>OX596240.1:1570630-4136729 GCA_951394345.1 Salicornia ramosissima | reverse complement strand
TGTCAGAGTCATAATAAAGTATACAAGTATCACCACTATAGTTCCAAAACTAACTGAAATCATAAAACAACAGTAATAAAACTATATAACAACATCGGTACTCGCCCAACCCAAAGCTAAGCAAGAACCTCATCATCAGAATTACCTGAAAAATTACAACAGTCCACCGTCAGTGGCGAGTAACATAACTGTCTCACCCTAACAGGAATACACATAAACATATCATAAATCAAACAACCCAAATCATCACATCAAATCATGCGAATCATAGCAAATAATCATGCTTGACTCAACAACTTAACCAATCTTTACTTTGGCGCAATCATTCGCATACTAGACCGGACTACGCACGTACGAACGCATCTTACGCGAACGAACTTTCCAACTATGTCAGGATTGAGAATCTTACTCCCAACCCCATGAAACCAATCTTACTGGAAATCCATGTCAAAGACGACATAGTGGTAATCACTATCCCAATACCGCGGTTAGGATAGGGGCAACGTCTTAACCTAAAAACAAAGAATCTTACTCTAAGTTTTAGGCGTCTAGCTACGAAATCAAGCTAATCTTTACAATCTTTAACTCTTTAATCCGAAGTTTACATTCTTAGTTACTTCTTAAGTTGCATCTTACGCCTTGACTTAAGAAAATAAAATGTAAACAAAACATCTTACATCATCTTATCACTTTCTTTAATCCTTTCTTTATCTTTCTTTAACTTTAAAGATTAAATCAAGAACTCATAAAGAACTTTAAAGAACTCATCAAGAACTCAAAGAACTCATCAAGAACTCATCCAAGATTCAAGATCTTCAATCAAGAACTTCAACCAAGAACTCATCCAAGAATCAAGAACTCATCCAACTTCATCAAAAATACACGCATAAACTCAACCATTCAACTCATAAAATCATCAACTTACTAACATCCAAAATTCATCAAACTTGAACATGATTAACACAAACTTATTACTAACATAATCATTCATAGAATCATCATTTTCAAACATAAAATCATCATGAAACCACTTAAAAATCAGATTTATATTCATACTCAAAAACATGATCAAAACTTCATATAAACTAATCTTGTTCATTTAATCTATACTATGAAACATAGTACACCAATTAAGTTGAGAAAGTATGTTACCTTATTTGAAGATTAACACACAAAATCAACACAAATTGCAGCCCGGAAACTCGAACCACACGGCCCTATCACACGGTGCACCCACGGCTTCCACACGGCACCACCTTGGCACGGCTTGCACACACGACTTCAACCACAACCACGATGCACCACCACGAACACCACACGAGCAACCCACATGATCAACCCCACACGAACAAGCCCGGAAAACAACCCAAACTAGTGATCTTGATTGAAACAATTGGGTTTTAGATTGTGTTTTGATACTTAAAGATCAATAGACTTTGAATCTTTAAGTTTAGGATTGGAAATGGTGATGAACAACAATTGGGGTTGATGAAGCCAAAAATGGCGTGTGAGGATGAGGCAAATGGAGGGAGTTTGTGTTTTAAACTTTTGATGGCAAGAGCATAAGATGGCAAATGTGTTTAAATGGGCAAATGAGCTTCCAAGCCTTACTAACCCCTCTATATAGAGTTAGTTCAAGGTGTGAACATGAGGCAAGTGGCAAAACCTTGCCATGCACACATAAGGGGCCGGTTTTGGCCTTGCAAAATGGGCCAAGATGGGCTCTCGTGATCAATTGGGCTAATTGCACTCATGCAAGATAAATCATGCTTAAATCGTTTTTAGCCCAAAAATATTAAATAATCAATTAGAAAATTAAATAATAAAATTCTAATTAATTAAATAATAATTAAAATAAATAATAACTAATCAAAATAAAATAATTCAAACTAAATCGAAATTATTCACATAAAATAAAATAAATAGTTCAAAAATAAATTTGAACCATACATAGCAACACATAAATACACATAAACATCCGGCAGAAATACCAATAAAATCAGGGTCGTTACAGCGTACATTAGTATGATCTAATTTTTATAATTTTTGGTAAAACACAACTAAATATATTACGAATATAAATTATACATTGGCAGGCGTCAAAATAGAAACGTTGTGGTTAGTATGGAGCAGAGGAAGTAGTTTATCCAATCATCAACTAATAAGATGTGAAACAAGTAAATGTTGTAGTCCAACAAAAAAAATGTTAAATTCAAATTTTTATGGTAGGGATTGTTTTTGCCTAAAATTTCTCAAAATATCATAAGTTTAATACATTAATAATGATTTAGGAGCCGAAAATTTCTCTATCACTAAGCAAATTTGGCTCTAAAATCCCCAGTACCACCTCATGTCGTCTAATAGGACGAAAAAATATTTTCCGCCCGATCCCAGGCTAAACACCAACAACAAAAAAAAAAAAGCCAAAATTGCCTTCATAAATAAACCTTCGAAAATCACCCGAATGGAGCCAAATTAAGACATTTTCAAATAATGTCTGGAACGACATAAAAACTACTTCCCTAATCACAATATAATTATTGTAACAAAAAAATCCCCCGAAAATTATGTTGTTAGGATAAAAAAAAACTGATCGACTTTCTAAAAATAATTGTCCAAAAAATTGAAGAAAAAAAATGATTGTTAGCAAATTCCTGGTACCTTCCAACACACTGAGCCAAAATTAAATAAATTTCAGGTCTCGAAGACGTACGACTCAAAACACTACAGTCAAACCATCACATGACCAACTTGATTTGTAAGGATTCACACGCACCCTTATTAAACATCTCAAGACGCCAACATCCTAAATTAAAGATCGCAACGATATATTTCTTGTCAACCGGGAACCTTTCCTCTGTTAGAAACAAGTGGTTTGATTGAAATAGTACACTATGTCTACTTTTAGTCTATCCTATGTTCCAGGAGCAAAGATACTTGGAATGATCCAAAATTTTTACCACTCATTGTTGTGATGACATGTAGATACGTTATGATAAATTTTGAGCCAATTCCAGATTTAGGAGAATCCCCGACCAGCTGATCAAAACTGACGCATCATTCAATCACGCACCAAACAAACCCTACTTTTCAAATTCAATGTACTTTCAAGCTTTTCCAAAGTGCCTTCTATCTTCTCAATTCCCATATTTGAAAAATTACCACCATACCATGTTTTTCAAAATGCACTTAATTATACACAATAATTCAATCCATGCAAGAGCTCCAAATTTGCCTATAAATAACCCCCCCCCCTCCCTCACGACATTTCTACGAGGCACCCAATATTTTTCTCCATCTTCGATTCTCTCTTAAAATTTCAAGAGTTCATAACTAGTTCGTTGGTGCCAAGTACAGATAGCTTTCTCATGGATCCTTGGGGTTCAACAAACTCGAAGAATTAAATAAGTCTGGGATGATACATTATTAACAAATCAAAAGCAATAAAAGAACACGAGCGTCATTAAAAAAATCTCAAGCACTTGCTCAAAAACATGACAATCCCTTGTAGAGCATGTCACAAAAAATCCAACTAGAAAAATGAACCTCTGCACACACCAACAGTCAAAGACCATCAATAGCATCACAAAAAAGACCTAAAATAACGACTATTTCGAGCCTTGACCAACAATTTCCTATTGGTTGAAATCCCTCAAAAAATACTCAAAAAATCCAAAAAAAATCTCAAAAAAATCTTTTAAAAAAGAATCGGTTCAATTCACAATTTTTATTCTATAGTGATAAAACCATCGAAAACAGATAAAAAAAAACACAAAAAACCAAAAAAATAAGCCAAAAAACACGCCTACCGTCAGATAAAAAGCTTCCCCAAAAATCATTAAAAATCCAAGAGGCGAAATGAATTGAATTCTTCAAACCGAGTTCAATATTGTGAAATTCGATTAAAACCTATCAAATTTCATTTTAAAAAACTAATAAACACCCCAAAATAGCCTCAAAAAATTCGCCCCTCCAAGACTGGGCAGCAGCAATTTAGTTTCTTACATAATGTTGAAGATCTAACTAACTAGTTTAACCCATAGAATCATTCTAAAACAGATTAAACTAAGATGTACTTAATTCAGCTTCCTCCCCCACTTATTGTCTTAAAAAAATCTTCCGTATCATATATTGTCTCATTAATTTGTGTTTCACTAATTTTGATTGGCTCATAAATTATTTTTTTTTTTTCTGATTTTTAAATTTTGAAAGTAATTGAGTCGTGGTAATTAATACAACCAATCAAAATGAGTGGAATACAAATGGAACGTATGCAGCCCGTAGGGCTAAGCTAAGGACATGAGCCCTAAGGGCTACATATAACATTATTAAATATCTTTTCTAAAATAATACTCCCTCCGTTTTTTTTAAATTTACTCACTTGTTTTTTTCATCAAAATTAAGAAATTATTAGAAGTAGAACAAAAAAATAAATGATGATTAAAAGTTCTATAAAAAGTAAGAGAGAATATGAAAAAAATAGGGTAATTTTATTAAAGTTAGTCAAAAGTAAGAGAGATAGTATGGAAAAAAACATTTTCAATGTTTAATTTAGTATCTTGTCTATTTTATATATATAGATTAATCTTATCTTATTAAAAAGAATAAAAGGGAGTGGAGGCAGGCAGCATCTTAAAAGGTTACACATGTACTTTAGCCTACTGCAGGTCACCCGATCCAATTTTGGCCAACACACGCATTTGTAAGAGGGTAATAATGAACCATCGCAAATGCGTGCGGTGAGAATTGAACCTAAGACCTCATGCCTGGAATTCAGAAGCCCTAACCACTGTGCTATGACTTCATTCTCCTAACGATTGGTGACTATCAAAAGGAAAAAGTTTGTGGTATGCAATAGAGCACTAGGGCTATTGTGTGACTTGTGTCCTTTGTCGTACAATTCACATATATATCTACCTTGATAAGTTGATAAAAAATATAACCTAACATAGTGGCGTAGCACTGGCTATGATTTAGCGGCGGATCTGGGATTTGTATTTTGAAGATTTGAACTTAACCAAATACTAAATATTTGGATACTCAGATATAGATCAATTATCTGCGTATAAAATTGGTTGTTCAAATTTGTACCAATATATAAGTGCACACCTATATAAGTCCAAATTCTTACAAAAATATGAAATAAAGTGGTCCAATGCAACAATAAATGACTTTAATTAAATCTCAAAATACAATACATACAAAAGAGGCATAATATATTACAAAGACATTCTTGAGTTTTCATACTTTTTTTAGAGCGAGTTTTCATACTTTGAAAACACTTGAATATATCGTTTTTTTTTTTAAATTTATAGTGTTTTTTGAAGACGTTTCCAATACATCATGTTTAAAACAATTAAATAGATTAAACATTTTTAGTGATTAAATACATCATTGTTTATTAAACCAATACTTTGAAAAAATAGATTCAAAGTATTGAAAAAACATTTTAAGTATTGGATAAACAAATTCAACAATTCATTAAAAAAAAGCCAACAATGATGTAAACGGATTCAACAAATAAAAATATTCATTCAAAAATGCACAATTTAATTAATTGAGCCAATTGTTAGAATTCGGGTCATTCGCTTTTAAATACTAACTTTAATTAGAGTGGTCTAGGGTTGTTAGGTAGGTGTTGTTTGAACTCCTTACTTAGGGATCGTTCTCTTCATATGATTAGACGAGAATGGAGTGGATTAAATTGAATATTAAATATTAATATATCTTGAGCTATGTGTAAAAAAAATTATAAAAAATAAATATTTGACAAGTACACATCAAGATGAATCAAATAAGAACTTGCATGACTTTAGAATGAAATATTATTTGCAACTTCAATCATCTAAGTGATTACCCTAATCGGCCTAAACTGCTTAATATATATATTTTTTTCATAAAGTAAATTTTAATATCATAGTACTTTTTTTGTTATTTTTAAATTGATTTGTATATATATATTACAACAAAGTTACTTTAAAGTTTTTATTTTTATTTTACTATAGTAATTTATTGCTTTTTATTGATTTTTTATAACTTGTTGGGAAGTTATCTATCCCAAGTCCTACATCGGAAGAATAAAGAGTAGGAGAATTCTTTATTAGTGTTACCAAGTACCCATTAGTATGAGACCTTTTGGGAAGGTGCCCAAAAACAAATTCGTGAGGGCTTGCCCCCCAAAGCGGACAATATCATACTAATGGTTGAACTGTGGTGTGTACGCCTGCGGCCTTACAAGTGGTATCTGAGCCTTGGTTTGGTCTGATCCTGGCCAAGTGGCTGCTGTGGCGGTGTATGTGGTGTGGTGCCCCTCATATATGTGACATTGCGATTGGGTAATCTGGTTCCAAGTATCACAAGTCCTCCTAACATGGTGGGTTAGGCGGCGTGTCCCGTAGTGATGACGGCGGTGCTTGATGGGTTGTGACAGGTCAAGATTTATCGCTTAGGGGAGGCTTTGAGCCTTGTGACCCCTTGTGTAGTCCTCGTATGTGACGTTGCGATTGGGTGATCTGGTGCCAAGTATCGAAAATCCTCCTAGCATGGTGGTTAGGCGGCGTGTCCCGTAGTGATGACGAAGGGTGCTTGATGGACTGTGACAGGTCAAGATTTATTACTTAAGGGGAGGCTTTAAGCCTTGAGACCCCCCTTGTGTGGTCCTTGGCCTGGTCTGAGGGGAGGTTTGTTGGGAAGTTGTCCATCCCAAGTCCCACATCGGAAGAATAAAGAGTAGGAGAACTCTTTATTAGTGTTACCAAGCATCCATTAGTATGAGGCCTTTTGGGAAGGTGCCCAAAAACAAATCCGTGAGGGCTTATCTCCCAAAACGGACAATATCATACTAATAGTTGAGCTGTGGTGTGTACGCCTGCCGCCTTACATAACTCAATAATTCATAATTCTACAAAAAAAAAGGAAAAAAAAATGTAAATTGGGACTTCATAGAAAGCTAAGTTTTACACTGTATTGGGTTGGTTGGTAGGGATTTGAGACCATGGGGTATTTGAAAATAGAGTTTAAAAGAGAGTTTTGTACCAAAAACTCTGATTAAAACTCTCTTTAGAAAAAGCTGGGTTGAGCAGCTTTTTCTTCAGAGTTTTGGAGAACAATCAACTATCTAAGCAATCAGCTATGTGTTACAAAACACCTTTAAACAATCAATTATCTAAATCAGCAGTCAAATTCTCTGAATAAAAAGTAATCATCTAACCACAAACTCTAAACTCTAATCACCAAACAAGGCCTTAGCTTTTTGGATAAAATTTAGAGGTTTAAACCAATATTAGAGGTTTGAGTATTTGACTGATTCAAACCTCTAATATTGATGTTTGGTGGGGAGAGTTTTGAAAGAGAGTTTTTGTATCAAAATTCTAATTCTCAAAAAGCTCCCAATCAAAACAACTTTTTATTCAGAGTTTTGTAAATTCTCAAATAATTTGTCCTCAAATAGCTAAGTGTTACCAAACAAATTTATATAAACAACAGTCAAATCAGCAGTCAAAAAAGTTAAAACTCTAACTGTAAACTCTAGCCGCTAACCTTTAAACCCGTATTTATCAAACAAAGCCAATACCAGAGAGGCAGAGAGGCAGAGAGCTGAGACATTGCGAGCATAAAAATTAAGTTCCATCCAGCTGTAAAGACTTTTGGGAAAAAAATTGGTGATGACTAAAAACTTAAACCTTGAAAAGACAGTTCAAATTAGGTTGGTACCTCTTTTAATTTGTCAGCCGCCATTAAATTGGATGTACCATTCACTTCACTTGTACTACTATATTATAGAAAGTCACTATATGCAGAATTCTTCTACTATAATCGTCAAAAATAAACCCGACCTAATATCGACCTCAAAACCGAGCCAGAAAAATTAGGTCATAAAAAAAGATCTGAGATTCGATTTTGATCGAATCTGAAAACTAGTTTTAAATTACTCCCTCTGTAACATATTAACTGCAAATGACCTGATTGACCGGTTTTCTAAATCTAGTCCATACACATGCAATTAACATTAGTTTATATTTAACATGATCCCACTTGAATATGTTTTTCATCATGTGCAAATTATTAATATTAGTCAAAGTTATAAAATATAAATAGTGCATAAGTTTACTTTTTGCAATTAAAAATAAATCAAGGAAGGGCGTGTTTACTTCAGCTTAAATTCAGTTCAGTTCAGTTAAGTTCAGTTCTATTAAGTTTAGTTCAGTTCTCAATTTCCTTCTCTTATAAAATATTACTTTCAGTTCATTTCAGTTCAGTTCAGCTATATTCAACTAAAGTAAACGAGCCTGAAGTATTTCGATGAAAAATTCCAACTAATAGTACTCCCTCCGTAACATAAAACTTTCAACAATTGGTTTTGCACGCATTTTGAGGAAGCGATTTAAGGGTGTAAACGAAAAAATTAATCAGTATAATTTTAATATTAGGAACTTATAATCACATTCTTGCTTGTATTAAAGCCATTTTGACTAATTCTTTCGTTTACACCCTTAATTCGCTTCCTCAAAATGCGTGCAAAACCAATTGTTGAAAATTTTATGTTACGGAGGGAGTAGTTTATTCACATTGTGCATTTTTAACTCATAAAGTCCAAATAATTATCTTATCTTTTGCGAAACGACATCGAATAAAAAACCATTTAATTAAAAAAAACTTGACTGACCAATTGGTCTATTATCAAAATTGTGGTAAATGAAATTCGGCCCGTTACTAAAAATTAAAATAAGTGACAGGTAAACGACCAAAACCCGTTATGAGTGACCAATATTGACCTGGCCGATCACTACTAGAAAAGATGCTATTTACGACGGGAAATTCTCGTCGCAAAAATGTGTACCCGTGGAAAAAGGGGTCACAAATGATTTTTTCTGTCGCAATCATGTCGTAAATGAGTCATTTCTAATAGAGTTTGGGTTAGGTATTAAGGAAATTTTAGCGACGGGCTCAAAAACTGTCACAAAACATCTACATTATTTACGACGACAATTAGACCTGTCATTAATGTGTACCCGTCGTTAATGGACTAATTTTTTATAGGGGATGGATTATTTGACAGTTATATCTACTATACTACCATACCATGCATGTCTTTGTTGATGCCTATTTCCTCAACATTTCAACAGTCTGTATCATTATTGTACATTTATACAAGTTGCACCATTCTAATTAAAATTCTTATTCCCTCTAGTCCTCTACTATAAATATACTAGTACCTAATATTTCTCAATATGATCTTTACACATGCATTTTTAATATTTGTCACATAATATACACATTTGCTTATCATATACATTCATTTCATAACCACCACATATATATTTGCATGCTACCCTACCTCTTACCAATATCACATATTCTCAACATAATAATGGATCCCAAATCTATTTCTCAACCTAACATAGAAATTGTTATTGATCAACCAAAGTTAGAAAATAATATTGATACCAACAATATTAAAACCACAATCAATTCTTCTTCAATTGGATTTCACTACAATCTTTTTGTAGATAAAGTATTGGTGAAATTCCATGCTGGTTATTTTAGAATAAGTTTCTCATTATGTGCACAAGTTTTACTATGGAAAACCCTAATTCAATTCATTAAACAAAACAACCAACACTACTATGAAATTAATCCCATGATATTTCATATTCTACCATCAATTGTTTCTACTCTCTTATGGTCTATATCCGCTGGCATCCTAGTCTCTCTATCAATTCTGTTCGCCCTAAAATGTTTTCATCACTTTGAAAAAATTAAGGCCGAATTCTCACACCATGTAGGAGTTAACTACTTCTTTTCTCCATGGATGTCATGCCTCCTATTACTCGAAACATGCCCCTTGATCGACCCTAGACGAAATAATAACATACATAGACAAATCCTATGGTGGGTGTTTGTAGTCCCAATTATAATGCTAGACATTAAGATATATGGGCAATGGCTTACAAAGGGAAAGAGGTTTTTATCAAGGGTAGCAAACCCTACATGTCAATTATCAATCATAGCAAATTTGGTAGCTTCAAAAGTAGCTATTGATATGGGATGGTTGGAGATTGCTTTGTGCTTGTTTTCATTAGCAATGGTTCATTATTTGGTGTTATTTATCACACTTTATCAAAGACTTCCAGGAAGTAGTGATGTTTCAATGTTGCTAAGACCAGTTTTCTTCTTGTTTATTGCTACTCCTAGCATGGCTAGCTTAGTTTGGGCCTCAATTAATGGCACCTTTGATGAGGGTTCCAAGATGCTTTTCTTCCTATCCTTCTTCCTTTTCTTGTCCTTGGTAAGCACTTCTATCTTTAATTTAATTTTATTTTTTTTTACCTTTTTTGAAATTTTTCCTTTTGGAATTTAATTTGTTTTTAATTTATACATTGACTAGATTAGCTGCTAGTGCGGTGCACCCGTGACATAAATTAATACTTATCAATTTTAGATACAGTTATTGAACAAAACTTTATGGTCACAACTATGATATTTATTTATTTATATATACACATAAAAATTAAGGACGATGAAAACATATATTAAAAAAATGGAAAATTACAAGATCGATGGATGGAGTTCTACTGCTAAGTCAAATTTAATTGCATAAAATAGTGATATGTG
This sequence comes from Salicornia ramosissima, assembly GCA_951394345.1. Classification (NCBI taxonomy): domain Eukaryota; kingdom Viridiplantae; phylum Streptophyta; class Magnoliopsida; order Caryophyllales; family Amaranthaceae; genus Salicornia; species Salicornia ramosissima. The sequence continues at coordinate 4,126,115 of OX596240.1, read as the reverse complement.
TATAGGGATGATGTAAACATATACTTTGTTTTAGTATATAAAAATTATAGATAGATCTAGGTATAAATTAAAATACAACTGATGGATGGATAATATAACCAAAAAAATGTGAATCAATACCTATGGAAAAGAGTCAAATCTGCCTAATTAAATAGAATTGAATTTGTTATACATAAAATTTTAGCAATTAGAAGAGATAATGTCTCATGCGTAAATTCCTTACAATTAAGACGTCAAGAGAATCTCATGGGAAATCTGTAACGACCCGACTTTTTAGCTTGTCGATTTACGAAGGGAATCGACATTCGGATCATCACTTAAACATAATTATACTTAAAAACAAATAATTTAGGAAGAAAATGATTCTTTTATTAATAGGCTTCTAGAAATCCAAAATATCCAAAAGTCATAAATTACAATGAAAAACCGAAAATACGGTCCCAACATGCTGGGATCAATAAATTAACTAAATTGTACTAGAATGTTCTGGAAAAACTAAAACTTAAGAAATAGATCTAAACACTCAGGCCCATCCTGCGAAGCCCGCTTTATTCAACTGCATCTTCACCTGGAACATGGGGGGGTCCACCGTCAGTGGCGAGTAACTAGGCTGTCCCATTTAATCAAGGGACCGCCAAACACATAATAGCATAGAATAATTACATAAAAACTGTAAAGAACATAATACATGCTTAATACACAATTACACAAAAATACGTATAAACGTACGTATAAAATACGTATAAGAGTACGTATAGACGTACGTATAAATGTACGTATAAAGATACGTATACAAGTACGTATAAAATACACCTGCAGAAATACTATTAGAAATACGTATACTTTACGTATCCAAATACGTACGATCACCCTGCCAATACGGTTAGAAATACATACAAGACACATACATCCATCACGTATTAAAATACACTCACATACTAGTATAAATACCATAATTAACACAGCGGAAGACTTATACAATACAATACTTGTGCTCCTTATTATATATCCTTTCTTATCTTAATCTATACTTATCAAATCATTATCATACTTAACATTATTCTCCAAACTTATATATCGCATGTTCATATCTTAACTTATATCATCATCATCAATCGATCAATCTCATCAATCATATATCAAGCATAATATATTCCAATCTTTATGTATATGCAATTAACAATCAATCACTACAAATCTATGCGGACTGTCTTCTACAGCTCGTAGCGAACCAATGCGTTCGCAACTTTCCTAAAACATGTCGGGGTGAACCAATGCGTCCCACCCGTAGTCCTCCAATGCAAGAACTAAGCCTAAGCTATGGCCATAACTCCTGGTAGCGACTCATCACACGGTTACCAGACGACTCCATATTCTAGAACCAAGAACTGCTCGGGGGAACCAATGCGTCCGACCCAATTGAGCAGTGGCATCGACTAAACCCAATTGATAACCAATGCGTTATCGCAAGGGCGTCCTTATCTAATTAACCCAATTGATGACCAATGCGTCATCGCAAGGGTGATCTTATGTATTGTATTTTATATCTTAATTAATCAAATCATATTATATATTGGGAAATACTAGGTGACAGTAATAGGAAATGAAATGTTCGGAGTCCCAGGAAAGAGAGGTGCGGCACGTGCATTGGCCACCTTAAATACCAAGTCTTTCCTAGCCAGAGACCGAAACATAAGCATGTATATCTATTACCCTGTTTCCTTTCTTATCCCTAATAATATCTTAGGTATCTTCAAATACTATCCTTAACATTATCCATAAACTTATCCATAAACTTATCCATAAACTTATCCATAAACTTATCCATTCGGAATTTCCCAAAACAATATAACATTATCCAAAAATAATTATAATCATAACAATATTAGTAATATTAATATTATCCTTTTTATCCCTACACTTTACAACTTGTCCCTAATAATTATTTTATCCGTAAAATAAATATTAAAATATTCCTGAAATAATATTAACTCAAAAATTAACAAACTTTGACCATAATTCCCATATTCCACACGGCATTTTAGAAATGTTACAACAAATTTAATTAATTTCCTAACAAACTTAATTGGTCAAATTAATTACTAAAAATACCCAAATTTATAATAAAAATCTAATCTTTTTAATCCTATGTTACTCGAAAATTTGGAATTTAAGTACAAAATAAAACAATATAATTACACACATAAAAATATCATTTTTATACTTTTAATATCTTTGGCTCACTCGGATCAATCCCGAGAACAAGTATCTTTTAGAATTTCATGTGATATAATTAAATCAAACAAGCATCATCAAAATAATCATGCCCAAATGCTCAAAATACACGGCATTCATAAATATGTATTCAAGAACAAAAATTACAATCTCAAGATTTAAAGATTTCATGATAATAATAAAGATTTAAAATAAAGATTCACATATTTAATCTAGCATGTTCAAGATTAGTATAAAAAAAATAACATTTTTATTTCCTCCTTTAAATTTTGTACCACTCGAAAATTCAATAATTAATAATAGCATATTTTAATAATTCAATTGCCCTATTTTATACAATCTGATTTTTAAAGAATTAAATTAAAAACGACCATCTAAAGATCTCTAAAAATCTGGAAATTTTTATGGGAGCTAAATATGGGTTCAAGTATTTACGTGCATAAATTTCGTCTAAAAATAACATCTTTTACTATTTTTAAGTGATTTTATAACTAACCAGTCAGATTAGGCTGAATTCGGTTTCCGAATTTTCTGCCATAGCAAACAATCTTTAAAAATTACGAAAATTTAACACGAGCTGTAAAACATTATCACTGACTTCCATATAAAATTTTGTAGCATTCCGAATTGATTAAGTACACTAATAAATTCGTAAACCTATTCTGGACAGTTTTACCGGTTTGAAAGATTAAATTATTATAAATAATAAAAGGACGAATTTTGTCACGAAATATTTCATGATTCATAATAAAACAACAAAGAAACTTCCATGAAAAATTCATCAAGAAATAACACGATTTGATTAAGAAATAAATTCATACAAGTAATTATTCAACAATTTCAGATTTCAATAAACTACATAAAATAATCAAAAGAAATTTCATAATAATTCATAAATATTACATGAATACATCAAGAGAATAACATGATCAATATTTCATATGGTTCGAAATTTTCGAATAAATAAGCAACATAAATCCTACAATTTTCATGATATAATCCTAATTAACTATGTGAAAAGCTACCCACAAATTAAATAGAAAAGCTTAGTTACCTTAAATCGCAAAATTTATCCAAGGTAACAATGGGGTTCGGCTGAATTTAGAAGGAGAAAGGTGGAGGAATACTTTAGGGTTTATGGAGCAAATAATAAAATAGGACCCAAAAGAAGTGAAGGGGTCCTATATATAAAGAAAAGGAAAAAAAATAAAAAAAATAAAAATAAAAAAAACAACAAACAACCAAAGGTTGCCGTGAAAGTGCAACAAAGGGGGAAAAAGTTTGTTGGGATCATCCAACAAACTTTGAATAGGTAATTAGAAAATTTTAAATTAATTAAATTAATTAATCATCAAAAATAATAATTAATATTTAAGTAATTAAAACAAATAACATTGGCCCAAATAAAAGGAAGGAGCCGTCCCAATAGAAAAGAAAGAAAAATTGGGTCTTTGGCCCAATTTGGAAGAAAAAGAGTTGGGCTAAAGAAAAACAGTCCAATTAATATGGGCTTTTGGACTTAGAATTCAATAAATAACATTAACAACCGCGAAATTTTCTGGCCCAAAATTCCGGGTCGTTACAATCACCCCTCCTTAAATAAATTTCGTCCTCGAAATTTACTTAAAGAAGCTCACGTAAGAAAACAATGGAACAACTAAAACATAAACGATCAGCCGTAGACGGAGACCGTACACGTAGTTATGTCAGCTGCGCGTCCGCCTCTTCTTGGTCACGTAGAAGACTCGGTTCTTCACTTGTACTCGGCTCACCATTGTTGCCGGTTTGTTCTTTGGTCACGCCCAAGTCTCGTGCCTTCCTTGTCTACATACGCAACACCCTATTGTAACCCGTCGCACCTCTTTCCGGAATGACGTTCGTTCTCGCACCCTCTGCCAACCGGGGTCTCGGAATCGTTGGTTGCTTGCCCGTCCTGCGATTGCGGCTCCTGGTATGGTTCGATTCGTTGTCTCTTCTCAACTGCGGCCGATTAGCTTCCTCCGGTTCTCTTCTCTGTAGCCCTTTCCTCCTCGAACGATGCTTGAACCTCTAAGGCGGTCTCGTACGCGTTCTGGAACGATGCTAACCTGTTGCCGGTAACGTGTACCCTAATGCGAGGACTCGTCATTTTGATATACCGCTTCAGCTTCTCAGCTTCCGATGGAGATATTGCAGCGAAAAATCTGGACAGCTTCGCGAACTTGTCGGTAAATGTATGAACTGGCATGGTCCCCTGAGTGAGCGTCAGGAACTCCTCTGGCTTTTGCCACCTAAGCTCGTCGGAAAAGATACGTTCTCGTAGCTTGGAGGTAAACTCTTCCCGTGTCATGCTCTTCACAGCTCTTCCCTGCGGCGAACCGTTACCAACTAGTCGTCTGCTTCTAGTCGAAGGTAGTAGCTAGCGATCTGAACTCGTTTATCTCCCGGACAACCGATTGCGTCGAACCGTTCTTCCATCTCTCAAATCCAGCTCTTGCGCATCACGGGGTCAGACGTGCCATCATTGGTAGGACGACGATGACGAGAAATCTGATCCTGGACCTGTGGGTTATGGGCTCACCACGCTTCTGCTGCGCCACTCTGATAAAACACCGGTCACGGCTACGAATTGATGGTTCCGGCGTCGAAGTCTGAGGTTTGGCCTTGGGGGCGTCATCCTGTACGTACACACTTAAACATTCCTATTGTTAGTTCACACAAAAGCACATAGTAACGTCGGAGGACGTAAACGAGCAATCCGATCGAACGAAGACGACTGGGAATTCTGGACTCGCATGTTATTCTGTGCCAAAGTAAGAATTGCGTCTTCTAAGTTGCGACGACGACGGCAGGAACTTGAAGGTTGTGGGACCGACATCCTGAAACAACAATCGCGTTAAGAAATACACGACATACGAAACGGCGCCAACGCGAAACGTGAACGATAAATCGTCTTAACCCTGGCTTCTACCCATGGTTCACTCATCTAGGTTTTCCATATTAAGCTAAGGTTCACTCGGGTTCATAAAGCACTCAACTTTCGAAGTTACTTGTGAAGAAGTAACTTAGGGTCAAACCTATGGCTCTGATACCAACTGTAACGACCCGACTTTTTAGCTTGTCGATTTACGAAGGGAATCGACATTCGGATCATCACTTAAACATAATTATACTTAAAAACAAATAATTTAGGAAGAAAATGATTCTTTTATTAATAGGCTTCTAGAAATCCAAAATATCCAAAAGTCATAAATTACAATGAAAAACCGAAAATACGGTCCCAACATGCTGGGATCAATAAATTAACTAAATTGTACTAGAATGTTCTGGAAAAACTAAAACTTAAGAAATAGATCTAAACACTCAGGCCCATCCTGCGAAGCCCGCTTTATTCAACTGCATCTTCACCTGGAACATGGGGGGGTCCACCGTCAGTGGCGAGTAACTAGGCTGTCCCATTTAATCAAGGGACCGCCAAACACATAATAGCATAGAATAATTACATAAAAACTGTAAAGAACATAATACATGCTTAATACACAATTACACAAAAATACGTATAAACGTACGTATAAAATACGTATAAGAGTACGTATAGACGTACGTATAAATGTACGTATAAAGATACGTATACAAGTACGTATAAAATACACCTGCAGAAATACTATTAGAAATACGTATACTTTACGTATCCAAATACGTACGATCACCCTGCCAATACGGTTAGAAATACATACAAGACACATACATCCATCACGTATTAAAATACACTCACATACTAGTATAAATACCATAATTAACACAGCGGAAGACTTATACAATACAATACTTGTGCTCCTTATTATATATCCTTTCTTATCTTAATCTATACTTATCAAATCATTATCATACTTAACATTATTCTCCAAACTTATATATCGCATGTTCATATCTTAACTTATATCATCATCATCAATCGATCAATCTCATCAATCATATATCAAGCATAATATATTCCAATCTTTATGTATATGCAATTAACAATCAATCACTACAAATCTATGCGGACTGTCTTCTACAGCTCGTAGCGAACCAATGCGTTCGCAACTTTCCTAAAACATGTCGGGGTGAACCAATGCGTCCCACCCGTAGTCCTCCAATGCAAGAACTAAGCCTAAGCTATGGCCATAACTCCTGGTAGCGACTCATCACACGGTTACCAGACGACTCCATATTCTAGAACCAAGAACTGCTCGGGGGAACCAATGCGTCCGACCCAATTGAGCAGTGGCATCGACTAAACCCAATTGATAACCAATGCGTTATCGCAAGGGCGTCCTTATCTAATTAACCCAATTGATGACCAATGCGTCATCGCAAGGGTGATCTTATGTATTGTATTTTATATCTTAATTAATCAAATCATATTATATATTGGGAAATACTAGGTGACAGTAATAGGAAATGAAATGTTCGGAGTCCCAGGAAAGAGAGGTGCGGCACGTGCATTGGCCACCTTAAATACCAAGTCTTTCCTAGCCAGAGACCGAAACATAAGCATGTATATCTATTACCCTGTTTCCTTTCTTATCCCTAATAATATCTTAGGTATCTTCAAATACTATCCTTAACATTATCCATAAACTTATCCATAAACTTATCCATAAACTTATCCATAAACTTATCCATTCGGAATTTCCCAAAACAATATAACATTATCCAAAAATAATTATAATCATAACAATATTAGTAATATTAATATTATCCTTTTTATCCCTACACTTTACAACTTGTCCCTAATAATTATTTTATCCGTAAAATAAATATTAAAATATTCCTGAAATAATATTAACTCAAAAATTAACAAACTTTGACCATAATTCCCATATTCCACACGGCATTTTAGAAATGTTACAACAAATTTAATTAATTTCCTAACAAACTTAATTGGTCAAATTAATTACTAAAAATACCCAAATTTATAATAAAAATCTAATCTTTTTAATCCTATGTTACTCGAAAATTTGGAATTTAAGTACAAAATAAAACAATATAATTACACACATAAAAATATCATTTTTATACTTTTAATATCTTTGGCTCACTCGGATCAATCCCGAGAACAAGTATCTTTTAGAATTTCATGTGATATAATTAAATCAAACAAGCATCATCAAAATAATCATGCCCAAATGCTCAAAATACACGGCATTCATAAATATGTATTCAAGAACAAAAATTACAATCTCAAGATTTAAAGATTTCATGATAATAATAAAGATTTAAAATAAAGATTCACATATTTAATCTAGCATGTTCAAGATTAGTATAAAAAAAATAACATTTTTATTTCCTCCTTTAAATTTTGTACCACTCGAAAATTCAATAATTAATAATAGCATATTTTAATAATTCAATTGCCCTATTTTATACAATCTGATTTTTAAAGAATTAAATTAAAAACGACCATCTAAAGATCTCTAAAAATCTGGAAATTTTTATGGGAGCTAAATATGGGTTCAAGTATTTACGTGCATAAATTTCGTCTAAAAATAACATCTTTTACTATTTTTAAGTGATTTTATAACTAACCAGTCAGATTAGGCTGAATTCGGTTTCCGAATTTTCTGCCATAGCAAACAATCTTTAAAAATTACGAAAATTTAACACGAGCTGTAAAACATTATCACTGACTTCCATATAAAATTTTGTAGCATTCCGAATTGATTAAGTACACTAATAAATTCGTAAACCTATTCTGGACAGTTTTACCGGTTTGAAAGATTAAATTATTATAAATAATAAAAGGACGAATTTTGTCACGAAATATTTCATGATTCATAATAAAACAACAAAGAAACTTCCATGAAAAATTCATCAAGAAATAACACGATTTGATTAAGAAATAAATTCATACAAGTAATTATTCAACAATTTCAGATTTCAATAAACTACATAAAATAATCAAAAGAAATTTCATAATAATTCATAAATATTACATGAATACATCAAGAGAATAACATGATCAATATTTCATATGGTTCGAAATTTTCGAATAAATAAGCAACATAAATCCTACAATTTTCATGATATAATCCTAATTAACTATGTGAAAAGCTACCCACAAATTAAATAGAAAAGCTTAGTTACCTTAAATCGCAAAATTTATCCAAGGTAACAATGGGGTTCGGCTGAATTTAGAAGGAGAAAGGTGGAGGAATACTTTAGGGTTTATGGAGCAAATAATAAAATAGGACCCAAAAGAAGTGAAGGGGTCCTATATATAAAGAAAAGGAAAAAAAATAAAAAAAATAAAAATAAAAAAAACAACAAACAACCAAAGGTTGCCGTGAAAGTGCAACAAAGGGGGAAAAAGTTTGTTGGGATCATCCAACAAACTTTGAATAGGTAATTAGAAAATTTTAAATTAATTAAATTAATTAATCATCAAAAATAATAATTAATATTTAAGTAATTAAAACAAATAACATTGGCCCAAATAAAAGGAAGGAGCCGTCCCAATAGAAAAGAAAGAAAAATTGGGTCTTTGGCCCAATTTGGAAGAAAAAGAGTTGGGCTAAAGAAAAACAGTCCAATTAATATGGGCTTTTGGACTTAGAATTCAATAAATAACATTAACAACCGCGAAATTTTCTGGCCCAAAATTCCGGGTCGTTACAAAATCCATAACTTATAATACAAGATACTGAAATAGATCTACTGCAATTTAAACCGTACAAACTTAAACTATGTTTTCTTCTAGCGATTATATTATTTCCTTAATATTAAGAAAAAATGCAATAGGTTTCCTTTACGATAGAGCCTAATTGAATATGCTTAATTTTCTTGTAAAAAAACAAAAAAAAAAAAAAAAAGAATTTTTGAAAGAGAAATGTTATGTGCATGGGGGTGTTTTTCTTTTCAACATTGTTGTAAATAAGGTCCAAATTTAATAGTCTTAATCACACGTTTATTTGGAAGTCTTAATATGTGAACTTCTCATTTGGAGGGCGCCCTTTCCCATTTCATGCTAATGAATAAATATTATATATATACAATTGATGACGACGTATCAGACTTCTTGTGTTAGGGTTTTTAAAAGTCGTACGGAACTTTTTAAAAGTGGTCGCTTTTTTTTACTTTGTCACGTGTCACTCTTCTTTATTAAAGGTTTGATATCTTATATTTGTAAAAATATGCTCAAAATTTTTTGAACTCTCAGCCTTTAAAAACATATGTCACATTACTACCACACCACAATTCTACATAAGAATTGATTGTGATCATTACCAATATAAGTACAGTATATGATTTATACTGTATTCACGAGTTTTCTATATTTAAATAAGCTCTTCAATATCGAAACATAATATTATCAGTTTCACTCCCTTGCTCTTAATTATTTTAATACGTTTTAAAAATAATTATATTTAAATGTCATTGTTTTTGTGTATATACTTTTTTTTAATTACTGATTTTACATAGATTATCACATGAGCTAGATACTAGTATCAAATTAAATATCTACAAATATTTAATTTTCTGGTTTAGTCTATTGAATTGATGCTAACTTTTTTTTTTTTTTTCTATAAAGTTGGACAACTATATATTGTTTCTTTTTTACCTTCCCCTTAGCGTGCTTAATGGACCAAGTGATTTCGCTCCTTGATCACAACTATACCCACTCAGTTTGGCTACATTTGTTGGGGGTTACAAAACAATCTTTCTAAAAATCGATTTTCATCCTTATTTCCCGAGTTTTCGTCATTGTTTGGTTTACAAAGAGGTGTAAAAAAATACTTCGTTTTTAGGGTAAAACAATGCTCCTACATGTGAAAACATCAAATTTCTTTTGTAATGAAGAAGAAGAACAAAATAAATAAAAATAATTAATATTTCAATCACTTTTTCATTGAAAATTATTTTTATAAAATGTCATTTTAATTTAAAAATATTTTACGCTCAAATAAACCGATTAAAAATAATAAAGGCCAACTTATATATATTATTCTTTTAGTTTATATATATATACACACACACACATTAGATTAGATATGGAAAAAGGAGTCACATTATCATGATTTAATCATGGGACCGTTTTTCCACTGTAATATGGTTGAAACATGCATGCATGAAAGTTTAATATTATATATACTCCGTAATATAATTTAATTATGTGCATGGTCCTTAAGAATTATAAATTAATAAGCTTTATTATGGTCCCTTTAAAGGTTCATGCATGTTCACCATATATATGCAAGTACTTCACTAGTGTCCATTTAACTTAACTTTTTTGTATTTATGTGATTATTCAAAAGTATATATTCTTCGCCCATAGTTTATTTTATTAAAAAATGAGTAATATAAAAAATTAAATGAGTAATTTGAAAAGAAAAATTTTAAGAAAAAATGCATATATATTAAATTAAGCAAATACAAATAATAAATGTTGTAGGATATAATTTATAGTGAGTTTAATATTAACTGAATAAATTAAATATTGGGTGACAACTTATTAAATAGTGTTTAATTCTAAACAAATACGTAGAGATATCTTGATTTATAGTATTGAGTAAGATCTACTAATCTCATAATATGTATCTTTTTTACTGATCTGATATGAAATTAAAGATATTAATAATCAAAGCTATGAATTGGAGACTGCATAAAATACAAAATGTATCTTAATTATTTTATGGAACGGATCGGAAGAATTACAAATTACTGTAACAAATTCTAAAATTATTGAATTGGACATGTATAAAGGACAATAACCCATACACAAATTCAAAATTACAATCTATCGACGTACACTGTACTAAATTGGTGAAAAAGGATTAAAAATTACCCTAAAAATCATAAATGTTAACCTTTGATAAATATACTCTTTCAGTGTGATTTTATCAAGGGATAACTTTAATTTTATGAGCTTTCAGGGTACTGTTTTAATCCGTTATATGTACAGTAACTTAATGTACACCGAATTTATACAAAATTTTTTCATAAATAATGTGTTGAACCTCAAAAAGTATTGTATTAAATATCATATCACATTGGGTTAACAATGTACATGCATGTTGCAGGTATGTAGACCAATATTATTCAAGAAATCAATGAAAAAGTTCAGCATAGCATGGTGGGCATATTCTTTTCCAATAACATTATTAGCAGTAGCATCAATTGCATATGCTCAAGAGGTGAAAAATGGAGTTACACAAATGCTTGCTCTTGTTCTCTCTATTATTTCAATCTTGGTTTCTTTGGCTCTAACCTTCATCACTTCCTTCAAAATTAACAAATTATTACATCCCATTGAACCCCAATACTTTTAATTAGCTACCTAATTAAATTAATTATCCTAATTTTTTCCCTTAATTTATTGCTCCATCGTCTGTTTAATTTGGATTTAATTTTCCTAGTCATCCACTATATATGTCAGTCGGTAGTCATAAGACTATACTAGAATTTTCACACATTAATACTGTAATTTAGATCAGATCAATGTGGCTACTAAATCCAAATTAAGGGGGTATATATTCATTTTTTCTCTTTCAATCTTTCTTTCTTTTGATTTTTTGTATCTTCTATATATAGTTGTAATCTATATTTGTAAATTTGTACTCGTAATAGATTCAACTATAATAGATTAATTTGTAAACTTTGTATTTCATCTCGATTCAATTAATTTACATTGCCTAATTTGAGGTTCTTCCATGTTTTTTTTTTCTACACGATCAATAAATTTAGCTTGTACATCACTTTTAACTTATTAATCAATTATTTCTTATTAAATGTTTATTTCTTTTTGAAATCTTGCCAATATAAATTACCGAGAAAATCGAATCTTAATAATTCTTCCCAATATAAAAGTACAAAAATGAGTGAAAATACTTCTATGGTCGTCAAAAAACGACCACCGAAATCACGTAAATCTAGAGCGTTGTTTTTGGTAATTAGATTTGAATTTTATTTTAAATAAATATATACTACTTTTATAATATTTTTTTTTTGTAATATTAATTCTTTTTTTAATATTTTTGGATTTACCAAAATTAATTTTTAGATTTTGATAATTTAAAAATTAAATTAAAAATCTTAAATTAATTTAGATAATCCAAAAAATTAAAAATGAATTAATTTACAAAAAAAAAATCTAAATGTTTATTTTTATTTAAAAAGTCAAATCTAATTACCAAGATCGATGGTCTAGATTATTTTGACTTCGATGGTCGTTTTTTCGACGACCATAGAAGAAACAACCAAAAATCAGGGGCCATGGAGAAACTATTTAATGCAACCAACTATCTAATATCTGTCTCAGAGAGTGAACAAGTGATGATCAATAATACTTGCTATTTGAAATGGTTTAAGGTGAAAGCTAACCGGAGTATGTTCCATTGTCTTCAAATATTGACTTATTTTGTAAGTGGGTTGGAATTGAACCAAATCCAAATATAAATGTTTAAATTATCCAAACAAAATAACTGACCCAAAATGCTCAACACCAAATAGTCCATAGAGTAAATTCATACTAACAGGCCATAGCATTTCAAATGTTTGGTTAAAGGGGTGTTGCAGTGGAGGACATTAATGTACTGTTGGTATGAGGAAGTTTAATGAGGCAATGAGGGTGATTGAGAAAATTGTCGTGATTAGAGTTTAGAGGTTACAATTTGGGGTTAGAGGATTACATTTTTTATTTAGAGGATTTGACTAATTTGATTTGTTATTGTGTAAAGATGTTTGGTAATGCTTAGCTAATTGATTAGAGTATTATACTTTAATGTTATGTAAAATGACATTTATGGACATATGTTTTTTATCAAAATAATTTATTAGATGTAATTATATGGACATAGACATTTATTTTTTCTCATTCCAAAACTCTATACAAAAAACTCATCACCCCAACTTTTTCAAAATAGAGTTTTGATAACTCTTTTAAACACTCTCACCAAAACACCCAAATTAAATTATTGACTAGTCAAAACTCTAAACTCTCTCAAAAACTCTAAATTATACCCCAAAATTCTCCCCACCAAACAAGGCCAATGTAAAGGCTCTTTTCTGATTAAAAAAAAAGGTAAAGGCTCTAAATTTGACTTTTAGGTTTAGAGGAGCTGTAACCTGTAATTTTTAAGTATTTTTGTTAAGCTGAGGCACTGCATTATTCACAATTAGTAATCAATTGTGAAACTTTTCTTCTAGTCTACTGAAACTCCAATGTAGTAGCATTTAGAGATATGGAAAACCTTATGTCTCTCAAATCTCAAAATGCAAGAAATCATATTAGTGTTTTTATAAAGAATAAGCATTCAAATGAACATTGGGCAATGGCATTGACAACAAAAATCCTCTGTCCAATCCTTTTTTTATACACTATGGTTTTCATTGTTTAGTAACTTTGCATCCTCACTTAGGCTGTCAACTTCTGATAACTGAATATGTGACTTTGAACTCATTTTATTCCACTCGTTTTCCACACGGAAGAAAACCCATTGAAAACGGCGGAAGATCTCCAGAGCAGTAATGGCGAAAACAGTCAGGTAATTATGCCGGAGATGAGCAGAAAGCTTGTATGTCCAAGTACATCGCAGGATCAAATTGCTTCCGATCACCCAGCAATAAACCTGGAATAGTGGAATTAAATCAATTATCCTCTTATGCCATGCTATGTAAGAAAATACAAAACTCGAGAGAAATTCAGTATATATATAGGAAAAAACTGCTTTAGAAGAAAGAGGGAAGTTTTATTTACCCATCTCCGACCATACAGAAGGTATGAACAAATATGAGGTTTTCCAAACTTGAATACCCGAGTGAAGCAACTGAATGCAAAAGGAATATGATCACATCAATATTAAACAATCCGTGTTCTTTATATAAAAAAATAAAAATAAAACGGATAACATAACAAATACCTCACCAAAGAGCAAAGTAATAATGTTGCTTGTCTTAATGAAGTGGTTATTAGAAAAGATACAAAGAGGCGAAAAAAATACTGATATTGGTGCTTATTTTAGGACATTGTTTGATTCATGTCTTAGTTCTTTTTAGGTTTATGAGAGATGATGCTTATTAACTCATTCAAGAGGATGAGTTACATTGGTCCTCAACTCAAAGATCCCAAGTTTGCCACTTTGATTATAAAAAGATAATAACGCACAAATTTTACAAATTCAAAGTTTGAGAGTTTACTTACCAATAATAATCCTAAAAAAAGGATGAAGTATTCTTATAACATTATTAACAAAACAGGTCATTACACATAAACAATATGTGGTGATTGCGACTTCAACCCATTTCTCATCCTCCTCTACCTTCTTTGCTTAACCATCCTAGCCATCATAGATCTAATTCCCTATTTGATTTACTACTGATCCATTCTTTCCTTGTAGTAGTAGCCACAATACCCAAATCACCGTCTTCTACATCCTCCCTACCATCAACCCCCCCCCACCCCCCCCCACCCCCCCCCCCCACCTCCCCAAAACAATACACATAAAAAGACAAGCTACAATAACCAAAGGACAATTTTTGGAAGAAAGCTCCTTGCCCCTTGGAATTATGTTTGCATTGATAATACATATCATTAAAGCTTACATGATCAAATCATCTATATACGTGCACATAAGTGTATTTAAATTAGCGCCCTAGTAAAAAGGATTACAAAGGAAAAGAAACTCTACATAAAAGAAGCAGAAGCATGGATGCCAATCAGAAGGAGGTTAGATTTCATGAATGCATACCTCATATCCCAATCTCGCATAATATCCCAGTAAAATGAATATGTAGAGTTCAGAACACTTGACATCAACCAGAGTGGCCGATAGATAGTTGTCCACTTATCCGGGAACACATGATATTTGAGTGCTGAGAGAAAGATAACTGGTACTGCTGTGGAATATTTTAGAGCTGAGACAAACACAATAAGAATTCAGCTACCATACTATAAGGAGACATTCATTTACAACTTATTAGTTGGGAAGACAATCACTCAAGAATCAAGATTGTACAAATATTCTATATAAAAAAGGCAAAACTCAAAAAGCTGTAATAACACTGTGAAGATAAAAAAATAAAAAAATAAAAATAAAGGATAAAAAAACATTTACACTTCTTTAAGAGGAGATAGATATGGAGGTTTATTATTCAAGATGATAAGGTTAATAGTTACCCAAGGGGTAATAATTCCCCCTCATGTCCCTCCTCACGCTTTTTGAAACTAAGATTCCAACCCTACTTAATGGTTAATAGTGATGGAAAGCATCATTAATGTCACGTTAGAAGAAAAACAAAAACACAAGGCCACTTTGTAAAATGCTCGACAAACTATATTCAATCTCCAGCAGAATGCTTGACCAGATGGACCAAAAATTAATTAAATAAAACCTCAAATGATATTTAAAGGAAGTGATGAATCTTAAGACTACCCTCTTACCATTCAGAAGGCTTGATTTCTCTCCAGTGTCCTTGTATTGTCTAAGACATTGGAAAAGACGAAAAATGTATGGCAGAACAAGTACCAAAGGTATTGCAACAGAGTGACTGCCACATACGGAATCAGCTTCAAACCATGCAATAGTAGCGACCTGCACCAGTAATGGTTAAACAATGTTTAAGGTAAGATATCTACAGTAAACACTAAGCTAAGTAACAGTATGTAGTAACCTCGGCTGACAGTTACCAAGTCAAATTGCCAGCCTGTGAACTACGAGAATATGCAGTTATGTACCTGTCGATGGACCATACGGCAGACTGAACGCTCTAAGTCCGACAATACCTGCACCAAATAATATAGTACGGTTAGACACAAAAATCAAACGGAAGTATTTATCTCAGCAGTAACAAAAAAAAACATGAAACCAATGCTTACGCATAATTTTCTAGGTTTTGGCATTTGAAAACAAACATAAAGATGAATAATTAGTTCACCATTTATAGTGAATATTAAAAGATGGAGCATCTAGGATTTAAACCATTATCCTTATTTCTGAAGATGTATTTGTTCCTTCAACTATGTAGTGAATGTGATAATAAAATCTACATAACTACATATGTAGAGAATATTACAGCACATATTTAGTTTTTCTTACCCCAAAAAAATAAAAATATATATATTTCTTAAAAAAAAAAGGATTATTTATTTTCAACCACCTTAAGTTAACCACTTTTTAAAACTTACCAACTTACATAAACTTTATTATTTTATCAAATTATAGTTACCTTTTTAGAATATTTAACCATCTTTTCATAGTCTGTCAATTCTTCTGTTTTTAGGCCCAATTCTCAACAAACTATTTATTTATTTATTTAGTTATCCCTCCTCTATAAATTCAAAAGCGCCTTTTCTCATAATCACTCCTTGACATCTTGAAGATCAGGGATTTTGTTCAATGAATTTCTGGAAATACAAATCTAATTCAAATAATTGGGGATAATTAGATCAAGTTAACTAATTCTCTTCCTCACTTCAAGTCTGCAGAAGGCCAAATGGGTCTGAACCAGAGAGAGAGAGAGAGAGATCAAGTGTCTCTCCTCCTAGGCCCCTCCAACGCCCCACCCCCCGTCCAACCCCCAAAACCGTGAGTGGTAGTGAAAGAGTAAATCAACAAACAAAGAACAGTATTGCAGGAGGGGTGGCACAACCTGTGTCCAATCCTCCTAAAGAAAAGCCATAATACCTTAAATTGACTCACCCTAGTGGACTGCACCTTCAAATTGCAGATCTATTATTTACTTCTCAAATCCTGGATCTGAAAAAATTCTTGTTTGTGGCTCTTGCAATGATATCGTACCAACTATTCACTTGTCACTAACTAAAAGAAACTCCAAGGTTTGGACATTTATTTGTATGAATTATTTGAGAGTTCTAGATTTATATGCTGTCAAACAGCTAATACAGGCAATCTAGATCTATTATGCAGTAAAGGTAGGTGAGTTAATCATGCCTCTATTATACATATGAATGGTCATTCAAACTTTCAAAGGTTCCAGAATGATCAAGCAAGAAAGGGAAGAGTAAATGCTTCCACGATTGTTAAACTAAATTTGTCTATCCTATTCAAAGCTCAAAAACAAGTAACTCCCGCTCAAAGAATGTTTCATCAGTTGCAAAGCCTAAGATGAGAAACACACACTAATGACACTAGAGTATACTTTCCAATGAATGAGTAGCTAAGAGAATTACCTTGGACATGGAAGTCAAGATATCAGCCAAGAAAAAGTCAGAAAATGTTATTGCCTGCATGAACAAGCTACAGAGTGTTAAACATTAAAAGAAAATTCATGCCAGGGAAAGGGGGATACAGGAGAAGGGTTATATCACTTATATGCATAAACTTCCAAAAAAAACACTCAAGTTTTACAAACATGCCCTTTATATGCTCATGTTAAAAGAGAAATTTTCCATGTTCCTAGACCAAAGCTCCCTCCAATTATTTCTCAAGGGTTCTACACTACTATGCTTTATAGGGAACTTCATGGAAAGGGACTGATTAATGTAAGCCACTCAGCCACCAAATCCTTGGAAGAGTCTCAGATAGAGGTGTGTTTGTGTGGGTTATTTATAAGTATGATTATCAATACAGGTATTTTTCTGTGGCTCAAGCCTTGCAAGAGTCCACATAAAAATATGCTCTTTCTGTCAGAGATCATGGAAACTAATGAGCATCTGTTCTACAACTTTCTTAATTCCTGGAAGAAAAGAAATAATCTACAGAAGCAGCAGCAAAAACCAACAGCAATAATGACACAGCATAGAAAGCAAGAATCGATCCAATTGTATGAACCATACGCTAGAGCTTACTTGCCTGCAGTGGAAGAAGTATCCTCCAAAGAGTTCTCAGCAGGTAGTATCGCGATGATAAGTAGAAAATATCAAAGGGGGATAGCAAAAGCATCACAGCAGCAATGTACAAAAGAACCTGCAAAAGCAATGTGTTATAGATGTCAACAACTGATCAAACAATGTAAATCAAAGCCCCATAGTAAATAATACCTAAATAGCCTACACCACACCAATCAGAAAGCAATAGATGTCAAATACAAACCTCATAGTACATAATACCTAAACACCCTATACCACACAAAATCAGAAAATATTCATCAGTCTTGAAAATATAAGTAAAGGAAACGAGCCCAATAAGTTCCTATACAAAAGACGACAGATAAAACCTCTCTATCGCTCTTCATCATCTCTCTATGTCACCTTTTTTCATGCTTCCTTCAACATTCTTTCCCTTCTTTGTTCAGAAAGCTCGGATTTAAAATCTTTTATTTCCTTTTAAACTTCTGCCACCAAATCAAGGTTTTGTTTCAAGTGATTTATAGAAGCCAAAAAATAAGCTATTGAGTATTGAGGTCAGACATATGCCAGCATGAACTGTGAGGTTGTACAAATAAACTAAACCTCCACCAGAAAATGTTCTCCTAATTTACTCATCCTTGCCCTCATGATATCCAATACCCGAATCATCGAACACATATGTTTAACCTAACATACTGGAAGGACTTTAGAAGCTGATATGAGTATATGACTACAAAGTAAGGGACGAGGATGTTCTCTCTAAACAAAGTCAATGGAAGGAAATAGCAAGCCAATCACACATTGCATCACTTAATCAGTTAATCACATACCAGACTAGAGCCTAAAGGATGAAAGCTTGATTACTCTATCATAAAAAATAAAAATAAAAAACCCTCTGAAAGATACTTGTCAAGCTATCGGAATAAGAATATCTCACTCTTTACGAAAGCAACTTGCTAAGCCTTATGTTGAGTCAGGGCCTTGCATAATAATAACATTCTTAAGGCCAATATAGGCAAAATTTTAATTGGGTAGAGACAATACATCAGAAATAAGGGGCAATTATTTGCATTGCAGTTTGAAGTTCAAACAGTCAACTGCACAAAGCAATATAAAATAGCAGAAAGTGAAGTAAAACAAAAAGATCAAGCTTCCAGTTCTGCATACAGATTCTATTATCCACTAAATTACATTCATAAAAAGTTAATGATAGCAAATGCCAAGAAAAGGAGGTATCTATTACACTGGTTGAGATGCTGCTAATGATACTTCCCCATCAGAATACAGATAAAGATATGCTGTCATACTGGTTGGAACTATGATAGTCATCCAAGTGGCACACTGCAACCAAGAGATAACAGTGATCAACTCCACCAATATTAATAATTCACCAAACTAAGCTAACATTCTAGAAAGAATACATTAAATTTCACCACACTAGCATCAATAGCTTTAGTAGGAATCAAAAGGGACTGCCATGTAGCTTAACCAGAATAAAAGCTATATAAAAAACCAATATAGTTCACAATAAATAATCTAAACTCTTGAAAATCATCAAATAATCTAAACTCTTGAAAATCATCAAAGGAATGCCTGGCTGAGTGGCTTCAGAGAACCATCTATCTCAAGTGTACGCAGACCATATCAGTAGGACATGCTGAGACTTTTATTGGTACAACTGTACAACACCTCCACATGTCTGACTAAGACAATAAGAGTATGCACTGCCGATGAAAGTAACATAAACATCACCATATCATGACACATAGAAGGCAATCAAGGCATCCATATATCACAAATAAAGCAATATACTAAATAGTGTGGATCTCATGTCATTTCAGATATGATCTTATGAGAGCCATCAGAGCACTTTACTCTAAATTTATTCACTCAACAAATACTTCACAGTCAGAGGCAGTTTCACCAGAAGAACCCAGGGTAATTTATGTGTTGCACTTCAGGCTTACGAATCCTTACTGAGGTACTGCATTCGACTGTCCAATTACTTAATGTAATCCTTGCCAGAACACCAAGGATATTATGTGTAAGCAATGGTACCCAGCCACGATCAATAGTAGTTTCCTCAAATTAACTCTACAAATTCCAAAAGAGAATAAAGGGAAAAAAAACCCAGTAAGCAAAGATTGTTAGTGAAACAAGCACAAATGTAGTGTAGTATGGCCAAGCATGTTCAGCTGCTTGCTTGCTATTTGGGGTTCAAAATTCAAATTTCATTGATCAAGCCAAAGAAAAGTGCCAACAAAGATTTCAAAGATTGCCGCCAAGGCATCCTTGTCCTGGGAAGAACCAAATCAGTTGTCTGATCAAGCTTAAAGGTATTATGAGGAAGATAAAACATAGTTAAAACATTCTATTGTACACTATTGTTTAGCCAAAAAAATTCAAGCCTTATGTTGGAGTTAAGCGTCTTGCACTGAAGCTCTTGCTTCTCAATTCTTATAAAATTGTAAAACAGACAATCTAACAGCAAAAAGAGAAAATCTTGAAAGCAAAGCTCTATCATTTTTATCATTAATTATAATTGGAAGTTGGATCCCAGTTGCAAATAGAAGTGATTATTATAATTATAAAAGGTGTACAATAAACAATTAAATTAGGAACAAAAATTCTATGACCATTACCTTCCATATTTCTCTATAAGTGAGATGATTTTGATCAATGTCAAATATTTTTGCATAATTGACATTAGCCTGAGAAAAGACCCATAAATTTATTCCCCAAAACCAAAACATCAGAGTCTGCAAAACAATCAACACCAATTACAAACTGGCCTGAATAAACTCAGTTCAAAAAGAAGATATGGAACATAATTCGGTGCTCACTAACCACAAGTAGAAGAGGGTTGTAGTATAAAAATGCCTCATACAAAAAGAGATCTCTCAGATCAGCACTCATTCGCATTACAGCATGCCATCCAATCTGTCAGCCATGAAATCAAATCCATCACAAGCTCATTGTCTATATTTCTTGGTTATGGTTTGATCAACTCCTCCCAGCAACCCCGCATCAAAAAAAGCCCAAAACAGGCGCGAAAAAATATACAAAACGAAATCAAAGAGCCAAGAAGACAGACCTTACAACAGCAGAAGCCCCAGACAAAAAATAGTAATACCTGTAAATCAAACAAATCAGGGAATTGAAGATAACTTATAGACTATAGACTAAAACACAAGCATAGCTATCGAAAACATCAAACAACCAATCCTGTGCGAAACATAAAAAATCATGAACTACAAATATGCGCTTAACATACACAACATCACCTTAAATCTCCACAAGAAAGTGGCTGATGGCATCATTACTGTCCCACTTAGTGGGGCTGTTATACTTAAACCCTTCATCTCATTAGACCCAGATGACGGTACAAGAGCTTCTTCACTGCTTTCACCTATTCATAAACATGCACCATTAATCGTAACTTAACACAGTACCCCCCCACCAAAAAAGGGTAAATATTATCATTCACATTATTCCAAAATTTGAGAAATTATATACCAAGTTCGCCAATAACAGGTCTACTGCCAGATTTCCGAAGATGGGGACTATTAGTATTCACAAGTCCCACAAACATAGATAGTTTTTAGCAATTTTATACAATGCAATTGCATAAACCACTCTTAACCCTAGAGCCTGCAGATTAAAAAAAGAGGGAACATCAGAAAATTACCAAGGAAAAACCTGCATTGTCAGACAGATCATGGGAAAATTTCAAATTTCAAACTGAATCAACAACTATTATCAGAGATGTCACCTTTACCTTATATTCCCACCTTCAATTCATAAAAACAACAAAAGTTATTCCCATCTTCAATTCATAAAAATACAAATAATATTTTGTGAATCTTTGAAGACTAGCAGTAATCTTTGATGGAATTTTGAGGATTGCATGAAATGAAATTGGTCAATTGGGGAAGAAATTGGGATCCGAAGGATTAGGGAGGAGAAAAATGAGAAGTAAAAATGAAGGAATATGTGCAACTGTGCAAGAAATTAAGGACTTCACTCGAAATTAGATCTCGTCAACTGGGTCGTGGAGTATAAAAAAAGTGAACATACTTTGCATAATTGCATATTTGCATTAAGGTGGAAAAAAATGGGAATTTTTTTGAATTTCTTTCTTCCTTTGGTGCCCCATTTTTCAAGCCCATCGCATAATTAATGACCGTGACCGGTTGGACCGGTCCACAACTGGACCGTGACCGGTTGGACCGGTGGACCGGAATCCACATTTTTTGTGGACCGGGACCGGATCGGTTCAAATCGTCCGGGTCTGGGCCGGACCGGTTTGGACCGGTTTCTTACTTTTATAATTAAAAAAAAACTTTTTTCCTCTAATTGGTCCGGGTTTGGACCGGACCGGACCGAAATTTAATTACACTTTTTTATAATAAAAAATTATTTATTAATTTTTTTTAGATTCCGGTCCAGACCGGAATTTTTCGGGTTTGGACCGAACCGGAATTTTTCGGGTTTGGACCGGACCGGGCTGATGGACTGGAATGACAATTTTCATGGACCCGGGACCGAACCGGTTTATGAACACCCGTACTTTGGGGTGCTAGTGGGTCGGTTTAGGCTTGGCGGGTTATGATGTGTATGATAATTATACCCGTTATCTATGAGAATGAATATTAGGTTGTATATATTGCATCATCCTCACCCCATCGTAATAATTGTATATATTTGAAAATAGATTTTTTTTTATTTTAATTAAAATGTGTAAAATGTATAACATTTTTTTTACAGTTGGGTATAAGATGTATATTGACTAAGTCGTGGGGTAAGGAAAAGTGGAGATTAAATGGATGTTAATATAACACCCATGAGATTGGTTTAAGAGAGATTGATAAGCTATTCATGCCAACAAGTTGCATATTTTTTTAAGAAACTCTTATGCTAAGATACTCCACAATTAAGCATGCTCATATGGAAGTAGTCTTAGGATGGTTTACCTCTTGGGAAGTTTCTCATGGTGCGTATGAGTGAGGACAAAATGCGCCGAAAGGAGTCGTGTTGGCTTGTAGGGTCAAGTTATAATTTCAGAGTGTCCTTTGGTGATAATAGACCCTGCCTAATGTGGAGTTGGGGTGTTACAATGAATATCCAAATGGGCAATGGGCCGGTGATGGTTTTACATCAATCCCCACCATGGCAAGGATGGAGATGAATTTCATACCAGCCACAAGGATGAAGATGAAGATTATAATATTAGGTATTCTTAGAATATTTGAATTTCTTGTTATTATTATTATTATTATCGTTGTTTTTTGATAGGATATCAGAGTAACATGGCTCAACATCATAGTCAAATACACAATTAATAATGTCTAACTAAGTAAAACGTAATATTAGTGGAACTAGGGACGGACCACTAGGAAGTAGGTGAATTTTGATTATTTTTTTCATTAATAGTTCAAGAAGCAACAAATATGACAAAGATGAGATTAACAAGTTATTAACAAGGTAATCATCTTCTAAGCATCATCGAAACTCATTACAAAACCTAACTACTAAAACATAATTGGAAAAAATCAAGAGAAATGTAATAAAAGAGAAATAAATGCATGAAAACATGAATTAAACCTAATTTAACAACAATCAAACAATTAAACTAAGAAACAATCAAACAGATGCAGACTCTAAATGGTAATCTAATTGCAAAGCATGAGCATCTCACACAACATACCATAGAGCCTTCCAATGAGCATGTCTTTTATCCTGGGCCTAGCCCATAGTGTTGTTGTTGTCGGTGTCAATCCTGACTTAGTGTGTCAAAATGCCACTTCAAATTTGCCAACCATCTCTCATAGTGTTGCAGCTGTAGTGTGGAATCTGACTTTCCTCGCATTTAGTTCCCCCAAGTAGTTGTAATGATTTGTCCTGCGTTCCTGAGAAACTTAGTGAGCCTACCATCCCTTTGACTGTTCCAAAGTCGTTGTTCCCAATGATGATTCTTATTTCACCGTAAGGAGAATCCTAGCAGCACACCTTGGTTACCACCCCGCCCCAATTTTTGAAACTATATGAGTACACGGTGAAAAAACGACACTATAAATTGTGTTACCACCCCCGCCCCCAATTAGTTGCCTAATTTCTTAAAATGGAAAATTCAAATTCATTACATCAAATAAGTTCCTTGTTTGTAGTAATTATTTCTACTTATATATCTCCATTGTAATATGTTTTTTCCCTTCCTAAACATTTGATATTTAATAGCACTCCACTTTTGTTTACAATATAAAGGTTTTTTTTTACTAGAGTTGATCAAAAGTGGCCCGACCCAATTTTTTGCAGGCTTTGGACACGCAAATTAGGTTTGAATTTGACCCGACTTGTGTAGATTTTTTCATTTCCTCGTGCGGGCTTTGGACATTTAAAATTAGATTTTTGATTAATTTTTTAGGCCATGCCTGAAAAAACCCGTCATGGCCACACAAAATTTTGGATTCTTGGCTAAGAAATTTGTGCATGTACTAAGCCAGACACGAACCCAATCCGCCTAACGAGCTTGTTTTTTTGGCATTGGGCTTGGAGCGGGCCAATCCATGATCACCTCTAATTTGTACAAAAATTTGTGCCTAAATCACCACACATACTTTTATTTACAAGTTTGTTGCAATTTCTTGTTTCCTAGAAGAAAAATAGATGCTGAACCCTAAAGAAATCAACACTGCACTCAATAGTGAACTTTTCGTCATAGAATCGGAGATCATAGATTAATTCCACCTCTACTTTTATCATCTATTCACCATGGCAGTTAGCTCCGATGGTAAGCGCCCACTTCATCGAGTTTACTGTTTGCCATTTCTTCATTACTTCTATGTCCAAACTCATTTCACTAATTTCCTGCAACAATTTTTTTTTGGGATATTTGGGTATTATTGATTATCTGCATTCTGCAATGTACTGTGCATCTTACGTATTTTGTTGTTATTATGGAGTATCAATTAGTTTTTGTTTTTGTTGGAGATTAGCTACTTACTTGGTTCAGTTGGTTGTTACATTGCTTCCTTGCAATTACCATAATCAGTTAGTAAATTGAAGCAGCCTATTGTACATTATCGGTTGTAATTTAGTAGATGCTAGAAAATACAATTAGGTCATAAAAATTGGTTTTTTTAATTGGAATATTTGATTTTAATAATCTAACCTTTTAGCCATTCGCAAATAATAAACCAACCTTTTGATTATTCCTGAATAATCCAACCTTTGTATTAAATTTCATAGAGTGAACCAAAACCAAATTTTAGGTGTGATATTGGGGCTAATTTAAGTGTTGTTTGTGTCTTTAGGTAAGTGGTCAACAACGTTAGCGCTAAACTACCCAAACTCTACTTAAACCAACCCCAAAATGACACCTAAAATTTGGTTTTGGTTCACTCTATGAAATTTGGTACAAAGGTTGGATTATTCAAGAATAATCAAAAGGTTGGTTTATTATTTGCGAATGGCTAAAAGGTTGGATTATTAAAATCAAATATTCCTTTTTAATTTATTTATTTAATAATTGAAGTATGTTAACAATGTAGTGAATTACTTCATTTTAATAATAACAGATACTTTTCTCTTCCTTTTCTTTTCAAGTTTTGCTACAATGGAGGTTTGTCATCACCATACTCTGAATTGACAAATTTTTACTCTTTTACTATTGGGCAGATGTCTCGGAGGAACATTTGCTTAATCAAATTGTTGCACAGGGTTCGTTGGACTTCGATTCTTGGACTATGCTCATCTCTAGTGTTGAGCAAATGTATCCTGTAAGTAGTTTTAAATGATTGTCCAAACTAGTAAAATAAACACAGGAAAATTAAGCCACAAAGTAGAGAAAGTGGAGATCATGTCCCTATTATTTCATCTTACTTACAGTAGTAGAAAATAAAGAATGCTAAACCAACCAAGTAGGTATCCAACCAAACTACTAATACCGCCTTCATTTCTTTTTATTTGCAATAAATAGGCTTGCTCAGACTCCTATGAAAATTTTGATTGTGTGTTAAATGGAGAGAGAATAATAAAGATGCATGTGATAAGAAGAGATAGAAAGAAACGATATCTTAAAAAAGAAATGAAACATTTGTTGCATATAATTTGAATCTTCCCTTTTTTGTAAATGTTGCAAAAAAAAAAAGAAAAAGAAACTGAGGTGTAGTATAAACAATGATAAATGCAAATGTAGGACCATGGATTTAATATATGTTTTTCTTTTCTTATAATTCTGCTCCAGGGATGATTGCTATATGATGAAACGATGAATGTATCTTTGTGATTGTTGCAGGATGAAATAAATAAGGTCAATTTGGTATATGACTCGTTTCTATCTGAGTTCCCCCTTTGCCGTGGTTACTGGAAGAAATATGCTGAGCATGTTGCTCGCTTATGTAGTCCAGAAAATACTGTTCAAATCTTTGAAAGGGCAGTTGAATCGATGCCATACTCTGTTGGTGTATGGGTTGATTATTGTAGCTTTTGTATTTCATCTTTTGAGGATCCACTAGATGTTTGCAGGTAAAGATAATTTTTATTTCATATGTTTTGAGTTTGCATTTGGTGTTGTTGATACTGTGGAAGAAAAACTTGCCCGTTCCGTTCTGTAACGCCCATTATGGGTTTCAGACTCACCGTTCTGCAAAACCCCATTTTAGAACGGTGCAATTAAATTCACATCAAACTCGGCGCGGCATCGTTATATAACGGCGTAAAGGCGTTCCATCACCGTTAGATGATTTTAATGCCCATTTTTTCCAGATTATAATTCAAATATAAGTCTTACCTTATGGCTTTAATGTACTTTTAATTGCTAAAAAGTTCCGGTATTCCTTTGAATATTTATCCATTTTTACCCTTATTAAACATGGGCATGTGTAAATGACCTTTTGGACTTATTTCAAAACTACAAATGCCATTAATTTAATTAGAAAACATAGTAGTTACATAGCATAGTGTAAAATAATAAAAGGAAAAACAAACTTAAATAACTATTTAGGTGTTTTTTTTTTTGGAAAAATTCACGCCGCGATGGCTACGAAATGTTCTATAACGCCGTTACAAGCCCCGCCTGCCACAATGAGACCGTTACAGCGAACGCAACCGGTATTGGACACTTAACACTTCATTTTTTGCCAAATTTATTAAGAAAAAATATATGAAATAGCTACACTTGGACAGATGCCCTTGTCCAGCAGTAGGACCCATCATAATTTTAAAGAGATAGTGGGTGGTCTTTAATGTAGTTGAGCTTGTATTTTGTATACATAAAATTTGAAGCAGCTAGGGGATTTAAGCTGCCTTAAAATTTGATTTATTTGGTTTACATGTCTGCGTTGCCTTTTTCACCAAAAACATGTTCTCTTGAGCATAAAATGGCTATGCTCAAAGATAAAATTCGGTAGTACTTAAATTTCAAAGGTTACTATTGGCGAGTTATGGTTTAAAGTATGTTTACAGTCTAATGTTACTCCGACTCTACTTGAAGTACCAGACAAGGAAATGTGTCGATGTGTCAGACATGACAATTTCATGAAAAGACAAGTGTTTTTGGTTGAAAATGAAGTGCCTAAGTGTCATACCAATGTCCAAGGGTCGAGTGTTTGACACGGTACTTGAATTGAAATAATAAAGAGTGTTTGACATTGTACTTGAAGTGAAATAAAGAGTCTGAGTAACATAGTTTACAATTAAAAGGACTTATGCTAGTGAAGTTGAATGGTCGAACCCTACTTCTTGTAGTCTTGTAATGTATAGAAATCTATTTTACTCAATTGGAGGAAAAAGCACATGTATTTAGGCTTTGTTTTTTTGAGGAAATCATTTTCTCCAAAAATGGTTTTCCTTAACTTCTACATTTTTCTTTGTTTTGTTAAAGGGTGAAAAATATTTTTTTTGCAAAGGTGGAAGAGTGCTCTTTATAGAAGGTAATTGATTGCCTTTTTGTGGAGGAGGTATGCCACATTTTCCTCCTTCCTTCCTCCTTATTCTTCTGTTCCTTTTCTCTCATCTTTCCTCTCACTTTTACTTCGTCTTTTTTTCCCTATAAGTTTTTATTTATTTTTTCTCTTGTAATCAAACAAACGAAAGAAATTTTCCTTTACAATCGTGTCTTCCAAAAGCAATCAATTTTTTAGGATAATAATTTTTCGTCATGAAGGTTTTCCATCAAAATACAAGAAGCCTTGGTATAAAATTATGAAACTATGGTGCATGACTTCATATAATATGAATTGCTATTACTACCTTCGTTTCTTATTATTTGCAACGATTTGACACTTTTCCTCTCTACTTTATGTCACATCATTGCAAATAATAAGAAACGGAGGTAGTATTAGAGGTGGCCACCGGGCGGGCCGGGCCTGGTACCGGGCCGGGCCAGAGAATGATGACCCGTGAACCGGCCCACTGGGTAACCGGGCCGGGCCGAACCGGGCCGGGTTCATGGAGTGGTGACCCATGAACCGGTTCGGCCGGGTTGAACCGGGCTTGACACCGGGCCGGGTTGGGCCGGGTTCGCGGGTTATCCGGATTGGTACGGGTTCGCGGGTTGGACCGGGTTCATGGGTTGGCGGGTTGGACCGGGTTCATGGGTTCGCGGGTTGGACCGAGTTCATGGGTTTGTAGTTTAAGGGGGTTTACGGTTTAGGCATTTGGAGAATTGGAGGGTTTAGGGGGGTTTGGAGAGGGTTTAGGGGGGCTTTGGAGGGTTTAGGTAATTTAGAAAATTTGGAGGGAGGGTTTGTAAATTGTAATGGTTTTGACTTTTGACTTTTGAGTTTTTATAGTATATATGATAATATGAATAAATGAATAATTGAATATAATACATTAAAACAATTAAACAAGTAACAAATTTATAAATTACAATTATAAAAATGTATGTAATAAATGAATAATAAATCATAGTTGACCAAATAATTGAATATATTACTTACACAATTAGAATTCGTAATTACACAACTAGAATTCGTAACTAATATTTAATTTATAAATTAGAAATTAATTTATTACAATTTACAAATATATTTTATAAAAAATAATAAAATTAAATCACTTCAACAAAGTGGAAAAAAAAACATCCAAATGATATTAGTTAATTACAATTTACAAAACATATGCATTAAAAATTATTACATAATTTAAAAACATTAAAATAATTATGTAAAAAATAAGGCAAAAATATATGAAACCCCCCCCGGGGGGAAGGGAGGGGGGGCTTGGACTTACTTTGATTTGTAAAATTTAATTTTTGAATTAAATTTTAGTTTATTAAAATTTAATTTTTGAATTAAATTTTAATTTATTAAAATTTTATTTTTGAATTAAATTTTAATTAATTAAAATTTTATTTTTGAATTAAATTTTAATTTATTAAAATTTAAATTCTGAATTAAATTTTACTTTTCAAAATAAGATGCCTACGTATTCTTAAGTTTCTTAAGTAAACTTAAGGAATCAAAGCCCACGTAGTTCTTTTGCGTACCTGAATGGTGGTCGTGGACCGTTGTTGTGACTTTTGACTTATGTTGTGTCATTTCCGCTAGGGCCTGCATCGGATTCTGATGTATTCATCAACATCCACGGGTCTTCTTCGTCTTGGTCGTCCTCCTTCAATCCTTGTATCCTCTTTTCCGCCTGATCCCAATCTTTTTTGCAAACACATATTTCTATGGTATCAGGGTGTAGACTAGATCTTTTTTCATCCAATACTCTTTTACCTGCACTAAAAGCTGACTCGGAAGCAACAGTAGAAGCCGGAATTGCTAGGATATCCTTAGCAATTCTAGCTAGAATAGGAAATTGAACTGAATGGGAATGCCACCATTTAATAATATGAAAATTTTCGTTAGTTTCGAATTGAAAAGATAAATAATCATCTATACCTGAACCTTCATCTTGGGAGGGTGATGATGTGGATGGTACCCTCGATTTTCCTTTACGAAGGATAGATGCTAGAAAGGGGTCTTTGTTTTTCGGCTTTGGTTGTGAATACTGACCGGGTTGATAAATACCCGCATAATGTTCATATAGTCTATCTAATACTGTCTTACAATCATTTACATATTTATCAACATCATAATCTGTATCAAGAGTTTCGTAATAAAAGGTCAACAAGCTTCTCAATCCTTCAAGCTTGAGACCTGGGTCAAGAATAACTGCAATGCCATAAATATAAGGGAATTCGGCAAAATAGGACATCCATTTTACCTTCATTCCCCACAAGATGTTGGAGACGGCAGGAATTTCACTGTTCTTGCTGCCTTCGTGAATGGCGTGAACTATTTTAATTCCTTCTAATACAACTAAATGTACATTAGGCTCATAAACATAAGAAAAAATATTAGTAGCATATTCAAAGGCGGCAAGTACATCACGAATAATCATAGCAATAGACCAATTGTAGTTAGTAATCATTTCACCCGGCTCAGAACGAGTTTCATTATACAACTCAGTTAAAACTTCACGATATTTAATCGCATCATCCAATAATTTAAAAGTAGAATTCCATCGGGTTACGCAATCTAAACCTATGCATTTTTTCTTTAGTCCTCTTTCCTCACATTTTCTTTTATAAGCCCTGCTCATACTACGAGTGACTCTAATCCACTTTACTACACTCCTAATTGGTTGTAATAGGGGATATAAGTCTTTAATACCTTCTTGCGCACATAGGTTTAATATATGCGCACAACATCTAACGTGTAAAAGGCTACCATTAAGTAGCAAAGGTACGTCACTGTCTTGTTTTAAAAAGTCAATAGCACGGGTATTAGCCGATGCATTGTCAAATGAAGCTGAAAAAAGTTTGTCAACCAAATGAAAATTTTTTAAACAATTTACAATACGGGTTTTAATGTTAAAACCCGTATGGTTTTCCTCCATTGCTTCAAAACAAATAATCCTTTTTTGTAAAAACCATTCATCATCTATCCAATGAATAGTTACACAAATAAAAGGTTCACCTACAAAAGAAGTCCAACAATCACTAGTTATGCTAACCCGACCATCATAGGTACGGAACATTTCTATTAAAAAAGCTCGATAAGAATTATAAAGTTTGATGGTGCGACGTTTAAGGGTGTTTCTAGGGATTCTTCTAAAAGCCGGTTGCATAGCAACCCGGTTAAAATATTCGAAATTGGGGCTTTCCCCATGAGTAAACGGCAATTCATCAAGAATAACATATTTAGAAAATTCATCTATCATTCTATCACGATTATAAACAAAAGGCATACCTGCGCCGGGAGTACTAGTTGCGTACCCATGGATTTGAGCCTGTCTCGAATCATCTCTTTCTGCACCATCGGGCCCCAAGTTGTGACCCTTTTTTAAATGACGGGCCAATGTTCCGGTTCCATCGTTTTTGGTCCACTTGTAACTTTTTGGTTTTTTTGTTTTAGTAACATCTCGACAAATTTTGCAAATTGCAGTATATTTGTCGGGATCATTTGTTGCTACTTTGTCATAGTAAGGCCATACCCATGAGGTATGACCTCTTTCTCTTTTACCAGTTGATGTTGTATTAGTGTTACTAGGACCACCTTGTTCACCTCCTTCTTAATTAAAAAAAAGAAATATTAATACTTTATTTTCATAATATATCCATTTTTTGTACATAAATAAACAATTAGTGAATTAATTAATTTATTCAAACTCTTGAAAGTATTAATTTCAAGTTATATTATTTACGTAAGTAACGTAACTATGTATGAATCAAAATTAATTTCAAATTATATTATTTACATAAACAATTAATTTATTCATATAAATCCATGATTCATAAATGTATGATAAAAAAGAAATATTAATACTTTATTTTCATAATATACCCATTTTTTGTACATAAATAAACAATTAGTGAATTAATTAATTTATTCAAACTCTTGAAAGTATAAATTTCAAGTTATATTATTTACGTAACGTAACTACGTAACTATGTATGAATCAAAATTAATTTCAAATTATATTATTTACATAAACAATTAATTTATTTATATAAACCCATGATTCATAAATGTATGATAAAGTAAACAACTATAATAACTTCAAAAATATTAATTTGAATTTATACCTTCCATATTACCCTCCGATTCAAATTCGGGAACGTAACCTCCGCCTCCGGCGCCCACCGGCATATGAGGAGGTGGCATTGATGATGATGATTGATGGGATTGATATGGGTTGGTTTGAGGTGGACGAGGATTTTGTTGACTGTCTAATGTCCTAGTTAATGATTCAATTTCATCCGTATTTAGTTCATACGAACCGTGAAATTGATCATTAACATTCGGAAAGACAGGAACATTACCTCTACCATCACCTCTACCAGCACTACCACCACCAATTCTACCACCACTATTCCTTCCGGCCATTTTTTTTTTTAATTTAGAAACTAATTTAAAATATAAGAACTGAAATTTTAATATAATTAATTAAGTATATAAGTATATAACTACTAAAACTTGAATATAAACTAGTAATTTCTGAATATTTTTTTTAGTATAAACTTCTAAAATTTAAGTATTAAAATTGAGAGATTAAGAATTTAGAATGAGAACTTTGAGAATTAGAGAGAGTAAGAGAAGAGAAGAAGAATGATGTTAATTGTGAAGAATTTGGGGTAAATTGGATGGGTATTTATAGGGGAAAATTGGGAGGGAATATGTAAAATTTAAAAAAAAAATAAAAAAAATAAATAAATGGCCAAATGGCCGTTGCTGCCCAGCAGAAAAAGGAGAGGAGGAGAGGCATGCATTGGGAGAAGCCACTCAAGAAGCCATGTCCATAGACCATACCGTAGTATTATTATTGGATATTTTTTAAATTTTAATAAATTAATTTGAAATAATATTCTTCGAGATTAGCAATCTTCTCTCCATAGAATGCTGTCAATGGTTATGTGTTTTTCTTCTATTTGTTCATTTCACAATTCTACATTTTGTTGTATTTTACTTGAAGTAGTTTTAGTCTTTGTATGTTGATTATTGTTGTGGAACACGTTTTTTCTGCAGATTATTTGAACGAGGGTTGTCCTTTGTTAGGAAGGATTACCTATGCCATAATTTATGGGATAAATATATCAAGTTCGAGTATTCTCATGAACATTGGAATTCTTTGGCAAGAATCTATATCCAAACATTAGAGTTTCCAACAAAGAAATTGCATCAATATTATGAAAGGTATGCTGTATCCTTTGATAATATTATAATAATCATATGATTTTAAGGTGATATAGTTTGTATTGTACTTCCCTTGTATTCTTGGTTACGGTTTGGAATATAGTTTTCAATATGATGTAGATTGGTTTTTTTTATAAGGTTTTTTACTTTTTTTAGCTTCACCCGAAAAAAAGTCAAGTGAAGTTAAGGTTTTCAATTAAGTTGAAATCATGTCTATTCAATACAATAAGTTTTAATAAGGATCATTAAGGTCTAATTCTTTCTTAGAAATAGGTCTAATCAAGTTCAATCCAGTCCAATAAGTTCAATAAGTTTCAATGAGGTCTAATCAGTCATTTAGGTTTAATATAATTAAATATATTTAGGTCTAATAAGTTGTTAGGAAAAATTAATATACACGGAAGAGTGGTTGTTGTCAATTGCAATGTTAAGTACTTAGAATTAAAATATTGAGAATAATAGGAATTTGTGAAAAGAAAACAAACAACAAAAATGGCGGAGGAAGAGGATGAATTCACTATTAAAACAAATGGAGTACAACTCAAAGGGAGAAATTATAGTACTCCCACTCACACAATAAGGACTCTCAAAAGCTCACAAAACTTAATCTCTCTAAATAAGAATAACTGGTGTAATTTTTGTGATGTGAAATGCTAAAGACTTGATGCCATATTTATAGGGATAAATTAATCCCAAGAGTCATGGCCATAAAAGGGGTTTGAATACCCATCAAAGCAAAAACATACACTTAAACTCAGAATTAAAGAAGAATTAAAAGCTGAATACAAAAGGCCAAAAGTCACGAGAAAAGAAAAGAAAAAAAACTGTCAGAGGGCCTGACCCTATCGGGTCAGATGACCCGACCGACCGGGTTAGCACCTAGAACCAAAATTTCTTTTCCATTTCATTCGGACCAGATCGGTTGGCTCCACCCGACCATTGACCCGATCGGGTCAGCTGACCCGACTGGTCGGGTGGGGGCCGAAAACCTCCGTATTTTGCAAACGAACCGACGACGAGCAAAACGAACACAAATTTGAGCCAAACCGTACATAAGTGAAAGAATTGCACCTTAAATGTTACGCATGCATTCATATGACAACGTTTTAATAAGTTTTAACTAGGTCTATTAAGGTCCAATTGTTTCTTAAAGTCTAGTTCAAATTATGTTCAACAAGTTTCAATCCGGTCTAATAAGATTAGAAAATTTCAGGTCTAATAAGTTAAAGAGAATGCACCTTAATAGGTGTTGCTAAGATGTTTGTTTTAATGGATTTGGCATGTCTGCAAACTAATGCATTAACAAACTATTGTGGTATTTTTACCAAGAAGTTGCTTATCATAGTTCATGGGAGCCTGAATATTTTCTCCAAATATTAACCATAGATAGAAAAAGAGGAGTTAAATTTTTCCTCTAAAAAAAATTGACACATTATAAATATGTTTTAAGATTAAATTTTATAATTGTATATAACATACTACCTCCGTATTACATTAGTTTCAATGATTTGACATAAAGTAGAGAGGAAAAATGTCAAATCTTTGCAACTTGCAACTAATATGATACGGAGATAGTACATTGCTTTATAATAAGCATTTCGTTTTACAAGATGGAGTAAATGTAGCCTTGTTAGTCTATTCTCAACCTCTTGCAATTATCTCTTTATAAAGACAATGGAAAATCATGGTAGAAGAATATTGCCGCATTTAGCAAACCATCTAAGGTGATTAATCTCAAAAACACAGTATATGGATAGTCCTCGTGAGGTTATATCTTTCCTTGGCTATGTGTTATAAGGCCTTGTCATGGTAACACCTGCAAATGTGGAGTTCCTGAATTATCTGATTGTCTTTATTTCTTATATCTACTTGGCTAGATGCTTTAGTTTGACATGAAAAGGCACATTATTTGGAGCCTTTTTTGTTTGGGGGCCTAAGAGAGTAGACCGGATGCTCTTAGAGGTATTACCATGTCAGTAACTTATTCTGTCATGTACTTTTTCCAGATTGTTTTTGCCATTGGCTATCGAACTAGGGTTAGTTTACTCTATACTTGCACTTACTAATGAGTTCTGGTGGCCTTTTGAAAATGTATATCAGCTTGTTGCCTCATACAGGCTCTAAAAT
This sequence comes from Salicornia ramosissima, assembly GCA_951394345.1. Lineage (NCBI taxonomy): Eukaryota > Viridiplantae > Streptophyta > Magnoliopsida > Caryophyllales > Amaranthaceae > Salicornia > Salicornia ramosissima. The sequence goes on along the minus strand of OX596240.1, from coordinate 4,090,799 downwards.
AGCTTGACTTGGTTTATTGCCTTTTTAAGCTTGAAAGTATACCTGGCAAATCGGTCGGTTAGATTGGTATCAGTCGGTCATTATTAGGTTTCGGTCATTTTCGGGTCATTTATTTTTCGGTAATGGGTCGAATTTCTTTGTTCATGACCCAAAGTTTTCGGTAACAGGTCGGTCGGTCGGTCCACTTTTTTTGAAAAATGATTTTTTCTTCGATGTTTCGCAAAAAGATAGGCTAGCTATTTGCCCTCTAGGAGTCAAAAAATGCATAATGTAACTAAACTAATTAGGATTTTTTCATCGAAATACTTCCTTTGTTTCTTTTTAATTGCAAAAAGTGGGCTTATGCACTATTTACATTTATAACTTCGACTAATATATGTGATTTGTACATAATAAAATGCATATTCAAGTGGGATCTTGTTGGATATGTCTTGTGGCCTAATATTATCTGCAAGTGTATAAGACTATACTTGGAAAATTGGTCGGTCAGGTCAATAACGGGTTGGTCACTACTTTAAAACGGGTCATCGGGTTCGGTCAAAAACGGGTTTCGGGTTCTATTTTTATGTTCATGACCCAATTTTTCCAGGTCGGTTTTCAGGTCGGTATCGGGCCGGGTTTGTTTTTGGCAGGTATACTTGAAAGCTAAGCAGTATGGATACTTTGCTTGGGTAGACTTACCTGTATCACATGCATTTGATCCATGGATACTTAATGCCTCACCCTATATTTTTATCATTTGTAAATAATCATTAATCTTTGTTTTTACACATATTTTTCATTTTCACATACTCTGTTGAATGGATTTCATCTCTTATCTGAATATCTGTTCATGCTATATTGTCAAATTAGCTTGAAAATCTCATAAAAATCTAATTTTTTTCCTTGTATATTCTTGTACACATATCCTTCATGTATTTTTTACTAATGTATCATGTTTCCGTGTCCGCACCCATTCTCATGCAACCTAGCTTGAAAAAGATTGCTGTTGGTATTGGCATGTGCATAATTTATCCACCTGTAAGTCATGTTGCTGTTACACCTGTTTTTTCTTACCTTACAAAGTTACAAACTGTTCAAGTGCCTGCATTATGTATTTTTACAATAGCCTTTCAAATCCATACAGCTATGCTAACTAATTCACCTTTTTTTTTTTATTTTTTAAATAACAGTTTCAAGAAGTTGGTTGCCATTTGGAAAGAGGATATGGAATTCCAGAAGAGTTCTCAAAAGAAAGAGCAGGCAGAAGATAATACAGACAGCGAAACCGTGGCATCTGAAGATGTTGATATCTCTCATGTAATAAATGGCCTAATGGATCCATCTACTAGAGCTAAATCATTGCTGAAATATATTTCAGTTGGAGAATCCTTTTACAAAAGAGCCTGTGACTTGAATGCAAAAGTGCACAAGTTTGAGCAGAATATAAGTAGACTTTATTTTCATGTGAAGCCACTTGATGATAGTCAGTTGCTCAATTGGCATTGTTACTTGGATCTTGTTGAGATGGAAGGTGATTTTGACTGGGTATATGACTGTGCTTTGACAATGTTTGAGGGGTTTAGGTCTTCTCTTTTATTTGAAAAAATCTAACTAAGCCTGGCTTTGTGGATGATAGGCTGTGAAACTTTATGAAAGATGCCTAGTTTCTTGTGCTCATTACCCTGAGTTTTGGATGCGTTATGTTGATTATGTGGAGTCGAAGGGAGGAAGGGAGATTGCAATTGATGCTCTGAAGAGAGCAACTCAAATCTTTTTAAAGGTATAATCGACTTTTATATATTCTGTTTCCATAGTTTTTTTTAGTTGCAGTATCTGGATTTTAGTGCATATTATGGTACAATTTTATCCATTAATATATTCAATCATGTAACTCATGTTCAATAAATTTAATGAGATATTTCAAAATATATTAATAATATTTCTCATGAATATTTTTTTCTATGGTAAATCATTTGTTTAAATCAATAAGTGAATAGTGTAAAAGTTCAACTATTGCATTTTTAAAAAACTGTAGTAATTATAAATTTATGTTTGGTTCTTAGTTCAAATAATATGGAAATAATATTAAATTAGTTCTTGCCGGTGATAACTCAAGTCATTGGATGAAATATTCCCTCTATGTCTAAAATTTCTCTCGAGTTATGTTTCAAAAAGTTCTTACCATTTTGAGTCTTTTTATAAATGTTCCTTTATTTTTACAAGTTCACCGGCATCTTATACTTTGGTTCCCACGTATATCCCACATTTTTTAAAAAAAATTTCCCTCCTAAAAAAATTGGCCCCCTTCCTTATGTGACTTATTTTTTTCCTCTTCCCAATAATTTTTATTCAAGATTCTACTTTGACACTCCCCTCCTTCAAATTCCCCCAGCTTCCAAGGGGTGAGATTTTAAAGAAGCGTAGGGAGTATGAAATTTAAAAAATTATTATTCTAAAATTGAGTATTAAAATTCAAACAACAATTATAAAACACTGTTATAATTCAAAATTCAAAATTTTCTAAAAGTAATAAATAATTCTGAGTGGTCATCGTAGGGTAATATTGATGTGACTTACTCATTGAAATAAGTGGCAAATGATGCTAGCTTATTTTAATGAAATAGAAAAATCAATTAGATAAGAAAAAAATTTGAGGCATATGAGGATTGGTATGTTGTTTGTGCTTCAGGGGTTATTAGGTTCCAAAGATTTGATATTGTTGGGTTTTTAAAGAGAATTCTTATGGATTTGAGATTGAAGAAGTACTAGAACATTATTATTTTTTTTGTAGAGGAGAGAAAAATCAGGCTGACCCTTAGGAGTGGCTAGCTTAAAGTATCCTTACGTATTATACGAGAAATTGAAGGCTCAAATGAAGAAAATTAGGACCTCGATAAATCGTAAAATCAATTGGTTGGTTAGCTTATTTGAAATAATGTTTAAATTAAACATTTCCAAGACTTTTAGTCTCGACTTCAACATCACAAATTCTATTATGAATTTCCTTAGCAATTTTTCAATTTTTTTTAGGATTGATAACTAGCAAATTGTTTATTTCAATTATTACATGGCATAAATTCAGAAAATTGATGTACAATATTTAATTCCATCTCAAAGAGCCATGACTTCAACAAATAGAATAGACCGATTATTGTGAATTGCTCTTTCTAGTGAGCCTGATCATTTTTTTGCCCTCGTGGTGTATATTAGATTAATTTCGTTTTGATGGAGGCATGGGGCTACACTTAATATTCTCACTCAATTGGACTTAGTTGAGGTTGCATCAATGGGATGCTTTGTCTGGAATTTTTACTTGCAATTAGAGAGTTATTGGCTCTTTGAAATTGTGGATTGCAGAATGTACCTGAAATTCATCTTTTCAATGCTTGGTTTAAAGAGAAAATAAGCGACGTTGATGGTGCACATGCGGCATTTCTGCAATGTGATAAAGATTTTGGACCTTGTTTTGTTGACAGAATCAAGAGGAAAGCTAATAAGGAAAAACGCATGGTATGTGGATGCCTAATATTTTACAGGTTGTCAAAATAACTATGAAGGAAAGGATATTATCTATATATTCATGTTTGTTTTGGCAGGGAAACTATGCGTCAGCATTCAGTGTATATGAGGAAGCACTTGATGTGGCTGCAGAGATCAAACCTGACACACTTCCAATGTTATATGTGCATTTTGCACATCTTCAGTATGTGGTATGTAATTTTATCATTTTTTCAGTTGTTGAAATGAAACTGTTGGGTTATATGGCCCAAATTTTGTGGCTTAACTAATTAAGCGTATGTTTCTAGAAGACTCATGAAGAAACTGCTGGGTTATATGGCCCAAATTTTGTGGCATTGTAAATGAGGAATGAACAAATGTTGGTGGAAAAAATCAAGAAGTATCTTGATTATTCTTAATGTGCATTTGGTAGCATGTGTAGAAGCTTCATAATAATTCTTGAAGCAATAATCCACCGCCATTGGGCATTCCTCTAGATGAATACACAATATCAACAAGAAGCCATACAAATACACACCAAAGCCACATACATACAAGCCTTTCACCTCCTTGTAAGCCACCAAAATATATCCTACTAATCCTCTATACTCTTATTGTAATACTCCTTTGTGAGTAAAAATGGAGAGAGCCTGGTTGTAATACAAACACCCTCAAAAGGGATAATTGTACTCCTATATTTTCATATAGTGGAATAAAAAGCTCGTCGTCAGTGGGTTGTTCCCACATAAAATTGTGTTATTATCTTAATATTAGTCTTGCCCTTATTTAATCTTCTCGATCATACATCTTCACTTCTGCTGCACACTCTCAACCCCTAATAGAAACTTCTACCTTGTCCATTTCCCACAAGTAATTTCAATATAACAAATGTAATAATTGATTGTGGTTGATTTGTTTTTGTAGTAGAAACCTGGAATACAGACCAGGTGATACACCTGGTTGTAATAGGACCTGTTCTTTTGGACTTAATTCCAAACATATCTAATTCACTTCACTTCAGTTGAGTCCGGTTCAACTCTTGCTGAGTCTAGAATACAATTTAATTCAATTCAGTTTAGTTCTAATTAATCCAATCCAAAAGAACAAAGCTAATTAGTTTTAGGGACAGGTTTTTATGTTTTTTTTTTTTCCAAATTTATTTATTAACATTGGAATTAAACCTTTTCTTCTCTTATTTTTATGTATTCAATTTGCAACCATAATCAATAGCAATGCTTTAATCCCAATATGTGGGTCGAATGAACCTCTCATCATATCTTCTGCATTATCTATCAAAAATTTCTTCCCTCTATTTTGTGCTAAATGCTCCTCTTAACATCTTAGGTATACATTGGACCAAACCAGCTAGTTGATGCTCTCTTATCTTGTCCTTGATATTTGTAACTCTAGCTTTCCTCTGTAAATCATCATTTCATACTCTATCCTTTGAAGTGTTGGTCTTGTAATGTGAACCTTTCTAAAAATTTAACATTACTAGACCGACACTTTCAAGGACATAGTACATATTATGAAATGAAGAATTTAAGAGGAAGCTAAGAGTGACAAATATCAAGGAAAACATAATAGAGCACCAACTAGCTGGTTTTGTTGGTGTTCTCTTATCTTGTCCTTGATATATATAAAAGCTCAACTTTCCTTCCCATAAATTAGCGTTGGTCTAGTAATGTTCCTATAAAATTTCCCTTTTTTAACTTTAGTGATATGCTACGTTCTCACAATGTCAAATTTGTTCTCCCCTTGTTGCACATACACTTGGTCCTATGAGTTATATCTTGGTCATATATGTGTTCCTTTGTAGAATCAACCCAAGTATATGGGTGACAAGAATATTTATGTTCAAGAATTCTATTTGGTTTCTTACACCGGTTTACTTGGGTGAGGCAAATACCAAATTTGCTCTTTCCTCATGATAGCAGTTGAGATAATTTGATGGTTCTTAGCACGTGATGGGAGTGTGTTGTGCACTCCAAATCAAATATAGTGGTACGGTCGAATCCATGAGGAAGTAGGGGAATGTAATTAAATTTAGGGTTCTCTTTTTGGTGTTTTTGAATTAAGTCAAATATTTAAACTGAGTGATGAGTAAACTGGGATTAGATTCGATTTGTTTTGGATTTGCTAGTTTTTGATTTCGATTGTAGATGTATGACTCTTTTATCAATGAATCAATCTTGTTTCAAAAAACAAAAAAAAAAACAACTAGAATTGAAAATGAAAAAAAGAGCATTAGGGATATGGATAATTCAATCGATAAGCTAGGAAAGGACAATCATAATTGCAATGGAAGCAACTTCAAATATTAGTGGGGATTACTCAACCAAGCCACCTAAAACCCTTTCTCAAATAGTTATAGGCTATTCATTGGCACAATACGATAAATGTCTCTAGAATAGCCTAGTTATACCTTCCCAATGATCATTACATCACCGTGAACCACCTAAAGAGTTTGATTCCTTAATCAGAGCCAATCTCTTGGTCAATTCAACAACTTACTTACCAAGAGCTTGCAAGACCACGAATGAAATTTTCATAGACAAATCACCATTGGCACGAAAATGCATGAAGTTTAACTAGCATCCTAGAAATACTTAAAGCTTCATGACATCCATGTCAACAAACATATTTAACATCACAATTCCAAACAATGATGAAAAGCGCTAACTTATGCCATGAAAATTTCATGCATACGTGCAATTCAAAGAAAATCAATAAATCAAAGAAGAATCAAAGCATGGAATTAAACATAAATCTAACAAGGGATTAAACTAAGAATCAAGCAATCATATAAATCAACTACAACAATTGAAATCAGAGCATAAAAGATAAAAGTTGGGAAAAACTCATTGAATTGAGGACAAATTCTTCACAATTCTATTTCACCTCAATTGCTTCAAATCATAATCATCATCTTCAACAAATTTCCTGACTAATCTAACCTAATTTCAACTCTCTTCTTGAGAGCGAAAGTAGTGAGAGAGTATCCTAAAACAAATCTAAGCTCCCCTAATTACGTCCTGAACATCTGTAGCTATAATACATCAGAAATAAAGAATCAGAATAATGGAATCATGGCTGCTGACTGGACATGGTCATGCTATACATGCACGAATGTGCACTGGACTTTGTATGTATAGCACAGCTGTGTTAGCCCATTTGAACTCCTGCCTAAATTTTCTTTATGTGAAATAGAAACCGTGGAAGGCTGCTGAGCTTCTGCCGTGATTTCTTGAAGGTGACACGGTCGTGTAGGAGGAGACACACAACCTGCAGTCCTGCATGACTTGATAGCTCCTTGTGAACTTCCTTTAAGTCCCTAATAACCTTCATCGGCTCCAGCAACTCCATCAATTCACTTGAAGTACCTGCATATGATTCAGAAGGCACCGAAACTACGCAATTTACTACAGGTTAACCAACTAAATTGGTAGAAATCCAGCCAAAAGAAGCTAGAAAATATAGTCCTCAAGCGGACCGATCAGTATGGGGTATCTAAACTTCTTGTTGTCACATTATGGAATATAGAAATCAATGTTCATGAGGAAGAAAGTTTTCTCAAGGATTCTCCTAAAAATTAAAGGGATTAAAATTATCTTTCTTTGAAAAAAGATAATATTCTATTGTTGGTTATGTAATATGTTATGAACACTTGCCGCTAGGAATTCTGATGTGTCATAAAAAGCTATCAAATTCTTCAATCTTAAATTTTTTAGCTTTAGGTTCCAATTACTCAAATTTTGTGAAATCTTGGGCTGTACGTTATATGTTCTTTGTCACTTACTCCAAGTTTCCATCAAATTGGCCACAGTGTTTTCTATTTCCTTTGGTGCACTTGTTGTGTTATTTGGATTTATTTTTGATTGGAATTAATTGGGTGACTGGTGAATTGAAAGTTAGTGTAGAAAGTAATGTTGAAGGAAAAGCAAATTGGGAAAATGTGGAAGCTATGTCCTACTAGGTATTTGGTGGAGCTTATGGAAGGAGAAAATTTGATAGATATTTGAAGAAAAAGCTAGCACACAGCCGTTTTACTTGTATGTTTGTGGATCTTATCCAGTTTGATTTGAAGCACTTTGTTACCTTCATTTGATTTTGTAGATAAGATAGCATGATTTTATCAATTGATGTCTTGAGAATTTACAAAGTTTAGGCACTATATTTCTTGACCTTAGCCCTACTATTTGTATAAGGTTGATAATCCCTTTCTGTCCATCAAATTTGACATTTTAATTTCCTATAAAAAATGAAACCAATAATCTCTATCAGTATTGTTATTTTGACTACGAGGTTTTCTTGTAATCAACATTTGCATGTGATTAGTCAAAAGCATTCAGTCTTCTAATTTCCTTTTGACAGATCACTAACAGTGTGGAGGCTACAAGAGAGATTCTGTTAAAAGGCATTCAGCGTGTACCTCATTCAAAACTACTCCTTAAGGTATGGATTGTCTCTCCATGATAACCTTGTTAAACTATTTCAATATTGAGCATTAAGGGTATCTGAGGAGAGGAGTGAGAAACTGAAAATAGGAAGTTCATATGATTGATTAGTTATCTCAGATCTACATCATCTTAATTCGAATTTTGAAGCTATAGCACTGAAAAAATAAACCAATCAAATTGATATTTTTTATAAAAAAATTTAAATTACAGGAACTTATACGTTTTGGACTAATGCATGGTGGAGCAACTCAAGTGGACCTTTTGGATTCTGTTATGGCTCAGGCACTTGCAATTGGAACATATATTCCTGGAGGTCTTAGTAACAAAGATCGGGAGGAAATATCAAGATTGTATTTAGAGGTTTTATTTATTTATTTTTATCTTCCCTATATTGTTATATTTTAGCTGCCTAAGATCTTTCCTTGGTTGATGCCTATATTACGTCTAATATTTGGGTTTACTAAAGTTGTGTGTTTGGCTTTAAAGGAAAACATCAGGAAGTACTTAATTTAGTAAAGAGCTATTATGCTATCTAGGGATTTTATTATAAGCTATATTTTTTGGAAAAAAGAGAAAAGGATTTATTACTTTTTTTCTTTCTAAAATCTACCGTTTCACCTTTACATTTGTCAACTCAAATTTTGATCTTAAGTATTTTAACTGTTGGTTTCACTTGCATTTTTTTCCTTGCAAATAGAAAATAAAACACTGTCAAAGTATATTGTATATTTGTATGAATAGAGTTAAAAGCCACATAATCATAAGAACTGCTATGTAATAATTTAAAAAACCACAAATAAAATTGCTTATATAAGTGTAAATGATCGGGATGAAGTGGTTCTGGGCATCTAGACTCATGAAAATTGGCAAAAGATGTCATGTACGTGTTTACTTATTTAGTGTCACTTGATAATGGCAGTTCATTGACTTTTGCGGAAGCATCAATGATATAAGAAGGGCATGGAATCGTCATTTAAAACTTTTCCCACACTTGGTAAGGGTACAGCCTACCCTCAAGAAGCCTGATAATGCTGGTGCTATTTGCAAGGTGATCGTTGATGGTAGACCTGATAGTCTTAATACTGAACTGATAGTGGAAGAAAAGGCTGACAAATTTAAGCAGGATGATCAGTCAAAATTGGAAGGTGGGAACAGTAATCCAAATGATATGGATCTCGGGACTTCAGAAGCTACAAAGACTATTAAGGACGAGTGCAAAACAAATGATTCAGCTGCTGGGCTTTTATGTCAGGCTTCTGATGAAAAAAACCCTGAGAAAGTTCTCAAGGATTCTAGAACGCATGTGGTGCAGAAAGTACAAGAGCAAGATCGGAGGTCTCAACCAGGAAAACCTGATTCACTTGAGGGTCATTCTTTGAATTCTCGGGACGAATCTCACAAAATAAATGCATCACTTTCTCAAGGACTTGAGACCCCTAGAGAAGCCTCCCTATCAAATGCAAGCACACGAGCAGGTGGCCATGAAAGTAATGAAATCCCCTCAATATCAAGTCCTGTAGGTCCTCGGGAAAATAATGCTTCCGAAGCATGCAATGAGTCTGCCTGTCCCTCATCTAGAACTGATCATCCCTCAGAAAAGGAGGGGAACCAACGCCATATCAACTCATACGGTAAAGGTCGTTCAAGATTTGGTTCACCTCGTAGCTCAATAGAGCGACCGGAAAGGTCACTTTCACCAAGAAGGCGTAATGCTCATCTGTATTCAGATGACCGACGCCGTAGAGAACGGTCTCTTTCTCCACGAAGACGGAATTCTCGTTGGCAACCAGAAGACCGCTGGCAACGTGATAGACGTAATCGTCGTTTCTCCCGGTATCAAGATAACTCAAGAGGTCAAAGAGATGGCCGAATGCAAAACAATAGTTTAGTGGTAGTTGGGAATACAGGGCAAATGCAGAATGCCCAACAACAATCTAATGTTGCTTACCCTCAAGCTCCGACAAACCAATATCCACTCCCTGGTAATGAGCAATATGGAAATGTGCAGAGTAATCAATTATACAATAACATGTGGCAATATTATTACTACAACCAGCAGCGGCAGCTTCCTCTACAACAAACAGCATTAGGTTCACAGCAGGTGCAGCCTTCTCAGCAGTTACAGCAACCAATGCAGAATCCCGATCAACAGCAGCTTATGCAAACTCCACAGCAGCCACAACAGATACCACCTAATCAGCAACAGCTTTTAAACCTGCCATATCAGCAGCAACAGTTGTATCAGCAAGTGCAGCTGCAACCACAGCTAACTAATGAGCAACCAGAGTCTCAGCAGCAACAATTGCTGTCACAGCAGCAAATTTCTCAACAGCAATTGTACGTACAACCGCAGCCACAGCAACAACTGCAACAGCAGGCACACATTCAGCAACAGACAAAGGTGCAGCAACAGGATGAAGTCTATCTTCAACAGCAGCAGCAACAACAGCAACAATCGTATCAGTACCAGCAAGTTCAGCAACAACAATATTTACTCTATCTCCAGCAGTTGCAACAATACCAGCAGTCGCAAATAGCTGAAGAGCTTCCAAAAGAATTGCCAGAGTTTGAGCATAGGAATGATAAATCACAGATTCAGCAAGATAATGATTTAATGCAAGTTGATTCAGTTGGCTGTCTTCAACAAAAGGTGTGCTTACTGTTTCACTTCAGCGTTTTATGTATGCTATTCTAGTATGATTTATTATCATTTATGCATGTGCTTTTTTGGTGTTCTTTATTATTTATTAACCTCATTGATGCATATTCTTCTTTGTTATTTCGTCATTTATGAGACTCATATCTGTTGTATTCATCTTTGTCCATTATTTACTATTTACATTAACAGAAATTCACAATGAACTTCTACCGCAGTCATTTCAAATTTCCAAAATTGTAAATAATTGTATTTGATTAGAAAATGCAGGTCAAGTATTTCAGAATTTAATTTTAAAAGGCATACCAATATAGTTCTAAGCTTTGGAACAGAGAACATGAATTGAAGTGATATGGCTCATTGAAAATAAAAAATCTTTGACCAAATATGCTAGCAAGATCTCTTCCATTTAAGTAGATGTAGCATTTGTGCAGGTGGTTATGTTTTGCACGTATAGGGGGGAGAGGGGCATTGGGTAAAGGCTGGTGCTAGTAGGAGCTTCTCATGTCGTTGTATTTGTTGTATGGTGCATTAGTTTGTAGATATGAGCAATTCCCTCTAAAAATGTGATTGTATTGTTAATGTTTAATCACAAAATAATAGTCAGTGCAAATTGAGCCACTCATCAATTTTGGTTTAAGGTGCATTAGTTTCACTTTACAATGTGATTGTATTGTTAGTACTTGCTTTATTACAAATTATTATTTTTTGCAACTTGAGCCATTCAACAATTTTGGACATTCCAATTAAGTTGGCATGCGTTCGTGAATAGCAAAGAAGCAATTTGGGTTGATCAAATTAACAGCTATGAAGTATGAACTTTATAAAATTGATTTTTTTTTTACTCTAGGCTGTGTTGTTTTGAATATATATAGAGATATTATGTAGAAATGTTTACAAGTTCATATTTCTACACATATATTTGCAGACACATGCAAGCACAGAGACTGTGCTGCCAAAAATTGATTTAATACACAGTTATGAAGCGATATCTAAGGTTTGCTCATTTCACCTTAAGAAAGAGTATATAAATGACTGACCTTCATGTTATCTATTACACGTTATTATCTACTTGTTGGATATTTAGGTTTGCCAATGGTATATGTTTTTTATGGCCAGGACTGTCATATAACTGATAGGGTTTGGGCTTTGTCGGTGAGATTAAATATACTAGGCTTTCAAAGTTAAACAATGTAACCAGCTTCAGTTCATGTGCCATTGTTTTGTCGGCTTGGTTTTGCTTTTGTATAATTGTATGCTTGGAATTTTTTTTCTGAAAAACTGATTTTAAAGGTTCCAACTGTTGGAGGTTCCTTTTTAAAAGGTCCTAAATATTATTAATTCCACATAGATATGTATGTTGTTTACTTTATAGGCCAATTTTACTTGCAACCGGTGAAAACATTTTTTTCATGTTCTCTTCTTACTCTCTCTCCTTTATCCTTTTATCATGAGCCCATTCCTTTGATCTCCCACCACCCCTTCCCACCTCAATGCATCATCAAACCATCACCCACTCCACCTTCTCTAATCTATCTCCACCATCCATTGTCATCAGCGTCAACGTTCTCATAATCGACGGATCGAGCAACCATCATCATTAGTGGCATTTGTCATAAAAAGAATCACAAAATTTACAACTTTATCAAACTTCTCCCTTTTCTTTCCATTCATGGTGATTACTTCAGTAGTTCAGTCTTTGTTGCCTCGATTACTCTCTTCCTCCATTATCATCTTCGTTGTTTTCCAAAATTCCTTTATCTTTTTTTCTAGAATTTTGTAAAATTGGGAAGCAATTAAATGTGAAATAGGGAACTGGGTTGTCTATGGTTTTGACTTTTGAGGGTCAGTGGCGGTGGTTTCGAAGTGGTAGGATTTTTTCTAGGACAAATTTGATTTATAAAGCTCATCCATTAATAGAGGACAATCGATGAAAGATACCAACAGCAGTTGCTAAATATTGTTTAAAAAGAGTTATTAGGCTCTAATCACAATGAACTTGGTGCCGATATCATGGTTCCATCCACCTTCTAGAGCAATTAGAAGGGTTTTTAATGAAGAATTGAGCTAAAATTTAGGTCAGAATATTGATCCTGTGAATTAGGAAAGAGAAAGTAGTCAAAAAGGTAGATCATGTGATTAATTGAATTGAGATAGTGGCATGGCGGGGAAAAGGTAACAAAGTCAATGGAAGGGGTGCGTCATGAACTGATGATGATGGTGCATGACTGTTTAAACAAGTTCATGTGGTTAGTTACCTCCTACAGCAGGTTAGGCAACCTGCAAGGACCATTCAAAATCACAGCCCCTCAAAGTTCGGACTTACACAGAATAGTTTATAGTCAAGACCTTTAAAAAATGTTCGCTCATAGTTGGGACCTATTAAAATAATTTTGGAAATTCTATTTGGTACCACTATAATTTGAGCTTTTAGCCTTTTACACTTGTTACCCAATTTTTAATTTTTTTTTTTGCATGGTACCATTATAGTTTGAATTTATTCTCTAACATAACATTCCATATTTCCGTTATATAAATCATTAATCTGGGGTTAACTAGGGCTAGGAATTTACATACTGTACATAACGAGACTTGTGTAAAATTGAGAGCCATTTTGGAACTCATGGGTCAAGTAGTCAAAATTGGGGAAAAAAACTCTAATCTCTCTTTACGTGTGAGTAAGTGGAGCACTGGAGCCCCTTAAAAAACTGTGGTTAGTTAGGAACATGTTGATGCATTAAAGGGAAGACTTGGTTAACTTGGTTGCTACAATCTGAAAGAGCTTGTTCCATAAGATGGTGGTAATTATATGGCAATTATGAAATTTGAGTTTCACTGTTTTCACCATACACATAACAATGACGTTATCAAATTACTTTAGTTGTTCTAACACATAACAGTTCAAAGATACGGTTTGTGCATTCTTTACATCGAAATTAGTTATAGGAGCTTCCATTTTTAAGGGGGTGGGGTACAAATTAAAAAGGGCAACTCCACTTGTGTGTTACCAAATCATTAAAATTATTATAAACAAAACCTTTAGTAGGCCTCATAGAACTACTCATTCTTCAATTTTACAGCTACTTTAGCTTTGTAGAGGAACCACTTTATAATCATTAGCGACATTCTTTTATTGCTTATCAGTGCTCTAACTCCATTTGAGAAAACTAGAACTATTGCACGATCTCCACCTTATTACTCTCTTAAATTCTTGTGTTATTGTGTATTGGATTGGATTGTGCTCTTCCACAATTTAGTGAATTATGCTTGATTGCTTGCTTTTCTTTCACATTTTTGTTGATTGATTTCACCAAGAACCTTTCCTATATCCAATGGATGCTGGAGTGTCTTGATAAAGTCCCCTTTGTATCCTATCTCCTATTCCTTCCTTACCAAGCCTCCTTTGAAATTGCCTATATTAATTATGGATTCTTTTGGAAAAACAAGGTCAATGTATTGCAACCTATGTTATGGTTGAAATTTGGCCACAAGGTACTAATGCTAAGAGGGATGGATCTTCCTAATATTTGTCGCACATATATCCTTTGAAGGCAAGAATGAAGGGTGAGGGAAGAAACAATCCTTGATGCATAGCCCTAAATCAACTTGGCAATAGATTTAGGTTTTCTCCTAAATACTAACATGTGGGTCCTTCCCCTCTGCCTCTCTGGACTTTTAATAGGCCTAGATGTTAACAAATTCTCTTGTGAAATCGTCTCACCAAATTAAATGGGTAAAACCATTTAGCTTTTTATCTATTTTTCCTCATTTTTGAGCAATTGTATGTAACTTTTGACTTTTAAAATCTTTTAACTAAATTTTTCAAAGATTACTTGGATATTGAGTTTTACATCTATTTATTAAGTTTTCTATTTTTTTTTTTTTATAATTAGTAAGTGGTCTAAGGTCTAACCATGAGATGTCTTGTCTTTTTCACTTGCTACATTTTCCTTATTTGGATGTCTCAATTTACTTGCTACATTTCCTATTTTGACATATGAGATATGACGCTCACATAAATTGTACATATTCTATTGACATTTTTGTCATTATCCACTTTATTCTACCTATTTTACCCCTCATTTTGTCAACTTCTCAATAAATAGCTCTACTTTTTTGTGGTCACTACCGCTACACATGTTTCTCCTAAAAACTTGTGCTAAAGGGAATGTAGCAACTAGCAAATAAAAAAGGATGGAGGGAGTATATAATTATGGTATTTGGATAATAGTCGTGATTTTAAATTTAATAGTTGTGATTTTTGGTTGATAGTATTGTTTTTTGGTTAAAAGTTATGGATTTCAGGTTAAATGTTACAAATTTTGATAAATAGTTGTGGTATAATAGTTAATATTATGATTTTAGATTCTTAGTTATGAATTTTTGCTATAAAGTTATGATTTGGGTTACAATGTACTCCCTCTGTTTCAAAAAGAATGTTACATTTGGAAACTAGTGTGGTAATCAAGAAAAGTCACAGTAGGTATAAGAAGCATTGGAAACTAGTCTGGGGTAGTAATTATAATATTCCTTCAACTCCTCGAAGTTTTGTACAATTTTTCCAAATGGACATTCATCAAAGTTTTGCACATTGTGCTTGATTCAATTTTGAGACATGCTTTTACTATTTTTTTAATAATGTGGTCCTATTACTCTCCCTTACATTTTTCCCTCTTACACATTCTCTCTCCATCTATTTTTGCATTTTACCCCCACAATTATTATAATACATTATTCCTAGTTTGTCACCCAAATAATCAATGTACAAAACTTTGAGAAACGAAGGGAGTATTTATTTGTTTTTTGATTTAAAATAGTCATTATTAATGATAATATATAGTCATTGCATTGAAAAGTAGGTAAAGAAGCATTAGAAAGTAACGTAGGGTAGTAAAATTGCAGCCAATGGAATGATAATCATAAAAGGAAAAGATTCTAAACGTAACAAAAAATATGAAACACTATAAACGGAATACATAACATGTTGGTGTATGCTTCAAAGGACAATTATTATTGCCTATTTTATAGCTTCAGTATGTTAGTGTGTTTGTTACACTGTTAGTGTTCTACCGAGTCAAGTAAGTGGGGTAGTGGTTTTAAAGTTAGGAGATAGTTATGCTTTGTTAGTCTATTTATTTTCCTTGAATTCCAGTTTAATTATGTGTCAAGATTATTCAATAGAATGAAATATTTTGAGTTTGTGTTTCTGTTTTCTACTTCTTTCGTCCTTTTGTTCTTT
Source organism: Salicornia ramosissima (assembly GCA_951394345.1). Classification (NCBI taxonomy): domain Eukaryota; kingdom Viridiplantae; phylum Streptophyta; class Magnoliopsida; order Caryophyllales; family Amaranthaceae; genus Salicornia; species Salicornia ramosissima. The sequence continues at coordinate 4,074,964 of OX596240.1, read as the reverse complement.
CTTTTTAAAGTTCAACATAACAAACATTATAAAATGGAGAGTATGATTTTGGGTTAAAAAGTTATTTAGGTGTGTAATAACGTCACCCATTAGTGCTTGTCACACAGTTTGACAGGATACCAACCCCTAGATGTCTTATCGGTCCTACTTTGATCATCTTGGATTCTTTAATGGCTTTGCACAACACATTGGAGAAGAGTGCAAATTTAACAAGATCATTAGACTTGTGTTAGTATTTTCTTGTCTTTCATTTGAGAAAATTCACGTGTGTAGCTTCTTAATTATTCTAATTTAGTTTCTTTTTGTATAAAGTGAATTAAATTATAAGAGCCATCAACACAGGAGGGTTCAGCATGATTTCTTGTTGCTGTGCATTTTGTTGCAAAAATAAAATAAAAAATCATAATGGATTCCATCTTTTATCTTCACTTGCGTCTTAGTAGATTGATGTAAAACATCTTTGAATCTGCTCTTTGTTAAGTGTTTTTTCAGGCCATTGGTCCATTAGGCCTAGTCATCATACCCTTCTGGTCTGTTGGTTGATTATCATGTAAACTTACTAAACTCTGGGTTCTCATTCTGTTATCCATCAAAATGTTTCCTGTGTTAAAAGTCAGATTCTAAGTTACACAAGTTATATTGATGAATTTTGTCAATCCATATTCCTTAGCTGCAATAGCGAACTGTAAAGTCATATTGCTCAGTATCTTCTCTTCAAATCAGTCTCCAAAATTCATTTGCTAGATGAATTATTGCTTCAGTGTCCTTGAAGAATCACTAATTCTGTTGGAAGACTTTTATCTCTAAATCAAAATCAGACGTCAAGTGATTGGAGATTTTTGTTAATGCCTTTCTGAGGTTCTGTCCTAACTTCTTTTGGAATGTGTTTTGCTGAGAGTTCCATTCTTTCTTTTCAGTAATGCTACAAAATTCAAAAAATTGTATTTGTTAACTACTTACTCCATTAGTTAATAGTTTCATGAATTTCAACTAAAAGCTTAATGTTAAAGCTGATCGGAGTTCCTATATTTGCAATATTGTTTGAAGAACAAGTTATCTGGAATACTCTCTTCTCTAATCAGAACCTTATGCCAATGTGTCCCCTTTCTGCTCTTTTGCTATAATGAGTTGTGGGATATTGTTCATAATGTTAGAATTTGGGATCTTGTTAATACCGGCGCTTAAGGTTGTTATCCTATGTAACAAAGAAATCATATTGCATTATTATTTTTTGGCTAAGGATCGATCTTTCCATGTACCGTAGTTGTCATACGAAGAGATATGTTCACTTTTTTCCTGACTGAATTCTTTTAACAGGGTCAAGGATTAGAACATTTGAATTCTGGAGCTCCAACCCAAGATGAGCTGCCTGAAATTGAAGGAACTGATGTCTGATGTGTCAATTGAAACATTTGATCCTGATACTTAAGCTTCTAGCAACAGTACCAAAACTCCAGAAGTTTTTTTTTTTTTGTTTTGTCCAACATATGTAACCATGTATAACGTTTTTATTTGGACACTTACTAGGCATGAACTTAGCTACAATTTTAGAACACAACTGTTCCAAGCTGGTTTCCCAATCTGCATATTTATAGAAAGTTAAAGTAGGAGCTCTGTGCCGTGTTCTCAGTCATTTTGTCATATTTTGTTTTGGAAATCCAATTATGATTAGTTTATCAAGTTTATGAATGTTGAAACAAATAACTGCTGTATAATATGGCTGGAAAAGTAGGGATGAATCCTGCTTCCCCCCCCCCCCCCCCTAATGGTTCTGTACTTGGAAAAGAAGAATGCTTAACCTGTCATATTTCGGAGTGTCGGTGAGACTTGACAACTACAGTTACTATAGGCCACAAGACTGTAAATTGATCATATGGTAATTTGTAAATGTAAGTTGGAGATGGTGGATATTAGACATTCAAAAGGTGTACACCATAGATATTGATATAGATCATTTTATGGATACCAAATTCAATTCTTATCCACAAATAAGTTAGGATTTGTCTTCAAGTGGAAGAAGTTTTAATTTCTTGTGTATCTTTCTTTCAAAAAGAAAAAAAGAAGTTGGTGTCATTTGAAGATAAAAGAGATACCTAACATTGATGTGCAAAAATAACTCCTTGTGTGAATGAAAACTTGCTTGATTTGGCCTTAGTTCTTTTAAACTTAATTTCAGAAAGATTTAGTTCAATTCAGTTCTGCTTTGGCTAAGTATAAAAAATTAATTCAGCTCAATTTAGTCGCACAAAAGAATACGGCCTTAATATCTAACATGATGAGCGATCTTAAATTCAATGAGGATACCACTTCACTTAGTGATTGTAAGAACTAAAGTATTTTACATCCTTGTGTACGTAATTGCCTGCAAATGCAATGTAACAAGCTTGATATATTTTTCCTTAAAGAAACTTTTGGGTTTGTTTTGTGAAAACATAAGATTGTAGTGTTATGTGTAGCCCATGATTCATTTTTCATGGAGATTAGCATGCGATCATGGATACAAGATATTTAAATTGAATTTATTCGTGACATTCTCAAAATCAAGTATGCATCATCAATATTCGAAAAATTGGTCAAGTATTTTACACGAACAATAGTGGCAGATGCAAAGCTCTCAAGTAGAATCCGTTGACCCCAATAAAATTTATAAAATACATTTTGACCCAACTATAAATTATTGTTGAATCCGCCACTAACTAACAAGAAAACAAATTGTTTTTTTCCTTGTATTTTGCCGGTTTGGTTTTGAATCAACCTAAATTTTAATCTAATCAAGGCTAAATCAATGATTAATTTGTTGAGATTAAAAGGCAATCAACTGTTATTAGATTAATTCTTAGATGACATCGCTTCTATTCGGGTATAAGTTATCATTGAACATTTGAACTAAAGAATATTTAATTTCATTTTTTTAATTTATTCTTCACTTTAAGATGTGCCCTAAAAAATTCCAATGTCATAAAAAATCTCGAACATTCCTAATCTATCCCTTTTATTGCAATGTATGTCATTTTCTCAACTAAATTTTCCTTGTTTACCCTTCGACTAAAATGTAGCCTATTCTTCATTCATCTTTGGGGACAATGAAGAGGAAACAAATTTTGATTAAGGGTAAGTTGATGTATATTAGCTTCCACTAATATCATCCCTAACTATTTAAAGGGATATAAATTCAAAAATCAAAATTCAATTTGTGTCAATCCTGAAACATAAACTTGAAATTTAGCATAAGAATCCTCGACAACTACCAATCAAAAAATCCGTGTATTTGGAAGCAATTTATTTGGGCATTTCCCCTTCGAGGAGTATCAGGTTCCTCAAATTTAGATACAAAATTGTAGCTCAAAGTGGCAATTTGAGGTAATTTTGACAAACTTTAGGAGCAGAGATCCAAGCACCAACCAAATAGGAGGATGTTTTGGTAATATATTTTCAACAAAATTACAAAAATACCATTAGATATATTTTGAGATAGTTGGTTGTTTAGAAACTGGGTATTTCCCCCTTCGCTATTGTAGGGGTTGCAAAATTTGTCACTTTTGTCCACCAATCTTGATATCCCTCCATTAGCACCATGCTGCAACTTGTAGTGCAGCATATTGTGTGTTAAGCCCATTAAGAAAGTGGTTGACATATATAATCTTCCTATCTCTCAATTGTTCCACCAGATTTATAATTTTACAATTACAAGTACCACACTTGCACACATTCATCCCAAATCTTGGATAATAATCGACCAAAATAAACCGAGACATATTTAGTTTTACCTTGTTTGCAATTTGCCAAGGAAGATTTTAATTGACATATTCGAGTCCAACTTACAAAGCAAAACCAATTTTGGAGCTTTGATCCGAATATCTCCTAATACAATAAAATATTACACTTTCAACCATTTTGCACGCATTTTAAGGAAGTGATTTAAGGGTGTAAATAAGTAAATTAATCAAAATAATTTTAATACAAGTAAGAATGATATTATAGGTTACTTGTCTTAAAATTACATATATTAATTTGATTGTTTAGACCTTTAAAACTCTTCTTTAAAATGCGTGCAAATAAGTTTGTTGCGTTTTTTTTTGAACGGGGAAGTATTAAATCTTAATAGCTATAAACCTAAACAAAACTCATGCCAATCATGAGACACAGCTTTGATTTAGCCTGCTACGAACTCAAATACAATCGATCCCCAATCCAAAACCTTGGTTGATACGAAATATGAAGAAGACAATCCCATTTTGGTATGGTCACTACTCACTAGGAAAGGAAAGTCTTTGGATTATTTCTTTAAAACGACTTCCCTTTAGTTTGGGTTTTTTTTTTCTATTTTAAAATTTTAGTCTTTGTACATTTGGATTGGTTTTTAAAAAAAAAAAAAAAAAAAAAAAAAATCGTAGTGTAGTTAATTGTTCCTCGTTAAAAGCTACAGGAAAATTTTGTCTAACTATTGCAATTCTTTTCCTTTGGGTTTGGTCTTCACATTTTACGATGTGACATGTCTAGCACTTCTTCATAAGCACAACCTATTATACTTTCTCTAATCCAAATTAAATGCAACAATTTAAAGTGCACAAACTTTCAAGATAAATTTTAGTTGAGTACAAAAAATAAAGAGAGAAAGTTGGGGTATGTGATGATATAAGAAATAGAAAGAAAAGTCTTACAAAAATGAAAAGATTAAAATTGTTGCAAATAATTTAAAAGTTCATAAAATTAAAACTGTTGCATTTAATTTGGATATACTTTCGTTCGTCCCTTGACAAAACCCTTTCATGATTAAGTATTTCCCTCTGTCGATGATCATGCTCTTTTAGACTTTTCAAGTAACACCAACATTTTCATCTGATCAAACAAGAGTATCAACTCTTGGAATACTGTAGCTCTCCACTGGAGCCAAAGGAACTATGCATTTAAAGAATGCAAGTATGTAACAGAAGAAATGCATGGTTTATCAATTACAGTAGCTAAACAAAATCTTGAATAATAAACCTGGATTACCCCATCTACATCAGCACTCGCGACTCTCCTCCATATACCCCTCAAAAAACATTATAATTAAAAAAGAATTGCAGATCTTTATGTTACCATTCAAATAATTCAATCAATCTATTTAAAAAAACACTACCCATCAAACAAAAACCAGCTCTGGATTCTGTTGTATATACAACTTTACATTTCAGTGGCACCATTTAGCCACAAATTTATTGGGAAACTGCAAAGCTGATGAAAAGCTGAGACATCAGACATCTCAGGCCCCCTCTGGAGTTGTGCAACTTGCTGTTTAGAGTGTGCAAGATTACACCAACTAATCCACTACTCAGGCATCAATGACAACGAAATTGAACTTGGCATACCTTTCTATAAGCAACCCCATTCCATTAAGATCTCTATACAACCTGCAATAAGCCATGCAAGCTAGTAAACTATATACAATTTTTATTGTCCATGACAACCCTTTTTGGCTGACAGAGAAGATCAACAGGCTTCAGCAACTACATCAAGAAAAAAAAGACGAGTTAAATGTCAGTCTCATTACAGTAACTTGAACGCCTAACCAAGTGCAGAGTGACAAGATAGATTTGAGTATAAACGAACTGGCCTATCTTGGCTCATACTATCCTGTGATACTCAATTTCACTCCATGTGGTAAAACTCTAGCTCTTATAAGATAAGCACTGCAATCAGTAGAAATTAAAAATGTTTTTGAAACTTTGAACTCTTCTTCAACAGCAAGAAGGCTCATAATTACCCTAATATGAGACCATCCATTTCCCTTGCTAAACAAATGTTAGAAAGACCAGGTATAAAATACTCTACACAGACATAATGAGCTCAGTAACCAGCTGTTTGAGCCAACATGAGTAATCAGCATGATCCAACCTGAACACCCAAAATGGCAGCATCTAAATTGATAGAAAATCCGATAAGACCATGCAACGGATGCCTTAAAGCATAGACCTGAACCTTGTTATCACTGCCTCATGCCCCTCATGTGAGTATTTATGAAGAAGACCCGTGCAATTACAAGTTTACAACAGGCTAAGAGCTGCAAATTACGAAGTTCGACTGTTCAACGTGTAATCTCCCAAACCCAACCTCTCAAAGACCAAAAATCCATTCTTTTTACCTGGACTAACCCTGTTGAGAGGTATGTAGCAACCATAAAGTAAAGGCTCAGCAAAAGATAGTGCAACTATGCAAGCCTGCCTCACTGCTGTTGTATGAAAGATTCTCTACAGTGATTTCAAAGGACGTCAATATTTCTCTAATTTCATGAATTCAGAGCTGAACTGCAAACAATAAGCTTATCATACTCTTAGCACATCCCTCGCCTTCCTCAATTTCTTTGTTGAATTCTTTAATGTCTCTACATAAGTTAAAATAAATGACATAAAAGGCTTGGAAATTAAAATTTTAAGGGTTCAAACCTATATGGCCACAGCATATTGCCAGCCCAAGACGGCTGGTATAGGAGATCAAAACATGTAAAGATTCACTTAAGTTCGTCTCACAGACTTTTCCCCTGCAGTTGCAAATCCTTAAAGTAGAGCTACCTTCATTGCTATATGCATAAATAGAGACAAAAATCGCAGCTGCAGAATTCAAATATCTCAAGGAAAACAGATAGGCTTGTAGCAAGCAACAAAAATGAAAGCAACCTCAGAAAAATGACTTGAATTGATTTGTACAACCGAATTGACGACACAAGATAGGTCTAAAGGAAGCCGAACAAGCACAAACACCAACCAAATTGACTCTACAGAAGTTCTAAGACAGCATAATTTTAATTGACTTCAATTTTGACCAGTCAACTAAAGTATGAACTTTTAATATACCTGTTTGCTGAAATTCTTCTCTGTTATGGAAATGATAGAGCCTACACACAGACAGGAAAATATTGCAGATAAAAGAAGCATGCAGTCACCAGATCACCCAGATTTACAAGACTGCATATTCATGTAGACTAGAAAACAAGCTAACAAACCTAACGCACATTAGTGTGTAAAGAACATCTTAAACTGGTACACTTTATCTCTATGATTATCTCTATGATTCTAGAGCTACTCGGTAGCTTTACATCAGATCGAAATTCTTGTACAAAAGTTCATAAAGGGTTAATCTGTCAACTCATGAGTTTCTACCTAATGATATTCAGTCAAAATAAATTTCCAAACTGGTGCTTTTACACTCAATCCTAGGTCCAAATATAATAGTTGATTACTAAAGGGGTTCACAGTTAATAACTTCAGACTCCAGAAACTGACGAGAAGATGTGTAAACACTTGTCAAGTTGTCAACCAAAAAGCTTATTCATTTTTCATTTCCCCCCTTACTCTCCAGTACAGTGTCTCATAAAGAGAGTAACCCACAAGAAGTGATTGTTTACAAGTAAACACAGAAAAAATTTATAGGCATAAAATGGTGTTGAACTACTCCCTCGTCTTTTTTGGTTTTCTCACTACCATTTTCATTGGGAGTTTCCATGCCATATATCGTTTCTAGATATCAATGAAATGTAATTGCTCTTGTTACCGTAGCACCCAGTCCTCACAAGTATTCAAAATCCCTATACCCCACCCGATCTAATGCCTTTTTCCATGCTCTTCTTCCTCTTGCTTTTTTTTTTCATTTCTTTTTGCCTCCATTACTCTTACTTTGTTCTTTTCCTCCTTTTCTTTTCTGTCTTTCTTCTTCTCCTTTTTTTTGGGTGTGTGTGTGTGTGAGTTTTACCCTAACAAAGATCACTCCGAAATTATCGTAATCAAAACAAGTACAATTCGTACACTACTATATCGCTACAGGTTTGAAGTGATATGCACATACGTAACTGAAATCCAACAACGCATACAAGAATCATCTTCAAGCATGTCTATTGTTGACTTCTAATGGTGCAGAAAAAACTTTGCAAGAGCACTACATAATTATTTACAAATTCAAGAAAAATAATAGCATCTCTATATGTACAAGAAAAATAATTAAAAATGTTCCTGGAACTACCTCGGGCATAAATTATATAACACTCAAGCTGTTAGCCAGGAGCAGAAAATAAAGAAGACAGAGCAAACCTACCTAAATCAGAAAAACTAGTTATTTTACGAAAAATATAGCAAGAAAGGTAAATGATAAACAAGCATCAGCCTGGTTGCTTGCTTTGCAAAAATGGGATGACGTAAGATTTAATCAGCTGTGAACTGTAGAAAAATGAGAAAACAAGGGACTTTATTCCTTGTTACCGAATCTCTGTGAAATAAGAGGGCGAACATCATCAACATCAACCAAGGTCTCCAGGAACGGAACCAATAACATTAGCTCATTGTCTAATGGATCATCAAACCAGCTTTTTATTGGAATTCCATTATTGATTTGTAACCTGAAAACCTGAAACCATAACAAAATTGGTGTTAAAACACACACACACACACACACACAACTACTACTATTACTACATGATACTAGCCCAAGCTCCTGTTTTATCAACCTTCTGCCTAAACTTACCAATATTAAATTCATTGCAGTATACACTTTCTAATTAAGATGAAAGTTGATGCATCAATAATTTGAAATGCTGCTACATTTCTAAGCCTTTAAGGTTTAAATAACAACACAGCCATGCCATAAACAGCATTAATTCCCCCCTCCCACTCTTTCATGCGCCAAAAACAAATGGCTACCAACTAAATCCTCACCAAGCAGTGATTGTATTTACCATTATGGTTTCAAATAAAAGGCAGAGGAAAAAATCAAACAATTCTCAGAAAACAAAACTGACAAGAAAAGGTGATCCATGAAATACCTGAGGAGAGTTATCTACTATCAGAACTTTAGCAAGATCAAGACCCAACACTGTCAAGTCTTTAGTGTAACTGCCATCAGAGAATATGCATGAATCCCGATAAGCTCGGCCAGAGATAAGTTTTCCATCAGGATCCAATATGTCCAAAAGTTGCTCTGCATAAATGCTTTGACTAGCAGTGAAAATAATTATTTCAAACATTTCTGCAACTTTCTTTAAGAAAGTTCGAAGTTGAGGCCTTTCTTTTACATACACAGTATGCACTTTCATGTTGATGAAAACTGAAAATGAAAAATCTGCATCTTCACAATGTTCCAATGTACTGTGGACAAGGGTTTCTGCAACAAAGAACAAATAGAAGCCATTATTACTTATTAGCAATGAACAGAAGAAAATTGTCAAGTTCATTCTAAATCTAAATCAATGTAAAAGAGACATGCATCTCAAGCAAACAAAGAGTGCAAGAAGAAGCAGAACAACCCATAAATGCATCATATGGAATTTACCTTTAGCAAAGAACAGAAATGAGATGTCAAGTTAAATCAGGTACTCCATCTCAAGCATAAAAAAGCACAAGGTGCAGAACAACCCTTAATTATAACTAAGAAACTTACCATCCAAATCAAGTACCAAAGTAATGGGCTTTCTTTCCCGCGATTCCTTCAGAAAAATAGTCGACCGCGTACTAGGTACAATCTCTGATAGGTCGGGCAAGTTTCTAATAAATGAGTGTGGATCAAAATATTGTGCCTCGTCTGATTCAACACAAGATCTAGCCTCTGCATCTTTTTCACCAGGACGAATTTGATGGATAGCTAACAAAAAGCTTGAATTATCAGAAATAGAATCTACCCTTGCTTCTTCAGATGGTCGTGAATGAAGTATTTCACTCAATTTGACAGAGTCGTCGAGGAAGGGTAAAGCCATGTGTCGTTCAGTATCATCCAAGAAAAAATTTGATTCTGCAGGAATCATGAATTTCTCAGCAATATCATTGCACATAAAGCTCCCATCAAATGTTGAGCCTGCAAGAACCATGTCTGAAATGTAGAAATCTGATATGTTGCAAGTTTGGTTGTCAGATGAGCTTCCATTATTACCATCACTTTCATCTGCCATGCTGAAATGAAATGGATCCAGATCAATGTTGACTCCTGCGAAAAAGAAGATAGACCTTAGCTTGAACGTTCAGCAGTCACAATCAATGCAATTGAATATGAGATGAAAACACAGAAGTCAAATATGCATTACTAATTCAAAACCCGTGCCTTGCACAGTGTTATATATGGAAATTTTTATTTGAATTAATTTAAGTTAGTTAAAAAAAAAATTCATTTGAATCTATATAAATTTAGTTAATTTAGTAATTGGTTTTTAGACTACCTATGTATGTATGTATTTTTTAAAAAAAAAAAACCAAATCTAATAAACAAAAGTTTAATAAAACTTGGAATCTTTAGAACATAATATGAAAAAAAGGGTTGAAATGCACTTAAAAATAGGAACTTGTTATAATTGCATAAAATATTATTATACAAAAAAAAAAAAGGTTGGGTAGTTATCATCCTAATTTTTAGGTACAAAATGTTAGCAATTATTTTTTAGAAATTAAATTTTATATAATGAAAAAAGTAATCAGTGTCTTGGTGGGAAAGTTGTCTCCAAAAGATTGACGTGGCAAAAATAATTTTATTCCGGTTGCTACTTTAGTAGTAATTAAAGTAAATGATTAGGAATCACCTACCTTTAATGAATTAAATTTGACAAACAAAAATGAAACCGTTATTTCAGCAACGATGGAAATAGAAACACAAGTAAGATTGTGCAAACTATGGCCTACAGATATGCCAACTAGTCATTCAGCTATTTTTTATGCTAAACTCGTCACATTATTAAATTACCATTGTTAGATATTGTATAATAAATTCTCAATGTTAACAAGACATTATTACTATCTACATAAGGAATACATTGTTTACCAACAATTGATCTGTTCAATACAAGAAAAAAAATGAATACAAAATACCTAAAACCAGGGGGGGGGGGGAGCTTGTACCTGCACATAAAGTGGGTGAAAAAAGTGTCCCGAAGTTTGTGGAGCACGAGGCTGGGGGTAATTCCTGCATAGAAGAATCATTTTTGTTAGAAACTTGAAACAAATGGAACAACATCAGTTGGGAACCATATTGAAGAAAATGCTTTTACCATTGCATGTAAGCTAACATTTATAATGATACCCAAATTGAAAGAAAGCATAGGAAGCACAAATGTGAGTGATATAAATATATATTTTAAAATAAATATGAAAAAAAACAAAGGCAAACACAGATTAAAAAGGCTCAGCAATGTAACCTACAAAATTGATACACATAGCAGGTATAACAAATTGCTTTCTATACTTATATTACAATGAATCATGTTCAAGCACAACCTAAACCATTGTGATTCTGATGCTGAATTCGGGTAAATTAAAAGAAACATGGGATCTACAGAATCTTACAATGCTAAGATGAAAAATTACCAGATACTTTGGTTCATGTAGCCGAACCCACTTATTGGATTTAGACTTAAATTGATTGATTGATACATCAAAGTTTGTCACACCGTTCCATTTTATCTTTTCTTAGCAGTGCACGGAACTTTTGGTAATGGGGGTGGTGGGTGGGGGGAGATAAAAAAAACAAGTGGAATACTTATATTCACATGCAAAGAACACATATACTTCATGCTTCAATTGACATACACATCAAGGATATAAAGAGAGAAGGGAAAAAGAGTGAGGACATAGGGAAAAAGAGTGAGGACATAAGACTATAAGAGGCAGTTTCACATATTTTATCATCCACAAATATAATTGTACAATATTTGCACAAAATATAGCAGAAACAAAGCAGAGTCAAAGATGAATTCTGGGATTAATATTTACCATTCCATCAACCGTTGAATCGTTGAAAGAAGCGGTTAGCTGCTTGAAGATGTCTTCACCATTTTGCCACTCATCAGATTTGATACCTCCAGCACTTCCAGTCTCATGAGTATCTGATTTACTGCCAGAATACACTGCAAAAATGGTAAATAGGTCACCATGATAATTTTGGCATGGATTAGATAGATACTCCATAAGAAAAAACGGATACTGATGTCATTCTTAATTCTAAAATGTATAGTTTCTGAATACAACAGCCAGAAATCACACTGTTAACATAGGCCAAAGTTTCACCGTTTGCACATCAGTAGTTAACACCATCAACTAGAGTTTTATATTCAAGAAATAAACTAGAATTCTTCAATTTGAGAAAAGAGAGAGACTCCTAAAAAGCATCAAGTTTGTTACACAGCGTTTTTTTTCCAACTATGCAGTATTGGCCAAACAAGCTCTTGGGATATGCCTCAAAAACAAAAAAAAATAAAATATTCAAGGTTAAATAAAACCTTTAAATGGGGAAAAATATATTATCTTTCGGCATAAAAAGCACCCAGTCACTTTAAGGGAAACTCAAAATTATGTTAACCTCAGGGTGTTCTTCAACGAATTTTCAATAACTTATAAGGAAAATTTTGTAAACAATTAGACTGGCAATGATTACCTTCTTGGCAGCTTTGGCAATAAGTGCCAGCTTCAGCTGCTGACTGAGAAGTCTTGATGGACCTTTTGGATATTGTACATGACTTTTGACAAACACGCAGACAATTTTTCTCTTTGACACAACACACACTTGACTTCTTCATCCTTAGTGATGGCATTTGCTCTATACTTGTGATTTTGACTATTTTTGCTTCGACACATCAGTGGGTAGGACTCACCCCAGTGAAAGATTCAATCAGCAACAATGGACTGCAAAGAGACGATCAGTGAAAGTATAAGAAACTATGGCCACAATTCAGTCATAGTGGAAAATAATTAGACATTAAGGCAAATTTTCAACATAACTTCACATTCTAAACAGCATACGCAGCTTCGTTAATCTAGGTCCATTGAACTAGCTAAAAGCTATAAAGTTCAACCAAATCATCAGACAAGTGAGTACAAGCGTTGATACAAAAAACAACCAAATAGCTTGGAGCAGCAAAAACTAGTACAAAAGTAAAAGATCAAGGCCCCACAATGAAACTGAAACATTGGAAAGTTGCCTCCCTAGTTAATGTCTAATTTCTACATGCCAGAAAAATAGCAGAAACAGAAGTACATGCATAACTATGCAGAGCAATAAAGATGCAAAGAAATTGGTTGGGATCACAATTTCTGCAGCCCAAAAATGGATTATCTTTCTTTACACACCACCAAGCCATAGCAGACAACCAAGGAAACTATGTAACACAATAAAATTGTACATAAACTAGACAACCAGGATTCAACTTTCCCAATTAAAAAAAAAACAAAGGAAATAATAGAATTTCACAAACTACAACCAAGAATGATTCTTGATAAAAGATTAAAAATCAAAGAATAAGAAGGCATCTCAACCACAAACTCTATACTTCGCACAATATAAAAGGGAGGGAAAAGAATAACAAAACTAATCAATAGAGGGGAAAAGAACAAGAAACCATAATTACTATGTATTCGGAAATTCAGGGGAAGGTCTGCAATGAATTAACAACTAAAATTTGACTCAATAACTAAAACTCGAAAAAAAAATCAAGAAAATTCTAGAAAAAAAGTTGCTGATAATAATCTTTCATAACTTCAGTAATGATAAGTAACAGCGCAATAATCCAACTTGGATGAACACTAGTTGACTGAATACAATTAAGTAAACGCTTAAACCCTAGATCGTGAAATTAATATTCGATGATTGAAAAATTAAATAAATAAAGTATATCTGACCTCAGAAGCTAGTTCAATGGAGGAGAAAGAAGCCGTTTCAATGGAGGTTTTGGTGAAAAAATTCAACGGAGATCTTCGAGTAGGATTGAATGAAGAGTAAGAGAAATAGAGAATGTGTAGCGTAAAAGGGAATAGTTTGGGAGTTTTTTTTTTTATTATTATTATTATTAATTATTAAAGTATTTATTTAATTTAGAAAGGGTAGAAAAGTAATTAACAAATATTATGAAACCGAGGTCAATTTGCGAAGAGTGACAGATGTCGTTTCGCTGGCAATGGAAACTTGCCAGTTTCCCACCATTTAAACAAAAAAAAAGTTGGGTTTTGGCCCGTGGGCTTTGTAGATATTGGGTTCATTACGTTACCAATGAAAAAAAAATCTCACCTTTCACACTTATTCAACTAATAATTTCACCTTATAATATTGGGTTAATTTTAAATAAGGTCAGTGTTGTAAAAAAATAATAATAAATGAATACGATATGAAAAGATGAGATTATTCAATGAAATATGAGATTATTAGTTTTCAGTCTTCCTTCGGAAAATGAATAAACAATGACCATATGTATATAGATATTATTATTCTTATTAACGGGTTTTATTTTATTCTATAGTAAAGTAAAGTAATGTTACACTTAATGCACAATTTTGACAAAAATATTACATTTTTATTGTAATTAGATTATAAACATGATTTGAATAAATTATGTAACAAAATGAAAATTTTAGTAAAGATCGAATATTCTTATAGCGATTTGAGCTATAACTAATTAAAAAATATATTTATATTCAAATACAAATAAGTTTCAACTTTCAAAGATATAGAGAGAAAACTTTGGAACAGAAAATATTGCAAAAATAAAATAAAATAAAGAGAGCGCGATTTTTAAAAATAAATAAAAAAGATTAGAAAACAAGTCAAATAAAGTTTAAGAAGGAAAATTTTTAATAAAAAGTTGACATGTGTCCATGGATGATGTCAGTGGTTTTGTTTTAGTTATAGTTATAGATAGATAGATTGATAGTTTTGTGTTTTAATTTTTTATTTAGTTATAATGAGTTTTTGAGATTGAAACTAAGATCTAATAATTCATAGAAAAATGAAAATATATGAAGTATCAAATTTTCAATTATTTTTAAGAAAATAACATATATATATATATATATCCGTTTTTTTAGTTGTTACACTTTTGAAATATATGCGAGAGATAAAATAATAAAGTGTAACAACTAAAAAAATGGAGGAAGTATATATTGAGAAATAATTTATCGATCTGGATAATTATAAGATAATGGAAAATGTTTTTTTATGTAGGATTACAGATGAAGTGTATGTGAGCTCGTTTAAAAGTATTTCAAAATGGAAGAAAAATTCATTTAATTTAAAGTGAGTAACTTATAAACGATATTTAGAAAAGAAAATGGCATAATTTGAGAAAAATTGAAAAGTTTTATTGAATATAATTTTTCTTAATTCCTAAAAAGAAAAGGAAAGGAAAATTAAGCACTTACTTTTAAAGAGACATATGGCAATATTTTATTTTTCAAATATCACATGTGTTATTTTTATGTTTTGGGGTTTTAAAATTTTGTCTTTAAGATACTACATGAGGAATGATTAGGGCGGGTGTCCTGATACATTCAAGGCACGTCTAATTCGGGTCTACAACTGTATAAATCTTCTGTGTCTTCTCTTGTCTCCTACACGGATGCTGATTGGGGCGGGTGTCCTGATACTCGTCGGTCTACTTCCGGTTACTGTGTCTTTCTTGGTGACAATTTAATCTCCTGGTCTTCTAAACGACAACCAACACTATCTAAGTCTAGTGTTGAAACTGAGTACAGGAGGGTTGCTAATGTTGTCTCTGAATCTTGTTGGATTCGGAACATTTTACTTGAGCTTTGTTGTCCTATTCCCAAAGCTGTTCTAGTATATTGTGATAATGTCAGCGCCATTTATCTTTCTGGCAATCCAGTTAATCATCAGCGTACCAAGCATATTGAAATGGATATTCACTTTGTTCGCGAAAAAGTGGCGAAAGGGGAAATTTGTGTTTTACATGTTCCTTCTCGGTATCAGATTGCTGACATCTTTACCAAGAGTCTGCCTAAAGTTTTGTTTGATGATTTTCGGGACAGTCTCAACATTTGTACTCCTCCCGTTTCGACTGCAGGGGTGTATTAGGCAATATGATATTGCTAGAAATAAGAATATATCAATATTCTTATACTAAGCAATAGAATATGTCAATACTCTATTTGTTGTATATAATCTTTTTGTAATTATTTTGTAATTATCTTCTTGCCTAGATTAGTCTTCATTAGTTGTGTATATATTCTTCTTTCCAATAAAGTTTGGTTTCACGGCAAACACAACTTTCAATGATAAATGTCGATCAGGGCCAGGTTAGGATAAAGGTCTCAATCTCAGGATAAATATGTAATTTTGCATAAAAATGAGGCAATTATGTAAAAAGAACAACAATAAAACTATAAAGGTAATAATCATTTAAGAATGAGCTAAAACGGACATGGGCATGTAAAACAAGTACATAGACATGTTACTACTTGCAAATGGATACGAAATATATTATACATAGACATGTAGTATGATTTAACTGGTGAGATAGGGACTTCTTATTTCATATGTTGATCTACACTACTACTTCTCCAAAAACATCATGGGAAGCCAGAAGTGACATCAGAGTAAATCAGACCAATTCCAAAACCTAATAAGAACACCAAGACTTTGACTGAGAGTTTAAAATTTGTTCAAGCTCAATTTGTTTTCATTCTTAAAAGCCTATTTCTTTATGGTACCGTACTTCCATGTATATATGCTTATCGACCTTCCCTATGTATGTTTAGCAGACAATGCAAGCTAACATGTAAAGAAGTTCGATTAAATATATTTGGGTTTCAATTATATAAATTTGGGTTTTAATTATATAATTGAAGATTTTATAGTTATATAATTTTTGGCTTCAGTTAAATAATTTTGGATTTTAGTTAAATAAATTTGAGTTTCAATTAGATGCATTTTAATTTCTATTAAATAACCTTTAGTTTCAGTTAAATGTATTTGAGTTTCATTTAAATTTGTTTGAATTTCCTTAGATTTTGTCAACCACACACAAAAATATTTAGCTATTGTATTTTCACGAGAAATTGGTGTCAACCAAACAAACTAATACAGTTGGATACATTAATGTGTTTGCTTAATTGTGCTTGGCCTTGTTGGTTGTGGCTTTAGATATTTCATATAGACGAGCTTAACCCGATTGCTATGTGGATGCTTTAAAAGTTTTAATTAGAAAGCCTTATTAATATCACTTGCTTTTTTCTAATTCCTAACTTCCTATGCCGTCAAACTTCTTTGCAGAGTTTGTCATATCCCACCAAATTGGGGATTTTTTGAATTTGGAGCTTTGTTCCAAATAAAATTTCAACAGATTTTGTCAAGTTCAGCATTAAATGTATTTTGGTAGCATGAAGCTTTGCATCTGAAAGTTTGGCTTTTGAGGATGGCGTTGTTTGCACTAGAAGAGTTCAACTTGCTTGTGAAAGAGTGTTGGCTTTTCATTTTGTAACCTGGGCCTTTGTAGAAGACAAAACTTTCTGAAAGGTTTGGGCTTTTCATGGTAAAATTCTAATGAGGACTTGGACTTCATATTTAGGATGTTATGAAATGTGGATAAATTCTTAATGGACACATTCTTTGTACATTTGAAAGTTGATTTGTGAAAATTAACTAGTTGTTCATATATTTTACAATAACTATCAAAACTTGTTTGACAATATTAATAATGTAGTGGCAATTGAGGGGAAGAGCGACCCTACATCTATCAAGCCTCTCCTAATTTTTTTTTAACACAAAGCACCATTATATATTTATATTACATTAATAAAAATAAATGGCCCATAAAAGTATTGAGTTCCCACAGAGAAGAGAGCTACAAAAATACATATATTGAAAGCTCAATTACACAAGCCCAAAGGTAAAGCCACATAAAAAAGGTTAAAGCATGGGAGACTGGACATCCCATTGCATTGGGACAACAGGGAGACTACAACAATCTTTAGCATAAGCTGCAGCACCACAGTGGATCACAGTGAAATGCATCTGTTTGCTGTCATGAAAGTTGTAAGCCATGTTTGGACAAGTTGTGAGATCCTAATATTTGATTGGTTATATACTATAAGAACTCTGCAATGGTGCTCATTAAAGCCTAACTCAAAAATAAGAATATAAGATGCACAATATGTTATAGGATTAAGTCAATCTGTCGTGCCAAGGGCAGACTGCAAAACCTCCTCAAGGTACTTTTCTGCAGCAGCAAACTGTCTTTTCTTGTCTTCAATTGCCAGGGAAGCCAATGTTTTATCCTAGCAAAATAAAAGCAGAGGAAGAAAATATGCTAAAAGTGTAAGAGTATTGTACAATAATGGAAACTTATAAGCAATACTGGAAGTAGCAAGAGAATTAGAGATTTACAGGAGGCAAGTCTTGATAACTTCTCAAAGTATCTAGAATCGGTTTAGTTTTCTTGTCCAACTCTTTCCTGTGCTCTGCCATTTCAACCAGTACTCCATGGCTGATATCAGGGGTGTAACCCATGCGGTTCAGTAGTGCCTGCTCAACAAGAAAAAGGCAACTCTTTAACCAGCAAGCAAACAACCCACTGAGATATAATTTTGGCTCATTTAGGTGAAGGAAATAAGCAAACATCTAGAAAACCAATAGATAGATACAAAAAGTATGATCGCAGTTTTTTCAGTTATCTTGCTACACGAAACTTAAAATTACCCAGTATGTTTTATTCCCAAAAAACTTATGGATACCACTAATACACTATGGATAGAGAAATCTTCATGTCATCATCTTCAAGGGGTCAAGCTGTGGAAAACCACACAAAAACTAATATGAATTCTGTACAGAACTTCTTTGCTGCTTGAGTCCAAGGTAGTTTAATGTTGTTTTGCAAGTCTAGACGCACAAATTGATGTCCCTGATGCAGGAAACATAAATAAAGAAAATGTTATGAATCAACCTCCGACTTTCTTGTATTGACTTAGGAACAACTTATAAATTGCTCTTACTTTCAACTTTTCAAGAGGTTCCTTACAGTTCTGATTTACAGTAAAGATATGAATGAATTCCCTTCTAAGTTCTAACCTATTCTCTATTCGTACTACTAATTTCCCCATGTTACCTTTAATAATAAACTGACATTTAAAACATAACAAAATAACCAAAATACCCTTATAAAGTTATAAGACATAATTCACACCGCCTTCCTTCTAGAATATGAAAGAGTAATAGGAGGCCTAGGTAAAGTCAGAGCAGAAAAATAAACCTAATCTGAAATAGATTGGGAAAAAAAAAATCAGACAAAGGGCATTTCAAACACAAGTCAAGATGATGACAGTTGACAGCATCAAGAGTAGTTAGTCCAATTAGCTAAACAGGTGATTTAGTGTGCTTTCTTATCCCCCTTTCAGAACTATATTCTCATTTAATTTATGTATCAAGTAGTATAGTACATTCATCCATCTCATAAAGTCAGGTGATTAAACCTTGCTGTGAGCCTGTGAATACACAAGTATTATCCCCATCAGAACATCAGATCTCTACATGGCATCACAAAGCCATATCAATCTAACCAATCATCAAGATTCAAGAGATTTCATACATACGATGAAGTCAAATCGAGCATGATAGAGTAGGCTATGGCAACAATATATATTGAAATATTAATTCACATATTTGATTGGATATCACAAACAGAGACAGATAAAGCACTCCTAAAGCCCTATTTCAGAAATCAGGTAAGAATGACAATGATAAGAAGAAACCAAAAGAGACCAGAATTTGCATTGTCTGCCCCTAGTAAATGATAGCAAGCACTGGACCTTGCTGCAGCAATCGGGGAAAAAATACCTTGTAGTTGGAGTATCTCTGATTGTATTCTCGCTCTTTAGAAACCAGGAGAGGCAAATTTGTCTTCCAGGTTTCAATTTGAGCCTCACAAGGAGCTACTTCGTCTTCCAGCTGAGCAAGTATTCTAAACATAAGCAAGGAAGCCCCCACAAAAAAAAATATCAATATAAATTCAGAGATAATTTTTCTTTTTTAAAAAAAAAAAAAAGCAGTCTAGCATCCTTGTGGGTTGTGGGGGAAAAAAAGGCTAAAAGAAGTTACCAAGGTAACAATGAACAAGTACAAACCATATATTCTTTCAAATAAAAACACACACACACAAATCACATAAATCAGCTATCCTACTACAATACCCTAAATTTTCTGAAAGATTTTAATGCAGCATACCTTTTCAAGTATGTTAGCCTTGCTATAGCCTTCCGTGTATAATCAAGGAGCACCTTGGACTCCTTTTGTACCTTAGCCCTTTTCTCCTCTACCCCAGATTTTCTCAGAGAAAGATCTCCCATTGACACAAGGAAACTGGAAAACATATTGATTTAAGCAAGATCTCTAAAAATTAACAAATATCAAAAAAGATATAGACAATTTTCATGCCAAATCACCTGCTGAGCTCCGTGTCTCTTATGTTCAACAAGTTAGCAACATTTGCCAATACCTGCGATGAACCAACTACACTAGATGGTAAACTCTCTTGAGCCAAACCCACATTCTCCAATATCTCCCTTATCCTCGCAGCTAGATAAATCAAAATTCCCATAAGAATCATCACAAGGAAAAACCCAAGCACATAAAATCATTGGTCCACATATCACACAAAGAAAACATTTCCAAGGATCTAAACTAGCCAATTTGTTTAACTTCCAAGCACATAAAATCAATAATCATAAGATACACGATACCATTCACACAATATTGCCCATGAAATGATCATGATTAAGATATAGAAGATGAAAAGCAAAAGCAAAACCTTGAGAACGATATTCGGACGCCTTTTGACGAAAATCATTAGCGACAATTCCAGCAGCTTGAGTCTTAGCTTGAGAAACAGTTGCAAGATTGTGCAAATGGGCAATACTACGAGGAGTGTACTCAAATTCGGGCACATCTCTGCCAACAGCATCAAATTGAGAAACAAGCCATGCTTTCACTTCCTGAATTCGGGTAGCATCAAACCCGCTGCCCTTTGATTCGTTGCTGCCCAACGAATCAGACCCTGACACCAAATCACTCATAATTCTTCACCAAAAATAGTGCTCCTTTAGCGCAAAGTTAAACTACACTAAATCACACACTAAATCAGTGGATAAAAACTAAATCATCAAATTATATAACACAAATTCAGATCCAAAATCTACATTCATAATTCGAATTACAACTCAATGAAAAATTTATTGAGTAACCAAATTTGATTACAAATAACAAATTCCATAGTTTAAATTACCACCAACTTGCATCAATCAATAAAATAAAAAAAATAAAAAAAAAACAAAAAAAAAAAAACTAACAACATTGTTTCAACCAATAGAATGTAAAAGATTTTCAAGTAGCAGATAGGTTAACCTTGGAACAAAGTTACACAGAAGCTTAAACCAATACTGCAATGGTAACGCTGATAAGTCGCCGTGACAACCGTTTTGTAACGGTAGAGCGCCGTGATATAACAGATTTTTCAGTGGAAAGCCCGTTGTTTGCAGGAGAGCACAATGAAGAAAAAATTCAAAAAAGCTTGGCAAAGCCTGCAAATTAACTTTTATTTTCTTGGCAATGCCTTTTGTAAAAAATAAAAAAATAATAATAATAAAAATAAAAGATTTAATAATCTTGTCTTTAATTTATTTTAAAATAATCTTATTTTTACATATCAGTTGCTTAAAATAACTCGTCTTTAATTTTTCTTCTTAAAATAAACTATACTTTAGGTGATATAGTCCATTTTAAGCAGGTGTAGTATAAATTAAAGATGGATTATTTTGAAAAAACCACCAAAAAATGAGTCTATTAAATTTCATTTTATTAATTGAAAAATATGAAGAGCATTATAACCCTTCATAATAATACTTTTATTAAATAGTTTATTTTTTTTAATAACAATAGTACAATTATAATATAAAATATACATTTAAATCATTCATCTCCGATCTATTAATATGTGTATTATATTTCCCTATTGGCTATTGCATTCATATTTTATAATTTGTTTTGCAACATGTGTTCGTCAATTTAAATTCAATAAAATAATACTCCATAGCAAACAAAAAAAGGGGGGGGGGGGAATAAATTGATTGGCAAATCTAAGAACTTTACAATCAAAGTTAAGGTCATACAAAAAGGTGTTCTTGCTCATTCACCATCCAACAATTGATGAAATTCAGTCAAAGAAAGTCTATCTGCATATTTGATCATCTTTAGGACTATCGACAATTTCAATATTGAATTGGACCGTTAAATTACTTGCCCTTGAATAGATTTTAACCAGGTGTAATAAACTCAATGAAGTTTATTTAAATTTAGTCATATGTGATAAGATCCAATTAATTCTTTTAATCAGGGCTAATCAGATTTAATAAATTTCAATCAAATTTAATAAATTCAAATCATAACTTCATCATGTCTAAAAAGCTAAAGAAAACGCACCCTAAAAGAAACAGAACCTCAACTCCTCACGTTCAAAACAAGAATAACAGAGAGCAAGCTAAGATCATAATAAATAGTAGAGTGTATATAAATATATTAGTCTTAGAGACTGCAGAGCTCCATGAAAATGGTCCTTTTCCCCACTGTACAAATCCTTTTAAATGGCATTGCCAACATAATCCTCAAAAGTAAAATACACTTCGAACCCACGAGACAATCCGAGTCACGGATACCATATATGAACAATTTTGATCCGACTCAGAAACTTGCAAAAAACTTGCAAAAAAAATCCAACGACACCCCAACATGAAGAGAAAAAAAAAAACCGAAGCAGGGGAAAACTATTCACAAATTTACGGCACTCAATAGCCGAAACAAGGTTTTTTTTTCAAGTCCAGAAAAAAGAAAAAGTTACTCCGAGCTACTACAGGCATCTGCAGATCATCTACCAAAACGATGAATGGTACACCAGAGCTTTCATGCAAAACGGAAGAGTCTGAATCCAAAACACGATGTAGATAATCCAAATGCCCGCTGCTTCCTAATTTGTACACTTAGACATCATATATACGAGAAAGTTAGCACCGATTAACCAGCCTTGGAGTATAGTTATGCTGAGGCACTTGTACTCCTACAAAAGATTGTCGGGTCTCTCTTCTAGACCGTCCTTATCACTGTCGTAAGGGAATTCGTCTCCCTCTGAGCCGTTTGGCTGACGTAGCTGCACGTTAAAACTACTTGAAGGGAGATGCTCCTGAATGATCTACATAAGAATAACCAGTTCAGAGATATAATCCAGTACTTGAAAGAATTCAAACAATTACCCAATTCTGACGTGCAAAATCTCATGTCAGCTATGGTTTGACATGATGTTTAACTAAAAATATGTGACTTTTGACCTTAAATATATAACTTTTTTATGTAACTACCAACTAGTTAAATCCCATTTCTGACTTGGTTGGAAGGACATGACAGAAGGAGTTAAAGAAGATATAAAGCAAATGGAACTATAGGAGAATGAGGTCCTCGATCGTATGGGGTGGAGGAGGAAAATCTTGATGGATGAACACACAGAATGATCACTTTTGGTTCATGTAGCCAACCCCACCTATGGGACTAAGGTTTTCATTGATTGATTGAGTTAAAAACTTAAAATTATATACGTAGTAAAAAGTTATGGTTTATACTAAAAAGGGTCTGAAGGGAAGACTAGGTATTTCTGATACCTATTTTTGAAGGGGGAGAGAAATAGAGAATGAAAAGATGGGAGAAACAAAGTGTAACAATTTCAGTGGAGTTCTGCACCATCAAGAATGAATACTAATGTTTGAGTTCAAAGAGCTAAAACGAACACACCTGCTCACCAACTTCATTGCCCTCAGAATGAAACAAAATCGGACGACAACGTTTGTCTTCATTCATCAAGCTAGAATTCTGAAAGTGGGCAATAAGAGCTGTTCTTCCCTGAATTCGAGCATATGCCAAGGAAGCAACTTTTTCACTATTGAACTTTTCCCACTTCTTCCCGTTGAATGCCTGGATCACAAGAAATCAACAAATTGATCATAGAAATAATTTTACAATGCTTCACAACTCACCTGCAAAAATATTAGGGAAACAGAAATTCGGAAAAGAAACGTGCAATGAAGATGGATGAAAGCAGTCCCATTAAAACACAAAATATATAGTTAGGTTAATGTTATGTAAGAATGACGAGGTCCCCTAAGCAATCTGCTCTTTCCCTCTCTCGATCCAACAAAAAAATTCAGAGACATCATTACATCACCAGAAGTCACAACATCAGTTAATAAGATGCAAAACCCTGTGCTAGAGCATTAGGGATTGCCAATAAAGAAATTTAAAAATAAAATAAAATAAGTACCTCGAAGAATGGGATGATATGTGATGGAGACAGCATATTGATAAATGCATAACCCACATTACACTTGTTCTGAAGACACAATCAGTCCCAAATAAGTTAGCTAGCTAGAAAGTCATAATAATCACAATTGAATTTTAACATTAATTTCCTTATCCCTATCAATCACCAACTTACCTTGAAATCTATTGGCAAATAGATAAAATCATAAGTGCCTTTGTGACTTTCATCAATAGAAGCTAGCAACATCTTTGAGGTATACCTAGCAAGGGAAAAAAACATATTTATTAGTCACAGAAAAGAGGGAAAGGTTCATAATGGCATTAATTAAAGTCCGGAGTTGGAACTTTACTTGTTTGGGATATTTTTAATCATCAATGTTGTCCTAGTATCTTCACCACTTGCAATCTTCTCCAAGTCTAATTGAAATTGTCTTTTGCTTTCCACCTGATTTGAATTACTTTCCATTCGTCGACTGCGGCTGCGATCAGGCTCTAAGCCAGATCCTTGCCCTGGATATGGACCGTTCCCGAGGAATACAGGACTAAGTCTTGGTGAAGACATGATCCTAAAACTAGGGGAATTATTATCTGACATGTTTCCTGCAATACCAGCATGCATTGCAGATCGAGGACCAACATTCATCATGTAACTGTTGTTGCTAGGAGCCACATTTAAGCCCCCAAAACCACCAGAGCTCATGTATGATGTATCCGGTGATTCCGGGAAAAAGCCAAAGTGCCTTTCTAAATGAGGAATACCAGAAGGAGCAGATCCAACATGCTGCTGTTGCTGGGCTGAGTTAACATACGGTCCACGTCGATTAGAATACGCAAACCCATGCCTATGTCCATTAGATAGCAAGGGGTTACCCACCGAGTGTGTGGGCCAGGCAGTTGACTTCGAGTTCTCTGAGTAAGTTGAGGGACTTCCCCAAAGAAACTGGGGCCCAGACAATGTCTCAATGGTAGATCCGTTCGAAGTGGATGCACCAAATGAAGACAAAGAGCCAGATAACTGGGCCCCGCCTAACTTCAGCTCTGGAAACGAATGAGGCGGGTGTAAATTGGTTCTCTGCTCAGGATTACTGCCAAACACTGGCTCAACATGGCTTCCCCGGCCAAAGTCCTTGCCAATTGGTGCAAGCTTCGGTGACCCCGATGCTTGAGAGTGCAATATTGATGCCAATCCAGGAAGATGGTTGTTGGTGGTAGGACTCATTGTCCTATATCCAGGGGATCTGCTGAAAGTGTGCATTGAATTATGTTTAACAGGACTGCTTAACTGCTGTAACCAACTACCTGCTATGACAATGAGCTACGTTAAGCATTGAGATTTATATTATAGTATGCAATCTAAGCAAAAGAGGCTGGTACAACATAACATTACCAGGGGGGGAGTTGGCTATTGGGGAGCCAACACGAGACAGAAATCGAGATTCATCATGGTCAAGATCTTGATTTAGTTGCAACATCAAGCTGGAATACAATTACAATCAATGCTTAATTCATAATGATAAACCAGATGCTTCATTACACGCTAGAGCTCAGACTATGGAGTAGCATGCAATATTTATACTAATACATAATTGTTCATGAAATGAAATTCATAAACACAATCAATTATCTTTTCAAAAAGTCAATATAAAATTTGAACTACGAAACTTTAATCATAATAAACTACTCGGCATTCGTACAAATTTTACAAAAAAATGGGGGGAGAGTGGGGGGGGGGGTGGTGATACAAAACCTAGGGCAAATCAAACACTCTTACTCTAAATGGTATGGGGAAAAATCCAGATCACAACATTACCCCAGTACTAATGATGAGAATGTTAATGGGGAATTAAAGACGAGGTTCAAACCACAATTAGCCTTGCCCATGCAATTGCAAAGAGACTAAAAGCAAAAGATATCAAGGCTAGATGTCAAGTGAAGGGGCATATATATTATTAAGGGAGGCATTTCCTTTGGATAAAATATTTGCCAAAAGCGATTATGACGAGTATACAATAGTTACATAACTTGTTCCCATGAACAAAATAATCTAAAAGACCATGGTAGAGATATAAAACAAAAATAATTAAAATTTAAAAAAATAAATTAGAAAAGCTATCTAAACCGGGCAGAGGTGTGATGACATAAAACTCCCTTGTTTAAGTTAGAAAATGAACAAAAATTTCATTCTTGCAAGCCAAAATGTAAAATGGAAAATTACGCACTTTCGACGTGTCCCACCAGGACGGCTTGGTTCAAGCTTTATGCGTTTGCCAGCTATGTCACTCCTATTTAATGCCCTGAGTGCCGCTTCTGCAGCACGGACATCATAGAATTCAATGAACTTATGGTGTTTCTTATGCGGTGTCTCCCTTATCTGTCTCAGCAAGAACAAAATAAAATGTTGTTAGTTCAACAAAGAACCAAATGACTCAAACTAATAAATTAGTAAAGATAAGAGAGAATTTGAACACCTCTTTGACTTCTCCATACGCCCCAAATATAAGACGCAGTTCATCATTTGAAACTGATGGATCCAGATTAAAGACCACCAGCGTTCCCTGATTGATGTCCTTCTCAGATGGATTATCCTGAAAAGTTGAAGGACCAAAAACATCTTAAAGAATTGATAATTGCAAGAAGAGAAAATTGATCAAGTAAGAACAAATCTCTAGAACCTTAGGAATTGAAAAGTGTATGTCAAGTTTTCTTCTACGCAGTGGCTTATTCTGTAATGCCCGCATGGCTGATCGTGCATCACGAATGTCATAATAAGAAATCATCACAAACCCTCTATGCTTGCAAGCAGTATACAGAGTTCGGATATCACCATATTGCTGTTCAACATCATGACAACAAAAAGGAATACAGGTATCAGCACCAACATGGTTTAAGAAAAGAACACATACACATTGCATTGAAATTATACAGTTAACAGAAGTTCACAATCATTTACAAGAAGCAAAGCATCTAAGTTAAACCCAAACCCAACAACAGTGTATTGGAAGTTATGTTGATACAGTTATAACGCTCAACAAAAGATACAAAACTATAATTGAAGCAGCATGAAGCATGCCAGCTTTTAATCAGGCAGGGAACGGACATACAAACTAACGATAGAAGACAAATAGCAATAGATATATTTCGTCATCGGGTGGGTAGTTGGGTACAGTGACTATTAAGGAGTCAACCGAGAAGAAAATAAAAACATATACTCATATAGTCTATATATAGGAAGCACAAGAAACTTAGCAAGTTATATCTCGCTAATTAGCACATGCAACAATCAAAGCTAGATAACAACAAACAATTTGTAACTATGGCAAGAAAACAAAATAACTGCACAAGTGGAGTGAGACGACGGTAATTAGGGTTGATAATTACCTCGAAAAGAGACTTTAATTCAGAATCCTCAACATTGCTATTAATGTTACGGACAAATAGAGTTCGAGAAGGATGCTCCCCATATGGATGTTCTCCAGCAATGGCCCCAACAGTATTTGCAGGACCATATTGAATCATCCCATTACCAGTTATGCCATCAGCAAGGCTGATCCTTGACATATCTAAGCTCAGGTTATCCTGCACATCATTCTCTAACTCCATCCCTCCCAGATTACCAAAAAAATCACCCTCCTCTAAATCATCAAATTGGTTAGTTACTGCAGTGAAATCATAATCATTCGCTATATCAGCAAAAAGCTCATCTTCATCCCCAGGAAGCACAAAACCAGAAATGTGCCCTACAACATCATCATCTACTGACTCATTTCCCTCAGCATCTGGGTCCACTTTATTCAAGCTAGACGCACTATCATCAACAGCTTGACGACCATTCCTAGGTTCATTTATGCTTACTGCATTTCAGGAGTAGAATCAGAACTCCATAAACAGAAAAGATAACAACAATGTTGATTATTGTTGAGCACATGAGCTTACACTTTTCATGAGGAAGAACAGGCAAAGAGCTGGAAAATAAGGAAGTGTCATTCGAGGTTTGGAAGCCAGCGTTCTGCCGGATATTCCATGGACCCGTTCCCATTTCTGTTGACTTAACTACAGACGGAATCTTCCACGAACCTGCCATAATGATCCATACATTGCAACTGTCAAACAAAAACAAATCTTAAAAATGTTCTAACAAGGTACAATATTCAAAAAAATTACCTAAAATCGAATCTTCACCCCGTTGAACCATCTAATTAGTTTCTGCCAATTAAGAAAACTATGTTAGGAGATCAGGACCAAAATACAACAAATAAA
The DNA here is from genome assembly GCA_951394345.1 of Salicornia ramosissima. Taxonomy (NCBI): domain Eukaryota; kingdom Viridiplantae; phylum Streptophyta; class Magnoliopsida; order Caryophyllales; family Amaranthaceae; genus Salicornia; species Salicornia ramosissima. Next base: position 4,046,629 of record OX596240.1, on the reverse strand, counting down.
TCCGTTGCTTCACCTTCTCAAGCACAAAAGTAAGCCTATCCTAATTGATTCTCATCAAATGTATAACACAAATGTAATCTCTGAACGACTCACAAACTGAAAATAATTCAAGGCACAAACAAACAAACAACCTCTCTAAAGAAAACTCCCTACCTAAAAACATTTTAAAAAAAAAATATATCATCATCATCATCAAATTACCTCCATTTTACAATCATGACCAATACCTTGAACTCTAACAGTCTGAGAATTAACCACCCCAACTAAATACAAGCCAAATTTTAACTATAAAAGTTCATAACTTAAAATGCTGGATATATACATTATGCTAAAACAAAAACTGATTTCAATAGGGTATCAATAGACTACAAACCCAGATAGCAAATCAGAGAAACTAAAACTTGAAGCAAGAGACACCATTATACCACTTGATCAAGGAAAGTGATACTATATGCAAAGTCAAACAAGGTAACTTAACTCAAAAACACCCAAAAAAACAGGTATTTGAATTCTAAGTAAGGACAGGTGGCTAAAACTTTCAAGTAACAACATCCATTCAAAAACATTACAATTTTCAATGCCCTTAATCTTATTATTAAATTAAATTATTTGCCATGAACACAACAGGAATCAAAAACATGACCCTCGAATTGCATTTAAAATCATATCATATTTTTATTCACAAAAAACAACCACAACAACCAAAACCAAAAAATTGAACTCTGTTATACTTTTTTAGTTTTTTTAAAAAAAATATTTATGTGGGAAACCAACTTCCCATTTGATAGATAAACTCCATTTCGATACAATAATTGAGTACAGAACAGAGGAAAAGGACAGCAATAACAGTGATCAGGGGAAAAAAATGCCCAGATACATAAAACCAAGAAAAGGCAAAAATAATTAAAGACTGACAAATTAATTACTTTCAAAGTCCCAATTTACTTCCAGTAAAACCGAAAAATGTTAATTAAAAATCCCCCAGCCCCCAAAAAAAAGGGCAAAAATCACATTACATAATCAAACAATCAAAAGCAGAAAATTAAAGGGTGGAAACAGGAAAAATTACCTTAAAAGAGGTCAACGAAACTCGTGAAGTGAGTTAAATAAAGAAAACCCAGCAAAAATCAGAGAAAGTTGAAGAGCATTTTCAGTTGCATGCATACAAAAAAAGAAAATTCTATCAATGAATTTAGACACGAAACTCAAGATAAAATTTAAATATAAAAAACTGCTGATCTTAGAGAGAAAAAAAAAGAAGAAATTAGAGACGTCAAGAAAGAGAATTTGTTGGGTTTTAATTTGGATGAATTTGGTCTTTACTCTTTAAACGATTGCTTCTCCCACTAAAATTGTTGTTTAATTTCACTTTTTTTGTTCATAAATAAAATAAAAAAGGAAATTCAAAGTCTTGTGATGTATGATTGGAGGATGACAATAAGAGAGAAGACGGGAGTTAAGGAAGAGAGAGAAAGAAAACGGGGGTGAAGAAGAGAGTATAGACTATATAGAATAATGATTGAAAAACAAAGAGGAGAGAGAAATTTTGGAACCAAATGGTGGTGGGGCTATCAACTCTAGTTTAATTTGGGTTTCAAGTCCGGTTTTGGACCATATGCCCATTTTTTTAAACAACAAAAAATAATACAATAATCACAAATTCTTGAATACGGCCGGTTGTATCGTTTATTAACCATACGGCCGGTTGTATGGTTATTTAACCATACGGTTGAAATTTCAAAGGGCTCAAAGATTGTATTTGTTGCAGCAATAAGACCCAAAGTAATATAAAACGCGTTCAGCAATAAAGGCCCAAACAATTTAAACTTTCTGCAACAAAAAAGGCCCAACCGGTTTGTAAATGACGGTTTTACTTTAATTTGTCATCATTATTTTTGAATTTTGTACATCAGTTATTTTTTGTAAGTTGGTTCAAAGTTTTTTATGTGTGGTTACAAAGTGTTTTTATTAGAAAGTGTTTTGGGGGGTTACAAAGTGTTATTTGTGGGGTTACAAAGTTTTTGGGGGGTTAAAAAGTGTTTTGGGAGGTTACTAAGTGTTATTTGTGGGGTTACAAAGTGTTTTGGGGGTTATAAAGTGTTATTTGTGGGGTTACAAAGTGTTTTGGGGTTTAGGGTTACAAGTGTTATGTGTGGTTACAAAGTGTTTTTATTACAAAGTATTTTGGGGGTTACAAAGTGTCATTTGTGGGGTTACAAAATATTTTGGGGAGTTATAAAGTGTTTTGTGAGGGTTACAAAGTGTTTGGGATGGGTTACAAAGTGTTTGGGGGGGGGTTACAAAGTGTTTTGAGGGGTTACAAAGTGTTTGTAGTGTGAAAACCGTTTTTGCTAGTGTGTAGTACGCGCGTGCCGCATGGTTAATTAATTGTGCGGCCAGCCGTGTGCAAAACGCGTTGTACAATAAAAGTGTTACATTTGGATTTGTAGGGGGTCTGCTATATAATCGGATATACGTTAGAGGTGGGAAACGTGTTGTGTCGTGTAGTGTCATTTAATTAAACGGGTTGACACCCTCAATCCTAACCTGACCCGTTTAATAAATGGATCGTGTTGTGTCAATCCGTTTATATTAAACGTGTCGAAATCATTGACCCAAACCCGTTTATTTTGTGTCGAGTTCGGGTCGTGTTGGGGGTTATGTAGTTTTTTTACGCTAAAGTTGAAAATTAAGTAAAATCGTGTCGGGTCGGGTTGACCCGTTTAATTTCCCTCGATCCTAACCTGACCCGTTTATTGAACGTGTCGTGTCGTGTCAACCCATTTAATTTAAACGGGTTGGCATCGTCGACCTAAACCCGTTAATAACGGGTCGATTTCGTGTCGAGTTAGCGAGCTGTGTCAAGGTTTTCCACCTCTAATGTACGTAGAGTTGTAGAGGTATGTACATTTGAAGTGTTTTATTGGATGCATTATTTATGTTTTGAATATGTTTTGATGTTATAAATTGTGGTTTTTATTTATTTATTTTGATTTATTTGTGTTTTATGATTTAATGTATTAGGATTGGTTTTTATGGAGTAGGGCTTGATTTTATAAGTTTTAGGGTTTGAAACATAAATTTTTGGAGGTTTTGGGGATGTTTAAACCGTTAAAAAAGCTGCTGGAGTTTTATAGTTTGATATATGATTTTTATTTGATTTTATATGATTTTTGGGGCTTAAAGTTTTGTTTTTATGAAGTTTTTGAAAATTTTATGTTGCTGTGATTTTTTATAAAAAATTTATTTTTTAATGGATTTTAATTGTTAGTAGTATATAATTGTAAGCGGTAGTATTCAGGACCTATCGGGTGTTATTAGAACCTTAAATTTCGCGTTCGGGACATTTTTAAAGGCTTTTAAATAATTTTATACGCGCTGAAATTTTTACTGTAATACGATAGCGCGATATTTTGATTATTTAAATTACTGTTCAGTTTTATTTTATTAAAAGGGCACAAAAATATAATTCTGGGATTAAAATAAAAGATTAAAATTCAGGATTGGATTTTATTAGAGGCTGAAATGTTATAATGTGTACTTAGGGGAGTTGTATTATCGAAAGGATATTAATTAGTCCTGATGTTTATTTGTGTGAGACTTTGAATTTGGACAATTTGAATAATTGTGGTTATCCGGAGGCCCGAATATATTACACCAGGTACGTATGTACTCAATAAACTGTCTGCATATGGTAGCATGTCTAGGACATGATTTGAACTGTGATGATTGGTTGTATGTTACATCTGTGATTGTGGAAAGGGAAAATATATATTGTTACAACATGTTGTCATAAATTGCTTATTTTATCACAGTTTGGAATATAAGTTCAATTATGAATTATCTTACCACTTAATGTGGGGCCAGGTGGCATTAATATTATCTTACCATCATTGCGTGGGGCCAGAGGCATTAAGGAATTTAATAACTATGTGATCGCTAAATAAAAAATAAATAAATTGGTTGTGTTGTAGATTTTTTAGGGAAATAAAATAAAACCTGACTTCTCTTAATAAAACTGTAAACCATGTAAAGTGAAACGAGATTTACACCAAAACTCTTGGAACATATATACCTTGAGTATGAACAATGGGGGGAGTTTATGCTCCTATCAAGAGGTATGAGACGTCGTTCACTCTTGTTTTATTTTTATATTTGGGATCCTACCCACCTTACGGTGGATATTCCCATTCGGATCGCAACCGAGTGCGTGGCCAGGTGGCAGCCGTGGTAGACAACTTTCTTTATATTTTATTTTTGGGAGCCCGTTCGATGTGAATCCAATCTCTTAATAAATAATCAATTAATTTACATTCTACCATTATTTAGTCTGACCACTATCTTCTCTTTGTCCGATCATGGAGTTCATAGTCTTAGTCCAATCACAATAATCTGTTTATGTATTTATTTAATTATTTATTTATTTTTATCGCCTGTAGTATATATGTACTCAACAATTTTGCTGATTACGTGCTTTTGTTTGTGTCTTATTTGGTCATGGCTCTCGCCTTAATGACCCTGTGATGAACCAATTTATACACTTGTATTATTGGGGAGCAAAGTTGCACAGGTTAGCTTAATGATGTGAAGTTCAAGCATTCAACATATGCATTGTCGTGGGATGAGAGTTATTCAAGAGTTACTAATTCTTGTATTTGAGCTTATTTTAAAATGTATTTCATTTACGCTATTTGTTTTAAATAGTTGTTAAAGTTTTTTCGCTGCAAAATTCTGAATAAGCCGAAACGTTTCCACACATGGTGGTAATGCTTTGGAAATTTCTCTTCAAATATATTTTATGACATAATTTTAAGTAATGTTTAGAGTTTTCAAAAAGGGAATTTCCGAGGTATTACAAGTACTCACTTCGGATATTTATAAGCATAAAAGAGTAAGATAAGGCTCACATTAACCACTATTTTTTGTTGGAGTAAGATAACATTTGCTTCAAAAGAATTTGGAAAGTCCATTATCCCACATTGATAGTGTGAGGAGAAGTTGTATAGTTTATATACAATTACTTCTCCCATATACTTTGAGTTGAGTGACTTGGAGGTTTTAGTGGGCTTGAGAGAGTGTGGATCACCACACGCGCGCGCGCGCGCCGCCCGCCCGGCCCAGACCGGGCCATGGGACTTGGGTCTTGGGAAATATAACTTAACTAAAGTTTTGGACTTGGGCTGATTACTTTTATTTACCGTTTTGTTAATAACAGTTACAGAATTAGTCAGACTATCCGTTGGGTGATTAAACACGTTTTAATCAGTTGTTGCTGAATTAGTCCGTTGATTAATTCTTCCCGTTCAGCAACGTTCTTCCTGCATTTTAGCCACGATCTCAACCTGTTTCCTCTATATATATCCTACCCAACACAGAATACAGGGGACAACTTCTCACAATCTCTCTGCTTTACACTACGTACACAAATTCATTAAACACTTCCTTTCTCTGGGTAATATCATAGCGATCGTGTAACCCTGGAGGTTGTTTGCCGAGAGTCCGTGTGTTGTTGCGGGGCAATTTCAACTTTAGGGCAGTGATAATATTCACGCCACGATCTTTTCAGATAAGCTAATTCTCATTTTTATCAGTCTTTGTTCTTACATTTTTATGGTAGGCAACAAGAGTATCAGAAACCATAATATCTAAACTACAACAAAAACAACATTCTTTGCCCTAATACCACTAGGTCAGGGTGAGGAGGGTCGGATGTAAAAACAAAGAGGTTGTTACCGAATGACCTTGATTTTCAAATTAAACACCATCTCCAGTTTCACATAAATAGGAAGTGCACAAGGTGTAATGAGCCATTTTACTTCAGTCCAGTACAATTCGAAACTGTAATATCTGAACAAATCATAAAAATTGCAATACCTGCATTCTTTCGGGTATATCGATCTGCATGATACGATTATCCTCATCAGTCATATACCTCTCACTCAGCATAATCAACTAAATCTTCTTCTTCGTCCAAAGTAGAATGAGCCTTGCCATCGTCTTTATCAGATCATTTAAGTCTTGTGGCTCCTCTGCTTCCACTGTTGATCCTCCTCTAGGATATTCTCAACAAGTCCTGCTACAACAACACACTGTACTACTCCATGACATGACTCCTAAATAACTTCCACTACCAACGCATATATATAATAATTACCAATAACAAGGAAAATGCATTATCACCAGCATCATCACCGTATATATCACCAACATCAGCATCAAGCGGAGTCATATATATATATATATATCTCAGCATCATCATATATAAATTTAATCTTCATCTTCGCCTTCATCCATAGAATCAGCAGTAATGTCATCGTCCTCATCATTTAAGTGTTCTAACTCCTCTGGGATATCTGATCCTCAACAGGTCCTGCTACAATAACACATTACTCCATGACTCCTCCTAAATAACTTCCACTAGCAATGCATATAATTAATAATTACAAAATACAAGGAAAACACATTATCACTAGCATCATCACTGTATAAGGAGCGTTGTAATTGGACCTCCTCTGCTGTGTTGGCACCCCATCCAGATCCACTGTATTCATGCCCAACATCATCACCATCTCTTCTGGATTCCTGGTTAATAAAAGCAATTAGATATTTGAAATCCGCAAACCAACCAAAAATCAAACTACATTCCAGATAACAAAATATCACACTCATAATCATCATCATCATCATCAAGTTCAAAGGATTCCTAGAAAACATCGTCAGAGAAAAAAGTCAGTCATGGGTTTTTGCAGTGGCAAAATAAAAGAAATCATTTATAAAATAAGATGAACCTCTTTCTCTTTTGAGCCAGGGCCTGAGGGGCAAAGCTCCATTTTCATAGTCTACAACACATTAGTAACAAATTAAAATTCGACTGGAAATTATCCTTCGCTTAAAACTCTAGCAATAATTTACTCAATATAAATTTCCCTAATTATAACCGACAATTCAATAATACACTCTAAAAAAACCCTAAGTGAATAACTGAATATATTACGTCAGCAACAGCGCAAAACTAATCCCCACAATATAATTGATTTTCCATGATTCAACGGGATAAAAAAATCTTGCCTCAATGGAGGGAAGGCAGCACAAAAGCCACTTCAATGCCCAACTCGAAAGTTCACAGTGGAGTGCTACCTTTTTAAAAACATAAAAATAAAAAGAAATTGTTATATGTGTGCTATATAGAAAAGTTTAAGAAAAATAAAGCACTCATTAAACTCATTTTCGCTTAATTTTGTTATAAATTTCCAAATTTATACCATTTTAGAAAATGTATTTAATTCTTATATGCATCCCTAAGGATAGTTCATGATGACATAGGAATTGTCATAGGTATTCATTTTTTAAAATATAGATGACATGGGTATTGTTTGGTTGCTGATATTTATTCGTCAGTGGTTAGTCGAACACTATTGCTGAACAACAAACAACAATCAGCCGCACATCAACGGTATAAGCCAGGGGCGACGGAGGAAGGAGGTGCGATGCGGCAACGGAGGAGCTTGTCGTGGTGGCCGAACAACCAATGGGCGGTGGCGACGTGCGATTGTATTAGGGACTTAGGGTTTAAACTTTGAAGTTCATCAGTATTAGGGACTTAGTTAATCCAAATCATTAGATTTGATTTGTTTTGGGTTGATTTAGTTTTAGGCCCAAACTTTAGTTTTATTAGGTTTAACTAAGTCGAATTGGGCTACTATATAATTATAGTCACTTGGGCTAGTCAAATTCAAGAAAAAGCAAAAAACACGAGCAAAAAACAAGAAAAAGGAAAAACTTCAAAGAAAAAAATATAGCAAAAGCAAAAAGAGGGAGCAAAATTAAGAATCCCTAAAAAATATATCAAATTCCCTAGTGGAGATAACCCCCAACAAAAATCCCCGGTGGTAAAATTCCTCTATCCCCAGTGGAAAATCGTCAGAGCGCATTTCATAAATCTCTAGTGCAATAACAATAATTCCCCAGCACCCTAGTGGATCATTAAAAGTTCCCCAACAGTGTATATATTGCCCAGTGGACAGTCAAAATAAGAGACAAATTTCCCCAGTGGGTTCATTCAAATACTCAGCGTAGTATTCCCCAGCAACATGTAAAGCATATCAAGTACAAAAAGAGAGCACAACAAGATGAAGTACAAAAGTAAAAAAACAAAAATGCAAGGAAAACAACAAAAAGGTGTGTAAAATAAGAGCAAAAAAAAGAGATACACATACTAGGGTCATCTGCAAATGAGCACGAAGATGACGATCAGACTGGAACTTCAACTGATGGTACTTTTGTCAGCGTTCAATCTCCTCAGGCAGTGAGACACGACAAACCCCTTCAGACGGGGTCACACAGCAAAATAAACATTTTTGAGATCTAGGAGATGAAGCTTTGGGCAATGAGCACTTACTAGCAAAACTCGAGATCTTGAGAGGTGACGCTGACAAATAATACAAGTACGTTGAATGCAAGAAAATTGAAAAAAAAATAGCAACAGATTAACGGGTCAGAGATTTGAGTCGAATACCATCTCTTCCTCCTGCCGTTTCTGGCCAACTGCTCCAAAAACATCAATCTAAGACTCACTGCAGTTCGGATAACAAAATTATATGTAACCTATAAGCAGGAGAAGGGAGAATTTGCGAATATATGTCATGAATCAAGATACAAGTTTAATCGTTACCGTCGTAAATTTACAACATTCTTTATTTGTTTCATCTTTAGCTGCTGAAAAGTTTCTTGAAACTCTGCATTAATTTTTTTTATCTGTGCATTAGCTTTTTGTAACTGGTCTTCTAGCACTTTAACTCTTGTTCTTTCGTTGTACTCCACTTCTTAAACAATTTAGAAAAACAATTAGTAAAACTATAATCTATGATCACAATTAAAAAAACTTGATCATTCTTACCCAATTTCACTTCTTTATCGCATTTGACACATTCACCTCAGAATTTTCTGCCAACATAATCGAGATTATTAAACTCTAGGCTAAGTTCCAATAACATCGCCGCAATATTTCTCTTCCAAACCATCCAAATATTTCACATCTGCAAAAATAAAATTAAATGTTAAAATTTATAAAAACATTAACCAAAATCACATTGAACCACAATATGTACCTCTCTCTCTGACTTATGACATAACTTGGATTTCTTGCGTTGTACATGCTCTTTCATAGGTAGATGTACAAATTCACCCTTGTCTGAACAAATAATAGGAGCTATGAATTACAAACAACTATAATAAATCACAAAAAGATACGAGTTCAAAAGATTACAAAGTACTATAATTTTATTTTGTAGTTTTTTTTTATATAAAAAAATATACAAAATATTAAGGATAAAAATAATTAAAGCATAAGATAAAAATGTTCGTCTTTGTTATTACTTATTAATAAATAAACTATATATGTTTTAAATTTTTTAAAAATATATTTGGGCTACTTAATACTCAAATCTTAGCTTCGCCCCTATATGCAACCCTAAGCGTGACAAATAAACATTAAATTTACTTTAAAATAATATTAATTAAGAATATATATCACCAAATCACATTAAAAAATGGTGTAATTAATGTTTATTTATTGCTAAAAATTGCAATTAATGTTTATTCATTACTAAAACTTTCCTAATTCGACTCTTTATATGCAGCCCTTGAAACTATATATATCTAATAAAAGTTGTCAATTTTTTTTTATTACTAGAATAGATAAATAAATAAAATAAAAGTGTACATCATCAAATATAAAAGTTACAGTTAAAATTTTAATAATTTACCTTTGCAAAATGTTTTATATGATCATGCTAATAACCCAAAAAATGATGACATCCCGTGAATCCAACAAACAACAAATTATTAAAACCATCCACCCTCTAACGGTCTCCAGATTTTCCGTCAACCGAGTCAACTTTCTTCCAACACTCTGATCTCTCCCTTGAATTAAAATTGCGCCTTCTTAAATCACTTGTGTCACCTAAATCAGGGGAGGCAACAACAAAAATCATTTTAACAGCTAATATGCTCTCTCTCTCTCTCTATATATATATATATACTAGAGTGAACCGGTGTAAATGCACCGGACATATTTTTAATTTTATGAAATTATAAAACAAAAATATATTAATAAATATAGTTCTATATCAACCAGTAAATTATAATATAAAAATGTGTATATGGATAATAAAACCTTGTAATTCGACATTCTCTTCCTCCATTTGAATCGGCTTTTCAATGTTTCGAATCGTACAAAACTTCATCTTTTTTCCAAGCCCTTTAGATAAAATCTTTCCACTTTTAGCAAGCGATGTCAGAGCGTTCCTTACTGCAATATTTCCGAGTTTGGATTTTTGCAATAATCCATTAGTAACGTCCTGCCACAGTAATGACCTGTTTTGCTGCACACGTGTAATAACCATAATACATACAAGTTTAGTCTAGCAAACTAATCATATCTTTCGATCTTACCGCCAACTCTTTTTAACAATCTGTTCATCTAACAAAAAATAGTCCATAAAGAATTTCTATTGGATTAAAATTGATAAAATTAAATGTAGAAATTAGCTCATTTTGAACTTAAACTAGTGTTTTGGCCTAGGCGTTGCCCCGGGTCCAACATTTTTATTGCTTTTATTTTACACATTTGCTCTATCTGTTAAACGGAAAGAAATAGAGACATAAAGAAGCCTAAAAGGTATAGTGCACTACTAATAAATGCGCTATAATTAATAGACCTTTGGCATGGATGATAATCGTTGACTGTTGAAACACCAAGAACAATCCAAACAAGCTCGAATCAGTAAAATTACCCTCAATTTACATCTATCTCAAATGAAATATCAACATGATGGGAAAACGTCAACAACAAATGTAGGTATTATGATGAACAAAATAAATTGAAAATTATAAGTTGGATTGTAAATGAATTTTATGGACGGGTTGAAATTCAATTAGAAAAAAAAAACCATTGTATTGGAGCTAGCAAAGCATTTGTTACTATGAGCTATCACTTATTCACTTCATCGCCTTCTTCCATTTTTTTATATATTTTTTTTCTCTCTTTATTTTTCCTAAGTGATAAAACAATATGGTTATAAAGAAGCGTATTTAAATCAACAAATAAACGTAGTTGTGTTGGTCCGTTTATTTCGAAACGGAGGAAGTATAAAATTTCCAAGAAATGAAAATTTGAAAAATATTTTATCAATGATTATGAAGTAAAAAGGAAAAAAAAGATTACCTTGTTACATTAATCAAGTACTCTATCTGCAGAAATAACATGATCCAAAATAAATTAAACAAATTAATTCAAATATGAAAGAAAAAATTACAAAAATTAGGGATAATGAATATGATAAATAAGTGAAATTTAGAACATGAAAGATACCGTCGATACTGTTGGATTCGGCCATGGAAAGAGAGAGAAAGTATGAAAAGTCGAATTGCAGGCCAAACAAAAAGTTTGAAATTAAGTATTTTAGAATAATAACAAAAAATTATGGTTTAGAGTTTGGTGTGGTTTCCAAATTTTAAGAATCCGCTCCGCAAAATTACGGTTTGGTAAAATTGTAAGCTAAACTACACTTCAAACCCCAAACCAAACCAAAACGTACAATTGCATTTTGGTTTTTTATTTGGTTCAAACCGTACTCTGCTCAACCCTAGTTGTCGGGTGAGTCCAATAAAGTCTAAGTGTCTAGTAAATTCCAAGTTAGTGAAAAAGATGAAAAGTTAAAATATAAGGGTAAAATGAGGTTGATAATAAATAAAACCAAGCTATTTCTAACAATATCCTTCATGTAACGATAATAAAAAGGGAAAATTGCATATATTAATTTGAAGTTTGTCCGATCTCTATCTATTAATCCCATCTTTGTTTTATTTTTAATTAATCTGAAATTTAAATGTAACGACCCGTAATTTAGCAGCGTTGTTTTCGGAGAAAACAACATTACAGATCATTAACTTCTAAAAACCTTTAAGATCAAATCCATAAACTGCAACGGAAGCTCTAAACTTAATCATATTATTCATTAAAACTATTAAAGAATCCAAAATAAATAATAATCCCAAAGTCTAATAACAATACAAAATAAGGAAAGTCCGCTAAAAATGTAAAACATAAGCTAGAACTAAACATCAGGGTCAACTACTAAGCTGGCTAGCTCACAATCTCAGCCCTTGCGTAACCCAATTCAATCACCACCTGTACCTGGAAAAGAATGTTGGGGGTCCACAGTCAGTGGTGAGTAATTAGATTGTTTTACTTAATCAGTAGAACACAATTAGAAACATAATCATTGGAATAAGTCAATCAAACAGACAAACCAAACATCAAGAAATCATATATAAACATAATCATCAAGTACGCAGCGGAAAACAATCATAACAATCCTCATAACCACAACCTTCTATACTAACTTACTCCGTTCTAGACTTCTTGACACCACTATTGACTCTTCTATTCTATTCAGTTCAGATGTTAATCCGTGACTAGTCATATGCTCGTAAGGGGTCAACCACGAAGATCTACCCCCCAACTTTCCTTGCTCATGCCGGGTCAACCACGAAGATCTACTCCCCAAGCACTGGGATCAAGAACTGTCCCGAATCCGAAGATAGGACAGTGGCTTCGACTATACCTATGTTCATGGCACGTGTGCCACTAGATAGGCGGTCACTTCATAGTTAATCATCTTTTCAATTCAATTATGTTTTGTTCTTGATTTCCTTTTCACAATTCAATTCCTTATTGACTCAACTTCACTTCTATTCAATTCTAACTCTTCTTAACTTGACCCAAAACTCTAAACCCAAAATAGTACCACACGACATTTTTCCTTAATAAACCAATAATCATCAACAGAAATTGCTTAAAACAAAATAAAAATCATATTTTTATCATTCAACATCACACGACATTCTTGCCCATAAATACCAAAACTTACACTTCAATTGCTCAAATACAATTAACAATAATTAATCACATAAACATAATAATAAATCATAACATAACACTTTAATCAATAAATCATCAAACTTGTACCAAAACAAGACAAAATCAATACTTTTAAAACCTTAAAATACACGGCCTTCATGGTCTAACACAACATCAAGATCTTATTCAAGAAACCATCATAGAATACCTAAATCAAAGATTCAATTCAAGATTTGCATAAAAGATTAATTAAAGATCAAGAAAATAACATAAAAATCATATTTTTCCTCAAAGAAACATTCGAATATCATCATGTCACACTCGGCATTCTTCATAACACAACCATAAATAATTCTAAATAATTCAACATCAATTCCATATGATTCTAAACCTATTCTAAACATGATCAATCCTATTCTAATAATCATATTGCTAATCTATCCTATTGATTAAGTAAAGCAGATCTAATTACCTTTGATTATGGATAGGGTTCGAATATTTCAAGGTTTCTTGGATTTATTTTGAGGTTTATTTGGGGTTTCTTTAAGGTTCTTGATCAATCTTTAAGGGGTTGGAACAATATAAAAGGTTTAGGAACAATTTAATGACTGATCTTTGAAAAGATAATAAAACAATTTGGTTGTTACTCCTTAGGGTTGCCGTGTGAAATAGGAAATAATAGGGAGGGTTTTGACTTCCTAAAATCTAGTAACAAGAATAGGAAGGGTTGGAATAAAAATAAGGTTTTTAGGAAAGGGTCAAACAGATAGATTAACTAATAAAAATTGATTAAACAAATTAAATGAATTAAATAAAAAGAAAAGAGCCAAGGGGCCGTGAGTCTCTATGAATAAAAGGGGGTTTTTATTTTGTAGTTTTTATTTGTAGTTTAGTTTTTATTTGTAGTTTGGAAAAAATAAAATAAAAACAAGGGGGTGATGATCCCTAAAATCTAGTAGGGAGAATAGGTAAGCAAGGATTAGGGTTTTAGGCTTAGTTACAAAATAGATAAAGGTTTAATAATAATATTGATTAAAAGAAATGAAAGAAATTAATTAAAGAAAAGGATGAAGGAGTGGGCCGTGAGATACAAAGAACAAAGGAAATAATTGGGCTCGGATTTTGGCAAGATAAAATTAAAGTTCGGGCCATGATCAAAATAATTAGACTGCTACAATAAAATTAATAATTAATTAAATAATAATCAATTAAATAGTCAATTAATTATATATTTAATTAATTATGAAAATTTTAAAATATCCCGAAATTTCGGGTATTACATTAAGCCTAATCTTCCAATATTAATCCAAGCAGGTCACCAACTTGTTTAGCAGGTTAAAAATAAGTGGGGCCCACTTGAATTTCATTTTTTGTTTTTTGTTGTATAGTGGTGATGATATTAATTTATACATCAAAATCCTCCCATAAACATTTAAATACATCAAAACCCTCCAATCCTATCTATGCACAAGTTCCACCGCCATTAAATCCTAGCCTAACTCCTGTGAGTTCCACCGCCACCACCCGACGCCCCCTACTATCGCCGGTGCACCCACTGTCGCCTTTACCTAGCTTGTTCCTGCGCACCCCTGTCTTCACACGCCCTTGCTGCCTTCTTTGCTGTTGTGATTCGTTGTGTCGCCTTCGTTGCTGTGGTTTGCACTGCTGCCATCGCTTCTGTCTCGACGGCTGTTGCTGTCTCTTCAACCACCGCTTGTTCTGCCGCCCTGCCTTTGCGTTTTAGGATTAGTATTTTTCATTTGATTTTAATTTATTTTTTTCATTTCGGCAGCATTGTTTATTATTTTTAATTTTTGTAGTTTTCATTTCAGCATTTTAGAGTTAGCAGTTCTCCACTGTTATAATTTTAATTTTTGTTTTTATTTTTAATTTCTGTTTTTTTATTATTTGACTAGATCAATTTTTTTTTGTAAAGGCTAAAGAGCATTATTATTGCATAAAGAGAAAATAGCACATCTTTAAATACAATTTAAAATTTTATACAATATTTATTAGGTATATTAGAGGTATTTATTATGTATTGGAGGTGGGTTCCACGTATTTCTAACCTGCTGAACAGGTTGGTGATCTTCTTGGATCAATATTGTAAGATTAGGCTTAAACTTCAGATTAATTAGAAATAAAATGAAGATTGGATTAATAGATGGAGATCTGAAAAACTTCAGATTAATATATGCAATTTTTCCTAATAAAAACGAGTTGTTTTCAAATTACTCATTTTTCACGTTGTTTCCCCCCATGTTTTCCATTTGCTTAATTAATTCCATATTCCTTACTTTCTAAGTTTCTATGCTTATTTCTAGAGGTGATTATGGGTCGGACCGGATTTTGGGTGGGACCCAATGCATAAAATGAAGCTTATTAGGTGGGTCGGGTTCAGTTCGGGCATAAATTTGTTGCTTAAAAATGAAAATTTAGTGTGGGCTTTTCTGTCTAGGCCTAAAAAAACCAAAAAAAGGACTAATTTTAGTTGTTCAAAGCCTGTAGAAAGAAATGAAAAAATCGGTCTGGGCCAAATTCGGGCCTAACGTGCATTTTTAAAGCCTTCACAAAAGAATCAGACTGGCCCCAAATTCGGGCCTAACGTGCATTTCCCTTCTCACTGCCCCTGGACGCATTGTTGCTGCTACCTCCATATGGCGATCATTACCTATAGTGTTTAGAGATGATTTCGAGATATAAAGACTTTCCAGTAGACAAGAGTTGCAAATTGAAATATGCTTTATGAAGTCGGTTTTATGAAGTTCCAGGTTTTGTACATGCACTTGACGAAAATTTACTTTCCAAAAGTTGATTTCATATAATCAATGAAAGATTGCGATGTTCAAACCTGCTATTTTATTGGAGAGATGAACAAAAATCAACCGATCCGATAATGAAAATGAAACAATCCAATAATTGATTCAATATTTTTATTAGGGAAACGAATGAGGATGAGAATCAGTTGACTCAGGCTATTTTTCCCTGCAACCATCTCTTGTCTCATTTTTATTGGGGAAATGAACAAGAACATATTCAAGACTTTTTCGCCATCTCAGTTGATTGGAGAGATGTAAGGAAATCAATGAGTTTATGACACCTTATATGGGGCTCAGCTCATCTGAAATTAAATATTGTTTCAGACGGTCATCCAATACTTATATTTTCTCAATAAACAAGTGCGTGTATGATTATTGTATTGTAATTTTTTGTTCAAGTCTATACAATAGTATCGACTATATACACAAGATAGTATTCCTTTATTTGATCTTAATTAAAAATTAGTGAAAGTATTGTGTCGGACGGTCCGACCCTCGGACCGTCCAACACTTGTATTTTTTTTCATGTCCAGACTCAACAAAATGTGTCCAGGTTCAATAATATATGTCCAGGTTTAACAATATATGTCCAGATATAACAATATGTGTCCAGGTTCATGTGTCAGGGTACGTAAACAATATGTTTCCATGTTCAATAAGTTTCATCAGGTTTACAAATTTGTGTCCAGGTTCAACAAAACATGTCCAGGTTCAATAATATGTGTTCAGATTCAACAATATATGTCCAGATTTAACAATATGTGTCCAGGTCCATGTGTCCAGGGTAAACAATATGTTTCCAAGTTCAATAAGTTTCATCAGGTTTACAAATTTATGTCCAGACTCAACAATACGTGTCCAGGTTCAATAATATGTGTCCAGATTCAACAATATATGTCCAGATTTTACAATATGTGTCCAGGGTAAACAATATGTTTCCAGGTTCAATAAGTTTCACCAGGTTTACAAATTTATGTCCAGGTTCAACAATATGTGTCCAGATTCAATACTATGTGTCAAGATTTAATACTATGTGTCCAGGTTCAACAACATGTGTCCAGGTTTACAAATATATTTCCAGGTTTACAAATTTGTGTTCAGGTTTACAAATATGTGTCAAGGGCTAACAATACTTGTCCAGGTTTAACAACATGTGTCCAGGTTCAACAAAACTTGTTCAGGTTCAATAACATGTGTCCAGGTCCAGTTGGACTGGTTTGACAGTAAGCTTATGTCGGACTGGTCTGACACAATACCTTCTCTAAAAATTAATAATTACACTAAAAGAGTTATTGGATCAAACCGTTTATTATAAGCTTGAGTTGAAAATGTCAACCCGTTTAACTAAGGGTTTGTTTACTTCAGCTTAAATTCAGTTCAGTTTAGCTCGGTTTAGTTCAGTTCAGCTCTCAATTTTCTTCTCTTATAAAATATTACTTCCAGCTGTATTCAGTCCAGTTTAGTTCAGTTCAGCTATATTCAACTAAAGTAAATGAGCCCTACAATATTACTTTCAACTGTATTTAGTTCAGTTCAACTCAGCTCAGTTCAGTTATATTCAGTTAAAGTAAACGGCCCCTAAAAGTGTTGAAGAGATTGATCTATGTATGTTAATGGCTCAAACTGAACCCAACCCAAACCAACTACCAACTACCAACTCATTCTCAACTTATTGAGTTACTACCTCCCATCCAACTTCCTAATTATTACAAAAATGCCACATTGAGATATTTACTATACATTTGAGTGGGAAGAGAGTGACTTAGAAATACTTGCAATTTTTGCTATTTTAAACTGTAACATAATACTTGCAATAATTATTTTTACTATATTCAATAAAAAAACATAATTTTATTTTTTTAACTTTACTTTTATTATGACCCAATTAATTATTCATGTTCGCTACTATCACTTTTTAAATCCATTTCTTTGCATATGAGTCAGTATGTAAGTTTGGTAGAGTTGGCACCCTCAAAATAAACTAACTCCAGAAATTTCCTACTCTTCGAGTGTTCGTTACAGATGACGATAGTTCAAAGCTCATGCTTCTCAAATCCTCTTTCTGCACCTCCTAAATCTTTTCAATTTCGTCAAAATTCTAAACCTCTTCACAATCACTTCCATGTCTCAAACCCCTTTTCTTCTTATCCTATCTTATGGCACCTCACTAATCTTCAAACTACCCATGGGCTCAAAGTCTCTTCACTATCCACGCCCACAGCTGGTACTTCCCTTTTTTCATCTTGTGTTTTTCTTTATGCCCCATGTATCTTTAATGGTGAAATTGATTTATGCTTTTGGGGTTTGTTGTTGTGGAAGTTTCATGCTAATTTGATGTCAAAACAAGTGTTTTTGGTTATTCTTTTCATTTTAAATTGTGGATGAGACGATGAGTTGTTATTGTTTGGTGCAATGAATTAGTGGAAGTGTGGTACAATATGGAAAATTGTGTTTAATTGACTCGTAAATCTATTGAGGATAATGTGAAATAAAGTTCTTACACTAAGGCCTTGTCTTTTTGACGAATTTCTGAAATCAAAATTCAGCTTAGCCCTTGTTGAGCCTAGGGTTTAGTATAATCAGTTGAGCTCAGTTCATACAAATTCAATTCAGTTGAGTTCGTTTCAGATTAATTCAGTCCAGGTCGAACTTTGTTTCAGCTAACTGGTATTTGCAACATTTGCCAAAAATGAATGCTTTATTATATTTGCAACAAATATATATATATGTATATTTTTTTTTTTCCGTTTTTCATTTCTCTCTTTGTATCTCCTCATAACATGCCCCCAAATTTGGTTATTTTTCTCTATCCATTTTCACTCAAACAAATTTTCCCACGTCGGTGCACTTTTGTAAGTTTTGTTGCAAATAATATAAAAAAGAGGCTGTGTAAACAAATGGAAAAAAATAAGTTACATAGAATGGAATTTAATGCTGAATTGGTTTTTTTATTTTTTTATTTTTTATTTTTTAAATGGTGGAAGACAGATTGAAGTAGGTGAATTATGCATCTCATTGCAGAGTTTGTAAGTGAATCATATTATGATTGTAAAAGATAACTTTCAATTTCCAAGCATTGCTTGGAAGATTGGTTTGAGGCAATGTATTAGATAGAAAACACTCAACATAACTAACAAATGATTGAAGGATGTTGAATGCAGAAGACGTTTTTTTCCCTTGAAGAAATAGATTTGAGGCAATGCACTCCATCTTCTTTTTTCCCTTGAAGAAATATATTTTATGAAGTATTTTACTGTATAGTATGACACTCACTTATCCCTTTCTCAGGTCTTTCGTTGGCATCAGCTGCTGAAGAGATAGTAGAGACAAATAATGGGGATCTAGAATTTGTTGAGATTGGCTATGTATCTGATGTACACGGACTTGCAGGAGAGATTCGTGTAAAGCATAACACTGACTTTCCCGACTTGCGCTTTGCACAGGTATGTACAAGTCTAATAGCTTCAGTGTGGATTGGCCAATTTCATTTTTCTGGGGTTTCACTCACATAAGTTAACATTCTTCTTAGCCGGGAAAAAGATGGTTGCGGCAACAATTTTCTGGAAGAGATGAAGTTCTTGAAGTTGAGCTTCTGGAAGGAAGAGATCATCCAGGAAGTAAAAGTTGGATTGTTAGATTGAGTGGCTTTGACAGTATAGACAAGGTTCGTGACAAAACATTGCATTTCTCTTTCTTTTCTGCTAAGAAATCGATTAAAAGCACCTTTTCTTTTCATATTGTTGACTAGGCTTTTCAAGAGTGTAAATTTATAAGTAAATGAATCTTTAGGTATATTCAAAAGAATGTTTCAACTTTCAAATTTCTTCAATTTTCCTGCTTAGTTCATATAACTGTAATTGCCAATGGTCATAAAATAATTGGATATGTACCCTGTTGTTTTGTTGTTTGCCATGATTTTTTTTCTTTCTTTCTTTTGTCAGGTTTGTGTGTATAATAGCAGCAGTTTAGCATAAGCTTTTTGAAGGATTTGCTGCCTAGCTTATTCTCCCCCCCCCCCCCCCCCCCCCTTCCCACTTCGGTTTCAAATTTGTGATCTGGTACTATGTTCCATGGGAGATGAATGTTCCCACTAATATTTTCTCCACAAGTAATTCATTAAGAGAATGATTATTTTCAGATTTATTTCTTCCATTCCTTTCTGTGGCTATTTTTTTCACTAACAAAATGCAAAGGTATTGACTTTGTGTGTACTTCTTGATGGAGTGCAGAGTTATTTTTGAGATAAAGAATAATAATAATCTCTAGAAGTGAAGGGT
The DNA here is from genome assembly GCA_951394345.1 of Salicornia ramosissima. Taxonomy (NCBI): domain Eukaryota; kingdom Viridiplantae; phylum Streptophyta; class Magnoliopsida; order Caryophyllales; family Amaranthaceae; genus Salicornia; species Salicornia ramosissima. Next base: position 4,026,611 of record OX596240.1, on the reverse strand, counting down.
GGTGTAACGGAGTTTTCTTTCTTATTCCTCCTTTATCTTCTTTCTCTTCATTGCCTTTATCTTACCTTGTATTTGCACCAGGCTCGACAGCTTGTGGGATCAACTTTTCTCGTGAGGAGCATTGATAGGCCAGAGCTCCAGGAGGGTGAATATTACAGTCGTGATCTTGTTGGCATGAGGGTTTTTCTTAAGGTTTGGGGCTTCTTAATTCCTTAAATTCATGTATTATTTTGAGTTGACAAGTGAACCTTGCAACAAGCCTAAAAAGTGTGCTGATGAAAGCAGTAATTTTTGCAGGAATGTGAATCTTAATTATAGCCTATTATTTGCACTAAAGGCTTTTGAGTCACACTCTGAAAATATGTGCACGTAAAATCTTCTAAATGGCAGTTGGTAATTGCTTGTTATTTCTAGGAGACAGGTGAAGCAGTGGGAACTGTTGCTAGTATCTTCAACAATGGTGGAAATGATCTCTTGCATGTCTTGCTTGAAGCATCGACTGAATTTCCTGATGGCAGTCTGAAGCAGAAGTCTGTGAAATCTGTATCAGGCCACCTTGTTTGGATCCCATTTGTTGAAGCAATAGTTCCTGATGTTGACATGGACAAAAGAGAACTGCAAATTACTCCTCCAAAGGGACTTTTGGAATTGAATGTGCGTTCTAGTGAAAAGTCAAAGAAAGAAAGACGTCTAATTGTGAGTCATCTGCAAACTTAGTTTTAAAACTCACTCCCAGTCTCTGAGAAATAGCTAGGCGTGGCTCAACCACCTATGTAAGGCGCGCGCCTTGTGCACCTCAGAGCGCCTTTGGTAAGTAGTAAGGGCGCGCCTTACGGAAAATAACTTAGATTTAAGTTATTAATTGAATACTGTTTGAAAAATTTTCAATTGGAGACAACCTTAGCTTTACATGTATCATTACTAAATTATTAGGAATCTTTTTAATTATTATTAAATACAACAAAGAAAAAAATAATAAGAAAAAATAAATAATTACATGCGCCTCGCATACAAAAGGCGCGTGCCTTTGCCTTGTGCCTCTCGCATAGGCTTTAGGGGCCATTTGTGCCTTGGTGTGCCTTGCTCCTTTTAAAACTAAGTCTGCAAATCTGTTAAGGGCGTTCTAGTTGAAAATTGTTGTTGTTGAAGTTACGATGTATATTCATATTGATATTTCTTTTTCTTTATTTCAGGAATGGAGAGAAAGAAAGAAGTTCCAAAGGCGCCTTATATCCGCGAAAAAGAAATTGTGTGAGTTGGAGCAGCAACACATCTTTCATGGGTTCCGGTATGGAGAGAAATCCCAAAGGAGCTTACTTTCAGAGCAGATTGTTGATGTGAATTCAAATCTGCTTCAGCAGGCACTGCAAGTTATCGAGAAGCCAGTTAATGGGTGAGTTTGAACAACTTTTTAGTGTATGTAAAGATGTAATTAATTATTCATTCAAAGATGGAAAAGAAAAAATAAACATATTCTTTTTTTTTTTTTGGGAGAATAAATCTGAACTTATTATGGGATCTCAAATTTATCAAATGTTTCCTAGTAATTTAGGATAGCCAACAAATACAACATCAAAAAGTTTTTGTTCATTTGTTTTTTCCTTTTAATTGAAGGAGGCCCACCTTAGCTAGAAATCCCCACACGTTTGAATTTATTAAAGTGCATGGCCACTTTTTAAAGCATATGTTTAGTAGAAAGTACGATTTTTGCACAATGTTATATGGCTATCTAAAATTAACTAATGTTGCGTCTATAATCTCTTTAATGATTTTATTTTTGCTTCATGCAATGCCATTTTGTTGGAGGGTATAGGAAGCAGATAACTAATGTATTATGCCATTTTACTCATATTTTTTTAGAAAGTTTGTTCTATAACGTGGAATTCAAACCCGACTGTTTTGTAACTCTGTAATGGATTTTGGATTTTCCATTATGCAAAACTCCATTATAGAATGTCATGATAAAAAATGCATCCTTTTTATGCATTGTCCGTTCTGTAATTCAAACTTGGCTGTTTTGCAATTCTGTAACGGATATTGGATTTGCCATTATGCAAAACTCCATTTTAGACGTCGATAAAAATCACATCCTTTTTATGCACTATCCATTTTATAATGTGAACTCGCCTGTTAGAACCTTTTGTCTGTTACACCCATTCTTTTTTGATAGTTAATGGACTATGTTATTTGTAAGTAATGATAAATTTGGTTGTAAGTAATGGTAGATTTTGTTTTATTATGTTGAAGTAGTATTTCTTTGACAAAAACAATGTAAATAAGGTTAGAACACATTAATGTGAATTTTTGGGAAAAATTCATGCTATAATTTGGCGGTGATCTGTTTCATTCAACTATTACAAGCCACTTCCTCGACAACAAGAATTTTTTCGTGATCACAATTGAATAAGCAATCTTTTCCTTGTATACTCTCCACCCCTATCTGATACTTTGAATTTCACAATCAAATTGGTTTTATTTATTATTATTTTCTTAATTATGCTTGCTTGATTGAGCCTTTGAACTTCGACATACTAAATTAGGACATGTGAATCTTCATTGTTTTAATGGACTAACTGTAATACAGTATTATATTCACAATATAGTAACTTAGGGCTGTGTTCAACCATCATTGACGATGAAATTGGTCTATGTCCCTTTTGTTATGTTTTACAGATTTATTAGTAAATCTAAAGAAGGTGATGAAAGAAAGAGACTTCCGATTAAATATAAAATTTTAATTTGTATTGTCTTTGATATTCTACACATTCTATGTGACTATGCTGGACGTATGTATAGGTGTAACATGGGGGAGGCTGTACCAGATGTTACCCCTTGGAAATTTGGCAGTTCTATGAAAATATCAGAAAAGTACCTCACATTTACAAGCAAAGAGGACCTTACAGTGCATTATGAGCATGTAAAACTTGGAGAACACCTAATATCTGAAGGCAAGTTTGCTACTGTCATCGTTTTGAACAGAAGAAATCAAGAAAATAACACTGAATCTGATGATGTGGGCTTTGGAAATGATGAAATTTCAACCATTGATCATCTGGAGACTTTGCTTACCAGCAAGCAAACATTCATACAGGTGCCTTTTTTTTCTTTTCTTTTTTGTTGTTTTTTATAAGCTTCTATGGTGATTTGCTGTCATGAACGGATGAACCTCTTCGAGTTTTTGCGATATCTTGCTTGATTCTCTTATGTAAATCATGTTTTTGGATACTTGCCGGTTGCCACTAAGCTTCTGTTGTTTTACAACTCATTCTTCATTTGTACTGAGCCAACATGTACCAAGTAACCTCCGGTCCTCCTTCGATGTAGATTGCTGCTGCCGATTCATGTATCACAAATGTTTTGATACTACATCTAGATGTTTTCTTTTTTGACTTTTGCTACATCCCTTTAAGTTTTGCCTTAATGAATTCATTAGACTCAAAATGCAAAAAAGAACAATGATTAAACCAATATTTTGAAAGATCTGAAGCATAACATAGCCTTGATGAAATGTATAGTGGCTTCCAAAAAAAATAATTTTGGACCATGGTTCCTGCCATTTATCCTCTAATCCCCAAGTATTACTTTAGTCCAATGAACTTGGAATCAATTAATTGCAATTCTTGGCTTATCAAACTATTGTAAAAGTGCCTTCGAAATTTGAAAAACTTGATGTTTGAAGGCACGTTTGGTTGTTGGTAATAAATTTTGGTTTATGTTGGTTTGGGTTACAAATTTCAAATCAAAGTGGTAACCACAAGCATGTAAAGTTTCTTATTTAGATCCTAAAACTTGTTTTTTTTTATATATATATTTTTTATTTAATTGTTTTTTTTTTATTTTTGTTGATTTAGGACTTGTTTGTGCTATTATTTTCGTGTAATAATGTAATATGATATGGTTAAAGTAAGTGCTTGTCTGGTTCATGTAGGAATTTAATTCCAATAGTAAATTGTAATTCATGGGAATTTATTTACAAAGTTAATTTCCTAGGAATTTACTAAACTTGTTTGGTTTACAATAGGGGAATTTGGAATTCCCATAAATTTTCATTAACCAAGGGGGACCTTGGTAATTTATTTCCCATATATTGTGGGAAATCAAAATTCCTATGAATTTTCATTTTCTCTATTTTCACCAATTTGTGTCAACCAAACAAGCATCAAATGAAATTCATGGGAATTTTGAGTGCCTATGGGAACTTATAGCAACCAAACAATACCTGAGACTTTATTTTAAAAAGCTATTCGAAGACTTGTCAAGAAAAAAAATTGAATTGTTGTTAAATCGCAAACCACACCGCACCAAAGCGCACCGCACTTACCCCTAATTGTATATATATGTATACATAGTATATTATAGATACACCCATATATGTACACAGACACACACACACACACACACACCACAGTGTGTGTTTATGTGTATAATATCTCTGCTTGTGTACTGAACAACTAAATTTGTCAATTGCATTATCACCTACTTGATCTCTATGACATTTGTATCTCTGCTGCTGGTGTGATATTTCAATGGAGGATGTACCTTAACAAAAGAAGCCTCTTTGACTTCTAATTATATGTTGCAGGCAGAATATCGTGAGTCTGTATCTATCATCATGATTTCACCAGTTGAGGAAATTCAAAATCTTGAAGAGTTATTCTCAAGTCATAACTACTTTGATTTAAATCCGGAAAAGGTTGGTATCTGTGAGTTTGTGAACCTTCACACTAATGATCTTTTTTTTCTTTTCAGTTATATAATTAATTGTATATATTGGTGGTTGATTTTTTCCTTTTTTTTTAAATATTGCTTAGATTCATTTCGGATCCCGTTCTATGTTACTTAGAGACAGTTGCAAGTATTGGGTTCAGTACATAACCAAGTGATTCACAAAAAACACTAAAATATTACACACAATAAAAATTCGCCATGGATGTAGGGCCACAGCATTTATAACAAATTTTCTAGTTTATAAAGATTTTTGCATGTGTTTATCATCTATAAATGTGCTTAGTTTGATTTAGTTGCTTGCATTTGTTGAAACTATTACCTAAGGCAAAATTCTAACCATATGTCGCATATTTATTATTGTGTTTGCCTAATTGTACCATTTTCGTTTTTGAAATGTCAAGATGACAGTTGAAATGGCAGGGTAAGAATTTCATACCCTTGTCAGATTTTCTAGTGTTCAACATGTGTATGTCTCTGAGACAAAGTGTTGAAGTATCAGATTTGGGCTGTTGGACTTTTAGGTGAAGTGGTGAACTGTGTGAAATGTCTTTTTTAGTAGCAACTAGCAAGCATGTGATACTTTTAATATATCAATGGTACCTTGATGAGCTTTGTTAAATAAAGGGGTGATTTTTAATAGGCTTAGTCACCGTAGATACTGACGGCCCGTTTGGTTGTTGATAATAAATTGTGGTAAATGGTAAGGAATTTATAGTGTAATTTTGTTAAGAAGGAACCTTATAACCTCCATGGAAAACAAATTTTCATTCCCAAGCTTCAATTTTCTTCTCATTTTGTATTCTCATCCACTACCATTGGGGAGGGTGATATTTGATGGGAATAGATATTTGTGAAGAAAATTAGATAAATTGGAGCTAAGCTAGCACCACCATGGGATTTGATTTTGATTTCCCTTCCAAATTTAGTTATAAATTCATTCTCATTACCATCATTTATAACCGGCTATTAAACGAGCTGTGGGAGTCTGAGATCAAAGTCATCCCTTTGGGATGTTGACTTTAATGTAATTTAGGGTTACTAAGCATGTTGTATTCAAGACACCCAATGAATATAAGTATTTTATAAGTTTTGAATTATTATTAGACTAAAACCCATGGAATTAAAGGAGCTGTTATAGATCTGTGTTCATGGTTTTTGAATTTCCTGTTCTGCAAAACCCCATTACAAAACACCGCGATAAAAATCATATCTTGCTCACCATTGTCCATCATAATATCCTCTCTATTTCAAAAGATGATGAAATTCATTCACTAATATATTATTCACTCACATTATAACACATTTGGTTATATTATGTAAATACTGCTGAAACTAAAACAATGTAAATAGGCTAGACTACATTAATGTGAATTTTTAAAAAAGGTAACAATAAAATTTTCTTGACAGTAATTGGATAAGAATTCTATAATTTACAAACAAAATCAATTAGGAAAATAAAGTGTACTTGACAGTGGATATTTAAGAATCCTATAAAAAGGTTGTAGACTGTTGGCTTATGCTGAGAGCAACATTTACAAGAGATGGCATCATACTAAACAAACAGTCCTGAAGTTGTGTTGGTGGACATCTAGAGAATGATGTGTCACACGACTCACATAGCATAGCGAATGTTGTGCACAAATCGCTGCTACCGTGGCATGATTGACAAACTTATTGTATGTTAAACTATTTGAAGCATATTTATAGATTATATTATACTCAAAAACTGAAATCATATACTGCTTTTATTTTTATTTCGTTGTGTAGAACTGAGAGTGAACTTTCTAATGACAAGCACAGTTTTTGTTAGGATCATCAAAGTGTAACTGATTTAATATGCTGTAACAGCTAGTGCAGCGATGTAATTACTTGTAATGGCTGTGATGATTTGATTTAAAACACGTGTTACATAACAGCTTTTCACAGACCAATAAGTTGAAAATCCTTCATAGAATATCCTTCATCTGATGGTATGGCCAGTATCTTATTCTGCGTGTAGCACAAAACTTTACTTAGATTTGTGCAACTAGTAAACTTTCACATGAAAATTTCTGGTTTTGTGTTGATTTCACTGCTTTGTTTCTAATCGTTTAATCTCAAAATAGGTGAAATTCTTACCAGAAGAGAAACTTCCTGTTGTTAGCAGTTCAGCAGTAGAACAAAAGAAAAACAAAGTACTGATGAAGTCACCTTGGGAGATACACCAGTCATCAATTGGCTTTGGTGGGACAATTTGTGCACTTTCATCCAATAATATTTTGGATGATCTAATTAAATCAGGGGTAGAGTACATAGAGGTAAGTCATTTTTCCTATTCAAGTGTGCTATAAAATATATGTGCCTCGTAAAATAACATGTAGGATCTTTATGGGCAATTGTCGTCTTGTCGAGTTTCCTGCTACTGTTAATACTATTAATTTTAAAGGTACAGGGTGATCTTTATGGGCAATCGTTATGAATTTGTGATGTTGTTATTCATAATCATAAAAACTTCTGTAACAAACTAACCCATCTAATAAACATTCATATGGTTGTATATGTAGAAGCTATGATGTTTGCTTGAATGCTCATGACTAATAGAGGTATTTCTCCAAGTGTCAAACTCGGCTATTCCATGAAAGTTTTCAATTTTTTTGGTCCATTAACTGTCAAGAATCTATTTTCATAATGGACTAATGGAGTGTCATGAATCTGACATGGGTACTTGTTGAGTTATAATGAGATTGAAAAGCAAAGCATTAAGGTTCCACATGCTTAAACACCTTTGTTTGCATGACTTGTTAGTTTGGTTTACCACTTGTTATGATCACATGCACATGTACAGGACTATAATTATCAAAGGTTAGAGATTAAACGGATTATTAATTCGTTAGTATGTTCAACTCATTCTCATTTTGAACGTCAACCTGCATTTGCACTCTTATTATACACACTTTCAAGTTGAAAGAAACATGCACAAACTTTATCTTTTATGTATTTCAACAAGCAGTATGATTATCTTTTATGTATTTCAACAAGCAGTATGATCATAAATTCTCATGCCAAGGTTCAATTTTACACATCTTTGATGATTCCTGTAGGTATGCAGCATTAACCAACAATCTGTGTGCGGGAACCCTATTTTTCTTGGCTTTGTACATTCACAACAAGAAACAGACGTTGGACTTCTGACTTCGGAAAATAAGATGGAATTTGATGACAACTTCCACATCATACTACCAATGAAGTCGGTGAAGAAATTGATGAATCAGGTAGGGAAGCTACCTTTGTGCCCGGCTTTAAAGTCCAATTCACATGTTGAGTTGATTAACAAGGATTGGGTAGATATTATACCTTCCACACCCAACTCTTATGAGTTCAGCTGTTCACTTCACAGTTTAATGAAGTCATGTTCACTTGACAATGCATGCCTTATGGAGGTTACCAAGTAATACATTGTTTCTGTACAACACGACAGTGGTTGTATGTATAGGTAAATTATACACATTCAATATGACACTAAAATTGGTTTATAAGTTGGTGTTGGATGTTAGGGAATGGTATATATTTTTTTTTATAACAATCTTATTATTGTAAACAGGTAATATTTGGAATAAACTTAAGCTTCTATTTAGGGGTTTGAAATAATTGTCCCTGTCCTCTTCTGCGTCATTAAATTAGGGTACTACCATTACATATTTACATCAACGACAATTAGTAAGTGATCAATAAGAACAGAGTGGAATTTTTTACCCAAATAATAATAAGGGATAAAATAAATTACGAGTTTGTGTTGGAATTGGAGCTAGGTTCGCTTTATTTTTTTAATAAAAGACCAGGCTATCAATCGCTACTGCCAGTAGCGATTCACAGGGTAGTCGTTATTGCCAGTAAATCGACTACTAGTTGTAGCGACCTATACTATTTATGCTACCAAGTATTATTCCTTTTATGCTACTTCATTTGGCAGAAAAATATGTGAACAAATCAAATCTAAACCACTTCCAAAACATTGAACAATTCCAAATCCAACCCCACATTAATCTCCACAAAAATATATATAAAAAAATCTCCAAAGCCATCCAAATTGATATCCATAACCAGTTTAAGCTATCCATATTTTCAATGCAAAACATGAATATATAAATAATGTCCAAAATGTGCACACAAATCAAATAACATAAGTACTGTTTCAGTTACAAGTTACTAATGTATAAGGTAAATAAGCTAAAAACTACAATTAATGTAGCTTATGTGTTTTTTTTTTTGAGTATGCCCACCCGGTTCACCGGGGGTTACTAACACCCCGACTACATCCAGATCCGACTCGGGTTGCGCACCTGGCTTGTGGTGGGTGAGTTTCCCAATGAAGGTTTCTGTATACAATAGGGCTCGAACTCGAGACCCTCCTTAAACGGTATCATGTCGCTTACCGCTTGAACCAACCTTCATTGGTAGCTTATGTGTTGGTGATGAATCAAGCTCGGATTCACCCACCTCAGAAATAGTGTAAAAAGTAGGATGAATTGAAATGGTTAGAGAATCACATCGTTGGAAGGTGAATACAGGTTGAGGAGGACGAGACACAATCGCTAATGTTGTAGCAAAATTAGGGGAAGACAAGGACAAAAACGAAGGTAACTATTGAGTAGGTGATGACGATATTGTAGGCAAGGTCGTGCCAATCATTATGGAGGCTCTGTGCAATTTGTACATTATCGATCGATAAATAGACCCTAAATTTATAGTCTAATTTTTCTCAATTGTTGTAGAATATCATAAGTTTAATACCTTTTTAATGATATTCGGGTCGGGTCGGGTTGAAAGCAGGTCGGGTCGGGTTAAGAGCGGGTTGTGTTTAACGGGTTCGAAACGAGTTTGAGTTATTATTTTTTTTGTCAAAATCTACTATTTACGGGTTGGATTTACTGGGTTTATCAGGTCGGATCGAAAATTGACAGCTCTATTGACTAGTCAATGTGTATGTTCTCCCAACTCCAAAGCTATAGGAATATCAATGGGCCTCCAATATTTTTTTCCTTTCTCACACGCTTGACATAATTGTCGATACAAGTACATAGAAGTTGCACTACCCTAACTTTACCAATTAGCTGCCTCCAAATCTTGTTATGAATAAGCTGCCTCCAAATTATTGTGGATGACCCACACTCCTTTTGTGTGGATCCGCAATAACTCTAGGTCCACCATATGATGACAAATAAGCTGCATTTGGCAAGGGCTCGAAGCTTTTTGTGTAGTGAGTCTATACTCTGATGCGTTGAAGAAATGATCCACAAAATCAACATATGAAAATTTTCTATGCTAATATTAACACCCATAAATCCTAAATGATGCAACAATCAACTCATTAAACCAACATTCATCTATTTATTAAGTTGGAGTAAGCAAAGTACCACGGGTTTCCACAAGATAATTCAAGATCTCAATGACCCTAACTTCAAAACAAGGTATAAAGACTGGCTCCCCAGTCCCCGGTGCTAAATACCTCAAAAGATCGATAGAGCACGTTGATCAAACGATGCCGAGTAAAGGTACGACTAATAATACGTACACCTCGTATCACAACATGTTATATTAGTCATTACCCTAGATTTGCACCCATCTAGAGTTTTATTGCATATATACATGTTAATTAATTAAATCATCAACTAACCAATTAAAATAGCATAATAATTGACCACATAATAACCGTTATCCATTTTATTAATTAGGAAAATTGTAATAAACTATACACCAATTGACACTTAATTAATTAATTCAAAAATTAACCATGAGTTAAACAAAGTCAAAAAAACCTTATATATGACATAACCACCACCTTTACTCAAACATATTGAAAATGAGTTAAACAAAGTCAATAAAACATGTCATATTAACATCTTCATCTTATTAGATGCTTCCAAAATCAATGTTACATATCGTATAACCAAAGCTTAACAGTATTAAAAAAAGGATTAGAAATCATCCTAAGAATAGCATATAAATTTGGACACAACAATATTCAAAATGTTGTTATTCATAGAACCTTATCATATATAGATAAAAAATGTATTCAACCTCATATTGTTGCTAGGTCTTCACTATTTGTTATTGATTAAGGATGCTCAAATAAGCCTTTTGTTGTACAGTTTTTATTTTTCTCTAGTGCTTCCTATACAATAAGGAGCTAGCCATGCATACTAATAAATACAAGTTGTTATTGGTTTTTTTTTTTTTTGTGCTTGCTTGGCCTTTTAAATAAGGTTGTATCATATGTACATCCATTTTTGGATAGTTTCTACTTATTATCTTTTGGGAATGAAATTCATTTTAATTGCCAATTGTTTTTTTTTTATTTTTTATATAAATAGAATTTTAAATTTAATAATAAAGGATGAAACTTAAAACACAATACTTAATAAACAATAAAGAACAAAAAGTGAATAAAATATAAGTTGTTAGGGAAATTTGATGTGGGAACGTAGGTATAACCTTACAAGGTATGGAAAATATTAGTTTAACTTCGCCGTATTTAGGATCAGCGGGTTACCACGAAATAACTAATAAAATACAATGGAGAATATTCACTCTATATGATACTAAGGGGTGAATCCTAAAAGACTTTGTGTTTTTAGATTGTGTTTTAACACACTTAGAATAGTTTATTTGCAAGAAGTTTCTAGGTGCAAGCAAGTTGTAAGAAGTTGTGAGTTTTTCTAATTTTTGCACACACCAAACTTGTGAACTACCTAACCCATTTATACGCATTAACAAGGAAAGGAATCAGGTCAAAAGATGATCATCAATTCGTCACCATTAAACTCCAATAAAATTTGAATTTATCCATTGGTTTAATTGGTGTAAAATATGACATGATTACACACTATTAAGCCTCCAATTGACCAGAATAAAATCAGAATTTAATTGCATTAAGAAGCCATACACTAGACTTAAGGCATCCGAGGAAAAGACTGAGTCATCCACGAAGCAGGTAGAGGCACCACCGCATGGCGTGGGCCCAGATTGCGTGGTGCGACACCTAGTCGTATGACGCGATTGTGCCTTAGTCTTCCCATTTCGTTCCAAAAACTTTTTGCGTGCCACGACATATTTCGTGTGGCGCGAAATTCTCTGTGTCTCGACTCTAATTTAGACTTCCTAAGCTCACAAGTTCAAACCCATTTATGCATAAATGTTCCAGCATAATTTATAGGAAAAGTTGATTAATTAAAAAAAAAAAAGCAGGCTCAACGACTATCGTCGATCTTCTAAAAACAATCTCAACTAATGGTTAACTGCTTTGGATCCAAACTTTGAGGGATGTTTTTAAAACGCGGACCCAACTATAGGTTATCTTCTAAAAGTATATCAAAATGTAACTTCTTTTAAAAGACATGTTATAGTTGGGACTATTATGAAATAATCAATAGTTAGGATTATTTTTAGAAGAGTGCTCATAGTTGAGACCAGTTTTAAAAATTTTCCTAATATATATTGTTCGTAGATATCTTGTAAAACTTTACTCTAGAAATAATATAACATAAATGGAAAAGAAATATGATTAAAACTGCCATATATGGTAGAAAAAAAAATCTACCTATTTAGGAAATCACAAAAATAAAAATGAAAAGGAAAAAAATTTAATTAGTTGATTTGAATAGTGTGTATGTAATCTTTTATACTCTATATATTTGCTCATCTTTCCCTTGTTACTCCATTCATCATCCTCTTTGTTAACTTTTTTTCCAACCTTATTCCAAAAACCTTACAATAATAATATTCTTGATTGATTAATCATGGCTTCATATTCTTCAGCTTCTTCCTCAAAGAAGACTAAAGGTCGTCAAAAGGTTAATTTGGTTCGTATGGAGAAAGATAGCAACCGACAGGTTACTTTCTCAAAACGCCGTTGTGGCCTTTTTAAGAAAGCTAACGAACTTTGCACCTTATGTGGTGCAAAAGTTGCAATAATTGTTTACTCTCCAGGGAGAAAAGCATATACTTTCGGCCATCCTTCGGTGGACTCGATTCTCAAACGTTTCATTCGTAAAAACCACCCTTCATTTGAATCAAAGAGTGAACCAATCTTAACCAATGAGGTGGCTCAACGAAACGCTTGTGTTAACAATCTTAACCACCAACTTAATGCTATAAACAAACAGTTGGAAGTAGAGCAAAAGAGTAGTGAGGAGATTAATGGAATTAAGAAGGCTAAAGAGCAGCTTTACTTGTGGGATTGTCCTATAGAGGAACTTAGCTTCCACCATTTGGTTCATCTACAAGCTGTATTAGATGAACTAAAGAAGGATCTTTTCCAACATGGTAAAAATCTTGTCATTAATCAACCAATGATACCATGTTTTGGTGGTGCTATGTTTAATCCAAATAATGGTTTGATGGGATATAACGGACATCATTATTACTAGCATTTCTGGAAGAATGTGCTCCCCAATGGAAGAATAAAATTTCATCTCATTCACTTGTGACTATATTTTTTCTATTTTATAATTTAGTCTTGCTTGTTTGGTTTTGTCTTTGGTTTGTTTAAATTATCATGTATTAATTTTCCCAAATTGTCCCTTTGAGACACTATACCACCATTGGGTATATGCCTGTATTGTTCAATGAAAAAATAGTTTTCCTAGTTGTTTCACATGATTTATTTAAAGTTGTTTTTAATGTCTAGAATAACAATATTCACAAATCACAATGTAGTACTCAAAGCCAAAAAGTAATTTATCACCTTATTCAGAGGTTATTCGCATCACTGATCTTTGTGTCTCTTTTTCCCCTTTGTTCATCATAGGATTATTATCTTTACAAAAATTCATAACAATCATCCAAACGCCTAATTACTTGCATTTTCCAACTACTTTGAGTTGCCCAGCGAAAATTAGCATATATAATTTGGCGTCCACCGTGTGGCAATAGCTAGGAAAAAAAATCACCTATTCCTTATAAAAATAAAAAAGGCAAAGATACACGCATATAGAAAAAGGCCCTAAAAAGATGTCTTCTTCAAGAATGACAATTGGGGGGAGTACAAATAAAAACCAGCTTGTTAAACATTTGAAGCAAACATTATTCGATCTCTTGAGGGAGTACAAAATGAAATTAAACCCCACCTAAAGATCCACTGGTATGGCGGTAAGAATTTTTTTACGTCAAATAGTGAATATGATGTGAAGTTCCATCCAAGGATGACAATCTAGTTGCAATCCCTAGCAAACTTTGTGACAGACTGATATTGAAAATTTTACGTCATTAAATAAAACTCCAAAAAAAAAAAAATAACCTAGTTAAACCCTATACGAGTATAAGGTAAGAAAAGGATCGAATCCACGAGGACCGGTGGAAATCATTAGTAAAACTTTAATATTCATTTAGAAACATTAATTGAATTATTGCATGCTATGTTATGCTATGCAATGTAGGCTCGTGTTATAAATGAACATTCAATTTTAACAAATGTATATATGAAAAGTAATAAGAGAGAATGAATACTTCATATTTTCAATTGAACTTTTGGTTTTAAAAAAATGAATATTCATTCATAAGGCTATTTTATGTTTACAATTGAATATTTCTTAAAAGGATTACTTGGTTTTTACTAATGGGTGTTTGTGATTCCTTAACGATCGAATATATATTCAGCTATTGAAAAATGAATATTAAGGTTTTACTAATGAATTTAAATTTAAAAAGTGAATATGGTAAAAAAAAAAAAAAAAAAGAAGAAGAAGAACTGCTATAAATAATTGCAATGAATTCATAGTTCTAGATGAACAATAATCAACTTTTAAAAAATGCATATGACAACTTAGCAAATATAAAAATATTTAAATTTAATAAGTGATCATGTGTTTGCATTTAAACATTATATAGTAACAGTGGATGATAGTAACTGTTTACAGTTTATATATACGTTTTTTTTATTAATAATACGAAACGACTATTCAAAGTAAAAATAAAATATTTATGTAGTGCTTGCGCAGTATGCATAATTTTACGATTTGTAAATGAATTAATTATCTAATTAATGCATTTTCAATTTTTATGAAATAATCCTAACTTTGGTAAGTACCTTCTTAAAATAATCCGACTCTTAATTTTCTTTTTCTCAATAGTCCCAAGACTCCCAACATAGTTCAACAAAAATAATAAAACTAACACTTCAAATTATTTTTGAGAATGACGCCCAAGTTTGAAAAGATTGTTCCAAAATAATCAAAAGTTCATATTGTTTTTGAGAATATCTCTAAAAGTTAGGATCTCAAATATTCATTTTTTTTTAAAACTCTGAGCATCAAATTGGTATAAGCATCTTCGTGAGCATGTTTGGGACAAGAAAGAACCCCAACAATCATGATTCTTGAAATAAAATTTGTTGCCTCTCGGTTCTTTTTTTTTTAAATAAATAAATAAACAAGAACATGAAGGGGGGAGGAGCCTCAATTACAACCCTGTTCTACGAGCATCGGTGGACAAATGATGGGCCGGTGTAATGAAGATTCTAGGAACATACATAATTTTACAGGAGTTGAGCATAGTCACTGAGTGCCTAACTTTACATAATTCTACCAAAGATTGCAGCATCTTCCGACTATCAGTGAACAAAATAATATTATGGAGGTCTCGTTGTTTGGCTTGAAACAATCCCTTGAGGATTGCATAACCCTCAGCTTGAGGAGCCAAAACTGCGCTGATGATTGTTGCCTCTCGTTGTCCCTGCTTATCTTCAACCCTTGGAACAAGTCCCTCTAAACATTTACAATAACATAATTACGAGACTTGGTCGAGTAGCGGTCCAATGGCAGGTGTGAATGAGTGATGTTTCCAGGTAAGTAATATTGTCCGAAGTGCTAAAAGATTTCAATACCATGCATCAATATAATCAACTTATTTTGGTAGTTGCTGGGTTTCTTCCAAACTGGATAATCATTGGCTTGCCTTTGAAGGAGTAGCCATTCACTAGATTCTGCACATACAAGGGCAGAAATTTTTTGATTGAGTAATCAGCATACTCTTAATAACCAGATTGCATAGCTAGACTTCCAGATTACCAGATCAATGAGACCAAAATGGGTAAAAAAAAAATAAAAAAATCAAGCCATATCACCATCCTTGCTCGATGGCCAAGCAGTGAAAGAATGGACAAGTAGTGACTCCCCGTGTAACCATATTGTTAAGCGGATAGGTCCATACGAACAAACATAACATGTAAAATGAAATAAGCCCAATAGCTTACCAAAGCACGATGTGCTAACTCAACTGATGGAAATGTCACAAATGCTTGGCCTCTCATTCTTCCTTCCTGAAGAAACATTTTTACACTTGCACTCAGAACTATAGAAGAAAGAACCAGGCAAAAAATAAATAAATGGCATTTTCTAAAAGAACAAAGGAAAATAAGAAAGCATAATCGAAATTCCAAAAACCAATCATTGGACATTTGTACGTTTGAATGTGATGCACTAATGATAGATCTTTTGCATATTGCAACAACAAAGCCTTTTTCCCAAAAATTTTGAGTCAGCTAGACATGAATCAAATATATGTATCACGAAAGTCATCCAAGATCCTACTCCAAACTTCCCTATTTACCGCTAAATTTTACTCAAAACCTAACAATCTCATGCTATTATCAACCACCCTCCTCTATGTTTTCTTTGGTCTTCCTTTGCCCCTCACATCGTCTCCTCTTTGTCGCTCTTCAAGCTTCCTTATCGGTGCATTATAATCTCTCCATTTTACATGAACAAACCATCTTAATCAATTCTCCCTCATTTTGTCCTCTACGAAAGTAACCCCTAACTTTTTCGTCATAAAGTCATTCCTTATTCTATCCTTTCTTGTAAGTCCCATATATCCATCGTAGTATACACATTTCTACCACATTCTAATAAAACTGAGAATGTTCATTGCCAGTTGTACAAGGAGTTTTCATACGAGCCTACAAGGTGAACCCCATATAAATTTTGCAAAAACAGAAAATCGTGATGATAGATTGGTCTCCAAAGTCAACAACATACATCAACAGGAAGTTCAAGCAATAATATTATCCACATTGATCACCAAAAATGTTAATTAATATGTAAAACAGCTACCTCTCATATGCAACCATCACTCTTTGTCACCCACATACCCTCCTTGTAACAAGTTAATCTAGTAGAAAGATTGCATCGCCTTTATTACATCCAATGACCAAGTTCACACACAAGAAATCATATTATATCAGCGTAAACCCAAAAAGCCATTGGCCTATCTAATTTCAGGTTGATTTTTTATCCATTCAAGATTTGGATCTCCAATCAGACAATCTAAATCCAGTAGTTTGGTCTCTCTCCAAGTTATATCAGCTCAAACTCAGATAAGCCCTTAGCATGAATGGACATGTTTAAAAAAGAAGTCATGTTTAGGTAGACAGGATAACAAGCGGCACCACAAGTCCACATGAGAGGATCTGAAAAACTCAAGCAAATTTTTTTTTCGTGCCGTGCAGTTAAAGCTTAAGTGCTAAGGACTTGCTATATCAGCAGGATACATTTTTCAAGGACAATGTATAAAAAGGCTCAAGGCACAAGATGACAATACGATTTCCTTCCACCTTAGTATGCCTCATTAAAGTTAGGTGCACTTATGAAAAGAGGAAATTGGCTATGATAGCACCACTATGGGTTGGGTACTATACTACAAGTGTACACAATCAAGATATGAAAAATAACACCAACTTCAGAGGTAAGTCTGAAATATAACTTAAATGACATTAATGCTTATAGGGTAAGGTATAATTTATGGTTACAACAAGACTAAGTTGAAGATTAAACTCTGACACCAATGTAAATCAAGCTAAATTTCACAAAGTTTGTGCTATTCCTTAAAGATCCAATTAGTTGGTGCTATATATAGCATCCAGACTCATAATTGGTGCTATCCTAGCCAATTTTTCCTACAAAAAGTGCGGAGAAAAAAAAGGTAAAGGTGTGTCTTTGTTGCACCTCATCCAAAATCACTCGCCTTCTCCTATACCCAAAAACAGGCGCATAGCCTTATTCTTCTTGCACCTCATTGAGCCATTGCCTAAGCAAACCTTTCAATACATTGCCAAAGGCTACAAAAACAAGTACCAAAAGGTAAGGAAGAAGACAGCTTAAACTCATTCAAAAGGTCTCACCGTTAAAAACCACAACAGCCACATGCAAACCAGACAATATCTCAGCTCATTCACAACTAAGTGACAATGGTTGTCCAATTCACATAATTATAGTTTATATAATTCTTGAAAATGAAACATGCTCTATAGAAAGCTAGAAGCAGATAGCATTGACAAAAAGAACAGAGACACACCAGCTTCTTTTTTAAACATGTCAAAATAACTACCTAACAAGCCACAAGAGTAAGAAGATGGGAAAACGTTCGACAGACCTGCATTAATTTCACAGTAAGACTAGACTTTGCAGCCTCAACACTTCCAAAGAATGACCCTGTATTCATTTACGGAAATTTAATTAGCTAGATATTACTAGTTATGAAGACACAAGTGAATAGAAAATACACAGCCCTAAATTTCAGAAATGACACAAACTCTTTGAAAAAGCTTCATCAAAGGAGAACAAAATATTTTGTGTGTGTATATACACACACGCACGCACATACAAGAACAATCCTTAACATGAACCATGAGGATAACAGAGAATGTTGTTTTAAGGGAGAAGAATACCGAATAAATGATATAGTAAATTTCAACTATTACAATTATGTTTCATCAACTTTCAAACAATTGCAACATCTGGGGAAAACAAAACGAAAAAAATGGTGGGGTTGGCTGCATTATATCAGGGTGGAGCTCATCTTGCAGCTAGGAACTACAAGGCAACCATGAAAATTAAAAAATGCCAAAATAAAGGGGGAAAAATAGCAGTTTAGACATAGGTGTTAATAAACAGCATGAACTACATGTTCTCAACATTGAGGGCCTGTTTGGTAGGGTGTAAAACGTTTTCAGATGAAAATAATTTTCCATGAAAAACCTTTTACATTGGGAAATTCATTTCACAAAGGTTTTTAGTTGTTTGGTTGCATGTAAAACGATTTTCCATTTTGCATTTTTCATTGTTTGATTGAACTGAAAATCAATTAATTCAATTGTGACGGAAAATGTTTTCCTTCCAATTTGGGGGGAAATGTTTTCAATAAAGTGGAAAATGATTTTCAATCCAAAGTTTTATATTTTAATATTTTACTTCAAACCAAACAATTTAAAATGGGAAAACAGATTTGAGTTTTCAGAGAAAATGTTTTACATCCTACCAAACAGACCCTAAATGTCATCCAACGGTATACAAAATATTCCTCACATAAGGATAGTTCTCCACAATAAGAGTGGTCCTTGTAGGAAAGGTTCCAAACATGAAACGTTTGCTGCACTTACCAAAAATGAAGTAGAAATCATCCATGACCACATCCTTTGCCAAGTTCTTTATATACAGCACTGATGCAGGATTCCCAGCAGTGTAATTCTAGCAATGCAGAAGTAATGACAAAGATCTTAATGGGAAAAAAGAAAAAGAAAAATCATCCAAGGCTCTAACAGTAACAATTACCTAGAAAGTAGAAAGAAAAATCATCTTCTCTATAAGTTATGTACAGAAGAAAGTACAAATGAAAAATTGAAAACCAAGACTCAGTTTGTTTAGAGACAATAATTTCAATGGAAAAAAATTCATGAAAAAAACTTTCCAACAGAAAAATATAATTGAAAATTAGTTTTCTTTTATTTGGTTCCATGCCAAAAAAGAGGTAGGGCAAATGGACTATGAATATTGAGGGGAAATAATGAAAGAGATTTTACACCGCTGAAATTGCTATTCACTGCCCAGTTATATATAGAGTACCGAGTATTCCTGTAGGAGATGAGGTCATCACTGTTGTAAGTGCCTATGCCCACAAATCTCGTTGGATAAGGCCTAACAACAGTTTTGGAAAGATTTAGAAGTAATAGTGCAACAAGTTCGTAGAGGAGAAAGCTGATTACTGGTGATTATCTCAAACGGGCATGTAGGCTCCCAAGGATACTGTTTTTAAAGCATTCAGGAAGACTTTGGTGTCAGAGATATGAATGAAGCATGAAGCAATATTTTGGACTTTGTGTTGGTATAACACTTGAGTATAAAGAACACTTCGTTCAAGAAAGTAGTTGGACCAAATGGTGCTCCAATTACAAAGGGATCAAATTAATGAGCCATACTATGAAGCTATGAAAGCGAGTGATTGAAATAAGGTAAAATAAAGTTTGCATATATCAGAGAACTAATTGGGAAATATACCAATAAGATCAATGATGGAGGCGATTCATCTTACGAGACAACTCATGGAGAAATATAAGGATAAGAAGAAGGATTTGTATATGTTTTTCACTGATTTGTAGAAGGCGTATGACAAGGTGATGCAGGAAGCACTTTGGTGGGCTTTAACAAGAAAGGGCATCCCGAAGAAATATATTAACATTATTAAAGCTATGGATGTGGGTGCTACCACAAGTGTGAGGACTAGTATCTAGAAAATTGATGAGTTCCCTATCACAATTGGACTAAACCAAGGTTCAGTTTTTCTTTTTGCCATATTCATCAACGAATTGACAAGGTCAATTCAAGACGATATACCATAGTGTATGATTTTTGCAGATTATTGCTATGTACCTTAGTGAGTAATGGCATTTTGGTTATTTTGTTGTTATTTTTTTATTAAGGGTAGTTTGGTCTTTTAATAAATGTAGGATGGGTTTTTTACTGGTTTTGTTGATGCAGAACGGGATGGTACCACGAGCGACTTCAACGGTCAACGACTTCAATTTTGTTCACCTTTTACTTGGATAGTTTTGAACTCTTGTTTTGTCTTATTTTCGTGTTTTTCGGGTTGTAATAAGTAGCCTAAACTCTCGTTTTGTTGCCTTAGTTAAGTTAGCATGTGTAACGGAGCTAGAAACACGAGCAAAGGAAGCGAAACGGAGCATACACGGCCATGCACGAGCCTTGCACGACCGTACATATGGTCGTGCAACACTCAGAATGGCCTGGGAAGATCTGCACGACCGTGCAAAGATCAGGGGGTAAGTTTGGCTTGCACGACCGTGCAGGCTAATGCTGCACGACCGTGCAAGCACGTAACTTTTCGCCACGACCATGCAAGTTAGGCTGTGTTGCACGACCGTGCAGGCTAACCCTGCACGACCGTGCACGTTCCTGAAAAGGGGAATTTTGGCTTGCACGACTGTGCATGGTTGTGCTGCACGACTATGCACGGCCCTGCACGTAATTTTTATATTTTTGCTCTTTTTCTCTTGTTTTGTTTAGTGACTTTCTAATCTTGGCCCTTGATTGCTTAGAGATTAATGGTCTAGATTAGAAGCTTCATTAGGGGTTGCTTAGCCTTTAAATAGCATGCTTTGCCCCAATTGTAATCAACTTTTGATGAATTAAAAATCTGAGATTTTCTCTCTTATGAAGTTCTTTGTGAGCTCAACTTCCTTTGTGGTTGCAAATCTTACTAAACTTTGTGATTGGTAAGTCATCTTCTAGTCATTACCTTTGTGATTTTGATTAGATTATGTTTAGCTCTTGATTATTAGTACTTAGTGGACTAATTTTCAAGTTCATATCCCATTTTTATGATTGTTTTGGTGTTCATATTTGGAGCTTATCTTAGACCTACGAATTTCTTAAATTTCATGAGTTTTTGCTTGTTTTTTAGACCCCATCCTACATCATTTGTTGTCTTTAAATATAAATGGTAGGTTGTAATTAGGGTTTAAGAAGTAATAAAATCAGTTTGGGCTTTTTACTTGGGAGCTCTTGGTTGCTCGAAAATCAAGAAAACTTATCGTTTATTTGCAATCCTAGCAGTTGGTATCAAAGCGGCAGTCCGGGTGGTGGCGATGGTGGCTCCGATGCACTCTCAACGGCTAGATCAGTTGGAGGGCAACATAATAGGGTTGCGAGAAACCTTAACCGATGAGATTAAGGGCGCCGTGGAGAAGGCCGCCACGACACTGCAACAGGCGGTGGCCGAACAGATTTCCGCGAGTCTGGAGAAGGCACTTGAGGTTCTTCAAACGGAAAGCAAGGTAAGATCTGAGTTAATGGAGGAAGAAAACAAAAAGCAGGGCGAATTGGAGGCTCGAATGAAGAAATAAGGGCAAATCAAGATCGTTTCCAAGAAGATATCAGGCGAAGGGTGCGAGAAAGGGCGGTAGGTGAACTGGGTCACCCAGACGACGGTGGTCGGTGCGGCGTGACTGGTGGAGGGTGGCGATTTAAGAGGTTAGACATACCTCAATTTGACGGAACCAACCCCGATGGGTGGTTCTTGCGAGTGGAGAGATTCTTCCACTTCTACCGCCTCTCCGAGGAGGAGAAAATGGAAGCGGCGGTGGTGGCTCTTGATGGGGATGCGTTACTTTGGTACCAATGGGAGCACCGGCTTCGTCCCATTTACCGGTGGGAGGAATTGAAGGGGCTGCTCCTCTGGCAGTTCCGCGCCACCACGTGCTCCCTGTACGAACAGTGGCTGGACCACTGGCAACTTGAAGGGGTGGTGGAGTATCGACAACGATTCATAGAGCTCATGGCACCATTAGAGGGAATTTCTGAGGAAGTAGCCAAGGGGCAATTTGTGAATGGTTTATAGGAGGAAATCAAGAATGAAATTAGGGTTTTCCGACCTACTTCTCTTGAACAAGCCATGGAATTAGCCCTTAGAATTGAAACCAAAACTTTGGACAGCCATACAAAAAGATGGGACTCCAAGTCTTCATTTGGGCCAGCCTCATCTAAGCCCATTTTTTCTTTTAATTCTCCTAAGATTCACCCCACACCATCTAACAACCCACAAAAAAACCCATCCACTTCCCCTAAGACAATCAGTTCCTATTACACCTCTTCCCCATTTCTGAATTCACGGCCCCCATTGGCATATAACCACCCCACCAATTCAAATTCAGCATCAGTCACCTCACCACTACGAGGGATACGGAAGCTGAGTGACCAAGAACTCCAGGAGAAACGTGAGAAGGGTCTATGCTACCAATGTGATGGGAAATGCTCTATAAGCCATACGTGCATTCGGAAGGAACGGGGTGTATTGATGGCTCATGAGGAAGGAGCGGATGGCGATGAAGCTTTGGCGACGGAATCTGCGGTCGAATTCAATCATTCCCCACCTTGAGGGCAAGGTGGATGTTTGGGAGGGGGGTATTGATATGTACCTTAGTGAGTAATGGCCTTTTGGTTATTTTGTTAGTAAGGGTAGTTTGGTCTTTTAATAATTGTAGGAATTTGTGGGTTTTTTACTAGTTTTTTTGTCATTAAATATAGATGGTAGGTTGTAATTAGGGTTTAAGAAGTAATAAAATCAGTTTAGGCTTTTTACTTGGGAGCTCTTGGTTACTCGAAAATCAAGAAAACTTATCGTTTATTTGCAATCCTAGCAATTATATTGTTTCCAACTGATGAGAAAAAGAAAGAGTGAAAAGTAAGTTAAGAATTTAAGATTTGGAGAAAGACTTCGGAATCTGATCATTAAGGAAAAGCATGATCCAAGCATGCCTAAAACAAGGCTAAGGTATCTGGGGATCATGCTTATTCCTAGGTTCATTCAATAGTCCGTAAGTGGTGTGATTGGACAGACCTTGTAGGTTGTAGTTTCTAAGAATGATGACAAAACCAAGTTCCAAGACCATGTTAATTTAAAAATCATTGACCAGTTGAAATCAGATCCATCAGAGTTTTAGTAGTTTATCCATAAAAAGTCAATAAGCAGTCCAATACTCCATTCACCACTTGATTATGAATTGAGAAAGATAAACCCGTGTTTTAACTTTAAACTTTCCTAAACACTTCCAACCTCTTCAAAAGATTTCAGAGAACTCTATGGTTTTTATAATCCTTGACTCTTTTTTTTTGCAAGACTCAATAAGATTTTTTTAACGGCTGATGATCAAATATTTTTCGGCAAATTGGCATTTTGCAACAAAATAACAAACTGATATTCACCTTACTTTGTTATCCTTATTGTTTTCTTTCTAAATAAGCATTACAGTTTTACAAATATATCCTGATCATCATTTTGACATCCAATAAGCTAGTGTTTCAACTTTAAGCTTGGTTAGCTTCTCTATGGGAGTAAAGTTCAGCATTTGTTGGGACCAATGTCTCATTAGATATATTTCTTCCATATGGATTAGCATACACATAAGGCCAAAGTTTGAAACATTATAAGCCGCATAAGTACATTACTCCACCATACCCCTAGCCCTTTTCCCTCTTTAGCTTCCATATCATTAACATCAAGAAAATTACTGTATTCAACATTTTTGGGGTAAAATATTTTCATGGTATTAACAACTACACAAAAAATATTTAGGAAATATTTCATGCAAACACAAATATTAGAAGACACTAAAGCTTGTTCATAATTCATTTGAAACTGAACATCAAAAGTGAGTACCTTAAACATTGGGAGTGACAATATCTCCTCAGGGGGCAGTTTCTGGCTTTCGATTTGCTCAATGGTTGCATACGGCAAATCTGCAGACTCCAGCTTTTCAGGTTCTTTTACCGTGCTATCATCATTAACCTCACGCTGGACCTTTTTGGGTGCTATGTTGATCTGCAGCCACATATAGGCGATATAGCATTAATCGAAGGAGGAAAACATATCACCTTCGTGTTTAGCAAAATGATGAAACATACCTGTAATACAGAGCTCTTCTTCTTTATAATTGGAATTTCCTTCGGAACCAAAGTGGCAGGCTTTAATCCAACAGCCTCATGAGACACACCTTTATCTATGCCAGGACCAACAATCAATTCACGCTTAATCCTTTTTTTGGGAGCTTCTGCATCATCATCAACCCCCTGAAGGAAAATTTATCAAACTCAATTTTTTTTTTCAGGGAAATTCATTATAAATGCTTCAAGGTCAATCTAAAATCCTAAAGTAGAAGCCGATTAACCAAAATCCTATATTCAGTTGATTCAACAGAAAGATCAATAGTTTTCTATTTCATTTGAGTATCTCTTTATGCTATATTTTTATCCAAGAACTCAAAAGGTTATATTTGAGAAACAAGATCCGGCAAATGGGCTTTTAAAAATACATGAACCAAAGCAATGAACAAGTATATGCCTTTATAGGCATCCAAGAAACATTCAAGTCATATGAAAGAGAAATAGTAATTTTAGAGTTTGGCTATATACACAACATGGATTGGTTAAAAACCATAAGGGGTCATTACACAACATGGATTGGTTAAAAACCATAAGGGATCATGTCAACAGTTTGGTTCACAGGTAATTATTCTCAAAATATGAAACTTAGAAAGGAAAGCAAGAAAATTAATCCACATTTTCCGTGAACGGTAAAACATCATGAGTGAGGGAGAAGCAAGGAAGATAAATACACTCCTTAAGCTCTGATATGTGGTTAAGTAGCTCATAGCTGATAGAGGAAATGATTGCAGTCATATTGAGCTATCATGACTTCAAAATTATGCCCCATATTGTCCTAACATCAACAATTCTCCCCAAACATTTCAAGAAGACCAAAACCAATCATGTTTTGAACATAAGTTAGAAAATAAAATTTGCTCTTCCACTAAACTTCAAGTCATCAAGATAGGAAAATAATAATATCATGAAGCATTTACCAGTACGTTCCATGACGAGCCAAACTATCCTCAATAGAAGCTACACTAAAGAAAACCACCCCAAACATGAAGCCATGATTCAATATAAGATTTGACATTCAAAGAATACACAACTAAATTTTGCAATCCAATTCCTAGAACTTGTTGAAACTAATCAACAAAATGCTAGATCCTCACAACTAATTTTACCATAGCAAATGTAAAAAGGGATTTCCTATGTCAAAAAACAGTATCATGCTATACTGCCTATACATGAGAGCTTTGCAATTGAAACACTCTTAATTAGAATTTGGTGATTTGACAAAAAAAGCAATCACCCGAGTTCCTATCTATACTATGCTACTAAACTGCACTCATATCCTTGTCGTTAATTTTAAACACAAAACAAATCTCATCCTTCTCTTCTATACATCCAGACTTACTTTGTTATAGCATGGTGACTGCCAGAGAATTAATTTGTTATAGCATGACTAGTAGCATTTTCTCTATTCTCAAATTAATTTGTAAATAGCATTTTTATCCTCAGTTGTCTGTCTTTTTTTTTTTGTTCGATTTTCTTTCCTTCGTTCTGCTACATTTGATTCAATTCAAAATTTTGCCATAAATAAGTAAACCCTTGAAAATACCATAAAACCTCATAAAATGGTCTCAAGTGAATTTAATATCACCTGAAGTTTCAAACTTGCAGTTTTTTTTACTCCTATTGAAAAACTCAATGAACAGCAATGTTAATCAATAAAATCAGATATACTATTTCTAACAAGATTCAGGTAAACAAATCAGAAAAGAACCTCATCTGAAGATTCCATTTCTGACTCATCACTGGACAGATTTTCGGGATGAGGCTTTTCCGTTACTGAAGGCAATGGTGGTGGTATTGGAGCTGGTTCAGATGGTAATGGAGGAGTCGGTAGTGCCATACGAAATGGAGCTGGAATATTCATTTTGTTCATCAAGTGCAATACCTACATGAAAGGGGGTGAGTTTGTTGATAAGTAAGATAGAGATATATTAGAAAGGTAAGAGTGGGAGTGGTGGAATCACCAATGCCTATGAGGAAAGAGGTAAAGGCTTAAAATGAACATCAACCAACAATTATTTTGATCTTTACAGAAATAGGAAAAGGAGCAAAAGTTGAACCAGAACCTGGGTATAAAAGCGAGGTACAGCTATAAGAGCGTTAAGAATATTCGTAAGTATATTTCCATCTGGTGGAGGATAAGCATACCTGTTAACAGAAACAGTGCATATGATAAGGATATCAGTGTAAATGCATCAATAATCATTCTCTATACGATTCTAAAAGGGACAAAAATACCTAAGCAAGAAATATAAGCCCCAAATTCTAGAAAAGGTCATATAGTTTCTTATATAGAACATTACAGCCTTCTCAAGCATAATTTCAAGCTATCAAACAGAAGTAGCAAAGAGTATATATTAGGATCAGACAATCAGCATTTGCTGCATGGCCTTGGAACAAAAGTGTTTCACTTAAACTCCTATAATTAGCAGAATAAGATTGTGAATTGTGATAATTTTTTTTTAAAATGTGCTTAAATTACTTCAATCCTCCATAACCTTTGAACAAAAAGTTCTCCACAAAAATTATATATTTGAGATTTGATAACCTAAATAACTTGAAATTTTGTAATCAGTCTCTCATCCACTCTTTTGCTCGATCTTTATCGTCCAAGGGATTGTCACAATGTTCATGAACATAAAAGAGATATATTAGCTTCTACAACAGCAAATACAGCACAAGCATCGAGATGTCAATTGCAGAAAACAAAAATAATAATAATAATAATACCATTAAAGATAAATTGATCACTAACACCATGGTACATGAAACACCCTCAAATCCATTGTCTAACAAGAAGCAGATGGCATACTCTAGATGCGGAGGAAATGGATAATTCACTCCAAGTTTTTCAGCAATAGGTTCTGCACCAAACATTTTGGATGACTTGGAGCCGTCTTGCACATCTCTACTCTGTGAGCATCCACGTCCCTGAGCCAGAGGTCCATTATCATTGATTGACCCTGACATTGAAAGCTATAAACAAAATCCTGCAGTGAACAAACAACCAAACTTTGTCTCAATTATCAAATTAAACTCCAAATATTACAAAAAATTATTATCATTTTAGAACATCACGATAAATTCCAGCAACAAATTTGCTCTCAATGATATTCCATAACTTCAGTAATCATAACTAATCGCTCAATAATCAGGCTTAGAAGAACACTTACGGACAGTCTGACAATTAACCGAAGAAACAGTGAGCCGTGAAATTGATATTCGACGACTACAATAGGTAAATAAAAAAATATATATAAATACACACTAGATGGAGAACTTCGTGTATGCTTGAATTAAGGAGAGAAAGCACGGAAGCTGCTTCGATGGAGAACTTCGTGTATGCTTTAATGGAGGACAGAGGTGAAGCAAAATCAGGATTATTTTTTTTTTTTTGGGGTAGAAATGTGATTTTTTTTCCCCCGAAATGTTACGAAGTTGCTCAATTCTCAAGTTACCAAGATGTGGTTTATTTTTTTTAATTCTCAATTTACTGTCTAGGTTAGCAAAAAAAAAAAAATTGGATTTTTAAAATCGGTAATAGCGGTTTAGTCATAAAACCGCTACTAATAGTGGCTTTTTTTCAAAGAAATATGCTACTCCTAGTAGCGGTTTTGGGATGTATTTTTTTTTTTGCAAATCGAGCAAGTGTTATATAAAAGATAGAACTGACTTTATTTTTTTTTAACCAAAGAAAACTGCTACTGGTAGTAACGGTTTATCCGGTCCACAATAAAACAACTCATTTGCTAAATACCGCCCGTTTTTACCGTATACCGCATTACCGCCCGTATTTTTATTTTTATTTCCTATACTACCCTTCTCCTTTTACCCAACTCCTACTTCAACTTACCCCTTGTTGTTGTGTATTACACACACGACACACCAACAGATGCCCCCCTCCCGCCCAGGCTCCCACCCACCCACCACAGCCCCCCTCCCTCCCACCCACCACATACCTGACAGCCCCAATTCCCCAACCCCTTCCTCTTCTTATTTTTTTTTCGTTTTCCTTTTGTACTTCAGAATTTAATTTCTTTTTCTTAATTTTTCCTAAAATCAATTTTTAACCATGGAAGCAACGCAATCAAAGCACGTTTCACCAACAAATGCAACGCGTTCTTGGGTTGTTGCAACCATGGAAGCAACGCAAAGACAGCTCGTTAATACCATGGAATGAACGTGTTACAGGCGCGTTCATACCATGGAGCCAACGTGTTCTGGGCACGTTAATGTCGTTGTTGGGCAGTGCTGCTTCGTGTAGGTGGTGGAGGTTGGTTTTGCTGCCATTCTTCGGGTTTGTGGTGGTCTGCTGCGCGGGGGAGTGAGAAAGTGAAGGAGAAAGAGGAGAGGGTGAAAGCTTTGATTGCTTGCTTTAATGGAGGAAAGCCACAGCAAAAGCTTTGTTTGCTTTTATGGAGGAAAGGCACCACGTACAACAGAGGAGAGGGTGAAAGAAACAAAGATATTTTTAATTTTTTTTTTTTCGTATAGGAGGATGAGTTTAGGGTTTAATTAGGGTAGGGTACTATAGGAAGTTTAGTTGAAAATACGGGCGGTATTTAGTAATACCCGCTCTATTGAACCGTCTACGTGGATGGTAGATTGGGAGGAAAAAAAAAAGAGAGAAATTGCATTTGGAAAAAAATTCTAACATTATTAAGGGAAAAAATTCTAGAAATTTGATGGCAAGGAGGAAAAATTTGGGAAATGCCTACATCTAAAATGATGATTTTGTGATTAAGACAAACTTTGAATTTAAATATTAAAAAATTGGCAAACTTATGCTGAGTTGGGGGCTGTACGGTGGTGGAGAGGGGGCAGCGAAGGGGCGGCAAGGGACGGTGGTGCGGCTGGGGTGGTGGAGGTGGGTGGGGTTTTTTTTTAATTTGGGTGGTTAGGGTTAGGGTTAGGATTTCGAGGGTGGTTGGAGCGCCGGTGATGGGTGGGGCTGGAGGAGGGCGGCGTCGACGGGGGGTGGGGGAGGGGAGGTGGGTGGTTATGGTTGGTGTTGGAAGTGTTAGAATAGGGGAATGAGGAGGCGAAAGGAAATGAAGAGGGGAAAGGAAATGACAAATATAGTCTAACAAACACAATCAAAGGGAATGGGGGCAATTGATTCCCATTCCCTTTGATTATTACCCCCAAGCAAACACACCCTAAGTATTTTATTCTGTAATCATAGCGTTTAGGCACATTTTTTTTTAAGAGAAAGTATTGTGTCGGACAGTAAGCTTACTGTCAGACCAGTCCTACTCAGCCTGGACACATATTATTGAACCTGGACACATATTGTTAAACCTGGACACATATTGTTAAACTTGGACACAGAATGTTAAACTTGGACATAATATTGGACCTGGATACATATTGTTGAACCTGGACACATATTATTGAACCTGGACACATATGGTTGAACATAGACACATATTGTTAAACTTGGACACAGAATGTTAAACTTGAACATAATGTTAAACCTGGTGACATAATGTTGGATCTGGATACATATTGTTGAACCTGAACACATATTTTTGAACCTGTACAAATGTGGACAAACCTGGACAAATCTAGACAAACATGAACAAACTGGAAAAATCTGGACACACCTGGACAAATGTGGACAAACCTGGACAAATCTAGAACATGGACAAATCTGGATAAATCTGGACACACCTGGACAAATGTGGACAAACCTGGACATATATAGACAAACCTGGACAAATCTAAACAAACATTGATAAATCTAAACAAATATGAACACACCTGGACAAACCTGGATACATATTGTTAACCTGGAAACATTTGTAAACATGGACACAATATGTAAAACCTGGACACATTTTGTAACTAATTTGGACAAAACATAACCTGGATACTTTTTTTGCATTTTGAGGCCTTTAGAGGCCTCGTTTGGCGATTTCTGGTGGCCAAACCCCCTTTGGGTATTTGCAGTTGCATTCGTCTCGAAAAATTAATCAATTTCGACATATAATATGCCTCGATCCGACACCCGAGCGCAAAGTAATAGCCTCTCGAAGTTTTTCGCTATTATAAGTGGGTATATGGGTCAACCGTCTGACCAGATTGTTTGGTCAGACCGTCTGACCCAATACTTTCACTTTTTTTTATTAAGGGAAATAAGACGGACAATGTATTTCTACTAGAGCTGATCATCATTGGCTCAACCCGATTAGCTCGAAAATTTTGCGAGCTTTGGCGCATTAAAAAATGTGTTTTTAGTTCAAAAGCTCAACCGAGCCCAAAAAGCCCGCAAATGCCCCACCAAGTCCACCTAAAAAATCTGAAATTTGGACACACTTACTTAGTTAAGGTCCAGCCCGAATTTTTTTATCACCCCTAATTTCTACTCCCCTTTTCTATTACCACCTAACCATGTGATTTGATTCATATAGCCAATGTGATATGTTCAGAACAATTGGCGTAGCAATCACATTTTTTAATCCAATCTTCTAGGTGAAACAACAAAAGCGTAATATCAAAATAATTTAGGATAAGCTAGTCCCAAAATAATATGGATAGAATCGACAAAATTATTTGCCTAATTTTTCTCCCTCTATATTTCTCTATCTAACATTCTAACGTCATCTCCTCCTCAAGTTCCAACAGCCTCATATCTCCTGTCACAACCCTACTTAATAAAGTTCCACCAGATCACATGTAGTAGACTAAAATCAATGGTTAGGATTGATTAAGCTCTACTTAATAAAGTTGTTATATAACTCCACCAGATCAAAACTTGGTGAGAAGTTCAGGAATCCAGTAAATTAGCGAGCGGAGCATCTTTATAACAAAAAGATCTTTCATTCTATAGTACTGAACACCCGTAAATTTGAGATACACTGTCAAAACTCAAAATTGCAGGGAATTTTTCACCCAACTTTTCTAATAACCTAACGGATCAAACCAGCAAAACAGCATTTATACAGCCATCATTCTCAGGATCATTCGTCACCTGAGCATACTTGCCTGAAATTACCACAAAACACCGCAATAAGGAGAAAGAAAAGAGAAGGAAAAACAAGTTATGATTTTGATTATCGAATATACTCACCCCATACTACTTTCCCAGCTGGTGTAACAAGACCCAGTTCACTGACATTGACCTACAGCACATAAGAAGCAAACAGTGATTTAGAAATGCCATTGCTGTAACACAACGCTTGATTGTTGGTAATAAATCGTAGTAATGAGAATGAACATAAAGTATAATTTAACAAGGAAAGAAACCTTATAATCTCCACGGAAACACATTTTCATTCAAGAGCTTGAATTTTCTTCATATTTCCCATTATGTTTCAATACTATTGGAAGAGTGGTATTGGATGGGAATGAATATTTGTGAAAAAAAATTAAGCAAATTGGAGGTAGGTTAGCACCACCATGTGAAGAATATTGATTTTCCTTTCTAAATTTACCTATAAATTCATTTTCATTACTGTTGTTTAGAATCGATTACCAAACAAGCCGTGAGATTAAGACCATCCATCATAAAACATGTACTTAATTAAGAGAAATGTATACCTCGAGTATAGTACCCTTGGTTATAACTCCGAGAGAGCTATACATTTGGCCATTAGGGTTCTTCTTTACTCCAATAATCTCAAGATTAAAAGAACATTTTAGTTCTGGATGAGTGACATTGGCCTTGGTGAATCGCAATCCAGATGGACGAATAAACCTTTCATACTTTGGTGGTTTTCTAGTAAATCCCGGACCAACAAACGTAGCTTTTGTTATCATTCTTTTCCATTGCTTGGCTGCAAGAGACGAAAATTTTTATGCTTGCCTAACAAGAGAAATTTATATATGGAATATCCAAGATAATAATACAAACAAATACAGGACCACACAAAGATAAATACTTCTTTAATTTCATAATAAATTAATAATTAATACACTTTCTATTTCAAAATATTTCAAAATAATTGGTACCCCTTTCCCACTTATATTAAACTTTTTATCATAATATAAACTCATAGCCAATAAAAAAACAACTCTCCCCCCTTATTTTAACTTCTTTTTTACATTACCTCATATAAACAATAAAAAAAACCCACCAACCCACTTAATACATCAAACAAAAAAGCTTAGGAGTCCGGGGTTCGAAAAATGTATAATGTAATTATTACACCACTAGAATCTTCAAGCCGTTAGTTCGTTACCAAAAGAAAACCAATAAACATACAAGTGCACCTCATGAAATACTTACTTTTCCTTTTCCCGGTCCTTAGAACTTTAAACATCTCATCTTCTGCAACTGGTCTAACCTGAAGAACAAAAAAATTTGTTTCAATTATCTTCTAAAGATGAACCTTCCTTGCTTAAACCCTTATTTTTTCTAATAGAACCATATAGCTTATCATCAAACACGGTAATTAGGAAAAAGGTGCCTCAAATTGCATAAAATACCAAGAAAATTCTCTTAAACCCCAAAATCAACAAAAAAAAAAAAAGAAGATTCACGGACTTTTTTTTTACCAATATATATATTATCGTTTTCTAATTGGAAGAATAACCTTAGCTACAAAAAAAAAAAAACGATTGATGAGAATTAACAAAACTATAATACCAAAGTATGCATTGAAAAAGATGCTTAAAAAAAACAATTTCTTCAGCGGCCACAAGAAAATGGTCTGGCTATTAATATAACAAAATTATAGCCAAGATACAAGGAGCTCTCAGCAACTAAAATTTAATTAGAGGATAGAAAGTTTCAGACACTAAATATGAATAATAATTTGACAAACAGCAAAAACATATTGAACCGTACCTTGGGTAATGGAACATCCCATTTCCCAGCTTTGTCTTTCCTCTTTTGCTTGATTGTATTGCTCAGGATCTGTTCAAAACATACAAGTTAAATCAAAGTATACAGTGCTAACTCAATATAACACATTAATAAAAATTATAGTGATTAAATTTTTAATAAAGTACTCACCAAGATGAATCAAACAAGAACCCATATAACTATGGCTTTTTTCTTATATATATAGGGAAATTTTTAGTACAGTAGATTCCTTCTCTATTCATAGTTCTAAGATTCTAAATAGAACAACAAATGGAAGGAATGTATAGAATTATAGATTCTCCAAATTCTGGAACAAATTAACAATGATACTCGTAAGGTCGTAACAAAAGGAAATCATATTACTTCACCTAAAAAAATAGGAAAACATCAACTACTAGGTGACCTAGTTCTACAAGTTTTTTTTTTTTTTAAAAAAAAAAAAAAGAAAAGAAAAAAAAAATCATCTTTGGTGGGATTTGAGCACCCAATCTCTGCGGTTGAATTGTAATAATAAGAATTTCTTAAATGTTA
Source organism: Salicornia ramosissima (assembly GCA_951394345.1). Taxonomy (NCBI): domain Eukaryota; kingdom Viridiplantae; phylum Streptophyta; class Magnoliopsida; order Caryophyllales; family Amaranthaceae; genus Salicornia; species Salicornia ramosissima. Next base: position 3,992,780 of record OX596240.1, on the reverse strand, counting down.
TTGAATGCTGGCCCTCTTTTGCAGCCCTGGGCGAATAAGATACAGAGTATCCTTCACTTATAACCATTAAAATGTAGCTTTTCTTTTGAATTCTTATTTCTTAGCTAGGAGGAAGGGAAATATAAGAAAGTTTAAAGCTGAAATGTTCACAGTAAATGAGATCATAAAAAGTGAGCAAGAGTCAACCCATAACACTATTCATATAGTAACTAAAAAGCTGCCACAAAAGATGCATAGCATGCACTACACCCTTGTTAAGCAGAGAGGAAACATCTCAATAAGAAACTAAAACATTAATGAACCGACCTTAGCCCTTGTCGTTTGCTCACGATCAAGCAAATATGCAGGAACTGCTCCATCTTGCACTTCATCATCCACCTTGCGCCTACTTGGTGTTTCATCATGCATCTTAAGTCTGCTCATTTAAGCATCAAAGTTACACACATGGAATAGCTAAGTGCAAAAATATAGCGAAAGAGAGGGGAGGAGGAGGGGGGACTTCGTTTCCATCGTCAATGTTGGTATAACATAAAAACTAGAAAGTCTTGGGTGAATCCAAGTCTATATTGACCTTTACATCAACATAGTGACCTTTATTAAAGTAACAATAGCTTTTCTGATAAATTGACTTTTATTATCATATCAAAATGTATCCTTTTCTTAATGTATTATATAGGGTGAGGATCTCATGAAAACCTCAATTAGGTGAGGATCATGAGAACCCCCTTTATAGCGATTAGATTAAGACTTTTTTTAGCCAAGAAATTAAATCTAAGATTTATGTTAAGGTATAGTTTAATAATTTATTAAAATAAAATTTTATCATAATTTTTTTTGCCATCATATTTTTTTTGTGAAGAATATGGGGAAAAAAGTTTAGATTAAAAGGATTTAAAAAAAACACACTTTTCCGCAAAGCTTAATCACTTTGCCGGACCATGATTTGCAATCAAAACTCCCTCTAATGCTTTCTCCTCAAAAAAAATATTAAAAAAAAAGGAAAAATTGTCAGAAATAAGTCAACTTTTTCGTAGTCTTTCATAACTAAGCCAAGCATTTTATAATCCAGAAATAAGCCAAACTACATTTCATTAAAGCCAAAAAGGGTCAGATGCATGGTATTAAATCAAGGCTGCATCACCGCATTGTAAAGCTTTCTGAGCTTACCGTGACCGAGATATTAGGCTGTAACGATCACGAACCATCCGCATTGCTAGCAAATATGATTCTGGGACCGTTACTGCGATCGCGATCGAATCCGATATTTAAAACCATGATCGGATGACTAGCTACCGGTTTCATAGGTAACTTATCTTATTTTTTCCCTATTTCTTTCTCTAACTCTCTCTCCTCTCTCTCTCTCTTCACTGTTAAAAAAAAAAAGAAGTCTCTCTCCTCTCTCCTCGGTCTCCCTCCTCCTCCATTATCATCCCTTCATCCACCTCCACCCACTAAACTCAAACTACCCCACATCAAACCGACCTCCACCACCATCCCCCAACCCTTCACCTTTCTTCCATTATCATCCACAACTCCACGCAACTGCTACTACCGCTACCGCCACAACAATTACACCACCTCTCTCTTCTCTCTAGTTTTTTTTTCTAGTATTTGGGGTGGATTTGGGTCATGGGTTTTGCTTTAGGATGGGTTGTAGATTTAGAATCGGGTAAGGGGTTCGGATTTGAGTCTGGTGGTGGGGCTGGATTTCGGGGTTGGTGATGGGGTATGGCCGTACGCGTATGGGGTTTTGGGTGTGGGGTTTGAGGATGGGACTGGGTTTGGTGGTGGGGGACTGGGTTAGTGGTTGTTAGTGGTGGGGGGTTGGGTTAGTTGGGGATGGTGTCTGGTGGTGGGTCGGTTGATGAAAGTGGATGGGGGTGGTGGTTTGGGTGGTTTTGGGTTGGGGTGGTTAACACAACAGTGGCGGTGGCCTGGTGGGGTTATAATTAAACTTGATTAAATGCTAAATGAATATTAACCTATTGTTTACCTGTGTTAAAAGGTTAATTTTTTAATCAACCTATTTTTAGCTTTAATGAGATGTAGTTTTGCTTATTTCTGGATTATCAAAAGTTTGGCTTAATTATGGAAGACCACGAAAAGGTTAGCTTATTTCAGGCAATTTTTCCTTTTAAAAAAAAAAAAAAAAAAAAAAAGTGAGATTCTAAGGTCTCATTTTCATATTCTAAGGGATCAATCTTAGTTTCTAAGGCCTCAATATCATATTCTAATGACTCAGTTTCAGATTCTAAGGACTCGGTTTCAAATTCTAATGGATAAGTTATTAGATTCTGACTCAATTTTGGAATCTAAAGGTTAAAAATGAGATTAAACATCATATTCTTATCCTGGTGTAATGAATCAAATATTAAGATGAGGGTAATTTAGAAATTTTATAATAATTCACATGTTAGATGATTCTAGAATAGTACCTAGGGTCTCTATATATATAGGACTAAGGAGAAAGAGAAAAATATGTTGATGAATCAAGATGAAATTTATGTTTTGTTTTGTAATTTAGTCATTAGTTTGTAGTGTAATGGGAGTGTAAGCTACTCGAAAAGCTGTGTTTATCATTCTATTATCACTTCACTTTCTGTCTACTATTACATTACTTCATCATTGTTGTTATTTTGCTACTGTGTAGTGTTTGTGGGTGTGTGAGCAAGTTGTGGACAAGGCAGTCCATAACAACTTGGTATCAGAGCGGTACGGTTCGTGGTGGTCGGAGCACGACCTGACGTCAAAGCTACTGCTGATTTTGGCAAGGTTTGCTGCAAGTTTTGGTCTTTATCCAAAAAAGGGGGGGGCAGAAAGAAGGAAGAGGAGACTATGGAGGAGGTGACAAGCTTGATTAGGGAGGGTTTTTTTTGAGATTATTCAGTGGTTTCCAGATTGGGGGAAGTTGCAAAATATTCGCCATCAACTTCAACTCCCTTTATTTGATGGAACAAATCTCAAGGAATGGATTCTGGAGATAGAAAATTATTTCCAGTGTTTTTGGTTGAGCGAAGAGGAGTTCGGGGCTGCTTGTGTTGCCTTGGACGGCGAAGAGTTTTGGTAGTTTGAACTAGAACACCAACGGCGGCCATTCTATGAGTGGCAAGATTTGAAGAACCAGTTGGTGAGACACTTTGGTTTGTCACCACCAATCTCCTTGTTGGTTCAACCCACCCCTGAAAAAGTTGTCCCCAAGGAGCTGAAAATGGAAGAAACAACTACCACTACCTCTCAAATTTTCGGTGAGGCTCGACCGGATATGAAAGCGGGAAGGGCAAGTGGTCGTGGTGGACGTGTTTCTGAGTGGGGTCATGTTCGAAGAAGTGGGTCTCACGGTGGCCCAGCCGGTGGAGAACCCACTGCTCGTAGTGGCTGGAACGAAGCTAAATCTGCAAGTATGCGTTTAGTCGTAGCTTGGTCAGGTGGAAGACTTGGATTTCTCTCGGGCAAGACTTGTGGTGGTTGTGGTTTTAGTGGGCCGAGGTCGGGACTGCTGGCTGTCACATGAGTGGAGGTCAAGGTGGATACTTTGAAGACGAATGGGCAATGGGAACCGTCGAGCAAGGCGACACCGGAAACAGTGGTTTTGAGGGTGGGCATGGTTGTAGCGTTGCCGGAATCGGATTTGCAGACCAGTGGAGTTGGGAAAGAGAATTCCAGAAACTTCAAGAAAGAAAGGTAGAGAGTGAAGATTGTGGGAGAAGCTTGGAAGATGCTAGAAGGGGTAATCTTGTAAAAGGCCAAGTGAGTCACACCACAAATGAGGAGAGTCTTAATGCCCTCAACCCACGTGCTTTGCATCAGAACAGTAATAGTAAAACCCAGTAATTCTCTTCTTGCTATGGTGACAATTGACAAGTGATTTTGGGCCTAAACATTCCCAGCCCTATTTACCAAGAATTCCCAACAATTTTCCACAACAAACCAACCCAACTTCTTTCAGCAAGCCTTTTAATTTCCATCTTTCAACCTTACATCTCACCACCCCAACAATTTTAACACCCAATATCTCCACCAAACCTGGCAGCCCACACAAAACTCAGCCCACTACTCTAATTAATTCTCTTGTGCCCATAACAATATTAACCTACTCAATGCCCATTTCACCCAAATCCATGTATAACCATAGTCCCTCAAGGCCCATTTCTCAAACTTATTTACTACAGCCCAAACCTCCTTCTCACTTACTAAATCATGCCACCTTAATTTGTAAGCATCCCAACCCAAGTTCAATTAATCCCACCCACCCATTCAAACATAATCCACCTGATTTAAAAGACCACCCAAATTCCATGGTTCAAAGCCCAAGCCTGCCCTTCATATTTTCAAGTCCACTCCCAACTCCCACCATGCAGAATCAAAAGTCCTATTTTTTCACATTTTTGCCTCCAACTAATTACATGATAACACCCCATTACACTATCCCCACGTTCACACTTAAATCCTCTGAGATCTCTTTAAACATGCACCTCCAACACAACCCAAACACCACCCTCACCATCCAAATTTCAAAATTCTGCCATGAACAATTGTTGCCTTCATCATACCCAATGGTCAAGCCAATTGAACACACACTGCCAACTACCTATGAGTCCCTTCAAGGCATATGGAATCAGACTTTTGAAGATGCTCCTCACCATAACTGCAGTAGCTACAAACTTAGCAATGATTATCACCCACCTTGAGGACAAGGTGGTACTTTAGGGGGCCGGTAATGTAATGAATCAAATATTAAGATGAGGGTAATTTAAGAATTTTATAATAATTCACATGTTAGATGATTCTAGAATAGTACCTAGGGTCTCTATATATATAGGACTAAGGAGAAAGAGAAAAATGTGTTGATGAATCAAGATGAAATTTATGTTTTGTTTTGTAGATTAGTCATTAGTTTGTAGTGTAATGGGAGTGTAAGCTACTCGAAAAGCTGTGTTTATCATTCTATTATCACTTCACTTTCTGTCTACTATTACATTACTTCATCATTGTTATTATTTTGCTACTGTGTAGTGTTTGTGGGTGTGTGAGCAGGTTGTGGACAAGGCAGTCCATAACACCTTGTCATCATCCTCCTGCAATTGTTCGACTATTCAATACTCTGTTTAATCACCATCTACCATTAACAATCCGCATTCAACATCCTGAAGTTTTCGTAATCACCATCTTCTTGTATAATCGCGGGGGGATGCTTCGTAATCATTAATCAAACTGAGTAGAAGACATAGGTTTAGTCATTGACTTTGTTCACTTGCATCTAATTAATCATGTGATGCTTGACCTTAAACTCAATGTTTGATACTGGAAGCTTTGAATTCCCTACTTTAATCTTTACCTTAAATCGTTTTCATGGTTCAATATCATCAATTTGACTTTAAATTAGGGTATAACAATGTATGCATGACTTTGTATATAAGAATAATTGGACACATTTTCACTTTTGCATGCTTCTTAGTATATAGTTACTCTACAAAGAAAATAATAAAAATTCCTTCTCTTCCCCTATATCAAGCATTTGGTATTGTACTAAGCAATTAGCCAATAAGAAATTGAGATCATCAAATGAACTCATATGATCTAGTTCCCAAACATGTCAACCACCCTCATGTTAGAACACTAGAATAACAGATCACGAGGCCTTTCAATTATGCTACTAATTTATGGTTGTTATCCAATACCCTCGTTATTCACAAATCTCAATCTCAAAAAAGCACATGGGCTTGTGTACTTTGTACTTTGTAGTGGTTCACTTTTAAGCTACGTTGTATCCCCACAAGGATGTACACATTCTACTTATTGAACCATACAAGTTAGGTAAGTGACATGACACTATTATCAATAATCACAAACTTAAATCAATGATTTACTCTGGGTAGACAAAAGTAGCCTATAAATCCATGTAAAGCCAATAGGAAATGAATATAATGCCTATGCAAGATAAAGGTTTGTGTAGTTGAAAAGTACTACCAAAAAAAAAAGGAAGTATGCAATGGCTAAGCCACTGGGACTAATTCCCTAAATCAAAGTTCATGAGTAATAGTGATCATACCATAGTTACTCTAGAAAGCAAACGATACAAATAAGTAAATAACTACTTGGGGCATTCACAATAGACAAACATCTAAGAGGTTTAGTCCATATGCCACATCACTACTATACAAACCTTTCTCGGTTTCTCTTAACAAACCTTTTATTAACAATAGACAAACCTATGCAAGGGTTTGTGTATGGACCGGACCCATTTTTCCAAAAAAAAAAAAAAAAATCAGCTCTCACAAAAAAATAAAAAAGGCTGCTGTAAAAAAACATAAGTTGCTCCATAAGCACCGGTTACTCTTTTGTAGCCAAACCTGACAAAACTCATGACAAACCCAACCAAACAATAAGAGCTTTGTCTACAAACCTCAAAAAAATGAACACAAATCCATTGACAAACCCCTTATTACTAATGCTCTTATGGCCCGGTTGGTAATAAATTGTGATAATGGTAATGAGTTTATAGTATAATTTTGTACAGGAAAAACCTTATAATGCTCTTAGGCGCTTCAAGGCACTAGCATTTGGGCTTTTTTTAGGCGAGGCGCAAAGACCCCTAGGAGGCGCTGGAAAGGCGCGCCTTTTGGGGGTAAGGTGCACATCTGATTTTTTTAAAAATATAAATAGGTTTTATTAGGTCATGTGAATGCATTTAAATAAAAAATAAAAAAAAAGAAGAGAGAAGAAGTATAAGAAAAGGATCGATATTTTGAAAGAAGAGAGAGAAGAAGTAGAGAAGCAAACCCTAAGTCCCTACTTGCTGCTACCATCATCACCCCACCCACCGTAGGTCACCAAAAAGTTTCTCTCTCTCTCTTTTTCTTTTTTCTTTTCTTCCTCTTCTCCTGCCATCTCTTCGAAATTGCTCTGCTTTTTCTTCCTTTTTCTTTTCCTCTTCAAAAACATTGAAGTGTAAACTCTTCTTTTAATCTGCCTTGCATTCTTTTTTTTCCCCCTTCTATTCTGCTTTCTACTATATGAGTATGATTTGGATTAGGATTGTTCTAGTACTCTAGGAAAAAAAATGAGCTTGGAGAACCAAGTTTACTTATCTTTCCCTTTTTACTTTTCATTATGTCATGTTTTAGACTTTTGCCGCCTTTTTAAATATGAATTATACTTTGTTATGTCATTTATGCATTTATAATGAGTAGAATGTTATTTTGAGTACAATATATGATCTAGTTTTCAAAAATGAAAGTTTTAGAAAATTTAGTACGCCTCACCACCTAAAGGCGAGCGCCTTCGCCTTGCGCCTAGGCTCCAAGGACATCGTGCGCCTCGGTGCACCTTGCGCCTTTTAAAACTAAGATATTTACATTCCCAAGCTTCAATTTTCTTCAATTTTCCATTCCCATCTATAACCATGGGGAGGGTGGTATTAGATAGAAATAGATATTTGTAAAGAAAATTAGATTAATTGGGGTTAAACTAGTTACACCATGGGAATAGAATTTGGTTTCCCTTACAAATTTAGTTATAAATTCATTCTCATTACCATCATTTATGACCAGCTAGTCAGCTACCAAACGGGCCGTTAGAGAAATGACCAAAAACTTAATTAGCTACTTAATGAAGCATAATTTCATTCAATAGTTAAATTATTGATGTTTTACTATATATATTGATGAAATGGAAAAGAAAAAAAACCGAGCAATTGATCGGACATTAAAATAGTTTCTAATACAATTTCAACTATGCTTCATATCTTCATAACAGTCTTAGAAGTTTTATAATTAAAAGACTACCTTCTTTAGACAGTACTCTACCTTACTTTTGAGTCGTTTACTTTACAAAACATCTCATCTCCCGCCATGCTACCACCCTTCCTCTGAAATGCAATTGAATAGGGGAAGGAGAAAATATGCTACTTCATTAACAACCCTATTCTAGAAACTATATTTACCACTCCACTAAGCATTAAAGCAACCCCTAAAAGAACCAACCCAAAATTAACCACAAACTACCCCTTAGTACCAGCAAGGCAGTAAGAAAGCATTTACCCTAAACAATTCATATTGCAAAAAAAAATTGTGTAGGAGGGTGAACCATTCATTCAAAGTGATCTCAAAAGAGAGAAGTTATCAAGGGATAACTATTAAAATTTTGAGGATACTTGTGACATTTGTAAGAGAAACGTTGCATCATAATTCCTCAAATCCAACTTCTTGTACACTACTTTGTACTTGAGAATGTGTATTCCCATTGCCCAAACGTTAATATCTCATATTCAACTTCTACACTACCTACAACCTCCCAGCTTAGTTTTAAAAAGCGTGCCTCGCTCTTAGGCTCTGGGAAATGCGCTTTAGCTAAGAGAGGCTCAACATACCCCGAAAGGCGCGCGCCTTTGAGCGCTTTTTGCTAAGGTGCGCCTTAAGAAAAATATCTTAGGTTTGAGTTACAAGTTGATGAATGATTATTTTTTTTTTAAATTGAGACTACGTTAGCTTTACAAATATCAATATTTAAATTATTAGAGATCTTTTTAATAGATATTAATTACAATCAAAGAAAAAATAATTTGAAATAAGTATATAAATACATGCGCCTCGCCTACAAAAGGCGCACGCCTTCGCTTTGCGCCTAGGCTCCAGCGGCTATTTGCGCCTTGGTGCGCCTTGCGCCTTTTAAAACTAAGCCTCCCGGTAATAGAAAGAAAAACATGCTAAGAAATACTAGTACTATAAATAAGAGGAAGAACACTTACGTTTTCTTCATTTGAGCTTTCTCAGCATATCGTTTCTTAGCAAACATCTTACCCTTGATACCCAAAGCCTGTTATATTCCATTAAAAATGAGAAAATGATATTAAAAAAATTTAGCAAAATAAATCAAAACACTGATCCAAAAATAATGTAAAAGAAAGCGATTTTAAGAAAAAAACATTTGCCTTTTGGGCATATTTCGAGCGTTCATGGACTTCACGAGCAGCCTTCTTACGCTTACGCTCGAAGAAATCAAGACGATATCCATTTCTCTTCCTGTGAAGCTCTATGTAATCTCCTTGTGGCTGTCAAATTATTCAATTAAAAAAAGCCCATAAATCAATGATAAAGTCATAAAATTAGATATTGAAGGTTTGCATAAGTATTGAACAATAATCAACATGGAAAACAAAGATAGTGACACGAACCATGGTGAAGAATTTGACAGTTGAATCCTAAAAGATTGAAAGGGAATTTTTCAGCCGCTGTGAGTCTGTGACTTGAGCCAAAGAGTGAGAAAAGAAAGAGAGGATGTGTGTTACAGACGGAGTGCTGCACGGTGCTCTGTGAGAGAAATGAAGCATTAGATATAATGACTACTTCTGGGAGAACACTTGAGATTATTACAACAACAAATACTTTTTTAACAAGCAACCTAATTCCATGATAGAAATTTCAAGGTTTTTTTTTAAGCAAAATTGAGTCATATCTTAATCCAAGGGTACCTTATATTCGCCTTTTCATTGAATTTCATTTTTTTAATATCCAAATATTAACCATTGGTATCAATTATTTTAGTAAATAATAATAGGAAGAATTAAATTATAAAAAATGAAGTTTTTTAATTTTTAATATGTACTCAATGAAGAATCCTCAATATCCGCAATTATATGACTCACCCACCTTATTTCCCCCAAATAATATAATCCCAAATATAAAATTGTACAAAAAAAAAAAACACACAATCTATTTAATGCATCTTTACTCCATTATTTTAGACTTCAAAAGGCACTATAATAGAATCAAAATTTTGTAATGTAGATATTTTTTATACTATTTCCCCATGAATATCGCCCATTGTAAGTTAACTTTCAATAGTTAACACTAGCCATATATGCACGCAATGCGTGCGTTAATTTATATTTTTTTTATAAATAAAATGTTATCATGTTTATATTGTAATTTCTTTTTTGTAATTGAATAACGAACAAAGATTGATTGGTGTTAATGTATAAACATTATATTAATATGATTTAATATTTTATACATTACGTCACAATTAATACATAATTATAGTGTTTATTTTGTTATAGATAATTAAAATTAAATATTTTTAGTTGATTATATATGAGTCGAAAAAAAATAACATTTTTCACTTATTATCTATTGAATTCAATTAGAAATGTTATCAATTGCCATGATAAATTTCGAATCAACTCTTTGATGTGAAATTAAACTTTCCTTCTTTTTATTGATTGATATTACTTATTTTTTTCAATTAAATTTTGAGTGAAATATTTAAGGCATATAACAATATACCATTTTAACCTTGTTTAGTATGACAAATAGAAAAAAAAAATTCAAATTAAATTGTATTCATTAAGGGTATTTAAGTCATTTAGAGGGGGGACACCATTGCTCCCATCACTTATATAATAGAGATAATATAGCTAAACGAAACCCTAGGTTTAGATTCAAACATCACCAAACCAAACATACCTTCTAAGGAGTCGAAAAAACAGACCTCAGGAATTCAAACATCACGAAAAAAAATCATCAGGATGAACAAATCACAAAAACCAAACAAAGCATCAAACTTCAGGAATTCAAACATGACGAAATTAAACCAAACTAAATGAAGCCTTAGATTCATTAGGAATTGAACTAAAATGGGGGAGGGAGTTCAATAAGTAGCAAAAAGTATAATTTCGTACCGTTCGCCAATCGCCGGAAACCGAAGATAAAGTTGCGGTACCGTTCGCCAATCGCCGGCAACCGGAGAAAAACTTGCCGCTCGCCGACCTTGCAGATGCAGTAGAGAGTGAGAGTGCGAGGTAGATGAGAGTTAATCCAATTGAACCGCGTAGAAAAAATTTGTATACAATCAACACTTAGGGTTTGTTTAATAAACTCAAATTCAATTTTCAGCTCTCAATTTTGTTTTCTTATAAAATATTACTCCCTCCATAACATAATTCCGGCAACAAGTTTTTTTTCACACATTTCAAGGAAGCGATTTAAGGGTGTAAACGAATAAATTGATCAAAAAAAATTTTAAGATTAGTAATTTATGATCTCAATCTTACTTGTATTAAAACCATTTTGATTAATTTTTTCGTTTACACTCTTAAATTGCTTCCTTAAAATGCGTGAAAAATAACTTGTTGCCAAAATTATGTTACGGAGGGAGTATTTTATATTTAGTTGAAATAAAGAGACCCTAAATCCCCTCCAAAAAAAAAAGAGACCCTAAATCTAGGATCACATATAAAAAATTGCTCCATTTACTTTTCTATATCTCTCGACACATAACTTTAAATATTAATATCTCTAATTATACATATAAAAAATTATAAAAATTATATATTTAGAAAGTACCTCAAAAAAAAATCCAACGAGAGCCTACATGATTATATTTTTCATTATCTATATCAAATTAAACATGGTCAAAGTAACAATGTGAATAGTACAAAAGTCAATTTGGAGCAATTAAATGTGGATGGAGGGAGTACCTCATAGGAAACTAAAAGAAAATTTTGCCACTAACCACCTAATAAGTACCAAAAATTGTGAACAACTACCATAATTTTTTTTATTAAATTTAACTACCAATTAAGTGCCAAGAAGTTGCAAACCACCACCCATTTTTAACACCGTTAACTTAAATCACAATTAAACCTTAATTAAACCACTTAAGTCTTAATTAATCTTAATTAACACTTTTTATTTAAAAAAAAAAAAAAAAAACAAATCTGGAAAATTAGAAAAAAAAAAAAAAACCCTCAACCACCCCTCCCCCTCCCCCAGATTTTCCAGATTTTCTTTTTATTTTTCTATTTTTTTAATAAAAAGTGTTAATTAAGATTAATTAAGGTTTAATTAAGATTTGAGTGGTTTAATTAAGGTTTAATTGTGATTTAAGTTAACGGTGTTAAAAATGGGTGGTGATTTGCAACTTTTTGGCACTTAATTGGTAGTTAAATTTAATAAAAAAAATTATGGTAGTTATTCACAACTTTTGGTACTTATTAGGTGGTTAGTGACAAATTTTCAAACTAAAATGGGCCAAAGCCAATACTTGTTTACAACTCTACATAGTGTCAAATCATCAATTGGTTATCTATCTATTTATTCTTCTATTCTATTTTATTCTATTCTATACTACTAAAATTTTAACCACTATTTCCCTCTCACTGTCTTTTTTCCCTCCTAATCTCACATTTCCAACTCTCTCTATAATAAATAAATAAAATACCAAATAAATATCTTTTTAAACTAAAATAATATTATTAAAAAAACTTTGACATTATTTTTTTATTGAAAAAATAGAATTTAATAATCCCACCTTTTGGTGGTCTCCTCAAAATAATCTCACCTTTAATTTATTTCAAAATAATCCCACCTTTATACATCATCTGCTTAAAATGGACTATATCACCAAAATCGGCTCCATTTTGAGAAGAAAAAATAAATGTGGGATTATTTTCAGCAACTGATATATAAAGGTGGGATTATTTTGGAATAAATTAAAGGTATGTTTATTTTGAGCGGGCCACCAAAAGATGACATCATTAAATTTCATTTTTCCTTTTTTATTTACTAACTAAATTACTCACTCTTTTTTTATTTAATTTACGCACTTTCCTTTTTTTGGTTTTTTTTATTTTATTTATTGATTTCATACATTATCTAACTATAGTAAAATTTTATTCTTTTATATTTATTATTTTTTCCTTTGACAAAGATGATAAAGCATTATATTTTTTTCCAAGTTACTTTATCATCTTCTCTCTCTGACTTTTTTTTGCACAAATTTTATCATAATTTATGATTTTTTCCTTTTTTTATTACTCTATTAGTTTATTGGTATTGATGAAAACATAAATGATCAGATATAAAAAGCGGGGGTGTATTTTATTATAATTAATTTCTTTTATATCTCTACTAATCTTTTATACTATATCCGTATCGCAATATTCGTTACATAAGTATGTGACACGGACTCCTAGAGAAAAAAATGGATTTAAAGAGAGAGTGAAAATTAATAATTAATTAGGCTCACTACAAAAGTAAAGTTTAAACAATTTAAAAAGCTACACATGGGTAATTTTTTCACTAAATATAGTAAAAAAATATTTGTTGCAAATGTTGCGTTACAACTTAAAATGACAAAATTTGCGAGTATTACGATATGGAGGTAGTACTAACCACCAAAAAAAATAGATTTCATAAGTCTGTATTATCCATCACAACATATCAATAATTCTATTCAGTAATCGGTATAGTATATCAATACTTTATAGTAATATAGTAACCATTAAAAAAAAACATTTCCTAACAATTAATTAAAACCGAGCATTTGCTCGGGTAGTATCTAGTTTTTAATATTTTCCATTCCCTATCTAGCTACATCGTATTGTAATTAATGACATTATTGTTTTAGTTTATGCTCTTCACAGCCCCTTTAAATTTGAGACATCACATTTTAGTAGTCTTGCATGACAAATTATAAGCTTGAAGCCTTGTAATCTTTTAAGTTTTATATGATGGATATTGAATTGTATCACTTGCAAAAATTCTATCATATTTGGAACTGAATAGTAGTAGTTAATTACTTAATTTGCATAATTAATTCATTTGCTAAATAAAAAAACAATATATTAAAACTGGACCCGGATATCCAGTTTTCAAATCTGGATTTTCGAGTATCAAGATTACCCAGGCCGAATCCGGGTCAAAATATTGCGATCTGAACTTCCGAATATTTGTGTTTCCAATACACAAATATGCCTACCCCTAGAAAAGGGTACATTTGATCTACGTTTAATAGTCTTATTTAAAACAAGTAATCACAATTAAAAATCATAAGTATATTTAATTTTAAAATTGTGTTATTTAAATTATTTTAACACTCAAAATTTATTCATAAATAATAAATCTTTTAGAGAAATAAATTATTTAAAGAATACTCAATTTGCAATATACGGAGTACTATGTACATCGAAAGTCAAAAACTAGATTAAATTTTTAAAAAATCAAAAAAGAAATTATATAAAAGTTTTTAAAAGTATGTGAGAAATTATATTTTAAGATTATCGCACGCATTTTATGCACAAACAAACTAGCTAGTTTAATCGGGGTCAATCCAGTTCAATAAGTTCTAATCAGGTCAGATCAGGTCCAATTAGTTATAATCAGGTTAGATCAGGTTTAATAAGTTCCAATCAGGTCAGGTCATGTCTAATAAGTTCCAATCAGGTCAGGTCAGGTCATGTCTAATAAGTTCCAATCAGGTCAGGTCAGGTCTAATACGTTATAATTGGTCAGGTCAGGTCTAATAAGTTATAATCAGATCAGGTCAGGTTTAATCAAGTCAGTACATGTTAGGTCAGGTCAGGCCAAATAAGTTAAAGAGAATGCACCCTTAATTTGTCACTTATTTTTGCGTTTTTCTTAATATTTTGATTTTTACAAAATCTTCTTTCAGATCGCCTGATGTTTTAATTAAAAATTTAGTTTAAAATTGGTAACTTTTTGGTATAATTTTTTTTTCCCATACTTTGTTAAGCTTTATATAAAAGTTGTTTTATGTCTTATTAGTTTTTTCTGCACTCAATGCGTGCTATCTTAAAATATCCGTTACCAACATTAAATTGACAATAAAATTAATAAGTTTCCATATTTCAAAATAAAAAAATAAACAAATAATTAAGTTCTTACATAATTTAAAAAACTTTTAAATAATATTTTTTTTATTTTTTAAAATTTAATCTATTTTTTGCCTTTCGCTTATATATAGTAGGTATATTGCAAATTGAGTAAATAATTTATTTTTGAAAAATTTGATGGGAATAATCCCAACTTTCACATGTCTGCTCATTCTGGTCCCTACTTTTGATTAACTCAGTATAATCCAAACTTGCACAACATCTTCTCAATAGTGTTTGCAAAAATTAAATTATGTGTTTGCAAAAATTACACTCTATAGTGCCTTGTGCGTCCAAGCAAGAGTTTCATTTATTTATCACAAAAAATTAATTCAACAAGCAAAAACTAATATAATTATTTTTCTACTGCCTATAAAAAGAGAAAATCATGTAGTATATCAAAAATCACATATATATGATATATAACCATATTATTATTATTATATGTTAGTATATAATTATATATGATGATGAAATTGCAGGTGAAGAAGAATTGGGCAATAATCATGTTTAGCATTATTGAGTTATTACTAATAATAGCAGCAACAACCTCTGCAAGTAGGAATAACATAATTCCTAAATCTAGTATTAGTACTAATAATAATAATAATAATAATAATAATAATAATAATAATACTGTTACTGTTGGAGTTGATGATGATCAAGTCAACATATTAGAGGGTGTTAATTATTACAATTATGCCACCAATAAGAAAAAATCATCATGTGTTGGGCCTGCCAAATACTGTAATGCAACTGAGCATATACTGTGTTGTAAGCCCTTAATGTGCAGCAGGCTATTTTTTAGGTATTTTATCTAATATATACTTCAATATAATATAATACTGTACTAAAAAGGCTTGTAGATCAGATCATATTAGATCAGAGTCTCATTGTAAAGATGAGTAATATTAGTATATTAAGCATTAATAGGCCTTAGTTGCATTAATAAGTCTTGGACTTCTTTTACTGTTTTGTTGGGCTGATGTAAGCCTTTTTTATTGGGTCATGTGCTTTCATTTAATGTCATGTGATTAGGTAATCCCTAGGAGGATTCTCTAGGTTTAAATACTCTTTTTGGCAGCTTTTAGCCGTTAGACAAAAAGACCACCAATTGGAGAATGTTGCTGTAAGAACAGAACACCTGAATGAAGAAAACTTCCATGGCTGCTGCATTCTATTTTGCATTTTAGCTCATGTTTACATGGTATCAGAGCCAGGTTCTCCTCTTACCTCTCTGTTATTGTTTTTCTGTTCTGCTTATCTCGAGTGTTTGCAGTAGGTGTAGCAGTCATTTCCAAGTTTTACATATATATATATATATATATATATATATATATACATATTTAGATAATTTTAAATCTTTATTTGTGTATGTGTGAGATCTGTTGAATAGTCATGAGTACAAAAATCGATTTCTATAGCCCTTTGTATTTACACCCTTCAGATGGCAGTAATACTGTACATGTAGAGGAAAAACTTGAAGGATAAAAAAATAATAGAACATGGCATAGATCCATGGAGGTTGCCCTGGCCTCAAAAAGAAAAATGGGGTTTGTAACAGGAGCAGAGAAGAAGGATGAAAATGATCTTGTGAAGGCTGATGTCTGGGTCACTTGTAATAATATGGTAATGCAATGGATTATGCAATCTGTGTCAGAGTCGATTAGGCAATCCATTATGTTTTTACCTACTGCAGAGTCTATGTGGAAGCAGTTGGAAACTAGGTTCACAGTGTCAAATGGATCTAGAAAGTATCAACTATGCAAAAGCATGTTTGAAATCAAACAACAAAGAAAAAGAATTGTTGAGTTCTATACAGAGCTAAAGATTATGTGGGAGGAATATCAATCACTGAAGAAGTTGCCCACTATGAGCACAACAGATGCTCAAATATTAGCACTTATCAATGCAATGCACAATGAAGAAGAGCAGTTAAAGTTATTTCAGTTCTTAAATGGACTGAATGATCAATACTCAACCATTAGAAGCCACATTCTTATGATGAATCCTTTGCCCACATTGGATGTGGCTTGTGGAATGGTACAACAAGAAGAATCTCAGCTTGAAGTGTTGGGAAACATCAAGGAAACACAGGAAGGCTTTGCTATGTACGGAAAAAAGGGTGAAAATCAGTGCACAAATTGTGGGAAGAATGATCACACTGTTGAAACATGTTGGGCATGCAAGTGATACTT
Source organism: Salicornia ramosissima (assembly GCA_951394345.1). NCBI lineage: Eukaryota > Viridiplantae > Streptophyta > Magnoliopsida > Caryophyllales > Amaranthaceae > Salicornia > Salicornia ramosissima. Next base: position 3,975,911 of record OX596240.1, on the reverse strand, counting down.
GTTGGTACATAAAGGGTTAGCAAAGGGCAGAAAGGCAAGGATGCAGGGAGATTTGGAAAACCTGGTTCAAACAAGGCATCAAATTCCAGGGACACAGGAAAATATCAGTCAAAATTCAACAAAGGAAAAGAGAAAATGGCAGCCAATGCATGTAGCCAAGGTGAAAGAGGGGGTATCACTGCTGAGCAACTAGAGCAACTTCTTAGACTTCTTCCTGTGCCCTCAAAATCAACTAATTAAGAAGAAGAAAATATGGAGATCAATTGTGCAGAATTGATCAGCTGCAATAATGTGGAAGTGACACATGGAGAGTGGATTATAGACACTGGAGCCACTCATCATATGACAGGAAATGCTGAGTTTTTGGGAGATAAGAAGCCTGTAAAAACTGAAGCCAATATATAACTTCCTAATGGTGAAAGGACAAAAGTAACTCAAAGTGGCAAAATTATGCTGAGGAATGGTCTGAAACTAAATCAAGTGATGTTAGCTCCAAAATTTAAACACAACCTCCTGTCTGTTCAAAAGCTAATATGTGAAGAAAATTGCAGAGTGATGTTTGCCCCTGATTACTGCATGATACTTGAAAAAGAATCAAATGTAGTTAGAGGTTTTGGAAGGGCTGTGAAAGGTGTGTACCAGCTTGTCAACATTCCAACATGTGATCTAACTCAAGAACTTGTTGAACATGTGAAGAAAGGGAAGAATCACTGGGCTAACAAGGATGAAAGCATAGCAGGGAACAACATTTTAAGAGTCCCTGATGTTATCCCTGTAAATAACAGAAAAAAGAATATGAATGAGTTATGGCATCAAAGGCTTGGGCATGTGTCCAATGACAGAATCAAGCTGATTGAAGGTTTGAAGGAATATGATCATCAGTGCAGAAGTCATTGCTTGATCTGTCCTATGGCAAAGTTCACAAGACAGCCATTCAATGTGAGTAATAGCAGGGCAAAGCAGAAGTTTGAATTGGTGCATTTTGATACTTGGGGGCCATATAGGGTGCAATCCAGGCAAGGCTTCAGATACTTCCTAACACTAGTAGATGACTATAGCAGAGTCACCTGGGTGCACATGCTCAAAACTAAAGATGAAGCTTGCAAGGTGTTGGAAGATTACATGTATATGGCTCAGTCTCAGTTTGGCATGAAGGTAAAAAGGGTCAGATCAGACAATGCAAGAGAATACATTGAAGGGAACTGCAAAGAAATGCTGAAGAAACATGGTGTTGTGCATGAAACAAGCTGCACTGACACTCCCAACAAAATGGGAGAGCAGAAAGAAAACATAGAAGCCTACTTGAAATGGGCAGAGCTCTTAGATTCCAAAGTGGGTTGCCCCTCAAATACTGGGTTGAATGGGTGCAGACTGCAGCCTACCTTGCCAACAGGGTACCTACATCAGCTCTTGGTGGATTAACTCCATATGAGGTACTTCATGAAACCAAACCTACTTATTCTCTGTTTAAAGTTTTTAGATGTCTTGTAATTGCATTAAATCCTGACAAAAGAGGGGATAAGTTCAAAGAAAGGGGGGTGCCTTGTGTGTTTGTTGGGTATCCTGCTCACCAAAAAGGATACAAGCTGCTCAATTTACTAAACAATCAAGTCTTTGTAACAAGACATGTCACTTTCTATGAGCACGTATTTCCTTATCATGTATTTAAATCACAGCAAGAGAAGTCTACTCCTCTTGACCATGTAGATGACTTCATAGATAATGAACCTGAATTAATGGAAGAAGAGGGTAATAATGTAAATCAGGGAGAACCCACTGAGATTAATGAAGCCAATGTTCAAAATAATGACACTATTGAATTTGGTGTGGCTGATGAGCAGCACACAAAACCTGTGAGACAATCTACCAGGACCCACAAAACTCCTACTTGGCTTAATGATTATTACACAGGCTCTGCCACAGTCATTAAATCATACACTAAAACTGATGTTAGCTCAGAATTTCAGTGCTTCATGAGCACGATCAATGTAAGGTCAGAACCAAAGTCATTCAAAGAAGCTATCAAACACCCTGAGTGGATTAAATCCATGAATGAAGAGCTAAATGCTCTTAAACTAAATGACACATGGGAGGTTACTGACTTGCCTAAGAACAAGAAACCTATAGGGTGCAAATGGCTCTATAGACTTAAGTATAATCCAGATGGAACCATTGAAAGATACAAGTCCAGACTTGTAATTCTTGGAAACAAGCAGAAGTATGGGATAGACTATGAAGAAATGTTTGCACCTGTAGCAAAGATGGCCACTGTAAGAGCTTTTCTCAGTGTTGGAGCTCTTAAAGGATGGGACATCCATCAAATAGATGTCAAAAATGCGTTTCTCCATGGTGACCTTGATGAAACAGTATACATGACAATGCCACAAGGCTATACAGGATATGGATCCAGAATACAGGAAGGTGATAATGGACCTAAGGCACAGGGGAACAACATGAAAGTATGCAAGTTGTTGAAGTCTTTGTATGGGCTCAAACAGGCCCCTAGGCAATGGTTTGCCAAATTATCCAGTGTATTAAAAGGGATTGGATTTCAGCAATCCAAGTCTGATTACTCCCTTTTTACAAAATGACAGGCAAAGTTATTACTGTAATTCTTATTTATGTGGATGATTTGCTCATTGGTAGTAATAACTTGCAGATCCTTGAAGAAACAAAACAAGCACTATCATTATCCTTTCACATGAAAGACCTTGGAGAATTGAGGTACTTCCTTGGCATTGAAGTAAACCGAAGCACAGAAGGAATCTTCTTGTCACAAAAGAAGTACACTACTGATCTCTTACAACAAAATGACATGAGCAACTGCAAATCAGTCAAGCTCCCCATTGATTCTCATGTCAAACTCACTCCAGAATTGGGAGATCCTCTGCCTGATACCTCTGTTTATCAGAAGCTCATTGGCAAACTAATATACCTAACATTGACAAGGCCTGATATCTCCTTTGCTATTCACACTCTGAGTCAGTTCATGCATCAACCAACCACTGTCCATTATCAAGCAGCTAAGAGGGTTCTCAGATATCTCTCAGGGTCTGCTTCTCAAGGAATCCTTCTTGCATCCACCTCCTCTGCTCAATTACAAGCTTATTGTGATAGTGATTGGGTTGGCTGCCTTGTCACTAGGAGATCAACCTCAGGGTATTGTGTCATGCTTGGACAATCTCCTATCTCTTAGAAGAGCAAAAGACAGTCCATTGTAGCTAGATCCTCACAGAGGCTGAGTACAGATCTATGGCTTTGAATATCTGTGAAGTTATGTGGCTCAAGCAGTTGCTCAATGATCTTGGTCTCACTCACTTACAAAGTACACCTCTCTTCTGTGACAATCAGGTTGCCCTAGCCATTTCAGCTAATCCAGTGTATCACAATAGAATGAAGCATGTAGACATTGACTGTCACTTCATTAGAGACACAGTGCAAGATGGTGTGGTTCATCCTACCTATGTTCCATCCTCAAGCCAACTTGCTGATGTCCTCACCAAGCAACTTGGAGTTCACCAACACCATCACTTGTTAGGCAAGTTGGGAGTGACACAGGCACTACCAACTTGAGAGGGGGTGTAAAGATGAGTAATATTAGTATATTAAGCATTAATAGGCCTTAGTTGCATTAATAAGTCTTGGACTTCTTTTACTGTTTTGTTGGGCTGATGTAAGCCTTTTTTATTAGGTCATGTGCTTTCATTTAATGTCATGTGATTAGGTAATCCCTAGGAGGATTCTCTAGGTTTAAATACTCTTTTTGGCAGCTTTTAGCCGTTAGACAAAAAGACCAACAATTGGAGAATGTTGCTGTAAGAACAGAACACCTGAATGAATGAAGAAAACTTCCATGGCTGCTGCATTCTATTTTGTATTTTAGCTCATGTTTACACTCATAAATAAGATGAATATATAATGGATTTTTTATTTTTTTTGAAGTAGAGATAGATTGTGGTTAGACATGGCAAAATCGGTACAGAGTAGTCATTACTTGATTAGGCTGATTTCAATCAATTACAAGAAAAATTTCTTTGGAAAATCCCCGATGGTACCATCAAGGTTTTACGAATCCCCAATGGTACCATTGAGTTTTTTTATAATCCCATTAATACCACTCCATCGGTACATCCTAACAAATTTCCAAATGTAACATTATTCTCTAAAAAACTATTAAACTGGACTTTAAAATCTAATTAATTATTTTATCTAATTAAAAAAAAACCAAAAAAAAAACCCACCCCTCTTCCCCGACACCGGGTTCCCCCCACCCCCTAACCAGCTTCTTCATCTATCATCATTCATCTCCCATCTATCATCATCATCATCATATATTCATATTATATATTATGGATATATACTAATATGATTGTAGATTAGATCAGAGTCTCATAAATAAGATGAATATATAATGGATTTTTTATTTTTTTTTGAAGTAGAGATAGATTGTGGCTAGACATGGCAAAATTGGTAGTCATTACTTGATTAGGCTGATTTCAATCAATTACAAGAAAAAATGAATTAGAGATTAGACATCCCATACATCAAGTAGTATTCAATTCATAAACACAAGAGCAAATTCATAACAAGAACAGTAGTATTCAATTCATAACCGCAGCAAATACCTCTTGTATAACCGCAACAAAAGGCTTTTTTCCACTAGTAAAAACTATACAACAAAATAATAATAAAAATGAAAAACAATTCAACCCTTTTGTTTAATAATTAATACTACCCAAAAAGATAAAAAGGTTAGTAAAAACTCCACCAAATGCAGATTTGTACAGGTGGAAAAAAATATACTTCATCCGTTTTTGAATTTTTGTAACAAATGGGTATTATTTGTGAGAGATAAAAAATTCATTTGTTGCAAGAATTAAAAAACGGAGGAAGTAATATAATACGGAGTAGAACATATAATTTCTTTGAAAATGAATTAGGATAAATTGAAATGTAACTCATGGCAGGCCCAACTGCCCAAGTACAAGAACATAACAACGAAAAACCTAAATGAAGAACATCAAGAAATTTGAATTTATTAACATCAATAAATCAATAATGTAGAACAAAGTTACTTGTATCAATTAAAAATCATGAGCTAAACCCTCATATCACTAAGCTTAAAACAACAACAATTGAAGCTAATAAACAAATAAAATTGGATTATTTCCATTGGTATACCTGGGAATTTGCGTATTCCCAGTGGTATACTTAAGTTTTTAAAAATCCGAGTGGTATACCTAAATAAATAATGGAATTCAATAATCACTTTTAAAGATTATTTCAAGCCATTAAATACCACTAATTCGACCATAAAAATATTTACGGCCTGTTTGGTAGCCAGTTATAAATTGAGGTAATGGAATAAATTTATAACTAAATTTGGAAGGAAAATCAAAATTCATTCCTTGCTAGCTTAACTCCAATTATCTAATTTTCTTCACAAATATCAATTCTCATCTAATACCACCCTTCCACATGGTAATTGATAGTAATGGAAAATAAGAACAAATTTCAAGTTTGGGAATAAAAAATATTCCATAGGGATTTTGGAGTTTTTCCTTAACAAATTATCCTTTAAATCCATTACCATTACCACATTACATTATCAAACCAAACGGGCCATTAGGTTAACTATAGTTATTTTTTTGGGTAACCATAGTTGACTGAATAAAAAGAAAAAACCAAATTAGTGGTTGTTAATGTCCTAAAATAATCAATAAAAGTGGTCATTAAATTTCATTAGTAATGTAGGTATACCAATGAGATTTTTTAAAATTTAAGTATACCACTGGAAATACGCAAATTATCGGGTATACTAATGGGAATAATCCAATAAAACTTGACATGGAATAAATTAAATTCATGAACAACGTAAGATCAGAGATAAGAGTAACCTAAACCCAAACCAATTTTCCAGTGATGAAAACCCCAACAAAATTGAAAATTCCTAAATGATACCCAGATTAGACCCCAAAAATCCAAAAAAAAAATTGTTGAATGCAAGGACAATCTAAAATATAAAGTAAATAAATCAAAACAATTAAATAAAAAAATAATTAGTAATTAAATAAAAAAATATGTAAAACACAAACAAATTGTATAACATTCTCAAATTAAAACAATTAAATAAAAATATAATATGATCAAACAATTTAATAAAAATAGAAATAGTATCAACATTCAACTAACATTTTCAAAACAATTAAACAAATAACTAAACAAGCAACCATCAAAGGTTGCGAATTGCGATTTACAACTTAGGGCTCGTTTACATTAGCTGAATAGAGCTGAACTGAACTGAACTGAACTGAATTGAACTGATCTGAATTGAACTGATCTGAACTGAACTGAACTGAATAGAAGTGTATTAATTGAACTAAATAGAGATGAACTGAACTGAACTGAATAAAGATTAACTGAACTGAACTGAACTGAATATAATCTGAAGTAAACAAGCCCTTACGAGATGGCGAGAGTGTGGGCGGTGGACAGTTAGCAGAAGACGGTGGGTGTCTGGGTAGTGTTAAAATACATTATACTTCCATTACTCCTAAAATGTGTTATCCCATACGCTTTAGAAATAAAATAATGTTATGTTTGGATACAAGCATTTTATTTGAAATGATGATGGATTTGGATCAAATTACATGTTTGACAAGTAAAAAATTTGGAATTGGATTTGGCCCAATTCCCACCCCAAATGCTTAACAAGCAAATGTTGTGTATTTCAAATATTTAACAAAACCATGTCATTTCAAATTCTTAAAACAACCCAAACAAATAATTGTCATTTGAATTGTAACATTTCAATTTCATAATTTGAATTCATCAATTTGAAATGAATTCCACATATCCAAACACTACCTTAAGTAATTTGATCATGAGTATTTGGATCTTCTCTAATTTGCCCTAAAAAAATAAAAATATGAATAAACTCTGAATACATAATATATATTACAAGCACTTTGTTTTCAACAAATTGTCACGTTATATTATTTCAAACATCAACAAAGCATAACTCTAAAAAAGACGACAATAATTACACCAGTCAACAAAGATCTTACACTATAACAAAAACAACATATAAGCCAAAACATATAAGCCAGACAACTAGAGACTTGAGTTTGTTCTTGACCGGGGTTATTACATGGATTAATTTAATTAACACTATATTTGGATAACAAAGGAGGAAGGGCCAAAAAAACATTGTCGGAAAAAATCGGAAGTTCAGTCGAAAAGACGTTGCCGGAAAAATTGATCGGAATATCGGGTCAAAAAAATGTTGCCGAAAAGGTCGGAATGTTGACCAAAAAAGGTAGTTGGAGAGTCAGGCCGAATAATAATACTTCCTCCGTTTCGAATTAAACGCAACAAATCTAAAGACATAGACTACTAGGTGATTTTTCATTGTGAGTGATTAAGAATTGTGAGTTTGTGACTTGTGAGGGTATGTGGTTAAGTTAATAATGACGGGATAGCCAGGGCCGTTCCTCACTATTTGAAGTCCCGGGGTGAAGTAACAAATAGGGGCCCTATAAGTTCCGTTAGAAGTATAGAATATTTATTGTAAATTTTTTTAAAAATTCTTGATAAAAAATGAAGAATTTTTTTGCCCTATCCGTCCCACTATTGACTATATTGAGTGAGATTTCTTTAGGTTAAATGAGGTAAAAAAAAATTGTGTTTAGGATGAGATAAGGATAATAGAATGGAGTGAATTGAATATTCTAAACATTAAGCTTTGAACTTAAATAACAATAGAAGGTATTTAATTCGAAGTAAACTAAGGTTACAGTGGCGGAGCCCCATCATCCACTTGAATTTGAATGTAGAAAATTTTATCTTGTATCTAAAACATATAATTTTGCAAATTTTTTCCTATAATTTTATGAATTAATCCCAATAAAATTTAGCAAATGTAGTTTGACCCCACTCAACATTTTTTCTGAATCTACCATTGTAAGACTATGGAAAATAAATATGATATTACTAAAAAAAGACCAATTACGAATTATAAATAACAAAGTTTAATATACAATATTATTAGAAATACTAGTAACGAAAAGATTAATCCAATGGTTAAGAAGGAAGATGTGAATAATAGTTTAAAATTGGTACTTTACTTTAATGGTAAATGAGATGTAAAATTGTTAAAAGGTAGAGAAGAAGAGGAGAGTGGATTTCATCCCAATATGTATGCAATATCATAAGTCCATAACTAAGTCCTCAACACACACAAACCCAATTAAAAAAAAAAACAAAAAAACCAAAAAAAAAAGAAGAAAAAAAAAAACTATAACGGGAATTGACCCTGATACCACTAGCGTGAAAGCATACAACCGGCAGCAATTTTAAACCAAAGAGCTATGCTATTGCACTTTTATATTATGTAACTAATTTATTATAGAATATATTATATTCAACACGTACTTTGAGCATGGGCTTTTTGAGCTTGGGCCCTGGGCGGCTATCCTGCTCAGGGACGGCCCTGGGATAGCACTACCTAATGTAACTTACTGCCACCACCAACTACCCCACTTATTGTAGCCACCACAACCACCTCAAGTGTCGGAATGCCATCATCACCTCCAAAATGCCACCACCATCACCAAAACACCACTTCCATCATCAGAACACCATCACCAACACGACCAGCACCACCGAAATCTACTACAAAAAGTCAAAACCACCAAAATCGAACCCAAACCACCAAAATCACTATTAAAACCTATGTGAGCAAATATTAAAATAAAAATTGCCTGATGCCCTTCGCAAATTATTAGGTACACCCAGGACCATCTAACTTTTTGTGGTCCCTGTTTTTATTTTATTTTATTTTTAAAAAAAATCAATTGATTTTTTTCTCTCTCCTCCGACTTTCGTTTTTCTCACATCCTATTCATCTCATATTCTTCATTTGGTCATCTTTATCCTTTGTTATTGATTTTTTTCTCTCCTACTAACTGAGTTATTTTGTTCATAATATTCAATAATCAATCTCAATTGCAATTTTCATTTGTAATTATTGTGATGGATGATGTTGTTTAGTGTTGATGATATTTAAGCTCTTGAAGATTGATGTAATATGAATAACAACTACAATAGGGGGGTGAATTGTAGTTGAAGGAGTTTTTGACTTTTTCGCGAAATTTTATCTTAAACTCGAATGAAAGAATAAACAGAAATAAAAGACAGAGTTTTAACCTACAAGGAAAACTTCCTAGGCCCAAATAGGAATAAAAACCTTGACCACGAGGGATTTTGACTCTTGGACTTCTCTTATTAAATATAGGTCAAACGACTCTGTTACAACCTATAAAAAGGACCTTCTCACTTCTCTACGTTCCACTAGGAACTTGTTCCCCCTGACACCTGTTCCCCCTGAACTGATGCCACGATCTTACTAAAGATCGATTTTTCTCACTTCAAATTTCGAATGAAATCTGAATTCTCTCTTTCTTTTTTCTTGATTACAATCAAATATTCTCTTTGATTTTTCTCTCACCCAACCCTTATCACTTATAAATTACAATTGAAATACTGAAGAACGAAAATTCAAAGAACACTTAGAATTATATTGCTCTTGAAAATCTTGATCTCTGAATTCTCTCTTGGTTGTAGATCAATCAAAATAAACTGGCTGCCCTTGCATTTATATTTGAAGCCTTATCCTAATTCCTTACCTTGGAGAAGAAATCTTCCACTTGCATGACTTGTCCCACTTTCCCTACAAGTTAGGTTGACCAAAAACAAATAACAAGAACATACCCTAATACAAGACTAAATACATTAAAACACTAAGTAAAACCCACTAACTCTAAAACCTACGTGAGAAACAAAATTAAGGAAAAGAAATTTAATTTCTAAAACTTAGAAACCCACTAATCATACGTGTGAATGAGGAGAGAAAAATAAAAAATCAGTTTTTTTTTTTTAAACAATTAATATAACCACCTTACAAAATTTAGTCAAAACAATCTCCAGAATTCCTACCTACACGCATGACCACTAACTATTCCTAAAATAGTGGGTTGACTAAAAAAAACAAACTTTTAAAAACTAATTCCTAAAACTACTAAGTCATACGTGTGTTACATAAGAAAGAGTAGAACCCACTAACTACTCTTAATTTAGTGGGATTGACTAAGAAAAACTTAAATTTTTAATTTTCAAAAACTAAAACAAAAGGATTCAACAAACTAGGACACTTACACGTATGACTAAAAAAATAGAATAAAAATTGTAATTTTTAATTTCAAATATCTATCCTACTAACTACTTACTTAACAACTTACTAAAAATAATCTAACCTATTTTGACTCTAGGAAAACCGTGAATTACATAAAACAAAATGATATAAATTAATTACCACTAATAATTAGTCACTTTAAATATTATACTAAAACTAAAACAAACCTTAGCTTCAGTATATAATTCGAGTGACATACTAGTCTTATACTAGTAATAATTTCCTGCACCACACCAAGATTAGTATTCCAAAAATAAATTAACATAAGATAAGAGTTGGAACATATTTAATAAAATATATTTACCTTAAAATTAGATACTCCTCTAATTTTGTTCCCAATAAATATATTATATAAAATATCAAGTATATACTAAATGAAATATATTTAATATAAATTAGACACTCATCTAATTCATTCTCTATAAATATATAATATAAAATATATGGAATATAAAATAAATTTAATTTCAACTAAAATTACTTTTAGTCGATTCTCCTTAAATCTATTTTATTTAATTATATTGTCATCATCAAAACTAAGGTTCAACAAAGATGATAGCAGTAAGTTTCTATTGAATTGTTTTGTCTGTTTTTTGTATTGATGATGAATATTCATCTTATGTTCAGTTCAGATTGATGTAAAAATAAATGTAAGTTTAGTTGAAAAATGAATATTAGTATAAAGAAATGAATATTCAATTAAAAAAATAAATATTCATTTTAATTGTTGCAAAAGTGAAGGTAAGTTCAGTTGTTTTAATAAAATGAATATTTCGTATTAAAAAAATGAATGTTTCGTATTTAAAAATGAATAATCATTTTAGATATCGCAAAATTGAATGTAAGTTCAGGTTATTTATGGTAAAATGAATATTTAGTATAACAAAATGAATATTCAGTATTAGAAAATGAATATTAAATTTAGGTTGGTGCAAAGTTGATTATAAGTTCAGGTTCTTTGTTATAAATGATTATTCAATATTAAAAAAATGAATATTCAGTGTTAAAAAAATGAATATTAGATATACAATAATGAATATTCATTTTAGTTGTTGCAAAAGTGAATGTAAGTTCAGGTTTTTTACGTTAAAATGAATATTCAGTATATTGTAGTTTAAAAAAATTAGTTTAAAAAAATGACGATTTTAGTTTTTTTTTATTAAAAAAATTATAGTTAAAAAAAATATTATAGTGTACAAAAATGTGGATTAACAAAAAATTAAGTGAAAATTACAATGTAAAAAAATGAAGATAAGTGATTCTGGGAACACCATGTAACATTTGTATTCCCTTGTGGGCGAACTCCTCCTAACAAAAACCAAATGAACGAAAGCAAGCCAGACAGGCCCATATCAAGAGATGAAGCCATCTTCAGATATGGGCTCATATTCAACCCAACTGCTAATCTTCTAAAACGGCAATCTAGGGTTCATTTACGAAAACCCTAAAATTTGATTCAAGTTCATAATTCTGTTTCGTTAGCTTTTGCCGTTATATATATTGCATTCATCTCTCATTCTGTGCTCAAGCAGCTAATCAGCTAATCTCCATTTTTTCCGTCCGTCCGTCTTTAACTTTGCAATTGATTAATTAGATAATGGAGTACGATTGATTTCTAGTTTCAGGTAATTGTTTGCTTCGTGTTGTAGATCTTCATAAAATCGGTTGATAAAATTGAGAAGCTTCTCAGATCCCTTTTTTTTTATTTTTTTATTATTCTGTTGATTTCTAATTTCTGGTAATTGTTTTCTATCTGTTAAATTTGCTTGGCTAATCGTTTTGTTTTCCATTGATTTCTTTCAATTTTTGATTTCCATTGGTGATTAATGTGATGAAGGAAAGATGTCGCCCCCGTCGTCTTACAGCATCTGTATCCCTTGATGCATTAATTCGTGCTGAATGACATTTATCTGATTCATTTTACACTTTCAAATCAAATTTCTAAATGCGATTCTTAAACTACGAAGTCGAATCGAATGTTGAAGGAGAGATGAGGATTTGTATCCACCTTTTCTGCTGTATAGTGATGAATGTATTACATGCACTACCATCTGATCTCTGAAACATCCATAATTTCTGCATCTAAATGTAAAGTTGTGCAGTATTTTGTTAACATCATATAGCAGCCAATGTTATTGGGCAATCTATGACTATGTTTTTTTTTTTAATATTTTTACTGATGATCATTGAAGATGTTATCAAATTATCACCATTTTCGGCTGAGATTGGTGGTATTTACTTGTATCATTGCAATATGAAGAATGCTTTTGTTAGAGCCCATGGTATCTAATGTCCAGATATAACACAATTAGCTGGACATCTCGTTAAATGGGCGTAAATTGAACATGAACAGGTCTTGCGACACAGTTAGCTCTGTACATGAGTTTTCTGTTACTTTAACCCTGCTCACATTTTTTTATTTTATTGAAACTCTTTAGTTTGAATTTGCATCTCTACTGAAGTTATTTCTTATTTTTTTTTTTAAAAAAAATCCTTGCATTGAAAAATAATTTTTTCACAGATTTTTCAATCTTTGGTTGCATTTTTCATTTTAATCATTTTTCATTGTTTTGTTGAATTTAAAATCTTCAATTGAAAATGTTTTCTTTCCCATTGTGATTTAAAATTTTTTTTCTTCTAATTTTGAACAAAAATGCTTACAATAACTTGGAAAATGGTTATCCAGCTCAATTTTACAAGTTTACCAAGTAGAGTTTAATCCATACTCTGTATATTTTAAAGTTAAGGGCTTAAAATTTGTGGTATTTTTGAGGAAAAGATATAAGCCATTGATTTCTTTCTTTATCAATGGTTAGGATTGATTGAACTTTACTTGTAGAGTTTTTACCTGATCCAAACTTAATACTCCTTATATTTTAGTCCAAATCAAACAATGTAAAATGAGAAAACAATTTTAAATAAAATGTAACCCTTAGCGTTAATTGTTTTTTTTTTTTTGGAGACATTTGATAATTGTTTATGGGAAGTTTTTGTAAACAAAATGAATTAGAGCATAGCTACTGATAATGTGGAAATATTTGGTAATTGTGATTAATAGCTGTGTACAATAAGCCGATGCTCTGGATATGAAATGAATGAAGGAAGCATGGTAATGTGCACAGAAAGTGATTTATTTAGGTTAACATGTCTGCCCCCTCTGATTTTTTTTTGTGATTTGGGGGCCTGGTTACTACCTACATTTTGTTGTCAGACTACGAATATTTTTGTTTTTCGCCAAAAAAATAAAAATCAATGGTTAGGATTGATTGAATTTTACTTGGTAGAGTTTTTACCTGATACAAACTTGTATTTTAGTTCAAATCAAACAATGTAAAATGAGAAAACTGTTTTAAATAAAATGTAACCCTTAGCGTTAATTGTTTTTTTTTTTGAGACATTTGATAATTGTTTATGGGAGTTTTTCGTAAACAAAATGAATTAGAGCATAGCTACTGATAATGTGGAAATATTTGGTAATTGTGATTGATAGCTGTGTACAATAAGCCGATGCTCTGGATATGAAATGAATGAAGGAAGCATGGTAATGTGCACAGAAAGTGATTTATTTAGGTTAACATGTCTGCCCCCTCTGATTTTCTTGTGATTTGGGGGCCTGGTTACTACCTACATTTTGTTGTCAGATTATAAATATTTTTGTTTTTCGCCAAGAAAATTGGATATCGATAAAAATCAATCCTCCATAGATAGTAGAGAACATGTAGACTAAAAAAATATTGAATTGAACTGAACCAAATTTGAAATCAATTGGAACGAGAGTTAATTGTTAAATGTCTGAAAGAATAAGCTACTATATATGGACCATCAAAAAAATACTTTCGTATATATTTAACCATGAATGATATACAACAAGGTGCTATATATGGACCATCAAGGATGGCTAAATTTGCTGCTGAGCAGCAAACAAAAACCCAAGCTGATCAACAACAATGTGGGAAGGGATCAATGTTATCTAGTTTAAGTTCAACAGGTTCAAATACTCATATGTACATAAAGTTGAGGCGTCCTCGTAGCTAGGTTAAAACATAAACGTAATGTTAGTGTTTGGCTTTGAAAATAAATTACAAGTTTACAAGGTAAAAAAAATATTATTAATAATTACAATTAAGTTTGTTATTCGGGGGAGAGAATTATGGTCAATGCCATTATGCATTACTTCTTTCATTACCTCAAAACAGTCCTCTAATAACCAATTTTGGGTGGTTATAAAAGTCTCTACATTATTAGTTCACAAGGATGACCTATATGAGCTATATTTGGTAAACACTTTGCCACCCATGCCAAATGAGGACTCAAAGGCAACAGAGGTAATGGGCTGCCAGGGCATCTTTAGCAATTCGTGAAAAGACAGAAGGAAGTTGTCTAGGATTTTCAATATTTGAGGATGGCAAAAGGAGTGTCGTTATGTGGCATGTGGGACATAATTTGAGTTCAAATTGTTTAACAGAAAATTATCAACCTATAGCTTAAAGAAAAAAATTAGGGGTACACTCGTCATACGTACTATCTAAAACAAACTCTTCACGGTATTGTCGAGCTTGTGAAAAAGGGGTAAAAGTAGAAGTATGACCAAAATCATAAAATTTATAATTTCCAAAATGGTGTCCTTTACTTCCTTCACTTGTGGCTCTATCTCCTCGAGAATATACTACTTCGACAACAAATTTCTAACAACAACCATCTTGTACCGTGGATCAAGTACAACGTTGATAGAAGTGTAGAGTAAGGCTTTTCAACTTGATGTTTATTGAAATTGACAAACAAACTCAACAATAGCTCACTCCTATGGAGTAAGGCTAAACTCAAATGAGGTATCGACAACAACAAACAAAACAAGATATCATTGGCCTCTAGTGCCCTCCTTAAAATCAAATAGGTAGAATTCTACCTGGTTGGGCAATCTATCCTTAATTTCCTCCCAACAAATTTAGAGTTGGAGTCAGTAACACACTTTTCAAAGTCACACTGATGTCCATTGGATCCAACAATGTAATTTACAGCCTAGAAAAGTTTCAAAATGCTTGTATCTATCATTTTCATGCCCAAGTGGAGAATCAAGTTCAAAATATGAGTGCAACACGGCAATACCGCACATGAAAAAAAAACTCTCTTGTAAAGGAATGGTACCAAAAGAAAACAAATGAATCAATAAATCTCATATGTGAATTATAAATTGAATAAGTATTATAACTCCTTGTAATATTCAAAAATAATAAATGATGATATAATTGAAAAATATTTATCAAATTTTTATTTAATCAAGATTATATACTTATTATTATATACTTATTTTCTTTTACCCATTTGTCGTTCTAGGTCTCTTTTTTTACACATCCGGTCGATTGGCATATGAACATGCGAAGGTTTTTTTTAGTTGATCATTCAATCTCACTTAGGATTAGATGTGATTTGTTTTGGGTTTGGTTTGGTTTAGTTTTGGCCCAAACTTTAGCTTTATTTGTTTAATTTAGTTAGATTGGGCTACTCTATAATTATAATCACTTGGGCCAGTCAAATTGAACTTCATTTTTTTTTAGCTTCGTGTACAACTGTACCCACTGGCCACTGCACCCCTGTATTCACCCTCGTCTCCTACATTGATAGCCTACTAGCCTAGTACTCTAGTAGGATTAGTCGATCCCTAATTTTCTTACCAATCAAAAAAGTCGAAATAAAAAAAAAATCCACAAATTTGAAGCACCTAATCCACTAATCCTACGATAAATAATAGGATGTGAATATTAATTGATATTATGGATGTAAATATTAATTAATCATCGGGTCATCATTCTGTAACTTAGCTTCACAATCAAGATTTAGCATATAATAATAGTATATCTTTTAGCTTTATAATCACCTAATTATCCGTTGGCTTTAATAATACGTGTTGTGCTGGGTTTTTTTTTTATTTTATTTTTTTATAGATATGGAAAACTCTAGTCTAGAGCTGATCAAAAGTGGCCCGGCCGACCCGACTCGACCCGCCTTTTGCGGCCTTTAGACATAAAAATTAGGCCTGCACTTGGGCCTGGCCTGGCCTGGCTTGACCCGATTTTTTTATTTTTTCGTGCGGGCCTTAGATATTTCAAATTAGACTTTTTGGTTACTTTTTTAGACCCGGCCCCGAAAAGCCCGAAAATTCCGCCAAACCCGCACTAAATTTTCAGACTTTGGCTAAGAAAATTGTGCCCGAACCTGGCCCGCATTATGGGCTTGATTTTTTTCCATTGGCCCGGCCCGAACCTGGCCCACGATCACCTCTACTCTAGTCCCATATTTTATTGAAAACTCTTTATTTTTGCAGTCATTTCTTGTTCAGATTGTACTGTAATATAATGCTTTGTTGATTGGTGATAACCTTTCCCTATACTATCTATTAACCCGGTAAAGTTCACATTAAGTAAATTTCTAATTTTTTTTTTAAAACCCTTTTTCTTTATGTTGTGCATTTTATATATCCCAAAAATATTGATTTAAAGTTCAGGTATATCATTGTGAATAAGCTAATACGATATACCAGCGGGAAAAAACCTATACTATTTAAAGATGTTTATTATGGAATGAACATTTTCAGTTGGGTATTGTTTTCTTTCAGTTGGGTATAACTAAAACCCAAACTTATATAACTCAAATTATCATTCTTTTATCTCCTGGATCTCCTACGTCATCTTCTTCTTGGTCATCATCGTGCATTTAATTTGTGTGTCAACTACTAGAAATGCGATAACAACATACGATGGTTGAGGAGGTTTAGGGTGCGTTCTCTTCGTCTGAAATATTCTGATCTATTCTGATTTGAAAACTTATGAGAATTGGTGAGATAAGATCTGATCTGGTATAAGTTGAAGAGAACACACCCTTAGTCAGATCTGTGGTTTTTCTTTGCTGCAAAACTTTCGGTGGATGTAATAGTATTATGAGTATTGAGTGTTAGTTGATTAACTAAGGCAGGTTTTTAATAATGGTTTGGTTTCCAATTTCAAACTCATGGAGTCACAAAATTGCTACCTCAATTTTAGCATTTTCTTTATTCTTTTGGATTTAGTGTATGATTAGCAGATTAAACGATTTGATCTAATACTTTTAGTTACTTTTTTTAAAAATTCGTGTTTACATAACATTTGTTTACACGATAATGTAGATTAAGTCCCAATTCATGACTTTCATCACCCAAATACTCGTATCTCAAGAATTTGAGGCGGTCTTCTATGCTATTGCACAAAAAATTAATCCTGACAAGAAGGAAAAAAAAAAGACAAACTCAATCTATAACTTGACATAAAAACAAATCAAAAATGCCAAAATCAAATTATAACTTAACATAATACATCAAATCAAAATATGCCCATAATAAATAAAGAGGTTTTTGGAGACCAAATATTTTGTTTGGATTTCACGAATGCCAGGCCATGATGCAGTACTTACGAAATCTCAAGGTCGATAAATAATTTGGCATCCATCAACAATTTCATTGTTAAACAATATACTCGCACTACATATTTGGGTATATGCTACACATACACATATTGGACATATTGGGTAGGTTGAGGATGAGATATTAGATTAGTGATTAAGGTTTCAAAATTCTAGAAACGAGTTTTTGGATTCGATTCTTATTGCATGCATTTGCGAGGATTCCTTATTATCCCTCTTGCAAATGCGTGTGTTAGCTATTATTGAGCCGAGTGACTTATAGTAGGGCCGGTTCAAGTGTTTTTTTTTTTGTTTTTTTTTTGCATCTGTAAGGGGTATGGTAAGGAATCCTCATAAATTCATACGGTGAGAAGCGAACCCAAAACCCTGTGCCTAGAATACTAAGGGTCTGTTTACGTTTAAAGAATACAGCTGAACTGAACTGAATTATCCTGAACTGAACAGAACTAACTACAGCTGAAAGTAATATTTTATAAGAGAGGAAATTGAGAGTTGAACTGAATTGAACTGAAGTAAACAGACCCTAAAGCCTTAACCACTAGGCTAAGAGCTAACCCTAAAAAAAAAAACAAAAAGCATATTAGACAAGTTGATATAAATATAATAGATGCATCACAACACTATTTAATATTTATTGAACTATATCTTATGTAGCTATTGTAGCTTGTTGATTTGAACAACTAAATTGGACAGTTGTTTCCACATGTAAGAGACTCATTAACAAGAAAAACTAACGTATCAATGATTAACTTCGCCTCTAAGTAGCCAACAACACTATCGTAACGTAGCATTTACAAGTAATTTGTTCATTCACATATTTCACGGCCAAATTATTTTTCCCCCCTTTCCATTTAAACCAAACGGAACTTGCTTGCCCACTAGCTGTCATTTTTGGTGACAATCATAAACCTAATACATTCTATGACGTGGTTGTTTATGATTGGCTCAACTTTAATCATGAAACATATGCACCACCTACTACTTTAATTTGATTGGATAAATTTTGAAGCACCCAAGATCTCAATGTAGGGGCGAATCGGGGGTGGATGTTTGGAAAATTACGACATTCCGTATGTAAAATATACGAATCTGCCACCGCTCAAATGAAATAATGAATAAGATTTTTTTCATAATCAAATTACTCAATTTACCTTATAATTTTAGTTTTTGCTTTACATTATTTCCATATGTTGATAGAAACATGGATGGTATATGACCTAAACTAATTTATATATGTTGTACAATAAAATGAGATAGGAGGGTAGAATAATTGAATTTCATGTCAAAGGATCATGCCAGTAGTTGAGGCCCACGATTATGTTGTATACTCTGTCACTCTCCCTCACATAAAAGACCCTTTGGGCTTGAAATGTCGACGACGCATCACAGACCATGTCATATCTGACGCGAATTAATCCACTGAGAAGGGAGAGGGGAGGAGAGAAACGAACCCATGAGCTCTGCATCACAATGACTCTTAATATCATGACAAAAGATTATCTCAACCAAAAGCTTAAGTGTGTAGTAGGGGCTTGAAGTTTAATATGATATCAAAGCGACCCAACAGAGTTGTCGTCCTAAGTATGGGCTTGTTGTTTGGAAGTGTGTGACCTATCCATATTGCAAGTTTAAAGGTAGCTCATATTATAAGTTTGGTGGGCTACTTCTTAACTATCCACTAATCTCACTCAGCTCTCACCATGATTTCTCGTCATTTCTCTAAGAGTGAGTGCCTTTTATTTTCCGGTCAAAACATATAACTAATAAAAACTAATCTATCGTGACTAATTTTCTATTATCTACAGAAATCTAGGAATAATCAAAGTTCAAAAATGATCAATACCATTTTATAGAATGTAACAAGTAATAAAAAAATAATGTAAGGGACTATATATAATCAATTTTAAAACATTTATTTAATTTGCTACATAAAATCATATCAATTATCCAAATACAAATTGAATTACTCGCCAACGTAATGCTCTTGATTTTGATCATTCTAGGGCAAAACATGATCTTGATTTGGTGTTGTTTGTAGCTAATTAAGAATTGATGATTAAATTAGTAGAAAACTTGACACCTAATTTACTATTCATCCACGTTGGCGAAACTTTATCATATTTTAGTCAAAAACAACAACTTCTAGGAATTTCACAATAAAATAATAGCAAACTACAATTTGGCAACTATCTTCATTTTAATTTTTATTCAATCTCCTAATTGCTTCTAGGACGATCCATATCTCAGTATTAATTTTTTTTTTTTAATTAAAAAAAATAATAAAAAAAAGAATATTTAAAGCAGAAAACACTTCCAACATAATCCAAAGATGAGCCCTATATATATAGAAGTGAGATTGTGTTCAAATTCCCATATTTCACTACAAAAACCTTTTCTTTTCATACCATACCTAGCTAAATACAATTAAACCAGGTTCAGCTCAAACAAACAAGTCCTTTCATTTCAGGTAAATTAATTAATGGATTATTATTGGTGTGTTTGACATTTAGCTTTTTGAATAGAGTTTAAAGGTTTAAACTAACATTAGAGGTTTTGATTGAATCAAACTTCTAATATTGGTGTTTATTTGGTGGGGAGAGTTTTGAAATAGAGTTTAATTTTTGGACCAAAACTCTAATTTTCAAAAAGCTCCTCAGAGCAGTTTTTTGTTTAGGGCTTTATAAATCCTCAAATAATTTGTTATAAAGTGTTACCAAATAAATGTACATAAACAACAGTCAAATTAGCACGCATGCCGTTTCTAGGGGTGTGCAAAGAGCTCAACCGCACAGGGCCCCAAAAGGGCTAAAATTTAGTTTTCTTTTAAAAAAAATATTTTCTAAAAAAAAAGTGCTTATTCCTTCAATATTTTTTTTGGTTAAAATTGTATATTGTTATCTAACTTATAAACAATGTATTAATTTTAATAATATAAGGACCTAAATTCAATTTTTAGAACATGGCCTTTAAAATTTTCGGGACGGCCTTGCAAATCAGCAGTCAAAATCATTGGTAAAAAAAAAAGTTAAAAACTTTAACAGCTAAACTCTAAACTCTGTTTGTCAAACGGAGTAATTATTTATGACTAAATTAATTAATTAAACATTATTATTATGTTTATTATTAATTCTTGACAAATTGTTTTAGTTATCTTGTTTAATTTATATATTGATTGGAAATAATTTTATTGCATGGTTAGGGAAGAAATTAAGAGAAAATGGAGCACGAAAGGAAACTAAGGCCAGTGGCATCATTCTTGTTGTTCCTCAACTTTTGCATGTATGTTGTTGTTTTGGGGATCTCCGGTTGGGCTATGAACCGCTTAATTAATTATGGAACTGGTATGCTACTCTCTTTCTTACTACATTCCTTTAGAGTTTAGGCTCTGAACTGTTACTTTTTGTTGGTTACGTTTTAATTTTTTTTTATGTCACAGAAATTTTTTAAACATATGGTAATGATTAAGATAAAGTGGTATAATTTAGAAATTTATGATACAAATATGTGTGAATTAATTTCATTAATGTTACAACTGTATGTCTGTATATGTATAATATTAAAAAAAAACAAGATAAAAAGACAGAGACAAAATAATGGTTGTCATTTAAACTAAACAAAATTTCATGTCAGACTGTCCAATGGTACGGTTTGATAGAAAACCTTTTAGTATAAATTTTTAATTTTTTGTATAATTTGTTAAGCTTTTTTTTTATAAAAACAATAAATATGATTTTATGTTAAAAAAGTTACAATTTTTTGACAAAAAATTATTTCATTAGAAGACATGGAATTTAAACTATAAGATTAAAAAATTGTCTCTAATAACTGCTAGTATTAGTAATTTAGTAGTGTTATGCATGCCTTTGTTAAGAGAGTAAAAAAAAAAGGGTGTTAGATTAATTAGTAACTTATGAATGTGAGGAGATTGCTGGAGTGATGAATTCGGCATCAATTCTCCTCTCCCCCAAAAAAATGTAAGGATAATATACAGTATCGGATGCTAGCTTGTGAGTAGAGATGGCGGCGGACCGGATCTGGACCGGATCCTAATGGATCCAGATCCAGATTCATTTTTTCTGCCAAGATCCAGATCCGCTCTGGATCCGGCGGATCCATAGAGTGAGGATCCAGATCCGTATCCTGTGAATCCGGATCTAAAACGGGTCTAAAACGGATCCTCTTATATTATACTTACTAATTAAAACCCACTACTAACTTAGTACAAACAAATTAACATCATCAACATCCTAAAATCCATACATTAAATAATCAAATTGAATAATATTGGGCATTTGGGCCGTATAACATATAAAACTATCATTAATTTAGTACATGTTTTATTAAAAAAACGGATATGCGGATCTTGCGGATCCTGCGGATCCTAATGCGGATCTATAAACAAGATCCATATCCAGATCCGCATTTTCCCAGAGGATCCGTATTCGATTCGGATCTGTGCGGATCCAAAATATGAAGATCCAGATCCTCAAAAATGGATCTGGATCCGCAGATCCGGGACGGATTCAAGATCCGTTGCCATCTCTACTTGTGAGAGACAGTCTTTTAAAGCCCAATATATATTACCTTTAATTTTTTTTTGTAATGAAATGTGATTGGTCTGGTATTGACAGTTGGAATGGGACAAAACGGAGCAACAACCTATTTAATAGTGTTTTCGCTAATAGCGGGAGCAGTAGGGGCAATGTCGTGTTTGTTTGGGCTAAACCACGCTAAATACTGGTGCCACGATAGCTTGCACGCCGCCTCCGCTACCACCGCCGTTGCTTGGAGTCTTACCGTCCTTGCCTTGGGGTAACTAACTAACTAACTAACTCCTTACTCCATCTACTTCTATTCTCTTCTGTAGTTCTGTTCTCTCCATCCTTTTTTTTATTATGCTTTCTCCGTAACATATTAAATGCAACGATTTAACTTTTTTTTTTACTATATGTCAAATCGTTGCAGTTATTTTATTACGGAGAAATACTTAGTATTATATTGTTGCATTGCTTGCTTTAATTTTTTCACCTATACACAAGTAACTTTATTCTTGGTGGGTGGATGGTCCTTTTATTATACCAACATCACCAATAGAGGGGGAACATAGGGATGCTTTGGCTTTGGAATTAATATTATTTTTCTACTTTCTTAAACCTATGTCATTAAGATAGAAATTAGGGGGATATACAATACTACTTTTTTTAAAATAATTCACTTGTGAATCACCATAGTTCACAACATTACTTAGGCTATTTGCTTGGAGACAAATTTTATAGGAAATGTAAAATAGGAGTTTTGCTTGGTTAGCATGAAAAAGAAAAAATGGAGGCCATAGAAATTCTCTTCATGTAGGGAAATTACTTACCCAATCCCTCCCCCTCGGTATGTTAAATTTTTCATGGAAAGTGCAATTTTTTTTTATGTCAACCAAACAACTTTATGCTATGTTTGGATATAAGCATTTCATATGAAATTCTGGATTTGGGCCAAATTACATGTTTGGCAAGTAAAAAAAATTGGAATTGGATTTGGCCCAATTCCCAACTCAAATGATTAACAAGCAAATGTTGTGTATTTCAAATAATTAACAAAACCATATCATTTCAAATTCTAAAAACAACCCAAACAAATAACAGTCATTTGAATTGTAACATTTCAATTTCAAAAATTGAATTCATCAATTTCAAATTAAATGAATTCCACATATCCAAACACTACCTTAAAGTAATTCTTATGACAATTTTGTGGGAAATTATTTCCTTGATGAATCGGACTTAATTCATCCCTTATTTTTACTCCGCAAAGAATGTTTTGATTCTTTCTAGTGTTTAACCAATTTATTTGCAAAAATTTGACATTTTTTCACTTTATGTTAATTTATGTCAAATCGTTGTAACAAGAAGAATTGGCATAGGAAGCAAGTGGACCAAAATCATACCAAATCAATTATTTTTTGTTGTCCAACATGACCAAAATGTTGATTAATTTATTAAACTAGAATTGGATTATTAGTGGATCATGGAAATGACTATGAGCCTTTGCCAAGTCACACAAGCTGACAAGCATAGCACAAAATATGATTATTGTAATTTTATAGTGAAAAATTGGTAGCTTACAAGTTACAATAACTTTTGGGATGCAAATTATTATTGTAAAAGTCCTTGTAATTTGTAAACTAAAGTAACATTGAGGATAGATTAGGTTTAGCATAATCTTTTGGAATAATTACATTAATAGGTACCAACTATTTCACTTTTTATTTTATAGGTACAAACTTTTGATTATTCACCAGCGGCACGAACTATTACATAAAGTTGCAACGATAGGTATGGATGACCTATATTGCAACTTTATGTAATAGTTCGTGCCGTTGGTGAATAATCAAAAGTTGGTACCTGTAAAATAAAAAGTGCAATAGTTGGTACCTATTAATGTAATTATTCCTAATTTTTTGCTAATCAACATCATATATTTTCATTTCCTTTTCAGCTTTGCTTGCAAACATATCAAGCTCCACACCCACAGTCACCGCCTGGTAATTCTTTGATCTTTCATTTACATTTATTTCCCCCTAATTAATTTGTTGTTATTAGATAATTTAAAGTTACAAAAAAAAGTCCATTATTTATCCTTTTTTTTTTTGTATTAAATATTTTTATTTAAAAAAAACTAAAGAATTGTGAAAAAAGAATTGTTTAATTACACTTTTATGTTGGTGATTTTTTTTAAAAAATAATTAGTATAAGCATCACTTATTTGAAGTTCATTATACAATTTATATCATATGCTTTCAAAAAAAAAAAAATATTAAATTAAAATTCTTTGTGCCACTAGCTAACTTCTGCCATAATTTGTGCTAAATATGTACTCTCATTGGTCCACTTTTTTCTATAAATAAGATTAAAGGAGAATTTCAGACCATTAGGACCGGAATAATAATGTAACAAGTTAGCGACACAAAAGTGTGTCACAGAAGAATTAAACCCGCAAAACATGATCGATTAGTTGTTAATTATTGATTATTGTTTTTTTAAAAAAATTTGTTTTTTCACCTATAAATGCAGAAAACATTGGAGGCATTTATCATTATCCTAAGTGGAACAATGCTTTTGTACATTGGAGCAATTCATAAAGCAATCAAGAGAAGCACCTAGAGGTTGCATCAATGGTTTTTAAACACCCCAAATTTGTACTAATTTAATTTAAATTCAACCAACCATAATATGAAAATATATAATTAAATTGGTTTATGCATATTATTGTTTGTTCATATATAAAATAATGTAATACATATTGTTTATTTGTAATGTGCAAGTGTATGTAACTTCTTTTGTGTTTATGATTTTGGGAAGAAAATAAAAAAACCCTAATGTTTGTGAGTGTAAGCTCTGATTTGCAGCATTAGTTTTAACCAATCGCATTTGTGTTGCATAAGTAAATAAAGATTAAATTTTTTTAAAGAGAAATTTTTATGATAATTCATCTTTCACTAATCTTGTACCGTATAATCTACTATGTACATTGTATGAATTTTTATATACAAGTCCATCAATTTGTTGTTCATTTTTTTATATTAAGTAAGGCGAACCAGGCCCCAACATACAACTCCTATCTCATAATAATTGAGCTGACAACACCCGGAGGTTGGGGATGTCAATCATTCCTGGTCTCCGACGAGGAAACCAGGTGATGACTTGGTCACCAACCAAACCAAGCTCACATGACTAACTTAATTAGATGCCCAATATTATTTTAGCAACGATGGCACCGGAAATAATGTAACGTCAATGCGGATAACCCTGTCTAAAAACCAACTATTATATGTGTAGAAATACAACTAATCCTATACATAAGATCTAGGATAAATCCTCATAGGAATAGCCTATAACCCTTACACGCACATCTCATTAGTTAACATAACTATGTACTCCACCTGCAAATTTATAAGTAAAACATGCATAATTTCACAATAAGGGTGTATTCTCTTCGTCTTATTTTTTTGATCTGATTTGATAAGATCTGAAAATGTATGAAAATTTAAACTTATATTATGAGATCTGATCTGATATGATATAAGTTGAAGAGAACACACCCTAAATATGGATAACTAGCAATTTCCTACCAATCATTGACTTCAACATTATCATCAAATAATTAAAGAGTCAATTCATTATATATGATCATGACCATCACATAACACCTCCACCATATATATCATTATCAAATCATGAAATCAACATACATACTATGAATTTATCTTGCTTCATATCATCATCTTATCATACCATACCATACCATGTTTCACCCAAAACATACATGGGATTCAAGCAATGACTCCCCTACACAAAACAAGTTAGTTACACATGACATCAAATTGTTCTAGTTCCAAACTATTCACTTTTCCTATTTTCATACAAATTCCCAAGTTAATATTCTACGCTATATTCGGATATCTCCAAATAATTCCGTAATTAGTTCCTCCGTTTTCTTAGTTGTTACACTTAATTGTTTTATCTCTCACATATATTTCAAAAGTGTAACAACTAAAAAATACGGAAGAAGTTTGTTAAAAAAATCCAATTAGAATTCCAAGAAGTCCATTCGAAAAATCTCATCACGAAAACCGAAAAATTTATCATAAAATATCCAAATAATAATTCCGTCAAATTACAATCCAATATAATTAATAAAATATAATGTAATCAGTCCAAAATCTTTCATAAAATAAATCAAATAATAATACAGCTCCGTCAATTCAATTCAGATTTAAATCCAAATTAATGCAACGAAATTAATGCGCTGCTACTAGACCTGTCAAATAGGTCGGGTCGAGTTGGTGTAAAATAGTTGCAGGTTCAGGTTGTACCGGGTTGGGTGTTAGCGGGTTCGGGTCAGTATTAGCTTTTTATAACCCAAATTCTTCGGGTTGACCCAACGGGTTCAGAAGTTTTATAACGCCCTTTAATTTTTCATATTTTAATGCAATATATGTACTAAAATGTACCTTAAGCGTTCTAAAAAGTACAAATTATAAGAAATATCTTCATTAATAGCTAATTCATGGCAAAATGTTGATGTTATGCTTGTAGTGCACATAGCTATCACACTAATTCCCCAGCACAGCATGGTGAAATCTCTAAATTATCAGTAACTTTCCTTCGCTACAAAGAGTTATGTTTAAGACTGACCAAACTACTAGATGTAGAATCACTACATCACACCTAGTACGACAACTAGAGATGGCAATAGGACTCAGAGCCGACCTGGATCCATTTTTGCGGATTTGGATCCTTGAAATTTGGACCCGTACGGATTCAGGCCCATCCTAAAAATGCGGATCTGCATCTCAGACTTGAACCAGACCCCGTAGACCCGTTATATATAATAATAATAATAAAATAATACATAAATTACAATTCATAAGTTTTTTTCTAAAACTCTAAAATCAAAAGCCCAAATTATAAATTTGCAGTAATGTTTTGAATCAATTTTTTTTTTTTTTGATTATTTGATAGAACTTATTACCTTTTCCACAAAAAAAAATAAAATTCATACTTATTGAAAGAAAATACGGTAGACCCGCTTTGGACTCAGACTCGTTGGATCCAACGGGTCTGGATTTGGATCCGGATCCATGCATTCCATATCCGACGGATCTGGGTCGAATCTGGATCCAGTGTTTAAAAACGAATATGGGTCCGGGTCCACACAAACCCATTCCAAATCCGACCTGTTGCCATCACTAACGACAACAATATATACTCCATGTCGAAATACTAATGGTTCCATGAAAACAATAAAAATTTCTTGTCTCCTTTTCTTTTATTCTAGTCACATTTTGCATGCACTGCTACCATATACAATTAAAGATACCCATCAAACCACTTAACTTAATCCTCCATGAAAATTAAAAGTCTATGAGTCTGTATTTGTCAAAGTGTAATCTATAACTATATACTAAAACAAAATATGCCAATGTCAAGGTGCCATATGTCAAATTTTCATGAAATTTTTTCCTTCCAAAGCTAATCATGATATCACTTTCGTTCTAAATTTAATTTTCTTAAGCTTCAAGACTAATTAATTAATAAATGTTTTCTAAACAATTTAATGAGAATATGACTACACTTTCTCTATAAAAGTAATGAATAACATTTTCTTATGAGAACAAACTAAATAAATTGTGCATCGCACGGGGCTAACCTAGTAATATCTATTTAGAAATAGAAAAAGTGTTCAATATTGGATCATAAACTTGCACCATTTCCTATTCTTTAGAAGTTCAAAGCATTAGCACAATTTCTTTTTTGGTCAAAAATTTTTTTTATTCCTTTTCCAATCACATAGACATCTTTTCTTTCTTTTTTTTCAATTTCTCTCAATCCTTTTCGTCTTTTTAAAATTACAAATAAGGTTAAGATTGATATACGATGCAGTTTTGAAAAATAGAAGTATATTAGAAATTGGACTCATAATTTTTTATACGAGCTAAATTAAAACTTTTTTAGTTTTATTGGCTGTTTTCGGATCCAAATTCCTTTAACTTCACCACAATCAAATCAAAAAAACTTTAATTTGTGTTCATCCAATTAATAATCCGAAGTTGAAAAATTAGATAATATGAATTAAATCGAATTGGATATTGAATTTTGGGTAATGATACCCACACTCAGCTCCTTTCTAGTGATTTTCTCTACTAAATATATTTTCTATTGAGAGTGTGGATATAAATATTTGGAGTGTGGATATCAGTTTCCTGAATTTTATCCAAATTAAAAGACAAAAATATGTTATTCCTTAAAAACCACCCTAAAACACTTTGAAACAATTAAAAGTAGACAGAGTAAGTAGTTTGTAAACACCTACCCCAAACTCATAACTCACATAGAAAGTGCTATAATCTTAGAGGTAAGGTTAGCTTAGATATCCCAAAATACATCAACATCTATACTTTTTGTAATGGCCTGGCAAAGATTGATCAGAATATTACTTTCCCTCATCATAAGAACAAAGCAAAACAAAGTCATTATTAGAATATACACCCAAAAAAACTAATTTTCTAAGTCTTTTGAACAAGCTATGAAACTAAGAATCAATTCAACACCCTTACTTAGAGCTTTACCTTCAGTTTAAGGCATGTACTTTACAACCCTACAAAGAAGCCTTCTTACAAGAAAAGAACCAAAATAAACCTTTCAAATTTAATTTAATTTAACACCATATATATATATATATATATATATATATATATATATATATATATATAAACCCCCCTCTCTGCCACAACCTGCAAAACTCATCATTACATTTCAGCCTTAATCAAATTTTATTTTTTTTGGATATAATTTCCCATCCATAAAAACACAATAAAACAGAGAAATGGCAAATCAGTCAATGAAACCTGCTGCATCTTTGCTGCTAATGCTCAACTTCTGCATGTATGTGGTGCTCTTAGGCATTGGTGGTTGGGCTATGAACAGGGCTATTGATCATGGGTTTATCATTGGTAATGAATTTTTTTTGTGTTTTTATTATTTATATTATATATATATGATTACATTTTAGTTGTAGATTTGATCAGCTGATATAATATGATATACTTTGTCCGTTCCATAATAGTTGCAAAACTTTGACCAAATATACGAGAGTTTTTTTTTGTCAAAATATTGCAATTAATATGAAGCAGAGGAAATATAATATATGATATGAATAATTGAATATATGATATCAGGGGCCAATCTATGGGTAGGCCTACATAGTGTGTATATATATATATATTATATGGAGTAGGAGTCATGATTGGCTAAAAATCACAAAATTGTTGAAAACTGTTAAAAATAGAATAAAAATGGTACATTAGACGTTGGACGTTACAGGGGTATGCGTGGTTTTCAATTAAAGTTGTTAGTATTTACGAAAATTCCATTAATAATTGCACGCATACCCCTTTGTATTGTCTAATGTAGGTTTTTCACGCAAAAAACTTTTTTAATTAGTTGATTTTATTCTTACGGATCGAGTAGTGCAGTAAGAAATTAAGAATCAATGATATTGAGTTAGCTCAGTCGTTGATTTTGTACAATAGTAAAAATTCATTTATATTACAATAATAAAGGCTAAATTCAAGTCTTATGTCTATTGCTTTTACTAAATTAATTTGTGGTCTTTTTTGTTGCATTTCAACCTAATTCATAGAAAAAAAACCTTATAATTACGGTCCGTCCAGTCACCCTAATCAAAATTCAGGGATACGCCACTAATGATTTGATATGATAATTTTATGACAGGTCCAGGGCTGCAGCTGCCTGCACATTTTTCGCCGATATTTTTCCCAATGGGAAATGCGGCGACAGGGTTCTTTGTGACGTTTGCGTTGTTAGCGGGAGTTGTGGGGGCTGCCTCATGCATCTCCGGCTTCGTTCATCTTCGAGTATGGAGCCGTGAGAGCGCGCCTGCTACTGCCACCGTTGCTACCATTGCTTGGACTCTTACTCTCTTGGCTATGGGGTAGGCTTACTATTTATTAACCCACCTTTCATTTGTTAGCTTTACTCATTTTGCTTAGAAAGTCTGTCGGGATAACTTTTCTCTCAAAATTATTACTTTTTATACAAAACTTAACTAATTATTCATAAAGTTGTCTGCAACAAAAGGTTAAGTTTACAATTCAATAAAAAGTATTATCAAATTGTACGATGTTTGAAAGGGGATTTTGTATTACGTAATTTTTAATAATAATAATGATTCATGTGCTTCACGTTATTTGCAACCTATATTTGGCACACATTTTAATGCAGAGATTTATGCTTGAAAACTAGCAAAATAATTTAAATACAAGCAAAAAAGTAAACTACACCATATTATATTAATGGTAAAAAATTTGTGCTTTTACAATAAAATCTTTTTGTTAAAAAAAAAAGATACCCAAAGGATATGTTGCAAATAAGATGAAGCGGGGGGAGACTGAATTGCAAAGTAAGTTTCATGGATATGGGTACGGAATAAATTGATTTCAAAAATATAGAATACGGGTATGATAAATACTTTCAAAATTAAGAAATTTCTATCAAATTTACAATAAAATAAAAAAAAACTTTCAAAAGCATATGGGAAATTGAGAAAAAGTATGTCAAAAAATATTATTAAAATGGAGTAGAGCGTCAAGTATCAGTATCGTATCGATATCCAATAATATGAGTATGTCTACCTCAATAAAAGTATCCATGTATAGATATGTTGAAATTTATTGAACAACTAAAACAAGTCCATGAGCAAGAATCTTAGCTCTGTTGGAGCAAGCTTCGGTTACCCTGGCTTTGTCTCAGGTTCGAGGCTCACCCGACTCGTTGTGGGTATCCACCCCCCTGTCTCCTAAAATAGAAACAAGTATAGGGCCTCTCATCTACCTTTCCGTCTAAAAAAATAAAATATTTTTTTCATGTTAGGTTTGCATGCAAGGAGATCCAGCTGGAGTACAGGAATGCCAGACTGGTGGCAATGGAGGCATTCAGTATAATCCTCTCTGTCACACAACTTTTATACATTGCAGCACTTCATGGACCTTCTGCCTGATACGATATGATATATATTTCCCAAGAGGATTGATTTGAATTGAATTAGTCCATCCAATTCTTTCCTGATTTGATTTTTTTTTTTTTCCCAGGATTGTTATGATTATTATTGTTTGCAATTGGTTGATTTTGCTACTTTGTAAAGTGTGTTTCATTATTATGATTTGTGGTTTATCCCATTTGATTGTAAACATTGATTTATTAAATAAAAGACATGTTGAAGTATCAAATTTCTTTTTTGAGCAAGAAGTATCAAATTTCAACTTAATTAGACACACAATTATAATTTTTTAAGTTTATTTTAACACCGATTAATGGAGTACTTAGTAACGATTATGGCTTATTAATAAAGTGTAAGTTTAGAAGTGCCGCCGGGATGATTAAAAAATCGTGGATACAACTTAGAAAACTCCCCAAAACTCAAGAGTATATCTAAGAAAAAAAAAAAAAAAACCATGAAAGAATTCTATGGGCGATTTTTTTTTTCAATTAATCATTTTATCTATGTGAATATATCAAACCTTATTAAAATTTATTCAGTGAGAGGAACAAATTTTATTATTTACTTATTTGAAACTCATTGAATAATGTAAATTGAAAATTGACCTTGACAACATCAAATTACAAGATGAGTGTGAGGAGTCTAAGGACTGATGAGAGGAACAAATTTTATTACTTATTTGAAACTTATTGAATAATGTAAATTGAAAATTGAACTTCACAACATCAAATTACAAGATGAGTGTGAGGAGTCTAAGCATTGAGTGACATAAATGAAATATAAGGTTAGAGATTCTCCTTAAAACTATGATACATCGAGTTGTCACAACCTTCAAAGAAAAACAGGGTGACTTAATCTGAGAAGAATGAATAAAGTTTAACTTATTCAGCCCAACCTAACCCAGCCTTTTTTTTGCTGGCTTTGAGCATGTACACGTACATTAGGCTCGAATTTGGGCCCAACCTGGCTCAATTTTTTCTTTTCTTTGTGCGGATTTTGGACAATTAAAATCAGCCTTTTGGTTAGTTTTTAAGGCCCAGACCGCCAAGCCAGCACTAAGTTTTCAGGTTTTGGGCAAGAAATTTTTAAGCCCAAACTAAGCTCGGCCCGAACCCGGCCCTCTTCAATGAACAGCTTACAATTTTGAAATAAACAGGAAAAAAAAGCTGAGACATTCATGAATCATATGCCATGATCTTTATTATTAATGGACAGAGAGAATATGCATTTCCAGCAAAGTTAACAGCATGCTGAAACAAAGCATGCTGGAAATCAACTGGTGAATCTGAGGTTAAGTAAACCTTGCATATTGTAAGCAGACTCTTGTAAATGTAATCATACAGTAACATACAAATAAAACTGCTCTTCCAAGCGCAGGACCAAAAAAACCATACTGTTGTGAAAAAACGGGGCACGATATCAAACAAACTATCGACAAAAAGCGCTATAATAGCACGATAATTCAGTTCTATGTAGTACATTTGATTGGTAAGCCGAAAGCTCGGTGAACTTAAATATGACTATGTAATCAATAATTTCCTAACCATGTCTCTCTACTTGCCATAGACATATAGTTCTAGTCTCACATTGCTTGTAAGCTGAAATTTTGCCTCTGCATGAAGAGAAGACACAGACAAAGAAACCATTTATGTCAATTCAACAAATTAATACAACAACAATATCAAAACCTTATACTAAAAAAATTCTCACAAGTAACAAAGTCCTATTCAACTGTTTGCCAGTTTGCCACAAGAAAAGAAGTCCAATTAAATTGATAAAGAGGATATATGGGGTTAGGGAAAAGAAAGTTGAAAATAATACTTCCTCCGTTTCGAAATAAACGCAACAATTTCTATTTTAAGAAAGTCCTATTCAACTGTTTGCCTGTTTGCCACAAGAAAAGAAGTCCAATTAAATTGATAAAGAGGATATATGGGGTTAGGGAAAAGAAAGTTGAAAATAATACTTCCTCCGTTTCGAAATAAACGCAACAATTTCTATTTTAAGAAGTTTCAAAATAAATGCAACAATTTTAATATTTCCATTTTTGTAAGTCTTTTCTTCCTATCTCTCACATCATCACATACCCCACTTTCTCTCTATCCCTTTTATTCTCACAACTAAAAATGAACTAGGAGTCCGTGCCATCCAATTTGTTGCGTTTTTTTCGAAACAGAGGAAGTACATGGAAAATATACTATACATAGCTCTTAGGGCGATGTTTAAGGAGCTAAAAATTATAATATTTAGTTAAATCAAACATCTATTACACTAATTTTGGCGTGATTTTAACATACATTCCTAAATTATTACCATTTTTAAGACTACATATAACATTACCCATAATTAATACTAAACATCAAGCCGATATGTTACAACTTACAACTATAACGGTCCAGTCCACGTTGAATAAGAACAGCCTGTCTACGCAGGCACACTTCCGGCCGGCCACTAGTCCACTACTCAGGGTACCCACCAAAGTTGTATCCATACCCAAGCCACGCTTTTTGCCAAGGCCTAACTGGATTGTAAGTTTGTAACTAAGGTTCCATTTGTTTTCGAGGATAACATTATCCTCGAGAATTATTTTCCTCTATTCATTTTCCTTTGTTTTGCTAGGGGGAGGAAAATGATTTTCTAAGGGTAAAAAATTTCACTCATAAAAAGAAAAGCCACTTTCCTTCCCTACCAAGGTATGCCACATCAGTTGAGGGTATTTGGAGAATCCCTTACGAGATTCATAACATA
Source organism: Salicornia ramosissima (assembly GCA_951394345.1). NCBI lineage: Eukaryota > Viridiplantae > Streptophyta > Magnoliopsida > Caryophyllales > Amaranthaceae > Salicornia > Salicornia ramosissima. The sequence goes on along the minus strand of OX596240.1, from coordinate 3,941,887 downwards.
ATTAAAGACGTCAGTGTGGATTTATCTAGAGTAGCAAATTAAAAAATAAATCGTTGTTTTAGAGAAATCAATCAAGCAGTAGATTATCCATCCCACTTAGGTCATAACTATTAGGACCTCACTTGTTTCCTTGTCGGTTTCACCGTGTTGATTTGGCTCTTTCCGTCATCTTAAGCCAAAACGCTTTAGGCTATCCCTTCGGCATGGGATAGTCGGATTTTCTTCGCCTAATAAAAAAAAGTATGCCACATCCTTCACCTTACTCATTACTTTTGTTTTGTTCTCTACTCTCATCCTTCCACTCTTTTTTGCTTCTATTTTCTTTTTTCCCCTATGTTTTGTTCTCTACTTCCATCCTTCCACTCTTTTTTGCTTTTATTTTCTTTTTTCCCCTATATTTTCCTATGATCAAACAAACAATGAAAAATGTGTTTGAAAATCATGTTTTCCATCGAAAATTATTTTTCTTGCAATATTATTTTCAATGGAAATTGTTTTATGTCAAAACAAGCGGAGCCAAGACTCTCCGAGAAAAGTTGAGGCAAAACTTCACAGAGAAATTTGTCTAGGCTGATCATTGGTGCAATCAAGTAAACTGGACATTTGTATGCATATACTACTAACATAACGCGGATTATCTGTTTGGTAAGCAATCAACACAGAAGTGATTTCTACAAATTACTTGAAGTTAAGTTCAACAAGTTGCCTCCTACATATGTAAGATCAGTTCCCAACACCCCCTCTTTGGCTCCGTTTATCCTTGCTTCTCTAAGCTGTATATCCTTGTACAGAAAACATATAAACAATATCGTACAGTAACTTGATTTTCACAAGTAGAAGACTTGATTAACCTCCAATTGAACTGTGAAGTTTGGAAACACACAAGTTTGACTAGAGGAATATGCCTGATAGTGACAGGGAGCACAGAGACTTGCTATAGCATTCTTCTAACAACTCCTTTCCAGTTCAGACTTCGGAGTTAACAAGAAAGACAACTTCTCATATCACCAACTCTACACTAGAAAGGGAAATAAAGAATGATGAAATCTGTTGCTTTAGCTTTGCCAATCCTCCTACCCTCTAGTCACCAAGGGGGCTTGCTTTTTTCCAAGGTAGTAAGCAAGTTGAAACTTAATTATTTAAAGAGAAGTACATATCATGTTCGAACAACGATTGACAATAAAGAATCAGTTAAATAGACAGAAAAATTCATGTACCACAAGGGAAGGGCCTGAAGAGTAACACAACTTGCTTCATCTCCTTTCATTGTTAGTTGTAACTTGTATAACCTCAGCCACTCCTTATCCATCATAAAGATTTCATTGACTGAGATTGACAGAGGTCTAGGTAACATAAGCTAACATGTAAATGTCAGTTGGAAAGAAAAAAAAAATAAACGCTGACACTTGCATTCAAAAAAAAGCCTATACCACCAAAGGTGTGGTTAGGGTTAGCAAAATCAATTGCTTGATGCTACTTATGACACACAAGTATTCTATCATGGTATGAATACTGCAAAGTTGGTTTAAGACATTGAAACTAGCAAAGACCTCGCTCCCTCTCTCTCGCTTGTAACAGGGGCAGTTCCACCCTTTGGTATGTGGGGTCCTTTAAACCCACTTGAATATGAAAAATGGTTAGTTTTCTCTTAAGAATTATAGGATTTTCCAAATTTTTGCTCTAAAATTTGATCACTTGACCCCATAAAATTTGATAATACAATTTGACCCCACTTAATATTATTTATAGACCCGACACTGGCTTGCAACGTTGCATGGCTGAAACCAGATAGCAAATTTGTTATTATTTAAGGAACATCAGATCTGTATAGGTGCCATAGCTAACATGTAAATAGTAAGGGTTGCTCACTTGCTCTTGATTAAAAAAACCTCTGATTCAAATTCGGGACAGGATCAATTTACATTCACAAACAACCTATCCCACCTAAGATGGAGATAGAGTTTGCAAAATCAATCTAATTCCATGTCCTTGTTTGCTGGATCTTGCTTACGACACCCTAGTTCCCTATCATAGTGTGGATATTGCATAGTCAGTTAATCGAGAACCTGACCACATAAACATGAAGTCAGGCAGACAGGCACTATGTAATTATGGCAGATGTCATTCTGTTTTAATATCAGAACTCAGAGGCTGAAGCCTAATGAATTACAAAAAGAATATAGCTGATAGCAGGCAATGCCTTGAAATAATCAATTATATTCATAACATAAAATCACAGCATTTTAATTATGATGATTATAAACATAAGCTTCTGACTGACATTTTGTATGTATAGCTCTTCACTTGAAGAGCTTCAACATGCATTTTTCAATTATTTGTCTTCTACTGTTGCAAATTAATAGGCATAATAGTAGATGAACCAGGAATTAATCAAAAACATTATGTTTATGAATCACAATGCAACAATCACACAAACCATTTAGGGCATGTTTGGTTCAATACTAGGGAAAGGAAAGGAATAAAAAAAAGGGCTAGTAAAGGAAAGAAATATAAATCCCTATGTTCATTGAGTATGTTTGGTAATTTTATTTTTTTTTTACAACCACATGTAACATCAATATCTTTTTCTTCCAGTAGAGGAACCACAAAAGTCTTCAACCCAAAACAATTAGCACTAATCTAGTACTCTTTAGTCTTTACCGCCGTCCTCATCGCAGTCACGCCGCTCCACTTCACCGCCGCCCGCCTTCTCTTAGTGTCTCATCTCTCTCTCTCTCCTGGGTTTTGTGGTGTTGATGTTTATGGGGTAGTTAGGGTTTCGTAGTGGGAGAGTGTGAGTGGGTGGTGGGTTCGTGGGTGAGAGTGAGTTCGTCGGTAGTGGTTGTTTCGTGGGTGGGCGTGAGTTTGTGGGTGGTGGTGGTTTTGTTTGAGTGTGAATTTGTGGGTGGTGGTGGTTTCGTGGGTGAGAGTGAGTAGGTCGGTTTGTGGGTGGTGATGGGTTCACGGGTTGGTGGTGAGTTCAGGGTGGTGGTGGATTCATGTGAGGCAAGTCGTGGGTAGGTTAGGGTGGTTGTGGGATGGATGGTGGTTGGTGTGGGATAGGTGGTCAAACTTAAGAGGGTAATTGGGGAATTGGGATTCCCTAGGGGAGACTAGAGAATGATGGTAGAGGACTAGAGGGTGGAATTGGAGGGGGTAAGGGAATGATTGTTTTATCTTAACAAAGATTAACAAAGGGGATTTAGGTTGTTAATTCCCTTTCTTTTACTTGAAACCCCAAACCAAACAGCCCCTTAGAGCATCTCATGTGCAGAAAAAGAATATGCATCTAAAATTAAAATTGTGCATAAAAACTAAAAACCCACTTAGCCACTCAAAATTGAGGGAAACATATAGGCTTTCATTATCACATTCACATCCTAGGTAGGCAACAAAGGAGATCAATGCATAATGCACTTGAGGATCTCCCCATTACAGGTAAACTTCTTTTAAATCTTAGAAATTAAACTATTTTATCTGCACAAAAACTAAAAAATTTGGGCGCCAGCCGCCAGGCTTATAATGGACGAGACATAGCTACTTTATTCTCATTAACCCTAGTAAGTCTTCTTAATAACACTATAACTTGAAGGAACTAATGTCCAATGAACAATCGGCTAAACAAGACATAAGAAAAACAAATACATGATATGTACTCTTTTGAAGGATAAACAAGTTATCAACTGCAGACAAACGCTGAATAAAAATACAAGTAAATACAATGAACAAATTATTATTCTCACAGAGAGAAAAAAAGGAACAGAAGGGTAAATGTAATGAGACGGTATTAATAAAAGAAGATCCAAGCATAATTGAGCATTATTAAAACAGTAATTCAGACAAAATGGAAGTTGAAAAACACACCCTTGATACTCACCTAAATTATCTACTGACTCCACCTGACAAAACTTCAAAAAGCCCACAGCAATTCATCCAGGAAGTTCGTCGCGCTGGCAGTGGAGCAGAAGATATCAAAGGCTGCAAATTCAAGGTTTCGAGAAGACGAACATGTTAGGGGAAAAAAAGAAGTTGAATTTCACTTCATCAGTAAACAGACAAAGAAAAAGAAACCAATATACCTTCTCTTCCACATACTTATGCGTCTCTGTCTCATTCACCTGATTACCATCACATCCCTCGCAACAAGCATCTGCAGACCTTAAATCACGAGACTCAGGTAAGCCTTCACCATCTCCTGCTGAAATGTCAACAGATTCAGGCAGCTTCCCAACACCCTGATCCACAACTTTACTCATTTTCATCTCAATCTTCTCCTGAACAAAGTCTTTAAAGTTCGCTTTCTCGTCTACTGACGGTAAGGCTTCATCCAACCTTTGCTTCCATTCAACGGCATGCGATATCAACGAATTGTCAGAATTTTCTTGTTGTGGCCATGAAACCACCTGCTTAACTGACTCTTCAAAAGGGACTTTCTCCTCAACCCAATTGTAAACCTTGGAAATCACCGGATTCTCCCCGGTCTCTGCTACCACCGGCTTCTCCTTTTCGACACGAACTTCATCATCCTCTGAACTGCTACTACTGGAACTGGAATTTTTATGTTTTCCATTCTTAGATTTGTCAACATCATCATCAGCATTAACCATCACATCGTGAACATACTCCTCTGACTTTATTTCCTTTGAATATTCTCCACTATTTTGATCACCCAATTTTACTTCCTCCTTTTCACCAGTTTCCACAGAAACCTCTCTTTCACCTTCCCCACCATCACTATCCCTCTCATCATGAGGTTTAGCATTATCAGTTCCTACCATAATTTCATCCATTGCACAAAACTAAATCAAACTCAATAAACAATAATAATAAATTTTTTTAAAAATAAAATCAAACAGTTTCAAGCAACACCCACCAACCTAATCACCCCACCAAAGAGTACAAAACAATCAACCAATCAATTTTTTAAAAAAAATAATTCAATCTTTCAACACAGAAACAACTCTTCTCTCCACACCCTATATAAACCCCACATTAAACAAGATTCACATCAAAATAAAACAACAAATCGAAAAACAAACACAAACCCAATACCCAATTTCTAAGCAAATTAGCAATTAAATACCCAGAAAAAGCAAAGATTGATGATTGATAATTGATTGAAAGACAGATAAGCCATGCGAAGAAGGGTTTTTTAAATTAGAATCAAAAAAAGGTGATAAACCCACAAACCTTGATCACTAGAAACATCTTTGTTGGTGGTGTTATGGGCTTCCTTTTGCAACTTTTTCTTGGCAGCTTTTCGCTTCTTAGCACCAGAAGGCATGATTAGTAGATATGGGGTAGAGAGAGAAACAATAATCTAGAGAGAGAAAGAGCAAATTTTGAATGTTTTTACAGCTAATGGGGACTGCCTAGATCGTGGGATGTCCCCTTTTTTTTCCTATGAACTGAACTGGTGTTTATTTACACTGAATCTACACTTTCATGTGTAAAAATTCAATCTTTCTTTCTCTACAAATTAATGAGTTCACAAATATGAATTTATTTATTAATTGTATTAAAAAAACGCTCTCCTAACTAATTCCAAAATGTCACACCTCACTTTTGCAGTCTTTCTCAGTCTAAAAAATTGCTGTAGTAATATTTTTTTGCTGAATATTTGGCATTTATGGAATAGTAGTGGTAGGTTGTAATCTTGGAAATTTTCAAGAAAAACAGATATGATATGATATCATAAGTGCATTATTGGTTTCAAGCTTCAACAAGTTAATTTGTATATACTTCGTAATGATTTAAGGGTACAGATGAACAAACTAATCAAAATGGTTTTAATACAAGTAAGATTGAAATCATATGTTATTAATCTTAAAATTATTTTTGATCAATTAGTTCGTTTGCACCCTTAAATCGTTTTATTAAATGCGTACAAAATAAATTGTTATCATTAATATGTTACAGAGGGGGTATAACATAACTTTCAGCTCAATTTTTGTAACTTTCTTAGTATAATTTATAACTTTTTTGTACATTTTGTTAAATTTGTATAAAAAGTTACTCCCCCCGTCCCTTTTAAATGCTACATAGAGAAAATTGGTGAATTTTAAGATTTTAGTTGGTTTTTTTGTCATCTAGTGGATATAAGTGTAATTTTATAAGTGGACCATAATATCAAAACTAGTAAGTGTGAATTTATATGTGGGTCATAATATCAAAACTAGTAAAAGTTGAATTAATTAATGTTATGTTAAAATTATGGGTGTAATTTTATAGGTGGACCATAATATCAATTATAATAAAAGGGAAAATGAAGCATTTATTTTGGGACAAATGGAGTATAATTTTGTACTAAAAAATTAAATTTTTAGATAAAAATTACTCTGTTAGACTGTCTTGATGGTTTGACATAGGCTTGTTGCACAACTTTGGAACTTATTTGAGATTTCCACAAAAAATAATAATATTTTTTTTTTGAAAAAAATGAATATTTGTAATAGAATTGAAAATAAAAGGAAAAGAAATGAAAAAATTTGATATTTGATTTAGATAAGCGGGATAATTTAGGAAAGTTTAGGAAGACCATGGATTGACTGATGAGGATAGAATTATGAGGACAAGTGGGGTTATGTGCAATTCAGTGAGTGGTCGTTGCCTGCCAAGGTTTTTAGTGTTTTGCTGTTTTTTTGTTTTTTCTTTTATTTTTTTTATTTTCCTCTCAACTTTTGGGCAACATATATATTGATTTTTGACCACCCAAAATAAATAAATAAATAAATTTTGAAAAAAATTGTAGACCCAAAGAGATGTACACGTGTCTGCTTATTGTGAATGCAAGTATGCACGTACCTTTCATGAGGTTATCAATTTGAGGTGAATTAATGCTAATCTTTTTACAAAGTTGTTTGTAATTAGTTTGCAATGAGACAAAAAAAAAAAAAAAAAGAATAGATTGTAGGAAAATTATCAACAACTAATGGTGTGAATGGATTAGTAGGAGGTAACTAGAGTTAGGTATAGGTCGGACTGATACGAGGGCCAATTTGACATAATATGATTTGAGTCTAGCCTAACCCCGATAGGATCCCGCTATGAGCACCATAAGGCATGTCATGAAGGCACAACTTGTAACGACCCGACTCGCTTAAACCGGCGCGGAAGAAACCGACGAGTCGAGTAGTTATAAACTACTACTCAAAACCTAAGAAATTAAAACTAATTCCTCGAAATATTATTAATAAACCACAAACGTACAAATACCCACAAGTTTGTACATACTAATCCCAAAAGTCAAACTAAGAATACTAAACATACAAGTAAACTCCAACTACAGGTCAGAGTTATAAACAACGTAAAAGAGTCCATACAATACTCCATTACTATCTAAAACAATAGAAAACAGTAAATACAACAGATAATAGTAATAACAACGTCGCTCGCCCAACCCAAAGCTAAGCAAGAGCATCGTCATCTGAAGTACCTGAAAAGTACAACAACAGTCCACCATCAGTGGCGAGTAACATAACTGACTCACCCTAATGGGAACACACATGTACATAGCATAAATCAAACATCAATAACCACAATTAAATCCCAAAAAGACACGAGAACATCCTCAAACTCGTAATCTCAACTCGACTCAACTCGACATCCAACCTAACTCTATCTTTGGCGCAATCATTCAATTTCTAGACCGGACTGTGCTCGTACGAACGCATCTTACGCATTCGAACTTTCTACTATGCTCGGATTTGAGAATCTTACTCCCAAACCCCATGAAACCAATCTTACTGGAAATCCATGTCTCGTGAAACCAATCTTACTGGAAATTCACAAAGATCACATAGTATGACTCCAACTATCCCAATACCGCGGATGGAATAGGGGCAACGTCTTAACCCAAAAACAAAGAATCTTACTCTAAGTTTTAGGCGTCTAAAAATGAAATCAAGCTAAGTAATTAATTAATTCATTTACTCATTTTAATCATATTATTCATTATTACCTCAACTTAACTAAACTAAGTTCAAGAACTGCCTAAAGCCTCGATTCTCGAAATTAATCTAGCTAAAACATCGAAGTTATTCTCAAGAACTGCCTCTAGCCTTATTCTTGAGTCTAACTAATCATTATTCATTAATCTTTAATCATTCTTTAACCATATTAGACACTTTCTTTATTCTTTAAACCGTTTTCTTTAACTTTCAAGATTCAATCAAGAACTCCTAAAGACTCATCAAGAACTCATAAAGAACTCAAAGAACTCATAAAGAACTCATAAAGAACTCATTCAAGATTCAAGATCTTCAATCAAGAACTCAATCAAGATTCAAGAACTTCAATCAAGAACTCATCCAACTTACATAAACCACACGCATGAATTGAAATATAACCATGAAATTATCAACTTACTAGTATCCGAAATTCGTCAAACTTTAACATGATATTCATGATCATAAACCGACACATAATCAATCGTAAAATCATGAAAAATCATCATCAAAACACCATGTAAACATATAAAAATCAGATTACGAAATCATACATAAAGTCATGGATATTCATCAACAAACATCCCAAACATGCATTTAATCTATACTATAAACAAGGTATACCAATTAAGTTGAGTTAGTATGTTACCTAATCAAATATAAACACGTAGATAATCCCCAAAACTTGCTGCCCGGAACGAGCCACCTTTGGCCAGCAACACACGCACAATACGGTTCACGAACACGGCCAAGCACGGCTGCCTCACCATGAACCACCACCGCACGGACCAGCCCTGCACCATCACGTCCCAACCATGGACCAGCCACGGACCAGCCTTGCCTCCAACACGTCCCAGCCACGGCTGCCTTGCACGACCCCCAACACGCATCTACTAGCACCACGAACCAACACCCAAACTATCAACCTACCCTAGTGATCTTGAATGTACCAAATAAAGTTTAGGTTGTGTTTTGATACTTAAAGATCAATGGATGATGAATCTTTAAGTTTGGGTTAAGAAAAGATGATGAACAAAGTTAGGTAATCATAAGCCAAAATGGCGTGTGAGCATGGAGAGCAATGGAGGGAGAGTTTCAATTTGATTATGGCAAGTGATGGTTAAATGGGCAAAAATAGTGTTGATGCCTTACTAACAACCTCTATTTATAGAAGTTAGTTAGATTTGAACACAAGGCAAGTGGCAAAACTTGCCATACAAACAAGGGGGCCGGCTAAAAGGATTAAAAATGGGCTAAGAGATCAATTGGGCCACTTGCACTAATTCATGACTAATCATGATTAATTTCGCACTTGGCCCAAAACTAAATTAATTGATTAGAAAATTAAATAATAAAATTCTAATTAATTAAAATAAAATAAAATTAAGAAATATTAAACCATTAAATAAAAATGGTTACACAATAGCAATTAAAATAGTCTAAAATAAATTTAGACCATGCACCGCAACAACAATAATTACAAACTAACAATACGAAAATAGCCCAAAATCTGGGGCGTTACACAACTGGTGGGCCATGGGGCATGGGCCACGCATGGAGAACATTTTAAAAGTTTGGCAAGAATCCGACATGAACACTTGGGTTGTGCCAATCATTATGGAGGCCCTATGCAATTTGTGCATCATCGATAAACGGACCCCTAAATTTATACGTAGTATAATTCACAATTATTGTATCAATTGCCGTGCAATTTGAGTATCCATTGCAAAACTAATGTCATTTTAGAATGTTTATTGAATGTCTAACAATGTTTATAATAAGCAAGATACATACATATACTCCCTCTGTTTTTGTATGTTCTCCCCAATTCGAATTTGAGAGAATGTTACAGAGGTAGGTATTAAAGTAGAATATTGATTGAATCTTGAATAAAAATATTATATAGTGAGTGAAAAAAATGGTGATATAAGTCACTGAGGGAGGGGATGCAAAATTTTTAGAAGAGATATAAAAAAAATACGATACATACACATGGGATTAAAGTATAAGATGAGAGTTAAATTATAGACAATAAATGAACATTTATAAAAATATTCAAAATGAGATGTTTTTCTGAATGTTTTCATTTTTAAAAAATAAAATTGGCATGGGAAGAACTTTTAGAACATATGAATATGATAGTATGATACAAAAAAAAAAGGAAGAGGAATGTGTAGCTATCATTGCCATTGCCACTGAGAAAAAAGGAAAATAAAAAAAGGCTTCTTCGTAAACAATAGGGATTCGAACTTGCATCAATCAATAATTTGCAACATATGTGTCGCATGCTCAACCACTCCACCACACTCTTTTTCATTTATAGCGGGCCCGGCATGAAACGTGGGTTAGACTGTACACATGCCTTATATTTTATAACTTTGTGCGAGTCCGACATGGCACCAATTTTTTTTGACATGTTATAGTCATGACATGTTGTGACATGAGGCATGTGGGCTACTGGGCTGTCCCAACACGGCCTGTGCCCACCTTAATTTAGAGGTAATCGTCACATCCATTTAGTAATTGTTGGAAGTTGTTGATGTTAAACCAATAGACAAGAAAGAAAAATCACAAAATGACTTGGTACCACATCGTAATAAGAGAGAACCATCCATTGATATTGAAGAGTGTCTTACTTTAACCTACTTGATAGAATGGCAGGCGGGCTATTATGCCAGACACACATGCATGCGCCGAGCCGAGTTTGATCGGGTCGGGTTAGAATCAAATATTATGAGTTCCATTTAAATTTGTGAGTACACACAAATGTCTAAATTAGATGACTTAATGAATCAAGAGTTAGGGATAGGGGAATCATGAAGTCATTTGATGGCTTAATTAATAATTAAGAGGAGTTGAAGAAATTTGTGGCTATGAATCTATTTCACACCATGAAGTCGCTCCCACACACTTCATAACCCCGAAATATTTGACTACCATATTTTCACTCTTTTAGTGTGTCTTTCCACACAGATATTATTGGGTAAACATGAGTCCACTAGTAAATATTGTCCTCTTTGGGCCTTAGCTCGCAAGAATTTGCTTTGGAGTGGGAACGACCCACCTAAACGGCCTCTACTAGGTTAAGGTATCAATATGTATATAAAAAGGACTTCGTTCTCCTCAACTTCCGATGTGGGATGGTTGGGAAGGGAGTAAAAGTTTTATGTTTGTTATTTGGTTTACTTATTTTCTAAGTAACTTTGGTTCTTCATAATTTTGTACTATTATTTCTTAATTATTATCATATGATTTGTGTTATTGCCAATTTATTGACCCACATTGGAGACAAGGCCCAGTCAATTGGAGGCCTAAGAAAAGCCCAAATGCATCAGCCCAAAATGGAGCCCTAAAGAAGCCTCAAGTAAAGGGGTCACGTGGCAGGACATTACAGGTCCACGTGGCAAGACACTGAGTCCACATGGCAACACCTTACTGGTCCACGTGGCACCATTTCATGAAGACACGTGGCAGATTCAATTTCAGCTTGAAACTTAGGCAAGAACAACAAAATGAATGGAAATATGTAAAACTTGTATCCCACATTGATAGTTTACAAAGGGTAGTTGGAAGATTCTTGTATATAAGGTTTAAAGTAATGATTAATGCACAGATTCCCATATTTGCTGATTTGACAAGACATAACTTGCAATTTGTCAATTAACCTTAATCAAACTTGATTAGCAACAATTTGAGTTATTATTACCTTTTTGCACATTTAATTACTTTTATATTTATTTCTATATTTAAAACTGCATTTATTAGTATTTGGAACAAGTTTGTAGCATAGAATCGGCTAGCTGTCTCCTTATTTACAAAAACCCCTAAAACAATTTGTATGATGTTTAATTCTAGTTTAGTCATGAGTTGTGGGTAGTTTAATCCTAGAGTTTTTGGTGAAACCCAACTTAAATTTCATGGATTAGTGTCCTTGTATTATACTCCATCCGTTTTTTGTTATAACGCTTCTATTTTTTACACCAGCGAAGGTAGATTTTTAAGGACTAATATCTTTAATTATGTATTTGTAAAAATATTATAAAAAAACAATATATTAAAAAAATACATGTTGAGACAAATCTAATGAGACCTCACAAATTATTTTTTCCCTTACATATAAATCACAAATAATAATCAAAATGCACTCTGTTAATACTGTCAAAATGTAGCAATAAAAAAAATAGCGGGAGTATAGGGTGATAAAGTACTAACTATGTGCTATAATTTACTATGTCTATGACCGATCACAGTATAAATTATGCTTAGATTCCTCAATGAAGTACCAAGACTAATCCTTTTTACAAATACATAATTAAAGATTATAATTAAAAACATTAGATTTAGGAAAATGCATCATCAAGTCTATCCTAGTGGTTGCATCAATTATTGAACATTCATTGCTTTGTCTTTTTTTACCATGCATTTAGTTTTTTACTAAAACAATTATAATAACTTTTACTTTATTTTCCAAAGAAAATGTACTTTATTTTCTTTGCGTTAGTAATTGTATATTGTTTTATATATAAGTTTCAAATAAGTGTTTTGATTGTCATTGATTTTTGCTACCTCATGCCAAATCGTTACAGTTAAAAAAACAGCGGTCGTAATATATTTGGAAATAAGTACTTATTTTTACCATTAACAAAATATAAAAGAGAAATTCATGAATACAAATATATGAAAGTGAAATACTTTTTTTTGTGCAATAGTGCAATTTTGTATTACAAGAAATGAATACATAATCATGATTAAAAAAAAAGAGTAGAAAATTTCATTATCAACATTAGAAGACATGGAATTTATGAACATAAAGTAATTTCATTGATATCAATCCAAATTCGAAATCATTATTTAAAAACTTATAGTTGTAAGCTAATTTTAATTAATTTGAAAATTATGCATATTTTGGGCATTACTTATTCTCTATTGTCTAATATAACTTAAAAAAAACCCTTCGAACAAAAAATAAAAGAAAAGCAATTAAGTAAATTTTCCATCTACAATAAGTTTTTACCAATTTTTATATATAAATATTTAATTTGTTTAGACATTTACCTTAGTTAAATAAATCGAACATTTGGTCGGGTATTATCTAGTAATTTAACTAAGGTAATAAATTGTGGCAGTGGTAATAGATTATGCTTAGATTCCTGAATGAAGTACCAAGACTAATCCTTCACCTTAGTCTTCTTCCACTCATACTCTTCCCTCCCCTGTCCATTCTCTTACTACCCGTTTGGTTTTTGGTAATAAATTGTAGTAATGGTAATGGATTTAGGGTGTGTTCTATTTGTCTTATTTTTTTGGATCTAATTTAATAAGATAAGATCTGAAAATGTATGAGAATTTGAACTTATATTATGAGATATGATACAAGTTGAAGAGAACACACCCTTAATGTGTAATTTTGTTAAGAAATAACCTTATACGAAGTAATTCCCATGTAAGGCCCTGTTCTTTAGAACTTAAAAGCTACAGTAATCAGATCAGATCAGACATTATTATTATTATTATTATTATTATTAATTTCGGGCATCGTTTTTCCGCTCGACATTTTTCGACGACGGTTTTCGGACTGACTTTTTCAGCGTTGATTATTCGGCCAACTTTTCCGACGACGGATCAATGTGCGAGTTTTCCAGCGACGATTTTCGGGACGACTTTTCCGACGACGGTTTTCGGACTGAATTTTCCGGCGGTGATTATTCGGCTGACTTTTCCGGTGACGATTTTCAGGCCGAAGTTTTTCGGCGACGGTTTTCGGGACGACTTTTCCCACAACGGTTTTCGGACTGACTTTTCCGGCGGTGATTATTAGGCCAACTTTTTCGGCGACGATTTTCAGGCCGAGTTTTTCGGGGACAGTTTTCGAGACGACTCTTCCGACAACGGTTTTCGGAATGACTTTTCCGACGGTGATTATTCGGTCGACTTTTTCGGTGACGGTTTGGTCGAATTTTTCGGCGGTGATTATTACTACTACTACTTGAGAAGTTCGAACAACAGAGCAGAACTTCGAACAGTGACGGACGGTTGAACCGGGGATGGCCGACGGGACGACGACACTTGGCAGAAGAGGGGAGATGGCCAACGGAAATGCTGGGGCTTGAAGAACTAGGGTTTTGAAGTTTTGGAGTGAGATTGAATGAAGAGGTGAAATGAAATGGGCTATCATAATAATAATTATAGTAATAATAATTATAATAATACTAATTATAATAATAATTATTATTATAATAATTATTATTTTAGTAAATATAATCATGTATTACCTTTCTCATAAAAAAAATAATTATTACAATTATAATAATGAAAATAAAATAAAAAAATATAAATAAAAAAAAAAAATAATAATAATAATTCAAATCAGATCAGACAAACTCAAATCAGATCAGTCATAAAGAACAACCTAAAACATATTTTCATTCCCAACTTGATTTTTTTTATTACCATCCATTACTATAGAGGAGAGTAGTGGTGTGCATCGGTCCAGAACTGGATCGGAACCGGTTAGATCGGTGGACCGGAATCCACCTCTTTTTTGGACTTGGACCGGACCGGTTTGGACAGGTTTCTAACTTTTTTTTTTAAAAAAAACTTATTTCTCTAATCGGTTCTGGTTTGGACCTGACCGGACCGGAATTTCAATACTCTTTTTTATTTAAAAAAATTCATGTATTAATTTTTTTAGATTTCGGTCCAAACCAGTCCGAACCGGAATCACTATTTTCATGGACCGAGGACTGGACTGGTCCGGTTCATGTCCAAATTCCGGTCCGGATCGGTTTATGAACACCCCTAGGGGAGGTTGGTATCATATGAGAATAGATACTTGTAAAGAAAATTAAATAAATTTGAGTTAAACTAGCACCACCGAATGGATTTTGATTTCACTTCCAAATTTAATTATAAATTAATTCTCATTACCACCATTTATAACCGACTATCAAACGGACCGTTAATGTCAGTGACATCGATGTCATAAAGATGATCATGCATTCATGCAAGCTAAGGTTGCATTTTATTCCAGAAAACAACGATGAGAGCTCTAGCACTTCATTGCCTAAAGGGAAAAGGCAAAATAGGATGTACTCATGCAAGATGATCATGCATTCATGCAAGTAGATGTTTTCACTCATAGTTTCTATATGCTCATTGTTATGAACTTACATTGCAAATAACAATATTTTATTTGGAAATATTAACTTGATGTTTTTCACGTAGGTGACCTGTCATCATGCCTCGTAATCGCAAGCTAGATTTGAACTTGCAACCTCTCATAAATCAAGATTATATATTTACCATCTCACCTAACTTTTATTAATGATTTAATTAACAATGTAATTTTATATATTCCTATTATTGAATATAGAGTGTTTTTTTTTTCTTCACAAAAGTAGAAAATACATACATATCAAGTAAAAAGAAAGTAACACCCGGGGCAATACCCGTGATAACACACTAGTCTATAATCTATAATCTATAATTAAATATTTAAAACAGGAACTTTAAGCGCCACGTGTCATCCATTTGTCACTCCTTACTTTTTTTCTTAAATGTCTCCTTACTTCTATAACAATCGAGTTTCACTTTAATCCTCAATCTTGTGAAATCACATATCACAACAAACGAAATCGCCATACTTAAAGTAACTCAAAATGAAAATAGAAATCATACATTTTGCTTCAAATAAGAAAAAAAATCCATAAAATTGCATAATAATTGGTTTAAATGATCAAACCCCGTGCATAGCACGGGGTTAAAACTAGTTAATAATTATTTACATAAATTTTATCCCTTATGGTGTTGGTGTTGGGTATTACTGTTGTTTGCGTAACGATTAATGATTGATGGATTATTGTATTGGAGATTATGAATTTGCACGCTATTATTCTCCTCTTAGGGTTATAACACAATTAATTGATCTAAAAAAACTGGACTATAAACCGCTACTATCAGAAGCGATTTTTAAAACCGAATTAAAAAAACAGCAACTTGTGTGGTTTTCTTAGGAAGCCGCTACTTATGACCGTGGGGTCAATGCTAATATGAACAATATAATTGGAACTAAAAAGAGGCTAGCTGCAAATTTGGAATTGATTTTCTTCCAAGTCCTAACTAGAGCTGTAAAATAAGTTATTCGAATGAGTTTCATGTTAAGTCATGTCAGGTTAATGATTAAACCATATTCAGGTCGGATTAAGGTATTTTTAAATCATCGTCATCATTAGGTTTTTGCTTCTCGTCTCCAGGTTTGGATCGGTCTATTTTTTGCCAAATCAAACCCAGGTCCAGATCAATCCATTTTGAGTTTGAAGCAGATAACATTCGAAATAATTCAGATTATTAACATGTTTGATTCTATTCGGATAAGTTACAGGTCTAATTTGTATGATACATTAACGAATTCAAGTCTTCAACATAAGTGTAGTTTAATTTCAGATCGGACACAAGTTTTATTTAAATATGAACAATTTGATAAAATCAGTTATGGATTAAGCTCAATTCAAATAGAAATCTCATTGAAATCATAATTGTGATAGAAATTGCTAAATCATTCTACAAACATAGTATAGTGTCTCACTTTTTGCTTCTCCTTCGTGTTCCTCTAGATTTACTGGTAAATACTAAGAAACCAAACCTCATATTATTGCACATATTTTTGGCACTTCTTTCTATTTCGAAGGCAAATGGATTCTTTGAGAAGACAAGCCAGTAAATTTCGAGATCAAGTTGCTAAGCAGCAACAGGTAATTCTTTACTAATCCCATTTTTTACATCCTTTAACCCCTTAATTTGCAGTCTCCCCACAAAATGAGTGCATTACAAACCTGAAAATTGGTGTGTTATTGCATTTTAGTTTATTTCTTTTGAGTTTCCATTTCACCCCAGCAATTCGATGCGGTAATTTTGGTTATCCATGTTGATCTATCTTCTTGATTTATTCAATTTTAATTTGAGCAAAGGGTGGCTTTATAAGTTTACTGTAAATTTCTTGATTTAAAGTGGTATATCATGTATTATGTAAGTATTGGTAATTTGATATCTAACTTTATTAAACCCTTGTGTTGATACTCCTAATATACCAAAATGGCACTAAAAATAATTAGTGGAAATTTGAAAGTTGGAGTTGATTTGATACTCATTGTAGGGGTATTTATTATTTAAATTGGATGATTGAAATTTGTTTTCTTGGGGGGGGGGGGTTGTTGAAACTTTTAGGCCTAATAAAATAGTTTTAGAATTTCAGGGAGGCAATCTGCCAATTATTTGGCCATTTTGTGTTGTTTCTCTTTGTATAAGAGTGGTAATTAAACAACAAAATCCTTGTTCTGCATTTTTCAGGCTGTGATAAAGCATATCAGTGGACCTGGCTATGAGGGGTCAGAAGTAATGGTCATTGATGAGGTTGAATTGCAGAGACATCAACAACTAGACAAGTTGTACAAAACAACTCGTTCAGGAAGGGTAATGTAGCTTCTGCTAATTTATCTCCTTATGCTTGTCTGTTTATTTATGTTCTTTAGTTACTACACGTTTAGGGGGTGTTTGGTATAGATAATTTTGATGTTGGAAAGGGATTCAAATACTTGTTTTCATTTCTTATTGTTTGGTATGAGCTATAAGTAACAAATATAATTTCTGGAGGGTAACAAAATCCCCTCATTTCATTTGTTACCCATTTTGTTACCCTTGTCAAAGTAGTGGCAACAAATTACGTTTCCTTTCTCAATCAACGCTTCTCATTTGTTTTCATTTCACAGGACACCAAACATATATCAAATGTAACACTTTTTACTATCCTTTCAACTCCTTATTAAATTCTTTTCCATTACATTTATGTTAATCACACCAAACACCTCGTTAGTGTTTTGTTGCTGTTGGGCATGTCATGATAAATATGAGAAGTGGAAAAATACCATTTATACTTTTAAAATTTACGTGGGCAGTCTTAGATTTGAGCCTCCCTAAGCTAGCGTAACAATGTCCTTAGCTTGTGGTACAACTGTACAAGGTGAGTATAAGTGGCTTAACCTGGTTCTATTGAATGGGGGTGAATCACATCTTGCTAAAGATTTCACATAAAAGCAGGTCAAGGGTGAGTATTAGATGCAAGAAGTTCATTTTGGGGTTGACCATAAGCTTTAATCAGTATTTCCAATGGAAAGTTGTAAGTTCAAATATCTGCGTTATTAGATGGAAGGACAATGGTGGCCGCTTATATTTAAGGAAAAAATGATGTCAACGACCCCAACTGTGACCAATCTTTTAATAACATATTCATGTATGGATTTACCCTCCCAACTTTTGAAATATCTTTTTCGTCCAAAAAAAAAAAACTTTTGAAATAGCTTTCAAAGATGGTTTGATATGACTTTTGGTTTGTTAAGCAACTAAAAAAGAAATGAATCGATGATGGTCAAAAGTGAAGAAAATGAAAGTGAACATCTAATTTTTGATCAAAAAATATACATATTTTTAAAAATAGTTTAACTAGTTATATGTTATTTAGGATTGCTATTGTAAAACATTCTTAAAAGTAGAGGACTCATTGGGAGTTATATAACGGTTGGGACTGTTTACGCCGAGACCGGTCATTAGTTGAGTTCGTTGGTATCAATATTTTCTATAGTTAATGTTTCAAATATGTTGTTCTTGAATTATACTTTCTTTGAAAATCTCCCCTAGACAATAGGGAAAAGGGGGGATATAAGAAGATATTAGTTTTGTGGAAGTAGAAATGTAACGCCAATTTGTCAGCTGCTGTAGAGCTTTAGCTTCACATTTGATTTTGACAAATAGCCAGTTCACAAACTGCATACCTTTATGTGAACCAAGTTCTCATAAACCATTGTTGTTGGCTGATTGGTGGCCATTAATTTGGGGAGGATAGTATGGAGAGAGGTTCTCATGCAGGAGATAAGATATCAAAGTTAGAGTTGTTGAGTACTAAGAGTTTGTATTTTCTGTTCTCATGCCAGTTGAGTACTAATGTAGCTTCTCAAAGGATGGTGGATACTCTTAATTTGGAAAGAAAACCTCATCCTAAACCTTATAAACCCTCATGAATACCTGATAAGGGACACTTGTGGGTTCTTGACCAAGTCTTGGTGTCTTTTGCATTAATATTTGGAAGGCCTTGGCAATTTGACAAAAAGGCAATTCATCATAGCAAGGAGAACATTTGTAACATTGTGCATGAGGGTAAGAGAATGGCATTGCGACCACTACCACCACCTACAAGGCCTGAGGAAATGGTGCATGATCATAGGGACGAGGGAAACACTTGAGGGCAAGTGTTTTTCTTGGGGGTGGAGATTGTTGAGATTCAAGGCTTCTTAGAAGTGCCTTAACACTTCCTAAAAACCTTGGATAATTTTTTTCACCTTATTGAAATTATTGTCGTGTTTTCTTAGTTTTTTAAAGTTTTAAGTGCTTTTGTAATAAATCCTTATTAGAAGAGTTGTACTTTTTTTTTTAAAGATAAGGGAAACTGAATTTAGGGGATCATGTAAATTAATTCGGTTATTAGGATGAGTTTGCTCCTTCTTCCTTCGCGAGTCACCATCATCATCTCCACCCAAACACATCAAATGCACTACTTCTCCAAGTTTCATCATCAAATCATCACCATCACCAAGGTTATATAGGTTGGATCTCTCCCTTTTGCATACATTCGTACACAGAGTTTGTCCCATCAACTCATCCAAATACTCCATTTCATCAACCATTAATCACCTGTATCACCTCCATATAAATCCATACAAACCCATTCCATTCAATCAACATGTATCAATTCCATTGAATCATCAAGTTTAATCACCAATTAACCAGAATATATGATCATGACAAACGCATAGTCCAAGGCATTTGCATTATTCAGCCCAATCTGCACGCCATTTACTCGAGTTTTTGCAATCATCTCGCTACAATCTGGTCATCTTCTTGCTATCACTCGTGTTTGTTATCGAAGCACCGTTATGAACACATCACCCCACCCCATTCCTGTAGCCCTGTTATCAACTAGTAGGGAATAGACTATAGTCTATAGGAAGTTTTATGAATGAATGAATGAAAAAGCAAGCATAAACCTCTAAAAAAATTGTGATTGCATTCATCTTTAACCTCATAAGGTTGAGAACCAAAAAATGGTGAGATCAGCAAGATCCTTAGCTTCTTGCCTTCTTTACACCTTCGTTTCATCATCCCCATTACAGCAGCCACCATCGCCAATACTCTGCACCACCATTTTCGGTTATTCCATGGAATTAGAGATAGAAAAGGGGATTAGTATCCAATCTACTGTATTGTACCTGGAAAGAGGCTGCAGCCTGCATGTTAATATAGAATGGAATTAGGCTGGGCTTTCAAGAAAAGATCAAGCACAAAGTGGCATGACAAATTGATTGGAGTATAACTGATGTACTTTACTTTTATATACACAATGTAATTTTTTCCTCAATATATACGAGTACATTTGAATGAAAACAATAGTAGGATAAAATAAAGCCCTCATCTCAATCTAAAAGCACCTTTTTTTAAAAATAAATCTAAAAGCATGGTTGTTCAATTTTATTAAGCAATAAAAAATTTCTAAATTAATATGGGACTCCTATTTATGAATTTTCCAGGCTTCCAAAATCTAAGGACCGGCCCTGATCATGCAGTTTATATCCATCTCTAATCGCTGTCCATATTCGATATAGTCTAATTCATGGTTTATGAGTTTACATCTTGGAAGTGTAGAACTTGTTGGCGACTCCCTTTATGGCCTTAATCAAGAAATACAATTGTCCTTGTCACCTTTGCGTTCGAAGACCCCTTTTAATCTCAATGAGTACCCTATAAGTATATTATTGAAAGATCACCCCCCTCTATCCCCTCGGCACCCTCCTCTTTTTATGGCACTTAGTACATCTCTGTAAGTCCTGGTATGCTGAGTGTTTTTTTTTCTTTTTAATTTTTTTTAAGTATCTCTTGTATTTTGCTGCTATTTGATTAACATAATATCAAAGGGGGAAAAAGCAACTGATAGATGTCTTGATGTTTAGAAAAATTCTTGCACTATTTATTAAAAATAGGGTACTAATACAAGTTACAAGTTGTGTTCCATGAATTCAATGTCAGCAATATGTGCTTAGAAAAGAGTAAAAATGGTACATTATTCTCAAATTTGAGTGCATGGAAGTTGTTTCGTATTGCAAACTTAATTTTATCTTTATCTTTTCTTGTGCATTAGGTACATTTTACTTGACCTTTTAGTATTGCTTATAACATTCCAGGATTTCCAGAAAGAGATTGTTAAAGCTGCTGAAATATTTACTACTCTTGGCTATAGAAAAATTGAAGCAGGTAAAAGAGTACTTATGGTTTTTGTAGGTCAATTTGTTACATGCTTGCATTGCTCACTTCAGGTGAGTTTGACGCGAAACTTATTCTTGCATAGTTAATTAGTTTTGGAAAAATTCATTTTGTTTCATTGGGTGCTATTTTGCATCATATGCTGAAAGCCCAAAGCATTATGTGAATTTGGAAGGCCAAGGCGTATAATATTTTGGTGGTTATCAATTTGGCTATTTTGCATAGTTTGGTTGGAGAGAAATGATAGGTTTGGTCTGTCTAGTCATCCAAATTTCTTTGTGAGAGCCCTTTGGGGTCATGCTCATTGAGCATTCCTGTCATGCCCTTTATATTAACCTTGTTTTCCCCCTCTGTTGTACATACTTAAAAACAAAAATATGTACATTATTATTGTGAAAATGATCTATCCATTTTCAAGATACATCAAATGTATTTATGGGCTGAGGGAATTCATACAGGTGTATATATGTTCTCAATTACTCTCCGACCAAAGTAGTTTATAACCAGACTCGTGCCAAGTTTAGAATGATCAAATTTGATCCAAAAGGATAATATTATTTATTCGAAGTCTATGTGATGAATCTAAAGGATGCCACCTTTTAGATCCTCAAGCTAATAAGATGTTAGTATCTAAAGATGTGATTTTTGAAGAATCTACAAAATGGAAATGTAACAATGATGAAACTATTCAGACACAAGCTGTTGCATTACCTGGTTGAACGTTAAGAACAATAGATGGCTTCATAAATAATAATTTGAGATTTCCTAACTATCAAGTGCTGAATCACAAGGTACTACACCCATTCAAGATTTTAGTTATGCCTGAAGAATTAGAAGAAGGTGTATGGGGGCCTACCGGTACACCGGTAGGTCCACCCTATTGACGTCCCGGCCAAGATGTCAACCGCCAGCACCTAGCGGTGCTGGCTACCAGGCGTCACGACCGCCGGCCCATAATCCACACCTGTGATGGCACACACACGTTGCCGGACCCGAGAGCTGCCAGCCTATAACTGGCAGCTATTAGAAGCCAAAGGGAATTTTTTAGCAGTGGACCCAGTACACCACATGGCACCCATTTAGGGCACCACTCAAGTGCACACGCCCCACTCACTAACAAACTAACTAACTCACCCTATGAGGGACTTACACGTGGCGACCCACTCAGAGTTATAACTAACTCTGAGCACACGACCTACATGACCAGTCCCCATGGGACACGTGTCCCTTCCAGCCTCTAGACAGGCCAGCAGGGTATTAAACCTCTCTCTATAAATAGGGGATGATCTCACGATTAAAAGGTACATACTCTTTCACCTACAAACTCTCTCTTTCTCTCTTTCTCTCTTATTGAACCCCATTGCTGACTTAAGCATCGGAGGGTCTTTCCCCGAAAACACCCCGGGGTCAGCTCACCGTTTGTTCATTGTGCAGTTCACCATCACACAAGACATCAGGAACAACAACCACTTTCAGAGGCGCTGAGACTTGTCAGAACAATTGGCACCGTCTGTGGGGATTCTTTACAAAAAGCTTACGTAAAAGATTCACCAAAAAATCAAGAAGCACTCTGACAAAGTCTTAGACAATCAAGAAACTCGAACCTCTGAAAATGACATCACAAGATAATGGAAACAATGGGAACAATGGAAACAATCCGAACAATGCAACTGGGGAACAAACACCTCACAGTGAGAAAACTTGGACTGATAACAGGCTAAAAGGGGATGGAAAAGGTACCCCACTCAATCTCGAAGTGCTGACTCAGTTTACACCTGAGCAGCTGGCCAGTGTTGCTGCTGTACTCAATGCTCTGACCGGAACCACCCCAAACTCTGGCTCAGGAGAAAAGAAGAAGGGACCGAGGGTCCCAATCATAGTAACACCAATCTCCAAGATGCAGTCCCTGCATACGGAGGAGGCAGAAGATTTGGAGTGGGACAGTTCGACTGTCCACGGAAACCCACACACACCACATGGGAATGAAGAAGTGCAACCGCCCCCTGGGTTTGAGAATGTCCAGCCAGGGCCCGAGAATTACCTAGAAGTGATTAGGAGGAAAAGCTGCCCTGTGGCGGCCGGCAGAGTTCAACCCCAAGGGACTCCGTTTGTGGCAGCCATCAATGATGAGGATCTACATGATAGAACTAAGAAAATTTACACTAAGATGTATACTTAGTTTATGTTGATATCGCATTTAGTCCTCTGGTCCGAGGAAAAGGGTTCAATGATGATAGCATACGCTCACTTCTCCAGAAAAATGCACACTTGAGTATACATGGACAACACCAAGCCTAATTTAATTTTCCAAATATTCCAAAAAAAATTCAAAATAATAAAAAAAAGGGTTGGCCTAGAAAAATAAGCAAATAAAAGTTTGTTTTTGCAAAGCCCCGATCCATTTTGTAAGAAGAAAAAAAATATAAATAAAATTATCGGCGAGTCAAAAGGATAAACGCTAACTCATCAACGCATCTAATTTGCTGACGCTGAACAATCAACGTAAATGAAGAAACTACGCTGACATGATCAACGTGCCTATCTTCTAATCGCTGGTATTAATTGATTTAATTCGATACGACATTAATGTTGATTGATTATTGCTGATGTGTCAGGGCTCAGCGCGTAAAATTATTCTGTGCTGTGAATTTGATTTACGCTGACGTATCAGCGTAATCAGTGGTTATTCGCCGACTCATCAGCGTATCTCTCACTTAATCGCTCAGCTATAAAAAGGATTGATTTCCATTGAAAAGAAAAAAAGAAAAGAGGATTTTTCTTAGAGAGATTTTTTTTTTTTTTTTAAAAAGTTATGTTGATTCCCTTACACAAATACTTACACAAAAAAAAAAGAATCCTTTAACTAGTCACATTTTCACAAAAAAAGTAAAATTGCATTTTCTTATTAAAAAAGGGGGTTTTTCTTTGTATTCGCATAAAAAGTGGCCGAATTTCTAACGGAGATAATTCAAGGCAAGGTGCTGTCCATACTAATACTCATAAAAGGCGTTCTTCAAAGGAGAAGTGGTTAGTTTCTTTAGAGCCTTAATTTTCTTTTATATGTTTTTTATATAGTGCTTTTTACATTTTTTTTTCATAAAGCATTTCAGTGTTTTTTTTTTATTTTTATATGTTGATCAAATTACTCGCTGATAAATCAGCGTTGTGTTTATTTTAACGTTGACAGATCAATGTTCCTTTTTTTTTGCGTTGATTTACCTTATTAAAAAAATGTTTAAATCTCTTTTTATTTAATATCTTTTTGTACATACTTTTTTAGTGTTTTCCTCCACCTTATTTTGTTAAAGGATTGAACTTGTTAATTATCACATAAATAAGATAAATCTTTTGGACAATATTGAAGCATGTTTAGGCTCCCTAAATCAACCTTAAAATGGTTCGATTTAATTAATTAGTTTATGTGTTTTTCACTTAATATTAGTAATTTTCTTTATTTAGGTTGTAAAATGATTATTTGGTTTTTTTATATAACTTGTATATTTGCAATTGAGAGAAAATTAGTAAAGGCCGCCTACGGGCTAATCAGTGGCGGACCCAGAATTTTAAAATTGGGGGGACAAAATGTAAATGACCATTTTTTGAAGTCATCACCATGAGATCGAAGGGGCAAAATCATGCTATTTAGATACGTCTCTAAATCGCGTCCCATTCGTAATTTTTGATCTAAATACATGGTTTATGAGTTTAATTCCTAAAACTCATTGGCGAATCCTACTAATACTGTCGCTTTCGTTATATCTTTTCTTCCCTCTAATAAGTCCATTCCCCCTTCCATCTCTAAAACGGCCTCTTAGAGGTAGAGATGGCATGGATCCGGACCCGACCCAGATCCATTTTTGCGGATCTGGATCCTTAAAATTTGGACCCTTACGGATCTGGGTCCACTCATATAATACGGATCCAAATCTGTAGACCCGTTTTGTAAAAAAAAAAAAAAAAATTAAAAATACAATTTCTTATCTTACTTCTACTCTAGACGAATTGACTTGCAATGTGCGTGAGTTTGACTTACAATTCAGATACTCCATCCCAGCCCAATTGGAGTACAACCCACATAATATCATTTCCCAAATTACTCAACCCCTAACTCCTCATTTCCTCTAAAAAAATTGAAGCTGCACAAACCCTAAGTCCCTAACCTTTCTTCTTCTCTTGTCTAGCCGTTCAACACAGGCGCACACCATAGCAGCTCCTCAGTCCTTGCCTCACCAGATCGGCTGCCGTTTGTCTACCACCATCTCGCCACTTCTACTTTTAGTCTTTTATAGAATTACATTTCTATGTGCCATGGAGTACTGTATAAAAATGTGGGAAATGGGTTATATATTACTTCAATCTACAGAGCCTTTCCTTTGTATTAGACAGTAACCAATTTAGTGTATTTACACAATTAGGATTTAGGAGGTGGAAGTTATGAATAAGCTAAGCAAAGTTTTTA
The DNA here is from genome assembly GCA_951394345.1 of Salicornia ramosissima. Classification (NCBI taxonomy): domain Eukaryota; kingdom Viridiplantae; phylum Streptophyta; class Magnoliopsida; order Caryophyllales; family Amaranthaceae; genus Salicornia; species Salicornia ramosissima. Next base: position 3,916,120 of record OX596240.1, on the reverse strand, counting down.
ATTTTTAATAACTTTTTTTTCTACTGTGATCTCTTTGTCATCTTTCGTGAAAATGGATTCTTTTTTTGTGAGATATGAGTAATTTAGTGTATCTACTCCTTTTGTTTTAATTTTTTTTCAATTTCAATTTTTTGATGTTTGATTGATTGAATGTGCAACTTGAGATTTCGAGCAAATAATGTTATTTGCGATGTTATTATAAGACATCTAATTCGTGTTCAATATTAATTATATTGATACTAAATATTCTATGGATTTCTATTAATATGCATTAATTTTAGAATTATCATATTTAACATCATTACACAAGGATTCGTGTTGGACCCAGATCTGTTGGATCGAACGGGTATGGATCTGGAACCAAAAATTTTAGACCCGACGGATCCGGGTTGGATCTGGATCCAGTGACCAAAAACGGATCTGGACCGGGTCGCCATCACTACTTGTCGACGACGGGAGGGGGAAGCAAAAAAAAAAGGTAGGGAGCCGGCCGTGGCTCCTACAGCAAAAAAATAAGTAAAATTGAAGTAAAAGTGCTCCAAATCTTGTTTAATTGTGATTAATGACTTGTGTTTTGAAGTAAGGTGCTCCAAATCTTTGTTTAATTGAGATTAATAACTTGTGTTTTGAAGTAAAGTGCTTCAAATCTTTATTTAATTGAGATTAATGACTTGTGTTCGCTCCAAATGTCATTAAGTTGATGTTAATAATGTCTAAAGTATTTGTAACGATGTACAACATGTTAAGAAGTTTAATTGTTTCTTGGGTATTTAGAAAGTGATGTGCTTTTTATATTGGCAATAGAAAATGTCTACATCTACAATTGATGAAAGTGGTTACGAATCCCCCGAGGAAGATACTCGTAAAAGTATCGCAAGACGATGTTCAGAAAAGAATCCCGAGGACCCTCCAATAGTTCGTCAAAGTTGGAAGCCCCCTCTTACTTGGGGACAATAGAATACTTAAACTTGACTGAACTCATCATATCTCAAGTAGAGCTTTGAGAGGAATTGGAAATATTGCAATTTTGATATTTAATCCTCTATATATTTGAAAAGATAAACTAATGCCTAACTATATAGGATGACAAACAATTTCGGAGGTACGATTCCCGTGGAAAGTTAGCCATTGTGTACCGTCTCCTTGATAATGATACTAAAGAAATAATTGATGATTTGTCTACTTTCTTAAAGGGCTATATGGAAGTAGAGAAATCGTCAGTTGCTCCTGTTTTGATGAGGGGCTTAATTGAGTGGTTTTGGGATACCACCAACACATTTCATTTTCCTTTGGGGGAGATGACAATTACTCCTTTCGATTATGGCGTAATTACTGAGTTGTTGTTGAATGGTCTAGAGATTTTTCCGGCTCAAGGAATGGAGGGTTGCGATCCTAAAATAAGAGCTTGGCTCGGGCGTGTATATAAGAGGCTGAAAATGTATATAAGTTTTATTCCATGGTCCGAGTTAGTAGACACTTTAGAAGATGGAAATTTATGCTCAGAAGGCTTCCTTGCTGGTAAAGGGGAACGTGCTCAGTTCAGCCTCTTGCCATTTCTTGATGATTTGTGGTTTAATCACCTTAAGGGACTTAATCACCTTATTCATTGTGGCTTTTGGAACCTACACAAAATCATTGTGAGTCTTGCTAAAAATGCTATTAATGTCTTACCGAAAAGGCCCAGAGCTTACCGTGTTAGACATTATTAGGAACATACGGAACATCTTCTTCCTCCGGTTCTGCAAAAGGCACGTTATCAATGACTAGGTTGCCAAAACCATCCAAATATTGAATTTCTTGACTAGGGAGTTCCCATCCTTCAATTTTATCATTCTAAACAAAAAAAAATTAATATAAAAATAATGATGAAATAAATGAAGGTAGTAAAGAATACTTTACCTCAATAAATATGGAAAAGGTCTTAGTTGATTGTAAATCCGACCCAACAAAGACCAATTCACGAGCCCTCCCTTAAAAAATTCTCAATCATCTCGGGGGATACTCTACTGGGATCTAACATAGACACCGGTGGATCGGTGGGTACAAAAGGATACGAAGCATATGTATGGCGAACCACACGTTCGTCCAAAAACCAAACTAATTGCCCCCCACATCTCAATAAAATCCTCGCCTCATCCAAAGGAGGATCGATTTGAATCTGGGGGCTAATGTTTGGCACACCGTCCCAAGGACGAAAATCAACCTGCAAAAAGTAATAGTTAGTATAAAAAGATATTATATATTACTTGTTGTTGTCTAAAAATCTTATGTGTTCCATACGCAAATCACATATGGCCTCTTGTATATTATTGACAGAACAACGAATTGATGCTCGTTCACCCCATATCAAGGTACTAGATTTGAAAAAGAAAAAAAAAGTAAACATTAATGTGTATATAAATATGCATATATATATATATATTATGAAAAATAATAAAAATATATATTACCTCGAGTACTCTAATAAAACCTCCCATGGAGGCATCCACTACTCTATGGGTTCGGGTATCATCCATCACACGAGAAGTCTTGCGCATCTCGGTTATCAAGTGGACATAAACCATTCCCCCCAGCAATATTCACCAATTCTTGACAAATCATCAAGAAATGGCAAGAGGCTGAACTGAACACGTTCCCCTTTGCCAACAAGGAAAGTGCTGCTAATAAGGTAGAGAAAGAAAATCCTAGCCTTCTGAGCAGTCGTAGTTTAAGCCATTAAATTTCCATCTTCTAAAGTGTCTACTAATTCGGACCATGGAAAAACACTGATATACATTTTCAGCCTCTTATATACACGCCCGAGCCAAACTCTTATTCTAGGATCGCAACCCTCCATTCCTTGAGCCGGAAAAATCTCTAGACCATTCAACAGCAACCCGGTAATTACGCCATAATCGAAAGGAGTAATTGTCATCTCCCCCAAAGGAAAATGAAATGTGTTGGTGGTATCCCAAAACCACTCAATTAAGCCCCTTATCAAAACAGGAGCAACCGGCGATTTCTCTACTTCCATATAGCACTTTAAGAAAGTAGACAAATCACTGAAATCAATTATTTCTTTAGTATCATTATCAAGGAGGCGGTACACATTGGCTAACATTCCACGGGAATCGTACCTCCGAAATTGTTTGTCATCCTATATATAGTTGGACATTAGTTTATCTTTTCAAATATATAGAGGGTTAAATATCAAAATTGCAATGCTTCCAATTCCTCTCAAAGCTCTACTTGAGATATAATGAGTTCGGTCAAGTTTAAGTATTCTATTGTCCCCGGGGCTTCCAACTTTGACGAACTATTGGAGGGTCCTCAGGGTTCTTTTCTGAGCGTCGTCTTGCGACACGTTTACGAGTCTCTTCCCCGGGGGATTCGTAATCACTTTCATCAATTGGAGATGTAGACATTTTCTACCGCGAATATAAACATCACTTTCTAAATACCCAAGAAACAATTAAACTTCTTAACATGTGGTACATTGTTACAAACATGGTATTAAATCAAGGCTGCATCATCACGACTGCATTGTTAATCTTTTTTAGCTTACCGTGACCGAGATATTAGGTAGCAACGGCTGCGAACCATCCGCATTGCCCGCGAATGTGTTTTCGTGACTTTTACTGCGATCGCGACCGAAACCGAGATTTAAAACCATGGTTACAAATACTTTAGACATTCTTAACATCAACGTAACGACATTTGGAGCACTTTACTTCAAAACACAAGTCATTAATCTCAATTAAAAAAAGATTTGGAGCACTTTACTTCAAAACACAAGATATTTATCTCAATTAAACAAAAATTTGGAGCACCTTACTTCAACACACAAGTCATTGATCTCAATTAAACATGATTTGGAGCACTTTTACTTCAATTTTTTTTTTGGCTGTAGGAGCCACAACCGGCTCCCCACTTTTTTTTTTTTTGCTTCCCCCTCCTGCTGCCGCCAAGAGGGCGTTTTAGACCTAGGCTTATCGGCGATGGAAGGGGGAATGGACTTATTAGAGGGATATAAGATATAACGAAAGCGACAATATTAGTAGGAGTCGTAATGAGTTTTAGGAATTAAACTCATAAACCATGTATTTAGATAAAAAAATTACGAATGAGACACGATTTAGGGACGGATCTAAATAGCATGATTTTGCCCCTTCGATCCCATGGGCATGACTCCAAAAAATGGTCATGCGAACCAAAGATTGAATTCAGGGGCAATGGGTACTAATACGGCGGAATGCGTCATATTAACCCGTAGGCGAAATGACCATTTTTTGGAGTCATTCCCCTGGGATCGAAGGGGCAAAATCATGCTATCTAGATCCGTCCCTAAATCGTGTCCCATTCGTAATTTTTTTTATCTAAATACATGGTTTATGAGTTTAATTTCTAAAACTCATTAGCGACTCCTAATATTGTCGCTTTTGTTATATCTTTTCTTCCCTCTAATAAGTCCATTCTCCCTTCCATCGCCGATAAGCCTAGGTCTAAAACGGCCTCTTGGCGGTGACGGGAGGGGGAAGCAAAAAAAAAGTGGGGAGCTGGTCGTGGCTCCTACAGTTTAGACTTTAGACTTAACTCATCTAGAGGTTTATGAATAATCCTTGTGAAATTCATCTTGCCTCTTCAAAGAAAATATTACGATACTTTCAAAATACTAAGAGGATATGTTTAAAATACTAAGATACTAGACCGAAGATAATGAAGAATTGATTAACTATATGGATAGGGACTGAAGCATCTCTATGGATGATTGAAAGAACACATTATCTTAGATATTTTTATGCCAACACCTCAAACAGTAATTGCTATGATGAAGAATCCAATGTTTCGTGCAAGAAGTAACAAATTGACATTCTACTTCATTTTATACGTGACTTAATCAATAAAGAAGATATCTGGCTTCAGTTTATCACTACCAATTATCCGCCAAAAAATTTGCTTACTGAAGTAAAACTATATATTAGTTTGAGAAGTTTAAGACCAGTTTATAAAAAGGCGCTGAGCGATTAAGGGTATGCACCTTTTTAGGTCTACGCTAGGCAATTTCAATGAGGCGCTCCAAGTTGCACTAAGGCGCAACTTAGGTGCAACCTTGTCTTTTTACCAGTTTCTTTCCCCTCTTTTTATCAAGTGCGCGCACCAAAGCGCATGGAAATCCCTGTCGCCTTGGTGCGCCTTGAGCTTTTTATACATTGTTTAAAACTTTATTAAACATTTAAATTTAAGAGAGGAAATTTGTGAGAATCATATCAATTGCAATATTATAAATATAAAAAGAAAAGTAAGGAATAGTAAAAGCAATATATATATAGTTTTCCAATGTAAGGTATAGAATTCTATAAGTTTTCTATCATTATAAACTATGATGATTATTGTAATATCATTTGATGTATGAGATATAATACAATAATAAAGATATAAGATTAATTAAAGCATTCTCTTTGTTTAATCATCATATAAAGTAGGTGCTTCAGCTTTGCTTATTTTGCATAGCTTATGTATCTTGAAGGTATCGTAAAATTTCCGTATGAGGATCTCGCTTGAGCCTTTGGCTTGAGCCATTCAGGCATTGTTATTTGCTGAGAATGTTTAGATATTTTAACATGAAGATATTTATGCATATTTTTTCAGTGCAAGGACAAATGTGACTATTATTCTTGGTGAATTCATTGCTATACATGCAGTCATGCATGCATTTTCATACACGCTTTACTACTTTACAAGTTCTTAAATCCTGTCTAATGTCAGGTACCAAGTTGTCGGAGGAGTGTTGCAAATATGGAGCTGAGAATGTTGAAGACAACATTTTGGCTAAGGCTGCATCAATTTATGGTGATGCTCGTAAACATGTGGAGAAGGAACATGAAGATTTGAATAGACAGTTATTATCCCAGGTAGATTTAGTCTTGTCATCTTGCCACTCATCTATACACTGAGCATTTCTTGAGTCAAGTATCTAGTTTTTGAATTTTTTACTTTATTTCTGTGAAGATAAAAGGGCTAAAAGGAAGGTCTCGATCCTTTTAAAATAACTTTTTTACTATATGGTTTTGGGTTGCTGTCCTCCTTTTTGCTGTTTGTTCGTTTACTCCTTTGTATATACGGAAGATTTGGGCCCCATGCCCCCCCCCCCCCCAATTTTAGGAGCATTCTGTCCCATTATTGTTCACTTTTTCCTGGGAAGTTCATTGTTGTTGGTCTGCTCCCCACCTTAGGTTCTGGCCTGTCATAAAATATTTGGGCATTGTTACTGCTTTTCTTGTCAATGTAGTGTAATGGATGTGTTGGAAAATGTTTGTCTCTTTATGGATTAATGACTGTCAAGATTTACAGCAGTTACTCTTTGTACTTTCTTTTATTAACATCCTACAGCATTAAATGCCTCTACATCATGATCTATTGATTGACTAAAGAAACAAATAGAAGTGGGTTGTGTCAACATAATAAATGATCTTTCCTTTTTTCTTAATCTATTTTGGAAACATGGTGGATAGATGATAGACAAGTGTATGTTTCAGTTCAGGGAATAATGATAGCAAGGTTGGGAACAGCCTAAAAGTTGCTTATTTTGGATAGCAAGGTCATTGTTTTGGTGATCTATTTCAGTTTTCCCTAATTCGCAGTATACTTTGGTATGGGGACTGGCAGACTGGGTACAGATATTCATGGTTTAATATTTTGTCATCCAGTGCAAAAGTGTACCACTATACCATGTACCACATTGCAGATACCAATTCCCTTGTTTGGGAACAAATTTTGTGGGAGAAGTACCATAGAGTTTAAACTAAGATAACATTGTTTTCTGGATTTGAATTTAAACTGTTTAAATAGGAAAGGATTGTTTCAGAGTTCCCACCACTTAGTTAAAGCGTCAGCTCTGTTAATTCATGTAAATGGTATAGGTGTCCATGGGCCAGGATTTTTTTTTGTTTTGATTAGGTAAGGGGAAGGGGGAAAAAACCAAGCATAATGCTGGGGGTAAGGATCGAACCATTGTTACAAGGAACGTGGAACGTACGCCCGAACTGCGATCTGGATCGTCCGTACCGAATCGCGAAACGAACACGACCCAGAACGCTGCAGGCGACGACCCGGTTCGTTCAGTCATACGGATTACAAAATATTATTGTACAAGTATTATTTTACTAATCAAAATACAAAGAGTTTTATCAATAGTAAAGTCATTTTAAAATTTTGTTGGGTTCATTTAATTATATACTTTTATTGTCATCTATTAAAAAAAGCTCATCGTTCCCGATTCACCTAAGGGTAGTGTACCGCGTATCCGTTTTCGTACCGCGTTTCGATTCGATTCTCGTCCCTTGTAACATTGGATCGAACCCATGACCCTGGTCATGGGACGTGGGGCGCTTACCACTAAGCTATACCCCAACTCCTTGAATCCATGGGCCAGGATGATCTGGCTGAAGTCCAAGTCTGTGTGGCACAAACCTATTTTGGAGATTTCAGACCCCCTGAATTGAGACTGCTCCAAAAGGCAGCTTCAGTGCTCCACTTCTAGCCCACACTTTGCCTTTTGTTTTAAAAGTTTGGAAATTCTAGTATTCTGGTGATTAAATGTAATATTTCCACTTTCAAGGCTTGCCCAGTTTGCCTGAAAATTCATAAGAAAAAAATTTGATGTCTGACGAAACATAGCAGTCATTCCTAGTAACCATGAGTTTGAAATTTTCTTGAAAAGCATCTGTTTTAATGAATATATAAGAACCAGTCATGAATATGGGGCTTGGGGCAGTTGGCACTCTTGGCAGAGTTCCTTTTTCTCAGAAAGAGGCCCAGGTTTGATCCTCACTAGGCTCACTCCTGGGATTTACCTTAACACTCTACTTTCTCCAAGAGCAGGCCCTTCACCTTACCTTGTTCTTTAGCGTTTTAGTACTTTCATAATAAGTAAAATGGATCTCCTTCGTGTTCTACACACTTTAGCTAATTAATTTTGTTTTGTTATGCTGAGCCTGTTTTTTCTGAGTCCTGTCTGTGAACCTTTATTCAATGTGTGTTTTATTTAATTATTTATGCCCACTTGGCGGGATGTGTAGTTTGGATATATCTCTGCTCTCTCCTAATTTTAGAAGCACACCATCATGACAGCAATTTTTTTTTCCAGGTGTTGGATCCCTTGAGACAAATGAGTACTGGTGCCCCTCTAGAAGATGCTCGGCATCTTGCACAACGTTATAGTCGTATGAGACAAGAGGCAGAAACACAGGTGTGTGACTGTTCCTACACATTATGTCTGTTTTGTTGATTGCATGCTACCTTTGATAGTGTTTTTAGTTTCAGCTAAGTTTAGAATTTTGATCCCCTGTGAACATTATTTATATATTGAAGTTTTCTAAGTTTTCTAATGACTTCCCTATGTAATAGATGTTAATCATGTTATAATTCTAAAATATGGAAGTACCGAAATAAATATTATTTGTAGTGTGCAACACTTATCATCTCATTATTTGAACTGAATTCTCATTAAAGCAAAACAGGCAGCTGAGGTTAACCGAAGGCGGGCACGTGTTAGGGAGGCTGCAACACATGAAAATTCAGCAAAGTTACAAGCAGCAGAAGCTAAAATGCAGGAACTGAAAGCTAACATGGCGATTTTGGGAAAAGAAGCATCTGGTGCTTTATCAGCTGTTGAATCACAACAGCAAAGACTGACGTATCAGAGGCTTGTAGCACTGGTATTGGACTGCCTATTCTGTTAGTTAATGCATGATTACTTTAGAATGTACAAATTTGGCTCCTTTCACTTACATGTCGATTACCCTATATGAAGGTTGAAGGGGAAAAGAATTTTCATCTTAGAGTGGCAACCATTCTTAATGAAGTTGAAGCTGAGGTAAATCTCTTGTTACCCTCTCAATATTATCGAATTTATCCCACCAGAAATAACTAATTTGTTGACCTTTCCTCTGTTTCAGATGGTGTCGGAGAAGCAGCAAAAGGAAGCAGCTCTTCCTGTCCTCTCAATCGACAACAACTCAAACAAAAAATTGTACTGCTTAGCTGAAGTATGTGAAATATTGTGTTATTTATATATTAGCCTGTTTGAGCTTTAAAATGATCTGTCTGCAAAATCTCTGTGTGTGTGTGTATGTGTGTGTGTAGGGAATATGTTTTCTGTAGAAAAAGAATCACGGAAGTTGGAAACAAGACTGGTAACTGTCATAGAAACTCAAAATAGCCTTGTTTGCTTAAAATTTTAATTAGAATAGACCATCCAGATTACTGTCAATAAAAAAAAGTACTTCACATCATACAAGAGTAGACCGAGGCTTGTAATTTCTAACAGAATCTTCTGGCTGATTGGGGGATGTCTGATAGACTGATAATTTAGGTTCACTCTTATCGTTGATCACTATATTTGTTTACTGAAAAAGATTCACCCTTATCCTTGGTTACCAATTTTTTTCTTGCATTTGATGGATATAATTTGAATCTGATCATGTGGAAAACTGTTCATCTATCTTTGTTTAACACTTTAACTACCCTTAATGACCCTGTTTATTTGTTTCCTCGCCCAATTTTTAATCCGTTAAACTTATATTTGTTGAGTTGAACTTACTTTTACTGAAGTGAATGTATTCTTGCTGAATTGAGCTTATTCTTATTGAACTAGACATAACTTTGCTTTACTAGTTTTTGTTGATTGGTTTAACAATTTGTTAATTTTTAAAATTTATATATTTTTTAAAATTGAACTGAACTTTAAATTGAAGATTTGTTCTTTTACATTTTTGGAGTATAACTTTAAATATTAATATTTTTTATTGTGTAGACTGTAGAAGAAAAAATTGTATATTTAAAAAATACATATTGAGACAAATCAAATAAGATCTCACATAATTATGTTTTTCTTTATTTATATAAAACTAGGAAGAGCCAATATTTTCATGCGAACAATGCCAAACCCCAAAATGTGTAAGTTAAAAAAAGGAGGAATTATTAAAATAAGTTGATTAAGCAAGCCTAATATAGTGATTAGCAGGCCTAAGATGGTGGTTGAGTTGTGGAAGTGTAGAGATGGGTGAAAATGTCAAAGAGGGAATGAATTGTTGAAGTGGAATTAAATTTTGTTGTCTCTCTCTCTCTCTCTATATATATATATATAAAATGTTAAATTATAAAATGAACTCCATACCCTTAGAACTCGCTTGAACTTATTGGCCTTGTTTGGTTAAGAGAGTTTTTATGAGAGTTTAGAGTTTTGGAGAGAGTTTAGAGTTTTGACCAATCAAAACTCTAATTTGGGTGGTTGGTAAAATAGAGTTTAAAAGAGAGTTTTGTACCAAAAACTCTGATTAAAACTCTCTTTAGAAAAAACTGGGTTGAACAGCTTTTTCTTCAGAGTTTTGGAGAGAGAAATATTAATTGACTAATTTGTCCACGTATTTAAACCTATTAAAACCTATAAGTTATTTTTAAATGTCCATAAATGTCATTTTACACAACAAAAAATCTAAGCAATCAGCTATGTGTTACCAAACACTTTTAAATAATCAACTATCTAAATCAGCAGTCAAATCCTCTGAATAAAAAGTAATCATCTAACCACAAACTCTAAACTCTAACCTCTAAACTCTAACCTCTAAACTCTAAACTCTAATCACCAAACAAGGCCATTATCCCTCAATTTATATAGTTTTCCTTAAAGGTGAAAATAAAGAAGTTATGACAAGTTAGTGTTTTGAGAGACTCTTGGGTCTAACAGTTAGGGTAATTTGGCGAGTTTTGATAGCTCTAGTTATAATTTATCATCATGGCATGTTGGAAAAAAATTGAGTTCGAAATTTTTTGTCAACTCTTATCTCTCCTATATTCCTATTCGAATAGTGACCTAAGTAGGGTTGGGAAAAATTCACCCAACCCAATAACCTGAAAAAGGGATTAAGGTTGAGGGTTTTAAATTCTGACCTAAAGATAACCAGCTTAGACCCATTTATTTAATTAATACTCCCTCCATCCCAAAAAAATTGCTCCACTTTGACCAAAATTGTGAGCTTTTTGATCAAAGTGGAGTAGTTTTTTTTGGGATGGAGGGATTATATAAAATTTCTACTACCTCCGGTCCCAATTAGTTACAACAATTTTGGTTGCACGTTTTCCAAGACCAAATTTCTTAGTGGGTAATGAAGTGAGAGAAGTAAGAGTGAGATAGAGAGAAAAATAAAAGTGTTTGCAAGTAATGTGGACCTTCCTTTTTTGGCAAATGTTGCAACTAATTGGGATCGGATGTAGTATTTAGAAATTAAAAATGGATCAAATAACATCATGTTTTCTAAAAGTTTATTATTAGTAATGTAATGCATAATATGTTAAATATAATTTTATCTCAAGCAACATGACTAAACTTGGAATTCTAATTTTCATCAATTTCATTCATAATATATTAATATTTATAAGACATAAATAGGTTACATGATTTAGATTGGTAACTTGTTCAATAAACAAGTTGGGTAAGGATTGAGTTTTATGATCCGTATAATAAACGAGTTGGTTATTCAACTTGTTTATCTCCGACCTGAAGCCGAAAATGGCTCGACCCGACCTACTAAGTAGCCCTAGACCTAACTGCAACAATACTAAATTCTTAATAACTCCCTCTATTAATGTACACACCTGACACCTCACCTTTTTGCACTTGTGGAGAAAACACTTCAAAGACTGGTATCCCTTATTATGTATTTGTAAAAGTCATCAAAGCTAGATATAAAAAAAGAAACTACTTGTTGAGACAAATCCAATGACACATCACATGACTATGTTTTTATTACATATAATTAACAAATGTAAAAAAAATGGTGTGGCATGGCATTATATGACACTTGTATACTTCATTTAATCCAAAAAACTTGACATTTTTCTACAAAATGGCGCAACCGTACTCCCGAATATGGGTAGATACTTCGTCCAAAGTCTTTGTAACATACCCTTTGTGTTTTCCACGATCATCTCTTCCTCCATTCACTTCTGTCTAATTATATGTTCCTTTAGACCCCTTGTCTGAAATCACTATAATTCGACTCCGCACTTTTCTTGATGGTTCTTCTTTAATTAAACTTGATATTGAAAAGATCCTAATGAAAACATAAGAGGATTTAACATGAAGAATATAATTTGCTCATTACAACATGAGATCATATTTGTTGTTTTGCCTTACAATTTCATCTTCCACAAAAAAATTGTTGCAAGAAAAAAATTCTTGCATTTGCACAAAGATGAATGTGGCGAAGACGTATATATTGCAACAGATGTGCGAGTATAAAAGGATAAAATAAAAAATGTGGTTATTTGGAAAAAGGTAGGGGTTAGAAAATAGAACGAGATGAGGAAGAATTGGTTAAGGTGTTTTTGTCTTGTAAGTCGGAGACTGTATAATGCACTGGTAAGGAGGCTTGAAGAGGGGAAAGTGAAGGTGGTTGCAAGTGCTATGAAGCTTTTAGGACATGAGGAAGATTTAGTTGTAAAAAGAGAATAATGGAGGAAGGGGAGTTATGTAGATGCTAGTGATTTCCTCAAAACAATTCATGTCTAGCCTACCCCAATTTTATTTTTTTTGGGACTAAGGCTTTGTTGTTGTATTCGTTCACTTTCACAACTTGCTTGTATAAACTACTACTGTCATTATATTATTAATATTATTATTATTATTATTATTATTATTTTTTGAAATGTTATTATTATTATTATTATTATTATTATTATTCTTTAATGTTTGTTACGGTTAACGTCTCATACAACTGAATTCGAAGTCACTTGTGTTTTCATTACTTGGATGTTGTGATAGTTGCAATGCCTTTCTTCACTGATTGGATCTTTCGTTGTACAATAACGGGGATTTTATCACTCTCTTTCAGGCAACCCATTCATTTGATGCTGAATCTGAGAAAGAGCTCAGTCTTGCAGTTGGCGATTATGTTGTTGTTCGCAAGGTTTTAACCTCGCCTTGATTCTTGTGTCGTTGATCTGCACATGAATTTCCATTTAGTGTTTTTGTTGTGATTGAACTGCTAATATTTCCTATTACTATGTTAATTGTATAAAAAAAATTCTTTAGATATCTATGAGGTAATCATCTTATCTTATTTCTACTATCTTTAATATATAGGTAAGCCCATCTGGTTGGTCTGAAGGAGAATGCAAAGGCAAGGCAGGTTGGTTTCCAACTGCTTATGTAGAAGAACGTCAAAGGATTCCGGCAAGGAATGCTGATGCCGAGGCTTACTAACACTTACGATTGATCAACTTTCTTTCTATTATGGTTTAAGCCTTGCTCTTTCAACGATCACAATTGCCAAATACAAGCAACTATCTCACATCTAGGACAGACACAAGCTACATTACTGGCGCCGAATCTAACATTTGCATGCGACTGTTTTGAGTGCCTTGGAATTCTGGGATTTTTTTCCTGCTTGATACATATATGTTTCTTCTATGAGTGTATAGAACTTTGATTTTTCTAGCCTGTGTGAGTTAGTGCAAAATATTGGCATTGGAAACTTGCTCTTTGTTGAGAGGTGTTACTGGCTGATGTAAAAATGAGTCATTACTAGTTGTCAGTGTATCTAAATGTCCCATTTTCTGTCAACAGAATATGAATTTACTGTTTTGAAGTAGCATTTTAGGTGTCATTATAAGCTTAAACTTCTCATTCTGATTAATGTGGAAATGGCATTTTAGGTGTCCATAAAAGCTCTCAGCAAGCACCCACTTGCTGATGCAGTGGTATCAGCAGGCAGTTAGACGCTTAGACCTGTCATTGGGTCAGGTTGGGGTAAAATAGTTTCGGGTTTGGGTTATAGCGGGTCAGGTCTGAATGGATTTGGGTCCGTGTTAGTTTTTTTAAAACCTAAAGTTTTCAGGTTCACCCTACGGGTTAAGAAATATATTCATTATTAGTCAATTTTAAGGCAAACAAATGATCTTGTGATCCAATAGAAATAATGTTAAATTTAAAGTTTGGTAACGATTTTGTCTAAAATTTCTCATAATATGATAAGTTCATTACAATAATAATGTGTTTTGGGTCTGGTTAAAAGTGTCACAAATTGGGCTGAAAGTGGTTTCTCTCTCTTTAGTGGGTTTGGGGTTTTTCATCAAAACCTACTATTTCGGGTCGGGTTGACATAAAGTTTTGGGTGGGATTGATTATGATGGGTCTAAGTGTAGTAAATGATAGATGAAAAGCTTGTGTAACAATAGAATGATACTCATGCAATGTACATTAGCTCAACTCCAATGAGTAACAATAATTTGGATCGAAGAAGAACTCGTAGTTAGATTGATGTCGGAGTTGAGTGTTTGGATTTGAAATCAAATCAAATTCGGATTGTCAGAGTCTTATTTAAAATTCGACTTCTTGTAGAGTCGAAGTCGGATTATGCATAATCTGCTATGCGTCTAACCTGCTGCCATTCCTAATACAAATACGACAATTGTTAATTGCAACAAATGTCATTTGTTTGTCTTTTGTAAATTATTTCCATCTATTTCTCACTAAACCACATGCTCTCTTTCTCTCTCTATTTCTTTTTCCATTCACATCTAAGTTTTGCCTAGGAGTCTGTACATATCCATTACTAAATAAAATTTATGAAACTCTCAACATTATACTTAATATCACCAATCTATAAAGTTCATAAGATGAAAAGGTCTTTTGGATGATTATAAAAAAAATATGAAAATACAAGTATAACTAGAATTTTTTTTTCTTTTAAATATATTTAAAGTATAGATTAAAGGATGCATTAGAGTCTCGGTATTGTTTTAGTATCCAATATGGATACATTGACCAAAATGAAGTATTCCTGCTAGTGTATAATTGTATAAAGAATAAAAGAGTTGAAAGTTTATTTTTAACCATAATTAATATTCTATGTAATACATTCAAATTGATCTATAATGTACTCGACTACTCGGTATGTTCTTTCACTTTATTTCAAATATGATAAGTTGTCTATGTTGAATGATTTAAGTCATGCTAGCAAGGAAGAATCATGGACAACTCACATGTCATAGTCAGTCATTGATTGGTTGGCTAGGGCCAGCATATAGTTTGTTATGACCCAACAATGCCTATTTATTCAAGTCTTGCCACGCGGCCCTAAAAACAGTGGTGACGGCCTAGCAGCACGTACCCATACACAAACATTTTCCATGGCATAGAATAATATAATACTTTGGAAAGAGAATGTATCATAAAGAAAAAATCCTATTGTATTTGTCATCTTAAGTAACCTTTATGGATGAAAGATTGGTGCTACAATCACAGAAACAAACCTTGATCCTCTACTCCATTATTTATGTATAATTGTTTTCCCTTTTCAGCAACAAGATTATCAGAAGAAAAAATAAATTGAAAAGACAAATTTTGATGCAAACCATTATGTAGTTAACTAGCTCATATTATTTATACATATATTTATATATCATCAAAATGTATACAAAAAAAAAAACTTTGCAAAAATCAACAGGAACAACCTAAAATGTTACATTAAGAGGTGGAAGCAGCAGCAGAAGCATGAAGAGCCACAAGAGAAGCATAAGCACCATCCTGTATCTTCATAAGCTCATCATGTTTGCCCTTTTCAGCAATCACCCCATTCTTAACAACAGCAATGATATCAGCATTCTTAACAGTGATCAACCTATGAGCAACCACCACGGTGGTCCGATCAAGCATAACAGTGTCCAGTGCATCCTGAACAATCCTCTCAGACTCTGCATCAAGTGCACTGGTTGCTTCATCAAGCAATAGTATCTTAGGATTCTTGAGTATGGCCCTTGCAATAGCAATCCTCTGCTTCTGGCCACCTGAAAGCTGCACCCCTCGCTCCCCCACGCATGTGTCGTACCCCTCTGGAAGTCCTGAGATGAAGCTATCTGCATTTGCTGCTTTTGCTGCCTCGATCATCTCGTTCTCTGTTGCCTCTCCTTGTTGCTTCCCGTAGGCTATGTTGGCTCGTATGCTGTCGTTGAACAGTACTGGTTCTTGGCTTACTAACCCCATTTGCTGTCTTAGCCAGCTTAGCTTCAACTTGTTTAGCTCTACCCCGTCTAGGTATACTCTGCCTTTGTCTGGTTCATAGAACCTCTCTATCATGCTGATCACTGTTGATTTTCCACTTCCGCTTTCTCCCACTAGTGCAACCGTCTACATGGATTGGTGTCACAATAATCAAATTATTTGATTGATTATCAAGATGACATGACATGACATACATGAGAACTGAACCAAGAAAATCTCCCTTATTACTCCATTTTTACTACCAATATGCACAATGACAAAGCTTCCTAGTACATTAATAGATTATGTTTCTAACATGATTTTTGTTGGAATTCTTGAGACAAACAATAGGTATTGTATAAATTTTTGAGAAATGAGAATCACATAAGACTTTTATATACAGGAATTGTGGTGTGCACACTGTTATGAACTACATTTCATTTCATTTCCAAAAAACCAAAAAACCCAAAAAAAAAAAAACCTAACATGACCGGCACAAGTACAAAAAGTTCAACATGGGGGTGATTTCAGGAAGCAATCTGGATTTAAAAGACTGACAATTCATTTTGGGTAGAATGAATGAGTACCTTTGAAGAGGGAATGAACAAGCACAAGTCAGTGAATATTTGGATATCTGGCCGAGTTGGATATCTGAAGCTAACATGACTGAACTCAATATCACCCTTGACACTTTCCTGTGTGATCCCTTCATTGCTGCTTGAGTCAATGCTTGGTTTGCTGTCAATAATCTTGAATATTGAGACAGCCGAGTCCTTGGCTTTGTTCCGGTCCATAGCCATGCTGCTGCTTTGGGATAACCCTACTGCTGAGATTGTTAATGCAAAGAAAACCTACAACACCAAAATCTGTCTATTTTAGATCAAACACACTTATACATGTTATTGCAGCAATATATATGTTATTTTACCTTGAATACTTCTGCAAATGTAGCTTTACCATGTTGAATCAGGATAGCGCCTATGTAGAAGCAGAAGGCGTTTGTGCAGTAAAGAGCAAGGAAAGAAAAACCAAAGCCTAAACCACTAATGAGACCTAAACGAATACCACTTTTAACTGGACCCTCGCATTTCTTCCTATACAAATCCATCACCTTTTTCTCTGCACAAAAGGATGCAACTGTTCTGATACTCCCAACTGCATCATTTGCAACTTGGCTTGCATCTTCATACATTAACTACACATTACATGATTTTTGACATATCTTAGTTCTTATGAAAATTACAGGAAAAATAACAACAAAAAAGGGTTGGTGGCTGGGGAGTAGGAAGACTAACCTTGGCATCAGCACTAAATCCCTTCATAAATTTGCCCTGCAGGTAGCCTTGAGCAAACATAAGGGGTGCCACAGCTAGAATAATGAATGCTAGAATCCAATTAGCAGTGAAAGCTATTATAAGACCAGCTATTACAGTTGCTATATTCTGCATGATTAGTGCCAATTGATCTCCTACAAGACTCTTTACATTAACTGCATCTGTTGATAACCTCGCACCAATTGCCCCACTAACCATGACAAAGAAGTCTGGAAGTTAAGATCGTTAGGAAATTTTTATGCACTCAAAACTAGAAAAGGTAATTCAATAGTGAACTAACCTAGAATTTGCAGGGTCATCAAACCATTTAATTTCTTGGTGAGCAACCTTATCAAAGGTCATGTAACGAATCCTTCGAATCAATTTCCCTCCTGCAACTGCGAAACAGAAGTTCTGGAAAGGTATTGCAATAAAACTGGTAAGAGCTAGTGACAAGTAAACAAGTGCCCATTTTCTTGAATCTTTCCTAAGCAAATTTGCTGGTTCATAGAATATTTTGATGACAGAAGAGATAAGGTATCCAAACAAGGGAAAGATAATCCCATGTACTGAAGCTGCAAGGCTTCCAAGCAGTAGTATTGGAACTTCCGGCTTATTTAAGTAGGCCAAGCGTCTCATTGAAACACTTCGACTTTTTTCTCTTTTTGCCTCTTCCTCAGGTTTTTTAGTTTTCCGATCACAGTCATCCTCATCATCAGAAAAATCCCCTTCATGAGTCTCCTGAATATTAACTGGTCCCGGGACACTAAAGCTGATGGAAATGGAGTGTCGGCCACTCGAGGAACCCCTACTTCTTGATCTCTTCATTGATAATCTCTGACTTGCTGATGTGCTCAATGTCCTTTCTAGATTTGGACTTACATCATCCATGAGGGCAGCTTCTTGTTCTTTGGCCCCCTCTTGCAGTCTCACCAGTTGTGAGTAACCTCCCTCTGGATCTTTGATCAAGTCTTCATGAGAACCTGATTTAATGTACAGTCATAAGATTGTATTTTCTTTTGATTTGAGTGGTTATCATTAGTATGCTAAAAAGAAATTCAAGTAATGCGGATCTTGAATTGGTGTGTTACCTTTTTCAATGATTTTCCCTTGATGAACAACTGCTATCATATCAGCATTCTTGATCGTAGTCAATCTATGTGCAACAATTACCGTAGTCCTACTTGTCATAATTCTGTCAAGTGCATCTTGCACAACACGTTCTGATTCAGCATCCAAGGCACTAGTAGCCTCATCTAGGAGTAGAATTCTCGGATTTTTAAGAATTGCTCGAGCAATGGCTATTCTCTGCTTTTGGCCACCAGAAAGTTGAGTTCCTCTCTCCCCTACCATGGTGTTCAGACCCTGCATAGGTAAACTACCATCTTAAACACCCTTTTTCCTCCTTTTATCATTCTACCATTTTAATGATTACAAGTTTACCTTTGGAAGTTTGTCAATAAATTTTGCAGCATTAGCCAGCTCAATTGCAGTTCTAATTTCGTCATCAGTAGCACCTTCTTTTCCATATGCTATGTTTTCTTGCAATGTTGTAGTAAAAAGCACAGGTTCCTGACTTACTAATCCAATCTTCTGCCTAATCCAAGATAACTGAAGTTGCTTCAAGTTCACACCATCAATAAGAACTTCACCTGATTCAGGATCATAGAATCGCTCTATGAGGCTGACAACTGTAGATTTCCCACTCCCGCTTTGTCCAACTAGAGCAACTGTTGTTCCACTACGAATATACAAAGAAAATCCAGAAAATATCGGTACATCAGGCCTTGCTGGGTACCTAAAATACACATCTTTTAGCTCAATGTCACCACTAATATCATTTAACACCCTCCCTTCTGTGCTTGATGCATCTATTTTTGGTTTCCTTTGTATTGTCTCAAACATCTTGTATGCTGCTGCTTGCCCTGCTGCAAATGCATTCAGACATGGAGATGACTGCCCTAGTGACCTGCTCGAGATGCATATTCAAAATTGATGGTATAAGCATAAGAAAATTTCTAAATCAAAATGATGATTAAGGTCTCAATTACCCAAACAAAAGTATGAAAAAAAATCAGAATATGTTCTTAATTAGTCTAACATCTTTCAAGGGGAAGAAGCTAGGTTGCGTGGATACTGGAAGAAGTACTGAAAGTAAGAAAACCTACATTCCACCGGTCATCATAGCCATTATTACGTTGAGGACTTGCCCGCCATTGTAATTTTTCTCCATGATCAGTTTGCTTCCATACCATACAGCCAGAGCATATGTGGATAATATTATGCAAATCAATGCACCAAGCCCTAATCCTGAGGCTAGCCCTTGTTTGATAGCAGCTCTGTATGCTATTAAAAGCTTGTTATCATACTTTTTAATTGCATCTTTTTCACCTGTAAATGATGCAACCTAAATCATAGGCATCAAAAGAAAGAAGTACATAAATCATAGGCATCAAAAGAACAACATTAGTATGAACAAGAAGCAAGCAACATTATGATTATTATTTCTAGAAAGAAAGAAAGAAAAAGTTACAGTTCTGATAGAGCCAACAGTCTGGTCCACAACATTTCCAGCCTCAGCATATGCCATTTGAGCGCGACTTGACATTTTCATCATCAACAGGGCCATGGTAGCTCCAGCAGCAACAAGGGCAGGAATACATGCTAGCAAAACTAAGGCTAAAAGCCAGCCTCTTATAAAGGCAATAGAAAAGCCTCCAATAAAAGTTGCCATCAACTGTATGAACTTGCCAACTTTCTCACCCATGGCATCTTGAATAAGAACAGTATCCCCTGACATCCTACTGATGACTTCTCCTGTAGTTGTTTCAGTGTCGAAGAAGGCGATATCTTGCCTTAGAATTGTCTTCAAGTAAAGGCCTCTTATTCTTGCTGCTTGCCGTTCTCCAGTTACAATCCAGCATGTCACCTCTGTTTGTTGTCAAATGTTTACACCAACCAACATCACCATAATGAAGTAACAATATGTTTTCATCATAGTTGGATATAAATAGATCTCTCTCTCTCTATTTTTTTTTTTTTTTTTTTTTTTTTTTGGCTTCATGCCATAGATTTAATGTGTTTCTCATGTATGTATTTACAGTTTGATTTCTAAATTTTTTTTTTTTGGAATATGTCACACTTTTTATAGATGTGCAGGAGCTGGGGGAGAGATCAGGAGGAGAGAATAACCCACTTTATGAAGTCCAAGTGAGGTTTCATCCCAAAACCATAAGACAATGCGAGGAGTAGCTCATTTAGGTTATAAACTAGAAGCTATTTGCTTCATTTTTAAATGTGGGACGGGATTATCATACTCACATTTGCAACCTAACAATCTCCCACTCAAGTGTGAGTTAGAGCACTCCCCATTGAGCATAAACTGAATGCACCCAAACCCTTAGAGCACTCCCAGTGATGAATCAGCTAAGAAGTCAAGAACTTGGGTATGGATGTGAAGCTTAGAGGAGATCGCCTACTAATTAACGGTCTTGGCCTCAAAGATTAGACAACACGACGAGTATGAAATGGGCCCAACCAAACCATCAGCTCTAATACCATTCTTAGGAGATGGGGGGAGAGATAAGGAAAAGAGAATAGCCCACTTTATGAAGCTCAAGTAAGGTTTCATTCCAAAACCATAGGAGGATTAGTAGCTCATTTAGGTTATAAAATAGAAGCTATTTGCTTCATTTTTTCAATGTGAGACGAGACTATCATAATCACACTTGCAACCTAACAAGATGTAAATACCTCACTTCACAATGAAAATTAACCTAGGTTGCGCTGAATCGGGGATGGGTACAGATACGAAAATCGAAAACGACAAATCTAAAAAATAATGTTAATGGTTACCACTATTTATAAAATGAAGAATCAAAATCATCCCCAATAAGTGAATGAATCAAATTTGGGGACGGCTTCCCATATGATGAAGTACTAATGCTACATAGAAATTAACTCCCAAAGTAAAATAATAGGAATGCTCTTCATTCAATTTCCTACGTGAACTGTTAAACATGCACGTACAAGAATATGGGCATGCATGAACATGTCTATGTCAAGTACTCAAATGTCCAACATACATGGGTTCATATATTCATATGTTTGAGTGGATGCGAGTAACTCATAAAATTAAAGCAACAGAATTATTTTCAAAAAATATTTGTTAAAAATAAGTAACTTTTGTCTGATACTCTCAAATTAAGTCCATTTTTTTATTAGCTAACAATAATTAATATTTTTTTATTGTTTACCAATTGACTAAGTTAGCACTTTCAATGAAAAATTAAAGTGGTGTATTAATATGCTAGCTATTATTTAAATAGTTGTTGAATGAAAATGATAAATTAATCAACTAGTTAAAATGTGAAAAAAAATTGAGTACATATTGGTAATAGTTAACTTATTGTGAGCTAATCAAAATTTTGATTCAATATGAGAAGAACGAATAAAGATTGATTTATTTCTAACAAATTTTCCAACATAATAAGCGAACCTTAGTAAATCGAATGGTTAATTACTTGATTATATTTAACACTGTAATCCCCTAAAGTTGTCTTTATAACAACCCGGATTAAGTATTGCATTCCCTTTTTTTTTCAAACTTTAATTTATGTCAATGTGTTTGCTTGTTATAGCTCGTTAGCCAGTAGGGTCGTCTTAAAAGTTTTGGGGCCAGTTTTAATATGAAAATTGGACACAAAGAATAATTTATATATATATATAGTTGCAATGTTCCCTTTATTCACGTTTGCCAATGTCTTAACATATAGAATTCACAGAAAGGATTTTTTTTATTCTTTATTCTTTAACAGGTTGGGTTACAACAATATAAGGCCATGCCAAGAAATCTCATTGATAAAATTAAATGGGACTTGAAAGATCATACTTACGTAAGAAGCAAGCTATGCCAGTAAAGATTGCCAGGTATAAAAACCACAAAGATACCTGCAATAAAAATTAATTTCGTCCATCATCAATTTTTTCAGCAAAATTCTCAATTAATTACGTTTACATTTTTGGCAAAGACATCAAATGTCATTTCTGTAATTTTATAGTTTCAAAAATAAAATTGTAATTTTATTGAAAATATATTCCTAAAATACACTCCTACTTTTATATCGTTGGAAATATATGCACTTAATTTTGCTCAAAATTACGTCAAAATGTCACGGTGAGATACAAAATTATATGGTTTAACCAAAAACAACTCATTATTTGACATAACCTCTTGTTATTATTAAGTTGAAGAATTACACTTAAGAACAGAAAAGAATGAGGCAAGTGACAAGAAATGGAGAACAGAAACTGTTGAAATAAATGACAATACTGTATTTTTTTATAGCAATATTAATGTATAATACTTTAACAATTTATCGGAATTTTATCTCCAAACTCTATAATACTTTAACAATTTATTGGAATTTTACCTCCAAACTCTATAATTCTTTAACAATTTATTTTAGGAAAAATGAAATTTAATAATCCCACCTTTTGGTGGTCTGCTCAAAATAATACCACCTTTAATTTATTTTAAAATAATTCTACCTTTATACATCATTTGATTAAAATGGACTATATTAGCCAAAATCGGTCCATTTTGAGAAGAAAAAAATTAAAGGTGGGATTATTTTAAGCAACTGATATATAAAGGTGGGATTATTTTGAAATAAATTAAAGGTGGCATTATTTTGAGCAGACTACCAAAAGGTGGGATTATTAAATTCCACTTTTCCTTTATTTTATTAAATTGATTATACGATTTTATAAAAGAACGCTTAACATAACATCTACTAGCCTTGTGTGCACACTTTGCGTGCGACGATATTTTTAATGTATCTTCAAAAATCGAATGTTTTTGTTCGATAAATTGAAATATTTGTTAAATTCACACTCATTCACATAATCGTAAACAAACTTTCCACTTTCATCCAACCATTCCAAATTTCTAATATAACAATGAACAAAATTGACTATTAAATTTCTACGATAATAAAAAAGGTAAAATTTTTATGTAACAAACTATATTAAAATGGGTGCCTATTTATAGAGAATTCAAAAATATGAATTTTTAATTTTTAATTTTATTTTTACGAATTGTATATTTTGTAATATTTTCATTTTAAAAAATTCAAAAATTGTAATAAATTTCCTTAATAAATAAGAGTGATGCTATTTGATTTTTAATAAATTTTTAAGAGGCATTATGGACTTTTCAAGGGGGGACACCATGGCTCCTCCCTTGGCTTATATAATAGAGATAATTTGGAATTTATAATAAAAAATTGAAAGAATTATTAACATAAATTCTTATTAATGTCACGAGTTAAATTTCAACAAGGAAAAAAAATTTCACTCTTTTCCAAATAAATATGACATTTTTTTTATTCATAGCCACTAAATTTCACTTCTTCAATTTACAACCAATTATGTAATTAAATTACAATTGAATCTCAATTTTTCGACCAATTTAAACAATCTTAGGCAAATTGTGTTGCTATAAAAAAAACTAGTTTTTTATGCACGCTTTGCGTGCAATGTTATTTTAAATACAACTATTAATCTGTTTAAACAAAAAAAAAAGTTATTTGTTAGAAAAATTGAAAAATCAAATTTATTTACCATATTCTATTGGCCGCTATCAAATTTTTACGATAATCAAAATGTAAAATTTTTATTTGATGAAATATATCAATATGGATGTCTATTTATAGAGAATTTAAATATATTTATTTTGGTATATTTGTTTTATTTTTTCAAATTTTATATTTTGTACTATTTTCATTTTTAAATTTTCGAAAATTGTAATAAATTCCTTTAATAATTAGGAGTGATAAAAATTGTGATTTTAGAATGTTTTGAGGGGTAAGATGGACTTTTTGAGGGAGGACACCATGGCTCCCCCTTGGCTTATATAATAGAGATCTTTTACAGCCACAAGTGACAATACACTTTGTTTGGGATTGTTTAAATTGGTCGAAAAGCAGTTTTTGGTTGTAATTTAATTATATAACAAAGCTAATTTGCTATAGTTGCAAAACAACCTATTTATTTGGCTATGTATGTGATAATTTCTCCTTTCAAAAATAAAACTTCCTCTTGTATCTTGATGCACTTAAGTAAAGTTGTTAACTTGCATTAATTAGTTGAAACTAATTAGTAGCTTGGTTAACTTTTTTAAGGAATAAATATCCTCTGTGCTACAATTTGTGCCAAATACTTCCATTGGTTCATGTTAATATAATATCTTTTTCCTCTTTATTTTTAGAAATTAGATGATATTAATAATTCTGACCAATTGATGAAGCATTTGGCACAAATTATGGCATAAATTAATGGCATAGACAATTTTGTTTCGCTTTTAAGAGGTAGGGCAAAAATATATAATTTGAGATCAAATCCTGTGTTTATATCATCATCATTTGTCTACAAGCACAAAGGATGTCTCTTTTTTTTGGGATAGATAATTAAGGAATCTATTTGAGATGCTTTAAATGGTAACTTTATAAAAGTAATTGCTAAAGAAGGTAATTGTACATGTGCATACAGAATCTTAATTTATTTTTAAAAGTTGATTAAATTATAAAATAGGGTCAAAAAGAAAAGCATAATCATCATTCATATAAGAAATAGAATTATAGAGATAGGAGGGCAAATGGTACTAATTGAAGTTAGAGCTGATCATCATTAGCTCGGTTCATTAGTCCGGTCCAATTGGTCTGAAAATTTTACGGAGTTTGACACACTTAAAATTGACATTTTTAGATCAAAAATCCAACCCGGCCCAAAAAGTCGGCAAAATTGTCCAATATGTATTATGCATGAAAATCAATCTTCCAATATGTACTAGTCCAAAATTGTCCAATATGTACTATGTCTAATTGATGTGTACTAGTCCAATATGTACGCCCCAATATAAATCAATCTTCCACTTTTATTAGTGTCGGCCACTACCATGAAAATCTTGTGAAGTTGTGAGGATTACTTTTCATGTCAATTATGCATACAAGTTCCCATAATAAGAATTAAAAGTGCCAAGACGCTTTCTCCTTGGCTATCTAGATATAGTACTATGATCCACCAAATTAACACATAATTTTTATTTTTTTTAATATACTACCTCAATTGCCAGTTATTTGCAGTGATTTGACATTCTCTCTCTCTAGTACATATTAAATCATTGTAAATAATAATTATCAGAGATAGTATTGACATAGTACTAGTCAATCGTCACCACCAAGGCACTAATGTTGAAATTGCAACACGTGTAATCCTCTCACAGTCTCACTTATTCGGGCGAAATAGGGGAAAGTTGATAAATCACAAACAAACTCTTTGTGAATTGTATCATCAATAAATAGAGCCTTTTAATTTTGCAAACTTCAAATAAAGATAACCAAGGTTTTATTGTATTTGAGATCAGAGTTCTCGCTTGATCATATATGATATGTTTTATGTCAAGTCTAATATAATATTTCCTCTATTTTTAAAAAAAAAAATATTGATCACTTATTAATTGAATTTTCATCAATACAAACCAATTAATAGGGAAAAGAATAAAACCATAAATGATGATAAAAAAAAAATGCATAAAAGTAAGAGAGATAGTATGAAAAAAGAATTTAGAAACCATAAATTAATAAATGTAGAAGAATAAAATTTTACTATAATTAGGTAAAATAAGAAGTAAAAAAAATTAATAAAAAATTCAAAAAGAAAAGTGAACAAATTAAATAAAAACGAATAATTATTTTGACAAACCTAACATTATACAATAAAAGTTTTGTCCAATATAGTTTTCTCATATCAAGTCAAAATTTTCTTTCTTGATTAGGGTCATTCTTTATCTTAAAATCAATACATTTACGGCTCATTTGGTTATTGATAGATTTAAAGTACAATTTAACAAATGAAGAAACTTTGTAATCCCCACCGTAAATTGGATATTAATTTTTCTTTCAAATTTACATGTAAATTGATTCTCATTACTAATATTTAATTCTCATTACCAATATTTATAACCAATTACCAAACAGAACTGCAAAAGTGTCATTACTCATTATGCAATTATGATATGTAGATTGATCAAGAATGTACATTCCATATTCAGAGTTGATATTTGATGACACATCAAACATTTGTATTGACAACTAATACTTGGGTCAGTATTTATTTAGTTTTAAATTTTAGTATGATTATTGCTAATAATTTTCGTATGAAACATAAAAGCATATGAAAATTTTTAACTCAACGATATATTAAGTACATTATTTTTAAGTTGCTAATTTTAATAATTTAAGTAATTATCAAAAGTATATGTTTCCTTCTATTGATCCTTAATTGAAAGCATTTACTATTGCAATGTTATGGACAATTCAATATTGATAATGAATTTGTGATTTGTTATAATAATTACGGAGTAAAGAATTGCATTAATTATCATGAAAAGTTGAAAACTAATAAAGGTATTGAAATAAACACTTTTCAATATTTATTATATTATTCGCATAAATATATATATATATATATATATATATATATATATATTGTTATTGATATTTATCGAAGGTTTACCTAGATAAAAGATATACAAGTATAGCATGAGCTGAAAACAAAAATAATAATATTAATTTTAAAATTCTACTTGACATTGATTTAAATCAACAATCTAAGTTTCAAAAATAAATAATAATAATAATAATAATATTATTATTATTATTATTATTAATTATTAATTATTATTATGTAGCTAGGCTTACTTATTATGGGTGTGTTCTCTTCAACTTATATCAGATCAAATCAGAAGAAAAAAAAAAAAAGATAAAGAACACACACCCTAGCTATAATATGTAGTATGTAGGTACATTATTTACATACCCTAATATTGATGTGACTTACTTAACATACATTTAGCAAAACAAGGAAAATTAATACTACGTAAAATATAAAGCGAGGCCAATTTGTTGGTTTCCCTTATTATTAAGAAAGTCCAAATAACTCAATTTTTTTTATTTTTTTATTTTAGGACTTGTTTACTTTGGCTGAATATAGTTGAATTGAGCTGAACTGAACTGAGTTTAAGCTGAAGTAAACAAGCCCTTAAACTAAAAATTGGAAAGAAAAAAAAGGATATCAAACCGGACTTAAGTAGCATTAATTATAACAAACCCAACTTCCATCCGGAACTGATTTTTGCACTCTAATTTTTATTTTGGCACTGCACTATATATGTGATTAAAGCATAGAAAAATGTGCTTTCACAAAGAGGATCGCCAAAATTAAAATTGAGAGTGCTAAAAACGTTATAAATTATTGTCAGAGTATATAACAATTATAGTTGAGGCCCAAGAATATGTTATATACTCTAACAATTATCCGTATTTGATTTGAATAATAAGTAAAGAAGTGAACATCTCATCTCATCATCAAGTATTATATTATATATCCTCAACAAAATGCAAACTGACCTGTAATCAACACTCTCACCCAGGCCACCGTGTATAATATCCAATATGTGGCTCTTTATTATTATACTTTAAATATCAAGTTAACTAATTTGTATAATAATTGAACTTGGAAGCAAAGTCATAAATAATGTTGATTGTAAATATATATATATGATGTTGAAAGCTAATTAAATTTCCATGCAACGTTTTGTATTATGACTATGAAGTCACCAACAAGCAAAAAACAAGCAACGCATTGTTTACAAGCCAAGTTTGCTTTGATAAGATATTTCCAAACAAAATAATTAAACAAAAAGTAGGAGAGGGGGGGGGGGGGGGGGAAGAGAAAAGAAAATATTATTTTGATAAATATTTAAAAGAACTAAATTTTGATATAACAAACAAAAAAAAAAGGCCATATATAAATTTATTTTTTAAAAAAAAAAAAAAACTAAATGCAACCCTTAAGCGGCATATGAGAAGCTAAAAGAGGAAAGTATTTTGGAAAAAAAAAACAATAATACCATTTTTAGAAAGATTTTTAATACTTATACAATGCTTTGATTTATTTATGGATTATTCTCATTGGTATACCTGAATATTAACATATTTCCAGTGGTATACCTAAGTTTTAAAAATTTTCAAAAATATACTTAGATTGCTAATATAATTGAAGCAACACCTCTAATAGTTATTTCTGGCCAATTAACCACCACTAATCAGTCCTTAGTTAACTATAGTTAGGGCTCGTTGACATTAACTAAACTAAACTAAACTGAACTGAATAGAAGTGTATTAATTGAACTAAACTGAACTGAACTGAATAGAAGTGTATTAATTGAACTAAACTGAACTGAACTGAACAGAGATTAACTGAACTGAATTGAATTAAATATAATCTGAAGTAAACAAGCCCTTAGTGTATTTTGGGGAAAAAAATTAAAAAATAATCAAAAGATACAGCTAGTACTTTAACTTTTTATTAGCAACCTAAGTATATTTATGGGATTTTTAAAAACAAAAAATACAGTACATTAACTTTTTATTAAAAACAACAAATACTCAGGTATACCTCATGGAATAATCCTTTTATTTATTTTTGGTGCATAAGTAGCCACATTTTAAATTTTAAAATGAGCAAAAAAAAACTATAAAATAAGCAAAATTACCCTTGAACGTACCCTACTTCCAGACGTATGTAAGAATTCATATACTAAAAGTGGATAAATAAATGTGGAGGTTAGCTAGATTATTTCGATTAAAGTCTCGGAATGTGGTATTCAAGACCCAAGATCAAAGCCCGCTCACATCAATTGCTTAAAATAGACAATAAAACACATTGGATGCACATATCATATGTCCATACCTCTATGTATATCCAAATGTACAGTAGACCTATTGCTTTTATTATGGGTTAATGATGATTCTTATGTGGGGAAAATAGAATCATCACGCTTGTAATTTTGCATATATTAAAAAGCGATTCTCAATACCTCATCATTGCTGATTCTTTAACATGAACGACGTACTTCATGCTTTTTAAACAATTAGTCCAAAAAGATTTATCCCAAATCATGTTTTCTTGAAGTCTTAATTTTCCTAATATTTAATCTAAATTACACCAAAAAAGATATGTGGTACTGTTGA
Source organism: Salicornia ramosissima (assembly GCA_951394345.1). Classification (NCBI taxonomy): domain Eukaryota; kingdom Viridiplantae; phylum Streptophyta; class Magnoliopsida; order Caryophyllales; family Amaranthaceae; genus Salicornia; species Salicornia ramosissima. The sequence goes on along the minus strand of OX596240.1, from coordinate 3,886,691 downwards.
ACATACATAAAATTCGATAGTAGGTCTTTGGTGAGACCGTTTCACAACGGTCGAGACCAGTTCTTCCCAACAAAAGTCATGAAAATTTTTATAAAAGTTATTGAAAATATATACTTCCTACGTCTTAAAACAAATGCAACAATTTCTATTTTAAGAAAGTTTCAAAATAAATGCAACAGTTTTAATCTTTCTATTTTTATAAGTCTTTTCTTTGTGTCTCTCACACCCACTTTCTCTCTCTATCCCTCTTACTCTTGCAACAAAAAATTGTGTAAGAATCTGTGCCTATTGAATTGTTGCATTTTTTTAAAATGGATCGAAGGAAGTAAAATAAAAAAAAGTTATCAATGTGTTTTATACCTATATAACTATTTACTCTGTATATGTTTTCGGTAGCTTTTGTAAATTTTTGTTTTATATTTTGCTGATCAGACTTGGTTTTATGGTGAGACCAGTATTATAAATTCGAAACAAATTTATAAATGAAACTAAATAATATATAACCTACTAATCTTTTCTTTAAAAACAGAGTATAGTAGTTGTGTGCTCATCTTTGAGTTGATCAACATAAATTATTGCACTAATATAAATAATACAAGTAACTAAACAAAATTCTGAACAACTAACATTGCACCAAAAAATTAACTCATCATTATTAAACCCCAGCTAAACATATTTACAAAATCCCAGAAAATAGAAACAAAATCACTCAAAAATAGAAATAATAATTAAAGAAATTAAAGAACATATCGGTATAGTATAAGAAATAGTACCTTAGAAACGTCATGAACAACATGTCGAGAATCAGAGGTGCCGAAAGAGTTAATAATATGACCTAAAATAAGAGTCATTAATGGCTGTGCAACTCCATTACCAATGGCAGAAAAGCTTCCAACAATCATAAGAACAACATCAACTGAATCCGCGAAATGAAATAGCTTATGTAATGGCACTTTTTGATCATCTTTATTATTTTCCTCTGTATTATCAGCCATTGATGATGATGATCAATCAGAATCTCACTGGGTTTTGTCGGGTTTTTTTTTTTGCTCTGTTTTTGGAAATGGGGAAGAACTGGAAGTGGGTTTTGTTGGGTTTTTTTTTTAATAGTGAAATCAATTGAATGATGATTTAAGTATATACAGAGAAATTAATTAAGTAATTGATTGAATGTGATTATGATTTGGTTTGGGGAAGAAGATAAGGAAGGAGAAAGGAAGATAGAAGCAGTTAAAAGAGAGAAGAAATCGGAGAGAAAAACAGAATGTGTGGGTAACAAAAACAGGTAAAATAGGCTACAAGTATGGGAAATTTGGAAGAGAAAATGGGCGGAGGTTCAAATTAAAGAAAATGAAATTCATGCTTATTCTGATCGCTTGCATTTCTATGGCTACTCTCTCTACTCTTTTCTTTATTACTATGTAGATTTATATTTATATATTATTATACTCGCCTTCTAGAAGGGTTTTTTTCCCGTGAATTAAAAATAATACTTTCTCTTAGAGGTGATCGTGGGTCGGGTCGGACCGGGCCGGTGCATAAAAATCAAGCCCATAAAGCGGGTCGGATTTGGGCCGGGCTTAGTTCGAGCCCAAATTTCTTGGCCAAAGCCCGAAAATTTAGTGCGGGTTTGGCTGGTTTTTCAGGCTTTTTCGGGGCGGGCCTAAGAAAGTAACCAAAAGTCTAATTTTAAATGTCCAAGGCCCGCACGAAAAAATAAAAAAATCAGACCGGGTTGAGCCCAAATTCGGGCCTAATTTTCATGTCTAAAGCCCGCAAAATAGCGGGCCGGGCCACTTTTGATCAGCTCTACTTTCTCTATTCATTTTATTTCCAAGGAAAAAATTGTCAAGAATAAGCCAATTTTTTGACGATTTTCACAAATAAGTAAACCTTTTGAAAATAACCTTGTTATCATTTAAGCCAAAAATAAGTCAAATAGTTATTTAACATGTTATTTTCTATTTTTTTATCACTATTTTTCAATCATTCAACCTATTTTTTGCTTTAAATGATAACATTAACTTGAAACAACATATAACTAATAGATTAAATAATCGTTTAACCTATTTTTGGCTTAAATGATAACAAGGTTAGCTTATTTCTGGATTTTCAAAAGGTTGGCTTAATTGTGGAAGATCGGCCAAAGGTTGGCTTATTCTTGGCAATTTTTCCTATTTTTAACTACCTTCTCCGTACATATTAATGGCAATGATTTAAGTCGCGGTGGAGTATGTTATGGTCCCATTGCAAGGTATGGGACTTGAGTCCCACATCAATCATATGGGGGGCTGATGTGGTCTTTATATAAGACAATGGGCTCTCCTCCTCTTGAGCTAGCTTTTGGGGATGTCTCTCCCGTTATCCTATATCAGAGTATTATTTTAATATGTACATGTTATACTCCACTGTAATATATTGATGACACATAGAAAAATATGTCAAATTGTTGTCATTAATATATTACGGTGGAGTAGGCTACTAATGATTTTAAGAATCAAATTTAATCGTGAAAGATTTTAGATTATAAATGAAAAAATTATCCCCACTTAATTATTAATTATGAAGGGTGGGTAAGGGTAGTGTTGTAATCCACTTGGACATCGTCGCAGCCTCCCTTCCCTCATACTCCCCTCCGGTTTTTTTTTTTAGTTTATTCACTTCATTTTTCATACTTGACGAGGCAAAACTTTGAAGATTAATATCTTTAATTGTATGTTTGTAAAAATTATAAAAACTAGATATTAAAAAACTACATGTTGAAATGAATCCAACGAGACCCCATAGGACTATGTTTTATCTTATGTATAAATCACAAACCATAGTCAAAATATACTTTGTGACAAAGTCAAACTGAGTAAACTCTAAAAAAACGGAGGTAATATAATAGAGATTTACAATAAATTAACCTTTTGTTATACACCATCTGTTTTAATTTAATATAAACTTGTTGCAACAGCAAAAACACTCTAGGGTAGGTGCAACGAATAACACAAATTTGTTTGTGTGCAATGAGTAGCACGAACTTCTTTACTAGGTAGCGCATGGTATGGCCTGGCATAAAAGCCATAAATGATGTCGGCGTCAGAGTTCTCACCGGAATCTAAGATATTTTTTTTCAAGTTTTAGAGTTGTTCATTAATTTATTTATTTTTGGTATATTTTTTTATTGTTTTATCTCTTTATATTCTCTGTCACGTGACTTAAACTTTAATTTCAACTAGCCTAAATTCAGTTCTTTGGTTAAAAAAAAAAGTTATCAAGTAATTATTTTCATACTTCTTCAAACTTCTCATAGTTGAATATTAATTTATAGAAGTTGCGGGACTTGCGAGTGAGCAAATAATCTTAATTTATTACATCTTTAAAAAGTATTAAAATACACTTTTCACATTTTTATTTTCGATATATAGTTTAATTATTATGAAAAACTAAGATAATTGCAAAAAATTAAAATACGTCTTTTAACAAATTCATACGATGAGATCGGAGTTTTATTACTTATATTTTTAGTAACATGTTTTTAATTACTATTAAGAGTGTCAATATTTGTGTATATACCATAAACTTAAACGGAACTCTGATCTTGTGATGTCAATTGATTTATTTTTACTCTGTATATAATTTCATTAGAAGTTAAAATTGAGCAATGACCCAAATTTGTCATTAAACAAATTACTCTTAAATTGATTTTTTTTTTTAGGTCGGATGAATTTGGATCTGATGTTTTTGAATCGAACAAGTTCAGACCGGGCTAGTCCAGATGGGACCAATCTGGGTTTTTGATGAATTTCGGATTGGATTAGTTCAGGTTTCGGACTGTCCTTTGAGACCAAAATTGGATCTCGAACTGTCCTTTCAGACCAAAATCGGATCTCATATCAGATATTTCGAATCAAGTTTCGGATTTTGTATCAACTTTATCTGGTCTAGTCAATGCACTTGAAAGAAATAAGTTATGTAAAGAATCTTAGAATGAAAGAAAACTCTACTAATTGGAATTCTAAATTTCCAACATTTGGTGATTTCCGTACCCCTTATCTTTCACATAAAAGCAATATAATTGCACGTTTATATTAAAAATATGGGGTGCGAAAATCAATTTGTGGGGTGCAGAAATCAGTATTCATTTCTAACGTTTGAACACGTAATTTCATTATTTTTTTATTCGCCAAATATTGTGGCTCAAAACCCAAGGAAACCAAGATTATAACCAAGTTGTTTTTTTCCTTGTCGAATGTTTCGTAAAAGTGGGAAATGATGGTCACTGCAAGCAAAATACCAGTTCGAGAACCAATAGCACCCATGAAATCAGCCAGAAATGTTAGTGCACCAATGCACAGTCCTCCAAACGCGGCCCCGTCGGAATATAACGGTTGATCGAGTTCCTTCTCCAATTGTGAATCACGGTAACCAGGTATTAATTATAAGGTTCCAATTTATACCTAATCTGATCAAAACTAGTCCAGCTTTATTTTTTACTCCTTTTTTTTTGCAGTCTTTGGACACTTACAATTAGATATTTTTTGATTAGTTTTTTATATCAGACCCGAAAAGCACGCACTAAATTTTTGGGCTTTAGACAAAAAAGAGCTTGAACTAGGCCTGACCCAACTAATGGGCTTCATTTTATGCATTAGGCCCAGCCTGGCCCAACCATTATCACCTCTATTCCTTTTATATGTATTGATGACTAGCAAATGTTGAGTGCCTCAAAAAAAAATGTCGAGAATTTCCTACATCCCTATATCATTTCAAGTACAACCTTAAAGAAAAAACATGCGGGAAAATAATTTTGGCACCCTAATTTTCTCCTCAATAGACCCCTTATAATAATCGTATTTATATTCTTATGCATGCAAAATATGCAATAACCAATAGTTGATATTTGAAAACAAATTTTGCAATTTGGGAAGCTAAACTATGAATTACCTTGAGTTGCTTAGCTACATCCCTAGAAGAACTTCCAGAGACCCCAATCCATGCCTTTGCAAACACAGCACAACACGAAAACATAGAAACGATATAAAACATAGCACGAATTGGATCTGCATGTAAGCATTAATTACATTATCTAATATGGAAATAAGTTGTGAATTTATGTGAAAATTACACATTGATCAATGTAATAAATGCAGAATTAATGTTCTTTATTTCCTTTTTTAGCTTTTTATATGCAGCCCTAAGGGCTGCATATAGCATAACCCTTAATTTAATAATTTCATCATGAATAGTGTCTAACTTAATTAGCTGGTATGCTATGATTGATTAGAATAGTGTATTTTATGAAATTGAAAATGCAAATGAACATTGGTATTTGGGTCATTAATTATGAAATTCAATGACAATTTAATTTTATCATATTGGGAAAATCTATTCATCTACAATTAATTATTAACATTGATATTATTATACGAAAAAGTGATTTCAACTTTGAATTTGACAGGTTAGCTTAGGTTATTGTTGATAATGGGAAAATTAAAGGATTTAGGGTTTTGCATATGGTTCGATCTTTTCTAGGACTCCGTACACACGGCTGATAGGAAGGTGCCCTTAAGAGAAAAGTTGATGTAATAATTGTTTATAGGTTTAACATTTAATTATTAATTTTATCATATTGGAAAATCTATTCATCTACAATTAATTATTAACAATTATTTTTCTCTTTTTTACTTCTAATTCTAATGTTCTAATTAATTTGTTTTTTTAACTATTATTCTTTTATTATTATTTTCACTTTTCAAACATTGTTTATAGGTTTAACATTTTATTTGCATAATTGCATGTATTATTATTTGTTAGAAAATTTACTTTAGTTTATTTTTGTTGACTTTTGTAAATTTGTATTTTATATCATCAGTTTCTTAGTTCATATGAAATAATTATTTATATTACGTTATACAATATTAAAATTTATCATCAAAATTTATGCTTTTAACAATTTAATAAATACAAAAATGACTGCAGACATCGTGTGCAAATTAGGCTATTGTGTTCTCTAAGCCATGTTTGGTCTTTTTTTTTTTTTTAATTGGGTTGGGCTTTAATTTCTTTTTATCTACTTAATAATTTTTTCATTTCCTCTTATTAGGAATGGTGCACAAAAGTTGCTTTTGCTTTTGTTGGCCATCATCTTATTACTTGGTTTTGGCAATCCAATTCTTATCATTCTGTAGTTGTGCTTTACTGGTATCATTGTGATATGTCTTGATGAACTTCTTCACAATAAGAGATATGGTCTAGGCTCCGCAATTTCACTTTTCATTCTTACCAACATCTGGTAGTGAGCTATATACTCATGGCCGTGCTTGGGCAAGTGTAAGAAAACGCACAACACATGACCCCTAATTTAAAGGGGCCAATTTAACAGTGGGTGTCCGTGATTTTTTTTTTTATAAAAAGCAAATCAGTATTCTCATCCGTTCTTTTTGAGGTACAATTGTATTTTTTGTCTTTCCACCTCCCAATTTCCAATCAAACTTCCTTAAACTCACGCCTATTTTTAATGCTTCTTTCATTTTCCAAATTTCCCTTTAAATGATTATTATGTATTTACGTGTTCTTTCATTTTCTCAGCTAAAGTTGTTTCTTTTTTAATTTAATTTTAAAGTTGTTTCTACTATGACACTACGTTTTTTTTTTTAAAAAAAGTATTTGTTATGTGGTATTGCTTTGAAATAAAATTAGAATACTACTAAAAAAAATCTGATCAAGGGATACATTTTAAAGATTTTGAACATGGCCCCGAAATTCCACGACACAGCCCTGTATATACTCCCTCCGTAACATATTAACTGTAATGATTTGACATTTTTCTTTCTACTTTATATTAAATCGTTGTAGTCATTTTGTTACGAAGGGAGTACTTTACTAGGTTTGCTGTGTTGTTGTGGGTTTGTGGCATTGACATGTATTCTACTACCCACGTATTGTAGTAATACTTTGCCATTTTAGGGCTCGTTTACATTAGCTGAATAGAGATGAACTGAACTGAATAGAAGTGTATTAATTAAACTTAATAGAGATAAACTGGACTTAATTGAATTGAATAGTGATGAACTGAACTGAACTGAACTGAATATAATCTGAAGTAAACAAGCCCTTAGTATGTATGTACCCCATCCATCCCAATTTACCTGCCCTACATACATTTTACATTTTTTCCCTCTTTTTTTATTTATTTATTTTTTCCACTCAAAACATTTAAATACCCATTATTTTATTCTTTATTTAATATTCTAATTACAAGTTCCAACAATGGGCCCATCCCCACATTAAATCAGCTTGCCAAAAATCATGCCAAAAGTAGGTGTAGCAATTAAAATAGGACTGATACAATACTTGTAATAAATATTTTCCACCCTCTCTCTCTTTTTAAATCCATACCCTTAAAAATACTAATTAGTAATTACCCTCTTTCATTTTTTTTTTCCTAAAAGTCTGTATCACATACTTATATAACGAATATTACGATGCATATGTAAATATTTTTCTATTGTATGATGTTTTAATTTGGTGTGTGATTTCTTGGCCTAGGGTTTGTAGTGTGAACGTTTTTTGGAAAGCATTTAACCCAACCACTTTGAAGTTTGGACATGGGGTCGAGTTCGAGGGTTCGTCCATTGCCTTGTTCCATCTCCTATACAACCTTCCAAACGTAACCAACTTGGTTGCAACCGTGTTGATATTTGTTCCTAATTGTCATCTACTTAGTACTTATAAGGGTTCCGCGATGTTCTGCCTTTACGGTCAAAGATGGTTCTTTACAATTTTTTTAAAAAATAAAGTGGCTTTTTAAAATAAATAAAAAACTATATATAAATTGGTTTCTAACAAATTTTCCATCAATTTATTTTCTTGGCACCGGTTTATTATCAATAAAAAAATATTGCAATCTTCTAGTTGGTGGTCTTGCTTACTATCGTACTGCCCCAGCCATGTGTGCATTCATTTTTAACCCATGTTCATAAATAATTGCTCAATTTTAACTTTGCTATGTACTATTCTCATTGTAACTAGTTTAAAATGAACGAATCAATGTTATGTATATCTTTATTGGGTTATGCTATATGCAGCCCTTAGGGCTGCATATAAAAAGCTAAAAAAGGAAATAAAGAACATTAGTTCTGCATTTATTACATTGATCAATGTGTAATTTTCACATAAATTCACAACTTATTTTCATATTAGGTAATGTAATTAATGCTTACATGCAGCCCTTAGGGCTGCATATAACATTTTCCTTAAATTAATAGTCACAAACTATACTATATAAATAAATGTTTCTCCTCATTCTAAAGTGCATTCTTTTTTTTATAAGGAATGAAAAACCGAAAGGATTCAACCAAGATCATCCTTACCAAAGATAAGGAAAAAAGAAGGGTAGGATTGGCAATAGGTCAAGGCTAGGTCGGGACCAGCCAGACCCAGACCGTTTTTTTTTTTTTTGAGATCCAGACCCACTAGGTCTAGAATTCTTAGACCCAAACCGGCAAACTCAAACCCTATGGATCTAATGGGTCTATAGATCCTAAATGGGTCTTAATTAGATCTTTTATATTTCAAGGATTTAATCAATAATTTACCATAGTGTAACAGCTTAAAATTTTTGCACCCTATTATGGGTACCGTGCAACCACGATAAATCAATTTCTCAAAAAGAAAATGTAAAATAATTAAATTACAATGTTTTATGACTCACAAAGTTATAAGTTACAACTCGACAATTCTAACATTGGAGTTGCAACTACAATTCACAAGTTTTCAAACTGTATGAATAACTAAGTATGATTATATCAGATAATTGTTTTAAGGATTTTTTTTTAATGTAAATGGATCTGCGGGTATGATTTGGGTTGGATCTGGGTCTGAGAAACTGGGACCTGACCCAGACCCAACCATGATCAATGAGATCCAAACCCGACCCAAAACCATTATTATTATTATTATTATTATTATTATTATTATTCCGGCCACTATTGTATATTTTTCGGCGATATTTTCCAACGACAAATTCCGACTATCCTTTTCATTGGTCTTTTTGGCGATACATTTCCGGCGACCTTTTTCCGCGGGCTTATTTTCGGCGATAATTTTTGGTGATATTTTTCCAACTGTCTTTTTGGATGATATTTACCAACGATATTTTTTTAGCGAACTTTTCTGACAATATATTTTCAAAAACTCTTCCCACTGATACTTCCCACGGACCTTTTCCAGTGATGTTAAGTTGTCCGGCGACCTTTTCCGGCGATAATTTCCAACAAATTTTGTCGGTCAACTTTTTAGTATTTTGCGGTATTTTTTTTCCAATGAACATGTACATATATCACTAGCTACCTTTAAAATGAGGCCAATACTTTTTGCTCTCTTTTATTTAGGGTGGAAATTTTTGACCTATTTTTTTTTAATAAATAAATTAGAAATTAAAAATAGGGAACCAAAATAATTAATAAAAATAACAATTATAATTAAAATAAAAAATTAAATCAAATTATAATTTCAAATTTTAAAATTGAAAAAGTAAAAATAAAAATAAATATTAAATACAAAAATTAAATAAAATAAAGAAATAAACTAAAAAAAATCAATGTTTTTAAACTTATTTTCAGTTCAGGCTCTTGTTCTTTTGAACTTATTTTTAGTTCTACCCTGTTTTTAGTAATCCAAAAGAACAATGCCTTAGTAAGTGGTAACCTAATGTAACAATGTGCCACTTTTTACATTTTAAAAAAATTTGTCCATAAATTTTTTATTTTTTATTTTAAAAAACTAGCTATCACGTAATTCATGTTATCTTAAAAGCTTATTCTACAACTAATTGTAACCTAATAATAAAATTTCACCTAATCTTTTGAAGTTTTTGGATGTAATACTCCATAATTTTGGAAAAATATTTTATATACATAAAAAAAAATTATATTTCTACACTACTAAAATTATTTTATTTTAACTCTAGACATAAAGTTTCAAGCTAAAATGTTATTTTAAACCATAAAAACCGAAATTTCATATACATACATGTAACTTTCGGATATCTCAAATAAGCTTTATTTTCACAAATTACTATGATCTTATGATTAAGCTAATTTTATTAAAAGATTATTTTAAACCCAAATGTTATTTATGAATTTGCAAAAACCCAAACTAAACCCAATAGACCAATTAAGTAGCCCAATAAATAAAAAAAAAGGGCATTAGGAGCCCAAAACTCACGGCCAACTAGCTAGGGTTATTAGGAAGAGATTATTTGACTATAACTTTTCTTACAAGTTTTCTTTCCTAAAATTTTCCTCTAGCAAATATATGATCATGAATTATTCCACAAAATATATTCTTGCCATCTTTTGATTTCATGATCAAATTGTTTGATCATCAAGCACCACAATATCTCAACTTACCATAATTTTTATACACCAAATTACCTAAATTTTTACATACTTGAGCCTATAAATACCCCCTTCATTTCAATACAAACTCACACCAAAACACAATTTTCTCCTATATTTTCTCTCTCACTCTATCTCTCTCTCTCTCTCTCTCTCCACCATTGTGCACCACCACCGTGCGCCACCTCGGGCAGCCGTGCCACCACTTCCTCCTATTTGGTTCTCTTCTCTTCCTTTCTTTTTGAATTCACATTTTATTTTTTAAAAAATAATTACTTTTAAGTATCACGATTTAAAATATTAGTCACTTTTAAAGTTTATAAACAATAAAATCATAAAATTATTTTTATGTTAGGATGATTTCAACTATGTAGTATAGTAATAATATTTTATTATCAAGGATATTATGGTTTTATTTATGAATTAATATTCAATCGATTTTTTTTATAAAAACACAAGTTTTTGATATAAAACAATTTATAAAGATCATGCACATATTAGAGTCTTATTATTTGAATGACCTTATATTAATTAAGGTTATATTACTTGTATGTAGGGCGTTTTTGGTAGAAGTTCTAATTTTTCGATTCAAGGTTTATTTTCGATCCGCTAGAAGAAATGTACGTTAAGTGGCTAAATACTTTATTAAAGTGTTTACATGATTCCTACGTGTTTATATGATACATGATATAATTTATTCTCAATTAATTTTGTATTGTATATGTTAATTTAAAGTTTGATGACAAAATTATTTTATATTTTATTAGCCTTATATTTTTGTCATGAAATTTCTAGATTTTGAAAATAATATTTATGATTTGAATCATCTTATTATATTTTGAAAATAATGCTTTATGGAAAGATTTGAATCTTATTATATTTTGGAAAATAATATCATAGAAAATATTCTATTAAAAGATTTGGAATAACTAAATATTTTACTGATATTATCATATCATTTTGAAAGATTAAGGAAATAAGGAATTTTGGAAAGTTACAAGTAATAGTATATTTTCTTTATACTCAACTCTTATTATATTAAAAATATTTTGGTGACCCCACAAGCTTTATAAGCTTATTTATTGTTTTGTAATCCCACTATGCGGATTTGGTTGATAAGACTATGGACTTTGTATGACCTAGTCTTTCTTCAAGGATAGCCTTTATACAGAAAAATACTAATTAACTTGGGGGGTGTGCACACTTAGAGGAGGAATTTGGGGTATAGGAAATTTTTTTTTTAATATTTGAATATTTACATTCAATATTAATGGTTTGGAATATTTTTGGAAAATGATCATCTTAATAAATAATTGTTTTCATATAATATGACTTGAGTATTTCAAAAGCATGTTTATTAAATAAAGTTTATTTTGACTTATCTTGCATTTTACGTACTTAGCATATTTTGCTAACCCGTACTGTATTTTGTTTTGGCTTTGCCCTACTTATCATTTATTGATAATATAAGTAGCTAGGTGTTGATGATCAAAGTGGACTACATGTTGCATCAGGGGCAAAGGCGTCATTCACCTAGATTAGGGTTTTAATTTTTATTTTTAAGTTATTATGTTTTGACACAAATTTTATCGCATTTAATAATAAGTACCTTTAATTTCCGCTGCAAAGTTGTAGTCAAGTATAGTCTTACGTTATCACGTGGCGGTAATACACCCAAGTCTATCTCTACGGTATTTTATATGTATTATTCTATTATTTTCGTAGATGGAGATTTGGGGGCGTTTATATGTATTATTCTATTATTATTCTACGGTATTATTTTGTAACACTAATAGTCCGTTTAGTAGGCTGTAAAACGTTATTGGATGAAAATGGTTTTTCATAAAATACCTTTTACGTAGTCAGGTGTACTATTCGTTTCTCAAAAGATGTGAGAGGATGAGGAGAAAGTGAAGTTGTGAAGAATAGTACGGATATCGTCCCTAAGCAGTTGAATTTTGGGTAGCACTAATACTACACCTACAACTAGAGGTGGCATTCAGGTCGTTCGTCTCGGGTACGGGTCGAGTTGATTCGGGCTGGGTCAATTCGGATTGAAGGACTTTTGGTTTCTAGTCGGGTTAGGTTTGGGTTTTCTCCAATACATTTAAAAGACATAATAATCAATAGTACACAATTTAACGTTCGGATGATCCGGATTATAATATCACATTTATTCGAATAAATTTCGGATTTAAAATCAGATAATAGGATATGAGTTACTTTTGCCGGCTCTTCCTACCTAAGTAGATGGAACAAACAAACAAACAAAAAAAAATCGACTTGCTGTTTTTCTGTCTCTCTCACAATCTCTTTATATGTTGTTGCCTCTAAAAATGTGCAATGTTTGTCTTCAAACTCCTGCAGAAGTCACACCAAAGCCTAAAGACCAGCTGCAAACCCATCACTCTATCTGAACTCTATCTCTCCTTCCTATAACTCTAACTTCAACTACTTTTATTCAAATTCCTTAACTTCAAACCCCTTTGTTTTTCTTCCCCCAAAAAACCATAATTCAAATCATAAACCTCAAATCAATCCTCCTTGTTCTTACACTCCCTCTGTTCTTCCCCTTTTTCTTTTTCTTTTTTTTCTCTTTCTTAGGGTTTGAAGATGGTGTTTTTTACACCTTTTGAAGATGCCCATTTTGCTAAACTTGGCCAATTTCATTCTGGCTTTTCTCCAGTTATTTTTTTGGAGTTTTTATCAAATGGGTTTGCTCCAAATTGGTATTCCCTCTTATCTCTTGCTTCTGGGTGTGTTTTGTTTCAGCTATAAGTTGCAATCTTGTGTAGAATTTGGGATTTCACTCTTTTTTTGTGCCTATTTTATGCTTATGTGTTGTTATTGCTGTTTTGCTCAATTAATTGGCACTGCTTCATTATGGATTGTGTAATCTATGTTTCTGTATGGCTTTGGCTTGTGAGAGTCTATTTAGTACTCAATCTGTAACAAATTAACTGCAACGATTTGACATTTTTTTCTCCCTACTTACAAATCATTGCAGTTATTTTCTTTGCTTGTTTTTTTCCTACTTATGCTCTGTTTTTCATGCTAAATTTTATGAAATTCTGGGCACATCTTATAGGAAATGTAGAGAGAATCTGTCTTGGAATTAAGCTGGTGTCATTGAAAAAATTATGTGGTGACAAGATAGATTTTGTCTTGTAATCTATTTGACCTTATATAGTTACACCAAGGTCAGGTCTAGTCAACAAAATGCCAATGTTTAGATGAAAATTTTAGGGATGAACTGATGATTTGTTTTGATAATGATTTGTTTTGGGGTATGTTTTGTTAGATTCTTATTTATGTGATAAAGATTTCTTAATTGTTAGTGTTTGATTAATTCAAAATTAGGGATAAAACTTAGGTTTGTTCTTTTTGACTGAAGTAATCGGAATTGAACTAAATTTGTTTTAAGTGGACTGAACTGAACCGAAATTTCAGAAATTAAGTCCAATAGAACAGGGCCTTAATAGGTTTTATGCTCTTGAACCGAAATTTCAGATTTTAAGTCCAATAGAACTGTTAGACATTTGGCATTTTACAATCCTTACAACTTATGTTTCGATTTATCATTTTCTTATATAAATTTTCTACTAATTTATTGATATTAACTTCGTTGAGTTTTGCAATTTGCACAATTTTGAGATGAAAATTCCATTCCCATTTGTAATGGAAAAATTCTTGTCCATAGAGAAAATTTGGCTAAAGCCCCTAGTCTCTTGCAAAACACTACATGTAAATTATGGGGATTGAAGAAATCATTGTTGGAAAGGTCGAGGATATCTAGTTGGAATGATTTTTTTTTTTATTTATTTATAATTCTATGATGAAATACATTTGTAGTAGTAACAAATAGTCAAACATCCATTCAAACATTGCACAAATTGTAGGCTATGCAATTATGGATCCTTTGTGACCACATAAGCAATATGCCTTCTACTTCCTCTCTAGAATCATTTGCTTGATATCCCAGTATAATTTAGTGTACATGTCCTTGTAAAAAGAAAAATTAAGAGACAGAGCGCAAGCTTTAGTGGTTAGTACTTTGATGTAGTAGTTGAATTGTCTAGGTTATAATGATTTGTATGCCTAGCATTTTACCTATGTTTAAGTAAAGTACACAACTACACCTACTTAAGATGTGAAAAATGGGATTGTTGATGTTGTCCATAGTTTAGGGTACTCTTGACTAATAATTTATGTGGGTGGTGGCAAAGGGGGGACGTATAATGCCGATAGTGAAGAAAGTCTCTTTCGGTTTAGACTTTTGAGTGAAATAATTGGGCATGTGATTGTGTTAAGGCTTGTAGTGGTGCCTAGGTGTTGATGTTGGTGAAAGTATTGATATATGGTCATTCGCCCTTGAAATGCTAAGGATTGAGGTGGACATAACAATAGAATGGTTTGAAGGATGAACCTTTTTTCGGCATTGTTAATTGCTGTTAAATGGGCGCATGGGCTGTTTTAAACATTGGTTGTGGTTTGTAAAGTTAATCATATATGGTTGGCTTCGGGATTTGAATCACAAGTGAGTGAGGTGTTTTTTTTTGGTGGTGGACAAGCTTAATTTTTAATAATTTACTTCCTTGGCAACAAATTAATGGCAACAAATCATTTTATACGCATTTAAACAAAGATATTTAAGGATGTAAACGAGCCAATTAATCAAAATAATTTTAGTGCAAGAATTAGATTATAGGTTACTGGTTTAAAACCTTTTTTAATTGAGGTTCTCATTTATGCCCTCAAATATCTTAACATGTACTATGCAAAATGTTATGTTGCTACTAAGAAAGTATATTTTAACGAATCCTTACCCCTTCTTGTTTGAGGTAACAAGGTCAAGAAATGTGTACAATTTAAACGTGGAGTATCTATGGTGATAGACTGATAGGATTCATATTCCATTTCATGATCTTGTCTTCTTTGTACTACATCCATAACAATTATATGTAATGATCTGACATTTTTCCTCTTTATTCTACGTCAAATTGTTGTGAATAAGTGGTTACGGAGGGAGTATTAATTTATTTGAAAAAAGGCCTAAAATTTATTGTACTTGTGTAAATTTGGAGTATAATGCCATATAACATGTCTATTCTACACTGGTGCTAGGTACATTAGGAGCCGCGCAATTGTTACGACACAAGAGCAAGTAAGTCATGGCATGATGTAAATGTTGAACTTTTATGGTTTGACATTACATTATTGTTTTGTTTTTGGGGGTTGGGGGGGTTGGGGGGGTTGGGAGAGGGGGGAATGAAGCAATTGGTCCGTAGAATTCGGGTATGTATATCGAATTTTCTGTAAAGCATTGGTATAATACTACAATGTATTCAAATTACAGCTAACTTGCTGCAATTCATGTAAGTGATTAATGTAATTTCGGAGCGGTGCTGTGTTTCCGTAATCATTTTGGATAATTATGTATTGGGATTTTCTGGGTAGTGATTTTTGGGGTATGTTTGATGGCTAATTTATCAAGGAAAGAAAATGAGAATCTGGTGTTTCTGGATTTGCATTGAACTCTTGGTTTTGTTTTTTTTTTTTTGTTGAGTTTGGTTTTAGTTGAAGATAAACCACATTTTAAAGGGTTTTTTTTTTTTTTTTTTTTTAATCAAAAGTGTAAAAACAGTTTCTGTCATGGGAAAAGCCAAAATTAATTTCATTAATGGCTAAGCCATAAGTTTGCAGCTATCACATCCTCTAAGTTGGACAACCTCCTAAAGTTCTACCCCTATACTCTAAAGATCTAATTAGCAAACACACTCTTAAAAGCCCATATCCACAACACTTCACAATCTCTGAGAGCCCAAGAATTCACCCCAACCTTCTACTCAATCCAAAGGCCCAAAAGGATTGCATAGCACCTCTACGACATCTACTTCAAAAGAACTTTTGTCAGCACTAGAGGACTTCATGTAGGACTTAAGATAGCCCAATGCCCTAATCTATCTCATTTTTATTTTTTTTGATAAGTTAATATAGAGGTGGTCAACTGGTCATCTGCTAATAAATTGTCTTGTGAAATTCCTCTTCAAACTTTTCTTTGACCCCAACTCAAATTTGCATTGGAAAATTGTCATTGGTACTATCATGTTTTGGCGAATTTTCAATGGTACTACCGAATTTTTTTTAATCCCGACGGTAATATTCATTATGATTAAATTTTCAAATTTAGCATCGTGGACGAATTTTCTGTCGAAATATTCCGTTAATTAAATAAATATAATAACTAATAATAATAAAAAAAAATACTTCCTCCGTTCCAAAAAAACGCAACAATTAACATTTTGCACTATTCACATTATATATTTTGACCAAGTTTTGAGCTTTATATATAATAAAAAATATAGTCAAGTGGTATCTTGTTAGATTCGTCTTGTAAAATACTATCTTAATATCAACTTTTTATAATTTTTAAATATTCATAATTACAGTTATTAAGGGTCAAAGTAGTGTCTCGGCATGCGTGAAATGTTGACTGTTGTAATTTTTTTGGAACGGAGGAAGTAGCATGCTCAACAGCTCAAGATTTTACGGGTCATTTTAGTCCTTAAAGGACCCGATTAGAGATTGGAATTTGCAAAAAATGATCCAATTAGCCACGATATTTGTTCCTGATTTGTCTCAATTTGCACGCATTGATCTACGTGTAAAGAAAATAGTCTGCTCAAGGTTTTACGGGTCATTTTTAAACCTTATGGAATTCAATTTGAGGTTGGAAATTGAAAAAAAAGGCCTAATTAGCCATAATTTGTGTTCTCAATTCGCCTCGATTTGCGTGCATTGATCTACGCGTAAAATAGTCTGCTTAAGGTTTTACGGTTCATTTTAACCCTTGTAGGATCCGATTTGAGGTCGTAATTTGCAAAAAAAGACTTGATTAGCCCTAATTTGCATTCTCAATTCGTCTCGATTTGTGCGCCTTGATTCGCCTCGACTAAATTAACCCTTATGGGGGGTTTGTTTTATTAATAATGATTAATTAATTTTTTTAATATAGTTTTTTAGTTAATTATAGTTAAGTAGTCTATTTTTTTGGTTACTTTTAAGAGTTTTTTGTTTATTAACATCACATTTGAGAATTTAATCATAAAGAGTATTATCGTTGAGATTAAAAAAAATACAGCACTACCATTGGGAATTCGCCAAACAACAGTAGTACCAATGGAAATTTCCCATTTGCATTTTCTATTTCTTATAAAGTGTACTTTTATTCTCAAATAACAAAATTTATCACTGCCCAAATAAGTTTAGTCCAACAAATTTAAAAGATTTCAAAATTTAAGAGATTAGGAAAATATATTTAGGTACATAAAGTCCTGTTTTAAAAAATGTTTTAGAAAAACAAAAATTTACGTAAAGATATGAGGATCTTAACGCTAGGATTGAAATGACTAAACTGATACCACTTTGAGGACCCAATTTGTGTCCTCTTGTTTTTTCGAGGATCCATGCAGTGGTGGATTTGGAGGATTTAAGCTAGGTCCTTTGAACCCACTTGAATTTGAAAAAAAAAAGAAGATTTTTTTACTTTACCTATAAAATTAAGGAATTTTCATATATCTCCTTTAAAATTTGTTCATTTGATCCCAATAAAATTTATAAAATGCTTTTTTTTGACCCCAATACATATTATTTCTGAATCCGCCATTGTATTCATGTCATTTCAAATTCTAAAAACATCTGAAACAAATAATTGATATTTAAATTGAAAATTTTCAATTTCAAAAATTGAATTCATCAATTTAAAATAAATTTCACATATCCAAATGCTACAAAAACGTAAACGGACTTAAGTCTCCATACTCATGGATTTGCAGACAGTGTTCGGATGGGTTATTGAAGAGAAATACATGTCTTCTTGAATGTAGTTTTGTTATTTTTGATTGCATAAACCTTTGCTATAATCATTTGCTTTTGTAAATATTAATAAAGTAAAAAAGTGAGAAAGGGCCTTGAATAAGGTTTTATCTTCGTGTATCAGTATTTGTAAACTACAAAAAAAAGGTTTTTTTTTTAAACTTTGGCCTTGTTTGGAAATTGGCTGTTGGCTGTTTTTCTTTTTGGGCTGGTATGACTGATTGTTTCATTTGGCTGGATTTATTGGCTGTTTGACTATAAAACATATTTGGAAAATTTGGCTTTATGCTATTGGTTGTTATATTGTAAAATGATATAAATAGCCTTAGTACATAATTATGTTTGGATTATTTTTTTTGTTTGGATTGTTAATGAAAGTAAAATAGTAATTTTAATTTAAAAACAACGAACAACCAATTGTAAAAGGTAGTCCAGTTAGCTTTTGGCTTTTGGCTGAAAAGCCAATAAAAAAGCAAAAAATCAAACACATTTATTGGCTGTTTGACAAAAAAAAAAAAAAAACCAAAATGCAAAAGCTAATGAAAAAGCCACAAACCAAACACCCCTTAATTATCTCTGTATTTCTTAATTTCCTAAGCCTCATCTCAGCTCCTTTTTAAATTGTAAGATGCCCTTGCCGTTAACTTGGTGTTAAATATTTCGTTAAACTTCTCTATTTTCAAGTGTTTTTTTTTTTTTTTAAATGTTAAACTCTTATGTTTTTTTTTTGCTTTCTAGGTATGCCCCATTTCAAGTCGAAATTAATAAGTTATTTATAAATCTATAATACTATCGATATTGAAATCATACAAATTTCAAGCTATAAATCATAAGATCTATCTATCTATTCTATCTATACTACTAAAAGGTTAACCACTAAAAAATGTTTTTTCCCTCCCAAACTCTACTTTTCCTCCTACTTACAAGTTATAAATATACATAGAAAAATGAATACATCATGCAATTAATTTAATTTTATTTTTTTTACATATCCTTTACCAAGAAACTAAAAAAAAAAAAAAAACTTTTACCATGGGACTTATTTACTTTTTTACTATAAATACTACTAAGGCTATATTTGGTTCATCATTTTTTTTTTCAGTTGACCTTATTTTACAGATATGAGATGAACTTATTATTTTACAGATATGAGATGAACTTATTTTTTTATCAGATCTGGAGTTATTGTTTTATCTGACTAAATTATGATCGTGTATATATGCTATTGAATAAGGAAAAAAATATCAATTGAGATTTTATTTTATTTGTATTAACGAGTAGTTTTTAAATATGCAATTTTTATAATTTATTTACGGAATCAAATACATATAAAGTTTGAAAAAGTCGTATAAAAATAACAAGCCTACTCAAAGTTTTTTTTTCTAATTTGATCTAAACTTTTTAAAAATTATTTGATCTAATCTAAACTTTTTAAAAATTATTTGATCTAATCTGATCTAAAATAAGTAATAAGTACATAAATAATGTGAAATAAACATAGCCTAAATAGGTGGATAGTTTCCGCATTACTAAATGTTAGAAAAAATCAAACCTTTTATGTTTTATCACTTCCAATACACATGACTAGGAAATATTTTACCAATAGACATATTTACTTTAACCTTTTACTTTTAAAAAAATTAATTAATTTTTACAATTTTAAGAATTTACCTATCAATGTTTACAATTTTATCTTTGACAATATATGCCACTATTAAAACATCGTTTAAATCTTGAACATAGTCCATTGAAACCTCTAAAACATGTACCAAGCTTTTAAGATGGTATTTGCTATCTTTCACAACTTGTATAAATCAAGTTACAAGCATAAAAGATCCAAAGTATCAAATAAAATTGAAATATATATAATTTAGCCCGAATTTGCAACAAATATAACAACATAAATTTAATTTATATTAAATAAAATTGAACATGAATATAACAGGATTTACAAATTCCAAATTCTAATAATAAAAATAGTTTCATATGAACTCAATATAATTAGTTCTTACCCCTTTTATTAAACTTTCAACTTTGCATGGAATCAAACAAATGTCTGAATTGAATACAATTTTATCATGTTGCAAGATATTTTGCATAAACTAATTTTGTCATTGTTATCCCAGATATGGTCTTTGTTGCTTCAAATTTAACATGTTTTTTTTTTTTTATTGTAAGCGCTTCGTTGTAGCTGAAAATTTGGTATTCATTGCATAGAAATTATTGTAAAACAATTTGTTTTCTTGGGCTTTTTAATCAACTACACATTAAAAGTTTAACGTTAACTTACCTATACACCTGTTAAAACTCTAAAATGAGGGGTTCAGGTTTATTGGTTGGATTTTAGTGCAAAATTTGGATTATTTGCTAATAATCCAAATATTGGATTATTGGTTGCTAAAACGCAAAAAGTTTGGATTATTAAAAGCAAATAATCCTAAGATGAATATAACACACCCTATATATATAGTTGGTATAATATATTAATATTTTTATACTAATATAGTAATTAACCACTAAAAAAATCTCTCCTACCTGCTAAAAACCGAGCATTTGCTCGGGTATTACCTAGTTTAGCTGATAAATTATAAATCATAAAAATTTCAAACTAGTGCATTTTTTAATACCAGTTTTTAAATGCATATATGAATAAATTGGTAATAAAAATGATGTAAGAGTATAAGTGTAATACCCCATAATTTTGGATAAATATTTTATAATTAATTAATATATTTTATACTACTAAAATTATTTCTTTAAATTTTAGACATAAAATTTCAAGTCAAAATGTTGTTTTAAATTATAAAAACTGAAATTTCATATACATACACGTAACTTTCGGATATCTTAAATAAGCTTTACTTTCACAAATTACTATGCTTTTATGATTAAACTAATTTTATTGAAAGATTATTTTAAGCCCAAAAATGCTATTCTTGAAATTTCAAAAACCCAAAACTAAACCCAATAGACCAATTAGGTAGACCAAAAGTATTAAAAAAAAAAATGAAGCCTTGAAGCCCACCTAGATTATACTACACGGTTAACACAAGAAGAAAAAAAAAGGGGTATAATTTTAGTCACAAATACATTAAAATTATATGCAAATATTCTCCATATAATCACCTACCATTTTTTCTTAATCAATGATCAAACTCCTTGATCACCAAGCAAAAATTATTCACTTTCCATAAGTTTTACATACAACTAGCCTATAAATACCCCCTCATTTCAATACTAACTCACACCAAAAACACTAATTTTCTCCTCTCTTCCTCCCTCTCTTACATGTCTCTCTTTTATCATCACCTGGTGCACCACCACCACCACCGGTGGCAGCCACCTCCGGCACACCACCAATGGCGGCAACAACCACCCAGTCGGCCACTCTCCTCTCCTTCATTGGTTTTGCTTCCCTCCTTTACTCTTAATTAATTAATTAATTAATTAATCAATTCATATTAAATTATAACATGCTTAAAAAAATAATTAACCACATATTTTTATACTTAAATAAATTTGAAAATTTTATTTTAATATTGATATCAAGTATAAAAATAAATAAAAATAAAATAAAAGTAATCAATTGAGTATTTAATCATCACTATTATTGTTATTATGAGTTATGAAAGAATAATCAAGTGAGTAATAAAAATAAAAATAAAAATTCAGAATTTTATTACGAAATATGAGGAGTCATGCACATATAGAAGAATCTTGTTATTATTCTTGTGAGTTTTATAAGTTTTAGTGATGATTAGGTTAATATTTTAATTGTAGGGAATTTTTAGTTTTTACGTGATTCCTAAGACGTGACTTTATATCCGTATGGAGAAATTCAAGGTACGTTAAGTGGCTAGATACCTTATTAAAGTGTTACATGATTTTTATGTGTTTACATGATACATGGTATAATTTATGTTCAATTAATTTTTAAAATTATGTTAATTAAAGTTTGATGACAAAATTAATTTTCTTATTTTGGTAGCCTTAAATTTTGTCATGAAATTTCTAGATTTGGGAATAATATTTATTATTTGAACCATCTTATTATATTTAGAAAGTAAAGTTTTGGAAAGATTTGAATCTTATTACATTTTGGAAAATAACATCTTAGAAAAATATATTCTATGAAAAGTTTTGGAATAACTAAATATTTTATTGATATTGTCATATCACTTTAAGGAAATGAGGAATTTTGGAAAGTTACAAGTAAGAGTATATTTTCCTTATACTCAACTCTTATTATATTAAAAATATTTTGGTGACCCCACAAGCTTTATAAGCTTATTTATTGTTTTGTAATCCCACTATGCGGATTTGGTTGATGAGACTATGGACTTTGTATGACCTAGTCTTTCCTCAAGTATAGTCTTTATATAGAAAGATACTAACTTGAGGGGTGTGCACACTTATTAGAGGAGGAATTTGGGGTATAGGAAAATTTTATTTTCAATATTTGAGTATTTACATTCAATATTCATATTTTAGAATATTCTTTTTGGAAAATGATCATCTTGGATAAATAATTGTTGTCATATAATATGACTTGAAAATTTCAAAAGCATGTTTATTTTAACTTATCTTGTATAATAATTGTTGTCATATTGTTGTCATATAATAAAGTTTATTTTAACTTATCTTGCATTTTTCGTACTTAACATATTTTGCTAACCCGTACTTTATTTTGTTTTGGCTTTGCCCTACTTATCATTTATTGATAAGTAGCTAGGTGTTGATGATCAAGGTGGAATACATGTTGCATCAGGGGCAATTGCGATTCACCTAGATTAGGGTTTTAATTTTATTTTAAGTTATTATGTTCTAATTAGTACCTTTAACTTCCACTGCAAAGTTATAGTCAAGTATAGCCTTACGTTATCGCGTGGCGGTAATACGCCCAAGTCTATCTCTACGACATTTTGTATGTATTATTTTGGTATTTCCGTAGAGGGAGATTTGGGGGTGTTACAATAAGAGGCTGTTTGATTAGGTGGAAAGGGAAAGTTATTCCCTTACCTATGTTTGCTTTTGTTTTGTTTTGTTTTGTTTTTTTTTTTCATTCCTTTTCCCCATTTTTAGTTTTAGAATTATCCTTTTCTACCTCTTTCCCATTCTCTTGTAATTACTAGGGATACAAAATCCATTCTTTTTAATGGGATTATAATTTTTTTTTGATATTTACTTAGAGTACGGTATCGGTATGAAAGTAAAAAAAAAGTGGTAACTGATAAGTATAAACAAATTGAAAAAACATATAGTCATCTCAAATAAAAAAAGAAAAAGTATGGGGGTAGGTGACAATCGAGTCATTTGGGCTGAACATGTGTCGTGTTGATTCAGGTCGGATTGATTTGGGTCCAAGGACTTTCAATGTCGGGTCGGATTGGATTCAAATTTTTGCCAAAACAGACTTAATATAATAATCAAGACTACAAACATTAATAGTATGACAATTAGAATCGATCGGATCAGATTCGGGTCAAATTTGAATGAATGATACAGATAGGGTGAATTTGGATCAAATTAAAATTCGAGTATGTTTCGGTTTCGGGCCATTCCGTTCACTTCTTGCCCCCTAAAATTTGTCAACGATGGGCTCAGGTGTTTGCTAAATTTGAGGACTAACATTTAAAGCAAAGTAAAGTGAGTGAGCCAACTTGTTCGCACTTGGCGAGAGTAGAGTAGAGTAGACCACCGTGCTTTGTAAAAATGGAGGTTGCAGGACTTGACTCTGACGGCCGCCAATTCACCAGTGCTTCTGAAATGTGGAAGGAGCAACTTGGCGAAGATGGCAACTCTCACAAGAAGATTGATTGGTATCGCAATGGTGTTAGCTATTGGCAAGTAATGTCTTTCTTTTTCACTTTTTTTTTAAAAAAAATTTAAAAACCTTATTTCTGCAACTAAATACTGCTATTACTATTATTATTGCTGCTTAATTTGTTCTTGTTGATTGTGTTTGAAGGATGTGGATGCATCCGTTGATGGTGTGTTAGGTGGTTATGGGCGAGTAAATGATCCAGATATTAAGGGCAGTGAAGCTTTTCTCAAGTCTCTCTTTACGGATTTCTTTGATAATGCCAGAAGTCGTCATCTTGTTGCTCTTGGTATGTTTTCTTTTTTTTTTTTTCCAAAAAAATAAAAAAAATGTTGAACTTAGCTTTGGAATTAAATGATTCAGGTAGGAATTGAGTTTTCGAGGTGCTTTGTTTTTTTTTTTTTTTGAAGGTGCTTTGTTATTTATTGTTGTGATGCTTTGTAACATTGAAGCATCCTAATAGAGTTGTCAATTTTCGACCCGACCCGATAAATCCAGTAAACCCGACCCGTAAATAGCGGGTTTTGACAAAAAATAAAAACTCAAACCCGTTAAACACAACCCGCTCTTAACCCGACCCGGCCTGCTTTCAACCCGATCCGACCCGAAAAATCATTAAAAATGTATTAAACTTATGATATTATAGGAAAATGTAAGCAAAAACACTTCTTACCATTGTTGGACCACAACATCAATTTTTTTTCCATGAATTAGCTATTAATGAAGATATTTCATATAATTTGTACTTTTTAGAACGCTTAAGGTACATTTTAGTACATATATTGCATTAAAAAATGAAAAATTAAAGGGCATTATAAAACTTCCCAAACCGCTGGGTCAACCCGAACCCGAAGAATTTGGGTTATAAAAAAGCTAATACTGACCCGAACCTGCTAACACCCAACCCGGTACGACCTGAACCTGCAACTATTTTACACCAACCCGACCTGTTTGACAGGTCTAATCACTAAGCATGAATTTGTTGTTCAAAAAAGGTTTTGTAACAACTTATACAAGTATTGTTTGAGTGTATCAGATGATAAACTAGGGTTCAATGAGACAATTGGAGAGTAATAATTAATACTCACTCGGTCCCAATTTAGTTGTCCCATTCTGACTTTGGTACTGTTCACATGTGTACTTTGACTCTGATTAATTTTATATACGCAAGGAAAAACATATTCATGATGGATCTAATTTAATTCGTCTCAACATATACTTTTCAAATATATAATTTATATATATATTTTTTTATTATATGTAGCTAAAGATATTTTATTTAAAGTTGTCTCGGGAGGTGTGAAAAAGTGAATGTACCAAGGAAATTGGGACTGAGGGAGTAGAAATTTAGATAATTGGGTAATGGACAAATGCCTTACTGGAGGCTTTCTCTTCACAATAAGTTATCAATCTATGTGAGAGAGTAGAGAAATCAGATCCAATATTCACTTGTAACACTTCTATATAAACCGACTATAGCCACTTTATGTTAAGCTTCTACGGAGTATAAAAGAGTATGTTTGTTAAAGAGTCTGGATTTGGTAAGTTTCACTTTGATAATAACCTAAGGAGATGATGGAATTCAGTGGACTTATGTCTTTAACTAATTGGTTCTTATCATCATATGATATAAAGAAAGGGAGTGAAGAGGATAGACCCCCCTTAGTTTTAAAAAGCTCACCTTGTGCACTCCTATGCGCAAGGCGAGTTTAGGCGATGTAAAAAACACTTTAGGAAAGGTAGATGCTACCTTTAGTCCAAGGTCCTAACATGATCCCTTCTACCCCCATGATCTTCCTTGCCCCGTTCGCCTCCCAACAAGTTTTGTCGAAGAGCTTATTCTTGTTGCAATAGACCCTAGACAACAGACTGTTAGGCTGCTAGATTATCTTCCATCGTTGTTTGGCTAGGAGAGCCTTGTTAAGAACACCGACAGGCGACATCCCTAATTCCTAGCCCTCCTGCCTACTTTGGTTTAGCAATCTTATCCCAACTCTTCCTGTGTATCCCCTTCTGATGCTCCCCATTCCTCCACCAGAACTTATCGATAACTGAATTAACCTTACTAGTAACATATTCAGGAAGGCGGAAAACAAACAAAACATCATTTGAAAGATTGTTGAGCACTGAATTTATAAGAGTCAGCCATCCTGCCGGAGATATGTATATGTTGTTCCAAGAAGCCAATCTGTCCTCTATGCTCCTGATCACTTTGAGAAAAGATGTCCTTCTTGGACTGCCCAAAGTTCATCGGAACCCCGAGATCTATCCCTAGGTTAGTCGAAAATTGCATACCCAGAATGCTCTGAACATGATCCTTCATTTCATGCGTCATTTTCGGGCTAGTCAGAAACATACATTTCTCATAATTGTAAATTTGCCCAGAAACTTTACTGAACAATTGAAGAATCTCCATAAGTTTTTTTTACCGTTTGTAATGTCCCTGTTAATAAAAAATAGGCATCGTCTGTGAAAAACAGATGAGATATTTCCTGGACATCCCTTCCCACTTTGATCCCCCTAAGGGTCCTTCTCTCCTCTAGTTGCCGTATAGAACTAGAGTTTCCATGCACATAACAGATGGGGGTAGAGCAGATACCCCGACATAAATCTTTCTTCGGGTAGCAAAGACTTGTAGGGGATCGTTGTCACACATTTCATCACTTGATTGGTGAAGACCGGAGGGAAACCAACCTTGAGCAGCAATTGACGCAAACAACCAAGCTCTAGCAGTCCACAACCACAGTACCGGTAAACCACCAAGGTGCTGAGCAGCATCAAGATGAACCCTACAATTCTTCACATAGAAATTGCCAAAAAAAAAAAAGGAAGAAGGAATTTAAAGCTAATTATCGGCAGCGCAGTTTTTTGGTGACTACAGTGGCAGCAGCAGAAAGCTTCTGGTGAGCGCGCAGCAGCAAGGTTGAAGGAGTAGCGAAGCTGTAGGAGCAGCAAGTATTAATGTTAGGAGAGTGCAGCAAGGTTATGTTAGCTTTTAACTTTCTTTTTACACCTCAGACAAAAGACTCACCCAATGAAGGTTTAGAAATCAAAATGTGCGCCTGACCCCCAAAAGCTCGCACGTCAGTGTGCCCAGCGTCTTGCCAAAAGCTCGTGCCTCTTGGCACCCAACCATTTTCAGTCGCTTATACTATGCGACCGTGTGTGCCGTGCACTTAGACGTGCTTTTTTAAACTAAGTCCACAATTGATATTTTACTTAGAATCTTAGGTTCTTGTTGAAATCTTCTAATCATTGACAAATAAAAAGGGAGTTAACTGTGCTGGTCCTATTTTGCAAACTCACTTCCACAACAAAGAATAAACAAGGATTACAAGCGAATTGGTGTGTTTTTGGAGAAAATAAAACAAGTGGGAGATGAAGGTTGTCATGTGAGGCTTAGTGGGAAAAGGAGAAAGGGTGACAGAGAAAGGGTAAAAAACGAAAAAAATCAAAATGAATGAAAAATTAAAGATTCCAAGAGCTAGATGGAATCTTTGATCTCCGACATCATTATGTATTTATTTACACCCAAGGTTATTGTTAGTGTAGCATTAGGTAGTGTTTTTGGTTGTACTTAGCGTATACTTCTTGTGGTTGTCACTTTTTTCGCCTAAAGACGAAATGCGCAAATTTCTCAATTTATTTAGGGATAAAGCTTATGAGTCAAACGATAACGTTGTGGGAGACAATTAATGTTTCTCGGACTCTTCTTTTTACCTCAAGTGTCCGCGTTGAACACTCAACCCTTTGACATTGGTATGACATTTGGACACTTTATTTTGAACCAAAAACAATCATATTTTTTATAAAGCTACTGTGTCCGACCCTTGGACACTTGCCGGTGTCCGATACTTCTAACAGAGTCAAGTAACATAGTACTCAGTTGAACATAGATTAAGTGCATTAATATTTTAGAAAACGAATGTGGGTCTATGCTAAAACTATCTACCATTGAAGTAATCCATTTTATCTACCATTGAAGTAATCCATTTTATCTACCATTGAAGTAATCCATTTTATAAAGCAAGTGATGGAGCTTTATAGGGTAAGAAGGAGGAATTTTGCACATGTTTTTTTTTTTTAATTGTTCTAGAAGATATAAGGTACTGAGTGATTTGCTTTGTTGGGAATGAAAAAAACTGTACCTCTTAAGTATATCGGCTTTGTTAAGGATATTTATTAAGATATGGAAATAAATGGCTACTTTAAACTAATAACACACGATTTCCCCTTTACAATTGGATTGTAGCTGTTGTTCATTGCGATATCTTTTCGCATGATATATTGTTTGTAAATGATTTTTTTTTATGCTTTGGTCTAGATGAAGGAGTTGTTGAATTGAAGTGATGGAGGTAAAGATTAGTTGCCTACTTAAATCTGGGAGAGCATTATTAGTGGCTTTGGAAATTTCTTAGTTGGTGAGAATGGTGTTAAATACACTTGTTATACATCTTGTTATCTTGGCTGTCAGGAAGCTCTATTTTCTAGTAGTCCCAACTTGTTTTAGGACTATGATGGAATTTCCAAAGAACTTTGTTCAACTTAAGAGTGCTGAAATAAAGACTGTAAACTTGTAAAGCAATGCTAATATCTTGTTACTTTTAGATTGAAGACTATGTTACTCAAACGCGGATCAAGTTTGTACTCGGACGTGGGTGTCAAAGTGCCGGACTTGATCATTTTGTAAAAAAAAAAATCAATTTTTTTTACTTGCAAATGAAGTATCCAAGTATCGTGTCGTATCAGACATGATACATGTTCACACGTTTATTTTTTAGGTTAATGAAGGTGTCGAAGTAACGTAGTTGAGAATCATGAGACTTCTTTTTGCAGATGATTGTTTTGATATTTTTCTTAATATGTATTTAGGGATTTGAATCCATATGCTCTAAGTTAAACCATCTTTTAACTGATACTAAACTAAATTAAGAGAATCAGTTTAGGTATGGGTGAGCGCTGCCTGCCTGCCTAGCTTAAGTCTATATCCAGCTTTCTTGTTGATGTGTCAATTGAATCTTGGAGAATGATGCAAAGAATATTGTTTTTTCTAATTGATTATCTTGCTGCAGATTGTGGCTCTGGCATTGGTAGGGTGACCAAGAATCTCCTTATAAGATACTTTAACGAGGTACGAGTTTGCTATTCTATTTGGATGATGAGTTTTATTTTGCATTTTTCAGCTCCTAAAAATGAGATAATTCTTAAGAGACCTGAAGAACTTGTATGATCCTCCTTGTCAGAATAGCTGTCGTAGTTTAAAGAATTGTATGAGCCATTGTAAAAGACTAGTGGCTGTAGATGCCCTTTGGTTTTGAACTTATTCATTAAACCCAAAAAGGAAGTCAGCTACCTGATTTCTGCGTACACATCTTTTATATCTTTTACTCTGGCCAAAATTCTTATGTTGCTATAGAGGATTAGAGGGCACTGCATCTAGCTTAAAAGGCTCACAAGTTGAATAGTGAATAAATTAAAGGGCATTGCATCTACCCTACTGACTTACTGTTGCATCTGCATGAATTTTAAATAGTGTGGTGGGGCAAACTATTAGCTATATGCCTATGTAATGTACGTGAAGAAATATCAGTAATGTTATTTTGAACTAGAACGTTATTGGTCTGTCTACTTTTAAAATGAAGGAACTTTATAATGCCTGCAATTAAACATGCATCGTGTGATTTCTTAGCTCCCTTATGCAATATTTGACTCTGGGATCTTGCAAACAAAAGGTGGTAAAATATGCGGACACTATTCTTTCCTACTCCAAGGACAAAGCTAATCTTCATTAATTACGTTACTGTAAAATCAGTGCAGTTCAAGCTTGTCAGACTGCCTTTGTCTAAATTATTGCCTCTGTTTTCCTTTTTGAGATATAGCAGAATAATATCCTACTTTATTGGCAGCATAAGCAATCAACTACAATGTTGGATATCGTCGCTTGTGGAAGGGAAAGTTTAGACATTTTCATAATTTGATAAACTTGAATATATTGCAAACAAAAAGTTTTTTTTTTTTTTCTTTCTTGTATCAATTGTTAAGCTTTACTCATTGCTTTGATATAAGGCAAATCACCATTGTAGCTGATCAGTATAAAAATGCATCAAAAAATGCTTTGCAATGCCTGAGTGTGCTATTTTCTTTGGAATCTCTCTTGAACCCTTGGTGTAAATTCACAATATTTCCTTTTGAATCAGTGTTTCTTGTTTCAGGTTACTTAGCTTTTTTAGTAGTTAAGTTGCTTTTTATCTGTTGACCAAGTCCAGGTTGATCTTCTTGAGCCAGTATCCCATTTCCTAGATGCAGCACGACAGAGTTTGATCCCTGAAGCTGTCACTTCCTCTGATGAGCATAGAGCTACAAATTTTTACTGTGTTCCTCTCCAGGTAATTTGATCGACTGCTTGAGTTTTGGGCTGACTTTTTTATGTCAAATTGTCAATCATAAAATTTATATTAGAACTTATTTATGAAGAAGAATTGGATAATATGGTCATTCTAGAGCTTTCTAGAAAATTTATCACTTTTGTGGATAGGACTGGTGGCATCTTTGATGAGATAGCATATTTCAGGCTTAGGATTTGGTTTATGATGGTTATAACAACTCTGCTCATGATTAATCACAATATATTTACTCTTGTATTGGTTTTATTCTTGTAGCAAGAACTTGGTTATCTTTACTCTTTAGATTTAGATGTTCAAAATATTTTTTTAGGTTGTCTTGACAGCATTATGGCTCTTTAACCTTTCAGGAGTTTACGCCAGATTCTGGAAGATATGACGTCATATGGGTTCAATGGTGCATCGGGCATCTTACGGATGATGACTTCGTAGCTTTCTTTAAGAATGCCAAGGTAAGTGTTCGTAGATTTCTTTTCGATGAAAAGTTTTCTGGTTCTTTAATACTTAAGTCTTCAACTGCAAACATATAGTTTAAAGTATCTTTTTATCTTAATTAATAAAAAAAATATTAATTTTCAAACGAAATAAGAGAAGGCTTTCTTTTTGGAATTGGAAAAGATTTTATGAAAAGATGACAAATTAACGTATAGGTAGAAAAAAAATGAAAATTAACATAGTTAATCCCACATTCCCACATTTGGGTGGTCTTCTAAATTTAATCCCACCTTTGACCTAAAAAAGTTCCAACCTTTTACTTTGGTCATCCACTTTTGGACCCAAAATAATTTTAGTTGGCGAAAATGGAAAATCCTTGTATTTTTATGGATTACTAAATACCAATAAAGGTGTCTAGAAAAATCAAGTTTTCCATTCCCTTAAAAATTACCGATAAAATTTGTTTTGGTTAAAGTGGAAGACCAAAGTAACATGTTGGGTTATTTTTGAATATGTCAAAGGCGGGATTAACTATGTTAATATTTCCAAAAATTTAAATTGGAAATTATGTATGTGTATAGATTATATTATTGGCTTTTGTTTTAGTGAATAGTTGAAGGTATCTTAATAGCTTTATTCAAAAGAGGACCTAATTTCAAGTCAAAAATCGACAAGTTCTTAATTTACAAGCTTAAACAAATAAAAGGTCTTTTTTGACAAAAAAAATCATATCTTTAAATAGTTATTCTATGTGTTTTTTTAGTGTTTTAAAAAAAAGCTAATTTATTGACAATTCAATATTTATTATGTACACTTGTCTTGCACTCTTTTGTGTACCTAAACAACATACTTCCTCCGTTTTTGAATAGTTGCAACAAATGAATTTTTTATCACTCACAAAAAAATACTCATTTGTTGCAACTATTAAAAAACGGAGGAATTATATGATAATGGGTGACATGGAAAACAAATTCCACAAAAATGTAGTAGATGAGCTTAAATGATTGTGAGAGAGTGATGGTGTTTTGAGATATCTAGGACACTTTTTTTTATTTTCTTTCCTTATTCACGCCATAGAATTGGTTTTGATTAATTTTAAATTGGTTTGATGGTATAAGTTCCAAGTTTTGCAATCAAGAGGTTATATTCCTATGCTTTGGTTGAAGTTGTATCTCCATTATATTACTTTCAACAAACATTTGAAAAGGTATTTGAGGTATTTCTTTGATGAATTGTGTGTATTAGTGTCCCTTGAGTAAATTATACTTCCTCCGTTTTTTTAGATGCAACACTTTTTTTTACGTGTATCAAGAGAGAGTTTTAGGGGTGTAAATGACTAAATCTTTTGAAAAAATTTTAATACAAGCAAATATGAAATTAGATATGCATGGCTTAAAATTTCGTTGATTAATTTGCTCGTTTACACCGTTAAATTGCTTTCTTGGTATGCGTGAAAAAAAAGTGTTGCATCTAAAAAAACACGGAGGAAGTATATTTTTTTAAAGAATTTTTTTTTAATGGTTTGTGTGTGTGTGTGTGTGTGTGTGTGTTCTTAAAATTTAAGTGTACCATCTATTTGTTTGGTTGTCTTCGGAAATCTCTATATCCTTCTGTTTATAGCTTATGTGCTGTTCTATTTTGTCTGAGGAACCGGGATAACATGGTTCATAAAATCATTGATTTTGAATTTCTTGAAATTTTTTTAGGCTGGTCTCAAACCGGGTGGATTTTTCGTCCTTAAGGAAAACATTGCAAAAAGTGGTAAGAACAACTGTAGCAACATTTTTATCCTTTTTTGTTCAAGCAATTTGGAAGCTTGGTAATAACAGTACTGTATCTTTGTCCATTTGTGATCTTGTTTTTACCTAACAGCATATGCCTAACTTCAGGCATCTCTTATTAACATTGTTGGATGCATGCACATCTCTTGGATAACATATCTAGACAATGAATTATTACCTTATTCATTAAGAAGCAACAAGCTAGCATGTGAGAGTACAAGCAGAGGACATCTAATATTTGAACCCTAATTATATTTTAGATACTTGAGAAAGTTTTAGCTAACTAGCAATCAACCCCTTCTATTTAAAAGCAATCGTCACTATCACCATTGGATCCATTAATTGGCATCTATGTAAAGCTAAAAAAAAGTTGTGTAACTGTGAAGGTGGCTGATTGGAATAGGAATCTTTCCATTAATTATTCTTGGAAAATACTCAATGATAGCCTCATGTTTTGTTTATTTATATTTGTTTACCAAAAAAAAAAAAACTTTTTTGTTCCTTGTTTATGGATGATGAATTTATATTGTGGGGTTTGTAGTAAAAGCAATAGGAGAATGATTGTCATATGTAGGGTTTTCAGAAAATTAAGTATGAAAGAGAGTATTATGTAGGGTATCAGGAAGCAAGGAGTGAAAAAAATTGCTAAACTAGTTAATAACCAATTGCTGGGTTGTTTTTTTATTTAGTCAATATATGTAATAAAGTGAGCATCGTATATGGGACTTGATTCCATGATGTAATAATTGTGAAATATTGTCTCTGTTTTTATTTAATCTACACACTTTACCTTTTTCGTTTGCCGAAACAAACTTTAGCTATTAACATCTCTTTTCATGTATTTGTAAAAATTATAAAAATAATTGTTAAAAACTGCATGTTGAGATGAATCCAACAAAACCCCGCATGACAATAATCTTCCTTGCAATAAATCACAAACATTGTTCAAAGTAAACATTATGAACAGTGACAAAACTAAAAAAACGTGGGAGTAGGAAGATAATGAAGTTTGAGCTCCTATGACAAAATCAATCATGGAATTACCTTTATGCAAAATATATTATAACAGGGAACATGACTCTGAGTTTGACACAATAGTTTAAGAAATATCTCCTTGAAACATGTTATGAAGCACTTTTAAGATTCCGATAAACCAAGACTTCATATAGGAAAATCAATATTCTTTTTTTGTGTGCAGAAATTGCATATAATCAATCAATCAATCAAAGTGATTATTCCGGCTGGTTGTTCACATAGATTTTCCTCCTCCACCCCCTACGGCCAAGAGCCTCAATCTCTGCTTCATATCTTTTTTAACTCCTTTCCGCCAAGTCATTTTCGGTCTCCCCCTACCACGTTTGAAATCCCCCTGATCCCACGTAATATGACATGGACTTTTTCCATCAAATCATAAGCTTGAACTTTGAATGCATGATTATCAACTCCAACATATGAACACTGTTAATATAAATTGCTTCCTTTTTTTACCAGCATGGTTTCCCATTATTAGAAGTTGCAAATTGCTGCATCATTTCTCCTCTCTTTTTGGCAATATTTTGTCCCTGTATTTCTCTTAGTACGCGGTCCCTCTTTTTTCTTGTTTTATCTCTCATGTACATGGGCTCCTAAATTATTTTGCCCAAGCTATATGATGCAAGAAATGAAAGCAGAGGAAGTATTAACTTGTCTATAAAGGCACGTAAAAGAAGTATCATAATGCATAATTTCAAGTACAAGAACTAGCCATAACTTAGGAAATTAGGTCCCTTAACTCTTTAACTTATACTCCGTAGAAAATATCATGCTTGCAACCAAATTATTGTGGTCACATATAATGCTATGTTTGGATACAAGCATTTCATTTGAAATGATGGATTTGGGTCAAATTACATGTTTGGCAAGTAAAAAAATTTGGAATTGGATTTGACCCAATTCCCAACCCAAATGCTTAAGAAGCAAATTTTGTGTATTTCAAATACTTAACAAAACCATGTCATTTCAAATTCTAAAAACAACCCAAACAAATAATTGTCATTTGAATTGTAACATTTCAATTTCATAAATTGAATTCATCAATTTCAAATGAATTCCACATATCCAAACACTACCTAAGGGAAATCAAACTGCTACAGATACCGTCTTGATAATTGATTTGTAGCTAAGAGTAAGTTGAGATAGGTTTCAGCTTCACTCATCTAACTCAATGGTCCTTTGAAATTGTTTCATGCATAAAGCCACTTTAATTAGCTTCACTCACCTAACCCAAGCGTTCTTTGAAATGGTTTCATGGAAAAATTTTACTTTATATTTAATGAGAAATTTCAAAATAATAAGTAAAAAAAAAACCGATTGCATAGGCTTGAAAATCTGACCTGAAGCAACTAAGCATAAATGGAATCAAAGATACTGAAAGCCATGGAAACTTGGATTTGAATAAATTTCTACGTCCCATATAGTTTGCGAGGCAAATTACTAATCAATTACTGAAGATTTGATTTCTAAACGTTTTTATTATAACATTCTAAAACAACAGCAAAATGAACTTGGAAGCTGCCGGCTGTCAGATGTATACTAGAATAATAGCAGAGCAAAATAAACTTATCCAAACCATTCCCTGACAACTATGGATGCCTATTGTTAACTCATCTTCATTTTTAAGCAGGACTTGTTAACATATGAAAGCTGGATGAAACAAGGTGTTTATTTTTAATTCACCTTTTGCTTTTCTAAATCACATGCAGGAGCCATTAAATGCTAATTAATGGACTAGGACTTGGGTTATGCTGTTGTCTTGATAACCTTTTATTGTTATGATATGAGGCTTATACCTTGATGGATTATAGGCATGAATTTTTGCTTCTCCTCTGGAAAAATAGAGTTTGGAAAGTTTTTATCTAAACAGGCAAATGCCTAAGAAATATGGCATTACAAGGTGTGCATGTGTGTAGACTCTAATTGTGTGTCCTATCTTTATTGCAGCTTCACTTGTGGTCCATTGATTTCTTGTAATTGAATTTTTCTGTTGTAATGCTTTCAGGGTTCGTGTTAGACAAAGAAGATTGCAGCATAACAAGATCACACTTATACTTCAAGGAACTTTTCCAAAGATGTGGGCTACACCTATATAGATTTCAGGTATTATTCTCATACCCTCTATGCTTGACAAAGAATGAAATAATAGTCATAAGACATCAACTTGTGGCACAGATACAGAAACAGACAAATTCAAAAAGTTTGGAACTAATTGGATATTGGAAAAAAAAAAACGTCCCTTAATTTTTTTTAACTGGATACTCACCCTATATCCCTACCCCCTCCACTATGTAACCGGTACTGCACCATTCTCCTTCACAACTTTTAAGTGGCAAACACAAACTAAAGAAAACACTGTTATAGTTGCTTGTCTATGGAGACATGTAGCCTTGAGTTTTTTCCCCCTTCGGTAAGAGTTTTAAAGGGTTTTTTATTTTGGAAAATTCTCAATGGTAAACATAGATTTTTTTTAGTTCCTCAGTGGTTACCCTGATTTCTTTTTTTTATTTCCATTGGTAACCCTCAATTATACCTTATAAACTAAAAATTATTAGTTCGGTTAGCAATTTATTAGAATTAATGTTCCGTTTTACGCGCCCAAATATTGATTCGATTTGTTTGCCAAAAAAATCACTTGGTTAAAGTTTCGGGGTTTGTTTTGGTCCTTAAGGGTAAAATTCACACTCAAAATCAGCAAAAAAAGGACCAAAACACATTGGTTTGTATGTTATATAACGTCTTAATTTATGTGCCTCGATTTTAGTAAAGAAAAATTTGCCAGATCATGATTTGGGGTGTCAGTTTTGCTCTCAAGGGTCAAAATTTCCCTTAGTTCTAATGGAATTAAAAAATTTACGCTTTATTAAGTCACTTTTGAAAGTCGTGAACTCGTGATTACCAATGGGAAACTTAAAAAGTGTAGGGTTACCATTGAGGATTTCCCTTTTTTTTTAATTTTTTTAATAAACAATGGTGTTTGCCCTTTTTGGTGCTAGCTTGAGTTCAATTCACAAATATTATCTTTTTATTTGCATTAAACCCCAGGCCTTGAAGAGAAATATTCAGATCATGCACTTTCTCCGTGTCAACACTTTCCTCTAGTCTTTCAGTACAGTTTGCACAAAGCCATAACTTGTCAAGAAGCATACATGTGACACCTTGATTGAGAATTCTTCAGGAAATTGCTCTGGCCTCCCTTGCTACCAATTTCCTGTTACATTTGTGTTGATAGCCTTTCGTGAAAAGACCTCCCCTGTCATAATATAGGAAAAGAAAACAAACCGACAAAAAGAAAAGCATAATATAGGAAAGAAATAAATAAACCAAAAATCAAAAAAAAAAATAAATAAAGGAAAAACTTTTATTTTAATTTAAAATTAAAAGATAATAAAGAAATAAATAAATAAAGAAATGCGTTTGGCTAGCAACGTGAGCCAACTAAGTTCCCGATGGTCTAGGAGGGAAATAAGGGAAACCATAGGGATACATGTAGTATGCTGGAGGCTCCTGAAATGGACCCGGGTCATAGTCATAAGTAGGAGGGTAATCGGGGTGATTTGGAAAAGATGGCGCCAAGGATTGGTTGACGTTAGCCAAATGGTTACGCCAACTCACCCTCCCCACGTGATCCAAATCACCCCGCAACCCCTGGATACTCTCCCGGATCGAATCATGAAAACGTTGCTGAGACAAACGCATCTCAGCAAGTTGATCTAGGATCAACTGGGTGTCGGTTAGAGGAGGACGGCTAACGTCAACCAATCCTTGGCACGTGATCCAAATCACGCCACAACCCCTGGATACTCTCCCGAGTCGAATCATAAAAACGTTGCTGAGACAAACGCATCTCAGCAAGTTGATCTAGGATCAACTGGGTGTCGGTTAGAGGAGGACGGGACCCCTCTGCCTCCGCCATCTCAATGTCTTCACGTTGAGGTTGGCGATCATCAGCACCGACATTATTAATATTTAAATTAACATTATTAAAATTATTATCATTTACATTATTAGCAAAATTCCCCTCGTTATCCCCATCCTCAAAGATGGTTCTCGGGGGAGCTAAGAAGTTCGGATGAGTCATCCGACTAGTCTCGGACGACAAATTCATCCATTTGACTCTCCTAGCTTCCCAAAGAACCAAAAGCGTGAATGGGGGGAGAGGGGGTTATTAGAAATAAAAAATCCCAAGTCCCTCAAGACGGACATGGATAGCTTATTACCACCCTTAACCAGAATAGCCCCATCATTGGTGAGCTGGTTATCGTACCCTAGCCAACGGGCTAGTATGGTAACCAACCCACCACATGTGATGGCACACGGGGGCTTATCTTGAATCGATATTAAGCGATCGAGAATATAAGCTCCACAATTAGCTCGTGGAGCATTCGGGTCTAGGGCGTTCCGCAAAAATAAAAAGGTCAACTTTCAGAAGTTGACCAGGCTCAGTCTTAAAAAATAATGTAAAAGCTGTGATGCGGTGAAAGTAACGCAACACGATCTTAAGGATTTGTGATGCCTTACAATCCCGAACACTAAACTTATATCTAACTCCTATTATAGACTCCCAAAAAGGTTGAGGATCACCTTCAATAGGAGTAAATCCAAGTGGCCCTAGGACACCGTCCGTAGGCCAAGAAAATACTCTATTGAAGTCCTCAATAGACATAGTATGTTGTTTATTAAAAAGTTGGAATCTTACCTAAATTCGAGGCCTGCCAGGGATGCTTCGTTGGTTGAGTATTCCAACGTGGAGAGGAACTCCACCGTTGGGCGCTTGTAGGTGTTCTCGCACTTTAGGAGGTATTCCTCCCATCCTAAAGTGCGTCCAATAAATTGGACCTCCTCACAGATGCCCGTAAGAATATCCCAACTATTGCCACCTCTCAAAATGCCTAAGCTTTCTCACAAATATTTTGGATAGTCCCTCTCTTCCTTACTACCTATTATATATACTAATACTCCTTACTCTATTTTCTCCATTTCCTAGTACAAGATTACGTGTAATAAGGACAAAAAATAAAAGTAAATAAAACAAAATAAAAATAATAAAATACTGAAAATTAACTTAAGTATTTGGTTCATTACAGAAAGGTGGCAATAGTTGGGATATTCTTATTAATTTTTGCCCCATAAAAATATATAATACTATATTGCCTATTTTGACTATGCATGTTTACTAATGTATAACTTTTTTTTTGACTAATGTATAACTTTGATGGTTAATAAATTAATTTATGTATTAAAACATTATAAAATTTAATTTTCTTAAAGTACTCTTTGGGACAAATTAAACAAAACATCACTTGTTTTGCTTTTTTATTTTTTTTTATATTGGTAACAATTTAGGATATCAATTTCATATGAAAAAAAAATTAGTTGTCTTGTTAAAGTTTGCTTGTGATAAGTTGAAGTCATCAACGTCATATGAAAATTTGAGCAATTGTTTAATTTTTCACTATTAGGAATAAAAATGATTTTGCATATCAAGGTGGGGAAATGCCTAACATCTAATTGTTCGATGTGTTGTGTTTCTTGTGGCATAAGTGAGGGACAAAGATTTATAAAGTGAGAAATAATTTACAAGACATGGAACATTTAGGCTGGCAATGGGTTGGGTAATTAGCAACCATAACACTAATCACAATAAGGTGTGTTCTAGTGCAATCTGATTTGATGTTTTTCCAATAAGCATACAAGTACTTACATTAAGCTTAAATTCTACATAACCCATTGAACATAATTTAGCTGAAATTTGATGTCCCGCCTACAAATGTTTGTGATTGTTGAATCAAAGTTCAAGGTGTGATAAATAGATCTAAAATTTGTTGCTTGAAGGAACCATCTTTTTTACTTTAGAATCCAAAAAATGATAGCATTATTTGTGTCTTTCTCATTTGAACTTCTTATTGCAGGATCAGAAAGAATTTCCCAAGGAACTCTTTCAAGTAAAGATGTATGCATTGACCACAGAAGTTCCAAAGAGAAGGCATTCATCTCGATCTAAACGACATGCTAATCTACCAAGTATAATCAAGTGTTGATATTTTGAAGACGAAGTATATTATTTGTGGAAGCTTTAGGTGTTATTTTTCACACCTTTTAGGTTTGTATTTCTGTAAGTTACTTAGCTATTTATGAATCATTGTTCCCTATAGCAGAATGTAGTATTTCATGTAAGGATTGCGGTGTTTTGGAGTGCTTTGAAAATAGTCATTTCATGAGCTTTGCAATGTAAAAAAAAGTAGTTAGTGTTGTAACTAGTGATAATGTTAGTCACTCTAGTCTTTTGATTGCACATGAGCAATGATTTATTTATTTAAACCTTAAATGAGATGGAGACAAAGAAATGGAGAAGATCTTGATATGTTTTCCATGGGGCTGGCTACTTATGGCTCGTTTACATTAGATGAATAGAGATGAACTGAATTGAAATGAACTGAACTTAATAGAGATGGACTAGACTGAACTGAATAGAAGTGTATTAATTGAACTAAATAGAGATGAACTGAACTGAATAGAAGTGTATTAATTGAACTAAATAGAGATGAACTGGACTGAACTGAACTGGATAGAGATGAACTGAACTGAACTGAACTGAATATAATCTGAAGTAAACAAGCCCTTAGTGAACAGAGTGTAGCTACTTTTTGTTTTAATTGTGCTCGTATATTGTGGTTCTGTTCTATTACTTGGTTTCATAATGATTTTGGTCAATTTGATTTTAATGACAGTTTGTCCTCATTTGATAATCAATGGAATAATGATTTCAGAGGAATAATACTTACAAATGAGTTCTACATATAATTTGATTAGTAGACATAGCAGTACCTAATAAGAAGATTGAGAAGGTATTGTGTCAGACCAGTCCGACATAAGGTTACTGTCAGACCAGTTCAACTGTACCTGGACAGAACCTGGACACATGTTGTTAAACCTGGACAAGTAATGTTAGCCCTGTAAACATATTTGTAAACCTGAACACAAATTTGTAAACCTGAAAATATATTTGTAAACCTGGACACATGTTGTTGAACTTGGACACATTAGTATTAAATCTGGACACATAGTACTGAACCTGGACACATATTGTTGAACCTGTACATAAATTTGTAAACCTGGTGAAACTTATTGAACCTGGAAACATATTGTTTACCCTGGACATGGACCTGGACATATATCGTAAAATCTGGACATATATTGTTGAATCTGGACACATGTTGTTAAACCTGGACAAGTATTGTTAGCCCTGGACACATATTTGTAAACCTGAACACAAATTTGTAAACCTGAAAATATATTTGTAAACCTAGACACATAGTATTAAATCTGGACACATAGTACTGAACCTGGACACATATTGTTGAACTCGGACATAAATTTGTAAACCTGGTGAAACTTATTGAACCTGAAAACATATTGTTTACCATGGAGACATGGACCTGGACACATATTGTTAAATCTGGACATATATTGTTAAACCTGGACATATATTATTGAATCTGAACATGTTTTGTTAAGTCTGGGCATAAAAAAAATACAAGTGTTGGACAGTCCGATGGTCGGACCGTCCGACACAATACTTTCACTAAGAGATTTTTTGGTCAATTTGATTAGTAGACATAACGAACCAATATGCTTTTAGTCAATTTGATTTTGGCGACTTAGGGTTTGCTCAACCTTTCTGCTTTGTGATAATTAGGCATTTTTTTAGCTTATTTTTTCCATGTTTGTACTATGTTTTTTGTTCTTGTTTTTTTTTTCCACTAATTTGATAATTTGGCTTGCTTATGCAGGGGTCCTTTTTTAAGGACACTTGGTACTGCCCCTTCTAGTTTTTTTATCCTCTTTGTTCTCGTTTGATTGCTGGTGGCTTCTTTTTCCATTGTTTTTTCAGGAACGTTGCACCCGCGAATGGCAGGGCTTTACTCTTCCTCCTTTCCTTCGTTTGGTCCTCTTGGGTTTTTCCTTTGATTATTCTTATCAATTTTTGACGATTGGGACAATATATCTTCTTGGATACCCCTTATTGTGCTCTTTGGGTTTGGGGCCTTCCTTCTCATTCATTTTGGAGATTAGAATTGGACTTTTCTCGTCCCCTTCTTCATCCACGTTCTCATCCTGTTGAGTGTTGATGAACTCTCCGGTTCATTAATTTTGCCGGCTGATTATGCCAAGTCACTTCCTCTTGTCGTCACTTCCGTAGATGATCTCTCCATTTATGTTTTACTGTTATGTCTTTTCTTTTTTCTTGTAATTTTCATTTTCTTTCTTGTACTTTTGGGTTGTGTTTTTTTTTTTCCTGAGACAGAGAAATCACTCACCACTTTTGATCTTTTCCCTGTGATAGGGAAATCATCAACACTCGTGTACCTTTCCTTAAAAAAAAAAAATTATTAGAACATTTGTTGTCTAAAAATGGAACATTATACCTATATACTGTATATTGAACATATATCCCTTGTAATTTGAACATTTATATTTGTTACTTCTATTTTTTAAT
The DNA here is from genome assembly GCA_951394345.1 of Salicornia ramosissima. NCBI lineage: Eukaryota > Viridiplantae > Streptophyta > Magnoliopsida > Caryophyllales > Amaranthaceae > Salicornia > Salicornia ramosissima. Next base: position 3,844,458 of record OX596240.1, on the reverse strand, counting down.
TAGCTGTATGATTATAACTTTTTATAAAGTAATTAAAAATAAAACATTATTCCTGTATGTATTGAACATTTGAACATATATCCCTTGAATTTTAAACATTTGTGTTTGTTATACACCTAATTTGTAGTTGTATGATTAGAACTTCTGTTGTCTTAAAATCGAACATTACTCTTGTATTTGTATATATTGAACATATATCCCTTGTATATTGAACATTATTCATATATATATTGAAATAAACTCAGAGGATTAAGTCATAGCCCAGTGGTTAGGACTTTAGAATTTCAAGCATGAGGTTTTATATTCACCTAAGAATAGGGGTGTTACACAAGAACTATTAGATCAACAAATGAAGGGTAAATTAGATTGCTTCCTATTCACTTTACTTCAAGTTTACAAACAACTATTTATAATACACTCAATGTATTTATAGTTTGTATGGAGTAATAAACTTTTCACCGAAACCCAACACACACACAACATAATATATGTTAGGCAGCCTTCTAATCACGGTGATATCTAATCAGGGTCGGCGCTTGGCCGGCGCAGGGTGATCGACTGCGCAGGGCCCCGGTTCGGCGGGGGCCCCAAGTTGCAACTATTCGCGAATCCAACCTCCCATGGTGGCATACCTATTTTTGTTCTCTACTGTCCTAAATTTCCCTGTTAATTGAGCCTATTTTCAGATTTAGGGTTTTGTTCGAAAAGTTTACAAGGGTAATTGGGGCTTTCTTACCAAGTTTTAAATCTTAAAACATTAGGGGTTTTATTTATTTGAGTGAAAAAGAATGCTTTTAAGAGTTTAATTATGATTTTGGTTCATTTTTGCAATTTCAAGATGAAGCTTGAAGGTTTGATAACGGAGTTTGGTCGAAAGGTTGAAGGTGATACATACTCTGATGGAAAAGAAAAAGGAGATAAAATGTTGATATTATATATATATATATATATATTTAACTCAATTGTATTAAAATATGTTTTTTTTTTTGTTTACTTTGTACAATATAAAACCTCATTAATTGAACTACTCTTGGGGGTAGCGACATAGCGTGTAGATTGTCCACTATTGTTTGCTCCATTTTTCATTTGTGTCTGTAAAAATTTATTTGCTCCATTTATTATTTTGTAAGATCCATCTTTAAAAAGATATTTATACCCTTATAATTACATTTTTTATTTTCTATTACCGCCTTAAGAACATTTATACCCTCAAAAGTACCCATGTGATACACTAGAAGAGAAAAAAACTATAATTCCTTAAAATTCACCCAAAAAGAGTTTGGAGCAAATAATAGTAGACAGAGGAGTAATTAGTATTTAGTATCATTGCCCCTTCATTTCCCAAACAAAAAAAGTATTAGGTTACAGTTAAAATATTGGATTTTAGGGGCCCTCATTTTATGAATTCGAACAGGGCCCCTAAAATTCTAGCCCCGGCCCTTTATCTAACCTATCATTTTTTAAAGTGAAAGTATTAGGTCAGACGGTCTGACCAAATAATCTGGTCAGACGGCTGACCCATATACCCACTTATAATAGTGAAAAACTTCGAGAGGCTATAACTTTGCGCTCGGGTGTCGGATCGTGTAACACCCTGGAAATTGCCTACCTAAAAACGCTAAATTTTATTCAAGATTAGGACATAAAATATATTTGAAAGGAAATTTCCAAAGCATTGCCGCCACGTGTGAAAACGTTTCGGCTTATTCAGAATTTTGCAGCGGAAAAACTTTAACAATTATTTAAACCAAATAGCGTAAATGAAATACATATTAAAATAAGCTTAGATACAAGAATTGGTAACTCTCGAATAACTCTCATCCCACGACAATGCAAATGTTGAATGCTTGAACTTCACCCATCAAGCTAACCTGTGCAATTCTGCTCCCCAAAAATACAAGTGTATAAATTGGTTCATCACAGGGTCATTAAGGCGAGGGCCATGACCAAAGAAGACACACACAAAAGCACATAATCAGCAAAAGCTGAGTACATATATACAACAAGATATGCACGTATAATATAACATGAATAAATAATACAAATGAAACCTGCTACACACTAAATGACCGATCCCATACATTCCTAGACTCTATCAGTTTATAAGGAGATTTGGATTCAACATCGAACGGGTTTCCAAAGATAAGTAACCATGCCCACTAGAGCCCCACTCGGTTGCAAGTCGAGTGGTAAAAACGATGCCACATAAGAGTGGCGGGATCCCAGGCCAAAATAATAAAAATAAACAAGGGTGAACAACGTCTTGTACCCCTTGTAGGAAGCTATTTAGCTTCCCCATGTGTTCATACTCAAGGTGTATACGTTCCAAGAGTTTTGGTGTGAATCCTCTTTCGCTTTACGTGATTTATCATATTTAATTAGTAATTATGAAGACTCACCCCACACAAGACATCACACAACATCAATGCAACACACAACACACTTTCTGTCTTAAATCCTCTAGGTCTAGGTGATCACATAACCAATTTTATTTAGTCAATCTTTCTACCGAGTCTCATTCTCCCAGAAGAAGCGAGTAAAGATCCTACCCAATCCTTTAATGCCCATGGCCCCACACAATGGTGGTAAAATAATATTAATGCCTACTGGCCCCACATTACGTGGTATAAAGGTTCATAATTGAACTCCTATTCCAAACTGTGATAAAATACCCAATTCAAACCAACATGCTGTAACAATATATATTTTTCCTTCTTCCACAATCACAGATATAACATATAACCAACCATCACAGTTCAAATCATGCCCTAGACATGCTACTACATGCAAACAATTTCCTGAGTACATACGTACCTGGTATATTACACTCGACTAGCCACAATTAACGGAATTCACCAAACTCAAAGTCCCCTACAATTAAACATTGGTGCTAATTAATATCCCTTCAACACCACAACTAACCTAAATACATATTACAATATTCCAGCGTCTATATAAATTTCAAAAATCATTCCCGACTCCTTAATTTCATTTAAAATTCCGAAATTGTGCCCTCTAAATAAAATACTAGGCGAACACTAATTTAAATATTTTAAATATCGTTTTAGCGTATTCAAACGAAAATTCAAAGCCTTTATAAAACACTAAAAACCTTTCCGAAACGTCCCGAAAATCAAATTTCAAAGTTTTAACAACACCTGACAGGCGCCTAACACTACCAGGAATAATTATACGCTACGAATAATTAAACTCTTTGAGTTTAAACCATTTTTCCCAAAATCACAGCAACATTAAAACTTAGTAAAACTCATTAAATCGATATTTTAATTCCCAGCTTCGCATATAACAGTAATACGTTTTGCAAAATCTAATTTTACCCAAAAATACTCAAGAAACATTAAAAATAACATTTTAAATAAAATTCCAGAATATAAAATTTATTTAAACATCATTAAAACATCATAAACTCATCCTTCAAACCCAAAAATCCTTATAAATCAAACTCTATTACATATAAACTAAGTTTTATACACAAATTCATAAAATACAATCATTTTAAAATGTTTATATAAGGCTTTAATAAAAACATTCAAAATCTGAAATTTCCTTTTAATTTCCATATAAAAATCAGAATTAAATTTTCCTATAATAAATCTTCCTATTAATTGTCATATATAAGTTCAGATTTGAATTAAGATTAAACTTAGAACAAAAAGAAATTAAAAGAGAAAGAGAGTTTTTTTTTTTTTGTACCACTCGACAGGGCAGGCATGGCGGCGGCGGCTTCGACGGTGCAGGGGCGACGGCCGGTGGGCGGCAGAGACTGGAGGTCCTCGATGGTGGTGGCTCACGGTGGCTGGCCAACAGATCCGTCTGCTGCAGCGTTTTTTTTTTTTTAATAAGAACTCACAACAGGCAGCAAAGCAGGCGGCACGGCTGGGCAGAGACGGCGCCGTAGCAAGGCGGCGGCGGTCCGGCAGCAGGTGACGCGGCAGTGGTGGCGGCTGGCCTTCGGCTCCACGAGCTGCTGCTGCTGTGTTGTTGTGTTTAAACTTTTTTTTTTCTTTTTCTCTGAGTTTCACGTGAGAGGGAAAAAGAGAGGGGGTTTATTATTTTTACTAGTTAATACCCGTGCTATGCACGGCTTAATTTTTTAGATACGATGACTATTAGCTAATTAAATACACAATATTAAGTTTGCATTAATGGAAACGATATTTATAAATAAAGTATCTTACAAAAATAATTAAGACATTATATAAAAATTTCACATTGCTTTATTATTTTATTTTATTGACATTTTTATAAAACGACATTCACCAAAAAGTCAAATATTTTGGTGTAAAATCAAAATAATATTATCCCTCATCTATGTAAAGTTTAGACTAATTATTCACTTGCTTTACAATCAATAAATAATTAAATATTATCATAATGATCCTAATTCTAAGACCTTACCTTAGGTCTGTATTTCAACAATAAAATTCAGTAAAAATCGTATTGTATACTACAATTGGATTATGTCATATATAGTCCTTAGGTATTCATTTTAACATGTAGATTTTATGAAAAAAATACATGTAAATCGATATAATGAATAAATAGTTAGTGTTTGAATTTTTTTTTTCCAAATTAAACTTGTTTTGTTCTATCCCTAATGCTGCAAATATTAATCTGGACCTTCTTTAAAAAATACACTCATATTTGAAAAGAGTTAGACATTATATACGATAGGTAAGGAAAAAATGTTGAATTTTACTATTTAATTTTCTATTCTAAGGTATTGTTTTACTTCCCAGTATATGAAGATTAACATCTTCATTATATACTATTATACCTTTTTTTCCACCTCATTAGGCATGCAAAAGGGAAATTTATTAATTTACTTTATGTATTTATTTATTAATGTACTTTGCAATTTTTTTTGTTAAAATTGAAAATTTATAGTTTGAGATGGAAATGGAGTATTTTTTTAGTGTTAACAGTTTTAGAAAGGAATAATAGATATATAATGTCTAGACAGACAAAGATAAAAAAAATTCTTTTATAATTTTTTTGTTATAACAAAAAATGTGAAATCATAACAAAAAAATCTTATACTCTCAAGTGTTTTTTGTTCTAAAAAGTATAGTGTAGGTTTTTAATATGAAGAGTTCTTGTATTGTTTTTTTTAATATAAAATTATATTAGTGCCGTTTATTAGACGATTAAAATAATTTTTTTTAGTAATCAATCTCATTAATTTTTTTTTAATCTTTTCCATATTCCTGGCCTCTCTTACTTTTGCATACATCTTTTAGTTATCAATTTTTTATATTCTCAATTAGTTTCTTTGTTTTAATGAACCCAAATCTGTAAATAAAAAAAGGAGATAGTATAAAAGAAAAAATAAGTATAGAAAGATTGCGTTTTTGGAAAGCCAATCAATTACATTTCATTAAGTAGTTTAGTTTTTATTTTAATCATTAACAAATTCAATTGTATTACTTATCCCACCATGAAAACTGTAAAAAAAAATATATGAAAAGATGTATTGTCATTAATTAATCATAAAGAAAATTTGAAAAATTAGCTTTGGAAAGCATGAAAGTTAGAAATAAATAAAAAAATAAATAAGTAATTGGAAATAAAGTGAGAGGAGGGAATTTTAGAGTTTAGGAGGGAAATTGATTTTTTTTAGTGGCAAGCCTTTTAGTAGTATAAGAAAGATTTAGGGTTTTGACCTGTTTTGGGTTTACCCTATGGGTATATATACAGCTTGGGTCCAATTTGAGTTTCCTAACAGGTTGGACTTGCGACAATACGAATAAATACTTTTACCTTTTTCAAACTGGAATATTTTATTTTTATAAACGAGTCCAAAATACATAATTAAAACCTTTAATATTATTTCCAAATACGATTTTATAAAATTCCTTTATAAATATACATACGTTATTTAAATACCCAATAAATAATATTTTATAAATATTGACTTTAAACCATTTTTGTTAATCCTAATTCATAAGCATATAAAATATTCTTTTAGGCGTATAAAATACGTGTATAGGTTATAAAATACGTATAAAAATACATGTATAAATGTACAAAAATACGGGGTATTACAGATCGGGGCATATAATATGTCGAAATTGATTAATTTTTCAAGACGAACGCAGCTACAAATTCCCGCACCGGAAATCGCCAAATGAGGCCTCTAAAGACCTCAAAATGCAAAAAAAGTATCCAGGTTATATTTTGTCCAAGTTAGTTACAAAATGTGTCCATGTTTACAAATTTTTCCAGGTTAACAATATGTATCCAGGTTTGTCCAGGTGTGTTCATATTTGTTCAAATTTGTCCATGTTTATCTAGATTTGTCCAGGTTTGTCTACACATGTCAGGTTTGTCCACATCTGTCCAGGTTTGTCAACATTAGTCCAGGTTTGTCTAGTTGTGTCCAGATTTATCCAGATTTGTCCAGGTTTGTCCACATTTGTCCAGGTTTGTCCACATTAGTCCAGGTGTGTCCAGATTTGTCCAGTTTTGTTCATGTTTGTCTAGATTTGTCCAGATTTGTCCACATTTGTCCAGGTTTAACAATATGTGTTCAGGTTCAACAATATGTATCTAGGTCCAACATTATGTCACCAGGTTTAACATTATGTCCAAGTTTAACATTTTGTGTCAAGGTTTAACAATATATGTCCAGGTTCAACCATATGTGTCCAGGTTGAGTAGGACTGGTCTGACAGTAAGCTTACTGTCAGACCTATCCGACAGTAAGCTTACTGTTAGACCTGTTCGACACAATATCTTCTCTTTTTTAAAATAGTATAGATTTTAGAAGGAGAATATCGAGTATATGGAGTAGGCTGTATTAAATGCCACACATTTGCAATCCAATCAATTGCGTGATTTCTCCACTACAAAATGTGTCGAACAATGTAAGAGTGAAACTGGGAAAAAAGAGATTGTATTGACTATATAGGTTGTCTTCTATGGAGTAAGTATTATTGACAAAGTTGATAGTAAGTAGGTTTGAACAGATCAGTATAAAGTTTAATACTTCATCCGTTTAAAAAAAACGCAACAATTAGGGTATCACGGACTCCTAGGCAATTTTTTGTTGTGAGAGTAAAAGTGATAGAGAGAGAAAGTGGGGTATGTGATGATGTGAGAGATAGAAAGAAAAAAACTTATAAAAATGGAAAATTAAAATTGTTGCATTTATTTTGAAACATCCAAAAATAGAAATTGTTGCGGTTTTTTTTGAAACGAAGGTAGTAATTTATAATCAACTCAGATTTAATAAATTTAATCAAATTAGATGAGATCAGTTTAAATAAATTGAAGAGAACGCACCTCCTCAATGGATTAAAAAAGTAGAAGAGCCAACGTTTGACTTATGCGTCAAAACCCCTCCATATTATATGACCTATACGTCGAAAACCCTCCATATTTATCATTTTTTAAAGTGAGTTTTCGAGTTTTCCACCATTACACAAAACACAACAGTCCACAGCTGCAACTCTGCAAGAGACCAGGGCAGAAGAGAGGCGCAAAGTGAGTGATAAAACTCAGCAAGATACACCATTAAACCTGCTTTAATGTCAGCTTTCTCTTCAATTTGAACCCAAAATGCTTCGTCTTCATCCTTACTATTACCCTCAAAATCCTCATACTTCTCTTCATAGACTGCTACTATTCACTGAATTATCCCTTATGAACTCTAAACTTTTGCTTCACTTCAACCATCTTACTCCTATTTCTTCCTCTACGTTTCGGCGGCCTCTTTATGCCGCTGCGAAACCGCTTCTCTTCACCAATTCTTCAACACCCATCATTAATTTTCGCCCTACTTCTGTTAGGACTAGTGGGCTTTGTTTTGCCGCTCATCCTATTCCAGCAGCAGGTTGAGTTAATGTTTTTTTTTTGGTTTGTTTTGCAGTTTGTTCATATGGGTTTAATTTAATTTTCGTAAAGCTTTTGTGGACTTTGGTGTTCTTGGTTTCATGCTGTTTATTGTTTTTTTGCTGGTTGCTGTAATGTTTTGCTTCATCTTTTGCCTCAATTTAAGAATATACTATTTAGCTAACCATGAGAGGAAGGCCATTTGGTCATTGTAGTTGCGCAGAGGTTCATTAGATTACCACCTTTCCCTATCTCTGGTTCCTTGTTGAACCTTTTCATTGATTAGCCATTTTTCCAACTCAATACGTAGTAATCCCTCTGTTTCCTTTTGTTTGCTACAACAATGCAACAATAACAATAATAACAAAGCCTTATGCCCAAAAAAAAATAAAAAATTTGGGTGGGCTTGACAAGAATGAAATATTTGTATTAGAAAGTCACCCACATATATCCTCGTTCTCCAATCCTCTCTATCGACTGCTAAATTTTCCTCCTGTCCCAACAGCCTCATGTCATTCTCAACCACCTCTTCTATGCTTGCTTTGTTCTTCCTCTACCTCTGACCTGTCTTCTCTTTGCCACTCTTGAAGCCTCCTTACCAATGTATAATACTCTCTCCGTTTTACATGGAAAACAGTCTTAGTCAATTCTCCCTCATTTTTTATTCCTTATGTTTGCTAAATTTATTATTATTTCTTTTTAAAGGGTTGTATTACTTGGGTAGGTGACTAGGTGGGGTAGGAGAAAAAGTAGAGAGGAAGTGTGGGATATTACAAACCAAACTGGAAATGTGACAATCTTTTAGGGACAAAGAATGCAATATTTGCTTTTAATTTGGGGAACTATATACAATTAAAACGGTCCTCATTGGATATATGGTTCTCGTTTGAGGCATTATTTGTTAGCATAGATATTCTCTCTAATTTTTTTTCTTCCTACAATACGATTTTGAATTTGTGCTTTGCAACTTGTTCCCAACTAGGTTTTGACCCCTCCAACATGTTGTTTCTTGCAATTATAACATTTGAGTTGGTTGATATTGTTGTAGTCCATGATTTTTAAATGTTGTTTTGGTCAGCCTTAAATTTATGCCGAAGAATTGTAGTATTCTAGTGGTTAAAAGCCAACATAGTTGCAGTAGTGATGTTACAATTGTTGTACGGATTTTTTTATGGTGACTAAGTGATAATAGTGGGCGATTGTGAGCGAAATGGATGGATGACAGACATAGTATTTGAATTCTATCTACATTCACCTTTTTTTGGCCCCTTGCAAATAGAGTAAGATGCCATTATATAATTTTGTGTGAATTTAATCAATCCTTACTTAAATTGGTGAGACTGATAGGATCATTAAATTGTTGATGAACTATGTTATTGGTGCAATGACTGGCTGACTGCAATCACTATGTATGAAAATTGTGAAAGGTGAACATAATATAAATGCCTTCTAGTGCCTTTTTGTTCTTTGAAATGATGTTGTGCCATGTTGATGGCTGTGGCAGGTTTTTATGTGAAAACAATGTTAAAAATAGTATGCATTTCAGCATTTGTCCATCTCTAAAGACTTTCTTAACTACTCTAGCCGTTGGCTCATTGCCTATGTGCCTAACATAATTGCAATTTATATTTGGCGGTGAAATAGTAGACATGCGAGACTCAAAATCTTGTGCTAAAGAATTTTGAGGTTCGAGCTTTCTCCAAGATTATGCAACATTATAACACTACCCAAGCTTTGACCCATGCTAATTATAGAGGATTCCTTGTCCAACTCTAATGAACTAGTCGCAATTAGAACACTAGAGAAATAAATGAGTGAGTAGGAAAACCGCTTTTATTACTCATGAGGAAACTAGAGAAGTTTCTATATGCCTTGTGAATCAAGTAATATCATCTTTTTATGCGACATGGTGGTGGCCACACCTACTCCAATTGTTATTATCCTTAATTGACATTAATTTGCAAGGTTTTCTACTTTGCATAATCTCATAAAAAGTCCTACTTTTATGGTTTATTACTCACAATTGGTTGGGCCATACTCTCACTAGCATGATGCGTGTTGGTTTGTGGTAAATAATTTGTTACGGAGGAAGTATTTGGTTTACACTTTCCAATAGACTATTTTAACCATATTTCTTAGCATACAAGATTAAGAATTAAGTTTGATATCTAGAAAGTAAATATTATGTTGGGCATAAGGCTTTGCTGTTGTATACAAGAGTAAAGATTCTTAAAATTTGATAGCTAGAAAGTAGAAGTTGAAATGAATTAAACATGATCTCACATGACTATATATTTCCTTATATATAAATGCATGTAGCTGATATAAAATATCATATGGATAGCGTCGAAGTCAAAATGATGCAAGCAAAAAAAAAAAGAGAAAGAGGATGTATCCCTTGAAAAAAGAGATGGGTGACCTTAAAAGCAATTAAAAACTTGCTAAATTTTAGGTCTATCCTTGACTTTAAGTTTCTTTTTATGTTACAAGAGGGTAATTGTATTTATGGAAAAACAACCCAAATGACATCCTTTATGGTGGTCTTTAGACACTAAGATTCGTTTAGGTCCTCAAAATTGAATAAATAAACATCATTTAGTTATTTTTGGCACAATTATAGTTTTATAATGATCACCCCAAATTATGTGTGTAATTCTTAAGCGTTAGTCACATGAAGTGCGAAGTTTGGAAAATGGTGGGTTAAATATGGTAGTTTAGTTAGGAACATTAAGGAAGGGATATTAAAGATTTCTCACGTGCACCTTCTGAAGATTGGAATAACATCGGTCATCTTGACTTTTGGTTGGTAGCTACTTTTAGGAAGCTTTAGAATTCTAAGCGAGAGAAGATTGTGAAACTAGCCTGTTTGAGGCTACATGTGCCAACATTCTTAAGCGTTAGTCATGACTTCATGTAGATAATAATTACCCCAAACTATGTGTAATTCTGAAGCGTTAGACACATGAAGTGAGAAGTTGGGAGATGGTGGGTTAAATTTGGTAGTTCGGGACCTTAAGAAAGGGATGTTAAAGATTTCTCTCACGTTTAGCTTCTGGAGATTGGAATAACAATGGTCATGTTGACATTTGGTTTGTAGCTGCTTTTAGGAAGCTTTAGAGCTCTAAGCGAGAGAAGATTGTGAAACTAGCCTGTTTGAGGTCACATGTGCCAACATTCTTGCAAGGTTTGTAATGAAACAAGGAGTTCAGAGAAGGTTTTACTTGGAAGTTGTAATCAGGGTTGTTTCTAGTTGCTTAATGGGGATTTTCTATAGCTGTGGACCTGTGGTTGTCTTAGGAGGAATGTGTTTGTGTGTGTGTGTGTGAGAGAGAGAGAGAGAGAGAGAGGAGGGGGGGGGGGCTTGACTGTTGCTGCTCAAGTTAAGGTTGTCAATTCACTAACAATGCCTGTTATGAAAACGATGAATACTCATGCTTTGGATGCACTTGATGGTATCAAACTATCAATTCAGTATGCAGCTTTCTGGGTTTGCGTAGAGCGCTTCTCTATTCGTAGAATTCATTGGGACATATGTTTTGTTTTCTTACAATGGTATCATCCATCATAGAACTGTAAAATTGTGACTTATATTTATTGGATTGCTGGTTCTATTCTTGCAGTATCTTTGGAAGGTTCAAGTCCAGCTCATTCTGCCAGATTAAGCTTGCTGTTGAAGAAATTGGAAAAGCTTGGAATTGAAGGTCACAAATGTACACCAGGCCAACACTACAATTTGTTATGTCCTATGGTAATCATTCCAATTATCTGTTGGCTATTTAATAACAGTTTCCACACTAGTATGTTCCCCCGTTTCACCCCTTTTTTTGGGAAGTGAAAAAGTGAGAGATTTGAGAGCCTAAAAGACCAAGATATCTGCCAAATAATTCCTAGGTATGCAATCAGTAGTATTGATGGACATAAATATTATATTGATGGATTATAATAGCCAGCACTGTTCATAATCAATTTAACTTTGTAGTTTGGTTTCAGAAACTGTTTCATATAACAGATTTCTATATCAACAAGTTAAAATTTTTGGCGTGTCCAAACTGCAAAGGCTCACATTTGGTTCTCCGCAGTTTGTTTTTATTGCTGCAAACTTGTTGCTAATGCTATTCAATCTAATAACTTCTCTGCTAAGAGCACTAAAACAATGATATTAATCTTGCTTATTAGTAACTAGATTAGTCCCGTGCTATGCACGGTTTTATCAAATAATATTTGATAAAATTTGAAATTTTGTTAGACAATAAGTCAATTGAAAACAAACACTTCCTCCGTTTTTTTTAGTTTACTCACATGAGTTTTTATCAAAACCAAGAAGTTATTGGAAGTTGGAGAAAAAAAATAAATAATGAGTAAATGTTTTATAAAAAGTAACAGAGAGAGTATGGAAAAAAGAGAAAAGAGGGTAATTTTATTGAAGTGAGTCAAAAGTAAGAGGGAGAATATGGAAAATGCACTTGGGAATCATACATTAATAAATGTGGAAGAATAAATGTAAGAAGTGAGTAAATTTTAAAAAAACATCCAAAGAAGGAAAGTGAGTAAATTAAAAAAACGGAGGGAGTACATAGTAGTTAGTATAAAATCATTACATCAATAAAAAGATTTTAGTATAAATTTCTTAATGATTTGAAAATTGGCAAAAGGAAGAAAATATTACGATATTAAAAACGTTATATTAGTCATTAATTGCATTTAGAAAATGGAAGAATAGAGTAAATGATATTCATATTTTCAAAGTATGTTAAATACCAAGGAAAAGAAAAGAAAAAAGAAAGAGAATATGATGTCATAAACATTTTTGGAGGGAAAATTTTGATTGACAAGTTGACACGTGTACATCTTTAGGTCATAATGATGTGAACATCATTCTGTTTTAGTATATAGTATAGATATAGATAAGGAGCACTGAATCAATGATTTTAATCTGCCCCAATTTTTAGTTGGGGTTTCGGTTAGGATCTTTGCAGCCTATGGCTTCTCATGCTTTCTGTTGATACTGTGTTTTGGATATTGCGCGAAACTAGTTTATTCTTGTTATTCAGGAAGCATACCTAAAGCATCTTAATGCTCAAGGACCTTGAAAGCTTACAACCCCTAAGTTTTAATGAGAAATATTAGGATGAAGGAAAACATACCCGGAGCTGCTCAAACTAGAAATCAGATCATAAAACTTGCAAACTTGTATACCTAGGACTTCATTACTGTTTCATGCATTAATAGTAAAGATAGTGTTTGTAGGATAAATGGAATGAGGGAGACATTATTATGATCGGTTCTTGGTGTTGGCCCTTGTGGGTCTGAAAATGACGGGTATTTTGCCGCTTCATTTTCTTATTTCCATCTCAAGTCTATTTTACTTCTTACTGTGGAATCTGCCCTTGTAGGGAAAATTCCTTTGTTTAGTTGGATCAGGAACTCAGGAAGTTTACAATGAAGATTAATCCTTGTGAAACCTTGGATTTTTTTGTGCTTCCTGGCATAATCTGTGATTTTTTTGGGTGATAAATAACCATATAATTTTGCTTATGAAGCTTGAGACATGCTATGGTACTGCACTTTGAAATTCTCGCAAGAGTAATTTCTATTAGCTTCTTGGGTCTCCAAATAATCTTCGGCCTTTCTTAATAGATTCACTGCAGACAGAAGGGGAGTGGGGAGATAGCTATCTCAAACCACCGAAAGTGCATGATTAGGAATTATATATCTTCATTTTTAAGCTTTGTCGTAGGGTAGGATTGACATGATTTGATAATTTGATGCATCTATTTCACCTACACCATTATAATTTAATTTTCGTTCTATAAAATACTAGTAAATAACATTGATTAATATATCTAAGCTCATTTTAAATGAAAAAGATATTGATATATGTACTACAAGACTGCTGTTTGGGTACCCTAAGGAGCATTAAAATGGCTGTCTTAGAGAATGTTAAATATATAATTGTGTCCTAGAATTCTGTCATGAAGTGATAATGATGATGGCGACATTGTATCCTTAATTTTTTATATTTAAGGTAGGAGAACTTGCACTTTTTTCTTGGTTTTGTTCTTGTTAGTGCTCTGTAAATGTAATATTTTTGTGGTTTCTGTTTTTGCAGTGCAAAGGTGGTGATTCGGGTGAGCCATCCTTATCTTTACACATAAGTGAAGATGGGTATGCTTCACTATTGTCTGATAGTTGTATGTCAATTGTTTTAAGATGTTTTTCAGTCCTAGTTTTTTGTTGTTAATGTTTTTTCCATTGTTGTAGAAATGCTGCAGTTTGGATATGTTTTCGAGGAAAATGCGGTTGGCAGGGAAATACAATGGTAGAACTTTTGTCCATTACAATGCTTTGGTTCTTTTCTTTTAACAATCTATTTCTTTTGAAACTAAGCGTCTGTTTCTTAGAAGCTGTGGTACTATGCATGTATCTATGTTTTTTCCTTTCTATTTTGAGATGTCTTAATCAATGTTCTTGAATGTTAATATTTCTGTACCATTTTGCCTACAGTGAACATTATTTACAGCATTAAGGCATTATACATTGTCTGCATATAATTTTCTTGTTTGGATTCATTATTTTTGCCTTTTTGGCACGTAGCTTGTTGTCTTGCTTAATCCGTGTGTTTAGTTAATGAAAGAAAATAATCAGATTCAGGGAGAGATATTCATTATGCCTTTTGTTTAGTGTTTTTGTTTGTTTGTCAATCACAAGCTTCCTTTTTTTTTTACCAGTGACACTGTTAATATTGTTTTTAGGCTGTTGCTGGTGTTCGGTCACCTTATGGGAAGTTGAACCAACCTACAAAAACTATAAGAAGAGATTTATCAGAGAAGAATCTTGGCCTAGAGCCACTTTGTGATGAGGTAATTTCTGGATGACACTTAGAATCTTAGGGCAGTATAACATTTGCAGATTGTTATTGTAAGTGTTTAATTGTTCATTTATCTGAATTATAGTATTCATGGAAATTTCATCGATGGTCTCTGTTATTAGTCATGGCTTATGAGCTATCCCCAAAGCAGTTTTTATTTGAGTGTGAAGATGCTTGCAGCCTTGCAAAGTAGATTTTAATTCCAAGTGTTCTTGAAGGTCATGTAATTTTAGTCAACTCAAAAATATTATTTGATATCACCACTTGATCTTTTGTTTTGTTCTTAAGGCATGAAGCATACATAGGCTATACTGCTATAGGGTTCATTGCCTGTTTTTGCTAATAACTTTATCCTGCATGGGAATTCCAACTTTGTAAGGGAATGTCAATGATATGGGTTCCATAGCAAACTCCTTGTGTTTGGTGCATAGGAGTGAGAATAATTAAATATGTAATAACAATGTTTAAAAGATGAAAACAAAAAATTAGACAAACACCATGAGTGTATTTGTACAGGGAAAGATGGAGTGGAATGGAGAGAAGAGATATGGAGGGATCTATTTCCCCTTACCTGGATATACTTGGAGGAAGGGAAAGGGTGGAATTTGAAGGATTTATTTTCCCTCCCCTTCATTTCACATGTACCAGCCAAGACTTAATATTCTATTCTTATACAATCCTACTGGCACACCACCTTAAAAATTTGAATCTTTTAGCAAAAGCTATTCTAATTGATTATGGTTTAAATTATATGTTACAATCTATAATTTTAAGTAGCTTAACACCATACGACAACATGAAGCAATACTAGAAAATATATAGAAATATTGAAATCATATTGCAAGTCATCTAGTCTAGGTGGAATAAACTAATAAGGTTAATTTAGCAAAGGGGAAAATTGAATTAGTAGACTAATGGTATATTACCAAAGGGATAACTAAAAGTTCACTGCTTACTTGATGAAGAACTTTCACAGCCAGTCGTGACACAAAAGGCAAGACTAAAGCAACGAGAAGATTTTTTTTAAAAAAAGAGTAAAATATTGCGAGTCATAAGATTCGAACATTGGATACTTGAAACAATGCATGACCATTATACAATCTTATAAAACTGTGCTACACAAGCAAGAAGCATCAATAATTCACATAAAATCATTGAACCTAAATCAAGGAGGGAATTTTTTTCTTTTTTTCATTTAAAAATATCCCTTTTAACCTTTAAGTTTTAACCCAAAGTATTAAGATATTATTGTGGTTTTGGAGTCTTAAACAGAGTTAGCAAGAAATGATGCCAAGATTTGAATTAAACAGATGAAAACCTAGTGAATTTAATCAAAGTGGTTGAACAAAATAAAACTTGAAACTTATGCTTGTTGAGAATTTGATAATTACCGATTCCAAATAAGATCATTCCACTGTGTTTTATAAACTTAATGTGGACAAAATTAACAAAACTTGTCTGTTTTAAAAGTGGCTTTGTCAGTGTAAATGACAATGACTGGTGATTTGCAAATTTTGCTTTTTGATGACTTATTCAGGGAGGAGAGATTGTCCTGACTATTTCTGAACTGTGCATTTCTTGCTTTTATTTGATCAATTCTTTTCTTTCAGTGTGAAGACATGTTAGGGTTTTTATAAAGTTATAAGTTGTAACCTGTTATTAAGTGCTTTTTCTGTGATTGATTAAATACTGAATGGTACTTTTTTTATCAGCTACTTGCATATTTTGCGGAGAGAATGATAACTGCTGAAACATTGAGGAGAAATTATGTTATGCAGAAGTCTGTTGTTGGTGGCCAGGTACAATTTTCATCCTTAATTTAATTTTTGGCAAGAGTGAGGGAAGTACTCCGTAATTAGGTTTTGTAAACTTTTCTGATTTGTCTTTGAAATTATGGACTTCTGGATTCTTTTTTTTTTTAGTCCCTTATGTAAACTTTTCAGGCAAAAGAACCGGATTAATAGATTTTGTTGCACAATTTAATTTCTGGGTTGTCTTTGAAATCATTGAGGGTAAAATTATGAAATTATGCTTTTAGTTATGAGCTTTTAGTACTAACTGGTTATGCACTTGCAAGATTTTGAAGAGCGTTCTCAATTATTATTATTTTTTTTTTTAAATATTGTGAAAAACCATTAATCCTAGTAGTGGATTTCCTTGTTATATCGCTACTTTGATTGGCGTTTTTTGACTAAATTGGGAAAAAAAGTTCTAAAAGCTTATGATAATGTGGACGGTATGATGGGAATTATGAATATTGTAACCATATCTGTGGAATTATAAGTCTTGGTGGCCATATTATGTGAAATAGTTCAAAAATAAGTCAAGGGTTCATTAAGGTGTAATTGATTGAGCCAAAGTAAGCTTTTATTACTCCCTCCGTCTCAAAAAAACTGCTCTACTTTCCTTTTTGGTCCGTCCCAAAATACTTGCTCCGTTTCCTTTTCAAGTATCATGGCCCACCACTTTTTTACACTTTTATCCTTACTTACCTATCTCAACCCCTAATTATTTTACCCAATTTTACTCTAAACCACTTAAAACCATGACCATTAACTTGCTACAAAACAAACAAGTGGGGCCCACAAAAAATAAGGGTAAAGAGTAGTGGAGCAGTTTTTATGGGACGGAGGGAGTATTTTTTTTTCCAATTTCATACACTACCTTTGTACCATGTTATTTGCCACAAACAACTTAACATGAACTCCTAGGGAATTTGTTTGTGTGTTGAATGGATAGAGAGAAAAAGAGACATGTGATGAAGAGAGAAGGAGAAATGACATTCAAAAAAAGAAACAAAACATTTCTTAGAAAATTGTGTTCCATTCCTTTTTTGGCAAATTTTGAAAATAACCTCTTACGGTAGTAAACAAAATGAGTTTACAAAGTTAAGCAAAAATAATTTATGTTAAACCACAATTAATTGAATTGAGCCAAAATTAAGTGAACAATAATTTAACATTTTCCAATTCCCTTTATTATTCTTACAATGTGTCTATCTCATATTTCCTCCATCCATAAATGTTTGCTGCATAATCTTTTTAGGATGTCCCCAAAAGTTTGCTACATGTCCTTTTAAAGTAAATGGTTTTACACATATATTCTATCAACTTTTTACTCCTACCCTACATACTACCTACCCATCCAATACAACTTATAAAAGAGTAAACATACCCAAATGTAGCAAACATTAAGGGACAAAGGTAGTATTTAATTACTTGTCTCCCTATATTAAAAAAGTCCCAATATATTATTTGATTGCTTCTTTCATGTGTTAAATTCACTTTATCTCTAGTCCCGATAAAAAAAGTTCCAATGAAGCACATACGTCCAAAAAACTAATTTTTAGTATTCATGGCAAAGACTTAAAGATTATTTAATAAAAATATTAGGGATATCCTGTATGGTAACCTTAAATTTTGTTTATTTATTTATGGTAACCTTGAATTTTGCTTATGTTTTGCCATGACATTAATCAGCTTATCCTTTAAAACATACTGTTTCCTCCTAAATAACCTCTTTATTCTATATCCTCCTTTTCTTTTGTCCTTCGCTATGTAAATCTCAAAGCTTGCATGGCTTCCTGACGAACCTTTGTTGCTCCTTTCATTAAGTATGCCTCCAAGTGAGATGGCATTATTGTAAGTGAACATTTCTCCGTACCAACACTATGATGTGGTCGACATGGTCCTTGTCTTCCTCACAAACTTCTTAAAATTTGATATACCTTGCTGAAAATTTTAGCATGCTGTTGCATATATCATGATACTAATTTTGTCCTTAGCATTAGGAGTTTCTTGGGACGTCCTTATCAACATTATATGGAGGACAGATTAAACAACATAATTAGATGAAGGGAATGCTTGCATATTGTCTATAAGCTGTATTACATGGACGTGGATATGAGTATGGGACACAAGTACCGATGTCCAAGACTACGAATCTGAAAATTTTGGATACATGTACACTGCCATAGTTTTGAAGATTGGTTTAGATTACTAGAATTTGAAGTTAATTCATTACGTCCTATTTTTTCAAAAATTATTTTAATAATTGCATTATTGTAACGTATCCTTGAGGCACTTTTTTTAAGGAATAGATAAGCGAAGATGAACAGAAAAATAGATTAAAATACAAACAGTAGTTATTTTTGATTTTCTGTTGACGGTGGAATTCGTGGATACTCCATGTCTAAGGTATGATCTTGTTTTGGCAGATTGCTATTGCATTTACTTTCAGGCGAGATGGAGCTCTAATAAACTGCAAATATCGTGATGTTGCTAAGAAATTTTGGCAGGTACTACTTCTATGTATATTCTTTTGTTATCTAATATGGGTACTGTAGTTCATACTGACATGTATCTCATTGTGATGACTAAATTATGCTCAAGTTCTTTGTAATAATTCCCCATCTAACTTTATGGAAACTTCTTTGGAATTGACAATTGTAACTCTCATTAAATTATGTACTGTTGGTTCTACTGGAGATGTTTTGGTTCAGAAGCTTTTGTTTAATTCTTATGGAGTCATGTTCAATGTTTTATAGTGGCATTCATTATTGTTATTTTTTACATATGTTTTCTTTGAATGTTCAGGAACCAGATACTGAAACAATATTATATGGGCTGGATGATATAAAAAATGCTAGGGATATCATCATTGTAAGTTTTCTTTTTCTGCGTTCAAGAAATCATATGTTAGTTTGTTCTCTTCTAAATGTCTGCGCATAGGTTGAAGGAGAGATTGATAAGCTTGCAATGGAAGAAGCTGGTTACCTCAATTGTGTGAGTGTCCCTGATGGTGCACCTTCTAGAGTTTCAGATAAAGATGTTCCTCCTCCAGATAAGGTTTATTCTTGCATAGCTTTCTTGCTTACGTCATTATTATATTACATTAATTTGAAGGGATAATACATCATGATTTTGAATGGCCTTTAGGAGTGATGGGTAAAAAAAAAAGTACATGACATTACATATTCAGTTAATTTTTAGGGTGCAAGTTTAGTGCACAGAGGCATAAAACGCAAAGCAAAGGGGTGTGCCTTTTTGATGCGAGACACCTTTTTTTTTCCGTGGTGGAATTTCATATCTTAAAAAAGCTGAAGTTTTATTTAAATCGATATGCAAGATTTTCCTAGAAGTGAAAACAACTACTTCCTCTATTTTCAAAAGGTTGCAACAAATGAGTATTTTTTGTGAGATATAAAAAATTCATTTGTTGCAGCCTTTTGAAAATGGAGGAAGTATAAAAAGATTGAAAGCCTTCAAAAAATATTTCAGAGAAGAGGAGCTGATTATCTAAGTCATTGCACTGAATAATCTGTGGAAGTGAATCTAAAATACACAAAGGATGAAAAGGAAAAAAAAAGGAAAGGAAAATGGAGCTAATATTCAAGGGACCTCACAGTTAAATAAGTAGAAAATTGTTAAAACTTGTCTGTGTATACGTATGAATATACAGACAGCTTTCTCGACATACGTCAGTGCGTGTATCTATGCATGCATGTATGTGTGTGTCAGTGCATGTATGCATGTATGTATTTAAAGAAGAGCTAAAATTTTGAGCCTTTTCCTCTACACAATCATGTAAAAAAACAGTGGTCGCGGTCACGTTCGCGTTGTCGCGGGAATCGATTGTAACGACAAAAAAGAATGTTTCGCGGTTGTCAAAAAAATATTAAGCTTTATCAATCTTCATTCATTCTTATTTGTTTTTGTATCACATTATGTCAAAAAAAATATTATTAGTTATTATTATTAAAATTTATTAATAATCCAACTTATTTATTAAAAATTTAACTATTGCAAAGTACAAGTATGGCTTCTATTAGCCTTTTCTTCTTTAATATTTATTTTATTTTATAAAAAACGGGCATTTCTTGCAAAAACGCATTATGGAACGGGCATTTACCGTTACGGAATGCCATCGCGGCGATTTTTGTGTGAATTTCAACTCTCAATGTTATAACGGCATTTCGCGTATCGGCAACTCAAAAACAGGTTACAGAACGGCCGTTACGTAACAGAACGGCCGTTACGTAACGGAACGGCCGAGTTTTAATTCCATGCTACACATAGTGGAAGATGGAAATTTTTTTGAAGAAAGGAGTAAGAAAGGTGGCAGGTTGACAGCTAAGAAGGAATTGATTAATTAAGAAAAAAATTGATGAAGAGGGAAAAAGGAGAAAAAAAATAGAAGACCAGAGTATAACCAGGCTGGATTGCTGGAACACCAGACCGCTGATGATTGCCAGACCCGTCCAAAACTGGAGATGGCTCGCCGGTGATACCTGTCATGTCTAATGGGGGGGGGGGATCCCTAGTACAACCTAATTTGTGATTTATGATTTTTCTCCAAATTGGAGATCTTGATTAGTTGATTTATGTTTGGATTGGAAGATAATTCATACAATTAGTTAAGCAATCTTGCTGGAATTAGTATTTAAAAACTTTGCTGTTATTCAATTTGGAGAAGTTCAAGGGATTTATTTAATTCAATTAATTTTCTTTTGAATTTGACTCATGCATTTCTCAAATTTTAACTCTACAGAAGGTGTTTTAAGTGCCTTGTTGCCTCTGGACTGAAATATACTTGACCATGCTGAGACATCTTTACTATTATGTTTGTTAGAACTTAGTCAACTTACACCACAATTTCTAGCTTAAGTCATAGTTGTGTGTAAATGTAACCAAAATTGCGTTGTAGACACTATGCTTGTGTTTCCTACAATGCACATTCAAGTCTTCACTTCGCTTGATGCAAGTGATAAATTGTCACCTTATAGGAAACATCTATGTTGAACAAAGCAATTAAAGCTTTAAAATCTCACGATATATTATGAAACTTCTCTTCATTTTTAAGCTGTAGGCTTTCTTCTGATACTCTTTTTTTGTGTGTTTTTTTGAAGCTAGGACATAAAGTATCAATATTTGTGGAATTGCAAGGAATACTTTGAAAAGGTTGGTTTCTTTGTTATGTATGAGTGCATTCCTAGATAAGTGCAAATGGGACAACATAATAGTCAGGTGCCTTTGTATCCTGGTAGGCATCTAGAATAATATTAGCAACTGATGCGGATGCTCCTGGTCAAGCATTGTCTGAGGAGCTTGCTCGCCGACTTGGGAGAGAAAGGTTTAGTTCTTTGACATTCTCATGTTTATTGGTTGGGCACATTCTTAAGTTTGTACATTAGCTTATACTTTCACTCAAATTGCAGATGCTGGCGAGTTAAGTGGCCCAAGAAAAATGATTCTGAAAAGTTCAAGGATGCGAATGAGGTTATAATTGTTCTTTATCTAATTGGTTGTATTTCAATCTATACCAAAATGGCTAGAGTAATTGTTTTGATTGCTTGAACCCAAGCCCTTAAGGTGTGCATTTGTAGCTGGGAATAACCGAATAAGTCACTAATGTTTTTATTTGATTTTATTTAGTTTTTTCTTTTTTTGGAAGGAAAGGTATACATGACCAGCAGGGCTTCCTATCATAGGAAATAACCTTGGCAGGTGGGGCGGGCATGGCGTTGTTGAGGATTGAACTCGGGTCATCACCCCCGGGGAAGCATGCCTTAAGTCCTTAACCAATAGGCTATTGTGCTTTCCCGTGTCTAGATAAATCAAATTAACTATATCTCTACTCTATACTGGTTGGCATTGGAGAATGTATGCATAAATGGGGAGTATTGGAATTGAAAAACGAGGCAGCTTATTAACGTCAAGGGTCAATGCTGAGCAAAGAAGCCATCTATACTATATACGAAAATACAAGCCACTAAAAAAAAAATCCCTCCTAAACTCTACTTTTTCCCTCCCAACCTATTATTTACTATAATATTAAATGTTTCCCATTTTCCAAAGATGCATTTATTTTATTTATTTTCCTAAAAAAATTATAATTATTTGTACTTCACTTTCCAATAAAAACTATACTACCAATTCATCTTCAAATAAAACTTTATTAGTTTTTAGTTTTCAATTTTTAAAATATTTTGTTGTGAGCCTTAATTCTTTAGTGATTCTATATTATTTGACTAAACTCGATTTTCTCTATCTTAATTTTTGCCCTATTTTTTTCATTTTTTAAAATGTTCTAAAATGAATGAACCATTATACTTTGTATTAACTAAGTATTTTTTTTTTGTCGAAAAAAACTTTTTTTTTGTCGGAAAAAACTTTTTTTTGTTACATTTGGAAACATTATTTTTATTATTAACAAAATATGAAAGAGAAATTCATTAATATACTTTATTCTAAAAGTTATTAAAATTAACATCAGGATAACCATATATGGCTTCTTTTTTTTAGCAATAGTGCAATTTTTTTTATATACAATAAATAATTACATAATCTTGATAAAAAATGTAAAATATTACATTATCAATGTTAGTAGACATAATATTTATGAAAATAAAGTAAGCTAATTGATATATATCAACCCAAGTTCTAAATGACTATATAAAAAATTATTGTTAATGAACTAATTTTAATCTATTGCATAAGTTAATTTGAAAATTATGTACGTTTTAGGTATTACTTATTCTCTATTGTCTAATATAACTAAAATAAAGTATTTCGATAAATTTTACATCTTCAATAACTTTTTACCAATTTCTGCATAGAATTAAAGATTTTATTTTAGATCTAAATACTTACCTTAGTTAATTAACTCGAGCATTTGCTCGGGTATTATCTAGTAATCAATATATACATAGAGCCTAATTAAGAGAACTAAGCTACATCATTTCTTCCATGTGTCTATTCTCCTTGGAACTCTTGCATGTGAAGAGAGTGAGCTATTATTGGAGAAAGCCTCAATTCTATATGATAAGTTCATTCCTTTCTGCATCCCACTTTTTTTTAAACTTATTATTACTGCATTCACTTGTATTTCTTTACAGACCATGATGCTGCTGTAACTTTTAGGTTATTAAGCACAGAATGTTCTTGCCCTGCGTTCTTTCTATAATCAGAAAATGCTTCAAAGCCTGTAAATAAGTGGAAAACATCCCAAAAATGCCTGTGAATAATATTAAAAAAGCTGCTATTGGAGAAACACTTGAACTGTTGCTGTTGAGAAAAGAATATACCCAAAAAGTGAAATTCTCTAGGTCAGTTTGCGATGGACTCAAGCTCATTCTCTTGAAGTCTAGATTTATAAAGTGAGTAAATTGGAAGAGAACTTGGGTTTCTTGATTGATCTTAATAGTTGGCTGGCATTGTTGGATTTAACTTTCATTCTGGTGGAATGATTTGGTCAGAAAGATACTAGACCAATTATTAGTAGTTCCATTTGATACTTTATTAACCATATGGGGAGATAATCAAGTGAAGTCCTTATGAATCCATGTATTGCTATTTATGTTACTCTGACATTCAACAAGACCTCAGGTATCTCGTCTTGATACATGACATGCTGGGGAATACATGTCGAGTCAGATATTGGAAAGTTATCAGAGGGGAATAGTGGAAATCAAGAGGAAACACACTAGATTAGGAAATCAAAGCACCAAATAGGCTTTAGGTTGTTGAAGTGAGCAAATTCATGTTCGCGGGTTTTCGGTTGCCGGACCTATGTTACAAGGGAAGAGATTTTAGTTTCTATCTCTTTGTTTCTTTTAGACTCGGTGAAGAAAGTTGTCTTCAAATTTATCTACTTTTGTCTTCAAATTTATCTACTTTATAAAAAAAATATTAAATTTCAATCCTTCACTGAACTATTGTCCTTTTTTTTGGGTCAAAAAAAGAGAGAATCTTTTTGATATTTTTATAATTTACCACTTAAATGAGTTAAAAGCTTACAGGCTTACAGCTGTCTACTTTTTTTTTCCTCCTTGAAGGTTTACAACTTACAACTATCTATTTTATGTGTTAAAGTATTGTTATTGTTTTATTTAATTTTTTTTTAAAAAAATAATGAGACTGCCCATCTTTTTATATTTTATATTTTTTGGATCGGTAATGTTGGTTGGTATTAGGCTTTTTACCTGTGCTCTATACCAGGTCACCAACTCAATGTAGCCAACACACGTACTGAAGAAGGAAAAGATAAGGATTCCTCCCAAATGCGCACAATGATGTTGAGATCCTAGCATCGAAACGCTTGACCGTTGAGCCAATCGTTGCACGTCAGGAGAACACCCATCTTTCTCCATTATTCGGATGCAATTTGGCTCTTTATCACTGACCTTCACTTTAATACTTCAATTACACTGATAAATGAAGCACCAAACAGTCTGAATGGACAGTTTCATATTTTGAATTTCATAGTTATTTAGTAATTTTACAATTATGTATATTTTTATGAGTGTCAAAATAATTTTTTCTGACACTTAAAATGATTTTAAGTTGGAGGGACATAAGCTGGAAAACTGTGGTTAGTTGGTTAGCATAAAGACAAGAGCTTATGATTCAAATTCTACTGGTTTCATGCTGAATTGGAAGGCAACTTCTTTTGTAAAATATACCTACTTGCTTCAAATGTATTATAAACATTGATTTAGACTTTTTATCCCTCAGAATTTGTTCTATGTTAGGCTAAGTTAAAGGTGTTATGTTTATATAAGGTAAAATGCATTGACAACGGAATGCCTTGTTTCTGATTTTTTTTATTATTCCCCCTGAAATGCCACAAGCTGCTGCTAGGACCTTACAGAACTGCATCTTCATGTTACATATAATGAGGCTATGTACATTTTTTCTTTCCCAATCCTGCTGTCGCGAGATCTTTACTGGGAGGTCATTATCTCCAGCTGCTAATTTGCATCTCTTTGGGTAGAATTTGTATACTTATGTGTGGGGACTTATTTTGTTACTAGTTTTTAATGGCTGACAAAAACTTTTTTTGTTCATAGATCACCAATTTTTTTAAGTCGCATTTAGTTTTTGTCGTAGTGGAAGCAATTTCCTTTAATTAAATACTTCAATGTCATCAATGGCTTACATGTTACTATTATCAATAACAGGCGCTAATGCGCTATGTACAATAGGTGTGTAGATAACAAGATTTTCCAAGTTTGTCTGGCTGGATTTGATTTTCAATTCATTGTGGCATAGATCTCTTTTTTCCCACTTTAAAATTTATTTATTGGAGAGGTTGTATGTGAGTGGTATTTTATTAGTGCCCATATGTTTCTTCTAGTTGCATGTCAATATTTCTCGTATTAGATAGGTAAAAAATAGTAAAATTCTTTCGATATTTGCCCGTTAAAAAGTAAACATATAACATATATAGTTTATTCCATTAGTTGCATCTGAGGAAATTGAGTTAAATGTAACCAAATTACTCTTTTGTTTATTTATTTTTCTTTATTGTGAAATAACCTTGAATTTCACGTTACTTACAGGTGCTTATGTATTTGGGGCCGGAGAAACTTAAGGAAATTGTTGACAATGCTGAACTATACCCAATTCAGGGGCTATTTTCTTTCAGAAATTACTTTCATGAAATTGATGCATATTACCATAGGGTTCTTGGTGATGAACTTGGTATTTCTACCGGTTGGAGATGTTTGGATGAGTACTACAATGTAAGCATTCAAAAATGGTAACAATGGAGTTCTTGTCTTTCCTCTCCCTATCTAATAGGGTTGTTGCAGACATAATCATGTTACCTGTTCTTCATGTGTTTGTGTGTTCACTGTGTCCCTCTTTTTTTCTTCCTATTTATGCATTTAAGAAACTACAAACATCAATTATATGCTTTATACTAGCCTGCCTCCTGCTTTCATCAGTGGCAGCTTTGCTGACTGGGTTGTAGGATACATTAACAAGTTTATTTAATGTAGAATATTTGTGAAGTTTCAGTAACTACTATTGTTACTTAGCTTCATCTTTTTTCAGAATAAATATACTACCAGTAAAAAAGAATCTTCCAAGTTTGTAGTCCAGAGAAATTCATGATTTAACATTGACATTGGAAGTTGATTATTTGGGCATGAAGGGCAAAATGTAGTTCCTTCTCTCTCTCTCTTTTTTTTTTTTTTTGGGGTGGGGGGGGGGGGGTGGGGTGTTGTGTGTGTGTGTGAGGGGACTGTGGAGGGACTTTCCTCAAAATGGCCTTCGTGTTGTATAAAATTCCATCGTAGTATGTGCAACAATGCTTATTAGTTTTCTTGAATTTACCTTTTGTGTTTTCGAGTCTCTGAAATAGCCATGAGTTTTGTTTTGTTCATTTGTTTCATTCTTAATTTTTAATTCCTAAATTGTTTTAGCTGTTAGAACATGTAAAGGATGCAGAGCTTTTACCTCATCTAAACGTCTCTTTTCTTCCATTCAAACAGCTCCAATATCCTTATCGCATTTAGTTCTGCTCTTTTCCTCCATTAATAGCATTTCGGTTATATATTGCTTTCTTTATTCATCTATCTTCCTCCTTTCACATGTTGCCACAATGATGGAGAAAGAATCACTGCATGGTGGCAACCTGTTGAAGAACTATCAGCCTATGATAGGATATTGACTTCAGCAAATTAGGTTGGCTTTCAGTGTACTGGTCCTTGTTTTTTGGGAATATGAGAGAATGAGAAATGCAATAGAGAGAGAGAGAGAGAGAGGAGAAGGGGCTGAAGGAGAATTTAAAAGTTGTTTGACATTGATGGCAGGGTACCTGGTCTTGCTGTCTTAGATGCTTCTGTTAGCTTGTTAAATTGATGTTACAAAATCAATGTAGGACAATTAATTGAAATCTGATACAAGAAATGAACCAGGAAGGTCGAGATGGTGATGGCAAATGTTTGTGTGGTAAAATGATGTTGCAAAAACAATGTAGAGTGAAACTGATACAAAAAATGAACAGGGAAGGTCAAGATGGTGATGACATTAAGGCCCTGTTCTTTTGGACTTTATTTTTGAAATTTCAGTTCAGTTTAGACAAATTCAGTTTAGTTCAACTTAGCTTCTGTTGATTCTAGGACTTAGTTTAATTCAGTTATGACAAATTCAGTTCATAATTAATTCAATCCAAAAGAACATGGCCTAAGTGGGACGAATAGTATTTTACTGGTAATCAGGAAAGAGTGAAAGAGGACAAAAATAGAGCAATCATAAGCTCTGTTTTATGAGGAGACTAGCTGAGTGAGAGACTGAGAGAGCCAGAGAGGATTAAGATTTGAACTAGAAGGAGATAAAGGTATAGATAAAACCATTAAGGACACATAATAGTTCATCCACCTGACAACCATTGCACGAAAAGACCACCAACCAATGAAGCACCACATTTCCTACACTGTTTTTGCTGCACCAAAACACCAAGTAACAGCTTTCTCGAGAATACATCAAGTCTTCTACCATTGCTGTCAAAGAATAGATTTCTGACTACCACTTTAAACCCTCTGTACTTGATTTTTCCCTCACACACATAACAGTTAAAGACCACACTCCAAAGAATATGAAATAGGAATTGTATTGTTTGTGCAATTTTTTCAATGAATTGTATTGTTTGAAAGAACTATGCTATTGTATTATTTGAATGAATATTTTTAACATTCATAAGTATTTTAGGTTGTAAATATTTGTTAATCGTACTGTGGTCTTTGTTCTAATCAATGATTTACGTTACTTGACTTAATTGTCTTGATTTCTTTGTTATTTTTGGCAAGGATTTTTTTTATGCAGGTGATTTATTGATTTGATTTAGGTGCTTTTTGTATAAGTTATTTGTGGCTTTTGTTTAATTTGTGAAGGGAAGGGGGTATAATTGTAATTCACTTGGACAGTAACACCACCTCCCCCTTTCCTTATATAATAGAGATTGATTTGCTCATTTGCATGCTCAAATATCTTTCTTAAAATGCATACCAAAGAGTTCGTTGCAAGGTTAAGTACTCATGTTGAGAATGTTTGTGACAGGTTGTACCTGGTGAGTTGACTGTGGTGACTGGTGTTCCGAATTCTGGAAAAAGTGAATGGATTGATGCTTTATTATGCAACCTTAATGAAAGTGTTGGTTGGAAGTTTGCACTTTGTTCTATGGAGAACAAGGTATGGCCATATACAAAATGTGTGTTCTGCTTGATCATCACTGGATGTTAATAGCATGATTGATAAATCAAATTGTACAGTTGGCCTTCATTGACTTCAAGAAATTGCGATATTTTTAAATTACAAAATTGAAACCTGTTTTTTTTTTTGTTTCTTTCACTCCATTTAAAAATCTTTTTCTTAGTTAAAGGAACTATTTAGTCCCTTATAAGATGAACCATAATATTGAGTTAGTAGCTCTGTACTCAACTAATAACCTGGAACAGAGATTGCTAGTGAGCCTCTTTCACTAATCTTTCAATGGTGAACTTTTTTCAATTGGATTTGGTTGGTGGCCTATTGGTTTTCATTCTCCAGCCTTTGCCTTTTCAGTTTCTCTCCATGCCTTTTCTTTCTCTTTCTTTTTTTCTATTACTTCCTCCACTCCATATTAGTTGTAACATTCCCTTTTTCACGCTTGCCAATGTATAATTTGTATTCGTAATATCTTTAATTCCGTTTTGCCAAAAATTATAAAAATTAGATTACTATAAAGTACATATTGAGACAATTCAAAAGAGATCCCGCATGACTATATTTGTTTACATGTATACAACACAAAAACGAATTATAAAAGTGATTATGAATAGTGTCCAAATTGGCAACGTTGCAACTAATATGGAGCGGAGGAAGTATTACTTATCCGAGTTTAGTCTGATCGGATTTTAAAGTAGAATTGGCAACGTTGCAACTAATTATTTCAATTGTGGGGTATACATTTGTTACTATCCTTTTTTATGGTAGGGCCTGATCGGATTTTAAAGTAGAATTGCTTTTTTGGATCTTGAAGATTCTAGTTATGTGAATTTAATACTTCTTGCTTGTTTTCTCTGATTTAGGTTCGTGAACATGGAAGAAAACTTTTGGAGAAGCATGTAAAGAAACCATTTTTCGATGTTCGGTAACTCTCAGCTATTATGATTTTTATTTTTTGAGTATATTTCAAGTTGGCCCTCAAATTTGGATTCAAAACTGTGACTTCATGATTTGGGGCATAATGGTGGATATATGTGTATGTGGGTGCTTCAAAGTTTAATATATATCGGTTTTGGATGTTTGGGGTGAGACATGTAATAATCTTTTTATTAGACATTGTATGGTCCGATTATGATAAATTTCTTTGTTAAAGCACTTCTTTCGATCCAGAAAATTCTGTATCTATATGAATGGAACGGCATCCAACATTGCATTGATCTGTATGAATACTTGTATTCAAAAGCAAGTGTTTGACACACCTTTATAGTCAATAAAACACACAAAACTTATGCTCATATGCAAGAAATGAACTAAGTTGCCATTTTGTGCACTCGTTTGAAGAACCTTTATGGAAACAAATCCAAGAACAATGACGCTAAATCATAATTTTCTTCTTGCGTTCTCAAATGGCTTTGTATTCACTATGATAAGACCCGTTTACATAGATTATTGTGTGCATTTTGGAAATATTCCCTTTTAGTTTTATCAATTGCATAATGCAGTTTCTCTCTTGCTCCATGTGCGTGCAAGCCGTGTATGCATTTGCATGCTTGCTTGGGGTTTAACATGAGATCTTGTTTATGGAAGTATCGGATAGAAAGTAGCTTGGAGCAGTTGACCTCTTTCTGAGCAGTTGTGTCTAATTATGTAATTGTTTTGTGTTAAAATATTGTTTTTCTGTCTCTCTATTTTTCTCAGTCTGTATACCTATCTTTTATATGCTTCTTGAATACAGGTATGCTGAATCTCTTCAGCGAATGTCTAAGGAAGACTTGGAGCGAGGAAAGAAATGGCTGGATGATACATTCTATCTTATACGGTATGATCTCAATGCTTTCTTCCATAACATTAAGTCCCTTTAGTGGGATGGATAACTGCATTACATGATAATACAATCTAGGGTATATTACAAGTTTTTAAAATAAATTGCTTCTTTCAAACTCCCTTTTCTGAATATCTGTTGAATCCATTATCTGCCAGTTGTTTCTTTCATGCAATTCTAAACTCTTTTTTTTTAATATCTTAAAATTAGAGGTGCAATTATTGTCTGGAAGGTCAATACTCTCTCAGCATGTAAATCTTCAAATGGTTGGTTTAAAGTTAGGGTATCAGTTGATGGAGTCACATTATAGAAGTGGGGTCCTTTTACCCCACTTGAATACATGAGAAGTTTTTTTTTCCCTTTTTAAAACATATATTTTGGCTTTTTTAGGTTTCTCCTCTAAAATTTGACTCCAATAATTTCATGAAATCCATTTTGAATCTACTAAATATTTTTCTTGGATCTGTCAATTATATCTTCAAATTAGTTGAAATATTAGAGGTAATACATGGATTGTTAGAAGATGGATATGGGCATGGTAAAGAAAGCCTTCCCTTTCTTTTTACCCTGTTTTAAATTTTAAGTCAAAACTATTCTTGTTTTTGCTAGAGCTTTGAAATAGATTTTCGTGACCTTTGAAACCTAACTTTGATACTGAAGAGATAGTAACAAATTTATATTTGCAACATTGTCACATTCTTACCATGACTTAGCATGTTACTACAATTGTGCTTAAAAATTGCTTATTGTTTTTCTTATATTGTTATTTCTTATAGCATGAAGTATGAACACTATATACTTGGGGCTTGTTTACTTCAGATTATATTCAGTTCAGTTCATTTCATCTCTATTTAGTTCAATTAATACACTTCAGTTCAGTTTAGCTCTATTCAGCTAATGTAAACGAGCCCTTGGTCTAAGGGGTGAATGTAAATAGCTTTAATATATTTGTTATAGCTGCCAATTTAAATACAGAAATATGTAAACTTTTAGAGTGAAGGAAATTTATCCTTCCCATGTAGGTGCAAATTAAGACAACCACTCACTAATTGGTTTGCTCAGAGAATTTGATTATTGCAAGCAAAATTTTGCATCCAGTACCAAAAATAACTGCTTCGGATCCTGGCCAAGATGCAATCACCAGTTTAAAGCTTAGTGAAGCCAGGAACGCTGGGTCAGACCCACAAATTTCCACCCATTTCATACATTCCGAAACGCGGGTTGAATGATAGGTATTTATGTTGTGTAACTACTAACACGTAGTATTAAAGAGATTAGGGATGATCGGCGAAGAAACACATCGATTTGTCAGTTCTAAAATAGATTGATTCGAGGATCTTAATAATTTTGGTTTCTTTCGATTATGAAAATCAAAATCTAGCAACTAGCAAAGAATGATAAGGAAGTTCTAATGGGGAAAAGCTCTAGGGAGTTGAATAATTGGATTTGACTTATATGGAGGAACTACATTCATTAGTTATTATCATAGTATAAGTTGCTTTCCTTCCATGTGAATTACCTAGAACAATTAATTGACTTGTTCTTAGTTCCTCTTTTGATTAGAAATGAAGACATTCTATAATCAATCCACACTAGCCTCTCTCGTTTAACTTGCATAAACAAATCTTAGAAGCAAGCCAATTAAGTGAACTCTAATTGCCCTGACAAGTTTGGAAGTAGCTCTGAATATTGACTCAAAAGACTACTTGACTCAACAAATTCACTTCACCAAGCATGTAAAGCATCAATAAAATCTAGAAATCTAGCATGAAAAATTAATGAAAAATACAATCAGAGCTAATATTACGCTAAAAAGACCAAAAATTAACAAAGCTACATTCTAGGTTGCACTGAGTTGGGAACGGGGTCGGAAACGAATATAGATATCGGGACGAGTACCCATATGCAATACCCATGCTATATAGACTAGCTCTAAATGCCCGGAAAACAAACGAAAGAAAGCCAGAAAATAGGTCCGAAACAAATCAATCAGCGAACACGACCTAAATTGGAGCAAGTTGCGACCTGGTTCATTGATAGCTGCGCTATGTTGCACTGAGTCGGGAATGGGTTCGGAAACGAATACGGATACGGGCACGGAAAACGGCAAATCTTAAAAAATAATGTTAATGGGTACGGCCAATTATAACATGAATAATCAGAATCGTCCCCAATATGGGGACGAATCGAGTGCGGGGACGGCTACCCATATGAAGTACCCATGCTACATAGTAGCTGCGACACAGACTCCTTGGGCTGCACTTGAATGTGGCCGTGATCAGATCTTGGCTGGAAAAGACACTGCTCTTAAGCAAGGCTGATGATAGCAAGAACTGTACTCTCTTTTCTCTCTAGTCTTTCTGTACCAGACGAAACTGTCTCTCTTTCTTTTCTATTTCACATGAAACATTTCTCATTTTCTTGTATCCATTTTCGTGCCCCATTTTGAATTGAATCCCATTCCATGTATCATTGGCATAGCTCTGTAAGCAAGAAGGTTGCTTCTAGTTACCTCTGTTTTAAAGAATAAGTTGGCTTGCTATTGAGGATTTGAGATCTTAGGTGGAACCTGAAGTATGTTCTGTGAGGCAGTTTCCAAGTACTACCTTGTTGAGGATTATCCAGAGCAGGTTGTCTTCAAAAGAATGCATGAGATGCATTAGCTCGAACCATTCTCCTGATTTTAGTGCTTGGGCTTTCATTACACACGTATCATTAATTTTTCTTACTGTCAACCTAATAGTAGGTGGGTAATGAGCATGACTGTTCCTTGGTAGAATTCTCAGGAAAGGAAACGGGTTGTTAGGAGTTTCCTCATTCTTACAGATTGCCCATTGCTTATCACCTTTTTATTTTCTACTTAGGGTGCATTCTCTTCAACTTATTAAACCTTAACTTGTCTAAACTGAACTTATTTGAACTTATTAAACCTGAAACTTTTTTTTAAGGTATATTTAGAACTTATTGGAACTTATCTGAATTTATTAAACTTGAAACTTATTTTATTAAGGTGAAGAGAACATACCGTAGTAGAATTTGTTTGTTTTGCAAGGGGTAGAGAGATTGCAAGGGGTATTTTTTTGCAGATACCATAAAATTCCTAACTTTCAGCGATTCCACTAAATGCCGGTGAAAGTATGTGATTTTGGTACAAGTTAGACGATAGTTATTAGATGTGAAAATTTGAACTTTCATTACTAAAGGAGAGATGAACATTTAGTTCTCGTGTGATATGGGAACCATGGAAAAAGATAACAGATGCGGTCATGATCATGGTAACATTCGTGTTATTGTGGAAGTGGCTTATAATGATGGAGGGAACCCGTCATGACCAACATCACATGAATTTTTCCTAGAGATTCACATTAATGTTTTCTATCCTTGTGTTAGTTTACGAAAAATTGTACATCTCTATAACTACATAATTAATTGAAAACATATTTTTGCACAATTTTTTATCAACAAATGTAACAGGAAAAAAGTTATAACGTGGTGAGTTTGTGTTACCGAACAGGGCAGGGAGTATGATGTGATTTGAAAAACGTTGATTATGTTCTTTATCTTAGGGGAGCCAGGAAGTGTTCCTTTAAAGATTTTTTTTGTCACACTTTTTTCTATTATGCTATAGGCTACTATACAAAGTTACGTGTAGAATTAAGCCATTTGGCATCCTAATACTCACTGAAATCTCGTTATGTCAAATGGATTTGATTACCTACTCTTTGGTTTATATATTATAAACATGTTTACAGCTTCCGGGTAATTTTTTGCTAACTTGTTAAAGTTTGTATTCAGGTGTGAGAACGAGAGCCTTCCCAACATCAAATGGGTTCTTGATCTTGCAAAAGCTGCAGTTTTGAGGCATGGTGTGCGTGGCCTTGTAATTGATCCGTACAATGAGCTTGATCATCAACGGCTTAGCAGCATGTGAGATTTTTTTTTTCCTTTTTTTTGTACAAAATTTCATCATGTCAGCCATAATATTGTGATGCATTGGTTAGTGAAGTATTTTTGGGTTTTGTGAATAAGATAAAGTTTCTACAGGAATGCAGGATCAATGCGACTCAAAATATGTGAGATGAAATTTTAGTTGTCGAATGATTTGTACAGTCCCAACACTTCGTTAAAAAGTTCTACTTACCAATCGGTTATCAATGGCTTCATTTATTATAATTAGATCTAGCTTTTAGAGGTTGGTATTCACATAGGTCCAGTTCGTTAAATTGTCGTCACTTCAAAAACAAAGCATTAGTCATGATTCATGAATCTTTGTGTGGAATTGCAAGTCATTTGCCCATATTTTCTCCCTCTATGCTTATCAAAAGCCAACTCCTCCTCAACCCCTAAGTCCCAATAACATCTTATCTTCAATAAAAACCCTCATCCAAGTTTGCTTTGGTCTTCCTCTGCCTCTCACCTTCCCATCCAGTTGCCACTCCTCGAGCCTCCTTATTGGTGCAATAATTGATCTGTGTCTTACATGAAAAAACCACGGTTAAAAGTTTTTCTTCGTTATCTTATCTCAATAGTCTTTACGTCTACCTTCATCCTGATAACTTCATCTTTTGGACGTGATGTACGGTAGAATTTTCTCTAAAGTCTTTGCAGCTCCTTTCCACTTTAACCAACCAATATTGATCCTGTGAGCAACATCCCTCTATTCAATTCACTATCCTTTTGGATAATAGATCCTAAATATTGGAATAATTTTATAACATTGAACATCTCATTCCATCTAAGCTGATTAAACGTGTCCTCCTACTTCCGATCCCACTTAATTTTCATTCCAAATATTGGCTTACTTCTACTTGGCTTAAACTCGTGTGATTCTAAAGTATTTCTCTACAATTCCTACTTTCCCTATTGCCTATTGCATGATATAAATGTTACTCATGATACAGTAAATCGGGATTTTATGAGGAAAATTCATAAAGAAGTCAAAAGGGCATTGAAAAAGATGAGATCCAAGAAGGTAGTTGGCCTGGATTCCTATTGAGATGTGGAGATGATTCATTACAAGGAGGCAAAAACATGAAAAACAACTCAAAATGACATGAAATTCGTATACCCAAAGTAACACCCAAATAACCTCACCAAAACAACCATAAAAAGAGGATATGAGCTTGAAAATTAAATCATCAAGAACAAAGCATAATCTAATCCAAACACCAAGTAAAGCGGAAGATTATGACTTGCAATCACCCAGTTTGCAAGATTGTTGCCATCCACAAAGGAAGGGGGAGCTCACCAAGTACTCAAGAGAGAAAATCTCATTCATCATAATTCATCAAAGTTCATTACAAAATGAGGCAAAGAAAGCTATTTAAAGACTAAGCAATCCCTATTGAGGCTTCTAATCTAGGCCATTAATCTCTAAGCAATCAAGGGCCAAGATAGACCAAAACTAAATAAGCAAAAAAGAAAACTTAAGGAGCTGAAAATAACCGTGCTGCTCTTTGCACGGTCTTGCAGCAGGATTATGCACGGTTGTGCAGGAGCTAAATGAGCTACTGCCTATTTGCTGATCGAAATGACACGATCGTGCAAGTCATTCTGCACGGTCGTGCAACCTTCTTTTGCACGGTCGTCTATGTTCCATTTGAAGCCAAATTGCATTGTGCTTAGCTCTTGCACGCTCGTGCTTCACTGTTTCAAGCCTGTTTTCAAGCCATAATCCATGCTATTACAAGCCCAAACACTACTAAGCATTGAAACTAGAGTTTAAAACTACTTATTACAACCTGGAAAGCATGAAAAATAAGCTAAAAATCAGTTCAAAGCTAGCTAATGAAAGTATGAAATGGAAGAAGACGTTGGTCGTGATGAAGACGTCTTTGGGCGTTTCATTCCGCATCAGGAGATGCTTCGGTGAGAGAGGGATTGAGTTGTTGATAACTTTGTTGAACAAAATTTAAAGAAAGATGCATACTATATATAGGGAGTGTCCATTATACCCTGTTCATATGCCAATGCAAATTCTAAAATATTGCTTCCTGGTACTATGTACAGTGCAATATTTAAGTTGTAATTGGGATTAAAAATCAAAACAAGAAAAAAAAAAAAAGGGGCAGTCACATGGTCAGTGACTCAGTGGTCAACTGGTCACGTGCGGTACTTATAAAGTATTCAAAAGAGAATGGAAGAAAAAGGAGGTACCTGGCTGCTACAGACCTCAAACAAAATGAAAATTGAGAGAGAAGATTGAGGTGAGAGAAAGAGATGGTCGATGAAAAAGGCAAACTGAGAGAACCACCTCTCCAAAGAGTGCCAAGAAGGAAAATTCCAGATCTGCTTTCTCTCTTTTTTTATTTGTTTTTCTATGCATTTGCCGGAAAATTCAGCTGAATCCGATAAGGATCGATTGAAACGCCCAAAATCATGGTGTGTTTAAAAGTGGCGTTACAAATTAGGAAATATCGTTTCAGCAGCTTTGAAATCTGTTACATTTCAGCCACATTGAAATGTAACGGCCGCACTTTAACACCATGTCCCTGTTTCATTCATCTCTCACAGAAAAACCATCTCTTTCATATCTCTTCCTGCCTACATGCCTGGTGAGATCACCACCAATAATCAACTTTTCTTCTCTTGGAACTTGTTGCACAACTTCCTCCAAATCTTCTCAAAGCTCCTCTTGAATGGCCTTATCCTATGTGATTTGTGGAGCATAGGCACCTAAATGATCATGACCTCAATCTCCCATTACAAGCTTAATGCCCATAATTCCATCATCTTTCTAACCACTTCCACCACCTCTTTGCTATTAATTTGATCCATGAGAATACCCACTGCATTCCTTCGCAGATTTTCTAGAGTACCAAAGCAAAAAACCTTCTTTTTTTTCCTTTTGTCCAACCCGTTTAGTCTCTTGAACGCACATTTTGTTAGATGTATCTCCTTTTCATAACCTCTGCTAATTATGTTGATCTACCATACAATGAACCGTTGTTTAATGTCACAAAACGTGTCCCGCTACTCCTACTATTACCATGGACTAACTCCTTTACTTGCACCCACCCTTAATGCCGGAATCATTGCTTACTTGGCTCCATCCCTAGGTGCTAGAGTGGTGTGCCGCTTCCGGCCAATGATCTAGCAAACCCTTGCATATTTATCAGTACACCCAAGCCTATGAAGTGTAGCGCGTCGCTAAGTTGGAAAAATCCCTGTAAAATCCACATTTTGATTGATATAGCAAATTTACCGTTGACTGCCACAAGCCTACCGCCAACCCTCCTGTATCCGGGCTGGGCACCAGCCATGAATGCCAAGAAAGTGACACAGGTGAAGTTGAAGTTGTCCTCAATATAGAAAATTCCTCTTGTGACCAGCTTTTCTAGAATGCTGATGAAATATGTAGAAATGGTGAGAAAGTTTACAGACTTCATCATTTATTAGGAAGAGGGTTCTTTTCAAAGGAAACTGGAAGCAAAATTTATCGCGTTCAAAATGTGAAATATGCCCATTACTTCTAATTGAGGGAGACTACTGGGAGAGTGATTTTTCTTTGGACCAAGCAATGCAAGGCTATAGGGCTGACCTTGTTTTTTCTGGTTATTGATGCTGGTGTGAATGGGATTTGTATTTCCACGGCTTGTCATAATAAGCTGAGTCATAACATCCCAAGGGTCCTAAGCAAAATAGTAAGAAAAAAAAGCTGATTCTAATAATCTTCAGGTAGTCTTCTTAAAATAGGCCATCTTTTATGTAATCTCAATATCCATCCTTTAAGGGTTATGAGAAGCATACCTTTAATGTCTTTTTAATTTTATTTTTTTTAAATATAAAAAAAACCCTCTAGATACCAAAGGCAATGGCACATAATATGCAAAGGACTGAGAATTGGTACATTCACTTCTAGACAAGCAAAATCCAACTTTCATAGGTTAAAGTGATTAATTTGTGGATTTTATTGTATTTGATTGTAAATGCATTGCATAAGGGATTTATATTTCCAGAATTTCTCCTCCATTCACTTTGATCTCTAAAACGAGGGCAAAGCTTATAATAGAGAATTTGGGTGGATATGGGTATTAGATTGACTTATTTCCATTTAATCGAAAGGTTAGCTTAATTTGAGAAGGTGGGATAAAGTTTGAATTATTTTTAACACATTTTCCATAAAATAAAAACAGAAGAAGTGAGAATTCATGGGAATTTGTGTTTTCCATCAGATATAAGGAATAAAATTGGCTAGTCTAATTCATGGGGATTTCAAAATCCTATATTGTCAACAAAACAAAGTTAAGGAAATTTGTAGAAATTTATAGAGTAATAATTTCCCATGTAAACCACCCATGCACTATGTAATTAGGCATACATTATTTTGGACCCCCGTTATTCAGCCTTGGGGCCTAGGCGAGTAGGCGGTAGCACCTCCCACCTAGGCTCAAGGACTGCCCGCTGCTCTGTACATGTCCAATAATGTTTAAAAAAAAAAAAGAATTCGTGATTTATTTGTGCTAAACTTTCATGAAATTTTGTGGATCTGAATCAAGTAATATATTGTACAGGACAGAAACAGAGTACGTGAGCCAGATTCTCACGATGGTGAAACGATTTGCTCAACACCATTCTTGCCATGTTTGGTTTGTAGCTCATCCAAGACAGGTTAGTGTAGAGATTGCTTCTGTTATCATGCTTTCCAGTATTCAGTCTGATTCCTGTCTTTTTAACAGCTGCACAATTGGATTGGGAATGCTCCTAATCTTTATGACATCAGTGGTAGTGCACATTTTATCAACAAGTGCGACAATGGGATTGTCGTACATCGTAATAGGGATCCAGAGGCTGGCCCACTTGATAGTGTGCAGGTATCAAATTCCGCCAACATTTTAAATAATACTACCTTCTAAGGCTTCTATCTAATCTCTTTGTCTCTAAAAAGAGCTGGCTTCTGTCTCGTTTTCTGCAGATCTGCGTAAGGAAGGTACGGAATAAGGTATCAGGCACGATTGGTGAGGCTTACTTGTCCTATAACAGGTACTCACTGCCTTTTTCCCAATGTGAAGGCTTTGTTCCTAAAGAAATGGAAGGCAGAAAGAATCAAAAGAATAATTT
This sequence comes from Salicornia ramosissima, assembly GCA_951394345.1. NCBI lineage: Eukaryota > Viridiplantae > Streptophyta > Magnoliopsida > Caryophyllales > Amaranthaceae > Salicornia > Salicornia ramosissima. Next base: position 3,804,863 of record OX596240.1, on the reverse strand, counting down.
CATTAAATGAGAGATAATAGAGCAAAGCTACTGCATGTGACTATTCAAAGATAATTATATGCTGAAAAACCGCGTTTTATTCTGTATTCCATAGCTGACACATTTGGGGTAATTCTTCTGTTAGTTTTTCTTGACTTGAAGCTAATTTCATTGTTTTTTTTTTTTTTTTTGTGGCATTTGTTGACACCTGCAGGATTACTGGGGAATATATGGATACAAATAGCTAATTTCATTTATGTGACCAAGTTTTGTGGTTGGATGTATCAATTGCTTCTTGGATTTCAATGATTTTTCAAGCCCTTTTGCAATCTTCAAGGAAGCAAAGTTTTGTTGGTGGTACATTTGTATTTTACAATGGTTTTTTTATTGGGTTGATAAAACTGAGAGTTGCTGGAGCACTCAAGCAAAGTAGGGTTGATTTTAGGAATGATTGGCATTAGCATTGCTTAGAGACCAGTAAAGGGGAAAAAGAAACTTTATTAGACATTCAATAGGCTTTGAAGCTTCAAATTTTTATGGTTGTACATATTGTAGTATCTTTTGTATCATAGAGTAACCTGAGAGGTCGGTGAATGTAACTTAAACCCGGTTCATACGGCACAACAAATTTATGGCATGTTACAATGATATGGCATGTATCATAGATCAAGGTATTTATGCAAATTTCCTGTGTTAATTATTAAAAATCAAAAAAATGGATCAGCTTAGTATCATATGGAAGCTAATGTTTTTTTTTCCATGTTTGAGTAAGAAAGCTATTGTGATATCTTTTTTACAAGAAAGGTAGCTAAAGTAACCTTAGCTAATGTTCAAAATATCATTAGGGTTTTACATCCTAGGACTATAATTTTAAGTTTGCAATATTAATTGCTACGATTCATTTCACACGCACTTTAAGAAAACGATTAAGGGTGTAAACAAACAAATAGTTCAAAAATAACTTTGATCAACTTGTGATTCCGATCTTGTATTAAAATCATTTTGGTTAATTTATTCATCTACACTTTTTAACTATTACCTTAAAGTGCGGGTAAAATAAATTGCTATCATTAATGTGTTACAGAAGAAGTAAAACAGATAATTCCATAATGTAAAATTGCTAGGAATTACAATTTTTTTAAATAGAAACCACCCCCACAACCCCTCCCCTAGCCTCCCCCTACCCAACCTATTCACTCATAACTTGTACTCCCTTGTCCCCTTTTGTTTGTAATATTTATTTTTTTTACATCTCCCAACACACAACTTTAAATAAAAACATCTTTAAATATATATAGTAAAAAATTATATAAATTGTATATTAAAAAAGTATACATTGAGTTGAATCAAACGAGATCCCATTTGCTTATATTTTTTTTCTTATATATATAAAATCAGAGAAAGTCAAAGTTGTCCGATGAACAGTGAAAAAAGTCAAAACGTGACAAAAAAAGGGGACGGAGGGAGTATGAATTTGCATAATTTCAATGTTTTATCCCCCTAAAAACGGACATTGCTACACCTACCTACCGGTACTAATAGAGCAATTAAATAATATTATTTATATTAATTAAGACTCTATTATCAATGCCCTGAATAGCTCTTTATTAGTGCTGGGTACCAGGTAGACTAAGTTTTTTCCCTTAAAAGCATACCACAATTTTATTTTATTTTTTAAATAGACCGTGAATGGCACAGATTCTTAGCAAGTTTTGGAATGAACCTTTTAAGAACTTAAGAAGCATTTCTAATATTTGCTAATGATCCAGTACAAGTATTCAATAAGCTCATAAATACCTTCATCTGGCTACACCCTAAGGCTCCAAATCAATAAGCTCAAGGCTTGTATCCAAAATATTTGATTAGAAATAAGCTAATTACATCAATTCTGAGTCCTACACAAGTCTAGATCACTTGCAAAATGCATCTATCCTTTGATCATTCCCGATTGAACCTCTGAAACTCAGTCTTGAGCTGCTCTGTGGCTGAACGTTTTTTCCTGTAAACAAAAACATGGGAATTTTTTTTTTACATAAGAGCAAGGATACAAGTAAATAAATGAGAATGCAGCTTAATGACAGGTAAACTTTTTTCTTTTCTTTTCTGGCACTACAGAAATCAGGCAATCTATATTGCAAAATCATTGGTGTATATTTGCAATGCAAGTAAAACCTTTTAGAATTAGCAATAGAATTAGAGGTTTGTTCTCATGCCACATCCTAAATAAAACTATCACCAACGATAGACAAACCACTACCAAGGTTTCTATTGGGCCCACTGTAAAAATAAAAAAGGAAAATAAACTCTCACAAACAAAAATAATAATAATAATAATTTGCATGACAAACCGGTTACTACTTGGTAACTTGCACAAATCTCACATTTAGTAAGTTCCACTAGCAATAGAGAGGCCCCTTCAGTAGCGGGTCACAAATTTATATTTAAAAAAGGAAAATTAATATTCATTCTCATGGCGTGGTAGCTTACCTCGAGTGCTTATCTGCACTCGCTTTTTTTTACTATCCGCACTCCCTTTTTTTTCATAGAGATGGAGTGCGGATAGTAAAAAAGGGAGTACATATATTGTTCCTCACTTGCCTTCAATTAATTTACTACCTCCGTAATTTTTTAGTTGCAACAATTTGAAATAAAGTACACAGCAAAAATGTCTAATTATTGCAACTAAAAAGTTAAGGAGGTAGTAATTTTCTTCACATACACATTAAACCACAACACTTCTACAAATACTTCACACATTAAACAATACCATATCAACCAAAATTTGAGAACAACACTTCTATAAACAGTTCCAATAACAAGTGACACGAAAACATTACAATTGATTTGAAAAATTACAATTGACTTTATTCACCTAAGATATTAACCTGGTCAGCACTCAGCACTGATAACATGGGAATTTATCCAGTGAGCAGTCATGTTAGCATTTAGCAGTTTAGATTCAAAAATATGTTTTAGTTCAATAGAACATCATGGGCAGACATCCAAAGCCTATACAATTCAACTACAAATATTTCTACATTACTTCATCAGTTATTTTAGATACAACATGGTAAGGAGTAAGGACGTGCGGGGCTGTGAGGCATATGCACAAATGTGATTAAAAGCAATGGAGATTAAACACTAGTTTAAAAATTCATAGCAGCCAGATGCCTCGCTGCATCCACAACCAATGCCCTATTGCACCCCCTACCTAGTGTCACAATTGCCACCAAACCCCCTTCAAATCTCACCTAATCAAATGCTCCGTCAATTCATAACCCAAACAACCAACCCAACTAATCAAACGCCCTGCCACCCCAATTACACCAGCAAACGACCATTGGCACCAATTTCATTGTCATAGCAAACCATTGCAGATACACTAAAATATCAAGAGAGAGCATGCAGAACATAAAGTGACAAAGAGCATTGCCTGAGGAGATCAAGAGGAGAAAATTCAGATTAAAAGCTAAATAAATAAAGTAGGGGGTTGAAGGCTTGAAGCAGATTGATTCAAGAGGAAGGAGAATGAGATCAACAATGAGAACAATATAGGTTACTATTAGTAAGTTATAGAAGAAAAGAATCGACAATGATGCATAGCCAGCTTACAAAAGTACATTTGGTTTGACAAAGAAAGATTAAAACCAGAAGTAAACAATATTTACTATGCGCCCTTCATTTTTATCGCTTCAAACTAGATAAAGAGGATGGTTACCTTCTTCAAGGAGAAAACAACTCTTATGTGGTCATTACTCATCAGGCAAACAAATCTTTAAGAGCCAAAGGGGGTAACTAGGTTATTACTTTGAAAAAATTGTCTCGTTTTTCCTTCTACAATAAATGAGAAATCATAGTCTTCATGTTCTTTTACATGAACATAGGTAGGCCATGTTGATAAAGAGCAAATGCAACAGAAGCAATGGGAAGTTCAAGAAAAGATCGATTGGGAGAAAACAACAATTTAGGCACCCTCGGTGATCATGTCAAACTTCCCATGCAACCCCTTTATCTAACATAACAACAAAACAATTGTAGAAGTTAGCATGGCTAACTACATAATTCTTACATGCCTTGCAAACTCAGATCCTCTTTTTCTTATAAAACTTCACTCGATTTATCCCAAGGAACCAAAGATCGCAGGTTAACCAAAAATACACAAGGAATTGGATTCCACTTGGGACAAGCATTATCTAATATCTAAAACTAACGAGTATGATAGCTCCAGTTAAACCCTAAATCTACTAGATTGTCAAGCAATAACTACATTATAATTACCACTCTACCAGACTCAAAAAGATTTTTTTTTTTTTGGTTTGAACCACAAATAATCTATGAAAAGATCAACCCAAATAATATTTGACTATTGAAAGTTATAGATAACAGAAACAATTTTCAACAATCTATTCTAAAGGATTTCAGCTAGAATCATTATCTGTAATCTAAAAATACGGTATTCATCAAACTAGATTTCCATAACAATTAATAATTAAGACCTTTTAATAATGATAGCATGATCTAAGTCATATGATAGCATGTTCTAAATCATCTAATGATTAGCGATTACTCTATTTATTCATTATTAACTTTTAAACATATTTAATAATCAGATTAATGGTTATTTTAATATAGCAACAGCTAACACAATTTTATCAAACACTTGAAAACGAATTTGATCATTAATCAGCAAACACAAAAGCTAATCAAACTAGGTACCCATAGCAGTCGACTTGCAAGTACGCAACAACCAACACTAAATTGTCAAACAAGACCTAAATACCATATCAAATACTCTAATGTAACATCTAACAAAAGCTCAATATTATAAACCTAAAGAACAATAATCAACCTTGTGTTGAAATTTGAACAACACGAGTGATCGTTAAACAATTCACACATTATGAGCAACAATTAGGGAACAAAAAACCTCAATATATGCTAGTAGTCACAACTAAATGATAGAAATTATTTGAAACAAATCAAAAATAGATTTTGCTATAGAAATATATAAAGTTGACAAAGAATACCTATCATAGACAACAAGTTAAGCAAAGCCTTCCACTTTCCTTCTTTTCATGGAACACAGCCTTCAATGGAGTTAGATGATTTAATTACAAAGTGTTGCAGGACGAACATTCAGCTCAACTGCCTGAAATACAAGTTGTGTTAGTACAATATAATTATAGAGAAATAGTGAAATACGTTGGTCCATAGTAGACCTTTCAAATTCCGCACTTATAATGAACAAAAATATAGCACATCAAACAAGCTAAGTTAGAAATGTAGGATAATTTGTGTGTGTGTGTGTGTTGGGTGAGGGTGGGGGGTGGGGGGGGCTTCTCCGTTCCTTTATAAGGCCGCTCTGTAACCAATTTTGGATTTTTCTTTCCGTCAAATCCCATTACAGAACGCTAAAATTAAAATCACATCCTTCTTGCTGCATTTTCTGTTGCATAACCCGAACTCACCACATTAGAACCTCTTTTCCCCATTACACCTGTTCTTTTACAAAAATTGGCCAAAAATATTTTCTGAATTGACTAAAAAGTTATTGAAAATAATATTTAGATATATATGGACAATATAGTAACATTATATTGAAATAATGCTTATTAAACTAAAACAATGAATATAAGGTTAAAATTCACAGCTCGTCAGCTGAAGCCGTTCCATTTGTCTATTACAAGCCATTTCCAGGACAGGAGAATGTTACCGCGATTGTGACTGCATCCGTGATTTTTTTTCAGCTTAAATTATTCTTAGTTTCTTACTAAACCAAATCTATTCATATTTCTATTAAAGAAAACTCAAGCTAGCAATAAAACATCAAACAAAGAATCTACAACCTTTTTTTAACAAGAATTGTACAGTGTCATCCTTTTACCTGTACGTTTGGGAGTTATACGTAACGGTCTTTTTCTTTATGGTGATTTCTACTTGTATGAGGAAGATTTTAGCAGTATACGGTGGCGTTGTTCATAGTTTAATTTACATGAACTATCGAGTATTCTGATGGCCATACATATATACATGTATATGCATACAACTATACATATGTCGATATGTGGGTGTGCGTATGTGTATGCGCACATATATGGTGGTGTTGAGAGTATCATTTTTCTTACTTTGATCGTGGTGTTAATGGAACAATATTTTCAAATTTGTCTATGGCTATCTCTATATCTTGTATTAAATGTGTTATTCTAGTTTATCTGTATCCATCTCTCTTCAATGACAAATTATCTGTATATCTCTCTCTCCTTTCCATCATAATAACAGCCCAATACCAATATGTTGCAAATCTTGCAATTATGAAAGAAAGACGCGTGTGGTGGTGTTGATGCAACTTTTTTACCCATTTTTTAGGTGTGAATGTGTGATAGTTCTTTGATTGTGAGTAAATGCTCGGTTTTAAAAATTAATATGGAATATAAAATAAATAAAAAACTCTTTCTTCTGCAACTATTTGAAAAATCAGGAATTGTTTACTAGTTCGTATCAAATAAAATCCTATTATAATATCGATCAACAAGTGCATATTTCGATTTTATTCCCAATGCACACTTATTATCTTATACTCACTAATGACTATATATATGTTTAATGCAACCAATAATCAGGTTGATTTTAGGAGGAATTTTGTGAGGAAAAATCTAATGTAATAGTTTTTACTTTAGCATATGACAAAGATATAAGCCATCAACTCATACTTCAAAAGCATAATTACAAGTGCATAATGCTTTACTTTTTAAGCAGATGGATTTACAAGAGATTGAGGCTCTCGATTGTAAGGGGTGGAAGAGGAAAATCTTTGTGAACGATCACCCGGAATAATCATTTTGGTTCATGTAACCAACCCCACTTTTGGGAATAATGCTTTGATTGAACGATTGAATGCTTTACTTTTTAATACAATAAACTTCACATTCACACATCACAATCAGTTGTTTTTAATTGTTCATTATAAGCCATCAACTCAAACTCAAAAGCATAATTACAAGGACTCAGAAGGTGCCAGGAAAACAAACACAATGGATAGCAAGAACAATCAATAAGAGAAAGTGGTATACCGAAGATTGATAATGCCACTAATAGGATCAATAAACTGTTGCTGGTGTTGTGACTGCTGGTGAGGCGATGGCAAAGGAGAAATCTGCTGCTGCGGCTGTGGGTGTTGCTGCAAGTTGATAGCAGCAGAAGTAACATTAACTATAGCAGGAGCAGTAACTACAGCAGAAGTCGAAGGAGCACCATTAGCCTCCAAAAACCGCCATATATACCAACACGCAACGGAGCGATAAGGGCGCCATTTCTCACAAAGTTGATCCATCTGTGAAGGTCTAGGCAAATCCTCCAAAGCATATAACAATTGAACCCCTTTTCTAATCCCTAAATCATTAACAGGCAAAACATCAGGTCTATGCAAAGAGAATATCATAAACATATGAACAGACCATGACCCAATTCCATTCACCATTGTAAGCATAGTAAACAAAGATTTATCATCCATGTTAACAATTGCAGAATCAGACAAAATCCCATTTTGGTATTTCCTTGATAAATCATGTAGATAACTAGTTTTGCGGCCAGAAACACCAATTTGACGAAGCTGTTGTGGGGTTAGGGATAAAATAGTTTCGGGCAAAACCCCAGATTCACCCCCACAAAGAGCGACGAAGCGAGAGTAAATTGAACTCCCGGCTTTATAAGCCAATTGTTGGTACAAAATACTCTTTGCTAGTGCAAGAAATGGGGTTTGAAACGAATCGAATGTCGGGGGTTGATGAAGATCGATTAACTTAGCAAGATTTGGATCAGAGTTTCTGAGATGTTTTAGGGCAGTTTCAACTTCACCCTCTGATGACAAAGAACGATGGTGTTGAACCACTGACATTAATCGAGGTCGCGGAACAATTTTGGTGTTGCCATTGCTATTGGTGTTGGATTTCACTGAAGAGTCGGAAGTTTCTGGAGAGAGTTTACGAACTTTACGAGGACGAGAAGGAAGCTTTGATGGTGGCCGAAGATTGACGACTTCGGCAGTAGGAGGGGAAGAAAGGGGGTGAGTGTTGTTTTCTTCGGAATTGTGGGGGAGTGATTCGGCCATTGGAGATGGTGGAGCTCCGACGACTCCAATGGCAGAAGAAGAAGAAGGGGCAGTAGCGGTGGTGTTCATATCAAACAGCAGGCTAATTGTGTGCTGCGGAGACGGTGGGAGATAAGTTTCTACTTTGGCTATAAACTTTTTGTTTATTATTTTAGTATTAAACTATCGCCATAAATTATTTACTAAAGTCGTCGTTATTTTAAAGCTACCCTTAATCTAAAAGACAGCTCTCTAATGACCAAACCCTTACTCTTTAATTTTTAATGATTATCTAATTACCTCAAGTGAAAATTGATTTATTCTAAGTGTCTTGTTTTAGTGGTGTCAGGAGCTAGATTTAGTGAAAAGAACCATAGTTCGATCCCTTACAAGCACGTTGGGAGGAATCTCGGAACGCACCCCAGATCTGAATTAGCCCGAAAAGGGTGAACCAATGAATCTAGAAATTTATGTTGCATACTTTCACGTCAAACATATAAGATGCAATTCTATACATAAATATTTTGGTAAGTCTCGTGTGCGGCTAGCCACAACGTGTGACCACTTATAAAAGTACAAAGTAATCCATATAACACTAATTGGATAGCCTCTAAAATACTGACCGAGTAACCCCTATATAAATTTATAATATTATTGGATAACCCTTATAAAACTGACCAAGTAACTTTTGTAAAATTAACTGAGTAATCCTTATAATACTAACGGCTAAACCCTGCCACACTGTACCCACCGAAAACAAATTAAAACTTCATTAATTTATCACCTACGGAGTAGCTATTATATTGATCGATGTAACTTTATGTGGTGGCAAAAGTGACACATACTCGATTATCTGACCTAAAACTCGAAAACTACCTTAATTCAACTTATATGTTTGTCTCAACTAGCTAGAAACTAACCTAGAACTCAAATTACTCTTACACTTAATGCTTATAATATTAATTAGGCAAAATTGGATATGGTAGCATAAACTATGGGTAGGTGAACAAGATATATAGCACAATCTAATTGCGATGTGCCAAGTATGATGAACTATGGGGGTGAAGTGCGCAAATTATCTTACATTAGCTTAAATTGGCTTTAACTAACATATAATCACTAGTAGAATCTTAAGCAAAATGTTCAATACAACTAATTTACGTACCCCACCCCGTAGTTCATGCTAGTTGGCACAGTGTGACGACCCGACTCACTTAAACCGGCGCGGAAGAAACCGACGAGTCGAATTGTCGATCTAACAAACAAACTTACTAAAAATTAAAACAAAACCTCGAAATTATTATTACTATAACCCAAAACGTACAATACCCACAAGCTTGTACAATACTAAACCCAAATGTATCAATAATAATGAATAACTCCAAATACTGTCAGAGTCAAAATATACGAAATACAGAAACTATATGTCCAAACTAAAAACATAATGTAGTCTAGAACAAGAATACTACAACGGCACTCGCCCAATCCAAAGCTTAGCAACACCGTCATCATCAGAGTTACCTGAAAAATTAACAACAATCCATTGTCAGTGGCGAGTAACATAACAGTCCCACCCTAACATGGATACACATAATCATAGAACAAATCAAACAAACATATCAGACTACCATAAACATCATAATAATAATAATCGAAAAACTGACCAACTTTAATTATTCAAACTTAAATCATAAAACATCTTTGTCGCTACCATTTACATTTTAGACCGGACTATGCACGTACGAACGCATCTTACGCGAACGAACTTTGTTACTATGCCAGGAATGAGAATCTTACTCTCAAACCCATGAACCCCATCTTACGGAAATTTATATCAAACAGACAACATAGCAAGTATACACTATCCCAATACTGCGGTTAGGATAGGGGCAACGTCTTAACCCAAGTCTTAGAATCTTACTCTAAGGTTATGCGTCTAAAAGTAAACTTAAGTTAAAACTTTACTTACAAAATCGAAGTTATTCTCAAGATCGCTTCTTTCGCCTTTTCTTAAGTCTAATCATCTATCTATCTATCTATACTATATACTAAAAGGACAGCCACTAAGAAAATCTGTAACGACCCGACTCGCTTAAATCGGCGCGGAAGAAACCGACGAGTCGAGTTGTTAGAAACTACAACTCAAATACTTAAGAAATAAAACTAATTCCTCAAATATTGTTATTAAACCACCAAAAGTACAAATACCCACAAGTTTGTACATAAACTAATCCAAAAGTCAAACTAGAAATACTATAATACGAGTTAACTCCAACTACATGTCAGAGTCTTTAAACAACATATAAAAGTCCAAAAGTAACGAAATAACATCTAAACAAATACTGTCACTAACTAATGCTAAGAAAACAGTAAATACAACAGACAACACAAGAAACAACGTCGCTCGCCCAACCCAAAACTAGGCAAGAGCATCATCATCTGAAGTACCTGAAAAATACAACAACGGTCCACCATCAGTAGCGAGTAACATAACTGACTCACCCTAATGGGAACGCACATGTACATAGCATAAATCAAACGATCAACATCATTAAGCAAATTGCGAGAACAACCCAAAACGTGAACTCGACTCAAACCAACCTAATCAACTATCTTTGGCGCAATCATTCATATTCTAGACCGGATTGTGCTCGTACGAACGCATCTTACGCGCTCGAACTTTCTACTATGTTCGGATTTGAGAATCTTACTCCCAAACCCCATGAAACCAATCTTACTGGAAATCCATGTCCCGTGAAACCAATCTTACTGGAATTCACAAAGATCACATAGTATGACTCCAACTAACCCAATACCGCGGATGGATTAGGGGCAACGTCTTAACCCGAATACATTGAATCTTACTCAAAGTATCAGGCGTCTAAAAATGAAATCAAGCTAAGTAATTAATTAATTCATTTACTCATTTTAATCATATTATTCATTATTATTCCAACATAACTAAACTAAGTTCAAGAACTGCCTAAAGCCTCGGTTCTCGAAATTAATCTAGCTAAAACATCGAAGTTATTCTCAAGAACTGCCTCTAGCCTTATTCTTGAGTCTAACCAATCATTATTCATCAATCTTTAATCATTCTTTAACCAAATTAAACACTTTCTTTAACTTTCTTTATTCTTTAAACCGTTTTCTTTAACTTACAAGATTCAACCAAGAACTCATAAAGACTCATCAAGAACTCATAAAGAACTCAAAGAACTCATAAAGAACTCATTCAAGATTCAAGATCTTCAACCAAGAAATCAATCAAGATTCAAGATCTTCAATCAAGAACTCATCCAAACTCATCCATGATACACGCATACCACACGAAAATCATCAATAAAACCTTTCGAAAACTAACCAAAATCAACCAAACTTTAACACCATAATCATGATCATATGACAACATATAATCAATCATAAATCCATGAAAAACCTTTATCAAAATCCTCATATAATCACATAAAAATCAGATTATAAAATCATACATAAAATCATGAACAATCATCAACAAACATCCTAAACATGTATTTAATCTATACTATAAACAAGGTATGCCAATTAAGTTGAGTTAGTATGTTACCTTATTGAAGATTACACACAAATCAACACAAATATTGCTGCCCGGAACACAAAGAACACGGCACAACCAACACGAGCAACACGGCTTCAACACCACGGCTGCACGGCTTCACCACGGTGCACCTCCACGAACCAGCCCACACAGCACGACTAGGCTGCACGAACCCACGAACTGCACCCAGCCACGAGCACGACACCCCCTGTTGCCCACTGCACCACGCACGGCTACTGCACTTGCACGGCACCTCCACGCACAACCACTGCACTCGCACGGCACCTCCACGCACACACACGGCTGGCAAAGCTTCACCTCACGGCTGCCACCACACGAACCCACACGAACACGATCCCAAAACCAACCCGAACAATAAATCTTGATTGAAATAAATGTGTTTAGGATTGTGTTTGGTCACCTAAAGATCAATGAACTTTGAATCTTTAAGTTTTGGGCTAAGAAAATTGATGAACAATTGATGGGTATCAATCATCAAAAATGGCGTGAAGAATAGGCAAATGGGAGGGAGTTTGTGTTTTGAATTTTGATGGCTAAATGTGTTTAAAAGCAAGGATGACAAAATGAGCCAAAGCCTTACTAACTCTCCTATTTATAGAGTTAGTTAAGGTGTGAACACAAGGCAAGTGGCAAGCCTTGCCATGCCTTAGAAAAACCGGCTAAAAGGGTCACTTGGGCCTAAAATGGGCTCTCGTGATCCATTGGGCTTATTTGCGAAAACCGCATAATTAATCATGCCCAAATCGATTTCACCCAAAATATTAAATAATTAATTAGAAAAATTAAATAAATAAAATTCTAATTAATTAAATAATAATTAACATAAATAATAAAAACTAAGAAATAAACATTTCGATTAAATCGAAATTATTCACGTAAAATTAAAATAAATAGTTCAAAAAAAATAAATTTGAACTAGCACATAAACAAACATAAATACACATAAATACCGGCAAAAATACCGATAAAATCTGGGTCATTACAAAATCTCTCCCTCCTAAACTCTCCATTTTCCCACCTAAAACCCCCCTATACTTTATTAGATCACATTAAATATTTTCCATTTTTCAAAACAACTTTTAATTTTCTTTTTAAATGAATTATAAATACCATTTATCTTTTATTCTCATTTGTTAAAGAATTTTTTAAAAAAATTAAAAGATTGCATTGCATTTTTATAAAATTGTAAAAGATTGTATTATTGTTAATAATAGAACAGTTGAAATTTATGAAAAAAATAATTTGATTGTATTGCTTATTCTGTATTAGTTTTTTTTTTTTTATAAAAGAAAATCCACTTAAATAACTTTTCCTTTAAATTTTGTAATAGTTTTTTTTTTCTTTTAAGAAAAACTTTGTATAGTATTAGTTTATGTACATCTGAATCTTACAGTTGAATTTTACATATTCTGATATTTATATCATGTAAGTTAAATGTTCAAATCTTTAGTTTTCTATGAAATAAATTGTATACTTTCATTATCATTACATTTTCTATATCAAATATTAGATTATAGAAAAATTAAACCGTGCACTGCACGGGTATTATCTAGTAATCAATACCACTTCTTAAACCATTATTTACCAAATCTTTAACTTTCTTTAAACCTTTCTTTAACATCTTTAAAACTTCCTTTAGTAAACTTTACAAAACTTTGCTTATCTTTAAATAAAACTTCAAAAGACATCAATAAACTTGCACTTTAAAGAACATATGACCAACTTTCAAGATTTCAAGATTCAACCAAGAACTCATCAAAAATTCAAAGAACTCATCAAGAACTCATCAAAAACTCAACAAGAACTTAAACAAGAACTCGACTTCAAAACATACCACTCGAAAAACCTCATCAAAACATGCATGAAAACTTAAGCAAATCATCATAAAATTAATACCCAAATCCATACTTAAAAATCACGCATAACATGACAAACAATCATCAAAAATTCATCCAACATGATCACTTAATCTATCCTATAATCATAGTACACATATTAAGGTAAGAAAGTATGTTACCTTATTGAAGATCAAGCAAATCAATCACACAAATTTCCTGCCCGGAAAACCCAAACCACACGGCTAGAACCACGGCTCACACACACGGCCTTGCACGAACACGGGCACGGCTTTGCACGAACACCACCACGGACCACCGTCTTCAACATGCACGGCACCACCACGGACCACCGTCTTCACACGGCACGGCTGCAGGGTCCACCACACGAACCAACACGGCCCTTTCACACGAACCACACAGACCCTTTCACGAACACGACCCAATCGAACAAACCCCAAATCCAAACCCAAACTAGAAGTCTTGATTGAAAACTAAGGAGATTGTTGTGTTTAAAGTTGCTTAAAGATCAATAAAATATTAATCTTTAAACTTTGAAAATGATTGGATGATGAACAAAAGTTGGGTGTTCATACACCAAAAATGGCTTGTGGGATTAAAGGCAAAGGGAGGGTGTTTGGCTTTTTAATTGTGGCAAATGATGATCAAAGGTGCAAATGATGGCAAAATGAGCTTCCAAGCCTTACTAACCCTTCTATTTATAGAAGTGGTTTAAGGTGTGAACATGAAGCAAGTGGCAATTAGGCCACTAATACACAAGGGGGGCCGGTTTTGTCATGGCCAAATTGGGCTTTTGGTGATCAATTGGACTAATTGCACTCATGCATGATTAATCATGCTTAAATTGCATTTGGCCCAAAAATTAATTAACTAATTAGAAAATTAAATAATAAAATTCTAATTAATTAAATAATAATAAAATAAATAATAAACAACCAAAAATAGAAATAATCGAAATTATTCACATAAAATAAAAATAAATAGTCCAAATAAATTTTGGACCATACATAAAATAATATAAATAAACAAATAAACCAACGACAGAAATATTGATAAATCTGGGTCATTACACACAGTCCGGTTAGTTTATGCTACTTTGTACACCTAGCCCATAGTTTGTGGCTTTGTGCTATCATATCCAAATTTGCCTATAAATTATACCTTATTAATCTATTTGCAAACACTTTACCCAATCCAATACCGAAAGACATTGAACCCAAATAAGATCAGACCAAAATCAACTCAACAAGTATCCAACCTTCATGACCCAATTGCCACCTCTTTGTTCGCCTTCTAATAATTGTCAATTTATCTTCATGCAACATAATTTAATATTTGAAATCAGTTTTGAAAAAAAAAAATTATCTTCTGATAAATGTCATTTTAGGTTACCAGCATAATTCAAACTCTAACTTACCATAGCGGAAATCATTGCAACATAGTTTTGAGCACTTTAACTTCTTACACTAGAAATGAGTTTAGTTTCCAAATGGTGTATTCGAGTTTATAAATTAAAAGAGGCTCCATTTAGTTCGGGTAAAATATTTTAGTTATGAAAATGATTTTGATAGAAAACAACTTTTAAGGTCCGTTTACTTTGGTGTAAAATATTTTCGATATAAAATGATTTTCCACGTTGGAACACTCATTTTCACATAAATTTTCCAATGTTTACTTGCACAGAAAACAATTTTTACTTCCAAATTTGGAGGAAAATGATTTTCACCCAAAGTTTTACATTTTATTATATTTTTTCATCCAAAGTAAACAATGTAAAATAAGAAAACAGTTTTCAGGGAAAACATTTTTCGCTCTGGTAAACGGACCCTTAATGTAAAAGTGAATTGCAAAACAAATTTTTTATTGTCTAGTACCGTGTATGAAAATTGATAAAAAAAAAATGAAAAGGAATCCAAGGAATTATGGTAAGGAAAACGAAGCAAACTAGTTTTCTCTTCACTTTGAAGATAAAATAATTTATCATCATTTCAAGCCATATTTTAATCGTAGGCCCCATTTACATTGGTGTAAAACATTTTCAATTTAAAATTATTTTAAAACAATTTACAATAGAAATCACAATTGCAAAATAAAGTTTTCGATTGTTTACTATCTTAGAAAGGAGAGGGATGAGAGATTCGAACCCGTGACCTCAACGTCACGTTGACTCCTGATATCATGTTAAAGGATCATCTCAACCAAAAGCTTAAACTTATAATTGAGACCCAGGAATATGTTATATACTCAATCAATCTCAACTATCATCACCATTAAAATTTGATATCATTGGATTGAGATATTCGTCAAGTAAAATGTTGCTTGCTTTTAAAATCTCGGTGAATAATCTTCAATCTAGAATCTCGATCTATGAAGGTATAGGAGTCCTCGACATATCCCATTGATAACATTGAATCGCTTCTTCTAGTCCAACAGTTTTTTATGCTTTGGATCTAATCAACCCTATATACACCCAGAAAATTACAGGTGAACTCAATTCTAGATTCTATATATACACATATTACTTGCTGTAAAGGAAATTATGTGTGTTAGTTATGGTTGATACCAAAGAGAATTGCATCTAAACTCTTATTTTGCATGAATTCATAAACAAGAAGTCTCTCATCTCTTTCAATTCTACACAACAACCCAATAGTCTAACAAGATTTTTGTGTTGGATCTTTGAAATCACAAGAACTTCACTCATAAATTCTTGTAAGCCTTGTCTTCATTCCCTTGTAATTTTTTTCACAACTATCTCTTGCCCACTTTATTATTTGTACTTTTGTGGTTTTCCCTATCAAGAGATTATTATCACAAATTAAAAAGCAAGTATGTAACTTTGCATCCTTTTAATTTCCTAATGTCTAAGGACAAGATTTATTTAGAGACATATAGGGTCCGTTTAGTAGGGTGTAAAACGTTTTCGGATGAAAATGGTTTTTCATGAATGGTTTATTTGGTAGGATGTAAAACGTGTTCAATTCCCTGAAAACTGTTTTCCCATTTTACATTGTTTGGTTTGAAGTAAAATATCTTAAAATGTAAAACTTGAGGTGAAAAATCATTTTCCACGTTATTGAAAACATTTCCCCACCAAATTGAAAAGAAAACATTTTACATCACAAATGGAAAGAAAACATTTTCCGTCACAATTGAAGTAATGATTTTCAGTTCAATCAAACAATAAAAATGCTTAAAATGGAAATAATTTACATGCAACTAAACAACGGAAAACCTTTGTGAAAATAAACTTTCCAATGATGTAAAAGCTTTTTCATGAAAAACCATTTTCATTTGAAAACATTTTACAACATGCAACTTTACATCTTGTTCGTAATGTCTAAGGACAAGATTTATTTAGAGACATATAAATATAAAATTATATTACCTAGCTTCCGATCTTGATCCCAGGGCCGGCCCTGGGCAGCGGCGAGCAGTGCGGTCGCCCAGGGCCCAGGCTCAAGATGCCTAATTTTCCATAAGAATTGATATGCAATATATAAAATTTTAGTTTGAAGAATGTTAGTAATGCTTGCTTAGATTAGTCTTTTTGTTTTTTTTATAATTATTTTCCTTTGTTTTCTTTTTTTTGTTGAGGACTTTTTTTTTGGCAAAGGTACATGAATGGGAAAGAAAGTTAATTCATCCTATAGGAGGTTACTATCAGGTGAGCCTGGTTAATGCAGTCTCTAGCAACCTTCTTACATTGAACAAACTCTAAAGTATTTGCGATAAGTAAGAAGTCATCCAAGATAGGTTTGATGACTTGTGGGGCCTTTTGTCTGTTGTGTAGGCCATCTATAAGGAGCTGACAATCTGTATAGAAGATACACGCTGTGTCTTGTTTGATTCCCTCCCTAGCCCTTTGTAACAGGGCCAAAGCCTCAGTGTGTAGTGCTGATGTTGCCATTACCCTTGCTCCGCCACTAGACTGGTTTCCATCATGTACCATCGTCCATCCGATGGCCGCTCTTACTTTATTTGTCTTTTTGCATTGTTTCCAAGCACCATCTGTTTCAATGATCACAATGTTTCTTTTTGGGTCTCTGCCCCTCTCCCAGACTTGGGTTTGTGTGTTCCCAGGCATCTTCTTCGTCTTCATCTGGCTTTTATGATTGACTGCTTCATTCCATCTTGCCATTTCTTCTCTTTGGATATGAAATATCCGGTTTGGATTGCACTGTGCCCTGTTGAAGGTGATCTCATTGCGGTGGATCCAAATGGCCCACATGGTTGTCATAAATGCCACGATTTGTTTATCCGGCTCAAGATTATTATTATCAAAGTAAAGAATCATGTCTTGAATCCATTGGTGGATGGGAAGGTGTTGTGAATTGATTACTCGGAGTCCTAGGGACCCTGCTGCCCAGATTCTCTGAATAATGATACAGTCTCTGAGGAGGTGTGTTGCTTCTTCTGTGTGGTCCCTGCAAAAAGAACAAACATATGGTCCTCCTCTGTAGCTCGTGTGTTGTTGGCAGAGCTTGATTGCAGATTTTCCAGCAAAAAAGTTTCCATTTTGGGAGGAGGTTGTTGCGCCATAGTTTCTTCCAGAATGTAGTTGTGGGTGTTGGAGTGGGAGTGTTACTAAGGAATCTGTAGCCGTGTAATTTCCATCCTGTGTTGGGGCCCATAATAACACATCCTCCTTTTCCTCCAAAGGGATATAGGTAGATAGGATTGAGATGGCATCCTTCCGATCAAAATATTTCCAGATTTTTACTCCCTTCCACCCTCTCTAGCTGGAAATAATATCTTCTATTGTCTTAGGGGTATCCATGTAACACCCCCAAATCTACCACTACGAAAATACTTGTATAAAATACTGTAGAGGTAGATATGGGCGTATTACCGCCACGTGATAACTTACAACTAATTTAAAGTAGCAATTATTAAAATTAATTATGCAGCGGAAAGAAAAATCAAATGTTAATTAATACAAAATAATAAGTGTTTATTCTAAAAAAAATAAAGTGATAATCCTAATCTAGGTGGTGAAATCCCGTTGCCTCCCAATGCATCAAGTCCACATCTTCTCATCATCACCTACCTACCCATCATAATGATAAGTAGGGCCAAGCCAAAACAAAAAGGAAGTACGGATTAGCAAAAATGCTAAGTACGAATAAGCACAAGATAAGTAAAGATCATTTTATTCTACAAACATGCTTTTGAAAAACAACATTTATTTCTAATCATAACAAATCTTCGAAATTTCCTTTCCAAAAAGTTCCACGAAAATAAATACCATTGAAATAACTCAATTTAGGAATTCATAATTAATTGCAAATCATGTAGAAAAATTATTTTCCTTTATCCCAAAAATATCCTCTCCCAAGTGTGCACACCCCCCAAGTTAGTGTCTTTCTGTGTAAAGGCTATCCTTGAGGAAAGACTAGGTCATACAAAGTCCATAGTCTTATCAACCAAATCCACGTAGTTGGATTACAGACTAAAAAAAAAATAAGCTTATAAAGCTTTGTGGGATTTTTCCAATATAAGTTCAAGATAGTATTGAAATACATATTTCATAAAATTATTTCCAAATAAAAATTCCATTATTGTTGATTAATCATATCCTTAAAATCTTTTCATAAAGTGTCGAATGTGACATAGAAAATCTTTGACAATTTATTTTGTTACCGAAATAATAAAATACCATAGAGTAAAAATATTATGTTGAAAAAGAATTTCCTAACAATTATTTAATTGCTAAAATATTAAAACACCAAGATAAATAAAAGTGCCAATAAAACTTTAAAAATCATTACATAATATTTCAAATGACCAAATCATGTATACATATAGCACATAAGATTTCAAACACTTTATAAGATATCAAGCTACCTAAACGTACCTTTCGTTTGGATTGGACAACTAAACTCGAAAAACTTAAGGAATCCTACCGAGAGCGTCCTACACAAGATTAATACAACCTTAATTAATATAAGATCACCAAAATGTTTATACTAACAAGGTGAACCCTAAGATGTGCATGACCACTAGTACTTTTAAAACTATAGTATAAGTAATAAGTTTATATAAGTATTAGGATATTAAAAATCATAATATTAGTAGTAGGATTTTTTTTTTTTATAATATAAGTGAAAAATATTAGGATTATATGAGTAGTAGGATTTTAAACACTTATTAATATTATCATTATTATTATTTGGATATTATTATTATTAGTTTTTTTTTTTTTTTTTTTTTTTTATAAAACCGAATTATTTTAACAATTATAATAAAATACTAAAACCCATAAGATTTTAAGAACTTATTATTAGTAGTGAAGTATTATACATGGAACTTTATAATCCATAGTTTTTAAGATTAGTTAAGGTTTTAATCAATAATATATAACTTAATAAAATAATTTAATAAAACAAAAGAGGGTTGGAAAACACTTGCCGGTGGTGGTGATGGTGGTTGCCGGAGCTTGAGGAATTTTTTTTTTTTTTTTTTTTAAAGAAGAATGCCGTGAGAATTTGACAAGAAGTAGAGAAATTTTTGTAATTTTGTGTGTGTAAAATGGGTTGAATTAGGGGGGTATTTATAGGCTTAAGTATGTAAAAATTTAGGTAATTGAATATATGAAGTTATGGTAAGTTAAATATTATGGTGATTGGTGATCAAATAATTTGATCATGAAATCAAGAGATGGCAAGTAAAATAATTTGTAGAATATTTCATGATCAAATATATTTGTTATGGAAAGTTTTGGAAAAAAATGTTTAGTTGTAAATATAAATGTATATATATATATTTAGCCAAATCTTCCTAATTGGTCTTAGCCCCCTTGTCCTAGTTGGCCGTGAACTTAGGGCCTTTAGGATTTAATTTTTTTTTTTTTTGGGTTTACCTAATTGGTCTATTGGGTTTAGATTATGACTTTTGGGCTACTTAGTTGGCTTATTGGTTTTGGATTAGGATTTCTTTACAAATTCAAGGGGAATAATTGGGCTTAGAAATACTTAATTGGCCTATTTGTTTTACAAATCCAAGATAAGTAGTTGGGCTTAGAAACCCCTTTTTAAATTAAATTCATATCATAAAATTCTAGTTATTTATATGTGAAAATAAGACTTATTTAAATTTTTTTTTTTTGAAAAATATTTTTAACTTGAAAATATATGCAAATAATATATTCGTAGTATAAAATAGTCTTTTTAATAATCAATAATCGTAGAAAATATGTACCAAAATTGTGGGGTATTACAGTCTACCCCCCTTAAAAGAAGTTTCGTCCTGAAACTTGGGAAAAATGGAGAAAATTTTAGTTTTAAGTTTGATCCATGCACATCCTAACAAGACCCCTAAATGACAACTTTTGCTAATACTAATGACTCAAAATACCCAAAATAACTCAAAAAGCAAATGCGCGAAACTCTATCGCACTCTACCCCCCTTAAAAGGAGTTACGTCCCCGTAACTCGACCACTAACCTTAAGTGAAAAGATCTGGGTAACGCTTCCTCATGTCCTCTTCTGCTTCCCAAGTTGCTTCCTCGGTCTTATGGTTTGACCATAATACCTTCACTGTTTTCACATCCCTACTCCTTGTACTTCTCACTTTTGTGTCCAGAATCCTAACAGGTCTTTCTTCATATGCCAAATTCTCATCCATCTCGATGGTCTCTGGTTGCAACACGTGGGTCGCATCTGGTATGTACTTCCGAATTTGACTCACATGGAACACGTTATGAACCCTTTCCAATTCTGTGGGCAGTCCTAGCTTGTATGCCACTTTTCCAACCTTTTGGATTATCTCATATGGTCCTATGTATTTTGGGCTTAGCTTTCCCTTCTTGCCAAATCTCATCACCCCTTTCATGGGTGATATTTTCAATAGCACTTTCTCTCCCACTTCATACTCCTCTTCCCTTCTCTTTGAATCCGCATAGCTTTTCTGACGATCTTGGGCTGCCTTGATCTTTTCTTGGATCATCTTTACTTGTTTTACTGTATCCTCAATCATTTCAGGTCCAAGCACTACTGTTTCACTTATATCATTCCAACATATCGGACTTCGGCACTTCCTTCCATACAAGGCTTCAAACGGTGCCATACCAATGCTTGCATGATAGCTATTGTTGTAAGAGAATTCGATTAGATCCAAGTGATCTTCCCATGATCCTTGATACTCCATTACACATGCTCTCAACATATCCTCCAACGTCTGTATAGTCCTTTCTGTCTGTCCATCTGTCGCAGGATGAAATGCCGTACTCATGAGCAACTTAGTTCCCATAGCCTTGTGTAGACTTTTCCAAAAGTTTGACAAAAACCTCGAGTCTCTATCCGAAACAATGTCCTTTGGTACCCCATGGTACTTTATGACAAACTTCACATAAGCCCTTCCCAACTGATCCATAGTCCATGTACTTTTCATGGGTATGAATACTGTTGATTTTGTCAACCTGTCCACAATTACCCAGATGGTGTCATTTCCTGCCCTGGTCTTTGGTAAAGCTCCTACAAAATCCATAGATATAGAATCCCATTTCCAACTAGGCACCTCCAAGGGTTGGATTTTCCCTTGAGGCCTACGATGCTCAATCTTCACCTTTTGACAAGTCAGGCACTTAGCAACAAATTCAGCCACTTCCTTCTTCATATTGGGCCACCAAAAAGTTTTCTTCATATCTTTGTACAACTTATCTCCTCCGGGATGCATCGAGTAAGGCGAACTGTGAGCTTCTTCCATCAATCTTTTCTTAATGTCCCCTCGGCTTTGTGGGATACACCATCTTCCTTTAAACCGAATACTCCCTTCGTCTCCTAAGGTGAAATCCTGCACTTGTCCTTCATCAATCTTTTCTTTAATGGCCTTAAGCTTTTCGTCACTGTGTTGACTTTCTCGTATCTCATCATAAATTGATGGTCTTGCCGTCAAGGCATTCAACATCCTTTTTACCTCTCCTTGTTCCATTACCTCTAGATTCAATTTCTGGAACTCGAAACACAACTGATCTGATAATACCATTGTGTTCAGGGAATGACTCGACTTCCTGCTCAAAGCATCCGCCACGACGTTGACTTTTCCTTCGTGGTATTGAATATCCAAGTCGTAGTCTTTGATTAATTCTAGCCATCTCCTTTGTCTCATATTCAACTCCTTTTGGGTGAAAATATACTTCAAACTTTTATGGTCGGTGAAAATTTTGCAGGTTACTCCATACAAATAGTGTCTCCAAATCTTCAAAGCAAACACAATTGCAGCCAGTTCCAGGTCATGGGTTGGGTAATTCACTTCATATGGCTTCAGTTGTCTCGAGGCATACGCAATCACCCTTCTGTTCTGCATCAAAACACATCCTAACCCATACTTTGATGCATCACTGTATACTTCATATTGATCACTTCCATCTGGTAAGGCTAGCACAGGTGCTGTCGTCAACTTCCCTTTTAAGGTTTGAAATGCTTCTTCGCAATCCTGAGTCCAGGAGAACTTACATTCCTTTTTCATCAAACTGGTCATGGGCCTGGAGATCTTCGAGAAATCCTTCACAAACCTTCGATAATACCCTGCCAACCCCAAGAAACTCCTAACATCCGACACACTTTTCGGGGTTGGCCATTCACTTACAGCTTTGATCTTAGCCGGATCCACAGAAACTCCTTCTCTAGTAATCACATGTCCAAGAAAGGAAACTTCCTCCAGCCAAAATTCACACTTGGATAATTTAGCATACAGTTGATTTTCCCTTAACAACAGTAGCGCTTGTCTCAAATGACCTTCATGTTCTGCACTATTCCTCGAGTAAATCAAAATATCATCTATGAATACCACCACGAACTTATCCAAGTATGGCCTAAAAATCCGGTGCATTAAATCCATGAAAACTGCTGGTGCATTGGTTAAACCAAATGGCATAACTGTGAACTCATAGTGACCGTATCGTGTCCTGAAGGCACTCTTGGGAATATCCTGATCTGCAATTCTCAACTGATGGTAGCCTGACCTCAAGTCTATCTTAGAAAATACTCCTGCTCCTCTCAACTGGTCAAATAGGTCATCAATCCTTGGGAGCGGGTACTTATTCTTTACCGTTATGTTATTCAATTCTCGGTAATCAATGCACAACCTCAAAGTGCCATCCTTCTTCTTAACAAACAAAACCGAAGCTCCCCATGGTGAGGAACTCGGTCGAATGTAACCCTTCTCCAACAATTCATCCAACTGGAGCTTCAACTCCTTCATCTCGGCTGGAGCCATTCTATATGGTGCTTTTGAAATCGGTCCGGTGCCTGGCATCAAATCAATGGTGAATTCTACATCCCTGACCGGTGGCATGCCGGGTATTTCGTCTGGAAATACATCGGGAAACTCCTTTACGACTGGAATGTTTGCATCCTCCCTCTCTTCTTCATTCCCTAATTCTTGGAGACTACACATGTACAAAGGGTAACCCTTCTTGACACACTTTTGAAGCTGCAAGGCAGAAATGATTCTTAATCCTGAACTTTTGTTCTCCCTTCTATATGTTACTCTGGTCTTTGTTGGGCTGTACAAGGTAACCTTTTGGGCCGAGCAATCAATCTGGGCTTTATACTTGCCCAACCAATCCATCCCCAAAATGACATCCAGATCTTTCAAGTCAAAACTGATCAAGTCTGACGGAAATTCTATCCCAGAAATAGAAAGCGGTACCCCCCTATAAAGCTTAGAACAATTCCTTACTTCTCCAGATGGAATGGAGATGTCTAGAGAGACTGACTCAGGACTTTCTAGTTTAAGACTCTCTATTACAGTTTCAGAAATAAAAGAATGGGATGCCCCTGAATCAAATAAAACTTTCACAGATAAAGAACATATAAAGAAAGTTCCTATTACCACATTATGAGAAGCTTCAGCCTCACGACTGCTCATCACGAATACACGACCTTTGGAGGTATTGCCTGGATTGCTGCCGGGCTCTGTCCTGGTTGTAGCTCCACTGGGTTGTGGTGGCTTAGTAGGAAAGCTAGACTCTTTTACTCTCCCTGCCTTAACATCAGCCTCCTTCTTGTAGCACTCAAACTCACGGTGACCTAGTTTTTGGCAGTAGCGACAAGTCACTTGGTTGCCAGCACAGTCCTTCCCTGGGTGATCCTTCTCACAGCGTTTGCAGATATACTTCCTCTTGGGTCTCTCCCCATCCCTTTGGTTTCCATCCCTCCTGAAGTTGGTTGGTTGTCCCCCACTTCCCTTCACGAAATGGTTTTTATTGTCTCTCCTCCCACTAAAACTTCCATTGGGTTTATGTTTCTTCTCTCCTCCATGATAGAACTCAGAATTTTTCCTCTTTTCTCCTCCAGAATTTTCAATCTCCCTTCCCCTGATTCCATACAAATGGGCTGCCCTCCCGTATACTTCGTCTAGGGTTTCAAATGTGGCTCCTCCCAATTTCCCCTGAAGACCCAAGGTTAGGCCTTGTTCAAATCGTTGGGCCCTTAAGGCCTCTGTAGGTACTACTTCAGGTGCAAACCTCATTAGTTCAATGAATTTGCTATAGTACTCACTAATGCTCATGTTCCCCATCCTAAGGTTGGTGAACTCCATACACTTTTGTTTCCTTAAGTATGCAGGGTAAAACTTAGCCCTTAAAGCTTCCTTTAGATCTACCCACCCAAAACCAGGCCTTTTCATCAAATCATCTTTTCGTTGGCTCCACCATAGGTCAGCTTCTTCCCTTAAGAAGTAAACAGCATTACTAACCCTAAGGTTTTCAGGGCAATGAATGGCATCAAAGAGTTTATCAAACTCTCGGATCCAATTTTCAAGGTTGGCAGGGTCTTCCTTGCCGAGGTAAGTTGGTGGTTTGGTTGCAGCTATTCTCTTGAATACCTCACCAAAAGCATCACTCTCATGGGTTTGGTTATTTTGGTTGGTGACAACTTGGGTCAAATTTTGGGCTATGGAGGTTAGCCTTCTAATAGCGGCATTCATGCTGGTTCCTTTACCTCTCTTTTGGGCCATTCCTGAGTAATAAGGTATAGAACTAAGTATGAAAACGCAAATTAATCAAAGCACTCAAGCATGTAAACAAAGGAAATTCATAAACGACAATTATTATTAGATAAGTAAGGTACTTCCGAAGAATCGTTAGTTATTACATCAAGAAAAAAAATCATTGTCTATTACATCAATTGCAATTCTAAACCATCAAGGCTATTACAAAATCCTTATAAGTTTAAAATAATAGTCAAGCTACTACAAGAAAGGAAAACATTATTGTCAATAAGCTAACATTAATCCTAGGAGGGTTTAATTAAAATAAAGATTCTAGTTATCTTTCGATTCGTTCATGTCTTCCTCCGGATCGTAGTCTGAGTCGTCAGGATCGAGAAGCCCCGGGAAATAGTAACCCATGGTTGGTGAAGGTATGGGTGGTCTTGATCTGGCGTCAGAGGTGGTTGAACCTTCGGATTCAGAATCATCAGCTAACTGGATGTTAATAACTTCCATATCCCTCTGATTGGCCCCGCGTTCAAGGTAATGAAGATCAGCGGTAAAATTAACTACGGTTGCTAACCATACCCCCTCATGGCTATGTTTTTCATAGTTGTAAGTGCCATCGGGAAACACTACATCTCCGTACTTATAGGCTAATGGTGCATACTTTGGGTTGTCAGGTAGATGGGCTACACTTAATAAGACTTTATATGCTTCTTGTTCAAAATGCACATAGTTTCTTTCCACCCAATCATTGGCAAATAACTGTATATTTTCCATAAATCCCTCTACTGTCTCGTTTCGCCCTTTTACTAGGAATTGGGCAAAGAAGTGATCACGAATATATCCTAGCATCTGTCCACATATATTTTCTAATTTAATGAGTATAAATGTATAATGAAAATACCACTACGAAAATACTTGTATAAAATACTGTAGAGGTAGATATGGGCGTATTACCGCCACGTGATAACTTACAACTAATTTAAAGTAGCAATTATTAAAATTAATTATGCAGCGGAAAGAAAAATCAAATGTTAATTAATACAAAATAATAAGTGTTTATTCTAAAAAAAATAAAGTGATAATCCTAATCTAGGTGGTGAAATCCCGCTGCCTCCCAATGCATCAAGTCCACATCTTCTCATCATCACCTACCTACCCATCATAATGATAAGTAGGGCCAAGCCAAAACAAAAAGGAAGTACGGATTAGCAAAAATGCTAAGTACGAATAAGCACAAGATAAGTAAAGATCATTTTATTCTACAAACATGCTTTTGAAAAACAACATTTATTTCTAATCATAACAAATCTTCGAAATTTCCTTTCCAAAAAGTTCCACGAAAATAAATACCATTGAAATAACTCAATTTAGGAATTCATAATTAATTGCAAATCATGTAGAAAAATTATTTTCCTTTATCCCAAAAATATCCTCTCCCAAGTGTGCACACCCCCCAAGTTAGTGTCTTTCTGTGTAAAGGCTATCCTTGAGGAAAGACTAGGTCATACAAAGTCCATAGTCTTATCAACCAAATCCACGTAGTTGGATTACAGACTAAAAAAAAAATAAGCTTATAAAGCTTTGTGGGATTTTTCCAATATAAGTTCAAGATAGTATTGAAATACATATTTCATAAAATTATTTCCAAATAAAAATTCCATTATTGTTGATTAATCATATCCTTAAAATCTTTTCATAAAGTGTCGAATGTGACATAGAAAATCTTTGACAATTTATTTTGTTACCGAAATAATAAAATACCATAGAGTAAAAATATTATGTTGAAAAAGAATTTCCTAACAATTATTTAATTGCTAAAATATTAAAACACCAAGATAAATAAAAGTGCCAATAAAACTTTAAAAATCATTACATAATATTTCAAATGACCAAATCATGTATACATATAGCACATAAGATTTCAAACACTTTATAAGATATCAAGCTACCTAAACGTACCTTTCGTTTGGATTGGACAACTAAACTCGAAAAACTTAAGGAATCCTACCGAGAGCGTCCTACACAAGATTAATACAACCTTAATTAATATAAGATCACCAAAATGTTTATACTAACAAGGTGAACCCTAAGATGTGCATGACCACTAGTACTTTTAAAACTATAGTATAAGTAATAAGTTTATATAAGTATTAGGATATTAAAAATCATAATATTAGTAGTAGGATTTTTTTTTTTTATAATATAAGTGAAAAATATTAGGATTATATGAGTAGTAGGATTTTAAACACTTATTAATATTATCATTATTATTATTTGGATATTATTATTATTAGTTTTTTTTTTTTTTTTTTTTTTTTTATAAAACCGAATTATTTTAACAATTATAATAAAATACTAAAACCCATAAGATTTTAAGAACTTATTATTAGTAGTGAAGTATTATACATGGAACTTTATAATCCATAGTTTTTAAGATTAGTTAAGGTTTTAATCAATAATATATAACTTAATAAAATAATTTAATAAAACAAAAGAGGGTTGGAAAACACTTGCCGGTGGTGGTGATGGTGGTTGCCGGAGCTTGAGGAATTTTTTTTTTTTTTTTTTAAAGAAGAATGCCGTGAGAATTTGACAAGAAGTAGAGAAATTTTTGTAATTTTGTGTGTGTAAAATGGGTTGAATTAGGGGGGTATTTATAGGCTTAAGTATGTAAAAATTTAGGTAATTGAATATATGAAGTTATGGTAAGTTAAATATTATGGTGATTGGTGATCAAATAATTTGATCATGAAATCAAGAGATGGCAAGTAAAATAATTTGTAGAATATTTCATGATCAAATATATTTGTTATGGAAAGTTTTGGAAAAAAATGTTTAGTTGTAAATATAAATGTATATATATATATTTAGCCAAATCTTCCTAATTGGTCTTAGCCCCCTTGTCCTAGTTGGCCGTGAACTTAGGGCCTTTAGGATTTAATTTTTTTTTTTTTTTTTTTTTGGGTTTACCTAATTGGTCTATTGGGTTTAGATTATGACTTTTGGGCTACTTAGTTGGCTTATTGGTTTTGGATTAGGATTTCTTTACAAATTCAAGGGGAATAATTGGGCTTAGAAATACTTAATTGGCCTATTTGTTTTACAAATCCAAGATAAGTAGTTGGGCTTAGAAACCCCTTTTTAAATTAAATTCATATCATAAAATTCTAGTTATTTATATGTGAAAATAAGACTTATTTAAATTTTTTTTTTTTGAAAAATATTTTTAACTTAAAAATATATGCAAATAATATATTCGTAGTATAAAATAGTCTTTTTAATAATCAATAATCGTAGAAAATATGTACCAAAATTGTGGGGTATTACAGTCTACCCCCCTTAAAAGAAGTTTCGTCCTGAAACTTGGGAAAAATGGAGAAAATTTTAGTTTTAAGTTTGATCCATGCACATCCTAACAAGACCCCTAAATGACAACTTTTGCTAATACTAATGACTCAAAATACCCAAAATAACTCAAAAAGCAAATGCGCGAAACTCTATCGCACTCTACCCCCCTTAAAAGGAGTTACGTCCCCGTAACTCGACCACTAACCTTAAGTGAAAAGATCTGGGTAACGCTTCCTCATGTCCTCTTCTGCTTCCCAAGTTGCTTCCTCGGTCTTATGGTTTGACCATAATACCTTCACTGTTTTCACATCCCTACTCCTTGTACTTCTCACTTTTGTGTCCAGAATCCTAACAGGTCTTTCTTCATATGCCAAATTCTCATCCATCTCGATGGTCTCTGGTTGCAACACGTGGGTCGCATCTGGTATGTACTTCCGAATTTGACTCACATGGAACACGTTATGAACCCTTTCCAATTCTGTGGGCAGTCCTAGCTTGTATGCCACTTTTCCAACCTTTTGGATTATCTCATATGGTCCTATGTATTTTGGGCTTAGCTTTCCCTTCTTGCCAAATCTCATCACCCCTTTCATGGGTGATATTTTCAATAGCACTTTCTCTCCCACTTCATACTCCTCTTCCCTTCTCTTTGAATCCGCATAGCTTTTCTGACGATCTTGGGCTGCCTTGATCTTTTCTTGGATCATCTTTACTTGTTTTACTGTATCCTCAATCATTTCAGGTCCAAGCACTACTGTTTCACTTATATCATTCCAACATATCGGACTTCGGCACTTCCTTCCATACAAGGCTTCAAACGGTGCCATACCAATGCTTGCATGATAGCTATTGTTGTAAGAGAATTCGATTAGATCCAAGTGATCTTCCCATGATCCTTGATACTCCATTACACATGCTCTCAACATATCCTCCAACGTCTGTATAGTCCTTTCTGTCTGTCCATCTGTCGCAGGATGAAATGCCGTACTCATGAGCAACTTAGTTCCCATAGCCTTGTGTAGACTTTTCCAAAAGTTTGACAAAAACCTCGAGTCTCTATCCGAAACAATGTCCTTTGGTACCCCATGGTACTTTATGACAAACTTCACATAAGCCCTTCCCAACTGATCCATAGTCCATGTACTTTTCATGGGTATGAATACTGTTGATTTTGTCAACCTGTCCACAATTACCCAGATGGTGTCATTTCCTGCCCTGGTCTTTGGTAAAGCTCCTACAAAATCCATAGATATAGAATCCCATTTCCAACTAGGCACCTCCAAGGGTTGGATTTTCCCTTGAGGCCTACGATGCTCAATCTTCACCTTTTGACAAGTCAGGCACTTAGCAACAAATTCAGCCACTTCCTTCTTCATATTGGGCCACCAAAAAGTTTTCTTCATATCTTTGTACAACTTATCTCCTCCGGGATGCATCGAGTAAGGCGAACTGTGAGCTTCTTCCATCAATCTTTTCTTAATGTCCCCTCGGCTTTGTGGGATACACCATCTTCCTTTAAACCGAATACTCCCTTCGTCTCCTAAGGTGAAATCCTGCACTTGTCCTTCATCAATCTTTTCTTTAATGGCCTTAAGCTTTTCGTCACTGTGTTGACTTTCTCGTATCTCATCATAAATTGATGGTCTTGCCGTCAAGGCATTCAACATCCTTTTTACCTCTCCTTGTTCCATTACCTCTAGATTCAATTTCTGGAACTCGAAACACAACTGATCTGATAATACCATTGTGTTCAGGGAATGACTCGACTTCCTGCTCAAAGCATCCGCCACGACGTTGACTTTTCCTTCGTGGTATTGAATATCCAAGTCGTAGTCTTTGATTAATTCTAGCCATCTCCTTTGTCTCATATTTAACTCCTTTTGGGTGAAAATATACTTCAAACTTTTATGGTCGGTGAAAATTTTGCAGGTTACTCCATACAAATAGTGTCTCCAAATCTTCAAAGCAAACACAATTGCAGCCAGTTCCAGGTCATGGGTTGGGTAATTCACTTCATATGGCTTCAGTTGTCTCGAGGCATACGCAATCACCCTTCTGTTCTGCATCAAAACACATCCTAACCCATACTTTGATGCATCACTGTATACTTCATATTGATCACTTCCATCTGGTAAGGCTAGCACAGGTGCTGTCGTCAACTTCCCTTTTAAGGTTTGAAATGCTTCTTCGCAATCCTGAGTCCAGGAGAACTTACATTCCTTTTTCATCAAACTGGTCATGGGCCTGGAGATCTTCGAGAAATCCTTCACAAACCTTCGATAATACCCTGCCAACCCCAAGAAACTCCTAACATCCGACACACTTTTCGGGGTTGGCCATTCACTTACAGCTTTGATCTTAGCCGGATCCACAGAAACTCCTTCTCTAGTAATCACATGTCCAAGAAAGGAAACTTCCTCCAGCCAAAATTCACACTTGGATAATTTAGCATACAGTTGATTTTCCCTTAACAACAGTAGCGCTTGTCTCAAATGACCTTCATGTTCTGCACTATTCCTCGAGTAAATCAAAATATCATCTATGAATACCACCACGAACTTATCCAAGTATGGCCTAAAAATCCGGTGCATTAAATCCATGAAAACTGCTGGTGCATTGGTTAAACCAAATGGCATAACTGTGAACTCATAGTGACCGTATCGTGTCCTGAAGGCACTCTTGGGAATATCCTGATCTGCAATTCTCAACTGATGGTAGCCTGACCTCAAGTCTATCTTAGAAAATACTCCTGCTCCTCTCAACTGGTCAAATAGGTCATCAATCCTTGGGAGCGGGTACTTATTCTTTACCGTTATGTTATTCAATTCTCGGTAATCAATGCACAACCTCAAAGTGCCATCCTTCTTCTTAACAAACAAAACCGAAGCTCCCCATGGTGAGGAACTCGGTCGAATGTAACCCTTCTCCAACAATTCATCCAACTGGAGCTTCAACTCCTTCATCTCGGCTGGAGCCATTCTATATGGTGCTTTTGAAATCGGTCCGGTGCCTGGCATCAAATCAATGGTGAATTCTACATCCCTGACCGGTGGCATGCCGGGTATTTCGTCTGGAAATACATCGGGAAACTCCTTTACGACTGGAATGTTTGCATCCTCCCTCTCTTCTTCATTCCCTAATTCTTGGAGACTACACATGTACAAAGGGTAACCCTTCTTGACACACTTTTGAAGCTGCAAGGCAGAAATGATTCTTAATCCTGAACTTTTGTTCTCCCTTCTATATGTTACTCTGGTCTTTGTTGGGCTGTACAAGGTAACCTTTTGGGCCGAGCAATCAATCTGGGCTTTATACTTGCCCAACCAATCCATCCCCAAAATGACATCCAGATCTTTCAAGTCAAAACTGATCAAGTCTGACGGAAATTCTATCCCAGAAATAGAAAGCGGTACCCCCCTATAAAGCTTAGAACAATTCCTTACTTCTCCAGATGGAATGGAGATGTCTAGAGAGACTGACTCAGGACTTTCTAGTTTAAGACTCTCTATTACAGTTTCAGAAATAAAAGAATGGGATGCCCCTGAATCAAATAAAACTTTCACAGATAAAGAACATATAAAGAAAGTTCCTATTACCACATTATGAGAAGCTTCAGCCTCACGACTGCTCATCACGAATACACGACCTTTGGAGGTATTGCCTGGATTGCTGCCGGGCTCTGTCCTGGTTGTAGCTCCACTGGGTTGTGGTGGCTTAGTAGGAAAGCTAGACTCTTTTACTCTCCCTGCCTTAACATCAGCCTCCTTCTTGTAGCACTCAAACTCACGGTGACCTAGTTTTTGGCAGTAGCGACAAGTCACTTGGTTGCCAGCACAGTCCTTCCCTGGGTGATCCTTCTCACAGCGTTTGCAGATATACTTCCTCTTGGGTCTCTCCCCATCCCTTTGGTTTCCATCCCTCCTGAAGTTGGTTGGTTGTCCCCCACTTCCCTTCACGAAATGGTTTTTATTGTCTCTCCTCCCACTAAAACTTCCATTGGGTTTATGTTTCTTCTCTCCTCCATGATAGAACTCAGAATTTTTCCTCTTTTCTCCTCCAGAATTTTCAATCTCCCTTCCCCTGATTCCATACAAATGGGCTGCCCTCCCGTATACTTCGTCTAGGGTTTCAAATGTGGCTCCTCCCAATTTCCCCTGAAGACCCAAGGTTAGGCCTTGTTCAAATCGTTGGGCCCTTAAGGCCTCTGTAGGTACTACTTCAGGTGCAAACCTCATTAGTTCAATGAATTTGCTATAGTACTCACTAATGCTCATGTTCCCCATCCTAAGGTTGGTGAACTCCATACACTTTTGTTTCCTTAAGTATGCAGGGTAAAACTTAGCCCTTAAAGCTTCCTTTAGATCTACCCACCCAAAACCAGGCCTTTTCATCAAATCATCTTTTCGTTGGCTCCACCATAGGTCAGCTTCTTCCCTTAAGAAGTAAACAGCATTACTAACCCTAAGGTTTTCAGGGCAATGAATGGCATCAAAGAGTTTATCAAACTCTCGGATCCAATTTTCAAGGTTGGCAGGGTCTTCCTTGCCAAGGTAAGTTGGTGGTTTGGTTGCAGCTATTCTCTTGAATACCTCACCAAAAGCATCACTCTCATGGGTTTGGTTATTTTGGTTGGTGACAACTTGGGTCAAATTTTGGGCTATGGAGGTTAGCCTTCTAATAGCGGCATTCATGCTGGTTCCTTTACCTCTCTTTTGGGCCATTCCTGAGTAATAAGGTATAGAACTAAGTATGAAAACGCAAATTAATCAAAGCACTCAAGCATGTAAACAAAGGAAATTCATAAACGACAATTATTATTAGATAAGTAAGGTACTTCCGAAGAATCGTTAGTTATTACATCAAGAAAAAAAATCATTGTCTATTACATCAATTGCAATTCTAAACCATCAAGGCTATTACAAAATCCTTATAAGTTTAAAATAATAGTCAAGCTACTACAAGAAAGGAAAACATTATTGTCAATAAGCTAACATTAATCCTAGGAGGGTTTAATTAAAATAAAGATTCTAGTTATCTTTCGATTCGTTCATGTCTTCCTCCGGATCGTAGTCTGAGTCGTCAGGATCGAGAAGCCCCGGGAAATAGTAACCCATGGTTGGTGAAGGTATGGGTGGTCTTGATCTGGCGTCAGAGGTGGTTGAACCTTCGGATTCAGAATCATCAGCTAACTGGATGTTAATAACTTCCATATCCCTCTGATTGGCCCCGCGTTCAAGGTAATGAAGATCAGCGGTAAAATTAACTACGGTTGCTAACCATACCCCCTCATGGCTATGTTTTTCATAGTTGTAAGTGCCATCGGGAAACACTACATCTCCGTACTTATAGGCTAATGGTGCATACTTTGGGTTGTCAGGTAGATGGGCTACACTTAATAAGACTTTATATGCTTCTTGTTCAAAATGCACATAGTTTCTTTCCACCCAATCATTGGCAAATAACTGTATATTTTCCATAAATCCCTCTACTGTCTCGTTTCGCCCTTTTACTAGGAATTGGGCAAAGAAGTGATCACGAATATATCCTAACATCTGTCCACATATATTTTCTAATTTAATGAGTATAAATGTATAATGAAAATACCACTACGAAAATACTTGTATAAAATACTGTAGAGGTAGATATGGGCGTATTACCGCCACGTGATAACTTACAACTAATTTAAAGTAGCAATTATTAAAATTAATTATGCAGCGGAAAGAAAAATCAAATGTTAATTAATACAAAATAATAAGTGTTTATTCTAAAAAAAATAAAGTGATAATCCTAATCTAGGTGGTGAAATCCCGCTGCCTCCCAATGCATCAAGTCCACATCTTCTCATCATCACCTACCTACCCATCATAATGATAAGTAGGGCCAAGCCAAAACAAAAAGGAAGTACGGATTAGCAAAAATGCTAAGTACGAATAAGCACAAGATAAGTAAAGATCATTTTATTCTACAAACATGCTTTTGAAAAACAACATTTATTTCTAATCATAACAAATCTTCGAAATTTCCTTTCCAAAAAGTTCCACGAAAATAAATACCATTGAAATAACTCAATTTAGGAATTCATAATTAATTGCAAATCATGTAGAAAAATTATTTTCCTTTATCCCAAAAATATCCTCTCCCAAGTGTGCACACCCCCCAAGTTAGTGTCTTTCTGTGTAAAGGCTATCCTTGAGGAAAGACTAGGTCATACAAAGTCCATAGTCTTATCAACCAAATCCACGTAGTTGGATTACAGACTAAAAAAAAAATAAGCTTATAAAGCTTTGTGGGATTTTTCCAATATAAGTTCAAGATAGTATTGAAATACATATTTCATAAAATTATTTCCAAATAAAAATTCCATTATTGTTGATTAATCATATCCTTAAAATCTTTTCATAAAGTGTCGAATGTGACATAGAAAATCTTTGACAATTTATTTTGTTACCGAAATAATAAAATACCATAGAGTAAAAATATTATGTTGAAAAAGAATTTCCTAACAATTATTTAATTGCTAAAATATTAAAACACCAAGATAAATAAAAGTGCCAATAAAACTTTAAAAATCATTACATAATATTTCAAATGACCAAATCATGTATACATATAGCACATAAGATTTCAAACACTTTATAAGATATCAAGCTACCTAAACGTACCTTTCGTTTGGATTGGACAACTAAACTCGAAAAACTTAAGGAATCCTACCGAGAGCGTCCTACACAAGATTAATACAACCTTAATTAATATAAGATCACCAAAATGTTTATACTAACAAGGTGAACCCTAAGATGTGCATGACCACTAGTACTTTTAAAACTATAGTATAAGTAATAAGTTTATATAAGTATTAGGATATTAAAAATCATAATATTAGTAGTAGGATTTTTTTTTTTTATAATATAAGTGAAAAATATTAGGATTATATGAGTAGTAGGATTTTAAACACTTATTAATATTATCATTATTATTATTTGGATATTATTATTATTAGTTTTTTTTTTTTTTTTTTTTTTTTTTTTTTTTATAAAACCGAATTATTTTAACAATTATAATAAAATACTAAAACCCATAAGATTTTAAGAACTTATTATTAGTAGTGAAGTATTATACATGGAACTTTATAATCCATAGTTTTTAAGATTAGTTAAGGTTTTAATCAATAATATATAACTTAATAAAATAATTTAATAAAACAAAAGAGGGTTGGAAAACACTTGCCGGTGGTGGTGATGGTGGTTGCCGGAGCTTGAGGAATTTTTTTTTTTTTTTTTTTTTTTTTAAAGAAGAATGCCGTGAGAATTTGACAAGAAGTAGAGAAATTTTTGTAATTTTGTGTGTGTAAAATGGGTTGAATTAGGGGGGTATTTATAGGCTTAAGTATGTAAAAATTTAGGTAATTGAATATATGAAGTTATGGTAAGTTAAATATTATGGTGATTGGTGATCAAATAATTTGATCATGAAATCAAGAGATGACAAGTAAAATAATTTGTAGAATATTTCATGATCAAATATATTTGTTATGGAAAGTTTTGGAAAAAAATGTTTAGTTGTAAATATAAATGTATATATATATATTTAGCCAAATCTTCCTAATTGGTCTTAGCCCCCTTGTCCTAGTTGGCCGTGAACTTAGGGCCTTTAGGATTTAATTTTTTTTTTTTTTTTTTTTTGGGTTTACCTAATTGGTCTATTGGGTTTAGATTATGACTTTTGGGCTACTTAGTTGGCTTATTGGTTTTGGATTAGGATTTCTTTACAAATTCAAGGGGAATAATTGGGCTTAGAAATACTTAATTGGCCTATTTGTTTTACAAATCCAAGATAAGTAGTTGGGCTTAGAAACCCCTTTTTAAATTAAATTCATATCATAAAATTCTAGTTATTTATATGTGAAAATAAGACTTATTTAAATTTTTTTTTTTGAAAAATATTTTTAACTTAAAAATATATGCAAATAATATATTCGTAGTATAAAATAGTCTTTTTAATAATCAATAATCGTAGAAAATATGTACCAAAATTGTGGGGTATTACAATCCAGATCATGCCTTCTTTGTGGTTTGATGGAGACTCTCTGTCTTCTCGCCCAAATATCCTCCGTCAATCTAATCTGATTGCCCTTTCCTACCTGGAATTTAAGCCCATCTTTTAGTTTCCTAGCCGCTTTGTATAAACTCTGTGCCGCCCAAGACGCAGTTGCCGTGCCCTTTGGCTGTTGGCCAATGGTTACCGGGTCTCTTCTTTCTCTTTTTCCCTTTTTCTCACTTTTTCATCTCATTTACCAAACTATTGAAATAATAATTTAAAAAACTTTAATACTCACATTTACCTTCTTGACCATTGGATCGATTTTTGTGTTAAGAGTATTTCTAATTATTTTAGTACAATAAACCTTGTTATTTATAATTAATAATTGATTGTTTCACTAATATCATATTCTGTTTGCATAGTATTAATTAAAGTAGCAGATGCACGAAAATTATTTAATGGGGTCCAAATGCATTTGATAAATTTTATGGGGTCAATTAATAAAAAGTCAAAGATAGAATTTGGAAAATTATATATTTTACATACAAGAGAAAATATTCTACATTCAAATTCAAATGAGGTCAAAGAACCTCACTTAACATAATGTTGTTCCGCTGCTATAGCTTAGTTTATTTCTAATTAAATATAACCTTATATTGTTACTTAAGTTAAAAGATTAATGTTTAAAATATTCAATCCATTCTATTGTCTTTATCTTGCCATAAAAATTTTAATTTCACTTCATTTGATCTAAAGAAATCTTACTAAAATGTCAGTCGATAGGGCAATTTGGTCATTTGATCTAAAGAAATCTTACCAAAAAAAATCCTCATTTTTTTGAAGCATTTTTTTTAAAAAGTAATTAAAAAATGTTCAATACTTATAACTAACTCAACTTATAGGGCCCATTTTTATTAATTCGCCCAGGGCCCTCAAATTGTCAGAAATGGCCATGCTTGATCCCAAAAAATATATTATATCACCTTCTACATCGGATCATCCCATGTTTTTAAGGGATCGATAGAGGATAGATAGTGGTTATACGTATAAATAAATATTTTATTTATTTATTTATATAACCTCTATTAGGGGTGTTCATAACCGGGTACCCGAGTTTTCGGGTACCCGAAAGAGCGGCTACCCAAAGTTTCGAGTAGTGAACCAATCAGCCCATGACCCGACCCGATAAAATCGGGTACCGAAGTCACTTCGGGTACTCGATTTTACCGGGTCGGGTTCTCGGGTACCCGGATTATGAAAGTTTTTTTAAAAAACACAAGATTTTACCGGGTCGGGTCTCGGGTACCCGACTACCAAATTAAAGAAATATACTTTAAAATATATTATTATTCCATAAAATTTTTTTACTTGAATTTTTTTTTTTAAAAAATTACGGGTCAACCGGGTACCCGACTAGTGCATTGCCCGACCCATTACCCGACCCGACACTTATGGTTTTTAGCTGGCCGGGTACCCGGCCCGAAAATTTTGAACATTTTTTAAAAAATACCCGACAATAATTAGCGGGTCGACGAGTCATCGGATCGGGTTTTTTTTTAAACACCCCTACCCTCTATCTATCCTCTATCATTAAGATCAAATTTTCATCATAATTCAAATCAATTTCCATCACAATTTGAGTCGTTTAGAAATCGATTGGTGGTAATATTAGTGGTAGTTGCTGAGAAACAATTAAAATAAAGACAACAATAAGCGAATAATATCATAAACGTTCTTAGAGAGGCAGCCATTGAAGGCTTGAAGCTCTATTTTTTTGGGTAAGTTCTACCTCCTCCGCTCCTTAATAATTACAACACTTTGACAAAAAAGCTCTCACATATTTAGTGTTGCAACTATTATAGAGCGTGGGTCAGGATCATGTGAGAAGACCTCTTTAGGTGAGAAGGTTGTTTATGTGAGAATATCTAGAGCGTTGATTCAGTGAGATCTAATGGTTAGGATTTAATGGACTAATTTTTTTTTAATTAAAAAAACTTACGTAACTAACCCTATTTGTTAGGGGATAAATAAAAAAAATTAATTTTCTATAAAAATAATTAAAATTTATTTTTTTATATAAAAAATTAAAATTTTATTTTTTATCAAAAAAAAACTTAAATATATGTTTTATAAAAAAATAAAAAAAAAATTAAAATTTGGAATGTGTTAAACTGTTATCTTCTCATATAGTCAATTAGTCATTTAGAATTTAGAACTTGTTATATAAAATTTAGAACATATCATATAAAATTTAGAATATGGTTAATAAAATTTAGAACATTCAAAAGTTATTTTATTTTTATTTTTTACGAGTTCCATAGATCAATCTCAATACAAAATATTAAGAATATTTTGAAATAATATTCAATTCAATTGTTCAAGTATATATTTTATTATATTTTATTTTGTATAAAAGGTCAATAATTATATTATAATTGTACCATTTTATTTATTTTTGAAAAAATAAGTTTATTCAATTTCAAACTTATTGTATACAGTTTTGAAAATATCTTACAAAATTTAGAACATGATGTATAAAATTTTTAATATTTCATCTACTTAAAATAAATCAAACAATAAACTACTTTAAAATATGGCTTTTTAATATTTTAAGCACACATACACATTAGAATATGATGACTTTGTAACATGATTTTTTAAATTTAGAACATGGTGTATAAAAATTAGAACAAAGCTTATAAAATTTTGAACATGGTGTAAAAATTTTAGAATATGACTCATAAAATTTTGAACATATTAAGATGTACTTCCAAACAAAAAAATGAAGTAGAATTTTAGATTAAAAAAACTAGATTTTATATATAAAAAAATAGATTTTTTTAAAAAATAAAAAATCAGGAAAAATGTTTTTAATTTTTTTTTTATAAAAAAAAACAGATTTATTTATTAAAAAATAAATAAAAAGGCAAATTTTTTTTAAAAAATAAATATATGATTTTAAAAAAAAATGCGTAACAATTTTTTTATTAAAAAAAACAGATTTTTTAAACAAAAAATCAGAAATATACTAATCAAATTAAATTACTAATTTGCCCTTACTAAAAAAATAAAGATCAAATATCAACTCTTAGATCTAAAATTGTCAGTGGTGGAGATGTTTTCTCACATAAAAACCCTTTTCACCTAAAGTACCCTTTCTCACACGATCCTATTCCTATAGAGCGTAGGAAGTATTTCATTTCTTATTTTTGCTTTTGGGTATTTTTCTAAATGCCCAACTACGTGAATTGTATGTCTATGATAATCTATACATGGTCAACTACGCGTAGAATATGTACACTTAAACTATTAATAAAAACACATTTTCTTGTTAATCAATTGCAATTACTGAGAATGAAGTCATGGCCTAGTGGTTAGGCCGGGCTTCAGAATTCCAGGCACGAGGTCCTGCACTAGGGTCCGGTTCTAAGGCCTAAGTATCCCACAAATTATCCTAAAAAAAATTGCAATTACAATTCTGGGAAAATAATTTTGGCAGTTCCCAATTTGATTTTGGCACTCCTTCCCTCTCACATGAATAGTAACATTGAGAAGTGCTAAAATCAAATTGAGGAGTGCCAAAATCACCCCCACAATTCTGTTAATGATTCTGTAAGAATCATTCAGTAATGATTTGTAGAATAGTGTCCCACACCCATAGCTTCATATTTTTTTTAATAAACTCAATTTATAAACAAAAAAAACATACAATATATATATTACCTTTATTAGTTCTTTGATTTAAAAGTATAATGGAAATAATTTGGGGATTATGTTACCCCTTGAAAACGGTAAATATTACTTATGGCATTCACCAAACAGGTTGAAACGTAAAATGATTTCACTAAAAATTATTTTCCTTATTTTACACTGTTTAGTTGGACTGAAAATTGAAATGGAAAAGTTAGAGTGTAAAATGGTTTTACACTATTGTTTAAAACATTTTCCTCCCAAAATCAAATGAAAACTGTTTTCCATTCTCTAGTCTCTATTCTCATAACTCATTTTCCATTCAACCAAACAACGGAAAACTCTTTTGAAAATGAGTTTTTCGTTGTAAAATGATTTTCATAGAATTAAAATCATTTTATATTGAAAATGTTTTACGCCCTAATCCGTTTCAAACATTCGATTCCTCCTAAAATTATTTCTACAGCTTAGTTTCCATAGTCCTTCCCCTATTCTTTGATGTTCTTTTAACCCCATCTTAGTATGTACTCCCTCCGTAACGAATTAATTTAATTTCACCATTTGTTTTTTCATGCATTTTGAGGAAGCGATTTAAGGGTGTAAACGATCAAATTAATCAAA
This sequence comes from Salicornia ramosissima, assembly GCA_951394345.1. NCBI lineage: Eukaryota > Viridiplantae > Streptophyta > Magnoliopsida > Caryophyllales > Amaranthaceae > Salicornia > Salicornia ramosissima. The sequence continues at coordinate 3,763,705 of OX596240.1, read as the reverse complement.
AATAATTTTAATATTAGTAACTTATAATCACATTTTTGTTTACACTAAAACCATTTTGATTAATTCATTCGTTTACACCCTTGAATCACTTCCTCAAAATACGTGAAAAAACAAATGGTGAAATTAATTCGTTACGGAGGGAGTACTTGAATGGGAAGACCAATCTTTCCATGAAATGTGCACTCACCCCTTTCTATACCTTTACTTAGCTGAATTATGTTTTTCTTTTTCATTCTTTCCCAAATATTCTTTGTGATGGATTTGTTAAGTAAAGACAAAATTAGACAATTCTCATTCAAATGTACAAAGTTTTACATTATGGATTAGTTTGGTTGGATGTAAAATATTTTCAATGTAAAATGATTTTTATAGAAAATAAATTACATGTTTCACACTACTTTATAAACCAAACAACGTAAAATTAAAAATATCATAAAATAGTTTGCTAAGAAAATGTTTTACGCCATAACAAACGACACCTAGATAATACTCAGGGATGGAGTGGTTTTGTATTTGGTTTAATCACTAAAAAATAAAATGAAATTAGAGACGGAATTTGCAACGGAATTGTAATTTTGTCGCAAAATTGAGACAGATTTAAAATTTTTGTCTCAAAACGAAAGAAATCCATCTCAAATTTGAGCATATTTGAGACGGATTAGTGAGTTTTTCTTCTCAAAAAATTTGCGACACCTTCTATGGAGAAGGATGGGTAAAATCCGTATCAAAATCACTATTTGGGACGGATTTTCCCCATCCATCTCCGTAGTAGGTGTCACCAATTTTTTGAGACTAAAAATTCGATATTACGTCTCAAATTTGAGATGAATATCTTTGGTTTTAAGACGATTTTTCTAAAATTTGTCTCAAATTTGCGATTACTATTCCGTTGCAAATTCGTTACTAAATTTATTTTATTTTGTAGTGAATTAGTCCTCTTTTGATCATTCAAAACCCATACCAAGTCCTTATGCATTTCCTTTGACCCATGCTCAGCCCCTGAATTTCTATTGTACTTGAAGTCTTTAATTTACCTTCCACTAATATTGTTGTACATGATATATGATTGTTTTATTTGGACTTCATAAAATTCTCAACATGTTTATTTATCAAAGACAAGAAAGAACTCACATTGTCATTCCAAAAGCACAATGACTAAGCAACAATTATTTTTGTAATATTTATCTTATTAATTGAGAAGAAAGAAAACATAAAAGCAAGAGTGTTTGAGTGTTCTACTAAAGAAGGTCAATAGAAGGGAGTAATTAATTATGAGTTTAAATATAGAGAAAGTATTGTGTCAGACCAGTCCGACATAAGGTTACTGTCAGACCAGTTCAACTGGACCTGGACACATATTGTCAAATCTGGACAAGTTTTGTTGAACCTGGACACATGTTGGTAAACCTGGACATGTATTGGTAGACCTGGACACATATTTGTAAACCTGAACACAAATTTGTAAACCTGAAAATATATTTGTAAACCTGGACACATGTTGTTGAACCTGGACACATAGTACTGAACCTGGACACATATTGTTGAACCTGGACATAAATTTGTAAACCTGATGAAACTTATTGAACCTGAAAACATATTGTTTACCCTGGACACATGGACCTGGACACATATCGTAAAATCTGGACATATATTGTTGAATCTGGACACATGTTGTTAAACCTGGACAAGTATTGTTAGACCTGGACACATATTTGTAAATCTGAACACAAATTTGTAAACCTGAAAATATATTTGTAACCCTGGACACATAATATTAAATATGGACACATAGTATTGAACCTGGACACATATTGTTGAACCTAGACATAAATTTGTAAACCTGGTAAAACTTATTGAACCTGTAAACATACCATGGACGCATGGACCTGGACACATATTGTTAAATCTGGACATATATTGTTAAACATGGACACATATTATTGAACCTGGACACGTGGTGTTGAGTCTGGGCATAAAAAAATACAAGTGTTGGACGGTCCGACGGTCGGACCGTCCGACACAATACTTTCACTTTAATATATGACTTGAGTTCAAGTTCAAATGAGAAAGAGTCAGAGAATCAAGAGTTGGATGTGGGTGAACATTTATCTAGGGGGTAAGATAAGTTGTTGAGTGTGAATTTTTATTTCCTTAGGCTGATTAATAACATTCGTAGGGTAGAAGGATGTACACTCCTCGAGTTGATTCAGACCTTGTTAATTTAAATTTGTTTATGCATTCTACTTTTTATTATTGGTTTGGGACACTCTTGAATTGGAATCTGTGCATTGCAACATTACCAATGAGATTTGGGACATTCTTGAATTGGCATTTGAAGGAACCAATGAAGTAAAACATTCAAAAAAATTGTTTAAATATGATGCTTTTAACATGAACAAAGACGAAATTGTTAATGATTTATTTATTAGATTTATGATCATAGTAAATGATTTGAAATCTCTCAGAAAACGCTTTGCTGATAAAGATCTTGTTAGAAACTTGTTGAGAAGTTTGACGGACTCATGATGTATGACTATAGTAAATGATTTATGACTGTAGTTTCTTTTTTTTATATGTGAAATTAAACTCGGTTTGTTTTAAAAATAAATAAAATAATAGTTTTTTATCATATTTTTCATAAAAATATTCTTCATACTGGTAATTGTTGAGAAAAAAAAGTTAAGAAAATAAAGGAATGATAGAGTAAGGGTGCGTTTGATTCATCTGAAATTGTCTGATCTGGTTTGGTCTGAATTTTTCAGGTTGTAGTTATTATTATATATAGTTATAATTTTTCTGATTTGATCTGGTCTGATCTAATCTGATTTGAATTTTCTGAAAATAAGCACGTACGTGCTTATTTAAGTTGAATCAAATGCACCCTAAATATGTTAATTGAAGAGCGGCCATTATTAAAGCTCGATTATCATTTCTTATTGCTTATGGGCATTTGTTTATAAATACCCAACTACTTGAACATACATGTATGCATGTGTCTATGATAATGTATATAAGGTCAACTACATACGCGTAGGTTATACTTAAAATATAGATGTATAAATAATGCATTTACTTGGTAGTTAATTGCAAGTTACAACTATGTCAATGGTTTTGTTAGCATCATTATTCGTTAATGATTTGATAAAGTAAACAAGAAACATCTTTGTTTGGAAATTCCAGCATTTGCAATGGTTGTATCTCGTAAAAGTCAGCCCATATGATTTCAACATCCAATATTGATCAACTTTTTTCTTTCAACTTAAGAAAAAAAATATTATAAATTTCTTTTTACCAATTTTGGAAACAACATATATAGTAATATTGTCGATTTCAAAGGATTATCTATCTCGATCAACTGCGAAAAAGGTAAATCTGATTGTTACGGTCCAGGATTATGTTATATAATCAATCAGCTTCAATAAAAGAGTTTCACTACTTGCAACACTATCATCATTTCTCCATTTCAAAGGTTAGTTAGTTTATCAACTTGTTAGAATTTGGGTTTCATTTTGTTTGATTTTATTTTCCAATTGTATCATATACCAAACATCCTTTTTATAAATGCACTTTTTAGATGTGTTAATGGTTATTTGTTGGCACCTTTTTTTTTGGAAAGTTGATCTTGTAGACCAGGCAAGTTTGGCTTGACAATGCATGGGTGCAAATTTATCCATTCGTGTGACTTATTAAGAATTAGGTTTTGCTTATTGGCTTCTCTATTTTATCATAACTTTTAATTTCCATACATGTATATATATAGATTGTGAAAGATTGATAAAATTGACATTCAAATGGTGTTCAATTCATGCCTCACACCAATGAACTAATTTGTACTCATGAGGAAAAAAATCACAACATCAATGGTCTAATTTTTCCTTCCTCATGAGCATCCTCAATTCTCCTCAAGATTTGAGGAAAAAAAAATCTGCCCAAATGCTGACTGGACTCGGCAAAAACCAAAAAAACAAAAACAGTAAGTTTACGTGATTGTGGCCTTGTGGGTGCAGGCGGAAAAAAAAAGGAATCTGCTGACTGGGCACGTCGTCAGTCAGCCCAATCAGGGCGTGACACGTGTCCCAATCAACAAATCAACCAATCAGATTTCAGCTACTTTATCACAACGGCTCTATATTTGTAACGGCTATTTGGACCCCGAAATTAATTTTTTAAAAAAAAAACACCAACATTCTTATTTTTTTTTCTCTATAAATAGGCATCCATTTTGATATATTTTGGCACACTTCAAAAATCTCAAAAATCATAAAAATCTATTATTAATCTCAAAGTCTACCTCAAAGACTTTAATTTCTCAAGTAAGTGCTTTCTCCTAGTAATTGTTATTAATAATTATCATTAATATATACTACTGAGAATGTAGAAAAAAAAAATATTTTAGATTTGTTTTGTTGTTGTTTTAATTTTTTAAATTTACTAAATTATCACTCATAATTTATTACATCATAATTTAATAAATATTAAAAGTATAATTGTGTTAAAATATTAAAAGATGATGTGTAATATGGTGGTGTATAGGAAATAGTAGAAGAGAGAGTGTTGAGGAATTTTTTTTGTTTACCATTGGTGTGGTGAAAAAGTTGTACAAGAGGAAAAATGGGTTGGAAAGAGAGAGAAAGTAGTAGAGAGAGTTGTGAGGAGTTTTTTTTCTAACCATTGGTGATAGTGCTCTAAGTTTCATCTATTGTCTTCGGTGGATAACAGAAAAGAAAATTTGATTCTAATAATTCAAACTAAAGGCCGAGTAGTTTGCTCAAAATAATCTCACCTAGTGAATTAATTATCTTTTTAAAATAGGTCAGATTTTGGGTTCGATGACCCATTTCAAGGATGTTTCTTCTATGGTCATCGGAAAAACGACCACCGAAGTCAAAAAAATAATTAGATTCGACTTTTTAAATAAAAATATTTTTTTTTTTGTAATATTGATTCATTTTTAATGTTTTTGGATTTATTTAAATTAATTTCATATTTTTAATTTAACTTTTAAATGATCAAAATCTAAAATTAATTTAGGTAAATAAAAAAAATATTAAAAATGAATTAATATTACAAAAAAAAAAAATTTAAATGTATATTTTTATTTAAAATAAAATTCAAATCTAATTACCAAAATCAACTACTCCCTCCGTTCCCATTTGTTTGTCCTATTTGACTTTGCACATATGTCAATACACTTGTTTGACCGTAAATATCTTTTATTCTATATGTGTAAAAATTATAATAATTGGATATTAATGACGTACTCATTGAGACGAATCAAACAAGACCATACATGACTATATTATGTTTTATATGTTCAGAGTAATTTAGAAGATTCTCTCATCTTATGAATAGTGTAAGATTCCAAGCAAGACAAACAATTGGGAACGGAGGGAGTAATAAATTAACATAGATAATGGACGGTCTAGATTTATTTGACTTCGGAGGCTGTTTTTTCGACGATCGTAGACGAATTTTCACCATCTCATAAGAAGATAAGTGTAAAAGTGGAATTATTTTGAAATTAATTGAAGGTGGGATTATCGGACTCATTTTTTCCTAACAAAAATTGATTTATTTTGTTTGTTTATTGTTATTATTATTGTTGTTATTATTGATAGAAGAAATATTAAATATTAGTTTCTGTAAATATTTTTGGAAAATATTCTTGTACCCTGTTATTTAGGAGAGTTAGGTATGCAAATTCTAGTCTTGTATTCTATATATTTGAATGATGAATGGAGAACAAGGTCGAGGAGTTTACTACTCTCTCCGTTCCCATTTGTTTGTCCTATTTGACTTTGCACATATGCCAATGCACTTGTTTGACCGTAAATATCTTTTGTTGTATATGTGTAAAAATTATAATAATTGGATATTAATAACGTACTCATTGAGACGAATCAAACAAGGCCATATATGACTATATTATGTTTTATAAGTTGAGAGTAATTTAGAAGATTCTCTCATCTTATGAATAGTGCTAAGATTCCAAACAGGACAAACAAATGGGAACGGAGGAAGTACAATTTACCATGCATGGCCTGGTATCACAACTAGGTTAAAGAGAAAGAAAGAGAGAGAGAGAGAGAGAATTTAAAAAAAAAATGTCTAATAATCGTTATACATAAAAATTAACGTAAGTAGCATTATTTTTTTGCAGCAAAAATGAGCGCGAATGGAGGTCCGGGAGGCAATGCATTTCATGGAGGTCATGGAGGAGATGGAGGCGACGGAGGGACTGTTACAAGCAATAGTAACAATAACAACAAAATAATAATTGCAGTTGTTGTTGTAGGAGTTGTTGCCGTAATTAAAATAATTATCTTAGTCATTTGGTTGAAACGAAGACGGGGTGACGACTCTTTTGGCTCTTATTTCTTCACTTCCCATTTTTTAAAATCTGATAAAAAATTTATGGGTTTTTCCCAGTTATATCCATGAGGTATTGGGATTTCCCAGCTGTAGCCATGAATTTTGAAAAATTTCTGTTATACCCATGACGTTTTTAAAAATTATTAACGATAGCCAACAAACATGATAATAGCTAACATGGTTAAGCCGTTAAGAACAAACTAACATTAATTTTCACCACCACAACTACCAAATCAACCTAACAAAAGTCCACCACGCCCCCACCTTTTTTTGCAAAGTAAATGGTGCTAACGTTTGTGACCTATAATTATGTTTTTTGGCTACAATTAATTTTTTTTACAAACCTCATGGGTATAACAGAAAATTTTCAAAATTCGTGGCTACAGGTGAGAAATCCAAATATCTCATGGGTATAACTAAGAAAAACCCAAAATTTATTTATACAATGACTGTTAAATGATTATGTCTTTTTTTTTAATTTTTTTTTTTTGTTATTGCAGGTAAAAAATTCAGAAAAAACGAAACACAATCTGTTGATGTTAACGTAGTACATCTTGAAGATCAACAAGATGATGACGTCATTATGAAAGAAGTGCTTCGATCATAGTATACACAATTGAATCCCTCAATAAGGAATTTACATTTTGGTTAATTGAAGTGTGTTTTAAGTTTAGTTTTAATTTAGCAAATTGGATTGGTATATTCTATAGTTGTGTGAATGTGTGGTGTGGAGAGGTTATTACTCACCCAATTGAGTTGTTCTCTTGTATGAAAATTCATGTATGTTACCATGTATATATAATACACTAATTAATCACCCGTTTGTTTATTGGTGATAGATTGTGGTAATCAAGCCTATATGTGTCCAGGAGAAGCATGACAGCTGCTTTGGGCCTCCATTTTTTAAGCCTAGTAATAATACTCCCTCGTTTTAGTTTGTTTAATTTGTTACGTATTTTGTTTTGGATATTTGTTTTTAAGCTACCGTATATTTTGAATAAATTCCATTTTTGGTTTGGAAGAATGGACTAATAATTAGTGGTGAGCAAATCCATGTATCCGGTTTTTTTAATGGACCGGAACCAGAACTAGAACCACTAGGTCCGAAATATATGGAACCGGAACCGGTCCAACCGAGTAACAAGTTTATGGAACTGGAACCACCAGAGTTATTTAAAAACTCTATTGGATCTAAACATCATTTTTATTGGATTACCTAAACTTTCGGATTCGGTCTAATGGGTCGTTCAGTCGGTAATGGATCGAACCGTGTTATTTTCAGGTCGATTTTTTCGGTTAGGTTTTTTTTTCCAAGATATAAACTATACTTTTTGCAAATTTTTTTTATAAAAGTTCTTGAAAATATATTTAAAAAAATATACAAATAGTTGTTTTATAGTTATATACCACTTCGTTCCAATTTAGTTACATTGCTACATTAACTTTTTCAAATCTCCCGATACTCGACTTTAAATAAAAATATCTTGAACTACGAATAATAAAAAATTATAAAAATTATATACGCCGTTTTTGAAAAGTACATGTTGAGAATAATTAAACTAGACCCATCATTACTACGTTTTTCCTTACGCTTATAAAACTAGTTAGAAGCAGTCAAAGACCACATGCGAACAATGTTACAGGTCAAAATATAGCAACTAAATTGGGATAGAGAGAATAACTATTTATACGTTATTTTTAATTTTTGCAAATTTTTCAGCAAAACTTGCTTTTAAAATAGGTTCAAATGTTCAATTTGTCTCACCAAATAATTTGTAGGATTATTCTCATTAGTATACTTAAGAATTTGCATATTCCCAGTAGTATACCTAAGTTTTAAAAAATTCCAGTGGTATACTTAAATAACTAATGAAATTCAATAATCACTTTTAAAGGCTGTTTCAGGCCATTAACTATCACTTATTCAATAATCAACTTTTGAAAAATGCATATGACCACTAAGCAAATATATAAAGATTTAGATGTAGTGAGTGGTTGTTGAAGTGTTCTCGTTTCAATATTATATAGTAATGCAGGATGCAATAGTATGTAATGTTTATATATACATTTTTTATATAGTAAATTAAAGAACTACTGAAGTATAATAATAATTATTTAGCATGCATAATTTTAATATTTGTAAATAAATATATAGCGTTTTACTGCGAAATAAGTTTTTTTTTTTAAAAAAAAAAAATTAACAATGCACACTCTTTGCATATAAATGAACATTTTATTTATATTAATGAACATTCTATTCATATAAATGAACATCATGTGTAAAATGTTGAATATTTGGTGCTTGTAAGCAGGTGCATATAGAGCTATATGACCCGGTTCCATGATTATATAACAATTGAAGGTTCAAGTGTTAGCAGAAGGATAATTTTGCAAAGGTTCCAACATGATATAACAATGAGAAAGTATTGTGTCAGACCGGTCTGACAGTAACGTTTCTGTCAGACCAGTCCACTGGACCTGGACACATATTGTTGAATCTGGACACATATGTGTTTAACCTGGACACATGTTGTTAAACCTGGACTTGTATTGGTAGACCTAGACATATTTGTAAACCTGAAAACAGAACTGACCACATTTGAAACCTGGACACAATTTGTAAATCTGATGAAAAGTTGTTAAACCTGGACAAAATGTGGACAAATATGGACAAACCTGGACAAATCTAGACAAATCTGGATAAATTTGGACAAACCTGGACTAATTGTAACGACCCGACTTTTTGGACGTGTCGATTGACGAAGGGAAATCGACAAACGGATCATTACCAATGTAAAACAAACTATAAATGAAACTATTCATCGGAAAATAGATACTTTTATTAAATAATCAAATATTATCCAAATCTAACTCAATATCCTTTAATACATAAATTAACTTAAAACTGTCCCAACATGCTGGGATCATAAAATAAACTAAGCAACTAAGGTTTATTTAAACTAAGTCCTCAGCCACTCAAGCCCATCCATCGAAGCCCGTTAATCTGCAGCATCTTCTCCTGAAACTGAGGGGGGGGGGGTCCACCGTCAGTAGCGAGTAACTAGGTTGTCCCATTTAATCGAGGGACCACCAAACATATAATATCATAGGAAAGCACATAAAAACCGTACAAAAACTTAATACATGCTTTACATACAATCATACGAAATACGTGTAAAAATACGTACAAAATACATATACATATACGTATAAAATACCTGCAGAAATACGGTTAGAATACATAATTTCTACGTATAATGTACGTACAATTAACCCTGCATTATACGGTTAGAAATACGTATAAAAATACACTCATCAACCATATTCATACATACGCATACATTCATACATACAAAATACAGAATCACAGCGGAAGTCTTATATCATTCTAAATCATATACTTATAGTATAATATCATCATAACTTATATTATTCCATATTCCCTAAGTCATAACTTATATCTTATCTTGTATCCTATGTTATATCATAACATAAATATTATATATGTATATCATAACCCAAACTTTCCATCAACTTATATTATAACTTATCATATATCATAACCTATGGTTTCATAATCTTATCTTATCATATTCATTTCATAACCTTTCATATACTATATTTTGTCGTCTCATATACTTATCTTATCATAATCATTTCATAACGTATCGTATCTTCCATTCATATTCATATCATGGCTTTCATTTTATTTCATATCATTATCATATCAAATCATATCAAATCATATCATTCGTTGGACCGGTCACTATAACTCGTTGTGGATCTCGTGTTTCACCACAACTTTCCTAGAACATGCCGGGGTGAGCTCGTGTACTCAACCCGTAGCGGATCTCGTGTTTCACCACTAAGCCTAAGCTATGGCCATAACCCCTGATAGCAGCTCGTGTACTACTACTAGACGACTACATATCCTAAGACCCAGAACTGCTCGGGGGAGCTCGTGTACTCGTCCCAATTGAGCAGTGGCTTCGACTTAACCCAGTCTGACTACTCGGGTCATCAGGTGGGCGTCCTTATCATATCTTATATCTTTAATTATTATATCATATCATATATTGGGAAATACTAGGTGACCGTAATAGGAAAATGAAATGTTCGGAGTCCCAGGAAAAAGAGGTGCGGCACGTATATTGGCCACCTTAAATACCAAGTCTTTCCTAGCCAGAGACCGAAACATAACATGTATAGCTATTACTCTGTTTCCTTTCTTATCCCTAGTAATATCTTATGCGATTCAAACTTTATATTATGCTATCTTTAATATTTTATTGTAATTTTTACAACTTATCCCCTCGGATACTAACCTTAATATTATTGCTAATATTTTTTCGTAAACATTATTAATAATATTATTAATAACCGAATATCCTAATAAGAACATATTATTTATCCCTTCACTTTACAACTTATCCCAATAATTTTATAAGTCCAAAAATATACTAAAATCCCTTCTTAATAATTGTCCCATTCGACATTTAGAGTACAACTAAATATTGTTGATCTAAATTAATTAATTATAATTTCTAAATAACTAATTATTCAAAATAAAATAATTATTCAAACTTGTTGCAACCACCTCCTAAATTCATAGTCAAAAATCCTAACTTTGTTCTAACTATACTCGACATTTTAGGGGACTTAAACCAGAATTTACATTTTAATTCCTTTAATTATTTTAATTAATTAATCATGAAAAATACATAAAAACAAGATAAAAATTCTATGCTTTAAAAATTAGAGGCACTCGACATATTCTTCAAAAACACCGAAACTAGCATAATAAAATTTAATTAACATCAATAGATCATGCAAGTTTAATTAATCAAATAAATCATGCCATAATCAAAACATCATCAAAATAATCCATAAACAAGATAAAAATCAGATTTTAAATACCTAAAAAAAATTATTCTAATCACTCGACAAACACATGCTATAAGAACAAAAATTAAATCTTTTAAATCAAGGCTTTAAACAAGTAAATATACAAATCATAATCATCCAATTAATCCACAAAAACACCATGGAAACATCATCAAAATATACATGTTCATCACGGCATTCACTCGACATTATGAACAAAAATTCGAAAAGAAATTTACATGTTTAAACATATGATTAAATAGATTAAGTCATGCTTAACTGTACATAAACATACCAAGATTTACATAGAATACATGTTATATCAAGGGGAAGAATATCATGAAATAAACATCACAAGGTTCGAAATTTCAGAATTATACAACTCCTAAATTCTACAAATTTTCATGATACAAATCCTAATTTACTATATGTTTTTTTTTCTACCCTTTAATTAAATGGAAAAGCGAAGTTACCTTAAACGCTAAAATTTCCAAGGCAAAAATTTCACTCTTTAGTGAAATTCAGTTCGGCTTTTTGAAAGAAGAGGAGGAGAACAATAATTTTTTTTTAGGGTTTATGAAAATATTAGCAATTAGGAACTAAGTGAGTGAATTAGGTCCTATTTATAGAAAACAAAACAAGAAAAACAAACCCTCAACTTAATGGTAGGGCTGCCGTGAGAGAGGGAGCAAGCAAGGGAAAAGTTGAGAAAAAATGGGGTTGACTAACTAAGTTGGTTAGGGAGATTTGAATGGGTTTAATAAACTAAATTAATTAAACAACTCATTTTTTTAAAATAAAACAAAAGAGTTAAAATGGACCCATCCAGCCATATAGGCCGGCCAAAGAGAAGAAAGAAAAGAAAGATTGGGTCTTGGCCCAATTTGAGGAAAAAGTTGGACTAAAAATGAAAAACAGTCCAAATTACATGGCCTTTCGGACTTAGAATTGAACATACAACATTAATAACCGCGAAATTTTCTGGCCCAAATTTCGGGTTATTACACTAATGTTGACAAACCTGGACAAATGTGGACAAACCTGGACAAATATGGACAAACCTGGACAAATCTAGACAAATCTGGATAAATCTGGACACTTGGACAAATTTGGATAAATCTGGACACTTGGACAAACCTGGACTAATGTTGACAAACCTGGACAAATATGGACAAACCTGGAGAAATCTGAACAAATCTGAACACACCTGGACAAACCTGGATACACATTGTTAACCCTGGATACCTATTTGTAAACCTGGACACCTATTTGTACACCTGGACACATATTATTTAAACATGGACACATATTGTAAAACCTGGACACATTTTGTAACTAACTTGGACAAAATATAACCTGGATACTTTTTTTTTTGCATTTTGAGGCCTTTAGAGACCTCGTTTGGCGATTTCCAGTGGCCAAATCTCCTTCGGGTATTTGCAACTGCGTTCGTCTCGAAAAATTAAACAATTTCGACATATTATATGCCCTAATCCGACACCCGAGCGCAAAGTTATAGCCTCCCGAAGTTTTTCACTATTATAATTATGAATATGGGTCAGCCGTCTAACCAAAGTGTTTGATCAGACCGTCTGACCCAATACTTTCTCTATAACAATTGTATGTTCAAATGTCTTGTTTCCATGTACGGACGACAATGTCAATAAACGAAGATATGTGCAAGGATGGTTGATTTTGCAATAATACAAAACATTTTATTTTCTTTGGTTGTTCTCAAGGATTTTAAACTCATGTATTAGCAATCAAGCTTATGGAACAATATCATGTTTATTGGATGTCCAATCATCGGATGTTTCTCCTGTGGTTAGAGATGGCGAGCTGAGCTCGAATTTTGCTTAATTAGCTCGGGTCGTGTTTATTTTTGTGATTATTTCTTTCATGAACAATTTGATTTTTATCTTGTAAATCAAGCTTTTATATAGGCAAGAATATATACATCCCCTACACATAGAATTCAGTCACACGAACATGAAAACTATCCTAATTATAATTAATTATGGCTAAACAAAAAAATAGTACATAAAAGTTTATGTAATCCTACGCCTAAAATAGGAAAAAAAAAACCTCAATTGAGAGGTAAAAACCTATAGGCAAAATACTAAAAACATTAACTATTAATCCTTATTATAATAGGATATCAATTTTTTATTTTTTTTTGAAAAAAGGTTACAAGGAAATCAGGAGTTCTTTCGATCTCTCGAAGAAATAACCTTATTATAATCAATTAGACCAATATTGCATTAATACATAAATTTTCAAACAAAAGGATAACTCAATTAATTGAAAAATAAGTAGTTTCATTGGAGTCTCAACACACTATCGACCACTAATTGCCGTGAGAGAAATTTGATTAACAGAACCTTGTTCTTCAGAGCTTTTAATGATATCTTCAGAAGAAGAAGCATTCATTTGAATAAATCCAGGTTGTGTTGGGTAAGGAAGCTCCATAATATCATTAACATCAAGCATCGAAACCAAAGCCGAGGCAGTTGGCCTATCTTTAGGTTTTTCTTGCACAGATAATAGCCCTAATTGTATGCACTTCAAGATCTCATCTTTGGAACTTGCATTATCTAGAATTGTTGGATCAATCAATGATTGTATATCATTCTCATTCCATAATTTCCATGTCTGAAATAATCAGCAAAGAAGTTTATATAAATTTGTTGTTAATAAATCTAACATGAGAAAAATAAACTCTTAAGATTGCGACATACATGTGCTAAAAGACCCAAAGATTCATAATTCCGAAAGCTACTATTTTTTCTACCGCTGACAATTTCCAGCAATAGCACTCCCAAGCTATATATATCGGATTTCTCTGAATAAAGTCCTTCCATTGCATATTCCGGAGACATATAGCCACTGAAAATACATACGAGTACGTAAAGAGTCTCAATACTTCATTATTTCATCAAATAAAGTAGAAAACAAAAAAAAAAAGGCTCAAGTAGTTTGAGATTTTTAATTTCTTGTTCCACGTTGAAGTAATTTCTTGTTGTGATAATTTTCAATTTTTCACAAAGAAATTAAAATCAGAGCATTTGCTCGAGAATTATCTAGTACTCCCCCGCAATATACTTTGTATAAGGCTTAGCCACACATAAAAGGCACCAGTATACAATGAAATATATTTCTCCTCTGGTGTTGTTCATATTTAATTTTACCATCTATATATTATTGATTGAATATAATGAAATGTTGTACGAGTATATATAAGATTATGAATCACTCCTTCCTTTTTTTTTTATAATTTGATTATTTGGTTTCCGTCAAAATTAATTAAGAAACTAAATGATCGATGATTATAAAAATAAATGATGATATAAACTGTGCATAAAAGTAAGAGAGATAATATTTCACCAAAAAAGTAAAAGAGATGAAGTAATAATGTAACATTTAAGTAATGTGGAAAGTGGTCAAATTAAATAATTAAAAAACGACCCAAAGTGAGCAAATTTAAAAGGAGAAAAACATAGAAGGAGTATTAATCAGTGAATCAAATTACTATTTTTGTGAGGTTTACATCTTCTCTGCCTTTTCATTTAGAATACACAAGCCTACCTTATAATGTACTCCGTAAGACACCAATCTTAATGGAGAGCATATTAAATGGTGCAGAGCGTAAACATTGGTGATCTTTTAGGTTCCCCATTTCAAAAATAAGGGAAAAGAGAAAGTTCCTACTATTGCTTGTAGCATTCTATTTGAACCAAAATAAAGGGAGGTAAATTAGAAGGGTAGGTTCCATTTACTTAAGTAGGTCCACACTCCCTTTAAAAATTAATAAAAAAAAAACAATGTAGGAGGAAAAAATGTGGTTAGGTATAAAAATAGTAGGAGAAATAAGGTAAATAGGGAGGTTAATGAATGTGGGTATGAAATTGTGAAGCGGAAAGTGTATGTAGTGAAGTTAGTGAAAAATGATGTGAACTAATGAGGTTACGAGAGAAAAATTAAGGGGAGGTTGATGAATGTTAAGAGCATCAACAATGATGACCTTCTTAGGTTCCCCATTTCAGAAATAAGGGAAAAGGGAAAGTTCCCACCATTGTTTATAGCATCCTATTTGAACCAAAATGAAGAAGAGGTTCACGGTACATCTCCTCAAGTGGACCTCCCCGCTTTAAAAATGAATTAAAAAATAGGATGGAGAAAACGTGGTGGGGTATGAAAACGTAGGAGAAAGGAGATAGAGGTGTTAATGAATGTGGGTATAAAGTTGTGAAATGGGAAGGGTATGTAGTAAAGTTGATGGAAAATAATTTAGATTAATAAGGTGTGGAGAGAGAAATTAAGGAAAGAATGATGGATGTTGATGGTCTAATGGTCTAAGTCCGCTTTCCTTTCTCACACAATTTACTAATGGGGTTTCTGTTTTTAGCTAGTATAGATATTGTATTCAATTCAAACGATTTAAGAGCTCAATTAACATAATATACAACTGAATGATGATCAAGATGCTTACTAGGTACCAACAATCTTTAAAGTGTTGGCTTGATCTTGTTTGGTCTCGAATATCCTTGCCAATCCAAAATCTGATATCTTTGGATTTAGCTCTTCGTCAAGCAAAATGTTACTTGCTTTAAGATCTCGATGAATAATCTTCAATCTAGAATCCCTATGAAGATAAAGGAGTCCACGACATATTCCATTGACAATGTTAAGGCGCTTCTTCCAGTCCAATTGTTTTTGATGGTGTGAATCTAATCAACAGCATACATATATATATATATATATATAGTGGTTAAATATTTCAAGTGTTATACAAATATATAAGTTTACGTGCAATAAATGATTGTGTTAAAAATAGACTTACCAAAGAGAATTGCATCTAAACTCTTATTCGGCATGAATTCATAAATGAGAAGTTTCTCATCTCTTCCTACACAACAACAACCTAATAGTTTGACAAGATTTTTGTGTTGAAGTTTCGAGATCATAATAACCTCATTCATAAATTCTTGTAGGCCTTGTCCCGATGTTCTTGAAAGTCTTTTCACAGCTATCTCTTGTCCATTTTCCAGTTTTCCCTAAGAAGATAAAATCATGAAAAATGCGACTTTAAACATTCTTTCTATAATGATTTTACAAGCTTATAATTATGTTACCTTGTATACCGGACCAAAACCACCTTCCCCGAGTTTATTGGATTCTGAAAAGTTAGTTGTTGCGAATTCCAATTCTTTAAATTTAAACATTCTTAGATCTTTGAATTCAGCTTGATCCACCCCAGCATCAACCGATGATTTTTTAACTGCAGTAACAAACACTAGATGTCATCATGTCCAGAAATAAAACTTTCATAAGATTAACAAAACAAAAAAAGAAGAAAGTAAAGGAGTCACTACATCGTCTACAAATCCGACTCCAGAAACAGCATGAAAAGACAACAAATAGAACTGCAACAACACCTACTGTGACAGCAACAATAACAATTATTTTTGTATTTCTGCTGCTCATTGCAACTGCAAAACATTACGATAAATTAGATAAGTGATTAAAACAATAGATGAAACAACATCATTCTTCTGTTGTATATATAATATATATGCCAAAGCTAAGATAAATTAGAGAAAGGAAAAATTAGAAATAACCCCCAAATCTTTTCACGTTTTTAGCAATTATCCCCTTTAATTTTATTTTTTTTAATTTAACCCAAACTGATGTTAAAAAGTAGGTAAAAACTGATGTGGCAGAGTCTGAATTGTGGGAGTGAGTCTTTGGGATAAACATGCCCTTATAATAATGACGAATAAACACATAATTATCGAGGATAATGAATCGCTTTCGATTGAGAAAGAAGTTAGCAGAAAGAAAATGGAGGTCATGGTGTTGGTGGTGGCAGGGGGCCGGGTGATCGAAGGAAAGAGAAATAAAACGAAGGCGACGGTGGTGGCGGCAAGGGGTGCAGTGACAAGAGGAGAGAGAAAGAAGATGGAGATTGTGTAGATGAATTATGTTAGTGTATTAATAAACCATGTTAGTGTATTAATTAATTAATAAATATTGTGAAGTTTTTAATTAACAAATCAAAGGTAATATTCCGTTAAATTTAACGGAATATTCTAATCTTGAGGTGATTTGGATAACAGAGGGGAAAGTTTGGGGGGTTAATTTTTTTAAAAAAAAAAATAAAAAATTAAGGGATAATTGCTAAAAAGTGAAAAAGTTTGGGGGTTATTTATAATTTTTCCTTAGAAATTAAAAATGATAAAGCTAGCGGTAATAAACTAACGTACCTATCTCGGAATGAGCCAAACGAATGAATAAATCAGCACCATCATTAGGGAACTCTTGTATGTCTATTAGACTTACATCCCATATCATACAGCCATAACTCTTGCGATATATACCTTCAGGATATGCATATGCTAGGCATGTACAATTTTCCAAGCAAGTTCGCCTACAGTCTTCGTGATCTTTTACAAATGGAAAGCTGCTAATATAAAAAGGAACTTTCATATGTTGTAGCCTCAAAAACCCGTCGCGGTCGGCCTTATTATTATTATTATGTGTTGTATTGCCACATTGCAATGGTGTCTTTCGCACACACCCGCTAGTCCAATTGCCTTTTCTCCATTCGTTGATGTTCTTTGGGTGAAATCCATCCAAGCAATTACATATTGGTGAATCCCTCGAGTTACAACGACCAAAAGGACCACAATATCCAAAAGTATCGCAATCTGATTGAATAGAACCCCAGAAAGTTATCATTTTCTGGGTATCATCATCCCATTTTCTTATGACAAAATTTCCATCATAATTCAAAACCAAGTGTTCTAGCATCGTTTCATTTGCTGGAGAGTATAACACGTCAAGTGTGTTTTCAGTGTCCTTGTACAACATATAAATCATTTGCTCAACCATATTCGGGATACCAATAAAGCCCCTGCCGTTCCATGGGCCTGTTCGCCAATAGAGTTCATCATTGTCCTTGACAATTACATACTCTGTAGCATTTAAGGAAGGAGTCAACCGCATCGCAAACCGTCCATCAGATGGATCTGAAGTGCTCTTCCAGGATCGTAGAAGATCAAACTCATCCTTGTACAAATTGTGGTCTAATGACATGTTGATTGATAGTGTCATCAGTGGCACCAATGTATTCGTGACATGTTCAAAACTCTGCCAAACTATCTTTCCGCCTGCACTTGACAACAAAACAAGATTCCCAGTGTCTCGAAGCTCAGCAATTGTAGTGTTATCCAGATAAGATACATTTGAGGACCATATCACCATGTCGTCTTCACCATCTACTAGTTGAAGATTCCCATCTTCAGATATTTTCAGCACACCTAAAGAGTTGTTTACAGGGTTGTTTCTATTGGCTACCCAAACAACTTCCTTGAAATCTAAATCATCCTTGATATTATACCATATACCAAAATAGCGATTTCTTGTATTACCGGGGCTGAAAAACCCCATCTTGAAACGACCATCACTAGATTCTATGGTTTCAGAGTTGTTTAGAAATCGATTGGTGTTAATGTTGCTAGCTGCTAAGAAAAAATTGAAGCAAAGATAATAAACGAATAATAAAAATGCCAGAGAAGTACTCATTGGAGGTTTTTTTTTTTTTTTTTTGTTCTTTCCTTTTTGGTAATGGGAGGTTTTTTTTTTTTTTTTTTTTTTTGGAGTATCTAACTAAATGAATATATATGCATGATGTGATCATGAGCATGTTATAAATTTCTGTATAATAATATGCATAAAATAAATTATTTGCAAGTTAGTTAATTGCACGTTAATTAGCCTGTGTCAATGCTTTTTCTAACAATAATATATATCATTCGTTAATGATTTGCATAATATATAGTGTATTAAATTAGCTAGTGTCACACGTCCGTGCATGCCTTCATTGATAAAGTAAACGTAGTTATACCAAGTACTATATATATTAATAGCAGCTTTGTCTGCTAGCTAATTGCAAGGCCGTTCCAAAAATATTTGGGGTCCTGTTCTAAAATTGTAATTTAGCATTTTATATTTTAACCAATGCTAAAATTCAATACTATTTTGATAACACATGTATGTATCTCGAAGTTGTTTCATATATAATGATATATATATTTATCTAGAAATATAACAATAACTTGACAAAAGATTATATTTTATAAAGAAAATAGGCCCTTTGAAAAATGAGGCCCTGTACAGAGGGTCTTCTTACACACCTACCCAGCACGACCCTAGCTAATTGCATCATTAATTTACAATGGTTATAAATTGTACTACCTCCCTCCGTCCATATATAATAAGTGTTCCAATTTGGCTGGTGGCACTATTCACATGCATGATAACTTTGACTCTTTTTAATTTTTTTATATATAAAGAAAAACGTGGTCATATGAGATCTCGTTCGATTTGTCTCGACGTGTACTTTCTAAATATATAATTTTTTGTTAAATATAAGTCAATATATTAATATTTAAAGTTGTGTATTGAGAGATGTGAAAAAGCAAATGAATCACTTATTATTAGTGAGGAGAGAGTAAGTGTCAAGCACTATGATTTTAAACTTTAAAGATGCATGTTGGTTTTTTTTTAAGCTATAGTTTAGAATTAGCTATCTTCCTAAAAATAGTCAAATAAAATGTTCAAAATAAGGTGCTGTCATGATATGGTATTTTAAACCACAAAATTTAAGGCAACCAAATTACCTATGGCTATGTTTAGACATATTGGAGGATGGAAGCTTAATTACTGTTATTATTATTTTTTGTTACTATTATTCTTTAGTTTAATTTCTGGCCAGTATTAAGCTCATATGTGTTATTTAGGTCCTGTTTTCAGTGTTTTG
The DNA here is from genome assembly GCA_951394345.1 of Salicornia ramosissima. Classification (NCBI taxonomy): domain Eukaryota; kingdom Viridiplantae; phylum Streptophyta; class Magnoliopsida; order Caryophyllales; family Amaranthaceae; genus Salicornia; species Salicornia ramosissima. The sequence continues at coordinate 3,743,628 of OX596240.1, read as the reverse complement.
GGCCAGTTGTGTAATCCTCTCTCTTATTTTCTTTTTGGGCCTATGTGTCCTTGGGTCCCATTCTGTAGGGCTACTTGTAAGCAATAGGGGCGGGCAAGAAAAGCCGTATCCGGTTTCCGATCCGGTACCTGATTTTTTTACCTGAAAAAGCGGATACCCGATCCGGTTTTTAAATCCGGATCGGGTACCTGGTTTGTAAAACCTGATGCCGTGTCGGATCCAGGTCGGGATTTTTTAAAACCGATACCCAGTATCCGGTTTTAATTTTTAAAAAATAATTTTTTATTATTAAAAAATAGTTTTTTATTTTAATTTAAAAGTAGTCATTCCTCAAACTTTCATATGAAAGATCTTGGAAACCTAAGGTATTTCTTAGGGATTGAGGTTGACAGATCCAATCAAGGCATATTCTTATTTCAAAAGAAATATGCACAAGATATGAGTCTTTAAATCAGCCTATATATGCAAGAACACTTGAAATGCTTCCAAATTTAGCCAAATTATTCAAGAAAACAAATAAAACACAACATTATTGAAGCAAACCATGAAATAAGCTAATTCTATACTAAAAGACTAAAAACCAATGAAATAAAGTCTAAAAAGGCCCGAAAGACAAGTGAAACGAAGCCGGAATATGAGTCCAAAATGGATCGATCAACTTTAAGAAATCCGATGTATATAGCTTGGGAGTGTTATTGCTGGAAATTGTCAGCGGTAGAAAAAATAGTAGCTTTCGGAATTATGAATCTTTGGGTCTTTTAGCACATGTATGTCACAATCTTGAGAGTTTATTTTTCTCATGTTGGATTTATTAACAACAAATTTAACACCATAATAATATTATTGCCAATTTATATATATAAACTTCTTTGCTGATTATATTTCAGACATGGAAATTATGGAATGGGAATGATATACAATCATTGATTGATCCAGCAATTCTAGATAATGCAAGTTCCAAAGATGAGATCACTACAACATTCCGTGTTTTTAACGTCCGCCATCTGCGGACATTAAAAAAGCGGATAGCGGGCGTTAATCTGTTTAACGTTCGCCAACGGACGTTATACAACTGACGTATTTTTTTTGGTCGCTAATCTGGTGTTTAACGTCCGCTTTATATGAATAACGTCCGTTTATGGCGGACGTTATTATTGCGTCCGTCATTAACGGATGTTAAAAAATAATTAACGTCCGCCTACCAATGCGGACGTTATTTAAAGATTAACGTCTGCTTTATTTAAACAAAGCGGACGTTAAATATCCTAGGCCCCACTTGCAAATTCGCTTCTAAGGCGGACGTAATATAACAATTGACGGACGCTAAATTTTTTTTTTAATTAATTTGAATTAATAATATTCAATATTATATTTAAATATAATTATTACATTCATAATTTATAATTATTTGCTACTTCCGTGCAATTCACACGTTTTTTCATTCGTTGACTATCTATCTGCTTCATTCATACAAATACCTGTTCCATTGCATGTTATAAATATCCATACACAATTTTTCATACAAAGTTTTTACTAATTAATATTTCATATAATGTCAATCCAATCTAATACAATTAATATTTATACAAAGTTGTTAGTACTGTTTTTCAAATACTAATTAAAAAAAAGTAAACCTAGCTAGGTTGCACATGTTCCGCTGGCCCCTGAGCCGTCATCTGGGCCGCCGCCTGGTGGCCGCCGAAACTGAGACATGTCTACACCGCTACATTGGCTTAAGACATTGCCGTACAACTCTAACAACTTTTGCATCTCGGCCACCTTCTGTTTTTCCTCATCTCTCTCCCGTTCTATATCAGCTAGTCGGTTACTCAATTGATCTATTGCGGAAGGAGTGTTTGAAGGGTTGTTCGCTCGACTTTGTCTCTTGTAGTACATGTCTGCACTACTCCCCAATCCAGCGACTTTTCCCTTTTTCCTACCACCAACTGTGTCAAAAAAACCCTCATTGGGAGTCTTTTTGACACCACTTGCTTCACATTCAGCAAGATTTTTTTCATAACTCTCCTGCAAACATTGAGATACGCGCAAAATATATAATCAAGTCATTTCATGATTTCAAGCTACATGCATGTTCTAAAACATATAAGTGAATAGATCAACACTCATTGGCATGGTTTTGGTCAAGTTAAAGGCATTTTTGAACAATAATGAGCCAAAACGGCCATTTTGGGTCGTTTTGGAGCGTTTTATTACCCAACTTCAATCTAATCAAGTCATTTCATGATTTCAAGCTACATGCATGTTCTAAAACTTATAAGTGAATAGATCAACACTCATTGGCATGGTTTTGGTCAAGTTAAAGGCATTTTTGAACAATAAGGAGCCAAAACAGCCATTTTGGGTCGTTTTGGAGCATGTTATTACCCAACTTCAATCTAATCAAGTCATTTCATGATTTCAAGCTACATGCATGTTCTAAAACATATAAATGAATAGATCAACACTCATTGGCATGTTTTAGGTCAAGTTAAAGGCATTTCGGAACAATAAGGAGCCAAAACGACCATTTTGGGTCGTTTTGGAGCGTTTTATTACCCAACTTCAATCTAATCAAGTCATTTCATGATTTCAAGATACATGCATGTTCTAAAACATACAAGTGAATAGATGTGACCTGAATACTTACCAGAACACGCTTTGCTCGATCACTTACTACTACCTTCCCCTTGCCAGCTTCATCTCGAGCATGCGTATCTAGGTACAACTCCGCAGCAGTGGGTAGCCTTCCTCCACTTTTGGCGGTCTTCGGAAACATATAAATAGAATTTGATTAACTTTTGAAGAAAATGACACTATTGTACGTTATTTTAGCAACATACTTACCAATTTACGTGCACGCAGCACTGATGACATAGATCCCTGACAATGAGAGGGGGGTATGGGCTTGCTCAGATCACCACCTGCCCTACTTTTCTTTGCCTTTACAGACTTTTCCTGGTAGGTAGGATCCTTTGCATTCTCCATCATCTCCTTGTGGACGTCCAAAGACATCCACCCAGGTGGGATTCCTTTCTTCTTCTTCGTGACATAGTTGTGTATGTCCTTCAATCGAGTTCCAGCTTTCTTATCAAAGCCCCTCCTAACCTCAGCTTCGATCTCTGGTTTCCATTTGTAATAATCCTGCAAAATCATAAAAACGTTAAATAATTTTTAAATGAATTATAATACAACTAATTAAAATATTTTTTCGATCGTACCTTGAAAACACTGTACCACTTATCTTTGGTCGCGTTATCGACCATTGAATAGTTCCTCCACGGTTTCTGAAAATACTTCTTCATGCCGTCTGTGATGGATCGTGCTATTGTGGAATCATTAAACCTTGCAAACAAAATATCATGTTTTCAGCAACAATATTAATTACATATGCAAACTAAAACCAACTAGACAAAATATACTAAATTGTACTTACCATAGTCCTTTAGGATCCAACTCCTTCTTGCCTTGCGAAGGAGGTGTATCCTCACCCAAGGACTCGTGATCGTGGTCATCATCTTCTTCTTCAGCCCCCAAACCAACGTGTTCTTCATGAGGTATAGATGTAGACGTTCCTTCTTCTGTAGATGTAGATCTACCTCCACCACCCTGCGGTCTACTACCTCCGCCTCTTCTTCCACCTCCACGAGAAGACATCTGCATGCAACATGTTATAAGCGGGATGTTGTAGACAAAAGTCGACGAACCCATCGACCCCTTCTATAAATTCATTTCTAAGACGACACCCATTTAATCTTTGGTACATCCAACGACGCTCATTCCTTCTCATGATTAAAAAATTCTACACAACTAAGATTAAGAGTCATTGAAATTGTATTATAAAAGTGATGAATTACAAATAAACATATACTTAACTTTTTAAACCAAGTTTGTATAAATCCTTACAAATAATTACAAATAATTTCTATTATAAAATCCTTTCAAATAATTATATTTGTTTCTTTAAGTTGATACTTATTATTATGTAGTTTAAGTTGGATTAGAATAATTTAGTATACCACTAGCCGCAACACAATTATTATATGCTTCGCATAACATCCCATACAAAAGTTTATTATAATTTTTTTATAAACAATAACTTATGCACTTAACACCAATACAAAATAAAATTAAAACCAAAAATTATATTTTTTCAGATTGATTCAAAATACCCAAAATATACATCATAGTAACAGTTTCAAAATACCCAAAATATGATTGCCACATACAACACATCATCCTATTTTGTTCCTGATGGCCTTGCCTTAGAGCTGCTCCTGGTTGCTGCAGCTGGTCCAACTTTCTGCTTACCCTTGCCCTTATTCTGCTTCTGCCTTCCTCCCATTTGGCATGAGTGTATGTTGTGCCCAAATTCTTTACATCTGCCACATCTGCAGGTCTTGCTTCTTTTGCCTTTTATCTGTTCTTCTTCACCTCTTCTTCTATTCTTCACAGGTCTACCAACCCCTCTTTTTAGCACTGGAGGTTCAATTGTTGGGTGTTCAGTTTTTGGCCATCGATCTTTGTCTGGTATGGGCCTAATTCTACTGCCATAAGCCATCTTATACCTCTTGACCGAGTACCACTCATGCACAAAGTTAATTGGGTCAAGTCTTGCATGGAGAATTGCTCTCATTCCATGTTTGCATGGGATTCATGTGAGTTGCCACTGATTGCACTGACATTTGTGGTTAGTCAGGCTTACTGCAAGTGAAGCCCTTCCATCACCTATCTCGTACTCACCCCTACTAGAAACAAATGCCCTGCATGTCCTAGACTCATTGCACAACACTTGGACCCTCTTCACTATGTTTGGACATATATCATCCCTGTCCCATTCATCATATAAGTCCCTTCTCTCAGCCAATGTCACCATGGTTACCCTTCTCAAATCTGTATTGCACAAAGCAAGCATATTATATAAGTTAATGTAATATATATTACCTAACAAATATGAATAAAGAAACTAGAAGTAACATTTCATTACTTTCAAGTAGGGTCATAATTGGTCTGCTTCTGTCTGTTCCAAGTGCTGCATTGAAGCTCTCGACAAAATTTGTTTTGTTTATGTCACATTTGAGGTCAATGTTGAACTTGTGCTTTGACCATCTTGATTGTTCACCCAAATTTGCAAGCCAAACTCTTACAGCTGGCCTTTCTTTGTTTATTTGCTCCATTGCCTTACCAAATGTGAACTCATTGTATGCTCCTGCTGCAAGCCAAAACAGTTGCCACATCTTTGGTCCAGGATAAGCCCTTTTCCAGTTTACACTTAGGTGTTTAGTGCAAAACCTTCTTCCAACTTTGGGCCAAATTTCTTCACAAGCACTATGTATAGCCTACAATTAAATGATATGGAAAAAATGTAGTAGTTAAGTATGATTGCAAATAATTGTACTTTATTACATAATAATTAAATGAAAATACCTTGTGTCTGTCAGAAATTATGCACCAATTGTTTCCTCGTTCTGTTGATTGTAATACTTGCTTCAGATGGAACACAAAATTCCTCCATGTGTCCTCATCCTCTGCAGGTCCAACTCCCCAAGCAAGTGGGAACATCTCATCATTACCATCCATGGTTATAGCTGATAGCAACACTCCCCCATAATTACCCTTTGAAAAGGTCCCATCTACCCCAATAAGTCCCCTACATCCAACTGTCACACCATCTAAGCAGGCTTTGAAACAAATGAAAATGTTACTAAATGTTAAGGGTCTTTCAGGGTGATTTTGGGGGTACCAAGAACAGTGAGCAATAGAGTCAGGGTTTGTGCTTTTAACTACATCACAATATGTAGGGAGAATCTGGTATGACACATCATATCCCCCATGTATGTCATACAAGGCCTGCTTTTTTGCCCTATAAAGTGTGCTTCTCTTCATCTCAACTCCAAACCTCTCCCAAAGTAACTGGTTCAGTGCTGCTCCAGGGATGTCATTGTTTGCCCTAATGTCCTCAATCAAAGCATTTGCGGCCCAACGTGCATTAACCATGGGGTTGTCAATCTAAATTCCCAAACAAGTATGCTCACTTGGCTCAATGGATTTTATAGCCCAAGTTACATTGTCCACTAGCCTAGATGAATGCAACCTCCAACCACAACTCTCATCACTACACCTAACAGTATTTGTAAATTAGTTGCCCTTTCAACCACAACTGAAAACCCTACTTGAATGCAATAATCTCTTATCACATCTCTCAGCTGTTGTTTTTCAGAAAATAAAAGCCATGGTTTGAGGACAAGCTTACCAATTCCATCATCTTTGTAGAAATCACCATTGTTGTACAACCTCTGGATGTAATTATCAAAATCATCACAGTCATCCTCCCACACTGGACCCTCATGTGGATCAAAGTCATCATGAATCACTGGCATAATGTTATCATTACCATCATCTGGATAGTCAAAGTCATTCATGTTATGGATACTCTCATCCTCAAAAGTCACATCCTCACTTTGAACAGACTCAGTAGGCTCATACATGTAATCATCATCACTCAAACTGTCCTCCTCAAAGTCATCATTATCATGACTCAAATCAACTACATTTGGTGTCCTCCTACTACTCCTTCTGTAATTAACCCTCTCAGTAGATGGAACCCAAGTACCCTTCCTATTGGCGGAGGTCCTAGGTACTCTTTTTTTAAAAAATGGTCTGTTTTTTTTAAGATCTTGAAGACTATCCAGGTTCAAATGTAAGGGTGGGTGTGGGCATGAATTGAAATTGTGAGTCAGATTGGTTGGTGGGAGTACCATCCATTCCCCCATCTCCCCTGACTTCCCCTTCCCCCCTGCCTTTCCCCCTGCCCCTGCCATTACACCTACCTCCCCTGCCTTCCCCATCTCCCCTACCCTTGCCTTCCCCATCCCCACTTCCCCTGCCTTCCCCAATACCACTGCCTTCCCCGTCCCCAATGCCCCTGCCTCTGCCTTGCCCCCTACCTGTAACGACCCGACTCGCTTAAACCGGCGCGGAAGAAACCGACGAGTCGAGTAGTTACAAACTACAACTCAAAACCTAAGAAATTAAAACTAATTCCTCGAAATATTATTAATAAACCACAAACGTACAAATACCCACAAGTTTGTACATACTAATCCCAAAAGTCAAACTAAAAATACTAAAAATACAAGTAACTCTAACCACACGTCAGAGTCTAAAACAACGTATGAAAGTCCATACAATAACGTATAAAGTCTATGCCATACATCAATACTATCTATAAAAAACTGTAATGGAAAATACATCAGGCAATAGAAACAATAAACGTCGCTCGCCCAACCCAAAGTTAAGCAAGAGTATCGTCATCAGAAATACCTGAAAAATATACAACACTCCACCATCAGTGGCGAGTAACATAACTGACTCACCCTAATGGGAATACACATGTACATAGCATAAATCAAATAAACAACATCATAATCGAAAGTACGAGAACATCCCATAATGAACTCGACTCAAACCAACTCATCAAACCTAACAACTATCTTTGGCGCAATCATCCATATTCTAGACCGGACTATGCTCGTACGAATGCATCTTACGCGATCGAACTTTCTTTTATGTTAGGACTGAGAATCTTACTCCCGAAATCCCACGAAACCAATCTTACTGGAAATCCGTGTCCCTTGTAACCAATCTTACTGGAAATACAAGAAATAACATAAAGAGACTCCAACTATCCCAATACCGCGGATGGAATAGGGGCAACGTCTTAACCCAAAAACATAGAATCTTACTCTAAGTCAAGGGCGTCTAGAAACGAAATCAAGCTAATCTTTAATTAATCTTTTATACATTAAACATCTTATCATCTCATTATTATCAGGTTATATTCAAGAATTGCCTTTGCGCCTTGATTCTTGAAAAATAACAATCAAAACATCGAAGTTAGACTTAAGATTGCCTTTACGCCTTGATCTTGAATTTAACCAATCATCTTTCATCAATCTTTAATCATTCTTTAACCATATTAAACTCATTCTTTAACTTTCTTTAACTTAACATCCACTTTCTTTAATATTCAAGATTCAACCAAGAACTCAACAAGAACTCATCAAGAATTTAAAGAACTCAACAAGAACTCATCAAGAACTCATTCAAGATTCAAGATCTTCAACCAAGAACTCAATCAAGATTCAAGATCTTCAACCAAGAACTCATCCAAACTCATACATAATCACACGCATGATCCACGAAAAACATCACAAACTTATCCAAAAATTCATCAAACTTTAACATGATATTCATGATCATAAACCAACACATAATCAATCATAAAACCATGAAAAATCATCATCAAAACACCATGTAAACACATAAAAATCAGATTATAAAATCATACATAGAATCATGGATATTCATCACCAAACAACCCATACATGCATTTAATCTATACTATAAACATAGTATACCAACAAGGTTGAGAAAGCATGTTACCTTAACAAAGATTAACCATAAAAATACCCAAGAACCCGCTGCCCGGAACGAGTCTTGCACGGCCAAGCAACACGGCTAACCCACGTACTTGCACCACCATACGGCTAGACCACGTACAAGGTTTGCACCATCACCACCGCTGCTGTCCAGCCCTGAGCCCAGCCCACACGGCCACCACCAGCCAAGTGAGCCACTGCCCAGTCAGCCCAACACGTCCAGCCCTGGTCCAGCCATGGACCAGCCACGGTTCAGCCCCTCAGCTGCTGCCACACGGCTGCTTTGCTCGAGTCTTAGCACGCACCTTCTTGCACCAATTGCACGCACCCTTCCAGCCACGACCCAGCCCTGAACCAGCCTCGTTCTAGCCTTGAATCAACCATGTTCCAGCCCGGAATCAACCATGTTCCAACACCCAAAAGACCCACCCAACTAGTGATCTTGAATGAACCAAATAAAGTGTAGGTTGTGTTATGATACTTAAAGATCAAAGGATGTAGAATCTTTAAGTTTGGGTTAAGAAAAGATGATGAACAATGTGGGGTGGAAATAAGCCAAAAATGGCGTGAAGGAGTATATGGCAAATGGAGGGAGAATTTGCCTTTAAAAGTGATGGCAAGGGTGATTAAAGGAGCAAATGAACAAAGGAACCTAAAGCCTTACTAACTCCTCTATTTATAGAGGTTAGTCAAGGTGTGAACATGAAGCAAGTGGCAAAATAAGCCACCAATGAGAGAGGGGGCCGGCTATGGGCTCCAAAAATGGGCTCAATGGTTCAATTGGGCCACTTGCACTAATTCATGACTAATCATGATTAATTTGCACTTGGCCCAAAATTAATTAATTAATTAGAAAATTAAATAATAAAATTCTAATTAATTAAAATAAACTAAAATAAAATAAAGAATTAATAAACCATTAAATAATAATGGTTACACTCAAGTAATAAAAATAGTCTAAAATAAATTTAGACCATGCACCGCAACAAAAACAATTACAAGAAAGTAAACACGAAAATAGCCCAAAATCTGGGGCGTTACACTACCTCTCCCTCTTCCCCTACCACTGCCCTTTTCCCTAGTTGTCCCTGGGTCCATCCAATGCTCCATGTTTTCATAAACTAAGTCCTTTATTGCTTTAGGTGATAATCGAGGTTGGTTAGAATGGACATCAATTACACTAGGTTGGTTTGAATGAAGTTCAGGAGGGACAAGTTGAGAAGTGGCAGAGTGAGATGAGGGTGTGGTATCACTATCAACAGTGAGGTTTACTCATTTTCTTTTAATTGGCAACTTGCTTCTAGGTTTAGGATGTACATGAACATATTCTGGTCCATTAATTAGGGGTGACTGAACAATAATTACATCTTCCTTAAACCTAGGACTCTTTCTAGTTGGACTAAGAATTTGTTTTTTTTAGGAGGAGTTGTTTTGGCCTTTTGTGTGGTTGTTTGAGGTGGTGGTGATGGTTCTACTACTTTTGCAACCTCATTTTCATTGTAGTTTTTAGTGGTTTGTTCAACCATCTCTCTTAATTTTATAGCAGCTTCAAAGACAGGTGTGGGTTTGGACAACTCACCCACCCAAATGTAGATTAGGTCTCTATTACTAAGGACACTAAACATCTCCATCAACTGGGAATCAGTTTGAATGTAATGGTGTTTCCTTTTGTGTACATATGAAAAATGGGGGTACTTTGGAATTGGGTTTTCCTCTTTAACAGCATTATCCATCCATTCATGAATTAAGTCCAAAAGGTTAACTTTATCAACATCATTCACAATGACATCAGTATCCTTCCCCCTATACTGAAACCTCAACACCAAATTATCACCCATTTGTAAATAACCTACACAAAAAAAAGCCCCAAAAACAAGGACAAGAAACTTCAACAATGATTAACCAACAACAATTTTTAAACCTGAAAAATTATATATAAATGAAGTAGTATAATTCAACAAATTAAGCTACAAAACATAATTCAACAAATAACATTTAAACAACAATTAAAGAACATCAAAGCATATTCAAGTAAAAAACCCTCATAATTCGAATTAAAACCCAGAAAATTCGAATTTTAAACCACAAATTTCGAATTAAAACCCCTATAATTCGACAAAAAGACACCAACAAAATTCAACCTAAAACATCCGTTTAAACAACAACAATGCATATTCAAGTAAACAGCCCCAAAAATTCGACCTAAAACCCCCAATTAAACAACAACAAAGCATATTCAATTTAAAACCCCAAAAATTGGAACTAAATTGCGTAGATCTAGTTCAAAACCCTAACCTTGAAAGATAAGAATCAGATAACAAAAAGCCCCCAAAAAATTCGGCAACAGATAACCAAAAAACAGTAACAACGAAAAATTCAACAATCGCTGTTTGTTCAAACCCTAACTACGAAAAATAACAAGTAAATTCAAGTGAGAAAACATACCTGAGAGTATCAGTGATAGCAGCCAAAATACACAGAGAAGCACGAATCGGTCTTCAATGGAGACCCAGAACCCACGATTGTCACACAGAAAGAGAGAAGAGAGAGTGTGAGTGTATCGAGTTATGAGGGATGAGTGAGAGACAAAAGCTGAGATAATCCTTTCAATTTTTAACCATGGTTAGATTTCTAATCATCAATATCATTAAACTAATGTTAATTAAACCATTAAACTCATTAAGTTCACATTTTTTTAATTATACATAACTCGTGTGCATTTGTGGGATTTTTAAACTTTGTGGAGTACCACTGGGATTTCGCTATTTCTTAAGTGTATCAGTGGGAATTTCCCAAAAAATTACTTAGGAGTCCGTGTCACCCTAATTGTTGCGTTTTTTTCGAAACGGATGAAGTATATTTCTTTGAATAGCTATTACTCATATATTTTTATAATCTATATTTGAATCAAAGATATATAGTATAATATTACTCATATATTTCTCTGAAGAGCTATTACATTTGTCGTATTTCTTACACTATATCTAAGGTTAATTTATATCCAAATTGAATTGACTTATTGATTCAAGAGTAATTTCTAGTTTAGGAATCTTGCTTGGCACGCATGAACTTACCACCAAACCAAAAATGTAACCAATCATGTATGGCCCAGAACTAAGGCAGCCGTGGAAATTCTTCTATGGTCGTCGAAAAAACGACCACCGAAATCAAAATAATCTACACCGTTGGTTTTCTATGTTAATTAAGTTGATTTTGGTAATTAAATTGGACTTTTATTTTAAATAAAGATATACATTTCAAAATTGGTTTTTTTTTTTTAATATTAATTCATTTTTATTATTTTTGGATTTACTTAAATTAATTTTAGATTTTGATAATTTGAAAATTAAATTAAAAATCCAAAATTAATTTAGATAAATCTAAAAAAAAATTAAAAATGAATCAATGTTACATTAAAAAATTTTAAAAATGTTTATGTTTATTTGAATATTGCTGGGAGGAAATTAAAGCTACTTCTAAACATGTAGATAAACAAAACATCAACTTGCATCTTGAAAATCATAGGGGTTGACATTAACAATATACAACCATTGCAAATGATGGAATTTCCTAAAAAATCTCTTATATATTATCACCCAAAAATAAGAAAAAGACAAAACTACTATTAGTGATACTTCGTTTTAAAATAACTGCTCCACTTTAATTAAATTGTGACCAATTTTGATCAAAGTGGATCATTTATTTTGAAACGGAGGGAGTACTTTTTACAACTATCTGTTTACTTTATCAATGAAGATATATAGACGTGGGACACCAAATATATATTAATACCAAATCATTACTAAATGATTGTTAGAAAAGCATTGAAAGAGGTTTAACGTGCAATTAACTAAGAAGTAAATATATATTTATATATGCATATTATAATAATTTATAAGCTAGCTTAATAAATCTACGGATAGATTATTAGCATAGACATTGCATGCATATTCATGTAGTTAGATACTCCAAAAAAACTGCCAATAATTACCAAAAAGGAAAGGAAAAAGAGCTACAATGGGTAGTTCCTTGCTATTTTTACTATTTGTTTATTATTTTTGCTCCAATTTTTTCTTAGTAAGTAGCAACATTACCATCAATCGATTTTTGAACAACTCAGAAACCATAGTATCTAGTGATGGCCGTTTCAAGATGGGTTTTTTTAGCCCCGGTAATTCAACAAATCGCTATGTTGGTATTTGGTATAATATCAAGGATTTTGATTCCAAAGAAGTTGTTTGGGTAGCTAATGGAAACAACCCTGTAAATGACAACTTAAGTGTGCTGAAAATATCTAAAGATGGGAATCTTCAACTATTAGATGGTAAAGAAATGGTATTGTGGTCGTCAAATGTATCTTATCTGGATAACACTACAGTTGCTGAGCTTCGAGACACAGGGAACCTTGTTTTGTTGTCAAGTGCAAGCGGAAAGATAGTTTGGCAGAGTTTTGAACATGTCAAGAATACATTGTTGCCATTGATGACAATATCAATCAACATGTCATTAGACCACAATTTGTACAAGGATGAGTTTGATCTTCTACGATCCTGGAAGAGCGCTTCAGATCCATCTGATGGGCAATTTGCAATGAGGCTGACTCCTTCCTTAAATACTACCGAGTTTGTAGTTGTCAAGGAAGGTGAACTGTATTGGCGAACAGGCCCATGGAACGGCAGGAACTTTCTTGGTGTCCCGCTTATGGTTGAGCAAATGATTCATATGTTGTATAAGGACACTGAAAACACACTTGACGTGTTATACTCTCCAGCAAATGAATCGATGCTAGAACACTTGGTTTTGGATTATGATGGAAATTTTGTCCTAAGAAAATGGGATAATGATAGTTTGAACATGACAACTTTTTGGGGTTCTATTCAATCAGAGTGCGATATTTTTGGAAAGTGCGGTCCTTTTGGTCGTTGTAACTCGAAAGATTCACCAATATGTAATTGCTTAAATGGATTTCGGCCAAAGAACATCAATGAATGGAGCAAAGGCAATTGGACTAGCGGGTGTGTACGAAAGACACCATTGCAATGTGGAAATATAAGAGATAAAGATGACGGGTTTTTGAGGCTACAACATATGAAATTGCCTTTTCATATTAGCAGCTTTCCATTTGCAAAAGATCACGATGATTGTAGGCGAACTTGCTTGGAAAATTGTACATGTCTAGCATATGCATATCCTGAGGGTTTATATCGCAAGAGTTATGGCTGTATGATATGGGATGCAAGTCTAATAGACATACAAGTATTCTCCAGTGATGGTGCTGATTTATTCATTCGTTTGGCTCATTCTGAGATAGGTAACCTCTAAATCATTTGCGGAGCTTATCTTTTTACGAACTTTTGCTTATTATAATTGTTTGCATCAGTGAAAAATTCCTATTAAGCATAAAACTTACCTTTGTAAGCAATGACCTTTACTTAGCAAGTGGAATTGGGCAAAATCATCAACAAGGTGGTGAAATTTAATAAAAATGAGACATAAAATCGTCATTTAAATAAAAAAATTGATAACGTGGTTATTTAGAAAAAAAAAAAATATAAGGTGGTTATTTACAAAAATCTTATACTTCATAATTCATCCGATCCGCTCCTATATAATTTCAACGTTTGCAATTTGGGCACTATCCATAATCACTCATATAACTAGCATTTGTACTTTATACATGTAAACAAATATTGTCACGTGGGTTCTCTTTGAAATCTCTTCGATTTGTACTTTATTGTGCTCTAATTTTCATAATTTTTGGTAAAAGTAACTAATGATACTACGAAATAGAATCCTTTCCCCTAATAATGCTCCCAAAACTTGCAATTCCCATTATATGCCTCTTTTTTTTTCAATTCCCAAATTACCGTCCACGTCAGCAAAATTATTTTTTTCAGATTTTTTAGAAAACCGCTACTACCAGTAGCGGTTTTGGGTAAAAAAACCGTCACTGGGAGTAGCGGTTTTATTACTTTAACAGTTAAGTGTGAAAATTTATGCTTTTTTATTTTTAGTGCAAAACCGCTACTGGTAGTAGCGGTTTTGCCTTTAACTATGCCTGAACAGAATAAATTGTAAGTGGTAACATGGTAACCTAAAACCGCCACTGGGAGTGGCGGTTTCCAAGGCAAAACCGCTACTCCCAGTAGCGGTTTTGCCTGAAAACCTTCCTGTTAAAAAATTTTTAAAAAAATTAAAAGATGACGTAGACGGTAATCTAGGAATTGATAAAATTGTAACGGTAAAATGGGAATTGCAAATTTTGGGAGCATTATTAGGGGAAAGGATTCGAATATAAATTATATATTGGCAAGCATGAGAATGAAAATGTTGCAATTAATATAGTGCGGAGAAAGTACGTTGTAAAAAAACGAAAAAGTTTGGTCTATGATGTTTCATCTATTGTCTTCTCTAATGTATTGTAATGTTTGCAGTTGAAATGCGCAACAACAATACAAAAATAATTGTTATTGCCGTCACAACAGCTATTGTTACAACTATATTTGTTGTCTTTGCATCCTATTTTTGGAGTCGGATTTGTGGACGATGTGGTGACTCCTTTACTTTCTCCTTTCGTCATTATTTTTTAATCTTATGAAACTTTTATATCTTGACATGGTGACATCTAGTTTGTACTATTGTAGTTACCTCAATTGATGCTAATAGCGTGGTCGATCAAGATGAATTCAAAGATCTAACAATGTTTAAATTCAAAGACATGGAATTTGCAACAATAAACTTTTCAGAATTCAATAAACTCGGGGAAGGTGGTTTTGGTCCGGTGTACAAGGTAACATAATTATATATATATATATATATAGACACACACACACCGGAAAAAAATCTTGTGTGTAGCAGACAACATTTCAGGGAAAAAAAAATATCTTTAAAGGTGTACTCTTCATGATTTTCTCTTCTTAGGGAAAACTGGAAAATGGGCAAGAGATAGCTGTGAAAAGACTTTCAAGAACATCAGGACAAGGTTTACAGGAATTTATGAATGAGGTTATTATGATCTCAAAACTTCAACACAAAAATCTTGTCAGACTACTGGGATGTTGTATAGAAAGAGATGAGAAACTTCTCATTTATGAATTCATGCCGAATAGGAGTTTAGATGCACTTCTTTTTGGTAAATTTTATAATTAACTCAAATATTTCTTAAATGAAACTTATATATGCATAGCATTTGAAATCTATGACCACTTTAATTTATATTTATGCTTTTGATCAGATTCACACCATAAAAAACAGTTGGACTGGAAGAAGCGACTTAACATTGTCAATGGGGTATGTCGTGGACTCCTTTACCTTCATAGAGATTCTAGATTGAAGATTATTCATCGAGATCTTAAAGCAAGTAACATTTTGCTTGACGAAGAGCTTAATGCAAAGATATCAGATTTTGGAATGGCAAGGATATTTGAGACCAAACAAGATCAGGCCAACACTATAAAGGTTGTTGGTACCTAGTAAGCATCTCGATCGTCATCCAGTTCTATATGTTGTTAATTAAGCTCTTAATTTTTTTGATTCGAATACAAATTATAAAATACCTATGCAAGAAACTAAAACCATTAGGAAATTGTGTGAGAAGGGTAAGTGAACATAGGGAATTCGATTATGGTTTTCATTAAGATTGGTGTCTTATATTATACTTCCCCCGTTTCATAATATTCACAACGTTTTGACGGAATCTATAAGAGCGTTTTGGTCAAAACGTTGTGAGTATCATGGAACGGAGGAAGCTTGATTATAAGGTAGTCATGTTGCATGGTTGCTAAATAAAAAGGCAGAGAATGCTAAATTATAAAGGTTGTTGGTACCTAGTAGATACGCCGATCACTTTCAATATAAGAAGCCGATTAGGTAGAGCGGACAACGAAAAAAATAATTTAATAATTTTGTGGATTTTTGCCAATCCTTCCCTATATACACTTTTGAAAACAAAATAAATTTGAAAATTAAATAAAAATATTACATAAAATTTAAATTAAAAACAAAAATAATTGGGCCAAATTATTGCAAAGCATGTAATAAGATAATGTGAATATATAGAGTAGCGTATCAGTATCGTATTGGTATCCTATATGAAAATTGTAATGATTATCGATGCTACATGAGTGTACGACAGTTTGTTTGGTTGCATTAAATTTCCATGGGAAATCAAAATTCCTAGAAAATGCATATTTGACACATTTTGTTTGGTTAACAGTACGAAAAATGCTCTAAGTGTAGGAATTTGAAATTCCTAGGCATTTAGAATTCCTACATAATGTAGGAATTCACTCATTACCTCCCCTAGGTAATTCATAATTTCTAGGAAATATGATTTCATTAATCTCTACCAAACACAATTGTCTAATTCTTAGGAAATAAATTAATTCCCATAAATTATAAATCTCAACATGGTAGATGAAAAGCCTTGAACTACTAAAGCTTTTTTTTTGGTTTCCTAAGCTACTTTGTTTGATGAAATAATGAAGTCTTGAATTGTGTTTTCAGTGGCTACATGTCTCCAGAATATGCAATGGAAGGAACCTATTCAGAGAAATCTGATGTATATAGTTTGGGAGTGCTATTGCTGGAAATTGTCAGCGGTAGAAAAAATAGTAGTTTTCGAAATTATGAATCGTTGGGTCTTTTAGCACATGTATGTATGTCACAATCTTGAGAGTTGATTTTTCTCATGTTGGATTTATTAACAACAAATTTAACACCTTAATAATATTATTGCCCATTTATATAAACTTATTTGTTGATTATATTTCAGACATGGAAATTATGGAATGAGAATGATATACAATCATTGATTGATCCAACAATTCTAGATGCAAGTTCCAAAGATGAGATCTTGAAGTGCATACATTTGGGGCTATTATCTGTGCAAGAAAATCCTAAACATAGGCCAACCGCCTCGGCTTTGGTTTTGATGCTTGATGTTAATGATATTATGGAGCTTCCTTACCCAACACAACCTGGCTATATTCAAAGCGCTGAAGAACAAGGTTCAGTGAATCACATTTCACTCACAACAATTAGTGGTCGATAGTGTGTGGAAGCTCCAAAGAAATTTACTTTTGTTTTGGCTAACTTACATTCTATAGTTGTGTGAATGTGTATGAATGTGTGTGAATGAGTAATTTACCCAATTAAGTTATCATGTTGTTATGTGAGCATGTATACAATAACAGTCCAATTGGTATCCAATTATAAATGAAGCTAATGAAAAAGAATTTTATAAACAAATTTGAAAGGAAAACCAATATTAATTCCCATAATGCTGCTAGTTTACCTCCAATTACAAGCATTTCATTTGAAATGATGTATTTGGGCAAAATTACATGTTTGACAAGTAAAAGAATTTGGAATTGAATTTGGGCCAATTCTCAACCCAAATGCTTAACAAGCAAATGTTGTGGATTTCAAATACTTAGGCCCTGTTTGGGAGTTAGCTGATAGCTGTTAGAGGTTAGTTGATTGGGTTAGCTGATTGAGTTAGCTGTTTTGACTAGCTGATTGTGTTAGCTGTTTTGACTAGCTGATTTGACTAACTGATTACATTAGCTGTTTGTATAAAAGTGTTTGGTAAATAATGGATAGTTGTTAGATGTTTAAGAGTAAAAAGAAATAAAAGGCTATAAGCTCTTCCAAAAAGCTCCTCATATGAGCTTTTTGAAAAAGAGCTTTTTCACCTCAAAACTCTCTTCCAAACCTCTAACTACCAAACACCCAAAAATAGCTTTTTGAGTTGGTCAAACCTCTCGCCTCAAACCGCTAACTCCCAAACACCCCCTTAATAAAATTATGTCATTTCAAATTCTAAAAACAACCCAAACAAATAATTGTCATTTGAATTGTAACATTTCAATTTCCGAAATTAAATTCATCAAATTAAAATGAATTCCACATATCCAAACACTACCTAATTTTCTTCATAAAGTTTCATTCTCGTTCAACACTACCCTTTCAGATGGTTATGCATGGTACAAAAAATGTTGAAAAAAATACTACGGAATATAAGTTTGGGAATGACATTATAATTCTAGAAAAATGGTAATATTTATTTCCCTATTAAAATAGTACTTAAAAAATTATTTGCATTATCACAATTTATTACTAAGTGACAAATTGGTCTAGTGTACATTCACTATTATTGCTGATTTGGAGGGATGATTTAGTCAGTTAACTTTCTTTGACTAACTTTTGTTTAATTTGATTGTAACTCGAGTTCAATAGATAGTCCCCTTCAAGATTGCATTAAAAAAAAACTTTACTACTTTAGTGGCTTACGTAAGAAAAATTAGGTTCACATAAGCTCAACTAAACTGAATTAAAGTCTAATAAAGGTTTAGGTTTACAAAATTAAGTTGAAAAGATTCAATTCATAGTATATTAAACCATAATTTTCTAACTGAACTTATCAAAACTTATTAAACTCGATCTAACTAATTAAAACTTATTAGACTCGAATACCCGATTGTCCTAATTGGAACTTATTAAATCTGATAAGAACTTATTAAACCTGATAACTTATTGAAACTTATTAAACTTGATTAAAACTTATTGGAACTTGGCCTGATTGAACCGCCTGATCGAAACTTATTAGACCTGATTGACTATGAGCTGAGCTTATCTGAATTTATTAGACCTAATTAAACTTATTACTCCTGAACTGAACTTATCACTCATGAGTTTAAATAAAAAAAACAGCTATCATCAAGAGACTAAGAATCCAATGAGATAATACAATGTACTTTATACATATTTCCAAAACCTCATTTAGGAATGAGAAAATGCAGGTTACATTTCATTCTGCTGCAAAGAGATCAGGTACTAGCGTCCAGTCAAAGCTGTGATGGTAACACGGTTGAGGGTTGAAGTTTCTTCGGTGACTTGACTTGACCCGATATCAGTAGATACCGGGCGTTGTATGAACCCTGGTTGTTTCGGGATTGGAAGATCCATAATATCTCTAACAAGCATGGACATAACCTCTGATATGTTTGGCCTGTCTCGCGCTAACTCTTGCACACACAATAGCGCCACTTGTATGCACCGTAGTATCTCATCTTGCATTTTTGGACTCAAAATTGATGGATCAATCAACAAATTGATTGTTTCTTCACTCCATAATTTCCATGCCTGAAATCGTCGTTTATGATCTGATTAAAAATTTAATTGTAATCTGTAAACTTTAATTAGTTTAGAAGATTATTAGAATGACTTACGTATCCTAAAAGACTTGGGAAATCTTCCACATACCAAGATCTGTTGTTCTTTTTTCCACTTACTATCTCCAGTAATAATACACCAAAGCTAAACACATCGGATTTTTCCGAGAAGTGTCCTTCCATTGCATACTCCGGAGACATGTATCCACTGTTATGTTGTTGGAAATACCGCGTCAGATAATTCTTATTAACAAAGTAACAAACTTGGTTTGAAATTTAGCTAAGCTAGTTATAATTGTAAGAACAAATGGCAAGGTACTTACTAGGTTCCAACCACCCTTTGAGTACTAGCTTGATCTTGGTTGCCTACAAAAATCCGAGCCATGCCAAAATCTGAAATCTTCGGGTTCAAGTTTTCATCTAGTAAAATGTTACTTGCTTTAAGATCTCGATGAATAATCCTCAACCTAGAATCTCTATGAAGGTAAAGTATTCCTCGACAAATCCCTTGTATGATATTGAAGCGTTTCTCCCACTGTGATAGCTCATGTCTTTGTGGGTCTGGTCAAAGGTACCCAAAACAACCCAAATCAAATTTTCACGAAAATGGTTGAACGAACAAGAACAGAATGAGTAATATTATGCTTAGTTAAATAACTCAGTTTTCTATCAGTTCATAATTTTATGGAGTAAAAGAAGATGGCTACCAAACAGAAATGCATCCAAGCTTTTATTTGGCATATACTCATATATGAGCATTTTCTCTTCTTCTTCAGCACAACATCCTAGCAGTTTGACAAGATTCCGGTGTTGAAGTTTCGAAATTAGTTCGACTTCATTCATAAACTCATCTATGCCTTGCTCTGATGCCCTTGATAGCCTTTTCACTGCTATTTGTTGACCATTTTCTAGTTTTCCCTGTAATACAAAGCATCAAATTTGCTATTTAATTTGCTTCTATAATTCATAATATATATTTTACTTATTTTGGATGTCTGAATCAATTTTACCTTGTAGACTTGGCCAAACCCACCTCTCCCAAGTAGGGTGCTATCACTGAAGCCATCAGTTGCTTTTATTAGATCTTCACCCTTAAATAACTGCAAGCCATCAACCACAACTTTGGTTTTGGATATTTCATTGCTATCTGAGGTGTGTTTCCCCTTTGACCAAACTCTCCATTTCCACAGAAACCATATGATGATGGCAAACACTATTGTTGCTGATATCACACTTACCGCAATAATTACTTTGCGCCGGTTACTACTCCCTGTAAATCACAGGAACTTTAAACATTCGAACTAAGAATTATAGTGGACTTAGGTTGCGTTCTCTTCAACTAATTAGACCTGAAACATTTTTTTTCTTTAAGGTGATGAGAACACACTCTTAATTTACCAAGTTCAAAATAATTTACCAAGTTTAAAATAATTTACCAAGTTCAGATTGCTCGAGACGAATATAAAGATCAACTCCTCCAGGGGAAAGGTCCTCAATGTCAATTAAGTTCCCACCCCATCTCATACAACCAACCCCAGCCTGGTACATATAAGCCAAACAAGAGCAATTTGCAAGGCAAGTGCTTCTGCACTGCCTTGGATTCAAACCCATATGCCATTCTCCATTATCTGGCACTTTCATCTTCTGTAACCTCACAAATCCATCTTGCTTCCCACCTTGAACCCTACATTGCAACTCCTTTCTCCTTGTACACCCACTTGTCCAATTTCCTTCCTTCCATTCCTCCTCATTCTTTGGCTTAAACCCTTTCAAACAGCTGCACATTGGTCTATTCTCCGGATAGCAGCTCCCGAACACCCCACACTTGCCAAAAGTATCGCACTCGTTTTCTGGGGCATCCCATGAAATCTCCCAGCTCTTCCTTCTATCATCCCACCATCTCTGAGCTAAATTCCCTTGATTGTTTATCACATAATGCTGCAACAAAGTCTCATTTGCACCACTGAAAACCAGAGACACCACCCCTCCTACTTCCTGCTGTGCAAATGAACCTGTATTGATGAAAACATTACGATACCTTGTTCCCATAAAAATGTTCCCATTCCAAGGTCCACTCCTCCAATACGGGCGATCCCCATCATAGACTATAATCTGGAAGGCTCCTAAGGAGTTACTTCCCAATGAGAACCTCCCATCAGACGGGTCTGATGGGGTTCTCCAAGCCCGCAAAACTCTCTCCAAATTCGAATCTTGTTTGAACACTAACCTCATCCCTGGCATGACTGAATCTGTAGGGTGCTCAAAACTTTCCCATAAGACAGTCCCATTTTCACCATCCATGTTTGAAGGGAATCCGCGAACAACAAGATTCCCTGAATCTTGAATCTCAGCCACTGAGAAACTGCTGGTTGAATGAGTTACATTAGATGACCAAACAGTCTGATTTCTTGCATTTGTGACTTCCAGATTGCCCTCTGCTGATAACTTAAACACGCCATTCGTATCAGTGATGGGATTGTTTCTGTTAGCCACCCATATAACTTCCATTACAGAAGGGTGGTTATACCATACTCCAACATAACGATTTTTCGAGTTTGGAGGGCTGAAGAATCCTAATCTGTATAAACTATTGTTGGAAACTATTGTATCTGAGTCTTTCAGAAACTCTACTGCTGTAATTCTGTCTATGGCAGAACAAAATTCTGTACTAAAATCAAGTATAAAGAGAAGAAAAAATGCATATACAGGAAACATGAATTGGTGCATTGAGCTTTTCTGATTAAATCCTTATTCTTTGCTTAAAACTCTTAACATCATGAATATAGCTTAATGCATATTGTTAATTTGCTGCAAAAAATTATGTCTGAAATTCAGTTTCTTTCGTGTAAAAAATAAAAAAGAATGTTTTGGTAACATGATTCAATAAAGTCAACTTCAATTATCTGTAAGCTAATTGGTTTTTTTTTTTTTTGGTAAACTGTATTCTAATTGTTAATGTCACGTTTCTGGTTATAATAATGCTCAATGGATTAGTTATCGTTCACTATCCCTGGTAATGTTATTTTAAAAACGCATATATGGTTGTTTGTGTATATCAATTATCATGCTCCGTTGACTTACCAATGGTAGTGGGTATGTGGTGAGTAATAATGTTAATTTAAAGATTGATATCAGAATTTGGGGCTTAATTCACTGTCAGATGACTTGGGTTGTTTGATTTATGTTCCTTAAAGTAACACTAGTTTTTTTAATGCATGCTTGGCAATTTGGGCATAACAATTAATTCGTATTAAATCAAATCAAAATCGAAAGTTTGCATCGAAGTTTACATCTATTTTAAAATAGAGTTTTTTTTGATAAACTTACAACTATGGTAATTAAAAAGGAGTTATTAAAAAATATAAGTACTCCCTCTGTTACGCATTAGTTTGCTACTAATGCGTAACGGAGGGAGTAATAAAATTTCGCTCATAATCATTGTTTCCACATTCACTTATACATAAAATGTTTTTCATGCTAGCTATGTGTGCAGTGACATTTTTGGCATAGCCAATATGAAATAATAAGACAAATAACAAACTAAGTTTTGTTTCTAAGTTCAGACCCATTTTTTGATACTTGAAAAATAGGAAAAGATGTATATTAATTGTTGCAATAGTCTGAAGTATTTCAATCCCTTTTAAATCTTGAACACAAACTAACTTCCTCATATAAACCACAACTTAGGCCTCAAATGTTGCATGAATTAGACTCTATTTTTTAGGGCCGAATTAAACTGAACTGAATGAGGATTAGACTTATTGTAGCCCTCTGTTTCAGGTGAAGTACAAAATTCCAACTTCTTAAATGGGCTTATTACAGCCCTCAGTTGTACAACAACATAATAAACTTACATAATCTTCCAGGTCTGATCGAAGTTGGATCAAGAATATCAGGCAAATTTGTAGCAGCCATCAATATTATGCCCTGTCATAAAAGGAATTCCTTTCCAAATGTACCTCCACCTTGATGATACTTGCAATTTTTGATGGCTTCTTCTGTGTTAAGGAAGGAAATTAAGTACCTGAGCATTATATTATCTGGTAAATCACTAATTTTGTCCATTTGTTCTGCAACTTCTTCCTTTTTATGGACTTCTTGTAGCTGTATATAGGTTTCTCTTGTTGGCTCTTGACTCAAAGATCGAAATCTGAGTCAGAATTTACCTTATGTTGTTGAATGTCTGACAAACAATGTTAAATTCAAGAATGAACCACAAAGTACTTGCTAGATGGTAAGAATGAGCCAAGTAATCTAAAAAAAAAAACAAGGCAGATAAAATAAAATGGAAATTCAAGGATTTCAAAACGTTTCAGAATAACCCTACATTTAAAAGGAAAACTCCCAAATTAACTGATCATAATGAGAAATTTAAATGGACAAGAAAAAACAAGAATATGAAACCAACAATTTTAGCTCAAATGCACTATCAGCAATTCTGCTGCATACAAGTGATTTATACAATCGACAGGAAGAATTAATTCTATTATGGCAAAAGAATGAACCAAGAAAATCCCAAAGCAGAAAATGCAACTCGAACATAGTACGAGATATTAGCATACATCAATCAAATTCCAATTTGCTGTTTGTAATTTTCACATTTAATGTCAAGAAATTAACTAAACAGCAAGCATTAATAGAACGCACAGAAAAGAAAAAAAAATGAAGAGATCGATTATAATAAAACTAAAACCCTAATATTGAGAATTCAGATGAAGACTATCTTCAATGGAATCATTAATAGAAACAGACGGAATAATTTCATGAAATACTAATAGAATTAAAATCAAAGCAAATTTAGTTAAAAAGAAACAAAGTAGGAAATTTAGTTGAAAAGAAACAAGCTGCTGGGCGAATCAAGGAAGTCTGATGGCGTTTGCTGGGCAGTTTGTGAGAATGAAGAAGAAGAATTCTGACTGTTGAATCAAAGAAAACCGTTACCAGTTAACAATGATTGAATCAATAACATTTGCATTAACATATCCATATGGATTAGAGATAACTAAAACGTAAATCTTACAAAAAAATTGTAAAAAATAAGTAACCTTCAACCGGTTTTCTTCACCAGATTAATTCAAAATAAGTCAACATATTACATAACTGCTCAAATCAATTTTTTTGTATAATTTAATGAAAAATATAAATGGTGTATTAATATATTGTTGTTTATATGGTTTTTCATTGAAAATGTTAATTCAATCAACAAGTAAATAACGAAAAAACTTAATTTGTTAAGATATGAGTATTAGTGTGACTTATTTTGAGAATTTGAGTTAATCAAAAGGTTGACTTAATTTGAAAAGACCGGCTAAAGATTGACTTAATTTTTACAATTTTTCCTAAATCTTATTCTAACTAACCTTTTTGTCCCTCCCATTGAAATATTGACACTACTTATTTATAAATTTTTTTGAGAGATACTCATATATAAATTTTGAAACTGCACTAAATAAATTCTAAAATATTTATTTAATTTCATATAATTTAACCATATAAAATAATATTGCTTAGTGATTACTTGTGTTCTTTATTTTATTTTAAATGGTATCATAATTTATAAATGACTGACGTTAGTTGAAAAATTGTGGGTTTTTTTGTCATTATCAATTATTAATTATAAAATAAAAATTTGAAAGCTGGGTTAAACTATAAATCGCACCGTACCAAATCGTATTTTACGGTGCAGCTTGATATAATTTGTAGTGTGGTGTGATTTTAATAAAATCAAACCGTAATTTGTACTTTTACGCTTTGTTCTAAGGGTGATTATCGAGCGAGCCAAACCCGAACACTGCTTAGCTCGGCTCGTGTTCATTTAAATTTAGTCGAACTCGAGCTAAGCTCGAACCTTGACGAGCTGAATCATAATCGAGTCGAGCTTTGACCAAGTGTTGATCGAGATCTTATCGAACTGTTCACAAACAGTTTCACCTAATATTGTTTTTAGTTTATATGTCTTCTCTAATATAAAATTTCTGAAGTTGTTTGTTTTTTTTATTAATATTTTAACAATAAGACTATTAATTTATTAATATATAATAACTAGAATAAACAAATTTATTTATATAGCATAATATATTATTTACATATATAAAAAAATAATTGAGCTTGACATAACTCAAGCTCGACTCCTTAATGTCTCGAGCCAAACTCAAACCAATCTAAAACAAGTCTTGATCGAGCTTTGACCGACTCGAGTTAGAAGTATTAGTGAACAAACCAACAACATTATCGCCCCTATTTGGTGCGGTTTGGTACACCACGCTCACCCCTACTTGCAATTTGCAATAGTTTAAAATTCTAAGCTACTAGCTTGAGTATTGGTGTAAAAATGAAAACTTATATCCACAAAGCAAATGACAATTACCTAACGGGAAATGCCCAGTTTCTCAAAACCCAAATATCTCAAAATATATCTAATGATATTTTTGTAATTTTGTTGAAAACATATTACCAAATCACCCTCTATCGGTCAATTAACCAAATGGGTAAAGAAAAAACCTTGAGTGAGAAATGAGTAAAAAAAAATTATCAGGCAACATTTGGGTAATAAAAAACTTCTCCGACGACAAATAAGCAACAATTTATATCAGATTCCATATTTTTTTTTAGGGGAAGAGAATTGTGAGGTAGTTGAGCAATTAAATAAAAGAAATTAGAAATTAGACATTTGGGTAATAAAAATCCAGATTTTTTTTTTAAGGGAAGAGAATTGTGACGGCAAACTAAAGTGTAAAAGACAAGCAAAACAACAAAAGAATTAGAAACTATGCAATTATAACACATGCCTTCAAAATTTTCACATCAGAACAAAACTGTGACCTATTTGTAAGATTTTTATGGTCACCCCTTGAATTTGTCAAAATTATCTCAAATTGCATACAATTTTGTATCTAACTTTCACATCAGAACCTATGCTCTTCATTAGCTAACCATTGGATGCATATTAATGGCGTGGTTTGGCCATTGTTAGTGAAAATGGTGATGTTTCCCGAGATGGAAGAGAGAAAAATTGGGCCGCCGAAACTTATACATCAACAACCGAGTAGGTGGTGAGTGTTCGAGGATACCTGCACCATCAGTCTTCTTCGTCGATTGTCGACGCATGCATCATCAAATGTCATTCATGGTTGTTAGGTTTCACTTTCTGGAAGTGAATTGTGAAGTTTGAAGATGTTGAATGCTTATTACTGAAGCTTGAAGGAGAAAAACAGAATGATTGAGAAGGTACGACACTATTTTTCTACGTATCATGTGTGTGGTCTGTGGAGTGTTCACTTGTTGTCTGACAATTGCTCGATGATATACTTTATATGTGAAATGTATATGTCTACTTCTGTAAGTGCTTAATTAATCTAATTTTTGAATCGTATTCTGTAATTTCTCTTGCTGAAAGAATATTAGGTTATCATGCGCCATCATAGCAGTGCTTCATTAGTTAACTCATCTACATATTACAATGAATCATAGATCAAACTTTAAGTAGGAAAGATTAAGGAAAAGCGTATATTTCTGTGATTCTATTTGGTCATTACTCTTAAGAATTTAGAACATTCTAATATGTCATTTTGAATGTGTTAAATACGGTATTAAGGATAATTATATTCCTAATATAGGTTGTTTTTTTGAAGGACTAAATATAGGTTGTTTGAACAGTGTAATTAACTAATTCTCTGAATAATATTCTACTTTCTTCATTTCTCTCAATATGAGCTTCTCTGCTTACATGGTATCACAGCAGATGATGCCCAATTTGGGTTGAATTCTGCGTTTCTTTTGATTTTTCTTTGAGATTCTTTTCTGAATCTGGTGATTTTTGCATGCGATTTCAGTATTTTTGCATGCAATTAAGTGAATTTGATTCGTGTGTTTGGGCCTGAACCGCACCTGTCAGAGATAGAGAGAGAGTCCTTGCGCTGTTTGGAGGTAGCCACATTGGCTTCAACATATACATAGTTACTCATTAGTGTGGTGTAGTCAGTGAATTAAGTGTAAATTTAAAGTACCGAGAATGGTTTGCAGGTAATGTCAAGGATCCCATTTGATATGACCTCCAGATATATGTTTACATATTTTTTTGGCAAGGTCCTGCAGATATTATTTTGTGCATATAGTATTTCTTGGAATCCTTAGACCATGACCAGTACTGATTATAAGTTTAATATTGAATACATTGCTAACCCAGCATGTGCTTCCGGCTTCTGTTCCTCCTTGACGTAATTAGGCAAATGAACTTGAAATTTTATATTGGGATTGTTAACTTACATTAAGTCTATTCCCCTATTTTCATTTTGTTTTGCTCATTAGATAGAAGGATCTTGCTAATTTACTTCCCAAGATATTAAGGATCTTGCTAACTTACATTACTCTATTCCCCAAAAATTTTATAGTGGTTCATATTTGCAATGGTCATTTATCATCTAATGATGTTCATTCCATGTTTTTCCAATTCCAAAACCTACGTTGTATCTTGTATGCACCAATTGTCACGTTTTGCGACATGAGTACCGTGCTCTTGGTACTCATTTGTGTAGGTTTGAATTAAATTAGAATGATTTTTGGGAGAAAATTTTATTCACCTTTATTCACCCAGTGTGTAATCCACCCACTAGATATTTCTATTTTTTAGCTTATCTTATTTAACACCAGGATGGTAATTATCTTTTTCCTAGATAAAATATTCAAAAAAAATTCTAATACTTTCTCTGTTTTTTTTTTTAAAAAAAACCGCAACAATTGGGGAGGCACGGACTCCTAGGCAATTTTTGATTTTGAGAAAAAATGGGATAGAGAGATAAAGTGGGGTATGTGAATGTGATGATATGAGAAATAGAAAGAAAAGACTTACAAAATTGGAAAGATTAAAATTGTTGCATTTATTTTGAAACTTTCTGAAATGGAAACTGTTACATTTATTTTGAAATGGAGGAAGTATATAAATATAAAAGGTTATGTGGGGTTTAAGTGATTTGTCTTAGTGATTATTTTTAAAAAAAATGTTGTTTTTACAGTTTTACTAATCGGTAATTAGAATGATTAATATACTAGTTAAAGAATGTGAATAGACAAACATGTAAAAGCGAGACAAACATCAAGAAATGCAAGTAATAAGTTAGAGGAACCTTTTTTTATAAGGTCAATGCTGTTTTTTCCAATATACTAATTCCAATTGCAAATTTTTTAATTGTTTCATTTGAGTTATCAGCAATTATGAAACTTACTAAAATACCATGGATATCCAACTCTCTTTTTCTCTTTATTTTCATGCATCCATGATTTTTTGTTTTTGATATAGTACGGAAACTAATAGATCTAATTCACCTTTTCACTAAGGGGGTGGTTATTATCGAAGGAGTCAAGGTGGGTTTAAGCACTACTTGCTCTCTACCACTTTCTCTTTCTTGCATCCATAATGACATCCTCATCTGTTGAGCTTGTGTTTATCTGTTAAAAAAGATCAATATATGAACATTCTTTGAGCCTAGAGTCAGCGATAAAAGGAATACTCAAGTCTATGACCAAAAATTGTTTCTTGCATGTAAAATTAACTAAATAGATAAGTTAGATTCTATTATGTTAAATCTCATTGCTTACAACAGCTTAGTAGTCAGCTTAGAAAAAATAAGTATTAAAGTTTCTATCTAGAATTGACAACTTCTACTTTCTGCATTCACACCGCAACACTAGATTATTGTTCTAGTGACTTGGTAAATAATAATTATAATAATACATTTAGTTAAAATTCAAAGGAATAAGTAAATACAGAGTCCATTATTATGCTTCATCAAGTTGTTTTCACTTATGATTGTGAAGTTTGAATTCTTTCATTTTATGAATCCTGTAGAATGGATCCACAATTTAACAATATCCTTGTAACTTGATCTCAGTTAAAATTTTGGCAATGAAGTCGCAGACTGTGCATTCGCTGCAATGAATAATAACAGTAGACATTGTTGCTTGCCATTGTTGACTACCCTCTTAATCATCTCTTCTTTTTGTTTGTGTTTTGTCTCAGCAACACAGAGTATCACAACAACTCAATTTCTTAGAGACTCAGAAACATTAGTCTCAGACAGTGCAATTTTTAAGATTGGGTTTTTCAGTCCTGGTAACTCAACCAATCGCTATGTTGGAATCTGGTATACTATTGACGAATTGGAAGTTGTATGGGTAGCCAACAGAGACAACCCGCTTCACGATACTTCTGGGGTTCTTAAAATATCTGATAATGGAAACCTGCAAGTATTGGATGGACAAAACAAGGTGTTTTGGTCATCAAATGTATCTCATCAAGGAAATAGTTCAGTAGCTCAACTTCTGGATACAGGAAACCTTGTTTTGCTTTCAAGTGCTAGTGGAACCATCATCTGGCAGAGTTTTGATTATCCTACTGATTCATTTTTGCCGCAGGTTAGCTTCACAGTAAAGGAAGATACAGACGAGAAACCAATTCTCCGATCATGGAAGGGTCCTATGGATCCTTCAGTTGGTCGATTCAGTTTAGGTATATTTCCTCGAAACCTTCCAGAATTTTTTACTTTGGATGGTGATGATAAGCCATATTGGAGAACTGGCCCATGGAATGGGCATCTTTTTATAGGCGTGCCTTTTATGCATTCACAGGTTTCCAGTGGAATTAGTATTACTAAAAACCATGATGGCACTCTTTATTTAGCATATAATGTGGCAAATAAATCATTGCTGGAACGCTTTGAGTTGAGATATGATGGAATCGTGCTCCAGAAATTCTGGAATAAGAATACTGGTGGAAAGTGGGATATTAAGTGGCAGTCCATGGAATCTGAGTGTGAAGTCTATGGCACTTGCGGTCCATTTGGAACTTGTATCCCCGATACTTCACCAATATGTACTTGTTTACAGGGGTTTGAGCCAAAGAACATGGTTGAATGGAGCAGAAGCAATTGGACTAGTGGTTGTGTTCGCAGAATGACATTGCAATGCAACACCACAGGAGGGAAAGCAGATGGGTTTTTGAGGCTGAAGCATATGAAAGTGCCAGACTATGCATACTGGCTACTGGCTGATCGTGATGGCTGTGAGAGGAACTGCTTGGCAAATTGCTTATGCATAGCTTATGCATATGATTCTGGAATCGGTTGCATGATATGGAATCAAAGTCTAATCGACATACAACAATTATCTGGTGATGGTGCTGATCTTTTCATTCGATTGAATCATTTGGAACTAGGTAGGTAACTAGCTAGATGGTTTTCTTCCTTTTTCTTCACAATTTTTTTTAATGTGTGGCGCAAACACTACAACATTTTGCCCTTTCAATCAATGTCCAAGAAATATCACTTCTAGATAATCTGATTGGTTTTAGCCTTTGGGTTGTAAAGATTAAAAGTAATGTTTTTTGTATTATGAATACTATTTTGCTTTTGTGTTGCAGTCAAAACACCAACAAACAAAAGGAATTGGATCATTGCTGGCATAGTGATTATGGCTACAACCATCTTTGGAGTACTCGCTTATTACATTTGGAGATGGAAGCGTATTTATATCTTCTCCCTGAAATGATATTTCATTCAAATATTTGGCAAGATTTCTTTTTTTATTTACAGCCTTGACGTACAGATATTTTCTGATATGCAGGGAAAAAAGCTACAAACAAGAGGGAAGATCAAGTTGAGTTCAAGGATCTACCTGTGTTTAAATTTGGAACGTTAGAAGTGGCAACTAGTAAATTTTCAGAAAATAACAAGTTAGGGGAAGGTGGTTTTGGAGCAGTATACAAGGTGATCTATCTTTCCTGAAATAATGTTACCTGGTTTTTTAGAATAGATTATCAGATGTAAATCTTTTATTTCGATGGTTCAGGGAAAACTGGAAGATGGACAAAAAATAGCTGTTAAAAGACTTTCAAGAGCATCAGGGCAAGGCGTACAAGAATTCATGAATGAGGTGATTGTAATCTCAAAACTTCAACACAGAAATCTTGTCAAATTGTTGGGATGTTGTATATCTGGAGAAGAGAAACTATTGGTCTATGAATACATGCCGAATAAGAGCTTGGATGCACTTCTCTTCGGTGAGTACTGAGTAGTATGAGTACCTTTTTTCATTAATGAGTATACTTCCTTTGTAATAGGTTATGTACAACATTTACTAAAAAGGATGGAACACATTACTTGCTACAAATGTTCCTTTTCTTTTTTTGGATGTCGTCTCTCTCTCTTCATCACGTCTCTTTTACTATCTCTTCATTTAACACACACACGATCAAAATTTCCCTGTCCGTGCAACTCAGTTTGTTGCACTTAACTGGTTATGGAGGTAGTATGTGTGTGTGTGTATGGAATTTTGTGTGTAATGGAGATTTAATTTAATTCATTTTTGTTGCTTAGATGCTTCCCACCAGGGGCACTTGGACTGGAAAATAAGGTTCAATATTATTGAAGGGATATCTCGAGGCCTGCTATATCTTCATAGAGATTCTAGGTTGAGAATTATTCATAGAGATCTCAAGCCAAGCAATATTTTGCTTGACGAAGAACTCAACCCAAAGATATCAGACTTTGGGATGGCAAGGATATTTGGGACAAAACAACATCAAGCCAATACATCAAGAGTTGTTGGTACCTAGTAAGTTTTCGAAAATTTCCATATTCATGATCATCAATTGTAATATAATATGGATGATGGATCTTTATCAGATTAATGACACTAGCTACCGCATCATTTGACCTACATTCAGTGGCTATATGTCTCCGGAGTATGCAATGGAAGGTCATTTCTCTGAGAAATCAGATATGTACAGTTTCGGAGTGCTATTGCTGGAGCTTGTAAGTGGCAAAAGAAACAGTAGCTCCTTTGGTGATGAATCTTGGAGACTCTTACCATATGTAAGATATCTTACACCTTGACCCTCTCTTAACACTAAGGTCTAATGAATACCTACTATTTTGGGCCAATTGACCAAATAGGCGTATAAAAAAACACCCTTTTGTCACATTGGTGTAAAAATTAACAAAAATGACAAATGGGTATTAAAGTTAAGCATCGTATGACAAATGAGTATAAAATTTTAGCTTCGTGTGACATTTGAGTCTAATGTCAGGTACAATTTTATTTTATTTTTTCATTTCTCTCCCTTTTTGTTGTATTATTGTCTTTATATTATAATTCAATCTTTGCACCTAATTTACTACTCCCTCTATATGGTTAGTGTCATTTGGTGGGATTTTGGGCTAGTACCCCTATAGTGGGTGTTGTTTTTGCTGTGTTTAAGTTCGTCAATTTGAGTTATGTACCAATTAGGTAATTCCTTGGACATTCAATCATTACGTCCAAATCATTACGTCCCAACCATGGGAGGGATGTCGGCTTTAGATCTGTTGGGCGTTCGCCACAAAATTTAACGTTAAAAAAAACTTACTAGCGGTGGTGGCACCTGGAAAATATTCGAGGCGGCAGCCTTCTTGCTTTACTTCTTAGGCGCTCCTCCGGACACCTCTTTGCTAGGTGGTTGATTCATGGTGGTGGTGTTAGTGTGATGGGGTGGTGAGTGTGATTGTGTGGTGACTAGTGAGTGGAGGGAGGGGTAGTTAGGTAATTCAATATTTTTTCGGGTAATTTTAAGTGATCGTGGGGTGACGATTAACAATACTCTATTAAAGTTGTACCTTATATACATGTTCAAAGGAGACATTAGGCTTAAATGTTAAATCAAGCCAACTTTTTATACCCATTTGTCATGCGAAGCTAACTTTTATACCTATTTGTAATTTTTTTTAATTGTTATACACTTGTACCAATGTAGCAAAAGGGTATTTTTTTATATACCTATTTGATCAATTGGCCTACTATTTTATAATCTCTGTATATAAATTTACATTCATTCATTCATTTAGGCATGGAAATTGTGGAACGAGAACAATATGCTTTCACTGATTGATCAAACCAATTTTTGTCCCGAATTCCAAGAAGACATATTACTCTGCATACAATTGGGGCTTTTATGTGTACAAGAATTTCCAGAAGATAGGCCAAGTATTTCAACATTCGTTACTATGCTTGACAACTACAATGACGTCAAAGATCTTCCACATCCAAAACAACCTGGCTTTACTCAAAGAATAATCTGTTCAACGGATGGGATCTCCGGTGATGATCCAGACTGTTGTTCTGTAAACTATGCATCCCTCACCATGATAAGTGGTCGATAGTATCCAAGACACCGTCTTGGATAATTTCACAAATGTTTTTCATATTTTGTACAATTCATACACAATACCGTCTTTTATAATACCAAGACACCTGGTTTCTTCGGAGACTAGGGATCGACACTCGCCCCACCCTTTGGGTAATGTCAGCTCGATAATCCTGAGATAAAAGTCGTGAGCTAGGGCCAGTGTACATTACTTGTGAAAAAAAATAGTTGCATCAATATCATTGAAACATATGGTCTGTAGACTATGGCTATGCCAGATGCTGAATTGAAATTACTTTAGTTATCTTGAATGCTGGTGGGTTATCAGTTTATCACTACTTCACTAGACATGGAAATTATGTTGTTTGGATAAGATTAACTTCAAGTGATTTCGAACTGGATTATTCCCTCCGTTCACAAATAAGTGCTTCATTTTGACGAAAATTGTGAGAGTTTTTTGGTCAAAATGGAGCACTTATTTATGGACAGAAGGATTATTTAGTTTCCGGAGTATGCAATGGAAGCTTGTATGCAATTCCATAAATACAGTGGCTATATGTCTCCGGAGTATGCAATGGAAGCTTGTATGCAAAACAACATTGAAATTTAGTAAAAGTTGTAATAATAATAATAATAAGTTAAAGTTTTCTTATTTGTTTCGTATAAAAAAAATGCACACAAAGCATTATTTCATACAAAATATATGAATTGGCAACTACTAAATAATATGTGCTTACGTTACAATACGATCTTATGCTGTTGTAGGTTTAGTTTAAACAATATGTGAACTTGTGACCCATGCCTTGCATGGGCTTATAAGTTATAACATATTTTCGTGTGTTTTTCCTTTTTTTTTTTCAAGTTTGATCATTCTCATTTTCCATGTCATTCTATTTAATAGAATCAATATTTCCAAAATAATAAAATTTATCTAAGAATAATGTCGCCCGTGTCTTGCACGATTCACAAAACTAGTCAACTATAATACATAACTTATAAGGTAAAGCAATCGTTAATAAGGCAAAAAACGTGATGTAATATCATGAATATGACCCAAATAACAAAAATTGAACCAAAATGAACAACCCACTTTACCAGAACTCATCTGAAGCGAAGCGAGCCTCAAAATCTGAAATCAATCTTTGAATTAACATTAGTACTCACTCACCACATACCCACCACCATTGGTGAGTCAAGTCAGTCAACACACCATGATATTAAAAAAAAAACAATTATATACTTCCTAGTTCCTACATTTTATCATGTTGTTCTCATTTTGAATGTTCATATTTGTCAATGCATATTTTTTACGTTAATATCTATAATTACACACTAGGTAATTATTATAAAAATTGAATATTAATAAAGTAACCATGTAGACTAGACGTGTCAAACAGGTCGGGTTGGGTGATACTAACTTAATACCAGTTTCGCGTTACTCAAAGCAGATTGTTATCGGGTTCGGGTTTTAGATATCTTATTCGTGACCTAGATTCTCCGGGTTCTGGTTGACCCGGTGGGTTTAGAGATTTATAACCACGGTGTTGTTTTGTGTTCTAATGTTATAGAAATTATCAACAAATCATAAAAATATTAAAAAGTGTTTGACCCACCGGGTTGGGCTGAACTGAGTGGTTGGAAATTAACATTTTTTTTGGGTTTGAAAAGACGGATTTAAACGGGTCAAAAATCTCGAAAATTTTGTCAAAACCCGCTATTTAAGACTCAAGTTACTCGGGTTTTTCAGGTCGGGTTAAAAATTGACACCTCTAATGTAGACGAATCAACCCGCTATTACGAGTCGAGTTATGAGTGTATTATTTCTTATATATGGCAATAATCTAGAAGATCTTTTTAAAATCACATTACCCAGGTCATAGTCAACGTTACAGTATTCCATTGAGCATTATTCTAACCACTAACCAGAGACTTTGATTGAAATTAACAATTATCATACATGTAATTTGATGGTGACTTGATTGAATCAGTTCAACAACAGAACATCCTTTTTTAGTTTTCACATGAAACAAACTCAATTTCAGACCCAATTTTCTGCAAATGTTCACTAATCATCATGATGTTAAGAGTTTAAGCAAAGAATAAGGATTTAATCAGATTATAAGTTCAGTTCAATAATGCACCAACTCATGTTTCTGCCTGTATATACATTGTTTCTTCTCTTGATGCTTCATTTCAGAACAGAATTTTGTTCTGCCATGACCAGAATTACACCAACACAGTTTCTGAAAGACTCAGATACAATACTTTCCAACAACAGTGTATTCATATTAGGATTCTTCAGCCCTCCAAACTCGAACAATCGTTATGTTGGTATCTGGTACAACCACCCTTCTGTAATGGAAGTCATATGGGTGGCTAACAGAAACAATCCCATCACTGATACGAATGGCGTGTTTAAGTTATCAGCAGACGGCAATCTTGAAGTCGCAAATGCACGGAATCAGACTGTTTGGTCATCTAATGTAACTCGTTCAACCAGTAGTTTCTCAGTGGCAGCAGAGATTCAAGATTCAGGGAATCTTATTGTCCGCGGATTCCCCTCCAATACAGATGGTGAAAACGCGACTGTTTTATGGCAGAGTTTTGAGCACCCTGCAGATTCAGTAATGCCAGGGATGAGGCTTGTTCTTACGCCAGATTCGAATTTGAGGACAGTCTTGCAGGCTTGGAGAACCCCATCAGACCCTTCTGGTGGGAGCTTCTCAGTTGGTACTAACTCCTTAGGAATCTTCCAGATTATAGTCTATGATGGGGATCGCCCGTATTGGAGGAGTGGACCTTGGAATGGAAACATTTTTATGGGAACACGGTATCATAACACAGGGTATGGTAACATCTTTATCAATACAGGTTCATTCACACAGGAGGAAGTAGGAGGGGTGCTTACCCTGGTTTTTACTGGTGCAAATGCAACTTTGTTGCCGCATTATGTGATAAACAGTCAAGGGATTTTGGCTCAGAGATGGTGGGATGGTAGCTTGAAGAAATGGGAGGTATCATGGCAGGCCCCGGAAAAAGAGTGTGATACTTATGGCAAGTGTGGGGAGTTTGGGAACTGCAATCCATGGAAAAGACCAATGTGTAGCTGTTTGAAAGGGTTTAAGCCCAAGGATGAGGAGGAATGGAAGAAAGGGAATTGGACAAGCGGGTGTATAAGGCGAAAGAAGTTGCAATGTGGGGTGAAAGGTGGGAAACAAGATGGGTTTTTGAGGTTGAAGAAGATGAAAGTGCCAGATGATGGAGAATGGATTGTGGGGTTGAATCCAAGTCAGTGCAGAGCCACTTGCCTTGCAAATTGTTCTTGTTTAGCTTATATGCACGATACTGGGGTCGGGTGTATGAGATGGAGTGATAGTTTGATTGACATTGAAGACCTTTCCCCTGGAGGAGTTGATCTCTATATTCGACTCGAACAATCCGAGCTAGGTAAAATTGATCATACTGGCCTCTGTAATCTGTAAACAAACATGTATGTACATGTTTTTTGTTTAATGTTTTTGTGATTTACAGGTAGTAGTAAACAACACAAAATGATTATTGCAGTAAGTGTGATATCAGCAACAGCCGCGATTTCCATCATCATATGGTTGTTCTTGAAATGGAGAGTTTGGTCTAAGGGCAAGCAAACCTCAGATAGGCAAGAAATATCTAAATCAGGAAAGATGACAGGAAACAAGTCTGACAGGAAAGCTGCAACAGAGCAGTCTAAGCAAGTTACATTTGATGGGTTGCAGTTGTTCAAACTTGAAGATCTAATCAAAGCAACTGATGGCTTCTGTGAGAGTACCTTACTTGGGAGTGGCGGATTTGGCCAAGTATTCAAGGTAACATCTAGGTAGCACTGATACTTCATTGAGGTAGTCTTACCCCTGCTGGATACTGATACGATATCAATACTTCTAGGATACCTGATACTTTACTCAATTTTAGGATTATTATTTTCTTGACATGCATTGTGCAAAATTTACCCTTTTTCATGTTTTCGTATGCTTCTTAAATGTTTTTCATATATTGATATACAAATTAAACTAAAACATTCCAAATATGCATTACATGATTCCCTAAACTCCCTATGCTATTTTGGCCCTCTTTAGGCGAATTGTGAATTTTAGAAGCCAATTAAATACGTAGCAAATTAGGTAACACTAACACTAGTACAAATTCGAAGATACAGTGGGTTTTTAAAGTGGACATTTGATGCTTGTATTACAGGGAAAACTAGAAAATGGTCAAGAACTAGCAGTAAAAAGGCTATCAAGGGCTTCAGGACAAGGCACAGATGAGTTCATGAATGAAGTTGAATTAATTTCAAAACTTCAACATCGAAATCTTGTCAAACTTCTAGGGTGTTGTGCTGAAGATGAGCAAGAGAAAATGCTCATATATGAGTACATGCCAAATAAAAGCTTGGATGCATTTTTGTTTGGTAGCCATCTATCACTGCTTTGTTTTTGTTTTTGTTTTTTGGTCTTAAATATTGCTCATTCTATTCTTGTTCAACTGTTTTTTATGAAAGATTTGGTGTTGTTTGTTTTGGGTAACCTTGGCTAGACCCAGAAAGACATGAGCTATCACAATGGGAGAAACGCTTCAACATCATCCAAGGGATTTGTCGAGGACTACTTTACCTTCATAGGGATTCCAGATTGAGGATTATTCATCGAGATCTTAAAGCAAGTAACATTTTACTAGATGAAAACTTGAACCCGAAGATTTCGGATTTTGGCATGGCTCGGATTTTTGGAGGCAACCAGGATCAAGCTAGTACTCAAAGGGTGGTTGGAACCTAGTAAGTAACTTGCCATTTGTGCTTATAATTATAACTAGGTTAGCTATATTATTTCAAGCAATGTTTGTTACTTTGTTCTTAAGAAATTATCTAACGCGTTGATTCCAACAACATAACAGTGGATACATGTCTCCAGAGTATGCAATGGAAGGACACTTCTCAGAAAAATCAGATGTGTTTAGCTTTGGGGTATTATTACTTGAGATAGTAAGTGGAAAAAAGAATAGCAAATTTTGGTACGAGGAAGATTTCCTAAGTCTTTTAGGATATGTAAGTCATTCTAAACAATAAACATCATTATAACTAATCAAGGTTTAAAGATTACAATTTTCTAATCAGATTATAAACAATGACTTTAGGCTTGGAAATTATGGAATGAAGAAACAATCAATTTGTTGATTGATCCATCAATTTCTAGTCCAAACATCCAAGACGAGATACCAAGGTGCATACAAGTGGGGCTATTGTGTGTGCAAGAGTTAGCACGAGATAGGCCAAACATATCTGAGGTTATGTCCATGCTTGTTAGAGATATCATGGATCTTCCTATCCCCAAACAGCCAGGGTTCATACAACGCCAGGTATCCACTCATATCGGGTCAAGTCAAGTCACCAGAGAAACTTCAACAACAAATCATGTTACTATCACAACATTGATTGCTCGCTAGCAGAAGTTTTAATTCAATTCAATAGTTCAGTTTTGGTTTTATCCAAATAGATGAGTTTATATCACTTCACTTTAAAACGGTTCAATTTTATAATTAGTTTAGTTAATTATATTTTCAGTTCAAGTTTAGTTAATTTATATGCTCAGTTCTTGTTCATTTTGGCTTATAATCAATCAATTAAACAATTCATCAGCTCAACGCAAAATAGTTTTGTATCGTAACAATTATTTTTAGTTTCAGTTAATTTATGTTGTAGTTTGGCTCTAGATTACTTTGAATAACAATTCAATCAATTTAACAATTCAACCATATAGGTGTGTATGTCAAACATTTACTTTCAATTACGACTTGATTCCTTTCAATTTTAGGCATAAATATTGCATCAAGTCGAATAAAAAGATTCCAATGCGGCCCATTTCAATATTAAATAACTACTTGAACATGTTAACAACTAACAGCTACCCTTATAGCTAATAGTTGCTCAACATCCAACACTTGCCGTTAGTTTTGCTGAACATGTCTTTGTCTCGCTAAAAATGTTTTGGACTTTCTTTTACAAATCGTGATCTTTAATAAATGACTAATGCTTGAATTTTTTTTTAGAAGGGAAAAACCCGGGAAATGATTTTGGCACTCCTCCCCCTCTCACATGAATAGTAACATTAAATCACTCCCCAAAAACCCGTGTCGACAATTTTATTATAAGACAACATTAATTAATGGAGAATGTATTGTATCAGACTCGTTTAACAGTAATGTTAGTGTCAGACAAATCCAACTAACCTGGAAAATAGTGACCTGAAAATTTTTTTAAAAAAATGACCTGAATACAAAATCGTAACTGACATGGACAAAATTACAACTCACCTGGAAAAAAAAATTATAACTCACTTGGACAAAATTTGAACTGACATGGACAAAGTTTAAACTTATCTAGAAAAAACAAATATTGACCTGGACAAAATTACAAGCAACCTAGAAGAAAATAACAACTGGCATGGACAAAAACACAATTAACCTGGAAAAAATAACAATTGACCTGGATAAAAACACAACAAACCTTGACAAAATCGTATGTAACCTGGACAATATTAGATGCAAAGGTTGGGAACTGGGAAAGAACGTCCGTCTTCTGTATCATACAAATTGTAACTCTTTCTCAAAAGAACGAAGAATGTGGTCTTATGCATATTGTTAGGAAAGAGAAGGTTGAAGGATAAGAAATATTTTGGGTAAGAGAGAAAGAAAAAGAACAAAAAAGATAATATGATGCATGGTATTGTTTTATGTATAATTGAGTCATTCGTTTAACTATATTGTTTGATCAGGCGGTCTGACCCAATAGTTTCATTTAATTAATTTGAAATTTAAAATTGATCTCATATCACAAAGTAATCAAATTCCAACAAATCAGATCGGGTTATGATTACTTGTGCATTGGGTCGGTCAAATAGATGAGGTGCAAAATATCAATAACCTAAAACATTGATTATTAAAATAAAAAAAAAAAATTGTAAGAAATAATCATAACAAAGAATATGAATGTTCATAAATGATTTGTTGGAATTTGTGCCTTAAAATCTGAGGTTTATACGCGATTTGGAGCTCATCCCGCCTGGATGGGACAAGGTGACCCAATCGGGTTGTTGAGTGAAGCACGGGGAGAGCTTCTCCTGATCGGGTGCGAAGGTTTGAAGCGAAAAATCGTGTTTTTCTGGTCACCCCGGTTGGTATGGCTGCATGACCCGATCGGGTGGCATGGTCGAGTTGGTCAACCCGATCGGGTGCGAGGCTGAGAAGGCGTTTTTTGGTGTTTTTGGAGATGACCCGATCGGGCTGCTCGTTTTTTTTGACGATTTTATGCGGCTTCTCCTTTTTTGCTATCACCTATATATTTAATCCTTCTTCTCCAACAAAACTCTAATCCTTTTTTCACACATATTTCATCCTAATGTATCACTTCATTGTAGAGAGAGTATTCTTGAGTAATTTCCACAAATTGTTCATCTTCCTCGTTGTGCTAATTTAGCCCATTTAAGGATTATTGTGTACTCTTTCTCCATTATAGTGAAACCATTTGCTCGTCGCCGTTGGTGGGTTTTTTCCCGTATTGGGTTTCCCCACGTTAAATTCTTGTATTTTTTTTTATTATTTTAATTATTCTTGTCAAATTTATCTGTGTCCGCTGCAATTATAGACATTAATCCCTAACAAGATTTGTAAAATACAATTAAAGCGTTACAGAAATAGGAAGGACAATTTGTAATTTGAATAGTGGTTTATATATATATATATATATATATATATATATATATATATATATATATATATATTTACCATATTATAAAAATAATTGTAGTTACAGAGATATAATTAGTTAAATAAGGATAATATTTATTTATGGAAAAATTCACATCAATAATTCGACCTTTGTCTGTTATTCTTAAAATATTCTAAAACCCACAATTATTCTTTTAGTACTGCTATTGTTGAAAAGGAGGATTAGAAGTAGTTTATCTCTTAATGATGGGTTTTTTTATGAAGTTCTTTTGTTTCATGGTTTTTTAAAGCGTTAATATGTTCAAGGATAACGTTTAAATATCTATAAATTTTAACTTTTGGTGTCTGGAATTGTTATTGAATAATTGGTTGAATTTGCTTTTGTTAGGCCAAATCTTTCATGTTTTAATTTTACTTTTTAATTGACACGTGTTTTTAAGTAAGTTTTTTTTATGACAATCTTGAAATTGACAATGATGAAATTCTAATTATATCAGAAAAGTTCATATTAAATAAGAAAAATTATAACTATAAAAATAATTATAATCAGAAAATTTCAAATCAAATCAAAAAACTTAGATAAGAATATATCATATTAGAAAAATTAAGATCGGGTATCAGAAAATTTCGGACGAATCAAACGCACCCCACTAAACTAAATGATTTAAGATTGAACTTCTTAAAATTGCATCGGCTCACAAGACTCACTAAAATCGTATACTTCCTTCGTTCCAAAAAACGCAACAAATCATTTTGCACGTATTTTAAGGAAGTGATTTAAGGGTGTAAATGAGCAAATTAATCAAAATAATTTTAGCACAAGTAAAAATGATATTATAGGTTACTTGTCTTAAAATTACATATATTAATTTGATCGTTTAGACCTTTAAATCTTTTCCTAAAAATACGTGCAAATAAGTTTGTTGTTTTTTTTAGTAACGGAGAAAGTGTTTATTTTGCACCTGCAAGATTATATAAGTTGGTTATACTCTCGTACCAAATTGTAAAGTATTGGATAAATCTTACATTAATTTAGTGTACTTCAATCTTAACTATATATGTCACACTATATATATATGATAATGATGACTATAAAAAGATAAATCATTACGCTATTATTAAAATCATTACATCATAAAAGTATATTCCTCCTTTAATAATGGAATAATTAAATTAATAGGTGCCAACTATTAAATTGTGAATACATATATTTACCAAAGGTCATTTCATACTTGATAAAGAATAAAATTATCATGCACCGACCATATGAACTCAAGATTTTTCCACATCAACTATATATCTATCAAAAATTCAAAATAGGCATCCCTTTTCAACGTAAACAATCTTTATTATATAAGCCAAGGAGGAGCCATAGTGTCCCTCTTTAAAATGTCCATATTACCCCTTAAAAATTTCTAAAAATTCAATAAACACCATTCTTAACGATTTATGAAGGTTACTATAATTTTTGAATTTTTTAAAATAAAAATATTACAAAATATAAAATTTGTAAAAATAAAATAAAAACACCTAAAATCATATTTTTAAATTCTCTATAAATAGACACACATATTGATATAGTTTGTCACATAAAATTTTTACCTTTTGATTATTGTAGAAATTTAATAGCCGACCTAA
This sequence comes from Salicornia ramosissima, assembly GCA_951394345.1. Taxonomy (NCBI): domain Eukaryota; kingdom Viridiplantae; phylum Streptophyta; class Magnoliopsida; order Caryophyllales; family Amaranthaceae; genus Salicornia; species Salicornia ramosissima. The sequence goes on along the minus strand of OX596240.1, from coordinate 3,700,447 downwards.
TATAGTAAATAAAAATTTTCCTTTGTTCATTGTTGTGGGATGGCCCAATGAAAGGAGAAAAGGTTGTTTATGACTTTATGATTATGTGAATGAGTATGAATTTGACAAATATTTCAATTTTTTGAACAAATAACATTCTTTTTTTGTTTCTTTAATTTAGACAAATTAAAAAATACATTTAAAATATTATCGCACGCAAAGCGTGATCTAGAATACACGGGTACAACCAGAATTTGAATAATCGCGTGTTGCGTACGAGTACATGTATGACACGTTGTATGCGTTTTTTTATTTAAAAAATTGGTTACGGGTATGGGTGGGTACAGCTCGGGTATGTACATACGGAAAGTGTCCTTTGTATTTAGGTGTGTCCTATTATTTTTGGGCCAAAAAAAGAAGTTAACTTGTTAGTTATTATTATTAGTTACTCTAATTTACCATTTATCTTTTAAGAATGCTCACTTGCCAGATATATTTCAATGTTTTTTTATATAAATAGATCAGTTTTATTCCATTACTTTTATCAATTTTATGAAACCCTAAGTTAGATAATTTTTTATTTTGTTTAATTATTTGTATATTAAATCAGTTAAATTAGTTTTATTCAATCATTTTTATATTCTCTATTTTAATTTTTATTTTGTATGAATTGTTTAGCTGGATTCATATCAGAATTGCATTTGTATGTTTTAAAAAAAAACATAATTTGAATGTTATATTCATTTAAAAAAATTAATATCAGAATAGTTAGATTAATTTATATAATAATGTTTAATTTTAATTTCAAAATGTTTATCTATTTTAGACTTACGGAGTTATGGATCTATGGTCTATGGACATTATAGTATGATTAATGTACCAGATATTGTTTTATTTTTGTATATGTATGGTCATTTGATAGAATTATTTCATATTCCCTTACTATATTTAGGAAAATTCCTTTTTAAAAATATTTTATATTAAAAAATGGCGTACCCGTATCCTGTAACTTTTTCTTGTCGTATCCCGTACCTGTTCATGTACCCGTATCCATCCCCGTACCCGATTTAGTGCATCATAATTTTATAGAGCGTGCATACAAGGCTAATGCTTTTCTAGCGAAGGACTCTAACCCTTATCCTTGGCTATAGTGTATGCATTAGAAGTATTTCCCATTCATATCATATGTAAAAATATAAAATCAATTTATAGATTTTACCAGATTTTTTTATTTTTTTTTTTCAACAATAAGACTATGAGAGTCAAATTAATTTAGATTGAATCGTTTTAATTATGGGTGGTGAGTAAGAACCCACGACAAAGAGCCAAAACAGTCCAACCAAACTCAGAATTCAGAATTATATATATATTTAAAAGTTCACTTGCTGCACTATATACCAGCAACATCTTTTGGATTTTTTTGAATTTTGGTCAACTTGTTTGACCTTAAAAAAAAGTCTAAAAACACACCTAAATGATTAAACTAATGGCGGCTTGAATGTAACATACTAACAGAGTAACAGGACAATCATTGACTCTTCAATCTCATAATTTTCACTTTTTTTGCATGTGTTAGACAATAATTCAGACTAGGCAAGGCCGTGCCTCAACTGCCCATGTATTTCGTGCCTTGGCGGGTCGTATTTAGAGTGGGCCATGATAAAGTCGTGCCGTGTCGGGTTTTATAAAAGTGAGTCCATGTCATCCAACTCATCTCACGAGCCTTTGTTACAGTTTTTATACAATGTTTTGAAATTTTTGCTCATGATAAGCGTGCCATCTGGCGGGACTGACCAGTCGTGTTAAGTTTTAAAAATATTGTCCATGCATAGCTCATGATCCATAGCGTACCTCTCATGCCATGATGTGCCACTAGCAGGTCGCGTGTTGGGCCAGGCCCAAACCCTGTTGTGCCCATATGGCCACCCATGCTGGTCCGACCTATGCCCCGGCCACTATGTAAGCCCTCAACCAAATTACTCCTTCCGTCTCAAAATAAATGCTCCAGTTTCATTTTTTATCCATCCCAAAATAATCGTTCAATTTTATTTATTTTTTTGATAATTAGTCCACATACAACTTTACATTTATACACTTACTTAGCACTTAATATCCAGTAGTTTTACTTAATTTTACTTACAACTTTACACAATTAAAATTACTTTTCACAAAAAGTGAGTATCAATTAAAATTTAGCCTCAAACCCCAATTTATCAATTATTAGGGACAAAGGGAGTAATTTTTTTCCCCTTTTTTTTAACATACACGTTTAATATCAAAGCAAAGGGGGTATTTTCAAAGAAGGAAAGTATTAGCCCAATAAAGGAACAAAAAGATACAACGAATCACATAACAATATAACATTAATAATAATAAAAAGGCAACGACTAGTGCATTGTTAATAAGGAGTAAAGGACCAAAATTAGCCAAAATTAAATGTCAAACAATGAAAATGAATAATCTTTGTCTCTGCAAAACCAAACCCATTTCCAGTATCCTGATGATAAAGTGTGTTTCATTCACCTTACTTTTTGCACTCTGTTGCCATGGCATCAACACAATTACACCAGGTGAGGTACTTAAAGACGGCCAAACCCTCGTTTCTGATGGCGGGTCTTTCAAATTTGGGTTTTTTAGCCCGTCAAATTCTTCATTAAGGTATGTAGGAATTTGGTATTCCAATATTTCAGATGAATCTATTGTTTGGGTTGCTAACAGAAACGCTCCAATCAGCAGTAAAAATGGTTCTGTAACACTTGGAATTCATGGCAATTTGACTGTTTTTGATGGAGGTGGTAGTGTTATTTGGTCTTCTAACACCACTAAAAACTCAAATAATTACACTGCAACTTTAAATAATGATGGGAATTTTGAGATTAAGGGGATTAATAATGCTCCTGTGCCTAGTTTCACTTGTTGGCAGAGTTTTGATCATCCTACTGATACATATTTGCCTGGAATGAGAGTAGCTGTTAATTTAAACAAAGGAGATAATCACTTTTTAAAATCATGGAAAACTGTTAGTGATCCTTCAATTGGGAATTACTCAATGGGGGTGGATCCAAGAGCAGCACCCCAGATTGTGATTTGGGATGGTTTAACCCGCCGCTGGCGAAGTGGGTATTGGAATGGATTGAGTTTTACTGGTGTCCCAAACATGTCTTCTTTTTATTATTATGGGTTTAAGCTTTCTAATGCTGATTCAAGTGGGACTATGTATTTGACTTATTCTCCTTTAGATAGGTTTAATAAATTCAAGTTTAAGTTAACCTGGGATGGGTTTGAGAAGTCATTTACTAGGGTTAATGGTAGTAAAGATTGGAACATATTGCAAAAGCAGCCTGGGACTGAGTGTGATGTGTTTAACAAGTGTGGTGTTAATGGGTTTTGTAAGAGTAAAGATGTTGATCCCTTTTGTGATTGCTTTAAAGGGTTTGAACCTAAGTATCCTGATCAATGGAGACAGGGGAATTGGTCTGGTGGGTGTGTTAGGGTGACTCAATTGGAGTGTGAGATCAGGAATAATAGTTTGGTTGATAAGGACAAGTTTTTGGAGATTGATAATGTGAAATTGCCTGATTTTGCTGGTCTTTCGGGCGCTGCACAAGAGTCAGATTGTGGAAAAGAATGCTCCCAGAATTGTTCATGTATGGCATATGCTTATGTGGATGGAATTGGTTGTATGAAGTGGAGTGGTGATTTGTCTGACATGGAGCGATTCGCTCAAGGAGGTAATAAACTACATGTTCGTGTCGCTGCTTCTGTTTTGGCAGGTAAATTGGATATCTTAACTTAGTCTATATAGGTTTTGAGCAAAGTGATTTGATTTCATCTAACAAGCACCCAGTTGATGTGAGCTAAAAATCTTTAGCTGATCACATGCATTGTGCTATAATATTGTCATTTAGAATTTGAAAATTTTGGTTTTTTAATAAGTCATCTCTTTGCTGATCTTCTCAAAACAAATTGATCTTTCGATTATCTGAGAATAAGTTAACCTTGTATTTAATTTATTCATAGCAAAAGTAGATATAGGGTTAGCTTGTTCATAGTTAATCGAAATGTTGACTTATTGTAAGAGGAAAGTTCAAAGGTTAACTTGTTAAAAACAATTTTTCCGATTTTGGCAGGCAAGTTGCATTGATTTGTAAGTATGCATATGGGGTGTTTCTTTGAAAATATATATGTCAGACCTCAGACCATAACTTTATCATATGAATATATGATCATCATACATGCGGTTAGCTTGTAATTCAGCTTGTTTAACCATCTGCTCTATCTCTATCCTATGAAATACAGGTAACGGAGACGTGTTATCTGGTGCCAAGATAGCAGCTATTGTAATAAGCGCGGTGGTATTACTTTGCATCGCGCTTTTGTGTTTGTGGAAATTCAGAGAAAAAGTAAAAGGTAGGATAGATGTGATTTCAGTATCCATTTAAAATTTTCAGGTTTTCAGCAATTTAATCTCTCAATTCTTATGATATGTTCGATCGCTCTGGTTTTGCAGCTCCAAGCACTAAGATAGGAAATGATGCACTCACAGTTAAATTGAGGCAATCCAATGGATATTCTACAGAATTCTCAAGATCACAGGACATTGAGGCGAAAGATCTTCCATTGTTCAATTACGATCTTGTTGCATCAGCTACAAATTTCTTTTCTGCGGAGAATAAGCTCGGACAAGGTGGATTCGGACCAGTTTACAAGGTAAATTCTTGGGAAAACTGAACACTTGCTAGGGGCTTGGTCGGTATCACTTTAGTTATCAGTTTTTTGGTTTTGTGTTTTTTGAAGTCATATTATATATAGGAATAAAAAAAAATAGACAAGCCTATTGAAATCATTATAATCTTGAAAACAGACACAATAGGATATGTGCAAACCACGTTTTTGGTTTTCTGTTTTTGTTTTCAAAAGGCATTAAACTAGAAACAATAAATGATAACGAAGAGGCCCTAAGGAAGCGAAATTCAGAACTGAGGTTTTATAGTACTTACAAAAATCTGGTTCGACTCAGGGCACATTACCCGATGGACAAGAAATAGCAGTGAAGAAACTCTCAAGAAAGTCGAGCCAAGGCATGGAGGAGTTTATGAATGAAATAATGCTGATTGCGAAATTACAGCACAGAAATCTTGTCAGAATACTAGGTTGCTGCATACATGGGGAAGAGAAAATGTTGCTCTATGAATACATGTCTAATAAGAGCTTGGATAGCTTTATTTTTGGTAGGGTGTTCAATTCTCTGCTCCAAAAATACATTAATGATGATTAATCATGCCATAACTACGCATTTTCTGAACTGGTTTTTTTTTTATTCTTCCTATCTTTCTTCTTGTTAACTATAGATCCAATAAATAAGGAAAAACTTGATTGGAAGATGCGCTTTACAATCATCGAAGGTATAGCAAGAGGGCTTCTTTATCTTCACAGGGATGCAAGATGCACCATAATCCACAGAGATCTAAAGGTTAGCAACATCCTGTTAGATGAGGAGATGAATGCAAAAATTTCAGACTTTGGTATGGCTAGAATTTTCGGGGGAAATCAAGACCAAGAAAATACAAATCGAGTTGTTGGAACATATGGTTATATGGCTCCAGAGTATGCAATGGAAGGTTTATTCTCTGAAAAGTCTGATGTATATAGCTTTGGTGTGTTGTTGCTCGAAGTCATTACAGGTCAACGGACCAATAGATTTCGGGATACAGAACACTTGAACCTTGTTGAATTTGTAAGTCTTTCTTCCAAAAACTGTTTTCTATACGTTATAGTATATAACATAATTTTGGGTTTCAAGTCTCAACCATCATCTTAAGCTTTTGGTTGAGATGATCCTGTGACGACATAGTCTCAGAGCCAACGTGACACTGATGTAATGGGTTCAAATCTCGTCCACCCTCCTTTATAAAGTGGAATTAATCCGCGTCAGGCTTATGGGTTTGTGCTGCATCCACATCTCAAACCCAAATGTCCTTTCATGTGAGGGGGAGTGATAGAGTATATAACATAATCTAGGACTTCAACCATTAGCTTAAGATTTTGGTTGAGATGGTCCTCTGACAATATACTACATCCGTAACAATTTATTTGTAACGAAGGTAGTACAACAAGCTTAGTCAGTTAGTCACCCCATATCACCCAAACCACATATTTACGTGTGATCTTGGGTGACTGTGTTATATACAAAATCTCTAAATAACCTTCTAGTAAAATCACCTTTAATCTATAATTATAGTGTCATGATCATATTTTTTTACATGTATTGGTGGATTTGGTTCAATGCAGGCATATAGATTATGGAGTGAAGAAAGAACAATGGAGCTTGTTGATCCATCTTCAATAGGAAGCTCATGTCCAAGTACAAAAGTAGTTAGGTGTGTACATATAGCATTGTTGTGTGTGCAAGATTCTGCAATTCATAGGCCTACAATGTCACAAGTAGTTCTTTGGTTGGAAACTGATAGCCTTTCACTTTCTAAACCTTTGGAACCTACTCTTGCTTATACCTCAGCTCGTCGTTTTGTTGATATTCATGCCCAAAAAGATGCTCAAGAAATTGAGACCTCATCAAATCATGTAACGGTCACCATGCTTGTTGGAAGATAGGAGGGATAATTGCACCATAGTTTTCCTTTAGCTCTGCTATGTGTGTGGGAAAAAAAAAATGTTTTGTGTACATATTGTCATATAGCAAGATACTTTTACATTGTCTAGAATAATTATTTCAGGAATGGAAAATAATATTCTCTTAATTTTGCATAGTGATTTTTACCAAATTTTTGTGGCCATAGATTCAATTGATAGTGAGGTGGATCCAATTCGTGTATAGTATGTATACTAGCAATTTATGCACGCGATGCGTGCTTGTTTTTCAATTTATAGCCATAGATAGAGGTGAAATTTAATTATTAGATATATTTTATTTAGCTAGAATTATTATGCTTGTATTAATAACATAATCTTTTGAGTTAATTATATCATTTCGCTTTGTTAAGTGGTTGAATTTTTCATTCTGTGTGTATTGATTACTAGATTATTTGATTGATACACTTTTAACTTTTTTAGCATGAAAAAGCTATGTCTTACGATTAATCTTTTTTCTTTTTTTGGCGACTCTTTTTTTTTGACGGGGTCTTAATCATTACTTGATTGTATTAAGCATTTTAGTTAATTATTTTATGCTATATTTGAGATTGAGTGTCTCTTTTTGGTTAAATTAGTTGATTGAATTACTTATAGACGATATCTACATGCGATGTGTGCATGTTTTTTTAATATAATTTCGGTTTTAGAGAAATAAATTGGAATGAAATCTAAAAATCAGACATACTTTTTAGCTAAAAATTGCATTACTCAACCCTTTGTTACTACTTTAATTATTTATTTCTTCTAGGTTTTTGAATAAAATCTTATAAAAAATAAAAAAAAATATTAAGTGAATTTATTATAAGACTTCTTATATTTTTATTAATAACATAGCCTTGTGTGCTAATTATAATATCATTTACATTTTTAAAGTGATTGCAATTTCCATTCTAATGAAATAATTGATTGTGTATTGATTGATAAATTATTTGATTGTTATGCTTTTTACTCTTTTTTAATATAAACACCAAGTCTTATGATTGAATTGTTTCTTTTTTGGTGGTTGAATTTTTACTTGCTTGTTTTCAACATATTAGTACTCCGTAATAGATTACTTTATGTTGTATTTGAGTTTGAGTTTCTCTTTTTTTTTTTTTGGTAAATTAATTAATATATTTATGGGCAATTACGTAATGTATAGGGGGTATCATAGCACTCTTTCCCTTATATAATACAATAAAGATTTGACAACAAATATAAGAAGGCTTAACAAATTCTTTCTTGTTTGACTAAGGGTACGTTTGATTCAACTTAAATATTTAGAAAATTCATATCAGATTAGAAATTTTTTGACCAGATCAGATCATAAAAGTTCATATAAGATAAGCAAAATTATAACTATAATAATAACTACAATTAGAAAAATTCAGATCAAATCAGAAAAGTTTAGACCAGATCAAACCAAATCAGAAAATTTCAGATTAAATCAGACCAGATCATAAAATCTCAAATCAGATCAGAAAATTTTAGATGAATCAAACGCACCTTAATACATAGGGTTGTAAATATGTCATAAACCTGTTTGAACTATCGATATCGACCAATATTTAACCTATTTTTGAGCGAATACAAGTGACCAAAATCGTTTCCAACCTGTTTTACGTACCAAATCCGGTCGGTAACGAACTTATTTTAAACCCAAGCATTTTTTTACCTATTTTATTATATTAATGTATGGTATATTGGTATCAGACCTGTTTTGGAGCCCCTTGTATTATAACGAGTGTGTTGAACCTAACCTGTTTTGAAACGACAAGTTTACTAGTTTATGACCTCCAAAAACCTTTTCAATAAATCAACCTATTGCTACTACTCAAAAACATTTCCATCCTATTCAGGTTGAAATCTTTTTCGATTTTCATAATATTATGCGAGCTATTCGGGTTGAACTAATTTTTTTTATAATATTATACAAACTATCAGTCATCATCATCTGTCACCATCCATCATCTTCATAATCGTTGTCATCAATTTATCATCATCACCATCAATCATCGTTGTCAACATCTACCACCACACCATTAATATCATCCATCACTATTCATCATCATCATCCATCATCATCCATCACCATTCATCATCGATTTTATCACCATCCATCATCATCATCTTAATCATCATCCATTACAATTCAACATCAAAATCATCATCACCACCATACACCAACACCATCATCATCTTAATCATCATCCATTACAATTCAACATCAAAATCATCATCACCACCATACACCAACACCATCATCATCATCCATTACTATCGGTCTTCAAAGTTATCATCACTCCCGCATCATCATTTTTGTCATCATCATCCATCATCGACGTCATCATTATATATTATCATCATCATCACCATCCATGACCACCACCATCATTATCATCCATCATCATCATAACCATCCATCATCACTACCATGACCATCCATCATCTGTCATCATCATTGTCGTCAATATTATCATCCATCAACAGCATCATCATCCATCACCATCCATTATCTCCATTATCATCATCATCAATATTGTCACAATCCATCATCGTCATGCATCATCATTATTGTGGCCATGATTATCCATCATCGTCATGAATCATCATCATATATTAGCATCATCAGCGTCGTCATCATCATCACCATTGATTATGATCATTGTCATTGTCATTGTTCCCAATAATAATGACGACCGACTGAGTGAGACTTTTTAAAAACAATATAAGATATTTATTGTGCCAGACCGATTACGACCTACATACCAATTATTACCGACCAATTTAACATGTATACTGATTACGATTGGCAAAAAAAGTTGGGGACTGACTGAGTTTGACCTAGTATCGACATTGACCGAATCAACAATGAACGAATCGAACCAACGAACACATGCCAAGGGAAATACCAATTTTGACTAGATACTGAATAACACCATTTTGATTCTGAATGGTACCGAACGGATCATATGACCTGTTTTTTACCAATTCTATTTTTAACTGACCTAAAACTTATCGTTTGATCTACTTTTAAATCCTTATTCATACATATGATAACCACACCCAGTCACATTTTTCAGGATGGAGTCAGAACTTGATCCAATATTGCAATCCTTTTCTTTTGGAGGAGCGGTTGATCTCTAGTCAGAACTAGGCAAAGTGCCATCTTTTTGACACAAATTCCAAGTGTTTGGCATACTCTAACTTTCTCCCAGCATAGTTGTAAACTTGTAATAGTCTTCTTATTGGCCTATCAGGCAATTTATGGTTGGTTCTTGCTTTCTTAAAAAAAAAATTCTCTGACACGTCCGTTTCATAGTTGGGTATCGTTAATAGTTTTAAACAAGGTTGCACCGAGTCAGGACATAGACACAAATGAATACAAGTATGCCACTAAAAATGACAAATATAAAAATCGGAAACATTATCAAAAGTATCAGTATCGTCAGATTATCCCGGATATGAGGTTGAATCGGGTATGGGGTCACTAGTAAAATAAAGCTAAGCATCCTTGCTACATAGGTTTTAATAAAATGTCCAATACTGCACTATAATATGAATGTCACTTTTCAAAGAGCATGTATATTAGACACCCAGATACACATAGAGGATAAAGCTATGTGTAAATACTAAAGGTTTCAAGGATCAAAATGCATAAACAACAAGAATTCAAATATATCACTAAACCCAGAAGTAGTGTTATTTTCTCTATTCTACTCTAAACAAAAGGATCGATCTTGAACCAACGTTGTCTTGGTCTAGTGGTGCCAGGGGCTAGACTTTGTAGGGATCGGAGAACCACGGTTCGATCCCCCGCAAGCAAAAACCTCGGGACGCGCTCCGAATCCGGATTAGCCCAAAAAGGTGAACCGGGTGGGTACACCAAAAAAAAGAGGAACGATCTTGAAGTCAACAAGCAAAATACGAATTGATTATAAATTCAATCTAGTAGTAAAAACATAATTATTAACTAAACAATATGGACATTTAAACGAGCAATCTAGAAATAAATATGTAGCAAATGAGCATAATTATGCATGACAATAAGGGCTCGTTTACATTAGCTCAACTGAACTGAACTGAATAGAGATGAACTGAACTTAATAAAATGTATTAATTGAACTTAATAGAGATGAACTGAACTGAACTAAATTTAATCTGAAATAAACAAGCCCTAAGCAACTATACGCAAAATGAGTAAAAAAAAGAAATAAAATGCTTCACAGATAAACAAGCATAGAAAATGAGTAATTTTAAAATGAATGACAAAATTAAAACAACAATGAGTAGTTCTACACAAAATGAGTAAATAGGAATAAATTAAAAAAATAATATAGAAACAAGCTAAAAAAATGATCAATGTAGAAATAAACATGTAAGAAATTTATAAACAATGACGCACATTTATGCGACCGAAATTGGATCACAACCTCACATATATTATTAGATCGATTTTTATTCTTTTCCTTACATAATATTTTAATGGAAAAATTCATACGAATAATCGCAACAATTGGAGGTCTTTCAATATTAATCCCAACTATCGATTATTATAGTATAACCAAACGGCAGATGCTTTTTCTCTTCACGAGTCGTCTGACTCTAGACTGACCCACCTTTTCCTACCCCCGAGCCGGCTACTACCGCTATCCGGTGGGAAAGAACCTATTTTAAGGTGTTCGTCAGTAGGACCCCAGACAGCCTTTTTTGGCTTACCATGAGGATTGTTTTATGCTATTAGTCAATACTAACTAATGACTGACTTTGATTTGTTTCATAGAAAGGGATGAAGATATAATCAAATAGGAAAGGGAAAAATTAATGATTAATTTTTGAATTGTTGACCGGTCACAATAGTTGAGATTAATATTGAAAGACCTCCCATAATTATGATTATTATATGAAATTTTCTATTTTAATTGCATAATATTGAAATAAAATTCACCAATTTTTTTTGGAAATGTGTTAACCTAGTTCAAAGTTACTCGTATTTAGCAAATAATTGATTGACTGAAAGTTTCAATAAGGTCGTATTTGTGTTGTATGTGAAAGATTCATTAGTGGTCATTGGTGAGAGATAGGGGAAATTCCCAGTTAAATTTATAGCCACCATGAAACAACAAAAATAACGCACAATGTACTTTTTTCGTGTATGAGAATCTCAATTTAAGTCCACTTCAAAAAATCGTCGTTCAATCTTCAAGCTTTGCAAATTTGGTTCAATTAGTAGTATAATATTCCAAGGTAACTTGCAAATTTGTTAATCTAATTTCATAATCTTTCTATTGTTATTGCTGTAAGTTCAAATTTGCAATTATAATTGCTGTCAAGAAATTTTATTGTTAGAGTTTGAACTAAGAAGAAATTTGTTTATTGAAATTCCAGATTCGTATTCACTATTAATCGTTGTAGATACTGGCTGGAGGGTCAGCTGGTAGTAGTTTGCAAATATGTAATTGCAGTCAATTTAGTTGCCATTGGTTTATAAACCCCACCTGCTTAAATTCCTTCACGAAAATACCAAACCCTTTTAATTCGAGTGATTAATTGTATTTCTTCTTCAATAGGCTTTGATAAAATCTTACGCAAATCTCGTTGTTCAATTTCTAGATTCACCACCTTTTGTGGGGCATATTATGTGGGCTAGAAGCTTCTGGAGAAGGCATAAGAAGAAGATTTTTGTTACATTAGGGATTGCTGGGAGTGGGTATTTTCTGTATCAGCTGTACGATGCTCATAAACGCAGGCTTGAGGAACTGGAGCACGAACTCGCTGTTCAACGGGAGAATGATGAAAGGATTAAGATTCAGTTAATATGGTTCTACTTTTTGTTTGTGTAGCTTTTGGTGAAAACTGAAAACCTTGTTTTTGGGTTCTAATTTATTTGCTTTAATTTCAATTGGTAGAATGCAAGAACATTTTGAGACCATTCAAAGAATAGCCGATACGACGACATTGCCACGGACTATGCTCTTTTTAAGCAATAGGATCAATGAGGATCTGAACCTTGCAGCGTTGACGGAGCGGCTGAAACAAGGAAAGGATTTTTTGACTCTTCCTGAGAAACTGGAACTATGGGATAAACTCAAAGTACTGAGTATGTTGTCTTTAGTTTGCTATTTTTGAGTTAATCAATGTGAATTGTGGAGTAATTTGTTCACAGTTTTGATCGAAAGTGTTATTTTGCCAGGTTTCACCAAAATGGTCTCATCCTTGTGGTCAGTTACGATGCTAAGCTTATTTGTTAGAGTGCAAGTGAACATATTGGGCCGACATCTGTACATTGATATCGCAAGGCGTCAGGAAAGCCTTTCTTTGCCTGTAAGCATTATCCTTTGTGTATTTCTTGTGATCTTTTCATGGTTTAGTTATGGCTCCCACTTTACAAAAGGGTTGATTATACATACTTACCCTATTTTCAAGAGATTGAACATAGAGAAAATCGGTGAATTAAGAAATGATTAAATTAAATAATTTATGTTGAATTATTTAAGTTATTTTACTTGCTGCATATGTCAACAATAAGTGTTATTTAGACAAATCAAGGAGTGCCGATCATAGTTGTTATAATTCATATCTGAATCAATCCTGCAATTGCTGCAATCCTAGAAAGACTAAGTGACTAACTGGTCTAGTTCTCTGTTGTATGTTTACAAATTAGGCAGGGTCAATACAGTATTGCATATAATCCATATATTTTAATAAAATCATTTTAGAATTGTACTTTCTATTGGTCTTACAAAACAAACAGTTTTTTTTCCTTTCTTTTTTCCATTCTTTTTTTTTTTTGTTAGTGTGAATATTTTTTCTTCTCATAATGGATTTTGCAGATATATATACATAACCTATCTACTTTATTACCATATAACCAATAATTTTCACTTTTTTGCAAGGTTTCTAACTAAGAATAGTTTATTTTTATGTGTATGTGTAATATATTACTCCGTATCTCGAATGTGAGTTGCGTTTAAGTTGAGGGAAATTCGACATAAATTTGACTACCTGGCCTTGTGATATTTTTTGCAAGGTTTCTAATTAGATGCATTTACACTTGTCCCATATGCTGTTAGGCTGGTTAATTTTGAAGGATCCATTCGTGGTGATCTTATTTGTGTGTGTAACTGTGTAAATGAGTGTGAGACATGTGTTTGTGAGTGAGTGAGGTGTGTGTGTGTGTGTGTGTCTTTGTTAAGCTTTGGCCCTTATCTATACATGTATGTTTTTATTAAGCTTTAGCCCTTCTCTGTACATCAGTGGCATCTCCTTACCTTTTTTTACTGATACAAATTTATATTATCTTCAAGAAAAGACCCACTGTGTATCAGAGCTTCACGATAAAAGTATCCTTCGTGTAGTTTAAAGGCAGTGGAAAATTGAAAAGAGCTTAATCAAATCTAGTTAATTGCAAGATAGTCGATTGGTGAAATTTCTTCTAGGAATTTGCTCTGACATATACTTTACATAATTCTTATGTATATTGGTAACATGATTTTAAGAATTTAGAAGGATATTCAACATAAGTTATTTCAATACTATATTGTCTATATCCATGCTGGGCATCAATTGCCTTATACAATTAGCTCACTGAACGGTGGTCTCTTTTTTGTTTGATGTTCAGGAGGTTTCAATGTGTCTCCTCATTTCTTCATGCTATAAATTTGATTGCCTGACCGTAATTTTCTTTCTGGATAGGACCTTAGATTGTCAGAAGCACTCACTTTTTCCTCATACCCCTGAGAGAACTGGATGATGCTATTAAGTTGGTTTTGTTTTAGGAAAGATGTATTCTTGGTGATCTTAGTTGTATGTAATTGAGTGAACCGTGAGGTGTGTGTGTGTGTTTCTTAAGCTTTGGCCCTTATCTATACATGTATGTTTCTTCTGTTAAGCTTGACTTCAGTGGCATCTCCTTAATTTTTTTACTGATACAAATCTATATTTCTTTAAGAAAAGACCCACTGTGTATCAGAGCTTCATGATAAAAGTTTCCTTCGTGTAGTTTAAAGGAAGTGGAAAATTGAAAAGAGCTTAATCCTATGTTACCCGGACTCTTTGTTTCACCCCAAGTACCAATGTCGGACACTCGATCCTTGGACATTGGTATGAGTGTATGACACTTGGACACTTCATTTTGAACCAAAAACATTTATATTTTTCATAAAATTGTCGTGTCTGACACTTGGACACATATCCCTGTCCGATACTTCCAGCAGAGTCCGAGTAACATAGTCTTAATCAAACCTAGTTAATTGCAAGGTAGTTGATGGTGAAATTTCTTTGAGGAATTGGCTCTGACATACTTTTACGTAATAACATACTTTTACGTAATTCTTATGTATATAGCTAACATGATTTTAAAAATTTAGAAGGATATTCAACATAAGTTAATAAGTTATGCCAATACTGTATCCATGCTGGGCACCGATTGTCTTATACAATTAGCTAGTCATTGACCCATGGTCTCATTTTTGTTTGATGTTCTGGAGGTATCAATGTGTCTCCTCATTTCTTCATGCTATAAATTTGATTGCCTGACCCTATTAAAGTGACCTCTTATAAGACAAATGGTGCCTATGTGTCTCCCCATTTCTCCATGATAGGCACCAGCTTCTTAAAGTGGTTATGCTGACCTAAAAAAATACAAGCATATTTTTGAGGAAGGATTATTGATCTGTCCCGAGTTCCATCCCCCTGAACTATGTGGAATTATGGATTATAGTATAGTCTATATCATGGTTTTAAATCTCGGTTTCGGTCGCGATCGCGGTAACGGTCGCAAAACCACATTCGCGGGTAATGCGGATGGTTCACGGCCGTTGCGGCCTAATATCTCGGTCGCGGTAAGCTCAAAAACCTTTACAATGCGGTCGCGATGCGGTGATGCGGCCTTGATTTAATACCATAGACTCTATATAGGCTGTTAAAGTAGTTAAGCTGATCATGGAAAAATTAAGCAGCTGTCAGAGGATATATAATTGATATCATCTACCTTTTCTGAGCTCCATTACCCTTCTATCGTCTGGAATAAATGAACTTCATTTAGATACAATCTCTTAAATCTCCATTAAGAATGTGCATCACAGAAAATATTTTAATACCTTGCTTCCAGACTGTACATAAAGTGGTTGTAATGTGTTGCAGATTTTCTAATACCTTAGTTTTTTTTCAGCTCTTTTTCCCCCTTAATTTATGTGCTTTACTCTCCAACAACATCTTTCATGTTCTCATATGATATCTTAATCTGGCATCATGTTGTCCTCAGAAGCTTCACTTGAAACTATCAAGTGTTATGGAATGGAAGGGCTTGATGTTTTCTAATCTTTCCTTAACTTCTTTGCTTTGTGTGGAGCTAACATCAGCCTATATTGCTGTCTCTTAATGTTGGTA
This sequence comes from Salicornia ramosissima, assembly GCA_951394345.1. Lineage (NCBI taxonomy): Eukaryota > Viridiplantae > Streptophyta > Magnoliopsida > Caryophyllales > Amaranthaceae > Salicornia > Salicornia ramosissima. The sequence continues at coordinate 3,684,448 of OX596240.1, read as the reverse complement.
TATCAGCAAAAACTCCACTTTCTTCACCTTGATTCTTCCAATAGTGATCGGATTTTGAGTATTAAGCTTATTATATGATACGCGAGCTCAAATATGGGTTTTCATGTAGATTCTTGAAAACTTTACAACATTTTGAGGAATCTTGACGTTCTGTGGTCCTCCAAGATCCACATCATTATAGGGGATGAGGCCTTGACTATTAAAAGTGCTTATGCACTAGAAGTTGCATTGAGTGAATCCATTAAGGAAGAGTTTTGGGAGGATTTAGAAGTGGTGCAGCATACTCCTACAGGGGAGAAGTTGATAATTGGTGGCGATTTAAATGTAAATATTGTAGTATTTAGAGAGCAACATTGCTTTACGGTACAAATTTTAGGGCTTTGAAGTATTGTCTTGCTCATAAGACGAATTTGGTAGAGATGTGTATGTTACAATGGATGTGTAGGCATATAAAAAAGGATAGAATAAGGAACGAAGTTATTAGGAAAAATTTAGGGGTTACTTCCATAGAGGACAAAATGAGGGAGAATCGACTAAGATGGTTTTGTCATGTAAAACGGGGGAATTATAATGCACCGGTAACTCGGTAAGGAGGCTTGAAGAGTGGCAAAGATGAGACAGGGTAAGAGGTAGTGGAAGACCAAAGCAAACATGGAAGGGTGGTTGAGATTAACATGAGCTCGATGAAAATTTAACGGCAGATAGTAAAGATTGGAGGAGGGTCTATGTGGTTCACTTTCATGATACATAGAGATTAATGTCTAGTTGACCCCAATCATTTTTGGGAATAAGGCTTTGATATTGTTGTGTTGAATGATGCCATCCTTTTTAAGTCCACCCACACTAGATTTTTAACCCTACTCTCCATCACTAGTGTTAGCATTCGACTACAAATTACAACATATACAATATATAAAGTACAGTATGACTTTGGGCTCATACTATCATTGCTAGATATCTTTCAAATTTTCATCAACTCTTGTAAGTCTGATTGTCAACTCCATATAGAATACGACTTTGGGCTTCTACTATCATTGTTGGGCTTCTGGAGCAGTTTCTTTTTTCTTTTTTTTAAACGGACCTTTACTATTTGAATTTTTTCTAATACCTTTTTTACGTATCTAATACTAATGGTATTGTTGCTTAATACAAAGGCAAAACAGAACTTGAGACTGGATTTGATTCCTTAAGGCCGTGAGTATCTACTGTTCCTTTACTATTGGATTGATGTTTGGTACCTTTTTACATATTGCTTAAGGTCATTCAGAACTAAATTCATCACCCAAAATTTCTTTTAATAGCAAAAATGCTAATTACTATTGCTCAATACAAAGTCCAAAACGTACTTGACTGGATTGGTTCCTTAAGGCTGAGAGATTCTGCTATATGTCTATACTTTCTTGTATTTGGTTTCAAATTTACTGTTTTGACCGTTATAACTTTCTTAAGTTTGTTCTAAAGTTCCAGAAGAGTCGCTTACTGTTTATTCTTTGTAGCTCTTATTTTTCAAGTAAATTTTTTAGTATAATTGCACTCAGACTGGGGGAACAACTGTATATATTTTATATGCTTCATAAAAAGCTTTTTTTCCCCTAAAGAAGCAGAATTTGTGTACTTATAACCTCTTTTGTTGCTGACTTGATTTATTCAAGATGATGACTTCATTTAGTCAAGATGGTGACTTGAGAACTTTCTTGTTGTGTCAACCAACCTGATAGCCTGTCTCTGACTTCCACTTAATTCTGATGCTATTCTCAAATTCGAATTCCTGTTACATGTTTGTGTTCATATGACCTTCATAGTAATCATATGTTGCATTTTTCTTATAAAATTGCAGCTTCAAATACCATGACTAATGGAACCTTCCTTTATTTGATGTATTGCTTATCTTGCTTTGTTAGTTGACATGAAATCCTTAAATTGTAATTTGTAAGTTAACTTTTACTTTGCAGGAAGAAGCTAGTCTCATTGATCAGGATGATGAACAGAACTTTTTAGCTAGGGCTGATTTTCTGGCTAGCCATGGCTTGCATGGTTTGGTTGTCAATATGCAGGCTGCTGCTGCGGAAGTCCTGAAAAGGTTTTTTTTTTGTTGCATACATCCTCTGTTTGTCTTACTTGCAAGTTGCATCATGTATGTTGGGCACCAATATTTAGGAGTGTATGAATAAGAGAGATAAAAAGATACCTATGTGGTAGGAGAGGTACAGAGAGAAAACATTGCCCCCCCCCCCCTCCCCCCAAATGATACAATAAGTTGCAGCTTTTAAAAATGGGAAAAGATGCAAGTTATAAAAAAACTGAAGTATTATTTTTCAAACTTAACCACGGAGAAATAACAGTATAGGTTTTTCTCTGGAATACTAATATTTTTTCATTTGTGATATTTGCACATTCTTGCCTCTAAGAATGGTATCATTCGTTGCGTTTTTTTCATCTTTAACTTCCTCTGTAAAGAGGCAAAAAAGCATGCTGGTTCCGCATTATATGTTCATAGTGACATTACACTGTTTCAGGCATCTTATAAATGGATACCAGCTACTTATAGGTTATTAAACTATGGAAATTGCATATTTTTTCAGAATGGAAAACAGGGTTTTTAACTTTGTAAATATTTACTTTATAATGTTGTTAATGACTGCTTTCAATACATTAATGTGCACTATAAAAAAAATGATGCACTAGTCTTTCCAAATGTTTGAGTTTATATAAGCCAGCATCCATCAAATAGTAAAGATTAAAGAGCAATACATTAACTTGGATGCTGTAATGTTGGATTCACTAGTCTTCCCAAATGTTTGAGTTCATAAAAAATTGATGCACTAGTCTTCCCAAATTTTTTATTAATTCATAGTGTAATGTTGGATGGCATCTCTGAATTAAAGTTTTGAGTTTTGAGTTTTTGACTACTGTTGAACTTATTATCATCATCGCAGCAAGCAGCTGAAAGATGTCTTTGATTCCTCAACACTTCATGAAACTATTGTTCAGATACTTGATTCATTCATGATCATGGGGAGGCCTCGTCATTGGTTGGAATACTTGATGCCAGAGGATGCTAAGTTACCAGGCCTAACTGCATCCTTGAGCAGTAATAATTTAATTCCTTCTGAAGCATCCAAGTTTGATCAACTCATGACTGAGACACATACAGTTCTATCAAGGTATTCAACTTACCCTTTGCTTCAGCTGTTGAAAATACTAATGTAGTGTTGGATTTTTACTTATTGCGAAAATTTTAATTTTAATGCTTACATTAATTAATGAGATAATCAGTTAACATTATCTTGCTTATCCCAGCACATGATACATGCCATCACCTGTAAACAGAACTTGGTCATGATTATTGTGAATGTCAGTGTTTGCTCTCTCCATGTCCATGTAAGTGTGGTTACACATGGGTGAAAGAATTTCGGATGAGTATTTAAAATTGAGGAGTAATGTGTTGTGTTGGTATTTAAAGTGATTCGAAGTAGTACATTGACTTTAAAGAACCTTGCAATATGGGGGAAAAAAATTTAGTGGTCACTACTCGCTAATAAAGTGTGTAGGTTAGTATGAAATTGTATATAATCTCTTCGATTGTCAAATAACCTAATCCATGACCAGTCGACAGTATGCCAACTCCTTAGTAGTTGTTCCCTCGTGAGCTGTCACTGAAATTGATTAGGTTCCATATTTATGAAAAAGTTGCAAATATTTTGGGAAATGGTGAGGTCTTGATTATTCCTATCCTTGACAAGAGTCTAGAGGCACCTGGTGTGCCAGTTGAAAAGTACCTGTCCAACTCACCTAAACTAGCCCGGTCAAAACCTGCGTGGGCTTTCCTGCCCCAGTCCTGTATAGAATGATACAGGGTTAAAAAATTTATAGATTTTTGGGACTCCAATTGACCCACAAAGTGAGCCTGTTTTCTGTATTGTTTAATTGATTAAACTTCAATTTAATAAATTAATAGGGACCATATTGACCCACAAAGTGAGCCTGTTTTCTGTATTGTTTAATTGTTTTCTGTAAGCTCGGCTTTGCTTAGAGCCCATTAAGAGTTCAAGACTAGGTGTGTTTCTGATTTTAACTAGCTTATCAGGTGCTAAGCCTATGTGGCCTTCTCTGCCCATATTGTAGTATTAAGTATTAATAAATTCAGGAACTTACAGCTTTTTTGCTTCAGAGAAATGAACCTCATCTTTACTGCTGAAAAATCTTCATTGGTTTTTTTTGGGGTTAGTTATAATTGGCTTGGGGCGTTTGAATGCTTACTAATCTACTATAATAGATAGCACTTTCTAGGTAAAAACATTTTGCAGCTGGAATTTTTGAATAACTAGAAACCCCTGTGGTTCGTTAGAAATGCAAACCTTCACTTTTTCTCTCTCTTTCTCTTCTTCTCTCTCCAAGAAAAAACCCTAACCCTAATTTTTCTTTAGAGCCTACCATTCGCTGTATTTGGTGATGGTAAGCCCCGATTTCCTGCTAGTTTTTAGTATTTCCAAAAAGTATCTAGGTTTTCTCAAGTTAAGCATACGTTTGGCCCTTAACGTTTGGTTTTTTTAACCGTTTACCCACTAACGTTTCAAACCTTAACATTCACCCCCTAATGTTTAGTTAACTCAACCATGGTTAAATTTTATTGTTTGACAACTAATTACATCATTTAAAAAAAATTAATTAATTAATTTTGGAGGATTTTAGACTCTTATGTTCCAGTTAGGCATTCACCTTTCCCCTTCACTTTCGTCACTCTGTCTCTTGCCATTCCAAGAATCCAGACAACGTTGTTATTTCATTTTTTTTCAAGGCTTCAATTGAGAAATGGAAGGCATTGAACTTTTTTTATATATATAGTTTTGGGATGATAACAAAAAAATTACATTAATTTTTGTTTAGGATAATGTTTCCTTGGTATTAATGTTCTTATTATGACCAAGTCACAAACTTTCCCATTTGGGTCTATCAAGCCATGGTGTAGTTACATTTTTTTTATATTTGCGTAAATTACAGTTGAAATTGAAATTGAAGAAAATTAAGTTTTTGAGATGTAAAACAAAATACAAACTTAACTATATTTATTACGGGTAGTTATTAAGCATTCATTATTAACCATGGTTAGCAAAAACAAACGTTAGGGGGTGAATGTTAAGGTTTGAAACGTTAGTGGGTAAATGGTTAAAAAAACCAAACGTTAGGGGCCAAACATATGCTTAACTCAGGTTTTCTCTCTTATGAGACTTTTCTTTCCATCTATTATGGAATTTTGTTTTCTTTTAATTGAATTTTCAGATGTCTTTTAGGGAATATGTTATAGTGATGATATGTTGATCGATTCAAAAAAAAATACCCTAGGGTTCACTTTTCTTTGAGCTTCTTAATTGAGGGGTATTTTTTTTCCCTTGCAGTGACGAGTTCACAAATATTGTACAAGTGGCACTCCAAACAATGGTGAATGCATTAGTGAAGGAAGTTTTTGGTGACCAGTCTGGTGCCGGAACACCATCGTCAATGGGCATAGCGCTGGTGAAACTAATGCCACGAGTTGCACAGACGAGTCAGCTTCTACTTGATGAACCCAGTAGGAATCAGTTTGTTCAAACGATAAAACATATACAGGATGTTGAATTGTTCTTCACCATCCTTTATGCCAATGCGTTGACGAGTTGACATTGTAAATGTGTAATCAAAATTGATATTGTACAATGGATCGGATATTTGTTCCAACAGTTAGATAGAGATTGTTTTGCAGTTTTGCTTGATAATGAAATTTGTTTTTGATTAATGTTGGGGAGAAAATTCCTTGCATGGGACTTCTATTTTTTGCTCTGTATGTTATGCTCATAGCCTCATAGTATGGATAACCGATGTTTGTTAATACGGACCAAGTTATAGATTGATGGGTAAGGAATGGCCATTGGTTACTTTATGGTGTTGTTGTGATAAAATTATGGAGAGATAGAAATCAAGCGCCACTTTGAGACTGTACATGAGATAAATCCATTAAAGGACGTTGAATAGTGATGACAATGGATCTTGGATCCGCCCTTGATCCAGATCCGTCTTTTAAGATCTGGATCATGATATTTTGGATCTCGCTGATTTGGGTCGGATATGGATCTCTTGTAAAAAAACGGATCTGAATATAGATCTCGTGTATATGTTCGTATTAAGATTCGTATATCCGTTTTACTTAGATTGAATATAATAAATGATTGGGTTTTTTTTGTTGTTTTTTAATGTATATAGTGTTAAGTCAAAGTTAATTATGTAACTGCACGAGACTAATTGTCATTATGTAAGTGTAAGTGAAATTTTGGTTTGCATATTAATTGTGTATTTGTATTGAATGAAAATATCATATACCAGATCTAATTAATGTGAAATGAAATGATAATTTTATTGCATCAAAAGTTTTAATCATCTCATTAAGTAGGTATAAAAGATTAAATTACATGAGGGTCCGTTTTAGATCTGAATCCGAAGGTCCGTAGGATATGGATCCTCATTTTATAGATCCGCTGGATCTGGATCCGAGGTGAAAAATAGATCGGATCTCCGTTGCGATCGCTAACCTTGAAAGCCCTTAAAAATCGTTGGAGGACTATCAACATTGAAGTCAATGTTTGCATTGGAGTGTATGTTGAGGCAGAGGACTAAATATACTAGTAATACTACGTACATTTCCCTACAAACACAACTTGAATTTCCAAACACTCTTTCAAAAAAACCAAAAAAAAAAAAAAAAAAGAACCAAAATCCTAACCCATCGAGCTCAAGTGACAATGCCTATGATGACATGGTCATGAATGTTAATGGTCTTAATGAATCTCATTGAACAACAAGAAAATTATATAATCGAAAATGCATTTCATTCTATTGGATCACCACTAGTTACCCATACATCTGAAAGACTAAAAAAGTGGTGTATCCACTTTGATTGGGATTTTTCTTTAACAACTTGTATGTAAATTATTAGTTAATTACATTGATTAGGATTTCACTCAACATTGGTAAATTAATGATCTCAGGCTATCATAGAATTCGAACTGATGCTTACTTGTATCAAATCGGAATGTTACAAAATTGAATTAGGCCAGATTCTATTTGACAGAATTAATCTGAATTCAACAGGACTAAACTAAATTTATCTAAACTGAATTGAATTGAATTAAACTAAATCCTAGATCATCACTCATTAGGACGATCGAGCTGAACTGAATTGAATTTTCAGAAATTGAGTCCAAAACAACATGGTCTTAATAGAGATATAACCATATATGCTATGAAGGAGGAACGAGGTCAAACGCAATGGCAACCTAATTAGTTGTGAGTTTGATTCTGGAGGGCAATATAAGCAATATATTCCTGTAATAGAAGACTTACGTTGTATCCAGTTTACTATTCTGTGAAAAAAAAGGAGAAAATGAAGTACATATCATATGTACCTAGACAATAGACAGAAGTAACTCTTTTGAGCTAATTAACATAAAGCTAACACCATTGTTAAGTATTATTCATTCTTAACACACTTGTTAAGTAAAGCATATGCCTATTGCCTAACAAAAACACTATTTCCCAACAAAAAAAGTAAAGCAATTGTTTGCTATATTATTGTCTTTGATCTAAAATATTTTGCTTTGCCTACTTTTCCAAATCATAATTAATAATCACAGATTTAACCTAATTGTCAAGAATAGTAGAATCAAAATGGTGGTTAGAACAATTTGTGCTTTTGGCCTTGTAGTTGCTGACTTTAGAGAGCTAGGCCTGCAATGTATAGCAAAAAAAAAATTAAAAATTAAAAAATATAGAAAATATTATTATTGCACTTTATTTTTAATTGCACATAAGTAATAATATTCATACCTTGAAACATCGTAGACACATTTACCATAGCCTGCAATATATAATGGAGTCAAAATTAGTGTTTGTGTCCATTCAAGTATAAGCAATGAAAGCAAAAACAAGTTTTTGAACAACATTTTATCAAAAAACAAAAAAGTTTTTGAACAACATAACATAAGCTCGGAGATATATGAATATTCTTTTGGGTTGAATTAATTTGAATTTAATTGAATTGAACTGAATTTGTCTGAAATTCTGAACTAAATTAGACTGAAGTGGATTACTTATTGAACTGATTGAACCTGATCATAACATGGTTATCTCTAATTCTAAGAAATAAATGTAACTTAGTATTACACCAAATTGAACCTGATTATAACTTATTGAATTGATTTTACTTGAATGGACTTGATTTCAAATGATAACTTTTTTTTTACAATAATAGCTTAAGATAAACATAATATGATTATCCTCATACAAGCAACTAGAAAAGATGCTATTTGCGACGGGATGTGATCCCGTCGTAGAAAAGGGGGATCGCAAATGATTTTTCTCGTCGTAAAACTATGATCCCGTCGCAGAAAAGTGGGGTCGCAAATGATTTTTCCCGTCGCAAATTAGTCATTTCTAATGGAGTTTGGGTTAGATATTAGGTAACTTTTAGCGACAGGCTCAAAAACCGTCACAAAAAATCTACATTTCCGACGGGATTTAGGCCCGTCGTTAATGGAACAATGTTTTGTAGTGTGATCAACTTTAGCTTAAAACAAAGAAATTTCTATCACATTTTGGCCACTATATTTTGCCCATTTTAGTTAAAAGACAAATTGTTAGAATTTGTGACCTAATTTCTAGGCAAAGTAGTGTAAATTTATATGAATTCCTAGATGAAACATAAATATATGTACCAATAATTCAAAGAATTAAGAATGAAATATTACTTGGATCTTTCTTTGTTAAAGTAGCAGTTCCCCCAAAGCTGCAAGCAATATCATTGTTACCATTTTGTTGGTAGTAGATGTTGAAGGCATAGGAAGCATGGGACACCACTGTGTTGGGCTGGTAACACGGCCCACCGTATCGGATTGGGCTACAATCGGCATTTCCGACGCCACAAGCCCAGTCCAATGCTATTTGTAGATCATTCTCTGAGGCCCAAGGACTTGCTACACACCAAGTTGTACCATCAAGAAATGTGGTATTCCCTTCTGGAGGAGATTGATTGCTTGTCATTGGCATTGTGGCTTCCTCCTTTTTCTCCATATTTACATCATTCCCCATTGTGTAGACTATTTGTCAACATGTATATTTTTATTAAGAGAAGTTAATATATATTCGTGTCATACTTTGGGACAGTTCTAATCAACTTATTTTTACTTATTTAAAAAAAAAAAGTTCAAATTAACTCGGATAAGTAACTTTTCATTTACCAACTCCCAGCGCACGTACAATTATGTGCACCCACATTTATATTCTACAATTTTAATATGTAATTTTTCTTATGAAATCATTTCAAATTGCTTAGGTGGGATTAACTTTCTCAAATCTTCCTTTAATTTTTAGTATTGCTCATCTACTAAAACTGCATACTATATGAGTAAAATGAATATTTAATGACCAAACATGGTGTACATACATCCAGATATAAGATATAAATTAATCACATTAATTAACAATAGCATAAATTTTCATGCCAAATGAATCAAATTTGTCATACGGAGTAATACAAATTACATAGTATATGATGAACAAAAAAGCACTAAAAGATGAAATTACATAGCCTTCAACAATTAATTAATTAATAATTAATAATGCTCATGAAAAAGAAAGAAAATAATAATGAATTAGTTGAATTGACAAAAATAAAATAAAACATACCAAGAAAAGATGCTATGATAACAAGCAAGGTCTTGCAAAATGAAATCCTTTTCATGATTAAATTTTGTGCAATGGTTTCCAACCTTACAGAAAATCAAATAACATGATTTTGGTGATAAATATTATTTATTAGTAGTAAGAAGTAGAACACAAAAAGACACATTAGTATTAGTATGATATGATGTTAATAAAGTGAAATATATCTAAGTAAATGCAGAGGAAATAAGTAATAAATGCAAGGGGTGTTGGAGCATCAGAAGTTTTCTTCCTGCATAAATAAGGTGTACGTTTCTTTTTGAATTTTTTAATCCAGAATATAGAAAAATAAATAATCCTTCCGTCCCAATTTAGTTGCTACATTCACTTTTTCACTCACATCTTTCGAAATAGGAATTTTTTTAAAAAAATATTGAACTACAGATAATAAAAAATATATATATTTGAAAAGTACATGCTGAGACGAATCAAACTAGATCCATCATGATTATATTTTTTTCCTTACGCTTATAAAATTAGAAACAGTCAAAAATTACATGTGAATAGTACTACAAGTCAAAATGTAAGAACTAAATTATAACATAAGGAGTAAATAAATAAATAAAAGTCATGATGAGGGCTAACGTATACTCTTAAGTAGTTACTAATTTAAATAAGATATAAGCATGTACTTACAAGAACTCTTTGTTTGCTTGAATTGATGTTTTAGAATATATGTTATGATGATGTTTGCCTGTATGATATGCAATGGCTTGCAGCTGAATGTATCAGCTTTTGCACATATTAGAAGGGGGTAAGAAGAGGATACAAGTTATGTTGCCCTAAATAAGGTCAAATGGGATGATGGGTTTCAGCACACGGTTCCTATCATGTACTGTACACAATTTATAAATACTTTAATAGGTATAGTATTATCTTTCACATAACGATTGATATATTCCTTATGTTGTCAAACGTTGCATCGTGAAATGAGGTTATAAAGATAGTATTCGGGATTTTTGAAAATTAGGTCGGAGTAATAATTGCAATATTGAATGAATCTTCCTTAGATTATGGTTTGTCTTCGAATGCTTAATTGATCCATTTATGGACCTATTTGCTAGCTTCCTTTATCTTGTTTTTAGACTTTTTAGACTAATTTTCGTTGGCTTTTAATAATTTATCATAGAATTATCTTATTTCATGTCCTCTTCCAATAATGTTTTTCTCTAGTTGTTTTCTTGAATAATTGGGGTAGAATTGAATGCATTGCAAGTGCTTTTACACAAAGGTCTGATTGAAAAACTCATAACTTTTTACATATAACTCATTTTTAGGTGATTCAAATTGGAAAAGATTCTTTGTTCCGAGGACTTCGATTGGATACATTACACGCCTAATTTTGCTGAGAAACGAAGGAGATATGTGTATTTAAAGACCGAGTGTGCATCCATTGAGTTTTCACCTTTTTAGGCCACTTTGGCTCGACCGAGCCAAGGACCTGCTCGACCAAGCAAAGACCTTGGTCGACCGAGCCAAATTTGCCTTTAAAGCTCTTTTTTTTGGAAATAATTTTATCTTGGTCAAGTCACCCCTGCTCGGTCGAGCCAAAGTTGCCTTTAAAGCTCGTTTTTTTTAAAAATAATTTTAGCTCGGTCGAGCTATCTCTCGAGCTAGATTTTTATGACATCGACGGCACAATTTTCTTCCTATTTTTCTTTTGTTTAGCTTTTAATCTAGACCCTTGATCTTCATTAGTTAGAATAATAGGTTGTAGAGGGGTTTAGAACCTCATTAAGCCTTGTATTACATTAGACTACATTTTCTCTCTCTAGTTTTTAGCTCTCTCTTTTCCTTTGAGTTTTCCATTGTTGAATACTTTTCCTACCTCCATTAATGAAGTTTTAGCTCTTTATTTTGGTAATCTCTTTCTTGACTTGCTTTCTTTGTTTAACTTCAATCTATGTTTGCAATTTACCTTTTATCTCCTTTTGTAATATATTTTTGGATTTTGTTGATATTCGCTATTTTATCCTTTAATGTAGTGTGCTTTAGTGTTGATTGTTGCTTGATCATTCTTTTAATCATGTTTTCACTTAGTGAGTATCTCTTTTGCACTAAGATTGGGTGAAACCCAACCATTATGTTTATGGATTTTATTGCTAATGTTGATGGTTTTAATTTGAGGACTGATGTTTGGTTGTTTGATCAAACCTTTATTTAAACACCTCGAAATATAGTTTTTACATAAATTGGGGCTCCATGACCTTCTAACCAAAATTTGTATTTATTAGACTTCTTCATCAAACCTCTTGATTTTCTTTGGTGATTGGTGTTTTTAGTTTGATCAACTCTTGAATCTATATAAACACCTCGAAATATAAATTTTTATGTAAATTTGGGGCTTCATAATTTCTAACCAAAGTTTGTGAAGTTATGATTGGACTAATTTCGTCAATTTCTTATGTTTTCGATATTAGTGGGTAAATTTTATTTGCACGAGCATAATTTGGTCGCAGTGGATCCTAACCTTGGTTGTTTTCTCCATTTATTTCTCATTTTTTAATCTACTCTCTCCATTATTTTCTCCTTCAAACTAGCTTAATTACGTTGTGTCATCTCGGTGAATCCTACCGGTTCCTGTGGATTCGACCCTTTTACCTTATACTCGTGTAAGAATTTAGCTAAGTTTTTCTTGATTTTTGAGAGTTTTATCTAACGACGTAAAATTTTCCTTTATTGCCGCTTGAAGAGTAAGAAGTTAAAATTTGCTTAATGGGTAATCATTTGCTTAATCAGTTCAAGTTCGGATTTCACGGAAAATTTTGAATATCAACCTGGATCCGAATCACATATTAACGTCATCATATAATCAAATTAGGCATTAAAAGGTTAGAGGCCAATGAATTTATAAGTGCTCAATTGCCGATTACTAAATATAAAATAGGATTAATAATCGAGATTAATTATTCAATTATTTAAGGTGCTCAAAATGTTTATCAAGAAACCAATTATGAAACAATTATTGGGCCACTACTAATATAAGTGGCTCTTATAAGTTCACACACTCAAGTGAAAGAGTTTATGCAATGAGACTTCTTCTCTAAGCATTTTACTTCTTCATATTCTTTCTTTCTCCTTTCACATTTATTACATTGCCTTGCCACTTGAAAGTAATTACATGTTTTAAGTTTACATACAAAAAGACAGTAAATAAATGAAGAATGCAACTATTTTACTGAGTTTATGACATTTCAATAAATAAAAAAAAATAAAAAGAAAAAAGTGAGGCATCTAACTAGACACAAGGGAAGTATCTCCTAATTATATAGTAATATAAAATCTAACCCTTTTTCAGCTATTAATCTACATTTCCTGCTAAAAGCAATGTTAAGGCACTCAGCTCATAAACCTTGACTCGTCTCGTCCCAACCCTCAGACTTTGACACTTTTCATCCATTCAATTATTAGATCGTTAAACATTGCCCCAGTATATCTATTTATCGCCCCAATTTTTGAGTGAAATGACAACATTCCCCTTGATTTAAAACAACACTACAAACCCAATTGCTTAGACAACAACCCCGAAATCACGACACCGGACCACTACCAGGACCACCACTACGATCAACATCACAAGCATGGTGTGTAAAAAAAAGGGTGGCAAACCCAAAATGCCACAACCATGGTTGGGGTGTACAGGTTAGATGCCCCCTTACAAAAATTGACCACCATGATCGTGGTGGTTGTTGTAGTCATGGGCCGGTGCCATGGTTTATAGGGCCGCTGTCCATGTAATCGTGATTGTTTTGGTGCTTGTTTTTTAAACAAAGGCAAGGTCATCCTTTCACTCAAAAATAACGGGCAATAGTAAATAATTCTAGGACGACAATTAACAATTCCCTTCTATTATTAAATCAGATTTTTCACCCACTTATTTGGACTGGTGGACTAGAGATATCCACCGAATATTTCCGACTCTAAACCCACAGAACAAGCTATGGATGCTTTTTAACAGCTAGTTGTCAATAAACTCGCCTTTACTATCCCATGGCCGGGTCTCAAAAGATTTTCCCATAACACTGCGTTTTTCGTTTATGGTTCCATCTTCAAGCTTGTACTCTGGAAAGTAGTCCAGGAATGTTTTACTACTGTCTAGTTCATCAACTCCATTGAACAGGAAGCTCCTCAGCACATGCTGTAAAATAGAATTAACATTAGAACTTAGGACGTACCGGCTTTATAGTTGAGATCATACACACAAGGATGCCAGGGAAAACGGTCATACACTCGCATCTGCTTCACCGATCAACCTCTTCAGCAGTGGATGCCCTGGATCCTATTATGCAAATATTTAATTCAATATTTGATTTGCAAAGTTACTTAGAAGCTTATGTTATATATATATGCTAAGCAACTTTCGAAGGAATAATCTGATAGAGTATATAACATATTCCTGGGCCTCATCATAAGTTTAAGCTTTTGGTTGAGATGACCCTCTAACATGATAGAGTATATAACATATTCCTGGGCCCAGGAATATGTTACATACTCTATCATAGTCAAAACCAAACCATAGAAGTTAACAAAAAAGATGCTAGGTGGGAAATCAAAAGGAGAAAAATTGCAATACCTTTTCCGCTCTCCATGTAAGATATTTATGTTGTGCTTCTCTATTCAGCGTAATTTGAGCATCAGCGGTATCCTCTACTGCCTCATCCAACAAGTCAAGCCATGCCTGCAAATACATCACATTTAGAATTTACCAATATAGGCCATACCATTTGGAATCAATCATTTAGAACCCCACTAGGGCTCTATTTGGTGGAAAATAATTTCACTAAAAATGATTTTCCCTTGAAGACAAAAATAACAATTTAATTTATTTTTTTCCACAAATATGTAAAGAAAGTTAAGAGAAAAAGGCAAATGGAAATTGAGAGGAAATCGTTTTCGGAGTTTCGGCTCTTGGAAAGATCATTTCCCATCCTTTACTAATAATGGAAAGTAGGAAAACAACCATCCTAGAAAATGTCATCCTCAAAAACTCACCCAAAGCCAAAAATCTAAATGCATAGCAAATAACGAACTAAAACAGCGGTAGCATTGATCGAATCAATATAACGCATTTGAATCAAGTCTACAAGTTGACTACACCTTGTAATAGTCCTTGAATGCGTCGAATAATATGTCATGCTTGTGTTGGCTTGAGTTAAATCTTGTCCATATTACTATTGGTGAGAAAAATCTCAATGATTCGCCTGTAAGTTTTCCACCCCAAGGCAAAAGCTGCATATAATCTGAATTAAAATCAGTCGATTTTTAGAACAAAGGGAAGGCAACATGAAGACTTCTGCAATCTAAGGCGAGTATCAAACTTACTTCAGCATACTTGATGCTAAGAGGCATCAAGTTTCTGTAGTACTTCTCTTTGTATTTTCTATTAGTAGTGACATCATGCAAAGGATTGAGATCCCTGAACATAATTAAATAGAAGTAGGAAAATATGTCAGCCACATGAAGATATAGGATCAACATTAGAAAACAAGTATTATAAAGGTAAACACTTACAATACAATGATGTTCATTGTTGAGCTGGTGAAAAAATTGGCACAAAAAATAGGCAAGTCAAACGAAACTTTCGGAAATATGCCAATGTCTAACACCTGCACATATTGACAGTAAAACGGAACAAATAGGTCAATATTCCTAAAATTAACTTGAATTCAATATGAAAAGCACGTGCATTACGGAACTAGCTAAAACATAATATTAGAAGACAGTATTTGACTATTTGGTTCAAACATAGCTTAATATGTGGGGGTAGTAAAGTGGGCACACTCATCATGGTTTAACCCAGTGTGACATAATTTGGCATTCGTCTACGAAAGTAGAACGATTCAGGAGAGGAATTCACTACCCATAGGTTTAGGATTTAGCGGAATTTACTAATAATCTGGCATTCAATTCGTTGCGGAACGTGGAACAAATTTGGGAGTGGAGTTCGCAGGGGTGAGTATGTTATAGATGCCACTAATTGGAAATTACAGTACTTTCTTGCAGCATCTATATTCTAAGTCAGCTATCCTTTGAATATTTATTCAAGTTTTATGTGGAGACGGATTACCTAAGAAAATTCAAAACAATGGCAGAATCACTAGTTTTTTTAATCCAAAACCAGCCATTAGTTTCAATCACGATGACAATACAAATTGACTAATCCAGTTGGCTCTAGCTGCGGATGGTCTTCATAAACCCCTTTTGAAACCCTAATTAGAGTCCCTAAAACACCTAAAATCCCAAAATTCCAAATAAACCAAAAACTCGTCACTAGTGAGGGCTCGTATTACAAGTGTTCCAACAATACCCTTCAGAATTGTCCGGAGATCCAAATCTAAAAACACAAGCATCTGGCCCCGAAAATTCGTTTACCAACTGTACCTTTCGTGACCGATTATGACTCGTATCGGAGGCGTTTGTGCCGATTAACCATGTAGAAGTTTCCAAGAAAGCTTTAGAAACGTTGTTAGAAATTCAAAACCCTTCAACACAAACATTTATTGAGCCTGCTGAAGAAATTTGAATTTCCAAAACCTCTACCCAAATGCCAATAGGAACAATAAAAATAATGAATACTATGATGTAAACCAAAGATTGGGAATCTCATTACAGAAAACCACATGGAATTTGCTCTCGGGAAGACTATCAAGTAGATAAAGCTTGTTTCCACTAAAGAAGTGGAGCTCCATGTAGTCAGGTACTAACCGGAAGCTCAAGCCTAACTAGTTTTATGTTTACTGCTACAAGACCATCAGTATTCAAGTAATATTTCCCTTCTAACTGATATGTTCACACAAAAATGATAGAAGAAGGGAAAAAGAAAAAAGAAGTACCTGCAATGAATCACCCCCATCAATATGCATACTGCGAAGTAATCTTATCTTAGAAGCTTCAAAAGATAGAAAGTTGATTTTGGCTTTTCCATCAATAGGTTGAACATGGCTGACCTTTTCCTGTCGAGAATGAAATAGCTAAATAAATGGTTTTTTCTAATTCATTTTTTTAAAATAATACATTGAGGAATCATAAAGATGAGGTGCAAGAACTCTTGCAATAAGATGAAGATGGATTAATTAAAAAACCTAAAAGAAAATAAATACTATTACTCAATTATCTAACATGATACACGAGAAAACCACCAAACACAATGCTGATTGAAAAACTTCATATTAAGGTTCAATATCTTATATTTCACACATTACCTTCCTAGCTTTTTTGGGTTATGATTGATATAAAGGTGTATTTTCTGTTAATAATGCATTGTACAGAACTACAGATTGGCTCGTTAATTTTCCATTTCATGTTGTTTTCTGAGCATGAAAATAGAATCTTTGATCCACTGATCAAATGTCACCTCAGAATTTACTTCCAATCAGTGCCTGATGACTTAAGTAACTTGAAATTGTCGTTAAATAGATTTGTTTTCATCCAACAGGGCCACCATGGTTGGTTTTCCTTGGATCAAACTTCGGTATGGGGAAAATGAATGCCTCTAACATATGTGACAAATCATCATTTGGACAACATAATTGGTTATTGTCAAAAGCATGTTTTAAGAAGTTGCATCTAGAGTTATACAAATAGTTTCCTGTTTTATGAAGTTTCAAGTAATAATCACATTTTCCAAAGAAGTAGGAAGTCGACTTGAAAAGAACATTGAACTAATTGCACATTCCAACCAAAAAGGATTATTAAGGAAAAAATCTATAATTACTTAGTGTTGAGCTTCACCTAGAGATCATTACCTTTAACATATAACGTATCGCAGTAATTCCTAATTTTCCTCATACCAAGATCCTAACTTTTCTTATACCAACTGCATGTTTGGTACATGGTAAATATAATTGTATTAATGAGAATGAATTTATATTATAATTTGGTAAGAGAAACAACATTAACATCTCCATGTAAACTTATTCATTCTCAAACTTGTATCTTTTTCGACTTTTCATTACCATCCATTTACCACTTGAATGAGTGGTATACGACTTATCAGATGGGAATTAACATTATTATGACCGGGTATCAAACTTATGAAATTTTTTTTGGTGATTTGAACGTAAATTAACATTATTATGGGAATTTGTATTTATTTTTTTTCCAAATTTATATACAAATTTATTCCCATTAAATTAGTTTATGACCGGGTATCAAACTGGTTGCAACTTGCAAGAGTCCAAGTCCTTGTTCTTTTGGGACACCAAGAATACCCTTTCTATCAAATGAATACTCATATGAATTCTAATTTGCCCACAAAAAAATTAAGCCAAATGACAAGAAAAACAACACATTAACATGGCAAATCATCTAATCCCACTCACTCCTGTTCTTTTAAAAATTAGTTCCATTCCAAACCAGTTTGTTCAATTCAATACAATTTTTCAACTAAAATTCAGTTCCTTTAGTCCAGCCAATCCAGTTTCTAAGAACAAGTCCTAATTTTTAAACCCAATGCACAACAAGAGCTATAGCAAGTCACCAAATTTACAGAGTTCCACAATTTTGAGTAGGAGCTACTCAAAGACATTTAATTACTGAAATACACACTCTCTATTCAACTACTCAATTATGTTGAACAAAAAAAAGTTTCAAACTTTCCACAATATAATCAAAATTTAAACTTATTAAAGCAGAAAATTGGACCCCAAAAAAACAAAACCCTAAAAGAATACATATATATATATATATATATATATATATATATCTATATAGTGAGAAAAAGCAAGAAAGAAACCTGCAAAGGAGAAGGGATGAGATGGGTATGAAGCTGAGCTTCATTCACAGCAAAGTCTGCAAATTTTTGGTAAGAGAAAGCTGAAACTACTTGAGTTCTGAGTTCAGTCTTGTTGCATTTTGTATAATTGGGGTTGTATTGATAAGAAGAGCAGTTTAATTTAACCCATGAATTCAAACTTAGAGATTCCATCATAGTATATTATAACTCAATTGAATGTATTGTTGCTTAACCTCTGCAAAATCTCTCTTTTTTTTTTGTTGCTTCGTTTTTCAGTTTGATTTATCTGCGTTGTTTGTCTTGAAATATCAACCGTTATCTTGTCCATGTGCCCTTTGCTCATCACCTAGGCCTTTGCACTTTGTTGTCAACTGTGTGTTTGACTAGGTCAAGCTGTCAACTATGGAACAAAAACTTGGTTTAGTTTAATTACCGTCTAAACTACCGCCATTACTTGAGTGTAGTGAAACTAGGGATAGTCATTGTTAGGCCCTCTTCTCTTTCAACAATTTATTTTATAGTTGACAAAAGTTTAAATAAATTGGAATGAACAGGCCCCGTGTTTGATTAGACTTATATTTGTGATCTGATTTAATCTTATTATTTCAATGAGGAGTGATAGTCTGATAGAGTGTATAATATAACTTTAGGTCTCAACCACCAGTTTTAACTTTTAGTTGAGATAATGCTCTGATATGGTATTAAAGCTAATATGGCACAAAAGTCACAAGGTTAAATCTCACCCACCCCATGAAAACCTATATCCTAGTGCTTCGCATTTCGCCTGATATTTGACGCGCTTGCGGTGTGCTACATCAAACACTACACGGTCAGCCATGAAATCAAAAAACCCCGATTGTGTTAAAGGTAACAGCTCAGTCAAGTCAACACACACACCAAGCCCCTCATCCCAAGAATAAAGTAACAAATCCACATGACAAAGTGGTTTGTCATGTTTGTCACATAACCCAATATTAACTTCCTAAACAACAGAAATCCTAGACCAATAGCAGATGTCAAATAGGGTATCACAAACCATATTATGTTTAATACCCATAACGGAATCCCCAATCAATAACACAGCATGCAATGATGGGTTTTACCATTCATAGTCTGACCTAACTTGAAAATAGGAACTGCTCTAAGCCAATCAGAATTACACTCCTCATGTTGTGAATGCCACAAAGCCTATTGTGATGATTAGTAACATTTGTGAAATATATATGACCCGATTTCTTCATGAGCTTTAGGGTTGCGATCTCATTAGGGTTACTCAAAATGTCTGAGTCCGCCGCCCTATTAAAAATACTCACTACATCATCAAAAGGACTAGAGGCAACAATCCCAGAGTGATGAAGAAGTCTTGCTTGTAATTCAGTAGATTGCACTCGAGAAGCAAGGAAAGCAAAATGTAACATATCACAGCACGATAAACACCAAGGCCACCAAACACAAAGGGTAGAGTGGCAAGCCTCCATTGTCAATCACCAAAACCGGGTCTTGAAGCAGTAATTATACGCTCTAAGGAAGAACGAAGAGTCGTATCAAAAGAACGTTGAGCCGCCTCAAAGATACAAGGAAGGCAGGTGCGTACGGCAAAGTAGAGTTTAGAAACACGCCAACACAGGCACGAAGAAGCAACAACTCACACTAAGGGTCTTTAATCTTGGCAACATCATCCATAAGAGTAATAGTTCTAGACACTCTCTTCATCACAAGCTCACTGCTGAAGTTAGAATCTAAACTGAGTAACTGACGTGCCCACCAAGTAATTCAACACCATGTAAGGGTCGAGCAATATTAGGCGGAAAGACCCATGGGAGCCTGCTACAAGGATCTTCCGTAGGCAAATAAAACCTCGGTTTTATCAACATTAAGATGAAGACCAACATGAGGACCCTCCTGCATAATAATCAACTCAAGAACTTTCCCCACAACAAAAGTATCGCCCACTACAGTACAATGTCATCATCTAAATACCAAGCCTACAAACACAAGTTATAGTTATCTCAAAACTTTTACACTAGGGGATGTAATACAAGGGCAAAAAGGAGAGGCCCCAGAGTATCTCCCTGTTGTACACCCTGAAAATACCATACAAGGTGTTTTCTCCATAATATAACCTGGTGGGATGAGAATAACAAAACTCAATCCAAGGCAAAATAGTTGGACAATGAAGACGACCTTCATGTAATTAACAAAAGGAAAATGGTTTTCCTTTTCTAATTAATTTCACATTTTCCATCTTAAGGAAAATTGTTTTCCACTCCTTTCCAAAACAAACAAAGGAAAATGAGATGATGGAGGAAAATCATTTTCCAGAAAAATGTTTCCATCAAAACAAACATACCCTAAGTAGCTCTTCTTATCAATGTAGTTCCTAACCTATTTTCAAGGTGGACTAGATCGACTAGATGCCCAACATTAGCAATCCAATCGGTAACATAGCTCGATTGCCTTCCCTACAATTCTATAAATATCTCTAACAATAATATAAGAGTCAAAGTGATCTAAAAGAGATAAGAAAACCGATCTATCTTCCATGGAGGTTGGGCTATATGTTATTGACAATATTTATAGTAATTAAGGATATTATCTCCTCACTCTCCACATGTAAAAATCTCATTTGTCGAATACCATTTCTCATTGCAATCAACTCGCTGATCGAGCATGGTAAGTAAAGGACATCCTGCCTGTTGGAGTTTATATATTAAACTATTATATTTGCTTCAAAAGAAATTGGGAAATTAATTAATTATTATTTTGGGTCAAGGATTATTTATTCATTTTGACTAATTCCCTCCACTAACTTTTTGATTGACTTTTTCTTCCTTATTTTTGTGGCATGTTACCCCACTTATTCAATGATGGGTTTGGAAATTGTTAGGTGAAGTGTCCTATAAAAAGCGGTTTCTTTATTCTAGTAAAGGGACACAGAAAAAAACAGATTCACTTTTATCTCCTCTCTCCTTACATATTCCTACAAACATAAACACTTCAATAATCATCTTTTTCTGGGTAATATTCAAGACGTTCTCAACCTATTTCCCTGTCGACACCGGTGATATAGTGATTGTGTATCCCTGGAGGTTGGTTGTCATGAGTCCGTGTGTCGTAGCAGGGCAATTTCAGCTTTAGGGCAGTGATCACATCACGCCACGATTTTTCCAGATAAGTGATTCCTTTATTTTACCAGTTTTTATTCCAACACTGCCAAGATGGAAGCTAAGGTATGAGCAGCAAGACAAGTTTTTGATCAAACCATTTTTTTTATAGGATAATGTGTGGGATACTAGGCTTTGGAATCGGGCCCTACTACAGGTCACCCGACCCAATTTTAGCCAACACACGCATTTGCAAGGGAGATAAAAAAGAATCCTCGCAAATGCGTGCGGTGAGAATCGAACGCATGACCTCGTGCCTAGAATTCTGAAACGGGCTATGACTTCATCCTCTCTTTTTTTTCTTTTTTTTTTTTTGGATCAAACCAATTGCCAAACACTATATATTATTCTTTTACCATGAATATAATATAATACATAGTACATAAAAAAAATAACCATATATAAATATCTAACTTGTAAAAAGTATATATTAATATTAAAGTTGAAGCTCTGAAGAAGTGGTCGGATTGAGTAAAGAAATGAAAACACCTTAGCGATGTAACCGTAGTTTTGCTGTGGAGACAACAGACACAATTTGTCATATAACTACTACTCAACTTTCAGTTGACAATAAATAATATAAAATAAACTCATCATATATAATCCATGACATCAACTCACATAATATAATTAAGCAATGATATTATATGATTAACATATAGTATATATATATATATATAATCACTACATTAAGATCTACCCAGAAATAATATATAAATAAATAAATAATTCAGAGGAATGCAAGGGGAAACTCCTACGAGTACTATTCTATTCTATTATTATCATTTTTTAAAATTTATTATTTAGGATCAGTCCGTTTAGTAGGATGTAAAATGTTTTCAGATGAAAATGATCTTCCATAGAAAACCTTTTACATTGAAAATTTCATTTTGACGACGAAGGTTTTCCCTTGTTTGGCTGGATGTAAAATAATTTTCCATTGTAATCATTTTTCATTATGGGTCTGTTTACTAGAACGAAATGAAAACATTTTTCCTATTTTATTACATCGTTTATTTGGGTGAAAAAAATAAAATGTAAAACTTTGGTTGAAAACTCATTTTACACCTTATTGGAAACATTTTCCTCCAAATTTGGGAGTAAAACATATTTTCCGTGCAAGTAAACAATGGAAAACTTCTATGAAAATGAGTTGTCCAACGTAAAATGTTTTTCATGGAAAATCATTTTACATCGAAAATGTTTTACACCAAAGTAAATGGACCCCTATATGGTTAAACTGGAAATCAATTGTTTCAATTGTGATGGAAAATGTTTGACCTCTGCGTCACGTTAACTCTGATACCATGTTAAAGGATCATCTCAACTAAAAGTTTAAGCTAATAATTAAGGTCCACAAATATGTTATATACTCTATCAACTTTACTCCAAGCCAAACAATATAATGTAAAATAGAAAAATATATAGTTTTCAGGGGAAACATTTTACATCTTACCAATTAAACGGACTCTTTTGTTAATATTTGAGCTATATAACTTGGTTCAATTTTTTTAATTAATTAAAGTGATATAAAAATGATAGTAGTAGTATATTTGTCTCCAAAATATGATACATGCATGGTATATTTTTTATAATATAAGAAGTACGTTGCTTATAACGACGAATTAACTCATATCATTAACCATATGAACAGAGCCACAAAGATGTAGCAATGCAATCAAGTTGCACCCGGCAAATTTTATAATTATGAGTTTATAATACTCAAATCTGAACATATTGCCGGGTATCAATTGTTCCAGAACACGAGGTCTATTATTTTTTGACTCAGTAACACACCCCATTTATATATTAGGTTAGAATAGAACTAACTGATGAGTCATACTCCAATCAGATTTTTATTCATCAAATAAAAAAAAAGTTAATCACATTGTTCCGGAATCGGAGATTATGAGACCTAATCTTATGGATGAGAACTTGCACAAGGAAAACACGTGAATTAATCACGGAGTTTGACCGAGGAAAGGTCCTCCGGCGCTAATATCAATCTGAGTATGAAAAAGTATGGAGATCGAGAAAGAGAGAGAGAGAGAGAGATTAGAGTAATCTTGTGGATACTTGATTATGGGCGTAGCCTCTTAGTTTTATAGGTTTCGTAGGGTATTGTATCTTTTACCCTAAGCGGCTAAGCCCGCCCATGACACGCCTAACCCTAGCCTATTGGGCTCTTAGTATCTTAAGTGTACTGCAAGGTGTTCACAGTCTGTTTAGTTAGGCTGCCAAGAGTGAGTCTTGGATGACTCAAATGTGGCAATCTATCATTGGCTGTCGTGTCATAGCTGGCATGTAGTTTGTTATGATCCAGCAAACAATGCTTATTTATTCATGTGTGCACGTGGCCCTTAAATAATAGAGGTGACGGCCTACTGTCACGTACCCATACAAGTAGCCATTTGGCATAATCTCACTACTCACTAGTGCTTAATAAAATATCCAAATAGCTATAATTTAATTACACCAATAAAAGTTGGGTCAAGTGGTAAGCAGTTTGTTGTTACTTAAGGGAAGTATCGAGTTGTTTGAGCTCGTCTAATGCAGAAAACTCTTGTTGGAAGACTCGCTGAACAAACTGAGAAAATTAAAAATTGAATAGAAACAAGCCGAAAATAATTGAAATTATTTCAACCCAAACTAAAACCCCACCATTTCAATATGATAAGTGACCCTAACGGTCCGTTTGGTTGTTGGTAATAAATTGTAGTAATGGTAATAAATTTTAAGTGTAATTTGTTAAGGAAGAACTTAATAATCCCTATGGAATACATATTTTTCATTTCCAAACTTGAAATTTCTATTTATTTTCCATTACCATCCATTACCATATAGAGGGTGGTATTAGATGGGAATGAATATTTGTAAAGAAAGTTAGATAAATTGGTGCTAATTAAACTAATACCACAATGGGAATGAGTTTTGATTTTCCTACCAAATTTAGTTATAAATTCATTCCAATTACCACAATTTATAAACGACTACCAAATCGGTTGTAAAGATTTTTTAGTGCATATTATTATCACAACAGGAAGAATATATTATTTTTGGTAACAAGATTGAAAAAGTCTACTAAAATTAGTACACATTGTACTGGATAATAGATCTGGCAAAATCACATCTTAACCGAAATTTTAGTTCAGATCAATCCGCCCCGACACCTAACTCACTCTATGTTCGAAATAATAACAAATTTCTTGATCCAACATAAATTTGGCTCAAAGTGGTATAACTCGAACTTCAACAACATCCGATAATAGAAGAAATATGAACCTGCAATTCAATTTAATGATCTGAAATTCGAATTGTTTGATTCGAGGTAAAAACATCTTGACCTAAATCCGATCTGACTCGTTTGATTGCAACCTCTACCGATCGAATAATATCCGATATCAAACATTCGATATCCAAAATTATACTACATATCTGATATCCGAAGTTTTTCTAATTCTCGAGTATATGAAAAGTTAAAAACATATTTGAGTATCGGTATTCAAAATTTTGGACCGGATATCTCATCAAAAATTTAATTTTGGATCGAAACCTGAAAAACGAATCTAGATAGGATGTTTGGATTCCATATTTTCAAATATTTTTGCTTAGCACTAAGTGCAACAATTAAGAGCTAAAGTAAAAAATCTATTCAATCACAATAGCTAAGGATTTGTATGTTCTTTTTAACTATTTTTTGTCATATTTGAACTTATTAGATAAACTTATATTTTAAAAAAATTAAGGTTTATAAGACCTTATTTTGTAATAGAGGAAAACTTATATTTTTATAAGGAAAAAAAGGAACAGAATAAACCATAACTATTTTCAAATAATGAAACAACCAATTCAACCTGAAGCAAAAGTGCATTATTTATTTATTTTTCACATGGCGCGAATTAATTAATTCCACTTAGAAAGGAGAGGGGTGAGAGATTCGAACCCGTGACCTCTATGTCACGTTAGCTCTTGATACCATGTTAGAGGACCATCTTAACCAAAAGCTTAAGCTAATGGTTAGGCCCCAGGAATATATGTTATATACTCTATTTTACCCACCATAAAACCCCCTTATATCTGAAAATTCTTCTATGGAATTGAAGAAACATCCCTTTATATCAGTTGTATGTAAACAAAAATATGAAGTGCCAACAAAAATGTGAGTGCTTAAATCGTCACCCCTCAATCCAGAAGCAAAATGACTTGACATCATAAGAAATGAGAGCTAATAATAATAAATTAAATCCGATTGTTCTAAAGTGCAATGTTGATACCTTATTTCATCCGAAAATAAAGAACTGATTCTAAATTATTAGAACTCAAACTGATCCAGAAATGAATAATGATTCCATTAATAAAGGTATAAAGATGATGAGATTTATGGCTTGTTTACTTCAGCTTAAATTCAGTTCAGTTCAGCTCTCAATTTCCTTCTCTTATAAAATATTAAATTCAGCTGTACTATTCAGTTCAGTTCAATTCAGTTCAGTTCAGCTATATTCAGCTAAAGTAAACGAGCCCTTAAAACCAGGAAAATTTTGTCAAAAACCACATTATAAAAGAAGTTTTTTTTTTTTTTTTTGTCAAAAACCACTTTTTAAATATATTTTTTTTGTAACAAACCACCTTATTTAAATTTTTTTTGTAAACAACTATTTTTGGCCGAATTTCAGCGTTTAATTATTGTTTTAATCAAACCTCCTCCGCCGTTTCGGCGAACCCATTTCATCCCTCACCAAGCCATCCATGCCCCATTTCCTCCCCTGAACCGCCACCCCAAAAAAACCCCAAAATCGAAATTCAAAATTCAGACAAAGATAGTTCCTTGCAAAAATAAAAATTAAAAAAGGTATCTTCTTACATAAAAACATTTAAAAGGGTTTTTTTTAATTAAAAGAAAAAAGCTTATTTTACAAGATCATTTCTGAAATTTTTTTCTTAAAACCAAATGAATAATAAAACCACCATATGATGGACTCGACTGCAGGTGGGAAAATACCTAATACCTCAAATTGAGGTGTTTAAAATACTTCTCAAGTGATATTTTCGCAAATAAGTCTAACTTTTAAGCGGTATTATAGTAAATAAAGTAGGTGTAGATGAAAAATACAAGAATAGAATCCAATACTACTACAAGTTCTGCTGGCTTTTGTCATGCGCCATCCACAAGTTTGTGTGAAAATCATTTTGCCGCGTGGAGTAAATGTACACTACTTGTCCGTAACTCCTCAATACTTGTATTACAAACAGTGGTTCTTTATCCCATTTGTCAAATATTATCTGATTTTTCGTCTTTTTTTATTTGCTATATTCTATTTTGAATAAGTTTTTAGGAAAAATATGTGAGGTTAAAAGGACCATTATAAAGTAAATGTTTTTAATAAAAAGATGACAAAGTTACAGGTAAAATTGGTACAATAAAGTTGGTAAATGACAAAAATGTTGGTAGATCTGATTGAATTTAGGAAATTTTGCCAAATAAACTTTTAAAATCTTGAACTTACGAAAAAACCTTATTACTATTTATTTTTTGTGAGATGAAACCTTAACCAATTTTTTCTTGCAAAATAAAACCTCGTGACACTAATTCAGTAATTTGACTTTAATTGCAAATTAACAAATATAACCATGATTATTATCAATCCTAATTAAATATTTTTAAATTACTAAAACATGATTATCTATCCCTAATAGACCTCAACCTCCCTCCACCAGTCTACCCCTGATGATTGTTAATTCTGAATTTATTTCAGGTTAGGTTAATTTATTTGATTTATATATTTTAATTAAAAAGTCAACGTCATTAAGTCGAATTAAATGTCGAATTAGTGCACGAGATTTCATTTAATTTGGCAAGTAAATGTCGAATTAGTGCCACGAGATTTCATTCAAGATTTGAAAAGTTTTTTTTGGCTGATTTTTCTAGAATTTATGTGAGACTTACATGCCAAAATAAAAAAAGTGTACTCCGTAACAAGTAAATTGAGACATCTAAATAAGAAAACAGTAGTAACTACAGAAAGACGGAGGGAGTAACAATTTAGTAAGTACCTAAATCACTTCTCCATTTTTTATGGTATTGAAGAGATGAAGATCCCCTTTGACTATTAATAACTCAAATTAGAAAACAAACAAATTTTAGCATTATACTTGTTGGTAGCCTCATTTTAGCCTTATACGGGTTAAATATGAGGTCAAAAGTTAAATTTTTTAAAAAAAAAATCAAATTGGCCTCTATTTAAGTTCTAAAAACACTGCAATTTGTGTGTATTGATGAAAAATGAGCAACTTACGGATGAGATAGTTGAGAAGTTAATAGATTGAATATTGATAAGACAAATTAGTAAGTTTATGGATACTCATGAAAATTTTTGACAAAAACGGGTCACCTAAAAAAATCCGGAACCTCATTAGTACCACTTGAAAAAAAAAACTAAAAAAAATGACTTCCTCTTTCCCAAATTACTTGCTACATTTTCTTTTTCACATCTCTCAATACACAACTTTAAGGCTCCGTTTACTAGAGCGTAAAATGTTTTCCTTGAAAATAGTTTTCCCATTTTATATCGCTTACTTTGGGTGAAAAAATAAAATGTAAAATTTGGAGTGAAAACTCATTTTACAGCATAGTGGAAACATTTTCCTCCAAATTTGGGAGTAAAACGTATTTTCCGTGCAAGTAAACATTGGAAAACTTCTATGAAAATGAGTTTTCCAATGTAATTTTACATCGAAAACGTTTTACACCAAAGTAAACGGACCCTAAATTAAAATATCTTCAACTAAACATAATAAAAAATTATAAAAATTATATGTTTGAAAAGTACATATTGAAACGAATCAAACAAGATCCATCATGACTATATTTTTTTTTATGTACATAAAACTATAAGCAATCAAAGTTTACAAATAAATAGCACATTTTTTCAAAATGTAAGAACTAATTTGGAACGGATGTGCACCATATGTGCATAACCCCGTTAAAACTACAGTGGTAGTGTGCTACCTCAGGTCTGCCAAATCACAGTCGTGTCGTACGACTAGAGTAAAATAACAACGTACGTGTAATAAATGGTTCCCACCATACATATACGACTATTTTTATTTAATAACCCCATTAAAGTCAATGCTAACCTTACACTTAAAAAAAATATATATAAAAACAAAATAATTTCCTCCCCTTTGTATTACTTCCTCCATTTCGGAAAAAAACGCAATAAATTGGATGACACGGATTCCTAGTCCATTTTTTGTTGTGAGAGCAAAAGGGATAGAGAGAGAAAGAGATGTATGTGATGATGTGAAAGATAGGAATAAAATTTCTACAAAAATGGAAAGATTAAAATTGTTGCATTTATTTTGAAACTTCCTAAAATAGAAATTGTTGCGTTTATTTCGGAACGGAGGAAGTATTATCCTTTATTTGTTTTGAAAATGGGTATAAAATAATTTTCATTAGGGTGAAAAATATAATGTACGGAATACTTTGAAAAAGGAAAAACCAATTTGCTTTTGTAGGAAGTAATGCCACGTTTTCTTCCTCACTTCCTACTTCTCCCCTTTCCACTCCTTTGATCCTTCATTCATATCTATTTCATTTTTATTTTCGTTCATAAACTTTTCTTAAATTAGTGTTCTCCATAGAATATGGTTTTCTTTTGAAACAAACAGAACCAAAATATTATGCTTCCTAAAATGCAATTTGTGTAAATAATTTATTTTTCTAAAAGATTTATTATTTATAAATAAATTTTGAATGTTATTAGGGGAATTTGAATAATAGGGTACAATTTTATAATTAAATGTACTTGTAATTTTTAAATTTAAATGAAGATTTCATTACACAAATGATAAATAACCCCCACTTGATTAAAAATTATACTCCCTTCATAACATAAAAATGTCAACAATTATTTTTTCATTTATTTTGAGAAAATGATTTAAGGGGGTAAACGAATGAATTAATCAAAATGGTTTTAATACAAGTAAGAATATGAATATAAGTTACTAATATCAAAATTATTTTGACTAATTTAATTGTTTACACCCTCAAATCGCTTCCTTAAAATGCGTGCAAAAGCAATCATTGTCATTTTTATGTTACGGAGGGAGTAATGATAAGTAAAGATAGTATGGTAATCTAAATGTACTTCACCACCACATTCCTTCTCCTATGTAATAGAGATATACTATCTCCACTTTTTTTTTATTAGTTTATTCAGTTTGACTGTTGCACTGTTCACAAAGTATACTTTCACTATCATTTGTGATTTATACTTAAGAAAAACATAGTAATGTGGTGTCTTATTGATTCGTTTAAAAAACATGTAGTTTTTTATATTTATTTTTTTTATAATTTTTACAAACACACAATTAAGGACAATATAATAATAGTGATACAATAAAAATAAATACTCCATCTGTCCCAAATTACTTGCTACATTATCTTTTTTCACATCTCCCAATACACAATTTTTACAAACACACAGCATAAATATACAGTGCTCACAACATCCCTTCCTCTTTCCTCCTCCTCACAAGTCTCTTGTTTTCTCCCCCTCAAATTTCACAATGGTAGACAATATATCATTTCACAGCTTCGACGACATCGAAACCACAACCACCACCACCACCACAACCAGCTGCAGTAGCCGCCGCATCAGCAACGAACCACTTATTGACACCACTAATAACAATTATCTACCCCTAATAAAACCACACCGGAGCTCCGACTCCGCCTTCGAGGCCATCGTCTCATCTTCCAAAATCAACGGCGGCAACGATCCTTTATCCTTCAACCATTTCAAACTAATCCGCCGCATCGGCGCCGGCGACATCAGCACCGTCTACCTCTGCCGGCTTCGTAACGACGAAACCGCCTCAGACTACGCCATGAAGGTGGTTGATCGGGACGCCTTAGCTTCGAAAAACAAAACGCACAGAGCTCAAATGGAGAAAAAGATTCTTTCGATGCTTGATCATCCTTTTCTTCCCACTTTATATGCTCATTTTCACGCCTCCCATTTCTCGTGCATTGTTATGGAGTTTTGCTCTGGTGGTGACCTCCACTCTCTCCGCCATCACCTCCCTTCTCGCCGCTTCCCTCTTTCCTCTTCTAGGTACTTATTTATCTATTCCTCTCTTCTTTCTTTAATTCTTTCTTTTTTTAGTTGCCGATAAGTATCGATCCCAAAATCACTAAAAGCTCTAACTACCTGAGCTATTCCCTGACTCCCACACTCTATCTGTTTTAAATTCTTAATATCATTGATTTGTGTTTCTTTTCCTAGCTTAACTGGATCAAAATGACACAACTAAAATTGATATGTTCATTTCACAACATTTTCCTATGTTCATCTCGCAAAAATTGTGCTCATATCAATTTTAGTTGTGTCAATATCAATTCCAGTACAGAAAAATATAAAATGATGGACTAAAGTATATTTAAATATTTGATTTGATTTTGATACTCATAATTACTTTGCAATAATACTTGCATTAATATGTTGGTCTATCACTTAAAAGGAAAATGTTAAATATAGAACTAATTAAATTCACTCCTTAAAATGGAAAAATTAAAAATGGAACAATTAAAAATGGAATTAATTTAAGATTTTAAGATAATTAAAATTATAGGAGTACATATTTTGAAATAATTAATGCTTGATTTGACTTTTGGTTTATATAATTTTAAGCTTCTTTCATTTTCCATGAATTAATTAAAAGGTTTTTCGTACACTGAAACTTAAAATTTTCCTTTATATAAAAAAAATTTCTTTAAGAAGCTGAAAATGAAAGGGGTAAGTAATAAATATTTATTTATTACATCATTTTTTTTTCCATTTTAAGTACTGAGTAGTAGCACTACAAAGAATTAAACATTAACTACGAGTACACATTAATGACGGCCTAAATTTTGTCCTAAATGTAGATGTATTATGACTATTTAGGACAAAATTTTGGCCTGTTATTAAAATTTACTAAATAAATTAACCCAACTTCTATTAAAATTCACTCATTTATAATGGGACCCTGACATGAAAAATCATTTACATGCAAACCCCTTATCTAACACGGGTTCAAAATTGTACGATAGGAAGAATCATTCATTACCCAATTTTCTAGGACGGGTCACATTTTCAAGATAAAAATTTCTGTCGTAAAAAAAAACCTTTTCTAATAGTGTAGTTAAGTGGGTTAGGATCTTCTACAGTTGTAATAAAACTCTACAAGATAGAGGTATGTGTCAACCATTCATCTATTTTTTAGTAAATGTTAGCTTGTTACTGAGGTAGTCATGTACTAATTAATATTTATTATATGAACCAAAGAGCATTACCCAAAAGGGATTAGTTGAAATTCATTTACATTGTGCAATTATTAAGTTAAGTACCATTGGATTATCCTAAATTCACCACTAAGGTTATCCTAAATTCAAGCTAAATTTTTTTTTTTTGGTAATTAAATAAATTCAAGCTAATTTTTTTTTTTTTTTGGTAATTAAATAAATTCAAGCTAAGTTATGTTTGATACTAATTGTCTACATTGATGATTTTTTTTTATATACATTTTCTATTTATTTAATGTGAAATCGTTGAAAAAAAAAGGGCACTACTCCATATATTACCTAACCTCCGTTAATTATTATACGCGACGATCAGACATTTTTTATTTCTATTTTTTTTAAGTAATAATTAACGGAAGTAGTATATAATATAGTAATTTTTTAATTTTGTGTTTCCTGCATAAAGCTGCAAGATGCAGGTATTTTTTTAAAAAAACTTTATTTTCTTGGGAAGTATTAAAGTGACAGAGATATTATTTCAGTTACTGTCTGATGACGAAATGACGATCAAAACTTTTTTTGTCTGCATTTTTTTTTTCTTTAATTTTGTTTGTTTGCATTTGGAGACAACAAGGGTATTTTCTATTCAGATGCTCTTCATCTGTTTAATTCCCTGGTAGTTTATCAACCTAAGGTATATTATCCTCTTTCATAAAAAAAAAATGACATCTTTTTTACCTCTTTTATAAAAATAGAAGAAGAAAAATCATCTTAGGATTATACTCCAATAAGTTGATCAAAAGATTCGAAATTTTTTTCTCAGATTTGGAACCTGTTATTCAGCCACATATTTCATATTAGGATATATGTGGTCCTTTTTTGGGGGTTTTCTTGTTTGGGTTAGGCTGTATTTTTAATTTCCTCATACATCAACACATTTCTTGCTTCTTTCATGTTAAGTTGAATTTGCACATTATCTGACCTATTTGACTTTGGTTGCTATATATTTTTTTGCCATCCGTAACAAAATAACTGCAACGATTTGACATAAAGTAGAGAAAAAAATGTCAATTCGTTATAGTTAATATGTTACGGAGAAATTATTTTATTTTTTTTGTTTGGGGAAATTTAGTTCATTTGTTTGGGGGAAAACATATTCAGGTTGGATCATGTTGGATATCTTATTATAGATTTGCATGTGTATAAGACTATAATTGAAAATTTGATTGGCTGGGTTGGTAATTAATGAGTCGGTCAGTAATGTAAAAACGGGCTTTCAAGTTTATTCAAAATCAAGGTTCTAATTTTTTGTTCATGACTCAAAATTTTCGAGTAGATTTTCAAGTCAATATTGTGCAGTAAAAATTTAAAAATGCATGTTTAAATCAATTCACTTGTGCAATAGGTATTTGATTTATCTAAAATTTACATTGCACAAAGCTTAAAGGTTAAAAAAATTCCAGAAATTAATGCACATTATTGTAATTTGTAATTGTAACCCCCTCCTACACATACAATAATGTACCCATGTATTGGTTTAATGTAGATAACTTTTAATGAGAAATTAAACTATTTCGTTCATGTACGTATTATTTGTCATTATTATTGTACTATAATATTCCTAGTTGAATTAATTGGTGGATGATGTGACCTATTATTCCTTGAGTTGAATAATGTAGCATTAAACTCTCCATTGCTTATGGAACAATTTATTTTTGATGTAAAATATCATAAGTACTCCTTGCTATTTAAAAAAATAAATATATTATACGCATAACCCTATAAAAAAGTACAATATAAAGTAAGTAAAAGTGAACAATAAATAGTGAAAAAAAGGTATTAATTTAATGGATACTTCATGTATACAATATATTAACTACTAAGCAGGGGGTGTCGGTTGGGTGTGCAAAAAGTCCCAATGCATAGGGCCCCATTATATAAAGGGCCTATTTTTTTTTGTTTTTCTTAGTCATTTGTCTTAAATAATTATTCTTATATTTTTATATAAATTAATGATTTTCTATTAAAATATTTTTGGGATGTATACATGTATTGTCAAAATAATATCAAATATTAGCATTTATTAAGATCTGAAGGGCCTAAGTACAATTTTAGAACAGGACCCCCGATAACTCCGACACGACCCTGCTACTAAGGGTCTGTTTACTTTATCTTAAATTCAGTTCAGTTCTCAATTTTCTTCTCTCATAAAATATTATTTTTAGTTGTATTCAGTTCAATTCATTTCATTTGAAGTAAACAGACCCTGAATATATATGTTTTAAATATAAAAATGGAGTATATTTTAAGAAAAATTATACTGTAAAAGATATTTTAACAATAAAAGAATATTAGGACTCTGGAAACTTAAGTCAACATTCCTACAAGTTTGTTTACATTGACAACCAAAAACTAATCAGTAAAATATATCTGTCACCTTTTCATTCACTGTTTAATCAAGCACTCTAATCAAGTAGTAGTACCGTTATTTTCAACTTGGACTATTTGTTTTTATCCCAATTATTACAAACTTTATAAGTCATAATTCATATCAAAGTCTTTCAAAAATGTTACTCCTATATCGATAATTGTTAGGGTTACATATAGCAAAATACTACATTAATTATATATTACATTCATATTTGCAACGATTTAACATAAAGTAAAAAAAAATTGATATGTGCACACCTAAAGCTTTTATGCCCACTCCCAAAGAGGAAGAAATTTAGTACATTTTGAAAAAAAAGTAGTTATGCATATAACATCTTTCGGTGTGCACATATTAGATCAACTAATAAGGATGTACTGTAGCTCAGTGGTAAGAGCACAATACTCCGGGAGTGATACTCCAGGTTGATCCTTATTTCCTAAAAAATATCAAATCAGCTCCCAGCAAGAGTGGATCTAAGCCTAGGTCTATCTAGACCATGAACCACTTCATTTCAAAATATATCAAATTATTGCACTTATTATGTTAGGAGGGGAGTAAATTAGATTATAAACTAATGTTAAAAATTGCATAATTGTTTGTTTTTCAGGTTTTACGCAGCAGAAGTATTGGTGGCGTTGGAATATCTCCACATGCTCGGAATCATCTACAGAGACTTAAAACCTGAAAACGTTTTAGTCAGATCTGACGGTCATATCATGCTCTCTGACTTTGACCTTTCTCTCTGCTCTAATTCCATCCCTGCCGTCCATTCTCCCTATTTTTCCTCCCCTTCTCATCCTACGGCTCCTATTACTCCTCCTTTACCGTCTTCCCCCCAAAAATTACCCTCCTCCACATCATCTTTTTCTTGCCTTCCTTATAACCGGCTTTTTCGGTCAAAAAAGATACAAACCCTAATAAATAACCGACTATTTGTTGCCGAACCGGTCACCGCTAGGTCATGTTCCTTTGTCGGGACCCACGAGTACGTTTCTCCGGAGGTGGCTTCCGGTAACTCTCACGGTAACGCCGTTGATTGGTGGGCGTTTGGGATATTTATCTATGAGATGATCTATGGACGTACACCTTTTGTTGGGTCAACAAATTCTGTCACGTTACGTAACATTTTAAAAAAGTCTTTGACTTTTCCTACTCATGCACCCTCCTCCACCTCAGAGGCACATGCTAGGGATCTCATTTCCAGGTTGCTTAACAAGGATCCGGTCGCCCGACTTGGGTCAAGTCGTGGAGCCGCTGACGTCAAGACCCACCCATTTTTTAAGGGTTTGAATTTTGCACTCATACGGTCCGTCACTCCCCCTAAGGTCCCAGCGTTTCAACCACAACGCAGCACGGAAGACACTGCGTTGTCGCCGCTGGAGAGTGTAGGTAAGGAATCAAACAAGTTTGATTACTTCTGATCGAGAAAAAAAAATTGTCAAGAATAAGCTAACATTTGGCCCAGTATGCCACAATTAAGTCAACGTTTTAAAATTTTTGTTATCATTTAAGCTAAAAATAAGTTGAATGAATCTTTAAATTAACTTAATTTCTAGTTAACTGTTGCAGGTCACTATAATTATCATTCAACTTATTTTTGACTTAAATAACAACAAATTAAGTTAGCTTAATTCTGTATTTTAAAAGGTTGACTTAATTGACAGACTGACCAAAGGTTAGCTTATCTCATATGAAGGAGATTAGCTGATTAGGAGAAGTTAGTTGTTTGGATATAAAGCTTATTGTAGGAAGGAAGGAAGGAAGGAATCAAGGGGTGTATGATTAATTAGTTTATTAGAAGAAATTAAATTAAATAGGGTTGTTGTTTATTATGGATGAATAATAATTATTATCCACGGGGCAATGTCGGTCCCGCTAGACATGGGACAGTGATAGTCTAGTGGGGACAGTTGTATATTTGAGCTGTCTTTCTCTTTAATAGAGGAGCCTGAAAAATTAAATTAAATTAATATTGGATCATCCTTTTATTAATTTTTTTTTTTTTAAAAAAAAGAAAAATATATTTATGTTTTTGGGGGTGCTAAATTAAATTAAAAAATAGATGTAGAGATTAGGATGTTGATGTATACGTCACTTATTTACAGTTATAGACTACTTAATTAATTAATTACCCTAATTTGCTGTACGTAGTAGGATAGGTCAAGGAAAGAATGTACTCTAGCTAGATCTGTAATTCTCTAAGGTGTTATTTTCTCTTTTTATTTTTCACTAATTTTAGAGAGTTTTTTGTACCTTAATTATTAATTACTAATTAATAATTAATAGTCTACTCCTATTAATAAACTGATACTAATTTTAGGATACTATCATTTTATTTTTCATGGGCCGGTTATACTTTTTTGTAGTCAAATTTTTATTATAGCAATTTAAATGCTATGTTTGGATATAAGTATTTCATTTGAAATGATGGTGTTCTGGGCCCACCCAAGTGGTCAAACTCGTATTAGGGGGCCCCAACCCTAGGTCCAATTCTGGTAGGCCTAGGGACACGCCAGATATTCTACAGCTAATGAGGTGGTGCCACGTGTCAGCTGACTTAGTAAAACCTTGGCCAGGTTGTTGCTACATGTCATGGGCCGGGCCTACACACAGGCCCTGCTAAGTCATTAAAACCCTAATCAGGTAACCTACGCCTATATAAGGATCAGTCCAATCATTCCAAGGGTACGCAATATTAATTACGCAATTCATAGCTCACAAACTCACAAAGTACTTCGACTCCTTATTTCAGATATCTGACTTAAGCATCGGAGGGGCGTTCCCGAGTTCCACCCCGGGTTAGCAACATTTGACTGTTTTGCAGGTCACAGCCTCATCAAGGAGCATCCAGAGTCCACATCATCACACCAGAAAATCGTTGACTATTCACGAGAAGTAAAATAATTACATGTTTGACAAGTAAAATAATTTGGAATTGGATTTTGCCCAATTTCCAACCCAAATGCTTAACAAACAAATGTTGTGTATTTCAAATATTTAACAAAATCATGTCATTTCAAATTTTAAAAACAATCCAAACAAATAATTGTCATTTGAATTATAACATTTCAATTTTAGAAATTGAATTCATTAATTTGAAATGAATTTCAAATATCCAAACACTACCTTAAGGAATTCATTAATATTTTTATTTTATATGTTACATATATCATATAACTTTCAAAACAAAAAGGGAAAAAAACTTCAATAATACTAAACGAGCTCAGAATTAATGACATTTTTCTACGCCACCATGTTTAATACTCGTAGGTGTAAAAGAGAAGATTGTCAAGGTGGATAACCAATAAGGTTGTTGGTTAAATTTTTAAAATTTGGTATTTAAGAGTTAGGATTAAATTTTTTTTTTTTGGAAGGAGAATTAGGATTAATTTTAATCTACAATATAATAGATCAAAATGATAAACTTTAGGCCGGCTATGTTATGTTTACAGGATTATAATTTCAATCAAAATTTTTTTCTTTTTATACTTGTATAAACTCGTGTACCTCGAATTTGCCTCAAACAAAATAACCAATTGGGGCAACCTCCACGCAATGGAGTAACAAAATAAACATCAAAACATGCGTATAAAATTTATCTATGTACAATTTTTGTGAGAAAATCATAGCAAAATATGCTCTCATAATGAGTTATGTCTATATCTATTTTAGTTTTACATTTATCATTTCTCATATGAGATGCATATGCTGATATGCTAAAGTTCAAGCTTAGTTATTCTAATGATGTAAAATATTTTCTTTATTTACCCTTGTAAGTTGTAACCCTAAGAGCATTGTCACCAATGGGAAAAAAAAACTCCTCACCACCCTCTCTACTACTTTCTCTCTCTTCCCAACCCATTTTTCCTCATGTACAACTTTTTCACCACACCAATGGTAAACAAAAAAATTCCTCAACACTCTCTCCTACTATTTCCTATACCCCACTATATTACACATCATCTTTTAATATTCTTACACAACTATACTTTTAATATTTAGTAAATTATGATGTAGTAAATTATGAGTGATAATTTAGTGAATTATGATTTGGTAATTAGTTTAACACTATTAATGACGATTAAAAAAATTATGATTTACGTAATAGATTTTTATAGAGAAAATTAAAGTCTTTGAGGTAGAATTTGAGATTAATGATAGATTTTTATGATTTTTGAGATTTTTGAAGTGTGCCAAAATATATCAAAATAGATGTCTATTTATAGAGAAAAAAATAAGAACGTTTGTATTTTTTTTTTTAAAAAAATTCGGGGTCCAAATTATAAATAGTCGTTATAAAAACAGAGTCGTTGAGATAAAGTTGCTGAATTGTGATTGGGTGTTCAGCTGACTGGGCCACGTGTCACGCCCTGATTGGGCTGACTGACGCGCCCAGTCAGCACCTTTGTTTATTATGTTTTTGAAAATTGGTTGTGCTGTGGGCCCCACTGCAATTAGGCTGTTTTTTTTTTTTTTCCTCAAATCTTGAGGAAAATTGTAGTTGATCATGGGGAAGGAAAAAAATGCCCATTGATGTTGTGATTTTTTTCCTCATTTTTTCCCCATGAGTGAAAATATGCCCATTAATGTCAATGCTCTAATAATGTATCTATATATATATGTGATTAATGAGAAAGAGGCCCTAGCCTGGCCTCAAGGGAGTTTATTCACCCAACATGGTAATCAGAGCCACCTTTTAGGGCTTCAAATACAACCCACGCCATCCTCATTCCTCCCTGTCCCAAAAAAGGTTTTAGTTCAAATAAATTGATATTAGGTGAATGGACATAATAAGTTCAATAAGGTTTGATCAAGTCGTCTAATCAAGTATCGTAAGGTCCAATTGTTTGTGATAATAGAAGCTCATTAAATAATTAGGTCTAATTAGGTCCAATAAATTCAATAAGTTTCAATCAAATTTTATAAGATTAGATAATTTCAATTCAAATAAGTTTTGGTTGAATAATGTAATCACTACATACTTTTGTTTTATATTATTTGCAATGATTAAATATCTTTACTCTGCAATTTATTCCTAATAGTTGCAAATAATGTGAAATGGAAGTAGTCTATGATTAATGTTACGATTATTCTCATTGGTATACCTGGAAATTTGCGTATTTTCAGTGGTATACTTAAGTTTTAAAAATTCTCAATGGTATACCTAAATAGATAATGGAATTTAATAACCACTTTTAAAGGCTATTTCAGGCCATTAAATACCATTAATTCGACCATAAACATAGTTAGGCTAACAAAAATAAACATAGTTAGGCCACAAACATAGTTTTTTAGGTAACCAAAGTTGACTAAATTCCCAGGTATATCAATAGGAGTAATCCTTAATGTTATGTTCCCACAAAGTGATCACGCACGTTTAATGGTTCAATTAATAATAAAATGACCAATAATCTAACTATTCTTTGTGTTCTGCTGGACCACTTCTCATGCCCATGGAAGATTCAAGTTCTCATGAGTGATGATATTCGTAGACTTTTCGATCAGTTCCGGACAACAAACTAATGTCATTGATTCACGAGGCTAATGGATCTGCTGACTACATTATATGAAGGTTAATACATCTAATTATGTATTTTAAAAATATATAGTTCCTAAATAATACTGTAAAAAAACTACAAGTTAAGATGAATGCAACAGTAATAACATGAAATACAAGCATACGGAGTGAGTAGGCAGCGTAAAGGAAGACCAATCATGTGCTGATTAGGAATAATGTGGGGGCATAACCTTAGCAAGGGGAAGTTAGCATTAGCATAATAGCATAACGAGTTAATAACGAGAGGAAAAAAATATGAATAATATATAGCCCTAGAATAATCTACTAAGGGCTTGTTTACTTCAGATTATATTTAGTTCAGTTCAGTTAATCTCTATTCAGTTCAGTTCATCTCTATTCAGCTAATGTAAACGAGCCATAAGGCTCTATTCTTTATGTTTTAATTTCAGTTATGTTCATGATCTGGAATTTCCTCACGTATTTAATGTGTTCAATAGAATCTGTCACAATCCTCTTTGATATTTAACTTGCAAAACGAAGAAAGGTTACTAACCCAGAAGTAGATCCCGAGAACGCTCATCCGATGTCTAAGGGTGCGTTTGATTCAACTTAAATAAGCACTCATGTGTGCTTAGTTTCAGAAAAGTTCAGATCATATCAGAAAAGTTCAGAGCAGATCAGAAAAATTGTATCTATATATAATAATAACTACAATCAAATCAAATCATTTCAGATCAGAAAATTTCAGACAAATCAAACACACCCCAAGTCAGAGATTCGATTGAAAAGGAGTCAGAAAATATTGAATATTAGAATATGAAAAAGATACATGACATAACGAACTAACAAAGCCTTTTATAGGTGTACTTTACCCGGCTAGGGTTTTAGATAAGTCATTGAAAGTTGTCGTATATATGGGTTTGGCTGTGGACACATTTCACTCCTTTATTTATTTATGGTATCTTCCGTGTGTACCTTTACCTAGTATTCTAGTAATAATATTAGGTTTAGGGAATTCTGTATATCGAGTTTGCCCCTACGAGGGGCCGAAACAAGTTCAATTCATATAATCTAAGGTTAATTCAACTCCTATCGAACCTAACATTTATTTTTTTTTTGAATGGTAGGGTTAGCTAAAATTTAATACGAGAAATGTCATACTATGTACATCATGTTAGAGATCCACTGAGGGAACTCATCAAATCACACCTCATTACTAAAGGATGTCATCGCCCATCTAGAAAGACGGTGAGCAACCTAATTACACTCCCTATAGTAAAAATTAAAAGAACCAGGATCAAAACAACTCAACAAACAAATAATATCATCAACTAATAATTGGACTAGGCTATTTCTAGTTGTGTCCTTGTGAATAGCTTTGATCATTACTTGAGTATCACCTTCAAACAAGACCTTCTTCCATCTTAGATCACGAGCTAGCTAGCTCCACGACATGCTTGGCTACTGCTACCACCGTTAGTTCTGGATCCCACTACTGCCATATAGTTTTTGAGCATGTCATCTTGATCATACCCTCAACATCACGAGCCACCACACCAATACCCATCTTATCTTCACCTCTTCTAGCAGCTGCATCAAAGTTAACTTTTAGGAAATTTGGTGGCAGGGTGGTCCATCTAGCTTCTCTCCTTACGTTGTTGTTCCTATTCTAGTTGGAAGACAACATAGCAGTTCGATAATCTTGTAGAAGATCACAACACCTTCTAAAAGCCAACCCCGCCCCTCCTTTGTTCTAAAAACAATCCATCGTCCGTATCTACCAAAAAAAATAATATACTAAAGTACTAAGAAATGAATTAAATAAATCTTTTTGTATATTAATTTTACATGGTAAGAT
Organism: Salicornia ramosissima; assembly: GCA_951394345.1. NCBI lineage: Eukaryota > Viridiplantae > Streptophyta > Magnoliopsida > Caryophyllales > Amaranthaceae > Salicornia > Salicornia ramosissima. Next base: position 3,642,708 of record OX596240.1, on the reverse strand, counting down.
ATAACATGGACTTCAGTCCATTTAGTCATATTTGCACCATCGATTTTACAAACATTGATGAGTAATTTGATTTTATACACAAAATATTTTATCTATATACATACAATGTTTATTTACATATATTAAATGTTCAGTTTACTTTAATTGGGCTTTTCATTTTTTTATTTAAAGAAAAAAAGGAAAATCTCAACCAAACAATTAATACTATCCTGCTGGATTTTGGATAGCTAGTTAACTTTAACTGATCATGAATCAAAGAAGAACCAAAATGTTATTATTATTTTTTTAAATATACTGAAATTAAAAAAGTAGGCAGAATGAGCTAGATAATGTACCAAAATGTTTCAACACAACAAAAAGATATTTCAAAAAACAATCTTACAAATGGAAGACATTGAAATTTTAGACACCTATTGGGGATGTCCAATTATAAATAAGGTGTCACAACTGAAGCCTTATAAAAAATTACCAACTCTACTATGATTCAACTCTCAAAATGAAAAGCTTACTCTTTGTCTCATCTAGGAAGAGTTTTTCTTATCAATGAAAATTTATTGGCAAATGCCCATTGCCAGATGCAAAATTTTATACTCCCTTCGTCCATTGCAAATCAACTATACAAAACTAATGTGATTTTTTTTCTAGAACAAAAATATCCAAATTTAAAAGACAATAATTCAGTTAGTTGGGGCAGAATAAAAACTAAACCTGAAAATATGTGAGTATGTACATAAATTGGTCAGCATGACGTATCTGTAGAAAACCAATCTATTTAACTATAAGATAGAAACTCCACATCTTGACAATGGAGCAATCTTACTGAAGTTAAGGCCACTATTTAAAAACAATTCATTGGCAAGTAGGTGATAGACTGTCGTATACTCGTTAAAAATACCTAATTGGAAAAACTAATATAGTAGCGATAAGTCAAGGTCGAATTCACATGGAGGTTTATATTTTCTTTTAGAAGGGTCTTTGTTGATTTACTTACTAATTAAACTAATAAAGTAAACTAAGGGAGTAATTAATTATATCTAAAAAGGAATTAAACTAACAAATGGATTTTTAGGATTGAAACTATATAGGAGATAATTCCAGAGTTAGGATTTGCTATGATTAAAAACATGAAATAATTAGAAATCAAAGTTTAATAAATCAAAAATAAGTTTTAATTAGGAATCTAGCAGGCCCTTGCAATATACAAGTTTCAACAGAACTTAGATCTATTAGTAGGCTCTTACAATCAAGGTGGGCATAAAAATCAGTATCCGATTTTCGATTCGGTATTCGATTTTTTTCATCCGAAAATGCGGATTTCTGATCTAATTTTTAAAACCGAATCGGATACGAAATCGGGTCTAGGTCACAATTTTTTATTACCCGGTATTCCTTTTTAAATTTTAAAACAACATTTTTAAAAAAATAAAAAATAAAAACAACAACAAGAAGCTGAGTCCGATGACTTGTGAGCAATTGAGCAACTGGAGAGTACCGAACCGTGCTAACTTCCAAAGCAACAGCAATTGCCAGAGCTCTTTCAACTCCATCAAATCATTGCCCAAAGATGAATACGATTTTGGATTTTTGCATATTAAGGTTTTCAGCTACCTACTTTTTGTGAAACCTTCCTCAATTTTATTTTAGTCTGTATTTATTTATAAACTTTTAATTTTGACTTTCAATAGTATAGGTATAGTAATAGGTTGAATTTCATATATTAGGCTCTATTTTTTTTACTTAAAACATCAGATCAGATCAGATCAGATCAGACATTATTTTTCCGCTCGACATTTTCCGACGACGGTTTTCAGACTGACTTTTTCAGCGTTGATTTTCAAGCCGAGTTTTTCGGCGACGATTTTCGGGACGACTTTTCCGACGACGATTTTCGGAATGACTTTTCCGGCGATGATTATTCGGTCGACTTTTCCGGCGGTGATTATTCGACCGACTTTTCCGGCTACGATTTTCATGCCGAGTTTTTTGGCGACGATTTTCAGGACGACTTTTCCGACGACGGTTTTCGGACTGACTTTTTTCAGCGGTGATTATTTGGTCGACTTTTTCGGCGACGATTTGCAGGCCGCGTTTTTCGGCGACGATTTTCGGGACGACCTGTCCGACGACGGTTTTCGGAATGACTTTTTCGACGGTGATTATTCGGTTGAATTTTTCGGTGACGGTTTTGGAGTCAGATTGAATGAAGGGTTTGAAAAGAATGAAAAGTAAAATGCTGAAGAGGTGAAATGAAATGAGCTTGAGGCTTTGGGCTCATTAAATTTTTGTCCATAACAAAAATAAAATCTATATATATATAAATATAAATATAAATAAAAATATAAATATAAATATAATTATAAATATAAATATAAATATAAATAAAATCAAATCAGAAAAAACCAGATCAGATCAAATCAACCAAACTAAAAACAAATCAGATTAGATCAGATCAGATCAGCCAAACTCAAAACAAATCAGATCAGATCAGACCAGACCAGATCAGTCCTAAAGAACAGAGCCTTAGGCATTGAATTTCATATATTAGCCATTGAATTTCATCTAGAAATAATCGTTCTTGTAGGCGGTAGATGATGCAGACTATGATAAAGCAAGTGTATTAAAAGTAAAAAAAAAAAAAAAAAAAAAACAAAAATATTATATTAAAATCGGATCCGGATATTCGGTTTTTGAATCTAACATCTGAATTATCTGAATCAAATCCGAGTGCCCACCCTTACTTACAAGTTACAATGTACTTAAATTGTTCCGCATAAAATCTCAAGTCTAATATGAAGTTCTTACCTCTCGATGCACTATTCAATATTACTCATGTGTATATTATACAAATCAAGTTTTAGAAAATTCAGCACATGATATAAATTAAAGAAAAATAATATAATCACGCATTAATTAATCATAAATTCCCCCAAACCCTAGAAAAAAAAGGAATCTACATAGACATGACTATGAAAATCAAAGCAAAAGGGTATTATTCCTTCAGTCCCATTTTAATTGCTACATACAATTTTGGCACAATTTTTTGGCAAACTGATTTCATGTGGCCCAGAAGAGTACATTAGCCCACAGTAACCATACAAAACAAGCAAAAAATCACATATAAAATCCTATTCTCAGTATGTAAAGGAGATAATTAAAAATCATTTTCTAGAATGATAATTGGCTTTTATCCAACACACACTTGCGAATGTTTTCCAAAGATCCAAAGAGTATATGACGAATCAAACAATGCAATAATGAATATCCTAATCCTCATTGCATTGTTTTTGGTTCGTTATATATTCCTTATCATTTATATCGATACTCGATAGTATGTATTGGAAAAATATTATCAAAACCAGCATGTAAACTCCCCCAAAGAAAACTGATTTAGGGGGAAATCCATACTTTATCTCCAAATCCAATTAACCTCCCCATTGGAAAGAAAAATTAGGGCAACCAGGCTGCTGATTTATGAGAAAACACCAATGTAATTCTAGTCACCGATAGAAAGATTACAGATAGTCGTAAAAGATTTTTTTTTTTCCTAATGTTATACAGAGTAGTGAGAGTACAAAGTAGGTTTTGATGCATAATAAACAAACACAGAAGCATAATCCAGAGATTTTACTAATATTCAATTATTCACGCTGATCCAACCGTAAAACTGGCAGTCAAAATATCTACTGCAGTCAGCAATGGAGTGATTAGGGTTAAAGTTACCCAAAGCTACTTCTTATTCTACTAGTTCCATCAAACATATACTACAGTCGAGCATCTACCATCCGAAGATCATCGCTTGTGTTTTTTTATCCTTTCGATCGCTTGCCTTCCTCCTGTCACTATATAAAAACAAATACAGTTCAATTGTAAACTTACTAGAATAAACAATCAAGGTGCGAAATCAAAGGCTAGGTCAGTGGTTGTTTGGTTGATACCAATTTCTCTATCAAATACAAATTTCTGTGTAAAACCCTGTGTTCCTTTCAAAAAAAAAAAAATCCCTATGTCAACTGCAAATTCTCATGTTCAACTAAACACAAGCCTATTTCCTAAAAAATTGACAAGGGAATTTATTTCCAATGAAATAAGATTTCCTATGCTAATTTACTTCCAATGAGAATTAGAGCACTTACCAATGAGTCAATGACCATGCAAGCTTTTCCTTTTAATAATCAAAATCATAAACATCCGCATAGCTGGGCAATTCATCATCATCATCTGAGAATTCATAATAGTCATCATCGGAGACAAAGTCGAAGTCATCATATTCATCAGCATAGATTTCATCAAAATCACTATCATAATCTGTTGTGAGATAGTTGTAGTCATCGGTGGAATCATAGGGACGACGTAAATCCTTGATTTGTTCAGAACATCTCTTTGCTAAACCTTCATTAAGATGTATGTGAAAACATGCACGCATATCAAGGGACTTGAGATGAGGACAATTATCAAGAATTGCTTCCAGACCATTATTTGTCATGCTATTTCCAATAAGCTGAAGGTGGTTCAGTCCACGCATGCTCTCTGCAATTGCCACTGCCTCTTCGTCACAAGCCAAAGTAGGGTTTCTTGATCCTTGCTCATTCAATTTGAAAGTTTTGAGGGAGGGGCAACATTGAATAATATTTACGGTTTGGGCTGATGTGAAAGAGCACAGAGTAAGCTCAACCTCCTCAAGTAAAGGAAGTTTTCCAAAAGCTTCAATCAGTGCATCAGCCGATATTGTATAGCAGCATGCAAGGCGAAGGTGTTTGAGTTGACTTGATCTGCAGCTCAGAGAGAAGTAATATACATCTGATTGATCAAAGTATTAACGCATTTAGAAGTAAAGAGAGAGAAAGGGAAAGGAAATAGGTTGGGAAACTCCATTTTTCCTCCCATATAATAAGTAATAACCACTATCCCTCCAAGATTGGAGAGATTTAGTGGGAAATAGAGCAATGCCTTCCTCCTTTTCCTCTCCTCTGCCTTTCCACTCTATATTGTTATCCAAACATAATGTAAAACCATTTCCATGTACCATACTACCATGACTTGCTCTGCCAAATAAGCCATAAACTAAGACTAATTTAGACTTTAAATATTATCGACAAGTCAATTTATAATAAGAACATCAAGCTTAGCAATCCAACTAGTGTTAAAGAAGTTGTCATCCGACTCAACATCTGAGAAAATTTCATGACAAAGATGTTCATAGCCTACTTAGGCCATGTTTTTTGGGACTGAATTAATGAATTGAATTGAATTAAGCTAAATCCTAGATTCAGCGTGAGCTGAACTAAATTTGTATGAACTAAACTAAACTGAAATTTCAGAAACTAAGCCAAAACGAACATGGCCTTACACCGCAATCAAAACATAGGGAACTACTACTTTTCGGATAAAAACATGCAAGGGGAAGAAAGGGGAGGGGAAGAGGAGGAAGGAAAGGAGAAAGAATAGCAAGGGGGAAATAAACTACGTTTTTCGTCCAAATCTAGAGGGATGATGTTTATTAAATAGGGAGGCAAAATGGATCCCTCCCACTCCATCTACTTCCTTAAAAATCCAAATGAGGGACTTTATTCCTTTGCTTTCTCACCATGTTCTCCTATACAAACAAACCGTAAAGAAACAAAGACTAAAGCCATACGATTTTTTTTTTTAAAAAAAGGTCAAAATTAAAACCCATCCCCCAAACCCCCAAAGTATTGAGTTTAGAGACTGAAGGGGAGTAGGTTTAGCTCATACCAACACTTCAAACTATCAATTAAAAGAAAAGTAATCATTACAAGTTACAGGATAATAAACCAAACACCTTGTGGCAAGAATCAAGTTCCAGACCACAACACATTGGTTTCGTATTTAATTCCAAACCATAGCCCCTTGGTTTCATTCTTAATGCGAAACCCATATGCCATAGCGCCTTTTGAACCAAACACAACCTTAATGTGACACAAGTCACAGAACCACTACTTTCCTTTCAGGATTCTGGAACCATTGAGTATTCATCTACACACCATCTCTTCTAAAGAAAAAAAAATATATCCATATAACCTAATTTGGCTAGGCCTTTATTCATGATAACTCAATTCGGCTTTAATTGACAAGCACTGGTATGCTCAAATATAGATAGTAGTGAAAACTAAGGTTATTTCCAACTTAAAATATTTTTTACTTGTACAATCAAAAACTAGTAAGTGAACAATAGTTGCAAAAACAAGGACCATTGTAAGTTCAAAGCGGCCTTTGCAAATCTTGCTAGTTCATTATGGCAACAACTCCAGCAAGCCCGAGAGTCACGGCTATTTTTGGGGGTGTGCAAAGATACCAACTACACAGGACCCCGAAGAATTTTTTTTTCGTTGGGCTTTAAAGAAGGAGCATATCCAAAAGGTAGGGGTTACAGAGATGCGGATATTGAGATGGATGTATGGCAACACTCTACGAGATAGAATCAGAAATGAAGATATTTGTAGGAAAGTTGGTGTTGCGGATATTGCGAGCAAGCTAAGAGAAAATCGCTTGCGTTGGTTTGGGCATGTAACACGGAGACCGTAGGGAGCACCGATACGAAAAGTGGAAGAGTGAGATCGGGGGTTTTCAAAAGTGGTAGGGGGAGACCGAAAATGACTTAATGGGAAGGAGTTAAAAAAGATATGAAGCAGTTGGATTTACAAGAGATTGAGGCTCTCGACCGTGTGGGGTGGAAGAGGAAAATCTATGTGGAGGGCCTATCGGAATAATCAATTTGGTTCATGTAGCCGACCCCACTTATGGGAATAAGGCTTTGATTGATCTAATATTTCCTGGAAAAAATGTTTATTCCTTTGTTATCACTTTTTTTTATTGGGTAAGAAACCCGCTCTTTTGAGTAAAATATAGAGGAAAAGAGATGCCATGCAAATAATAAAGTTTGAACCTTGTATCCCAAGGATGTGAGTGGGCACTGGGCACCACTCCTTTAGCACAGTTAGCTAAGCGCCAAGGTGACTTCTGGCCAACAATGTACGAAGGCGCAACATCTTGACCTTATTCCTTAATTATCAACTACTCCCTCTGTAACATAATACTAGCAACAATTAGTTTTGCACGCACTTTGAGGGAGTGATTTAAGGGTGTAAACGAAATAATTAGTCAAAATGATTTTAATACAAACAAGAATGTGATTACAAGTTGTTAATACTAAAATTATTTTGACTAATTCCTTCACTTACACCCTTTAATCACTTCCTCAAAATGCGTGCAAAATCAATTGTTGTTAGTATTATGTTACGGAGGGAGTACATTTTACAGTAGTTGTTTATTACGATTATATATTATCACTTAAAACATAGTTAATGTTTTATTTTTAATAGTATAAGGGTCTCATTTTCATTTTTAGAACAGGACCTAAAATTTTTGGGACGGCCTTGCCGAGAGGCAAGCTTCCAAAATATGAACCTCTCTGTAATATCTTCTTATTCAGATTCCAATCATACAAACTCAAGTACAAACGTGTGATATTCAATATAGTGACCACAATTCAAAAATCTATTGTTGAGAGTATCATAAGTTTTGCGACACCTTTTTTATTACTTAACTAACCATAGATATTGGAATTGCCTATCACAAAATAAGCTATTAAGTCCCTTGTGGCTAGCTTTAATTAGCATAGCCCAGATTTCAATCTATCGTAACCACGATATAATGTAGCATAGCAGCAGCAAGCAATGACAAACTAAAAACAGCATTTGAAAAACCATCAAAATCTTAACAACGGCATAATTAATCCCAACAACATCATAGACAAAATAAGACCTTTCATACTAATTAACTGAAAAAAACATCAAAAAAATTAGAAAAACTAAACATACCGCTGTGAAATGTAGGAAATAAGACCATCAGAACCAAAACCCTCAATATCAAGATTGATCAAACCACCGGAGCTACGATCAACAGCGCTATACAGCATTTTCTGATGTTTTTCCATCAATTCAGGCTCATCCAAGTTCCGCATCACAACAGTGCGCCATATAGAAGGATCTTTGCAAAGATTATACCACAATTTACAAACAAATTGGGTAGTTTCCAGGATTTCGAAAGAATCTAATTTCATCAATATCAGAAGGATTACATCACGAGGTAAATCTAACCAGTTTCGAGACTCTTCAATGGGGGAAATTGCCGATGATGATACCTCCTCCATACTCGTATTTGACATTGCTAGGGTTTTTAGTCTACTGTCTATATTCTTTCTTTCTCAACCTTTACATCCTCTGTCGTTGTGCGGGAAATGGCTTCTAAATTAAAATGATTTTTTAGCAAACATATTAAATGACATTTTTGTAATTTTGTTGAAAATAAATTACCAAAACACCCTATAGTTGGTGCTCGGATCCTGCCCCTAAAGTTTGTCAAAATTACCTCAAAATACCATTTGAGATACAAACTTTGTATCTCAAATTGATTTACTGGTCCTCCCTCGTCGTTGTGCTACGGTGGGAAATCTGGAAGATAAAAAAACAAAAATTTGCCACTAACCACCTAATGAGTACCAAAAGTTGTGAACAACTACCATATTTTTTTTTATTAAATTTAACTACCAATTAAGTGCCAAAAAGTTGCAAACCACCACCCATTTTTAACACCGTTAACTTAAATCACAATTAAACCTTAATTAAACCACTTAAATCTTAAAATTATGGTAGTTAAATTTAAGTTAATTAAGGTTTAATTGTGATTTAAGTTAACGGTGTTAAAAATGGGTGGTGGTTTGCAACTTTTTGGCACTTAATTGGTAGTTAAATTTAATAAAAAAAAATTATAGTAGTTGTTCACAACTTTTGGTACTTATTAGGTGGTTAATGGCAAAATTTTCATAAAAAAATTCTCCACGTGTAATTTAAATAAGGGACCATCAATATTCATTAAGGTTGTGAAGAATCAAGAATGTTGATTTAGGTTCCGTTTTATTCAATTTATTAGACCTAAACTTATCTGAATTTATCTGAATTCTAAAGTCACAACTTTAAATATTAATATTTTTAATTATATACAATAAAATAACATATTTGGAAATTAAGTATCGAGACGAATCAACGAGATTCTACATGACTATATTTTTCCTTACATACATAAAATCAAAGAAAGTCAAAGTTAGAAAATGAAGAATAGCTAAATTCAAAATGGATCAAATTTTATGGGACAAAGGGAGTAGTTAACTATAAAAAATACTCCAACATTTTGGTTCGGGCAATACCCCAGGTTAGTTACAACTAGCCTTTTATGCACGCTTTGCGTGCGATGTTATTTTAAATACAACTATTAATCTGTTTAAAAAAAAGTTATTTGATCGAAAAATTGAAAAATCAAATTTATTTACCATATTCTATTGACCGCTACCAAATTTTTACGATAATCAAAATGTAAAATTTTTATTTGATGAAATATATCAATATGGATGCCTATTTATAGAGAATTTAAATATATTAATTTTGGTATATTTGTTTATTTTTTCGCATTTTATATTTTGTATTATTTTTATTTTAAAAAGATTAAAAATTGTAATAACTTCCTTTAATAATTAGGAGTGATAAAAATTGAGATTTTAGAAAGTTTTGAGGGGTAAGATGGACTTTTTGAGGGGGAACACCATGGCTCCCCCTTGGCTTATATAATAGAGATTATAAATTGAGAAGGTATTACAAATGGCTAGACGAGCATCTGAAAAAAATTGGCTCGGGAAAAACAAAACTGAAAAACTGACATAAACATAAACCCGACCCGGAAAAATAAAAACTGATCTAGAAAAACAAAACTAACCTGAAAATAATAGACTAACTTGAAAAAAAAACATCTAAAAAAAATAAAAACTAACCTGGAAAAAAATAAAAGTGATGACATGGAAAAAAAAAATACTGAGCTGAATTGAAGAAAATGAAAACTCACTCGGAGAAAATTAAAACTGACCTAGAGCAATATAAAATTAAAACTGAACTGGAGTATTATACAGGGTATTCATGGTTCCTCTCAAATTTTGTATCTCAACATAATACATTAAATGACATTTTTATAATTTTGATGAAAATACATTCCCAAAATATTATCTTTTTTCACCAAGATGGACATATATGCCCCTGATTTTCACCAAAATTATAAGAAATTGCCATTCGATATGTTTTGATTTGCCAAAATTATGAGGAACCTAGCATTACTCCAATATATATAACTACGTATAGAATGGAAATTAGTGTCTGAAACGTGACTTTAAAATTTCAATTTATCACGTGAGGCTAAGTCTTGGGGTATGGTTTGGCAACAAGTCAGGTCAGCAGCCAATGAAGTGAGGGCAAAATCATCAAGTTATCTCAATTTTTTTAAGGCTACCAAGAATTCAGTTTGCTTGGATGTTGATAATAAGTTGTAGCAATGTGTATGAATTTAAACTAATTTAGCAAGGAAAACCACCTTATGTGCCCCAAGGAAACATATCATCATCATTTGAAAGCTTAAATTTTCTTAATATTATTTCCATCAATTACTAATGGAAAGATATGGGCGTAAGTATTTGTGAAGGAAATTAGATTAATTAAAGTTAAGTAATAGCACCACGGATCAAATGAGAATAATTAGATTCAGATCAGATGAAGAAAAAAAAATTAGATAAGATAAGCTCATGTCAACAAATATCAATTTAGGACTTGTTTGGTTTATTTGGGAATTTAGTTCTTATAGGAATTTCCATTTAATAGGTAACTAGTGTGTCGACCCGGGCATTGCTCTGGGTTACCTATTTAACTTGATATATATCTCTACTATATAAGCCAAGGGGGGAGCCATGATGTCCCCCCTCAAAAAGTCCATAATGTCCCTTAAAGATTTATTAAAAATCAAATACCATCACTCTTATTTATTAAGGAAATTTATTACAATTTTTGAATTTTGTAAAATAAAAATATTACAAAATATACAATTAGTAAAAATAAAATAAAAAATTCAAAATTCATATTTTTGAATTATCTATAAATAGACACCCATTTTAATATAGTTTGTTACATAAAAATTTTACCTTTTTTATTATCGTAGAAATTTGATAGCCGATTTTGTTCATTGTTATATTGGAATGGTTGGATGAAAGGGCAAAGTTTATTTACGATTATGTGAATGAGTGTGAATTTAAAAAATATTTCAATTTATTGAACAAAAACATTCGATTTTTGAAGATATTAAAAATATCGTCGTACGCAAAGCGTGCACACAAGGCTAGTATATATATATGTCGATTTCATTCCCCCTCTTTAACTTCTAGTTAACTTAATAAATGAAAGGAATATATACTCTTATGTGAATATTTAAAGTACAAATAAAAATTGGTTGAGATGTTATATACTTCACTTTAAATTATAAGAGGTGATAGGTTTGAACCTAGTTCTGGATACCACTGGGAATTGTCGATTTTCCAAGTGTATCAATGGGAATTTCCCATTATTTTATTTAAATTGACGTGACATGCTTACGTGGCTCATATGCTGTAGACACTGCCACATGGACTAATGGCATGCCACATTTCTTGGCACCTATGTGGTGCAATACGGAACGAGCGACGCCTTTTAACATATTATACACGCTTTGCGTGCGACGGTATTTGTAGGTTTTTTGTTCAAGAAATTTAAATATTTGTTAAATTCACACTCATTCACATAATCATAAATAAACTTTCCCCTTTCATCCAGTCATTCTACAACAATTAACAAAATCGGCCATCTAATTTCTATGATAATCAAAAGGTCAAATTTTTATGTGATAAACTATATCAAAATGGGTGCGTATTTATAGATAATTCAAAAATATGAATTTTGATGTTTTTATTGTATTTTTACGAATTTTATATATTGTAATATTTTCATTTTAAAAAGTTTAAAAATTGTAATAATTTTCCTTAATAAATAGTAGCTAGTGATTGTAATAACCCGGAATTTTGGGCCAGAAAATTTCGCGGTTATTAATGTGATTTCCCTAGAATTTTGTCTTAGAACCGGCAGCTTGTGAAGTAGAACCGGCAGCTTGTGAAGTAGAACCGGCAGCTTGTGAAGTAAAGCCGGCAGCATAGAACCGGCAGCTTGTGAAGTCCAAGACCGGCAGTTTATGAAGTTCAAACCGGCAGCTTTGAGGCCTCATCTTCAAAACTGGCAGCCTACTTTTAAACTGGCAGCTTCATCTTGAATTCTCAATTGGGCCAAAGACCCATTTCCCTTCCTTGTTAGGCCTTAGCCGGTCCTTCCTCTTATTTGGGCCAAATTTGTTTATTTTAATTAATTAAATATTAGTTAATATTTTTGGATAACTAATTAATTTAATTAATTTAAAATCATTTTTAACTCATTCAAATGTTTGTTGTTGACCCAACAAACTCTTCCCCCTTGCTCACTTCTTCACGGCAGCCCAAGGAATTCATTAGGGTTTGTTTTTTTTTATTTTATTTCCTTCCTCTCTTCTATAAATAGGACCCTTGTTATTTAATTAGTCCTATTTTGCTATTATTCAAAAACCCCAAAGAAAACTCCTCCTCCTTTCTCCTCTCTTCTAAACCGTGCATAATTCACCAAGTTTGGTGAATTATTTTCCTTGGAATTTTATTAAGCGAATTCAGGTAACTTCGCTTTCTTATTTAATCTTGGGTAGAAAGAACACATAGTTAATTAGGATTATATCATGAAAATTGTAGGGTTTATGTTTGCTTATTTATTCGAAAATTTCGAACCATATGAAATATTGATCATGTTATTTTCTTGATGTATTCATGTAATATTTATGAATTATTATGAAATTTCTTTTGATTATTTTATGTAGTTTATTGAAATCTGAAATTGTTGAATAATTACTTGTATGAATTTATTTCTTAATCAAATCGTGTTATTTCTTGATGAAATTTTCATGGCAGATTATTTGTTGTTTTATTATGAATCATGAATTATTTCGTGACAAAATTCGTCCTTTTATTGCTTGAAATAATTTAATCTTTCAAACCGGTAAAACTGTTCAGAATCGGTTTACGAATTTATTAATATACTTAATCAAATCGAATGGCTACGAAATTTTAGGTGGACGTCATTAATACTGTTTTAAAGCTTGTGTAATTTTTTCGTAATTTTTAAAGATCGTTTGCTATGGCAGAAAATTCTGAAACCGAATTCCGCCTAATCTAACCGGTTAGTTATAAAATCACTTAAAAATAGTAAAAGATGTTATTTTTAAACGAAATTTATGCAAGTTAAACCTTTAACCTATATTTAACATCCATTAAAATTTCCAGACTATTCGAGACCTTTAGATGGTTGATCTTAATTTAATCCTTTAAGATCAGATTGCGTAAAATAGTGTAATTTAAATTGTTTATATAAGTTTATATGATTAATAGATGATTATTGTACTTGATTAAATTAAAGCATGAATTTTGGGTAATATATATATATTTCGAGTAGATTGAATAAATAAAAATAGGATTTTTGTTATGTTTTAGGTAATTATTGTTGTTAGTTGTTATTTTACATGATTATTTAATTTGATTTATTTGATGTTTGATGATTGTGTTTAATTGATTTAAAGTGTGAACTTTTGCTAAATTATATTTATATATATGTCAAGTAGGTCAAATTTATGAAAGGTGGAATTTTTATCATGTTTTTGTGCAATTTTTGGTGACAATTATTAATTATTCGAATTATGGTTAATATAATTGACTTGGTTGATTATTATATTAATGAATTTTACTTAATCATCAACTACCCCTAAAATGTCGAACAAATGGTTATTATTGACTAATTTTTAGGTTAATTATTTTGACTTATAATAATATTAGTATAATTTTAGGAACTGTCATTATTTTATTATGATTATTATATATTAAAGGAATTATAATTATTATTATTATTATTAAGTACCAGTAGGGATAAGTTACAATAAGAAGTTAATAAGATATTACTAGGGATAAGAAAGGAAACAGAGTAATAGCTATACATGTCATGTTTCGGTCTCTGGCTAGGAAAGACTTGGTATTTAAGGTGGCCAATATACGTGCCGCACCTCTCTTTCCTGGGACTCCGAATATTTCATTTCCTATTACGGTCACCTAGTATTTCCCAATATATGATATGATATGATTAATTAAAGATATAAGATAAGATAAGGACGCCCACCTGATGACCCGAGTAGTCAGACTGGGTTAAGTCGAAGCCACTGCTCAATGGGACGAACGCACCTGATGACCCGAGTAGTCAGGCTGAGTTCCCCCGAGTAGTTCTGGGTCTTAGGATATGTAGCCGTCTGAGTAGTAGTACACGAGCTACTATTTGGGAGTTATGGCCATAGCTTAGGCTTAGTGGTGAAACACGAGATCCGCTACGGGTTGAGTACACGAGCTCACCCCGGCATGTTCTAGGAAAGTTGTGGTGAAACACGAGATCCACAACGAGTTATAGTGACCGGTCCAACAAAGATGATATGATATGATAAGATCATAAGATATGACTTGATATGATGAAATCATAAGATGATGTGATATGATGATTTCGTAAGATATGATATGATATGATAAGAAAGATAAGATATGATCATTTATGATAAGATATGATACATATTATGAAGAGAATATGATAAGTATGAATATGAAATATTAAGATATAATATATGATGGGTATGGCATAAGTTAATATCTTGAGTTAAATTAAGTTGTATAATGTAGGTGTGAGTATTTGGGTATTCTAAGACTTCCGCTGCATATAAATTCGTATTTTGTATGTATGTATGTATATGATTGATGGGTGTGTATATGTACGTATTCTAACCGTATTTGCAGGGTTGATTGTACGTACATTATACGTAGATTATACGTATTCTAACCGTATCTCTGCAGGTGTATTTATACGTATTTTTATACGTACTTGTATACGTATTTTGATACGTACTTTTATACGTATTTTCATACGTACTTTTATACGTATTTTTATACGTACTTTTATACGTATTTTTTTTGTACAATTATATAAAGGCATGTGTTAAGTTTCTGTACAGTTTTTATGTGTATTTCTATGACATTATGTGTTTGGTGGTCCCTCGATTAAATGGGACAGCCTAGTTACTCGCCACTGACGGTGGACCCCCCCTCAATTTCAGGTGAAGACGCTGCTGATTAACGGGCTTCGTGGATGGGATTGAGTAGCAGAGAGCCTTAGTTAAATAGTTTAATAGAGGATTTATGTTTTCAAGACATTTACTTAGTTATTTTACGATCCCAGCATGTTGGGACAGTATTTCAAGACCAATTATGTAATAATGAATATTGATCTTTTTCGGTTAATTAGTAGTTTAATTAGTAAAGGTTAATTCATTAATTCATATAATCTGATTTATTTGTTATTATAAGTTGGTAATGATCCGTTTGTCGATTTCCCTTTGTCAATCGACATGTCTCAAAAGTCGGGTCGTTACAGTGATGCTAATTGGGTTTTTAGAAATTTTTACAGGGCATTATGGAATATTACAGGTGGATGTCATGGCTTATATATATTACTTCCTACATGAAATTCCTAGGAATTATCCAAATATATTTGGTTGTTATGTGAGAATTTCCAAATCATAGGAATTTTGAAGGACCAAGAGTGGGTGGGTGAATAAATTCCCATATTTTGTGGGAAATTACAATTCCCATGAATTCTAACCTCGCTCATTTTGGTTTTTATATGTCAACCAAACAACATTATCAAAACAAAATTTATGGAAATTGTGAATGCTTATGAAAGTTAAGAGCAAGCAAACAAAGCCTAGCTTATTTCAAATCTTTGTTACTATTGTTGATGATGATGTTATAACAACCACATCACTAACGTCAACAACACCACCACCACCACGGCACCATCCGCAAAACAGCAACAAAAACAATCGTATCAACAGACCCAACAATAACAATGGCAACCATAAAAACAACAAATTACACCAACATCACCACCACCACCACCACCACCACCACCACTAACAACAACAACAACAACACAACTACACCACCAACCTAGGTTGCATGGATACGGATACGGGTTCGAAAACGGGTACAGAACATGTATGTAATACGCACTTTTAAAATTATAAAAATATGGAATTTTATGAAAATATTCAATGTAACTTAGAATTATATTTATAAAAACACAAATAATCATGTAAAATGATAAAGTCCTTTTGAAAGAATAGTAGAAAGACGGAAAAAAAATGGTTAAAATAAGGTAAAATAAAATTTTAAAATATAATAAAAAAAATTAGAGTGAAGTATCAGGTATCCGTAAAGTATCGATATCCGACACGGATACGGTTACCAAATTGAAGTATCCATGCATCCTAGCCACCAACTGCAACACCAGGCCAGTAGCAACAACACCAACTGTTGAACTTTTCTTGTAATTGGGTGTATGTAGAACAAAGATTATCAACAGACCCAACAATAACAATGACAACAATAAAAACAACAAATTACACCAACAGCAACACCACTACCACCACCACCAACAACAACAACACAACTACACCACCATCAGCAACACCAGGCTAGTAGCAACAACACCATCATCAGTGGTGCCATTTAGTAAAAAATCACGCTATTTTCTACTACTTCCTCCATCCTAAAAAAAAATGCTCCACTTTGACCAAAATTGTGAAGGCTTTTAGGTCAAAGTGGAGCAGTTTTTTTTTTTTTTTTTTAACGAATGGAGGGAGTATCAAATACTTTCTAGCCTACAACACTTGTAATTAAATGCTAAGAAATTTGGCATTCCAAGAGAAAATATTGGAACTTCATTAAATACCTTTTTAAAAATAAACACAAGAAGCTAAGGATACAAGATAGAAAGATACAACCTCACAAGATAAGTAGTAATAATAATACATGATAATAAGAAGTGAAAGCAAATTAAAGCAATGTAGCTAGATAGATAAAGTAAGTTACATTTGTATGGAAGCATTAGAGTTGTTAATTTGATAACGTTTAATGGTAGAAATGAGAACAACAACAAGTAAAATTGCAAGACCAATGAAGGAAGCAATAATAGCACCACCACCACGGCTACAAAATGTTTCAAATTTGTCACAAATCTTGTTCCATTGTGCATGTTTGTTTCCATTCTTTGCCAATTCTGCCATGAATGCTGCTGAACTTGTTCCAGCTGACAACAATGCTAAATTTGTCTGCAATTTTTCATTTTTTACATTAGTATCAAATCAAATCTAGCTTGTTTTGGGTATATAATAAGAGAATTGTATAGTTGCATTGTATGATATGTATGAAACTATCTCATATTCTCATATAAGAAAGTATTCCGGGTCGTCATTAAAATTAACCGTAAGCCTAATAAAATCAGGGCTATGTACTTCTCAGATATACTCACGCAAATAATTAAAATGATGACACGTGTCATGGGCCAGGCCTACGCGTCAATTTGACCGAATTATTTCATATCCTAGTCGGGTAACATACGCGGATACACCTATAAAAGAACCATATTCCTGGTATCTCATTCATAATTCTCTTACTCCACATACTTTTAACTCCTGTTTTTCGATCTCTAACTTATACCTTGGAAGATGTGAAAAAGTAAATAGAACATTTATTTTAAAACGGATAGAGTGTATATAATTGATTAATTTTTGGGAGTCTTTTTATTTTGGAGCTCTGTGACGTCACGTGGGTTGCACACCCCTAACGTCGGCCCTAGAATTAAGTACTCTCTCTGTCTCAATTTACTTGCCCCAAGTTGACTTTGGGCACTATTCACATGTGAACTTTGACTTTATTTAATTTAATATACGTAAGAAAAAATATAGTCATGATGGATCTAGTTTAATTCGTCTCAACATGTACTTTTTAAATATACTCCCTCCGTAACATAAAGATTTCAACAAATGTTTTTTCACGCATTTTGAGGAAGCGATTTGAGGGCGTAAATGACCAAATTAATCAAAATAATTTTGATATTAGTAACTTATAATCAAATTCTTGCTTGTATTAAAACCACTTTGATTAATTTTTTCATTTACACCTTTAAATCTCTTCCTCAAAATACGTGAAAAAACAAATGTTGAAATCTTTATGTGACAGAGGGACTATAATTTTTATAATTTTTTATTATATATAGTTAAAGATATTTTTATTTAAAGTTGTATCTCGGGAGGTGTGAAAAAGAGAATGTAGCAAGTAAATTGGGACGGAGGAAGTATGAAATTTGAAAAGTGTAAGGAAGTTTTATTGGATTAGAAGTTAGATAAGCCTAGTGCAATGACCTTGTAAATGACAATGGCACAACCCTTAACCCACAACCAATCAAATTGAACAAAACGGTTTTTTTTTTTTTTAAAGTAAATAAGTTTAAAAATATGCCCAAATTTTTGGAGGCTATGAAAGGGTTGTATTTCCAACCATTATCTAATATCGTCGCCCTAATTTAATTGCTACAAATGAGTGAACACGATCTTCTAAATAAATTTTATTTTTGAGTGTAAATTGGACAGAGAAAGATGAAACATCATGTTATAAAAATAGAACTAGTATATTGGACCCAGAAACACCTGGATTGTCGTATAATGTATAATCAGTACCGAAGCAAGCAGATCAAATAAAAAAGTTTAAGACCATTTTTATAAGATTGTCAAAAATAAAATTATATGTTTAGAGGAACTCAAAGAAAAAATAAGAGAGGGATTATACAAGAATGAGAGATAATTAATTGATTATATTACTTACTATGTCCAAAATGGAGATAGCCATAAAGCGGTTTACTTTAGGATCCATCTTCTTTCTTATGAACAAAGAAGCCAATACCAAGAAGTTGTGTAGTGTAGCCAATGCATTTGCCACAACAAAAAATCTGCATTATTTCAACATATTATTATTAGTTAAAGAAATATTCTCTACTGAGATTTGATTTTACGATCAGACCGTCTCACTAAAAAAATTGTATTAACTGAGTCTACTTATTATATTGGTAAAATCTTGCATAATAGTTATATCATTGCGCTACAAATTTCTCTAACAAAAATATTTTAAACTTAACAAATAAAAATTAAGTGGAGAGAGTAGTATATTTAAATGTATGTAATGAGTTTTGCCCATGTTAATTTTTTTAGGGGAATTTTGCCATGTTAATAAGTGCACAACAATATTATAAAATTTATGCACAATATAATACGATATATTATATATATTTTTTTAAAATACGCTATATTAAAAAAATAGTACTTAAATATTAAAAATAAAATCTAAACATAGAAATGCAAAATATTTAATTTGTCATGAAAAAAAAAAAGCTCCTATTTAACATAGAGAGTGTTGGAGATGTATTGAATGCTTAAATATTTCTCTTAAATATCTCCAAAACTCATTGGAGATATTTTCTTGTAAAACTTTTAAAACTATTACTTCCTCTGTTCTTTTAAAACTCCATAAGCAATGCTGCAATTGTTTATTTAACCACCCTGACTCTCTAGTGTTTTGCATAATAGAATTTAACGTAATCAGGTGATGAGATATTGTTTGATTCGATTAAATAATATATACGTCAAATTGTGTCTAGTTAGATGAGAAAAATGATTGGAAAAAAGTGACAAACAAAGAATTAATTTAGGTAAGTGAACTTGCAAGCCTACTAATTTAATCATACCTAACATAATAAACTGCCAAATTATCAAATTGTTCTTACTTTCTTGAATTGACTGCCTAAAGTGACGTAAAATCAAATTTGAATTATATACTGAAGCATTTATAAATTCAAAATATATGTTAGGTTTGGTATCAATTTTAATTTATCATGAGATTTTCAAATTACCTCAAGCTATTTTTTTATTGGTTGATCATAATAAAGTGCTACTAAATTCGTTTTTATTTTTTGCTTCTTTTTAATTTAAAATCTTGACATTATTCACCATTAAAAATAATTTTTAAACTTCTTTCAATTTATAAAATAAAATATAATCTTGATTCGGACAAAGTTAAAAAAATGGTCAAAAAATAATAATTTTCGAAATGAATTGACACTAGCTAGGTGCCTAGGTTAATTTTAAAATAGGGGCAAATAATACTTTGGTGCTAATGATTGCCAATAGAAAAGCTATCGTTGGCATCTTGCTTGATTGTCATGCACCTTGCATTTTCTTTCCTCATGTGATTATCCTTTGGGTTACAAATATTGTCAAAATTATATATTAATAAATAATTTATTATATTTTTTTCCAAGTTATTAGCTTTTAAATGTCAAATTGTGAATCAAGTATTAGTATTGTTAGATATTGAATTATACAAAAAATTAAGTAAAACTACTAATATCACGTGAGGCTTACTTTTTTATTTTTCCGGATATTTGTAATAATCAACGTACATATATATAAAATGTTGTTTCAAACTATGAATGATTAAGCTGAGAATTCAACAACAATTCACCAGTAAATTGGTGTAATGAATGATTATTTAAAACCTATTCTTTTCACTTTTGGCTTCTTCTATGCAGCCCAGGTCTTAGGGTTGCATTTAGCTTTTTCCGTAAAACCTTAACCGCCTAAAGTACTCCATATTAAGTGCGTAAAACAAAATGGAAAGAAAAATTATTATGTACTTTCTCCGTAGCATATTAATTGAAACGATTTGACATTTTTTCTCTCTACTTTATGTCAAATTGTTGCAACTAATATGTTACGGAGTGAGTATGGGAGTAAGGAAAAGTAAATTAAAGCAAGATCACTCACATGTTTGCAGGGGTGTTTTGCCACTTAGCAGAAAGAGTGGCTTTGATGGAGGTAGTACCAATGGTAGCAACCACAAGTGTTTTGGTTTCTTTGTTAAGCCCCATCACAATTGTAGCACACAATGTGGCCATTAAACACAACACTCTTAGTAACACTATTACCATGTTCTTGTTCCCTCTTAAACTTGATGATCCCAATGTATTGTAACCTACTTCACTTTTTTCAACTCCCTGTTGAGCCATAATTTTTTATATTCTTCTTTTTTTTTTTTTTAATGAACCCCCTCAAAAATATAAAAATTCTCTTTTTAAGGTGAATATATAAAATAAACACTACTAATTAATGATGACTAATTTGCTAATATAAGCATTCATGAGTATGTAGTTCTTATATATATAGTGCACTAAGAAGTTTATTTGATGATTGAGGTGTTGAATTGGTTGTTGAGTTATGATGATTTCTTTCAAGATTATGATCTTGAATCTTGGGACAAAACTTGTGATTATTAGTTTCTTAGGGAGGTATAACCATATTTCCATCCACTTTTTCAAGCTTAATTCCAGACTTGGTAGTTGGGAATTTTTATTATTCTATTACTCTAATCATGGTTAATTTAAAGTTTTAAATCAACAATTCCATGCTTAAAATTAGTAAACCTTAATGGTTGATTTATGGTTGAGTATGTGATTCTATTTGAATAACAACCTTGATTTGGCATAAAAGTCAAGGATACTAGTATAGATCAATATAGAATGAAATGGAAAAAACTTAGTCTGCGCTACTAATAAAAAGTTATTGAGAACATTGATAATAGAGACTCGATCATTTAGAGCTCGTTTGGCTGAACATAGGAAGTTAATTCCCATAGGAAGTCTCATTTTATGGGAAATAAATTCTCTTGTCAATTTCCTAGGATTTGGCTATGTGTTTGATTGAGCATAGGAATTTGCAATTGACACAATAATTTCCTACACTTGTGGTATATCCTGCTAACCAAACACAAAGAGATTTAGTTAATCCATTCGAATTGATATTTCCAAGGAAAATACAATCCAACAGAACGACTTTTTAATAAAAGTAATACTCCGTATTATTTGAATGCTCTATTAGCAGTGGGTTGTAAACCAATTGGATAGGTTTAACAATGAATGGATTAAACTTTCATTTTTTTTAAAAAAAAATAAATAAATCTCAACTAATGAATGTTGCTAAATTCCTTTTTTTACTCCTCTCCATGGCCCAAGGAGTAGGTTGCTATACTTTGACGGCAAAAAGATAATGGCAAACTACTACAACTTAATTTACATTATTGCACACTCTTGAATCTTGATGGCGTTTAAGCCGAGGACTTTTGATAGCTGTTCAACTCCAAAACATACATTCTTAATTCTTGTATACAAAACGTGCATAAATAGAAAGTTACCCGACCCCTAGCTAATTAATAAAGCTTCTATTTTTATAATTAAGCGACAACTTCTTAATAGTTGTATACGTGTATGTACTTTCTCCATAACAAAATAACTTCAACGATTTAATATAAAGTAGAGAAAAAATGTGTCATATCGTTGTAGTTAATATGTTACAGAGGGAGTAACTTTTATTCGCTATTGATTAAGAGGGGCCAATTGACCAGATTGGTAAAAAAACAGACCTCTTGCGACATATAGGTAAAAAAAAACTCAGGCCACATTTTGGTAAAAAAAAAAAACCAACGGCGACATATAGGTAAAAAAATTGATCTGAATTGATTTTATTGTACACGTGTAGTACAATACTCTAATTTTTGTTTTTTTTAAATCCTTTAAATCTTTTTCCTTCTAAAAAAATTACTTAAAATCTAAATATTCATTTCATTCTACTTTCTACTTAAAATCCTTTTTTGATCCTTTAAATATTTTTCCTTCTACTTTCTACTTAAAATATAATTATACTTTAAGAACCAAAATCTTCTTCAGTGTCTTTCTACTTTCCTACTGCGGTCCTTGCTTCCTTTTAATTCCTCAAACTTTGAACAAGGAGATTGTCTATAAGATTAGTATTTTTAATGTATTCATGGCTAATTAGGGCTTTAAATTAGTATTCATGGCTAATGTATTATGTGCAATTAGGGTTTTAGTATTCATGTATACTGATTTTCGCACATTCAGCACTATTTATCCACCAAAATTTTTATAATTTTCTGAATTAATGCACATTTAGAACTGTTTAGGCATCAAAATTTCAGAATTATTGATGTATGAATTGTCACAAACTCACAACTGTCACTGATGTAATTAACCCACATTTTTATACTTTCAGAACTGGCACAACTAGAATTTTCATATTTTCACAATTTTCATTTTTAGGCACCATAATTTCAAAAATGTATGTGAATGCAGATGGATGTCATTATATTTAGAGTATTGTACTACACGTGTACATGCACCAGAGCGTGCACTTCGACTCTCTAGAGTGTGCGTTCTAATTAATCTCTCTATATTTTGCAACTTAAGCTTTTGGGCTTAAAGCGTCCGCTCCAATACATTATACATAGAGTACGAGTCCAATCTAGTCCTGTTTTGTCTAATCTCCTCTTTACTTCGAGTTCATTTACTTCGAGTTTTACAAAAAACATATGACCATATATTACCCAAATATGAACTACTTTCTCCGTTTAAAAAAAAAAACGCAACAATTGGGGTATCACGGACTCCTGGGCAATTTTTTGTTGTGAGAGTAAAAGTGATAGAGAGAGAAAGTGGTTATATGATGATGTGAGAGATAGAAAGAAAAAAGTTACAAAAATGAAAGATTAAAATTGTTACATTTATTTTGAAACATCCAAAAATAGAAAATTTTCGAAACGGAGGTAGTATTTAGATTTAGTAAGTGAAATGTTGGTAAAGGATTATGTTTAGGGTATAAATTTTTTTTTTATTATTATAAAAAGCAAAATATGTGCCAAATAATGAATATTTGGTGCTTGCAAACACGTAGTGCATATATCTCTATATGGACTTAGAAGTTATAACAATTGTTTCAAAAGAGATCGGATTAAAGATAAGGAATAGTTAGGTCTAGCCCAAATTCATATTAGAAGGCTACATCGGCCCGATTATCAAAAATTGACTAAAATTACTTCTAATGCTTCTATTTTGCCAACTCGTAATTAAATCATTATTAATTTCAATTCGGTCCACAACCATTTATCACGACACATCTAACAAGCAACCGTCTAGCGCGGAAATCTAAAATAAAGCATTTCAAAAAAATATAAATTCCCAAAAATAATTGTAAAAGTTTTCACTAATTAAAATAGGGAATTTATTATAAAATTTTTAAATTCAATTACTGAGACAAATCAAATATTAGGCATTTCACCCAAAATCCTAGTCTAAAAAACACAAGGTATTTGTCGTACACCACATGGCTAGCTCAAGGAATAAGATCAAGATTCACCCAAAATCAAAACAAATACTATTCACATGCACATTGAATTTTCTATACATTTATGGATACATAAGATTGAATATAGTCATGTGGAGTCTTTGTTTGATTCACCTTAATAGATACATTGTTAAAATTCACACGTTATAATTTTTATGAACATGCAATTGTAGATATTAGTGATATAAAATATGCATTGGATTGCGTAATGAATAGTGTATGAACAAGTTAATAACATTAAACTTTTGATATGCTTACCCAACTTTTTCATATTTTCATATGATTTTGAAAGATTTTTCTTAACTTATGTAACAATTAAACTAATATATTCCAAATTATGTTGAAAGTTCAATAAAAATTCCTAGTTTTTAATATTATCTATTTTTCGTACTCGTATCTTATATTTTTCCGATCAACGCTTTATATTTCGTACCCGTCTCTGTTTCCGTACCCATATCCATATAACTTTAACCGTATCTATACCACCACCTTAAGCATACAAAGCAAAAGAATTTGATACTTGATTTTCACCATTTTGTAAACCTAAAGCAAAATACCTTTTTTGGGCGTTTGGAGGTTGTATAAAACCTAAGCTATCTAGTCTATGATAAATATAAATATTTATACATCCAAAGGTAGTGTTATAGAAAAAAAAACATAATATAAGGTGGTTTTTTTTTAACAAAATAAAACAGAAAGTGTTTATTTTAAAACATGCAATATACAAGGGTTTCTCACAAAATCTAAAATTTTCTAAAATTAGTACTTTAATGTATAGACTAGAGTTTTATTTTTATTGCATGCATGCATTCTATTTTAGGCAAAAATCATTAGTTTTATGGACATTAAAAACAAGTAGCAAAAACACATCTAAATGAAAATAGTCAAAAAGATCATCCTAATATTAGGCATTATATAACACAAACTCATCAAACAAAAAAAAAAAAAAAACCCAGATAGAAAAGTTGGTAAAAGGGAGGCAAATCTATGCCAACCTTTTCTTTGCATTTTACAAGACATTAACTTTCATGTTTTTGTTGTCATTAACCAACATTTGTTAATGCCAAATACTATCTTAAATAGACCTTAAGAAGGAGGATGAATGTTGGTAGGATAAGTTCATCTCCAGATCTTTTACCAATGGCTAGTGGCAATGTTGAAGATTCAAGTTTAGAAGGTATGATTCAAATTCATTTCTAGAAATTGTTATTCTTCTTTCCTTCCTTTTTTTGCTCTTTTTTTTTTCATTTTTGCTTGGTTCTTTTTTTTTTTTTTTTGACATGGTAGCGCATTGTCTAATATAAAGATTTGAAACATTAACATAAGATCAAATATCATGGAGTCATTGCTCCATACCTGATTCAACGATTCCTCGTTTCTTTGATTTTGTAGTGTTATGGCTTATGATATGATTAATGTTAGGATATGATTTGAAACCAAAAAAAAAAAGGTTAGGATATGATTAATGTTTGTGCAACTTGTAATTGATGAATTAGGAATTTCAACAAATGTAAAACTCATGCTAAAGCTGCTTCAAGATCACCAAGAGGCAACACAGAATGGAAACATGGATGAGAGGAAACAACAAAGAATTGGAGGAATAATGACCATCTTAGATGATGTTAAAACAAGGCTACAAAAATCCCAATCCACAGGGAAGAAAAGCAAGGCTGAACTTCGACGTTGCAACACAGATCTCAAGCCCAATCATCCTCCAAAAGGCGGCCAAAAGAAGGAAGAAACCTTGATTTTAGACGAAAAGGAGAGGCTTAAAAGAGATTTGAACCTGAGCTTTGCAGCACAAAAGCGACTAGGAATCATGTGCGCGAGCATAGGGAAGGAGAAAGAAATCATATCAACAGAATTGAGGATGAAGGTGGAAGAATTGAATGAAGCGGAACAACATGTTAGTGATTTAAGAGCACAGAATGAGAGATTATCAGCTAAAATACAGGCTTGTGTAGCAGAGCATAAAGAGTCTAAAAAAGGGGCCACAGATTCTGATAATAACATCAATTTCGACGTTTCTCAACAGAGGAACAAGGAGCTTTCTGAGCAGCTTTTCAAGTCTTTAGAAGGGTATAAGATGATGAAGAGGAAACTTAAGGAGGTTCAGGAAGAGAGGAATGGGATGCAAGCTGCAATGGAACAAGTTAGAAATGAAGTTAGTGACATTATTCCTGACCTAAAGAAGTGTGTCGATATTCCACATTTGGCCGAAGAGCAAGTTTGGGAGATTGAAGACAAGATTGCCTCATTGGAGCATGCTTTCAAAAAACTTGACACCAAGACCTCATCTAAGTCGTCGAGGGATAAAGGGATGCAGAAAGTTTGAAGCTTCAACATGTATATAGTCTGTGGATTTTACTCTTTTTTTTGGTTAAAATGATGGACATAAAGGTCCTGTTTGTTAATGTATTTTTTATTTTCTCGAAGAAACCATGCATTTCTAGGGACTAATATGTATGATACTACATGAATTTTCTAAACACATTTAAATGTATATGATATGATGATGACATGAGGCTTATATTGACATCTGAAAGAGGTGAAGCAGGATCGAGCTCAGGTGGTTGAGCTCCTCATCTGTGTACCAGAGGTCACAGGGGTAACTAGAATTCCAGGAATTGCAAACATGAAAGATGATGCAAAGAATCAAATAGATCACAAACAATGTACTAGTATAAGTTTGTAACCAAATTATTTATATATATATCAACGATAAAACTATGAAGCTTCGATTTCAATATGTTATAACCAAACTTTACATATGCTGATGCAACCCGTTATAATTTGACAGATAAACAAAAGACCCTGATGGCTAGATGCCCAAAAGGTTGGTTACATACATTGCAGCTTTATAATAATTAAGCAAAAAGAAACCATACCGTATTTTAATTACCACTCATAGATCTTGTAGTTTGTGTCCAGCTATACAGTTGAGAACCCATGAATTGTTGGCCAGTTTTGCTCCACTTGAAATGGCAAGAGCTTCTGCGTCAGAGTGCCTGTGTTCTATAACCACATCCTTCTCGTGGGTATCACAGTTAGCAGGCAGCTCAATGCTGTATATTATAACAGTTGTTGATCGTGCTGATGAAGGAGGCTCACCAACTCCATGAGTTTGGGCAATGGGCTTCCGATGTAGTACAGTTCCTCCACCAACAGTTACAAGGTCTTGTAAATAACCCTTGTACGAAGGTTCGAAATCTCCCATGAAATAAAAATTGAACCCAGCAAAAAGCTTCGGTTGCTGTAATTTTTATTCATCGTCAACAGACAGGTAAATAAATAAATTTTCATAAATTTGCACATTTACAGTACCCAAAATCTAAATAATTTAATGGTTAGACAGCATATGTATTGAAAAGCTCAAGGCATCAAGAAACTATGAAGCATTCAGGATTTTTTTTCTCCTGCCAACAGAGAGACACTAGACTACTAGAAGCCTTGTCTGTTGTATGCAGGATTTGATCCCATATTTTGGCCTCGTGATTTCTAAAATAGCACTCGCAATTCACAAACTAAGGTAGTATCTACAGGCTTAGATCAGTCCCTTTATCCATTTTTCTTTGCTCCATTTGGTGCAAAAAAAAGGTATAAGAAAATGTGGGAGCATAAGGGGATGAGGAAGTAATTATTATCAATTTACCATCAGTAAAACAGAAAATGTAGGTGTTCTGTTTGGTGAAATACAATAGCGCAAACATGGGACTATGGGAGCAACCAGACACAGGACACAGACAGAAAGAAGTCAAGAACGAGAAGATTACATTCCTGTCAAGCTGGCTAGTTACTGACTATTGTTATGAATTTTATTAGAATTGTTTTGTCAGCATAGTCTATGATTCTATGAAGACATTAGGCTTCACCACAGAAAGGATAAACCTCACAGGATAAGATTCACTGAAAGCAACCACAATACTTGAAGGAACAACCACTATGTCACTTGAAACAAGTGATCAGCTACTCAACCAGACAAAGCAATTTGAAAACCAAGTGCATGGACTGATGACAACAATGAAAATGAAAGGCGCCTCTCACTGGTTTAGCTAACTTCAGAATTTAACATTTATTAGTCTTAGAACATAAATTTCAATCTTTTCTAAACATATTCATCAATTATTTAGGAAAAAGAAAAAGAAATGCTGATGAAAATACCTCAGTTAGAAGTCTCAATCTTCCTAAACGAGGGCCATTTTGGACCCCGTGAATATCACAAGTGATTTCATAAGGAGTCTCCTCGATTAGCCTCGTGGCTTCCTTGCAAGCTTGTACCCCTACAAATTCAAAATACAATTGAATTTAATTAGTACAAAGCCAAGCTATCAACTAGTTGGTATAAATAAAAGGAAAACATACTAACATTTAATGCTTAATATCCATTTTCCTTCCAAGATCCCCATCATTACTTTAAGTGTCCGTTTACATGCTTCATTCTCATTTGTAGATGCGATAACATGGGTCACGTTTGGATTCCATCTTCCCAATAGCACAGCTCCAGATGACTTAGCTAACTCGGAAACAGCTTCCTGCAGATCCCACTTTTTCAGTAAGTACATCATCCAAGGCATTTGTTAAAATATTGGCATAATTCTGAAAAAAAAAACAATTATTTTACCTTCTCAATGGCTGTAAGAGCTGAGCAACAGAAGACTATTTTATCAGATTCACGACCACAATTCCACTTATTTAATCTAGTAGTAGCATCTCTAACCGCAACTTGAGGTTTTTGGCAGGAAACTTTCCTGTCGAGGATTGTAATACATTCATTATAAGATTCCAATATCAATGCTACTGAGATTATCTGAAAAAACATCCTGTAGAAAAAGCGTAGAAATTAGCATACCTCTCCGTATTACATTTTCTTTTTCTGACAGGAGTCGACAATTCACTTGGTAATTTTGAAGAGGCATGAAGAGGACATAAAATGACAAAATGATCCTGTTGGAGTGGCAAATGCAAAGTGAAAAGGCAACAAAGATTATAACAGAATCCTTGCAGTAAACGTTTGTTCTACAAACTAGTAAGCACTTACAGTATCCCAACGACACTCTCGAAGCATTTTGACACAAGGAACATGGAAACTTTTGCGACAACTCTTCTCATAACAACCCAGAGCAGCCCCTTTCACTCCACACAAAGAGCACTTGATCCTACGACTTCTTGTCAATTCTTCTTCAAGGTTGACTGCCATATCATCTTCAAAATAGACATTAGGGGCCCTGCACGTGTAATTTGCAAATTTTTAATCAATCAAAAATCTATATTCTAAGGTCAAATCTGACAATTCTATTTCTTATTTTCTTCCATAGAGAAAAGAAATTGTATTGTGATTGAAGGTGATTTTTCAAGCACAGCACAAAACTCTCTAGATGAATCATGTACCCTGCCAATTAATTACTTTCAGAATGATATGCCTTTCTGGGAAAGGAAAGAAACAAATGCATCCACTTTTTTATGCAATCTTCAATGTCACAATTCTGTTTCCAGCTCATTTTGTATCATAATAGCTTGATGGTTTGAGCTAAGGTAAAGCTATCATGAACTTTGCAGCAACTATTGAAGCCGAAAATTAGATTTTCTGACTTAAATTAAAGTCATAAAAACAAAAATGAAGATCACTATCATCTTTAGTTCTTTCAAGAAACATACCACTCCGTACAGTATTTATGTGAGTGGATAACTGAACCTCTATCGTGATTAGCTGCAACTGGTCTACCTTCAGAATAGTGAGCCATCTCCCCAGTAGCCTGCAATCCATAGGTTAAAATATTTAACTGAATGTCTTCAAATAGAGATTCAATGAAGCTATATTGTTATATTACAAATACAATACCTCTGTATCTGCAGTTAAATGACAGAAAGCACATTTGATTGAAATTTTGTCACATTTGCGCAAAGATGGCAGGTCTTTGTTACAATGGACCTTTCCCTTTTTTAGTGTTTGTCTTGAGCTGTCATCATTAGATTTTGCTTGAACACTATCTGGTGCAGCTTGTGCTACAGTTTCACCTCCATCAGCAATATCTCCTCTTGAAATTTCATCTACACAAAACTTTTGTTTGAAAACAGATACTAATTGACAATTTTCCTTGTGTTTATGGTTCGTTTTTTTATTTTTTGATCTCTTTCCTGCCCTACAAGACTTTTCAAGAAACACCTCATTAGATTGACAGGATTTTTCTGCATTGAAAACAGGCTGAACCATATTTTTCAACCGCTTCTTTCTTTTTGCTGATTGATCTTCATTGTTGTGCTCAGTGCTGTTAGATTTTCTCTTTAATTTTTCCAATTTCTTGTTTGTTTGAGTGCCTCTTTTACTTCTTAAAGCAACAGGTGAATCGGGAATAACATAATCATCACGTCCTGTTATAGAAATACCATCTGCTTTTGATCTCCCAAAACCTATTGCAGTATTAGATTCATTGCATTGCATCAAGTCACCAGATATTTTTGGATTATCAAAGGCCTTTTCAACCTGCTTGTTCTTTCGACAATTTTTTTTACTTCCCTTGATTTTTTTTCCAACTCTCTTGCTAGGAACTTTACCCCCAATTCGCCTATCTTCACCTTTTCTTGTAGAAAATGCATTATTGTGAAGCTCATTGTCCATTATGCTATTGTTTTCTTGGGGAATAGCATTGATCTGCTGCAGTGTAATCATTTGGCTGCTAGCAACTGCACCTCTTGACACTGCTTCCATTTTCTTCCCAAGCATTGTATCGCAATCTTTCTCTTCGACCTGAATTTTCAATCAAGTTAATGCTAGAAGAAAAGTATTAAGTGCAAACAGGATGACAGAGACTGCCCTCAAATAATTAAAAAACAAATTTAAAAAAAAAAAATGAAAGGGAAAATGGGCACTGAATAGATGATGCATCATAACACAAGAGATGCAGACAACTCCCAATAGTTCTACCTGCTTCTGAATGGGGCTTGAACATAGTTCAGGAGAGCATTCTCTTTGTGTCCATTCAAACATCTCACTGTCAAGAAGATCTGCATTGCCTTTGTTGAGTGTTTGCTCCTACCAGAATAAGGAATATGGTAAGCCAACATTGCCAAAAATCAAAAAACCAGAAAATTAAACAAGAACAATAGTCCTTACTAGATTGCACAAATTTGATAAACCAAATTTTAATTTTCAATTTTGTTTGAGATGCAACGTAACAACATTGAATGAACCAAAAAACTAACTTCAACCAGAAAGCGTAACCTGAATAAAAGGTAGTAATCACTGATCACCACAGTCCACAACAGATATTGATTGAAAACTTACTTCCACAGAAATTTCCGGAGGCACCTCATCATCTGAATCCTTAAGATCGCTAAAAGAAGGGACCTTTTCAGGAGTACATGATAAAGTTAACTGTTCCACATCAGTCTCCTGACTTGTTCTTTCTACTTCTCGTAACCAGAAGAAAGGAGACAAGTTCGGTCCTTCTTTCTGAGTTGAAAGTCGATGTGTACTTGAAAGATCTTCGATTTCTTTGTTTTGACTGAGTCTGTCTTTTTTTTGTCTTAATGGAGTTTCTGAATTAGGAGATTGAGGCACTTGAACTCTCTTATTTGTTGCAAACGAAGATTTTCCTCTGTTGCGACCTGAACGTTTAGGTTTCAGTTTTGATGCAATGGAACTCGTCCCTTCCATTACTTGACACTTTCCACGATCTGCATTTTCTCCGTTGTTCATTGTAGCATCCAGATCATCAGTAGCCTGCATTTTTGCATCTGCAACATAAAATTGCAGCTTAAAGATTGAACAATAACACATTAAAATTGAGTCATGAGAGAGTTTCTGAGGTGAAAGACTTGCTCACCAAAACATATAAATAGAACCTACATATACGTACATTTCATAACAATGATGAGCTAGTGATTAAATCAAAAGCTTAGGCATTATTAGGGAAAAAAAAAACATAAATAAATATTTGTAGATCATTAAGAATTTAAGATATGCAACCAAAAACCTTTTTTTTTTAAATAGTTACATTGTGAACCAAAGAAACTTCATATGATACAACCACTAAGGTTAATTTCTTTAAGAAAGAATCTGTGCCCAGCAGTTCACTCAGATGGCAAATGCCATTTTTTAAAGCAACAAAGCATGAGAATGTAAACAACCTATTCAAACAATGTCAATCAAGAAAATTGTATTAATAACCTATATATTTCCCCAAAATATCCTTTATATATATCTTACAAGGATAATGAGTACACAAGTACCTGCCCATTTAGCTGTGGGTTAATAACCTATATATTTCCCCAAAATATCCTTTATATATATCTTACAAGGATAATGAGTACACAAGTACCTGCCCATTTAGCTGTGGGTTCCTTTTGACTGACATGAAGTGTAACCCCTGAAGCAACTTCCATGCTCTTGTATATGTTTACAAGATTGTCCATGTGAGGAGCAGGTCGAATTTCTGAAACATACGAATCTTATTTAGAAGAAATAATCGAGCTGCTAAGCAAACAAAACTAATTAAGAATGACCTCAATGCATTGACAAATCAACAATCCACTCTTCCCCATGTACTTCCAACTTAAACTGTTATCCTAGTTCTATTTTCATGCCTGATATCAAGAACAGCCTCCTACTTATACAAAGGGTGACAAAAAAAAGATGAATGATACAACTTCAACTTTAGCGTTGTCATGCCTATTTAAACACTGTTTTAAAAAATAGGGCCGCTTAAGTTTCAATCTACTTTATACCAAAACATTCAAGAAAGATCAACCTCTAAAACTGGCTTTACTGAATTGAGACTATGTCATAAGAAAAACAATAAAACCCATAAAGACTTAAAGAGTTAAATCAACAAATTTCCCACAAAAAGGGGAATTCAAAAGTTCATAATCATGCCATCAATACTAGAAATACTTATATACATCTAAGTGTAAGGTGCACCCAAAGTTAATTTTGCTCATATTTTTTTTGTTCAATTTAAAATTGAAAGTAAGCAATAAAACACATTTGGTTGCACCTATTTCTACCTGCACCCGGGTGCGTAGTAGACCTATTCCATCAATAGAAAGAACATGTTCTTGGTAATCTAAAACACTAATTTGATCAGACAAAACTTATAAACTAGACTATTACAGAACCAATCAAGGTAATGAAAATTTTCATAAATTCATTTTATATATTCATCCATTAACTGTCTTCATCAACCAATAAGGTGCTACAATAAGATCACTGTTACAACTAGAATGCATTTACAAATCACAACACAAAGAATATACGGAGTATAAAATAATGTGCAGCTAATAATCAACATTAGAACTCAAACAATTAAAACCTCACCAGATTAATACTAGTACCGCTCATTTAACAAAAATAAACAACAAATAGAGAAAGGAAATGAGAAGTAATGACCTCGACGCTGATAAGGCACTTTGCAAACCGGGCAATTGGAACCTGATTTCATTGATTTTTGAATACATGAACTGAATTCAAATTGAAAAATTATCAATTAGATAACGAACATATCAATAATAAAGTAAACGAATCAAAAACAAAGGCACTTACTTGCAGAAAACATGATTACATGTAAGAGATGCAGCAGAATCAAGTAAACTCAAGCTGCCAAAAGTACAATAAAACGTTATTTTTATTAAACTCGAGTAATAACCATGTTGAAATTTTGAGAATTCGGGGAAAAAATAGCAAAAAAAGGGAATAAGGGATAAAGAAAATTTACCAAATGGGGCATTTGAGTTCTCTTCCCATCTTCTCTAGATATAATGTATCCGCCATTTTTGTTGACAGAATCTGTTTGCCGAAGTCGAAGAATAAAGAAATAAGGGTTTTTAGGGTTTTAAGGATTTTTGGGAATGAAGTTGAAGATTTCGATGATTCGAAAAATTGAACGATGAATTGAAGAATCAAGAATGAGAAGAAAGAAGAGAAAAGCGGTGATAAACGAAAAAGAAGATTGTAGAGGAAGATGGTGGGAAACCCTGAATTTTTTAAAATTTTAAATACCCGCCAATTCCAAACATTTTACTACTGCCCTAGTGGTGACTGGTGTCTGTAATTGCAATAGTAGAAGTAGCAAATCGGTGAAATTGGTCGATCGGATCTGTAAGTATTATTAAAGATATTTTCAGTCTAAAATGATATTTCATTAAAAATGGCCTTTAAATTTTACTTTTTGGGTTCGGTCAAATGGGTCATTTGGTCGATAACGGATCGATCCGTGTTATTTCTGGATTAGATTTATTTGTGTCAAGTATATGCAAAAGCTCACAAGTATTGTAACATTCGGCCCGTTTGGTAGCCGGTCATAAATGATGGTAATGAGAATGAATTTATAACTAAATTTGAAAGGAAAATCAAAACTCATTCCCATAGTGGTGCTAGTTTAGCTCCAATTGATCTAGTTTTCTTCACAAATATTCATTTCCATCAAATACCACCCTCCCCAATGGTAATGGATGGGAATGAAAAATGAGAAGAAAATTGAAGCTTGGGAATGAAAATTTGTTTTCCACAGGGATTATAAGTTTACTCCTTAACAAAATTACATTATAAATTCAATACCATTACCGCAATTTATTACCAACAACCAAACGGTATGTTAATCTTAACCCCGGGCTATGTTCTTTTTCACGTGTTTATAATTTTAGGTTTTTAGTCTCAATTCAATTCATTTAATCTATTCTCATCCTATCAATAAATTCATTTTTTAAAGTAGTTTTTTTATAAAAAAAAAATTATCAAATTGTTGCAAAATAAAATAAATTTAACTATTTTTGTATTAGTAACACAAAAAATAAAAACTCAAAATAATGAAATACGAGTACATTATGATGTGTTATCTAATATATTTGCTACATATAATAATATGTTTTGCTAGCATGTTCAAACATATTGGATACATAATGGATACATGGAACAACAAAGTAAGAGGAGATTAAGCATCCCCAAAATGATGAGTATCAAGCTTATCAGAGTTCAAACTAGGAGGAAGGAATGATTTGTACAGACGTTCCATGTTAGGAGCTTCCTTTAGTTCATGGCACGCGACTTCAAGAGTTGTACATTGGAAGAAGCGAAAGAACTTCTTGTTGCAAACAAAGGCAAAGATCACAGACAATATTGGAAGTGGGATAACAAGGACTCCGTAGCGGAACAATTTCAGGGCAAAGTAACCCACCATGGTTAGCTGATAAAGGACTAGTGCTGCAAGAAATCTTAAATGAATATGAGGCCACATCCTCCCATAGCTCTCAAATGTTGGAACATACACTTTTAGTGCCTGTTATATCATATGACCAGGGAATCAAAAGAGGGTCACTTGTTAGAACCAACACATCATTTAATTTCATTCACAACTAACCACAAATATATATATATATATATATATATATATATATATATATCATGTGTGAAATGACACAACTCTTATATATGTCGTTAAGTTCACGAGACTATGGCCCTGTTTGACAATCGGTTGTTGAATGTTGGCTTTTGGCTGGTTTGATTGGTTTGTTTGACTGGCTGGAAGTATTGGCCGTATGTTTTGACTTTTTAAGTTGGTTGTTTAAGTCAACTGTTTGGTAAAATTATTTGTGGGTGTTAGCTGTTTATTAGAAGGTTTGTGGGCCAAAAAGCCAGCTTTTCAGCCAACTATAAAGATAATAACCAAATATATTTTTTAGTTGTTTGACCATATTGAAAGGCCAAAATCCAGAAGCCAACCTAAAAGCTAGTTTCCAAACAAGGCCTATAACCAAATAAATTCACAACTAACCACACATCAAGCCAAGAGGTGTACATACCTGATTCCTCAAGATGAGCCACCCCAGGCCAAAGTAGATAGCACCAAAAGGAATGATCAATGGTGCAATAACAGAGTAACAAAGGGTGATTGTGAGAATAAGCATGTCAGCAGGAAACCTAGTTGCATATTGGAAATCTCCAGGAGCCCATGCTTCTTTCACTTCAGCTTCTGTCTTGCAAAGGTATCTCTTTTTCAAATGGAATATGATCAATGGAACTAATCTAGACAACTCGAGTCCGTACCCTACAAAAAACCTGCATCGATCCCAGTGTTTAACATCAGAATGTAAACACAGTAGTAACAGTGGCTCTGTTTGTTTTAATGGAAAATCAAGTTTAATGAAAAATATGATTAGAAAATGATTTTCAAAACAAACAGATGAAAATGATATGAGAAAATGGTTTTCCAGAAAGAAAAAAAAAAAAAAAAAAACGTTTTCCTTCAAAACAAATATGATGGTATGTATGACGAGAATCCTTACTGAAGAGCGACATAGGTCAAGAAGAAGGTGGCATTCTCGGGAAGATTTCGAGCAAGAGTAGGAACAGTCTCATTTGGATGTTTCTCCAAGTAAGTGAAATTCTCAAACAAGGCCCCCCCAAGTGTAACTCCAATAAAAACATTCAAAACTATAAAGTAAAAGTATTTGCCAGAAGCAGCTCTAACAGCATGACTCTCTGAAGGAATCCCTTCGGCTTTCGACAGAAACATAAGCAGTGTAGGCAGTAAAGCCATAAACACAATCAACGCAATTTGAGGCAAATACGCTTCCAACACTGTTCGAATGATCCCAATTTTGATAACCGGTTTTATGAAAGGCAAAAGTTTCATCAAATTCTCAAGTGCAGTAAAAGCCGAGATGATCCCAATAGGAATCATGAAGAAGAAAATGATTAATCCAACGACGAAATAAACAATATACTTGCGTAATTCCCTCTCATAGTAACTTAAAGAAAGGTTGCTCCATATGAGTTGACGCGCTTCAGGAGCATCCATTACTGTCCAAGTATCAACCATTCGGGCATGTAAACTCTGCGCAGCAGAAGCAGCACTTACCCTGCTGCTAAAGAATATGATTGCAGAAGAAAGCTGTTTGTCTTTTAAGGTGATTTTTTGCTCTGCTTCTAATTTAGAATTCAGTTTATCTATCTTCTCATTACAGTGATCTATGGTGTCTACTTTCTTGCCATAAAGACCAAGAAATCCAATGCGGTTCGTTGGTCTGATTCCTTCTGGTCTAGTTATGGTTTTCGATTGGCCGTAAACTGTTTCTGCACTTGTTAGTTTCTTCTTGTATCCTTCTAACTCCCCCCATATCTTGTTAACCTGAAGATTAAAAGAGATGAATTGCAATAATGGATTGATTTTATCGTCTGACAGGATAACTTTTCGAATAAAAAAAGAAAAATTGTTAGAAATCACCTTGTAAAATAATTTTTTTTTGTCAAAAACCGCTTATTTATTTATTTTTTTTGTAAGAAGCCACTTTTTTTGAAATTTTTTTTTGTGAGAAACCACCTTTAGTTGAATTTCGGGTTTCTATTTTGGTTTATTTTTGGTGTGGTGGTTTAGGGAAGGAAAAAGGGACGAAGATAGCTTGCGGAGGTACGAAGGGGGTTAACCGAAATGGTGGAGGGAGATTCGATTTAAACACCGAAATTAGGCTAGAGGTAGTTCTTCACAATTTTTTTTAATTTTTTTTTTTAATAAGGTGGCTTCTTAAAAAAATTTATTAAAATGTAGTTTTTGATAAAACAAAAATTGTTTTATAAGGTGGTTTTTAACAAATTTTCCAATAAAAAACATAACTTTTGCCTAAAAAAACATAACTTTAATACGCCCTCCGTAACATATTAATGACAATGATTTGACAATTTTCTTCTCTACTTTAGCTCCGTTTACTAAAGCATAAAATGTTTTCTTTGAAAATACTTTTCCCATTTTACATCGTTTACTTTGAGTGAAAAAATAAAATGTAAAATTTTGGAGTGAAAACTCATTTTACACCATAGTAGAAACATTTTCCCCCAAATTTAGGAGTAAAACGTATTTTTCGTGCAAGTAAACATTGGAAATCTTTCTATGAAAATGAGTTTTCCAATGTAAAATGTTTTTCATGGAAAATTATTTTACATCAAAAACGTTTTACACCAAAGTAAACGGACTCTTAATGTCAAATCGTTGTCATTAATATGTTACGGGGAGAGTACTAACCTACCTACCTACCTTTGTATTGTCAGTTACAACCATGGATCTGTAGAATGTATTTGGATAAATGGCCCTGAAATATGAATTAACATGTTCTTTCATGGAGAGGCCTTTCAATGGAGGGGGGATATCTCGAACAATGACTGCAAATTGATCTTCCCTGACTTCAGGAGACATGAGAGATGCAGCCCTTATATCAGAAACACGTTTATATGCTTTCCATAAGAGGTAATATGTAACCAGAGATACCCAATACACACCAATCAAATATGCCCACAACCTTGGACTCTTTTGCTGCAACCAATAAAGTTTATTATTATTTTTTTTAAAAGAATTTTGCAGTATGCATAATTACTAATTAGGGCTAAGAACGATGCGGTTTGGTGCAGTTTGGTGCGGTTTAGGGGTTGACAAACGTAAAAGTACGGTGTAACATTTTTTGAGACCGTACCGCAAGTTACATCAAATTGCACAACAAAATATGGTTTGGTTTGGTGCGCCTTGTGGTTTAGCCAGCCTACTTTTTTTTTTTATTTTATAATTAGTAATTAATATTGACAAAAAAATATACTTCCTCCGTTTCGAAAAAAACGCAACAAATTGGATGGCACGGACTCCTAGTTCATTTTTTGTTTTGAGAGTAAAAAGTATAGAGAAAGAAAATGTGGTATGTGATGATGTGAGAGATGGGAAGAAAAGACTTATAAAAATGGAAAGATTAAAATTGTTGCGTTTATTTCGAAACGGAGGAACTATAAGGTTTTTGTGAACTATTCCCAAAATCACAATTTTTTTACTCTTGCATTTACCGAACATGACTAACATTAGTCCTTTACAAATTACAATCAGATTTATAATAAGATAAAGTATTGCCTCTGTCCACATTTAATTGCTCTAAACTGATTTTGACACTATTTACATTGTTACTTTGACCTTGTTTAATTTGATATAGGTAATAAAAAATATAGTCATGTGGGATCTTATTTGATTCGTTTCGAAGCGTATCTTCGAAATATATAGTTTTCAAAGCAAATGGAGCAATTAAATGTGGACATTGAGAGTACAATACTTAATGAGTCCTTCAATTTCACATAATAAAGTACACAACCAAGGCCCAAGACTCCAAGAGTAGTTATGGGCTTACAGCCAGCTAGAGGTTTTTTTTTTGGTTTTTTCAAGGCTAAAAATCAGAAATATAATATTTTAGAAAAGATAATTAAATAATCACGATTTACAGTTTGGTCCGATTTTTAAGATTTTCAAAACCCAACCAAACCACAAAATTACAGCTCGATAAATTAGAAGCCAAACCACACTTTTTTTCAACCGTAAACCAAACCAAACCAAACCGCACCACCTTATATTATAGTTATTGAGATGTGAGGAAATAAACAACAACAACAAAAATAACAATGATAATAATAATGATGATGGTGATGGTGATGGTGATGGTGATGGTGATGATGATGATGATGATGATGATGATGATGATTTACTATACTATATACTTACTCCAATGTGTCCCATGGAGAACTTATCAAGCTCACTAAAAGTTCCATTGCTGGTAGTGTTCTCCAATCTGATACTGTGATCAGTGATTGATATAGGCAACAGAGAAGGAAGTAGTGGAATGCAACACACAATTAACATTGTGAAAGCTGCAAATTAAAAATTAATTAATTAATGAACATCTATCAATGTCAGTTGCTCAACAATCTGAGTTAATTAATTATTTTCCTAGGCATAATAATAGTTTTTCAAACATGCTTATATCATCATAAATGTATGTAAATCACAACTTTATCATATTGGGGGATCGAGTTAACAACAACATTAACACTCATATTACATTTCTTGCCTTTTTTTTTTTTTTTAAGATATGTCATCTGACACTAGTTTAGGCATCGTTTACTTGGGCGTAAAATATTTCCAATGCAAAATATAATGTGCAACCCAACCCGACTCATTTGATAGGTCTAGCCGTAACCATGTAATGAGTGAAATTAATGTGCAAACCCAGCAAAGCAAACTTTACCAGTTTAAAATTCCTCAATATAATTTAGGTTGCACTCCTTTCATCCCAAAAATAAATGTTTCATTTACTTTTAGGCATCTCTCAAGACATAACTTTAAATATTAATATCTTTAATTGTATATAAAAATATATATATACATATAAAGATTACATATTTGAAAAGTACGTATCGAGACGAATCAAATAAGATCTCATATGATTATGTTTTACCTTACATATATAAAATTAAATAGAATCAAGGTTACAATGTGAATATTAACAAAAGTCAAAATAGATTATTTATTTCGGGACGAAAGGAATACATTTTTTTAAAAAAAAAATTAGGTGGCAAACGAACAGGCTCAACCTACGAGAAATTATTAGTGCATAGTTGTTATGTGTACATATTACTATATCAGCTAAAGGACAAAGAAAATTTAGCTGATATAGTAATATGTACACATAACAACTATGCACCACTCATAACTCCTCAACCTACAATGAAGTACTCCCTATGTCCTTTTTTTTTGCTACATTTGTTTTTTAGCATCTCCCAACACACAACTTTAAATAAAAATATCTTTAAATACATGTACTTAAAAATTATAAAAGTTATATTTTAATAAAGTATACATCGAGCCGAATTAAAAGAGATCCCATTTGACTATATTTTTTCTTATATGTATAAAATTAGAGAGAGTCAAAATTGCCCAATGAACAAAGTAAAAAGTCAGTTGCAATAAAAAGGGGGTGGAGGGAGTAATAAACGTGATAGCAAATTTTGAAAAGTACTTGGGACCAATTAAATAATTAATATTGCAAAGATTATGCATTAAGGACAAATCTGGGTCATAAGAAATGGTGGTACAATTGTAGTTATTAAGGGAATTTAGGAGGTTTTTAGTAAAGGCACAGTGGAATAAAAGGTGAGTTGTGGATTCACTATGGTGATTACAAAATTGGCAATATTGAGGGACATCAACGACTTCTATCTAGACGTTCTTTTGTAGGCAAGGCATCTACACAAATTTTCCACATGAAATTTTTGATTTTTGGGGCTACATTAAGAGACCATATCCAGTTAAAGGGGACTACTTCATTAGAATTAGAAGGATCTTGAATTAATAAAGCCGTTGATTTAACGGAGAAGTCTCCATTAGGAGATAAGCCCCAAAAGATTTTATCTTCGACGGGATTACTGGGGATTGGGGTTGAGACTATTAGAGAAGTGATCCAAGCCAAGAGTAAAGGTTTTAGTTTGTTTATGTTCCATTGCAGATCAAAAGTGATAAAATCAAAGACTTTTTGGTTATGGTCAAAGAAATTGGTATTAATGGCTTTTGCTAGTGGTATTGGGAGAGCCCAATTATCCTGCCAAAATCTAATTTGGTTTCCATTACTCAAATGAAATTTCCTTTTATACAAAGGCACTACATGTGAAAAGAATTTAATTGGCCTGTGACCCAACATTACAATTTGTCTTCTTTTGTGGGATCAGGTATTCGACTCATTTATTTCAAAAGTCACTTTTGTTATAACAGCTTATTTGGTTTACATATGAAGTGATTACCCATGATAATCCACATTTTATTTTCTAGGAATTAAGCTAAATTATTTGGTTGGTACTATGAAAAATTGCATTTTCTAAGGAATTTAAATCACCAAGAGCCCCTAAGAGGGGACTTGGTGAGTTATTTCTCATGTTCATGGGAATTTCCATTTTTAGGAAAATATAATTTCTATATGCTATTCTCAATTTCCTCCAACCAAACACAACATTATCTTGTCATATTCTATGAATTAGTATTTCCAATAGAAATACACTTCCACCGAAAACACCTAAGATTGTTGATTTTTTTTTTTGAATGTTTAAAAAAAATTGTCACAATGCTAAAATAAGTAATATAATCCAGATATGGTTCTCACAACTACTCTTTATTTTATTTTACTTTACTCCACTAGTTGACATACAAAGAAATTTTCATACCAACTAAATGCTAAACTCTTATGAAAATGAAAATTGTACTATGTTGAACTTGCAAATTAAGGATGGCGGAAGGACCATAAAACTACAAATTATCAAGATCTCTTGTAGCACACTAGCACTGATCAGTGAACCTTATCAATTAAATTTAGACCTAAACATATTCTTAAGTTTGATTGAAATTTATTAAATTTATTGAAGCTAATTAGACTTAATTAGCTCTAATTACAAAAAAAAAACAAAAACAATTGAACCTTATCAATTGAGGTTTGTTAAGAAGTTAACTACTTACTGTATTATTTTAAGGTGAATAAAACGTACCTTAGTCTTTAAGGGGCACTAACAATATCTACTTTGTGAGATTTATTCACAAACCCCTTTATTATTAATACTACATCCGTATCATGATACCCGCAACAAATCAATTTTTTCAATGTGGTATTAATCACCACAACACACAAATGAGCCTGGGCCACGCCAGCCACGAGAGTGCAAATCCACTTTATTACAAGATTAAAAATGCTCCACCTTGATTTCATATTAAGGGCTTGTTTACATTAGCTGAACTGAACTGAACTGAACTGAATTGAACTGAACTGAACTGAACTGAATAGAAGTGTATTAATTGAACTAAATAGAGATGAACTGAACTGAACTAAATATAATCTGAAGTAAACAAGCCCTAAGAGGCAATATAAGTTATTCGACAACAGAGGATGAAGTCATAGTCTAGTAGTTAGGGCTTTAGAATTCTAGATACAAAGTCCTGGGTTCAATTCTCACCGCATGCATTTGCAAGGATTCGACAACAATACTCTTGGTGTAGGTGTATAAAAATTGGTGTAAGGAGAGGCTCCACGTATCTCATTAAAAGAAAGCTATAGCTATTTGCCAGGTGTCTGGTATTTTTAGATGGAAAGCTATATTGCCACATGATTTGATCCAATTATCCAAATATTTTATCGTTTTCAAAAGGGGTCAATGTTGACAGTCTTAATTTTTTCTTAAAATGTTTCTAAATCACTTTACCTTACAAAAAACTATCCATTTTCTCCTGCAAAAAAAATGTTTTTTATTTTTCCGTATTCTACAGGCAAGGTGCACGATTCTTACACGCAATGCTTCTGTCTTTAAAAAATACTTTGACGGAGAAAAGGGATGCAGATGTCGAACGTGTGACCTCAAGGATCACAGGATGTACTCTACCAACTAACCTACAATCTACGTTGCTGCAAAAATTTGTTACTCCATCTTTTTCCAAATGTTTGCAGGAAAAGTTTTTTTTTTAATAAATAATTTGTGGTAAAAAAAAGGGAGGAAAAAAGCAGTGGGGTCCAATAAATTTGTTGGGAGATCAAGAGGTTCTTCAATGATGTTACAAATTACAAA
The DNA here is from genome assembly GCA_951394345.1 of Salicornia ramosissima. Lineage (NCBI taxonomy): Eukaryota > Viridiplantae > Streptophyta > Magnoliopsida > Caryophyllales > Amaranthaceae > Salicornia > Salicornia ramosissima. The sequence continues at coordinate 3,599,156 of OX596240.1, read as the reverse complement.
TAAAAATGACGGAGGAGTTTAATTACAGTGGGGTCCAAGTAATTTATAGTGTACTGTATTTGTATATTGTTAAATTTGCAAATTTTAGCTTTTTTCCTAATAAAAAGGTTGTTTTTAGAGGACAATCTTATTTATTTATTTTTTTAAGAAAAGTGTACATGTAAAGTCAGAGCGTCTTCCTCTCAAAGAAATGCCCAGATTTATCAGTGGCTAAGTAGAAAGAAAATTTAGCGTCCATAAAAAGAGTCAATATCAATATGTGTAAGGGTCCAGTGCCCGAGCGACGCAATGTAGTCAGCGGATTGATTAGGGACAATCTTATTATTAGAGCTTTTGATAACAAATAGTAATAAAAGTTGTTAATCAAATCAAACTTGAGATACTCCATTACCATTAGTTCAACAAAGATGTTAATATTTTACTTTACTCCACTTTTTTGGCGCTTGCCAATGCTAATCTTTAATTTGATCGTTAGTATTTTTTATTATGTGTATGAAAAGATTTAAGAAAATATGTAATGGAGTTGATATGTACTTCCTCCATTTCTTAATGTTTGCTACATTTATTTTTTCATGTCTCTCAAAATACAACTTTAAATGAATATATCTTTAGATATATATATAATAAAAAATTATAAAAATTACTTATTAAAAAAGTACACATTAAGCCGAATCAAACGAGATCCCACTTGATTATATTTTTTCTTATACGTATAAAATTAGAGAGAGTCAAAGTTACATAATAAATAGTGTGAAAAGTCCTTATTTAGCAAACAAATAGGGACGGAGGAAGTAGTATTTTAATTTTAAAAGATAAATTCAGTTATCAATTAACACTTGTCATAATTTTTTCTTTTTGTTAGTTACATTTAAAATATTTTTTTGTGGAACGAAATAAAAAAGTCAAAATGTAACTAATAAAAGTGAACAGAGAGAGTATATCTTTTTATTTATTTGAACAAATTATAATCCAGATAAAATTGAGTAATTGACCATGACATTAGGTGTATGAAAATTGCCAAAAAGTCTTAAAGACAATTGTAAAACAAATTTACATTTCCTTTTTTACTTGGGGTGGGAAAAAGCCAAATCCAATGCCGATTGCCGACACAACAAAACACATAATGAGTGCATGAGTAATCAAATTGGAGCATAGGGTCACCTAATTATGGTCGGTTTACGTTTACTCAATTGAGCTGAATTGAAATGAAATGAAATGAATTGAACTGAACTGAATAGAATTGAATTATATATTAAGTTGAATATATTTGTTTATGAGAGAAGAAAATTGAGAACTGTATTGATCTGAACTGAAAATTAGTTGAATTGTTGAAGTAAACAAACCCTTACGGCCCATTTGGTAGCCGGATTATAAATGATGGTAATGGAAATGAATTTATAACTAAATTTGGAAGGAAAATCAAAATCCATTCCCATTTTGGTGCTACCTTAGCTCCAATTTATTTAATTTTCTTCACAAATATTCATTCTCATCAAATACCACACTCTCCAATGGTAATTTATAGGAATAAAAATTGTGAAGAAAATTGAAGCTTGGAAATGATAATTTGCTTTCCATGGGGATTATAAGATTCTTCCTTACCAAAATTACACTATAAATTCATTACCATTACCACAATTTATTACCAATAATCAAACGAGCCGTTAGTACACTTGTCTATGCTTTGCTACAAATCAATTATAATATGTGAACTAATTGTTGGATCACTAGTAATTATAACCGGATACTATACGATTGCACACATTAAGACTATGTTTGTTTTGACGGAAAACTATTTTCAATTGAAGTTTTGGAGTAGAGAACAAAAGAAAAGGGAAACTTTTCAAAAGAGAAAATTTAGAACTTTGAGAAAAAACATTCCCCCCACCAATAAAACAAAGAAAAATAAATAAAGAGATGAAAGAAAATGTTTTCTTTCTAACACAAATAGAGCCTAAGTAAACGACTGACTCACGAATACTAAAACTGTAAAAACCCATTTGGCTTAATATTATTAGATAAATAATTGACTGCGACTGCGAATGTATCTTATTCTGTGACATCCCGTCTTAATTCTAGTTTTATTTCCATTACACATCGAGAAGAGAGTTGAAAATTATAATCTTATTCTAGCAGGCATGCGTGAAGGAGATCCACTTTTTTACTTGTGTGGATTGGGTAGTAGTAGGGAAACACTTGAATTTCTCAATCTCCTTAATTGTTGTGCATTACTAAGAAATTCACGCCGCAAAAGTTGTAATTTATATTCTCTACTGTTTACTTGTGTTCCCGTTGTTATAAAAGTTAGGAAAATATTTGCGGAAATTTCATTAATCATATCTATAAACCCATACACCCCCAGCCCTCCATCCACCATACAGTAATAATTAAAAAAAAGAAGAAATAAAGGATTATGGTAGACAACTAAACATATATACTCCCTCCGTAACAAAATAACTACAACGATTTAACATAAAGTATAGTGAAAAAATGTCAAATCGTATATTAGAGCTACAAAGAAGTATTCAAAACAATTTCTAATAGGAATAAAAAAAACTCCAATTCAATTGAAAAAAAAAAATCAAGAAAAAGCAGAAAGAATAGCTAGGGAGTAGGGAGCATACATACCAGTAGAAAGGAAAACAAAATAAACAGCAGAATCAACCCCAGAAAGAGAGATAATATCATCTTCAGTAGAAGAAATGGCTTCTTTGATCCAAGAAAACGGGTTACGGGTCCTGGAGCTAGCACTCAAACCCTTTAAGATACGGTTCGGGTAATAAATTACATGGTTTTCGGGTTTACTTGATAGCCATGCAAATAACAACATCAACACAAGGAATAATAGAAATGAAGTTCCTAATGATGTTAAAAATGAACTGAAATCCATGGTTTTTTATATAATATTTGTGATTTATTTTGTTTTTGGTTGGTTGGTTATATATAGTTGGTAAATTCTAAAATGGTGAGAAGATATATAGTGTACACTCCTAAATGATTAGCGGTGAGTGGTGACAAATAAATTGACAATATATATAGTTGGAGCATTTATTTTACTCCATGATACATGGGCCTCATGATACATGATACATACTACTCCCTAGTGTATTAGCTTATGCTACCTACTGTTGTAAAATAGGAGTATTTCCAAGGCTACAAACTAACATCTAATAATGTAAGTGATGGAATAATCAAAGAAAGGAGTTTGGTGTGGCGTGATAAATCACTGACTTTGAAAACGAATTCCGGTGCAACCGTGGTGCTCAATTGTATCTACCAGCTCGTCCCCTAAGGTTACACACCGCTCTCACACTGAGGCACTTTAGGGTGAGAGGTGGAGTCATAGTAAACTTATGCCCAAAGAACAAGGAATGTGTTTAGCTTCTTTTTATTTTTCCAAGTGTGTGTCCATTCATAAAAATGAACCAAGTATATATAGAAAGAAGTAAGAACCTAGAACATTCTTTCATTAATATAGGTAATTAAAACTTAATAAAGATGGGGGTTTAATCACCTTAATCATCTTCATAAAGGGGGAAGTTACAAGAAGTCAAAGAGACAAGAGAAGTCAAAGAGACAAGGGAGAAAGTGTACACCGCAACCCATCCGCGGGAAAATGTAGTAGGCCGCAATCTACCCGCGGAGTAAACTAATCTTGCTCTTTTACACTCTTTACACCAACAATCCCCCACTAAAGAGAGGAAAAGAAAATAGCCAACAAAAGAATGAGAGAAACAACATATATATTGGGCATAAGAGGAGCTAAATACATAACACTAAGATATTACATAAGTAATTTGAAATCTAGTGCTTAGTGAGATGAGGTAATGAGCTACATATGCAAGGGTGGGCTATGCCTTGAACCCCCACATTCTTGATCATAGAGTGGACTATGCCTTGAAACTCCAAGATATAACTCATGACACTCAAACCACATACATCGCTCCAAAATTTACATAGACTCCGCGAAAAGATATGCTTTTTATAGCCAAGCATATTCACCTTAGGTCTAGTGGAGGCTCTAGGAAAACCGCCCAAGTCTTCCATAAAGATGGCTAGTCTTACCACCACATAGGTGAATCACAAGTGTTTCTCATTAACACTTAGTCAATGGGTTTAAACATATACGTATAGCTCAACAAGTGCTACATTGAAACTCTTAACCCCCCATAAGACCATGGATTCATTAAGAGCTTAATGCTCATCCTCACAACAAACACAACAATTCGGTGATTCCAAAGTTTTAGTGCGTCCACCTAAACATTTGGATTCATTAAGAGTCTAAGGACTCAACCTCCAACACTGGAACAATCAAGTGCGTCTCAAATAGCACCAACCTAAATGGTTTATTATTCCATTAAGAATTCAAATGAGCTCAACCTCAACCAGGCATTACAAGTTTACAACACATGCCATAGGGATAGGAAAGTAATGCTTGTAATCTTTCCACTTGGGCTTAAGGCCTATCCCCCTCGACATTTCCTCAAATCATCAAGGATTGTTACATGTCCCAAATTTTCTTACCAATAATGTGCAAAATAATTTTGCTAGAATACTTTCCAAAAGGAAAACTAGCATGTAACCATTTCAACTTGATTTGCACAAATGGATAGAAATATTATACATCGTATCCACAATATGAGACATGCCCCAAACTTGATAATTTAAAGACTTACTTATCAAGTCCAATCCTTGAAGATAACATAGCCGCTTTAGTGAATTTGCTTCATCAACGACCAATCACCAACACTTGCTCTCCGATACATTGTAACATCTTTCCAGGAAGCTAGTGTAATTCACGACCATCGTACCTAAGAAGATACTTCGTAAAAGATGAAGCAATGTTAAACAACATTAGTCACTCACTATTAAATTTCTAAAATGGTATACTTTAACTATTTCACAAATATATGCTATGTTAAGATAAAATGCAATGCAAGTCACTATCACATCGCAAAACATATTAGCATACAACATTCAAGACATACTTTAAGAACTCTTTAAAGTATACTAAGTCATGCTAATAAAAATACATTCCACATAGATGACGACATGACCATCAATTGTCATATCATCACAAAATCTTCTCAATCACGAATCATGTATGACACTTGTGAGAAACCCCAAAATTCACAAGTATTATTATTCTCAAAAATAATAAAGTATGTCATATTCAAATTTGTGAAAGTTCACTTAACTTATAAAGAAGATAAGAAGTTCAAGCATGTTATAGTCTACATATACACATTAACACATGTGATCCTCAAGACCACCAAATTATTCACGTTGTAGAAATAACACAAGACATATTATATTACCTTGAAGCAAATAGTGAGAAACAAACTTAATCAGAAGTATTTGATTCTCACAAGGTACTAACCCAATTCTTGTACCACATCCTAGATAATAGTCCATGAAACGCACTTGAACCTTCAATTCACATTTCTTATCTTTAACATGGAACTCACAAACCAACCCACTTAGGTCATTACTTAGAAAAAATGGTCTTCAACCACTAGGAGAAACATAAAGAACGAAGGAAAAAAGTCCTATGTAACTAGGTCATCTAAGTGAGACACATAAGATTTCATTAAGACAAGAAAACCAACACCCTTTAACCTTTACTCACATGTTTAGCCTTGAGAACATCCAAAACAACTTAGTAAAAGGACATAGAAAAACTTTAGGAGATGACACTCCTTAGAGGGTTGTGAAACAACCTCTAAGTATGTTAGACATGTGAGATTCTAACTAATCCTTAAGCTCTTCCAAAGTAAACAATTACTCACACAAATCACTAAGTTGAAAACATACTCTATTGCCATAGAGATACTACAACAACAAATCAAGACAAACAAGTAAAACAATTGTCGTTAGCATAATCAGTCACTTACATGCTTTGCATCAAATAAAAATTAAACATTAAGAATTAATGCCTCTTATTCCTCTTATAATCACATTTTTTCACTCAATAAGCGAAAGAAATACATAAGTGGAAATATAGCATTCAAGAGACATGATACATACAAAGTCATGCAAAGCCAAACTTTTACTCACTTGATCATGGCATAATGCATAACATGCTAAAAACAAATTATTTTAGTAAAGAATATCAATTATTATGGTACATGGAGATAAACCAACATTCACATACAAAGTCGTGGAGCATACACAATTCGCTTAAAAAACAAAACCAAGAAGTTTCACAACCACAACCAAGACTTTGAGTCCAACACTTATTTTTATAGTACACTTTCCCCCACATTGGACGATAAAAGTCTCCAACTAAGTATTGAGATTAGACATAATAAACTCTCCACCTTTCACATGGGGCACATAAGAACTAAATTCTAACAACAAAATTCTATACACTCATAGAATCATCACCCCCACATGCCAAAGTTAAGTCTAAAATCAAAACATAGTTAATATGGAAAAAAGTATACGCAAACATACCTCCATGTCACCTCCAATCATTTACCTTAGCGATCAATGATGAGCAACCAAATGACTACCAATTGTATTGATTGTGCATCCACTAAGTAATTTGAGCTCTTGAACCACAATTGGACCAATGTTCTTTACTTGATTAATATTGACATCATGTGAAAAATTACTAACATCAAAAGAAATAAAATTCTTAAGAACCATTATTTTCCACATATAAAGAGATAGACAATGACTCTTCATATTAGTAACAAAATAAACCAACTTGAACAAAGGGGGGACAAATATATGCCAAACATGCACTAAAAGAAAATTTAATAACTCTTGAAAGCTCTCACTTAAAGTGGACAAGAAAGAGTAAAATAATTGAGCCATAAAAATAACTCACATTTTTTGTACTTCAAAAATAACATCACTTGGTTAACACGACTTAGTTAACGCACAAAACAAATTACATGGCCACCAAACGACTTTCAAGATCAAAATTAAAAAAAATAAATGGCCATGATTGTCCAACAAGACAAAGGAGAGCATAGCACACATAGGAATTCCAAGAGCAACGACCATTGAACGATAGTATCCTTGCGAAACAAATCATGTGACGCTTCACAATAACATTACATGATTCATTCAAACCCTTTACTCACTTAAAAGGACTAAAAATTCATGAAACTATGCAATGTAAGCATTTAGCAATTGAGTATGAACCCAATGATTCCACAAGCAAAACATTAAGTGCTAATCATAATACACTTTGAGGTCATACTTAGTGCAACACATAATTCATGGTAATACATACATTCTAACAATGATTAACCCATGAATTATATAACGACATTGAAGCGTGTAAACATTAGGAAAATCGAAACATCTTATTATAAGAGTTAAATCTAACGCCGACTTTCATAATGATAAACGACACAACGCTTCAAAATACCAAGAAAATTGATGAATAAATCAATCAACGTTGGAACATACAATGTAGTATCACACATACATATAGCATGCATTATACATTAGCCGTTAATCGTTTAAACTAATAATCATCGTATGAACAAATATAACACATAATGACAAAATAATCGTCCAACATTATAATGCCAAGAACGCAACTCATATATTTGCAAGATAATTATTAGAATCAAAATCACATGCTAAGCATAATAATAAAAAAAAGTTTAGAAAGGACCTCCCCTTGAAATAATTCAAGTGTTGTATATGAACATTTTCCAAAGTACGTTCAAATGTCCTCTCCAAAAACGCAGACCAACGTTGAAGCCAATAACGCCCAAACCTGAGCTTTAATCAACAATCCGACCGTTTAAAATCAAGCCTTATATGTCCCAAACAACCTCCTAAAATTTGAGCCAAAACCGATAACAAATGACCTTCGATCGGGGGCCGTTTCCGGGACTGCTCCCAAAAAAACGTGACAAATAAAATTCCCAAAAGATGATTTTTCTTCGTACCATTTCATCTTCCGATCAATACCCATTGCGTAGCCATTGAAAATAAATAATTTGTTTTCAAAATTGTTGTAAAATAGGAGTATTTCCTAGGCTACAAAGTAACATCTAATAATGTAAGTGATAGAATAATCAAAGAAAGGAGTTTGGTGTGGCGTGATAAATCACTGACTTTGAAAACGAATTCCGGTGCAACCGTGGTGCTCAATTGTATCCACCAGCTCGTCCCCTAAGGTTACACACCGCTCTCACACTAAGGCACTTTAGGGTGAGAGGTGGAGTCATAGTAAACTTATGCCCAAAGAACAAGGAATGTGTTTAGCTTCTTTTTATTTTTCCAAGTGTGTGTCCATTCATAAAAATGAACCAAGTATATATAGAAAGAAGAAAGAACCTAGAACATTCTTTCATTAATATAGGTAATTAAAACTTAATAAAGATGGGGGTTTAATCACCTTAATCATCTTCATAAAGGGGGAAGTTACAAGAAGTCAAAGAGACAATAGAAGTCAAAGAGACAAGGGAGAAAGTGTACACCGCAACCCATCCGCGGGAAAATGTAGTAGGCCGCAATCTACCTGCGGAGTAAACTAATCTTGCTCTTTTACACTCTTTACACCAACACCTACTTGGCTACTTGGGTAGTTACTAGAGGTGATCATGGGCTGGACCAGGTTCGGGCGTGGCCAAATTGACAAGGGCTTGGCTTAGTTCGGCTCAAATAATTTGGCCAGAGTCAGAAAATTTAGTACGGACTTTTCAAGCCGCGTCTAAAAATTGAACTAAAAATCCTAAATTTAAGTGTCCAAAGCCTATACAAAGATATGAAAAAGGTGGGCCATGTCAGACCCAAATCTGGGCCTAATTTACATGTTCAAGGCCCGTAAAAAATTAGGTCAGGTACGCGGGCCATGCTACTTTTGATCAGCTCTGGCAATTACTTGTGAGAGCGGTGTCAATACGGGTTAGTTAGCGGTATAAGTTTGGATTAATCAAATTAGAGTCACTTCAGTTAAGTTGTGCTCGGTCATTACGTCACATTAGTTTAGTTCATTTCAATTCATTCCAAGTAATTTCGGGAGCAAGTCGAAACAATTTGTTCTTCCTTTGGGAATTCACTACTAGAAAAGAGTGTATATTTATGACGGGATAGGTCAACTACAACCTACATCTGCATGAAAATGTCAACCTATTCTAAAAGGGGAGTTGTAAACGATTTTTCACCACAATCCCGTTGCAAATGATTTTTTTTTTTACTTTTGTTAATTTTACAAATGATAACTATTGGTTTAATTTGAGTATACAATCGTTTCATTTTATTTTGTTTTTAAATGATATACATTCATTTAGATACTACCCAAACACTACATAATTATTTGAATAATCGTTACATTTTATTGTACAATCATTTATTAGCATCCACTATTATTATATAATGTTCAAACGCAAAAGGTTAAATGATAACTTACTAAATCTAAATAATATCATTTTTCCTTGATGGTTATGCGCATTTTTTAAAAGTTGATTATTTATCTAGAGCTCTAAATATTCAACTTAATTATGTATAGTAGTTGTTTACCATATTCAGTTTTTAAATTTGAAAGCTTATTAGTAAAAACAAACTAAATATTCGTTAAGAATCATAAATATCCATTAAAAAACAATTTTTTAGAAATATTCAATTGTAAACACAAAATAATGAGAAACCATTATTCGATTTTTTTTTAAAAGCAGAAAGTTCCATTAAAAATCTTAAATGTTTATTTCATTTTGTGAAATTGAATGTCCATTATTTATAATATGAATTTGGATTGCATATCACAATATACAAGAATGTAATGCTTGTAAATAAATATATACTGTTTTAAAGCAAAATATATACTAAAGACTAACGATGCACTTTCATTATACGTAAATGAACATTGTGCACATAGAACACTCTTTGTATAAAATTAAATATTCGATGTTTATAACATTGTGTACAAGTTATGGACCTTGATCGATCTAACTAATAATTTGCGGCGAACTGAGGAAGATGGGCTAATAATAAATACAATGAATATGAGTTCAACTACATCACAAATAAGCCCTTAAATACCCAGAAATAGTTATATACACAATCAACACCTCCTAGTGTAAGATCTGTTAAACAATATAAATTGGCAACACTTTTTCCAAACACACATTTACTGAAAGTGGAAAAACATAATGGATCAATGAAAATCATCACATAAACACCAAAAAACAACTAAAATTCAAGACTTAAGCATCACCAAACTGATCATATAGCTTATCCGAATTCAAACATGGAGGACAGAAAGAATTGTAGACTCGTTCCATGTTTGGATTTTCCTTTAAATCACGGCATGCAACTTCAAGAGCGGTGTGTTTGAAGAACCGATAGAACTTCTTGTTGCATACGAATGCAAAGATCAACGACATTATCGGAAGGGGGATAACAAGGGCTCCGTAGGGGAACAATCGTAAGCCAAAATAACCTACCATGGTCACTTGATAAAGGACTAGTGCAGCAAGAAATCTTGAATGAATATGAGGCCACATCCTCCCATAGCTCTCAAATGTAGGAACATACACTTTCAATGCCTGTCATAAGGGGAGGTCAAACTTGTTAGCGTGTCCATGTGGAAAATAATACTGCTTTTAGGCTTCGTTTGGTAGGGTGTAAAATTTGTTAGCATTCAGATCACACAAAATGATTTTCCAAGGAAAACTCATTTTCACATGGAGATTTTCCATTGTTTGGTTGCACTGAAATATGACCGAAAAAAAGGTTTAAATATGCTCCTAGAAGGCACACACTTGTGCGTTTGGCATCAAGAGGAATTCCTTCAAATTTTGGGTGAAACTGTTTTCAACATGGTGTAAAACAAATTTCAGCCCAAGGTTTCAATTTAATTTTCCGGCCCAAACCATATAACGTAAAATGGGGAAAAAAGTTTTGCGGGGATTTTTTTTTTTGTCCTACCAAACAAACTAGAGGTGATCGGGCCGGGCCTTAACTAAGTAAGTATGCCCAAAGCTTTTTTTTTTAGACGGGCTTGGTGGGCCGGTCCAGGCTTTTGAACAAAAAAAGGCTATTTTAAGTGCACCAAAGCCCACAAAATTTTCAGGCCGATCGGGCCAGGCCAATGGGCTAGGCCAATGTTGATCAACTCTAAAACAAACCCTTCAAGATTGAGGGATTTTAGGGGCTTTCAAAAAAAACTCCTCAGCTTTTAAGAACAGGTTTATACAAGTCATTACTTCAAAGGAATTAATCAAATGTTATCCAGAAACGAATAAAATCCTATGTGATGCAAGATTAAGATATGAAAGGATGGAAAAATAATGTACCTGATTCCTCATGACGATCCATCCTAGGCCGAAGTAGACCGCACCAAATGGAATGATCAACGGCGCAATCACAGAGTAACAAAGGGTGACTGTGAGAATAAGCATGTCAGCTGGAAACCTTGTCGCGTATCTAAAGTCTCCAGGAGCCCATGCTTCTTTCACTTCAGCTTCTGTCTTGCAAAGGTATCTCTTTTTCAGATGGAATATGATTAGCGGAACTAATCTAGACAACTCCAAACCATACCCTACAAAAAACCTATAATCCCAATATCGTCGAAAAACAAAAAGTGTAAGTAATCGATCGAATAAGGTGGAATAGCATGATGACGAACGATAAAGAGATGGTGATTTCCTTACCTGAGAGCGACAAAGGTCAAGAAGAAGGTCGCGTTATCTGGAAGATTTCTTGCAAGTGTGTCAGCAATACCAGTTGGATTGTGCTGAAATTCCTTGAAATTATCATATAAGGAACCACCAATGGTCACTCCAATAAAAACATTCAAAACTATGAAGTAGAAATATTTGCCCGAAGCAGCCCTCACTGCATGACTCTCTGAAGGAATTCCTTCGGCTTTTGACAGAAACATAAGCATGGTTGGGAGCAAAGCCAAGAATACAATCAACGCTATTTGAGGTAGATAAGCTTCCAACACTGTTCGAATAGCGGCTATTTCAACAATAGGTTTTATAAAAGGCAAAAGTTTCACAAGGTTCTGCAGTGTGGTGAAAGCTGAGATAATTGCAATCGGAATCATGAAGAAGAAAATGATTAATGCAACGACGAAGTAGATAGTATACTTGCGTACTTCCCTCTCGTAGTAATTTAACGAAAGGTTTCTCCAAATCAGTTGATGGGGTTCAGGAACGTCCATTACTGTCCAAGTATCAACCATTCGGGCATGTAAACTCTGCGCAGCAGAAGCCGCACTCACTCTGTTCGTAAAGAATACGAGTGCAGAACCAACCTGCTTTTCCCTTAAGGTGACTTTTTGTTCTGCTTCTAACTTAGAACTGAGTTCAGTTATCTTCTCGTTGCAGTAATCTATGGTATCTACTTTCTTGCCACAAAGACCAAGAAATCCTATGCGGTTCGTGGGTTTGGTTCCCTCTGGCATACCGATTGTTTTCGATTGTGCATAAACTGCTTCTGCAGTTGCAAGTTTTTTCCTATATTTCTCTAACTCCTCCCAGATCTTGTTAACCTGTAAAATAAAAAAGGTTTAGCACTTTAGCTCAAAGTACTTGCAATGAGCACAAGATAAATGAAAACATTGCTACTGTCCAATACTAATACTTTTCTTTTATTGCAAAAGAAGATTTGTAACTTGTAACAATGTTATATAATCCACTTTTTAGTTCGCTTATATAATTCTCAGTTCGCCCCAAATGGGCCAAAAAAAGGCCCAAAACCGACTATACTTCGTGTTTTTGGGTTCACAATTCATAGGAAATATAGGGAATTATGTAACACTGATTGTAATCTACTCCATATGAAATATAGGAAACATGTTTTTGGGTTCGTTTTTGGTCAAATGTAGCGAGTAAAAAAGACAGGGGGAGTGATTCAAGAAACCTAACGAACCTCTTTGTTGTCCGTTACTACCATTGAGCGGTAGAATGTATCCGGATAAATGGCCTTGAAATATGAATTAATTTGTTCTTTCCTGGACTCGCCTTCCAAAGGAGCAGGTATATCTCGAACAAGGACAGCAAATTGAGCTTCCCTTACTTCAGGAGACACCAATGCTGTAGCCCTTATTTCAGAAACATGTTTATATGCCTTCCATAAGAGGTAATATGTAGCAAGAGAAACCCAATACACAGCAATCAGATATGCCCACAACCTTGGACTCCCTTTCTGTAACAAGGAAAAACTCTTTTAGCAACCAGCAATTCACAGTTCAATATGCACTGATCTGAGGAATGAAATGAACAATAATAATAATTCGAAACAACGATAATACTAGTAAGTACTTACTCCAATGTGTCCCATGGAAAACTTATCAAGCTCACTAAAAGTTCCATTGCTCGTGGTGTTCTCCAATCGGACACTGTGATCAGTGATGGAAATCGGCAAAAGAGAAGGAAGTAACGCAATCCCGGACACAACTAACATTGTGAAAGCTGGAAAAGAAAAATTAATGAAGATTTTTAATACAAAGAAAGATTGATTAAGATGCTTAAATGTATGTAAATGACGACTTCCACACGATTATATAATTATACTGCTTCCGTTCCATATTATTCGTTACACACATGGACTTTAATAATATGTATGGCTTCGTACCCTCCTCTTTGACCATCTTCATGGTATGGACGTAAGCAGAAAAATATCATGTTGGATCTTGGTAAATTTTTTATTTCGTTTCAATTTTCTAATTTTTACAAACGTGCAACTATAGATACTGATAATTTAAGCTGTACGTACATTAGCAAGTATGAAACTCCCATGATCGAAATGCGGCTTAAAATCCAACCGAGAAAGTATGTGGTTCAAAAGGAAGTCACAGCATTTATGTTCCATGATGTCTCTAGCTAATTGCCTAATTGTTGAGAATACTAATATCCTATTTCTCTTACAAACTCAACATGTTGAGTTTGTTTTTACTCATAACATAATGCTGATAGTTCCTCTAATTCTCTATGGATTTTGTAACATGGTATTAGAGCAGAGAAAATAGATTCTCTGATTCACTACAACATTCCGTGTTTCTGCCGTCCGCTATTTAACGTCCACAACTTAGCTTTAGGGATGACAACGGACGCTTTAGGGATGACAAAGTTTATAATTTAAAATTCAACTTAGCGTCCGTTTTTTAAAAAGTAGCGTCCGTCTGAGGCAGACGTTAAAAACACAGGATTTTGAAATTTAGGTCGTCGAATTTAACGTCCGCCTTTTAATAGTTAACGTCCTTCCTAGGCGGACGTTAAAATTCTGACCTTTTTTTAACCTAATGAACCCTACGCCTCTCTTCATTTCCTCATATCACAACTTTTTTCTTTTTGCCTCCTCCCCATTCTCTCTCCTCAACTCATTTCTCTTCAACTTATTCTCCCACCTCTCTTGAATTATCTCTTCAAACACACCTTCAAATTTTCTTTCATCTCTATCATTTCCTCAAAATTCAACTTTTTTTTGAAATTTTATTCGAAATTTGGGTAGATTTGTTCAAAATCTCTTAAAAAAAGACCCCAAAATTCGATCTACCACATTCGTTTGTTGTTCGTCGTTCTCATCCATTGAAGGTAAGCTTTGTCACTTAATTATTTTGCTTGAATTTTGTGCGCAGTTTTTAGGTTCATTTGTTCGAAATTATTGAATATTTTGCTTGCAATTTGTTTGAACAAACACCCTAGTAATTTAAGCAAAATAGGCTTTGTTCGAAATATTTGGGTTGTTTTTTCATTTTTTTGGTTTATGGGTTTGTTTCCCAATTTTTATTTTGCTTCAAAGTTTTAGATCTAAAAAATTTTGGGTTATATTTCAATATTTTTTTTTGTTTTGCTTCAAAGTTTTAGATCTCAAAAACTAATTTTTTCCCCTTTTCTGATTTTCGAAAATCTCACTCAAGTTTTTGGGTTTTTTTTTTTTTTTTTTCTGTTCAATATTCCATATTTTTATCTTTTGATTTTCGTTTATTTTCTTTTTTGTTGCAGTTTCTAATTTTTTTTACTTTCTGTTTTTTTAATGTTATTTGATTTTCGAGAAATTTTATTCATCTATCATTTTTTCCTAATATTTTTGGAGGTATAAGATATGTTCTTTTGGTCTTAATTATTGGGGGTAAAAGATCTGTTCATTTGATCTAGTTTTTTTGGGTTGGTTTGGGTTTGGAAATATATGAATGAATCTCATTTATTATTTATTATTATTTTTGGTTGCAGGTTGAGTTTTTGAAGATTAGCTCAAGAATGGAAATCTATTTTTTCTTTCCATAAATCTTTTGCTTTTTTTTTTCTTTCACATTTATTAGTAGTTAGTTCTATATTTTTAAGGTGTATTTTATTTTAGGTTTATCATATTTTTTTGAGGTTTAAGTGTATTTCATTTAGTTAGATTTATAAAATTGAAGTTTGTGGCTTTAATGTTGTATTTGATTGTTGTTTTAATTGTGTTTATAAAAATAATATGATGTTTGATTTGTATTTTATAATTGCAATTTATCTAGAAGAATTCCACACAAAAAAATCTCCAAGTATACTTACAAAAAAATGCAAATTAATGCACAAATTGAAACCAGCGTAAAAGCTGGTTTCTTTTTTTTTTTTTTAATTCATGAAATATAATTAACGTTCGTTTTCTCATATTTGACGCCCGCCTTAAGCGGCGGACGCTAATTAACGTCTACCACAACACTGACGTTATTTGGCGTCTGTTCAAGCGGACGTTAATTTCAAAAAACGGGCGTTAAATTTTAAAAACGGACGTTAAATTTTTAACGTCCGCCAACCGGACGTTAATTAAGTATTTAACGACTAAAAAATTTCCGACAATGGTTTAACGTCCGTTGGCAAACGCTAATCTAATTAGCGCCCGCAATCCGCTAATTTAACGTCCGCCATTGGCGGACGTTAAAAACACGAAATCTTGTAGTGATTTTTTTTTGCTTCTTTAACTTCATTTTTAATAATAATATTAAATTTCGATCGCAAGTAGCGGCGGTCAAGAAATAATATCAAGTAGGAGTGTTCATATCCGGGTACCTGTGTTTTCGGGTACCCGGAAATACGGGTACCCGAATATTCTGGTAGTAGATTGGGCGGCCCATGACCTGACCCGGATAACCCGGGTACCCGGGTCGGGTCACAGGGTACCCGACTCACAGAATTTTTTGATGCGGAGCTCTATTTACTGAGATAGTTGGGTCACTCCTCTTCTCAACTTCTTTTTACAGATGCTTTTACTCCATTCTCTCCAAACCCAAACCAAAATTCAATTTACAAGAAGGTAACAAGTACATCAGAAATTGCATAACAAGAAGATTCATAAAGATGGTTTACTGGGTTTTCATTTCCAAAACTAGAGCAGTGGAGAATTCAACAATTTGCACAAGGTTATGCCACAAAACAATAGTAAATTACCCTTTTGGATTCACCGAAGGTTGCGAATTCAAATTGGATTGCTCATTTATAAGAAAAAATGGAGTTCAAGGGTTTTCAAATCAGGAACATAACATGGGATTCTCTGTTACTCAATCTTGCAGCGATTTGCAACAGAACTTCCGGTGAACCCGTGAAGAGAGTAGGGCTGGGGCTGCCGCCTACCGGGATGACTCGCTGAGAAAGAAAGGGAGGAGGAAGAACTGAAATGTAAAATCTAGCTACTGAACTTCTACCCTCCTCTAAGTTACTGACTTTTAGCTATTAAATTTTAAGTTAATGGGATGGGTATAAATTGGGCCTGCCCTATAAAAAAACAAAAAAAAAAAAACAACCGGGTAATTAGCGGGTACCTGGGTCATTAAAGGTCGGCCCATTACCCGACCCGACATGATTGTGATTTTACCGGGCCGGGTACCCGACCCGGAAAAAAAATGATTTTTTTCTAAAAAAACCCGTCGGGTAATGTGCGGGTCATCGGGCCGGGTTTTTTTTGGACACCCCTACTTACGGGTTAAGAATTTTTATCTATTTTTAAAAATTAACCTCATATGTATGTATGTATAAAAATCCTCATTTTAAATTAACCTCCATATAAATCGAGTCAAATGATTTTTTTCTACGAGCAAATAGTAATTTTATTCATTCATCAACAAGATCAGATATTATAATTTCCAATATTTCCTCCGGACCTTCTTCAAATTTGAGTTAAATGATTATTAACATTTGGTGAAAAGTACTTTCAAATTTGATTACAACTAATACTCCATCCATCTCATAGAATGTTCCATACATAGGTGAACGGACACTTTCGTATATAAAAATGTTTCATATAGAATTATGCAAGTAAAATGTTTTAGGTTTCAGTTCAGTTCAGGTCAAATTATGTAACGGGTTGATTACAGTTCAGTTCAATTCAGTTCAGTTTCTTGAATTTTCAGGTTCGAGACAGGTCATTATCAGTTTAGTTCATATTCACTTTGGGTTCAGGTCAGTTCAGGTTATTAATATATGAGTCACTTTCAATTCAGGTCATTTCTGTTCAGGTCAATTTCAGGCTATGGGTCACTTTCAGTTCAGGTTATTTCAGTTCAGGTTATGAACAGTTCTGTTAACCCAACGGGTCTCAACCCAAACTGACATCCCTAGATGGCATGTTCTTTTGGATTGAATGAATCTTAAATGAACTTAACTAAACAAAATTCTAGAGTTAACTCAGCAAGAGCTGAGATATACTGAAATTTAATCCAAAAGAATAGGGTCTTATATCCTTATTTGGAGCAAATTGAAAGAGTACTACTTGCAAGCAAAGGTTATTGAAGTCCCCAAGTTCTTTGAATCAATTGCTTGGGGCTGTACAAGTACTTTAGGAAGAGGAATTCTAGACTCTTTCTCAAAGAGTGATATTGAGAGTGAACCAAATGAGGGGCTTAGCATTTCTCCTTGGATTATATCCCAGATAGCCAAAATGTCACTTAATTTTTGGACTTGGATTAGGTGCCATTGGGGTCACTAAAAATGGTCAAAATGTCATTACACCTAACGAAAAACTAACGTGAGTTAGTTATCTAAGTTAAACATATACAATAAAAAAAATTATTTCTCATCTTCAACCCATCTTACAACCCACACACCCATTTCTCCATCTCTCATCTTCAACCCACCCACCCACTTCATGGTGGTCGTGGGGTTTGGGGTGGTTTGAATGGTGGGTGGGGTTTGGTTTGGTTTGGTGGTGGTTTGGGGGTGGGGTGGTGGGTTAATGTGTTAGGGGGAAAATATTTTTTTAAAAAAATAAATAATTAGTTTGTATAAGATAGGTTAAATAAGTTAATAAGTGATTAGTTAGGTTAAGATGTAATGAAAGAGGTTAATAAGTGATTAGTTTGTGATAATAACTAACGGCGTTAGTTTTCCGTTAGCAGTAATAACAATTTGGTCATTTTTAGTGACCCCAATGACACCTGATCCAAACCCAAAAGTTAATGGCATTTTAGCTATTAGGCCAAACCCCAAGGGCTCATGGGATAATATACCTTTCTCCTTTAGTAATAATTCAATAATCTTAATTATATAAGCCAGGGGGAGCTATGGTGTCCCCCTCAAAAAGTCTAAAACACCCTCTGCAAGATTCTAAATATTCAAATTATATCAATATGAACAATAAAGGAAAGTTTTATATTTTTGAAATGTAAATATTACAAAATATATAATTTTAAAAAATAAAATACAAACACCAAAATTTATAATTTTGAATTCTCTACAATTAGACACCCATATTGGTATAATTTTTCACAGATATATTTCAAAATATTGGTTTTGATTTTTTTAAAATACTGAATAACAATTAAGCTCAAAATTTGACGCACGCATAGCGTGCAGAGAAAGCTAGTCTCCACTAACTAAGGGCTCGTTTACTTTAGCTGAAATGAACTTAATTGAACTAAACTAAACTAAACTAAATTGAACTGAACTTAACTGAACTGAATACAACTGAAAGTAATATTTTATAAGAGATGGAAATTGAGAGCTGAGCGGAACAGAATTTAACAGAACTGAGTTGAATTTAAGCTGAAGTAAACAAGCTCTAATGATGTATATATTTGCTAGTCGCTACTACTTTAGTTTTCTTAGTTGCAATAATTCACTTCCAAGACATACTTTTATACATTAATAACTTTAATTATATACTTATAAAAGTTATAAAAACTATATACTCCGTATTATATTGTGTAATACTAAAGTGCACATCTAGATGAATCAAATTAGATCCATATGAATTATATTTTTTATTACACATAAAACATAAAAGAAAATCAAAATATATAGATCAGATAAAATTATATAAATTTTAAATTATTGCAACTAAAAAGATACAGAGGTAAGATATTGGATCTAATAGGGTCATAACCTAGGATGCATGGATATGCCTATTTGCTAGTGTATCGCGTATCGGATACGGGTACGATACGGGTATAGGCGTATCCGATACGGTTTTTGAAGTATCGGGTTTTTTAAATTAAAAGCGGGTACGGGGATACAGGCCGTATCCCTTGGGTACGGGCCGTATCATGTGTTACTTGGCGTATCCTGCCCATTTTAATGGGTTATTAACTTATTATGTTATTGGGCTGTTAATAATATGTTATTGGACTGTTAATAATATGTTATTGGACTGTTAATAATATGTTATTATTTTTTTTCTCAACGATCAGAGGGAATTTTCAAAGACATAGATTGCTTGCATGATATGGCCATCATGGATGCAAAAAATTGGTGGGCTACTTATGGGTCTCAAGTACCCATGCTTCAAAGTTTAGCTTTCAAGTTGCTAGAGCAACCTTCATCATTTTCATGTTGTGAAAGAAATTGGAGCACTTACAAGTTCATTCATTCTTGTGTTAGAAATAAACTTACTCCTAAGCGTGCTCAAGACTTGGTTTTTATTCATAACAACCTTAGCCTACTTTCTAGGAGAAGTGAAGAATACACTAAAGGAAGAACCCAATTGTGGGATGTGGGTGGAGATGAGCATGATAATTTACAAGAATTTGGTCACCTTGAGATGACCGAGCTTTCACTTGATGAGCCCGAAATGGAAAATGTGTTCTTTGAAGATGATATTATTGATGAGTAGTGTTGTAGAAGTTGTTTACATTTTTATTTTTAAGTGTATTCATTTGAATTGTAAGACTTATTTGGTGTTTATTTGGTTAGTGAATTTTAAGACTTATTTAGCTTTTACTTTTGTTATTTTGTAGTCTTTTGTTTATGTCGACGCAAGTTAAAGACCAAACGTTTTCCTTTTACTTAGTTTTTTATCATGATTTATCGTTCAGCCTACAAGATCATTTGTTGTATTGATAAATTTATTAAAATTTCATTTTTTTTGATATATTATTTAATATTAAATTAACGTACCCGTATCCTCTATTTTTTTGGGTTCCGTATCCCGTACCCGTACCGTTCTCATACCCGTATCCATACCCAAACCCGTGCAACCTAGGTCATAACTCAAAACAAATTATCGAAGAGATGTGGTAGAGTTGGCTAGCCTCTCCCCGATTCTCCCAGAAGACCCGGGTTCGACACCATCACCCCTATTTTACTTTAGAATGTCAAAAAAAAAAAAATCTCAAAACAAATCAAATTTTAGGAGTATATGCATTCCTGTCATGAGCTGAGTGATGAGTTCATGAGTCATGAGAGTCTCGATTAAAGTCGTGTGATAAGGACAACTGTCTATATTTTTCGATCGACAGGGAAGACAGCTGCCTTTGCATAATTGCATATTTTAGTATAATATTAATTACTGTATAATTTCCACCAGGGCCGTCCCATTGAATTTTAGGCCTGTTCTCATACAAAAATATTGGGCCCTAAATATGAAGATGAAGAATTAATTCATGGAAATTTAAGATTTGCAATTAATGAATGATTTTTTTTAATGTGGAAATGGAATATGGAGCAATTAGTTAATATTCATTGTATATTACGGTTAATTTCTTTCTTTGTTTGTTTGTTTTTTTTTTATATTGGGCTAAATATGAAAATGGGCCCCTTACAATTAGGGGCTCTGTGCTGTTGGTCACCTTGCACATGTGCAAGGACGGCCCTGATTTCCACCCACCGAATAACATTATTTGGATATTCTTAAAATAAATACAGTAGTATATATTAAAAAAATATATATAAATGTAAAGCGAGTTTAAAGAGTGTTACACTGTTACTTGCTTCAAACACTGAATAACTTTTGGTTTCTTTATTTTAAACTTATTTCTCATACATTAAAAATAATTAAATAAATCAAAATCAACCTATTAAGGTCCATTCAGAACCAGCAATTTTTGGGTTACAAATTACAGCTGGGCATGGATTGGGCTGACATGATTTCGGTTCAGCCCAGCATAATGGATAACATTTTAAATGTTTCACACGAACCCGACATGAAAATGACGATTGACGGGCCGACCACACAACAGTCATTTTTACTTAAAATTTCAGAACTTTTATAAAATTTATACTCCCTCTATAACATAAAACTTTCAACATTTGATTTTGCACGCATTTTGAGGAAACAATTTAAAAGTGTAAATGAAGGAATTAGTCAATATAATTTTAATATTAGGAACTTATAATCACATTTTTGCTTGCATTAAAAGCATTTTGACTAATTCCTTCGTTTACACCTTTAAACCGCCTCCTCAAAATGCGTGCAAAATAAATCGTTGAAAGTTTTATGTTACGGAGGGAGTATAAAAATTCGATAGCTTGCCAAAGTCGGCCAGACGCAAAGCGTGATGAGTCAGGACATACATGGGTCTTATATTTAATAAATTGACATGAGCCAAGCACGGCATGAATTTTTTGTTAGCCTGTTATAAGCATGACCTGCTGTGGGACAACTGGACAAGACATACGGGCTTGGCACGTGGGCAACCCCTCACAAGTCACAACCCGTGCCCACTCTTACTTACAAATTACAATCTATTGCATAACCAAACAAAGGTGATTATCGAGCGAATCGAGCCCGAACTCTGCTTAGCTCGGCTCGTGTTCATTTAAATTTAGTCGAACTCGAGCCGAGCTCGAACTTTGACAAGCCGAGCCTTAATCAACCCGAGCTTTGACCAATCGTTGACCGAACCCTTATCGAACTGTTCACGAACAGTTTCACGTAATATTATTCTTTGTTTAAATGTGTTCTCTATTATAAATTTATTTATATAGCATAATATATTATTTACATATATAAAAAGTTAATCGAGCCTGTTCACAGCTTTTCGAGCTGAGCTAGGCACAACTCAAGCTTGACTCGTTAACGTCTCGAGCCGAACTCGAACTCGAACTGAGCTAAAACGAGCCGAGCCTTGACGGAGCCGAGCCAGAACTGTTCGCGAACAGGCCAAGCTCATTATCACCCCTAACTCCAACATAACCCAATCCTACTGGGTTTTTTTTTGGATAAAACCTACTTGTTGACAGGTCTAATCCTCTCTTTTTAGTTTATTTTATTTATTAAGTTGGTTTAATTTACTTTTTGCACAATTTTAAATGACGAACTTAACAAGAATATATATGAATATTCCAAACATTACAAATTTGAAAAGTAGACACATGCACATATACCAATATAATGGTACTCTCGCAATGTACATTAGGTGAATTTAGGTCAATTTTAATAAACATTATTCAAATTTTACATTAATTTATTGTGAATTACATTTGTATGCAGACTACATTATTTCCTTTAGTATCTTACTTTTAAAATTAAAATTCTTTCTCCTACTCAATAGTTCATATTAACATAAATCAATAAAATGGAAGGATATGATTAATAAGTTTCTAGATTACTTGTATAGTTGTATTTACTAAAATAGTGATTGAAGATTTAAAGCATTGGCAAAAGCAAAAATTATAAAATTAATATAATTATCACTTTGGAACTCGAAGAACCCTACTTTAACATGCTACTTATTAATCAAAGCTACTTTATTTTTAAAAAAAAAAATTAAAAATATTCTCACGCCAAAACTACACTAATCTTTCTGTTTAGTCGGTCATGATTCACTCTATGTCTCTATTCAGTGTGTTATGTGTCCGTTTCTTATGCAGTATATATATTACTTACTAAAATAGAAAAGAGAAACTTTGACTATAAAACAACTAGTCTTTTATGCACGTATAAATAACTACTTATTTATTTAATACATAATAAACATAATATTTATTAACTAGGATTATTAGACATAGATATATTAATTAATATTCATTATATAAGCAAAAATATGACAATAATAGACATATTAGTTTAATTTGTGGCGAATGAATTCTGATTTTTTCTTGAAACATACGAATGGGCTCGTTTACATTAGTTGAATAGAGATGAACTGAATTGAATTTAATCTGAAGTAATATTTATTCTTTGATTAGTTTTGTTGTTAAAAATTTTTAGCTATCTGCAAACTATGTTGTTTGTATGATATGGATTATTTTAGAAATATAAATACACCGTACTTGTTGTATAATTTTAGTTCCCATTATAAAAAAAATTTCAACACATAGGTAATTTATTTTGAAAGTAAATTGAAATTTAAATTACACTTCAAATTGTAGTATAATAGCTTCAGTTTAATTTAATATTATTATTTTCAACGCCAGTTAGCTTTTGCCAGATGATAAAACATCGGGTGAAGAACTGAAGTTGAGGTTAAGCTTTAGAATTCCACTCATGATGTCCTTGTCTTCGCCTTACCAAGTTACAAATATATGTGTCCGCTAAATTAAGCTTTATAATTTCCCACAAATAATCATACTAAAAAAATGATAAAACAGAGGATAAAAATAAAAATAAAAAACTTTTAAAAAAGAACATAACATAACCAAGAAACTCATCAATTTATTGCCAATGGTTCCCTCCGTCCCCTTATTTTTATAACAATTTGATTTTTGTCACTGTTCATATAACAATTTTGACTCTCTTTAAAAAATACAGTTAAATGAATCTTGTTTGATTTATCTCCATGCATACAATTTTTTAATATATAATTTTTATTTTATTATATGTATTTATAATAAAATAAAATTGTGTGTTATGATATGAAAAACCAAATGTTTCAAACAAAAGCGGACAGATAGAGTAAAACATAATGCGGTGCACGTAGAGATAGGTGCATCCAAAGCAGTTATATTACTCATTTTTTAAATTATAAAATGCGCAAAAAACTATAAAATGAGCAAATTTATAGTTCTTTACACCGTATTGGCGTATTACCATAAACACCTAGATACATAAGAAATTTCAAATTTATTGATGGTATTATTCAAAAAAAAAAAAAATTAAAAATGAAAGAAAAATACATACCAGTAGAAAGGAAGACGAAATAAACAGCAGAATCAACCCCAGAAAGAGATATAATATCATCTTCAGTTGAAGAATACGCTTCTTTCACCCAAGATAACGGGTTACGGGTCCGGGGGGTTGGACTCAAACCCCTTAAAATACGATTCGGGTAATAAATTACATGGTTTTCGGGTTTACCCGATACCCATGCAAATAGCAACATAAACACCACAAATAACAAAAACGAAGTTCCTAATGATGTTAAAAACGAACTGAAATCCATGGTTGATTATTTGTGCTTTGTTAATTGGTTTGCAACACGCACGGCCGTGTAATCGTGAATAGTACAGTGGAGAAAGAGTGGTAACTGGTAAGTGGATTTAATCAGTGGTGAATTGGTAATTAAGTAGTGTAATTATTATGTGTGTGTATTACGTGTGGCTCATTTTGAGATTTTTTTTTTTTGATTTTGAAAAACAATGAGTCGTTTTCATTTGTAAAGAGAATTTTCGTTGATTGAAATGAACAAGGGGAAGATGAATATGGGCCGTTTGATTAAAGAAGAAAAGACAGAGACCGTTGGATGTTGGGGGGTGGGGTGTAATAACAGAGACGTAAATGTCAGGTAACCGTTGATAAAACGGACCCCATATGTAAGGTTGGCCACGTTGCTTGAGTGCCGACTGTTTATTATC
This sequence comes from Salicornia ramosissima, assembly GCA_951394345.1. Classification (NCBI taxonomy): domain Eukaryota; kingdom Viridiplantae; phylum Streptophyta; class Magnoliopsida; order Caryophyllales; family Amaranthaceae; genus Salicornia; species Salicornia ramosissima. Next base: position 3,574,251 of record OX596240.1, on the reverse strand, counting down.
CTGATTTCGGTATTTTTTTTTTTAAAGGTGACAAATTTTATTTATTTAAGTTTGTCGGAGGTTTGAGAAATCTTAATGATATACCCGCCTTTTAATTTAGTTGCTACATTTTGATTTGTAGCATTGTTTATATTTGTACTTGACTGTTTCTAGTTTTATAAGTGTAAACATAAACATTTACTTTTTAAATATATAATTTTTTATTATCTGTAAATCAAGATATTTTTATTTAAAGTCGTGACTCGGAAAATGTGACAACTAAATTGAGATAAATGAAGTACTCCCTCCGTAACATAAAGATTTCAACATTTGTTTTTTCACGCATTTTGAGGAAGCGATTTAAGGGTCTAAACAATGAAATTATTCAAAATGGTTTTAATACAAGCTAGAATGTGATTATAAGTTACTAATATCAAAATTATTTTGATTAATTTGGTCGTTTACACCCTCAAATCGCTTTTTCAAAATACGTGAAAAAACAATTGTTGAAATCTTTATGTTACGGAAGAAGTATAAGATATTATGACCAAAAAAAATGAGATATTTGATATTTCCCTATGTGTCTCTGAGGTTAGGCCTAATAGCCCGAATGCCCCCCATTTTTAAGATGCTCATGAGGTCAGTAAATGGCCAGAATGTCATTACTGTAAATTTCGACATCAAACCAGGGCAAATCTGTTCGTTTTTTTTTGCAGATTCCGTCTTCAAATCTGGTCCTTAAGGGTTAAAATGACTCGTAAAACCTTGAAAGGATAAATATCAGCAATTGTGAAGAATAGCCATTACTTGTATATGAATATAAATTAGAAAAAATAAATATCATCAATTAGTTTAAAATGGGTATTGTTTTGTTTTGTTTTATGAATAAAATAACTTGTATACAATGGTGATTTAAATAATGTAATTTGTTTTAATTATAGTTAATATGTAGATAGATTATGATGATTAAGTTTGTGACACGATTGAGGTGGGGCGACTTCCTTTGATCAACTTGGTAATGCTGGAGTTGTGCGCCTGGTTGGATTCCTTGCCAATTTGGGTAGATTTTTATTCTTGACAGCCTTGACCTTGAGGGATGATTGATTTAAATCTGATTTTACATATTCTCTCCAGTTTTTTAAGGAAAAATTCATATAAATAATCCTAATTATTGGACGTTTTTCAATATTAATTTCAACTATTAGTTATTATAGTATAATTCAAACTTTTGGGGTTGTTTTATGATATTAGTCCATTGACGTAGTTAACCTATTATAATCGGTGACCAATTCATAAAGAATTCGTTATTTTTCCTTTTCCCCTATTTATTGTACTTGATTATACCTTCCTCCCTTTCTACGAAGGAAATCGGAGCCGGTCAAAAGTTAATATGGACTAATATCATAAAAATACCCCCATAGTTTGGATTATAGTGTAATAAGTTATAGTTGAGATTAATATTGGAAGACCTCCAATAGTTGGGATTATTTATATGAATTTTTCATTTTTTATATTATTTTAGATCGATATATTAACTTTTGATACTATTTATCTACTCCCTCTATCCCAATTTACTTGCCCCACTTTGACTTTGGGCACTGTTCACATGTGAACTTTGACTTTATTTAATTTAATATATGTAAGAAAAAACATAGTCATGAATCCATGATGGATTTAATTTAATTCTTTTCAACATGTACTTTTCAAATATATAATTTTTATAACTTTTTATTATATATAGTTATATATAGTTAAAGATATTTTTATTTAAAGTTGTGTCTCGGAAGGTGTGAAAAAAAAGAATGTAGCAAGTAAATTGGGACGGAAGAAGTAATATACTTTGATTATTAATTGTAATTTAAATATAAAGTAAAATATATTTAAGTGAAATCTTGTTGGATTCGTCTCGATACACATTATCCAAATATACACATGATCCAAATATAATGTTTACAATTGTACAATTAAATATATTGTTGGTCAAAGTTATGTCTAAGAAAATGTGCAAAAGTAATATAAATAACCAAGGGAGTATAATTAAAGGGAGCCCTGTCACTGTATTGCGCTACGTAGGATTATCAACTTATACTTTTGACGTAGTAAGCTAGTAACAATACACTACACAAAATTATGCAAGTAGGATACATTTTTTACATGTCAACTAACACTATAAACATTTCCAAGACGGGGATTGAACACGTAATCTTTGCAATAAAATTAAAGGTTTTAGCCATCAACCAACTTTAATTTATTGGTATGATGTTTAAGAGTAAAACATGATTAAAAAAGCCTCATAAATTAATGTAGTAAAAAAAATGGAAAGTTTACTTTTAATAATAATCAAATTTTTCGAGTTTTAGCAATCAATAAACAAATTTTTGGATTATTAGAGAATAATTCAAAGTTCGTTGGACCCCAAATCCATACAACAATTCAACAGTTATATTTTTAGCAGCCAATGAACCATACCTGAAAATGAGAGGTCAATTATATGTTGTTTATTTGTTCTTTTGTTGGATTTTTTTATCAACTACACATCAAATTACTAATGTTAACTAACCTATACAATAGGTAAAACTCGTAAATGAGAGGTTCTGGTTCATTAGTTGGATTTGAGGCTTAAAGGTTGGATTATCCCCTAATAATTCAAAGGTTAGATAATTAGTTGCTAAACTCAAAAGGTTGGATTATTAAAAGCAAATCATCCAAAAAATATTAAGTCTCAAACACTTCTACTAAGTTTAAAAAAAAAAATTATATATCCTTCTCAATTTTTGTAAATGTTGTCACTACGCCAAAAAAATCCCTTTTACAACAGGGTTTTTTTTAATGGCGGTTGGATTATTAAAACCGAAACCTAGTTTATTAAAATTTTCCCCAAAATCCTACTCCGTACTTGACACATCCTCACTCACTCTCCCCACAATTCAGTCACTCATCCTCACGTAGAAATGTAGTAGTGCATATATGGTGATGGGGTAAGAATTTCCTATCTCACTAGCTAATTAATCATAGTACATGTCTATGTATAATATATTCCTTGTTATGTTTAACTAATGACATGTCTATGTTCCACCTGATTCATGTTCATGGTAGCATGCCATGAAATCATTAATATTTTTATTATTGTTGTTGTTCATTTTACATAGTCGCCCCTCTCGCCAATTAAATTACTTCACATTACTTATGTGTCAACACCACAAAGGAATATGAATTAATATCAACCATTATTTATGGTCTTTATTTATGATCTTTATTTTTAAAAACTTGTAGGAGATTATGTCATGCAAATAATTAAAGTAGAACTTTGGCAAAAGAGGGCACGCTAATTAAATGCAATTGTGTGAGTACAAAGTGGAGCAATTATTTTAAAACGGATGGAATATAATTAGGTGGTGCAAATAGTACTTGGCCATTTGAAAACATTCTTTAGTATATTTTCTAATTTTTTTTTTATATGGTCTACATGATAAACATAAATTCTATATAAAAAAAATATATAATAAATGAGTTTACTTATAGGATGGATTGGTTGACAAATGAAAAATTCTCACCCATCACCCGTTTTTCATCAAAATAAAAAAATAAAAAAAAATCATACACATACATTGATTTTTATGATTCGACACCTATAGGGACAAAAATTGATCTGATTTGAGTGGGGTGTGAAACATCACCTACATGGCTACATTCATCCGTTCCACACAACACATCCACTACCCGTCTAAATTCTCAGTCGCATCTGGCCCATCCATCATTTGCAGGGTGAATCAAGTGGATCGGGTGAAAAACATAAATACATAATTTGTAAATAATATAGGACAAATCTAATATACTTAAAACATACTTGTAACGACCCGACTTTTGGACATGTCGATTTACGAAGGGAAATCGATAAACGGATCATTACCAAAACTATTTAAACTAAATATTAAATTAATTAATTAAATTAAACTACCTTTATTGAATTAAATAAATAAAACTATATCCAAAGTCTAATATTCTCAAAAGAAAAGCAATTACATAAGTTGTCCTAAAAACTGTCCCAACATGCCGGGATCATAAACGAATAAATAAAGTAAAATTGTCTTAAAACATCTAGGAAACTCTAAGGTAAAGCTAAAACTCTGCCACGCTTAAGCCCAACCATCGGAAGCCCGTTCTAAGCTGCAGCATCGTCACCTGAAACTGAGGGGGGGGTCCACCGTCAGTGGCGAGTAACTAGGCTGTCCCGTTTAATCGAGGGACCGCTAAACACATAATATCATAGAATATCGCATGAAAACCATACAAAAATCTAATACATGTTATACAGAATTCAATACGAGGTACGTATAAAATACGTACAAAAATACGTATACGATTATGTACAAAATACGTATAAGAATACCTGCATAAATACGGTTAGAATACGTACAAATCTACGTATAATGTACGTGTAATCATACCTGCAAAATACGGTTAGGAATACGTACAAATATACACTTACTATACATACGTTCATACATACTTACACGTATACACACATGGATACATACATACGTACATGCTTACATACAATCTTATACGAATACAGAAATACACATCGGAAGTCTTATACCATTCTCAATACATATACTTATATAATTATACCCTTATAACCTAACTATCCCGAATTCATTCGATCATAACCTACATCTTAAATTATACATCTTATGTCATATTACAATATATGTCATAACTTATGTTACTCATCATCATCTTATCAAAACATATCATCATATCATATCTTATCATTCATATCATATCATATCTTATCTTCGTATAATAACATAAGTATCTTATCTTGTCATATCATAACATAACATAAACATAACATAACATCTTATCTTACCTTTGCTTAATCCATGGTCGAGTCAACATGCTAGTAGGGGATCTCGTGTGCACCCCAACTTTCCTAGAATATGCCGGGTCAGACTCATGTGTCTTCCCCAAAGTCTAAGTGGGACCCTCACTCCCGAATTAATGACTCATGTGCCACTAATTCGGACGACAACACAAACTAGAATCAGTAAACCGACCAGAAAGCCTCGGCAGGTCGGTGGCAAAGACTTAACCCCGGTAACGAAACGTGCATCGTCGGTGGGGTGACCACTTCATAATATATTATCTTATATCGTATGAATCATCTTAACATCTCATATCGTTCATTTCATATCTTATCATTTCATCTTTCAATGGACCGGTCACTATAACTCGTTGTGGATCCCGTGTTTCACCACAACTTTCCTAGAACATGCCGGGGTGAGCTCGTGTACTCAACCCGTAGTGGATCTCGTGTTTCACCACTAAGCCTAAGCTATGGCCATAACCCCTAATAGCAGCTCGTGTACTACTACTAGACGACTACATATCCTAAGACCCAGAACTACTCGGGGGAACTCGTGTGTTCGTCCCATTGAGCATTGGCTTCGACTTAACCCAGTCTGACTACTCGGGTCATCAGGTGGGCGTCCTTATCTTATCTTATATCTTTCAAATCTTATATCTTATCTTATATCGGGAAATACTAGGTGACCGTATTCGGAAATGAACCGTTCGAAGTCCCAGGAAAGGGAGGTGCGGCACGTATATTGGCCACCTTAAATACCAAGTCTTTCCTAGCCAGAGATCGAAACGATTCGTAATCCTCCTACTCTGTTTCCTTTCTTTCCCTATTAATATCTTATTGTACCTTTTATATCTTATCCCTACTGATTCCTAATATTAATAATAATACTAATAATAATCGTAATATTAATATTATTAATAATAATACTCGTGTAATAATAATAACAATATTACTATCTATCCCTTCATGTTACAACTTATCCCTGATAATCCCTTTAATTGTAACTTTTATAGTAAATAATACTAATTATTCCTAAAATATTATAAGTCAAAATTAAACTAAAATTGACTAAATACTTTTAGGCCACTCGACATTTTCTAATTAAACAACTTTAATTAAATAAATTCATAAATTATTTTAATTAATCAATTAATCACTAAAATTACTTAAAACATGATAAAACTTCCATTTTTTTTTATTCCTTTGTTCACTCAACATTTTTCACTCAAGAACACCAATTTTATCAATTAATTTAAATAACTACAATCAATAAGATTCAATTAATTAACCAAACAACAATAATAAAAATCATGTTTTTTAACATAAAATCATCAAGACTGAATACAAAACAAGATCAAAAATCATCTTTTTATTCTTCAAACCACTCGACACATTCAAAGAGCAAAATAAGATTTAATCTTCTTCCAAGAATTCGATATAACTTGTTTTGATAATTTAATTACACTATTTTACACAATCTGATTTTTAAAGAATTAAATTAAGAACGACCCTTTAAAGGTCTTGATTAATCTGGAAATTTTAATGGAAATTAAATATAGGTTCAAGGTTTAACGTGCATAATTTTCGTCCAAAAATAATGTCATTTACTATTTTTAAGGGATTTTACAACTAACAAATCAGATTAGGCTGAGATCAGTTTCGGATTTTTCTGCCATATCAAACGATCTTTAAAAATTACGAAAATTTAACACAAGATGTAAAATACTATTACTAACTTCCACCTAAAATTTCATAGCCATAAAAAGTTACTAAGTATATTAATAAATTCATAAACTAAATCTGGACAGTTTTACCGGTTTGATAGATTAAATTATTATAAGCAATAAAAGGACGAATTTTGCCACGAAATAAATCATGATTCATAATCAAACAGTAAAGAAACTTCCACGAAAAATTCATTAAGAAATAACGAGATTTGATTAATAAATAAATTCATACAAGTAATTATTCAACAATTAAAGATTTCGAGAAATACATCAAATTAATCAAGAAAGATACATGGATAAATTCATCATGTAGTTCGACATTCACTAAGCAAAACATGACATAAATCCTAATAATTTTCATGATCAAATCCTAATTAACTATGTGATTAACTAACCCAAAATTAAAAGAGAAAGCAAAGTTACCTCGAATCGCTAGATTATCCAAGGCAAAAAAAGAATTCACTACTTGGTGAATTTTTTTGTGTTGTTCGACTTTTTGAAAGGAAAAGAGGGGAGAAATATTTTTTTAGGGTTTAAGTGTACAATTAGCAAAATAGGAACCAAATGAAAAGAGTAGGTTCTATTTATAAAAAAAAAACAAAACAAACCCTAATGTTACCAAGAGGGCCGGCCAAAGGAAAGAAAGAAAAGAAAAAAAAGAAAATTGGGTCTTTGGCCCAATTTTGAGGAAAAAAGATTGGACTAGAAATGGAAGCAATCCAAATTAAATGGCCTTTGGACTTGGATTTAAATAAATTAAGCTAATAACCGCGAAATTTTCTGACCCAAAATTTTGGGGTATTACAATACTTGTAATATGTTTGACATACATACATGCATTGATTTATGATGAAACATTATATAAGGTATATATATGCAAAATCTATAGGTCCATAGATTACAACCAAATCATATTAGGTGATTACATATTTAGAGTGAAAAATAAGCAACAAACTAACAGACTAATGAGACAGTCAAGAAGAACGGTAAGAAAGCAAAAGACTAAGGGGTTGTTTGGTATGGTTAGCGTAAACGGAATGGAAAGGATTTTGATAAGGAGGGGAAAGGATAATAATAAGTGTTACCTTAATTAGTTGTTTGGTGTTATAGTGGAATGGAAACAATTATAGTATATTCCCTTTCTTTTTGTTTGGTATATTTATCGTAACGGAAAGGAATTGAAACACATTATGCATATTTTCTTCAATAAAAAAGGGAAAAAATCATTAATATTGCTAATTTGCTCTCAAAATAAACTGCGAAAATCTCAAGCTACAATTATGCAAGTTTCATCATTTCATCATCTATTCATCTCTATTACTAAAAGTTTGTTTTTCTTCTCTTATACTCATCATCAAAGAAAGCATTAGTTCATCATCAAATCAAAATCATATATATAAGCATCACCATATCAATATCAAAATCAAAATCAATAACATCACCTACATGATCAGATCATCAAATCAAAAATAAAAAGCCTCAACATCAGATCATCAATTTGTCATCTTCAACGACGAGGAGAGCACGAGAAATGTATGTAAAATATGAGAGTTTTTTTTTAAAAAAAAATCAATGATGACTAGCTTAGAGAAATGAAATGTATTTATGTAATTGGAAAAAGAGAGTAATTTTCATGGATATGAGAGAGTGAAGGTTTGAAAGTGATGATGATTAAAGATATGGAATATATTACCATGGATATAAGAAAACAATTGGAAAAATAGAGAGTATTTTTTTATTGACTGAAGGGAAACGGTTTATGTTTCCACAGATTTTACACTGGAAACAAATTGATCCAAGTAACCGTATTTGTTACTCTCACCTCTAAACAAACAAATTGTAAAGGAAACGATTCCTTGATTCCGTTTCCAAGCTTTGAAAACATCATACCAAACACCCCCTAAAAGTTTTAATATATTTAGTGTTTTGATTGCATTTTTATGTAAATTAGTGATTTTTTAAACTTTAAGTATTTATTAGATTAATATTTGGTAGTGAGCTTCAATTTTTAAAATTTCTAACTAAAAAAATTAAATACATTTTAGTAATATATTTGATTTAAATGGGTGATGGATCAGGTTAATAGGTCTGGTACTCGGTGATTAGATGAAAAAATATCTCCCGCATCCATCACCTATTTCATCAGGAACCCATTTTTTTCCATTTTAAGTTGAGTTTTTTTTTTTTTTTACCCAATTAATAATGTGGGTGCATGGAACATGGTGAGAAGAAGATAATAAATCCTCATAGATGCTTGAGGTGAGGTTCGAACTCAAAGTCTCATGTTTGATTTTCGTAATACTTAACTATTAGGCTAATACTCGCTTAGGATATGCCCATCTATAACCACTCATTTCCTCCAAATCAGTATAATACGTCGCTAAATCTTAGGGCTTTTTTACTTCAGATTATATTCAGTTCAGTTATGTTCAGTTCAGTTCAGTTAATCTCTATTTAGTTCAGTTCAGTTCAGTTCATCTCTATTTAGTTCAATTAATATTTCTATTTAGTTCAGTTCAGTTCAGTTCAATTCAGTTCAGTTCAGTTCAGCTCTATTCAGCTAATGTAAACGAGCCCTTATACTTCCTCCGTTTAGAAAAAAACGCAACAATTGGAGTATCACGGACTCCTAGACAATTTTTTGTTATGAGGGTAAAAGGGATAGAGAGAGAAAGTGGGGTATGTGATGATGTGAGAGATAAAAAGAAAAAATTTACAAAAATGGAAGATTTAAATTATTGCATTTATTTTGAAACATCCGAAAATAGAAATTGTTGCGTTTTTTTCGAAACGGAGGAAGTAACAATAAATAAGGCATGACAATTTAGTCCGATTCGATCTGCATGAAAACAATCAGCTCAAATTGTCAAAACTCATTCAAAGTTCGACTCGGTCAACACCCCATCAACACTTAACTCGATTAAGGTTGAAAGAACCTGAGCTCGACTCACAATGTTAACGAGTCGAGTCGAGTCGAGCAACCCTATACTCGAACTCGACTCACATCATCTAAGGCTTTGTTCGATTCACCTGAAATTTACTTATCTGATCTGAACTTATTTTTTAAAATCTGACATAATCTGAACTTATTGTATAATTTGACTAAAATTTGACCGCATATATATGCTAATCCATAATAAAGAAAAAATGTATCTACTGAAATCTTATTTTATTCGTATTAATGATTAGTTTTTTAATCTGTAATTATAATAATATTTTTTTGTTATAATATTAAAGATATTTAAAATTTTAAAAACATAAAATTAAATTATCTGATCTGATTTGAACTTATTTCTTCTGATCCGACTCGAGTTCGACCTGTTCCCATTTTTACCTTAAACAAGACCGTATTTGTAGAATTGTAGGCCTTAATATTTGCTTAATCAGATTACACTATTACATGATTACGGTGGCTCAAATAGTAAGAACACGTACTCTGGGAGTGATGCCCAAGTTCAAACATTTTGACAATTTGTAATTGTGCACCTTTCCTTAAAAAAAAAAAAAAATTATTTCCCTACACGATTAGGGCAGTTCCAAATTAATAGCTTGTTCTTCCTAATCATTCCAGATTAATAAGTGTGGAGTAGCGCCAAAAAGGTTTCAAGGGTTTCCCAGCTTTCTCAAAATCTATTCACACTATTATTATATGTTATCTAATCTAAATTTAATGAAGAATAATTAATTATCACGTTGTCTTCTTTACCATCTTTGATAGCTCCTTTTTTTCTGGGCAATTACTTTTGATTTAATACGATTATACGATGCTTGTTTGCATTTTAAGCATCGCAAGTTCGCAACCCATCATTATTCATCCAGAAGATGGTCTCACCATTTGTTGTTCTTCACGGATTTCTTTTGATAGCTACCAATCCTGATAGTTTTGGTTGATGGTTAAGTTGTTACAAATTTGATCTTTGCATTCATTTGTGTGGTGGGATTTAATGCCGCTGAAGAATTTGTTATTGTTGTGAGTTATTGAGAGATTTGAAAAAAATAATGGATTATGCTTAAAATTTGCAGCATTTAGAAAAGGGCATGTTTGATTCTTCTTAGGCTAGAATGAAAAGTTCATGGGTTTTGGTTGATTATTGTGTGTGATTATATGAAGAAATGAAGAGGCAGAAAGTGGACACAGTTGGTTCTAGGAGATTTAGGTTGTCATACTTTTTGTTGATTTTAGCTGCATTGTACTTGGGTGTTATTGCATTTAAGTTTCCCCAACTTCTGGAAATTGCTTCTGGGTTGAGTGGGGATGATAGCTATGTTCTTAGCAATGCAGGGGGTGTAAATGTAGATGATGCAGATGCAGCCAAAAGCTCTGTTCTTTATATTTACAAAGATACTTTTCATAGGAAGTTTGAGAATAGCCAAAACCTAGACACTTTTCATAGGAAATTGGAGGATAATCAGAAATTGGTGTTTCAGAATTCAGAGCAAGATGGGTCTCAGCTTGTAAGGCCATTTAGACATGGGTATAAGAGTAGCAAGTTGTCTGAATTGGAGAAGATGGCAGATGAGGCTTGGAGTTTGGGCTCAAAAGCATGGGAAGAATTAGAAAATTATGACATAACTGATGTAAGTGAGAATGCTGCTTCTGAAGGGAAGCCAGAGACATGTCCTTCATGGGTAGTTATGAATGGGGAGGATTTGTTGAGTCAGGACAATATCACGTTTTTGCCGTGTGGGCTTGCCGCAGGATCGTCTATTACAGTAGTTGGGACTCCACATTATGCTCATAAGGAGTATGTACCTCAGCTGGCAAAGTTTAGGAATGGGAATCCCATGGTCATGGTTTCACAGTTCAGTGTAGAATTGCAGGGATTGAAATCAGTGGAAGGGGAAGCTCCACCGAAAATTTTGCATCTTAATCCTAGGTTGCAAGGCGATTGGAGTCACCGAGCAGTCATTGAGCATAACACTTGCTACAGAATGCAGTGGGGGAAAGCTCACCGATGTGATGGTTCACCTTCAACCAAGGACATGGATTTGCTTAGTAAGGCACCTAGGCTTGTTTTATCCTCTTGAAGTTCCGTTTCTTGTTTGTGGTGTAGTTGTAAATTTCTTTTTGTAGATGCATTTTTGAAGGTTATATGCACATACATGAAAGGATTGCTAGGCATTGCATTCAATTTTGAGATTGATGACACATTAATGCATTGGTGTTTCAGTGACATTCAATTTTGAGTAAGAAAAGATAATTGAGTATCTGGCTTGAAGTGGAAGGACTATCAACTATTAATTACACCATTGCTTGTTGCAACATGTTAGTTTAAAGAGGAAATTATATGTTGTACAGATTTAAGATGAAGGTACATATTGTACATCGGCACCATGTCATTACATAACTAAAATCATGTTTAGATACTCAAATTTGCAAACATTGAAGGCTATCTCACATGCATTGTACGCAAATCTAATCCAAATTAACATCAAGACATTTCATTAAGATTATTGGATATGATTTGGTGAAGAAGGTCTAAAATGTTTGGTGACAATGAAGTCATGTTTTATTTTGTTCATGTCAAGTTGGTTGCAAACTTACAATTGGATCAAGTTGTGTTATATTGGTGACGGGGTGACTGTTATATGGTTAGAACTTAGAACCACATGTCAACCTGGTGTCATAGTGTCAAAATGCATCGTCCGCTCCTGCTAATTTATTTGGAGTTTGTGTTAGATTTTTGGCATATTAGTTTTTGCTAACTCTAATAAAATGTGTAGAACTAGTTATAAAAATAGTGGCAAAGTACGTCTTGACTTCGTTATCAAGGTAATTAGATGGGTGGATATTGGCTTTTGTTTCTTTAATGTTGTTTTGGTAGGATTGTCACCAGTCTTCTAGGGTTTTAGATTGTTTCTAATTTGGAGGCTGCAAATATTAAAACCATGTTAGAGCTGATGGTGTATACCATATGTCTTAAAGCTATATATGTCCACTTTCCTATTATTTGTGTCACACATCTGATATGAAAGCTCTAAAGTGAGCGACACAAGATACAAGTTGAGACTTCAAGTTTATGATTGCTCTTCAGAGTAGATGTAATTATTAATGGGTTGCTAAGTTGCTTCTTTCGACTTTCTTTGTAGCTAATAGAGCCATAGAGATCTTAATTCAAAGATTACAAAATTTTATTATGTTCATAATGTTTGAATGTATCATTTTCATGGCTGAAGTGGAAAAAAAAATATATGTTTGTAATTTTTTGAGCTATTTGCTCATTAATATTTTTTTGGAATAATTAAATTAATAGATATCAACAATTGCACTTTTTATTTTATAGGTACCAACTTTTGAATATTCATCAATAGCACGAACTATTACATAAAGTTGCAACGATAGGTATGGATGACCTATAAAGTTGCAACAATATTCAGGTCATATACCTATCGTTGCAACTTTATGTAAAAGTTCGTGCTGCTGGTGAATATTCTAAAGTTGGTACCTATAGAATAAAAGTGCAATAGTTGTTACCTATTATTGTAATTATTCCTATTTTTTTAATCTTCAAACTATATAAAATAAAAAGTGCAATAGTTGGTACCTATTATTGTAATTATTCCTATTTTTTTAATCTTCAAACTATATATTCAAAATTTTGGAAGTTAATGTTCATCAAGAGATGAGAGCTTGCATTGTGCTCTTGGGTTCATGAATCATGATATACTTTTTATCCATTGCTAATTGACATAATTCAACACCTTATGCTACCATAGGGTGTTTGAGAATATCTCTCTTCCCTTCACATCAAATAATCACAGTGGAAGGGGATGGTATACTATGCAGTAACCAACGATTTTCAGATTTGGTATTATCAAATTTCTAATGTGCTTTTCACAGTTGATGGATACAGGAGGTGTGAAAAGTGGATGTCAAGTGATGTGCTAGATCCCAAGGAGTCCAAAACAACCTCATGGTTCAAGCGATTTATTGGTCGTAAGCATAAACCAGAACTACTTTGGCCATTTCCTCTGGCAGAGGGTAAAATGTTTATTCTCACTATCCATGCTGGCATTGAAGGATACCATATTAATGTTGGGGGTCGACATATTACCTCATTTCCATATAGAATGGTATGTCATCTATAATGATTTTTTATTTTTTAAAAAAAAAAAATTGTAAATTTTGTTGCAAGTTAGAATATTGTTTGAATCTTTGTAAATGTATTCTTGCCTTAGCTTATATGTGATGCTCCTATCTTATACATGTCATTTGAGAAATTGTTATACTCCCTCCGTCCAAAAATAAGTGTTATACTCCATTTTGACCAGAATTGTGAGAGCTTTACTAATCCAGTCCTTTGGCTTATAAATCTTGCTTGAGGCATGATGCGAAAAGCATTGGCTCCTTAAACGACCTTGAGTAGATTAGTTTAAACATGCGCCTTTCTAATGGCCCATGGAAATCACCAGATAAAGATCCTTAAACACCCTTGAGTAGATTAGTTTAAACATGTAATTTTCTAATGGCCACCGGCTAGTCACCAGATATAGAGAACTAGAGCAGTGAGTATCTATTATGAACTTGTTTGTTTTTGTGTATGATTTTTTTTTTATTTATAATTAAACAAACCTGGTTTTGGACACGTTATTGGTTTTTTTTTTCCATAGAGCTTTTTCTCCATACATTATGTTAGTTCTATGCATGGTCATAGCTATTCTGATATTCAAATTTGATAAAAAAGAAATTGCGTTTCTCTATCCCTTTTGCATATCCGTTCGACCGAGGAACATGTCTTTGTTGAGGAATACTGTATGTTTTTTAGTCAATACTTTGTTATCTTGCGTCTTTTTACATTCCATGGCTTGTTACTCATAATTATGTGCTATTAGTTTGTTGAAGTGTTACTCACACTTCAACATTATTTAAATGCACATAATTAAATTATTTTATATTTAAAAAGAATTTCACTTTGTACATTTTTTTCTTAAAATGTTCTGTGTTTTGTGCCTAATGGCCTTTACCTTTGAGCTTTCCCTCATTTGATGCACATGTAGGCATTTAGCTGAGAATGTTATCAGAGCATTAAGTTAATTTTGAAACTAAAGAAAGTTTATGATTTTTAAAAGGTGCTTTATAGGATTAACAACCTCAGCTAGCCAGCTATCTGTGAACATGATTTCCTTTATTTGAAGGCTCCAAGTCACCCATTTGTCTTAGAAATTTGTATCATTCTAGCAAAATAAATCATGTTTCTACATTGAGGGCTGGCTTTGATTTTTGTGTGTTCTGTCATATTTGGATGGATATCTTTTATGAGAATGATTGCACCATCTTCTTGTTAGGGGTTCACTCTTGAAGATGCAACTGGTTTAGCAGTTCAAGGTGATGTGGATGTACATTCCATCTATGTAACCTCACTTCCTTCTACTCATCCCAGTTTTTCTCCACAACGAGTACTGGAGATGTCAGAAAAATGGAAAGCTTCCCCATTGCCGAAAAGACCTATTCAACTTTTCATTGGCATACTCTCTGCAACCAATCATTTTGCAGAACGCATGGCGGTGAGAAAAACGTGGATGCAATCTCCAGCAATCAAGTCTTCAAATGTAGCTGTTCGTTTCTTTGTTGCGCTGGTAAATATTCTAACTTGCTTATTGCTTAAGTTGTATTTCATTTTTATAAAATACTTGTTAAATTAATGAGGTACTTCTTTTTGCTGCCTTTTGTTTTTCTTTATCTTATGTGTTCTTGCTTTTTTTGTTCTTTTGAAGATCCATTCAAGTATACTGTGTCTTCTTTTAAAGTAGTGGTTAACATTAATTTTGATTATGTATGCCAAGTTGAACACCTTGTTGCATGAGAGAATTGCAGATTAAGTTTGTATCGACTTTTGAACTACTCCTTGGGAACTTATTTTAAATTTTAATTGCTTCCTTCTACTCTGGAACTTCTGGTTTCTGTTTTTTTGGCAATCTCATTCTTTATAAAGTGCAGAAATCAGGAGTAAGTCTTGACCAATATCTGATGTAATCTAGATAGCAACTTTGGTAGGTGAAAGGACTATGTGACAACTTTGGTAGGTGAAAGGACTGTATAGAGTATAGACCAAATGCTACCCATGTGGTTATTCACCAAGATTCTCTCTCTCCATTTCCTTTGATTGAGTGCTAAACTCACTTTTTTCATATTTGTCTTACCATCTTCAATCTTCATTCATGTCATCTTGATCTCCCTCGACTCCTTTTAAGATTTCCATGATCATAATCTCAGCATTCTAGTCTTTTTACAAGTGTAGCTTCCTATCTATGACCCACATGTTAAAGACTCAAAACCAACATAATTGGTTTTCTCTTATTTTATCCTCGATATCTGCAACTCGAACCTACCTCCAAATCTCCAATATCTTCATTCCTAATTCCCTCCTTTAAAGAATTCACATCAACATATGCATTTTGACAACTACCATCTTGTTAATGTGGTCCATCTTAGATTTCTAATACTGTGTACCATATAACAACATTGATCTTATAGTTGTCCTCATGGTTCAAAAATGTGGTTTTGGTCGCAATCATGATTCATGGAATGGGCTTGACAATACGGTAATGGAATTGATGCGTTCATCGCGTGCGGTGTTGCGGTTGTCACACAAGAATTTTTTTTAGTATTTTTTTTAATGTTTAAAAAGCTACTCCTATTTTCAATATCGTTGCCTTTATTACTGAAATCATAAGTTATTATTATTGTTACTCTGTTTTATTAAAGCAAGATATTATTTTCAATTAAGCCTTAGATCAAAAAAGAGAGAAGGGGTTGTTATAATTATTTGGTCATGTCGAAAGAACTAAGGTTGGAGAAGTGAAAAAGATGAAGAAATGTTTAGCGAGAAGTGACTGGGTAATTAATGAAGAATAATAAAAATATTTGACATAGGTAGTCAAATATTAGTAGGCAATAAGCCAATAAAAGCTAGTGGATAGTTGGATGGCTGTAATTAGAAAAAAAGGTTGGCCTCCAATTCCGCCTTCTCTTTCTTTCTCTTTTCTTTCTTTCTTTCTTCTTTATCTCTTCAACATTTCAAGACAAAAACCAAGCAAAGTCGGTCACTTTTTAGGCAAAAGTGAGGTAATTCGTGTGGAAATCTCTTGATGATGCTGAAAATGTTGAAATCTATTCCTTCCGATGTTCTGATTTAGTGATAACCTTGACTTTCCTTTTATTTGCCAATACAATGCATTTGCAAACAACATACACTGTACAACAAAACCATGGTGTATCGTCCTGGATCAACCTTGTTACTTCATGTAATGCTTTGGAAAGTGAAAAGGGCTTAATAGAGTTAATTTTGATCCTTGGTGTAATCCAATCATTATAGGAATAATCTAGTTGCAAACTAGAGTATCGCTGTAAAGTTTTGATAGGGGGCGTTGATGGTTTTTCATCCAAACTATCTTATGCCCCGACATATGATTGTTATATACCTCGGCACGTTATGAAAGGAAGCATATACAAAGCCAAGGAATGAGGTATTGGTTTGAGAGAAAGGCTTGGTAGGGGGGAGAGAATAGTTTTAGCAGCAAGTATGATATAACGAATCAGTGTTACATAGCTCATTTTTATTACTTGCAGTTCCCCCAAAATGGTTCAAAATTATCCCAAAATCGGCCATAATGCGTTTATTTTAGATTACATGTTGCAGGTTGCAGGGTGTTTAGGGAATTATGTAGCACTATAATGAACAATTTAAAACTGCTATTATGGCTTCAATTTTAATGAGATTGAATGGAACACCTTAATTTGTTACAGGCATAGTCACAAGTTGCAGGCACGTGCTGTTTGTAGGTGAGTCACACTTTCTTGTCAAAACATTATAGATCAAATTTAAGATAATATGATAAACTAAAAATAACACTATCACATATCATAAATGCATAAAATTGCATAAAACAGGTGTAATTCATACTTTGTCACATTGTAATTTAAAAAGACCCATTGAAAACTGGTAAGTGGCAAAGAGAATTTACATTCAAAAAAGGCGCCTTGTACCCAGAAGCTCACACCTCGGGCATCTCAGCGCCTAAACAAAGGCACACATCTCCATGTGCCCATCGTAGGGTCTTGCTCCTAGCTCCTTCCAGGCGCTCAAGCCATGGGCCCGAGTGCACCTAGGTGTGCCTCTCAAGCTTGCTTTATAAAACTAACAGAATAGCATTGTATTAATTTAATTTTTTGTAGCGTCAATGGCTTTTCGAGGTGGGATTAAGCTATTCCATGGCCGGTCCTTAGGATTTTGAGGCCCGGGCCAAGATAATATATAAGGGCCCTATTACTATAACAAGTGCATAGTTAACATTTAACTTGTATAGGCTTGCCATCCGTTTTTGAAGATCCCCTTTTTTCTCTCTTTATCTCTCTCATTAAACATGGACCCTCTCTATCTTTCTCATCTCCAAAATTTGCCTAGGAATCCATCCCAAAAAAAGTTTAGCATCTAAAAAAACGGAGGAAGTATATATATAAATACTCCATATTATGTATAAAGTTAGATACATAGTACATATGGAGTATTAGTATCAAAGTATTTAAACTACATATGGTATTAGAGTACTTTAAACTACATATAGAATATTAGTGTAGTACTTTAATAAAAAAATTAATGAGGGAAAAAACACAAAACAATGGAGTAGAAAAAACTAACAAAGGAAAGGATTCTAAGTTTCTAACTCGGGTGGAATATCACTAAAACCACGCTCACATACTATTGAGCATTTACTCATCATCAGGGATATTTATGTGCTTTTTTTTTTTATTGCACAACTTTTTTAAGGTAACTGTATAAAAAACAAGCCCCTTTCTTGCTGGGCCCTGGGCGTGAGCGCTGCCTAACCCATCCCAGGACCGGCACTGGGTTGGGATACAAATTTGCTCTCGTGAAGCGTGATTTATTTTGTCTCTTTCTTGTTGAGAGTTCAGCCCTTGGAGACAGTGTCTTACATTTTACTGCTAGCTTGTATGTGTGCGTGCGTGTCTTCTTAGTTGATTTAGGATTGCCATATGCACTATGTTTGGCACAAGAATTCCACGATTGGAATTCTGAAATTTTATCAGTATGCAATTGTTGGTTTTTACAAATATAAAATTTTGTGTCATATTTAGAATTACTTGATTTTCCAAGAAAGCATGGATAGCATTTTTCATGTATCTTTTGCCTCTAATCCCTGAAATTAGTAATGGGCCATAAGGGAGTCGTAATTTTAAAGTTCATCATTTGACATTTGTTGCTCTTTGGCCATGTTCCTTTGGACTTAATTTCTGAAATTTCAGCTCAGTTCTTGATGAGTCTAGGATCAAGCTTAATTCAGTCCAAAAGAACCGAGCCTTTATGATGAAAGTTGCGAATTTTTCATGGTAGAATGATAGTGTCACTACAAGCAAAGGACTGTTTAATGGTTTTTCTTTTTCTTTTTGAATTAGTGTGCACACAATTGGATTCCTTGAATAGTTGTGCTTTAAATTTTCCATGCTGTTTACTTCTTCTCTTGTTGATGTCAACATGATAACTTGTCAACATCTCCTCCTTTTCTATTTACCATGGCTTTCATTTATTATCATTATTATTTTTAATTTATCTTCCTCTTTACTAGTATTTAATTATACTTGATGCTCATTCAGAATCAAAAGAAGGAGGTTAATGCAATTCTTAAGAAAGAAGCTGCTTATTTTGGTGATGTCGTGATTTTACCTTTCATTGATCGTTATGAGCTTGTGGTTCTGAAAACCATTGCTATATGTGAGTATGGGGTGAGTTGTCTTTCTTATTCAGTTCCTTTTCTCAAGGACATGACTAATTTTAACATTTGCTTTGGTCTTTCAAGGGCTAGTGCTAATTAATCTCATTGCAGGTTCAAAATGTTACTGCTGCATACATTATGAAATGCGATGATGACACATTTGTGAGATTAGATGTTGTGCTGAAACAAATTGAAGCAATTGCTCCAGAGAAGTCTCTTTACATGGGGAATTTAAATCTTCTACACCGACCTCTTAGACATGGCAAATGGGCTGTCTCCTATGAGGTACAGATCCTTTCATATGATGGCCTTACTATAAAGCTGATTTTTACAGCACTGAATTAAATTTTTGCAGTATATCTTTTCATTGTCTTGTGAGAATATGGTGCAGTAGGGAGTTTTCCTGTAGAATATGTTCACCCCAGAATCCTTCTCTTGCGCTGACCTTTCATAGATTCAGATCAATTTAACTGTTTTCTGGTACTATTAATCCATGTTTACATTGCATAGTTGCATACAATTTCAGCTTTATTTGGATAGTTATATACTTATATCCATAGTTGCTGCATTGAAAATGAAGTGTTTTGTTGGAAGGTGAAATCAAAATTGGCTGCCATTCATATCCATAGTTCCTAAATTTTTATATGAATTTATTATAATCTATTTCTATTGAATATACCCGTCAAAAAAAAAAAAATCTATTGAATATAACTTATTTGAACTTATTAAACCTAATTTTCGCCAACTTATGGGGAATTATTTTTCCTGAATTTTATCTTAGAATTTATCTTTGTATGATTCATTAGCATTATTGCACATGGAATTCATATATTGAAGATAGAATGTTGTCACGTACTTTGATGAAGTAGAAACAGTTCCATCTGAATTGTCTGCAGTGGCTGGATTCTTGGTGGAATGACAAGTCCTCAAGTCCAATATGCTAGATATGCTAACATAAATAACAAGTCTGCTAGAGTGAGTATGGAAGGCTCCCAGAAGTCTCTTTTCTCTTGTTTTATACAGGCCTCAGTGCAAGAAATTGGTAATGGGCTTTTTTTTTATCCGACCTAAACATTGGTTTGCAAAGAAAACATCGGTTATAGGCTAGCACAGTATTGATTTTTTTTTTTTCTTTTTATTTATGCAGCATGTAACTAAATAGGGAGTCTAATTTTAAACTCCTATTTTTTTATTATTATTTTTTTTAATCAAGAAAAAAGGTATTCCCCGAAGGTACATTGACTTGGTTAAGGATATGTATCGGGATGTGTCAACAAATGTGAGGACTTTTGATGGGTTGACAAAGGATTTCCCTATAACAATTGGATTGCATCAGGGGTCGGCGTTAAGCCATTTCCTTTTTGCATTGGTTATAGATGAAGTGACAAGGCCAATCCAAGAGGAGGTACCATGGTGTATGTTGTTTGTAGATGGCATTGTATTGGTGGATGAAACTAAAACAAGGGTTGATGCCAAATTGGAGCAATGAAGACAACGGGGTTGGAATCTAGAGGATTTAAGCTAAGCCGGACTAAGACTGAGGGTGCGTTCTCTTTAACTTATTAGATCTGAACTTATCTGAACTTATCAGACCTGATTTAACTTATTAGACCTTATTGGAACTTATTAGACCTTATTGGAACTTATTAGACCTTATTGGAACTTATTAGACCTTATTGGAACTTATTAGGCCTTATTGGACCTTATTAGACCTTATTGGAACTTATTAGGCCTTATTAGAACTTATTAGACCTTAGTGGAACTTATTAGACCTTATTGGAACTTATTAAACCTGATTGAAACTTATTGGAACGTATTTTATATGATTGAATAAAATAAATTAATTATAATAATAATAATAATGATGATGATGATAATATTCTATACATTTGAACCTATGTTTTTTTTTTATTGTTGAATTAGGTTCAAGAAGGTAATAATAATTAGTATATCTTTTTTCAAACCCATTATTAATTAATATTATCAATTTCAATAACAACTTATCTACATATTTAATTTTTCTTAATTCACTTGTAGTAAAATTAACAAACTAGAACGGATTGAATAATAATAATATGGAGGATGGGTAAAGTTTAATTTGGACCAAAATTAAATCAAACCCAAAATAAAAAATAAGTTTTATTTTATAATATAAAAAAATAGTTTAATTCAATCTAATTCTGATTGGTTTCTCTAAAAAATTATAAAACAAGAATGATAAAATAAAATTGGTTTATGTTGTGTAAGATTGCTTTAAGTTAATTATTAATTTAATTAATTTTATTTGATCAATAATTATAAATAATAATTTAGACCTGATTTGAACTTATTAGTCCTGATTGGAACTTATTAGAACTTATTAGACCTGATTGAAACTTATTAAACCTTATTGGAACTTATTAGACGTTATTGGAACTTATTGGACCTTATTGCAACTTATTGGACCTTATTGGAACTTATTAGAACTTATTAGACCTTATTAGACCTTATTACAACTTATTAGACCTTATTGAACTTATTAGACCTGATATAACTTATTGGAACTTATCTGAACTTATTAAACCTGAAACTTATTTTTTTAAGGTGAAGAGAACGCACCCTGAGTATTTGGAATGTCGTTTTGGGTCACAGAGGGGCAAGTGATGGTGTGGTGAGGTTAGACGGGAAAGATCTAGCCATGAGCAAGTGCTTTAAATATCTTGGGTCAAACATCCAAAAGAATGGAAAGATTGACCAAGATATGGCTCACAGGATCAAGTCGGGGTGGCTTAAATGGAGAGCGGCCACAAGATTGTTGTGCGACCGAAGCATCCCCTTAAAGTTAAAGTGGAAATTCTACAGGACAGCTATAAGACCAGTGTTACTCTATGGTACAAAATGTTGGGCTTCTAAGGAGTATATCCTTAGGAAAGTTGGTGTTGCGGTTATTGAGAGCAAGCTAAGAGAAAATCGCTTGCATTGGTTTGGGCATGTAACACGGAGACCTCAGGGAGCACCGGTACGAAGAGTGGAATCAGGGGGATTTCAAACGTGGTAGAGAGAGACCGAAAATGACTTGGTGGGAAGGAGTTAGAAAAGATATGAAGCAGTTGGATTTACAAGAGATTGAGGCTCTCGACCGTGTGGGGTGGAGAAGGAAAATCTATGTGGACGACCTCCCGGAATAATCATTTTGGTTCATGTAGCCGACCTTATAGGGAATTAGGCTTTGATTGATTAATTGATTGATAATTTTTTTTATCAACTCCTAGTTTTCTTTGACTGACCTTCTAATTGCATAATTCTTTCTCTAGTTTCTCATATATTTAAGAGATTTACCTTGTGCAACAGGAGTGGCCAGAAGCAATCTATCCTCCTTATGCTAATGGCCCAGCATATATTATCTCGAGTGATATTGCTAGATATGTTGTAGATCAGCATACAAATCAAGGTTTAAGGGTTAGTGGCAGTAAATTTTTTCATATACTTATTTACTTATCATTTTGAAATCCACATCAAATTAATTAATTAATCTATGCTAATCTGTGTGGTGTTGAATGTAGTTGTTCAAGATGGAAGATGTGAGCATGGGGTTGTGGGTTCAGCAATACAACAGCTCCCAACTTGTCCAATACTCCCATAGCTGGAAGTTTTGCCAGTATGGTTGCTTGCAAGGCTACTATACTGCACATTACCAATCCCCAAGACAGATGTTGTGCCTTTGGGCTAATTTGGCTAAGGGTCGTGCTACGTGCTGCAACTTTAGGTGAAAACACGCAAAAAAAAAAAAAAAAAAAAATCCTATCCTGAGTAATTTTTCCGAGTAAAAGGTAATGTTCAAGTTTTGTTTGTTGGCATGCGGCTTTGAAGATGACTAATTGGAGCTATCCTATTGTTGTATTGATTGGAAATCAGTAATCGAGGGATATTTGATTCTGATACATTCTTGTGGCAAGCCTTCCCTGTTGAGTTCAGGTTGTATATGTACTGTTGTATCAGGGTCTTGTAGAAGCGGGGTTCTTTTAACGAGTACTGATGGCCTAATCGGTGATTTCGGGGTGGGGGTGCCATTGAGGCCTATTGTTAGTAAATTGTATACACAACTTTTGTAATTGGAATTATATACATGCTTCTGTAATTTGAAGCTGGAAAGAGCTTGGAGTCTTGAGAAGATAACCTGACAAAGAGGTTGTTAGAAGAAACTGTTTTGTGGGTATTGAAAGAATCATGTCATCAAAACTAACGTCCACAAGCCAAATAAAGTTATATGGAAAGTTGGAAACTATAGTGTTTTTGTATTTTGTAATTAAGAATATTAAAAAGGACCTTATTAAAAAATCTCCATCACAGGGAGATTATATATATAAAGGGTGCGTTTAACTCATCTGAAATCTTCTGATCTGAATTTTTCTGATTGTAGCTATTATTATAGTTATAATTTTTCTGATTTGATCTGAACTTTTTTGATTTGATTTAAGTTGAATTAAACGCACCATAATTTTGATAAATTAATTAGGTAAATTCTTGTATACAACCGGCCACACCTAAAACTTCCGGTGTGGCCGGCCCTAATTTTTTTTGTCTCTATGTTTTGCCTTTCACTTTACTTTCAATAACCACCTCTTAGAAAGATCAAACGACAACTTATCTGCAACTTCACCATCTCTCCTCCTCTGCCATAATTTGACTTCTCTCATTAATGACAGTTTCAATGGTGCTTCATTCTTCCACCAACATTCTTCTCATTTTTTTTCAATGATTGTCATCCTCTAATTCCTCTCCCCTCTGATTATTTCTAAGTATTTCTTTAAGTTGCTATCCAATTGATGGAGCAAAGCCAGTGATGGTGATGATGATTGGATGAGCATCCTAAAACAAGCTCAATTTTAGCAAAGGCGGCGGCAGTGATGGTGATGATGAATGCAACTTATGAAATTGTAAAAGGAGCTTATTAATTGATTATTAGACTTCATGCAATTACATAGGAATTTGTGGGGAAAAAGGAGTTGAAGGTTGAATAAGCTCAAAGTGATTGAAATGAAGGTAGTTAAGTAAAAATTAAAGGAAAGTGGCTTATTCTATACTAGATAGTACCGGTGCGGTTGCACGGATATAATTTTTTTTATTTTTTTCATGTTTTAGAACATATATGAATAAATTTTTCCGTAAAATACTTGTCATTTTATAGGTAATATAATTTAATTATGAAATAATATAAGAAAATCATGATATGAAGCATACATGTCTTCTTTTAATTTATATTTGGAATTACTTCTCAACAAATACCGCTAACATTTATCTTTTTTGATACAAGTATATCATCTAAGTTTTTTATTTTATAAAAATACCACCACAAACTTTATGATTTCTTTGAAACCACTACCATTTATATAATACTCAAGTTTAACTGAAACGTTAGTAGGTCCCACGTAAAAAGTATTTAAAACAAGAAGTCACTACAATGAAAAGGAAAAATTAACACAATTTGCCTTCAATTGAATAATATAATATTGCATGATTTCACCCACAAATTCTGATTAAGCTTCAATTGAATAGAATAAAAACCCTAGAAAGATGAAATTTTGGGAGACAATTGAGGATTGAGGAGGGATTTTGGTTATATAGAGATTGTAAAATCGGAGGGAAATCGTGCAATATAAGGTGTTGGGAAATCCAAAATTGATGGCTCAGTTAAGGGAGTTAACCTTGGGTGTTAAATGGTAGTGAGTTTACAGAAGTCCTAACGTTTGTGGTAGATTTATAAAATAAAAAACTTAGGTGGTAGTTATATATATATATATATATATATATATATATAAAGTTAGTGGTAGTTGTTGAAAAATTTTCTTTTATATTTTTCTAGAGGGGGCATATGTATGTGCCTGCTTATAATGTAAAATATTAGCTTTGTAGCAGAATTGATATAACATTTTTTATCCTTAATTTTGAAAAGTTGATTAAAGGTATGTTATTGTAAAAAAATTATGAATAAGTAGTTGCTAAAACAATGAAATCCTTGTAAAAAAAGGGTCAATGGAATCAGTAGAAGACACCTGTATATAAAAACGGGAAAACAATAAACCTCAATGTGCCATTTGTACATTGCCTTTTATTTTAGTAGTACTTAAGTCAGAATAGATAAAATAGAATAGATGGATATATATTAGTTTTAATAGATATATAATTTGAATTTTATTTATTTATTAATTAGTGTATTAATTATGATATTAAATAGAGAAATAAAGTAGAATTGTGAGATTAGGAGGGAAAAATAGAAGGTGGGAGGAAAATAGTGGTAAGAGTTTTAGTAGTATAGATAGATGAGTTTTGGATTGGAAAATTCTTTAAGAATAAATCAGGTTAATTCTAATTTTAGATAAGGAAAAGAAAAATATTGGAAAAATTAGTGTTTAAATTTGAACAAGTTACATGGTAAATTTTAATGACATTATTTGGATATAATATGGGGAATTATTGCTTAATATTACACTATTTTTTTTTTCCAAAAAGAATAGTACACTAGTTAGTTTTATTTTTTTTTGTAGAAGTTACTACTTTTTATAGGGATTACATTACTATTTTTTTCAGGGTTTATTCTAAAAAAATTATTTCTAGGGGTTACCAAGTGTGAATTAAAAGGTTAGTCATTAGTGTGTATGAGTCAGGGGGGTTATTAAGTGTGAGTGGGCTTATTACTTATTAGTATGTATGATGATATAGTGGGGTTACTAAATGTGATTGAGTGTTGTGCCTAAGTATGAGTGAGTGGGGTTACTAGGGTTGAATCACTGGGGTTACTAAGCTTGAGTTAGGGGAGCTACCAAGTATGATTTGGTGAAGTTGCTAACACTGAGTTAGTGAGATTATTAAGTGTGAGTCATTGGGTTACTAGTATGGTATGGAGGGGTTACTAACTCTAAATTAGTAGAGTTACTAAGAGTAAATTAGTGAAGAATGTAAATCAGTGGGGTTACTATTAAATTTTAGAGGGGTTATTAATTCTAAGTTAGTGGGGTTAATATGTGTGAGTCAGTGAAATTACTAGACTTGAGTCAATGAGGTTACTAAGGGTAAGTGAGGTTACTAAATATGAGTTAGTGAAGTTACTAAGTGTTAGTCAGTGGGGTTACTAATATGTTATGGAGAACTTTGAGTGAATGAAAGTTACTAAGAGTGAGTCGGTGGAGTTACAAAGTGTAAATTAGTGGGTTTACTATTATTGTTTAAAGTGTTACTAACTTTGAGTTAATGGGGTTACTAGGGCTGAATCAGAGGGGTTACTACACATGAGTTAGTGGAGTTACCACGTGTGATTTAATGGGGTTACTAACTTTGAGTTAGTGAGATAATTAAGTAAGAGTCAGTAGGTTACTAGTATGGTATAGAGGGGTTATTAACTCTAAATGAGTGGAGTTACTTTTTGTAGGTCATTGAAGTTACTAAGTGTAAATCAATGAAGTTACTATTATATTTAAGAGGGGTTAATAATTTTGAGTCAGTGGGGTTACTATGTGTGAGTTAATGGGTTACTATGTGTGAGTTAGTGGTGTTATCAACCGCGAGTTAATAGGGTTAATAATTTTGAGAAAGTGGGGTTACACTTACAGTCAATAAGTAAACCCACTAACTTACAGTCTTACATAATCCCACTAACTTACAGTCTTACATAATCCCACTTATTGAGAAGGTATTGAGACAGTCAATAATTTTGAGAAAGTGGGGTTACTATTATGTAAGACTGTAAGTTAATAAGGTTCAACCAAGTGTAAGACTGTAAGTTAGTGGGTTTACTTATTGAGAAGGTATTGTGTCAGAATATTACGATTACTAAGTGTAAACCAGTGGGATTACTAAGTGTAAGATTGTAAGTTACTAAGTGTGGTATAGAGGGGTTACTAAGTGTAAATCAGCGGGATTACTATTACGATTTAGTGGGGTTACTAACTCTGAGTCAACGAGGTTACTAAGTGTGAGTTTATAGGGTTACTAAGGCTGAATCAGTTGGGTTACTAGACTTGAGTCAGTGGGGTTACTAGGTCTGAGTTAGTGGGGTTACTAAGTGTGGGATGAAGAGGTTACTAAGTGTAAATCAGCGGGGTTACTATTATGGTTTAGAGGTGTTACTAACTTTGACTCAGTGGGGGGTTACTAAGTGTGAGTCTGTAGGGTTACTAGGGCTGAATAAGTGGGGTTACTAGGCTTGAGTCAGTGGAGTTACTAGGATTGTTTCAGTGGGGTTAGCACGTGTGAGTCAGTAAAGTTACCAAGTATGAGTCAGTTACTATGTTTTAATGGGTACGATTACTGATTAATTCTATAGTTTTACTAAATTAATTATGTGCGGTTATTAAATAATTATATTTGGTGACCAAATATTTATATTGGTTTACTAAGCATGTTTATATTTGTCAAAATAATAATAATAAGTGTGTTTATAAGATGTTACCAAGTATTTATATTGGTTTATTAAGTATTTTCATTGGGGGTTATTAATTATTTTTTGTGGGTTAATAAATATTTTAAAATAAGTTAAATTTTTTTATTATAAAATTGTCTCAATATGGGTCTCTATTTGTAGAGAATAAAAAAATATAAATTTTGGTATATTTATTTCATTTTTTGAAGTTGTATTTTTTGTAATATATACATTTGAAAAAAATTATTTTCTCTCTCTGATATAATTGGGTTAAATGTGTGTAAAGAAACTCATACTCACATTTGCTTATAACTTGAAAAGAACGTGTGTTACTCACTTTGTTTTTTATTGACTAAATAAACGCGCGTTATTTGTATTATGACTGACATGTGTCACATTCCAAATTTATTCAATACCATTACCATTACCATTACCATTACCGTGGCCACACAATACCATTACCATGTGGCTGGCCACATGCAAGACCTACTCAATTTATTCAATTAATTATAATTGTGGATGAATTTTGGTAAATTAATTATAATTATGGATAATATAGAAGTTATGGTATTTTGGTAAGTTTATAATTTTATCTTTGTGTGTAGGTAAATGTGTTGTAGCTATTATGTGTATTTAGTTTGTGCATAATCACATAGATTTTAATGTGGACACATGATCACAATAAAATGCATGTATATAGGAAAATGTGTTACGTCTACTATGTGTATTGGTGACTGTACTGTGCTATAGCCGTTATGTGTCATTAAATACGTAATTATATATCACTTGTGATTTGTTGGATTTTTTTTTTTTTTTTTGTTTTTTGTTTTTTTTCCCCTAATTTTGGTGCACAAGATGGGAGCAAACCACAAAAATTGGATAGTGATATAGGCATTCCCTTACTACTTATTACATTCCAAATTTATCTACTTTTTCTCAATTGAAAAAATAAATAAATTGAAGTGTATTTATCATTTTTCCCAAAAAATGTGAATGAAATTCGATATATACCAAATTTATAGAAAATTGGGGTTTTATTGATTTTGATGTTTCTATTATTTATTTATTAATTAACTATAGGATATTATAGATTGATGATATTATAAATAGATAGGAATTATAGACAGATTTTTTTTCCATCATGAACAATTGTAAACTTGTAGTACTTAGGTTTGTAAGATAGTTTTTTTAAGTACGTACTATTTGGTTATAGTATAGATTTTTGTGTCGTATTTGAGTGCAGTATGAATTTTTCTTAATTTTTTTGGATTGAAACCAACAATACCCGAAAAAACTACTTTTACAAGTAATCAATAATCAATAATTAATAATGACCCGCGATCTCTAAAATCCTAAATCCGTCACTGATTTTCTATGAGCATTTTCCTTTTCTATGGACTTGATGGCTTAATTTGGTTAATTTTGGAGGTTGATCATTAAAGATTTTGATATATAGTATGAGATTATTGATTACTAATATTTATCAATAGAAAGATCACACGAAATACATAACTAAATTAAAAGTTTAATCGTAAAACAACTTTTACATATATATATATATATATATATATATATATATATATATATATATTTTACTTTTGTACAACTAATGATGTGTAAAGGTCCTACTCAAATCAACACCCATCTATAATAGAAAATAGCTGAGTAGCTATGAATTTGTTTTTTTTTTTTTTTATTTTTTTATTTATAAAAAATAATCATTTGGATATGTACATGTACTAGGTTTTTTTTTATTTTTTTATAATTAATCATTTTTAGACATTTTACACAATTTTAGTTATTTAATATTTCGGATTAGTCATAATTAAGTTTGGGCAACTCAATAGAAAGGAAGATATAGTTTCGTCAATTGATAAGTTTAGGCAGTGGCGGAGTTGCATTCTAGTGATCGGTGTCCTTTCACTCCATTTGAACTCGAAAGTTGAAAAGTTTCACTTATAAAATTTAGATTATCCAATTTCAATTTTTTTTCCTATAACTTTAATTAGTTGAACCTTAAATAATTTTGACCTCAATAGATAATTTTTCAGGATTTGCCACTGAGCCCAGTGTTCAATCCCAACATTAAATGGTAAGAGGAAGTGCAAGCTTGTCCAGCCCTTGGGCTTATAAAGTGGATTTGCATGTTTCTCCTCTTTAATTTCTCCAATATTGAACACTCAGAACAGGGTTCAAACCAGCCTTTGATTGAGAGATGTTGTACTATCCATCCAGTTACATATAGAGCTACGTGTACAAACAGTTTTAAATGTTGTTTTAGTACATTAACAACCATAAAATCGGTTTTTTCTTTTTATTTAGTCAACGGTGGTTACCTGAAAAAATTAACTATAGTTAACCTAAGTATGTTTATGGTCTAATTAGTGGTATTTAATGGCCTGAAACAGCCTTT
The DNA here is from genome assembly GCA_951394345.1 of Salicornia ramosissima. Classification (NCBI taxonomy): domain Eukaryota; kingdom Viridiplantae; phylum Streptophyta; class Magnoliopsida; order Caryophyllales; family Amaranthaceae; genus Salicornia; species Salicornia ramosissima. Next base: position 3,544,135 of record OX596240.1, on the reverse strand, counting down.
AAAAGTGGTTATTGAATTTCATTTTCTATTTAGGTATACCACTGAGATTTTTTAAAACTTAGGTATACTAGTGGGAATATGCAAATTTTCAAGTATACCAATGGGAATAATCCTTTTTTTTTTTCCCATATTGCTCATTGTATAAACATATATGGGTTGGGCATATATATATACACCCAGGTATAGAATATAAATTCTGTTTGATTGAAAACAACTAATAATATATATAATCAATAATCATTATTATTCAATTCAATTCAATTCAATTCCCTTACTTGAAATCAAAGTACATACCTCACTCTAATTAATCCCATTGAACTAGCTAGCCAAGCTAAGTAAAGAAACAATAATAGCTAAAGCAACCTTACAAAGCTCATCTACAGATTTATTATCAGAAGATATAGGAGACTTAACTGGTTTCTTAAAACTCCCTTCACAAGACTCAACATTTATTGATACAACTTTCAATGAATCTTGAGCATACTCGTAGTCTTTAGCAAACAAACCATCTTCGGTAGCCATAAGCCAATACGTGACAATTTGATTGTATTGCTCGTTACACTTCATAAGAAGCTTTTTCGTCGTTTGGTCTAATTTTGAATAATCTTCTAATAAACCCAATATATGATTATTTGCATCAATTGCAATGTCATTGACATGTTGTAATATGATTAGGGCTAAATCGGTTTGATCCTTTGCGTCGCGTGTTCGACGATCCGATTTTAATGTCGAAACACATAGGTTGTTATTTGGTGTTTTACGACATGTCTCGGTCATCAAACTTGTGTTTTCACCACTTACTAATGTTATAATAAGATGGGCTACAAAGCTTAGGAAAACTATGGCTTCCCCCATTAATTATTTGTATGTATGAATTGAAATAAATAAAAATAATGTATGTGAAATAAATATATAATTATTCCTTCCTCTTCCTTCTTATATAATTACTATAGTTTTAAGATATCAATTAACTTTCATAATTAATACAATATCATCATATATAATGAAAGATATAATTAATAATAACCAACTTAATGCTTTCCTAACAAGTGCATGTACCAGTCAAAATATTGCAATTATAAAATCGAACACCAATAAATCAATAATAATTAAAGTTATAAATACATTGTACGTGAAAAATTATATCAATATGGTGTCTATTTGTAGATCAAAGAATTTAAAATAAAAAAAAATATTGGTTTTTGGTATTTTATTTATTTGAATTATATATTTTTAATATTTTAATTTTTAAAAAATACAAAAACTTTCCTTTTAGTTAATATTGATATAATTTTACTATTTAGAATGTTTTAAAGGGTGTATTAGACTTATCAAGGGGGACACCATAGCTCCCCATAATATTTTATTAATTATGGAAGTTAATTAAGTTTGGGGGAACACATTATTTTATTATGGAAGTTAATTGATATCTTAAAAATATAGTAATTATATATATATATATTTTTTTTTGAATGGAAAAATATAGTAATTATATAAGAAGGAAGGAATAAATGAATAATTATATCTTTCATTGTATTTGATGCTTGTGCTATACATCAGGAATTATTCAACGTGTGTCATAATTTCTTGTCTTATTTTGGTATTTTTGCTTTTGTTTAAATCCCGAAATCAAATCAAATAACTACGGATTTATTTTTCCCTTAAATAGTTGATTTGGATTTTATGGTTCAAAATTTTATCTACTACCTCCGTAACACAATACTTCTAACAAATATTTTTTTTTACGATATTTAGTATAAAAGTTATCCATGTGTTGTTTTTTTTTTTTTTTTTTAAAAAAAAAAAAAAACTTTACTTTTGTTGTGGCTCAATTAATTATTCATTTTTCATTCTATCTCTCTTCTTAAATCCATTTTGCCTAAAAGTCTGTGCCAACTACTTATGTAGCGAGTATTGCGATACGAAGGTAGTATTTTATTTGTACACATGCAAAATCTCCAAAATTATCCTTGCCAAAGAAGATATATATGGTCCTATAATATCCTAGCTCTTTGCGACTTTGTAGAATTAAGGCGGTAATCTTGTTGTTATTAAAATCTCTATATCCAACTTAAGAAATATATCTTTTTTTTTGTGTTAAAGAGGGCCTAAGCCCAGAAAGAAATTGGAAAAAACACTTAAGAAATACTTCCTCTATTTATTTTTTTAATTTACTCACTTCACTTTGTGAAGATTAATATCTTTAATTGTGTGTTTGTAAAAATTATAAAAACTAAATATTACAAAACTACATGTTCAAACAAATCCAACGAGACTAAACATGCATGAATGTTTTATCTTATGTATAAATCACAAATGATAGTCACAGTATACTTGTGAATAGTGACAAAGTCAAACTGAGTAAACTAAAAAAACAGAGGTTGTATATCCTACTTCTAATTATTGCATGAGTTCTCATTTTGAACGTTATGAAAAGTAATTTTATTTGATGTTAGTGTGGAAAAATGAAATCAAAGCAATGGGTTAGGTTATACTTGGCCCTTAAGGGTATACATAAGAATTAAGCAAATTTTATAAACACGTAATTTTTTTGCATTTTATGAAAAAAGCATGAGTAATGAGGTGTATGTGTAAAAATTTAGAATTTTTTTATGACAAAAGCATATAGATAAAAATTTACTTGTAAAATTTAATGATAAAAGCATAATGAATTAAGTAAAAAATTACTTGTAAAATTTTATAAACTTGTAAAATTTTTATGCATAATGAGGTACTCAATTTTTCTCAAACTTTCATTTTTCATTCAATTATTTTAAAGGTTTCATTGTATGTTTCATTATGTTGCATTCATTGATATATATGTCTATATCTTGATCATTGAACCACCCCATTTGGTCTCTAGACTTTCTTCTATGATCTCATGACTGAGAAGAAGACATAAATAGAGAAAAATGAGATATCATAATTTTTTTTTTGACAAGTAATTAATTATTTGTATAAGTAAAGTATCTATTAGAAAATTGATACTTTTGTTAACTTTATATGCATTTAGCTATAAGAAAAATGAGATATCATACTTTTGTTATATCATATGCTAACTACACACCCATTGATGTATAACTTTAGCATCCATGTATGCATCCAAAAGTATTACCAATTGAGAGGGTACAATGTTTGGTATGGAATTTTTATGGTATAGGCACAGATTGAACTCACCATATCCGATTATCCGTTACAAAGTTGTTTGGTCAAAGTGCAAGGTAACAATAATTACCATTTTTTGGGTAACAGTTTTTGTTACTTTAATTTGTTACTGGTTTCAAACTTGCGGTAATAAATGAAAATTTATTTTCCCTTCAATTCAACCTCAGCTACAATTCGATTGGCGAAACACAATTTAACAAAATTCAATTTGATTGCTGAAAATCGATTTTGATAAAACATAATTCAATTGCAAGCCCAGCTACACAACAAAAATCAATTCGATTCGCCAATTTAACAAAATACAATCGAATCGCCCACAACTCCACATGTATCAAATACAAATAAAATTGAAAACAAAATCAGAACTTGCTGTATATATAATTTGAATGTAATGAACAATTATATATTTATTTCAATAGAGAGAGATAGATCAAAATTACATTCACAAACTAAAAAATTTAGATGGTAGAGGGCCAGGGGAGGGGTGAAAATGTATGTATTTTAAGATATCATAAGCAACCTTACATATATCATTCATTGCATTGATATTAACCAATACAGGAGACCTTATAATTACTAGAACCCCAAAGAAATCTTGACAAGATTTGGCACTTTTTTGCACAACATCCATGGCATGTTGAGCAAAGCTATAGTGTTTTTGGGAGAAATTAATAATAGCAAACATAAGCCCTAACTTTATATCTGTGTTGTAAATATCTTTGCAGTTGATAAGTTCTTGCCTCCATATTTTTCCATTATTGCTATTATTGTTAATGGGTTTCAAGATGTGATTTCGAGTTCGAGTTGCTGTGGCATTGACGTGGAGCAACAAGATGGAGGCTAGCTAGATCGATCCCATCTTTCGCCGATTGTGTTTGAGGATCTGAGGTTAATGTGGAAACACAAAGGTTGTGATTTGGTGTTTGGTTGCACAAATGGGTGATCATGGTTGTAGTTTCTGTATCTACTAGGATTGTAAGGTGGGTTACAATGGTTATTAGGAAAATCATGGCTTGATGGCTGATTCCTTGCATTTTTCTTCAAATTTTTAGAGCTAGATGATGAATGAATGAATGTGTAGTGAATAAATAATGCTTACCTTACTCTTATATATATATATATATATATATAAAAGACTTAGACTTCGCTGAAAACTAAAAACTTTCATCTAAGACCATCAGATTTAGATCAACAGCTGAGATTGATTTAATAAAAAATAAGCAGTTAATAGGTACATACATATTTAATTTAAAGGGTACATATTAAATCTAGGGATTGCATATTAAAATCATGTAGATTTATATAACTCTAAGGGTTGATAATGGTGATAATAATATCACCTTATTCTAGCAGAGAAAACAAAGAACAGATGTTTTGGAATGTAATATTTGTATTTCTGTGTATAAAAAGAGGCAGCAACATTTACACTATACATATATATATATACATATATACATATATATACATACATATATACATATATATACATACATATATATATGTATATATGTATACATATATATGTATATATGTATATATATATATGTATATATATATATATATATACAAACACCAATGATGACACATTCTAACCTAAGGCAAAAAGGAAATGTACAATCATGAGATCAACATTGGATCAATAACCAAGCCCACCAAAGGCTGCCTACTGTACAAAGGAAAAGGACAAAAAGAACTAATGTACCTAGCAGCATCATTAGCCCAATAAAAGAAGCAACAGCCCTTGTCATTGGGCTGGCTTACTTCTACACTCCCCCTCAAACTGGGAGGGAGGTTGTTGAGCTCCCAATTTGTGCAGCAAAGTTTGATGTTGTGCCACACTTAAGCCTTTTGTAAGAATGTCAGCCAACTGTTGTTTAGTGTGGACATAAACAGGTTTAATGGCACCTGAATTCACTTTGTCTCGAACAAAGTGACAATCTACTTCAACATGTTTTGTTCTTTCATGATGAATAGGGTTGACTGCTATAGAAAGTGCAGCTTGATTGTCACATTTAAGAACTATGTGCAGACATTGAAGCCCCAGGTCTTTGAGAAGTTGTGTGAGCCAAGTGACCTCACAAGTTGCTAGAGCCATTGCTCTATACTCTGCCTCTGTTGTAGATCTGGCTACAACTGGTTGTTTCTTTGTTTTCCAAGAAATGGGAGAATCTCCAAGCAATATACAGAAACCAACTGTAGATTTCTTTGGAATAGGGCAACTAGCCCAGTCACTATCTGCATATGCAGTTAGAAGAGCTGAACTTCTTGTAGCCAGAAGTATGCCTTGACTAGGTGAACCAGCCAAGTACCTAAGAATTCTTTTTGCAACTTGCATGTGTATATTGGTTGGCCTTTGCATAAACTGACTCAAAGTGTGAACTGAGAAGGAGATGTCTGGTCTGGTGATGGTCAAATAAATGAGCTTGCCAATGAGATGTTGATATGCACAAGGATTTTCCAAAGGCACTCCTTGATCATGAGTGAGTTTGCAGTGAGTATCATAGGGTAATTTCAGAGGTTTAACATGCTGCATTTTGTGTTCAGCCAACAGATCATGAGTATACTTTCTTTGAGAAATGAAAACACCATCAGAATTTCTTGTTACCTCAATTCCCAAGAAATAATTCCGAATTCCTAAGTCCTTCATGTTGAATTGTTAATGTAGAAATTTCTTTGTCTGCACAATCATGTCTTCATCATTTCCTGCTATGAGCAAATCATCAACATATACAAGTATGATGACAAACCTTCTGAAATTTCTTTTGACAAACAAAGAGTAATCAACTTTAGATTGGGCAAATCCATCTCTTAGCAGGGCACCTGGCAATTTGCTAAACCAATTTCTTGGTGCTTGTTTCAATCCATACAAGGATTTGTGAAGTTTGAGAACCTTTGATGGATTTTGTGTTGAGAATTCATACTCCCCCTGTCCCTTAACTATGGGAACATTTGGGCCAGCATACCCTGCAGGAAGCTTTAGATAGACATCCTCCAACAGCTCCCTATGAAGAAAAGCATTTTTGACGTCCATTTGATATAGATGCCAACCTTGTATAGCTGCAACAGCAAGAACAACCCTTACAGTAGTCATTTTTGCCACTGGGGCAAAGGTTTGATAAAAATCAACACCTTCCTTTTACAACCCAAGACCACTAGCCTTGCTTTTTCTCTATCAACATTCCCATCTGACTTGAATTTTTTTTCTTTATACCCATTCTGTTCCAATTGGTCTTTTACCATGTGGCAAATCAGTAAGACTCCAGGTATTGTTGGCTTCAAGAGCTGCCAATTCTTGACTCATTGCTTGCACCCACTTTTCATCTTGAATAACACTTCTGAAGTTAACAGGATGATGAGTATTGATGGCATTGAAAACCATGGCTTCAAACTCACTTAACAATTCTAAGTTGGCAACATTTGCAGCTTTCATGTATTGCACATTATTGCTGAGCTTGACTGTAGACACATAGTCCTGCAGCTACCCAGGAGGCCTTCTTTGCCTAGCAGATTTTCTCAACATCTCTGGACTTGCAGTTTGATTTTCATCATTCTGCACTGCATTTTCTTCTTCATTTTGTGTTTCAGCCTGCACATCATCTAGAGTATGATCTGCAGTTTCTTCTTCATCCAATGTTTCTTCAGATTCTTCAGCTTCCTGAGCATTACCTTCAATAGGTGATGCTTCACAACATGTTGTTGTTGCATCAAGGCTGTCATCTGTACTTTCAGAATTTTTCATTGATCACATTTAAGTTAACTGGCAGAGGTTTTAAACAATTTTTATCAGGATGGTTGCAGGGAAAGACATGTTCACAAAAGTTCACATCTCTTGACACAAACAATTCTCTTGTTCTTATATTCAAGAGCTTGTATCCTTTCTGACTTCTGGATATCCCATGAAGATGCAAGGAGTTCCTCTGGATTTGAACTTATCCCCATCTCTGTGAGAGTTACTTGCAAATGCCAAGCAGCCAAAGACCATGAGATTGCAATACTTTGGTGGTTCACCAAAGAGCTTTTCATAAGGTGACTTGTTTCCAAGTATTCTTGTTGGCATTCTATTGATCAAATGCACAGTTGTGAGAATAAAATGTCCCCAGTATTTCACTGGTAGACCATATTGAAGCTTCAAGGCCATTGCCACTTCAAGAAGGTGTCTGTGTTTTCTTTCAGCCCTACCATTTTGCTGGGGTGTGTTAACACAACTAGTTTCATGGGCAATCCCATGATTCATGAGAAGCTCTCTACACTTTCCATAAATGATCTCCCTTGCATTGTCTGATCTAACTCTCTTAGCCTTAGAATCAAATTGAGTTTTTACAAGCTCAATGTAATTTTTTAAAGCATTCACAACATCACTTTTCTGTTTTAACATGTAAATCTATGTTGTTCTACTCCAATCATCAACTATGGTTAAGAAATAAGCATGTCCCTGCACAGTTTTGACCCTATAGGGTCCTCAAATATCAAAATGAACAAGAGCAAAAGGAGACTTTGCATAAGATTCACTCACATTAAAAGGCAACTTAGAGAATTTTGCCATATGGCAAATTACACACGCATCATCATGACCAGAAGAGTTCTCAAAATTACAGTTCAAAAATTTCATTTTACTTAGTGGCAAATGGCCCAATCTATTGTGCTAAATTACATAATCATTCTTCTTTTGACTGCAACTTCTTTCAGCATGATTTCCACCACTGCATCCTGCATTCTTTTCAAAATTATTTCTGCCATCTACATTCTTCTCTTTACTCAGCAAACACTTCAAACTCTTTAACTTCTCACAATCAATATTCACCAGGTAGTATATTCCTCTCACAGCCTTCCCACATGCTTTAATAGTCTTTGATTGACAATCCTGAATAATATAAACATTAGAGGAGAATACTGCCTCACATCTTTCATCATTCATCAACTTATTCACAGAGAGCAAATTATGCTCAAAATCTGGTACAAAAGCTACACCCCTGAGCATCACAGAGTTTTCAAGTTTTACTTCACCAATGCACTCAACTGGTCAGATTTTCCCATTTGACAATCTGATTTTAGACTGATCCTTTGGTTTTCTAATGTTTATCACCAAATTTTTATTGCAAGTCATATGATCAGATGCTCCAGAATCTATTATCCATTCATTCACATACTTATCTAAATTCTTACACACAGCCATACCTGAAAATGGTGTATCCATCATGTCATCTTCATCTGCTTTAATTTGTATTTCTTTGTTCCAGAGGAGTTGGGCAACAATCTCAGAAGTTGTTCCACTTGTTTTGGAGTCAAAGAAGTTTCTCCTTTGCCCTCATCATGCTCATTTGCAGCAGAAGCAGCAATTCCACCTCCTTGCCCTCTTGACTTGAACTGCCTTCTATCTCCTCCAACGTCTCTTCTATTGTTCCTGGGATTGTTCCTTGCCAAGGGATGACATCTTGGATATCCTATCACAGTCCAACATCTTTCAGAGCTGTGATTCTTCTTTCCACAAGCTTTGTATTCTTCTTCCCACTTGTTTTTTCCCACACTGCTTGCAAGTCCTCCACCATCCTTCACAGTCCTAGAGTTCATAGCAGAGCCCTCTATTTCTGCACTTGTCTCTCCAATCACCTCTCTTTGAGCTTCTTCTTGCTGAAGTGAAGCACAGACTGATTCAACAGTAGGCAAAGGTCTTGCAGTAACAGTTGTGACCTCTGAGCAGAGTAATCTTCATCCAAACCATTTAGAAATTGAAAAAGATGTTGTTTTTCTTGTTGTTGCTTCATTGCTTTCATATATGCAGCAACATCTGGAGTGATATTCTGAATAGGTGGAAGGTCATTCAGATTAGCAATTTCTTCCCAGAGACTACAAAGCTTGGTGTAGCATTCAAATATCTTCCTTCCCTTCTGTTTAGTGTCATACAGCATCTTGTTCAGTTTGTATTCTAAAGACCCATTACTTACAGTGAATCTTTTCTCCAAATGGACCCAAATCTCTCTTGTTGAGCTGAAATAAATCACTGAGCTTTTGATGCTTTCACTCATGTTAAAGTGAAGCCATGAAATCACTATGCTGTTGCAAACGTCCCATGCCTGCTTGAGCTTTGCATCATCTTCGCTTCTGACCACCTCTCATGTTACAAATCCAATCTTTCTCTTTGATGTGAGTGCGAGTTCCATAGAGCATTTCCATGGCTTGTAGTTGCTGATTCCAGTCAGCTTCTCAGAGAGCACAAGGTTTCCTTCACTTGGGTGTAAATACAGGGGGTTGGTGATGTCAATATGATTGCTTCCTCCATCTTCTTCCCAGCCATATCTGCTTTGATTATCTTCGTCTTCCTTGCTTTGAGCTAACGAGGCTCTGATACCATGTAGAGTTATATAACTCTAAGGATTAATAATGGTGATAATTGTAATACCCCGAAATTTAGGGCCAGAAAATTTCGCGGTTATTAATATTATTTTTTAATTCTAAGTCCAAAAGGCCCATTATTTTTGGACTGTTTTATTTTTATTTTCTATCCTTTATTCTAAATTGGGCCAATGACCCAATTTCTTCCTTTTCTTGGTCTTGGCCGGTTCCCCACATTTTTTTTGGGCCAAGTTTATGTTGCTTCTAATTAATTTATTTGGTTAATTAGATTAAATTAATTAAAAATTATATTTTTAAAATTCCTAAAACTTAGTCTAAGATTAGCTAAGTTTTCCTAATTTTTGGGCTTCCTTTTCACGGCACCCTTTAGTAATTTTTAGGGTTTCTTTTCTTCTTTTTCTATAAATAGAACATATTCCACTCATTTTGTTCCTAATTGCTATTGTCTCATAAACCCCAAAAAAAATCTTGTTCTCCTCCTTTCCTTCCAAAAAAAAGCCGAGCCGAACTAAATTTCACCAAAGAGTGAAATATTTGTCTTGGAAATTTTAGCGTATCGAGGTAACTACGCTATCTTGTTTAATTTTGGTACAAGTTTTACACATAGTAAATTAGGATTAAAAACATGAAAATTGTAAAAGAATTAGTATCATGATTAGGTTTAGATTATTTCGAACCTTATGGATTTTATGGATATGATATTTCTTGATTTTAGTATGAATCTTTATTATTTTAAGGTGATCTATGCATAAATCAATTTATTTATTTATGTATTTTGTATGAATAATTGCATGAATATTTTTGTTCTTGTTGTTCTAATTTGTCAAGTGACTTAGAATAATTTTAGGAGCTTCTTTACTGTTTGATCTTTAATCAAGATTTATTTCATGGCGAAATTCGTCCTTCTCTTGCTTGAAATAATTTAATCTCTTAAACCGGTAAAACTGTCCAGATTTAGTTTACGAATTTATTAATATACTTAATCAATTTGTATGGCTACGAAATTTTAGGTAGAAGTCTGTAATAGTGTTTTACAACTTGTGTTAAATTTTCGTAATTTTTAAAGATCGTTTGCTATGGAAGAAAAATCTGAAACTGATTTCAGCCTAATCTGATTTGTTAGTTATAAAATCCCTTGAAAATAGTAAATGACCTTACTTTTGGACGAAAATTATGCACGTTAAACCTTGAACCTATATTTAACTTTCATTAAAATTCCAGATTAATCGAGACCTTTAAAGGGTCGTTCTTAATTTAATTCTTTAAAAATCAGATTGTGTAAAATAGTGTAATTAAATTATTAAAACATGTTATTTTGAATTCTTGAATTCAATCTTGATCTTGTTTGAACCCTATGATAGCCGTGTGGTGGGATGTAAATAAAGGAATGATTTTGATCTTGTTTTAATCCATGTTTTATGATTTAATGTTTAAAGTAAATTAAATTGTTTATTATTAAGTTTATTTGATCAATTGTTGTTAATTGTATTCAATTGATTAAAAGTATAATTTTGGTATTTTTATTCAAGAGTGTCGAATGGCTTGTTGTGATAAAAATAGGATTTTTATCATATTTTGAGTAATATATGTTGTTAATTGTTAAATTGTTTATATGATTGTTAATGAGCTGATCTGATTATTATGTTATAATTAAAGAAATGTCGAGTGGCCTTTTTATTTTGATCAACTTTAGTTTATTTTGGGACTTATAATAATATTGGGATAATTTTAGGAATTATTATTATTATTATTATTTATTACTTATTATTATTATTATTATTATTATTATTATAAGTAAGGAAGTCAGTAGGGATAAGTTACAATAAGGAATTGAGGATGATAAAACCTTAAAAGGGAAAGAAAGGAAACAGACTAAAAGGAATTTGAATTGTTTCGATCTCTGGCTAGGAAAGACTTGGTATTTAAGGTGGCCAATATACGTGCCGCACCTCTCTTTCCTGGGACTTCGAACATTTCATTTCCGATTACGACCACCTAGTATTTCCCGATTTAAGAAAGATATAAGATTTGAAGTATAAGATAAGATAAGGACGCCCACCTGATGATACACGAGTCGTCAGACTGGGTTAAGTCGATGCCACTGCCCAATGGGATGGATACACGAGTTCACCCGGGCAGTTCTGGGTCTTAAAATATGTAGTCGTCTAAGTAGTAGTACACGAGCTGCTATTTGGGAGTTATGGCCATAACTTAGGCTTAGTGGTGCACACGGGATCCACTACGGGTTGAATACACGAGTTCACCCCGGCATGTTTTAGGAAAGTTGTGGTGCACACGGGATCCACAACGAGCTATAGTGACCGGTCCGTTAAGAAGTAAAGATGATATGATATGATATGATATGAAATGATATGAAATATTATGATATGATAAGAATATAGGTTAAGATGAATGATATGAGTATGGAATTGATGATAATATGAAGTATATTATGATAATCGAAGGATAAGATGTATGATAGTATAAGATAAGCAGTGTATATGTATGGTATAAGTCTTCCGCTGTATGAGTTTGGTATGTATGTATGTATAATGTAGTTCGTATGTATTTTGTATTGTATACGTATTCTGTACGTATATCTAACCGTGTCTTTGCAGGTATTATTATACATATTGTATACGTACTCTATACGTATTTTTGTATGTAATTCTAACCGTATTTCTGCAGGTATTCTTATACGTATTTGTATACGTATTTTTGTACGTATTTTTATACGTACCTCGTATGAATTTTTGTATAAGATGTACTATGTTTATGTGTGGTTTTCATGTATAATTCTATGATATTATGTGTTTAGCGGTCCCTCAATTAAGCGGGACAGCCTAGTTACTCCCCACTGACGGTGGACCCCCCCTCAGTTTCAGGTGACGATGCAGCAGCTTAGAACGGGCTTCCGATGGTTGGGCTTAAGCGTGGCAGAGTTTAGTTTTATCTTAGTTTTACTAGAGTGATTTAAGACAATATTACTTTATTTTATATATATGATCCCAGCATGTTGGGAAGACAATATTTTCAGTTTATGTAATACTTTTGGGATTATTTTCAGACTTTTAAGATAATAAAAGACGTTTTTATTTTTAAATTTATAATTAATGACTAATTCAATGCTTAAGTAATGATCCGCAAGTCGTTTTCCTTCGTCAAACGACAGCTTAAAAAGTCGAGTCGTTACAATAATAATATCACCTTGTTCTAGCAGAGAAAACAGAGAATAATTTTTTTGGAATGTAATATTTATATTTCTGTGTATGAAAAGAGGCAGCAACATTTACAGTATATATTTATACAAACACCAATGATGACACATTCTAACCTAAGGCAAAAAGGAAATGTACAATCATGACATAAACATTGGATCAATAACAAAGCCCACCAAAGGTTACCTACTGTACAAAGGAAAAGGACAAAAAGAACTAATGTACCTAGCAGCATCATTAGCCCAATAAAAGAAGCAACAGTCCTTGTCATTGGGCTGGCTTACTTCTACAAATCATGTAATACATATCATATTCAAGGGGTACATAGTAAATTTAGGAGTTACATATTAAAGGGTTACATATATATTATACATTTATACTAAAACCATCTCGGCGTCTCGGATATGATGTAGCCTTGAATGGCAAGGAATGTATGAATGATCATCAAAATGTGGAAGAAAATGATCCGCACAACTCGATTTTTACCAAACATTAATTAATAAATAAAGAGAAGAATGTGCTTTATCTAATTTAATTTTGATGTAATCGAGGGAAGTAACAATAGTTTGGGAAAGATTGAGCACTATGGAGGTAAGTGTAAGGAGTCAGAGGCAATAGCTGCAGATAAAGAAGGATTAAATCTAAGTCCTTGATTTAACTGCTCAATGGTTAAGATTATAAGTTTCTAGTTTTTACATTATTCCAATACTTTCTCCGTTCCCAAAAAAAAAAAAAAAAAAACGCAATAAACTTATTTGCACGCATTTTAAGTAAGAGATTTAAAGGTCTAAACGATCAAGTTAATATATGTAATTTTAAGACAAGTAACCTATAACATCATTCTTACTTGTGTTAAAATTATTTTGATTAATTTGCTCATTTACACCCTTAAATCACTTCCTTAAAATGCGTACAAAATAGCTTGTTGCATTTTTATTTTTTTTTTGGAACGGAGAAAGTATATATCATATGGCTATAAAAACAGGTGTTGAGTTTTTTGAATTTAAGAATTTGAATTTTGTGTACGCACAAGTACTTGTGATAAAGTATATGTAGTAGACACAACAACTAAATGAAGACGGGGTGGAGATTGTGATTTTATACCATTTTGTCTAAATTATTATTAATTTGCATTTCGTCTAAATTATTATTAATTGTGATTTTATACCATTTTTATTAAATTTGTCTAAATTATTTTTGCATTTAAAGTTGTGTGATAAGAGAAAGTCAATACTGCAAACAAAAGGGGACGGGTGGAGTAATATTTAATTCGTGTTTTTTTTTAAATTTGCTTACTTTTATTTTTTTTAGTTGGTTTTTTTTTTTAAATGTTTTCAATTTTTTTACTTTACCTAAATATAATACTCTATATTGTTATTCTTCTACATGTTCATTTCTCTTACTTTTGAGTGACTTTACAAAAAAATTGTTGTAAAAAAAAAATCTTTCTGTTTTACTATTCTCTTTCCGCTAATTTTATACACTTTCTTTTTATCAACATTTATTATTTTTTTTTTCCTATTAGTTTGTTGGTATTGATAAATATTCAAGGTGGAAATAAAAAATAAAAATAAAAAGTAGGGAATGCCTCCTCTTAGCTCAATATATAGCTTAAAGTACTCCTTCCGTAATGAATTAATTCCACCCTTTGTTTTTTCACGCATTTTAAGAAAGCGATTTAAGGATGTAAATGAAGAAATTAATTAAAATGGTTTTAGTACAAGCAAAAATGTGATTATGAGTTACTAATATCAAAATTATTTTGATTAATTATTTTGATTATTTTGGCACACATTTTTTAAAAGAGATATAGTATGTAAACGATCAAATTGAGTGAAATAATGTTGGCACCAGTATTGCATAATTTTGTTTTTGTTTGTGTTAAAATTATTTTAATTAATTTTTTCATTTACAAACTTAATTTTTTTTCTTAAAATGTGTGCCAAAAAGGTACGTTGTAAGTAATTTGAAGCAGATGGAATATTACCAAAGACTTTCACATTCATTCTAGCAATTCATTGTACAACACTACTCATGTCATGGGTGTTTGATATGATGGGCTATGGATCAATTTTGATAAGTTCGATTAGCTACAGAAAAGCTTTAATTCAGAAACATGAGCACTTGCTACATATTAGGTGCAACAAATGTTTTATTTTCTATATAACGATGTTACTTCAACACCTTCATTTATTTCAAAAATTGCATGTAGACTCATGTTGTGCTGGACACGACAAGATATTTAAACGCAAAATTTGAGACATTTGATGTGAATGCCTTGGTTTCATTTCCAATTTGCCAGAATTCATGCACAAACACACTACCTTTGATATTGAGGAAAAAAAGAAGAATGTCTGAAATACAAAGAGATCATCTTCAGATCAGGAATGAACATGTAGTGTTAGGGAGAGAAATTGTCTTCTCCCCCAACAATTTATACAAATCTAATTATCTACTGCAACAAACCACAACACAGATAATCCGATGGTGGGTTTCGACCTGTTTGTCTGATATACTCTGCTTGAGCTGCAGTTTTCTCTGCTTGACGCTTTTTCTGGGCTTCAGCAGCTCGTCGTTTTTGTTCTGATTTTTTCTTTGCTATCGCAATCTTCTTCATCATTTTCGACTGAGAATTCGTTCTTAGTCGCTCAACTTTTGCCTGATCATCACATGTATAATAAGACCCAATTAACAACATGCTTAAAAAATTATCTCAATTCACAATCAGCTTAATTCATCACAATGTAACTTAGCTTCCTAACAGATTGCAAATAAAACTTAAACAAAAATAAATAGCAGGCGTGTTCGGTATCACTGTAGTTTTCTGGTTATTGTTTTTTCAAAATCATGTTTTATGTCCTATGATCATTTAAAAATTAGTTAAACTTATTAAAAACATGTTGAATTTGAAAACTGACAACTAAAAAGTGAAAACTACTTTTTCCTGGTTACCTTTTTTGATTTTAGTTTTCAAATTTGAAAACTGGAAACAAAAAACGATACAGAACGGTAAGAGTTTGAATGTTTGATAGATGCATTACCTCTATTTTCCTCAACTCTTCCTCTAATTTGGCTTTTTGATTACTCTCCCACGCTTGTATTTTGATTTCTTCGCGCTTAAACCTGAGAAAACAACATTAGAAGTTACTGGCAGCCCATATTACAGACTAGTAGTTTCTATTTTCAAGGCCTCAACACCCCACAAAATGAAATTAAATTTTGAGAAATCCAAGCAAGAAAGCTAGAAAACCTTGCAGCATGCTTTGATTTTTCAGCCTCTTCCCAAGCAGCAGCCCGTTTCTCAAACTCAATACGTTCGAGTTCTTGAGGATCAGCAACGGGCGAAGGGCATTTATCCTTGTCATCTTTACTAGCCCAGGCAGCTATATTCATCTTTCCAAGCTGAACTCCAAGTGCTACAATTTCTCTTCTTGTCTTTTCCTTCATCTCTTGTTCTGACAACTCCTTATCGCCTTTCTGAGTTGGATGCCTTGCATTGCTATCAGTTGTAGTGTATTCCTCGGGTGTAGTGTTTGGTTCCCCTACTCGAGGAGTTGATGGAACAGAGGATGTGGGACTGCGGTGTGGAGTCATAGACCCATTCGGGGTGGCTGTCCTCGAAGGCTCTTGACTCGTGACTGGTGTCATTTCTGTTCCCATATCCTTCATTGAAATCGCTCTTATACCAAGAGTACCTGAATTAGGGTATGTACTATAAGTTTATGCAAAGGCTCGTTTCAGTTTTCGATGCTTTCCTAATTCGAACATACCACCTTAAACATTGGCTTATTTAGAACATACAACAAGCATATGTAGATGATGATAAATGTTCAACAACATCCATTAACTTCAACATATGCATCTACATTTCATCAATCTCCTTAAAAGCTATATCCTGAGTGTACATATTTGTATCAAATGCAAATGCTGGTTTATAATCATTTAACTACTCAACTTTGTGATCCACACTCAATGTTCATAATGGTAATTGATTTAATCCATCCATCCATCAATCCAGGGGCGAATCTAGGCCACCCCACGCCAAGAAATTTTATATGAATACTTATATACTTTATAATATAATTAGGATTATTGAAATTGTGTTAGATTAGTGTAACTCATTCCATCTTCAAATAAAGGTTAGGTTCAAACCCCATGGCTAGCAATTTTGTTAAAATTGATTTAAGGTTTATTCTGTTTTGCAATTTCATCTAATTCTCAGTAAAAAATTCTGATTACAGCCCGTCTTACACAAAATTCTTAGATTCGCCACTGCATCTATCAATCCATTAAACAAGACATATGTTACTTGGACTAAACTACAAGTGTCAGGCATGACTAGGCTTAGTTTGAGGCGAAATGGAGAGTCAAAGTGAAGCGATTTTTACCTGGAGCCTCATGGGCTGAATTCTTGGCATTGCCAACTTCCCTTAGATCCTTGCTCTGAGGATACAAGTCTACTGTGACATTTGCTGCACTTTGCTGAACAGGAGTTACCTTATCTGAGCTCATATCACCAGTAATAATAGGCTGGCAAAAATCGACACGCTTCATTTCAGGCAATCTAGGATAAGACTTAGAGTCATTCTCAGGAGCCACCCGAACATTATTCAACCCAGTCATGGCCATTCGGGTGCCTCCATTGCCAAGTTGGGTCTTCGGAGTGCTACCATGGCTCGGTTGCTTGCTCATTATCCACTTTTCGGCATCATTCCACTTATACGACGTAGTAGGCCTAGAGAGTGACCTTGCTAAGGATCTTGGAGCCACTCTTTCCCCTTTGTGGAACTCGAAGCTCGATGAGCTAGCATTGCTGTCATAATCAAGATTGTCATCTTCATTGAACTTTAATGGATGAACCGCGCTTGAATTGTTACCCCCTTCACCTCTTGATGAATTTTCTCTTGGAGGATAATGGTTCTGCATTTGCTCACTACTTGAAACTGTTTGGCCACTCAACTGTTGTGCTGATTCATGGCTTAAAGCTGTTACATTTATACAACCAAAATTAACAGATCTTTAAGAGTTTATTTTAGCTCTTACAAAGAGATCAATATTATGGAGGCGACAAGCTTGTTGCAGTGGCTCCAAGCTCACCTTAATAGCCCGTTTGGTAGCCAGTCATAAACGACGGTAACGAGAATGAATTTATATGTAAATTTGAGAAGTAAATCAATATTCATTCCCATGATGGTGCTAGTTTATAGCTTACCTCATATTTATCTAATTTTCTTCAGAAATATCATTCTCATCCAATACCATTGGTAATTAGCGGTAATAGAAAATATAAAGAAAATTAAAGCTTGGGAATGAAAATATATTTTCCATGGATATTATAAGGTTTCATTCTTAAGAAAATTATGCTTTAAGCTCTGTTTACTAGGGCGTAAAACATCTCCTTGTAAAACTGTTTTACTCTATTATCAATTTTACATTGTTTACTCCACAAATTTGCATAAATCATTTTTGGTGAAATATCTCTTACAATCATGGAAAAGAGCATAAAACATCTTCCATTAAAACTATTTTCCTCTATTTTCAATTTTACATTGTCTACTTTACAAAGCAGTGTAAAATCATTTTCCCAAGGTAAAATATCACTTACAAACATGGAAAACCATTTTCCCAAAGGGAAAACTATTTCCCTTTCCTTGCCTCCTTACTTTCCTTTTCATTTTCATTTTCATTCTTTTCCATTATTTTTCTTACATGACAATAAACAACAGAAAACTTATTTTGCAATTGAAAATGTTTTACAACCAAGTAAACAGAGTCTAAATCCACTCTCATTAAAACAATTTACTACCAACAACCAAACGAGCGTAATAGCACTTTACAATAAAAGATCAAAGAAGGTATTTATTCCTATTAATCAAATGCTGTTATAAAAGCAAAACAAGATTTTGCCTTTAAAGGTACTTTATTAAATACAGTATCTTTGTTTGGCAAATCTTGTAACAATTGGAAAGCTGATTACAAATAATCCACAAAGCTAAGAATACTTACAAGCTACAATTAAAATAATTTTAGAATTACAAACATGGTGAATTAAAGCCTTAATTTTGTATTCAAATTAACTTCAATGATTCATAATCATTTCCCCATTTGTTCTGTAATGATGTCAAATCACTTCTGAAAAAAAATAATTGCTCTGTTGTAATAATTCAATTGTAATTATTGCTAAAAGAAGAGGGGGAAAAAATTCAAAATCAACCCAAATGAGAAAAAATGATGAAGATTAATAAAGAAAATGGCATTTTACCTGAATCATACAAATCATCATCATTGGAAGCAAGCAAACTATTGTTTAGAAACTCAGAATCTTCAAGCTTTGAAGGAGAAGTTCTTGAGGAATTACAATTTGACCCTTCTTTCTTCTTTTGTGGAGATAATCCCATTAGCTTTGCTCTCAATTTACTTGGAGATATAAACCCTATCTGCAACATTCAATTTTTATCAATTTTTTTTTAAAACCCAAAAAAAATAAAATAAAATAAAATATTCTGAATTGCATTTTGACTGTAATGATTGAGTCAAAGCTAAACTAATCTAATCTGGGAAAATAAAATCATTTTAATGGGGTTTCTCAAAAAGGAAAGAATATAATATTGGTTGGTCCAATACAAACAACAAAATCTAGCATAAAACAGAACCAAGCTTCAAATATCTAAGATTGATAAATTAAAATTAAAGGGCGGAAAAAAAAAGAGATCAACAAAGAGAAATCTGGGTAATTTTGGTTGATACCTGAGGTTTATCAATTCTTTCGTACTCCATAAATCAAGACTTTGCAAGTTTTTTTTGTTGTGTTTTTTTTGTTTTTTTTTGTTTTTTTTTTGTGTTTTCAAATCTCTCTCTCTGTATTTCTCTGTAATTTGGCAATGTATAGTACTACTGTGACTTTGTGAATTGTGAGTGTGTGGTGTACTATCTGATCTCACCGTAAGAGGGGGAGTGAAACAGAGAAAACACTCCCTTAGAAGAAGAAAAAATTATTGACAGAGGGGAAAAAATTGAAATGGGGTTAAAAAAAATAAATAAATAAAAAAACAGAGAAAGAAGAGGATCTGGGGTGGATTTTGGATGAAGTGTAAGAGAGTGTGGTGTGTGAGAATGTGACGAAACAGAGGAGGGAGGACAGAAGTAGAAAGTGTGAGAGGGAAAGGGCACCTAACCCAATCAGTGTTTTAAGAATGGGGGGTTGCCTTCTTTTGACTGCATTTGTCATCCTTATGACTTCCACCTCCCTATTTATTTTGTGGTCTTGAGAACGGCATATTTTAGTAAAATGAAATGGATATTGTGTTGGAAAAAAAAAAGTTCTGATATACGGGATTATAATTAGAATTGTGATCTTGTGTTCAACGTGTACTAATTGAATTGGTGTTTTACTAAGTTTTTGTAGATGGAAAGTATAGATTTATTTTGTGGGTTATTTCATATGAATATTATGCTAGCATTGCCTGGTGGTTAGAGAAGTGGGTTTGTTATTGATGAAAATAAAATGTTCATTGTACTTGTTGCAATATAAGGGTGTTTTGATGGCTATCAAAGAAAAAGTGGACATGGACAATGTTAATCTTCACTAGAAGAGGAAATTGAATCAAACCAGGATTGAAAAAGGATTATTGTGTCATGACATAAAGGATTGAAAAAAGGATTATCATGAACGGTTGTTTTGAAGCTGATGCTCCACATCACAGGCTAACTTTTAGAAGGAAGACATGAGCTTAGGAGCAGAGCCCCCCTCTCCCAAGAAAAGGAGTGGAAACTCCTACCCTTGGAGAGCCCGCTCCATTGCCTCCACTCCACACAACTTGCATTGATGTTCATTTTTAAAATTTCGTAACTTTTTCGTTATTTGCTAGAAATTAGCATATAACTTGCTTTGGAAAACTTTTGAAGTCTTTTTTTCAACGCTATAAGAAACACCTCAATTCGACTTGTATATCAAAAGCTATATTCAAATTAGGGGAAATGGGTCTTTCCCTTGACCTTCTAACTATTTCCTATTTTTACTTCAACAATCTCTCACTAAAAAAGGATAAGGACAAAGAGAAGGCTAACTTAGGCATAAGAAGAGATTGTTACTTAACACTTGGTTCACATATATGATACTCTCTCCGTCTTTTAAAGATTGCTCCATTTTAACTTTTAGCATTGTTCGTTTGGTAACTTTGACTCTCTATAATTTTATACATGTAAGGAAAAATATAGTCAAATGGAATCTCGTTTGATTCGGCTCAATGTGTACTTTTTTAATATGTAACGATTATAATTTTTTATTATACGTATCTCAAGATATTTTCATTTAAAGATGTGTCTCGGGAGATGAGAAAAAGTAAATAGGACAATTTTTTAGGGACGGAGGGAGTATGTAATAATGCTTAGTAAAGTAAAACAATGACCTACAAGCCCTAAGGGTGGCCTGGTGGGTGAATCTTTAAGCCCTTAGATTCTTTGTTAAATGATGGACCTTATATCTTGTTCGATATCGTTTAAGTTTTCAATTTTTTTTTGTTTCTTTGTTTTTTTTATAACCATATGATATATTTTAGGGATTCAAAAATTAGTTAAATATATTAACATCATTATAATTTTAAAAACTGACAATAATGCAAACCATTTTTATATTTCCTATTTATTGCTTTTAGAAAAGGCTAAATTGGTTGCAACAACACAAAGTATGAGGTAGGTCCAAGAAACAATACGAACTTGTTTGAATGCAGGGAGTAGCACAAACTTGTTTTCTAGGTGCAAGGTATGGCATAAATGATGTCCTCACATGAGTTCACGAATAGACTTGACAATTGGACCGTTCGGATCAGATTCGGATCGAACTATTTCAGTCAATTTACTTTCGGACCACTTTTGGATCGGATCGAACCGTTTCGGATTCGGACCAAGTTCGGACCGATGTACTATTTGGACATGATTGGGTTTCGGATTGAAGTTTTGGACCAAAATTGAATAATGATCATTTCAGGTCGGGGCGTTTCAGATCGGATCATTCTCGGATCAGATCATTTCGGGTCATTCCGATGACAAACATGAAAAATATTCTCAACAAGCTACTGTGTATAAAAGATTCTATAAACAAAAAAGATTTTCTTTGGATCGGACGAGTTCATATTGGGTTGTTTACGGATCAGACATGTTCTAATCGGGTTGTTTTCGGATCGGACGTGTTCGGATTCAGATGATGTTCGGATCGGATTGTGGTTCGGATTGGGACGAGTTTGGATTCGGATGAGCTTCAGATCAGATGAGGTTCGGATCGGATTGTAATTCGGATCCGTATGTACGACCATACTGTTTGGATGAGTTTCAGACTATGTGAGGCTCGGATCGGAATTCGAATCGGGTATTTCGGATCGGATCGGATTTCGGATTGACTTTGCGTCTATTCACAAAGGGATGCGAGATTTTTTTTTTTTTTAGTTCTTTTTTTTTTGGCATATTATTATTGTTTTTATCTCACTTTATTTTCATTTCTTAAAAATATGTTTGCTCACTGTATTATTAAACTCGTGTGACTCTTACTCCCTCATTTCATTTCTTCCATTTTTTCAATCCTTAGTTCATTTCTTTCAAATTTCCAATTGCAGTACACGACATTCAACATTTATTGTATTTCTTGAATATAGGGCTTTTGAATTGGGGAAGAACTGAATTTAGACTAGTTGAATTGAAGTCTAAGTCACGTGACAGAACATGAAGTGATAAAATAATAAAAATATGAAAAATTTCATATGAATAAATTCAACTATTGGAGGTCTTCCAATATTAATCCCAACTATTAGTTATTACAGTATAATCCAAACTTTGGGGGTTGTTTTATAATATTAGTTTATTGACTTAGTTAACCTATTAGAATCAGTCACCAATTCAAAAAATATTCGTTATATTTCCTCTTTCCCTATTTATTGTACTTCACTACATCTTCCTCCCTTTCTACGGAGGAAATTAGAGCCGGTCAAAAGTTAATATGAACTAATATCATAAAACTATCCCCATAGTTTGGATTATAGTGTAATAACCTATAGTTGGGATTAATATTGGAAAACGTCCAATAATTGAGATTATTCATATGAATTTTTCCTAAAAATATGCCCCCCCCCCAAATAAGAGTCAATGAAAAAGGCAAAAGTTTAAATAAAAAAAAATCTTGGATTCTAGTGAGAACTCAGGCGCCAACATAATTTATGCCATACCATGCACATGGCAAACAAGTTTGTGTTGCTCCTTGCCTCTACTCTATAGTTTGTGCTGTTGCGGCCAGTTTAGCCTTTAAAATTAAAAACAAAAAAGTATTGAATGAGCCATTATGAATAGATATACTAATATATAAATTCCACACAAGCACACATGGTAGGAAAAAATCTTTACAATGTTACTCAATGTTCCACCAACTAAAAAACAAAAAAAGAAAGAAATCATTTATTACTAACGTGGGAATTCTATCATCGTCAATTTAAATACCCGAATCAAGTAAACCTAACCAGCCTTATAATGAGTATGAAAATTTGCCAAAAAAACCTTTTAAAATCATGAATTTATTTACAAGAAAAAACCTTATAAAAATTTTCTTACGAGATAAAGCCTTAAAAAAAAATTCTTGAGAAATCAAACCTCACGACTATAATTTGACTTTAATGGCTAATTAACAACTCTAACCATGAGTATCAGTCCTAATTAAATATTTTTTAATAAACATGATTATCTACCCCTAGTAATGCTCAGCTTCCCTCCCCCAGTCCACCCCCATGATTGTTAATCATGGGAATTAAAAAATTTCATTGAAATTTCAACTTACCAAGGGGTCTTAGAGCTTGTTTACTTCAGCTTAAATTCAGTTCAGTTCAGCTCTATTAAGTTCAATTCAGTTCAGCTTTCAATTTGCTTCTCTTATAGAATATTACTTTCAGTTGTATTCAGTTCAGTTCAATTCAGTTTAATTCAGTTCAGTTCAGTTCAGTTCCGCTATATTCAGCTAAAGTTTACGAGCCCTTAGTAAGTTAATTCTCCCACTTCCTAGGAAATAGAATTTTCTATGCTTGTTTCAACCAAACAACCCAACTTTTACTCAATTCCTAAAAATTCTAATAAATGTTAACCAAACAAATGGGGAAGAGAACTCCCTAACGACTTCGTTGAAACTGTTACTTACTTTATGTATTCTCTCTGTAGTATATTAATTGCAACAATTTGACATAAAATAGAAAGAAGAAAATGACAAATTGTTGCAATTAATATGTTATAATTTGGGTATAACCTAGTAGTATGTATGGACGGACATTGTTACATCAACCCGGTGGATAGACTACCTGCTACTAATAAAGATATTAAAATATTATTTATTATATGAGTTGGAATCCACTATCAGTATCAACCACAATACGTAGTGGGTAGTCTACCTGATGCTTTGATGGGTATGATAAGTTTTTTCCTGTACGGACCATGGATGGTATGAACATTTAATTTGTTAATGATTGAATTGAAGAACATGATCACGCTGCCCAACGTAATTATTAATATTGGCCTCGCTCCCTAATCCTATTTAAGGCTTCAAACCCAATAACAAAGCTGCCCAATTGATAACTTTCATTTCATTAAAAGGCGGACAAATCATGCATATAAATTGAATATATTGAAAAGAGAAGATGCCCTATCCTAAGCTTAAAATTTGTGCAAATCATCCTTTTCTCTTTCGTACACTAGTGTATTGGGTAAACTAAAATTGTCCTTTTCTAACATGTTTTGATTATTTAAGTTTTGTTTAAAACTTTGTATTTACATAACTACATTTTGATATTATTTGAAGTATGTTTCTTACTCTAAAAAATCATTTGTCCCACATTTTGTGTTCCATTTGTGTTTCAATAATTGTGATTGTTTCAAAATTCAAAATTTTTAATTTTTAAAATTTAAAAGGTGGGTCATAATAATTTTTTAAACCAATCAAAATTAGTGGAATACAAAGGGGATACAAAATATGGTATAGAGGATTTGAATCCGTTTGTTATGTAAATAAAGAGTGGTTAATGAATAGTAACCTATTTGCATTTGAAGTGTAAGCAAAAATATTGCAACAATGGATCCCATATATGAACAATCGGAAAGATTTGCCAATTATGGAGTTTTTTTTTTTTTTTTTGGGGAATTGTTTGTTAATAAGTGATAGTGTTAATAATTGTCAAATTTAACCTCATGTAAATAAAGAGTAAGGAATTATATTAGTAAGGGTATTCTAGTATTTTCATGTGGACACCACCATCGCGACCACCACCTCCCTCATTTCAATCCCTTAAAAAAAAAAATCTCTCTCCTTTTATCGAAAAAAAAAACTGTAAAGAACAAATTAAAACGGAGGGAGTAATATATTTGATTGTTTGAGGTATGGTTGGTGTAACCGTGTAAGCTTCTATTTCAAATTAATTACCACATATAACTAAAAAATACGGAGTATACATTAAGGCGTCTGATCTGGACGCCCCTCCCCTTATTAAAAAAAAAATTTAACCACCACCGCCATGGTGGTGGTGGTGGTGGTGGTGGTGGTCGAGGTCATGGCGTGGTGTCCGACGTCGTTGTATATTGTTGGCTCAATCATGGTTGGGGCGTCTGATCTGGACGCCTCCTTATTAAAAAAAATTTAACCACCACCATGGTGGTGGTGGCGGCGGTGGTGGCGGCAGTGGTGGTCAAGGTCATGGCTTGGTGTCCGACGTCGTTGTATATTTAAGCTAAGTTGTTGTGGTGTAATTTTAAATCAAGGGCAATTTTGTCTTTTTACTTTAGCTGTGGGCGATTTTAAGTAATTTGTGGGCGACGTTTAGCAATCCACAAAACAAACCTTTTTCCTTTTCATTCGGTCATCCCACAACAATGAACAAAAGAAAATGTTTAATTTATTTTGCCATATTCTATTGGCTACCAAATTTTTACGATAATCAAAATGCAAAATTTTTATTTGATGAAATATATCAATATGGATGTCTATTTATAGAGAATTTAAAAATATGAATTTTGGTATTTTTTTGTTTTATTTTTTTGAATTTTATATTTTGTACTATTTTCATTTTAAAAAGTACAAAAATTGTAATTAAATTCCTTAATAATTAGGAGTGATGCAAATTGAGAATTTAGAAATTTTTGAGGGGTAATATGGACTTTTCGAGGGGGGACACCATGGCTCCCCCCTTGGCTTATATAATAGAGATTTTGTACTCCTTCCGTTTCAATTTAATTTTTAAGTTTATTTTTTTTACACAGTTTACAATGCACGTTTTTAAACACTAATATCTTATACTCCATAATCTACAATATTAAAAATAAAGTACATATTTAAAAACTACACGTTTAGACGAATATAACAAGATCTCATAATACTTTCTCCGTCCCATTTTACTTGCTACATTTCATTTTGGAACAAATTTTTATGCAAACCAATTTTCTTGTGGGCCCACCATTGGTAAAGGTAAGTGTAAGAAAAAGATTGGAAGGAGGATAAAAATGACAAAAAAGAGGGTAAAAATATAAAATATATATGGAACCCATAGACTATAAAAGGAAATGTAACAAGTATTTTGGGACATCCAAATAAGAAAATTGTAGCAAACAATTGCAGTAAGTGTAAGAAAAAGATTGGCTTAAGGAGGATAATAAAAATGAAAAAAAAGAGGGTAAATTGTATTCTAGATGGCTTTTTTCGTGTAATTCACATGTCTGCCGTTGTTTTGTCCTCTGATTTGATTATTTCTAATTATTTATTATTGCATTGAATTCAGAATTTTAGACCACTCTCACAAGTCAACAGTTGAACCTGCGTTCATATTTACGTAGTGGATTAGGTGTTTGTCAAGTCATTTCAACCCCCACGAGTTTGAAATTATTTGCATAATTGCTTTTTTTAAGTAATTGTGTCTTATTTTCAATTTATTAGATTTGTAATTATTTGATCTTATTTGAATTGAATTTATCTTAATTTATCTAAATTTTTTAAAATGTATGTGAACTAATTAGACCTAATTAGCTTTAGTAGTGTCGTCTTGGACATTTTCAGGGCATAGTGAAAAAAAAAAGGTCTTGCAACACTACATTTCATTAATCAAATATTCAAATTCTTACAAATGATTTTCTTAAACACCTCATTCCTAATTGAAATCGTTAGGGAAAACGCTTAATTGAAACAGGATAAAATATGGAGGTATATATGATTTCAGATTTAATTAGAAAAAATAATAAAATAAAAATTATAACATGAGCTAAAATATTATAAGTTAATGTTCTGGGTTTTGTGAAAAAAGTTGAGTACTAAAAAAATGAGGGAGAAAAATGTGGGTGAGATTTTTCAAATAAGAAGCTAATTTAAATTGGATAAAAAGAATGTTTTGCTTTTGTAAACAATAACTATTGAAATTGTATTTATTTTAACACATCAAATAGGTGAAAATATTTTTTTTTTAAAGAGATGGACCCTACAAAAGGGGCCCCGGAGTCATAGCTCATAGAGCCCCCACCTGTAGCCGACTCTAAGCCCTGGTTATATGAATAGCTGAATCTTATCATGCTTAATTGGATATGACCAAACCTTATTAAACTTATTACAACTGATTAGACCTTATTTGAACTAATCTGAATTTATTTGAACTTATTAAAACTGATGAAACGTTTTTTTACGGTGAAGAGAACACGCCCAAATTAAATTATAAGCTGTATAATTCAATGGAGTAGAATACAAAATTTAAAAGATTATTACATCCGTTTTTATTTTAGAGCCAATTTACTTTTCACATTTAACGAGTTAAATTTTTATTTATTTAAAACTTTAATTATGCATATATAAAAATTATAAAAACTATATATTAAGGTGAATAAAACAGCGTTTAATATAATTATATTTTCTTATTTACATAAATTACAATATAACTATATAAGATCAAACTATATAGTTCTCCAATTTGAAAAAATTACAACCAAGTAGTACGGAGTACTATTTTTTGTGAGATATTAAACAATTTGTATTAAGTTGTTGCTTAATTTTTTAAAAACAGGTGAAATATAATAATAAATGAATAATAAAAACTCATTGATATAATAATTGCTCGCCTTTATCAATTTTAGTTGTGTCAATATCAATTCCCGTTAAAACATGGGAGTTACTGAGTTAGTATGTTGACTGACATGATGACATCAAATCAAAATTATATTGTATGAAAC
Source organism: Salicornia ramosissima (assembly GCA_951394345.1). Lineage (NCBI taxonomy): Eukaryota > Viridiplantae > Streptophyta > Magnoliopsida > Caryophyllales > Amaranthaceae > Salicornia > Salicornia ramosissima. Next base: position 3,516,179 of record OX596240.1, on the reverse strand, counting down.
GAGGGGAAAAAGATTTGTTTTAGTTCTTCATTTTTAAGCCTTGCATATGTATTTTTTAAATGCATTTTTCTTTCTTTCGGCACCAAATTCTTCCCATTATCATTGACTCATTGACTGCATGTACGTGACAGCTGCTCCCATTGACTACAAACTAATTAGGGATGGCATTCTCATTTTTCCGTCCAGAGATGACGGTTTCTTTTATTTTCTCCATCCGTTTCAATTTTCAAAATAAATGCTCAATTTTCTTTTTTTGGTTGTTCCAAAATAAATGATCACCTATGAAATTACACCTGTATCTTTAACATAACATTAATTAATTTTACTTTTACTACTTTTGATATTATAACCCACCTATAAATTCACACTTGCACATTTTTATCAATTGGACACTTTTCCTCTCCATTTTATATCAAATCATTGTGGTTAATACGTTACAAAATGAGGCACAATTCAATATAATCCCAAACATAGTAAAAAAAAAGTACTACCTCTACCCTTTAATATTTGTTACATTTGGGTATTTTTACTTATTAAAAAGTTATATGAGATGAGTAGGAAGTATGTATGGTATAAGTAAAAAGTGAAAAAAGTGTCTTTTAGACTATTTACTCGATAATGTAATAAACTTTTGGGATATCCTGGACCTAAAGACAAATATGTAACAAACATTTGGGCCTTTGGGGACCGGAGTCAGTACTTAATGGATGAATTTTGTGCCTAACTTTATTACATTCTCACGCAAAACGAAACTCCAAACATAGATCACGAATTCATGATGAGGCATAATAATCATTATGCGATATGAATGATTGTCCATATATACTACTGCTGAAAATCTATCGAAAATTATACTCCGTAATTTGCACATAATAAAAGTTACCGTCAAGTATATGAATTGATCGATTCAATCTAAGTCTCAAGTAGAGCTTTCGTGATTAATGAATAATGATTATACCCTTGCTAATACAATTAGAAAGAATAGAGAGCTTGGGAGAAAAATAAATGTACGTATTCTCATTCATTCCTAAGGTGCTAGGGGGGATATATATATATAATACAATTAGGGTTTGAGTAGGGTGTGAAACCCTTAGGGAGTATGTAAAAGAACAAAACACAGGCCATCAATTATTCTTTTTTCATATGTTGGACTATAAGCTAATTTATTTTATGACATACATGTATTTCATCAAATATCAGTTAAATTGCGGTAACACTGCTAACAGATACCACATCAATAAATCGGGAATAAAATTGAATACTGTGTTCGTTAACTTAGGCCCTTAATCTTTGGGCAGCGTTCTGCCGTTCTGTTCTGTTCTGTATACGTGTATCTGTGCATGGGCAAGAGAACATAAGCAGGTTAATACAACCCACTAATCACTATCATCAAAAGCTTGAATCTTCAAAAAATGTGTTCATTATGTCGACTTGAGTTCAATATGCAATCAGATTGCCAAAGTCTTTAATCTGTATGAATGATTAATGAAGAGTCCCCTTTGTCAACCAAAGACGAGGCAAGTATTCTTGTACCTACCAGAAACACAGTCACATTTCTACTCGTAATAAAAGCTAACGCTTAATTCATCAATTATTAAATTTACACGTCGTTTTCTTATAAAAATGTTTTCCCTTCAAAACTCATTGATGACATCATTTTTTCCCTAACTTATATCCTTGCACAAATACAAACATTGAGAACGTACTTTTTTAAAAATTTAGAAACGGATGACAAACATCAGTGACGGTCTGACAATCTTCTAAATTTTATAGATGAATTGCACATAATCTAAAGATGGTGACCACATGTTAATGGAGCTTTGTTAATAGATCTTACCTCATCAAAGATCTATGGGGACTCTAAGACCATCATGAGCTAGTTGAACTGGAATTCCCTCCCTGGAAAAAAATATATAAAGGAAGTTGTCAGGTAACAAATACAATAAGGGCATGTTTACTTAAGCTTAAGTTTAGTTTAGTTCAGTTCAGCTCTCAATTTCCTTCTCTTATAAGATATTACTTTCAGCTGTATTCAGTTCAGTTCAACTGTATTCAGTAAACATAAAGAGGCCCTAAAATGCAAGAAGCAAAAGAATCCTTGCTACAACCTTCATAAAAGCATGAAGCCCTAAAAACATATTTTAAGCGCAAAAATTGTTAAAGTGTTTGGATAAAGACAGATAAGATGCTTACAAAAAGGTCTAAGCACATAAATATATGATGCTCATATAATCAATGTAAATGATTAGAGGCTTCAATGACAAATGGCAAGCATTTTATCTAAACCTTGTGGCAGGAAGATGGTTGATTCTGATATACTATATGTAGTATTGTAGTGAACCAGGATTCATATAAAATTATAAATGATGCAACGCATATGGCATATCATTCATGCAAATGACAAAGCAAGAATCCGAAGCCCACCACTACCTTGTAGACCATTCATCAAGGTACGTGTTGTCAATATGGTGATCAAATTCGTGGGTCATTCCAATTAATAGAGCACGCTTCGGACAGATTTTCTTCACTGCATCAAGAGTCTGAAAAAAAAATACCATAGTTGGTCATACGAAATAATCGCAAGAAATGATATTTTTTAACAAATTGATATATTTATAAATGTAACCTGAGGGAAGCAAAAGTGAGTATTATGAGACCCATTCTGCAAGAAGAATTGGAAAGTGGTTTAGTGAGATCCACGCATACACGGTGATACACCAATACTATGACAAAACAATGTATCAATGGAAAACAAAGAAATATGACATTTTTTGATAAAAAAATTATTTATCAACTAGGACATACTCACATACATAGTGATAGAAGCTAGCATCCAGAAAACCTAATAGGTGATTTTATTATTAAAAAAACCCATCAATCAAGAGTCCTGTGTCAAGTGTACAAACAGACTGATTACTGCATATCTAACTTCTAAGAATATTTTTCATCATAAATGGTAATCAAATAAAAATTAAGTTAAACACAATTTTTGAACTATTAAGTATCTAAGCTACCCTAAACTATGGTTGTGCTAGCATGATGCTAAGCAGACAAAATTTCAGACAAAAGGTTAGTTTCTCTCACATACTTTCAAGTGTCCATAACAAACACCATAATTTAATTTCAATGCATCGTTTCTCAGGAGAATGATCAACCTTAACTGACATTTAAACCACAGGTCATGGTTAAATAAATGCCTTTTAATTCTTTTTTTTTTTCTGTGTTTGCCTATGAAAATTTGCATGATCAATAAGCAATAGAGAAATTCTATGTTAGATTAATCCCTTACACTACCATTTGACAAAGCAAAGCAGTCGGACACTCTCCCCACAAGGTTCAACTCCGACTTTGCAACTGCTTAGTCAGCACATTTTCGAGGTAGCAATAGGATAAACTTGTTTAGCTAGATAGTACACCTTTTACCCCAAAATGAGGCTTGTTTTGACTTATTTGATTAGGTTTATTTGTTGTAAAGTAACAAGGAAATTGTGTTGTCAGTCATGTCAGATTTAGTTCTCGAGTCCACTTATAAAGTTATAACTTCAAAAACATTTCATTCTTCTTCTTGCGCTGCACCTTAATCCCAAAACGATGGTACGAGGACTTCCTAAGAGGTCGCCCATCCTAGTACTATTCTCGGCCAACCACGGGGTCTGTGGGGTCGGCGGCATGGGAACACAAGGACTTCCTAGGAGGTCACCCATCCTAGTACTATTCTCGTCCAACAATGCGCCTGGATGTGACATTTCATTAAAGACAGCAAAAAAATTACACCTTACTCTATGGAGGGACCGAGGGAGAATGAGCATTTGAATGCTGTTAGCCTCGGTGCCTAATAAGTTTTACGAGCTTCAAATGCAGGAAAGCAGGAAACGATGTTTGTCCCTCAAACATTCCTTCCCATATAGTTGCTTGAATTAGCATAAATGCAAAAGGTTTCCTTTGTTTCTTTTCTCAATCTATTTGCTCTGATGTGGGGTTCTATGGGGAATGGGTTCAAGTGTTCAACAGACAGGAAAAAGAAGAAAAAAAAAAAAAACAACCACAAGCACAGGAAACTCAGGAGTCTTATCACAATGGAAGTTCAGAAAAATATCAGCAGTTCAGCACTGCTGTGATACAAAAAAATTACCCCCAACCCCACCCCAGGAAAAAAAAAAAAAAAAACAAATTTTACTTTTCCCTGGTTCCTAATAAGAAAAGTTAATCTTCAAACCTTCCAATCACATTGAGAAATGTACAAACCTCTACAGGATGCCAAAAGGTGGAGAGGAATCCAGATACATGATGGCAAAGTGGCAGTCATAGAATGAAATGAAACTTTGTTCAGGTGCTGTCTCATTCTCTGAGATGGAAAGGGAAATCATAGGTGTCCCTCATCCAAGCCCTAGTTTCCATCTCATTCCCCTTTCTAGCTATTGATTAAATTGTCCAAGCTTCATCGCTCTTTTATTTAAACTTTTCCCTTTTGTCTATTTCAAAGTAGACAGTATTATTTCATCTATTTCAATGGTTTTGTCAAATTTAACAAGCAAACTATTTAATTCTCTTCATCTTCCCATGAATATTTCCATCTTTAGTCTTGAATTTGGAATGTACCAGCAGCACTCATTTATCTAAAGGTACAGTAAGTCGAAGGCAGTGGTGGCAAGATTTAAATTGTTTTATTCACCATGCTTTGCTTCCCTGTTTATTGAAAGGACTCAAGTCCAGTGCTGCATGCTCCAGAATTTGCTAATACTGTGCATGATTTTTTAGGGAGAGAGATAGGTTGTTCTGTTGATTGTAATAATGTTAGAGAGTGATTCTTGCAAAGTTGGGGTTGCTTTGTTTGTATTGGATGGTACTCCAGATTTATCCTGACCCACCTATTTCATTCCATGCATCTCAAAATTTCTCTTTATTGCCCAATTCTGTGTATTGTAAGTTTTAATTTAACATTTACTGAAACAATGCACAGAGTCCTTAAAAGGGGGCTTGCCCAAGTTGGGTCAACTCTTGCTTAGTTGGTTCTGTACGATTTGAGTTCTAGTTGGACGTTTACTGTAGTTACGTTTTAAAAGGCAAACCCAAAGCAGAGACGAGTTCTCCAAACACCTAGGCGCAGCACAATCCAAAAGGCGCAAGAAAGGTATGCCTATGTGTGCACCTCTGGGAAGGCGCAAGGTGCGTGCCTTCCCCACCTTTTGGTGTTTGCCTTGCGCCTCTTTCTTTTTTTCCCTTGTTTTTTTAAAAGTTGCTCTTCTTCTCTCCAAACCTCTTTCACTAATTTCATTTTTTCCTTATCTTCCACAAACTATTTAACTCTCTTCATCCAAAAGGCATGTGACGCTGCCTTATGCCTTGTAATAGCAGTAGCAGCAGCATGGGACAAGTGACATATATAGATTATGCACTATCCACAATTATCCCCTTTCTCCCTTCATCTAATGTTCTATGCTCCTTCATACCCTTTTTTTCATTTCATTTCTAAATTACTCCATCCAAATCTTTATTTTCCCTTGGCTAATTCCTTTAGTCTTTACTCTCAGGATAACGCCACCCATGCACAAAAACATAGAGTTTTCCCTTACCTTACCTGCATTACTTGTTCCCACCATCTTTCAGAAAACATCATTATTGGATTTCAGACTTGACGATGTTCACAAGCACTTGTCTCAACATAAGCATCTTTCTTAAAAATGATCCATCCTAAAATCTAACATTCTGATTCATATAATCTACCAAAAAAAAAATCCCTGTAACCTTAAAAAGTAGGTAATGGTCAAATAATATCCAAGCTACGTTTAATAACTCAACTATTATCTAATTCGTGCGATCCACAAAATCGAAGAAAAGTCAATAATTAAAAAATATGCACAAAAATTAGTATTTACCTAATTATTTTTAAAATATATTAAAAAAAACAGTATGGCTAAGAGAAACTGATAATATTAGGTTCCAATATTGAAGATCTTATTTACTCATGAATACAATATAGACTATATACCTATTAGGCTTCGATATGTTTTTCAAGGGTTGAGGGTTCGAAACTTCTTGCGCTTATATTTGACACAAATATGAGTTATCAAACTTTCAAAAGAGGGTGAAGAGTGATAATTAAAAAGCGTAAAGATAGTGAATAGAATCTTGTCCAATTTGGCACTGAGATTCTGGTTCCACGCCTTACAGAAATTCCATCACAGTGAGTAGATGAAAGAAAATACACATTAATTTGAGTCTAACTAACCTTGTAAAGGGTATCCAAGATAAGAAGGTCCAACTGTCCACCACCACTTTTAGAAATAACTGCAAAACAACTAGTTTTATAAATATGATTGAATTTGTTTTCTACCCAAATGATTCATAGAGCATAGAGGCCCATTAAGTCCAGAACAACAGTGATCAACGACAGTAACACATTCAGAAATAACCATGTAAAACTACGTGTGCTCAGGAATTAAGTCTGTCATCCATTACAATGAGGTTCAACCGTTCAAGTGAAAATCCAGAAGAATGAGGCAAGGGATCTTATTTCTGGAATAATTTACAAGTTATAGATCACATAATTATGTATTGTAGTTAATATCATAATTGCACACTATTGAACATTAAAATTGTCCTCATAAGTAATTATGATCTTTTATCCGGCAATAGAGTAACTATAAGTCTATAATCTTGTAGTACTTATTTCCTATCCAAAAAAAACATATACTAGGTATTGATAGGGTGGCAATGTGTCGGACTTGGATCAGATTATGCATAACACGAATTCGGTTCCAACCTGACATATAACTCCGATAATCTGATTCCAACTTCCAATATTCAACTCCGAAATGACCTTGGCATCAAAATCCAAAAATTCAACTCTAAAATTTAATTTAACGATTATTTCATTAATAAAATCAAACAAATGTCTAATACTCCCTCCGGTTTTTTTAGATGTAACATGTTGACTTTGGACACTATTCATCCAACACACTTTGACTAATAATTTTAATTTCTACATAATTCAAAATATAGCCAAGTGGAATCTTGTTGGATTCCTCTTGGTACAAACTATCCAAATATTTTTTTTTATAATATAGAAAATTAGATATGTGGAATTTAAATTAAATGGGACACGAAGTAGGAGGACAAGCTGAGCTCGATCAGCTTGGACGAAATGAGTGTTTAAGGTTCTAACTCATTCTAGTATTTAAGAACTATTATTCAAAAAAGATGGAGAGTTAGTTGGGGATGTTGCTCACAAGATCAAATCACATTGATTAAAGTGGAAAAGAGCTTCAAAGTTTCTTAGTGATTGAAGTATGCCACGAAGACTTTAAGGGAAAATTGTACTGTCCAAAAATTAGTGTTGGGCTTTATAATAGTTTCATGTTCAAAAGATGAATGTGAGATGTGCATGCTACGTTGGATGTGTGGAGGGACATACAAAGAAGAATAAAATAAGAAATGAGGTTAAAAGGAAAAAGATATGGGTAACGACTTTAGATGATAAGATAAGGGAAATCGGCTAAGGTGGTTAGGTCATGTGAGACGAAGACCGATTAATGCCCTAATAAGAAGACTTAAAGAGTGACAAATAAATGGGAAAGTAAGAGGTAGAGAAAGACCAAGCAAACCTGGAAAAGGGTTGTTACTGGAGATATGAGGCTATTCAGGTTGGAGGAGAAGCTGGAGTTAGATAGGGAAGCATGAAGGGAGAAAATTTAGGCAGATGACTTTGGCGCTTCCATATATTGATTCATGTCTAGCCGACCCCAAATTATTTAAGGACTAAGGCTTTGTTGTTGTTGTTGTATTAGGCTATGTTTAGTCCACCTTATTTCAGACACTCGTTACTGTTATAGTATAGCTCAGATCATAAAAAATAAGTTTAGATTATCCTTTTAAAATTTATTTAAGTATTTCAAACTTTAAATATCTTTAATTTTGTAACAAAAAATACTATAAAAATTACATATTTGAAAACAACTCATTAATACAAATATAATAAGATCACATTTGATATACTTTTTCCTTATGGATTCACATATATACAAGGTCACAGACTCACAATTTAGTCAATACAGGCAATAAGTTCGGTTTAGATTTTTAAAAAAAATTCATGTTCGTAGGATATATATTCATATCAGTAAAAATTCGTTGAACCAACCATTGAGAGAGAGAAAGAGAGCTACAACTAATCAGCCATGCTTTTCATTCTAACCAAAACCAAACAATGACACAAAGACATGGTTTGGTTTTGAAACATAGTCAATCCTTTTCAGGAGGCCAAGGTACGCATAAATGTGCTACTAGAGAAAGAACTAGGGGTGCTTATGATGCAAGTCGATTTTGAGTTTTGAATTGCTCAACTCGACTCGTTACATCTCGAATCGATTTGAGCTTAGACAAGTCGAGTGTTGACCGAGCTTTAACCAAGTATTGCTCAGGTCAAGCTTTGACCGAGTTTTGACAAGTCGAATTTTTGGCCGATTTTTTACGAGAAATTTTCAAGTAACTTGTGAATTATCTCATCTTTGTACTTTAACTATCATTTATTTCAAATCATTGATGATTGAGATATGATTTTAATGAATTAAATATTAAAAAATTCAAAAAGTTAATAATTCTGTTATGGTTCTAAGATATTATATGAGATTTAATATATCGAACTTGTTGTCTTGTTGTGAGATTTTACAGTTGAGTAATGTGTTACTTGACTCGAATCCTTAGAAAACTGAATCGAGCTCGAACTTGAGTCGAGCCTACTTGAATCGAGCTTTGACCAAGTCGAGCCCGAATAGTTCACAAGTTGTCTCGTCTAACAAGCAGACCATAGAGAACACATTAACTCAATGAATCCCAAAATACATGCAACACTGCTCTATAAACGCAAACATTGTTGCTAAGTTTAGATGAAATAAGGAAAGAATTTTATGAACGTGCATCGTGTCCTGCTGAGTGAATACTATAGATCAATCAAACATAGGAGGGAAGGGTAAAAAGAACTCACCAGCCTCTGTGGCAGGAATAAAACGTGAGATATCAGATATATAAGCTACTTTGCACTTCTGACCAAAAAGAAAACCTAATGAGACATAGTCTTCACCATGCATCACCTGTACAAGTTAAATCAATTGATATGATTAGTTTTCTTTTAAAAAAAAGAAGAGAATGGGATAGGGTAGGGAAGGAGAAATTGACAAGGAATTAAAAGCCATAACATGAAAAGAGAGTTATTGAAGCAAGTTACTGGTAAGGGGAAAAATTGCAGGCCTGATGCAACAAATGGTTTCTCATGATCACTCTCAATTATCTTCCATTCGAGCTGGGAGACCCGCCTTATCTCCTGGCCTTCTTTAATTTTTTTCTGGACTAGGTAAGGAAATTTCACAGCAACACTGCCAGGAAAAAGCAAAAGGATGAAATTTGGGCTAAGCAGCACTATGACAGAATTTTTGTTTTATAAATTACATCACATAAAAGGTTGGATGAAGCTTTCAAACAACAGATAGGTGGAAAGAAGGTGCATCAATTGGGCAGATACTTCATGGCACATGAGACAGAAACATTTGCTTTGTTTCATGCTAACAAGAAACCATCCCACTTCAATAAGCTCATAAGGTAGTAAACATACTAAACAACACCAAAATGCTATAAAATATATAGGCATATGAAGCAGAGATAACACCAAGTTTAAATTTGAAATTTAATTCAGAAAAGATGTATTTCAACAGTAATTTTATAATACCGAATCTTACTAATGGATAACGTTTGGATAGGATAAATATATGGATTGAGCGCATCCAAGTATCCAACACTAAACAAAATAATACACATTTTGCAGAATTGCTTAGGAATAGTGCTTGGCAAAGAAGATGCGTCTGCCTTTTACAACCATTTTTACTCTTCTCCATTACAAAGGAAAGTGTCAAAATGACTAAGGAGAGAGTTTTTTTTTCCATTAATATGAGGGAAAAAAACAAGCTCATGAGGCTCTAGTACATTACATCATCACACACGTATCACTAACAAGGATAAGATAAACTTAGCCATCTTTGAAATAGGCCATTAAACTTCATCAAAATTCTAAAATTGTAGAACAAGAGAAGAGAAATTAGATAACGAGGTTTTTGCTTGTTACATCATATTTTCCTCTTTTGATAGGGATTTTTTTTTTCCTTTTAGGATTTCCCCTCATTAACTTTCTCCGACAGAAAATAAAACTCTTTCTCACCAAATTCCATTTCGAATACCTTCAGCCTTTGTAGCAATCACCCTGATAACATACAACTAGGAACCCTACGTAAATACTGCTGGACGGAAATTTTTTGATGTAATCCCAGAAAGAATGTTTCTCAACGGCATATCACTTGAAGCGAATTGCCAAAGCCACCTAACTCATTCCCAATTCTTCAGCTCCCAAACTTAGCCTCCAAAATGCAAGACAATTAACAAGTATGCAGAATGTCTATGTTTGTAGCAAATCAATGGGAACCACCAAAAAACCCTAAAAGAAATTTAAAATCCAGCCTATCTGCTTCTTCACTACAGTAACTTGATCCGTAAGAAATCAATATGCATAATATAATGTTAGTCCACAACTAGTGAAGGAAAAGAAATTTGAAATTAAGGTGTGATCATGAGAAGGTTATATTCCCCCTAACTATGTTACCTCGACGCCTTTATTTACCTTAACAAAAATGTGTGTCAACTTGTGTCGTGTCGGACAAGACTCTTCATTATAAACTAAAAACTTCGAATTTTCCTCAAATTAGTCGAGTCGGACTTTCGGATACCCAAATCCGAGCAGACACTTTACCCATGTCCGAGTCTAAGTAACATAGCCGGATAGCCCCCTAATGTATCAAAGTGGATTGCACAATCAAAACGCAGAAGGAAAGAAGAGCCTAAGAAGCTATTTTTAAGATCATGAAAGACATATATTCCTGCTAGCTAGGTCATACCTCACACGTTTAAGTGGATGCAGCTTAATGAAGCAAGAAAAATCAGTGAAAATGAAGCAGACAACCAACTGGAAACAAAACTTCTAAATTGAAAAACAAATATATATATATATATGTATCCTGAATTTACGATTCTTCTTGGGAAAACTCCATACCTGTTCATAGAATCTTCAGTAAGATAAATTGGAGTCGGGCTAATATCATTCGTGGGGCTAAATGGCTGCACAGCTCGTATATCGTCCAAACCAAGAACTGCATCAGCATGCTCATGCGTCAAAATGATCTGCAGTTTATCCAATAAAGGCTCAGAACTATTAATGATGTGAAAGTTGATTGGTTGGGGTCATTTGGGTATGGAATGTCATACCCAATGGTTTCTCATCCCCTTCAATCTCATACCCACAACACCCTAAAGATTGAGATTCCATACCTCCCCAATCTCATTTTTCATGTTTTCACTTTTTCTTTGCCCATAGGCCACTTCTCTTTCCCTTCTTTATACTCATTTAGTATCAATTATTCTTGTTTTCAACAACTTATTCTACTATTTAATTTGTTATTTTATTAAATGCTTTATTAAATTATGGATTTGATAATTTAGAATTTTAGACTACTATTTGTACTTTATATATAAGATATTAATTACATCTTTAAAACAAACCATTGTTAATTCAAACTTTTGACATTCCAAAGTAAAAAAAAAAAGAAGCTCAAATAAACCCCTAAATTACAAGTACGAGGTCCAATTCTAGAGTTAATTTCAAACTTTTGACATTCCAAAAAAAAAAAAAAACTCACAGAATCAACTCGTGGAATTTTATGGAAGGGGAACCAGCGAAGTACTGCCTCTCTGAAGGTCTTGCCGACATCAATCAGAATATAACTATGTTCACCACTACTCTGGCGATAATCAACAAGGAGAGAAGTGTTGCCCCTGGAAATCAAATAGAAGTATAATTACATACCATGGCTCTTGTAACTTACCTATTCAAGCAAACAGCTTATATTTACCACAATGAGTAAAGAAATGACTGCAGGTGTGTAAAAGCAGAACAAAAGCTTAGTACTCATGAAGGTTTAATTAAAGTTCATGATTTAGGGAAATCCCAAAGATAGCAAAATGGGGACAGAGGGTTCACAATGTTCTGAAGGCTTTAAATCTTGGCAGCTCCCTATTGTGAAGAATAAGGTTGACAAGCCGGTATATTTTGGCCTTTCAATCTTATATTTTCTTATTTATAGGGCTTTAAACCCATCTTAGTAAAAGATAAGGATAACTCCATTTTAAGATATATAAACATCTTCTGAAAGAATTTCTGTTTTAGATACATCTATAATGTCATCACATATTTTAGTTGATCATGCCCATAGCTATAAACCAATGATATCAAATATCAATTCCCCTTTATACTTGCTACCATAAGAGGATTTTGAACCCTCATACCAATCCCTACTCGCCTTTCCAGGAGAAAAAATCTCTCTTTCTCCATCACTCTTCCAACTTGGCAATCATAAATCAAACTATCAATTAGCAACTAGTCCTTAGGATATCAGCTCATAACCATAAAATAACTACACATGCTACTCTTATCAGGCCCCATGTTTCTTTAAACACTTGTTAAAGTCTCAAACAATCGCCAATAAGGCTAGAATCACACAAAAATGATTTATATCATCAACAGCCGGATTATTATCTTATCTAAAGAATAAAAGCATATTGCTCTTTAGTTCAAAAGAGAGCTAAAAATATACCCCTTGCAATAGAAATCATCAATGTTATGTTACTTGACAAACCACCATGGTAATAATAAGATATCACTACCTAACACTCCGTAGTCATTAGCTCATTACATGTTAAATGCGATCCGGTGATACTGTAAAGTAAAACATATGTTGCTTTCAATTCAAAAGTAGATGAGAATATACCTTAGCGCATCCACACAAAACTACTATACTATGAAATATAAACAACAATTTTCATCCAAATGCTGAGCAGAGGAGTTAACAAACACATGCATTTAGACTTCTAAAATCCATTGCATCTAACTGGTCTTATGATCTAACACAGCAGCACATCATTCAAATCTTTATACAGTTCCTGATCATGCATAATGTGACAAAATCAAAAGGCAGAAAACATGAATTCTCGGTACTAAAATGGCAATGAAAAATTTCACAGCTTCACTGAAAACGCTAGAAAAACATATGGCAACGATTAAAGACGGAACTAAGAACAACATCAGATCTAACCGTGATGCAAAATTATTATTTTTTTTATAAAAAAAAAAAAATGAACAGCAGGAGCTAAAAAGGATAAAAAAGTACCGATAGTTAGGGTTTTGGTCAGGAAAAATAGACAAAGACTGAGAACAAACAGTGCAAGGAGGATGAGAAGGTTGAATCAAGCACATCAAATTTGGTACAGCACTTGAACAACCTGTTCCTAAGAAAATCAGCGATGATGATGAATTCTCTGCTGCATTTGACATGCCATTCTCCATTGGTGGATGAGAGAGAGAGATCGAGAAAGTGTGTGTGGAGCTTGTGAAAGGAAAACAGAGTCGATGGTTTTGTGCATAATATCAAGGGGGGAAAAAGAAGAAACGAAGAAGGTAGATCGTGGTTTGCTTGAGCAACGGTTTTGGAGTTTGGCGTCTAATGCAATGCAATGCACACATCATATGCGCCGATGCGCGTATTCATTTATGTGCTCACTGGTTGAATCAACCTAACATAGGCAATCGAAAGAGGAAGATAAGTAATCCTAACATAAGTAATCCTTGCATATGTGTGCGTTGAGGTGGTACCAGACATGAATTGGACCCTATTGTAAGTCAATTGGTCGAATTTGGCCAACATACGCAATCGAAAGAGGAAGATAAGTAATCCTTGCATATGTGTGCGTTGAGGTTCGAATTCGAGACCTCAGGTTCGCAAGTCTTAACCACTACTTTAAGACCCTGTTTTTTGAACTGAATTGAAATGAACTAAATGGACCTGAGGTTCTGAACTGAACTTTTTTTAAACTTTAAATTTTATTTTTCCAAATATCTATTTTTTATTTTATTATTTTAACTTTTTCTTATTTTTTTATTTCTATTACATTATTTTTTATCTAAAGTCGGCCGAAAAATCGTCGCCGAGAAAATCGTCCGGAAAACCGTTGCCGGAAAACCATCCTCAGGAAAATCAGTCAGAAAACAGTCACTGGAAAAATCAGCTGAAATACCTTCGCGCAAAAAGTCATATTTTTTCGTGGAACACCTTTTTAGATTGGAAAATCCTTTTTTTTTTTTACATTGGTAATAACAAAGTGCAAGACTTCTTGCTTAGCATCAATTAAAAAACAAGTGAGTAGTAGTTTCCTCAGCCCTACCACATTGTCCACATATAGCACAATCCTTGTCACCAATGGGAATAAATTTCAATAGAAAAACTTTGGTCTTCAACCTTTGCCCCAGATTAGCTACAAAATAAATCTAGTCTTAGGGATATTAAACCTATGCCAAACCCAATCAGACTAAACTACTTCAGAACCATTAGTTTTGATCCAATGATACACTCTAGTGATGATGAAGCCAAGTGTTGTCCCTAAATTCATTCTTAATTATTAACTCATTTGTCTTTCAAATCTGTTTTCATTGCCATGAAGCATTACTAGGACATGACATCCTCCCGTTAATGTAGTGGTGGTTAGCCCATTTTAGCCAAAAACTATCATTTTTGTGAGCTATATCTGTAACGACCCGCATTTTAGCAACGTTGTTTTCGCAGAAAACAACAACACGGATCATTATTAACCATAAACTTTTAATATCAAATTCATTAATGACAGCAGAAGCTCTAAACTTAATTCAAATTATTCAATTAAACCAGCAAATAGTCCAAAATAGCTAAATTACCAAAGTCCAATTTTGCTAATCAATTACGTGAAAATCCACTATAACTATTACAAAGGCTAGAAAATGACATCAGGATAATTAAACTACTATTCTCGCTTACTCACAATCTCAGCCCTTGCATAACCCAATTAATCATCTCTTGTACCTGAAAAAGGATTTTGGGGTCCACAGTCAGTGGGGAGTAATTACATTGTTCTACTTAATCAGTAGAACACAATTAGGAGCATAATAATTAGAACAGATCAACAGAACAGTCAAGCAAGTCAACAGGATAAATCATTCAAAGGCATTCACATTCAAGTACGCAGCGGAAATCAATCATAACAGAAATAATCAACCAAGACACTCTAGACAAACTTATCCAGTGCTAGACTTCTAGACTCCACTAATGACTTTCCAGTTCTAGTTCAATTCAAGTGCTAATCCGTGACACAGTCATATGCTCGTAGGGGAAACCTTAACTCTTCCCCAACTTTCCTTGTCTCATGCCGGTCAACCACGAAGGGTCATTTTCCCGCGCACTGGGATCCAGAACTGCCCCAAAACCGCAGAAGGGACAGTGGCTTCGACTATACCTATGTTCATGGCACTTTAGTCACTAGATAGGCGGTCACTTCATAGTTAATTATCTTTTCAAGTTCACATTTCCAGTTTACAATTTGACTTTATTGACAGGACTTGACTTCTATCAATTCTAGTTCAACTTAACTTAACTCAAAACTCTAAACCAGACTCGATATACTCGACAACCATACTACAACTATACGAAAATTCCATAGCTCAACATCGATCAATCAATTCATCAAGTTCATACATATTGACATGCATTAATCATAATTCAACAACATAACCCACAACAAGAAAATCCTCTTCGCCCGACCGCACTTACCGACCGTCAATAGATGGTCGTAAATTACCGACCGTCGACGACTGAACACAGTCGGTAATTTTTTCCCCCCAAAACCAATGTTAGTCAGACCATTTACCGACCGCTAAACGGTCGGTACATTCGACTTCTAAATTTACCGACCGTTTAGCGGTCGGTAAATGGCTACAGGGTTCTGGGTTTGGTGGAAAATTTATTCCACTTAAATATACCCAACTACTGTACCAAATTACCGACCGCTTAGCGGTCGGTAAATTTACTAATCTGATTCACCGACCGCCTAGCGGTCGGTGAATCTTCTGACCCAAAATCAAAAATTGGGTCGTTGCGATTTTGAATCGCATTTCAACCAAAACACTCACAAACACTCACCCTCTCTACTCACCGGCGACAACTCCTTCTTCACTCACAAACACTCACTCCGGCGACCCTCACTCCGGCGACCACTTCTCTCCCTCCGGCGACCCTCCCTCCTCTCTTTCTCTTTCTCTCGCACAACCCCCCCCCACCACTTCTCTCTTGCGCACAAACCTCCCCGCCGTCGACTCCCGACGCACCACTAGCACCACCACCACCGCCTCCTAGGTAATTATTGTGGTTAATTTAATTGAATTATTTTTTTTAATTGTTGTATTGAATTGAATTTTTTTTTTTAATTTAGTGTTGCTTGCGCACCACCGTCTTCGCCGCCGCCGCACCACCGCCCCTCTCTCGCTGCCGCAACACCGCCCCTCCTCCTAGTAAGGGTTTGATTTAATTTTTATTTTTCATTTTTTAATTTTAGGGTTTAATTTATTTAGTTTTTGTATGTATGAATGTATGTAGATTTATGTATGTATGTATGATTGTGTATATATGAATGTGTATGTAGATTATGTATGTATGTAGATTGTGTATGTATGAATGTATGTATGTATGTATGAATATATGTATATGTATGTATGTAGATTTATGTATGTATGTAGATTGTATGTGTATGTATGAATGTATGTATGTATGTATGTATGTATGAATGTATGTAGATTGTGTATGTATGAATGTATGTAGATTTAAATAGTAAGCAATTGATTTTTGGTTTTGATTTATTTTTAATGAATGAATTGAAAGAGTAAGCAATTTGTTTGGTTTCAAATGATTTAAATGATTGAATAAGTGATTGGTTTTTTTTGGTTTTGAATGAAAGATATATATCAAGAAAGAAATGATGAATGTATTTTTGTATTTGAATCAAATGTGTAATAATAGGTGTATGTATATGTATGTATGTGTATTTTTTTTAGCAAAAAATTAAAGTGTATGTATGTATGTAAGTAAGTAAGTATATATTTAATTATGTATGTATGTAAGTATGTATGTAAATATGTATTGTATTTTTCGTAAATATGACTTAAATATATATACATGTGCATTACATAAGAAAGCTTTAACAAGAATATTTAAGAACGGCTTAAATAAGATAGGAGTGAAGACATTGAAGTATGTTTGAATGCTTTGAACTAAAATTTTTGTTAATGTCTTAGAATTGTATTAATCGAAATGAAAAGGAAGGAGCGTGAGTGGATGTACAAGAGAAAAGATAAGGAACACAAACTTCGTGATGAGTTCATCAAAGGGGTGAATGAGTTTGTTACCTTCTCTCAGCAGCACCCCGAGCTCAATGACAAGGACAAGATAAGATGTCCTTGTGTTCGGTGTAAGAACTTGAAGTACTTGGATGTGCCCAACGTCAAGGTACATTTGTATAAGAAGGGGTTCATTCCGAACTACTATGAATGGTTATGTCACGGTGAAAGGGTGAGTACAGAGTCCACCTCGTCTTCTACTCAGCCGAATCCTTACCGGGAAATGGTTGTCGATGCTTTTGGGGACAACGTGGACTCATCATTCGTTGAGGAGGCAACTTCGGCCGAAGAAGAACCAAATGCGGAGGCAAAAATGTTCTTCGAGTTGCTCAAGGCAGCCGAGCAGCCGTTGTATGATGGGAGCAAGATGTCTGTGTTGGAGATGGCTTCCAGAATGATCAACTTGAAGTGTGACTACAACTTGCCACTCAGGTGTGTAGACAGCATTGGGTCATTGTTCAACGATGCGCTCCCCACCTCCGAAAAAACTAAGTGTACCACCTATTATGAAACAATGAAGGTTCTGAAGGGATTAGAGCTTCCTCACGAGAAGATACACGCCTGCCCTAAAGGATGTATGTTGTTTTGGAAGGACGATGCTGAGCTTGATAAGTGTCGTCATTGCGGGTCGAATCGGTACAAGGAGACTTCGAATGAAACTTTGGTTCCCGAAAGCTTTATGGTGTACTTCCCAATAACAGCAAGATTGCAAAGAATGTTTGCAACTAGAAACATTGCTGAGGCTATGACATGGCATTGTGAGAATCGTCGAGGGCAAGGGAATATGGCTCACCCTAGTGACAGTGAAGCTTGGAAGCACTTCGACAGGACCTTTACGGACTTCGCATCCGAGCCTCGAAACGTTAGACTTGGGTTGTGCACAGATGGTTTTTCCGTTTTTGGGAAGTTTGGAAAGCAATACTCTTGTTGGCCTGTTTTAACTACACCGTACAACATGTCGCCGTCCATGTGCATGAAGAAACCTTTCATTTTCCTTTCCTTGCTTATCCTTGGGCCAAAAAATCCGAAAAACAACTTGGATGTCTACATGCAGCCTTTGATTGATGAGTTGAAGCACCTATGGTCGGTTGGGTCCTTGACTTATGACGTATCAAAGAAGCAAAATTTCAATCTTCGTGCAGCCTTATTGTGGACTATCAGTGACTTTCCAGCATACAGTATGTTGTCAGGTTGGAACACGTTTGGCAAAAAGGCGTGCCCGTATTGTATGGAGAATAGCAAGGCCTTTTGGCTAAAACATGGTGGCAAAGTATCATGGTTTGATTGCCATCGTCAATTTTTAGATTCCGATCACCCCTTTCGAAAGAATAAGACGGCTTTTTGTAAGAACAGAGTTGAAAATGACTCGGCTCCTCATATCATGTCAGGTGAGGAACTGTGGCAGTGTGTCAAGGACTTACCGCGAGCAGCTGACGGTCCTGATGCTTTGAAGGAATTGAAGAAGAAAAAAATAGGATGGGATAAGCAATCTTGTTTGTGGCAACTGCCGTATTGGAAGGATTTGCTGCTTCGGCACAACTTAGACGTGATGCATATCGAGAAGAATTTCTTCGAGCAGCTCATCCACACCGTCATGGACGTGAAAGACGAAACGTCTGACACTGTTAGTGCGAGGAAAGACATGAAGAGTGTCTGCAGGCGTCGAGAGCTGGAGCTCATTGATGATGGTAAGGGTAATGAGGTGATGCCCAAGGCGCCTTACGCACTTAACAAGGAGCAGAAGAAGGTGTTATGTGACTGGATCCGAGACTTGAGATTTCCTGATGGGTATGCTTCGAACTTGAGCCGATGTGTTGATCAAAAAAAAAAATAGGCTCCATGGAATGAAGAGTCACGATTGTCATGTAATTATGGAGCGGTTGTTGCCTGTTTGTCTAAGAGAGTTGCTCCCCCTTCATATTTGGAAGGCAATAACCGAAATAAGCCAATTCTTCCGTGACTTGTGTGCTCCCACTATCACGTTGAGTGAGATGGACCGCCTACATAAGAACATTGCCGAGATCTTGTGTAAGTTGGAAAAACTGTTTCCTCCGGCATTCTTTAACTCCATGGAGCACTTGCCTGTACACTTGCCACATGAAGCATATATTGGGGGTCCCGTTCAATACAGATGGATGTATCCATTCGAACGGTGAGTTATTGTAATCGTTTATACCCCTTTACTCATTTCTTCTGAATTGTGATTTACAATCCACATGTATTCTTTACTCACAGGTACCTTAACCACTTGAAACGTAAAGTGGGGAACAAGGCAAGGGTTGAAGGATCTATATGCAATGCATACCTGGCTGAGGAGATATCCAATTTCTGCTCACAGTATTTTCAATCTGAGGTTGATACCAAGTCGAGGGATTTGGGTAGAAATGCATATCATGCTGTTGAAAGCCAACATGGTGTCGATGTCCCTGAATTGTTTAGGGAGGATTGTGGTCGACCTGCATCGAGTGGTAGTAAACGTTGGTTGACAGACAAGGAGTATCTCCGACTCCATCTGTATGTCCTTGCAAATTGTGGCATACTAAGTGAGTACGAAAGGTAATTTTCTTACTTTAACTGTGTTAGATTACAAAAAAAAACTAAGCGACTAACATCGAATTTGCGCACTATAATAGGCAATTTGAGGATCACATAGTAGACTCAAATCCCCAAATAAAGAGAGATGATGTCTGGATCAAATGCGAATCCCAATACCCAGGATGGTTAAGGAAACAAGTGAGGAATTTCAATCCCCTAATACCCCAATTTTATTTTATAATTACGTAAAATCATTTTACTATCTGACTCACCAATGCAAATGTAGGTTCTTCAGACACAGTCTGCCGATGACGTCACACGAGCTCTTGCGATGGGACCCTCCACAGAAGTCACAACTTGGAATCAATTCTACGTCAATGGGTACAATTTCCACACACAAAGCTATGGAAGGAACAAGTCAACCATGAATTATGGGGTCTGTGTTGAGAGTCAAGGAGGGGGTGACTACTTCGGCACTTTGGAAGAGGTGTTACAATTGTCTTACCACGGGAGTGATGCAGATTACAAGACGGTATTATTCAACTGTCGTTGGTTTGATTGTGACAAGGGCATGAACATCCATGAGAAATATAGACTTGTAGAGGTCAATCACTCTAGGACACTCTCGTGGTATGACCCCTTCATTGTCTCCTACCAAGCCAGCCAGGTTTATTATGCACCTTATCCTAGCCTTAAGAGAGACAAATTGCAGTGGTGGGCTGTGTTCAAGACCAAAGCTAGGTCAGAGGTTGATGCACCGGTGGACTCGGATGTTCTACAAGAGGCAACATCCCTTGTTCCTGTAGGTTTATGTTCTCCAGACGAGATCCCAGACTACGAGGTTATTCAGGGTGATGATGACGAATATGAGGAGGTCATTCCGAGTCTAGATGAAGACGACGATGACGGTGGACAGGAGCTTAACGATGATGAAATCGATGACATGGTTGATGATGATGACGAGGACGTTGATGACATCGGTTTGTTTCATTAGGATGTAATAATTGTAGCAATTTATTGTAATTTGAAACCAAAAACCAAATTCTTGTAAAAATTGTAATTTATTAACGGTGATTGTTTAGTTATGTTATTCATTATATTTGTGTTTGTGATTGGGGTTTGTTTTCCTAATTCATTGTATTTCTTTTAATTTACTAACAACTTTATGCAGGAAAATGTCATCAAAACGGCCTGGTGGTGCTAAGAAGAAATCTGGAGCGCAGAGTCAGGGCGAGCAACCCCAGCCCACCATTATTGGTCCTGGTGAACTTCGTCGGCGTCAGTCGTCTATGACACGGCCGTCGATTTCACCTTCCTTATCTCTGGACCACGGGGCTGCGCGTCAGCTCCAGTTTGATGCTCCATCTGCTCAGTTTCCTCCGTTTACGCGGCCTCCTCCAGTTCGGCCGCAGTTTATGCCGACACCGCGTATGCCTCAGTATGAGCCGTCTCCTTCTGGTGCTGCTGCTGAGGCTACTCCGTCTCCTCAGTTGGAGCCATCTCCTTCTGGTGCTGCTGCTGAGGCTACTCCGTCTTCTCAGCCTTCTGGTGACGATGATGGTGGCGACGTTGATCCGGACGTAGCTTCGACGTCCACATTAGACCCTGATGGCCTATGGTGAGTTTTTGTTTTATTTTTTAATGTTTTAATAATTGAAATTAAGTTGTATTCATATGTTGTTTATTTAATCTTACTTTGTTTCGTGTGCAAGGTTTGACACGAGCAGTGTTGTTCGATCCATATCACACGTGATAAAGTCCTACTTCCGTGAGCCTTGGAAGAACTACACCGAGGTGGATCAGGCAACCAAGGCACATTGGTGGAACATGTGGAAGGTGATAAAGACAAACTCTGTAATAAATAGTGTTTTTTTATATATAATTTCTAACAATAACATAATTCATTGGATTTTGTCGAATGCAGAAACAGTATCGTTGGAGGCCTGAGCTCGAGGGCACAGTACGAGATGCTTATGAGAGCAAGGCTGGAAGACTCCTGAAAGACATCTTCAACGATGTGGTTCACAAGCGGAAAGATCGACCTAGCTGGCTCGGTGAGTATTGGATAGTCATTTCTAAAATTTGCTAAAATATCAATACTGCCCATCAAGTGTTAAGTTTGATTGTTTTTCATGACAGGTGATGAGATGTACAGCGCAATGAAGGATAGACTTACTGACGAGAAGTCTAAGGAGAGGTCAGCTCGGGCGAAGGTAAACAGGAGAGCTGGCAACGCTAGTGGCGCCGCCCCGGCCTCTCATTGCGCTGGATCTGTGTCGGTGATTCAGCGAGCCAAGAAATTGGCTAAGGAGCAAGGAGGGAAGTTCCCTGACGCTGCGGATGTCTTCCTTGACACTCACTTCAAAAGGCAAGAAGGCATGGAACCGCAACCAATTAGCCAGAAGGCCAAGGAAGTGATGGTAATGTTCTTTTCTTTGTTTACTTTGATGTTTAGAGCGGAATTCCGGCTTATAAGCCGATGAGTACGAATAGGATTGTTTTTTATGATTTGCATTTGATGTTTAGAGCGGAATTCCGGCTTATAAGCCGATGAGTACGAATAGGATTGTTTGTTTATTAGTTGCATTTGATGTTTATTGTTTGTCATGATTAATTACTTGACCTAAACTGCAAAAAAAAACCCCTTGAAAGTATAATAGTGTGTTATAGGACGTGTATAAGCTTTGAAATCTAGTAATGGAACGTTACTTGACAAGTTAGGTGCGAAAATGCAAAAAAAAGCTCGAAAATGACCTAAAAAGCCAAGTTTTGACCTAAAATGGTGGTGGGGCCCTATAATCAACATAATCAACCCCTTGAAAGTATAATAGGGTGTTATAGGACGTGTATAAGCTTTGAAATCTAGTAATGGAACGTTACTTGACAAGTTAGGTGCGAAAATGCAAAAAAAAGCTCGAAAATGACCTAAAATGTCAAGTTTTGACCTAAAATGGTGGTGGGGCCCTATAATCAACATAATCAACCCCTTGAAAGTATAATAGGGTGTTATAGGACGTGTATAAGCTTTGAAATCTAGTAATGGAACGTTACTTGACAAGTTAGGTGCGAAAATGCAAAAAAAAGCTCGAAAATGACCTAAAATGTCAAGTTTTGACCTAAAATGGTGGTGGGGCCCTATAATCAACATAATCAACCCCTTGAAAGTATAATAGGGTGTTATAGGACGTGTATAAGCTTTGAAATCTAGTAATGGAACGTTACTTGACAAGTTAGGTGCGAAAATGCAAAAAAAAGCTCGAAAATGACCTAAAAAGCCAAGTTTTGACCTAAAATGGTGGTGGGGCCCTATAATCAACATAATCAACCCCTTGAAAGTATAATAGGGTGTTATAGGACGTGTATAAGCTTTGAAATCTAGTAATGGAACGTTACTTGACAAGTTAGGTGCGAAAATGCAAAAAAAAGCTCGAAAATGACCTAAAATGTCAAGTTTTGACCTAAAATGGTGGTGGGGCCCTATAATCAACATAATCAACCCCTTGAAAGTATAATAGTGTGTTATAGGACGTGTATAAGCTTTGAAATCTAGTAATGGAACGTTACTTGACAAGTTAGGTGCCAAAATGCAAAAAAAAGCTCGAAAATGACCTAAAAAGCCAAGTTTTGACCTAAAATGGAGGTGGGGCCCTATAATCAACATAATCAACCCCTAACAAGTATAATAGGGTGTTATAGGACGTGTATAAGCTTTGAAATCTAGTAATGGAACGTTACTTGACAAGTTAGGTGCGAAAATGCAAAAAAAAGCTCGAAAATGACCTAAAATGTCAAGTTTTGACCTAAAATGGTGGTGGGGCCCTATAATCAACATAATCAACCCCTTGAAAGTATAATAGGGTGTTATAGGACGTGTATAAGCTTTGAAATCTAGTAATGGAACGTTACTTGACAAGTTAGGTGCGAAAATGCAAAAAAAAGCTCGAAAATGACCTAAAAAGCCAAGTTTTGACCTAAAATGGTGGTGGGGCCCTATAATCAACATAATCAACCCCTTGAAAGTATAATAGGGTGTTATAGGACGTGTATAAGCTTTGAAATCTAGTAATGGAACGTTACTTGACAAGTTAGGTGCGAAAATGCAAAAAAAAGCTCGAAAATGACCTAAAATGTCAAGTTTTGACCTAAAATGGTGGTGGGGCCCTATAATCAACATAATCAACCCCTTGAAAGTATAATAGTGTGTTATAGGACGTGTATAAGCTTTGAAATCTAGTAATGGAACGTTACTTGACAAGTTAGGTGCGAAAATGCAAAAAAAAACTCGAAAATGACCTAAAATGTCAAGTTTTGACCTAAAATGGTGGTGGGGCCCTATAATCAACATAATCAACCCCTTGAAAGTATAATAGGGTGTTATAGGACGTGTATAAGCTTTGAAATCTAGTAATGGAACGTTACTTGACAAGTTAGGTGCGAAAATGCAAAAAAAAGCTCGAAAATGACCTAAAAAGCCAAGTTTTGACCTAAAATGGTGGTGGGGCCCTATAATCAACATAATCAACCCCTTGAAAGTATAATAGGGTGTTATAGGACGTGTATAAGCTTTGAAATCTAGTAATGGAACGTTACTTGACAAGTTAGGTGCGAAAATGCAAAAAAAAGCTCGAAAATGACCTAAAATGTCAAGTTTTGACCTAAAATGGTGGTGGGGCCCTATAATCAACATAATCAACCCCTTGAAAGTATAATAGTGTGTTATAGGACGTGTATAAGCTTTGAAATCTAGTAATGGAACGTTACTTGACAAGTTAGGTGCGAAAATGCAAAAAAAAGCTCGAAAATGACCTAAAAAGCCAAGTTTTGACCTAAACTGGTGGTGGGGCCCTATAATCAACATAATCAACCCCTAACAAGTATAATAGGGTGTTATAGGACGTGTATAAGCTTTGAAATCTAGTAATGGAACGTTACTTGACAAGTTAGGTGCGAAAATGCAAAAAAAAGCTCGAAAATGACCTAAAATGTCAAGTTTTGACCTAAAATGGTGGTGGGGCCCTATAATCAACATAATCAACCCCTTGAAAGTATAATAGTGTGTTATAGGACGTGTATAAGCTTTGAAATCTAGTAATGGAACGTTACTTGACAAGTTAGGTGCGAAAATGCAAAAAAAAGCTCGAAAATGACCTAAAATGTCAAGTTTTGACCTAAAATGGTGGTGGGGCCCTATAATCAACATAATCAACCCCTTGAAAGTATAATAGTGTGTTATAGGACGTGTATAAGCTTTGAAATCTAGTAATGGAACGTTACTTGACAAGTTAGGTGCGAAAATGCAAAAAAAAACTCGAAAATGACCTAAAAAGCCAAGTTTTGACCTAAAATGGTGGTGGGGCCCTATAATCAACATAATCAACCCCTTGAAAGTATAATAGGGTGTTATAGGACGTGTATAAGCTTTGAAATCTAGTAATGGAACGTTACTTGACAAGTTAGGTGCGAAAATGCAAAAAAAAGCTCGAAAATGACCTAAAATGTCAAGTTTTGACCTAAAATGGTGGTGGGGCCCTATAATCAACATAATCAACCCCTTGAAAGTATAATAGTGTGTTATAGGACGTGTATAAGCTTTGAAATCTAGTAATGGAACGTTACTTGACAAGTTAGGTGCGAAAATGCAAAAAAAAGCTCGAAAATGACCTAAAAAGCTCGAAAATGACCTAAAAAGCCAAGTTTTGACCTAAACTGGTGGTGGGGCCCTATAATCAACATAATCAACCCCTAACAAGTATAATAGGGTGTTATAGGACGTGTATAAGCTTTGAAATCTAGTAATGGAACTAACTCCATAATTTGCAGGATCAATATAACCAGAACCTTTCCCAGTCTCAGGCTAGTGGTTCAGAGACGGACGCCAACCAGATCTTCTTTGATACGGTTGGTGGCTTCAGGAAGGGAGAGGTTCTAGGGTTCGGCAGGGAGGGCGCTTCTCTCTATTACGAAAGAACCTCGCGGAGGCGGCACGTCGGATCTTCCTATTCTCCATCGGTTTCCGCTCAATTACAACAGATGTCCCAGCGTTTGGAGGAGTCCGAGCACGCTAGGGTAGAGATGGAGCGCGCTAGGGTAGAGATGGAGCAGAGAGACAAGGAGCGGGAGGAGAGAGAAAAGGAGCGGGAGGAGAGAGAAAAGGAGCGGGAGGAGAGAGAACAGAAGCGGGAGGAGTACCTCGCCCAGTTGAAGGCGCAGATGGACGCCTTCGCGAGGAGATTCGGCGATCCTTCCTTCACTCACCGAGGCCCTCCTGATGATCCGACAGACGGTTCCGGCGCTTTTGGAGCCTTCGTAGCATAGTTGTATTATATTGTTATATTACTATTATTGGATTATTAATATAAAATGCAATTTTGAAATTTTGAATTTGTTTAATTTTAATTTATTTTTATATTTTAATTTTAATTTGTTTTTGCCCTATTTTTTTAAGGTATTTAAAAAAAAAAAAAACCAAATTACCGACCGCTCAACTGTCGGTAAATCAGTGTTCAAAATAAAGAAATGGCGCCAAAAAAGGCGGGAAAAAGTTACTTCCCGACCGCGTAACGGTCGGTAAATAACTTTTTCCCACCAAAAAAAATGGAGGGAAGAGGCGCGTACCGACCGCCTTAACGGTCGGTATTACCGACCGCCTGTCTACGCGGTCGGTAATACCGACCGTTTAGGCGGTCGGTACGCGCCTCTTCCCTCCATTTTTGACCAACTGTGTAAACGGTCGGTAGACGGTCGGTAATTTGTTACCGACCGTTTCGACGGTCGGTAAAATATTTTACCGACTACTATTTCAGCGACCAATTTTTACCGACTACAAACGGTCGGTAAATCCAATTACCGACCACTAACGGTCGGTAACTGGCGGTCGGCCGAGTCCAATTTTGTTGTTGTGACCCAAACATACATAAGAAATAGTAAACGAAACTTACCTATTACTTACCCTGAGTATACGGTCATCATAATAATAATACAACAATATTTCAACTTCATAAACCACATGTTTAAATCAGTCAACAATCTAAAATATAAGCGTTAATTAAAATAATCTCAAAGAACGTAATCAAAATCCAGTTTTTATATCAATTAAACAATGAAAAATCAATCCTTTAATTATTCACCATAATCGACATTTTCAAGAAAGAATAGCAAAATTTTATATTCTAATCTAGTTAATTTACAAGCCTTTTTAATTACTTAAACAATTTCAAGAACATATTCAACGTCTAATCTTTTATAGTAAAAACAAGCAAAAATCAACCCTTTTTATTCTCCATGCCACTCGGCTTTTATTTAAATAATTAAATAAAATTTAATCTTTACTTTTAGTTAAATCATTGAATCTAAAATAATTAAATTAGACTAACTTAATAAAAAATCCATGCTTTAAGTTATGGTCAAGAATTTCGAATGAATCAATTGCTAGAACATCATTACTACACGGCATCAATATCATCAAATCAAGATTCACACTTTGCTTTTCAAGAACTTATTAATTTAAAAGATAAATCAAGAAAATCATCTAAAAAATTATTATAGCAAGATTATAACAAAAATATCAATTCTTGATTAAATAAAACACTCGAAGAACATGTTAAGTGCACGGCTACCACTCGACAAGACCAAACTACAATATTCAACAATTCAACCTTCAAGTTTATAAGGCAAGAATAATAGAACATGCATAAATTTATGTTAGAACATAAAATAAAATCATTAGTTCATTATGGAAACACTCGGCCATCATAGAATACCATCAACAAGTAAGTTCTACCAATTCAACAATAATTCTAAGCAATTCTAAACAATTCTAAGCATGATCTAAACCTATTCTAAAGATTATATCACTAATCTATTCCAAAGATTAAATAAAACAAACTAATTACCTAGTGATGATGGAAGGGGTTCGAACTTTAAAGGAAAGCAAGGCACGATTCTTGGCTTTTTCTTGAGGTTCTTGCTTCAATCGATCCTTGGTTGAGGAATCAATGGTGGGTTCTAGATAATTTCTGAGATTTGATTTTGGGAAAGGAAGAAAATATGGTAAAGAGTTGTTGATGTTTGTGTGGTTTAGCCGTGGGGTTTTAGAGGCAATCAAAGGGGAGTGCTTTCTCTCCTAAATTTTAGTAGTATGGGTAGGATAAAAGTGTGGATTTTTAGATGAGAATTAAAATAGATATATATTAGTAATTTTGGTAAATAAATTAAGTTAGCCCCTTAAAGAAATAACAAAGGAAGCCCTGAGATGATGAGAAGGAGGAATTTGTTGGGCTTGGATTTTGACAAGATGGGGTAAGAAATTTGGGCCAAAACTTTAGAATTAAGCTTACTATAGACTAACTTAATAACTTGGGTCAGAAATCATATGAAAAGGCTATTCAAGTCCGATTATCAAGAAGGTACTAAAATTAACTTCTAACCCCTACTTAGCCAACTCGTCATTTGTTCAACATTAAATTTTGAGTCGGTCCACAACCTTGAATTGCTTTAAGATGGTTTTAAGAACCTAACGGGTTGAAGCCAAATGAAAGAATGTAAGTTAGTCATCAAAAGGAAATTACATTGCCATATTTTATAAAATATTAATAACATAAATTCCCGAAAGATAATGTTAAAAAAAAATTCCATTTATAAAACAGTGAATTCATTAGTAGTTTTCAAAATGAATTTTTAAGACACTGAAAAGACAAACTTATTCTCAAAAATTCTAGCCCAAAAAATACGAGGTGTTACAGTATCCCACACATATTTCCCTATATATAGCAGCTAAGTTCCAAGAGTAACAATCTATAATACCCATACCATCATGTTTTTTAGGTCTACCAATGATATCCAAAGCTATTGGGGGAACTCTACTAGCAATAGCTCTACCATCCCAAAGGAAATTTCTACAAATAGTCATGACCTCCTCAATCACTTTTTTAGGCAAAATAAAATATTAGCCCAATATGACTCCATAGAGATAATAATAGCATTAATCAACATGGCCCTAGCAGCACAAGACTTGTTCTTAGGCCCCATTTCCTAATTTTCAACACACTTTTATCAATTAGGACTTGACATTCAGCATTTGTCATTTTCTTAGCTCTATAATGCCCATGTATTTGAAAGGAAGAGTATCTTCCTTGAAACCATTGATACATTGAATATTGGTCTTTGTTACCTCATGAACATTACAAAAAAAACATGAGTTTTACCATTATTAGCAGTCAAAATCTTTATAAAAATGATGGTCATTACAATGTCAATACTCCTTACAAAGTAAGTTTCCTCCATGGAGCAAAATAAAATGGACGGATGGAGTATTGAATAAAAAAAAAAACTATTTAAGGTCGTGCAATGCCCAAAAATCCAGTATAGTAATCAACTTCATTTCTTAAAACCCCATTAAGCAAATGCTTATTATTTTAATCAAGGATTAAAGGGTATAACAAATAAAACTTTTGTACAATTACAAAATTCACATGTGGAAACCAATCAATATCAACTTGCAAAAAAGCTTGCCTCATGTTCCTTAATGCATGAGCCTTCATCATTTAAGCTCCAACCTTGAAATTTCTCCTTTGCCCAAGCAATGGCTTCATCAATGTCTATTGCTTTAGCATTATTATTTACTTCCACCAATGAAGAGCTTTGTGCATTATCATAAGAGCTTATTATCACATCATCATCTTCAACTTGTAAAAGATGCCCATAATATTCTACATTTTCTTCATGGTTGGAGTTGTTAATATGTTCATTATTGTTGATGGGTTGTGGAGAAGTTGGTATTTGTTGATGCCCAAAATTGAAGCTTTGTATCATAAAGTCATTACACTCATTTCCAAATGATGCTAAATCTTGTGTTTTGTTGTTGTTTTTGGGTATGATTGAAGTGGATGATTTTGTCCATCTACTTGGTACATTGATTGGCCTGCATATCACAAATCACAATTAATAATCCTTTTGAGCTTACAAAGATAATTTTCTTAATAAATTGTTTTTTTTTTAGGTTTTAAATTCTAAACTCTTCGTTCTATGAAAGCAAGTATATATTACCTCTGTTTTTAACATGTTATTTCATTTACGATTTTTTTTAGTGAAAAACTGTCATATCAAACCATCAGTCAGTCTCTAATATGATAATTAAGAGACGTGTATAATAAAAGAATTTATGTTAGTTATTTGTAAAAAAAAAACCCGAAAATTCTAAATTCTTCATGGAAACCTTAATTTTTTTATGTTTATAGTTAAGACTTAGAATGCAATTTTAATAACCATTTTGGGCATTTTCGTTAAAAAAATGATAAAATGTTTATTTTATAACCAATTACAGTCCCATAAAATTAAATGGAATGATAAACGTTTTTGTCAACTAAATTATATTTACTACCTCTGTATCATAATAATCACAATTATTACAATAACACTACTATTCTACAACCCTTTAAAAAAAAAATGTTTTCATCACAGCAAAATATACTACTTTTATTTTCTTAAATAATTAATCACTTATTAGATCTTTCTGCCATGCACTCTATATATAATGAAAACAAGATTAATTAGAGAGAGACATGACCATTTATATTCGTAAAGTCCAAATGCCCAACATCTCTTTCAATCTTATTTAAAAAAAAAAAAAAAAATAGAGTTGGCAAGGCTGTCTTATAAATTCTAAGAACTTTTGTTTCAAAAAAAAATAAAATAAAAATTCTAAGAACTTTGTGTTAAAAATGAAAAATTAGGCCTTTATTTCATTAAAATGCAGATTTTTTTTTTTGGACTTTGAGAGAAAACAAATGGTAGGACGCTTTTTATACACTTGATCCATTTGAAAACTGCTTCTACAGCTAGTCAACTACAAGCAATAGACAGGAAATAATGTAATGTAAAAATTCATACGAATAATCTCAACTATTTGAGATATTATAAAATAATATTAATCCTAACCATCGATTATTATAGTATAATCCAAATTTCTGGGGTTGTTTTATGATATTAGTCCATTGATTTAGTTAACATATTGTAACCGATTACCAATTCATCAAGAAAATAATCGTTCTCTTCCCTCTTCCTCTATTTATTTTACTTGAATATTTCTTCCTCCATTTTTACAAAGGAAATCGAAACCAGTCAAAAGTTAGTATGGATTAATATCATAAAACAACTCACAAAGTTTGGATTATACGTACTGAAATAACCAATAGTTGGGATTAATATTGGAAGATCTCCAATAGTTGGGATTATTCATATGAATTTTTTATTAAATGTAATAATATCAACTCTGTTTGGACTTCCTACTCCTTTTCCTACGTACTACAATTTAATTTAATTAGTACATACTTTTTATTCATAGTTTGATTATAAATAATAATAATAATAATAATAATAATAATAATAATAATTATTATTATTATTATTATTAATGAAAAAATTCACCTGAGCTTGGTAGTGAAAGACGAAAGAGCAACATCATCTTCTCCAATAACATTACCATTCCCAAAACTATTAAGTTGGTGTAATTCATCATCAAAGCTCATAACATATGAGGATGTTGACTTTGACCTACACATTTTGTTGACTTTCTTATTCTTGGACGACCTCGACCCTTTTTTACCCGGAATCATAAACTCCGGCAATCTTTGGCCCGACACAATACCCGATGAATCCGAATCAAGTGGCCGGAAAATCTCATCGTAAAACCAATCGTTGCCAGAAAAATCAGCCGAAAATTTCCTAAGTAGTAGACTCCTTGGTGGGCCCCCAAAAACGTCGTCGAAATCCTCTAGTTCAATGGCCGTGGACCCCGCCGAGTTCGCCGGAATTCCCATCTTCATTCTCCAAGATTCATCCATTATTTTATTTATTTATTCTCTTGGAGAAATTTTGTGTTAATCAATGAAAAATGTTTGTGTAATATATGGACAATGGTGTGGCCATGTGAAATTTTTATATATAGCAAGTAATGTAACAATAAAGTGGATAGAGGGAAGTTGAAAAAGGGTGCCTTTTTTAATTTTAATAGGCTTTTGTAGTGTTAGTTGCATTGTTGGAGCCTTAGGGGACTTGGGGATAATTGCTTCACTGGAAAGTTGAGTTCTTTGATGGATAGTTAATTAGTTATATGGTACTTTATGTAATAATATGTATGTAATTTAATAATGTATGGGTTCCACATCTATATCTATACTTCTATATTTAAAACAGGAACTCTATTGTCCATGTGTTATTCCATGAAAAACCCTATTTAATTTCATTTTTTATTAATACAACAAGTTCTTCCTCCTCTCCTTAATTTGCCTTTACTCCACTTTCTCAACATAAATTGTCACTTTTGGTACTACTACTACCATTAAGGTGATATAAATACAACTCAATGCCTTCATGATTATTTACATTACTTTCTTAATACCTAAACTCATATGACTCTACTTTTCTTTTTTACCTTTTTACTACAATTACTTACCGATTATCATTCTTTAATTAAAAAAATAGAGTAAAAATCATTACAAGTTGTTATTCTTTTTGTATATGTAGTTATTTATTAAGATCATATATTTTACATTATTGTGATTTTTTAAATCTTCACTCTATTTCTATTTAATTTGACTTTTATAAATTATAGAAAGTAACATCCAAAATTCAATCAAAATACAAATAAATTTTTAAAAATACTAAGAAAAGGAAAAAGTTAAAATACTAAAACAGGAAGTTTAAGCTGTCACATGTTACTTTGTCGTACCATGCTGCACCACGTAAGCGTCCAGTCATTACACCATATCATCAAGCCCAAATTTGTTTTATATAAAAAATTTTACTACAAGCCTTGAACTTACAAACTCATTTTCATACACTGATGGTTCAAACCATTGGTCTATCTCTCATCCTTGTACTTAAAAATTAAAGAGGATTTTAATAATTATAAACTAGCTAAAGTTGATGTATAATATAACAAACAAATGCTCATTCAATTACTCCATTTCCACTCGAATTTAGCCATCTTCTCCTCGTATTACCGAAATGAAAAGTCATCTCAACTTATAAATCCAGTTATTGAAATTAATGGCAGATCATTACTTATTGTGCGTAGATCGATAAGATGATGGCACGATAAAATTAACTATTAATTTCTGTCATTATTTATTGTAAAATACCAAAATATATAAATTATAATTGATGAAAATATAATGTAGAAATATCTAACAAAGAATTATATATGTATAGGTTTGTTAGTTAGTGACCTGGAGCATTGCTTGGGCAATAGTTAATCTATTGATCTTCCATCACCATTAATTACTATTTATGTGGTTATTATATATGTAATTAAAGGTTAATACCAATACTACAATAACTTATCTTGCCACTACTTTGATTTCTCTTGAATTTTTTTGGTTATCATCTTATACAGCGTATCATTGCAAATTCTTTATCCTATTAATTCTGTTCTTCAATCCTATTTTACACTACGCTATATTAAACTACTTTTATTCAATATTTATCTATAATTTATAATATATACTAAATATTTAAAACAATATTTTTTTAATCCATGTGACATTCTTTCAAAACATATTGAATTTATAATTTATAAAAAAAAAAGAAATTATGATAAGTTACCTAATCATCTTTCTAATCTCTTTAACTACTTCCTTACATTGCTTTTTTTAAATTCATAATTTTTTTCATATCTTAATTTAATAGTAAATGCATACTTTTAAATTAAACTCTTATTTACGGAGTACAGGCTCTTTATTTACATGCATGTCCAATTTCTTTATTTTATAATTTAATATACATTTTGGTGTATATAAATAGATATTTCTTATATATTTATGGTAAAACATTACAATTTTTTCTTATATAATCAATCTATAAGTCAAACAAAATCACGTGCAAGGCACGGGGTTAAAAACTAGTTTCCATTTTATACGTATAAGAAAAAATATAGTCAAGTTGAATCTCGTTTGATTCAGCTTAGTGTGTAGTTTTTTAATATGTAATTTTTATAAATTTTTATTATATACGTCTAAAGATATATTCATCTATAGTTGTGTTTTGGGAGGCGTGAAAAAGCAAATGTAGCAAATTTTAAAGGACCGAGGAAGTAGTACTTTATGTTTTGTGCTTGGAATGCAAGGGTGGATGGGGGAATGAATGAATGATACACCATTACATAATAGAGATTATTACTTAATAAAAATATTTACACATTAGTCTTTATTTTTATTTTTGTAAATTAATCAAATTTTAGTAAATTGCAAACACGTCCTTAATATTACACATACAAAATTTTTTGATACATAAACTATATAATAATGTAAAATATGGACATGATAATATATTAACATAGACTACTGGAGTCGCTGGATCGTAGATGACCTATCTACATCCCTTGGTGAATGCAAATTCTTGTGTCAAATACAAATACCCATAGAGGCCATAGTGAACCAAACACACATAGCTATTTTCTACAAAATGGACAAGGATTTTTATTTCTAGTGAACTAAGATTTGTTGTAGGAATTACATTCATAATTTCATATGGTGAACCAAATGCATGAGCCCCTAATATAGTAGAAGACTTGATGGCTTGATCAGTTTATATAGTAGATGACTATCAATTTATTATCTAATATGATATAGTAGATGATTTGATCAGTTTATTAGATTGGTATATTTTGAAAGCTGAGAAACACCCTTAGCTGTTAGCTCAAGTAGTTGGAGCGAGCTAAGGGTCATGAGACTTGAGGTTTCATGTTTGATTTTCATGCCTTGCATGTGGAGTTCTCCCTCTATATGAAGGTGGATTAATTCATTTAGGTTTGTTGCCCTGTACCAGTGAATAAGCTAGTGATTTTCTTATCCAATAAAAGTGAAAAAATGGTCACAAAACTTCTATGTTGTGGAATTAATTTTCTAAAATTAATATTTATGACTAGGTTCTCTTCGTAAATGTCTACCGAGCGATTACAACGAGAATGGAAACGGGTTGTAAAAACTTATTTACGACGAGTAACTAAATTAATTTGGTTGCATAACCCATTGCGATAAAGCCTATTGCAACCGCGGACAACCATATGAAAATCTCGTCGTAGAAGGCCTTTTACGACAAGATCAATTTGACTTTTTTATAATGGTAAATCCAGTCCATGTTTTCTTGTAGATTGAATGTTTATTAAAAACTCCATTTGGGTTTTTGTTTTTTTAAATATACATACTTCATCTTTTTAGGTTAAACGGGGAAAAAAAAATTTAAGGAGTAATAATATCTTTAACTATAGGATAATTTGTCCAAAACCACCTTATAAAACAATTTTTTTGTCAAAAACCACCTTATAAATTTTTTTTTGCGGAAAGAAACCAAAACTAAAATAATTTTTGTCAAAGAAAACCAAATTACACTAATTAGGGTTTGACCTTAGATTAATTAACTTTGACTTTGATTATGTACAATTATTATGCATAATTAAACCTTAAACTTTACTATACCTTAATTAAAAAAAAAAAATCCTTCCCCCATCCCCACCAACCCCCTCCCCGACAGCCCTGTCCCTGGCGCAGTCCCTCCCCAGCAGTCCCCTTCCCCGACAAAGCCCCCTTCCCCAACCCAAAAAATCCATCGAATTCCCAACCCCCAACCCTCAAACCCCCCACCGTCGATTCCCCCACTACCCGGCAACCCCATCATCAGCGCCGCCCTCTCCGGCTCAAACTCTCGCCAGCGCACCCTATCCCCAGCAACCCGCTCCCTGGCGTGATCTAGAGAACCCCAAACCCCCTCCCTCGATTCCCCCTCCCCTTCCATGGCAAACGCCGCCAATGCTCCCTATCCTGAGCCCCACCACCCTCGACGACCCCCCTCCCGAAACTCCTAAACACGAATCCCTAAGCTACCCCCACCCCCGAAACCCTCCCCTCACCCACTTCAGCCACCCCCACCACCTCCGACGAGCCTCCCCACCCAACCCCCCGCCCCCTTACCGCACCCGCCCCTGCTATATCACTGCCACCACCCATTCTTGATTTTTGATTTTTTTTCAGTTTTTCTTTTTTTTAAAAAAAAATCATAATATATTGTGAATAATTGTTTTAATTAAAATTAGCTTAGGTTATTACTAATTGGAAGGTCAATGGCTTTAATTGTAGTCAAATCTTGGATTAGTGCAATTTGGTTTTCTTTAACAAAAAAAAAATTTGGTTTTGGTTTCTTTTAACAAAAAAAAATTTATAAGGTGGTTTTTGACAAAAAACCTATTTTAAAATGTGGTTTTAAACAAATTATCTTTAACTATATTGTTGTAAAAATTATAAAAATAATATTTAAAAGTGGCCAAAAATCAAATTAAATAAATTGAAACAACCAAAGGGATTAGCTCAAATTGAAACTACATACCAAAAGTTGCCATCCTAGTCATGAATGTGTGGACTCATAATGATTTTAATAATCTCTAAAAAAAATGAATTTATTAATTGAAACATATATAATAATTTCACAGAAAGCCTCAAACCACTTGTTATATAATGATCCTACAGATTTTGTTCATGGCCAAAATAAAGTTAGAACAAGATTTGTGATTTGTGAAGCTAGACACCCCAAAGTGGGACAAAGCTAACAAGAATCATGTTGGTATATAAGCCTTTTGGCCAACATTATATATATCTGTGTGACTGTGTACATATTATTATTTCTTTAAGACGACGTTATTAGGGCTTGTTTACTTCAGCTTAAATTCAGTTCAGTTCAACTCTTAATTTCCTTCTCTTATAAAATATTACTTTCAGCTGTATTCAGTTCCGTTCAGTTCAGTTCAATTCAGTTCAGTTCAGTTCAATTCAGTTCAGTTCAATTCAGTTCAGTTCAGTTCAATTCAGCTATATTTAGTTAAACTAAAAGAGCCCTAACGGCCCGTTTGGTAGGCTGTTATAAATCATGGTAATGGGAATGAATTTATTACTAAATTTGGAAGGAAAATCAGAATTCATTCCCATGGTGATGCTACCTTAGCTCCAATTTATCTAATTTTATTCACAAATATACATTCCCATCAAATACCATCCTCCCCAATGGTAATGGATGGGAATGAAAAATGAGAAGAAAATTGAAGCGTGGGAATAAAAATTTGTTTTCCATGAAGATATAAGGTTAATCCTTAACAAAATTACACTACAAATTTATTACCATTACCACGATTTATTTATTACCAACAACCAAACGGACCGTAAATTTTTTTAACAAATTTACAACGTTGGCTATACAAATAACGCACCAAACACCATTAAGAAATACTATCTATATTACTCCTTTGTCCCCTTTTTGTTTGCCCCATTCACTTTTTCTCATCTCCCGAGGCACAAGTTTAAACGAAAATATCTTTGGATACATGTAATAAAAAATTATATAAATTGCATATTAAAAAAGTACACATTGAGATGAACCAAACGAGATCTTATTTGACTATATTTTTCCTTATATATATAAAATTATAGAGAGTCCAAATTACCAAAGAAACAGTGCCAAAAATCAATATGGGGCAAATAATAAGCGACGGAGGGAGCACAATGTATACCATAGACAGTGGGACACATCCCCATGTGATGTCTGTGGTCCAAAGAAAAGAGCCAAACATAGATCTTACAATGCTCTCAAAGGAGGAAACCTCCTCAAGTAAGCTCCATATTGAAAATTTTCATCATATATCTTTTCCAATAAAAAATCATTAGTAAAAATTTGGGTATTTGCAGCAGTCGTAACCATATATATACTACATCTTAAGGAAAAGATCTAACCATGTAATGATGTACACGCACAAATTATTAGGTGCACCCAGGACTACCTATCTTTTGTGGTCCCTGGTGTTTTTATATTTTTTTTATAAAAAAAAATTCAGTAGATTTTTTTTTTCTCTCCTCTAATTTTCGTTTCTCTTACATCCTCTTCATCTCCTTCTCCAGGACCGTCTATTAGCATGTTCTCCTTGAGCGACCGCTTAGGGCCCCTTTTTTGTGGGGCCCACATCTTTTATATGTAGTACAATAATATTTAAAAAAAGAAGAAGAAATAAACGGAAAAGCAGAGCAGTGAAGTTGAGTCCGTGAATTTCGTACACTTTGACTATTCATCTTCTTCCTCATATTATCACAATATTTCAAGTTTCAACAATATTTTTTTCCCTTAATTTTCTCCAATCAGCAATCTTCCCTCAATTATTTCCTAATTACTCTCCTAAATCCTGATTTCCATAATATGACTCTTAGACTTCTTCCTTCAATGTTCATAATTTTTTTTCCATATAGATTGAGAATGAGTTGTTAGACAATATAGATTGTGAGGATTTGATCGACGAATTCGCTTCAAAAAATGCTCGGAGAACTAGATTTTTCAAATGATTATCATGTAATTCGTATTTTTGTGAACTTTTTAATATTAAATATTATTAATATATTATTTATGAAATATGTCTCTATTGTTTAGGGCCCCTAATTTTATTTTCGCTCCGGGCCCCAAAAAAGCACGAGACGGCATTGTCCTCCTCTTTATTTGGTCATCTTTAGCCTTTGTTGCTGATTTTTTTTCTCTATCCTCTTAATAGAGTGTTTTCGTTCATAATATTCAATAATCAATCTCAATCGCAATTTTCATTTGTAATTATTGTGATGGATGATGTTGTTACGAGGGGTTTTAGATTTAGAGAGAGCTACCCAATTTTATGCTACAAACTTGACCCAGAATATAGAACCACAAAAAGAGAAAGTAATTAAAAAATGCAAAGGGGATAATAATAACTCAGTTAGCTGCTAATCATGATTGATTAAGGTTAATCGACAATTACAAGTATGTGTTGTTAAATCAGCCAATTCTAGGAATCTGTGCATTAATCATTACATAAATCCCTTTATACAAGAATCTTCCTACATCTCTTATGAACTATCAATGTGGGATACAAATTTTCCCACTTTTGATGTTTTTCCTAACTTTTCATACTGAACTCTAGATGGCCAGATATCTTCGTAGGGTAATGCCACATGGCCCTGTAGTATTCTGCCACGTGGACCAGTGAGGTGCAGCCACGTGGACTTGTATTGATCTGTCACGCGGCCTTTTTACTTGAGGCTTCTTTAGGGCTTAGTTTTGGACCAATGTATTTGGGTTGTTGTATTTGGACTCCTCTCTGGGCTCTTCTTTGGGCTCTTCTTTGGGGCCTTCGATCCACCTGGGCCTAGTTCTCTATTTATGCCAATAAATTGGCAATAACAGATGTTGTTGAGTCTTGCAATTTGGCATATGAGGTTTGTAATGATATTTAATTTCTTGAAGATGATAACAGTAAGTTTTTATTGAATTTTTTTTTTTGTGTGTGTAGTGTGTTTTTTGTATTAATGATGAATATTCATTTTAGATTCAGTTCAATTTGCTGTAAAAATAAATATAAGTTTAGTTGAAAAATGAATATCAATATGAAGAAATGAATAATATTCAATATATAAAAATGAATATTTATTTTAATTGTTGCAAAAGTAAAGGTAAATTCAAGTTTTTTGTGGTAAAATGAATATTTCTTATTAAAAAATTAATATTTCGTATTAAAAAATGAATAATCATTTTAGTTATAGCAAAAGTGAATGTAAGTTCTGGTTCTTTGTTGTAAAGTGAATATTTAGTATAATAAAATAAATATTTATTATATCAAAATGAATATTCAGTATTAGAAAATAAACACTATGTTTTGGTTGGTGCAAAGTTGATTGTAAGTTCAGGTTCTTTGTGATAAAATGAATATTCAATATTAACAAAACGAATATTCAGTGTTAAAAAAATGAATATTTGATATACAATAATGATATACAATAATGAATATTCAGTTTAGTTGTTGCAAAAGTAAATGTAAGTTCAGATTTTTTTTTGCGGTAAAATGAATATTCATTATTAAAAAATGAATATTCATTTTAGTTGTTAAAGCTGACGCTCGAGACCACAATTGCTCTATGTGATCCCGGGAGCACTATACAGTGTAGTTTTAAAAATTAGTTAAAACACTAAAGATTTTAGTTTTTCTTTTAAAAAAAATTGTAAAAAAATGAATATTGTAGTGTACGGAAATGAAGATTAAAGATAAAAAATAAATGAAGATTCTCAGTACCACAAAAAGCTAGGTGATCCCGCGAGCACCATATAACAATTGATGTAAATGAGCAAATTAATGATAACTTGGTTTATTGTGTGTTTTCCCCCCTTATTTTGTATGGTTTTATTGTGCTAACCGTGCTCTTAGGAGCCGTTTTACCACTAATAAGTCAGTTTGGAGTGTTTTGTGTCTTTTCAATTTTTTGACAGGATTTTGATAAAAAAGATGCTCTAAATGGGACGAAAACCATCAAATTAGGTCAAGCTAGGCACTAGAGAAACATTAGGATGTCACGGGGAGTGTTGAAGAGGTTTTGGTGACAATTAGTGAAGAATTGACTTGAAGTTGTTTGATTTTGACTACCTCTTACTATTTTGGACATAACTCGAGCTATGAATATCAGATTGAAGCGATTCTAGTGACGTTGGAAACTGGATTCAAATATCTTTAAAACAGTAGGTCACACGCCTGATTTGAACTTGAAACGGAGAAATTATGGCCATTTGAAGTTGATGGTCAGATTTGGGCCTCAGAAACCATTTGGCCCAATTGGATTACGTGTGCTTCCCATATTTTTCCCTATAAATATCCATTTGTAATCCCATGTAAAAAGTTCTTTTGACCATTCTTTATTTTCTTGTTTTAGTTGTAGGGTTTAATCTTTCTTTCTCTTCCTTTATCTTTTGCTAATTATTTTCTTTAATCTTTGATACAAGATTCAATCTTTAGTTCTTCAATTCGATAATTTCTTCTTTCCTTTTCATTTGTTTAAGTTTAATTTAATAATTATTTCTTTTCTTTTATTCTTTATTATTATATCTGCTTATTATATTTGGGCCTAGGAAATTTTCCTCGTAGGTTAACTTGTTTGTGTATCTTGTTCCTCGTTACTAAACCTGGTTATTGGACAGGGTAGTCCAATGACATGCGGTTAGGGTCAAGGTTATAGCCTTATAGGGTATTTACTGGACATGGTCTTTAATGGACAAGGCTTTATCGACCAGGGCCAATACAAAACCAAAAATAATAGCCTAGTAATTTTTTCAAAAAAAAAAAAAAGTTTGACAAAAATAATTACATTAATATATCCGTATACATTTGTTTTAACTATTGGCTACCTTAAATTTTATTTATATTTAATATTTTAATGGCTCGACCGCTAACGACCCGCTAATGACTCACGACCCACTATGGCCCGACCTGCTATTGACCATTTTTAGTCAATCCTGGCCCTGTCCCGAACCGCACCGACCTCACACGCCCCAACCCGCCCAATAATCAGGTCTACTCGTTACTATATCTTCTCTCTACTTTATTTTACTTGCTTTTTATTCATTAAATTCCGCAAAAAATTGACAAACAAGTCTCATACTATAATTCATTCCCTTTTGTAGTATATCATCCGAAATAACAGATACCAAGATGCAATTGCACATGAATCAACAACAATCTAACATTCAAGCACTAAAATCTAACAAATTAAGGAACATAATTTGGCGGACCTCTAAGAAGCAAATGTGAAAAGTACAAGTCCATAAGCGTGCGTCCACAACATCAACTTCAACAAAATGATCGAACCATTAAAATTGAAATTATATTCCTCAATTTAATGGTGATGGCGATCTGAAGCAATTCCACGATTGGGAGCATCAATTAGACAGATTGTTCGAGCAAAAAGGCTTTGATGAACGCAAAAGTTACATATATGCAATTTTATACAATTTGTGTCTTTATAGCTTGAAAATACTAAAGCCTCAAGCAAATATAAATAAATAAAGGGTTTTTCTAATCTATGTCCTTGAGTTTTTCGTTTACTTTAGATTATAGTCAATTCAGTTCAGTTCAGTTAATCTCTATTCAGTTCAGTTCAGTTCATCTCTATTTAGTTCAATTAATACACTTCTATTCAGTTCAGTTCAGTTCAGTTCACTTCACTTCAGTTCTATTCACCTAATGTAAACGAGCCCTAAGTTCTGCCATGCTTTTTGAAACTTCTAAGTTATGCCCCTCAATTTAGGTTTTTAAATTAATAGTGCTCACTCTGTTATCTCAACATTAATAGTTCCGTTAAAAGGAGTTGCCCTGTAAATGATGTATTTCCTAAAATAAAGAGTGAAAATCAGCTAAAAACCTTAGAATTCTAGAGGGGAAATTACCCTCACACGAAATACAACTCCTTTTAATAGAACTATTAACGTTGAGATAATAGAGTGGACACTATTAATTAAAAAAACCTAAATTGAGGGACATAGCTTAGAAGTTTCAAAAAACATGAACACAACTTAAAAAAGTGAAAATCTCGAGGGGCATAGTTTAGAAAAACCCATAAATAAATAAGTCACCTATTAGATTAGTACTTGTCTAATTTGAAGAAAATGATGAGATGTGTGTCTTCATCCCTGCAAATTATGAGTAAGGACTTGTTTACTTCAGCTTAAATTCAGTTTTGTACAGTTCAACTTTTAATTTCCTTCTCTTTTAAAATATTATAAGAAAAATAATTCATTCATCTACTATCAAGTCCAGATCCGATCCGCCGCCATCTCTAGTTGAGAGTTTGTAAGAAAAATAATTCATTCATCTACTATTTTTTGACATGATTCAAAGATTAATCGTTATATTTAAGGTGTGTTTGATTCAACTTATTTAAGAATTGTAGTGTTTATTTTAAAAAAGTTTGTATCAGATCGGAAAAATTCATATATATCGGATCAGACTAGATCAATAAATTCAAATCAGTTCAAAAAAGTTATAACTAAAGAAATAACTATAATAAAAACAAATTATATAAGATAAAAAAAGTTCAGACTAGATAAGAAAATTTTAGTCGAATCAAACGCAACCTTAATGGGGGCATAACTAATTATTTACTCTTTGATTGATATTTTCATTGATTGCTTGAATTTATTTTCTATTTTAGTTATATTTATTTATTTTATAAGGGAAGAGTGATATTTTAGACTTTTTAAATGGACACCACCACCACATCTCCTCTTTTCTTATATTTTGTACTAGTTAATATGCGTGTGTGATGCATGCAGTGATATTTGTTGTGGGTTTACTTCATGATGATGGTGGATTATGTGGTGACATAGTGGGTTGCATTATCAACGATTATCATTCTACTTGTTTTTTTATTTTTATTTAATGGCCTTCATTTGTTGAACAAATTAAGGTAATGTTTGGATATGCGAAATTTATTTCAAATTGTTGAATTCAATTTATGAAATTAAAATGTTACAATTCATATGACAATTATTTGTTTGGGTTGTTTTTAGAATTTGAAATGACATGATTTTGTTAAGTATTTGAAATACACAACATTTGCTTGTTAAGCATTTGGATTGAGAATTGGGCCACATCTAATTCCAAATTTTTTTAACTTGCCAAACATGTAATTTGGCCCAAATCCATCATTTCAAATGAAATTTTTGTATCCAAACATAGCATTAGAAATTTATTATCGAGTAATTGAAAAGTATAACCATTGAAATTAAAGAATACTACCGGACAAAGAATTTACAACAAATGCAAGCTAAGAGAATTTTTTTTTTTTTAAAGGAAATGTAAACACGGAAAGCTAGGTTGTCTTCCTCT
Source organism: Salicornia ramosissima (assembly GCA_951394345.1). Taxonomy (NCBI): domain Eukaryota; kingdom Viridiplantae; phylum Streptophyta; class Magnoliopsida; order Caryophyllales; family Amaranthaceae; genus Salicornia; species Salicornia ramosissima. Next base: position 3,472,596 of record OX596240.1, on the reverse strand, counting down.
CGAAGAAACAATCCAACTTGTCAGTAGCTAAAAAGAAGGAGAACTTAGCATCCATGAAAGGATTAATATCGATATGCGAAAGGGTCCAGTGCCCTAGAGACGCAATGTAATCGAAATGTGTCCCTTAAATGTATCCTACAACCAATCCAACACATGTACATACATATACTGATATACATAATTAACACAACGACAACTATTCTATTAAAACAATAATTACATTACTAATTGAAAAAAACTGCACACCTTTGAGGCTTTCAAGATTGTTAGATGGCAAAGTTATGATGTTCGTTTTATTTGTATAGTTTAGTACTACGTTTTTGTGCAACAATATGGTTTTTGTTTTAGCGTTTGTTTTAGTTAATGGATATAATAATATTTTTTTCACAAGTTAATGTATAGTATAATTTTCTATTTTAGTTTACATAGATTTCATTAAAATTTTATACTATTTGCTTTGATGGTTGTAATTTTTTTTTTTGCTTTGCACAATTTTTGTACTTGATTTCAAATGTGATTACTATAATTTCTATATTAGTTTAAATAAATTATGTGATTACGTGATTTGAAACATGATTACTATGGAATTACCTAGTTTTTACTTAGGAGATTGACACCTAAAGCATGAAGTGAATGTTTGTGAGTTTCTTTTCTCCTTTATCTCAAGTTCTTTTGTCTTAGTTAAATTAATATATTTTTTTCTCGCCCATTTGACCAAATAGGTATATAAAAAACACCCTTTTGATAGCAATATATGGCAAAAGAGAGTTTTTTTATATACTTGTTTGGTCAATTGACCTTCTTTTCTCTTATGATTTTTCAGCCTCCTCATATTTGCATTTAATTACCTATTTATAGGGGAAATCAACCAATATTGTCTTGTCATCTATCAGGAGAAGATAAAGTTTATTTTCTATTCTCCTCTCATCCACTTGCCTTGGCTTGTTGTTTAAGTTGATTTCCTTGCTTAAGTATTAAGAAAAACCCTTTTGGAAGACTCTACTGTGTCCTTATTGCTGATCAAAATATCTAATTCTTATCTTTAGATACAACCTTATTGTCATGGCTAATAAGTCAATACGGATTAATCCTCTATTTTGTTGATAACCTAATTTGTCTCTAAATAAAATGAAATGATTTATATATGTCCAATGATTAAATTAAATGATACGTGTCAAGAAAGAGCTACTTTAGTAGAGCCTATGAACTCTTGCCACATGTATTAAATTCATGCCACATCACTATAGTTTCCTATATAATTAGTTTACATAAATTACATGATTACATGACTTAAAACGTTGTTATGGATTTGCTTTGAGAAAATTTTCCATTTTTGCTTTGCACAATTTTGGTAAGTAAAATTATCATTTGCGAAGAGATCAATAGAGGGAAGGGGGGAGATTGTAATTCACCCAAACACTGCCACCACCAACATCGCGTCCCCTTTTCTTATATAATAGATATAATATATAGCTAGATATAGATTTTTTATATGTTATAAAAAAAAAAAATAAAGTAAACTTTTTTGGATAACTTTAGAGGAAAAACAAATTTTGTAACAACTTTTTAGATAACTTTTGTTATATAACTAAAAAAACTAAAATTTGTAAATCTTATCCAAGTATGGAAAAATTAACGTTATTGTAGATGTAATTCTTGATTCATCCATTTTTTTGGATAATTTTTTAAAAAATTCTTAATAGTTAATTTGAGATAACTTTTCTAAAAAAAAAATTGTAAAAATTATCCAACTATAGAAAAAAAATAAAGATAAGGGTTTAGGGCTTTTAATTTTAATAACTTAGATTTAGGGTGCGTTCTCTTCACCTTAAAAAAAATAAGTTTCAGGTTTAATAAGTTCAGATAAGTTCCAATAAGTTATATCAGGTCTAATAAGTTCAATAAGGTCTAATAAGTTCTAATAAGTTCCAATAAGGTCCAATAAATTGCAATAAGGTCCAATAAGTTCCAATAAGGTTTAATAAGTTTCAATTAGGTCTAATAAGTTCTAATAAGTTCCAATCAGGTCTAATAAGTTCAAATCAGGTCTAGATTATTATTTTTAATTATTGATCAAATAAAATTAATTAAATTAATAATTAACTTAAAGCACTCTTACACAACATAAACCAATTTTATTTTATCATTCTTGTTTTATAATTTTTTAGAGAAACCAATCAGAGTTAGATTGAATTAAACTATTTTTTTATATTATAAAATAAAACTTATTTTTTATTTTGGGTTTGATTTAATTTTGGTCCAAATTAAACTTTACCCATCCTCCATATTATTATTACTAATTTTGATCCAAATTAAACTTTACCCATCCTCCATATTATTATTATTCAATCCGTTCTAGTTTGTTAATTTTACTACAAGTGAATTAAGAAAAATTAAATATGTAGATAAGTTGTTATTGGAATTGATAATATTAATTAATAATGGGTTTGAAAAAAGATATACTAATTATTATTATTACCTTCTTAAACCTAATTCAACAATAAAAAAAAAACATAGGTTCAAATGTATAGAATATTATTATCATTATCATCATTATTATTATTATTATTAATTTATTTTATTCAATCATATAAAATACGTTCCAATAAGTTTCAATCAGGTTTAATAAGTTCCAATAAGGTCTAATAAGTTCCACTAAGGTCTAATAAGTTCTAATAAGGCCTAATAAGTTCCAATAAGGTCCAATAAGGTCTAATAAGTTCCAATAAGGTCTAATAAGTTCCAATAAGATCTAATAAGTTAAATAAGATCTAATAAGTTAAATCAGGTCTGATAAGTTCAGATAAGTTCAGTTCATATAAGTTCAGGTCTAATAAATTGAAGAGAACGCACCCTTAACTAGTCTTTGTCTTGATTATGCTCAGTATTAATATTCTAAATAAATATTTATTTAATTTGTCAAAAAAATTAAATTTTAAATAAATATCTATTTTGCAAAAGTTTAGGGAGAATAGTTTAAATATAAGTTAGTATGTAACAATTAGTTCAAAAATTAGATTTTTTTAAAAAGGAAAAAAATTAGTTTTTATTTAATTTAAAATTACATAATACTAAGTTTTTTGAAAAGAGTTACTAGGTATTTAATTTTTTTTCTTTTTATTTAATAAAATAAGTATTATTTTTTTATTAATTTTTTTATAGAAGGTCGATTATACATAATATTAAGAGTTAGTTTTTTGTTCTCTAAAAAAAAGTTAGTTTTTTGTTTTGGGGAAAGTTATTTATTTTTTTCTTTTATTTAAAATAAAAATATATTTTTTTTAAGTTTTTTGTTTTGGGGAAAGTTATTTATTTTTTCCTTTTATTTAAAATAAAAAAAAAAAATTTTATTGGAATTAATGATTGGTTTTTTCATAAAAAAATATAATTGAATTTGACATCTTAACAATAAATTATTAAAAAAGATGAGATGGCGTGCAAATTTTCTTAAAAAAAATATATTTTTTATATTAGATATTAGTAGATTACATTTTATTATGGAGGTTGGAGAGTCTAATATATAGGAGGATTAGGGTTAACAGAATATTTTTTTTTTTTGGTAAAGAACATTTTTTTTTTTTTTTTTATAAAAAAAAAGGTCAGAATATTTTATAAAACAATTTTAATATTATTAAATTAAATTTAGTAACTATTCATTAAGAAACAGTAAAACACAACTTATATATAAATTGACTAAACTAGACTACATTGATAGACAACATCTTTTTTTTCCTCCATCGAAGTGCGTTCTTGAGTTCGGTATTGAAGTAATCCAAAATTCCAAACCCTAATTCCTATTTGCTACTGCGGCAGCGGCAGCGGCGGCTCGGCGTCTCCCACTCCGCAGTTGCCTCGGTGTCTCGGCGTCTCCCACTCCGCAGTTGCCTCGGCGGCGGCCTTTCTATTGTTCTATTCGCTGTCTCGTAACTCGCCTCTCAAATCTCAATCTTAATTTGTAAGTCTAATCACAAATTTACAATTCAATTATATATGTTAATTTTTTGTTTATAGCTTCTTTAAATTGTTGATTTCATAGTTTATATGAATTATAGCTAAGTTAAATTAATAAATTGTTGATTACTTTGATTTATAAAATTATAATAATTGCAATTTAAGTAGTTATAATTTTATGTTGTTACTTGATTAGTTGATAGTAAATTACTGTAAGTGATATCATTGTTTGTTGGTTTCTTAATTAATGGCATAATTTCTAAATGTCGGGATTTTTTTTTTAACTTGAAAAGTTTGGACCTTTTTGGAAACAAATCTGAGTAAATCAATGCATATTGCTTGTTTTTTTTTTTTTTTTTGGTTGATTATAGGTTGAAAATAGAAATAGAAATTGAGGTTAACAGTTGGTATTTTATCAGGCAAATCAAAACTGGAAACTGGGATTTATGGATTCATCAAGCCTCAATTTGGAGTCTAAAAGCTGTAAGAGTCTAGAACCTGTAGTTGTGGAAGAAGTGGGGGAAAAGAGTGAAGGAAAGATTGGAGGGGAGGAAGGGGTGGTGCAATCGAAAACAAATGAGGAAAGGGCTGAGACGGATGAATTTAGATACGCCAAGATTTGTGTGTGGTGGGACATTGAGAATTGCTGTGTGCCGAAAGGTTGTGATGTCCATAAAATAGCTCTAAACATCACCTCTGCCCTCCGCAAGATGTCTTACGGCGGTACTGTTTCTATCTCTGCTTATGGCGACACCGATCTCATTCCTCATTCCGTTCAACATGCTCTCTCCTCCACGGGCATCTCCCTCAACCATGTCCCTGCTGGTATGCTATTTTGCCCACTTGATTTTTTAAAGTTCTTTGACTAATCAATTTTTTTTTTTTTAATATTAATGCTGCTTCTTCATGCTGGTTATAGTTATTTTGCTCATGATTTTTTTTTTGCTTTCTTGTCAAAATTTCATCATTTGCTTTTTTGCTTCTTGCACTAGTTTCGTATTTAAAGTCAACATTACACTCATTGATACAAAATCTTGGGACCATATAATCATTTTTTGGGATACATTCTAGATTGACCCCCTATTTCATTATTAAAGACTACTGCCAACACAAGGCTCAACTATTGAGACTCATTGGCGCATATTTTGATTAATTTCATTAATCCTTTGATTTTGGACAATATCTAAATTTGTTTTAAGATATTAATTTAAAATTATGATGACACTGCTCGCTAGTTGAGGCCTAGTCCTAGGAACTTTGTGCCAACGGTTGTATTTAGTTGTTTGGTGTCAATTTATTATGTATGTCAAGTATATGCCAATTTCGCACCCTTTAAATTTTCAGTGTGCTTTTGCGTATTTTCATTGTGCTCGCCATTATTGAATGAATAAAGGGAAGAAAAATATTCTAATGATTTTCGAACTGATTCTGGTTTTATATACAAGTAATATGAATATATAATTAGGACTGTGGAATGCTTATCCAGGTCATTATGGTCAAATAATTAGACTTAAATCAGTGCTTTTCTGTTTTTCCACATTAATCAGGTGTTAAGGATGCTAGTGACAAGAAGATTCTAGTCGATATGCTGTTATGGGCTGTTGATAACCCGGCCCCGGCCAACTATTTCCTAATTTCCGGTGATCGTGATTTCGCAAACGCCCTTCATCAATTGCGAATGAGAAGATACAATATCCTCCTTGCTCAACCTTTCGACGCCTCTGCAGCACTTGTTGCTGCAGCCAAAAGTGTGTGGTTGTGGAGCAGTCTAGTCAGTGGTCTCGCTCCTCTCACGGAAAATGACTCCCACCCACCCAATGAACTTAATTTTACCAATGACATAGCTATCCTTAAAGAAAGGGAGAACAAAGTGAATAATAGAAAGAAGAGAAAATTAGTAGAGGTATCTGGTGTCCAAAATTGTCAGATTTCTAACAAGAAGCACAAGGGGAATTCTCAAACTAATACAAGAGGAAAATACCAATGTAATGGTTGGGTATTGAGGAGTACCGCCCAACGACTGAAAAGACAAACTCAGCATGGTGGATACAAGGGAAAATCTAACTGTGAAGGGCATGGTGCAAATCATCCACGAAAAGACTGGAAAGGGAATCAAATGAAGTGTTATGATTTTTGTCAGCAGCAGAGACAGTTTCCAGCAGACAAGAGCAACTTGGTCAATGATCAAATCAGCAATGTCCTTGATGCTAGTGAGAACAACTTTCAAGAAAACTCAAAAGACAATGCAGATAATGGTAAGGGTGGTGATCAAAGCTCCAACATGGATGCTACAGTCGGACAAGGGGGCAGCGAAATGCCGGTGACAATATCTAATAACAATTCAATCCAAGGAGGAGCAGACATCAACATTCAAGTTGGTGAAGTTAAACGTAAGAAAATTCATAGTTGTAGGAAGTGTAGTGCACCCCATCCAGGAAGAAATTGCCAAGGAGTTGAGTTGCAGTGTTTTGCATGTGGAAAGTTTGGACATAAACAATTTGAATGTTATAGCAAGCCTATAGACCAAAACTCAAACCACCATGCAAATAATGGTGATGGTGGTGGTCAAAACTCCATGATAGATGATGCACTTGGACAAGGAGGCAATCATACTCCAGTGGCAATAGCTACTAACAATGTAACTCAAGGAGGAGCAGACATCAACAATCAAGTTGGTGAAGTTAAACATAAGAAAATCCATAGTTGTAATAAGTGTGGTGCAACCCATCCAGGAAGAAACTGCCAAGGGGTTCAGTTTCAGTGTTGTGTATGTGGAAAGTTTGGACATAAAGATTTCGAATGTGATAGCAAGTCTATAGACCAAAACTCAAACCACCATGCAAATAATGGTGTTGGTGATGATCAAAACTCCAAGGTAGATGATGCACTTGGACAGGGAAGCAATCATATTCCTGTAACAATAGCTACTAGAAATGTGACTCAAGGAGGAGCGGACATAAACAATCAAGTTGGTGAAGTTAAGCGTAAGCAAATTCATAGTTGTGGGAAGTGTGGTGCAACCCATCCAGGAAGCAACTGCCTTGGGGTTCAGCTTCAATGTTTTGCATGTGGAAAGTTTGGACATAGAAAATTCGAATGTGATAGCAAGCCTACATACCAAAACTCAAACCACCATGCAAATAAAGGTGTCGGTGGTAATCAAAACTCCAAGATAGGTGATGCACTTGGACAAGGAGGCAATCATACTCCAGTACCAATAGCTACTAACAATGTGACTCAAGGAGGAGCAAACATGAACAACCAAGTTGGTGAAGTTAAACGTAAGCGTATTCGTATTCGTAATTGTAGGAAGTGTTGTGCAACCCATCCAGGAAGAAACTGCCAAGGGATTCCGTTGCAGTGTTTTACGTGTGGAAAGCTTGGGCATAGAAATTTCGAATGTGGTAGCAAGCCTATAGACCAGAAACAACGGTTTCTAGCAAACAAGAGCAAAGTTTGGGCAAGTGCAAACAATGATAAAGTTGGTGGTCAAAACGTTGACATGGATCATGCAATTGGACAAGGAAGTAGTCATACACCAGTGACGACATCTAATGACAAGATTACCCAAGGGGAACCTAACAAAAACAATGAATTAGGTCATACTATAAACAGTGGAAATAATGTTTGTTCAAGCAATGGATTACTTCAACGAGTGCAGTCTATGTTTCAACTATTGCGACGTGATAAACAGCCACAGCAAAATTCGAACGGGACTTGACGACTTTTTCAGTATGCATCTTTTTCCCTTTCTACTTCACTTTGTTTTTCACTGTACTTTTTTTTTATTACCTTGCATTGTGTGGTTAGCTTGATGATTAGTTGTTTTCTTATGAAGCTTGAGCCATCCTCATTCATGTCAACAGTAATATTCAGTCTTCAAAGTTGCCCTTGGCTGTTTTCTTTTTGCTTGCCACCAACATCCCGATGGGGCTTTATACTGAATATTACTGTTTCTTTTTTCAAAAAAATGCATAAAAGTGGTTAATTATAGCCTAGCCTAGACGTTTTATAGGGAAGGGGTGAATGTAGAAGTTTCTATACTCTTGTATGGGTTGTTTGTGTCTACGTAATCTTTAGGAGATTTTGGTGTGGTGTCATGTATATATTACTCTCACTGGCGCTCTACTGCTTTGTGGTTGGCTTTCTCCAAATTGCTCCATTCTTCTTGTGTAGGCATGGCTTTCTCTTTTCTAAACTTTTTTTATTTTATATTCTGACCAACATGTTATTTTCCACTACTCTTTCTCGATTTTTTTACAGTTTCTTTTTCTTTTTTTTTATTAAAAAAAAAATTCGTTGGTACAGTACCAATGTAGACGATGATGTTTTACCATATCTAATTTATTAATCTGGTTATTATTTGCTCATAACTTAATTTCGGAAGGTACTCCCATAACTTTGACTTATTCAATGATAATTGAAAGGACAGTTCAATTTTGGATGATCTTGCAAAGGTTTTATTCATGTTAATTTTTCCTAAAAAAGTACCATCCCCATATATTATAGATTTGAAAATTGTGACTATATTAATTAATACTTTTGAAATATAATCACTGCTCTGTATACTCTTATCTCGAATAAAGTGCTGAAGTTGAAAAGAACAGCCCATGCTCCTCTGTCTCCACCAGCCACCACCATGTATGCAGCCCTTTGGGCGCCAATGCACTGTAAGTGTATGGTCACCAAGTTTTGGAATAATTTTGGTTTAATTTGGTGCTATGCACCTATGCGGGGCAGGAGGTTCATTCCCTGTGAAATAAAGTGAAAAGATGGTGACATTATTGACCATGGTGGTTTGGTGAATGATAGAGAGAGATGGAGGAAGGATGTTCTAAACCAATCAAAACCTTAAACCATAATGTTCTAAAGTTTGTAAAACAAATTGTGTTTTTTAAACCATAAACTAAACCAAACCGCTATAATACAGTTTGGTCCGGTTTGGTTTACGGTTGAGACTAAACTCTGTACTCTGTAGTAGTATGTGATATATAGTGATTTTTCATGTCAATAATGAAATATTTTTGAATTTCATAGAGAACCTGTTTTATTGGAAAAGAATGGCAATAAGTTGATTGCACATGAAAAAAAAGTAATGAGGTCAATTTATTCTGGTTGCTATATTAAATGTAAAGGTGCTGGATTTCTCAAGAACCAAAAAAGGCGCGATATGCCAATTTTGCTGGGTTTTTTTTATAAAATAAAACTAAAAAATTGATTTATGCTTTTGAATGCTCGGTGAAAACTAGTTCATCAAGATTTTACATTTTTACAAGATTATGAATTGAAGTTGCTTCCCTTGTTGTGAATTCTTTTCGAGTTTTTGTCCCTCTGCTACATTCTTCTATATGTCAATTTACTTGATGCATTTGCTTCTTTTTTATCTTATGGTCCCCACTTAAATTTTCACAACTTTATCCTCGTTTTTGTAGTCTTGCTTCATAAATTTTACATACATTACTCTGTTTTTTTTTTTTTTTTGGTTCTTATTGAATATCTTACTTTTTATCTTAATCAATCCATAAATATTTCTATATGTTTATTCCCTTACATAAAAAGTCTTTCCAAAAGTAAATGTAGGAAGTATATCCGGACGGACATAGTAAATATTATTGATATCTCATCCTTTTTAGTTTCTTGTGATTAATGATGGTAAATTGCTCTAAACTTATATCCCCCTATTTGAATTTGTGGGTAACAAGACTAACCTTTAGTTGTCTATTACTCCGTACGTTTTATTGGTTACACTTTGCTTTATTCCATTTTTGCCATTTACTTTTTTCTTAGTCTTGCCCTTTTCGAATCCATGTTTAACATTTTCTCTGTTGCGTTTTTACGCAAACTCCAAATGTTGTTTCCTAGTTTTTCTTACCTAAGTCCCACAAATATATAAATTTGTACTCTATTGTGTTGGTTTACTTTGCGGTAGTAAATTGAATTATGACATATGAATAGGGAAAAGTTGCCACTTATAGCCCCACTTGAATGGATCATTTTGCACCTACAGTTTTTTTTTTTTTTGAAAGGATTTTGCACCTACAACTGAATCTCTCCCTTTTTCTTTTTTATCAATTTAAACAATCTTATTTTTTATAATTTTTTTTTAAAAACAAATAGTTAACAACAACCAATAATGTCACACTTTACTTGAGTTTTTATTGTAATTCAATTAGAAAGTGAAATTTAAGTGGTTGTGAGTTGTAAAAAGAAACTTAGGTGGTTTTAACTTTTAAGTTGCAAAATGACCAACCTATTCGGTTGTAAGTGATAATTTTTTTCATAGAAATGGGAGATCTAAAATTTGCAAATTAGCTACTAACTTTGTATGTAAAGATACTGGTAGTAATTTACCATCAAAATCCTAAATAATAAAAAAAAAGGCTACATGGAAATGCAGCAGCAGTGAGGTTTTGTATAAGCTAATGATAGTGTGCTATTGTTTCTTGATTATGGTCTTACAGTTTAATTCAAAAAAGTGCAGTGAATAAATCTCAATGAGTATTGTTGGCGATTGAAGGTTTTAAGCAAGGATGTTAAGGTATATGTCAATTTATGAAGCAACTTGGGTCTTTTATGGATTGGGCACTATGCCTTGGAGGCTTGGATGGCCTAGACTTAGGCTTTTGTGCATTTTCTAGGAGGTAGGACACTTTTTACAATTTTTTTTTTTAAAAAAAAACACAAAAAAAAATTAAATTGTGTAGTTTTATGTGTTTGAGTTAATTATCCAGCTTTTAAGTTTGGTGAATAAGCTAGACTTCAATTATGTAGCTGTATTCGTGTCGGATACCGATTTTTTTACGGATATCTGACACTTCACTCTTTTTTTAATTATATCTTTTAAGAAATATTTTACTTTATTTTAGTCATTTTTGTCCATCTTTCTATTATTCTATGAAAAGTGTTTGATCATTTTACTTGATTATTTTATTTTTAGAATATAATTTTCAAGTTGCATTGAAGATTTTCATAACATTTCATATATTTTATATGTTTTATGTATTATTTTTTTATTTGTATTCGTATTCTTAATTTTAAAAGTGACATATTTCGTACCCATTTTGTATCCGTTTTCATACAACATAGGGAATGGATTCAGATCAAGCCTCTAAGATATCTTTTTTTCTTAGCTCTCATAGATGGGTGTGAGTTCTCAACTCAACTCAACCTTATAATAAACGGGTTGATTCAATAACATGTTTAGTAGTTTAGTACTATTATCAATTTTTAATAAACATCAAATAAAGGTATACCACCATATATCTAATTATTTATGTATAGGCCAGTATGAAAACTTACAATATACTCCCTCCGTAACGAATTACTAGCAACAATTTCCATTTTTAGGTGTAACAAAATACTTGCAATAATTTTTTCCAATTTTATTTTATTCTTTTTTTGGCAAAAAAAAAATACAATACCTCATTTACTTTTCTTTTTCTTACTTTTCCCTCTCTTACTTTTATCATCATACCACATAACACCCCCATTTACTTTTCCTTCTCTTATTTTTCTCTCTCTTACTTTTATCATTATACCACATAATACCATAATTAACTTATTTCATCTAGGAGTCCGTGCTATTCCAAATGTTGCTACTAATTCGTTACGGAGGGAGTAATTGTCAAATAGATTACAACTTTTTATTCAAATAGACTGTAGCAAAGTCTTCAAAGCTTTGAAAAATAAGCAGCATGGGTCCAATTACCTTAATCTCATAATTGGATGATATTTTATGGTTGGCTTCTAATTTTAATAGCATTAATGGGTGTTTACTTAATAGAAATTGTAATAAAGTGACACATTTTCTTGCTCACTTTAGCCCTTGGTTGTTGGGAGAAGGATATGACAGGGAGAGTTTCCTGAATGTATTGCTGCTGTAAATCTGTAATGGATTCAAATGATTTAATAGAGTAAGTCTGAAGGCTGGTTTCCCAAAAAAAAATAAAAAATTATACCTCTACTTCTATCAAGATAAACAATCACACAATACATTGAAAGGGTTTAAAATCCTAATAATGTTTAGCAAGTCTCTGATACCTTTTTATTATAATTTTTTTAGCAAAACATCAAAACTTTAAACTCCTCCAAATTTTTTAATGTGAAGATGAATTTGAACATAGATTTAGAAAGAGAATTGAGGGTGTGAATTAACAAATTAATTAATAGATAAAATTTACGCTGTTAATCAATTTATTTGTTTACATACTCAAATTTATTTATAAATATTATTGAAAGACGTTCCTTCACCACGAACTTGCCACATGGCCCACATGGCATTATCACATTTTTTGTATGAGTAAATAAGTAATTAAAGCATGATAAACAAGATTAAGGAAATAAGAAAATACAGTTAACTATCACAAAGAATTGAACTTGAAATCTTAAATTGTTAATCCTACCAATATTATTGTATTAACACTATTACTTGTTATGATTTATTGTAGTTTTGAGCATAAACTTTAAGCCCATAAATAATTTACTCCCTCTGTAACATAAAATGGGCAACAATTTTTTTTTCCAAGCATTTTGAGGAAATGATTTAAGAGTGTAAACGAATGAATTAATCAAAATAGTTTTAACACAAGTAAGAATATGATTATAAGTTACTAATATCAAAATTATTTTGATTAATTTAATCGTTTACACCCTCAAATCGCTTCCTTAAAATGCGTGCAAAAGCAGTCGTTGCCATTTTTATGTTACGGAGGAAGTATATTTTTTGACAAGTAAGAAATGACAATCTAAACATGATAGAGATTTCTCTATCAACCATGAAATTTACAAGAAATAAATGACATATTTGTTACTTTTTGGACACAAATAAGGTGAAGACAAAACCAATTTTACTATTGATTTATGTGGTACTTCATTATAAAATTTGAAAATAAATTATAATAAATGAATATATAATAGAGATATATTTATCGAAATTTAATTTAATTAAGGCAATCTTTTATAAATAATAAAAAGTGAAACATATGCTTATTATTACTAATTTGGGGCATCGCCCGAGGTTGAATACTAATTTTTTCTTTAAAAAGTATGCAAATTAACTTGTTGCACACACAAAAAACGATGTTAGTATATAAAAAGGTTATAACTTTATAATAAAAAGATATAATTTTTTTCGTTAAAAGTTGTGTAAGAAGATTAACCTTCTAATAAAAAAATGGTAATAAAGATTTCTTTTTTAGTAATGGATTAATGGATCTGGAATCTTTATAATCTTGGCTTTCTTTAGGCTCGTTTACTTTAGCTAAATATAGCTGAAAGTAATATTTTATAAGAGAAGGAAATTGGGAGCTGAACTGAACTAAACTTAATAGAGTTGAACTAAACTTAATAGAGCCGAACTGAATTAAATTTAAGCTGAAGTAAACAAGTCCTTCTTCAAGCTTTGAAGCTTAAGATTTTTATCAATTTCACTGCGCACCAGTTAAGATTTAAGACTATCAATTGAATTTTGGTTTGTTACCTTTACTTCCAAAAAAAAAAAAATTAGACTATCAATATCGTAAATAAAGATCCTGGAGGGGAATTTTATTGTTAGAAAGAACAAGATCTCCCATCCTTTATATAACAAGTTAACAACTAAATAAAACTAATAGCAGCTTCTTTATCAATGTACACTCCCAGTTCAATTCCTCCTTGAAGGTATGTTACATCTTCAGGCTTTCTCAACATAAAGAAGCCTACAAAATGGCAATAGTGTTCAGAAAAAAATAAATAAATAAAATTACTCCAAGCTTAAACTTTTGCTTTCAAAATTTTTCTGTCCACATAGCTTGTACAATTATCTTGTAATGAGAGAAACGATAATTGTTCATCGACTGCGCAGTCAATGTGACACGAGGTACGACATGACGATGGAATTAGAATCAGGCCAAGGCCACGCTGCTCCATAGGAGAAGGTGTGGACCGTCTAACACTTCGAAACTCTACGGTATCTTGTAATATTATGTTGCCTTGTTTATCTATGCAATGGAAGTTCCCCATGAAAAAACGTCCATCACTTACACCCACCAGCATTCGGCGGAACAACATATTTCTGACTTTCCTAATGGCATTTGATTCGTTGCAATCTAAGTGAGACTCATTTGAGAAACCCTCCTGGGACCAAGATGTTCTTGACTCTTGCTCTAATTCCATACTGAGTTGCAAGATAAGCTAGTAGCACTGACGAGAAAATACAGTAATGAAACGCCAGTTAATTTAAAACTTTTAAAGAAAGATTCTGAACGTAACCAATAACTTGGAACAGAGGGAGTAATAGAGTACACTTTAAAAGAAATATACTGAACTTAAACAATAAATTGGAACAGCGGGACTGCGGGAGTAATAAAGTACAGTTTAAGACTAGTCCAACATGATACCATATGATTATATTTCCATATGTACACAACACAAAACTTAGTTACATGTTTATATATAGTGTGCAAAGAAAAAATGTTGGAATTTTTGTGTATTGGAGAGAGTACAAGGCTTTGACTACCAACACCAACCTAACATTTGCAATTGAAGAACAAGTTTGAAATAAAATCCAAAGTTTCATATTACTTGCTCCATAGCAAGTTGGCACACTTAGAGAATAATGACATTATAGGGTTTGGGTCATTATAGGACCCCAACTTTAGAGAACCTGGTCATAAAAAGTGAGGCAAGTAAATTGAAATACCCAGAGAAGAAAATAAAACAGAGCAAGTAATGCACTTCACTTTCTTCAAAACACTTGAGAAAGCCATCTTCATAGCAAGCATAAATCTCAAGATATATTTTCACAAGAAGCAATTTTCAATTGCCTTCTTAGTCCTTATTACATTGCTCTTGTGGAAAAAAAAAAACTAGTACATAAAACCTCTAATGACTAAACTTTCCAGCAAATCAACAACAACATCAAGGTTCTCCAATCTACCTAACCAATTAGGACACTTCCAGTTTTCCATCATTAAATACCTTATGGTCTGTTTAGTTAGTAGTGTTACATGGCGTTAATGGGAATAGATTTACATGTAATTTTGTAAGGAAAATATGATGAGAATGTATCTCATCACTAACCATGTGAAAACCTAAAATATCATTCTCTGAATCTCTGGTACCACCCTTCCAAATGGGAATGGATAGAAAAAAAATTAAAAAGGAAGATATTTGGGGTACATTTGCTGATTTGCGTCCCCATATGAATTGGCTCATGAGTTTCTTAACAGATTTAATTGAAAATTCATTCCAATTACCACCCTTCAGTGCCGACAACCAAATGGGATGCTAGTGTTTTCAGTTACTTTGCATAGCAATTACTAAAAGCTGATACCTCAAAGCCTATATTTGATCTTAGTTTTGAGGATTGGAGTGTCTGCAATCCTGTTACCCACATAAATCTATCAATAAATAAACAGAAAGAAATAGAAATATTTTCAAGATTTTATTTTTCGAAGAATGAAGCACCGGAGCACTGGAACAGAAACACAGGCATTGAACTAGTGACAACATCCATACATCAAATGAAATGATGGACATGAGAATACAACATAATAACAAGAAGAAGATGTTCACTGATTGCTAAATCTATAGGATGATTACTATCAAATGAAAAGGACCCTCAGAGTTTAAATTATTCACGTTAAACAAACTTCATTAGGATGATTACTATGCATCAATTCACATGCATTGAACACGGCACCGCAACTTTTAACATACAAATCATTATGCAAGAAGCAGGGAAGATCTACACATTTGCATATACAGGCACCCGAAGTATACTCAATGTTAATATCCACAAGGAAATAATGATCATGTCTTATCAAAGAATTGCAAACTATCTAAAAGTTGCAAGTTTTTTCATTTGGAAAAAAATGAAATAAAAAGAAAAGAGAACTTTTTTCCAAAATAATGCTTCCAATTTCAAGAATACAGCTCATGTTTTGGTATTTCCAAGTTTACCATCTACAGCAGCAAATTTCTTTCCATATTTTTTGCAAAACCGCTAGTCCCAGGCTCCCAGTAGCGGCTTTGCTAGTAATTAAGATTGGTTTTATTACTTTGACAGTTAACTATCAAATTTTTTTCCCATAACATAATCACATTCCATAAAACTAGAAAAATCCATATGTACATATTTTATAGCTTTAACAGCCAGTCATTTTATCATTTTTTTTAAAAAACTTTTTACAACTTGGGGGATATCTCTAACTAGTCCATGGAGCTCAGCATCTGCCTCTTTTATATATCATCAAAAATACCAATTACTACGACCTAGTTTATTAGTATAAAAAACCTTACATTACTACCCCAAGGCCCAAGCTACCTAACATCAACAAAGTTTAAATTATTCACTTTCGATACTCTTGGATAGGATAATTACCCTGCATCAATTCACATGCACTGATCATGGTGCTACAGGCCTACAACCTATAACACAAAATATTTTCGTAAAGGCAGGTACACATCCAAATTTACAAACACAAGAGGGCAGCCACGAGGGGAAGGTATACTTAGGGGGTGATTGGTATAAATTTTGGAATGGAAACAAATTAGATAGAGAAAGGATAGTAATAAATGATACCATTATTTTGTTGTTTGGTGTAATTAAGAAAATAAAATGGAAGCAAATTAGAAAGGAAATTTTTTTGTTTCCACTAGGTTAAAAAAGTAACAAAATGATGGTAATTATTTACATTAGGAAAAGTCATGTGTTACCAATATCTCATATCAAACAATAGCTAACGGAAATGCTTATTTGGTTGTGTTTTCAACACTAAAAAATAACGTTAATAGTGACGAGATAGTATGATTATATGCTATCAAACGAAAGCAACTAAGAATTTATGAAGAACGAGGAACAAAGAAAAGATGTGAAATAAAAGCTAACAAACAACGACTCATTTTAGTTATATTTTCTACATTATTTGGTGAAAGCATTATGCAGAAATTACAATAAACTAGAACCTATGCTTTCTAGCATCGATACTCGATAGCCAGTCTATGGGCTGTTATTATCTATTACTTTAAACATGAAAATACTATCAATTTTTTATTTTTTTTTGCCAAAGAGGGAATATCTCTAATTAGTGCACAAGGCTCAAAATCAGGCCATTTCATAATTCATATCATCAAAAAAGTCAATTACATCTACAGTACTTACACGGGGGAGGGGCGGATTGCTTTCAGAGACTCACCCTTTAATTGAAGGCTATAAACAAAAGTCTGCACTGAACTAACAATTTAATCAACTCAATTATCAAATTAGACCCTAAAGATAACATGGAATTCTCATCATCTTAGAACAACAATAAAATTCTAGCAACAAAGTTGCTGATAATAATCGTCAACTCCAAGTAATGGTAGCTAATGGCTCAATAATCCATCATACAAGAATACATATTCAGTGGCGGACACACAAATTTGAGGATGGAGGACAATCTCTATAATTCAACACATCTATGTTACTTAGACAGGTATAAAGTTTCTACTCGAATCTGGGTGTGGGTGTCCAAGTGACTGACTCGGTTAATTTGAGAAGAATTTAGAAGTTTTTAGTAAAAAAATGAAGCATCCATGTATCTTGTCATATCTAACATGACACGAGTAGACACTTGTTTTTAAAGTAAATGTATCGGAGTAACATAGGAACACACCATTTCAAATTGTCAATACACTTTAATTAGAACAGTTATGACAACAATTCAGAAGATTAACATCAATATTACTACTACGATGAGATATTAAGTAAAAGAAACAAGAGATATATATCAGAATACAACCACCAATTAATTTCACCAGGAATTGGATTAAGCAAAGACGAATTAACCTTGGCCACAGATCAACAAGTGCAGAAGGCTGACGACCCAAAACAACAGAAAAATCTTTTCTTTGGCATTACCATCTTCAATCACAATTCCGTCTTCATTTAAATTTAAGTCTACCCCCATTTTATAATCAAAACTTCACTTGTTTTTCCCCCGTTCTAATTCACTAACTAGTTCAATTCACAATCAACAACTAATCCACAAATTGCAAACTAAACCAATTACTAATTAACAAACAATTTCATTCACAATTCACGAACTAATTAACAAAATCATGAACATTAACATTAACAAAATTTTTAACAAAACCAGGGTTTAAAAGTATAAAACCCATTAACATAATCAACAGTAACACAACTAGGGTTTAAAATTTAAAATTATAATCAGTTTCATTCACAATTTCACATTAACAAAATCTTTAATCTGAATAAAACTATTAGGGTTTGAAATTATTAAACCCATAAGGCCATAATAAACTGATTAGGTGAGAATGTGAGATTAACATACCTGAGCCACCGTTGCTGCTGTGCCTCTGCTTCTTCTTCAAGCGTTGTCGTCAAAGCCTCGAAGGTTGTCGGTGGATCTGCTCGACTGCTCTGCTCTGCACTGCAAAGTGCGAGTCTGTGTGCTGCTTCAGGAATTGACCCTGACTTACGATTACCACATTAGTTAGATGGTGCTCTCGTGTGCACCATCAAGAAGGTGCTCCCTTGGTTACGTATATTGTTCATTTGTATAATACGGATTGTTTATTTGTATACTACGGATTATTCATTTGAAAACTATCAATTGTTTATTTAATATTTATGGTGTCAATTATTTTTTAATTGATTGTTCATGTTTACTTACGATTCATTAGGAAAACATCAATTACATAAATGGTTCATTTGTAAATTACCGATTGTTTATTTCAAATTTACCTATTTTTCATTAGGAAACTACATATATTATTCATTTATATACTACATATATAATTAATTACTCAGTACACAAATAATTCCATTTTGATTTTATATTATATATTCCCTCCGTAACATAATACTAGCAACAATTGATTTTGCACGCATTTTGGGAAGCGATTTAAGGGTGTAAATGACAGAATTAGTCAAAATAATTTTAATATTAGTAACTTACAATCACATTCTTGTTTGTATTAAAATCATTTTGACTAATTCCTTCATTTACATCCTTAAACCGCTTCATCGAAATGAGTGCAAAACCAATTATTGCCAGTATTATGTTACAGAGGAAGTACATTGTAACTTTAGGTCCGTTTAGGATGGTGATATGGGCACCCTTATTACTTATTACATTTCATTTTTGTCTATTTTTTCTCAGTTGAAAAATTAAATAAATTGGAGTGTATTATTGATTAAAAATGGAGTGTATTTATCATTTTGTGTAACTTCAACCTTGTTTGATTTGATATAGGTAATGAAAAATATAATTATATGAGATCTTGTTTTGTAGCACCCCGTTCTATTATAACAAGGGTTTACACTGGAAATAACATTAGAAAGAAAATGTCACTCTAGGCAAAATAGAATAAATGAAAGATTTTTTTATAATTACCACTGCTTCCAGAACATTTTCCTTAGAGGATCTGCTACTAATTGACTTAAACTGAAATTATAAGTACAAAACAACCTATAACAAAATTATGTCGTAATAAACCCAATTATTACATTAAACTAAAAGTTCAAAGTTCATTAAGTGAGTGATTGAAACAAAAAACTGAGTAAAGCTACATCATAAAGGGGGAATCCTATTGCCAATTAAATTTTAATAAATTGCAAATACGCTCTTACTAACACAAAGAAAATAAGTTGATACAAGATTGTATAATATAAAACATAGAACTCCCTTTGCCAAAACATATATATATATATACAAAGCATAAAACTTGAACATGATAATATATTAACATAGAGTAGATCCAACCGACTTCTTACTCTGGTAATTTCCCCTTTCTCTTTTCTTCATTACAAGACCAATTGTTTTTTTGGGTTGACTATCTTATTACCAGCCATGAGCTAATAAACTTTCTTACTAAATAAATTAAAAGTAAAATATTTTTTAAAAAAGGCAAGAAATTTGCCAGCTCATTAATTAGTAATGACCTAATAACCCATGTAACACATTAATCATTGCACTTAATGGGAGATAAAGGTGAAATCCTCCACCAAATGTGGGGGGTAGTGTCACTTGTGCTACACCACTTTCTCAAATTAAATAAAGGATTTTTTTTTGTCAAGTGTAACATTTTATTTTATTTTTTTGTTGATTGAGAGATATAACCTTTTAAAAAAATTTGCTAACTTAACACCTTAAACCTAAGTTTTTTTTTTTTTTCTTTTTCGGATAAGACTTTGACCTTATTTTTCAACGTTAACTACTCCTTTCTTGACTCATCGTTTGTAATCTCCAAGGACTTTACACCTATTGCAATTGTTTTGTTTCTTGCTCCTTTTCATGTTTTTTTTTTCTTGACCTTCACCACACTCTTTCCTCTTTTACTTCTTTGAAGGTTTGGTAGGCATCAATTTATGTGTAGGATATTGCAAAAAGATGAGTTAACACCGAAAAAGGGTAGTCGACAAAATACAGTTAGAGTCTTATCTGACAAAAAAATTAGGTTTAAGTTTTTAAGTTGCCAAAGGTTTTAAATTAATACATTATAATCCAAATTTTTTGGGTTATTTTATGATATTAGTCTATTGATTTAATTAATTTATTGTAACCGGCCACCAATTTGAAAAACTAATCATGATCTTCCCCTTTTCCCTAGTTATTGTATTTGACTATATCTTCCTCCCTTTCTATGAAGCAAACCAGAGTCGGTCATTAGTTAATATGGACTAATAATATTATAAAACAACCCCCATAATTTGGATTATACTATAATAATCGATAGTTATGATTAATATTGTAAGATTTCTAATAATTGAGATTATTCATATGAATCTATTTCTATCTATATAATAATTTAGGAGAGTGTTTCATGAGAGACCTCCAAACCCCCAATAGAGGCTTCACATTCAATCCCTCCAAAATCCCCTATTTTTTCAATTTAAATAGCAGTAACTACCCATAACAACCCAAATCTACTCAAATACAAAAAAAAAAAAAAAAAACTTAATGATTTAATGATGTCTTCATAATTGAACTCCTCAAAAAAATAACCATACACACCTATTATAATTAGTAATTAGACTACAAAGTTTATATGGTATCCGAAACCTTACTTGAAATACATAGGACCCAATTTCCAGTTTGAAATGACAATTCGAAACATCATACGAAATCCGAACCCATTCGATTCGAATCTCGATCTTATCCAAACCTCACTTGGTTTTTAACACAATATCCACTTCCAATGATTGTATATATAAAGGAAAAATAAATTAGTTGAAAAGTCCAAAGAGTAACAATTATGTTAATTGCATATACACAAAGTAGTGTTTATGTATAATTGTTGAACCAAAGTAAAAACTATGATAAAAAAAAAACACATCTATCTTTGATCAGAAGCAATTTGGTCCGAAACGATCCTAATCAGAAATCTCATCCGATTTGAAAAATTATGTCTGAATCCAAAATAAATTGATCTAATCTGACCCACAATCCGATTATCATGTCTAATTATAAGCCGTAATACCCACAATAACTAAATCTTACTATTTGGACAAATAATAATAAAAATGACGATGAAACAATAATGATCAAAACGCCATTTTATTTTTATGAATTGGTGTTAGGTTTCAATTCAATTGTTATGAGAATTTTTTAAAATAATGTGCATGATTTTCTAAAATTATGAATAAATACCATAGTTTTTCCAATAATTGAATGGATTAGAGTATGGATGGATTTGGTCTTTTTGGAAAAAGAAAAAAAAAGAAAGAAAAGAAAGTAGGGGGTGGACATAGTAAAAGAAAGTCAACTTCAAATAAGAATAACACCTTCCTTGGACATCACCCAGCAAATCTACTGTTAACCCAGTAAGCACTGAATCACCCAAATCAATCACCCCAAAAAAAAATAGAGAATCAAATTCTTCATATTTTCAACTGGTAAGAAAATATTCACATAAATTCAATAGAGAGAGAAACTCTGATTACAACCTATTTTTTTTTCTTTCCAAAATTAACGCCTAGCATTGATCATAATTTCTCCCAATTCTATCCTACTGATCCAAAAATATCTTCAAAATTAATTAACTGTACAGATTTTACATCAATTCACCGACTTTACCAAAAGAAATTTGTCATTATTTGGTGAAATCCCTTTATTTTTTCACTACAAATCCCATCCATATTTTCCTCCTTTTTCCTATCTTGAACTTGGATCACAACTCCATGAAAACTTTTTTTGTAAACTTTTTTGCACTGTAATTTTCTTCTACACTTTACATTCACCCCCTTTTCACTGGTAGATTTTTTTTTGGGGTTTTGTCTTGTTTTGTTTGCGGGGAAAAAGATGAGGGTAGCAAAGTCTCAGATTTGGCAGCCTTGTAAAAAGAAGAGGTTTCTATTCTGATTTTTTTTCTTTAAACCCCAATAAAGAAATAAATAATTTAATAAAGAACCGTACGGAAATTAGTGTGGAGAGAGAAAATATGGCGGCGAGGGGATCGGGAGCAAGCTCAGGGAGTGGTGGTGGAAGGACAAGAGTTGGAAGGTATGAACTGGGAAGGACTTTAGGTGAAGGAACTTTTGCAAAGGTGAAGTTTGCAAGAAATCTGGAAACTAATGAAAATGTTGCAATTAAGATTCTTGATAAGGAGAAGGTTCTTAAGCACAAAATGATTGGTCAGGTAATCTTTTTAATAAAAATTTTGGGGTTGATTTGTTTTTGTTGTTGGATGATTTGGTTTGTAAAGGGTGATGAATCATTTATAGTAACTTTGTTATTGGTTTTCTGGGTTGTGTTGTTTGGTTTTTAATTGTTTGTTTATTGGAATTATGCAGTTTGGTGATTGACTATTTGCCTAGGGATTGAAGTTTCTTTAGTTTTTTTTTAGGGTTTTAAATTATTTTCTTGTTTGTTTGTGTGTGTTTAGAGTTGGTCATGAGTTGACTAAAGCTTTTATGAGTTTATTTTAAATGTTGCAAACAATTTTCTGGTGTTTAATTAGAGTTGAGGTTGTGGAGAAACGTCTTTATTTGGAGCAAAATGCTGGGATTAAACTTTGTATGCCTAGAGTAAGAGCAAAAGATATGAATGTGTAAACAGCGTTTTTCAATGTTTTGTTTCTTCCCTTTGTATGGCAAGCTCAGAATTTGCCCTTGTTTCTCATTGAACTCTTAATGTGATGGTTAAAATGTGGAATTCTTGTCGATATGAATTTGCCTTTTAGCTTAAAGGTTCTTTGGTTGTTCGTTGGTTGCCTGTTGCTTGATTAAATTATATTTTTCAAGTCCTTTCTATTTCATGATGTAGGGTGATACTTATTATTGGTCTTTCTTTGCAGATTAAACGTGAGATCTCAACTATGAAACTCATTCGTCACCCAAATGTCATCCGTTTGTTCGAGGTTACTGTCCACTTACTTCTATTGCTCTATTGTTCTCTAAATCGTTTTTCATATGTTGCTGTGTCGGTTCTCAATTGTGATTGTTGCTGAATCTGCAAAATTGCTAATCGGAGGACTTGTCCACTATTTATTGAACATATAGCTTATCCTAGTTGCAATTTCTGGATGCTATTACTAATCACCATTTTTTTTTTGTTTTCCTTTCCTTTCGTGATCTATTTATGTTTTAGTGGTACTTGTAGGTTATGGCTAGCAAGACAAAGATATATATTGTTCTGGAATTTGTGACCGGCGGAGAACTTTTTGACAATGTTGTAAGATTTTGTGCCTTTCTTCTTTTTGCCACTTTTGTGACACAATGCATTTCTACTTAATTAAGTGCATATAGGTTGATGTCTTTGTCTTATATTTGATGCTGATGTTCTTTGAGCTAGGCAAGTAAGGGAAGATTGAAAGAGGATGAAGCAAGAAAGTATTTCCAGCAGTTGGTTAATGCTGTTGACTATTGTCATAGCAGAGGTGTCTTTCACAGAGACTTGAAGGTGAGGCCCCCCTTTTTTTTTCCTCCAAATAATTCCTCCAGATTTTTTTAGTGTGGGGGAGAGGGTGGCTGGTTGTTATTCCTATTTAGGTGCTACCATTCTGCCATCTCTTAGCATATTATTAAAATTACACGCCTGCTCATGTATTAACTGGAACTTTATGCTTATAAACAGCCAGAGAATCTCTTGCTGGATGCAAAGGGTGTTCTTAAGGTCTCCGATTTTGGTTTGAGTGCTCTAGCTCAGCAAGTTCGGGTAAGTTTATTGTTTGATCACTGTCTTGATTGAGAACTATGGGAAACATCCTATGCTTGGGCTTCTGTATTATTTATCAGCACCGGGCTTGTGTAACACCTTAAATAATGTTCCTTTCAGGAAGATGGATTGCTTCATACAACTTGTGGTACTCCTAATTATGTAGCTCCAGAGGTATATGATGCTTCGTCACAGTGCAGAAGTTTGCCACTGTTTCTCAATTGCTTCTATCTTTCTTTTCCTGTGTTGTTTAAAATTTTGCCTCTGAATTTTTTCTTGTAGGTTATCAACAACAAAGGCTATGATGGTGCTAAGGCTGACTTGTGGTCATGTGGAGTAATTCTCTTTGTTCTTATGGCAGGCTATTTGCCTTTTGAAGATGCTAACCTCATGACATTGTATAGAAAGGTACAATTCTACTGGCTGGCCTCTCAGAAGCAAATTCTATTCAGTTCTCTAATTGATTTAAAATGTTCGTATCACATAGCTAATATGGGTATTTTCAATTAATGAGAGTTACTTGAGAACAAGAAAACACTTGAAAAATAACTGGAAAATTATTTTAGTAAAACGCCTTTGGAAAAAAAAAATACCAAATGCAAAATTGTTTCCTAAATTTTTTTTTTTTTTGTTGCCATGTATTGCCTTTCCCTTTTGTGTTTTTGGTAATCTGCTTCACTTACATCTTCATGTTAGAACTTTGAATAGTAGTTGTTACCAACATATTCCCAAAATAAATAATAAAAAATTGATGTGTGTATAAATTTGAATAGCAGCCATGTTGTGAAGATTGATGGGAAAGGTCCATCGGTTCATGTAGTTAATCTACATGAGTATTGATGAGAATATCAAGGAAATGTATGGAAGTTAGATATCTTGGGGAAAATTAGAGGTTTGGTGGGTTTTGACTTTTGAGAGATTTAGTTTGTCAAAATAAGCTAATTGGAGTGTTTGGTTGACATAGTTTGGATGAGAAGATTGGTCTTAAAAAAGTTAATATAGAAAAAAGCTACTAAAATAAGCCTTTTCAATAGAGAGGTTTTTAGTGATAAAAGAAATGAGTCGATAACTATTCTATCCGAAAGTTAAACAAGCTTACTATAATACAATAACATTATTCACAATTATAGATGATATCAATGTTTTTATGGTCATCTTATACACAATAAAATTAAGGGAAATTCTCAATGATAACCCTCTGCTTTTTATGTTTTTCATTTATAACTCTAAATTTTTTAAATTCTCATTGGTGACCCTTCGTTATTATCCTACTTTCAAAAGTGACCTAATAAAGAACAAATCTTGAATTCCATTAGAACTAAGGGCTAATTCGACTCTCAAGGTAAAAAATAACCAACTAAATCTTGATCGGGCAATTTTCTCATGACAAAAACCGAGACATGTAAATCTAGGTGCTCAAACCTATGCGTTTTTCTTTTCTTTTTTATTTTGCTAATTTTGACCGCAAATTTGATCCTTAAGGGACAAAATAAACCCCAAAACGTTAACCAAGTGACTTTTCTTGACAAACCAAGCCAATTTTTGGGCACACAAAATGGAATATTAAGTTTAACAAATTGTTAACCAAACGAATAATTTTTTCCTTCATAAGGCCATGTTTAAGTATACAACAATATTTTCTTTTGAAAGAAGAATAATAGAATATGACAATAATTGATGGTTATCAATGAGAATTAAAAAAAAAAAAATACTGTAATGGGTTACTAGTGAGAAAATTTAAAAGTTCAGTACTACCATTGAGAATTTTCCAAAAATTAAATATCGCAAACAATGTTATAAGCTAGATAAATCAGCTACTATAAGCAGTTATCAGCTAACAGTTACTAAATGGCCATAAGCTGATGAGCAATATGAGTCATTTTGTTCCTCTTAGGGATTGTCATTCATCTGCAATTTCATAGGTTGTGCAACAATCTTAACTATGGATTTTTAATGGGCTGGGCCATCTTCTGCTTCTTGTGCTTTGTCTTTTTTCTTCATAAACTGTCACAAGTTTCAAATTTAAGGTTAAGATTAACCAGAATATACACGAGTCTAACTGATACTTTGACTTGTGACTGCCCTTAGCTTTCCTCATTATTAAACACAAAATTTGTTGCTTCTCTATTTTAAATTTTTAACTATTGTGTACCTATTTTATCATATCTTTGCTCATTAATTTATATATTGTGTACCTCATGATTGCAGATATACAAGGCCGATTTTGCCTGTCCACCATGGTTCTCTTCGAGTGCAAAGAAATTGATCCAACGGATCCTAGATCCTAATCCATCAACGGTTTGTTTCATTATTGCCATTTCAATTTACCATCCATTCTTGTACAAATACATATATATGTATATATATAGGAATAGGATCATGTAAAAACTAGACTCCTAGTTGAAAACTAAAAACTTTTAATCTGAACCATTAAACAATTCAAACTTTTAATCAGAGCCGTTGAAAACTAAAAGTGGATTAAAATTGCTCTTGCTGACTCATTGCTGACTCAACATCTTCTTCATTTTTCTTAAAAACTAAAATAGATCATAACTGTTGATCTAAATCTAACGGTTCATATCAATAGTTTTTAGTTTTCAACTTAAGTTAGGTTTTTAGCAGACATCATATTCATTCCTTGCCGTACATTTAGATTTTCTAAATCATTAGTTCTTTGTCTGAAACAGCGCATTACAACGGCTGAATTGATTGAGAATGAGTGGTTTAAGAAGGGTTACAAGCCACCTGTTTTTGAGGAGCCTGATATTCCAGTTGATGATGTTGATGCTGTTTTTAACCAGTCGATGGTAAGTTTTTATCTTTTTATGTTACCCTTTCATCATATGGATGGCTTCTCATTTTTGCATCTTTTCATGGATAAAGAGCACTGGACACCTTGTTGTTGAAACAAGGCAAGAACGGCCTGTGGCTCTTCCACCCCCTTCTGCCATGAATGCATTTGAGCTCATATCTACTTCTCAGGGTCTTAACCTAGGCTCTCTTTTTGAAAAACAGATGGTAAGTTCTCTTTTGGTGCTATTATTGTGTTATTAAGGCATTTGAAATTCTTGATATTTACTTCATATTATGTATTAACACTCGCTGCTTTTATTAGTTATTGAAAATATTATTCAGCTGATTGGCACGTGTAAATTATCACCAGTAACAGATTGAACTTCTGGATTTGTAACTGAAGTTGAAATATTTTGTTTGGTCTGTTTTTTAGGGACTTGTCAAACGTGAAACAAGATTTACATCTAAAAAAACTGCTGGCGAGATCATCTCAAAGATTGAGGAGACAGCTGTGCCTCTCGGTTTTGGTGTAAAGAAAAATAATTACAAGGTATGGTGACCATATATATTTCATATTCACCATGTTTGGAATGTTTTTCCCTCTAAAAACTATCAATTCACACAATCACACTATTTATGAGTATTACCTTTGATTATACCTAGTTTTTGTTTTTTTTGATAAGCAAGCAAGCTTGCATTCATCAACACCAGTTACACCTAAAGAAAACCTCTAGATACAATTGGCAACTGAAGGCTAGTTACAATTGTTCAACCAATCCCTATCAACCTGGCTTGTTTTCAAGCCTAAAACAAGCTTAGCTCTAACTTTAACAACAAATTTAATATTACAAAAAACATGATCAATGTTCAAGACCTTGCCTTGCCAAATGGCCTCATTCCTCACCCTCCAAATGAATTAGACAGTTTGCACAACAGTCTGCAGCAATCACAGTTCTTCTATGCTTCCTCTGATAGATCTGTAGGCCCAGATCAACAGATCAGCACCATTCTTTCTCTGTGGGTTGATGTTTAACCACTGGCAGAAACTATTCCAACAGGCAGTAGCATAACAGCAGGTGCCTAGAATGTGCTCAAGGGTTTCTTCCTCTGAACCACAGACAGGATAGGTCGAGAGTGTCCATACCATCCCCAAGTATGTGTATCCTACTCTTAGTAGGAAGCCTGCCCAGCATAAGGAGCCAGGCACACAACCTGTGCTTAGGGACAGATATTCTGTTCCAAACAGGTATAAACCACATAACTCTTCTCTCATTACCTATTAGTTGGGCATAACAGTTCTGAACCTTGTAACCAGGGCCTTCTAACTTGCTCCAAGACTCCAGGCTAGCATAGATTTTATCCCTGACAAGGCTTAGATTTTATCCTTGACAAGGCATATATATTTCCAAACTCAGCTAGAAGTTTAAGGAGGAATGTGAACTTTCCAATTCAATTTACCTTGTGTGAACCCAAGCAATCCATAAATTATCTTTTTTTATTATAGACATCCCAAACAATTTTTCCAATCATTGCCAAGTTCACCTTGTTGCTTAGGACAACAAACCTTATCCCATCCTACATACTCTGGTCTATTGCTGCCCTCAACACCCTCCTAAAGGAAGGATCTGCAAATGCCATTAATTTGCTTGATTATACTTTCAGGGATTAGAAAAATTTGTCCCGAAATACACATGCAAACTCATAAGCACACTATTTATTAACTGGAATCTGTCAGCAAATGAAAGGCGTCTAGTTTTCCAAAGCCTTATCCTCCCCACCATTTTTTCCACAAGTTTTTCACATTCATGAGCATAAGTTTTGTAGCATTAATTGGCACTCCCAAATAATTAAAAGGAAGACCCTCAGCTTGAAAACCAGAGGCATGCAGGAGCTGCTGAACAATCTGATCATCCATACCACAGTGTAAAATGGTGGACTTGTTTTTGTTAATCTCAAGGGCAGAGTTTAAAGAGAACAGCTCAAAACCTTGGAGCATGCTGGGAATAGAGTGACTGTCACCGTTACAAAATAAAAGCAATTCATCAGTTAATGAAATATGATTAAGTTTCAAAGACTTACATCTAGGATGGAAGTTGAAATCTTGCTGATCTTCATCATTTTCAAAATCCTTGATAAGTAGTCCATCCCTAGGGTAAAGAGGGAAGGTGAGATGGGGTCACCTTGCCTCAAACCCCTTGAAGAACCAAAGAACCTCACTGCTCCCCCATTGATGAGAAGGGAAAACTTAGGAGAGGAAATGCAAGCCATCACCAATTTCACAAAGTGCATAGGATAACCTAGCCCTTCCTGAAAACTCTTTCAAAAAGCCCCATTCCAAAGTATCATAGGCCTTCCTAATATCCAACTTCATCAAACAAGAGAGCAATCTTTGATTCCTTCTGTACCCTTTTACTATATCTTGACAAATCATGATATTATATAAAATACTCCTTCCAGGAATAAAAGCACCCTGGTCAATGATATCAGGGAGTACTTTGTTTAGCTGCTGGCTTATATGATTAGTAATGGTTTTGTAGATGATGTTGCAACATGCTATAGGCCTATAGTCACCTACCACCTCAGGGCAATTCACTTTAGGGATCAGAGTAATAGAAGTTACATAAAGCCTTTAAAAGCTCCCCACTCTTGAAGGAATCCAAGACAGCCTCTGAAATTTCCTCCCCAACCATGTCCCAGTAACTTTTGAAAAAGCCACTAGTGTAACCATCCATGCCTGGGTCTTTCCAATTAGGGATAGAGAAAAGGGCTTTATTCACATCATCTTTAGTAAATCTGCAGTTTAGGAGCTCCTTAAGATGAAGCTGCAGCTTGGGCCCTTGATTAATCACCTCTTCCATGGCTGGTTCCCTATTATGCTTAATATATTTTCTACTTTGTTCACATCAGTGACAAGCACCCCTTTGTTATGTATAGCCAGAATACCATTTTGATTCCTCCTGTCTCTGACTGGTAAAAAAATCCTTTATTATGTCTAGTTCAAAATTATGAAAGTTTTAATATCATGAAAATCCTCTATTCTAATTAATGTAACAAAATCCTCACATGAATGCCTGCACTCTTTTTTGTGTTTACTGCTGCCACTCAATCAATATTACTTAACCAATGTTCAGCTGATGCTAACTTGTGATGAAAACTCCTTTATGGTGATTCTCAGATGAAACTTCAAGGAGAGAAAAGTGGACGTAAAGGTCAGCTAGCTGTTGCAACAGAGGTATTATAATGAATGTGTCCTATAGCAATATTACAGATAAATGGCACTTTTCAATACAAATGTTACTTTCTCTACTATGTGCTTTTGCCGTTTGGCTTATCGCCCAATTTGTTTATGGTACAGATTTTGGAAGTGGCTCCTTCTCTTTATATGGTAGAGCTTCGCAAATCTCGTGGCGATACTCTGGAATTCCACAAGGTTCGTATGTTCATTTGTATTTATTTTTAACACTTGAATGAATTTACAAAATGTTTTTTAAGCCTGTTCTAGGATCAACTTTAATCAATCCCTATGTACCCCAATGTTTGCAGCATTAATTTTTTCACATCTCCCAACACACAATTTTAAATGAAAATATTTTTGGATACATATAATAAAAAATTATATATTAAAAAATTACACATTGAGCCTATTTCTTATATGCATAAAATCAGAGGTAGTTAAAGTTACAAAATAAAAAGTAGCAAAAAAAAAAGGGATGGAGGGAGCACCTCTTAATCTATTTATTTATATTTCTACTACAGTTTAAAGGCCTATGGTTTTGTTCTTCTCAACTTATGTTTGAGAAAAAAATTTAGTTAATATAAGTTTCAATATTTTTAGATCAGAGCTACTATACAAGTTCAATAATATTCTAATAGTTGACGTCGAAATTTTAGTTGTTCCTTTATGGACTCTACTAGTTGAAGTCGAAATTTTAGTTCAATAACATTCATAACATAGGTTGGTTGTTATTTATCTTATACTTCCTCTGTAATTGAATTCTTGCAACAACCATCTTTTTCGCGCATGTCAAGACAAAATTTTGAAGATTAATATCACTAATTATATATTTATAAATATTATAAACACCATTACCAGTTGGGATGAATTCAATGAGACTCCACTTAACTATATTTTTCTTTATGTGTAAGTCAGAATTACAGTCAAAATGAAAATTGTTAACAGTACCAAAAGTACAATTTTTGCAAGAATTCAGTTATAGATGAACCATATATATATACTAGTCTTTTGTGCACGCTATGCGTGCATGACATTTTGAGTTTGAAATATCAAAGGGTAATCAAACAAATCAAAATCAAAAGATTTTATAAGTTGACATCAATTTTGCGATAGATGAAAATCCTAAAATTTTTCTAAGAAATTTATATCAAAATTTATAAGTTGACATCAATTTTGCGATAGATGCGCAATGGCTCTGGGATTTGCGCTTTAGCTAAGCGAGGCCCAACCACATCCGAAAGGCGCGCGCCTTTTGCGCCTTGAACGCCTTTTGGTAAGGCGCGCCTTTGCGCCTTATGTAAAATAACTTACATTTAAGTTACAAGTTGAAGAATGATTGATTTTTTTCAAATTAAGACTACCTTAGGTTTACAAATGTTAACATGTAAATGATTTAGGGATCTTTTTAATAAATATTAATGACAATCAAAGAAAAAATTAATTTGAAATAAGTATATAAACACATGCGCCTCGCCTACAAAAGGCGCGCGCCTTCGCCTTGCGCCTAGGCTCCAACGACTATTTGCGCCTTGGTGCGCCTTGCGCCTTTTAAAACTAAGGTCTACTTATAGAGAATTTAAAAATATGAATTTTGTTGTTTTATTTTATTTTTATGAATTTTATATTTGTTAATATTTTCATTTTAAAAAGTTTAAAAATTGTAATAATTTTTCTTAGTAATTACTCCCTGTGTCCTAATTTACTTGCCCCATTTTGACTTTGGGCACTGTTCATATGTGAACTTTGACTTTATTTAATTTAATATACGTAAGAACATGATGGATCTAGTTTAATTCGTCTCAACATGTACTTTTCAAATATATAATTTTTATAATTTTTTATTATATATAATTATAGATATTTTTATTTAAAGTTGTGTCTCGGGAGGTGTGAAAAAGAGAATGTAGCAAGTAAATTGGAACGGAAGGAGTAGGAGTGATGCTAATTGGTTGTTGTAGAAAATTTTAGGGTGTATTATGAACTTTTCCAAGGGGGGACGCCATGGCTCCCCCCTTGGCTTTTATATATATATGTGTGTGTGTGTGTGTGTGGGTTGGGGTTTTTTTTATTATTATTATTATTGTGAGAAGGTGAAAAGAACTTAGCTAACAAGTACATTGACTAAAATAACTATAGATACATTCATCGGAAATTATAAAGTATAAGTACATTGACTTTATACTATAGATACGTTGTTTGTAAATTTCAAGTAGAGTAAAGAGGAAACAACCTATCCGTCAAAAAAAAAAGAAAAGAGGAAACAACCTAATTTAATCTCTACTCTTTATTTCAAGGGTCTATTTTCTTTCTCATCTTACTCACCAAAGTAGCCTAATCTCTATTATATAAGCCAAGGGGGGAGCTACGGTGTCCCCCCTGTAAAAGTCTGCATTACCTTTTTATAATTTCCAAAAATTTATGCAACATTACTATTAAAAATGAAGCAATTATTAAGGAAAGTTTTTTATTTAGCAATTATTAAGGAAATTTCTTTATTTTATAAAATGAAAATATTGCAAATTTTATAATTCTAAAAAATTATATAAAAACACCATAATTCATATTTTTAAATTCTCTACAATTAGATACCGATATTGATATAGTTTGTCGCATAAAATTTTACTTTTTAGTTATCGTAAAATTTTACTTTTTAGTTATCGTAAAATTTTAATAGCATGTAGATTATATTAAATGAACCTAATCTTTTGTTTATTGACATGGGAAGAAAAACAAAAAGGTTGTTTAGGGTTGAATTGGATGGATAGTAAATCTTTCTTAATTTCTAATATTCCCTATTTATTTGTTGCTTATATTAAATTGCATTTCTTTTTTCTAATCTTAGTTTTGTCATATTAATTTACCTACACAAGTTATGGCTGGACAAATAATCTTAGTTCATATGTATTTAAACAAATTAACTAGACACATTAATTCGTGTGTGGTTTTGTTTAATGCTGAGTATGTAAATGTGATGCCAAAAATTTATAAAGCCAGTATCTCTATTGTATAAGCCAAGAGGGAGTCATAGTGTCCCTCTCAAAAAGTCTAAACTACCCTTCAAATTTTTTCTAAATACTCAAACAATATAATATTAACTAAAAAGGAAAGTTTTGTATTTTTAAAAATGAAAATATTACAAAATACATAATTAAAAAAAATAAAATACAAACACCAAAATTCATATTTTAAAATTCTCTACAATTAGATACTCATATTGGTATTTTTTTCACACATACATTTTCTTTTTTATTAGTATAAATCTCTATTATATAAAAAATGTCTAAAATACTGATCTTCCCTTACTTATGAAATAAAGATAATTAAAATATAATTTAAATTCAATCAATCAATAAAAAATAATAAGGAATTATCAATCAAAGAGCAAATAATTATTTATTCCCCATAAAATATAACAATTTTTATCTTTTTAAATGAAAATATCACAAAATTAATAATTTTCAAAAATAAATAAAAGCAACAAAATTAATATTTTTGAATCTTTACAAATGGACAACTATATTAATATATTTTTTCACATTAAATTTTTGTCTTTTAATTACAGTGAAAATTTGATCAGAGATATTGTAGTAGATGAAATTAAATTTTATTCAATTAAACAATTATAATCTTATTTTCAACAAGCTCATAAATAATGTATACAAACATTATATAAGATACTCATACAGTCATACTCATACATACATTAAAGCACGCATAGCGTGCACATAAAGCTAGTTCTATATATAGAGAGAGATCTTTCTTTCTTTCTTTTGTATCTTATCTGATAAAAATAAATTCGAAATTCACAGTTTTACAAGAGCCTCTCTACTGGGCTGAAAGACATCATCTGGAAGACAGGAGAAGAGATTAAGGAGGAGGAAGAAACTAACTAGTATCCGCTTCTTGGTATTTCCTTATCAATGTAACTTATAAGTTATAACCGCCTAGTTATGTTAGACTGTCCAACAGTTTGACATGAATTTGTTTTACTCTAGTAAGGTTGGTTTTCTTCGTCTGAATTATTATCGCTTATATATTCCATCAACAGGTGGTGATGTTGCTAAGCTCTAATCTTATGATCAAGTGAAAATGACTGAGGGCATTGTTGCTGTATGAACAGAAGGCACTGTTGATTTATTGGCTAATATACACAAGTGGTTGGCTTTAAATTCTCCGACGGGGGAGGATTTAGGCTACAACATGGCTGATTAAAGAATGCTCTACTGCTATATAGACTGCCATTGTGCCATGTACATATATATATGTATACACCTCTCTTTCTCTAAGGAACACCTTTTTTTTTTGACGATTATACTCCATTTGATTCAAAATTTGTATTTTTATTCTGAATATATAGCTTTATTAGGGCAAATGCATTTGTGGCATTTGTTCCGTGTTGGTTTTCCGGGGAGCTATTGATCGATTAACCAGAATTTTCGATACCAGTATTACATGTTGTATTGCGTAAAAATGGGGGTTGAAAATGATCAATCTTTCAAGATTTTATGTATTGTCAGCATATGGTTTTGTTTCAATAATATTCTTGAATTGAGGGTCTTGTTTGAATCATTGCATATTTGCATGGGAGTATGACTGAATCATAAAAAAATGCCAGGAATCACAAGATGAATCCTTTAGTAATTCACAGGTTAGTTATCTTTTACTATAATTGTTGAGGATAGGTGTATCTTGGTAAGAAGGGCTACTTAATCTTTGCCTTCTTTCTTTTTTACTTTATTAATGAAAAATTCACAAATAAGTTCAGGTCTTGTGCTTAGCACATATGTGATTAGCCCTTGTTTGATTGACATTGGAATTAACTTACCATGGGAAGTCTAAGGTGTTGTTTGGTTGAAGTTGATTTCCCTTCAAAATACAACTTCTTAGGAAATGTCTAAATGGTATTGTGTTTTGTTGGAGGTAATTGACAAAATCATAGGAATTGGAATTTCCTAAGAAATAGAAATTCCCACAAGGCATGGGAATTAACTTACCAAGTTTACTTTGGTGACTTGAATTTCCTATGGTTATAACCAAATAATTTAGCTAAATTCCTATGAAATTGAGATGGGAGATTATTTTCCATGAAATATCAAATCTCATGGGAAATTACTTCCCATGTGAACCAAACGACACTTAAATTCATGGGAAATCAATTCCCTTGGAATTTTCGTGGGAAGTATGATTTTTGTGTTTGGTTGACACTTGGGAAATACAAATTTTCATGGTCAATTAATTTATGATTATTAAAATTAAATTAATAAATCTTAATCCATGGTCAATTAATTTATGAATATGATAATTATTCTTTTGAATTTTTTTTTATAGAAAAAGTGGATTTTAATAATCTCACCAAAAGGTGTATTAAAATTCATTTGGTTTATTTTGAGAAGAAAAATTAAATATGAGGTGCTTTACTTATTTTGAGTAGACCATCAAAAGGTGTGATTATTAAAATCATTTTTTTCCTTTTTTTTTTTTACATTTTTTAGTAATTTCAGGGAAGAAATTTAATCAGGAGATTTGTTTATTACTTTAGTATTATCTTATGAATTTGACTATTAAGTTGGATGAAGGTTTATTTTGTTTGATCTATGTTTGGTCCACTTTTTTATTTTTTTATTATTTTTTTTAACTTAGGAATTTTTTTTAAAAAAAAACCTAAAATAGAAATAGTTTATGGTGTTAGTTTATTAGAAATAAATTAATATTGCCCCCTCACAAAGACACTTTGACGATCGATTGTACTTTATGTACTACAATCATGTGAGACTCATTGGATTCGTCTCAACGTGTAATATTTTAATGTGTAGTTATAATTTTTAAAAGTGAAAGTATTGTGTCGGACGGCCCGACCGTCGGACCGTCCAACACTTGTATTTTTTTTATGTCCAAACTCAACAAAACGTGTCCAGGTTTAACAATATATGTCCAGATTTAACAATATGTGTCCAGGTCCATGTGTCCATGGTAAACAATATGTTTCCAGGTTCAATAAGTTTCACCAGGTTTACAAATTTATGTCCAGGTTCAACAATATGTGTCCAGGTTCAATACTATGTGTCCAGATTTAATATTAGGTGTCCAGGTTCAACAACATGTGTCCAGGGTTACAAATATATTTTCAGGTTTACAAATTTGTGTTCAGGTTTACAAATATGTGTCATGGGCTAACAATACTTGTCCAGGTTTAACAACATGTGTCCAGATTCAACAATAATATGTCCAGATTTTACGATATGTGTCCAGGTCCATGTGTCCAGGGTAAACAATATGTTTCCAGGTTCAATAAGTTTCACCAGGTTTACAAATTTATGTCCAGGTTCAACAATATGTGTCCAGGTTCAGTACTATGTGTCCAGATTTAATACTATGTGTCCAGGTTCAACAAGATGTGTTCAGGTTTACAAGTATATTTTCAGGTTTACAAATTTGTGTTTAGGTTTACAAATATGTGTCATGGGCTAACAATACTTGTCCAGGTTTAATAACATGTGTCCAGGTTCAACAAAACTTGTCTAGGTTTGACAATATGTGTCCAGGTCCAGTTGAACTAGTCTGACAGTAACCTTATGTCGGACTGGTCTGACACAATACCTTCTCTTTTTAAAAACACTTGCTCAATTTTTTTTTAAAACACATAATTAAAGATGTTAAGTTTTATTTTAAAGTTTTATCTCGACAATATTAAAGATGTGAAGTGATCAAATTTATAAAAAAAATGGAGGGGTATCTATCATCACATAGGGATATAGAAGAAAAATTAAAATGTATAAGTAAAATTACTAAAAACTTGATATTATTAAAGTATTTAATTAGACGAATTTAATGAAATCCTATTTAAGTATACAAATTTAATTAAATACATTTAAAAAAATAAAAATTCAAATTTGAGTCGAATTAATTGGTCATATTTTTTTCAACATCCTAATCCGACCCAACTCGTAATTGACTTGTAGTCGGATATTTTAGACGGAGTGAAATGAATATTTTTATCTTTCGGGTTCGAATCAAATTTTTTTACCAGTCAGATTGGATCAGACAATGACCAAACTAAAATCAGATCGGGACTAAATTGTCATCCCTACCCTCAACAAATGATTAATATGAGCAAGGCAAGCAAATGATGAACTCATGGATGGGTTAGGAACAAAATAACGCCCCTCTTTCATGATCTCAAAGTGATCTTCCACCAGCCAATTATACTTCCCCAAAAAGCCACGTTTTACAATACCCAAAACCCAACAAAGATAAGAAAGAAAACCAAACTTATATTTTATCAACATTCAACTTACACCCATTTTTCCTTCATTCCCTCCCTTTTTTTTTTGCCCCAATCCAAATAAACTAACCAACCAACTTCCTTCATCCTCATCAAATCAACTAAATCCTTCAACAAAACTAACCAAAATGAGAGCAATTGCATCAGCACTTCACTCTTCTTTATCCTTTTCTCCCCAAAAATCACCTTCATTATCACAAATCCCACCTTCAAACTCAACACTAGAACAACCTCAACCTCAACAAGAACAATCAAAAACCCCAAAACCCAAAAGTATTCTTGTAAATCACCCACTTTACTCTCAAACTCACACCCATCTATCCTTACAATTCAAGGAAAAAATTCTATGCCTTGAAATCCTCGGTATCGATTCGAGCAAAGCTCTTGCTCTTAACCCTTCACTTCACTCCACTTCACTCACTTCCATCCACTACATCATGTCATTTCTTCAATCCAAAGGCATTCATCAAAAAGACTTGCCTAGAATCTTTGGTATGTGCCCTCAAATTCTAACATCTGATATAAAATCTGAGCTTAACCCAGTTTTTAATTTCCTGTATTTTGATCTGGGTGTTCCTCAGCAAAGCTTTAGAAAAGTGGTTAAGAAATGTCCAAGATTGCTAATTTCTAGTGTTAGAGACCAACTTAAACCAGCTCTTTTGTATCTTAAGAGACTTGGGTTCAAGGATTTTGTGGGGTTAGCTTATCATGATCCAATTTTGTTGGTTTCAAATGTTGAAACTACTTTAGCTCCAAAATTGGAGTATTTGATTGAGTTGGGGTTTAGTAAAGAAGAGGTTATTGGAATGATTTTGAGGTGTCCTGCTTTGTTTACCTATAGCATTGAGAACAATTTTAAGCCCAAAATTGAGTATTTTCTTGGAGAAATGAAGGGCAATTTGGAGGATTTGAAGGAGTTTCCTCAGTATTTTGCATTTAGTTTGGAGAAAAGAATAAAGCCTAGACATTTGGAAGTTTTGCAAAGTGGGTTAAAGATTTCACTCTCACTTATGCTCAAGGCTACTGATGAAGAATTCAACCAGATGATGAAGCAAGCAAGTTATTAACTCTTATGATTGATATTATAATGTCCCTTTTACTGGTGAAAAAAAAACAAAGGTTTGAGAATAATTATGTTAACCTTTGATTTGGATGATAAAACAGTTGTATATGTTTTTTTTTTCTTTTTTCTTCTTCTCCATTGTGTTATTGTGTATATATATATTAAATCTGTGCACATTTGATCTTCTCCATTGGCAGAATAAGGATTAGTTTGTTTGAGAGGAAAACATTACATTTTCCATTGTCCATTTTACTTTGTTTTGTTAGAGGGGGGAAAACCATTTACATAAAAGTGGACAATTGCTCTTTGAAAAAGGAAAATCATTTCCTTTGAAAAACAAGGAATGCAAATTTTCCACTCTATTCTCTCATTGTGGGTGATACTAAGCCTTGAATCGGGCCCAATTATAGGTCACCCAACACAATTTGGCTGACACACGCATCTGCAAGTGGAAGATAAGGAATACTCGCAAATGCATGCGGTGTTATGGAAGGCACAACTTAAACTAAAAATATTTTGAAGTCGAGTGACAAAACTTGCAGCTTCAATGCATGGCAATTGGCAAGTCAATGTAATATATGCAGGCATGTTGTGGTAGCAATCTGGAACAACTTTGATGAGCTTGAGCAATATGTGAATGATTATGCACATAAATGAAGGCATATGAGTACCCTTTTTTTTTTGGTAAATGGCATATGAGTACTTAGCTTGAGCCACTAAATGGACATTGTGATTCCTTTCCTAGTCAAGAATATTCAGTAAAGCATCAGACTAAGAGGAGATTGTAAGTGGGTGAAGTTACAAAAGCAGGTAAGCAGTTCCCATGGCATTCAAGTATACAACAAAGCGAAGATGTAAGAATGTTAGTAAGGAAAACAACAACAATGGCGAAAATAGCAACAAACAGCAAGAAAGACTTGCACCAATAAAAACTTTAGATTTCATATTATCTTAAAAACTAATTCTATAATTGTTTGTTACCTACTTACAAAAATTTAACAAATCTTCGTAAATTTTTATTTTTGTAAGACTAATATTCTCTAAAATTTGAGAAAATCAGTTACGCATATTTAAGCGAAAAAAAATATACAAGTGAACATTGAGAATAGTACTCCATCTGTAATATATTAATGACAAAGATTTGATATTTATTCTCTACTTTATATCAAACATATTTGATATGTTTTGTTCAGGCCAAAAACTAGTTTCATTTCATGTGATGTTGACCAAACAATTTGACTTCATTCCTAGATTATTGACAAGGGAAAAAACTTCTCATAAATATGAATTCACATGGAAATCTATTTCTCATGTGAACCAAACAAGGGTAAGAGCCAAAGATTATATATTCAAGTATGATATTATTTAATTTATCATAATGAAGATTTTAATATGTTTCTTAAATACATGTGTGTATTATCATGGTTGAAGATACAAGAGTAAGATTGCCAGAGTATTTTTTATTTTTTTTTGATTAAAAAAAAAAGTATAGAAAAGTTAGAAGGTCAAAGATAATGGTGTAGAAGTGTAGAACACTAACTTTGAAAATGAGGTTTTGGTTTAGGTATATTTATTTACTAATTAGGGCGGACGAAGCATTACACAATAAATTCAAGGTAATGTATGGAGGAGGATAACTGCTTAACAGCAGCAGCAAAAGCACATACTCGAGTAGGAGTAAACCCTAGACCCTTTGCCCCCACAAAAAAAGGCTAAGCAATACTATTAGAATTACATCATAAATAGATGAAACAAAATCATTTAGTTCTACTTGTGACTCTTTCTGTAAGATCTATGAGGGCACGCCTTGATTTTCTAACATCCTCGTCGTCGTTCTCAGGCAAAGACTCTATAGCTTCAGCTGCTAAGCTTGCATGCTTCAGTGCTAAATCCTTGGCTCTTTGTATTCCTTGACTTCTTCCAAGGTAATCAAGAGCCTAAATGAAAAAACAAGACATTGCACAATTACATTATATGTTTCAACTGCAATTAGCAATTAATCTAGTAAATACAAGGCATGCAATTGAACAAAACTCTTTTTAAAGACAACAATAATACATCCAAATTGAAAGAAGCTCAATTTTCTTGGAAAAAGCTTCACCAACATGATTTAGTCATTTTCCCAAAACCGTAGTAATTGCAAATATGTTCGTCCAAACATGTTTCAAGCAATGGGGAGCGATAGATCCGGACATCAATTTAATTTCAATAATTTCACATCCTTGTCTAGCATCATGAACATGAATGCCAAAACACAGCATCCAAATACTTCCCACAAATAAGAGCATCATCCAAGAAAACAAAGAAGCCCATCAAGGATATCTACAAAATACTTTATCGCTATTCCCAACTTTGACTAATTCTGACTATCTCAGACAATTGTAAATGGAATATCATACCAAGCATCCTATCAGAAAATCTATCACAAGAAATGTAAAACTCCCATAGAAGACCACCATAATATCCACAAACCCCTTTCTCTTCCAAATTCCAAGTACTCCAACAAGTAGAAACCCTTGTTTGAGAATGCCTCTTCCACAAACTTTCAGTTCCAGTCACTTCAACAAGGTGAAACAAATGCCCTATTCTTTAGGACTTAATTCCAGACAAATTCAGCAGCTAAGTTTAGTTTAGTTCAGTTCTTGATAAGTCTAGGATTTTGTTCAGTTTAGTTCAGTCCAAAATAATAGGGCCTGAGTTGTAAAAGGGTATGGTCAAAAGTAAAGTGACAGTCTATCACTTCAAGTAAAACATACTTCATACTTTTCTCATATAGCCAAATACCTTAGTACCTTCTTCATATCAAAGTCATTTATATTTATGCCTGATGAAGCAAATAACCCCTATATACTTGAATTGAATCTTGAATACAAGAGACTAGAAGCCTAGGCATCATCCCCAGGATAATGAATAATCAGATACATTTGAACCATATTAAACCATTTTCTAACAAATGCAATTATGCTTCATTAGCTACATAAGCAAACTAAATAAATCTCTCAAGGCTATGCATGAGATGCATTTTAACTTGATAGGCTCTCACTCCAAGAAAACATATAATTTTCAATGAATACTACTGTATTTCAGTAAACTTATTTTCTTACTTTACTATAATGCGGTAAATTAAAGTTTTCTAAGTAATGTTGTACTTCGTAAAACATAATAATATTGCATATGATCTAGTGGGAAAAATATATAGTAAAGTGAACTTATAGCAGAAGTTTACTTCAAGAAATTTCACAGCAAATAATAAAAGCGTTCAGTTATCTGAAATTCACAAAAAAGGAGACAGTAAAAATTTAACATGAAGTTCTCTTGTAAACATACAAGATCAACATCTGCAGGGTCATCGAAGCCTCGTTGCACTACTTCACGTAATTGAGGAAACTCTTCTATGGCAAACAACAAAGGAGCTGTGACAATTCCCTAAAAAAGACAACATGTAGCCTTTTAAGATCAAACAAAAGAAAGATAACAGTAATCCAAGATTAATTGGCTGAGGCAAGGTATGAGGCCTATCCATCAAACTGAAGAATGTCAAGAGACTAACAAAAATCAAATAATCTAGCACATCTTATGCAATACTTCCGAAAAATAAGCAGACATCTATTCAACCCAGTTTGTACAGTATGTTTCAGTGATGAAAAATTCAAATTTTAACTAAAGATTGTGTTGCTAGTATCATCAGCAATTTTACCAAAAAAATAGTATGCATAAAAGCAAAAAAAGATCAGAAACATTTGAAGAAAGGACTATGACACGATATATGCAGCGAATATGTTATTGTAAGGGTTATTGCTGAAAGCACTGTAACATGAAATGATATAAAAGTTTTAATAGAAACACAAAATACTCAAATTGGTCTACAAGCCAAAGTTACAAAAACATTCGGGTCGTCAGTGGAATATAAATGCTTCTGATGTGTGAGAAGTTGAACAAATTTGTGTATTTTTTTTATGTAACAGTGTACAATGCTCTATCACAGACAAAGAGTAGAGAAAACTTTACATGACGAATATCAGAAAGTGAACCCTTTCCAAGTGACGCAGACGTGCCCGTAAAATCAAGAACATCATCTATCAGTTGATAAGCTAATCCCTGGTGAGGAAGAAAGGAAAAGAAAAAAAATGATAAGCAACAACTACTAATATTTGAAGAAGACAAGGCTGTTCTGCAATCATCTTATTAAAACAAAAGCTCAAAAATATATACTTGTGCTGAAAAATTCTATACAGAAGAGCAGTAAGA
The DNA here is from genome assembly GCA_951394345.1 of Salicornia ramosissima. Lineage (NCBI taxonomy): Eukaryota > Viridiplantae > Streptophyta > Magnoliopsida > Caryophyllales > Amaranthaceae > Salicornia > Salicornia ramosissima. Next base: position 3,429,886 of record OX596240.1, on the reverse strand, counting down.
ATCTGCAAGTTTTTGCAGCACCAACAAATTTATAGATAACGTACAACTGTATATAGGGTTTAGGGAAAATTCTACAGGACCGCTATAAGACCAGTGTAACAGTGTTAGTCTGTGGTACAGAATGTTGGACTTCTAAGAAAGAGCATATCCAAAAGGTAGGGGTTACAGAGATGCGGATGTTGAGATGGATGTGTGGTAACAATTTCACACTTTTAAATACAATTTCTCTCTCATAGCACTTTCCTTTTTATAATTCATACAACACAAAGTTCAAATTATTATTATTTCAAAGAAAAAAGTTCAAATTACTAGCACACCTTATTAGCTCATTACTTGCATAGAAAAAAAAACTGTTCAAATTAGTTAGCATGCGACGATCATGTCTTATTTGCAAATTATTTTATCTCTTTTCCTGTTAACTTCCATCAGTGTAATTCAGTAGAAAATTCATTCAACCTGTGCATCACACATGCTTTTATAACTTATATAAGAAAACAGTAAGCTAGTCAGCATATTTACCCACAAATACAAGTAACTATAAAAGAAGATCTATCCCCCAAAGTTCACTGATTTGACAAGTATATTGCCTCTTCTGAATAATAATAACAACCATCCTGTGCTTCTTTGTCAATCTATCATATAAATTGACGAAGAAAAGGGTACTCACCAGATTTTTGCCATAATCATGAGCTAATGTAGCAACTTCTGCAGTTTGGCCCGCAAGAAGAGCAATTGCTTTGCAGCTATTAGAAATTAAAGATGCTGTCTTGTAGTAGGTCTTTTCCATGTAATACTGCATGCTGCAAGTGGAAATGAACCATAATATCAGCTCTGCATATATATATATAAAGCATAGATCAATATATGTTACAGACAATGATCCATGCATTATAATGATTCGTTAATCATAAAATTAATTAAATATAAAAAGGCAATAAACAAATAGAAACTCAAAAGGCCCAACATGAAAAATGTAGATAATAAACTAAAGGTGTGTTCTCTTCAACTTATTAGACCTATACTTATCTAGTTGAACTTGTTTGAACTTATTAAACCTGATTGAAACTTATTGAACTTATTGAACCTAATTATAGAAACAATTGGATCTTATTACACTTGATTAAACCTGATCAAACCTTATTGAACTTACTAGAACTGATTAAACCTTAGCTAAACTTACTAGAGCTTATTAGAACTGAAACTTTTTTTAGGTGAAGAGAACGCACCCTAACGGCCCGTTTGGTAGCCAGTCATAAATGGTGGTAATGGGAATTAATTTATAACTAAATTTGGAAGGGAAATCAAAATTCATTCCCATGATGGTACTAATTTAACTCCAATTTATCTAATTTTCTTCATAAATATCCATTCCCATCTAATATCACTCTTTCCAATGGTAATGGATAGTAATAGAAAATAAGAAGAAAATTCAGGCTCGGAATGAAAATATGTTTTTCATGGGAATTATGAGGTTCCTCCTTAACAAAATTGCACTTTAAATCCATTACCATAATTTATTACCAAAAACCAAACGAGCCGTAAGTGGTATGAAAGCTCCAAAAAACCCTTAGAAGACATGAGACTAAGAAAAGAAACAAAATAAACTAGACCCTATGTGGAACCTTTGATCTTTTAAATTATGCCTTTCTCTGTATGCAAAATCTACATAAAAGGATGTCATATAAAGGTAGTAAAAATGATTCTAATAATCCCACCTTCTATGCACTTTTGATTAATCTCAAAGTAAGCCAACCTTTGGGCTCTGTACCAAAGCCAACAACCTTCTTTTCTTCTATTTCTCTCATTCATCCTCTTCTTTTCTTTCATCAAATTAGACACCAAGCTCCTACCTTTCTCCTCCATTTATTTTTCATGAACTACGTATAATAATTCACACAATCACACTAACACTAACAAGATATGGAGCTAATTTGCAAAGGTGGGCAATAATCAGTCTTAACTCTATATAATGTTCTGCCTACTTGACAAAAGAAGGCACACACAAGTCTCAGAGATATTAAAACAATAAAAAAATAATATTCTATTCAATTGAATGCAACAATCACAACACAAGTCAACAATAGTGGTGAAACCAACAAATACAAATGACAAACAAATTAGGTACGAAGATCCAGACAAAGAAATTTGAGAGAAATTGATCTCACTTTATTTTCATTGTGCCCAAAAACAGATTCCAAACAAGAATATACACATTCATATCACAATTTTAATGCTTGAATCTGTGGAAAAGTTTCCATCCGTAGAGCAAATGGCCGGGGCTAAATACAAATTATTGTGAAGTACTCCAGCTACAAGCTTCACCCAGCATTCCCATTAATACAAACACCATTAATCTCTATTCTCTTGTTCAAAAAAATAAAATAAATAAATAAATTTCTATTCCCTGATTTCATTCTTCTTTGACTTGTATCATTCTTTTCCTCCATGGAAGTCACTCAAAAAACAATTTATAGCAAAAGTTATCATCATGAAACCACTATCACAGGGTGGATAATGGTGGGTAATGGGTGGTAGAGTTGGAATGAAGACTGAAGATGATGGTGGATGATGAATTGGGATGACAATGCATGGTAGATGGTGGATGCATTTGATATATTGATGATGGAGACATTTTTTGGGGGTCTGGTTGTTTTATTCGCATTTTTATGTTGAATTTGTTGGTTTGTTTGTGGGAAATTGATTTTAGTTTTTTAGGAGGGAAAGAAAAAAGATTTCTGTCTGAAATCGTTGCAATTTGAATAGCCTAATTTAAGCAGGTATGGAGGCAGGTTTATTTTAAGATCAATTATAGATAGGACCATTTTAAGTAGATCATCAAGAAGAGAGATTATTAGGGCATTAACCAACTGATCGTCCCCCCCCCACACACACAAAACAAAAAAGAAGCAACATATGTGATTGAACAGCTTAGGTATATTTAGTACAAAGGAAGTCCTTGCTTTCAAAATGATCTTATACTTGGTTCAAAGAACAATAGGATGAATTGCTAATGGATTGAGTGTCTCCATAACTGGTTCCATTAAATTAAAAATCCCTCCATTAAACATATATGATTCAATCAAATTATCATCGGAGCTTCTCTAACTTGTCTGTCTCCTAAAAAACCATCCAGACTCCTACCATTTATAAGAATTTACACCAAGAGAAACATTTACAAACTCAAGTATTTGCACTCCTATCAAAAGAACTTACTAAAATTTCCCCAGTGCACCAGATATAAGAAGTGCAACAAAACCACAACCATATCTGAAACTTAATCCTGAGACTTATGTCTCATGACTGATAGCCATTTTTCTAAAAAGTAGAGTTAGTTCACACCTTCTAAACAAAATAAGACTGCAAATAGTGCCACAAAGATGACTAAAAAAGCATACGACTTACTTTAAACGCTGATCAGATGTGGTTGTCATCTGCATTGTCTCACCAGTGACAAGATGCTCTACAACTTTAGCTAATAATGACACAACCTGCAAAACAAATCCTTATTTAAAATTTGCCGCATATATTTCCAAGCATGAAGAAGCAAATAATAGTCACCGAGAAAATACAATTTTGTTCACTATTTCAAGTGCCTAAAAAAAGTTAAAACATTTACCTCGGTATTTTTCAATGAGGCTAGAGTAACACAAGCCCTAGAAAGTAAGAAATCACCCGCTAGAACAGCCAACTGCACTGTATCCAAAAGATGAAGTCAAGGATCTTCAAGAAATTCATTATAAAATTAAAATATCAAGAATTCCATTGTATTATATTATTCCTACTAACGTTATCTACCCACTTTTGTTCCATAATGCACTACACACTTTCTGCTAAATGTTGTACCATTAAATTTGTACTTTATTCCTTTTTTTGGTGAAGTTCCCCCCTCAATTAACCCTCCTTATCTAGTGTATTGGACCCTTTCTCACTCAATCTTCATATTTCTCTTCATCAAGTAATTATTTCACGAATATTATTTAATAGCCTAAGATGCTAATGGAAATGAGTAGAAGATTATAGAATTGATAGAGACATAGAGTATGTTATTAAAATTCCCTCGTTTCAAATAAATTTTTCTACTTTTACTTTACCCGTGTACCATAGCACATTATTTTCCATTGATATTTTTAATTACATGTTATCAAATATTATAATTTTTGATATTTTTATCATACTAATTATTATACTACCTCCAGGTTACACGTTCCAAGTAGCAATAGCTATAAAAATCAAGGGATAGAAAGAGTTTGCAAAGGTCCTCTGTTTCTAAGTAGGAGAGAAATTTTAGATGTGAGAAAGTCTAAAAATTAATGAATTGACATGGTATAACAAACATGTAATAAGATTAATCAAGCTTACCAAAAAGATAATATTTCCTCCGTTTTCAAATTCTTTCAACAAATGTATTTTCACGCATGCCGAGACAAAACTTTGACGATTAATATCTCTAATTATGTATTAGTAAAAATTATGAACACTGGATAATAAAAAACTACAAGTTGAGACGAATCCAACGAGACCCCACATGACTATATTTTCCTTTGTGTAAGTGATAAATTGCAATCAAAGTGTAAATTGTGAATAGTGCCAAAAGTGCAATTGTTGCAAGAATTTGAAAACAGAGGAAGTACAATTGATGTGGGAAAATCAATTTGGAATAGAATGTACTAGAAATAAGGAATGGAGGGGGTAATGGTTTTTGTTTGTATTTCTACATACTATAATAATAGTTCCTTTGAGAGACCGTCAAAGTTAATGGGTCGACATGGTGGGAAAAGTATGCAATAAAATAACTATTATTTCGTCAAAAGATAGAATAATATAAAAGTTGCAAGTCGGTTGGGAATTGACTAAAGGGGAAATATAGAATAGAGGGAGTAATTAATGGCATTGTTGTTTTCAGCCATGGTCACTCCTTTCTCCCTATTTGCCTTTTTTCACGTATTACAATGTATAATCTTTTATTGATGAAGATGTACTAATCTATATAATTACAAATTATTCGACGTCAAATTACATATCAAGATGAATTAAACAAGATATAGATTGACTATACTTTCTCATGTTATTAGGAATTTTCCACGTTACTCTATTCGAAAAATCCCATATGAAAACAGTAAAATGGGAAATTAAAATTTATTTGAAACACTCTATAAAACACAAATATATTATGACGAGCTATGATAGCCATAAACTATCACAACAAAAGGCTCCACAAGAAGCAAAAACATTACCTTATTTCCCATAACAGAATTTAATGAGCTAACACCACGCCTTGTATCAGCATCATCCAAAACATCATCATGGAGAAGGCTTGCCACCTAAGAGATTCTCAGTTAAGAGGAATACCGTAAGGCCTAGCAAATTATAAATTTGGAAACTCACTAATAGATCAAACGATGGAAATACACAACAAGGCATCCTGTATAAAAAAGATGAAGAACCAGAGAGTCGTGTAACAATATTGGCAAAGTTTACTTAAACATGGACAATGAATGTTCGAGTATCAGGTTGGTTGACCAGTGCCAAATGTAAAAAAATCAGGTCCTAAAATTCAAAGTTAGATAAATATTTGACCCCTACAAAGTACAAATATACAAAATTATGGCTATATTGAGATGATCAACAACAATTGAAACATCCAAAAACTACTCCCTCCGTCCCTTTTTGTTTGCAACAATTTCCTTTTGGGATTGTCCCCAAAAATTTGCTATATTACTAAGAAAAGGCTATAGGGTCCACCACTTTACTCTCGCAACAATTCATGTGGCCCCACTATTTTTCTCTCTCAGCGACATTTCCTATACAAAATTTAAAAAGAACTTTTTCCAAATGTTCAGGAGCATTATGGGTACTCATGCAGGCTCAAAATCCTAATAGTAGTTCAAGCAACCAGAACTTTCTAGAAGGAATAAACACAAAAAAAAATTGTGAGATGCCTTTGGAGGGGATGGAGGAGGTGGTCAGGTAGTAGTATATACAGCCAATAGCCAAAATAACAATAGAAAAGAAATCAGGAATAAACAAGGGTATTTCCATCTGAAGTTAAGGGAACCCTCAATTACAATCTAAGGAAATATGACACTCCCTCCATTTTAATTTTATTTTTAATTTGCTCACTTCACCATTTCAGGATTGATGAGACAAAACTTTGAAGATTAATACAATTGATTGCATGCTTGTAAAAATTAGAAAAATTAGGTATTTAAAAACTACATGTTGAGATGAATCCAATGAGTCCCACATAACTATATTTTTTTCTTATATATAAATCACGAATGGTGGTCAAATTATACTCGGTGAAAAGTGTCAAAAGTCAAACTATGTGAAGTAGAAAATAACGGAGGTAGTAACATAATAAAGGGGAAAGATCAATTCAGAGCGAACCTAGACGGAAAGTGGGAAAAATTGAATTAATAACATGCCTAAGTGGGAAATGTGAAGATCAATTTTTTATTTTTATTTTTTTTATAGGGAAAGAAAAATGTGAAGATCAATTTGAAATAGAGTAAAACTTTCCCGAAAAAGAAATGGTACATTAATTTCTTAAAAAACACCTAAAAGGCTAAAAGCATTATTTATATAATTAAAATAATGGAGGAAGTTTAATTAACAAAAAGCTCACGACCCTGAGCCGATTTTAGTCAACATCAAATTTAGCTCATTTAGAACTCAAACTACGTTATTGAGCTTAAACATGATAAGTTAATTTTATTAACAAATAAACCAAGTGGAGTTGACGAACAATGAGCTACTCTTGTGGCCCACCCCTAGGTGGTGACAGCCATGTTAAATCATAGTTTTAAAAAGACCAAAGGTGCATCAAGAAGCAAATGGTCTCTGGAGCACAGGCGCAAGGTGAAAGCGCACGCTTCCTGTACACAAGGCGCATTAATTTTATTCTTTGGTTGTAGTTAACAATAATTAAAAGATCCCTAATAGTTTTAGCATTGAAATATGCAAAGCAAAAGTCTTAATTTTAAAAAATCAATCATTCTTCAATTTAGAACTAAAATTTTGGTTATTTTCCTTAAAGTGCAAAGGCAAACCTCGCTAAAAGCATTCTAAGGCGCACTGGTTAAAGCCGATTTCTCAGAGCATGGAGCGAGACGAGTTTTTTAAAACTAAATTTTACAGAACACCTTCCATTTTTACTCAATAACGACACACAAACACAGCATTGGGTTCCGGTGAAAAAAAATATGGTGAGAAGGGCCTAAATACGATGAAAAAAATATTGGTACATTGACTAACAACTCTAGGTACACTATACATTCATTTTAAACTATAAATATATTGAGTATAGATACATTGATTTTATACTATGGTTGCAAAGTTTGGACTTAATATTTTAGACTAAATGGAAATAAAGTCCAAAAGAACAGTGCCTTTAACTAGAGTAAAAAGGAAGCAACCTAAGTTGATCTTGATCTTTCATTTGTTGATCCAAGGGTAAATGTTCTTTCTCATCTTTCTCACCAAAACTCTATCTTTCTCTTTCTCTCTCTCTCAAGTCTCGACCCTTCATGTATATATATATATGTTATCCTTGATCATAATTTCCAACCTAAAGCTATCGTTAGGACAGACAAAATGACCGAGTCATTCTTGAAGCATCAGGATATGGTGGTAGTGTGTCATTTCCTTTTCTTATTCTTAAATCATGGGGCCCACCAATGCATTCCTCTCCTCTCCAATATCTTCATTATTCTTTATCTTCACACATGACCCCCATTTTAAAACCCTTATCATTCATTACTCCGGTACACAAAAGTGGGGCATTAAAATTGTACAAATGTTTTGACTAAATAATAGAAAAGTCCTTGTGTCCTAAATTTTTTAAATATTCCATTTAAGATAATTGGACATGTTCTCATGTCCTAACCCTTTATTCAAAAAGGTTACTAGAAATGACTATGTGGCACACACCTCGGTAAGTTGGTAAGTAGAAACCTTGCTCTTTAGGAAACTAACACATTTGAGCAACACTTTAAGATAAATGCATAGGAAAATTAAGGGGAGCGAATGAAACAGAAAGTTTTATACTGACATGTATCATCTCTGTGACCTCAGCAATGCGCTGCTGCCTTGTACGAAGCTGTGTTTCCAGATTATCAACTAGAACAGCAGTTGACAATCTGTCAGCAGACGCTATAGATTCAGGCATATTCAAAGCTGTTGCCATCAATAGCAAAACCTGAAAAAAAGCACTACAATTTCTTAAGATTGAGTAGTAGGCAAGATAAAATATCAAGTTTTTCAAGTCTATTATTTAAATACTCGGCATGATTGACTTTAGAAATATCTGTGACATAGAAAGAGAAATCAAGTTAGAAATCATGAATTGACCTCTTCATAACATAAACAAACAAGTGTGGTATAAGAACAAGCATAGCCCTAAGGGCTATGTTTATTGTTTAAGCATTAAATTCACTTCCTAAAATGGAAATAATTTAGTATTTTAAGACAAAATTACACATAATTTGAGACAATAAATGCTTGATTTGATTTTTTTTATTTCTATTTTAAGCTTCTTAAACATAAGGACTATATTCAACATTATCCTAATAATAATAATAAGAGAATCTTTGAATCAAAAAAATATACTTACACATGATTTATTCTCCTCTAAAATGGAAAGAAGTCCCAAGAGAAGGAGAAACCAAGATTTCCAAACTCTAACAAAATTATGTCAAGCCATGAGTATAGCACAGATGGCACAATATGATACTATAGATACACCAAAATCAGTAACTTCACAGTTCTATCAAAATTCCAAAGAAAAAGAAACTTAAAATTTCACATGTTTGGGGCAAGGGCTCTCAAGATGATTTGACAAAAATCATGGCTCACAGCATAAATTTATGTATAACCCTGGAATATATGCAATTAATAAATACCGTGGGGCGAAAACGCTTTCCTTCAACTCCCATTTTGAAGAAATATTCAGCAGCCGATGCCAACTTGGGGACCTACAAGAAGTAATTATAATGAACATCATCCCATTCTCCTGTCGAAAAGATATTATTCATGTGGTAAAGAATACAAGTAATTACTGCACCTCTGCTACCACCATTGACCGCAACCTCTCTGCTAGGAGTGATAACTCGTCTGCAACGAGAGAAAAAGGATCCGACTGGTCCTGCAAAGGAATTCAGCAACTTTCAGTGGTAAAAAAATAAAGGAAAATTTGTTAATAATAGGTCAACCTTTGGCCTGTGTGCTCAAAATAACCCATACTTTTAATTAAGAATAAAGCAAGGTTTCAATAGTGTCTTTTTTAATTAGGGCAAGTGATCTACAACTAACAGGTTTTTTTTTTTAAATGTATATATTAAATAACTAGAAAATCCAGTCACCATCACCACCTGACCCACCAGCCCAACCATAAGATTTATCCCATTCACACTGGCCGATTCCAAATCCACCCCACCACTCCCTACTCTAAAAAGAAAACAAAGAAAAGATGCATAGTAACCATAATTGTTGCATCATGCTTCTTCCCCATGAAATACCATTGTTAATGTATTATGCAAGAGAGATAATGTGCTACTGAAGTTTTGATTTCAAATACCCAAAGCAAACTCCATCTATTGATTTTCCTCAAGCAAAAACAAGGTTACAATTTATTCTTAATTTGCTAGAACATCTTTTTGAAAACAATTTGCTAGAACATTAGGCCTTGGAATTTTTTTATTAAAAATAAATAAAAAAATTAAAAATAAAAAAACAAAAAACTAACTATAAAGATAAGTGACAACAGAGCCACAAAAGGTAAGTGCTGCAATGGAAGTGGGCTTGGCAATGAGCCAGTGGTGGCACAATAGCTGCCAGTGCAGCCAGTCTGCCACATGGATATTGTTTGGTTTGAGATGTCTGACACGGCATGCCAACACTTATATTGAGTATCCGACCATACCAACATTTGGATATTTCATTTTAACCATCATTAACCTAAATTGTTCATGCGCCTAAGTCAGAAGTCGAATACTCAAATACAAGTAGACAGTTAGACACCATGGTCGCAAATAGCCTATACAACATGATCAACCGGCCTCAATATTAGAAAAACACACATATATTAACAAAACATAGTTATGATTCCCTCATCTTTCACTTGATTCATCTATTGCAATATTTGGCTTCCAAAATAAGTGCATTCATGTATCATTCTCCACCCTAAACCCTTTAACACTCATTTGGTATACTAACTTCATATCCATGTAAGATTCTTTTTACTACCTCCGCCCCAATTTAGTTGGGGCATTTACCCAAAAGGGAAACTACACATTATTTGCAACAATTTTTTTTTCTCTTTAATAAGTAATTGTTTCTTCTTATCTCTCTCCTTATCACATGGATATTATCTCTCTCACTTTCACAAACAAAGTTTGCCTAGGAATCCGTTCTCACTCCTTTGTTGCAACTAAATTGGGGCAAAGGTAGTATAAAATTTGTAAACTAAAAAATAATCGTTTTAGAAAAAGCAAACAATTTTAGATTTGTATAAATAATTTCATAACTCTAGTTATATTGAAGAATGTATAAAACCTATTTTTTATTTTTCAAAATTAGTTTCTATTTGAAAACCAATATGGTGGTAACTGAGAATTGGTTATGAAAACATCAGCGATAGGGCAAATGACTTTGCATTGCTTTGGGCAGGGTGTGGGGTTCTCTGTGACACAATGAGACTCCTTTAATTTTTATCTTTGAATTCTTTGCTTTTTTTAATTCATTAATTTGATTTTTGCCAACATTAAATTCACTTGTAGCCTATGTCAACTTCTAAGTAACATAGATTTCTTTTTAATTTGTTGTGAATTTCCTACTTTTATGTGGACAAAGAGCTTCCATAAGTCCATAGGAGTAATATGTAAGAGCAAAAGAGCACTTAATTCTAGAAGAGCAATCAAGTAATGCCTTTGCACCAAATTATACGCGTCACCCAAAAAAAGACGGTTGGATGCTGAAAATCCACATAAAATTGAACTGACCTCAACTGTGGACGTTGCACTATGATGAATATGATGTCTTGCTTCAAAAGAAAAACTGCAAGATGCAATTTCAGTGGATCCCCGGAAATACTGCACAAGTATAACGATATGTAATCATGAAATCTAATACATTTTTCAGCTAGACTATATTTCATAAGAATGATGTAGCCTACAGAAAGGATTCTAAAACGCACCTTAGATGAAGAATTGATCGAGGGATTAGAGTTGTACAACAATTGATGATATGCGGCAATAGCTGAATTGGAAGCTGGCAAACAACCATAACGACATCGAAATAGACTCAAACCATTCCTTGAAACCCGATAAATTCTTCTGGAAAATAACATCTCTCTATTGCCAAATCAAAGATGAAGAAGGGGGAAAAACAAGATTAAACTTTGAAAAAACACACAAAATGCCTAATCAAAAGAAGAACAAATCAACAATATAGATGAGTTAATTACCTGAACAAATTAAGAAAATAGGTAACTTTACTTGCTGAAGGCGAGATGAAGAAGAAGGTATATGAGTTTATCAAAGACGGAGGTAGAAGGCAAAAAAGCGGCAATGGTGAGGTTTGTTCAAGGGTTTTTGGTAAACAAAAGCCGCCATTATTGTCACTCAATTTGTGACACAATTAGATTGCCACGCATACCAACTTGTTGCCGATGCAAATTTGTGTTCTTCATTCAATAAATTTCATTAGCATCAATAAGAAATAATCATTATCATAATCATCAATAAGAAATAATTATTTTTCATAATATTAGTTTTGTTGATGAGTCCTATCAATTTTTCCCATTATATATTCATTTTATTAGTTCATTTTTTAATTCATTATTCTTTATCATTGGACTTGAATATTTTCATAAAAATATTTTTAAATATTAGGATTAGTAGAGTTGTGAGGGTGGGACTTTTTAAATATTTTTTGTTTGGCTTTTGCAGAAATTATCTTAGCCATTGATTGTTTTTCAATGGTCCAAATTTTAGAAAACTACTAAATCTACCAAAATTAAAATCTAGAGGATCTGAACTCTATTGAAAAATATGATTTGTCACTTCAAGAATAATCCCACCCAAAATCAGGGTCGTTTCTGACAATATGAAGGCCCGGGCGAAATAATAAGTGAGGGCCCTATACGTTAGCTTACAAGCATTATTTAAAACATTTTTTTTGAAAATAAATAAATACATGTAGACTTGTTATATATACTTTATATTTGGGGACCTTTTATAAAATAAAAACATTTTATTAAAATAATTTTTTAGTAATAGCTTCCTGAAGTTAAATAATTAAACTCAAAATGTTTGATATTGTATTCATAAGGTTGAGTGTTATGCTCAATGTTGAATAATTACACTCATCAAATTAAATATTAAACTCAAAAGGTTCTTTTATCTTAAAATAAAATTACATTTGTGCCGTCAGTGTATTTTTTGTCAAATATATCATGTACAAATTATGTGGTGCTCAACCTTAATCTAGAATGCTACTAGCTTCAAATAAGATTAAATGTGACTAAGATAATAGAATGAAGGGACTATTTTTAACATCAAAACAACATTTATTAAACTAAACTAAAAAAATAGGGTTGATAAGTGATTAGAAATAAAACATAGTACGAAAAGGATATAATATTGATATAACTATTAATAGGAGTTTAGAAGAACAAAATTTAGCGTATTAGAACAGTTTAAGAAATTATTATTAAAAATAGTAAACCAGTAGTTAAGAAGGAATATATAAGAATCATTAAAATAATAATAATATAAAGAGAAAGGAAAAGGGAAAAAAAAAGAGAAATAAAGAAAGCCAAAAAAAAGTGCAGCAAAGAAAATCAAAAATATACAAGTATATATATAGAAAAGGAAAAAAAAAACGTAAAAACTCCAAAGGGGATTCGAACACCAAACCTCTAAGGAAATAAAAACCTTAAGACAAGTCCATAATAATTGAGCTATAAGCAATCCTAAATACAAATAAGCTAAACTTGTCAAAAATGGGCCTCTTCCAACCCTGGACCCAGGGTGGTTGCCCTTGTTGCCCCTCCCAAAGGACGGGCCTGTCCAAAATATGACACCAATCTTTACATACGCAAATTATTGATTGGACCCGGGACCATACAACTGGCTGGCTTTGGGTCCAAACGACGTCGTTTTGTTATATATAAAAATTCTGCTTTAAATATTTCACGTTACAATTTTCCCCTTCTTTCTGCTTCATTTTTTCACTGTGACACCATTGTTCATCTAATTTTCAAGATTTTGCTTTTTCGATGCCTATTTGATAAGGTTTAGGACTGAGTTTGTTAATGTTTTTTTGAAGATTTACTTTACAATTTAATTTCTCAAATCATAATTGATTTTTAATAATCGGAAATCTTCCAAAAAAAGTAGTATTCAAGGATTCTTATCTCTAGAGCTTTTTGCATTGATTCCCTTATTATTGATTTTTTTTTTTCCATTTAGGCCCTGTTCTTTAGGACACTGATCTGATCTGATTTGATTTTGTCTAATCTGATCTGTTTTGAATTATTTAAAATAATGATAATATTAATAATAACTATTAATTTTATTATTATAATTGTAATTGTAATTATTATTTTCATTATTTTAATTGTAATAATTATTTTTTTTATGAGAAAGGTAATACATGATTATATTTACTAAAATAATAATAATAATATTTATTATTATTATTATGATAATAATATTTTTTTTGGGTGAGATTGAGGGGAATGTAAAACGACATAACAAGTAGTTTGATTTGGGCTTTGTATAACTATTAATTTTATTACTATAATTGTAATTGTAATTATTATTTTCAAGCCATGGATGAGAATTAGTAGCTAATTAATCATAATTATAGGCTGCTTATTGAAATAACTTTCTTCCTTTAATAAAATACTCTTCTAATTATAATTTGATCTTATAATTAGAATTTGTAATCTTTTAAGTGTTACATGTTTAGAATTTGTAATTTATTGGCAATTATATTGTTTTTATTGGGTTTTTTTTTAAAAAAAAAAATTTGTATCTCCTAAAACATACAAGCTAGAATCACAAATTAATTAAGGGGTATCTGATCCACTAATAATTAGTATGTTGAAATTATTCTTACAACAACAAATAATAATAATAATAATAATAATAATAATAATAATAATAGTAGTAGTAGTAGTAGTAGTAGTAGTAGTAGTAGTAGTAATAGTAGTAGTAATAACAATAATAATAATAATATTATTATTATTAATATTAATAATAATAATAATAATAATAATAAAGAGTAATAATGTCTGATCTGATTTGATTTGATTACGTCTATTATGATCTGATCTGATTACTGTAGGTCTGTAGCTTTTAAGTTCTAAAGAACATGACCTTAGTTGTTAAATTTTTACAATTCAAATAAAACAAGATTGAACCTAAATTTGCTATATTCTCTTAAAATCAATTCTCTAATAAGCACATCTTTGTCAAACAATATTTGATTAATTTGAAATTTTGTTACAAAATAAGTCAATTGAAAACAAATACTCCCTTCAATTGTTATATGGTGCTCCCAGGACCACGTAGTTTTTGCATATAACCATAGAATGCATTTGCATTTAACCATAGAATGCATATAACCATAGAATGCATTTACAGATTGTTCTTAGGGAAGTGGAAACAAAATTTTTAGTTGTTAACTACTAATTAGTTTTTTTGATACGTAATTAAAAGCAGTTATTTTTCACCCTATTTGAAGAATAGACTCTTGAAAGTAGGAAGTCTGTTAATTTTTTTTCTCCTAAACTACGTCGTTTTGGCCAGGACCCACAGATTCATACGTGGTCCTGGGTCTATATAATAATTTGCGCCTTCCAAGATCGAACAAAAGTGAGAGTTAAAATAAAACTAATCTATTCCATAATTGAGAATGTAGTTAAGATTAAGAGTTAAAACAAAAGTAATCCAGTCCAGTTAACTAGTAATAATCTCGTACCAAACACCGTACTACACTACTACTGACTCCAGAGGACCACAGCCCATCTCCTCACCGCCGTCGCCGACTCACATCTCTATTCTACAGAGTTCGTTCTGCAGCACTCCCTATCTCTCTTTCACTCACCCCCACGGCGTCACCCTCTCACTCCGGCGAAGAAGCCTTTGCTGCCTTTCTCCCATTCAAGTAGAAGCAGAGCTTCTGAGGAGGTAAGGTTTTGTTTTCATGGAAAACCAATTATACAATCGAGTTAAGTTTCGATTTTATTGTCACCTAGGGTTCTTCTAGGGTTTGGGTTATAATTTGGAAGGAGAGTAGAAATTTCCAGTCGAATCTTGTTGCTGTAGGCTTATTTTTGTTCTTCACTGCTATGCTAGTTTATTTAGTATGCAAACTATGAAAATCGGAGGTTTTCTTTCTGGACCCAGGGCGGCCGCCCAGCCTACCCTGGCTCAGGGACGGGCCTGGTAACCTTATTCATTCCCCCAACCTGCAGTTGTAAGCAATGGTGGAAAAAGGGCAAGTTCAAAAGAGCATACCGGTGCTGCCATGGATGAGAAAACCAGTTGACATTATTGATTTTAAGGAAACCCCTTTGAATCTGCTCCCTAATCTCGATTCTAGGTATGTTTAACAAGTCTTTTGGGCCTTTTATTTATTTTTAATCTATTTAGTTGATATTATTGGGATTTGGTTTATTTCCTTGTTATTATAATTAGTAAAAGTTATGCCCCTTTTGGTTTTAAAGCATACTCTTGGCAGGATTTACGAGGGTTGTTACTTGTTAGTATTGTGGTTGCTTTGTTGACGACTTGATAAGTTTTTTTTTTTTTTTTTTTTTTTTTTTTTGTTGCATCAAGAATTTGGTGCTTATGGTCTTGGTGGTCGTAAACTCTTTTTTCGAAGTATGATTACATGTATATGTTAACATCACTTGTTAATGGACTTGGGCAAATGTGATGCAATGCCATGGGACGAAAAGTGAAGAACTTTCTTGCCTTAGAATGCAGTTTTATCCTTTTAGTTGCTTAGATGTTTTGCAATGATTCTAGGAATGGAGATTTTTTTTCTTCTTGTAGAAAAATTTAAATATATGTTTAGTACATTTCATATTATGAGCTTGTTTGAATAGTTATTTAAGAAGCAGTCCATTCTACTATGTTACTTAGACACACATAAGTCTCTACCCGGGGTGTCCAAAGTGTCCAACTATATTTTTTTTTGGGAAAAATTAGCAATTTTTTTAAGTAAAGTATTGTGGTGTCCGACACGACATGATGACATGAGTCAGCACAAAATTTTTGAGGTAAAGAAGTTGTCGAAGTGACATAGTTATGTGGTATATAAAGTTGAATAACCCAAGCACATGCTTTTCTTGACTTAAAAAGATGTGATTTGGTTAGCAATGACGAAGAGGTATACACCATGCAAATAAATTGACGGGTAAGGACATTTATCAATCAACCTTGTTACGTAAATATATATACATGTGAAGACAAATATTATGAGATATTTGTAACTATAGAATTCCTGTTCACTATCACTTGTTTCTTTCCTCTCCTTAACAAGGGGTTTTGGGGAATAGGGGGTATGAGGTGGAACTGGAATATTTCATTTTTTTAATAAAAAAATTTCTTTTGCTTATACCTGCACATAGTCTTACCTAAAATCAACCAAGACTAGTGTTCAGTCTGCGGAATAGTCTAGTTTAGCTCCATGGGATCCTTGTACAACTCTTTTTGAGTTGCATGCATTGAGGATTATAAATAATTAATCATCTATTGTTGTCCCTAAATGAGGAAATGCATCTATAGTTCTCTACTCTGAAAATGAAATCAATATTATGGGGAAAGGAAAATTATTTATTCATTTTGTGATGTAGGGTAGTTGTTGAAATGGAAAGCAACTTAGCAAGTGTAGAAATGCTCAGTGACTATGATGAATGAATTATATTGTTGAATTGGGAAACTTTTTTTCCATCTATTGAGTTTGCTTATCTTTATAGTTTTTAATTTGGTATATTCTACAGTAATGCTACAAGTGTATTGGTTCTATTTCAGATTGGATAAAGCCTTGAGGAATGTCTATGTCTCTTCACTTTTTCCTGTCCAAGTTGCAGTATGGCAAGAGACTGTTGGCCCTGGTGCTTTTGACCGGGACCTATGTGTAAACTCACCAACTGGAAGTGGCAAAACTTTGGCTTATGTTCTGCCAATTGTGCAAATGCTAGCTACTCACTCAATGAAATGTTTGCGTGCTTTAGTGGTTTTGCCCACCCGCGACTTAGCTGTGCAGGTTTATTTGCCATTGAACACTTATCTTCCACTTTATTAATTCATGCTTCTGATCAGCTTCAATACCTTATGTTATGCTTTTTTTTTTAAAAATCATGCCTCCTGCAGTCCTGCTTCCTCAGTTATCATTTTGTTTTCCCAAGTGGTATGCAAAGAAAAGCATATGTTGGAGGTATTTAATGTATCAGTGATACTAGACTATTATTCTTCCAACTCTCCAAGAGCTTTACTAACTTATGTTGGGGAAAGCTGATGTTTAAAAAAGCAAACAGTGAACGCTAATAACTTTTGGTCTAATTACATATGTATATCAGTGTACACACATGCACACATACATATATACAAGTACTTCTACATATAATCTGAAAATGAATTAGTATTCTGCATTTAGAGGATAAATGTAAATTTTGCATAATTTACTCTGTTCAGCCTGAATTTTATGATTTCTTATACTGGGTTCTTTTAATATATCAATACTTATTTAATAATGTTGGAGGCAAAATTATTTAGCAATTAACTTCCAAAGACATGAATAGTGGTATAATTGAGCAGACTGAGCCCAAGCCTTGGAGAAAACTTTAGGTGCTACAGTCCAGCTTGGAAATGAGCAAGGTTGGAATTGATAATGGGAATCCACCTCGGTAACTCAGCCCTTGGTAGAATTATTTTCTTGATTTAGGATAATGAGGTCAATTTAGTCCTTAAAGAGTTGATTTAAGGTTGACATTGTCAACAAAATGTCTTGTTTTGCGTGGAATGAGACAGCTTGGTTTGCATGCTAGGGTTTTAGGCGAAAAAGTTAATGGAGTACTACATGCTGGTTATATATTAATCATCACCAAGAGTACTGTAGAGAAATTAATTGTACCCGAGGGGTCTATGTGTAACTTCTCAAACTCAAGGGTATAACGTAGAAAACTCTGGAACCAGAGGTGTACTGTTTAAGAAAAACCGAATTATAGCTTGTCTCTTTACTATAATGAGTACACTACAAAATAAAAAAGAACCATTTAAAAATGATAAATGGAAAACAGAACAAGGTGATATAACTTTATAGAATAATTTACTACTAATGATTACATCTGTATCATAATAATTTAACGCAACTAAGTGGTGATATAAAGTTTTTAAATTTAAATTCTGATTACATGTTAAGGCTTTCTTCAATTACTCACTACGATCCTGAAATTTCAGGTAAAAAAAGCCTTTGATGATATTGCTCCTGCTGTTGGGTTGTCTGTTGGTTTGGCTGTTGGACAGTCTTCACTTGCTGATGAAATTTCAGCACTGATCCAAATGCCTAAACCTGAGGCTGGCTTCTGTTATGATCCTGATGATCATGGAAACATATTGCGAAGTGCAGTGGACATACTGGTAGCAACTCCTGGAAGGCTTATGGACCATATTAATTCTACAAAGGGCTTCACACTTGAGCATTTACGTTATCTTGTAGGTAGCTTACCAATTCTCTGGATTCCTGCATGTGCTAGCTTATGGATCATAGTAGTTTAATCAGTTAACAAATTTCTGAAGGTTTAAGTTTCTCTCAGGTCTAAGGGCTTTATGTGAACATTGCACTGGCTAGGATTATTGTAGATTTGTAATTGATAGTGTTTATGTGTCTATGCAATGCGAGTTGGTGGAGGAAGATGTTTGTTTATGTAGGTTTTACCATGACTAGATCTTGGGGGCTATTTTCATCATTTCCTCAAATTGGTGATAATTGTAGGCAAAATAGAAGCTAGAAAGTTTGAAGGGTGGATAAAAAACCGAAAAGAGTTGCAAGCTCCAATAAAGAATTAACTTTAACTGTGATTCTGGTAATTATCATGTTGGACTGGTATTAAACATGATATATTTTCTAATTTACTGATATTAGTTTATATTTGCCAACTGAAATGAGTTCGGTAAGCCTGTTAATGAGTTTCAAGTAGGAACTTTCCTCGAAATTCAGTTGTTCATTTGAGGTTAAAATTTGCCAATGTCATTAGACCTTTCGGAAGTTTATCTTCGAAATTCATTTGATGCTCACTCTTGAGTTAGTGCTCAATTAGATGTAAGGATTTTGGATATTTGTTGTTCAATTCCTGAATGGGATGTTGATGCTGCTTGGTTATTGATTTAGGTAGTTGATGAAACTGACCGATTATTAGGGGAGGCCTATCAGTCATGGTTGCCAACTGTGCTTAAGTTGGTCCGCCCAAGTGATGAGATGCTTACACCTTGTGCTGGCGCCTTTTCCCCTTCATTTTATGGTTCATTTAAAACCATACGAAGATTGTGAGTATGATTTGTTTATGCTGTTCATAACTAAGTATTGTACTATATGTAGGTTGTTTGCTGCCATTTCTCCCCTTTTCTGGACAGTTCCTTGTTTGTCCATTTTTTGATGGGTTGCTGTTGAGCTAGATTTGATTGTGGATTTGTGGTATATGGGACCTGGTTTTGGTTGGGTGTAGACCTTTTCTGGTTTAAATTGATGCCACATCTGGGGACTGGGGGTTGATACACACTTACACACACTAGCTATGTATGTTTGCATTTACCATTATATATGCTGTCCTTGTTAGAGTCAGATATGTTTGCAACTTTGCATGTTTGCGTGTAATTTTTTTTTGAAGCTGTGAGTCATTTTGTAAGATTTCAATTATTTATAATATGTTAATGCTTTTCTATACTATACTTTAGGCTTAACAGTAAATTTATCTTAATTCTGTTGCAGTGGAGTTGAAAGGGGTTTCAAAGATAAAGCTTGTCCCAGGCTAGTTAAAATGCTTTTTTCTGCTACACTCACCCGAAATCCCAGCAAACTTAGTCTGCTTGATCTTCATCACCCTCTTTTCTTGACGACTGGTCAATCACGTTATGCCTTTCCTGAAAAGCTTGAGTTTTTCAAAGTGGTATGGTCAATTGTTTATACCTGTGATCTAATTGCAATTCCAATATGTTTTTTCCTTAATTGATTTATATTGGATGCTATAGTGATGTGCTTGTGCAATATTCATCATATTGACCTTTTTTTAAGAAACCTTTTAAGCTCCCATTTACATGCTTTTAAATTAGGGCATGGGCTGCAAGGCAATAATTTTATCAAGAAATAAAATTATAATAGATCAATTGACTTGCCTTTTGTTAATGCTGTAAAAGGAATCCAATGAAGGATGGCAGTGATGTTACACAAATTATACTCTACTCTGTGGTCTTTTGTAATGGTTTTTTAGATGTAGACTGATGTCATGGCATGAACATAATCTTTTAAAGCCAACGCTAAAGTTTGTAAAACTAATGATGAACTCAAATATTAGGACAAGTGTTTATGCTAGATTGCTTGACCTTTTTATTTGCTCTTGAATCCTAATGATCCCGAAACCCAAATTAGAATATTTTCTCATCAACGTACTTTGAAAGGTTAGTTTCATGATTCTTTGGCAGTGAAGCTGCCACAAACTTTGCACATTATAGCTCAGATTCTGTTGGTGTCGGAAACCGCCCAATTAATGCTGTTATACAGTATCTATAACTTGGTGATAAAAGTTACTCCCTCCATAACATATTAACCGCACCGATTTGACATAAATTATTTGACATAAAGTAGAGAGAAAAATGTCAAATCGTTGCAGTTAATATGTTACGGAGGGAGTATTTGTTTTGCTGGTGTCGGATCTTCAATAAGAGAAAAAGAAAGGAAACCGCCAAATTAATGCTGTTATACAGCATATATAACTTGGTGATAAAAGTTATTTGTATTGTCACATTGTTTGCTTGGAATATGTGAGCATAATAAAATTCTTTCTTGAATGTTGTCTGGACAGATTTGTGAATCAAATGACAAAGCACTGTACCTATTGTCTCTTCTTGAAACGTTAAAAGGTGAGAAATGCATTGTTTTTACATCATCCAAAAAGATGACTCACAGGCTATGCAGCCTATTGAAATCTTTTGGTAACCTTCAAATGAGGATAAAGGGATACTCGAGTTGTCAGCACCAAGCTGTGAGAAGGTGTGCTTCTCTGTACCCTCCATTTTCCTGTCTTTTCCACTCAAATGATGTATTTTTAAGAGATCTGCTTTTGAGTTTTAAGATGGACAAGTCTTTTCTCTTTTTGGGGTTGGTATAGAACTCGTTGATAAAAGATGGATTGTTAATGGCATTTTGTTTAGAATGATAAGCTTTGAAGGTGCAGTTTTCTCTGAGTTTGTAACAAGAGGTAAGTTTGTATCTTTTGAACGTTAAGAAATTTGAATTGACACACCCATTAGATAAAAAGTTTTTTTTTTTAAGTCTGCCAATCGCATGAGGTGTCAAAGGCTTCAAAGATAGTGCATCATCATTTATTCATTACCATTGCTTCTGAGGCTCTATAGTTTGAAAGTTAGCAATTCATGTTTGCAAATGGGTCTCTTTATTACTAGGAAACATATTCACCCTCAATCAATTTGGAATATCAAATGGGTCTCTTTATTACTATTTGAGGGGACCACATGAGTTTCATTGGAAAGCAAAATAAAAAAGTTATTTTCCTAAACTCTGCCAGTTTGGTACGGAGCAATAAATTAAAAAAAAGCACAGAGTTGAGGAAAATAAGTCAATAACCATAGGATTGGCACAAAGCTAAGTAAAATAACCACAGCAAAAATGACTGACAAATGACCATCGAAATGTTTAGGAAAGAGATTTAAAATTTAAAAAAATATAGAAAGGCGTTTGTAAAAAAAATTCAAGCAAAAATTAAGAAAATAACATAAACCATCTTACAAAACTATGGTCCTTTGCAATAGCAAACTACATATTAACAATAAGCTTTTCGTCACTTATAATGACCCTAGTAATATTAGAATAGAGGAAAAAGAAGCAAGAAAACTCTCTCACAAAGAAAGCCACTAAGAAGAACCCAGAAAGCCATTGCTCGAAGAGAGAAAAAACAAATGAAGAAAAAGATTTACGAAAGAGTATTTAGTTATATGTATTTTGCATTTTTGATTAGGGCTTAACATTTAGGCATGTCAAATCGAATTTTAAGTAATTTTCTTTATGTTTTTTTTAGCAGGAAACATACATGCATAATTTAGAGTCTCAAAAGTATTTCTCCAATGCCACATTTAGATTCCTATTTTTAGTGAATTTAACATGAAGTATATTTTGAGCTGCAGCAAAACATTAAATGCTTTCCGGAAAGGAGAAGTGGAAGTGCTTGTGTCTTCTGACAACTTGTCTCGAGGAACTGACGTTGAAGCGGTATCAAATGTGATTATCTATGATGTACCACGCTACATCAAAGCATACCTTCATCGTGCTGGAAGGACTGCTAGAGCATTCCAAATTGGGCGTTGCTTCACATTGCTTTTAAGAGACGAAGTATGCTGCTGTTATGATATACTTTGTTTTGTGCATAGTTATGTCATGATTTTCTTTTCCCCAATGTTCAAGTTGCATCGGCTAGGTTTCAAGAATGATTGTCGTTGGCATGGGTTTTAAGGCTAGTTATTAGATGCAAATAAATAAGTTGAGGAGATGGGTAGAGAGTATTAATGTGATATTGTGATGTGAAGAATAAAAGGGGAAAACAGTTTTTAGACATTGGTCTTTTAATTGAAGCAGAAAGTTCTTTTTGGGTTGACCTGCAAATGTGGACATACAGAAGTTTTTTCTAGGGCGTGGGAATTATAATCCTGTGAGATGATTTACATTTCCTAACATTTTAGATTGAATTACTTATTGAGAACAGTGGTACTTTATCCCCCAAAATTCTATAAGTTCCCCTTTACAAAGATTTTTTTAAAAACAAATGTCTTGTATGTTGCCTTTTTTTTTTAATTCTCTGAAGTATGGATATGTTGCTAAGAACTAATATTGCTAGTCAATGCATAATAGATAGTTACTTGTAGCTTAAGGAAGAATCTAGATAATTTGTTAGACCCTTAATTTCAGTAATTTCTATAAATACAGATTATTAGGGAGAGGGAAGGTTATGTTGAGTGTATATTGAGAGTGATCTCTTTTTGGGAGTGAACAAGCCACTCGAAAGCTTGTATTGGGATAGAATCAAGCCTCTGGAGTCTGGAATGCTTGATAATTATCTTAGTGTTTAACTGTTTACTTCATTTAATCAATCATGATCGACATCATTGTCTTCCATATTAGCATTTTCTTAGTTTCTACTCTGTCATTTAGAATTCTGTCAGCTATATCAGTTCATAGCATGTGTTCTCCTAAGGTGTGTTGTGAAGATGGATAAATGGTTTGGTGCTGAGATGTGCTAGATCGCAGATTGCTAGTGTTACAATTTTATGTTTATAATTCTATATGGGGTTTAATTTTGCCAATTCTATTTTCTTATCTCACACTTTGTTTCAATCATCCTATGTTGATGTTGATGATACTATTACTGTATTAGAGAGATCTAGTGAATTATTTTGCTATGAAGCAATGTGGCCAATTAAAATAAGACTATATCTAATTCTTCGATATTTTATGCCTATGCCTTTTCTTCTTTGGCAAATTTGGTAAGAGAACGGAAGCCATCTCTTCCCTGCCTTGGTAAAATGAAAATCTTTCATGTTAATAGTAAGACTTTAATACAAAACATGAAGGAAACTTGGTCCATTGGATATGCTATGGAGCTGCAGTGCTCATAATTTCTCAAATCTGTTTTTATCAACAAGGATGTGATCTAATTAGTAATTATTGAGTGTAATACTCAATACATATTATCTTTTTATGTAGTTTCTTGAAAAATTTCTGCATCAGTCAATTATTTACTTCACTAATTCAGATGAAGAAATTCAATTCACTTCAACGGAAAGCAGAGATAAGCTCAACGGTCTTTCCTCTTCCTGCTGAGTCGATTCAGTCCCTTCAGTCTGCCTATACTGCTGGTAATTTTCCTCACCCATGCACCTATATAACTTATCGCTTTTGCAATTTACCATTGCTCCTTTTAATTATGGGAAATTCCCATTGGTAGCCCTCTTTTTTTAAAACTTTCAATGGTAGAGAAAAATAAAAACATTCCCAAAAGTAACCTTGTTTTTGTTTTCTCCAAACATGACATTAATGAAGGTTTTCTGTTAACTTCTTGTTAAATTTTATGTAAAATGGCCTTAAGCTATTGTTCCCACAAATAGCCATGCTTCTATTTTTCTCTCCTTGAAGCTTTTGATTTCAATGTGGTGTTATATACTTATATGATCCAAAAACATATGTTAAGTGAAAGAGGGGTGAGAATGAGGCTTATTGTTAGCGAGCCTAGTACCTAGTAAAAAAACATATTGATTAAACAGAAAAGTTTCATTAATGTCACACTTGGAAAAAAACAACTATGTGGGTTTTTTTTGGGGAATTTTTTCCCTAAGGGTTATATGGGAATTGCCCTTTAATTATGGTTATTGTTGTTATTATTATTAAGATTGTTTCTTAATTTTAAATATCATCTTGGACGTTATGAATATATGATGGTTAATTTTCATGGGTTTTACAACCTGGCAATGATATTATATGCTTCAAATTTGGTTCTGCTTGAGTAATGCTTTTCCGGTCTTCCTTTTCGCTGTTGATTGTTAGCGCCTTATATATATTCATATTTTAAGTGTTAGAATATTCTTAACAGTTAATGTGAAATCTTCTGCTTGCTTATTATTAATGCAGCGTTTGATAAGCTGAAAGAGAGTGTTGAATTAGAAGAATCTAGAAAGCGCAAATTTAATTTCAAGACTGCAAAACCACGAAAATCAAAGGCGATAAAGCCCGAAAAGAACTAAGGGTCAGAGCCTCTAAGCTAGATTTGTCCAGTAAATCTTTGCAGCTTTGAAGCTACTTTGGATAATCAACTTGTTACTTTTGTAGGTTTATAACCTCTTGCCATTTTTGCTTCATTTTTTAAATTTGACAATTTGATGTTATATTGAGTAAAATTAGGGGTATATATGCCAGACAATGTAAAGATAGAGGGTATTTTAAGAAAAATACTTTAAACACAATTAAGAATTGTCATTTGATTTTTTTTTTTAATCTTATTTTGAGAAACTAGGGCTTTCCCCGTTAAGAGTTTATTTTATACTCTTTCATGGAAATATCCATGAAAATTTTGGCCTTTGATGCAAAGTTGGGAGTGCTTTCTGGTGGTTTCAAACACTTATAACTTCGAACGTAATTTGTATGTAAAGTTTGCACTTGTTGTGCCGGGAAGTGGTTGGATAATCTTAAAAGTTGGCAACCCTTTTATATTTAAATTTGTATTCAATTATGTATTAAAAATATAGATTTTATTGCACTTTTCTTTCCATTTTTTTTGAATTTATCAATATTTTAATTTTATATATTTAGGAAGATTGTTAACCTTTAAGGTTGGATATTCAAACTTTTTTTTTGGATGTGTATAAACATCTTAGTAGTTAGTACGTTGTGCCTAATTCTATGTTTTATTTTTAAAAAACCGAGCATTTCATTTTGGGTTATCTTATGCCTAAGAACACAAGGGCTTGACACGTGGGCCGTCCTAGACATTGTCCGTGCACACCTTTACTTCACATGCAAGCACACACAAACAACTATTTGAACAAGATGTTTTTCACCCCTGAATTTTTATTATTAAGCAAAACTGGCCTGGAACAATAGAGATGACATAATTCCATGACAAGAGTGATCTAAAACTTCACTCCATTTGAAAAAAAAAAAAAAACTATATATACAACCAATATTTCATAAGCTATCATAGCCCTAGCTAGCTCCTCAAACTCACTAATATCGGAGTATATAAGATAAAACTAGTTTTAACCCCATGCTATACACGGGTTTTGATCATTTAAACCAACTATTATGTAAATTTATGGATTTTATATTTTATTTGAAGCAAAATGTATGATTTCTATTTTAATTTTGAGTTATTTCAAGTATGACGATTTGATTTGTTGTGATATGTGATTTCACAAGATTGAGATCAAAGTGGAACTCGATTGTTATAGGATTAAGGAGACATTTAAGGGGGTTTTTTTTTTTTTATTTTTTATAAAAAGAAGTAAGAAAGTAAGAAGTAGTGACAATGCAAATGAATGACATGTGGCGCTTAAAGTTCCTGTTTTAAATATTTAAGTATAGATAAGCTGATCTTTGTAAAAAAACAAGAGCAGACAATATAGCAGCAACAGGAACTCAATAAAACAGTTTCCTAATTGCTGAACTACATTCAACTTAATTCAAAGCCAAAATTAGTAGAAGAACAAAAATCAAACCCATAAAAAAAGGACAATAAATTAAAGAAGTCGATCTCAAATCATTTTAATTTCGGGCCGAAAAATACTTGGACATAATTGATGAACAACCACTACAAGATGATGATGATGATTGCCGAATCGAAGTGATGTAGCCATAGTTCTTCATGTATTCAGAGTTGTTTTCTTTCTCTTGATCTTCATAGATGGTATCCAACATACTAATATTATTATTATTGTTATTGTTGTTGTTGTTGTTGGAAGCTCTAAATTTCCTCACTTTCACAAATTGTGGTGGTGCTACTTCTATGGCTATTCTTGCTATTCTTGATGAGGCCATTTCTTATTTTATTACAACAACAAAAAAAAAAAAAAAAAAACCCTGCCTTTTTGTGTAGAATAGGATCTTTTTTTTTTTTTTTTTTTAAGTAATAGTTAGAAATTATATGGTAAAATGTTGAGAGGAAATGGTGTTTTATTATGCTAGAGAAGGGAAGGGTTTAATTGTATTTATAAGAGAAAAGAATATGAGTAAAGCCGGCGTTGTTTTGGACTAAACTGAACATTGTTTGTTTGAACTAAATATTACGAAGTATTTGTTTACGTATCTGTATAGGGTATGGGTATGACAATTTATTGGTACCCAATACTTTACTCTTTTGTATTTTTAATAGTATTTATACAATTTTTATTTTTTTTTACAATGTAGTAATCATTATGCCTAGTTTATATTTTATTAAATGTACATTTTTCATGTTATTTGAATATCTTAATCAAAGTTTTCAATTATAAATATTATCATTTCGGTATAAATTATACAATATTTACTTCGTCATACCCGTATTTTGTATTTTTCAATAGACGTATTGCACAATCATTTCGTACTAGTGCTCGTATCCGTACCCGAACTCGTACCCGAACCTATGTAACCTAAGTCCCGTTAGTTGAAATGTCGTTATTAAAATTGCCGACCTTTACTTTTCGTAATAAATGCAAAAAAGTTGGGAGTTTGTCACTAAGCTAAGTTGATGGAAATATATGAGGGGATGAAAGAGCAACGTGTACAAATGCAATTAATAATGGGTTAATCAAAATGCAAACCCTCTTTTATGTGTTTTGTTTACATCGAAACTTACTATTTTTTGCCTTTTTCTCTAATTTCCACGTGTACGGTATAGAGTACTCCGTATTAGATAAGTTAACCTTCTTACGATGGGAAAAATAATTATAAAAAAAAAAAATACCATTTCATAGGTCTTGAGTCTTGACTCTTGATGATAGTTTTGTGAAATTCTAATGATAGATTTATTGATTTAAGCATGAATGGTTCATAATTGTTGGAAAAGTAAAATTAATGGATAGACTTTTCTCTCAATTAAAAAAAAAAGGCTGGACTTGGTGGGAAAAAATAGAAAAATATTAGGGTGATTCTGACTAATTATCCGAAAATGATAAAACACAACTAAATTGATATGAGCACAACTCATTGTGAGAGAACATCATTCTATATTCCTCTCATAAAAGTTGTGCCTGTATTAATTTTAGTTGTGCCGATATCAATTCCCAATAGGACACTATCCATTTCTTTTCATTTATTTCCTCCAATCATAAGATTTTGACACATAATTTAACTTTAAAATAAAATTTATAAGAATCCCATCGATTTTCCTTTTCATACATCATTAACCATTGATTTAGAAAATGGATTATAGTCTTGACTCGAATCTCACAAGTCACAACCAATTTAGTTATTAGTAGGAAATTAATTACATAACTCGCATTTAATTTAAAGGATGCAAATTACTGTGTCAATTACAAATTTTTAAGGTCAACCAAACACAACTAATCATTTTCTACGAAATTGACAAGTGAATTTATTTCCAATAATATTAGACTACCTATGAGAATTATATACCTATGTTCAACCAAACAAGGTTCTTGTTTATCTTCCTTCAATTACCATATGAATTTATTTACCCTATCCACACCCTTGGTCACTTACAATTCCTAGGATTTAGAAATTCATATATAACAAACAAACACACTTAGCATTTCCTAGTAATTTCTTGTAGAAATTAATTTCCAATGAACTATAAATTCCTGTAGAAATTTAATTATTAGAGCAACCATACAAGACCAAAATCCGCAAGGAAAAAACTTGGTCTACCCACCGCCTACAGGGTTGACTACCCACCCTAACAAAGTATTGTGTTTAATGTTAGTAGTGGAATCCAAGTCATAAGTTTAATAATATTTTAATGTCCCTATTAGCAATGGATAGACTATCCACCGGGTAGATGTAGCAATGTCCCGCACGCAAGCTATTGTCATCAAATATCACATGTCAAAGTTTCATAAAAAAATATCCTAAAAAATAAATGATGATATCATCTTTTTTCATTAATTATTACTCCTCTCAAATATTTGACAACCAAATAATAAATATTTAATTTCCATGGGAATGCGAAGGAATTCTAACTACACTTTTTTCCAAAAATCTTTTAATTTTTCTTCTTCTTATTATTAGGAAAAGTGTACTTGGTAATTTTTTTTTAAGGTGAAGAAGAGTGGAAAATTGGTGACCATTCCCACCTCATATTCAATGGATATGGGGTTCAAACCTTTATTTGGTTGTAAATTGCAATAAAATATCCCCTTGGAACTATATACAAATACAAACTATATAAAAAAAAATGAGCAAAAAAAGGATAAGAAATACATCATTTGAAGTGTAAACATTTATGTCAAAAAAATAGAATTTAACGACAGAACCTAACAATATTTTGCTTGAAAATTCAAAAATTTAGGACTATTTTTGCTAATTCGAAAAGTATAGTGTCATCAATAAGAGACGTGAAAAGTTCGACGTTACTATTGATAATTGTCATGTGAAAAGTTCGGGTAACTGTTGATAATTTTCCAAAAATAAATCATGAAGAATGAACCATTTTTTCATTTGCTAACAATTAAAAACAAAAATGTTGAAAAATGATGCTTGTTAATAATTAGTTCAATAAACCACACGTTTTCATGTAAAATCACAGCTATTTTCTCTTGTAAACTTTCTTTGTTGCCATGAAATTTCCTACAATTTCGCAACCCTTACTACATCACATTATACTATTCTTAGAAAATGTGTTGGGTTATATATTTCACTTCAATGTTTTCTTAGCAACCAAAGAGGTAGAAGATATATATTAAATTATAATATTCACTTCTCCTCTTTTAACCCTTACTTCATGAATTGTGTACAATATTAATCTCACTCTAAAAATGCATCCATATCTTTCAAAGTCCTCAAAATTTAGAATGATGAAAGGAAATTTTGTAGAAATAGCTCCTTCTATGGTGATTAGTGCTCAAAGAAAATCAAAATTCTCAAAATTGGAGACCATTATTGAAGAAGGGCCTCAAAGATATGATGACAATGTTGTTGTTGTACCTAAGAGGTTATTTATTGCACTTCCCATCTTTTTGTCCATGATAATGTATTTTTTGTTGTACAAAAGTGTTGCTTGAAACAATTAGATTATTGATTCATGAAAAGCATAATATGAGAGATTTGGATAAGTGATTGATAATTTGAGGTTGGAAGAGGAAAATAAATGCATCATTTTGTCAAGTTAGTCATAGCTATGAACTTGTGTGATTGAAGATCGAGATCCAGCGCAGTGGCATTAGAATACACCTTGCAATCGAAATGTTGCGAGTTCGATTTTCACCCGCCCCCTCCCTCAATTAATGTAAAGGCAATGCCAGCTCGGTATTCCTGTGAGAGGAGCCATACGCTGGGGCACAATAACATTACGTGTAAAAAAAAATTAACTTGTGAGACTATGCATTTAGTCCATGAGTATAGGTGAGGAGTTCTCAATTCATCTTATTGTTATGCAAATGTCAAATACCTAATGGTAACTTTGTATGACTATGGTGAAAATGGATGGTACTTTTGTTATTTAGATAAAACATGCAATGGAGGTATTTTCAATATATTTACGGCACGTGTGGTAGTCGGTCATAAATAGTGATAATGGAAATGAATTTATAAATAAATTAGAAGGAAAATCAAAATTCATTCCCATAGTGGTGCTAGTTTAATTTAACTCCAATTTCTCTTTTTTTTTTTTTTTTTTTTACAAATATCCATTTTCATCCAATACCACATCCCCCAATGGTAATGGATGATAACAGAAGTTAAAGTGAGAAGAAAATTCAAATTTGGGAATGAAATAGGTTTTCATTGGGAGTATTCCTTAACAAAATTACACTTTAAATCCAATACCATTGCCACAATTTATTACCAATAACCAAACGAGCCGTTAGAGAAAACTTCATCGCTTCGTTTTATTATAATTAATAATTTCATTTGAAATTTTCGCATGTCAACATATTAAAATGAATATACTTTTGATTTATCCTTAGGGATTGAGATTTTTTTTTTTATATAAAAAATTCCCTGTATAATTATTTTCATATTAATATAGGAAGATTGGAAACTAATAATCCCACCTTTCACATTATCTAACTAATAATCCCACCTTTTATAAATCCAGAAATAATCTCACATTTTCATATCGTATTCATCTGTTGAATATTTTTACAATACCGACCTAATTTAAGGTTAGTTTTAGAGGTCTATTGGGCTTAGAAACATGTGTCAAGTCAATCATGAGGCTGAATTTGGCGTGCTAAGCCCAACAGACCTCTAAAATTGACCTTAAATCAGTCTAATATTATTAAAAGGTCCAACAAATGAATACAATATGAAAAGGTGGGATTATTCCTGAATTTATAAAAGGTGAAATTATTAGTGATATAAGTGTGAAAGGTGGGATTATTAGTTTTCAATCTTCCTTTAGTATATTGACATTTTTAATTTGCCATTTTTCGTGTCAGACTATCTTATTTGATTTGAAGGTAAGTTTAAACTATATATATATAAACTTAATTTTCTACCAAGAAAAATCTTTAAATTTTAATATAGTTAGTTGAACATGCCATGCTAAAAGTTGTGGCTTTATACGACACATAACAAGACGTCTTTGCCCCTTTCTTTTTGACAGATATAATAATCTTAAGATCATTTTTTAAGTGTCTTAAATTGACCCTCAAAATTTATTGAGTACTTTTCTCGACATGCAACCTTAAACTAGTCGCCACGTAAATCAAAATGTTTTCAAAAACACAAATTTTGAGCGACACTTAATGGTTAGATTTTATATGTATAAAAAAGATCTCAAGATTGACCATTAAAGGCTAATATTGAACCCTAAAATGTTTAGGGAGCAATTATATATCCAATGATATGAATTCACAAATCAAAATAGTTAGCGTTGATCATTTCTCTCCAATTTTTGTCATTGATTGCCCGTTTGTTGAAAAATAGAGCTTATACGCACAACTTAAAAGTTTTAGAAGAATGTTTTTTAAAAACTCGAATATTTTAAGGAAATAGCTTAGTAAAACCCAATTTCCTATTATTAAACTACTAGTTTCAAGCTCAGTGCGATATATGAGCTAGAAGAATAATGTACTCCCTCCATAACATATTAATGGCAACGTTTTGACATTTTTCCTCTCTACTTTATGTCAAATCGTTGCCATTAATATGTTACGGAGGGGTATTATCTTTGAACAATCAAATCTTAAAATTGATATAAACATTTGTTTATTGCCATTGTATGCTTAAGGGTGCATTTGTAATTTTCAAGCACTAGCTATTTTTCATACAACAATAAAATCAAATATATGCATGAAATAAATAGAAAAAATGTCAAACCGTTGCAGTTAATATGTTACAGATCCTCTAGAGTTTAGGATAGGTAGAGTTGTGAGAGTGGGAGTTTTTAAATATTTTTTGTTTGACTTTTGCAGAAATTATCTTAGCCATTGATTGTTTTTCAAGGGTCCAGATTTTAGAAATCTATCAAATCTACCAAAATTGAAATCTAGAGGATCTGAACTCGTACTATATATATATATATATATATATACACAGACTTGCTGTTAGAGAGAACTGGAATTAGTTAGGCACTAACAGATTTGGAAACTAACTCAACTAACTCAATTAAGAGAAATTAATATATCTCTACAGAATTGATTCGTGATCACCAAGAATAACTTTCACATTTTGATGACAAATTTGTTATCACTACTCGATATTGATATTTGTCTGGAGCAATTTAAAAATATCTCATTGCAAATACTTTTCTTTCAATGAGTTTTAAATGAAATATTGACCAAAATTTTCTTGACCGATGCATGTAATAGTGTCACCCTACAAATATTTTTTAAAAAAAAACATATTTCTAAAAAACTACTTCCTCCGCGTTTACTTTTTGCACTGTTTTCAATGCATATGTTTGAACGTTAATAGCTTATACTACACATTAAAAAACTACACATTTAGACGAATCTAACAAAATTTCATATGAATATGTTTTTTCTGATACGTAATTAAGATTTTTCGTATTTCTAATTTTCTTTCTCCTTGTGTATTCTAAAAAACAAACGTAAAGAATAAATTGAAATATAGGGAGTAATACACTTATTGTATCTTTCACTTTTGACACTTATCCATAAGTAAAGAGAATCTTGTAAATTTCTTCTAATGTATTAGAAAAAATATAGTAATATTGTAATTTAAGATGTTAATGATATAAAAAGTGTATTGACAAACATGAAAAGTGAAACTCTTGCGTTTTAGGGTGTAAATGAAGTATAGTATACAATGGGGGGTAATAAAACATGTTTTGTAAAATACACTAATTATCTAGGCATTGATTATCTTGAATTGATTGATATAAAAAAATAGGAACTTGAATTGAATAGGAATAATTAAATTAATAGGTACCAACTATTGCATTTTTTATTTTATAGGTACCAACTTTTGAATATTCACCAACAACACAAACTATAATATAAAGTTACAATAATAGGTATAGATGACTTATAAAGTTGTAACGTTATTCAAGTCATATACCTATTGTTTCAACTTTATATAATAGTTCATGCTGCCGGTGAATATTCAAAAGTTGGTATGGATAATGGTACCTATAAAATAAAAAGTGCAATAGTTAATACCTATTATTGTAATTATTCCAATTGAATAATGTAGCAAATAAATGGTTTGCTAACATGTGAAACAAGTAAGGCCTTTCATATTTGCTTAAAATGACTTGGGTAGATTTAGATCTGATTATTCAAATCCAATCCAATCCTAGTCGTGTTACATGTTTTAGTGTTATTAAAAAAAAAAAAAAAGAATCATTCAATCATATTGGTTATGTATCTTTATCTTTCTCCCCTTATGTATCCTTCTGTCCGAAGTCTAATCCAGTCTCCAAAATTTATAATTATCCTATTATATTACCCATATATGGCCACAATGAAGTGAGTTGAATAAAACTGCCAGGTTTCAATTACATATGAGAATTCTTACTAAATGACAGAAAGCAAACTCAATACAGAATCTAAATACTAATTTAGTAGATGAATGAATATACAATGATTCTTCACTGTCAGATCTTAATAGTTTCTTCACCATCATGGTATGTCAATTCAAGTTGCTGATATCTATCAAAACTACCAGTGCTTCCTAATATCACACGTCCAACAGCTGAACGAAACCTGCACAAACATATAATAAGATAAGGTAATATAGAGTCTATTCTCTTTAACTTATTTGAATTTATCTGAACTGATAACTAGTGAAAATAAGTTGAAGAGAACAGGGCCATAGCAAATTAGCAATTAGAGAACTAGATAAGGTACTCCTGGTTATTCTTACACTGAGCAGTGAGCTTGAATTCAACGAACTTTCTTCATACGCTTGGGTGGTCTGAGCGTGTCCTTTCTTGAATCTTCAAGAGCTTTGATTTCTTTTTGAGTCTGTGTTTTAAAGTTGTTAGGAATGTAGGCACAGACAAGAAAAACTGACGACCAACCCAAGAGAGCTAGCACAAATAATAATATTTTCAACTTATACCAACTATATAGTGTCTTGCTGTAGATTACAGAAACAAAAATTAAAAAAGGACTTCAACAGCACAAGACCATACAATAGAATACATAATTATTTGTACACCGCTAACGGCAGATTTTAACAAGCAGCAGCATTCATAACAAAAGAGTGTTACAACTTAGGGGTTGTTCGATTGCGTTTTTGTTTTTTCACATTTTTCTTAAATAAATAAATAAATAAAACAAAAACAAAGTGGTTTGTAGCTATTGACAGTTTTCACGATCACAATGACTGTTATAGGTTTGGCTCATTTTTAATTCCTCATGTGATATATATATCTTATGACTTTCCAAAACAAGAAAAAAGAAAAACAAAACTACAATATTTATTATATATCCCTCCTCCCTCCCCCTTCTTTCTGTCATAACTTCAAACAAATAAACGACCTTATTCTCTTTTCAATTCTTTCCATATCTTCCTACCCAAACAAACTTCCCTAACTGCCTAATACGAACATTTTATATATTCTTAAAAAAAAAAAATTATTGAACTTTTTTTAAAGGAAATTATTGACCTGTTATTATTAGCAATGTTGTCTTTTTTCAAGAATACTAATACTAACCATGAACATTCAAAAGGCTAAATTTTGAGGAAAAAATGATGCCATCAACATCACAACTCACAAGCGCTTACAGGCAAGGGTAGTTGGCCATTTTGTGCATATTTAACTCAACTCTTGATTGTTTTAGAGTAAAATGAAGAAACAGTGTGTGAAGTTGTGTTTAAAGAAGAAAATTAGGGGGACTTTTCATTGCAAAACCTAGGAATTTATCATCAAACTGAAGTATTTGTCATCATTATGATAAAACAAAAGCACCATCCTTAAAGCCACAATTAAGAAAAAATCTCTTACAATTTTCTATCAATCTTCCACGACACCACAAATTCTAAAACTTGAGAAAATCACCAAATTTACATCAATTTATCACCTATGTTACTAGGACTCTGCTAGAAGTATCGGACAAGGATATGTGTCCAAGTGTCGGACACGGCTATTTTATGAAAAATATGAATGTTTTTGGTTCAAAATGAAGTGTCCAAGTGTCATACCAATGTTCAAGGTTCGAGTGTCCGATATGGATACTTGGGGTGAATCAAAGAGTCCGGGTAACATAGTTTATCACAACCCATTTGAAGAATTAGCATATTGCTGCACATGTAATTGGCTGTAGACTACCTTATTTGAACTCTGTTAGAACTTAGAAGTATCGGACACGGGTATGTGTCCAAGTGTCAAACATGACAATTTTACAAAAAAATTATGAATCTTTTTGGTCCAAAATGAAGTGTTCAAGGGTCAAACCAATGTCTAAGAGTCAAGTATCTGACATAGGTACTTGAGGTGAACTAAAAAATCCGAGTAACATAGGCCGTAGATTAAGGCATATAAGTCTTTCCACATCATATCATGTCTACTACAGCTATATTAAATTCACTGTCAATCTAGGGTGAGAGAGGGATAGAGAAGGTGGAGACCGAGAAAGAAATAAAAAAATGGATATATTTATTTAGTTTTTTTTTTTTTTCTTAAATACAAAATTTGGTGGAGGCTTAATTAGAAGATGGGGATGAATTTGGTGGTTCAACTTTTGAAAGGGCCAACCAATTAGATTGGAAAATTTGATATTCAAAATCCGCAAGCCCACAGTAATCCCACTTTTTTACTATTTGAAAATAATCCCACCTTTTAATGTCATCTACCAATTTTTAACCAATTTTAACAACTTGATCAATAGGTAACCTTGTTTAATCAGCAAAGGGAATTTGTTATTTCGTTTTTTTGGACCACTCATTCACACTTGTGTGCTTCTTTCTTTTTTCTTTTTTCCTTTTTTCATCGTCAAAAGGTCATCCTCCTTTTTACTTTTCTCTATTTTTTTTTTTGGTGAGATTTTACTTTTCTCTATGAACTTCCATTTCCATACATTCTTTCTCTTTCCATCTTTCCATGGCCACCCTTTTTCATTTGCTTTCTCTAATTCCAGTATGCCTTCTTCCTCCTCTCCCTTTCCTCAAGAACTTCATATCCTCCTAACTTACTTTATGGTGATGATTGACCACCACTAATCAATCACTAACCATGCCAAATATCAAAATATTGCTAATTTCAACCATGATGGTATAAAAAAATCATTTTGGGCCACTTTCAAACCCGTTATTCATAATTAACTTTCTTTTATCTCTATACTAGATCTTGTTGTTATAATGGAGATTTAAGGTTTTGAGTTGCAGTGGTATCTTGGTGAGAGGAAATTGGTGAGTCCGGTGAGAAGTGGTGGTTAGCTGTTGATTGTGTTTTGTGGGTTCATGGTGGGGTGGTTGTTGGTAGTGGGATTTCATTGGTTTGCAGGTGGTTGTAAAATGTAATGGTTTCTTAGGTTGTGGTTGTTAGTGGTGGCAAGTCTTGTTGTACTAGTGGTTAGGGCTTTGGCCTGTGGGTTAGTAGTGGTGACTGGTGAATTATGGATTAGTCAGTGGAAAATAGTGGTGTGTTGTATGAACTTTACTTAATCAACGCATTATATGAACTTTACTTAAGGAACTATTTATGCCAAATTATTGGTCTAAATTTTACTTATTGAAAGCTCAGAGTCATTTTGAATAATCAGCGCAAGGTCCACTCACTAGTGATACTTTCCCAAAAGATTACTATCCGCATTCAAAATATGGTTTCAAACATTTGTCACCTCACTAAACAAGCGGAAACATGATGCACATTGGATATTGTCTCATTAAATTTGACAATGGGTGAATTCAGTACACATTATGTATACAGACTTTGAATTCTCACAGGAATGACCAGCAAATGCGAGCTATAAAGGCACTACCTGTCAGCTTTCTGAGTAGTAAAAAACTAAAAATAATTAAAACCCCCTTCTCCATGTAGTCACCTCTGTATTAGAGCACAAGACACAAGATAGTTTCTTCGCACCAGTCCTCTCTACAACCAACCATGTATAGTCAATCTTCAAAAAATCTTTCATCCACACCCCATAAGATCTCCAAGCCATAAACTTGGTGGTTATCCCTGAAGCTACACTACTAGTTGGATGGATGACCATTAGTTGTGTCTCACTCATTCTCCATCTCCATGGACAACATTAAGGGGCTGTTTAGTTAGAGGGTTTAAGGAAAAGAAAAGGGAAACAACGATCCCCTTTGGTTGATGTTTGTTAAACGAAAACAATCATTCCCTTTTCCCCTGTTACTTAGTTTTAAAAGGCGCAAGGCACACCAAGGCACAAATATTTGCTACTTGCTGGAGCCCAGGCGTAAGGCGAAGAAGGTGTGCACCTTTTGTAGGCGAAGCGCATGTATTTATATACTTATTTCAAATTAATTTTTTCTTTAATTGTAATTAATAGGAAAATTTGTCTAAAAAACCCTAGAAGTTCTAGCGTTTTGTGAAAAACACCCTGGAACTTCTTTTTTTAAATTTCACAACACAAAGTTGTAGAAAACCTTTGGTAGCACAACTTTTGGACGGAAACTTTGAAATATAAGACAATTATTCTAAAGATTTAGCCTTTAGGAACAATTCAATAGAAAAATAATTGGAAAGAAGAACACAATTGAAACTCTAATTGATCAAATCCTCATTTTGAAGTTCATTTACACCCCATATTTCCCCTTTTTTATCCAAAAGTTGTGCTACTAAAACATTTCTACAACTTTGTGTTGTTAAATTAAAAAAGAAAAGTTCTAGGGTGTTTTTCACAAAACGCTAGAACTTTCAGGGTTTTTTAGACAAATTTTCCTAATTAATATCTATTGAAAATATCCCTAACAATTTAAATACCAATATTTGTAAAGCTAAGGTAGTCTCAATTTGGAAAAAATCAATCATTCTTCAACTTGTAACTTAAATCTAAGTTATTTTTCTCAAGGCGCACCTTTCCAAAAGGTGCTCAAAGGCGCACGAGGTGGCTGAGCCTCACTTAGCCAAAGCGCATTTCCCAGAGCCCGGAAGCGAGGCGCGTCTAAGCGCACCTTTTAAAACTAAGCCCATGTGATTCCCCCATTTCCCTCTAACCTCATTCCCAACCCTTCCCAAGGGAATCCCAATTCCCCCATTTCCCTCTTAAATTAAACCAACATTGATCATTATGACCACCCGTCCCACACCCACCACCACCCACGAAACCCACCCTACCACCACGAAATCACCCCACCACTACCGACCACCCATGAACCCATCACCACCCACGAAACCCACTACCACCACTAGAAAACCACCCATGAACCAATCCCGCCACCACTGCACCCATGAACTCATCCCACCACCACTGCACCCACGAACCCATCTCATACCCCAACAAATTAGATGTGATCATGGGTCGGGCCAGGCCCAATGCCCAAAATGAAGCACAATAGGTGGGCCGAGCTCAAATTTCTTGGCTAAAACACAAAAATTTAGTGCAGGCTTTTTTCGGGCTGACCTAAACAAAAAAACAAAAGAGCCTAATTTTAATTTTCCAAAGTCCGCACAAAGAAATAAAAAAAATCAGTCCGAGCCGGGCCCAAATTTGGGCCTCAGTTTGCATGTCCAAACTCCAAAGCCACAAAAAATCCACAAGTCAGGCCCACGGGCCAGGCTACTTTTGATCAGCTGTACAACAAATCCATCCATCTCACTTAGACCCACGAACTCCGCTCACCACGAAACCCTAAGTTGAACCAAATTAAAGGTGGGAAAAGGAGAATGGAAGAAGCACCGTAGATGGCAGAAGAGAGGATGAAAGAAGAAGCACCGTAGACGATGGAAGCGGAAGCAGAAGTAGAAATGGAAGCCTAAAGGTGTTGCGGTGGTTCTTATGGAAGAGAGAGAGAAGGGTTAGTGCCTTAGTAGTGGTGGGAAAAGAAGATGGATTTATCTTAGTTTTAAAGGCAAGCCAGGGCGAGGTCGAGCGAGAAGAAAATCGATACGAAAGGTCATGTGGAGCGAGCTCCAAGAAGCGCACACCTCACTCGCCTTCGCACGCACATCCAGAGGCGCCCTCACGCGCTTTATAGATATGAGGCGCTTTTCTGACTTGGAGATAAACTTTCCCTCAATTGAAGAAAAAGGTATACGACATTGAAGATTCAATAAACCCTAGATTTCCACTTACCCTTCAATCTCACTAGAAGCCGCACAATTCTCACCGGAAACAGCTACAATCGCGTCGGAAAACACTTCACTATGCGCCGTAGCTTCTCTTTCTTCTTTCTCCTTCCTTTTTCTCCTTTTATTCGACATGGTGACTTCTTTCTTCTTCTTCCTTTCTCCTCTGCGTTCTTTGTGTTTCTTTTTCCTTTGCTTTCATTCTCTTTTTTCTCTTCTCTTCTTTCTTTCTCTTCACCCCCATACGGAAGTTTAACAGCTCCTTCTCTTCAACACACTCTTCCCTTTGCCTAGTAATTTCTCATTTTTGGTAAAACCACTAAATACTTTATTAGAAGAATAAAGCAGATAATGGATTAAGAAATTCACTAAAAAGCAACAATGAATAAGGCAAAATGAAAAGCAGGCACCTATCTAGTATCTACCCAATGCATGTTACTTCTTGAAGATCTTAAATATTGTTGACCATAAATATCCATGGAATTTGAATATGTTCAATTGCTTATACACGTCTTGCATATAAAAACACAAGATTTAGAGAGCAAAATAGTAAGCAGATGAGTGTTTTATATTAGTATATGTGGCCTCCTAATAACAATCTAGTTTCCCATAGTTTGTCAATCAGACAACTTAATGGGAAGCTAGGCATTTAAAAAGACAAGGGAGACAAGTGTTGACTGTTGAGAAGTCCAGTTTCTTCCAAATTTTACCAAATTAGACATTCATCGTCAAGGGAGCAACTATCAATAAT
The DNA here is from genome assembly GCA_951394345.1 of Salicornia ramosissima. Classification (NCBI taxonomy): domain Eukaryota; kingdom Viridiplantae; phylum Streptophyta; class Magnoliopsida; order Caryophyllales; family Amaranthaceae; genus Salicornia; species Salicornia ramosissima. The sequence continues at coordinate 3,389,522 of OX596240.1, read as the reverse complement.
GAACAAGATTCTCTAGTTTCTACAATCAAATAGGAATGACCAATAGTGCAACAATTGGATACATGAATTCTAAAGCTTCCTAAATTTTGGTTGGGTCTTTGTAAATGAAATATTAGTGATGTCTGTGAAGCAAATTGTAAAGGCCACAATTTTCAACAAGACAAGAGTGAGGAAGAAAAGAAACCTACCACATAACATTGACGGTGCTACGGATATTTTCTAACTTAAAGTCTTAAAAATGAAGATTAATACTAAAATGCTTGATGCTTGTAATCTATGTTACATGAGTTCTTCAATTTAGTTCAAGAACCCATATTGGATTTTGTATTGGATTTCTCGACACTCAAATATAGAAAAGGACACTTCAACAATTTAATTTGGTTAACAATCATTACAAGGTTTTATAAAATGGCAGGGTCGCACATTATACAATCATACTTGTAACTAAAACAAATAAATGAGTCCAACACTAGTACTAAACATAACTTATAATGTGTTGCTTTGAGGTGCTTTCAAAAGAGAGAATATGATGCCAAAAGAGCCCAACAGAAAATAACTAAAGATATACTATTGGTTCTTTGAATTATCCATTTTCTAACGCATCTAATTGATTGAGAATATTTCTGTCGCTGTAGTTGCTGAACATTGTGATTCATCAGTGACACCCATCAATAAACATTCGAACAATCAAGTATAGCCAAAACTAAAATATCATTTCATATGGTCATCAACCAAGATCCAACATACTCACACACACACACACACATCCAACATTTTCATACCCGTCTTAACCACCACAATCATGTTATCCTCAATTTCCCTCAAATGCTAAGATCACAATGGTCCATGACTCCATGAGCACGACTATCAATTGGCACTAAACTATATAGCTATTGAAAAATAGTTTTCAGGAAAAGAAACTATGGGTTGATTTGAGAAAGCAAAACCTGCTACATGAGAATATGATTCAGCAACAAAACGATTGCATGGACATGAGTTTTATTCAGTTTACCTCTTCCCATCTTCGTTGAAGTACAAGAAGCTCTTGGCAGTAATCTAGGCACTCAGCATGATAGGCAGCAGCCAGATCTTTTATCAAGGCCTTCCTTCTAATAATACCAATCACTTAGAGAACATAAAGGGATGCCACAAAAACAGAAAATATAAGATAAATGCCACACTAGCAATCAAGAACAGATTTGTCACCAAATCCCATATCATCATGCGAAATAAGATCGCTAATCTTGAAATGAAAATACTTCAAATGACTTGGCACCAAGCTACCATAAAATAAAAATCAAAGCCACATAGAGAGAGCATAGCCAGGTGAACAAGATGTACCAAGAAAATTGGAAAGTTAGCATATATGTGTGTGTCTGTGTGGGCAGGTGTAGCCGTGTAGAGTGTAGAAATTATCCAGTCAAACCCAAAGCCTTCTTTTTGAAGAGTTACAGCTCGTTAATGTTTCTACTATAGAAAGAACATCTATTACTTTAGGTCATGTAACTAAGCATCTATATTGCACCACATTTTATTTTAATTTAAAATTGTTCTTCGTTAAGAAAAAAGAAAGAAAGAACATAGAGAAATAAAAGAATAATAGGATTAAAACAGAGTTCTTCATATTCCTAAAGGCAACTCTGCAGCATAACTTGAATGGTAACATTCGTTTTCTTGGCCACAAAATCCATTATAGACAATTAGTTTACTACTTTACCATAAGAACTTGTATGCTACATTATGGAATATATTATGTGTATTTACAAAACTAAATTCACATATAAGACAATAATTTGCACATATTTATTCACTAAAATGTTTAGACCCTCTTATTAACTTATTATTACACATAAAAAATATATATTTTTTTAAAAATGATGTTCTAAAAAGCATAGTTTAGCTGTAATATGAAGTATATTATCCAGCCCTCATGAATTAAAATGATTAGTGAATGCTTGATTGAATTTTTCAATTCCAACTATAATAGCCGCGAAGGATGCCTTGACAATTGCAACATGCTGTTTCCACAACACTGAAACTGTTTTTTTTTTTTTCAATTCACACGCATGTTCTTTGTTCACCCAACCCTAAACCGAGCAATCAGAAGAGCTTAATTGATTTTGCTAAACCCTTTTATTAAATTGATTTAACGTATTAGCAGCAAAATCGAGTGCAAATTGGAAAACCAAAGTCTGAGATCAAACAGTGGTACAATACAGCAGAAGAGTGATACAGTAGAGAACCATTGCAGTAAAAGAATTGATGCAAACAAATAAAACAAAAAACGGAAAGAATTATGTAAAATTACGAAAACGTAGAAATCAATTAGGTAACAGAAGAGAGCAGATTAAAAAAAAAAAAAAAAACATACTTCGACTAGGATCAAACTCAGGAACACTAATAGAAGGATCGGGTTGCGGTTGCGATTGCGTTTGCGCTAGCAGTTGGGGCTGCGGTTGTGGTTGCGGTTGCGGCTGCGCTAGCAGTTGGGGCTGCGATTGCGGAGGAGCCAGCGTTTCTTCTTCGGCCATCTATTCTTCAATCGTTCTTTCTTCTAAATCTAAAATAAAATCATGTAATTGAGGCATGGAGGATAAAACAAGTTCGGTATCAACAGTTGGGTTCGATATTTTTTTTTTTGGGTTTTTTTTTTGTAAGTTATGCCGATCCAGTTGTATTTCTTGAGAGGGTAATTTCCTCTCTAAAATTTTAGGGTTTTTAATAGATCTATTAACATTGAGTTAACGGAGTGCGCACTGCTAATTAAAAACCTAAGTTTAAGAGCATAGCTTGGATGTTTCAAAAAACATAGGCACAACTTAGAAAAGCGAAAAACTTAAGGGCATAGCTTAGAAAAACCCTAATTTTTTTTATAACAAAAAGTTGTCCGGTTTGTGTTGATATGTTTTATAACGTTTTTTAATTTTTTTATGTCTTAATGCAATATATATACTAAAATGTACTTTTTAGAAAGTACAAATTATAAGAAATATCTTCATTAATTATCAATTTATGGTAAATAATTATGTTGTGGTCCAACAAAAATAATGTTATATTCAAAGTTTATTGGTAGAAATATCTCATAAAGTCATAATATCATAAGGTTAATACATTACTAATGATTTTCGGATCGGATTAGGTTGAAAGCATGTTGAGTCAGGTTAACAATAGGTTATATTTAATGGGTTTAAAACGGATTCGGTTGCTATTTTTGGTCAAAATCCACTATTTATAGGTTGAATTTTTCAAATCGGGTCGAAAATTAACAGCTCTATATACACTTTTTTTTCCTGGAAGCCTAAACGGGCTTGTTGACTTATACACTTCCACAATTGTTGCACAAGTGATAAGGAGGGAGTATTTAGCAACAACGTTCTTAAATCAAAATAATATAAGGAGAGAAAAATCAGATAATGCTTACAAGAAAAGCAGATACCATCACCTCAAGTCTATCCAGAAAAAAAAGTCATGTAACGTGCTTAAAGGGAGGCAAGATAAACTAAACCACCAAATTAATGAAAGCTTCCCAACCCCTAAGCTTTAACTAAAGCCTAAACCCCTTGTCCAAAAAAATAAAATAAAAATCTAAAGCCTAAAAAGATTTTTTAAAGAAATAAAAAAAATATATAATCATTAATAGTATACAATAGGGCTACACTAGTGTTGCTAAGTAAGTTGGCAGAAGTTGGTGTGAAAATCGGAGCATCGATCATTCCGATCGAATAAGTAAGATCATGTTATTTTAAACTGAATTAATCTAAACTGAACTCAAATTTTTTGGAATGAATTGAGTTAGATTAAATTGAACTGAAATGAACATGAGATAAAATGAACTAAACTAAACTGAAATTTCAGAAATTAAGTGGACCAGAATAGATCTTAGTCTATGGAATACTAGCTGCAAGACATTAATCGCCCTCGTCTTCGAAACCAAGCACAAGATGGCTAGCCAAAATGTTTTTGGTTTAATTTGGCTTAAAATTTAGGCTTAACCATTATAATGGATAGCTCTAATTTGATGAAATGACCTTTGAATTTTCAATGAATTTGAAGATCTGAAAAGGTAGAAATAAACCTTACATGAGAAGCATGATTCCAACAATTTAATAATTCATACTACCAAGAACACCTAGTGAAAGATACTCTCCTTACAAATGTAATCAATAACGAATAGATGTATGTTAACTAAGTTGATGACGAATGTTTATTTGGTCTAATTTTGTAATTTGAATAATGTTCATTAATTCTTATAATAATGTTCGTTGAAGAGCATCCACAATAGTTGCTTGCAAGGACTAGCTTGCAAATATGTAAAATTTTAAGCTACATGCTCAACCATTATGGAAAAGAAAAAAATGAGGTTGTAGCTTGCAAAAACCTTTGAGCTACAAGGTTTTGGGTCCCACCCCACCCTTTTTCTTTGCATGGCCTTATTTGTCCATTATGGTATTATATACAAGTTTTGAAAATTGATTTCAAAACTACAAAGTTTTGTAATTTACCATTGTGGATACTTGTAGCTTAAGAATGAATTTGCACGAAAAAAAATGCGTCAAACAACCAATATAAAAGGGGAAGAGTATATAGAAAATTAGAATTTCTTATTTTTTAAGGAAAAGGGGAATCCATTCACTCTAGAATGGACTTATCATTGTTTTTGAAGGAAGAGTATATAGAAAATTAGAATTTCTTATTTTCCAATATAAATCCTAATTTATCAGAATAGGCTATATATTCATGAGCATGAGACAAAGCCTTCTGCTAAGTAATGATCTTGATCATGATATCTTTTTCCCCTTATTTTAGTATCCTTCTTTTATGGTTCATCCTCTTTCTTTCTTTTCCCTTTAAGTTGTATTGAAATGTGGATGGGAGCAGGAACATATATAAGCCAGAATGAGGACAGAAAACAACCAATATTCAAGGTACGGATACGACAATGATATGCCAAATATTTTAATGTAAAAAAAAAGAACAAAAAATTGACACCTATTAAATGAATTAAATGTAGTATCTAGGGGTGCTTATTGAGCTGAGCAGCTCGCGAGCTACTCGAACTAGACTTGGTCAAAGCTCGGTAAAAGCTCGACTCGATATGGCTCGTGCTCGCTCGAATTAGCTCGAAACTCGATAAATCTACAGATTAATCAATAATTTTCTATGTGAAATCATTGAAAATAATAAATAAAGAAAAATTTGTTTGACACTTAATATATTATATTAATACACTATAAGAAAAAATAATTTATCTAAACAAAAAACAACATAATCATTAATTTTTCTTTAAAAAAATTGAAATTCAATAGGGCCAAAACATTAAACGAGCAACTCGTTATCGACTCGAAACCTAACGAGCACGAGTCGAGCAACCCCCAGCTCAAGATCGACTCGCTCGATAAGCACCCCTAATAATATCTATTAAATCAAAGCTCACACCTATTAATTTTAAAACTAATAAAAAAAACCAATTGTCCCACATGGTGAAAAAGAAAAAAAATCTACCCCACCATTCTTTCTTAATTAGTTAATCTGTGTTCTTTATTCGATTCCAACTCTTTCTTCTTCTTTGTCTCACATGATTCATAACAACATGTTTCCTTAATTGTATATCTTTCTTCTTCTGGCATGTTGGCAACAACTCTGTAAAATTTCTTTTTACATAGTAGAACATTTAAGGTGAATGAAATGAGATGGACAATTGCATTGGATAAATTTATGTTTACAATTATTCTAAGGAATAATTACATTAATAAGTACCAACTATTGCATTTTTTTATTTTATAGGTACCAACTTTTGATTATTCACCAACAGCACGAACTATTATATAAAGTTGTAATGGTAGGTATATGACCTAAATATTGTTGCAACTTATAGGTCATCTATACCTGTAACGACCTGACTCGCTTAAATCGGCGCGGAAGAAACCGACGAGTCAAGTAGTTATAAAACTAAAACTCAACACTTAGAAAATAAACTAATACCTCAAAATATTATTATTAAACCATAAGTGTACAATAACCCACAATCTTGTACAACAACTAAATCCAAAAGTCAAATGTACCAAACGAAAAGTAAAGTGCAACTCTAACCACATGCTAGAGTCTTATACAACATATGTAATACCATAAGTCTGAAACAACGTCTATAGAATCTAAAACTATGAAACAACTGTAATAAACAACAACAAAGTACACAAAGCGTCGCTCGCCCAACCCCAAAGCTAAGCAAGAGCATCATCGTCAGATGTACCTGAAAAAAAACACAACATAATCCACCATCAGTGGCGAGTAACATAACTGACTCACCCTAACGGGAATACACAAGCACATAGCATTAATCAAATAACATCACACGTAAATCCTCGAAGACACGAGACAACCTCAAGCTCGTAAGCCAAACTCGACTCAAACACCCGACACCATCATTCGGCATCATCACACGACATCATCGTACGACATCACTATCCCAATTCTAACTCAGGTGCAATCATTCTAATTCTAGACCGGACTAGGCTCGTACGGAAGCATCTTACGCAACCGAACTTCTACTATGTCAGGACCGGGCATAAGCCATACACCCAAACCCCACGAACCCATTCCATACTTGGAAATTCGTGTCCCTAATCCCCAAATCATTCTGAGCGTACTAGGAATAACATAGTGAGACTCCAAAACTATTCCGATACCGCGGACGGAATAGGGGCAACGTCTTAACCCAAAAACTAAGCATAAGCCATACATATAGTCAAGGGCGTCTAGAAAAGAAGTCAAGCTAACCATCATACCATTATTATCTTTTCATCATATCATCATAATTAATTAAAGACAAGAATAAGCCATACTCTTGAATTTAACAACTAAATCATCGAAGTTAACCCAAGAATTGCCTATAGCCATACTCTTGAGACTAACCAAACATCACATCATCAATCTTTAACTCAATCTTTAATCAACACATCCCAAATCTTTAACTTTCAAGACTCTTAAAGAACTCGTTCAAACCTCAAAAAGAACTCTAAAGAACTCAATCAAACCTTATCAAGAACCTTAAAGAACTCATCTATTACTCAAAGAACTCATAAAGAAACTATTCAAGATTCAAGAACTTCAATCAAGAACTTAATCAAGATTCAAGAACTTCAATCAAGAACTCATACAAACTCAATATCACACGCATATTCATCATCATCACACACGAAAATTTAACAACATTTTATCAAAAATTCATCAAACTTAAACCCAATCACCATGATTTCCAAAATATCATAAAACAATCTTAAAATACGTAAATCCACCATTCAAAACACTTCAAAATCAGATTATAGAAATATCTTAAAAACCATGAACAATCATCAACAATCAACCAAACATGCATTTAATCAAAGCTATAAACCTAGTATTACCAATCAAGTTGAGTTAGTATGTTACCTTTTTGAAGATTACACACAAATTCAACACACAAATGCAGTCCAAGAACTCGACACACACGAGCACTACACACGGCCTGCACACGGCTTTGCACCACCACTCGAACACGAACACACACACGAGTGCACCACCAACACGGCCTGCTGCACGGCTCACTTGCACGAACCTGGCTCAACACGGCCTGCACCACCACCACGAGCACAGCAACACGGCCCAACCACGAACCACCACTGCACTCACACGACCCTCACACGAACACCACACGAACACAACCCAAACGAACCCGAAACAATAATTCTTGTTTGAAATAAATGTGTTTAGGCTTGTGTTTGATCACTTAAAGATTAATTGAGGTTGAATCTTTAAGTTTTGGGCTAAGGAAGATGATGAACAATTGATGGGCTCAATAGTTCAAAAATGGCGTGAAAATGGAGTGTGAGAGAGAGTTTAAATGCTTAGCAATTGATGGCAAAGTTTAGAATGGCAAAATGAGCTTAAGCCTTACTAACTCCCATATAAATAGAGTTAGCTAAGGTGTGAACACAAGGCAAGTGGCAAGCCACACCTTGCTTGGGAAAACCGGCCCTCATAAGGCTCATGGGCCATGCTTGGGCTCTAAATGGGCTCTCGTGATCCATTAGGCCAATTAATGAATTTTACATGAAAAATCATGCAATAATCGATTTAGCCCAAAAATTATATTAAATAATTAATTAGAAAATTAAATAATAAAAATTCTAATTAATTAAATAATAATTGAAATAAATAATAAAAACTAAGAAATAAACATTTCGATTAAATCGAAATTATTCACATAAAATTAAAATAAATAGTTCAAAAATTAATTTGAACTAGCAAATAAACACACATAAATACACATAAGTATACACATAAATACCGGCAAAAATACCGACAAAAATCTGGGTCATTACAACCTCCCCTCCTTAAAGAAATTTCGTCCCGAAATTTCAAGGTGCAGGAGATTGCTCCCCATCGAAAAGCTCAGGGTACTTCTGCCGCATAGACGCTTCCGTCTCCCAAGTCGCTTCTTCATGGTGTTGATTTCTCCACAACACCTTGACAAGCGGTACCTGCTTTCGCCGCAGGGTCCTCTCCTCCCGATCCAAGATCTGGACGGGTCGCTCCTCATAAGTCAGATTCGGCTTGATTACGACCGGATCCACTGAGATTACATGAGTAGGATCATGTACATATTTCCTTAGCTGGGAAACGTGAAACACGTCATGAACATTAGCCAAACTAGGTGGTAATGCCAATCGATAAGCCACCTCCCCAACTCGTTCTAGTATCTCGTAAGGTCCCACATATTTCGGTCGAAGTTTACCCTTTTGACCAAAGCGTACAACTCCTTTGAAAGGTGAAACCTTAAGCAAGACTTTGTCACCTACTTCAAAAGCCAGTGGTCTACGTCGATTATCGGCGTAAGATTTCTGACGACTCTGAGCGGCCTGCATCTTAGACCGAATGACTCGAACCTTCTTGATAGTATCGCGTACCATCTCAGGTCCTAAAGCCACAGTATCACTGATATCATTCCAGCAAATCGGACTCCGACATTTCCTGCCATACAGGGCCTCGTACGGAGCCATCTCAATGCTAGAGTGATAGCTGTTATTATAGGAGAACTCTACCAAGCAAAGCATACGCACCCAAGACTGATGATACTCCAGAGTACATGCTCGAAGCATATCCTCCAAGGTCTGGATGGTCCTCTCAGTCTGACCATCAGTCGCCGCATGAAAAGCGGTGCTCAACTTCAGCTTCGTCCCAAAGGCTTCCTGAACTGATTTCCAGAAACGAGATAGAAACCTCGGATCCCGATCAGAAACAATCTCCCTCGGAACTCCATGAAGTCGGATTATGTCCTGAGTATACGCCTCAGCTAGACGCTCCATCGACCAGGTCATCTTCATCGGAATGAATCTAGCGACCTTAGTCAACCTATCCACAATGACCCAAATAGCATTCAAGCTATTGCAAGTGGGTAAGCTCACTACAAAGTCCATAGAAACAGACTCAAACTTCCAGGTCGGAATAGGTAGTGGCTGCAACAGACCTCCTGGTCTCTGATGCTCAATCTTGACCTTCTGACAGGTCAGACACCGAGCAACACACTCCGCTACATCCCTCTTCATCTTAGGCCACCAGAACTGGCCTTTGAGGTCCTGGTAAAGCTTATTACCACCGGGATGCACAGAATAAGGCGAGTTATGCGCCTCGGACATGATCCTGTTCCTAAGATCAGAACAGTCCGGTACACACCATCTCCCTCGAAAGTGCATACTACCATCAGAAGAGATCGTGAAACCAACGGCCTTACCTTGCCGTATAGCCTCTCGAATCCTAGCAAGCTGCGGGTCGTCCTGCTGACCCTCGCGCATTTCCCGAATCAAATCAGGTTCAGCACTCATCGATGTCAGACGAAGTCTGACGGAACCACGGCTTCTACTGAAGCTCAAGCGATGTTTGCGGCTTAGCGCATCTGCAACCAAATTCGCCTTGCCCTCGCAATAGTTGAGCGTCAGGTCGTAGTCCTTAATCAACTCAAGCCACCGCCTCTGCCTCATATTGAGGTCTTTCTGAGTGAAGATGTACTTGAGACTCTTGTGATCCGTGAATACTCTACACGAACCACCATAGAGATAGTGCCTCCAAATTTTGAGCGCGAACACTACAGCCGCTAACTCTAAGTCATGCGTAGGATAGTTACGCTCGTGCACCTTCAGTTGCCTCGATGCGTAAGCGATGACCTTCCCACCCTGCATGAGCACACAACCTAGGCCATTCTTCGAAGCATCACTATAGACCTCGAAGCCCTCTTCATCGTTCGGAAGAGTAAGAATCGGAGCAGAGACTAATCTCTGTTTCAACTCCTGAAAAGCTTGCTCGCAAGCCTCTGTCCAAACGAATCGGACCTCCTTTTGTAGGAGACTAGACATCGGCCTAGCTATCTTGGAGAAATCCTGGACAAATCGTCGATAGTATCCGGCTAAGCCAAGAAAACTACGAACCTCCGCCACATTTCTCGGGCTACTCCAATCAACTACAGCCTTAATCTTGGCTGGGTCTACCTTAATGCCTTCTTTATTGATCACGTGACCTAGGAAGGCTACTTCGCGAAGCCAGAACTCACACTTGGAGAGTTTCGCGAACCACTTATGACTCCGCAATATCTCGAGTACCATCCGGAGATGTTCCGTATGCTCAGACTCATCTCTAGAATAGACCAAGATATCGTCAATAAATACTACGACACACTTGTCGAGTAAGTGATGAAATGTCCGGTTCATCTGGTCCATAAACACGGCTGGCGCGTTAGTAAGACCAAAGGGCATCACCTCGAACTCGTAATGGCCGTATCTAGTACGAAAAGCAGTTTTCGGAATGTCTTCCTTCTTAACTGGGATCTGATGATACCCAGATCGAAGATCTATCTTCGAAAACACTCCTGCTCCTCGCAGCTGATCGAACAGGTCCTCAATCCTAGGCAACGGGTATTTATTCTTGATAGTTACCCGATTCAACTCTCGGTAGTCTATGCACAGCCGCATACTACCATCTTTCTTCTTCACGAAGAGCACAGGTGCTCCCCACGGAGAAACACTAGGCCTGATGAAGCCTTTATCGATCAAATCCTGGAGTTGCGTCTTCAACTCCAATAACTCAGATGGTGCCATCCGGTACGGTGCCTTAGAGATTGGCGCTGTGCCGGGTACTAAGTCGATATGAAACTCGATGTCGCGTTCAGGTGGAACGCCTGGTAGCTCATCAGGAAATACGTCTCTGAAATCCCTCGCTACAGGTATATCGTCCAACAGAGACTCATCAGTCAAGTCTCGTACCTGACAAAGAAACACCATATCGCCCTTCTGGCGATGCTTTCTCATCTTCAAGGCTGAGATTACCTTTACTCCTTTCTTAAGGGCAAACCCAGAGTAGGTAACTCGGTTGCCCTGAGATCCTCGGAATGTCACTGACTGATCTCGGCAACGAATGATCGCTCGATACCTCGATAGCCAGTCCATACCAAGTATAACGTCAAACTCCATCAACGGGAACTCCTTCAGATCGGCCGTCGCTTGCTCCCCTGTTATCACGATAGGCACTCCTCGGAACTCTCGCTGACAAGTAAAATCCTCCCCTGAAGGGAGAGTAATAACTGAACGAACAGGTAGACTGCCACGAAGGTCTGACCTCGAGGCAAAACTACTAGCCACAAAAGACACAGTAGCACCAGAATAAAAAAGAACTAATGCTAACACACCAGAGACAAGAAATCTACCTGATACAACGTCGGGCTGAACCTCGGCCTCCGCCTCAGTCATACAGTAGACTCGGTTCTTCACCGGAGTCTTTGTCGGTGCTGGAAGCTGCTTAACCTCTGAATCTGGCCTCTTCTCGGGACAAACTGTCGACTTGTGGCCTACCTTACCACAAGTGAAGCAAGTGATCGGAGAACCGTCGCACTTCTTCCCTGGATGGAAGTCTCTGCCACAGCCTCGACAACTCGAACCACCATTACCCTTATGCGAACTCGTGGTCGGAGGGGTACTGCTAGGTGCGCTGAAACGGGGCTTCTTAAACGAAGCTGTAGTCGTCGGAACCGGAGCTCTCTTCTTGCTCGAATCTTCCTCAGAAATCGATGACTGTATCTCGAGTGCCACATCATAGGCCTGCTGGAACGTCGTCGCCCCACTACTGATCACGTGAACTCGGATCCTCGGATCTAGCTTTTTGATGTAGCGCTTGACCCGATCCTTCTCCGACGGAACCACAGACGTAGCGAACCTCGATAACTCCGTGAATCGATCAGTGTACGCCTGGACAGTCATCTTACCCTGTGCAAGAGTAAGGAACTCCTCCTGTTTCTGCCACTGCAACTCATCGGGGTAGAAACGCTCCTGGACCTTATCGATAAAGTCGGTCCAAGTCATCGCATGCAACGGCTGGTACGCGTCCTTAGCTAATGCCCACCAGTTATCGGCCTCTCCACGTAAGTAATATGCGGCGATCTGCACCCTCTCGTGATCGGGACAAAACGTCGCATCGAAGAGCTTCCCCATCTCACGGGTCCAGCTCTCTAAGGCAGTAGGGTCGGCAACCCCATCATATGTTGGAGGTCGATGACGCGCGATGCGATCGAAAGTCGACTGCGTATTCGGCGGATGACGACTATGGTGTGCCAACGTAAGGATCGCCTCCTCGAGTGCCCGCAACCTTTGTCGTCCAGTATGCAACCGGCGAGGTGTAGACATGCTGCAACGCATCACAACAACAAACATCACAAGAATCACAAGTCAGTAAAATACCCCACCAAATACATACTAAAAATAAGAAGAAAAGGAAAAATAGAAAGAATCCTATCCCGGTCTTTCTACCCAACTCTTCTCCCTTCACATAATCCTAGAATTGGTTTAATCGCTCGGGAAAGTAAAGCTCTCATCTCCCGGGTTTAACTCAAATCCTAGAAACTTCACTTAAACCTATTCGGCTCTGATACCAACTGTAACGACCTGACTCGCTTAAATCGGCGCGGAAGAAACCGACGAGTCAAGTAGTTATAAAACTAAAACTCAACACTTAGAAAATAAACTAATACCTCAAAATATTATTATTAAACCATAAGTGTACAATAACCCACAATCTTGTACAACAACTAAATCCAAAAGTCAAATGTACCAAACGAAAAGTAAAGTGCAACTCTAACCACATGCTAGAGTCTTATACAACATATGTAATACCATAAGTCTGAAACAACGTCTATAGAATCTAAAACTATGAAACAACTGTAATAAACAACAACAAAGTACACAAAGCGTCGCCCGCCCAACCCCAAAGCTAAGCAAGAGCATCATCGTCAGATGTACCTGAAAAAAAACACAACATAATCCACCATCAGTGGCGAGTAACATAACTGACTCACCCTAACGGGAATACACAAGCACATAGCATTAATCAAATAACATCACACGTAAATCCTCGAAGACACGAGACAACCTCAAGCTCGTAAGCCAAACTCGACTCAAACACCCGACACCATCATTCGGCATCATCACACGACATCATCGTACGACATCACTATCCCAATTCTAACTCAGGTGCAATCATTCTAATTCTAGACCGGACTAGGCTCGTACGGAAGCATCTTACGCAACCGAACTTCTACTATGTCAGGACCGGGCATAAGCCATACACCTAAACCCCACGAACCCATTCCATACTTGGAAATTCGTGTCCCTAATCCCCAAATCATTCTGAGCGTACTAGGAATAACATAGTGAGACTCCAAAACTATTCCGATACCGCGGACGGAATAGGGGCAACGTCTTAACCCAAAAACTAAGCATAAGCCATACACATAGTCAAGGGCGTCTAGAAAAGAAGTCAAGCTAACCATCATACCATTATTATCTTTTCATCATATCATCATAATTAATTAAAGACAAGAATAAGCCATACTCTTGAATTTAACAACTAAATCATCGAAGTTAACCCAAGAATTGCCTATAGCCATACTCTTGAGACTAACCAAACATCACATCATCAATCTTTAACTCAATCTTTAATCAACACATCCCAAATCTTTAACTTTCAAGACTCTTAAAGAACTCGTTCAAACCTCAAAAAGAACTCTAAAGAACTCAATCAAACCTTATCAAGAACCTTAAAGAACTCATCTATTACTCAAAGAACTCATAAAGAAACTATTCAAGATTCAAGAACTTCAATCAAGAACTTAATCAAGATTCAAGAACTTCAATCAAGAACTCATACAAACTCAATATCACACGCATATTCATCATCATCACACACGAAAATTTAACAACATTTTATCAAAAATTCATCAAACTTAAACCCAATCACCATGATTTCCAAAATATCATAAAACAATCTTAAAATACGTAAATCCACCATTCAAAACACTTCAAAATCAGATTATAGAAATATCTTAAAAACCATGAACAATCATCAACAATCAACCAAACATGCATTTAATCAAAGCTATAAACCTAGTATTACCAATCAAGTTGAGTTAGTATGTTACCTTTTTGAAGATTACACACAAATTCAACACACAAATGCAGTCCAAGAACTCGACACACACGAGCACTACACACGGCCTGCACACGGCTTTGCACCACCACTCGAACACGAACACACACACGAGTGCACCACCAACACGGCCTGCTGCACGGCTCACTTGCACGAACCTGGCTCAACACGGCCTGCTGCACGGCTCACTTGCACGAACCTGGCTCAACACGGCCTGCACCACCACCACGAGCACAGCAACACGGCCCAACCACGAACCACCACTGCACTCACACGGCCCTCACACGAACACCACACGAACACAACCCAAACGAACCCGAAACAATAATTCTTGTTGAAATAAATGTGTTTAGGCTTGTGTTTGATCACTTAAAGATTAATTGAGGTTGAATCTTTAAGTTTTGGGCTAAGGAAGATGATGAACAATTGATGGGCTCAATAGTTCAAAAATGGCGTGAAAATGGAGTGTGAGAGAGAGTTTAAATGCTTAGCAATTGATGGCAAAGTTTAGAATGGCAAAATGAGCTTAAGCCTTACTAACTCCCATATAAATAGAGTTAGCTAAGGTGTGAACACAAGGCAAGTGGCAAGCCACACCTTGCTTGGGAAAACCGGCCCTCATAAGGCTCATGGGCCATGCTTGGGCTCTAAATGGGCTCTCGTGATCCATTAGGCCAATTAATGAATTTTACATGAAAAATCATGCAATAATCGATTTAGCCCAAAAATTATATTAAATAATTAATTAGAAAATTAAATAATAAAAATTCTAATTAATTAAATAATAATTGAAATAAATAATAAAAACTAAGAAATAAACATTTCGATTAAATCGAAATTATTCACATAAAATTAAAATAAATAGTTCAAAAATTAATTTGAACTAGCAAATAAACACACATAAATACACATAAGTATACACATAAATACCGGCAAAAATACCGACAAAAATCTGGGTCATTACAATACCTATTTATAGGTCATCCATATCTATCGTTGCAACTTTATGTAATAGTTCGTGCTGCTGGTGAATAATCAAAAGTTGGTACCTATAAAATTAAAAAATGCAATAGTTGGTACCTATTAATGTAATTATTCCTTATTCTAATAATAACTTAAAAAAACAATCGGATTATTCACTAATACAATCTATACATAACAAAGAACAATCCACCCTAATTAGGAGGAAACTAATAACCCTTGAATTTAGAAATTAGGTAATTGTACAAAAAATTCAAGATCATGCTAAGAGCCTATGATGGACAATAATTAATAACAAATGAAATAGGAAAATATAATAATCTAATGGAACAAATAAAAATCTACCATATTATGTTATTAGATATACACTAACTCATCAAAAATAATGAACAAAAAACCTGTAAATAGGTGTGTAACAAGCCCGAAATGGGGTCCAAAAATAAACATTCCAACAAGATCGTAGACCAGAACTTATGACCCAAACACGGTTTTGAAAAACCGAATTTCGATCACGATTAACCACGATCATGGAAGATTGTAGATATGCAGAAGCTGCACGCTTTACTAATTTGTTTCGAATAGAAATATTAATGTTTGATGCCCTAGTGTGTCTGATGTTGCTTGGTGTGTTAAAACCTCCAAAATGTGAGGAATCAAAGGTGATATCTCTCAAACTTGTGTAACTTGCACTTTCTGGGTTCATAATGATGAAAAGATTATTGCATTCTTATTATTATAACTTTTTGATTATTGGATCTTGTTAGAATGTTTATTCATTTATAATGTTTATGATGTACAAATATCACATGAAATCCCGATCTTGGTTGCAACGATAAATTGACCAAACTAAATATCAATTTATGTTAAATTTTAAAGGTTTGTATGCAATTAGTTTTGTCTATTTTCTTTTTATACTTCAAACTAATTAATTAATAAACCAAAAAGGAATATAATGTGTGGTTTATCCTTAATTTGCGAAGTGATCAGTCATTTATTAGTTATTAATAGTTAGGCTCATTTGCAGTGTACCTTCTTTTTAGCTTCAACTTATTATGAAATTATTTTATAATTAACCACCACCACCACAACAATAATAATAATTATTATTATAAGTATGACATTACTGAATATGCTATTTACGATGATAGAAATATTCGTCGTGAAAATATGACCCCGTCAGGCCGTCATACAAAAGGGGAGTCGTAAATGACTTTTTTTCGTCGCAATCATGTCGTAAATGAGTCGATTATAATAGAGTTTGGATAAGGTAGTACGTGAATTTTAACAATGAGCCCAAAAAAATCATAAAAGATCTCTTTTAGGACATGATTTAAACTCGTCATTAATGTGTACATGTTGTCATTAATGAACTAATTTTTTTTGTAGTGTGATGATAATAATTAATAATAATTGAAAGCTAAGCAAAAATTGATTATATTAATCCAAACTTTTAGTGATTTGCTCAAAATAATCCACATTAATTTATTCCAAAATAATTTCACCTTTATATACCATCTTCTTAAAAATATCACTAAAAATAATCACACATTTAATTTATTCTAAAGTAATCCCATCTTTTGCTTTCACATCAGTAAAAATACCAAGGATTATTTCCTTCCTCTATTATTCTTATAGAATATTTCCTAAAAATTATCTCATACTTGTATTAAAGAAAAACCCACCCCAAATTTTCCTCAAAACAATCCCTTAAAAACTCTTTGTTTACACTTTCTCCTGTTATGGACAAATTACAAACTCTAATTACTTATTTAAGTGAGAGTGATGGATATTTCAGGTGGTTAGGGATTTTCTCTCGATTTCAGAAGATCATGGAATCGACTCTCATCTCCGCCTTTGTGGCTCTCTAAACACCAAAAAAAATTACTTATTTAAGCACCTTTAGAAATCCACCATTTTTCTTCAAACTTTTTTTAATAGTATACTACACATCTCTGTCCTTTGTTTGTTTTGGAATGGGGTGGAAAACAATTTTCTCCAAGGTGAAAAAAGTCACTTTAGGGGTGTACTTTGTTCTCTTCAACTTTTTTTTTTATCAGGTCTCAGAACTTATCAGGTTTAATCAGGTTGTGTCAAGTCGAATAAGTAATCAGCTTTAAAATGTTTAATCAGGTCGGGTCAAATTAGGACGAATAAGTTGAAGAGAACGCACCATAGAAAAGGAAAATAATTTCCTTTTGTAGGGAA
This sequence comes from Salicornia ramosissima, assembly GCA_951394345.1. Lineage (NCBI taxonomy): Eukaryota > Viridiplantae > Streptophyta > Magnoliopsida > Caryophyllales > Amaranthaceae > Salicornia > Salicornia ramosissima. The sequence goes on along the minus strand of OX596240.1, from coordinate 3,371,834 downwards.
GGAACGTCACATTTTTCCTCTCATTCCTTGCTTCTCCCTTCTTCACTCCTCTCATTCTTCCTTCATTTCTATTCATTTTTGTTTTCCTTCATAAGTTTTTCTCTAATCAAATAAGCAAAGGAAAACTTTTCTTAAAACAATGTTTTTCATTGAAAATTGTTTTCCTTAGAAAATGATAATCTTTGAAAATTGTTTTCTCTCGAAACATACGGAGCCTTAGAGAAATACCCATGATCATCAAGTATCTTGAGCCTATGGGTTGTTCTCCATTCATTTGTCTTCACACCTTTTGAATTCGAAAAAATTAAACTAGCCTTTTATGCACATTATGCATGCATCACATTTTGGCTTAAGTATTATTTGGAACTTACTCCCTCCGTCCCTTAAAGATTGCCCCATATTGACTTTTGCTACTGTTCATTTGGTAACTTTGGCTCCCTATAATTTTATACATGTAAGGAAAAATATAATCAAATGGGATCTCGTTTGATTCGGCTCAATGTGTATTTTTTTAATATGTAGTGCTTATAATTTTTTATTATACGTATCTTAAGATATTTTCATTTAAAGATGTGTTTCGGGAGATGAGAAAAAGTAAATGGGGCAATATTTTAGGGACAGAGGGAGTATATACTAAACAATAAATATATTTATAATATTTGTAAAACTGGATATGTATTTGTTTAACCTGGTGAAAACTTTTTGTAATTTGGACAGATAGATAATGGTTAAATCTGGACATTTATTAGTTAAACCTAGATACTTATTTGGTTAAACCTAGACTAATATTCTTTTCACCTGGATTTCTTTTGTTAAACCTAGACGCACATATGTTTGCACTTGGACTCATATGTTTGCACATGTACACAATTCTTACACCTAGAACAAACAAACACATGATACTTCATTCATCTTCATCCTCATCCTCCATCTTTAGGTCCAGACTTATCTCTTGTTCTCAATTCAATTTGTTTGACAACAAAAATGTTGATCCATTATATACTTCCATTTTATTTTCCTTTTGTTCTCAATATTAATTTCAAAAGTGATGAACAAATATCAAATTAAGTGATTTGAGTATATATAAATTATTGTACTTTAGTAGTGATTTTAATCGAAAATGTTGCTAGAATGTGTGGCGCGGTGGTTTGCCTTGTGCTTGGTATTTGATGGGGGGGGTTTGTTCGTCGTTTTATAGTTGAGAAATTTGCAGTGAACGACAGTCTGACCAAATGTGTTGGTCGGACCGTCCAACACAATACTTTCACCATTATCAAATGCACTCCTAATGTCATAATTCCATCATATATATAATTGGACCACTTATTTTACGAGTTCAGTTGAAAATTTTCTTTCATTACCTGATGCTTTGAAGCTTCAAAGGAAGAATTTTTCTTTAATTGATCTTGATTGAATTTTGAAGTATAGCTTAACTGATTGAACTTCTAAAAACTTTAGGGGTGCATATAATAATGTTTGGAAACTTAATTGGGTTTAAAAAAAAAGCTTTAAATTTGATAGAATTATGACATTATGGAGTTCATTTGATAATGCCTTAAAACATTAAGGGGTTTTATTAAAAAAAAAAAAAAACTTAAGGAAGGTTTTAACAAATTTTTCTTAAAATAATTATAACAATTATGAATCAGTTTATACACACACATGTGTGTGTATATATGCATATATGGTATATATGTATCTTTTGTATGAATGAATGTATGTATCTATGCATGTATATAGGTAAGTATATGTATCTATAATACTATATACACACATGTCAAAACTCGAGAGCATGACTTGGATCTAGTGGTTATCAAGGCACCTGATTTCTTACGAGACCAAAGATCGACACTCGCATCACCATCCCCTCCAAGGCCCACAGTTGGTCCCCTGGGGCCCATGACGCCATGGGCAAAGAGCTTGCTCGACAGTCTTGCACTTATAGTTTACAGTTTGCAACAAATATAACTATAGCTATTAATCAATGTATTTATAAGTCATTATTGATGGATTTGGGATCTTCTAATATTTTCGCAATAATTTTTTTTTCAACAAAAACCAATTCAACCATATATAATGCCAAACGTGTTGGGCCAAAGTGCCTAAGCAAACCTTTTCAAACAATACCAAGTTTGTCTAAAGTTGGTTTTTTAAGCACCATATGTTGTACTATTTAGAACATGTAGAATTAACATTCAACAATACAATAGAGAGTGAGGGATAGCTCATGTGGTCAGAGCTTCTCTTTCGGTTTCAAGAGATCCTGCAATCGATTCTTATCCTCGCCCTTATGGCTCTCTAAACACACACAAAAAAAAAAAAAAAATCAACAATAGCCTTGTTTCCATTGCCAAAAAAAAAACAATAGCCTTTGTTACTTGAGGGGAAAGCTAACTATAGCCAACAAACACTTCATTCATATTCATTATGGAACATCTCATGACAAATGATTGTTGGAGTAAGATAACATTTGCTTCAAAAGAATTTGGAAAGTCCATTATCCCACATTGATAGTGTGAGGAGAAGTTGTATAGTTTATATACAATTACTTCTCCCTTATACTTTGAGTTGAGTGACTTGGAGGTTTTAGTGGGCTTGAGAGAGTGTGGATCACCACACGCGCGCCGCCCGCCCGGCCCGGATCGGGCCATGGGCCTTGCGAAATATAACTTAACTTAACTAAAGTTTTGGACTTGGGCTGATTACTTATCACATTTACTTTTATTACCGTTTTGTTAATAACAGTTACAGAATTAGTCAAACTAACCGTTGGGTGATTAAACAGTTAGTTGGGTGATTAAACACGTTTTAATCAGTTGTTGCTGAATTAGTCCGTGATTAATTCTTCCCGTTCAACAACGTTCTTCCTGCATTTTAGCCACGATCTCAACCTACTTCCTCTATATATATCCTACCCAACACAGAATACAGAGGAGAACTTCTCACAATCTCTCTGCTTTACACTACGTACACAAATACATTAAACACTTCCTATCTCTGGATAATATTCAAGAGCGTCTTAACCTATTTCCCTGTCGACACCGGTGAAATAGCGATCGTGTAACCCTGGAGGTTGTTTGCCGAGAGTCCGTGTGTCGTAGCGGGGCAATTTCAACTTTAGGGCAGTGATAATATTCACGCCACGATCTTTTCAGATAAGCTAATTCTCGTTTTTATCAGTCTTCGTTCTTACAATGATATAAACACAATTTACCCCATTGCCATACCAATCAAACCACCCCAAATGGAAATTGTACATCGTATTGCAAAAGCATACGATTGTTTTGTCCCATTAAATCAACAAATTAAACCAAATAAATTGAAAAAAAAAAAAAAAAAACCTTACAAAGTCAACGGCAACAAAGGCTATTGACTTGAAAATGGTAGAACTCAAGAATCTAAACAAAATTAGAAGCATTGAATTAACAAGTAGAGTTTACAAGAAGAAGCAAGAATTGTCTTTGCATTCACTTGATTGAGGGACTCTGGGCTTCTATTTACGTTGCTCCGTCAATTGGTTTTTACCTGCACACAACTTCACCAATACAATATGCAAATCATCAACTTTGAATTGGCAATTTTATCCATCATATAGGTAGTGTAAAAATACACACATACATGATACATCCTTTGAAATTTGGAATGGTTTGTGATCATTGACATTTCTCATTTTTTGTTTATGTAAGATCATATTTGAATAATGACAATTGACAATGAAAACATTATATGGAATTATATAAATAGTGTCCAAATTTCAAATAGGAACAACAAAAAGAATCGAATGAAGTAATTTTTCTCCCCATAAAGGTTAGTTCGAATAATGTTTAAGTATTTAATTACTTCCAATCCAATCCAATCTCAAGAACAAGCTCCAAATAAGTTGTGTTTATTAAACACTTGTACATTGAATATGTAGAACACAATTTAAGTTGGAGAGGCAAAATCTTGTTAAATTTGAATGAATATGATACATGGGTCTGGACAATTCAATAGAGAGTAAAGTTCGGTTAGTTACAAGTTCTTCCCAAAATCAATTGGTAATAGAAAGAGTAACTCCTAAACTTATAACTTAGTTTATTCTATCATCTTTTAGCAATGTGGGACACTCATTAATTAGTGCATACATATATGCCTATATGTGAGGTTCAACAAGTTTCTTATCTTCATATTGCACAATATCTAGGAGGATTAAGGGAGGGCATAGTGGCAGAATCCTCATCCACTCTCCAAATTCCCTACAGCCTAAGTGTTGAGCTATCTTATTAAATAAAAAAATAAAAAAAATAATCCATCCGTTCCGAATTAACTGTTCCATTAGGATTTTGGGTGAGATTTAAATTTGGGACTCATTTTTTTGTGAAAAATAAGGGTAAAAATGTAAAGTTGTAAGTAAAAGTAGGTAAAAATAGTGGATATTAAGTGGTAAGGGTATAAATGTAAAGTTGTATGGATGAAAAATAAAAGTGGAGCAGTTATTTTGGGACGGAGGAAGTATTTCAGAATATCTAAGCTAGAGACCTAGAGACTAGTATACATCTTGGGAGAACCAACTTTCAATAGTTCAGTGTAGTTTAAAAATGCAAAAAAGAGGGCTCAAGAAAATTGTTTCCCAAAATCTAAGTCCATATTATCCTTTGTTTTTTTCTCCTAATATGCATTCCCTTATTTGGCCCTTGTGCCATTCACCTTTTTTCAATTACAGAAAAATATAGTTCTTTGCACCAATTTTTAAGTAGATTTGATATTGATAAATGGTAACCCACCATCAAACAAACCTAACAATATTATATCTAAATTAAAGACACAACACCCTTTACCTTGCAAAGTAGAGTATTCTATCTTCTTTTGTGAATAGGCTCATAAAAGTAAAACAAACATAGTTTAACACTAATACACTATGCTTAGGTAGCATTTATGCAAGGAAAGGGAGGGGAGAGAAAATGAGGGGAAAGGCAAGGGAAAAAAAAAAGAGGGGGGGAAGAAGGTGAATCAAATCTTTCCAACATTTGACAAATTTGGTTCAGTAGATGTAAAATCTAATTTTAGGGAGGAGCATTTTAAGCAATGGATGCTAAATTTTTACTATAGTAGTTTAAGGAAGAATCTAAATAGTTTGATAGGCAATAATCTCTATAAATTACATATTCTTTCCTCAGTCTCAAATTATTTGCTACACTTTTGTTATTTGGATGTTCCAAAATACTTGCTACATTTCATTTTATTGTCTATGGACTCCACAAATTATACATTTTTACCCTCTTTTTGTCATTTTTACCCATTATTTAAGTCTTATCTTTCTTCTAATTACCTTTACCAACAGTAGGCCCCACATGAAGATTGGTTTGCATAAAAAATTGTGCCAAAAGTGAATGTAGCATGTAAAATGAGACTAAGGGAGTAGTTGGGAGAGAGATGCTGAATATTGTGAAGTGATTACTTATTTTCTTGGGAAAGATTCAAGCCTCTCAAAAGCTTGATTAGAAGAACATCCACCTCTCAAGAGTGGATTTATCTTGTCAATTCTTTGCAAAATTGCAACCCTTAGCTATCAATACAGAGTTGTCATCAACTCTTTTCTTCACTATCAATTCTTAGTCAAACGAAGGCTGTCAGATTACTCAAAGTTAGATGTTTAACAAATATCTCAAATGACAAGGTTATAAATAAGTTGAATTTTATTATTTTATATTGCAATATAAAATAATAGAAGTTCAAATTATTTACAACTTTATTATTTTAGATTTTTAACTTGAGGAACTAGTTATTTTCCGTTCTATAGACAAGGGAGGATGAATTCCTCACCCCCTTTTACTTTCCATTCCGTTCAACTTCTATTCAAATAGAGTAAAGAATGAAATTAAAACAAATTTAAATCCAAAATCCAATGCTTCCTTATACCTTTTTTTATTTTTTTTATTTCTCTCTATTATAAGCTGCATTTCAGGAAATAAAGTTGCTAACTTGGTCACTAATTAGATTATCTTATTTGTAATTCTTTATTTTACAATATTATCCTCTTCCCCACTTCATGGTATTGTTAAGAATGAAAGATATTATAAATTTTTGGCAGTTTTTAAAAACATGGTGAGGGACTTAATATTTCACATGATTAGACATGTTCAATGTGCTGGGTACCCATTGACAGGCCTAATCTAGCTTTTTTTAAAGGGCTAAGCCTTTTTTATTTTAAAATGGTTGGGCTCTTAATGGGCTTATATTTAAATGGGCTGGGTAAGGGTTATATAGTGCTCTTAATATGTGAGCATGAGTAATCTAATACTTCAGTATTTAGTTATTCACACATTCTTTTACTCCTTGACCCAACCCATTATAACTTTACATTTGACCTGGCCAGTCCGGCTCAATTTATTCTGACCCAACCCATTATAACTTTTTCTTTTGTTCATTATTGTCGGATACTCGGATGACCTGATGAAAAAAAAAATCCTAATATAATTACGTGAATTTAAAAATATTTCAATAACAAACAACATTTTTTTTGTTTGTTTAGACAAATTAAAAGTTACATTTAAAATATAATCTCACACAAAGCGTGCATATGAAGCTAGTTTTATATGAATCAAACGCACCCTAAACCATAGCAAATTGATCTTGGGTTTTGTGTGATTGATAATATCAGATTTGAATTAGAACCTACTTGAATTCCTAATTGAGGTTGGCATTGGGAATCTTAATTGTCTTTCTATATCTAGATTTCTACTATTCAATGTAGATTTAAGAGAATTTAATGCAAAACATGGATTAAATCCTAATGATTTCAACTAGTTTTCTACCAATTTCTTCAATGACTCGTATAGTAAATCAATCCCTAAATCAGTTTAAATTTTGGCCTCGTTTCTTTTGTCCCCAAGCATTTTTCAGGAGGTGTTGAATTGTCCTTTGAGTATCACTTTGTTAGCAATCATAGCAAGCCCCAAGTCTAGATAAAGGAGGGTTGGCCACATAATATGGACATGAATCGGAGACTGGATATTGTGGGAGTGTGATCAGTATAATTAGTAGAGGTTATGAAGAGGAGAAAAATTAACATAATGTGACTCCAAGAAATCAAATTGATTAGATAAAAGGCAAGGAAAATAGTTGGTTATGTTTTTAATCTTTCGTATTCTAAAAAGAATTCACAAAGGACTAGAGTGAGTATTCTCATGGATATGATGTAGTGAAAGTGTAGAAAAAAATGATCAAATTGTGAGCATTAAAGGCCTATTTAATTCAGCTTAAGTTCAGTTCAGTTCAATTCAGCTATATCTAGTTTAAGTAAACCGACCCTAAGTTTATTATAAGTGGTGATGTCTTAACTATTATAAGCGTCTATGCACCACATGTCCACAAGTGGCATGGTGTAAATTCATTAAGAAAGAATTTTGGATTGAGTGAAATGTTGGAACATTTATGAATAAATGGGCTTGGATATTGAATTAAGGGAGAATGAGTAAGGGAAAAAAAAAAGACCACGAGGCAGAGGATGCCTCGCGACTCGCAAGCTGGGTCGCGACTCGCAACGTCCATCGCGACTCATGAGGTACCTCCGCGACTTGCAAAAAGTTTCTAGAAAAATCGAGCAGTTTGTTCGATTTCTTGGATACTTTTGCCTTTGATGCTTTTACGTATTAAGCATTGTTCTAAGCCTTCAATACTGAATTAAAACAAGGTTTAAAGTGAAATAAAATTAGAGCTTGAAGGTTGCCTAGTGGATGGCATCTTCAAGGTGTTAATTACACAAAATTAATCACCATGAATTTGATTTTATTAGACTTTAATGGTGGTTTTAATCAGGTTTTGAGAGTTGATTCCTAATGCATTTGTGTCTATAAATAGGCATGTTACTTTAATAGTTAAATACAAGAAAAAATTCTGAATTCTATCATACTTTTACAACTTGCTTGCACTTAGTATTTTCTTGCTAATTATACTAAGTGTGCTACAAACACAAATACTAAACACAAGTGCTTTTAGGTACACTCTTATAGATCATATAGAGTATACACATTTCTCCATTGTATCTCACTAAACATTTCGTGGATTCCCGGTGATCTAAAGGGGCGAAATAGTTTAAAAGGAAAGTGTAGATTCCACGCCATGGAGGATTACATCATACATTTCCACGACAATATTCTAACATGAAAATGGTACAACATGCTCTTAGAGAACAGAAATATTGATTGTGATTCAAATGGAAATATGGACTTGAATGGAGATCGCTCTGCAGGGAGGTTTTGATATTATAAGATATGGGTGTGATGAACAATTGGTTCAAGAAAAGACTCAGACCTAGGGGCATATAAGAGGGGTTCATGCAAATTAAATCGCTTTTTTCTAATTAAGTGGTGGAAACATTTTATTTTTTTAAGGAAAGGAGAATGGTGGAAACATTAAGGTGGATAAAATAAGATATTTTATAGATAAATTGAATAGTATATGGCCCAATCGATATGGTTGTAGTTTTCGGTTATTTTTTTAGTCATATGATAAATATGTTATATGAGGATCCAAAAATTAATTTAACTTACAAAGATCGCAATATTTTTTACCACTTTTTTAGTTTCATTTTTTAGTTTTTTTTATAAAAGAAAGCGGAACAATAAATAGTACCGAACAAGTCCATAAGTATTTGGTCTGAGAATATAATTTTGGATGACTTGACTTGTGTAAGAATGGAGTGTAGGATAAAGCAGGTGGTAAATGAGATCCTTCAGGAGTAAGACAAATAAGCATGCCACCAAATAAAGATAAATCTCGATGGAACGAGAAAGCTAAACAAGTAATAACAAAAAAGGCAAACAACAATGCTATTGAATAAGAATATATCCCGATGGAACGAACAAGTTAAGGAAGCAATAAAGAGCAAGCGACAATTCTGTAGAATATAGTCAAGAAAATTATGAGAAGTACAAGGAGGCTCGAAGAGAAGCCAAAAGGGATGTGCAGGACATTAGAGCAGATGTGAATCAAGACCTCTATGCTAGATTAGATATTAAAGGAGAAAAATACCTTCACAAAACTGCTCGTATGAGATACAAAAGACTCAAAATATTGGGACAATCCAGTGTGTAAATAAAAGGGAGTTGGAGATCTAGCCTATTCAATGAAGTTTGGGTGTAAGATATCAAGAATAATCATGATGAAGTAAATTAGGATTTTATGAGGAGAATTCAGAAGGAAGAAGTCTAAAGAGCATTGAAAAAGATTGGATCCAAGAAGGCAATTGGACCAGATTGCTTTCCTATTAAGGTGTGGAGATGCTTGGGTGAAGAATTCAGTGGCTGGTGACAACTTTCTTTAATATTGTTTTGGAGAGGTTATAAGACGTCAACGGGTGGAGAAAAAGTATTACCCCAATATATAAAATCAAAGGTGAATGTACAAGATTGTGCCAATTAAAGACGAATCAAATTAATGAGTCATACTAAGAAGCTATGAGAGAGAGTAATTGAACTCAATATTATGCTCGAAAGGCCGACAAAAGAGACCATCTTATGAGTCAATTTACAGAGAAATATAGGGATAAGAATAAGAATTTACATGTAGGTTTCACTACTTAAAAGAGGGTGTATGGTAGAGTACTGAGGGAAGTACATTGGTGGAACTTAACCAGAAAAGACATCTCGAAGAAATGTTTTGAAATGATTAAAAGATATGCATGTAAGTGCTAGACATCTCGAAGAAAAGACAATTGGAATACATTAAGGTTTCACACTTAGCTATTTCCTTTTTACCATAGCCATGGACAAATTGACTAATTCATTTCAAGATAATATACCATGGTGTATGATCTTTATAGATAACACTATGTTAATTGATACATGAGTGTAGAGAAAGACTTTGGAATCTCTTGAATTTAAGCTAAGCAGAAGTATGATGAAATATTTGGAATATAATTTGAGTGGGAATGTGGGATAAGGAGTAGGAGGACACTCTCGATCAAATAGGATGAAATGAGTAGTCAATGTTCTGACTTATTCTGATATCTATGATCTATTATCCAAAAGGATAATGATTGGATATGAATGTTACTCACAAGATCAAATTGGGCTAGTTCAATTGGAAATAAGCTTTAGGATTTCTTTTTGATGATGATAGGCCACAAAGAACTGAGGAATAATTCTAATATATAGCTATTAGACCATCATTGCTATATGATACAGAGTGTTGAGCTTTAAAAAATTTCATTAAAAATGAAGTGACAAAGATGAGTATTCTACGTTGGATGTGTAGGCATACAAGGAAGGATAAAATAAGAAATGAAGTTATCAAGAAAATCAGGGGCAATGAGTATTGCGAATAAGATGTGGGAGAACCATTTAAAGTGGCTTCATCATGTGAAACGAAGAACAATTAATGCAACAATACGAGGCTTGAAGAGTAGCGAAACGAATGGGAAGGTGAGATGTATAGGAAGACTAAAGCAAATCTTGATGAGAGTTGTTATTGAAGATATTAAACTACCGAGGCTTGAGGATGAGCTGGCGTTCAAAAGAGAAGCATAGAGGGAGAATATATGGCTTACTGACTTGCGATTTACTCAATGATTCATATCTAGCTGACCCCAAATTAATTTGGAACTAATACTTTGTTATTGTGGTTGTATTAGAATGTTCCCTAAATGTAGGCCTAGCATAAATGAATCCTTACATAGGCTATAACACTATGGTGAAATTGACATACTTTGAAGTGAATAAGATGAGCATTCTACGTTGGATATGTAGGCATACAAGGAATGATAAAATAAGAAATGAAGTTATCAAGAAAATCAGGGGCAATGAGTATTGCGAATAAGATGTGGAAAAACTGTTTAAAGTGGTTTCGTCATGTGAAACGGAGAAAAGTTAATGCAACAATACGAGGCTTGAAGAGTAGAGAAACGAATGGGAAGGTGAGATATATAGGAAGACTAAAGCAGATCTTGATGAGAGTTGTTATTGAAGATATTAAACTACTGAGGCTTGAGGATGAGTTGGCGTTCAAAAGAGAAGCATAGAGGGAGAATATATGGCATAAATGACTTGTGATTTTACTCAATGATTCATATCTAGCTGACCCCAAATTAATTTGGAACTAATACGTTGTTATTGTGGATGTATTAGAGTGTTCCCTAGATCTAAGACTAAAATAAATGAATCCTTACATAGGCTATAACACCATGGTGAAATTGATATACTTTGTATGTGCTTGGATGGAATATGAAACAAAAGAGATGAGTTTTAGAACTCTTGTTCTGTCATGGACTCATAAGAAGTTTCATCTCAAAACAATCATATGCCAACATGTATAGCTGACTCAAGTGCCCCAAACTACCTCTTATAGTCTTATTCATCGACATTTCGACGCACCCCTAATAAACAAAATGTTATTGCCTCAGAACTCATACTAAAGATGTTGTTTAATTATAAAATAATTATTTCTTAATCTAGGAATTTCCTTTTCAATAAGCATATGAGTCAGAATTCTAATTCGGGCCTGTTTACTTGAACTTATTTTTAGTTCAGCTCAGCTCTCAATTTTCTTCTCTCATAAACAATTAGATTCAGTTCGATTCAGTTCAGCTCAACTCAGTAAACGTAAACATGCCCTTCCTTTACCATCAATGAAAAATGATACCTCCATTTTGAAAATTTATCTTTGACAACCACAATTATGTTTAATTCTTAATGATGAACATGTGTCTTTGATTATGGTTGAGAATGTGGCAAGATTACTAATAGTCATCATCTTTTATCATAAACAAACATTTAAAGGATATTTTCAATCTACTTAATGTTTTCTCAAACAAAAATGAAAGTTCTCTTGTGAATATTTGCTAGTTTTTTTTTGTTTTTTTTTTGTTTTTTTTTTTTTTAGGGAAAAAGTTGAACAGAAAAGGCTTTAAAGATTTTTTGTAAATATAATTATAGAGATTGAAAGCCTCAAGTAATTTACTACAAATTTTTATTATTAAAGCTACATTCTCAAACATACCAAAAAAAATGGATTAAGTATTGATAGTTAAAGTTTAGTAGACCTCTAGGTTCCTATCAAAAGCACAATTTTTATTCAAAATGAAACCCTGGATTCTTGAGAACCGAGAGTGCACATAGGAAGGAATTATTATTTATTATATTATTATAGTATATTATATATTATATACTCCCTCCGTTCCCATTTGTCCCATATAGAATCTTGACACTATTCATAAGGTCGGAGAATCTTCTAAATTACTCTCAACATATAAAACATAATATAGTCATGTGTGGTCTTGTTTAATTCGTCTCAATAAGTACGTTATTAATATCCAATTATTATAATTTTTACACATATACAACAAAGGATATTTAAGGTCAAACAACTGCATTGACATGTGTGTAAAGTCAAACAGGACAAACAAATGGAAACGGTGGGAGTATTATATTACAATTACAAAGTAGCATTTTCAAGACAAAGCTGATATTGGTTCATTAGAAAAAAGGCATTAATTGTGCAGGAGTTTGATAAATGTACCAATGCCATCACCCCACCTATGCCCTAGCTAACCCTACTAAGCATGAGCACCCTGCAGGAACGCTTTATACAATTACATCTACGCAACTAAGCTTCACACTTATTGGTTTTGTTCATTTCATCAGAAAGTTTTATCAACCAGTATTAACTTTTCTTTTTTTTAAAAAAAAAAAACGAGTGTTTTTCATGTCAACACATAATTTAATTGAAATCTATTTAATTTATTGGATGTGAGCAAATCTAATTGATATCAATTTGATAAAACAATTGATACTAGTTAGACTTGTTAAACTTATTCGACATAATTTTATCTATTATTTAAAAATTTATTTTAACTATTGCATCTTAAACTAATTTCTACTTAGGAAAGTTATTGGGAGGGGTAGTACAGTGAAGATTTGGGATGATCCCTGGGTTCCGAACTGTAACGACTTCAAAGTGGCTCCTCGGGAGTTCGTTCCCGATGGTGTGACGCATGTTTCTGATCTTGTTGAAGATGGGTGCTGGAAGCTTGATCTCGTCTCTCATTTATTCAACCCACAGGAGGTTCGTGAGATTTTAAAAATCCCCCTACCATCCTACCATGTCGATGACAGTTGGACATGGCATTTCACGAAGAATGGCACCTTCTCTGTTAAGAGTGCGTATTATCTGGGAATTAGAGGTAGATGCAACAACAGGGCCTCATCCTTGGCTGCCCCACAAAGTGATATTTGAAAGAAAATCTAGAATCTTAAATTACCACCAAAGATTCGACTCTTTGCCTGGAAGATTATGCACAATAGTGTTCAAACAAAGGTCAACCTTTGCAAGAGGGGCATTAATAATATTGATCCAATGTGTTCGATGTGTGGTGAGCATGAAGAAACAATGGCACATTTTTTTTTAATTGTCCCGAGTCAGCAATGATATGGAGGGTTTCAAGTCTACGATTAGAGGCGAGACCCGACAGTGATGTTTTGCTCTCGAATTGGCTTGGTGAGCTGTTGCAGAATTTTCGAGAGGAGGGTTGGTGGCAAGTTTTCTGGAGTATTATGTGGGGTATCTGGCTACGGTGGAATGCGTGGCATTTTTCGAACAAGAGGTGGCGGTTAGAAGATATTCTGAACAAGAGTATGAGCATAATATGGGAGTATGAGAAGGCCAATCATCAAGTCTGGGAAGCTACAATTCCGAGTATTTCTAATTTGCACTGGAAAGCTCCAGATGTGGGGTGGTATAAAGTGAATACGTATGTAGCAACTTTTAGGGACAGCCGCATAGGCCTTGGGGCAGTGGCAAGAGACTGTGAGGGATGTGTTATGCTATCGACCTGTAAGCTAATAAATGGTGTGGACAGTGTGAATGTAGGAGAAGTCTTAGCAGCTCGACATGGAATGCAAATTGCGTATGATGCTGGTCTTCGTATGATAGTGCTCGAATCGAATTGTTTGAAATTGATTGCGGCTCTCAAAAGTAATTCTAGGGAGAATTCGGAATTTGGTTTTATTGTTTCAGATATTTTGTATCTTGGTAGTCTTTGTTCTAGTTGCATTTTCTCACATGTAAAAAAGGTGGGGAACTTAGTTGCCCATCACCTTGCTTGGCTTAGCTTGTCTACCACGGATTTCGTGGTGTGGATGGAGGAAGTACCAGACTCAATAACTGATCATGTTTACTTTGATTTTAACTCTATGAATGAATAAGATTCTCTTGTTTTCCCGTCAAAAAAAAAAAACTAATTTCTACTTGTTCAACTTAAGTGATGCTCTTTTAAATTTAATTTTTTTGAAATTTCACTTTAGTTCAATTCGGTTCAGTTCCTGAGGCTAGGTATATAATTTAGTTTAATTCAGATTAATTCAGTCCAAAAGAATAGGGCATTAGACTCTTAGTCGACCTAATTATATATGATGTATTCTAAATTCATGCCTTTGGACCAACACGAAAGCGAAATATTCCAAATTCAATTTAGCAATGTAAAAATTGTTTTTTTACTAGCTTTTCCAAATCTTATTTTTCTCTTCTCTAAGGGTACATTTGGTATGGTATAATGCTTTTCCTAAAAACTATTTTCCTCATTTTACATTGTTTGGTTGGACTGGAAATTAAAATGGAAAAGTTGGAAACGTTTACTCCCAAAATCAAAGAAAAACTGTTTTTCATTCGCTATTCTTGTAACCTCACAACACACACTCTCATCATCTACATACTTTTTCTCTCAATAGCTTTCTCTCTCCTCACAAAAAAATTCTCTCTCCTCACGAACGCTTAAAATGAAAAATCATTTTACATTCAACTAAACAATAGATCTGTTATGTTTAACTTGTCTCTAAATGTTTGCTACTTATTTCTCTTTATGATGTCCCTAACATTTGTTGCATTTCCTCTAAAAGAAATGGTTTCACACATACATTATGTACTTTTTACTCCTACAACACATGCAACCTACCCATTCAATACAACGTAACTTTTAAAAAAGAAAAAATATCCTAATGTTGCAAACATTGCATTAAGGGGACAACAGTAGTAATTTACAATTTAATACGAAGTACTCCCTCCGTAACAGATTAATGACAACAATTTGACATTTTTTCTCTCTACTTTATGTCAAATCGTTGCCATTAATATGTTACGGAGGGAGTATATCTTTTCTAACCTTAACTCATAAAACTTGCTACAACTTATTTATTCTTATTTTTAATGACTTATTAAACTATATACTAATTAAACAAAATTATTCAAAGTTTATATATATATTTTAGAAAATAAGTGAAAATAAACTAATACAATGACTAAGAAAACAACTAATACTAAGGTAAGATGGTTTAATAAAAGTAAAAATAAAATAGAATATTGATGCATATAATAAGGGCTCGTTTACATTAGCTGAATAGAGCTGAACTGAATTGAACTGAACTGAACTGAATAGAATAGAAGTGTATTAATTGAACTAAATAGAAATGAATTGAATTGAACTGAACTGAACTGAATATAATCTGAAGTAAACAAGCCCTAAAAGTAAAAGATAAACTAGAATATTGATGCACATCGGTTCTGTAACTGATAACAGAACTCCTATGCAAGATTTGTTTGTGAGTGTGAAATGAATAAAGAGATATAAAACGCATTTGATAAAGAGAGGGGTAGAAAAAAAGAATGAATATTGGTTAAAGTAAGAAAATATTCGTTGCAATTAATGTGCAGTTTTTCTTTTTAAATAAATGTTAGTATATAATGGGAAAAAATCAATTTGTGTAAAAAAATAAATATAAAATCACCTTGTTAAGTATTGCATCAGATCCACAAAGGAATTATATTGTATCATTTCTCTTGTAAGACGTTCTGGTGATCTGACATAACTTTTAACTAAAAAAATTGTAACTTTATATTCTAAATCTTAAATTTTTTTACAAAATTAGTTAACCTTTATATTAAAAATTACGATTTTATATGCAAAATTTACGATTTTAAATGAAAAGTTTCTTGTCAAACTGGCCGTCTGATGGGAAACTTGGTGATCAATTGTTACAATTTATGTGGAGAAACTTTTAAACTTGACTCTACTTTGTAATTCATGTTTCCACCTCTCAAAAAGCCAATACATACAAAGCCCTTAAACACCCTTGAATTATGGGCTAGAGTTGTAACTAATTGTGAAGACAAATGTGCATTTTGAGACAAGATTAAAATTAGGGAGCATATGGCCATTGGTTTTCAAAATCCCAAGTAAAATACCTTAAACCCAACCCATCTAATGAGCATTTATCTGCAAATTTTTTTTTTTTGGTTGATAAGATGGATCATCAACACCTGTTCATACTATTCTAAGATGACAAATTAAGCAGAAAACATAATGTCCCAGACAATCAGCCGATTCCAATGCACTACAACCCATGCAAATAAATAGCAAAAGACAAACACCATTTGGGTAAAATTAGCATTTCACCATGATATTACTCCGTATGATATATACACACCCCAATAATTTTTTATTTTTTTTAATGATTACCAAGAAAGCAAACCATTTAATTTCACAATACCATAAATCTATCTCACGTCAATCCAAAAAGCGATGCAAACACCTTTTGAAGCATCACATCCATCATACAAATGCCCCACAATTGGAAAGTTTGAAGAAATTAAATAGCACCATGAACCAACCAACCACATACATGTTACAAACTCTCACACAATTAAAATTATAAACAACATATTTATACTTTTGAACTTTTTCATTTGGTATTCAACATTTAAAAAAAATCTTGTATCACTGGATTTTGAATTTTTTCTTGTTACAACATTGTCTTAAACAAAACATTAATTGGGGGGTTGAATAGATCGAGTTAAGAGTTTACACTGTTTGCATACAGTACCTTGAAAGATTTGCTCGAGTAGAGTTTAGGAGCCATTTTGGCACTTGTGCGTCATGTTTTTAAGTCACAATGGGAGAAAATTAACTATAAACTGTTTTATGAATGAGGAAATGTAACTTGTTCTTTTAATTATCAATTTTGATCCCAAGTCTGATTGTTAAGGGCTGGGGCAAGGGCAACTTCAGATACCAAGTGCCCAAAATTAGGTAAACCTTAATTTTATTCAACCTCGAATTAATGTTTTGTTTAGGAGAATGTTATGATAGACAATAAATCCAAAATACTTCATGCACTCCCTCCATAATATATTAATGACAACAATTCATTTTGCACACACCTTAATTAAGAAAACGATTTAAGGGTACAAACGAACTAATTGATTGAAAATAACTTTAAGATTAGTAACTTAGAATCCCAATCTTACTTATATTAAAACTATTTTGATTAATTTTTTCATTTACACCCTTAAATCATTACCTTAAAATGCGTGCAAAATGACTTGTTGTCGTTAATATATTACGGAGTGAGTAGAATTTTATAAAAAAAAAAAAAAAAAAAATTGAATACCATATGAAAAAGGTTAAAAATAAAATGGTATCACAAAGAATTTCCCAACATAAAAGCAAGCATTGAAGGAGTAATAGAGGGAAGATCAGACTTACAAAGTGAATAGTGGATGATGGAAATCCTAGTTCTTTCCTTTACCCTTGTGATCCGATGATTGTCTGCGGCCCGGATCACCATAACACAGCTGCAACCCAGGTGGCTGAAATTGGTGTTGGTGGTCGGAAGAAACTGCAGCATTGCCTAGAAAGAAGGGCAAACTTGAACCGTCTGTGGCAGCTGAAAACCTTTGTAGGTACGGCAACAACGACGGCGAATTGGACTGAAGGGTCCCCCTACTATTATTGTAACCAGATGTACTTGTGTTTGGTGTTGATGATATACTAAAGTTTAAGTTATAATCACCGCCACCACCACCATTACCGCTATTATTCGCCCCATTTGCCACTTGTATCAGGTGTTGGTCTGACAAGAATGGAAAATGGGGCTGTTGTTGTTGCTGCTGTAGTTGTTGTTGATGATGGTGATTTTCTGACCCAAATGATGCAATTGTTGTCATCACTGATGTGTTGTTGTTGTTGTTGCCAACCCCAATTAGCCCTGTCCCAAAGTAATCTGCCATCTGACCTGCCGCGCTACTCCCTGATGACAACCACTGATTATTGTTGTTGTTGTTGCTGCTGCTGTTGTTGTTATCGTCGTTGGCAACACTTGTGGAATGTTTATTGTTGGTGTTGCTGTGATTCATCCCAGCAGTCAAAAGCTGAGTAAACGACGACGTTTGGGCCATATTATTATTAGTCCTTTCCCTAGCTCTCTCCCTAGCCTTAACCCGAATCTCGGATCTCGTCCTTGACAACGACAACCCCCCGGACCCTTTACTCGTCTCGGAGTTGTTACTACTACACCCAGATTTAGACCCCATTTGTTGTTGCTGGCGTTGCTGATGATTCTGGTGATCCTGTTGGTGACCCAGATCATCAACCATAGTATCCAACACACCACCACCATCAATCTTCCTCTCATCACCGCCGCTCAGCTGCCGATTAGGCGGCGGCGTCTCAGGCTGCGGAAAACTCTCCGTGTTCAAACCAGGGAGCTCATTTATTGCATCAGAAGCAGCTTTAATCAGCCACTCTACAGCTTTACTAGGCTGATCATACCCTAGCCTATCTTGCAGATCATAGAACTGAATCGCCGTCGTTACCGACAACCTCACTCGCCGGTCACGTGGGCCCTTCGCCGTCCACACCTTGCTGTGACGGTCTTTCCCACCGGACGCCCTCGACACCCGTATAATCCTCGACGAATGCTGCCACTGCCTCCCAAACCTACTGTTACTACTATTACCCACCATCAACTCACCCATTAAACCACCACCGCCTCCACCACCACTCGTGGTGGCTCTTCTCGACCTTGTACTGTTTTCCGTGGACCCCACTACCACCAGCTCGTTGTGGGTCCCACCATTAGAGCTAACCCTAGTAGAGTACTTACTAGGAGGCTCTGGCTGTGGCGGCTGCTGCTGGTGCTGTGGTTGAGGCTGAGGCTGAGAATGAGTTTGAGTTTGAATATCATCCACCTCCATACCATCCCACTTTCATACTACCCACAAAATGATTTATATATTGTCAGAAATCAGAATAATGCAAATTAAAAGTTTCAAAAAATAAATTGGGATTTTTTTTTTCCTTTTTCTTATGAGTTTTTTTTTTTTTTGAGAAACTTTTTCTTATGAGTTTTAAGGGGAGTACTGAATTGAAGCTGTTTTTATTATGTCTTTTGCATTGATGATGATGTATCAGACTTACTGTGGCTTTTTTTCTGCAACAAAAGAGAGTAGAGAAGAAAGAAATGAAGAGAGGAAAAAGAAGAAAAAAGGAAAAGACTTTTTTTATTTTTATTTTATCACGCTTCAGTAATTTTATCAGTAGTTGCTGAAACACTGTTACAGTAAGCCTCTTGTCTCTTTAAAGCCCTTTTTATTTTTCTTCCACAGCCTGCACTCATCATCAAAACAAATACTGAATCACTTTTTCTGTACTTACCTACCCCCCTTAAACAAAAAAATAAATAATTTATGGCCGTACACTTATATACCGATTTTGTAACAAAATAAGTGCAACAATTTGATATAAAATAGAAAGAAAAAATGTTAAATCATTGCACTTAATATGTTACGTAGGAAGTATTACCGAGAGAAAAAATGTTAAATTGTTGCAACGAATATATGGTACGAAGTGCAAAAAATGATTTCCGCACTCTTTCTCCTTCCACGTGAACAGTGTTTGCATACATTGTTCACGTGAGAAGGAGTGTGTTGGAAAGATAAGACATGGTAGATAACGAAAATATATCGTGTGTGATATATTTTTCATATTAATAGGATATGATGGAATATCCATATGATATTTTTTCCCCTATCTATCATGCTTTATCTTCCCGGCAGGCGATAGAATCAGAAATGAATCAGGAAGTGCGGAAATCAGTTCCAGCTAGAAAAATAAAAAATAAAAAAATTTAGAGAAAAAAAGAGAAGGTATTAAAAGGAGCATCAGATGCTAATGGGGTACAAGTACTAGATTATGTAAAGAGTACATAAAACTATAAAAGCATATAAAAAATTTGATAAGTATATATATTTATTCACTAATACAGTGCTACTAGCCCAAAGGAAAAGGGGCAATACCCCAATATGCTGCTAGCAGTGCTGGGGATAAAGATCGAACCCACGACATTAGTTACGGGACGTAAGGGGCTTACCAGTTACTAGGGGTGCTTATCGAGCGAGTCGATCGCGAGCTGGGGGTTGCTCGACTCGTGCTCATTAGGTTTCGAGCCGAGCTGAGCCGATCACGAGCTGCTCGTTTAATGTTTTAGTCCATTTGAATTTTAATTTTTTCAAAAGAAAATTATTGATTATATTTTCTTTTTTAAATGAAAATTATATATTGTTAAAGTTTATTAATTTATTATATTAAATATCAAGGTTGATTTTGTTTTTCAAATATTTAATGTAGAAAATTATTGATTTTTTGTAAAATTATCGAGTCAGGAACTGTTTCGAGTGAGCACGAGCCAACTCAAGTCGAGCTTTGACCGAGTCGAACTCGAGCTGCTCGCGAACTACCCAGCTCAATAAGCACCCCTACCAGTTACCACCAAGTCATACCCCAACAACTCATTTGAGAAGTATAATTAAACAAAACAAAAGATACATTAAGCTAAATGAAAGTTAATTAAGCTAAGCTAGTTGCTATTTACTGATAATACAGTACATTAGTAGCAGTTTAGTACATACACTTGCTTGAGAGTTGAGATCTGCCTTAGATTATAGTTATTCACATACCTAAAAGGCTAAAACCAAGACTCTCTCTCTCTCTCTCTCTTTTTTATTTTATGTAATCGAAAAAGCTCAGCTCAAACTTTAAAAGCCTATTTTTGCTCTCTCTCTCTCTCTCTCACTCACTCTTTTTTTCTTATTCTGAGTTTTCTGACCTTTGATCATATCTTAAGGTGAGAATAGAAAGCTTTTCTGCTCTTTTCAGATGTTAATGCTTCTTGCTAAAATTAAAATTAAAATTAAAATTAAAATTAAAATTAAAATAAATTCAAGCTAGCTTCATTATTATATATCATTATTCTGAAGGAATTTAATTAATGGATGATACCTGGTGATGATAGTTTGAGTAGGTTAGTTCTTGGATCTGGTATATATTCACCTGCTAAAACAAAAATCCAAAAAAAATTAATTAATTAAATTTTTTGAAGAAATTACTACATGACTGATTGATTATTGAGCTCCAAATTACGACACTTTTACCTGCTATTCATTTCAGTTAATTCGGTTTTTTTTTTATATGCAAAAAAAAAAAAAGAAAAGAAAAGAAAAGGGGAAGTAGGGTTTGAAATTTGAACAGATTAAACCTGTGTCGGGAAAATATTAAATTAAATATTAATTTAAATTGTTGGATAATAAGTGAAAAGGGAGGATATTTGTGGGAAGGAGAGAGAGAGAAAAAGGGGGGAGCTCGAGGATCAATGCCCTAAGTTAAAGGCTTTTTTTAAAAAAAATAAAAAATTTAGGATTTTGATCTATGTTTCCTCAATTGAGTAACCACCGGTCTTATCGGGAAAGGACAGACACTCCGCCGTTTCAACCCTTTGTGTATTTCTCTCCCTTATTTTTACTATTTTGCCCCTTTTTTTAATTATTCCCTCCCTTCCATTTTAATTGCTACCTTTCATTTTACAACAAATTTTTATGCAAACCAATTTTCATGTAGGCCCACCATTGGTAAAGGTAAGTGGAAGAAAAGGACTGGCTTAAAGAGGATAAAAATGACAAAAAAGAAGGTAAAAATGTAAAATATGTGTGGGGCCCATAAACTATAAAAGTAAATGTAGCAAGTATTTTGGGACATCCAAATAAGGAAATTGTAGCAAGTAATTTGGGACAGAGGGAGTACTCTATTCCATCTAAATTGATGGAAAATGATAAAGGCATACTCAAAATTAATATGGACACACCTCATTGTGAAAAGAGAGGGTAGAGTTACTCTGAGTGTAAATGGCCCCAAGTTACACAAAATACATGGCTTAATCTTATTAGCTTATTACTTTTGATGATGGAAAGAAAAATAATTCATTTTGGGGGAAAACTTAGCACCCTAACAAGACATTTTGGGGGGGAAATTCCCTCCATTTTATCCCAAAAAGTTTCTCACCTAAAATTTTCATAATATATTATTTTGTAAATTAAAAAAATTAGTATATCTTGCCATTAAAAAATATTAGAATTATCATTATTCTTTATCTACCACGGCCCACCGCCGAGCACCGACCACCGATCTCCGACCACCCACCTCCGACCACTGACTACTTTTTTTCCGGCGACTTCTTCAGGATAGTTACTCCACTCCGGCAGGTACTGAATCTCATTATTATAGGATTTGTATTTTATTTTTTTTTGGTAAATTGGTTTTTATGTTTAATTAGGTTCATAGGTATTTTTATTGCCAGATTTGGAGAAGTATTCATACCTTTTGATTTAATTAAGTTACCTGAATAATCTTGGTTTAAATGGCAAGATTTGTCTCCTCTATTAAAAAAAATAAAATTGAGATAATGATTTTTTAATTTTATTATTTTTTGCTATGAACATTGAGATAATGTGAATTATTTTGTTAAGAAGTCGAATTTGTTTGATGATAATTGTGGTTTTCTTTTGATCTATGATGCATTTGGTATGTTAATGGTAGAAATTAAGCTACTAATGTCGAACTGTTGCCCCTGTGTTAATTTGCTCTAGATTAGGTGTAATTTATGTAAATTGTAGGATGATATTTTTGTTTAAAGGATCAAATTTAAATTTTATGACAAAAAATACGTTTTCTTGAAAAACTTAAACGGTGTTTTTATTACGATCAGTACTATATTTTAGAGGATGTCATGTTTACTAAAAGGATCATTTGTTGTAATCTAATTAATTATGATAATCTCTATTATATAAGCCAAGGGGGGAGCCATGGTGTCCCCCTCAAAAAGTCCATAATGCCCCTTAAAAATTTATTAAAAATCAAATAGCATCACTCTTATTTATTAAGGAAAGTTATTATAATTTTTGAATTTTTTAAAATGAAAATATTATAAAATATACAATTCGTAAAAATAAAATTAAAAAATTAAAATTCATATTTTTGAATTCTCTATAAATAGATACCCATTTTAATATAGTTTGTTACATAAAAATTTTTACCTTTTGATTATCGTAGAAATGTGTCGATTTTGTTCACTGTTGTGGAATGACTGGATGAAAGGGGAAAGTTTGTTTACGATTATGTAAATGAGTGAATTTAAAAATATTTCAAATTCTCGAGCAAAAACCTTCGATTTTTTAAGATACATTAAAAATATCATCGCACGCAAAGCGTGCACACAAGACTAGTTTCTATTATGTATAGGGGGTGACCTTTTTACTAAAAGGGTAAGTAGTATAATTTACAAGATTATTTTTCAGTAAAAGGATTATCATTTCTTGTAATATGATTATGATCATTTGTATAATGTTCAGGAATTTGCACGAATGTAAACATAATGTTTGTACAAAAGTTTTAACATTTATAAGAATGTTATATGTTTGCAGCATAAATGAAAGGACAAGGAATAGATTTAAATGAGTTCCTAACATCTAGTGACGAAGCACTTCATGATTCAATGCACGGGAATGGTGGAGAAAAAAATGTTGATGATCAGGCATCACAAGTCCAAGACCAATCAAATGAGGAAGATGATGACTTGAATGAGCCAACTCAGGGAATTGCCTTTGATTCAGGACAAGAATTTGCTAAATTTTGTCACGACTATGCTTATCGTAAAGGATATAAATTTATCCTAATATTTTAATAATTATTCTCAACGTACTAATTCACAACAATTATTGGTTCATTCAAAATTTTTTAAGACAAACATTCATTTTGTAGCATAGGACCCCTAAAAAAACATTTAGCCATTGTCTATTTTTTTTTTAAAAAAAATCTATACAATATTGTTCAAGTACACTTACTGTTAGTTTATTATCTAACAATAAATTTCTAGATCCCTTATTTTTTAGGCGCAAACAAAAGGAACAATATTACTAATAATAAGGCAAAAGCTGGGCGTTGGATAAGATTTAATAATAATACTTACATGATAACTAATTTATACAAAAAAGTTTAATTAAAATCACTAATCCATACTTTTTAATTTTCTATCATCTGTTCTTCAAATTCAATTTCATGATTCATGTCATTCAATTAATTGATGACTTGCAAGAGGAATAATATATAAATAAAAATAATTTTAATTTTTTTTGTGAAAAAACAAATATCCGTGCATAGTATAAAACAACTATTTCAATCTTATATGTTTGATACAGAAAAAACAATTAAAAATAACAGAAGTTCATTTTAGTATAATTTTGTTTTAAATGGTATTTCAAACATTATTAGAAAATAGAGGGGAAAACCTGAATATTTTTTTCAATTTACCATGCGACAAAGTAATTAATGCAATTGTTAGTCATTAATTTGTTTTATTAATTACGTTTATTCATATTTCAGACACTAAAGACAATTACATTAATTACTTCACGCTTTTACCTACCTTTATGTCGTCAAGAAAACTTACTTCTAATATGTTTTTTATCCTACTAAATTTGTTTTGATCTCGTAATTGTTGAATATACAAATCAATTTTTTTTTCCTAACTATAATTTTTCAGGAAATTATATTATGTTACAGACCAAATAAATTTTTTCTTCGTAAATCTTCATCCAAAAAAAAATAAATATTTCATCTTTTTAATCATAAAGCTTCTACAAAAGAGAGACTGTTTTCATCATTGAAAAAAAAAAATTACAGAGCAAATATTTCATTAAAAAAAAAATTAAATCTAATCTAATATAATTACACCATTCTTCCTAATATTGAATACAAATGGGCAATCAAACTCTTCATGCTTCACTTGACCACCGTAAGTTTTGATCAAATATTCCTTAGCTTCCAAGAACATTGCTTGACGAATATGAACACTCCACCCACAATGACGACATTCTACAAACTCAATCAAATTATTATGCAACACATTACATAATTGAAGAATAGGCTGTGAGAAAACCTTCTCAAGCGCAATCCAGTCGACATTGATGTTTTTGTTAATCCTCTCACCAACCAATCGAGCACACTCTATAGTTAAGGTTTGACAGTTGAGCAAATCAAAGATTCCATTAACCTTTGGAAGTATCTCACCTAAAAAAATATCATCACATGCCCCAAAATTTGATCTTTGACTGGATACATATTGCTCAACATCAAATATACTAACACCTGTATTTTTTAATAAGGGTTCACACTTTTTTGTTTTTCCCTCCATTGTTTCTTTAATTTGCAATTGACTGGTTTTGGTGTGCAAGGTGGAAAAAATTATATTTGTATTTATAGTATTGCTTATTGAATAAGTCAATAAAAAGGATAAAAAAACCAACCAACCACCCCACTAAATGGATACTTAAAATAAAGAAAAAAAAGTGTTTTGCTACAAAACATCTTCATCAATTGTAAATGATCCTTAATAAATTATCTTAAATCAATAGTGGACAAAGAAATTAAAATAAATAAACCTTCACGTCTGATGCTACATAAAAGTACATTAATCTTCAGATAAATGACCCTAAATAAATACCCACAAGTTTCATATAGCGTGAAACACATATACTTAATAGTTCACTGAACAACATACCCATAAAAGATCATATATTAAAGTTAAGGATCATTAATTTAAATTTTCAATAAACCTAAAGCCTCTTACCTTAACCCTCTTTCTTAAACCCTCTTTCCTAAACCATAATATTAAATACAAGTGGTCAATCACTAACAAACTATTCATCATAGTCATTGATCATTACAAACAATGTATCAGTACATCATAAACAATAGTTACAATACTACACAATCATCATTCTTAATCATCATCCATCATCATCATCATAGTTAATCATCCATTATCCCCCTCCTAATCATCAACAACATCATAGTCAATCATCAATATCCTACAAAATCAGCATAGTCATCGGTCATCATAATCAATGTATCAGTATTTTATCAAAAACAACACTACACGATCATCATTCATCATCATCAACATATTCCATTCCCTTCCTCCTCATCCTAAAAAACATCGTAGTCAGTCGTAACTAACAACCTATTGATCATAGTCATCGGTCATCACAATCAGTGTATTAGTACTTCATCAGGAACAATATTACACAATTTACATTAGTCATCATCATCCATCATCAGCATCAGCATAGTCATCCTCCTCCTCCTAATCACCAACAACATCATAGTCAATCATCAATAACAACCTATTCATCATAGTCATCGGTCATTATAATCAAAGTATCAGTAGTTTATCAGAAACAATATTACACGATTATCATTCGTCATCATGAATCATTGTCAGCATCATCATCATCATCATTAACATCCATTATCCTTCTCCTCGTCGTCATCATAATCATATTATATCATAACAAACAACCTATTCACCATAGTCATCGATCGTCACAATCAATGCATCGGTAGTTCATTTAAAACAATAATTGACGATTATCATTCGTCATCATCAATCATCGTAATCATCATCCATCATCCTTCTCGTCGTTGTTATCATCATCATAGTCTATCATCACAAACAACCTATTTATCATAGTAATCGGTCATCACAATCAATGTATCAGTTGTTCATTAATTCATCTTCATCAACAACAAGCATAATGAAATTATCAAGTAATATGAACATTATTAAGGTTTTCGTATATGTATATTATTATCATAAGTTAAATAAGTATTAAATTTTTATAAATGATAAATACATTATTGTCATTATACTTGTACATATTTTAAAAAAACAGATGGATTACTCATTTATAGCCCTCCAAATATTTTATTACTCAAATCTGATCTATAGGATCAAAAGCACATGGATCACTAATCCTAACCTTTAGATTAGTATGAATTCCAATATCAGCCCTAGGATTAAAAGCACATGGATCACTGAAAATGTTAGATTTCATTTTAGCTTAATTATGTTTTGGTTTTTTGTTTATATTATGTTCAATACTAAATTCGTCTGACTTTTCTTTGTCAGGCACTTCAAGAGTCCTCGAATACTTGGACAAGAATCCAGAAGTAAGAGAAGCTGAAGATTGTATAATTCAAGCTTCTATTTTTCATTATTTTTTAAGTACTGGGTTTGATTTATTTTTTGTTTATTATGTTGGAGTTTTTCTGTTATTGGATTTTTTTTTTTAGTTTTATTTGAGGACTTTGTTTTTTTTAAGGACGAAATTCTTGATTTGGTATGTTTAGGATTTCAATCCATAATGTTTGGGTATTATTTTTGTTTTTTTTATTTTTGGTCAAAATTTTAACTGTGTTTGTGATTTTTTTTTTAATTGGGGTTTAAACTTGTCTTTTGAATATGTCTATTTTTTCTTATTTTGTTTCATGACTTAGTCCTTTTTTTTTTGGGTTTTTCAGGATATAAGGATGAAGAATAACAAGGAGTTTCATGCTTAGACCAAATATGGTGGTTTTAAAAGTTTGTATTTTTGTATAGTTCATACACCAATGTAATTAAGTATTTGCAGTTGTACAATGTCAATTTTGTATCCAAATAAAGCATAAATGATCCTCATATTATGATGTACCACGATCAATTGTCCATTTTGTTATCCAAACTGTGAGTTACATTTAAAATTTTATGTAAAATGCAATAGGAATTGCTTTGAAGATATAAAAACAACTTCAAACAAAATCTAATTAAAACAAAGAACTAGAGCATGTGAGAGGATAATTAAGTATATACAAATAGGGGAGAAATTTTTAATTTTGAATTTCAAAACTAAAATTGAAATTAATTATCAAACTGGACCCCAATCTTGATACATAAGGAATAATCCTCACACTATACAAAGCCAAATGACCATACGAATTCTTATATGTAGTTAAAAATAATTTCATCTTATAAATAGGAATATGATCCTTAAATAGCATGAATCATCATAATCGTACTTATCCACCACAATCAATTGTACGTTCTTATGATGTTCAATTTTATAGAGGTGGTAAACGTGTCGTGTCGTGAAACATTCGTTTCATGTCATTTAATTAAACAGGTTCACACCCCTCAACCCTAGCCCCACCCATTTAATAAACAGGTTGTATCGTGTCAACCCATTTATATTAAAAGTGTCGAAATCATTGACCCAAATTCGTTTATTTCGTGTCGACTTCGGGTCGTGTTGGCGGGTTATATTATTGTCATATTTTGAACAAAGTTATATATTAGTTTAATTTTAATTAGTAAATATGAAATGTTATATATTAATTCAAATTTCGATTAATAAATATAAACGTCATTTGTACAAGTTATCTTTATAAAATTTTGATCTATTATATTAGAACGTAAGATTTATAGGGTGCAAATTAAAATACAAAATGTAGACAATATATGATCGTAATAAAACATATATACTCCGTAACCCAATATGATCCTAATAAAACATAGGATGCAAATTAATATTTGGATCCATTATATTAGAACATAAAATTGAAATAACACATAACTTCCCACAGCTTAACTTCCCACTTCCCCCACTTCCCCCACTTACTCATCTGTAACTTCTTTTCATTGCTTTACTTCTACATATTGCTAACAATTTTAGTGGCTATATATATATATCAACCACTGTACAAAAAGACACTTTCTCTACCATTATTTTAGTCTCTTAAATAACTAAATCTCTGTTCTAAGTTTTTTTTTTTCTTTAAGTAAAAAGTTGAAATTAAGCCATGGAGAAGGATGATAATAACAATCATGAACTTGACACTTTCTCTACCATTATTTTAGTCTCTTATATTTTTCATTACGAGTAACGCTCAGATCTTGGTCAAAGTACATAAGATGAATAGTGTAAAATATTGATTGTTGCAAATAATACGAAACGGAGGTAGTATTACGAACTGATATATATATTTCATCTACATTGTTGTTTCATATGCAATTTTGATTTCATAATAATTATTATATCTATGCTATATTTGGGTAATAGAGTGCATTTCCAACTATATTATTATAGGATAATTATTAATTATATCGGATAAAAATATATAAAAGGAATGAAACTTGGCTTTACCTCGCACAATTTTATAGGGAGTTGTTAAACGTCGCCCACAAATTACTTAAAATCGCCCACGATAAAAAGTAAAAAGACAAAATTGCCCTTGATTTAAAATTACACCGCAACAACTTAGATTAAATATACAACGACGTCGGATGCCACACCATGACCTCGACCACCACCACCACCACCATGGCGGTGGTGGTTAAATTTTTTTTTAATAAGGGGAGGGGCGTCCAGATCAGACGCCCCGACCATGGTAGGGGCGTCTGATCTGGACGCCCCTCCCCTTATTAAAAAAAAAAAATTTAACCACCACCGCCATGGTGGTGGTGGTGGTGGTGGTGGTGGTGGTGGTGGTGGTGGTCGAGGTCATGGCGTGGTGTCCGACGTCGTTGTATATTGTTGGCTCAATCATGGTTGGGGCGTTTGATCTGGACGCCTCCTTATTAAAAAAAATTTAACCACCACCATGGTGGTGGTGGCGGCGGTGGTGGCGGCAGTGGTGGTCAAGGTCATGGCTTGGTGTCCGACGTCGTTGTATATTTAAGCTAAGTTGTTGTGGTGTAATTTTAAATCAAGGACAATTTTGTCTTTTTACTTTAGCTGTGGGCGATTTTAAGTAATTTGTGGGCGACGTTTAGCAATCCACATTTTATAATAGTTACAATAATTAACAATAATAAAAAAAAAGGGGAACTAAACAATAATTAACAATAATAATAAAAAAAAAAAAAACGTGAAACAGGGAACTAAACTTAAAGTCTTTACAAATTAAGCTTTCATTTTAAAGCTTGCTCTTCCACTCCTCACTACCCGCAGCCCACAACACTACAGCAACTCAGCAAGGTTCGTTGCATCACTTCTTCTTTTTTTTTTTATTTAATTTATTTTCTTTCTCTTTTTAGATTACCACTCCAATCTTAACCACTCATATTCTTCATCCATCTACTACATCTCTTCCTAGTTTTTTTAGTGATTGAAGATAATAACATTGAGTTTGGAACCCTAGGGTTTGGGTTAAAAATCAGATTTCAAGAGCATAATTTTTAGTTTTTGTTGAGTAATTTTACCTCCCTTATTCAAGTATGTTGTGATCTAAAGTTTTGTTTCAAATTTGTTTGTTTTATTTGTTGTTTTAGTTGAGGGTTTTGTTAAGTTAGGGTTTATGAGTAATTGAATTGGGGAAATTGAATTATGTCATGTTTTAGTTGATTTATTTGTAAGTATTGACTTATGTAGTTAGTATAATTGTTAGTTTATTCTTATAGTTGTTTGAGTGTTCTTGATGTTATGTGGTACCCTAAGTTTGGGGAAAATCATACTTAAAACTATTTTAATATGTTGTTGGCATCATTGTTGATTGTGATTTTAATATATATATAGTTGATATATTATTATTAGATATACAATTTATACTAGTGTTGTTTGTATATTAGTGTTGTTAGTATATAAGTGTTGTTAGTATACAAGTGTTGTTAGTATATAAGTAGATTGATTTTAATTGAATAGTAGTAACTAGTGTTTGATTGTGATGTGTGAATTAATTGTCAAGTACCATTATTATAATTTTGGGTTATAGGTTGGTAGTATCTAGTGATATTTGGTTGATGTATGAGCAAACACTAGTAGAAAATTGTCTATTAGTATCACCCCAATAGTATCATTTTTTGGAAAAACGATACCAATGAATCGTTGTTTGTATCGTTTTAACCAAAAACGATAGTAATAGTGAGCCTATTACTATCGTTTTTAAAAAAAAACGATAGTAATAGGTTTTTATTGGTACCGTTTTAAAAAAAAAAACGA
The DNA here is from genome assembly GCA_951394345.1 of Salicornia ramosissima. Classification (NCBI taxonomy): domain Eukaryota; kingdom Viridiplantae; phylum Streptophyta; class Magnoliopsida; order Caryophyllales; family Amaranthaceae; genus Salicornia; species Salicornia ramosissima. The sequence continues at coordinate 3,340,886 of OX596240.1, read as the reverse complement.
TAGTAATATCGCACCCTTAGAATTGAAGTTCCCACGCTAGCCCACATTCAGACTCCTCACAAACACATTCAGCATATATCCACCATTAAACCCTAGCCCAACCTCCATCAAGTTCCACCCTAGGCTAAATTCGTTCTTCCATCTCCACTCCATCTTCACATGAGATGGAGGAGCTAGATTTCAGAGGGGGTTCAATGGGCGGGGTTGTGCTGAGAGGAGGGTCGCGAATCTGTCTCTGCTTTAAACCCTAGGCTCGAGTCATCTGAGCTTTGGGGCACGGCGACTCGGCGAGCAAGGGCTTGGAGGTGGATTTCGAAGCTAGGGTTTCGAATTGCGAAGCTATGGCAGATCGATGAGCTCTGCGAGTTGCGAATTGGGGTTTTCGTCTTCGACTCATGAGCTGTGAATGTCCTCTACTCTTCAATAGCGGCTGGCTCCATTTTCGTCAGATCTGAACTGTAAGTCCTTATCACTCATGTCTCCCCATTACTTAATTTTCTGCTGCTATTTTGTTGTTGATTTTGGTCGAGTTTGATTGTAAAGAAATTTGTGGGTTTTTCTTGTTGTTTTTGATCGAGGGGTGGTGTGCAGGGGGACAGAGGGGGTAGGGGGGGGGGGGGAACTAGTGTGAACTTGGAATTTCGGCTTGATTTGAAGCAAAAAAACTCACTGTTGAAAAACTGATATTCATTTTATTAAGTATTTGTGTTAGATGAACTGATCTCTTGAATTTGCTAGTTTGGTATGTTATTTACTTCTTGGAATTTGGCAATGTTAATGTTGGGTAATGAGTCTAATGACTAATGAACTTATGTAACATACCATGAACAATTTTAGCTGAAATTATAAATGATTTTGGTGTTATTTTTCGGAGCCCCGAAGGGCTGTTTAGCTGCCAGAAACAGACCTGGGCTCTGCCTGTGCTGCTGCCAGGGCATTGCTGCTGGCTGACCTGCTGAGTGCTGACTGGCGATGCGTGGTGGCTCCTCCGCCTGGTAGTATCCGCCAGGCCATGTTGGTGGCTGTTACTATGCTAGGGTTAGTCTTGGAAACCCAAAACTAAGCCCAAGTAACCTCCCTCTATGATCAACATTCAACAGTGCTATTCCTTTTTGGTTTTACAAATGAATTATGCTTTTCATGTTCTTGGAATTTTTTTTGACGGGCATGTTCTTGGAAGTTGCTGTAGTAACTAGTAAGTGTACTCTTGTGAGAATGAAGTCATAGGTAAATTGTTAAGGTAAATTGTTTATTCTAATATTTTTTTTCATATCTTTTGTTCGAATATTGAATTCTTTTCTTTTTCATTATACAAAATAGCATTGCACAAGTTAAGATTTTATGTAACTAATAAGAAAAGAATAAGATACTTCTATATTGAATTCTTTTCTTTTTCATTATACAAAATTGTTTCTTTTTTGAAATGGTAGTGCTTCATTAGAATTCTACTCTATGTTATTACTATTTTTCCTGTTGATTCTCATATGTATTCTGCTTCATGTCTTTATATGATTCACTTTGTCTCTGTTATAAGATGGTTCTGTATAAATTTTTCCAATACAGTTTAGAAATTTGGAATAATTTTAGCGAGTCATATCACGCTTCATCATCAAAATCAAGTTAAGTTGTCATGACATTTATACATACCAGTACACTAAAATTAGCTATGCCTATTATTTAATAAAAAAACAAAGTAATTACATATCAAATCAATTAATTAAAAAAAAGTAAGCCTTAATTCACAATTAAAAAAGAAGGCAGTGAACTAAATTACATATCTTTCATTTGCCCGTCATATCTTAGGGTTTAATTATTGTTTAATTGGTTAATTTTGATTTTTTAGTTATTTAGTTGAATTACTTGATTGATAGTTTAATTTATTGGTTAGATTAATTGAGTTTTTATTCTTTAAATTATTCTTCAATTTTCTTCATTTTTTGTATCTATATTTCAAATGAAGAATGGAAACGGTAAAACAATTGAAGATGGTGATGCCTCGGTAAGTTCTTTCCAACTCCCCTTTTATTTATTGGTTGCTTAGTTTTTTAGGTGATGATATAGGATTGAGACGATAGTTTGAGGATGTTTGCTTTGTTAGGGGCAAGAGGTTCCCGACCTGAGGACACTGGATGATTGATGGCGTTGTGCCACAACCTTATTTGATGATTTTGGGAATTATGTGCCTAATTTGCTTGCCTTGTGGTTCGATTCTCTTGATTTGTTTTGATTTCTTTTGAATTACTCCTGTTTTATTTTGTTTTTGTTTTACTTTGGTTTAGGTTTTGTTCCTTTTGTTTCACTTGCTTTCTTTGCTTTGCTTTTGCTTTTGCTTAAATCAATGTAACCAATCACTTGCTTCTAATTTTAAACACACTTGCTTATCGCTTTATACAATCTCACTATCGCTTGCGTGGGCCGTCTCAAGGATCTAAATCTAACTATGTCGATCATGAATGGGGGATGGGTGCCCATTGACATGGTAAATGATTAGATTCTTAAACGGGGGCGTAATTGTGGCATGAGATCGCAATCGCGTCACTCTAATAATTAAATGATTATCTTTCATTTGCCCGTCATAGCTTAGGTAGGTCTACAACATAACATCCTTTTTTTTAGTTTCCAAATATTGTGGCCCTAAAACTCTAAGCAAGATGGCGTCTATTACCTTACTTATATGGTTTTTTTTTCAATCTTTGATTTTGAAGGACTACATTGGAAGATCTGCCCCATATACCAAAGGAGAGTTGGATGAGGTTCGCGAGCAATGGGCGAGGTTCTTCAGGCTATCTTCTTATTGTCCGATCCTAATTAAGGAAAATTTGTATTAGTAGCACATTATTTATACATTTTATTTATAGTTACTTCGCAAACATCGATCGTATCCAACTCGTTCTTATAAACTATATTTTATATGAACATATACATCGAACTCTATTATATATATGTATCGTTTACAAATTTTAATTAATTAAAAAAATTATATTATTGTACATTATACAGAATTGAACATGGCTGTAGATAATGCCAAAAGGATGCATATTTATATATATATATATATATTTTTTTGGTCCAAAAATCAAATATAAATTTAAATAAAAAAATATTAGTAATATATAGAGTCTATTAGTATTGTTTTTAGTAAAAAACGATACTAATAGACTCTCTATTACTAACGCCTCTATTAGTATCGTGTGAAAAACGATACTAATAAGCTAAAAAAAACGATACTAATAGGGGATTTTTCTACTAGTGAAATTCCGATTAGTTTGGATAGATGTATAGTTGACTTATAATGACTTTTGTAGTGTAACAAGTATAGGTAGTTTGTAAGTCAAGTGGATTATACACTATTATTATGTTGTAGATCGCGAGTTTGTTGAAGAACCTTTTTGACTTGACATTTGAGGTTGATTTATATTTTGTTGCTGACAATGTAAGAATTCTTACTAAACCTGTACAGTTATTTTATATGTGTTTGATTGATACTGTTGGATTTGTTTTGAGAACTTACATTGTGAAACCCTTTTATAAAGCTTGATTATTTGAATTGAAAATATTATTATTAAAGTTTTATTTTGAAAGAAGTTATAAAATTTGAAGATTTATATTATTCGGAGGAAATTCCTCAATGAGACTAGTTTGAGATTTATTCTATAAAGAGGAAGTTCCTCTATATTCATTTAGTTTGAGATTTATTTTATCAAGAGGAAGTTCCTCTATATTATTTAGTTTGAGATTTATTTTGAGCATGAGCAAGTTTTTCAATTTTTAAGAGTTTTCGTATTTCTAAAGTTTGGGGTTTGCCGGTAAGCGGTATTCTCCGAGTTGGAAGCATGTTGAGCTAACATTCGTCTCAACCATTATATTTAGTAGTCGGGGGTATGTTGATCAATACTCTTGCCAATTGTCTTCCTTCTTGAGTTAACATCGTCTCATGTAAGGGGTATGCATACTAGGGGCTTTGGTGTTCTTTTCTGGTGAGCCTAGCTAGCTCACTAGACCTTTTCAGTAATGTTGCTTCCTACTCACAAGGTTTCGAAATTATTATTATTGTATTGATCATATAAAGTTTTAGAAAGAAAGAAAGTTTGATACAAGTCTGTTCGAAAGTAAATTCTGGTTGATCTAAAGTTTATTTATATTGTTTATTTAACCCTGTACAGCATTGAAATGGATTTGCAAGATATTCCTATATGTCTTGCCTGCACATTGGTTATTTTTGTTTATTTAAAGTAGGAAATCTTGCTCAGCCTTTGGCTGATATTACAATGATCAATGTGCAGGGGGCTTGATGGTGTCCGGCTTGTCGGGTTAAAGAGTGCGATCATTCCTTTTGGATTTTTAGACTTTATTAAGGCTTCCGCTGTCATTTAATTATACTTAGAATTTATCTTTGGGTTGTAATAACTATTTTAAGTTTATTATGTTGGACTGTAATAGTTAGTTAATTAATCTTTTAATTATTAGTTTTCAGGTAGAACCACTAGCCTTGCGGTGACTATAATTAGTTATCGCGGCATAACAACCTTGAGATTTTCTGAGTTATTGTTTCAGGTGATAAGTATTATTTTTATATTGGAAAATTCAGGGTTGTTACAGTTGGTATCAGAGCCTAGGTTACTAAGACTTAATTAATATGACCTTAAATAAGAATATGTAAATAAAATTGTTAAAATTTTGAAAGCCGCTGTAAGGTTGAGATATGGGGAATAAGGAACTAGTCATTGTGTATTGATGCCATTCTTTCTTTTGTTTTCCTCTTATTATTATTAACTTGGTTAATTGGTTGATTTGAGAAACTTATGGTTGTTAGTAATGTGTGAACTATCTTTGTTGTTTTATTCTGTTCTAACTATATATGGATTGTCAATGACAACTCATTTTGTTTATTTTGTTCTGTTGCAATATTAAAATGTTACGTAAACAGAAACATGGTAAACGCTCAAGTTCGAGTCGAATGATGCGCCAAATAGCTCAATCCACTCAAGCCTTAACTGAAGCTATGGAGAGACTTGCTGCAGCGCAAGCTAATGCTATCAATACTCCTGCTAATCCTACTCCTGATGATGTTGGCACCAAGACTACGGCTATTTCCAAAGCAATTGACCAGAAGAAACCGCCTACATTTGATGGTAAAGGAGATCCTATAAAGATGGAGAACTGGATTAGAGAGTTTGATAAGATCTTCATATCCCTCAAGGTCCCTGATCATATGAAGGTTGATTCTTCTTCCTATTATCTGGTTGAGGATGCGGATCTCTGGTGGACTCACAACAAGTTTAACATAATGTAGACACCTAATTCTGGCACCTCAATTACCTCCCAACGGTCTATGATGAATGTACCCTGTTGCACAGGTCCGATCTTGAGATAGTATGCCAAAATGCCACCTCTTTACCCCTCTCATACCACTCTCACACTATTTATACGCGTTTTAGAGGCTCACGACTCGTTTTGGGATTTTTCGGACATTTCTTAGGATTTTTATTAATTTATTTTTATTATTTTTCATGCGTATTTATTTTCTAAGGGCATTTTAGTCATTTTAAATTGCATAAAATAATTTTTTCTAGGTTAATTACATTTTCTAGAATTTTTGATAATTTTTCCATAATTTTCTGAGTTTTTATCTATTTTCTATTAATTTTTGAAACATTTTCCATTCTTAGGGGCATTTTAGTAATTTTATACCTGCATCGTCAACTTTTTCTCCACTTTTCACTTATTTATATTTTTCTAGAATTTTCCCATAATTTTTGGCTTTTTTAGCACATTTTTCAAAATAGTCCGAAAATCCCGAAAACAGTCGAAAATAGTCCAAATTAGCCCGGATTATTCCGGAACCTCCGCCCCCATCCCCACCCTGCCCCGTAAATACCCGTCCCACTCCTGCCTTGCCTTTTGTATGAATTTATTTTTACTTTTTTTAATGAACTACTTAAACACTTAAAAAATAAAATGGATAACATATGTTGGGGCCTTTTTAATAATATGGGTTTATGTCTTTTTGTTCACAAATTCCGTAATGTAGAATATATAAACGACTACTTTTAGTTGTATAATGTTAGTTGTGTTAGAAGTGCTTGACACAAGATGTATTAGCCCATTCATTATTAGGCCATTTTTTATTTATATATTTTGGCCTTATGGATCTGTTTTCATCCTTGTAAGTTAGATTTTTTGTGGGATTAAGCAGGTCTGCAATGAGAATCATTCGGATTTGGGGCGGGTATTTGACGAGTGGTGAGGCGGGTAACATGGGTATTATGCGAGTATGAATATCCACCTAGGTGATGGGGCCGGGATGATTCCCTATACACGTCATAAAAATGTAAATGGGGATTACATACGTAGGTGAAGATAGGAATAAGAATTGAAACCCCCCCCCCCCACACACACCCATTGCTTCCCTAACTACGACCACTCCTTTGACAACTATGAGTCTATGACAAGTTCATCAATGACGAATCTAACTTCCTTTATTTTTTTCCCTTGCATATCCTCATACAATATCTTGCCATTCCCAAGAAACTTTGATAACTGTCTAAGGGTTGGACCAAATTAGATAATTGAGTATGGGCCAACATTTGATATTATGTTTCTTCGTCCAAAAAACGATCATTAAAGTTAAAATAATTTAGTTAATAATTAAATATGACTGACTTTTTAAATAAAAATAAATATTTGTATATTGTTTTAATTTAATGTAACATTAATTTATTTTTAATTTCTGTAGATTTAACCAAATTAATTTCGGATTTTTAATATAATTTTTAAATTATCAAAATCTAAAATTAATTTAGGTGAATCCAAAAATATTAAAAATGAATTAATATTACAAAAAAAATTTAAAAAAATTAAAAAAAATTAAATGTATATTTTTATTTACAATAAAAGTCAAATCTAATTATGAAAATCAACTTAAATAACATAAAAATCAACGGTCTAGATTATTTTGACTTTGTCGGTTGTTTTTTCGACGACCATAGAAGAATTTTCAATGGGCTATATCTAGCTAGGATATCTCATGCAATAATTTACGGAAGAAAGAAAAAAACTTCTCATTAAAAAATACTCTATTCAGTTCAGCTTATTTAAGCACCTTAGTACTTGTTTATTTAAAAAATCAGGTCATAAAAATTCAAATTTGAAAAAAAAAACCTGATCGGATAAGAACAATACAGCTTATCTTTGTTGTACAAACTAGTTACATCTAGTATGGTCTTGCTTATTTACCACACTAGATGTAACAAGTTAATTTTTGACACTATTTATCTAAGTTACCTTGTCATTAATTGTTTGTACGTAAGAAAAAATAGTCACATGAATCTTATTAAAGTCGCCTCAACATAACTTACCCAAAATGTTTTTTTTCTTATGGGATTTATACAGTAAAAAATATTATCGGCCAAAATTGTATCCCGACAAGTGAGAAAAGTAAGCTGGATTGGTGGGATTACATCCAACTTAGTAAACAACCGCAATGTAGGAACACTAAAGAGAATATAAAAGATCTCGAGATCCAAATCCTGCTAACTATAGTAGACTTTTAATCAATAAATAAGAGCATAATATATATATATATATATATATATATATATAAATATATATATATATATATATATATATATATATATATATATATATATATATAATCTAATCAGCAAATTGAAATAAGAATCTAGCGATAATTGAGGGCAAAACGAGTCCTGATTGACAGGCGAGACAAGAATACCAACCAGGCTATCTGCATCCTTCCAACCTGGCTATCACCTACCTTCATTACACTCCACCTAATACACCATTATAGTAGGACACTTCCAAATTATTCTTTTGACTAATAATATTAAGTTTATCATATCTATCTATAATAATATATAAACACAAATAGATCCATTATGTATTATTATAACCTAGCCATAGAAGATTGGATGTCAAATGCAACCCTTAATTTGATACAACCTATGTACCCGGACCCATGTTGGATCATCAACACTCGGTCGCTTCATTTTGGGCTAAAATTATGAAAATCGTTCACAAAATTGTCGGGTCAGACACTTACACCACAGCGAATAATCTTAGGGCTCATTGACATGACACGACACGACACGGTTTCATGAGGTTATGTATCTCAAAGTTGGATTAATAAGACTGGAGAGTACATCCGAGTGCAATATTACACCGCTTGATGACATTGGAAAAACTTACATCAAATGAAAAGATGAAACATATTCAAGCCTACAATATTCACAATAGGGATAAGGTGATTAATTATTAAGCATCCACAAACTTAAAAGCTCTAACAACTTCCACCTACTTGATTCACTTCAAAGGTGCCACGACGAGTTCGGTTTGTACAAAGGAGTCCACTTTACCGTGCCTCAACAACATAGTTTAGTAATGCAGACTCTCAAGGGCATGTGTGCACCCCTTGTTCGTTCGGTCATGCAAACAAAATTGTATCTCCCCCCCATTTCCCTTGTCACAACCTGAAAAGGCAACCACATAATGTTTTGTTAGGAATTACAATTGAAATGTTGATGGCACAAGGCGGCATGAAACTGATAATGCAGTGCAAGAACTAATGAATGAGCCCTAGAGCTCCAAGTCTTAAAAATGCTATAGAACTTACGGTACTTATCAAAACACTAATTGACTAAGAGCATTAAGTAGAACGTAATTCAAATTTCATACTAAACTAGGCAAATGTAACTACTTAAACTACATAATTTATAATAAAGTAGGCAGCTTGAAAGTCCCAATTCGACCGACTGAAGGCAAGGAATATGATGAAATATCAGTAGTAACTACACAATATCAATAGTATATCGTCTTATGAGGTCTTACGCATCAGCTAAAACACCTTATTTCAAACCTCTGCCATCTTCAGAAACTTGTGAATTAGGCACAAATCCGTCAATACCTAGCTCCAGAAGAACATAGACCTCAAAAGACAAGGGACTGATATTGCTAATCACTTAACTAATCAAAGAAATTATCCAAAAAAAAAAAAACTAATCAACGAACAGATCCGTTTATACACTCGATCATCTATACCCCACAATGACAACCAAGAAAGACTTCCAATCAAATTGTTTAGAGCAAATTTGGAGAAGCTAAGTGTCTACTATACATAAAAAAAAAACACACACATTCCCAGTTGCCACTTCCCCAAACATTTCCCCCAATTGCATCAGACTTGTAATCAAAGAGCTGATAAACTAATTTATACTTCATCCCATGTAATTATTTGAAGTAAATATTCAATGCAATGTTTTCAGCACAAAAAAGAGTGAACCAAAGAACAATAGTACCATGGAATACAGACAGGACATAATACAACAAGATCATAGAGAACCAAAAAGAGTGAATCAAAGAGCAATAGAACCATGGAATTAACAAAAAAGCACCAGCAAAAAACTACTCCTAAACAACAAGATCATAGAGAAAAATACCTGCACCAAGATATCCTCAAAAGGAGTTCATCTCAAGACAGTAGGTCCGTCTTTTCACCAGCATCTTCGCGGCTGTGCCATAAGGCTCTTCAAATGCATTCGAAATCCATGACAAATCCGAAATCTCCTTCTTAGCACTAACTCCAGACTGCTCACTGGGTCGAATAGCAACCAAAGTTGCTCCCTTCAATACGACCCCATCAGGCAACTCCAAATGAGGAGCATACCACAACCTCATATTCAAAGCAGGGACAAGAGTCCTCTTCGAAGCAGAAGAAGCCGATAATGGCTTCACCCTCAACTCCTCCAACTGATCCCTATTCATACAAAGCACTCCTTGACCGTCTGAATCTGTCAAAACAAGACTATCCAATGTTTGATGCTCGGCGATTATAGGTTGCAATAGATAGTGTCTAGCTGATGCTGCAATTAAGGAGCTAATCGTCCAAACAACCCTCAATTTCAGACCTCCATTGGTGTAAAACGACTCGGGTATACTACCATTATCATCGTTATTGACATTAATTTGGTCATTACTCACCCCATTTTCATTCAACTGACTAGTCTTGGAGTTGTAAACAACTGATGAGGCACCTAGAATGACACAATTATCTAAAGTAGACCCAAAATCAGCCCTCCATTTCAGCAAAACACCATCATCGATCCCCAATTCACCACTAGGTAGCTCAATTCTTAGAAATCGAATCTCAAGAAAGTTTTTCAAAACCTGAGTTGGAGAATGGTGAGTAACACTACCTTGTTCACCTTCCTCGTCATCAACCCCATTACCCACCAACAACGAGGAAGATGCCGAAGACGCCGTCAAAGCAGGGCCAGCTCCTACCCCAGCACCAGGCCCAGATCGTTTGGGTCCGAGGAACTGACCCAAAGCTTGAAGAGGCTTAAATATGTTACCAAAAATAAGACGAACAAGATTAGCGAAAGGAGAACGAGACTTATCTGCAGAAGAAGCGGAAGAAGACGAATCATCATCGGAAATGACGCAATCAACTCGAACCACGACATGCTCAACTTGAGGAACCAGAGATTGAAACCTTCTGGAAACGACACAGCAACGACCAAGAGCTTTAACATCGCCGATCTTGTTGAAAACCAACAAAAGTAGAGAGTCAGGCAATCTATCAAAGTGATCAATAACACACTCTTGTTCATCATCATCATCATAACAACAGCAATCATCAACACAATTACTGCAATTGTTGTAATCTAAGCAAAGGGGTTCAGGGTAGATTCTAGCAGTCATCAGATCTGGCCTGAAAGAAGACATTGAGATGGTTATTGTGATTTTTTTTTGGGGGGGGATTGAGAAACCCTAAGAGAGAGAAGAAGATAGATCTGAAAGAGAGAAAAAGTGGGGGAGTGAAGAAGGAAGGGTGGAATTAAGAGGAAGAAGGAAGAGAGAGAAAAGAGGAGAGAGAAAGGATTGGTAGGAAGAAAGGGATCCACGAGTATGACATACAGAGAGGAGAGAGGAAGATGATGAAGAAGAAGAAGAGAGAGAAAGAATGAGAATGAGACAGGGAAAGGAAACGAAAGGAAAGGAAAGGGAGAGAGGAGAAAGAAGATATTATTATGTGCATCAGTACACAACTCACGGATCATCATCTATTCGTCTAATATTGAGGTGTCTTGCATCAGTTGGTCCAAGTGTTCCCCGTCATCCTTAAGATTATAACTTTAACATCGAGTGATGATACTTCAATTCGAAGTTTTTATAAAATTTTAAATGGTAATTTTGTAAAAATGTTCAATTTTTAAGTAGCATTATCGTAAATAAGTCAAATTTTTATCTGCCTTTATTATGATAATGCCTCTAAAAAAGTTTGATTTATTTACGAAATTGTCATTTGACATATTTCGTTAACATTTGAATTGAGATATTAGTCATTTCACTTCAACACTCCATGCGTCGCATGTAAAGATAGTTTTATGAAATTGAAGTCTTTTGCGGATATTGTGCATTTTTTTCTTTTTTATAATTATAAAAAAATTATTGAAATTTACTCTTTCTTAATGTGCATTTTAATTAAAGTTTGATTGAAGGTTAGAATTAACTAAAAGGTGGACTCTAATTAAGGGTAAGGTTGGAGGAATTCTTGAACTTTAATTAGAGTTTACTACATACTAGTTCATTATCTTGCTAACAAATCAAAGGTAAAGGAAATAAAAATAAGGAGATGATATGAATTGTATTAAAATTTTTGAACGGGTCAATAAACAATGTTTGTTCTCTTTGTAGTACTATTATAGAGATGATTATATAATAAATTCTAGTTAGCCTGCTTATAATTTGCTTTTTAAAAAAATAATATAGAGATGATTATATTGTAACAAACAACATCTTAGAAGTATGTTATACAATATCGGAATATCCAACATTACTATGTAAATTGAAGAAATACAATAAAAATTTTCGAGTCTAGTCTTTCTAGGGTTCCTATGGAGGAGCGAGTTTTAATTTTGTTGTCATGATGTATCAAGTGCTTGTCGTCTTAAAGTGTCAAATGATTTCTCCTTGTTGGGGAGGAATAGTGAGCTGCATATAGCTGAAAAAATAGCGAAAATTTGCTCAAAACTAAATGAAATGATGAAGAATATGAGATTGCGGATTTGTCAAACAATATTAAGGAAGTTTCAAAAGCACAAATCGCTCTCACTATCTATGGTGGGGAAATATTAATGGGCGTACACACCTAAATAAAATAAAATGCCTTTTTTTTCGACGTTTTAATATCCAATATGACCTGATGCGTCCAAGCTATAGCTAGATGGCCTTAGGATTGTTGCTTTGTGTTGTAATGCCAAACCTTCAACCCCACCCCCCCCCCCCCCCCCTCAAAGTCTTGTTGATCGCTTAAAGCCTTCAATCCTTCATAATTAGTCAAAACATCTTTAGGCATTTTAAGTAATCATGTTTGTTTATATCATGAAGGAATTTCTAATGTCTTATCATATATACACTTAACTTCGAGCTATATACGCGATGGTTGACTCAGAATATGAAATAAAAATCTTAAAATTAGCCAAAACTATTTCAAATTCATCAAAATCACATAGCCATTATACGAACCTATAACTATAAAAATGAGCTTTCAAATGAACCTCTAGTGTCCAATTTTGGCTTGTATAGGAAATAATTCAGCCGAAAAATCCAAAGTATCTTCTAGAATAAGGTTTTGAAAAATCTTGGAAAATCGTCGAGAATATGAAAACCAAGTTCTAAAATCCTCGGTCGAGATTCCAAAATTTAAAATTTTTAAACACTACAGTATTTACCATCTGTTAGAATCTACATCTAAGTTTGAATTTCATTTGAAATACATATTCGGTTTTAAATAAGCATGAGCAGTCCAAAAAATAGTTCACAAAAGACATGAGATAGATTCCCTTGTAGAATTAAACCATACTATAATTCCCTTATAGTTCACAAAAGTACTAGCAGGATTGTAACATCCCCATAATTCACATTTAGAAAATTACTATAATTTAAGAAAATGACAGAACCATATGAGTGTTAATGCCACGTGAATATTTCGGCAATACCAGAGGAAAAAAATTTGGAAACATTTTACATATCTTAACTAAAAAAAATTATAAATTAAAGGAAATTTTGTCAGAAAAGATCTTTAAAACATTCATTTTGTGATAAAAGACCTTATAAAAAATTTGTTGTGAGCAGGGACCTAAAACAAAAAAAAGGTTGCAAAGAGGGACCTTACCTCTATTTTCCGACGTTGTTGGTGAATCTCCGGCATTGAATCACTATTTCCCTCCAATTTTGCACGAATTCTTTCGTATTTAAGGGGGTAAGAGATGAGGAAACCCAAATTCAGAAGAAGAGAATTTTAGATGCTAGAAGGAAGTGTTAATGTAAGGTTAATGTAGATGAATTTAGGAGGAAAAATGGAGGGGGAGTGGAGGAAAAATGAATTTATAGTGAAAAGAAAGGAAAGGTTAATTAGAGAAAAAAGGATTCGTCGAAAATTGGAGGGAAATAGGGAGTCAACGCCGGAAATTCACAGTCAACGTCGGAAAATAGAGGTAAGGTCCCTCCTTGCAACTCTTTTTTTGTTTTAGGTACCTATTTACAATAAATTTTTTATAAGGTCTTTTCTTACAAAAAGAATGTTTTATAAGGTCTTTTTTGACAAATCTTACTAAATTAAATTTACAAGTTGGAACCATTTGGGCCCATAATAACTTTATCCTTACTCGTGGTACCCATTGACCCATGCAAACTTGAAATTATGTGGGTTAGACTACTCCTCATAATTGGTTAATCCAAAGATGAAATCTTCGCAGGGCCATTGAAGAAAAAGAGATAACATCCAAATAGGCATGACAAAATATTAAAAAAAAATAAAAATAGTAGAGCTGGATATGTATAAAAAACAACTGTGAAGACAACACATAGATCAAAGCAAGCCTCGAGGCAGAGCCTAAGCTGCGACTCGCGGTTATAAGACACGGCTTGCGAGGCAAAAGAAAAACTCTGTCCCAAGATTCAAAGAAGCAACATTGGGAGCAACGAGTGCCATGACTGCAACTTGCAGTGCCCGGTCACCGCTCGCGTCCCATATCATTAACTAGTTGTCTTTGCTTCTTCTCTACATTTTGCTAAGGGAAATTCCATACGATGGCCTCGAACCATGGTTACTATTCATGTGAGTTGTGCCAAAATCAATTTTGGGGTGCCAAAATCACTATCCCTTCCATTGATGTTGTTGCTATAAGGTTTCATATGTGAGTGGCTAATAGGGTGTGCTTGACAATTGACATAATGAAATGCCAAAGCTTTTGCTTTTGCTCTAGTAGAAAACTTTCATACCAAACATATAAAACAAAAGAAAAAAGTAGGAAAGTGTAGTAGTTGCAATAATATCACCTCAATGAGTCAATGGACAAGTAGCTTTTAGTTGCATCATCTTTTTTGGAGCACAATGATCTAATAGAGTGGAAGGTGGTAGCAATAATGTCTCAACCTTGTCTAACCAATAAATATTATTCCAAGTTTGCACCAAAAAAGATGGTAATTTCGACAATGATGGCCGCATATATAGCTTGTAGCTCCTTGGGATTATGATGTCTTGGTTTAGACTGTCAAAATTATGCACCAAATTGATTCATTTTATTAATATATACTCTACTATTTTGAGAACTTGCTTTTCCCTATAATTATTATTATGATTTGCATAAAGGCCAAAAGTTTCGGATTTATGTTGTCCCCCCATCTCGTCCTCTACAAACGAGTACGGCACGCTAGCTTGCATTGTATCATGGCCTTGATACAATATCTTATGGTAATTGTTTTAACAAATACGACTGATAAAGATATTAAGACATAGGGTAAATAGAATTTTAAGGCAGATTTTTAATGGTGTGTTCTATTCAAATTATTTTATCAGGTCTCATAACTTATCATGTTTAATCAGGTCATGTCAGGTCGAATGAGGTATAATAAAGTTAGCTTTAAAACAAGTCAGGTCAGGTCGAATAAGTTGAAGAGAACACACCCTTGTATCACATCGGTGTACATGAGTTTTGTCTTATTATGAAAAATAATTAAAATTCTCTAGTTGTTGACATGATTGTCCACATATGTTTATTGGTTTATCATACCTCCATGGTATACCTTATCCGTTAATCATAATGGTATTAGTAACCTCAAATTATTTTTATTTCTATGGATAATCGCAAATTATTGTCTCATTCTCAAACATAACCTTAAGAAGGAAAAAATTGTCAATTCGGTTAGTAGTTTTTTAAAAATTAAGGTTTTGTTTAATGTGTCAAACATTAACTCGATTTTTTGTGGAGAAAATCACTCATTTCAATATTTTGGGGCTTATTTATGTCTTTTAAGGGTTTAATTTGCTATCAAGATCAATAAAAAAAAATCAAAACATATTAGTTTATATGTTATAAACAGTCTTGATACATGTGTATTAATTTTACCCGATCAATATTTGGGGGTCATTTTTGCCCTTGAGGACCAATTTCACCCTTAAATCTAACGGAATTAATAATTTTTTTGTATCATTAGATTGCTTTGAAAGTAGGACAGTAACTAAGTGTTATCAATGAGAAAAAAAGTAGGGTTACAAACGAGAAACTTAAGAAGTATAAGGTAAGGTTTACTATTGAGAATTTCTCATTCATTCAAAAAGGAATGAAAAAAAGGAAGAGTGTGATGTAAATGTATAACTAAATCTAAATCAAGTCAAAAAAAGCATGTTTCAAGTTAATAGGGTCCATAATAATCAAAGTGTGCATATTTATCTATGATGATAAGGCTAAAATCCAACCAAAGAAGTCAAGAAAAAAAAATATATGTATCAAAAGCAAGTTTTGGCCTGAATTGCACTTGATATGTGTAGAGCTGATCAAAAGTGGCCCGGTCTGATCCGGCTCGCTTTTTTGCGGGCTTTGGACATGAAAATTAGGCCCGAATTTAGACCCGGCCCGATTTTTTATTTTTTCGTGCGGGCCTTGGACATTTAAAATTAAACTTTTTGGTTACTTTTTTAGGCCCGGCCCGAAAAAGCTTGAAAAGCCCGCACTAAATTTTCAGGCTTTGGCTAAGAAATTTGGACCCGAACTAAGCCCGGCCCGACCCCGACCCGCTTTATGGGCTTGATTTTTATGCATCGGCCCGGCCCAAACCCGGCCCGGCCCACGATCACCTCTAGATATGTGTGTTGTAAGTAAATAGAGAAAGGAAATTTAGAATTGTGTAAATTTATACAAGATTAGGCTAAAATCCATTCAAAAAGGAATGGAAAAGGAAAAAGTAACTAAATGCATAACTTGATCTAAATAGAGTTAGAAATGCATATTTCAAATGAATAGGGTCCATAACAATTAAAGTGTGCGTGTTTAGGTATAATAAGGCTAAAATGCAACAGAAGAAGTCAAGAAAAATGACAATTAAAAGGTTGTGTTATGAAAACAAAATGACAAAAAAAAAAGAGTCAAATTTCTAAATTGGCAAACACCTAATCATGTTCTGCCTTCAAAAAGTGGAGGAAGTGGTAAGAGATCAAGTGATGAAATTGGTTCTATAGGTCGAGATGACATTAAGGGCTTGTTTACTTCAACTTAAATTCAGTTTAATTCAGCTCTCAATTTTCTTCTCTTATAAAATATTACTTTCAACTGTATTTAGTTCAGTTTAGTTCAGTTCAAAATAATTCAGTTCCGTTCAGCTGTATTCAATTGAAGCAAATAGACCCTAAAAAGGCAAAAGGTAAAGGTAAAATGGCTAATTCACTAGTGTTAGAGAATAGCAAAATGTTCCTGATTTCTTTGAACAGCAAAATGTTCTATATCAAAATATAATAGCTAATAAAATCCCATATAAATTGTTCAGGTGAAACAGAAAAAGAATGAAATTGGGGAGCATGAAAAGAAGTCTTTTTTTTTTGTATCATTTCTATGAGAGTTTCTGAGCAAGTACATGAGATCAGAAAACTGGCATATGAGTAAAATTTTACTCTGATGCATACAAATTTCTACCACAACGATCACATACATTAGCCTCGGTTGAAGTTACATGTTTTTCAGGCTTCTCCTTTCGTATCTTTGGTAGATCAAACTCAAATACCTCAGATAATGCCTTGGTTCCATCTTTAAGCTCATCCATGCTGCAAATGTAAAAAATTTAATATTAACAACCCATCATAACCAGTATAAATGGTCCCAAAAAGTAGCATTTTATATCGAACAAAGGGTAGCACTAAGATCATTGTTACTTCTCCTCAACGATTTCACTTATAAAAAGTTTTACCTAAAGTTGTTAGCAAAATATCAACAAACCAGACTATGTGACAGTTAACCACAAAAGCTACATGCATTAATTAAAGCTAAAAGGAAAATACTTTGAAGCTGTGTCCTGTATCTTACAGCTTATATACCCAATCATGCATCTAGATCTGACAAACAGCATAAGATAACTAAGTAATTGATAAGCTTAACTGAAGGTCACGAAGAGATAACGAGGCAAATAAGAAATTACCTAAGGTAGCGTTTGGATATGGGGAATTCATTCCAAATTGATTAATTCAATTTCTGAAATTGAAATTTTTTACGATTCAAATACCAATTATTTGTTTGAGATGTTTTTAAATTTTGAAATGACATGGTTTTATTAAAAATATTTGAAATACTTGTCAATTACTTATTAAGGATTTGGATTGGGAATTGTGCCAAATCCAATTCCAAATTTTTTTAACTTGACAAACATGTAATTTGGCCTAAATCCATCATTTCAAATGAAATCCTTATATACAAACATAGCATAAAGGTTTTCTAATCTTAGAAAGGGATCCAAGAACAACAATGAGTAAAAAGGAGGGAATACTAGACAAAATGAACGTTTTCTATGATACAAAAGCACTGCACTTAAATACTAAATTTTATGTCAAAGACCTAAAGAGTAAAGAGTAAGAAAGCGCTAGAACAAGAAATTTTTATTACTTCATAGTTCATACTGGTGTTATAACCCCTGCTTTTCCAGACATTGGTGAATACACAATTATTCTTCAATAAATCAGACCATAGAAGTGCCAACCTTAGTCAGGTTGGACAAAAGAACATGGCATTTGCTAAACTCTAAAACAACAGCAAAAATATTTGAATAATTAACTTTGTTGTGAAATTGGAGGTGGTAATTTATTTTGCAAACACCAAATTTAGAATTCTAATACGAAGTACTAAACTTTATAATATAAAAAAGTTTGTACGAACAACAGATTGAAAAAATCATGCAACAGCAACTTTGAGCATTAGTTTGTGCAGCCATAATGTATAGTTTATTTTGGTATTGTAATGTGCTGAATAATATAAATTCTGATATCATAAGTTTCACTGTTTGAAGGAGTTTATGTATAGACATTTACATATATTATATACTGATATGATACTGAATAGACATAAACTCATACCACTACTATTCATCTATTCTATATCAAGAGGAAGTGTATTAGATGCAACTCATGCAAGAAATGACCTAACAGTACACTTTACTAGATGAATTTCTATGAATCATGAGTTCAACACCACCGTTTTCAAATCCCTAATTCGTATTGTGAGAAAGAGATGCTGAGAAGGTAACCAATGCTTTAGTAAATAGGTGTAAAAAAAACATTGACTCCTTTCATTTGATAAAATGGAGGTTGGTTACATGCGAAAATTGGCCAAAAGTACCTATATTGTACCACTTTTTCAAAAACAAACTGCCTGTTATAATTTTTTGTTATTTCAACTACCAGCTAAGTTTCATAGATTTAACAACACCGCCACTTAACAGAATTTGACAGAAAATTCAACAGAAATTGTAAGTAGGCCCCATGATATTAGCTTTCCACCCCAATAATTAAGAAGAATAAATTTCACCTGGGTTGTAACTCTTAGATTGATCTTCAACAAGCTTGAGAGAGCAACCACATGATATAGAGCTCTTGTCATCTTGTGTTTGAGCAATATAAAGAAGGTCAAGATTTACAGTTAAATTCAGAGGTGAAATTCAGAGGAGAATTAAGGGAAAACCTAAATTTTGGGACCCAATAACAATTCTATTAAATTTTGTGTCAACTTCTGTTAAGCGGTGGAGTTTTTAAAATTTGTGAAACTTATGTGGTAATTACATTAATAAAAATTAGGATTTTTTGTCTAAAACTACCTTAGTTATACAGGATTTTGCGGAAAAACCACCTTACTTACAAAAATTGGTGAAAAACTACCTTGATTAGCAATTTTTTTGTTGACCACTGCCTTGTTTGATTTTCCGACGTTTGACTTTGTTTTTCCGGTGAGTAGACATAATATGCACGACACATTTTTTTTTGGGTACAGATTTGTCTTATTCCAGAATATGGTAATATAATATAAAGCCTTTGATTTTTATCTTGAAGCTTTTGGATTTTTCCTTTGGTTCACCGACATTACCAAAGGCAATGCTTGCCTTTGTTCACCTATAAATAGGTGGTGCCATTTCTTTCTTGGTGGATAACAAGAGGAGCCGTAAATTATAAGTACCATCCACACAGGAAGCCATACACTCATACACAAAGCCACAAATACAAAAATCTTTCATAATACCCTCTTTGTAATCATCCACCAAAATATATCCACTAATTGTAAAACTCCTTTGTGAGTAATTATAGAGAGTCTTAATGTAATACAAACACCCTCAAACGGGATAATTGTACTCTCCTATATTTTTATATAGTAGAATAAAAAGTTCGACGTCAGTGGGTTGTTCCCACATAAAATTGTGTGTTTTTATCTTAATATTATTCTTGCCTATTATTGCCCTTATTATATTTCTCGATCAATAGATCTTCACTTCCGCTGCGCACTCTCGACCCCTAACAAATCCCAAAAAAAAAAGAAGAGATCTCTTTATTTTTTTCATGTCCCTGATATTATCTCTTTATTGTATCAACCACATGGACGCATAATTTTTCCATCTAAATTATCTAGGAGAATAACCTTAAACATAGTACTATATAAGATTGCATCAACTGAGTAATTCTTATGTTCACCTAAACACACTGTTGAATTACACAATCCATCCCTATTGTTTCTCTCTGGCAACTAGAAATAATTAATTGTTCAAGGACATGGACAAACAATTGATCTCATTTATGTGCAATTGTGCATGGTGCATAACAACTGATTCAGAGCTACAGTCTAGTGTTTTGCACAAAGGGGAACCAAAAACAAAGCAAAAAACACGACATTAGGCAAAAAAGATGATGGATATACAAGACTGCAAGGAGAAAGGACTTGTCACAACCAATTGCCAAATACAGTTTTAAAAAAATCGCTTATAAACTTCTCATGAATGACAACAGAAAAATACATTCTCGGTCCCCCTATCTTGAACGTGCAAGTATATTTCTAGTCTATTTACTAAAATGTACTTCTAAATTCACCCTCAAAAGCACCTATTAATTCCTCAATAATTATAATTATTAGGCTTATGACCAAATAAACTTCACATAAATGACAAAACAAAGCAAATTCACTTGCTTTCTTTTTACTGTAAAAAATTTTTTATTGTAAAATTCACTTTCTTCCTTACAATCTTATTTGTTGTGATTTGTGAAGTACTTTATGTCTATTCAGTATATAATAAATATCAATAATAATGAAATATACAATTACCTCATTGAGAGCGGAGGAGTTAATCTTATGATGGTGTTGTGGGTAGGCTTAGCAAGAATGCCTCTCTCTTTTAACTTGAGGCAAATATCATAAGCTGAGACAGGAAACAGAGCCTTGCTATTTAGTTGGACAGCGTTAAACAGACCTTTTCCGCGCACTTCTTTTATGAGACTAGGGTATTGCTGCTGAATCTTAATTAGCAAATTCCTAAGCTCCACACCCAATTCGGCGGACCTGTACAAGGCAAAAGAGTAGTGGTAGAAATAAACAATAACTATTTGAATCAAAGATAAATTAAACAGACCATAAAGCTAGATAAAGAGAGTTATGATTGCATGTCAGCCATAGTGGTAGTCAACTATCCAAATTCCAGCTGCTTTAGCTTTGAAAGAACCACTAAAACATTAGGAATTATCTACCTCTTATGTAATATCAAAGATAAATTAAACATACAATAAAGCTAGATAAAGAGCTACGATTGCATGTCAGCCTGAATGGTTCAGTTTACTACCCAAATTCCAGCTGATTTAGCTGTTAAAAAACTAGTTAATTATTAGGAATTATCTAGCTCTTACATAATGATAATCAACTTGGAAACCCAAATCACTATGCTCAAATTTTTTGGAACCCACAATATAGGCGTCATCTGGTTTACCATTGCGGCTGAGATCCAAAAATTCAGCCAGGGATCATGTTGCAAAATGCAAATAACTTTGAAACATTAAATCACCTTTTGAAAGTTAATCATTTTCTGCAAACCAACTTCGCTTTCCGCCTTATTAACATTAAATTTATCTGAATATTGATTTTGTCAAAGCGCAACCTTTCTATAATGGATGGTTATAAAAATAGATTTATTACGGCAATTTAAGGAATTAACAACCTAAAAATATGGCTAAAGAACAGTCCATAATTCTAATTTGTGATTTCTAATTGACAAATGATATTATCTTTTAATCATTACCCTCCATTACATGAGCAAAGTCGTAAATGCCATTTTATTTACCCTAATGCAATAAAAAGATAGTTCCTACCAAAGGGAACAACGAAGGTGGTTTGCTAAATAGTCAACTTCTGATGGTGGTTCCTAATAATTAGCCCAGCACCAGCATGGAGGGCTAAGCTCGTGAGTTTACACCTAAGTCCTGTCTTTATGGATCACTTAGCCTCTCCACATTGAAACAATTTGTCACCACGGCCAAGTCATTCTCGCCCTCGACTTCTATGCCTACAATTCGACTTTTTATAAAACCTCTGCCCTTTAGAGATAGGCCCGGTAATCTGCCTTTGCAACCAGACCATTTGCACAGGGCCCCAAAATTTCAAGGGCCCAATTTTGTTGGAATTTAATTTGCTTTTTTAAAATCTAATTGCTCTCAAACTCTCTGTCTTCTGCTTATTCTCTAATCTTCAAGTCTTACACAGTCAATCTTCTTTATATTTCTTTCTCCACCTTTCAATTCTCATGCATCTCCCATTTAATTAGCTCTAAAACTCATATCTTTTTCACTTTCTGTATTCCATTTATTACTTATTTCTCATTCATTTCCTTGTTTTACTAAAAATCTCTATAAAGGATTTGAAAAAAATTACTTTTACCTTTCTCTTTGGTTTCTTAATAACAGCTTTCTCAATAAAAGATTTTTTTTTTTTAATTTTTATCAATTACATCTCTTAATTTTCAATTGTGAAACAACTAATTTTGGTATGAAGTAGTATTCAGTACTGAGATGCTATTTTCTTCTATGTTAGCATGAACCTGTATTGGGATGCTATGTATAATTTAAATAAATAGTTTAGTTTTTGTTGCTCCTTTTGTTATGAATATACTACTTTTTTTTTTGGGTTTGATTAAAAACAATTTATTATTTACAAAAATAACATTATATTCTTAACTTCATGTATGGTTTATTGTTCAAACACAAATTGATATAATAATTATTGAAAATAACTTAGAAGTTAGAACCAATTTTGAAATCTTTAAAAAAAAAATTAAAAAAAAAACACTTTTCAATTTATTTGTTTTAATTTTTTTTTTTTTTTTTTTCATTAATCTTTCCAATTTCTTTGCTAACTAATCAATTGACTCTTCTTTCGCTCAAAATTAATATTTGTATTTTATATGTAAGGAAGTGAGTGTTGAAATTTCTAGGTAGACATTTGTATTTTATATTTAAGTGAGTGTTAAACTTTCTAGGTAGACATTACATATTCCTTCTTTCCTTGTAAAAAATGGTCATGAAATTTTGATTGAAATATTTTATAAATTTACCAATTCTACCTTGCTTAGTATATATATGGTAAGTAAAAAAGTAAAGGTTTAAATCTTTAGTAATTTTTCTTGAAATCATTAAGGGTATTGAAGACTTTTCATAAGTGACACCATCTTCCCCCCTTCCCTTATATAATAGAGATTTGCAATATAGTAACATTTTGAATTTTAATTTTTCATTAGAAACCTAATTTATAAGACAAGATCAGGACCCCGAAATCATTTGGCAGTTGGCACATCACTGTTTAGAGATGAAGAAATGGAGTAAGAAGAAATTATAACTATATACAATAGAAGGACGATAGTATACACTACCGGCCCGTTTGGTTATTGTTAATAAATTGTGGTAATAGAAATTGATTTAAAGTATAATTTTGTTAAGGATGAAACCTTACAATCCCCATGGACAACATATTTTCATTCTCAAACTTGAATTTTCTTTATATTTTCTATTACCATCCATATGATGGTATTGGATGGGAATGGATATTTGTGAAGAAAATTAGATAAATTTGAGGTAAGCTAGTACCACTATGTGATTGGATATTGATTTCCTTCCAAATTAACATATAAATTCATTCTCATTACCTTCATTTATGCCCAGCTACCAAACGGACCGTAAAAGGTATTAAAAGAAAGAACCTGTTTACAGCTTTTTCTATGTAAGAGTTATCCTTGACTAAATAATTATAATTCAGCAATAATGGCATACCAGTCAAATGTCTCAATATCTCAAGTCCATAAGCTTCAAAGTTAGACTCTTGGACATGTACACAAGCATACTTGCTTGTATCAATGTTTGAAAGAGTTTTCCCAAGATTTATATCCCTTAATCTATTGTGAGGCTAGGAGTGTGGAATAGACAAACCGTGTGAGCAATAATTTATACTTAGACAGTTCCATGACTAATTTATGCAAGCAGCATATACATGTACCTCTCAACGAGCCCTTCCTCTTTGAGAACATCAAGTGATGCAACAGCAACTGCACTTGCCAATGGATTTCCACCAAAAGTACTGAACAAAAATAGTGTTAGAACATTATAAAAATAAAGAAGATGATCATCACCTAATAAATATTGAAAAACAAGATCTTAAAGAGTGAGATTTTTTTTTTTTCTTTCAAGCATATGTGAACAAAGAACTAACAAATATCACTTATACCTAGATGAAAGAATGAACACTACTCTCACAGAAATCAAATGATTTCCTCTATGGAAATATATGGTTTTTAATATCATTCTATATAGTTTTTCAATAAAAAGTACTCCCTCCGTAACATATTAATGGCAACAAATCATTTTGCACGCACTTTAAGGTAATGATTTAAAGGTGTAGATGAACAAATTAATCAAAATGGTTTTAATACTAATAAGATTGAGATCATAAGTTACTAATTTTAAAGTTATTTTTTATTAATTTGTTCGTTTACCCCCTTAAATCGTTTTCTTAAAGTGCGTGCAAAATGATTTGTTGTCATTAATATGTTACAGAGGGAGTATCAATTTTTGTACATCGAACTTGGACAAGGAATAATTTGTGAAAAATGAACATCAAAATCATATTGTAATCCTTGCATCATAGAGCTATATAAGTCCAAACCTTCCATGTTCTCCAGGCCGAATACACAGCATAACATCTTTGTCAGCAAGAACAGCACTGACAGGTATTACTCCACCTCCCAAAGCTTTTCCAAGAATCTACAGGTAAATATCAAATGAAATTTCAAAGGCATACTAGAGCTATTAGAAAAGATGATAGAATTCTAATTCCAGTAAATTGACAATGGAGTCAGTATAGGAGAGAAGTAAACTAATAATAATAGATAGATAGATAGCCATCACTACATTTTCCTCGAGTGTGAGTATATGCACAAGTTAAGAATAATCATTACTTCTGACTGTTGTTCAATTGACAAGAAAGAAGAGAGAAGAAAGAAGAAGAGGAAAGAATAATAGGATTGCAATCTTCTTGAAGATGTTAAATTGGATGAGGAAACAAAAGTGAGGACAATATTAAGACAAACATTTGTTTTTCCAAAGTAATTCGTGCAATTAAGTTAAAATGATTTTGTTTAATTTATTTATTTTTTAATGGTAAGGTGAACACACTTTTAGAAGGGTAATTCTCTAAAAGTGAGCTTGATGAGAATCAAATCCAAGCCTTTCACTTGGAATTTGAGGGAGCAACGAACTTGCCTAACTCCCCTTCTCATTATGTAAAATTGATAACTAATAGAAGTTCATTACCACAAGTATTAATAAATATTATATATAAAAACAAGAACAAAAAACAAGAACATTTTATATATATAAAAAATAATTTTTTAAAAAAAAACTCAGTAGTAATAAATATGATTACTACAAGTATAAATAATATTAAGTTCATCATGAACTGTCAAATGATGATTACTACGAGTATAAATAAATATGATTACTACAAGTATAAATAAATCGAAATGGAGGAAGTATACATTTTCCAAGCAAAATACATGAACTGCCAAAAGATGATATTAGGTCACCATATCTTTGATTGTGTGCCTACCATAATCTTTATAAATCAATAAAAGCAGTAAATGACTTTGAAAATTCAAAAAAAGAAAAAAAAATCACATTTTCGTTTAATTCCTCACTTCTATACATATCAATTTCGTCCTCAATCCATTGTCACCTCCTAAGGTGTTGAAGGCTTGAAGCAATAAACTGACAATTTTGATATGCTTACAAGCAGATAAGCAGGGAACTGCTGGATCTTATCAATATTTAGGGTGTGATTGATTCTTTGCTTTAACTTTTCCAAAATGATGCAAATAGAAATTATATATAAACAGGCACACACACAACTCTATCTGACATTAACATATCCATCTTACAACAACATCTGGGCGAACATCATCCCAATCACAAGCCAGCATTTTTCCAGATCTTCCCAAGCCAGATTGTATTTCATCAGCAATCATCAATACTCTATATTTTGTGCAAAGATCCCTAACGGCTTTCAGGTAACCTTCTTTAGGAACTATAACCTACAAAGAAGAAAAGAAGCTCTAATTTAAAAATATACATATGTATATATATTTAAAAAATATATATACGAGGATAAGACGATCAAATAAGAAGATCGAGGTGTCAAAGAGAAGAAGAAAATGAAAGGGAAAAAAAACCCTTCATGCATGCTTTTCCTTAAAGGTGAAGTTATGAAAAGATTTGTAACCGGAAAAACAATGACGCATTCATCTGGTCCTTAAAAATAAAAATAAAAAAACAATGAGGATAAGACGATCAAATAAGAAGATCGAGGTGTCAAAGAGAAGAAGAAAATTAAAGGAAAAAAAAAAAAAAAACCCCTTCATGCATGCTTTTCCTTAAAGGTGAAGTTATGAAAAGATTTGTAATCGAAAAAACCAATGACTCAAAGATTATGGCCAAACACAATTTTACAATTGATAAATATAGCGATATGAGTTGAGCTCGAACAAAAGATAAAGAAAATTAACAAAAACAGGCTTGATAAAAAAAACATCACAAACATACCCCTGCCTCCCCTTGAATGGGTTCGAATAAGAATCCAGCTATACGATCTCCATGATCTGTTGTCCATATCAATAAAAGTTCAGATAAGATTAAATTCAAAATGTCATCTAAGCTAGGAACTACTGGATTAGCATATTGACATTGTGATTTGATACTCATACAGCTAAGGATATAGTATCTTGATAATGCTATAAAAATGGAGGAAATTGAGCTGTATATCACTTGATTGTTCAATAGTTTTTAGACCAATCCATCTATTGGTGTTTTACAGAGAGGATTAGAAACAAATTAAGCTCACAAACTTGAAAACAGGGTGATATAAGGTGTTTTCAGGTTCTAGTAGGAAAAGGCATTGAGCATTTCATTTCACGGAGAGAAATTTTCAGCTGAAACTTAACAAAACTATGGTTCAGGTCAAATATATTGGTCAACATCACTTTTTGATTATTGTTGTACATTATGTTACTTAGACTCTTTATTTCGCCTCAAGTACATGTGTTGGATACTCGACCCTTGGACGTTGGTATGACACCTGAACACTTCATTTTGAACCAAAAAAACATTCATATTTTCCATAAAATTTTCGTGACCGACATTTGGACACATATCCTTGTCCGATACTTCTAGCAGAGTCGGAGTAACGTAGGTTGTACAGTTTTACTTGACAGCTTTCATGATATTAATGCCACTCATACCCATGATTATACACTCTCCCTCTTATTGCATTTAGCACAAAAATAGCAGGAAACAAAACTAAATACACGTCAATGTTTTTGAAATAATAGAATACAAACCTAATATAAGAAAATAAGGAGCAAACAGGTTCTCTAGGTCGAGTAAAAATTTGACAGATCTAGGCTCAAAACTACATAAAAAATAAAGTTAATATTGCAGAATTCCATTTGAGGCACAAATGTTGAATAACATCCAATCAGGCAGGTTACTCTAGTTCATGATTGGGTCATATTTTTTGGAGGATCTATAAAACTATCCGGACTAAACCAGAAATTTGAATTGATATGTTTGATCTTACTAGATCTGGTGCAACATAGCAATGCCTAAACTCAAAGTATTGTATTCAGACCTTTAAACATTTTCTCAAGAGCAACTTCATCTCCAAAATCAACTTTCAGATGACCAGGTAACAAAGGACCAAAACCTCGTGTAGCTTCATTGTCACAACTCATAGAAATCGCAGCCAAAGTACGACCATGAAAACATCCACAACATGAAACAATAATAGCCTGCATTTTGAAATCAAAATAGAACTCAAAACCGTGTAATAAGTTGACAGTCCAAAAACCGCACAAGGTTTAATAGTAAGCAACAAAAATTTTAGGATCAACTACATGTTAATTAGACGATTGAGAAACATGAATAATAGCAGGAGATTCTCAAGAAAAAATAATAAGAATCAAAGGTCCTTTCTAGACAAATAAAGCTTAAATCAGCAGTGATTAAAACTTCAGAAATAAGATAGACATAACCTCATCATTCGGAATTTTTTTCTTTTCATAACCCCACTTTCTTGCAAGTTTCAGTGCAGTTTCCACCCCTTCAGCCCCAGTATTCATTGGTAGCACCATATCATACCCAAACAAACTTGTTATCCTCTCTGCGAATAGGGGAAATCTATCGTTATAGAAAGCTCTAGAACTGAGGGTGAGATTTTCTGCCTGCTCAATCAATGCCTTCATGATTTTGGGGTGGCAGTGTCCCTGTATCAAGAAAGCAAAAGTCAACCAACCTTATTATATACATATTTTGGTTCTTCAATATGTCGATTGATATTCATTACAAAGGAGATACTACAGTAGATTATGAATTAGATATTTCACAAATAATTTACTTGTACTTTTTCCAGAGGGGGAAGGGTAAATAACTAACTAAAATTCAAAGTCTTGACAAGCTTGGATTTCATGTATAACCATATTCTGTTTGCTGGGTTGAAAAACAGGGAACAGGTTATTATGTAAAGATATATAGAAAAAAATGCATAGCAGAAACAAGAGCAACCTCAAGTTCACCTGATTAACAGCAGAGTATGCAGAAAGAAAGTCAAGATATTTATTTCCCTCTGGATCCCATATTGAAGATCCTCTTGCATGAGAAAACACCATAGGGATTGGGTGGTAACTGCATGTTAAGATCAAAAGATCAGTCAACTGCCAAAAAAAAAACACTCTAGTACAATTATCTAAGTATAGCATAATTGGCCAACAAAAAAATAATCATGAGGTTGTAGATTTGGTTCTAAGATAACCAATATCAGAATTTTAACATTCCTAGAGACACAAAGCAAACATCATAGCATTTAATACTCAATAAGTATATAAAATTCTCAGTCAAAAGTCAATAATGCTAATGTCAATGGTAATAGTAGTGGTAATAGTAATAGTAATACAACAAAAACAACAACAAAATCAAAGCCTTAGCCCCAAAATAATTTGGGTTCTGCTAGACGTGACATGGAATCACAAAAGTCATTTCCCCAGATTTTTTTCTCCATGTTTACCTAACTATCGCCAGCTCCTCATTCAACCCCAAAACCCTCATACCACCGGTGACCACTTTCATCAAGGTTTGCTTTGGTCTTCCTCTACCTCTCACCTTCCCATCCTCTTACCACTCTTCAAGCCACCTCACTAGTGTATTAATCGGTTTCCATCTCACATGAGTCACATGACCAAACCACACCTTATTCAGTTTTCCCTAATTTTATCCTCTATAGTCGTTACCTCTATATTCTTCCAGATAACCTCATTTTTGATTTTATCGTTCCTTGTATTGCCCACAAATCTACATAACATACACATATCTGTCACATTCATCGTATGAACGAGGCAGTATTTCAAAGCCCTAACACTTTGTGTCATACACTAATGCCAATCTAACAGTTGTACGGTAGAATTTTCACTCGAGTATTTGTGGCATACCCCGATTGCTAAGAAAACTTGAAGATCATTTCCACTTTAACCAGCCTCATTTGAAGAAACAAAAATTAAGCCTAAGAAAAGCCGTGACTCATTGACAAAGAAAACAAAATCCATTGTTTTAGAAAGATGCTAGGTAAAAACAACATTCAAAGCTCCATTCTCGGCCATAATCAACCCAAAGATGCGAGTGAAATCAAGGAAAGAAGCTGAAAAGTACAGTAGTAAAACATCTTGTGACCCGAGCAAAAGAATAAAATGAGGTTTCAGACAATTTTTTCCACATCAAACAATAAATGCAAGACAGTAATATCAAGCTAACTAAAGGTGTCACTTAGAATAGGCTATTGCAAGCAAGTTTCATAGGTGAACTGTCATTACATATGAATTCCTCCTCGAAGGAATATTATTGAGAAAGAAGATAACAAAATTACAATTCAGACACTACAATTCCTTTTTGTTGGTTGAAGTCTGTAAATAGATGCTTCTTTTTTTTGTCAAGAAACCAAGTATTATTAGGAGCACTAGTTCTAAGCAAGTACGAGCAGCATGATGAGCCAAACTGAAAAAATCCAAGGTAAAGATAGGTTAGAAAAGTATGACATAGTCATTTTTAGAAGATTCATTAAAAGTGAAAGAAAGGTCACCAAGCAATAACACAAGAGAATATCTTAGGGAAATCATTTTGTAATAGCATATTTTTCTACCTTGATTAGCTTGCAATGAGTCTCTTTTCTTTGTTTTCACTTCTTAATTTTACTTTTAGCCATTTTGCATATGAATATGCGTTAACTAGGATGGCAATGAAATATAAATCTCATACTAGGGAGCTATACCAACAGAATTACTTAGACACCTCTCCTTTGCCCTGCTAGGCTGCTAATGACCTTTTCAAACATTTAAGTAGAAACTTTTCTATTAATAATTGGACATCCCAAATACGATCCTAAACTAGTTGTGTAATTCATGTTTTTCATACACATGCTCACCTTGTCCAGCTTTCATGAATTGAGCCACATGCATATCACAAGCAACTTCATGTAGACATCCTTCAACAAGTCAGCGTAAAGAAATGCATTTTTGACATCCACTTAGATGCACATGCAGTTCTTCATGGATCATAGACTAATCCTTCTCTTTGCTTACATCACAAAACTACAAATCTTGCCTTCTTCCTTTCAATGCTTCCATATGGATTGAATTTGATTTTGTATAAACAGTTGCAACCTATATCTTTTTTCCCTTTGGATAATTCAGTCAATGCAAATGCGTAATTAGCTTTTAAAGTTGCAAGTTCTTCATTCATAGCACTGATCAAATCCTGATCTTGAATTGCAGTTTTAGAATTTGTAGGGTCTTAAGTTTCATTTTCTTGAGCCATCCAAAAATGCAGTGAAGTTTGTTTCTAGCATCACTGTTGCTACATCAGAAATTGCTGCTGGAAGTCACGTGTGTTTTCTGCCACCTTACTGATTGAGTTGTTGTCAATTCCGATTGTTCTGAAGGGACCCTTGTTCTGCCTCTTCTTGTTCTCAGCTCGACTTTAACTTATCAAATCCTGATCAATTCCGACTTTAAAGTTGCAAGTTCTTCATTCATAGCACTGATCAAATCCTGATCTTGAATTGCAGTTTTAGAATTTGTAGGGTCTTAAGTTTCATTTTCTTGAGCCATCCAAAAATGCAGTGAAGTTTGTTTCTAGCATCACTGTTGCTACATCAGAAATTGCTGCTGGAAGTCACGTGTGTTTTCTGCCACCTTACTGATTGAGTTGTTGTCAATTCCGATTGTTCTGAAGGGACCCTTGTTCTGCCTCTTCTTGTTCTCAGCTCGACTTTAACTTACACCTTTGGCCTCTACCACAATATCATGGTGGCCTCCATTTCACATCCTCAGAAACATATGTCAGTGGGAAGAAAAACAGCCTATACCTATTTTTATCAATTGGATATCCCAAGAAAATACGCTAGACTTCAGTGGGATAAAAATTGTCTTTGGTCCTCAATGGATTACTAGCAAAGGCTACGCACCCAATTGTTTTCATGTGGGGTTAGACTGGTTTTCTTCCCTGCAATTTTCATACAGTGATATGGCACGAATCACAGCTGTAGAGTGATATGAAAAGCTACTAAAACAATATCAACCAAAAATTCAATGAAAGACCAGCTCGTATTCTCAAGGTTCCAGCCATTTCAATGATATTCTATGTTTCTTTGCGGCCTTCCATTTTGTTGGGACCTATTAACAATTTAACACAAGTAGTTTGCTTTTCAATACTTCTTTTCCAAAGAATTTCTTGCACTTTTCATCCTTGTACTCGATAGCATTATCTTAGTGCTTCAGTTGATGCAATAAATTGATTACAAGCATATTTAGCAACTGTTTAGTGACTAATTGCATCAGATTTGAACATAATGAGATACACCATTTTGTCCTACTACAACATCCACAGTAAAGAAAAACCTGTAATTTCCACTAATGTAGACTTTGCAAGGTCCCAAAGCATCAATGTCAACTAATCAAATGGCTTAAATGATTCAATCTTGGTCACAAAATAAAGTAGTTTGGTAATTTTGGCCACTACAACTGTAACACACACCTCATTTGAATCATCATGAAACTTAGAATACAACCAGTAAGTTGATTCGCTTCATTGGTGCATGTTCCTATCGATTGTGCATTTGTGCCACAAAAAAGTGCAATTTTCTTTCTTAGTTACATGATCAATACAACCTTCAAGTACTTCAACATATATGTTGCTTTTATTTATGCTTCCTTGTTTTGCCTACCGTTCTACTCTTCTCACCTCCTCACTTTTATATACTTTTTTTGCAGCTACTTTTAGGCTTCTCAATGGAGTGTTACCAAAGGCGCAAAGGCTGGCTTTACTAAATGCACTCTGAGGTGTGTGTCTTTCGTAGGTGACTGAGCCTCGCCTAGCTAAAGCCTATTTCCCAAAGCCTGGGAGTGAGCTGTGCCCGAGGCGCACTTTTTAAAACTAAGTTTCATTAAGAAAGCGAAGAGCTTGAATGAAGTTGTTTCTGCTGTTATTTAGTTGAATGAGGTTCTCATTTTCACATACTCTATAGTCACACACTTTGGTATAGTATAATTCATAGTGGCCTAGTTTGTTTCATTTCACAAATCTCTTTGTCATATATACTTGCTTGCCCCCATCAACTAAGTATCTCTTTTCAAGGGGCACTACTGCACCATATATTCCTACATGTCAGAGATGCAAGATCGTATTTTTACACTCTCAGTGAATGCATTATGCAGCGATGAAATCACAATACTATTGTTTTAGTTTTAAAAATTGTGGGAGCATAGGTGAGAGGCGCTAGTGGGTTTTAAACAGATGAGACACGGCCACCTATGAAAGGCACAAGCATCATAGTGATTTTAGGGAAGCGCTTATACATTTTAAGGAAAATAGCTTAGATTTTAGTTATAGATTGAAGAATGATTGATTTTTTTTTCAAATTGAGATTTATCTTGGCTTTACATTTTCAATAATAAAATTATTAGGGACCTTTTCATTGATAATAAATACAACCAAAGGAAAATTTTTGAAAAAAAAATACAATAATCTGCCTCACGGCCTCACCTACCTTTTGCCCTACACTTAGCACCAAGGCTCCAAGGACCATTTGCACTTTGAAGCACCTTTCACCTTTTAAAATTAAGTTATTATAGGCTTCCCAAAGTTGGTTCTTGAAATACTCCCTATCTTTGGTAATTATATCTGCAAGAAAGCCTAGTTTTCGTTTAGAGGCTAATACAATCTCTATTGGCCTTCTCTAGGAGTCTAGGGCCTATACTTTGAGACTCCTTGCAGTTTCTTCCACATAGGCACATAGCTATCTTGTCAATTGGGTGGGTATGCAGAGGGCTTTGCAGATCTTGAGTTTCTTTCCTACTCAAGGTTGGCTTCCAATTAAGGTCTTCATGTGGTTTGGTTTTTTGTATTAATTTGTGCTCATGATCCTGAATCATTTTCTCACTAACACAGCTCTAATACAAAACCACCTCTAATGATTCCCCTATATATGGAATGAATTTCCTTTACAAAACCACCTCTAATAAAAACAAGGCTTCAACCTTTGCTGCATCAGTAAAGTACTTTGTTTTCTCAACATTGATAAAGCATGTCTTAACACATATTATAAAGTAATTCTCAGATTCTAAAGTCCTGTGAACATTTTCATTTCAGTTTGCACATAGAGGATGGGGTTCTCTTGAACCTTTACACTTCAAAAATCAAATCACTAGTCAAGAGAAGCTATCACAAATATCAAAGAATTATAGAAACTTTGTACAACTGTACTTACAGGACACAGAAGGAACAAATATTAATGTTTATGTAGAACGCTAAACGTTGACCCAAATGACTATATATCGCCCCAATTTTAGAATGAAAGGACGATATTGCCCTTGACTTAAAACAACACCACAACAATCCCGATTAACTAGACAATAGGCCCGGAAACCATGCCACCGAACCCCGACTAGTCGACCAGCACCACCACAGTCATGGTGGTCAAAAAATTAGGGGGATCATCTGGGTTAGACCCCCAACCGATGCCCCAATCATGGTCGGTGTTGGTCTTAGTAGTAGTTAGAGGTGGCAACAAAGACCCAACCCGAAACATACCCAAATTCACGTGATATAATTGACCAGAATTACTCTACCATTAATGTGTGTAATCTTGATTATTATGTCGTTTAAATCTATTTGGCGAAAAACGGCATCCAACCTGACCCAACACAAAAAGGCCTTGAACCTGAATTGACCCAACCAAATCAACCCCACCCAAACATGGTTTCCAGGACTGCAGCCCAGGTAATCGGGATTGTTGTGGACCGTTGTGTTGTTTTAAGTCAGAGGCAATCAGTGGCGGATTCCTTAGTTTTAAAGGGCGCGAAGCGCACCGAGGCACAAAGGGGCCCTGGAGCCTAGGCGCAAGGCGAAGGCGCGCGCCTTTTGGATACGAGGCGCACTTTAAGTACTATAAACTATAGAAATCGATTCTAGACCTCATTATATATTCAAAATAACATAAAAATATATATTATAAGTGCATAATAAACAAAAAGAGTAATAATATGTTACGAGAAAAATACTAAAAGCCGATAGCACATAATAAAGACTAAAATATAAGCATAAAAGGTAACAAGAAAAGCAAAAATAAAGTTTGAAGCTTGTTTAGTAGCCTAATAAACACTAATATTCCATGTCGTCATCATCATGTATAACAACTTTGTTTAATATAAACGTTTTGACCATACATAGAAATAAGTGTAAAGAAAAGATAGAAAAATGAGAAAGAAAAAAATAATCAGAAAATTTGTAAAGCAAATAGAGTAATGAAAATAAACAAAGCAGAGACAAAGAGACAATCTCCACGAAGAGAGAGAAAGAAATAAAAAAAAATAAAAAGATAAAGGAAGGAAAAAGAGAAAAAATAAAGAAAGCAAAAGGCAAGAAGAGAAGGCACGAAGAGAAAGCAGAGAAAGCACGAAGAGAAAGCAGAGTACTAAGACAAGCACAAAGAGAAAGCGGAGAAGATGATCGAAGCTCGAAGAGAAAGAGGGAGAAGAACAAAGAAAAAGCAAAGTACTCGAAAGTTTCGAGCAAAAGAAGGAGAAAAAAAAGAGGTAAGTGGAAGAGAAGAGGAACGAAGCTTACCTCAGTTGTCGGCGTCGGTTTCCGGTGAGATTGCATTTTTATTTCTAGTGATTTGTAGAGGTAAGTGAAAATCTAGGGTTTTTTTCTTCTTTAATGTTGCAGAGGAGAAGTTTATTCGAATAAAGAGAGAAGTAGAAGCTTTTTTAAACAAAAAATAAATAAAAATCATTTCAACGCGCCCTTCATCTATAAAGCGCAGGAGGCGCGTGCGAAGGCGCATGGGGCGCACGCCTTTCGGAGCTCGCTCCGCCCGACCTTTGTGATGCGATCAACTCCTCGCCTGACCTCGCCCTGCGCCTGGGCGCGCCTCAAGCGCGCCTTTTAATACTAAGGCGGATTCATGTACATGGGAGTAGCCTTAATTTTATTTTTATTTTTTGATATGATTTCTTATGTTTAAATACTAGTCAAAAATTGTTTTATCTAGTAAAAGCGAGTGTGACCATGGTCGACAATAAAAAGTGACCCCATATTTTTTTTTTAACTCTCTCATTTCTCCTTTAAATACGTGTAAATATTATATTTCTACTTATTTTTAATTCAAATAAGTTCTTAAAAGTTACAATGAGTGTTAGTAAATTTAGATGACTTGAGTTTACCAACATTAAGGTTTTGAACAATTCTAATAATCTCAAATACATTTTAACAAATTAATCCAAGCTTAATAAGTGTAACAAGTAAGGAAAAAAATCGCGGTCGCGGTCGCGTTCGCGGAAACGGCTTGTAATGGAGGAATGGAACGGATCGCGGCTTTCGCGGCGTGATTTTTTTTAAAAAAATCACATAAGTTCAATTTTAAGCTTGTTTATTCATCCTTTTAAGTAATTATATCATCTAATTCCCAAAAACAATGTTATGAATAATATTTATTTATTTAATCTTATTATTATTATTATTATTATTGTTATTATTGTTGTTGTTGTTGTTTTTTTTGGCAATAGTTATTGTTGTTATTGTGGCTAGAAAACAAAATGAGTGGACCCTCAAGAAAAGGGTAAAAAAGGAATTTAAAAAAGGGAAAAGAGTATATCACATGAACTTTCTCATACAAAAACAAAAAAGAAAAACAAAGAAAAGTAAAGAAAGATGACGATGAAAGCAAAGCAGAGAGAGTTTGCACTTACGCGAAATAAGAAGAAAGACGTGAGATCGTCGGCGGTGGCTACAACAAAGGCCACCGGACACATCCAACCAGCTTATCGACAAGCACTGTCATCAATGGCTTGTCGGCGACGATGTCATCTGGCTTAGTTTGCAAATTAGGGTTTTGTTCTGATTTAGGGTTTTTAATTTAGGGTTTCAATGGAAGTAAATTATTCAATTAATTTGGGGTTTTTGCTTGACTAAACATTTTCAAGCTAAGGTAAGTTGTTATTCGACGAAATTTCTATTATTTGTTTACTTTGATACTCAAATTTATGTTTTTTCTTCATTTTCTTCTTTTACCTGCAACAACACGGACGTTCCACCGTGTTAGAACGGCGTTCCGCCGTTACGGAACGGCCGTCGCGGCGAGTTTGGTATGATTTTCAACTCACCGTTCTATAACGGGGTTTCTCGGAACGGTGGGTCTGAAACCCGTTATAGAACGGCCGTTCCGTTACAGAACGGCCGAGTTTTGTTTCCATGGTAACAAGTTGAATTGAAAGAACTCTTAAAGTTGACTATGTCATATGTATTAGTGTATTACCATAGGGTAAAACTAGTAGATTAATATATTAGAAAGAGCCATAACAAAAAAAAATGCACTTATGGCCTGTTTACTTCAGCTTAAATTCAGTTAAGTTCATTTCTCAATTTCCTTCTCTTATAAAATATTACTTTATTCAGTTCAGTTCTAGGATAATTCAGTTCAGTTCCAGGATAATTCAGTTCAGTTCCAAGACAATTCAGTTCCGTTCCAAGATAATTCAGTTCCGTTCCAGGATAATTTAGTTCCGTTCCAAGATAATTCAGTTCAGTTGAAGTAAACAGACCTTAATAACAAAAATTAATTAATTTTACCTTTAAAAAACCTTGAAAATTTGTTGGGGCCACGGGCAACACTCGCTCCCTGAGTGGCGAGTATACTGCTCTTCCCTTATACTCCCTTCGTATCACTTTGAGTGCAACAATTGTGTTAACACACTTTCCAAAAGACTAATGATAAAATAAGAGAGAAAAAAAATGAGGTGTAAAGTGATTCGGGGGTAAAAAAACTAGATCGCATGATGCTCTTTAAGTTTGTAAGCTAGGGTATTTTGTCATTTCATATCTAAATAATTTACCAAATTAAAAAAGACATAAATTATTACAACTAGGTTTTTGGCCCGTGCATAATGCACAGGCTTTGTATTTATTAGGTTCATAGTTCTATGTCTTAGTTTTTATAATTCTAATGTTTTTATAAGATTGAAACTAATTAAGACTTGATAATAATTCATCAAAAAAAAAAATATATCAAATATTTATTATTTTTAAGATTATAACATACATTTTCCTTGGGGGAAAAAAAACATATGCGAGTACATATTTTGAAGAATATTCATTTGCATAATTATAAAAAAATGGAAAATAATTTTGCAAATATAGAGTGTGAGCATATTTAGAAGAATTCAAAATGGAATAAAATAAAATTTAAAATGAATAACTTAAAAAGAAAGTGATGTAAGAAAACAAATCTCATAATTTGAAAGTAATTGAAAAGTTTTATTAAATGTAAATAAATTATTAATATTAATTGTAATTTTTATTTCAAAAAAAAGGAAAAAGAAAATGAAATATTTTTTTAGGATGACACATGGCATAATTTTAAAGATGAGATATCCTATGTGTCAAAATTATATTTTAGAGTGTGTTTTAATAGATTAGGTATAGATATAGATTATTGTTTTACACCTTTATTTGAAAATATTACACATAAAGTAATACGAAGGGAGTATTTAATACTTTAAGTCTTTAATAATATACTTTCTCCGTTTAAAAAAAAGGCAACAATTTTTAAATTTGGATGTTTCATTCTTTCCTTTTATGGTAAGTTTTTTGTGGTACTTTACTATTTTACCCTTACTAAAACCTTAAACTTTTCCTAATTATCCAACTCCAAATTTTGACTAGGAGTTCGTGCCATCTAAATTGTTGCGTTTTTTTTTAAATAAAGTAAATAGATTTTAGAAGTGACACCGTTACATATTATTTCTGGACCGTAGAGGCAATGTCGTCCTTCCGTTCAAAAAAATTGGGGTTACATCAAGTAATTCCCATGTTTGTCTACGTCTTTAAAGATCATACACTCCTTCAATTTCACATCACACAATTGCTGTTTCTCCATATATCATTCAGTCCAATTCACAAAATTAAGAATTACAAATAATAAAAAGACTCAGCATAGGAAAGCTAGGTACAGAATCAAAATCAATCAAAATGGGGGAAAAACATTAAAAAAAAGAAACTGAAAAGTAAAAGGAAGAATAACTAACTTGTGAGCACTGTACTGATACTCCAAATTGATGAGATTTTGCGAGGAAGAAGAAGAAATTGGAGCATCGGGAACAACACCAAAACTCCTACTTCCACCATTTTTGGTGATTGTTCTCACTGCATGCTGCAAAACACTCTTCCTCGCCATTGAAGACATTAGATTATTTGAATTGCTGATGTAATTGATAATCTTACTATTTACTGTATGACGGGAAATGTTACAAAAACATTTTGCTATTGCTTTCCTTATAAATTTGATGGAGAAAACAAAAAGGGGGAAAATTTTATTTTTGCTTGTAAATTTGATTGGTTTATTTAAGAGGTTTTCTGGCGCACGAAAACTTATACTTCCTCCGTATTTTTATTTTTTATCTTTTTGTTTTCCGAGGGGAGATCTATCAATAATCACCCTAATAATAATAATAATAATCACCTTTCTGGAGGGAAATGTCTAGTAACTCAAATTGACATGTTTATGAAATATTTTAAATGACATAATCGACTTAATCGTAAATGTGTCTAACTTTTTCGTGGTATTATCGTAATTAAGCGTTGATTTATTTATCATAATGTCATCTAAAGGTTAGATGTATTTACGATTTTACGATAATGTCATTTGAGGTGTTTATAAACATCTCAATTTGAGGTATTGGGCATCCCTCCCCTTTTGAAAGTGAGGTATACTTAAGTGTTAAAGTTTTTCCTGATCCTTGGATCGATTCTTATCTCTATCTTTATGTCTCTCTTAGCTACAAAACAAAATATGTGTAGGGTCCAGTGCCCTACAGATGCTATATATTATGTTGTACGTAGGGGTATTTATGATGCGAATTAAGTTTGAGTATAGGGTAAGGGATGTCTAATACCTCAACTTGAGGTGTTTAAAACACATCTCAAGTGGCATTTTCATAAATAAGTTCAACTTTTAAGTAGCATTTTCGTAAATAAGTCCTGAGGTATTAGGCATTTATCCATAGAGGGTTTTGGTGGGTCATTTTTCCCTAAATGATCAAATTTGAAGTTGGAATTTGCAAAAAACGACCAGATTGGCCAGCAAAGGCAAAGTCAACGTCGAAATCGTGAATAAAGTAGTAGTCAACCAAAAATTTACTAAGTAAGGTAGTTTTGGACAAACTTTTATAAATAAGGTAGTTTTTTACAAAAGTGATGTAACAAAGGTAATTTTGGACAAAAAACCCTACTAAAAATTGCCACAGAATCTTATTTGTTACGGGGTACAACCGTACAACTTACCAACAAGCAACCATGAATCCATGATGATGGTGAGGGGCTGTCGGGCTGAGGGCCATGTGAGTGGTTACAAGATCGATGTGCATTTCGATGCAAATCTCAACACTAGGATGCAACAAACACCGTCCATTATTATTGGCTTAAGCAAATTTATCCATAAGATCTTGGGCTTGTCCCAATAACAGAGTAACGAATTTGGCTTACGATTAACAAATTATTAGCTAGATTCGGGTGTATGTTGTTTTATTGTCCTTTTTGGGCCCTAAGCCCGTAAAAATTTACTTTGGTGTAGAACCGAAGTATTACCCAAAAGGCCTCAATGTTTCCATTTTTATATAGAGAAGTTCTCATCAACTTCCGATGTGGGATTACATTTATATGTACCCTCTTATAAACATTAAATACTTAATTATTTACACACAATGTTCATTTACGTATTATAGATGTTCCTTACTAGGAGTAGTTTTTAGTGTATATTTTTTTACTTTAAAACAATACATATTCTTTTATCAACACTAGCGCGGTGCGGTTTGGACGTCAAACCGCACCAAACCGCAAAATTACGATTTGCCATTTTTTGAAACCGCACCGCACCGCAATTTATATCAAACTGCACCAAACCGCACCGCAAAATACGGTTTAGTGCGGTGCGATTTGCGGTTTAACCCACTTTTAAAATTTTTTATTTTATAATTAGTAATTGATAAGGACAAAAAATCCTAGATTTAATTTTTGTAAGAGCCTTAAAGAGTTAGAGAAGCCTTAGAGAGTTCCGGGCTTAAACGACTAGATAAGGCCCAAGACAAACAAAAGGCATAACTTTAGTAAAGTAGTAGGGCAAATAAAAAAAAAATATTTTATAGCAATTAAAAAAATGACGGTTTACGGTTTGGTGCGGTTTCAAAATTTCCGAAACCGCATCGCACCGCAAAATTGCGATTTAGAAAAATTGCAAACCAAACCGCACTTTTCAAACCGCAAACCAAACCGCACAATTGCGGTTTGGTGCAGTTCAGACCGCACTATACTCGGCCGTAATCAACACTAATTAAATTCTTGCATGCTATGTTACGCAACCTGGAATCATATTATACTTCAATATTCAATTTTAACAAATAAATATGAAAACATCAATTTTCGCTCCTAAATGTTAAAACCTGGTTGTTAAACATAGTTGATCATCTTTGTTGCATGGTCACTCAAATTGCATCCTTTTCTTCTGAAAGCTCAACCTTCTTACAGGATGTTGGTGCTACAGTTTTTTGTACTTGGTGGTGGCTAATGAAATAAATTAAACGCTCTTGCAATAGTGGCAGCCTGATTATTTATCAGGTGCCCCAACATGAAAAAACACTGATTGCCCTTGCCGCCTTCACTATTAACTTGTCATTTGTCATCATCGTTTGTTTCCTCGACCTCTTCAACATGATTTTTTTTTCCTTTGGGTTAGAGAGAGAGAGTAAAATGAAATAGAAAATGGCAAAACGGTCAAAATGTGGGCATTAATAAGTAAAACTTGTGCGATGTGCCGATGTTTAACAATACCCTTATTTATCTAAACTAATTAATCAAAGTCCATTAATGATACTACGTCATGCAGTTGTTTGAAAGACACGCTTCTATCAACAGGGAGGTGGGATAAGTGTGTTGCTGTAGGAATTGGAGATGTAGAAATGTGGAGATTTTCGTTTCTCTTGTTTCTAAGGGAATTGTTTAAGTCTAATAATATGTTTGGATAGAGGGAAGTGAAAGAAAATAGAGGAAACAGAAAAGAAGCTAAGGGATCTATGCTTTCTTGTTTGTATATCACATGAAGGGAGAGAAGGGGACGAAAATGAGAGGATCGATTTTGGGTGCGTTCTCTTCAATTTATTAGACCTGAACTTATCAGACCTGATTTAACTTATTAGACATGAATTAACTTATTAGACTTTATTAGAACTTATAATTGGAATGTATTATATATAATTGAATAAAATAAATTAATAATAATGATGATGATGATGATGATGATGATGATAATATTCATTTCTATGAAGACCACTTGGACCATGGAGAAATGGCAGAAGCATATACATAGGAGATAATTCGACTCCATGGCGTGCCGAAGGATATTGTATTTTCAGGAATAGTGGCAACCTTGAGATTCCTATCGCGATTTTGTAAGTCTCTTCAGGAAGCTTTCGGCACCAAGCTAAACTTGAGCACAACATTTCATGCGGCAATAGATGGTGTAACAACCCTGAATTTTCCGATATGAAAATAATACTTATCACCTGAAACAACAACTCAGAAAATCTCAAGGTTGTTATGCCGCGATAACTAATTATAGTCACCGCAAGGCTAGTGGTTCTACCTGAAAACTAATAATTAAAAGATTAATTAACTAACTATTACAGTCCAACATAATAAACTTAAAATAGTTATTACAACCCATAGATAAATTCTAAGTATAATTAAATGACAGCGGAAGCCTTAATAAAGTCTAAAATCCAAAAGGAATGATCGCACTCTTTAATCCGACAAGTCGGACACCATCAAGCCCCTGCACATCGATCATTGTAATATCAGCCAAAGGCTGAGCAAGACTTCCTACTATAAATAAACAAAACTAACCAATGTGCGGGCAAGACATATAGGAATATCTTGCAAATCCATTTCAATGCTGTACAGGGTTAAATAGACAATATAAATAAACTTTAGATCAAACTAGAATTTACTTTCGAACATACTTGTATCAAACTTTCTTTCCTTCTAAAACTTTATATGATCAATACAATAATAATAATTTCGAAACCTTGTGAGTAGGAAGCAACATTACTGAAAAGGTCTAGTGAGCTAGCCAGGCTCACCAGAAAAGAACACCAAAGCCCCTAGTATGCATACCCCTTACATGAGACGTTGTTAACTCAAGAAGGAAGACAATTGACAAGAGTATTGATCAACATACCCCGGACTACTAAATATAATGGTTGAGACGAATGTTAGCTCAACATGCTTCCAACTCGGAGAATGCCGCTTACCGGCAAACCCTAAACTTTAGAAATATGAAAACTCTTAAAAATTGAAAAACTTGCTCATGCTCAAAATAAATCTCAAACTAAATAATATAGAGGAACTTCCTCTTGATAAAATAAATCTCAAACTAAATACTATAGAGGAACTTCCTCTTGATAAAATAAATCTCAAACTAATCTTATTGAGGAACTTCCTCCGAATAATATAAATCTTCAAATTTTCATAAATTCTTTCAAAATAAAACTTTAATAATAATATTTTCAATTCAAATAATCAAGCTTTATAAAAGGGTTTCACAATGTATGTTCTCAAAACAAATCCAACAGTATCAATCAAATACATATAAAATAACTGTACAGGTTTAGTAAGAAATCTTACCTTATCCGCAATAACAATCAACAAACCTCAAAACACTAGTCAAAAAGGTTCTTCTACAAACCCGGAATTTACAATATATTAACATATGTAGTATAAGTCGCTTATCGCATACCTAGAATTGACTCAACTTAATCCAAGGCGATACTACATATACCATGATTCTATCACTATTGCATCTATATGCTAAATTAGTAATACCACACACAAGACTATCAAAGCAACATACAAGACACGCATACAACCATTACACGCATACAAGACCACCATAACAGCAAGAACTTGCAGCAAGCATAACTTCTAGCATACAACTCCGATTCATGCGATTCTTGAGCCTAAATTCATTATTTTTTCGAGATCTACAACTTCTGTGAAGGAATTAAGTTCTAAAAACTAACACAGAACTATGTAAAACGATCCAAACAGAACAACATTAAAGACAACATCACAGCAGCAACCAGAAACTTGCAGAAGGCATAACTCTCTCTATATAAATCCGAATCAGGAAATTCTTGAGCCTAAGTTCATTATCTTTTCGAGATCTACAACTTTCATGAAGTAACCAAGACCTAAAACTGAACTTATCAACGAAAAAAGAGAGCCTAAACAGAACAACGACAAAAATAACAATTGTAGTAGTATAACAAAATAGCATAACAAATATTATATTGTAGTGACATGCCACAAAAAACAAGACCACTACAACAGCAACAACATCGAACACAGCAACAATAACATACATAATTTTCCCCCAAATTAATTAACTCAAGAATCCTAACTTGACAAACCCTAAGAATGAAT
The DNA here is from genome assembly GCA_951394345.1 of Salicornia ramosissima. Taxonomy (NCBI): domain Eukaryota; kingdom Viridiplantae; phylum Streptophyta; class Magnoliopsida; order Caryophyllales; family Amaranthaceae; genus Salicornia; species Salicornia ramosissima. The sequence goes on along the minus strand of OX596240.1, from coordinate 3,296,911 downwards.
AAATCTGAAATTAAAACTTAAGATCAACACTTACTTTGATGGGAGTTTAAAATACTTATGAAATCATCTGAAATCACCCCTTTTGATCCGAAATTCAACCCCAAAACTATGAGTTCAAGAACTCAATGTTCTTATCTCAAATCACCCATAAAATTAGGAGAAGATGAAGTAGATGAATTGAGATTTATGAGTGTTTAAGGTTGAAGGAGTAATTAAAGAAGAGAAATAAAAAAAAATAAAAAAAATTAAAAGAAAGGAGATGAGGAAGAAGACGGCAGAGAAGATGAGGGCCAAATTGTTTCAAAATGAAACTCTAAACCTACTGTACTTCACTCCCCCTTTTTATTTATTTTTTTTTTAAAAAAAATTTATTTTATATATATATCCTTTTATTTTACTTATTTAATTTCCTTACCACTTAGGGACCTAATTAGAGAGCTAAGAACTATTGATCACTCCTAAAGTTAAAATGAGAAATAATATTTTTAATAAAAGGAGATATAAAATTACTTTCGTAAAATTATTTAATGTAATAATTACTAGATAAATGATATAAAAATACGGGGTGTTACAGATGGCCAGACAGAGCGGACTATCCAGACTCTCGAAGATATGCTTAGAGCCTGTGCGTTGGAGTTTCAACAGTCTTGGATCAAATCACTCAGTCTGGTAGAATTCTCCTACAACAACAGTTACCATTCCAGTATTCAGATGGCACCCTATGAGGCTTTGTATGGGCGCAAGTTTCGCAGTCCTACCTGCTGGAGCGACATCAGCGATGCCTTGGTCATTGGGCCAGACCATATTAAAGACACAATACATGGAACAGATCAAGATAATTCGAGCAAAGTTACAAGCAGCACAACGCAGACAGAAGACCTATGCGGATCGACGGTGGAAGGCGTTGGAATTCCAGGAGGGTGATAAGGTGTTGTTGAAGGTGTCCCCAATGAAGGGAGTAACTCGTTTTGGGCAAAAGGGAAAGCTTAGACCTAAGTACGTAGGCCCATACGAGATATTGGAAAGAGTGGGTGAAGTGGCTTATCGGCTTGCCTTACCACCAGTGTTATCGAAGGTGCATGATGTGTTTCACATCTCGCAATTACGGAAGTATGTAAGCGATCCATCACATATTATTCCAGTGGAGTCAACTGCAATTGCATCCAACCTGTCCTTCGATGAGGTATCGGTGCAGATTCTGGATCATCAGGAGCGGATTTTAAGGCGGAAGGTGGTACCGCTAGTCAAAAAGCTATGGAGGAGTCAGCAATATGAAGAAGCTACTTGGGAAACCGAGTCCTCCATGCGTGAGAAGTACCCCGAACTGTTCAGTCAGGGTATGAGTCGTTTCTTTTCTTACCTTTCGTTCTTGTATTTTTATTTGCCTTTATGCGTGTGCTTCCTTTTGAAAAATTTCGAGGACGAAATTTTCTTAAGGAGGGGTGACTGCAATACCCAAAATTTTGGGCTATTTTAAAATTTTATTTAATTAATTAATTATTTAAATAATTAGATAGTAAGCCTAATTATTGACCAAGGCCCAAACCAAGGCCCAATGCCCCCTCATATATACACGCCCAACTCACGCCTCCCCCCCCCCCTCCCTTGATATTTTCTTTTAATTAATTTATTCTATTTTCAACCAAAATTAGTAATCTACATCTATAATTGACTTAACCCAAAAATCCTAGCTTTTATCCTCCTAATCTCCCTACTAAAATCTAGGAAACCAAAACCCCCTCTGTTCTTTAATCTACACGGCCAACCAAACCCCTAAACAAAAAAACTCTATAATTCCTTTTCTCTCAAAACTTTGATCAATCACAAAAGAAAAAGATTGCTAAACACTTCTAAAGTTTTTCATTGATCAACTCAAAGATTGAAGCCAATAGCCAAGAAAAATTCAAGAAGGGCTCGTGCAATCCACTCGGCCAAAAAGAACACTTTTCGAACCCTTTTTGATCTTCAAAGCAAGGTAATTAGTTGCTTTACTTAATCTGTACAATAGATTAGGTTTATAATATTTAGAACATGTTTAGAACTGTTTAGATTTACTTAGAATTAATTCTGAATTGGTGGAAAACAATTGTTGTTAGTAATTATTGATGGTCGAATGATTCAACTACTATTTGATGATATTATTTTATGTTCTAACTCAAATTCATGCATAATCTATGATTCTTGCCATATGAACTTGAAAAATAAATTGTAGTATTATTTAGATTGGAATTGTCGAGTGAGGACCGTGCAATAATCATTTTTTTTCGAGTGAGTTATGCATTCAAGAATTAATCTTTTGGTTATAATCTTGCTAAAATAATTGTTCTTTAATAATTTTCTTGATTTATCACTATATTTAATTAAGTTCTTGAAAAGCAATATATGAATCTTGAAATTATGATGAATGTCGAGTATGATTAGCCTTGAATAGTGTTCCCATTCGAAAATCTTGCTTGATAATTTAAAGTATGAACTCTAGTCTAATATTATGGATTTAATCTAGATGTTTTAAAATTAAAAGAAAGAATTGAATCTTGTTATTTATTTTCTTGAAAAATCGTGGGGCACTAAGTATTAATAGGCTAGAATTTATTGTTTTAGTAGATAAAAAGATTGAATTTTGAACATATTCTTGAAAGTATTCTTAATTAATTTAATTAAGGCTCGTAGTTTAAGTGATTAGATGTAACACCCTGAAAATTCCCTACTTGAAAACTCTAAACATTATTTAAAATTATGAAATAAAATATATTTGAAAGGAAATTTCCAAAGCATTACCGCCACGTGTGAAAACGTTTCGGCTTATTCAGAATTTTGCAGCGGGAAAACTTTAACAATTATTTAAACCAAATAAATTAAATGAAATATATTTTAAAACAAGCTCAAATACAATAATCATAAACTCTCTCTTCACACCAATCCCAAGACCATGCGTTTGCTGAAATCTTGAACTTACATCATCAAGTTAACCTGTGCAGTTCTGCTCCCTAATAATACAAGTGTATAAATTGGTTCATCACATGGTCATTAACGCGAGGGCCATGACCAAAGAAAACACATACAAAAGCACGTAATCAACAAAAGCTGAGTACATATATACAACAAGATATGCACATATAATGTAACAAGATTAAGTGCTGCAAATGATAACCTGCTAAATACTCGACATGATCAATTCCCATACATTCCTAGACTCTATCAGTTTATAAGGAGATTTGGATTCAACATCGAACGGGTTTCTAAAGATAAGTAACTATGCCCTCTAGGGCCCCACTCGGTTGCAAGTTGAGTGGTAAAACTGTGCCACTTTAAAGTGACGGGATCCCAGGCCAAAATAAATAAAACTAAACAAGGATGTAAAACGTCTTGTACTCCTTGGTAGAAGCTATTTAGCTCCCCATATGTTCATACTCAAGGTGTATACGTTCCAAGAGTTTTTGTGTGAATCCTCTTTCGCTTTACGTGATTTATCATGTTTAATTAGTAACTGTGAAGACTCACCCCATACCAGACACCAGACACCACACAATCCTGATGAATCAAACAACACACTTTCCGTTTTAAGATACCCTATAACTAGGTGATCACTTAACCAATTTTTGATTATCTGAGCTTGCCTATGCCCAATCCAATAATGTGGTTGGGTTAAACTTTTAATCCTAAATCATGACATCTCATTATATACATAAATCACCCTAAGCATGCTGCTATATCGGGTATAAGTTATGCGTACACACGTACCTGATATAATACATTCGACTAGCCACAATTAACGGAATTCTCCACATTCAAAGTGTCCTACAATAAAACATTGGGACTAATTAATATCCCTTCAACACTACAACTAACCTAAATACATATTACAATATTTCGGCCTCTAAATAAATTTCAAAAATTATTCTATGCAACCCATACTTAGGTCCTAGTATTCAAAACAAAATAATAATTCAATTAACAAGGTTTAATTAGGGTTTAAACATACTTTATAAAATCTGGAATTTAAATCAAAATCTTGAGTTCAAAACATGATTAAACAACAACATTATATCAGAAATTAATTAAGTATAACAATTGATTAACTTTAAATTAAGAATTAAAAATATAAATAAACACATGTTTTTTTTTAAAAGAGACTCACGCACACAGTAACAGGAAGGAAGTACACCAGCGATCGGAAGCGGCGGCGACCCGGCAGCAGACCTCCGGCGAGGTATCAGGGCTCCAGAGAGTGGGTGGCAGCAGACAGGGGCCTCCGGTGGTGCTGCGGTACGGTGGTGGTTGTACGTGCGAGGGATAAAGTTTATATATATATGTATATGTATAATCATGACAACAACTTCAGTGGCAGCGGCCGGAGCGGGGCGGCGACGACCGGAAGGCCGACGATCAGAAGGGTGGCTGCAGTGGTGGTGGACTGGTGGTCCTTGGGGAGAAAAGAGTTTTTTTTTTATTATTATTTTTTTAACGTGAGAGGAGAAGAGAGAGGAGAACCACGGTAGGTGTAGCGGCAAGGCGCCGGAGGTAAATCACGGCGGAGGAGGTGCGGCCGGAGCTGGACGCTGGTAGCGGTGGTGTGTGTGTGGTGGCTACGGTGCAGCGTTGCTGCTGTTGTTGTTGGTTGTTATCGTGAAAGAGGAGACTGGGAGGAGAGAGAGTTTTGTTGTGTGCTGATTTAGTGTTTTGACCTATTTTGTTTTAGGTTACAGGTATATATATATACAGCTTGGGTCCAATTTGGATTTACTGTTGGGTTGGGCTTGCGACAATACGAATAAATACTTTTACTTTTTCAAATTGGAATATTTTATTATATAAGCTACGTCCCAAAACATATACTTAAAACTTTAATATTATTTCAAATATGATTTTATAAAATCTCTTTATAAATATATTATACAAATTATTTAAATACTCAAATAATAATATTTTCGTAAATATTTACTTTAAACCATTTTATTACTTTTAATTCGTAAAGCATCTAAAAATATTCTTTTAGGCTTACAAAATATGTGTATAGGTTATAAAATACGTATAAAAATACATGTATAAATATACAAAAATACAGGTATTACATTAGATGATTTAATTACTGAATTGCTAAATACCGCCTAAAATTACTGTATACCGCCTGTATTTATACAAATACTTCCTATACTACCCCTCCCCATTTACCTAACCTAACTACACTTACCCCTCCCCATTTAGTCATTTACCCAAGTGGTGGAGCTTGGTGTCGGGTAGGAGCTGCTGGTGGTGAAGCTTGACGTGGAATAGAAGTTGCTGGTGGTGGATCTGAGAAAAAATGGAGAGAGAGAAAGAAGTTTTTTTTTCCTGAAAGATGCGTGAAATGGAGATTGAAGAAGAGAGAGGGGTGAAAGATATTAATTGGGGTAAGGATAAAATAGGGAATATTTGTCAAAATACAGGCGGTATACGGTAATTTAAGGGCGGTAAATAGTAATACCCTTTAATTAACCAAGTCTTGAAAAATGATTATGGTGACATATTTCTGAAGAAGGCCGTGTATAATGGTGAGTTATGGGTAAGGTTTGATTGTTAATTTCTTGAGTAACGAATATTTGCTATTATTGAATTATGATAATTACTTGAATAATTGTATGAACTTGTTGAATTGAAGTGTTATTGATGCATGATGAATTTTCGAATAGAAGCTTGCCATTGCCGTGTGATTCGTGTATGTACTAGTCTAGGGTTTCGAGTCAGTTAAAGTTGGACTAGAGTTGACTAGAGGTAAAGTCTTGTTAAAAGAGTCAAAGTTGTGAACTGGTAAATTAATGAAAGATAATAATCTATGAAGTGACCGCCCATCTAGTGACCTAAGGTGTCACGAACATGGGTATAGTCGAAGCCATTGTCCCGCTGCGGAATGACAACAGTTCTGGATCCCGGTGCTCGGGAAGTAGATCCTTTGTGGTTGACCCGGTATGAGACAAGGAAAGTTGGGGAAGTTGATCCTTTGTGGTTGACCCCTACGCGCGAACATATGACTGTGTCACGGATTAGAACCCTAATGAACTGGAACTTGAAAGTTAATAATGGAAGTCTAGAGTCTAAAGTCAGTACTAGCTTGCATGGAAGGTCTGGTCATAGTTGGTCTAGTGTATTTTGTTTTCCGCTGCGTATCTTGTGATTTGAATATATTGTTATGAAAATGTTGATCTTGTTGACTTGTGTGGATTTTCTTTTGACTTGTTATGTTTATTGTATTTCTAATTAATTGCGTTCTACTATTAAGTAGAACAATCTAATTACTCCTCACTGACTGTGGACCCCAAAATTCCCTTTTCAGGTACTGATGACGAGTAATTGGGTGTTGCAAGGGCTGAGATTGTGAGCAATCAAGTTTAGTAATATAGCTACCTATTAGTTATTCTAACCTTTGTAATAGTGTTTTTAATGGACTTTCGTAGTTTTTATAATATTAAAGGACATTGGTATTTTTAATTATTTTGGATTACTTTATAATTTATTAATTAAATTGAATAAGTCTAGAGCTTTCGTTGTTATTATTTAGTTTTGACTTGAGAATTTCTAGCTAATTTTGAATCGTATTGTTGTTTTCTACGAAAACAATGTTGATCAAATACGGGTCGTTACAGCCCAGCCCGAGAGGAACTTAAGGTAATTATTAATTTAATTAATGTTATTTAATGAATAATTAAAAAAATAACCTAGACCTGATTGAAACTTACTAGATCTAATTGTAACTTATTAGACCTGATTGAAACTTATTAGACCTGATTGGAACTTATTAGAACTGATTGGAACTTATTAGACCTGATTAGAACTTATTGGACCTTATTGCAACTTATTAGACCTTATTGGAACTTATTAGACCTGATATAACTTATTGGAACTAATCTGGACTTATTAAACCTGAAACTTATTTTTTTAAGGTGAAGAGAACACACCCTTTCTCTCCCTATTTAATGAACGAGTTTATCTTATAAAACTTCAAGAAATATATAATATATAGTTTTGAATTGTGATATTTTTTTATTTTTTTTTGCTTTAAGGTGTAGTACGTAGGGAAAAATAAAAATAAAATGAAATAACATTAATTTTACTCCCTCCATTTTTTAATGGTGTTTGTAATGATAATTTAATGAACGGCTTTTTTAATGGTGTTTGTAATGATATAACATTAATTTTACTCCCTTGTTTTTTTTATATGTAACACATAACTTTTCACACTTGCCGAGACATAACTTGGACCCATAATATTTCTAAATTTATAAGTATAAAAATTATAAAATTTATATATTTAAAAAGTGTATTCCGAAATAAATCCAACAAGATTCACATAACTATGTTTTTTCTTTATGCATACATAACAATTAACAATCAAAGTGAATTGGATAAATAATGCCAAAATCAGAATATTAAATTTAAACATATTTTATGAATTAATAAAGAGAAGGTATTGTGTCAGACCGATCTGACAGTAACGTTTCTGTCAGATCAGTCCACTGGACCTGTACACATATGTGTTTAACTTGGACACATGTTGTTAAACTTGGACATGTATTGGTAGACCTGGACACATTTGTAAACCCGGAAACAGAAGTTGACACATTTGAAACCTGAACACAATTTGCAAACCTGATGAAAAGTTGTTAAACCTGGACAAATGTGGACAAACCTGGACAAATATGGACAAACCTGGACAAATTTAGACAAACATGGACAAATCTGGACACAAACATGGACTAATGTTGACAAATCTGGATAGATGTGGACAAACCTGGACAAATTTAGACAAACATGGACAAATCTGGATAAATCTGGATACACCTGGTCAAACCTAGACTAATGTTGACAAACCTGGACAAATGTGGACAAACCTGGACAAATATGGACAAACCTGGACAAATCTAGACAAACATGAACAAATCTGGATAAATGTGGACAAACCTGGATACATATTGTTAACCCTGGATACCTATTTGTAAACCTAAACATCTATTTGTAAACCTGGACACATATTGTTTAAACATGGATACATATTGTAAAACCTGGACACATTTTGTAACTAACTTGGACAAAATATAACCTGGATACGTTTTTTTTTTTTTGCATTTTGAGGCCTTTAGAGGCCTCGTTTGGCGATTTCCGGTGGCCAAATCCCCTTTGAGCATTTGCGGCTGCGTTCGTCTCCAAAAATTAATCAATTTCGACATATCATATGTCCCAATCCGACACCCGAACGCAAAGTTATAGCCTCCCAAAATTTTTCACTATTATAATTGGATATATGGGTCAGCCGTCTGACCAAATTGTTTCGTCAGACCGTCTGACCCCAATACTTTCACATTAATAAATCTCCAAAGGAAGTATTAGGGAACAAGCTATCATATAAAAATTAAATTGGAGATGCTAGATTGGGAAAAGCACTCATCAATCAATAATTATGATTACAATGTGGGATATAGGAATCAACAAAGCCGAATATCCTATAGCATAATTTCAAACCCAGCCATGCAAGCCCTTTTCTCCCTTAATATAATCAAAAAATTGTACTATACATATCAATCATCCATCCGTTGACTTTTGACCTCCTCAACAAAATCAAATTGGTATGTTCAACAAACATATCAAATAACATTTTTGTAATTTTGTTGAGAATATATTACCTAAACACCCCTTATTTGGTTGGTGCTTGGATCTCTGCCCCTAAAATTTGTCAAAATCACCTTAAAATGCCATTTGATATGTTTACTATACATATCAAATTGATTTACGTGATATCCCCCATCTTTAAATGAATATATCTTTAAATACGTGTGACAAAAAAATTATAAAAATTACCTATTAACAATATTGAGCTGAATCACACAAAATTTCATTTGTCATTTGATTATATTTTTTCTTATATATATAAAATTATAGAGAATCAAAGTTACTGATTAAACAGTAGCAAAAGTCAATATAGAACCTTACCTAAGGTAGGGGGACTATCAGCTAAAATGAGCTCAACGAAAAAATTATCATCACATAATACTCCAAATTAGCTGTCGTTAAACAAAGATTAAACCAGTGTGGGACCCACTTGCTAACTGAATTCGTCAACCCCCTCCAAAAAGTCCACTTCTTCCTCCACTACAAAAACTCTCCTCACTTTCCTTTTGTTTAACAACAAATTCATTGGAAAAAACCACAAAAAAGAGCAAACCCTAAGTAATTGTGTTAGTAAAAAGATTAGTTTGGATTTTTGTCTAATTTGAAATTGGTGGTGAAGTTTGGTTAATTCGATAATGGAGTTGCAGGATTTGGGAACTGTGGTTTGTGGGAAGTGGATCAAAAGGCCAGAAAAGGTTAATTTTGTTGTTCTGGCAAAATCTTACAAATCGTCATCTGCTAAATCCAAACTCGAAATTTTCTCTTACGATTCCATGACTACTTCTCTTTCGTCTTCTCCACTGGTATATCATCCTTTTTAAAAAAAATTGTGTTTTATTGTTCATTTGCCTGTAAACGTTTCTTGTAAACAATTTGGGAATGTTGTTTTCAGACTGAAGTTGAGATTGAAGACGGAGAGCCTGTGAGCATTGCGGTGCATCCAAATAGCGAGCAGATTATATGTGCTACCAGCTCTGGTGATTGCAAGTATAGTCTATATCTTTGTCTCTTTTTTTTTTGGGTTCTTTTGAAGGAATTTATTATCCAAAGTATGTTTGAAAAATCGACTGAAATGCACATATAGGAAAAAACTATTTTGGGGGCAATGCCCTGGGTTAATTTTGTTATTATTCTAATTTTTTTTTGTCTAATGTGAATTGATATAAAGGAAACAAAATATACACCTTTTAGCTCGACTAATTTACAAGCCTTTAATTATTAATAATAATAATAATTTTGAATGACTCTTCAATGATGTGTTAATTAATAATAATTTTGAATGACTCTTCAATGATTTGGAATTAAAAGTAAACAAAATATTTTTTTTTTTGTTAATTAGTAGATTTGATTGAAATGTACACCTTTTAGCTCGACTAATTTACAAGCCTTTATCATATCTACTTCTACTATCTACTATATCTACTATAAGTATTTAAAAGCAAAGACTTAAGCAAAAAGGCTTAGAATCATCCACCCCATCTATTCATTCTCTTTTTTAACTTGATACATGGCGTATACTTTGTGTAATTTCCTTCATAGGCCACCTAAGCATCCCTATGTTTTCTCACTATTACACTTTATCTTTTCAAATAACTATTGAATTATCCAATGCCAATTAATTATGATCTTTAAGATACTGAGTCATTAAAAAAATTGATATTACAAATTAAATCTATTATCCTAATCTCCATAAATTTGCACCCATAAAGATTTTTTATTATACAACAAAAATGAAGAGTTATAATCACGTAATTATATAATAATGTGGAGTATATTATTTTATATGTAGCCGTCATAAATTGCCAAATGTATCTATCTATCTATACTACTGCTACATGCATTTCTTAATGTTGTTCCCATTTAGAATCTTTTGTGAAGATTAATACATTATTAAGTGAAGTATAATATTTACCTCTTAATAACCTTTAGGTTGGATGAGACAGAATATGAATAACATTAATAGGTGAGAGAAAAAAAAGGCTTGAATGAATTTTTTTGAAGACTTTAGTACATTTTCATTAATGTATGCAATTAATTTGATATATGTAAAACTGAAAAAAAATACCATTAAAATTGGTTATCTTAAGTCATTGTGACGAAATTATGGTAATCCTAAATGCAACTAAAATAAAAAGATACTAAATGAGAACAATTCTTTGAAACACCAAAAAATGAATATAGGAACAACATTAAGAAATGGAGGAAGTAAAGTAAAGTACAAACCACTAAAATTCCAACTTTTTGAAACACCAAAAAATGAATATAGGAACAACATTAAGAAATGGAGGAAGCAAAGTAAAGTAAAGTACAAACCACTAAAATTCCATAATAATTTTACATTTTTTCCTCTCAAACTCAACACTTAGCTATTAACTTTTGATATAAAAAACTTTTTAAAATATTTTAAAGTTGCAATTTTAATTTATTGGAGCGCTATTCATCGCCCCAAATTTTAAAACGAGTTTACGATATTGCCCCTTAACTTTTAAATTTATTACCACTACAATAGTACAATCCCACACACCTCGACAACAATCACGAGAACCATGGCGATAGAAAAAGAGGACCGCCACCACGAACAGTAAAGACTACAATGGTTAACTACGATATTTTCCTAAAAAATATATTAACACAAGTACACAACTACTATTAGTCTATTACCCAAACAACAACCACGGAACCCACGCTGCCTAAACATGACAAACGACGAAGACCCTCTCACCTAAAAATAGCATCGAAAACTTTATATTTTTATCTTTTCATTTCATATCCTCCTAAGTCATGAATTTGGTTTTTTGTTAGTGTACTTAGGTTAGACTTTCACTCTGCCTTTTTTCTCCAATTGAAAAATACTAATCACTTGATTATTTAAAGTTTTTCTCAATTATTAACATTGTAATGTAGTGATGAAATTATAATCATTAACAATTTTTTTACCAAAAGTATTATTTTCATCTCTTTTCTCCAAAACTGTCCTAATGAACTGGTTTTATTTGCATCCCATTCATTTTTAGGTAAGCATGGTTCTGAATAAGAAAAATACATGTTTTGTTTTCATGAACTTGAACTTTGTTGGGCTTTGCCAAACAACCATCTGCCAAACAAACTGTTGTTTTTCCTTGTTCTTTACCATATTACATGCACTTGAAATAAGTTTCATATATAAGCATCTATATTTCATAATTTAATCATCCTTTGTTTCCTTTTTGTTGAGGAATCATGTAACTTATTTTCTGAAAATTGCAGGTTATTTGAACTGTGTATTCAAGAAACATCAATGAAATTGTATGGTAAAGAACTTCCATCATTACAAGGTGTTGGACTGCAAACTTGTGTTGCTTTCAGCATCGACGGATGCAAACTTGGTCTTGGGGGAGAGGTAAAATTAATGTGAATTGCTATAATGAGTATGAGGAAGGGCAAGTTTGTGCTATAATCTTATAGATTGGTGCTTGCTTTTCTATTCTTCTTCTTCTAACAATAATATTTTTTTTCCATTGGTTTATTCTCACCTTTTCCAATTTACTCTTTGCATTTAGGATGGGCATCTTAGAATCTTTGAGTGGCCTAGCATGCGAATAATTATTGATGAAGCAGATGCTCACAAGTCTTTCCAGGATATGGCTTTCAGGTGCAAATAAATTCCTGTTATTATTTGATTTTACATGCCATTAAGTAATTATCACTATGTTTGGTTAATATATTAAGTAAGTTGAGATTATTGCTGTCTTCTGTTTTGATCCCTTTCCATCCTATGTCTTTTTTTTTTTTTTTTTCATATGTGAATCAATCAATTAAAGCCTTAGTCCTATAAGTGGGATCGGTAACATGAACCAAAAGTGATTATCTTAGGTAGTCATCCACAAAGATTTTCTTCTTCCACCACGACGATTGAGGACCTCATTCTCTTGTAAATCCACCTGCTTTATATCTTTATAAATTTCTTCCAACCAAGTCATTTTCGTTTTCCCTATACCTCGTTTGAAATCTCCCTGATCTCACCCTTCCACTCTTCGTATTGGTGCTCCCTGGGGTCTCCGTCTTATATGTCCAAACCAGCGCAAATGATTTTCCCCTGGCTTCTCGCAATGTCCACAACACCAACTTTCCTACAAATAACTTCATTTCTGATTCTATCCTGTAGAGTGTTCCTATATATCCATCTCAACATCCGCATCTTCGTGACCCCTACCTTTTGAATGTGCTCCTTCTTAGAAGCCCAGCATTCTGTACCATAGAGCAACACTAGTTGTATAACAATTCTATAAAATTTCCCCTTCAACTTTAAAGGGATGCCAAGATCACACAACACTCTCGTGGCTGCTCTCTATTTAAGCCACCCCGACTTAATCCTGTGAGCCACATCTTGGTCAATTCTTTTGGATGATTGGCCCAAGATATTTAAAGGACTCTCTCATGGCCTAGGTTGCACGGAGTCGGATTCGGGGTCAAAAACGGGTACGGGGATGGGGACGGAAAACGGTAAAATAAAAAATTCCAAAAACGGGGACGGCTTGGGGACGGCACGAATATATATATATACACACACGCACACACACACACATTAAAAAAAAAAGTCACAAATACAACATAAAAAAAATGAATTCCTTTGCCAAAAAAAAAAAAAGAAAAAAAGAATTGGGTCTTAAAAGCAAAATATAAATCAAGCAAATTGAAAAAAAAATACAAAAATAAAGTTTTATGGAGTACTTAACCTTTTTTAAAAAAAAATAAATGGAGTACTAAACTACTTGTAGTTAACTAATAACACTAGTGGGGTAGGGGACTAGGTGTGTCCGTGTGTATAATAACAAGAAAAGAAAAAAAAAGAGAAAAAATAAATGAAAGGCTGGCAAGTGGCAGCTGGCATCCAGTTATACAAACAGTGAATTGAAGGAAAAAAACACAAGGCAAAATAATATTCTCGAATTAAAGAATCAAACTAAAGCAAAATAAAAAAACACAGTTATACAACCAGAGTTCACATATTCTTGAATTAAAGAATCAAACTAAAGAAGAGAGAAAATAGTTCGAGCAGAAGAAAGCAAAAAAAGGGTTCGAAGGAGGAAAAAAAATAAGAAAAAACAGAGAAGTTTGAAGAAGTTCGAGCAGAGGAGAAAAGAAGAGAGAGAAGAACCTGGTCAACGAGGGCGGCTGGTGTTGGACGGCGAGTCGACGACGGTGGCTGGTGGTGGACGGCGAGTCGACGACGTGGCTGGTAGAGAAGAAGTTCGAATGTTGGTGAAGACTAATTTTCATTTTCTACAAACCCTAATTTCCTTCGAATGGTGATGGTGAAGACTCTGGGGACGGCTACTTCTTCCATTTCGCGTCCCCGAACCGTCCCCAACCCCAAACCTAGCCGTCCCCGACTCACCTTTGCCGTCCCCAGATTAGACCAGCCGTCCCCGGCACGTTTTTTGGCCGTCCCTGCACCGTCCCCGTCCCCGATACGGATATGGCACCCAAAATGCCGTCCCCGTGCTTCCTAGCTCATGGCCATATCTTTTCCGTCCAACCCTCACCACAACATCATCTGCCTCCCTCTTTCACCCAAAACGACATTCCAAATACTTGGTGTTACTCCGACATAGATTAAATCCTCTAGGTCCAACCTTTGTTTCCGTTGTTCCAATTTGACATTAACCCCAGTTTTAGTTTCATCCACTAATAAAATATCATCTACAAACAACATACACCACAATAACTCATCTTGAATTGACCTTGTCACTTCATCTGTAACCAATGCAAAAAAGGAAAGGGCTTAACGCCGACCCTTAACGCAATTCAATTGTTATAGGGAAATTCTGTGTCAATCCATCACAAGTTCTCACATTTGTTAAGACATCCCGATTCATATCCTTAACCAGGTTAATATATCTTTGGGGATACCTTTTTTCAACATTGCTCACCAAAGTATATTTCTTGGCACTTTTTTCAACAAAGGACGATTTACACCCACATTTGCCCACTTGCTTGAGCTGCCGGATCGTACGTATGCAATAGCCTATAGCCTTTCCTCTAAACATTTAACAAGATCTTATATGATAAGGAGGTATATTATAATGTTATATTCTCTATAGTCTAAATGAAGGACACCTCTCTTTTGATGCATATTTTGGTGGGTTCTTTAATAACCCACAAACTCCAACCATAAGTTGTATCTTTATGTACATTTTATGTACATTGCCAAATTGATACAAATACCTTTTTTTTTGCCATACTGTTATGAGAGACAAAGTGTGTTTCCTTATTTTTCATTTTTTTTAAAGCAGTTGATGACTAGCTTTTTTATTGTCGATGTGAGCCAAGCAAAATAGTTTCTATTCGAAGTGTAGGAAATGGCTCTACGCCACTAACTATGCTATACTTGGATATCGTATCTTATTATCTTAATTACTTGGGATGTTGGCAAGTGGCAACTAATTGGGATGACTTTACAGGTGTCCCTTATTTGGCTCTCAGTGTGATGGACTAACAACTTCTGGTGCCATTGGATGAGCCATTTTTGAAAATTACTATTTGGGTTTCCACTTTACATTGCCCTTGCTTTCTTGTTCTCGTTTTTCTTTTGTCTCATGTCCCACATTTTCATTTTCTCACCTTCTTCAAGTTATCCTTTTGGTTTTCTTGTTTCACATTTCCTGGACAATATCTTGTCAAAGTTTATGTTAGTTAGCTGACCCCACATAAACCTCCCGAATAATTTTGGGACTAAGGCTTTGTTGTTTTTCTCCCCAAAAATTTGCATTATAGAATATTATGTATTTGTGTTGGATTTCATTTGAAAAGCTTTTTGGAAAGAGGAAAGACTTGCTTGATGACGTGCAGATTGCGATAGAGGTGGAACATTAAGTTGCTACAATACGACTTCTTTATCGAATTAATTTGTATATTTGTTGTGATTTTCTGTTTCAACCCTTCTTAAAGTTTCCATGGAACACTCAGTTATTAAACAATTATGGTTATCTTTCAGCCTAGACTCTGAGTTCTTAGCCTCAACTTCTACTGATGGTCCAGCTAGAGTGTGGAATGTAAATGAAGGAGTTCCTGTGGCAACCTTGAAACGCAACAAGGTAGACTGATTGATACATCATTCATTGTTCTTATATCTTTAAATTTAGTAATCTGTGCTAAAATATGATCATTGAGTTTCTTGTGCAGGATGAAAAAATTGAGTATTGTTGTTTCTCAATGGATGGAACTAAACCTTTTCTGTTTTGCACGGTTCAAAGAGGTAAATAAGATTCTAGCTGAAGCTGATATCATTGTTATTTGTTATTGTAATTATTCAGAAACAATCTTAGATTTAGGGGTTAAATTCTGAAACTCTGTTCATCAAAATGCAGTGAAGTATAAACCAACTACTGTTGTTTGGGACATGAGTACGTGGAAAAGAATTGGGTACAAGGTGTTGCTTGCAAAGCCTGCTTCGACAATATCAACCAGCGCAGACGGGAAATATCTTGGCCTGTAGGTATCTTAATCCTTTGGTAGTTTATCTCCTGCATCTACTCTCAAGTCTCATCGAAATGCTTTGAGCTTTCTGTATTTTTGTGAAACGGTCCATTCGTCCATGTGGCATGATTGCAGCTTGCTAAACGAAGTTCATGACCTTTTTTCTGGGCTGGGGATGGGATGTTGGTGTGCATTAGGATCCCTTAGGGAAGTGATGTGGATGGTATTTAACTTTTATTACATTCAGTTTAGCTACTCTTCTATGGAGCATTCTTCAAATCTATTTTCCTTTTGCTGATAGGGTAATAAGCAGAATATGTAAAAAAAGCTTGTCTTTTCCGGATTTCTAGTACTGTTTTAAAAAAATAATACTGCTCGAAATATTAATTTAGTTTCCTCTCTAGTACTGTTTGTGAATAGAGAACATAATCTTAATGTGGCAATATAGTCTTTTACTAATTTGTTTACTTTAATAGGGCTTTTTATCTTTATATTTTTAGGGGTTGCTGACTTTGGTAGTTAGGACTTGGGAATCAATATCTGTTTATACTGCTAACTCTATATTTTTTTTGGGGCTTTACAGGGGAAGTAAAGATGGTGATTTTTGTGTAGTTGAAGTGAAATCGATGAGAATTAGTCACTGGAGTAAGAGGCTGCACCCTGGTTCATCCATTGCAGAACTAGAGTTTTGTCCTACTGAAAGGTAACTTGAACTTCTGTGGTTATGACTCTGCTTTAGTCATTTTTGATGGTATGACTGTATGATAACTTGCTGTCAGCCTTTATGCATTGTTTGGAGAGAAGGAAAGGGAAGGAAAGGAAGGAGAACAAATCTCCTTGTTTGGGGAATAGGTTGGGGGAAGGAAGGGAAAGGAGAGGGAGTGATCTATTTTCCTCCCTCTTTTAATAACCATTATCCCTCCAAAGTTGAAATTTGGAAGGAAAATGGTACATATCTTCCTCCCTTTTCTTCCCCTGCCCTTACTCTTTTTAGTCCTCCCCTTCCTTTCACCTCTATATTATTATTCAAACATAGTGTTAGTTTAAACAGTTGCAAGATAGAGGAGAAGTCATCAAATGTGAAGTGTTTAGTTTAAGCAATATATTGTAGATTGCTGTCTTCATATGCTTATGTATCAGATGGTGCTGATGTGACTGGGTACAAAGATAAATTTTAATGAGGCTAAAGAATTGTCGCTTTGAATTTCAAATAACCATTCCCATGTCCTAACAGTAGTAAGCCTAATTATAAAGCATTTTCAAAGTCCTTTCAATTTGTTCTGTGCAACTGTTGTATTATACTTCTCGTGGCGTTTTGTTACTCACAAACTTGTGTCGTTACCCATTACTAATGATTGAAGGAGCTTTGAAAATTTCACCTGCTTATCTACTAGGGCCCTGTTCTTTTGGACTCAATTTCCGAGAGTCAATTCAGACAAATTTAGTTTAGTTCAGTTTAGCTCAGCTCCTGCTGAGTCTAGGATCCAGACAAATTCAGTTGAGTTCAGTTCAAATTAATTCAGTCCAAAAGTATAGGTCTTAGGTATTTGTAGGCATTTGTGACTGTTAAAAGTTCTTCTGGGTTCTGCATTATCTTATTCTTGGAAGTGTCTCTAAACTTCAGATCTTTTACGCTTGTATGAGACTCTTAGTAATAGTCATTTCCATGAATGTTATATAATGTTTGAATTTGTATGAATTGTGGGCAAGGAAGAGAATCGTACTTTCATGCAATTCACACAAGGTTCAATAAGGGTATCAAGCTTTACAATTATATGTCTATATGTTTTCAATGATGAATTTTTGATTTCAGATTGCCTCAATTTTTTTTATCAATAGTCCAGCCAGGAAGGTTGGAACCTTTGTTCTCTCCAGAATATATAATAAATGGAAGGGGAGAATAAGTTGTTTTCTATTCTTATATGAGATACAAAAATGACAACTACTAGTGAAAGTTTTGAAATGTTAATTAATTTGAAAGGATGGGAGTTGAGAACAAAATATAGGGGGAAAAAAGAAAATAGAAGCAAAAAAGAGTGGTAGGATGGAGTAGAGAATAAAGCAAAAATAATGAGTAAGGTGGAAAATGGGGCATACCTTGGTTAAAGAAGGAAAATGATTTTTGTTTTTAAAAGAGAAAATTTTCACCTTTTAGAAAATCATTTTCCTCTCGTTAACAATAAACAAAGGAAAATAAATAGAGGGAGGAAAACCATTTTCCAAGAAAATGTTTTCCCTTCAAAACAAACAGAGCCTTCTCGGATTTGGTGTTAACTGATTGTATGAACATTAGTTCTTCTCAATAATTTAAGCCTTAGGTGCAAAAGCTACTACTGCTGTATTGTTTTCAATTTCCTGAAATACCTGCTTTAATATGGCCCTGAAATAATTACTGTTTCCATTTTTTTACTGGTTGTTTTGATTCTGTATTTGGCTGGCTGCCTTGTATTGAGTGCCAACTGAATTACATTATCTGATATTAAAATCCTCAGGGTTGTGCTTTCAACTACTAAAGAATTGGGCGTTAAGGTGACGAAGCTAACCGTTCCTGCAGATTGGAAAGGTTGATCAGTTTCCTTTATGTTTAACACATTCTTACATTTTTGTTTCGCTTGTTTGATGATTGATAATAACAATCATGTTTCTCCTTTTGCAGAGTGGCAGATCTATGGAATTCTTCTGGCACTTTTGTTGGTTTCTGCAGTAGGGTGTTATATCTTCTATATATACTCGGATTCATTTTGGCAGGCACCCTACACATATCGGCCTTTTGCACCACATATCGATAACCTTGTAGGTGATCCGCAGTCATCCGAAGATCCTTTTGGGCCATTGGATTTATAAACTTGGCATAGAATCTTTCAAAAATGCTATTAGATTCAACCTACTTCTTTCAGTTTTTAACAAAAGGGTTTACAGTTACATTTCTCCCCTCACTCTCCTGTTCAAGCAGTTGATTGATTTGAGGCAAGTTAGCACAGTTGATATGTCAATCTTTCAGTGTACATTTTTTTTTTTTGAATTTTTATTTATTTATTTGTATTGGCTTTTGAGTTGGTAATGTCTTGTTACTGAATTCTGTGAAGCTATCTTCACAATGGTAGGGATGACATTGTTTCGGGTTGATCCTTATTTTCCTATGTAACATCATTTTGTATCTTCTTCTAAGGAAGTATTTTTGATGTAATTTTG
The DNA here is from genome assembly GCA_951394345.1 of Salicornia ramosissima. Taxonomy (NCBI): domain Eukaryota; kingdom Viridiplantae; phylum Streptophyta; class Magnoliopsida; order Caryophyllales; family Amaranthaceae; genus Salicornia; species Salicornia ramosissima. The sequence goes on along the minus strand of OX596240.1, from coordinate 3,277,621 downwards.
TTTTGATTGATTCCATTCTAATCTTAATAAAGTCCAAAAATGGTGAATTTGTCAAGTTAATTACCTTTTGTCTCTACTAACTTCCCTCAGTCATAATTATCTCATTTACTTGCCACCTCTCATTATTCATCATGTCCTTGTTGAAAATCATATATTGTTTCATTAAACACACAACATTTTGGTTTCAAGCTTTTAGAATGGAATGTAATGATTGTGATACTATTAATGAACAATAATGTTTGGTTGAGGTACTAGGGTATGGAACCTCATATTTAATGTTTTCCCATCGTCTCTTCAACCCTATCAATCTTATACAGTTATACCCACCCCCCCTAAAGATTATGATCCTCACGTATGATTTTATAGATTCGTAGCGGAATTTTCGGAAATATTTTCCTAACATCTATATTCTATAATAAATGGATCGCTAATTATCAATGTGAAGCAAAACAATGGTGAATAGATTACAACCTTTGTAGCGTCAGTTTCATATCAATGCAGAACAATTATGGAAATAGAGACTCAAGTGTTGCCCCTCTACTAAAACTACAAAATCAGGGTTTGATATCAAATGGTCAGATATCAATTCATTACGCAATTAGCTAGCTTTTAGGCGGAACAAATCTAATAGATAACATTGAATTGTTTACATTACCTATTTTGGTTTGAATATTTTTCACTAAACCTGTTTTTGACCATTAAACCTGTTTTTAAAGCGTTACCATTTTGTGACGTAGTTTTTCAAATTATGTCATCATTGCCATTTCTATGTGACATAATTTCATTCTTAATTGCTGATAACTAATTGGGGATTCCTCAAAGTGGATTAGTAGATTTTTTTTGAAAGAAAATAAACTTTTATTCATAAGACTTAAAATTACAAAAATCCAAGTGAGAAACATCAATAATCGAGCTAGGAAAGTTTTCTAACCAAATTCTCTCACAAATACTAAAGGGAGTAAAGTTGCCTGTATGGTGGAACAATGCCTAATTCCTTACACATCTAACATGGCATTATTTACAACAATGCCACTAAAAAGTTGCATTTATTTACAAAAATGCCATGTTAGATGATGTGTTTTACACATCTAACCGTTAGGTTTTAGGTATTTCCCTGTATGGTGTGCAACCCCATTCAGTTCCCTTTTTACAAAGTTCCAAGACAAAAATTAAATAGTTTGGATAAAGTGTTAATCTCCTGAAGATAGTAACCCAATGTAGTTCGACACTCAGTGCCTTTCTTCAATCTTTGGATGAGATCTTTGCAGTCCGTTTCAGCAACCACCCTTCTGTACCACGCTTCCCAGGCACGCGTATTAGTAGAATTGTGAAGCTAAGTGTTCACAATTATTTTTGAAATTTTGGGTTGGGTCTAAGTGTCTAACCCAATTAATTAGAAAATTACGTGGGTGCGTTTTTGGCATTTGCGTTTATAGTATATATCGTGTGTTATTGTAGGGAAATTCTTAGTTTCTCACAAATTATGTATCTCAAGACAATTGAAATAATATTTTTGTAAATTTGTTGAAAATATATTTAAAAAATACCACAATTTTTCGTGGCCGAACATATATGTCCCTTATTTTCACCAAATTACAGCAAATTGCCATTTGTTTTTTTCAATGCCATTTTGTGAGGGACAGACTACTCATTAATCACATTGAAATACAAAATTGTATCTTACAATGACATTTTATTGTAATTTTGAGCAAAATCATGAGCATATATGTCCTTCCATGTAAAGAGAGTATTTTGCAAATATATTTTCAATAAAATTACAAAATTGCCATTGTGATATTAGATACAGTTTTGTGTTCCCTTTGTGGGGAAAATAGCACAGCTCGCTGCTGCAGTGCTGTGCATTCTGAAGTAGAATTGTGATGTAGAACACCCAGCCAAAAATATCTGCTATTAACCCGTTAACTTCTTGTCTTTTTCGTTTTTGATAGTTTATTTATGTTTAAATTCCCCTTCTAGCTTTTCAAAAGATTGAAGAACTTCAAAATTTGCAATGAATTGTCTCCAGAATTTCCCCAGGTAAAACGGTGCTTCTGTTTCGTTTTTTCTTTTCCTACATTTATTTTTATTTATTTTGAATTGGGTTTTGATTTTAGTTGTTCGGTTTTGATCAGGTTTAATGCTTTGCCATTTGAGTTCTTTAGACCCCGTAAAGATAAGTCTTCAAGCATTATTCATATGCTGGTATTCATCCTCTTTCACTAGACTTTTATTTGTTAGGATCGGAAGGGGTCACTACGACACTCACTATGTCACACAATCAAGACAATCAACCAATTACTCAACTAAACAACCCAAATTATCACACAACCAATAACCAAGATAAAATCAGCCCTATTGCAGTACCAAAACAGCAATAAAACACTACCAATTGAGCAATAAAACAAGCGGAAATAATCACAAACAACACACACAAAGTTATACGTGGAAAACCCCTTCGATGTGAAGGATAAAAACCACGGGACCTCTTGAGGAGTCCACCCTAGCTTCTCTTATTGATAAATTGAGGGAAAAGGAACCCCAAATCAGTATACAAAAGGTTCATACACCCACCAACAACAACCAAGAACAATAAGAGAACAAATTAGAGCAAAAGGTGTAGAAATCACCCAACAACTGCAGGTCTGTTCTGGAAGCGATTCTGACCAAACCGTAGCTCCAAACAACTATTAAAAGTAGTCAAAACGAAGCTCTCGACGTCAGGAACAAGCTCCCAAAATTTGAGCCAAATCGGACCACGGGAAGACCTTCAACCAGAGGCTCGAAGAATCTGTCGCTGCAAAAGTCCGAGAATGAAAACCTAGCTTTCTCTCTCTGTTTTGTGTTTTGTGTGTTCTGATTTTTCTTGCTGCTGTATTCTGCCTTTTCTTGACCAAAAATACCAGCCACAAGCTTCTCTTAGAAGCCAAAAGAGTTATACTAAAAATGGACCAAAGTTTAGGATATAAAATCCACTAGTAAAAAGCCCACATAAGACATATCCAAAAGCAATAATAAAATTGCACAAATGGGCTGGACCCATAACATTATTTACTAATTTATATACTTAATTTTACTTGATTATCACCCAAGTATTCAATTAATTTGTCTCTCTGTTTGTTGTGGATGGATATTCAGCCTGTGATGAATTCTGATGGTCTGAGTTTTCGCCAGAGTGTGTTCGTAAAGGTTTGTAGTATTGATCTCTGCTTTCAAAAATTCGCATTTCAATATTGATGGGTGTTCTGTGGTTTTGGTAGGTTTACTGGTAAAATGGTTGTTTATTTATGCAGAGAATGCAGCAGTTTAGTCTAGTAACTAGTAATATTTTTTAGCTCTAATCCAAGAAGTGATAGGACTAAACAACTAACAAATGTACCTTGTTGGGTGCTACTCCTCATGTTAATGAATCCGCTTAAGTAATTAGATTTTGGATGACACCTTAACTGTGCTCCTGTTTGTTGAATGAGTCAATAATTGCACCTGCGTAATTGCATTTGGTAGGTACATTTACTTGTCTAGAGTATAGGTTTGTTCTAAGGATCATGATAGTTGGATCACTTACAAGTTGAAGTGAAATTCCATCCCAATTCCAATTATTGGTAATATGGGCTAATTGTGTAGTGGAAAGTAGAGGCTATATATTGAAGTATATTGTTGCATCATTAAATTCCTTGTAATATTTAAGAAGATAATATGAATAGAACCTTTTTCTTTTCATGTTAAGAGGGTTCATAATTCCATGTTAAGAAGATATTTAAGAAGGTTTTATTTACTATGAGGTACAAAATGTTAGGCTTTAAAATATTATTATGTTAAGAATATGAATTTGATTGAAATGCATATGTTGTGTTAATGTGTGGGCATAGAAGAAGTGATAGAATAAGGAATGGGTAGTTAGGAAAAAGTTGTGAGTTACTTAAAGGAAAAATCGATGGAAAATCGATTAAGAAGGTTTGGTCATGTAAGATGGGTAGAGAATAATGCATTGGTAAGGAGGCTTGAAGAGTGGCAAAGAGTATAAGGTGAGACATAGGTGAAGATAAAACAAATTTGGAGGAGAGTGGATGAAAATGATATGAGGCTGTTGGGACTCGAGGAAAATTTAGTGGTATGTTGGGATGATTGGAGAAATTGTTTTTTGTACTTGGATGATTGTCGTGATTCCTACATTTGATTCATGTCTAGCCGACCCAAAAATTATTGGGAACAAGGCGATTTTTTTCCGTTGTCAAAAATGACAACAAGGCGCAAATAGTTCACATGGTTTATTGTTATTTGTTAATGATCATGTTTGACTTGGTTGATGTATCCAAAATTATTTGTATCCATAACATAGTTATTGTTTATATATTTCAAAACAAGGAGCTTAGACTGTGAATTTTCTACTTTACATCTGTCATAAGATTGTAGTTAGATAAGCCAATGCGTCTAAGTCAAGCTTTAAGGTGGAAAATTTAGCCAAGAATCAGGAAAATATTGGATGTGGAAATGCTCAAGGATATTCAATCCACAAGAAGCATAAATTATGGCGTCAATCTGGCAGCTCTTGGACTGATGGACCAAGTTGTACAAGGATTCACCCACGAAAAGGTGAAATTGTGGATCCTAAGTCTAGAACACATGAACGTCAAGCACAAGCAGCTATGTGCCACAAAAATATAACTTTTTCTTGCTGCATTTTCTTTAACTGCAACACCTTATAATGTAGTAGGTACAAGTAACTATAATGAGATAGGAAATGAAGGTTTTTTTTATGGGGGTTGGGGGGGGGGGGGGTTGGTCACCCTTCATCTGCATTCAGCAGGATCTATGACGCCTGTGTGGCAAGAGGTGGAGCTGTTCTTCCCATAACTCACTTTCTTACGCTTATCATCTGGTTTTCTGCTCCTGCAGGTATAATTTGGAGTCTTATGTGAACCGTAGTTTGTCCCAAAGTTGCACTATTTTTTTAGTTTCGATAACACATGTTGCCACATCACTTCTCTTTGCATTCTCCTTAATCAAACCGAATATTCTTGTCTTGATATCTTTGAAAGTCAATAATGAACCCTCATTTTTAGATGGAACGTGTGATTTTGATTTTCTCCTGTGCGAAGGACACATATGTGGCAAATTTATACTTCAGACATTGTTTTCCCTGGTTGTGAAGCATCTCATAAATGTTTTTTTTTTTTTTTTTTTTTTTTTTTTTTTTTTTTTTAATCCTCACTACCAAAAAATTAATTCCAAAATCATTGGTTTTTGAGACCAATAAGAATGAGCTAATTTAACAATGTCCATCCTGAAAAAATCATTTATCCTAAATGAAGAGGTTCATATCTTTGAAGTATAAGACCGTTTATTGTTGGAGAACTAAGAGAAAAGAATGGTTTTTATTTCATGCTTATTTATTGTGGCTAGGTGCTTTTATCTTATTTATTGTAATGAATGTTGTGGGAGAATTCTAGGGTTGGAATCCCAAACTGGATCGTTTAGTAATAAACAAAATCCACAACAGTCATGCAAAAGCTTGACTCAACATTAATAAGAAAAATAAACAAAATCCACTAAATATTATCTCTGAACGAGCTACTGCTCTATACCTTTCATTAAGTTGAAACCTCCTACGCAAAGTTGGTGTCAAGATTAGGTTATTATGTCTTGTGTCCTCAATTTTGGAGATTCAATTAACCTTTTCTGGCTAGCATTGACTATTCAAGTATGTGGGTTAATTATGAAGCACTGATTGTGGTTTTCTCTCGAAGAATGAAAAGTGAAAACTTCAGGGTTGTGCTGTGAGTTGTATCACAGTATCAGTAATACATAATTCAACCTTTTGATTTACATACATGATTCTTTTTACTTGTTACTGCAGGCAGTTTGTGGCTCAATGGATGAAGCTGCAGGGGAGCAAAAATCAGATGTCTACAGCACTACCATGACACAAGCAATGGGTGCTTGTAAGTATGATCTTCCTTAGATTCTTATAACTGGTCATGATTGACCAGCCTGATTTCTATTTGGTGGGCTATGCCTAGTCAGACTTTTATTATTGTATCTGAAGGATTTTGTTTGTAATCTATATACTTGATCTTTTTCTATATGTGCTTATCATGAAGAAAAAAAGATTGCATGTTATTCTTTGTCTCTGTTGACTGAGATATGTTTCCCTCCCTAAATCTTAAATTTGCAGCCCTTACTTATAGGCATGAATTGGGGATGAACTATAGTTTTATTCGTCCAGACTTGATTGTTGGTTCATGCCTGCAGGTATTATTTCTGTTGATTGTGCTTTCTTTATTCTCTTCACAATTATCTCCTTTTTAAAGCATTATATCAAATGCAGAGACCTGTGGATGTTGACAAACTTCGACATATTGGAGTTAAAACTATTTTCTGTCTCCAGCAAGATCCTGACCTTCAGTATCCTTTATTCCTTTATAGTATTATTCTTGTGATCTAAATGTGTAAACAATAGAGATGAAGTGAAACCCTGTACTATAATAAGTGGTGCCTGTTTTCCTATCATAAAAAAGAATAGTGGTGCATGTTTCTATTCTCCAGATTAAGTTACTTTCAATTTTTCTTAACATATTATAGATATTTTGGTGTTGATATCAGTTCTATTCAGAAGTATGCGGAGAAACTTATTGATATTGAACATATTCGGGCTGAAATAAGGTAATAGGTTTATCATATGATATCTAATTGGTTCTCTTGAGTCTTCATCTTGAAAAAGCCATGTTTTCAGCAATATATGGCATACCTTACCATTTCTTCATATTTTAAAGAAATTCTTATGGAAGTATATATGTATATTCAGCAATCTATGTTAGACTAAAATTTGGCATAGATTTATGCAATTGAATGAGTTTTAACCTTGGATATATACTGCTGTTGGTTAATTTTGGACAAGCTTATACATTATTGCATATTGGTGGCGGTTTATCATAGTTTTTCTTAACCCATGAAATCATATCTTATATATATAGAAATAGATTCCTCCTCTCCCCCCACCCATCCCCCCCAAAAAAATAAAAATAAATAAATAAATAAACATTCATTTGCTTTCTCTCTCAACACACTCTTTCTCCTTTCAATACCTCTTTCTCATTTCACTAGCTCCAATGGTGGAGTCACCAATACCACCTAATGACGTCCGCCGCCTACCACCGTCCGTGCTCCTCTGCAGCCATAATACATCGCAGGAAACCAGACTATTTAATACAATCATTGCAATGGAGTTCCATTTAATTCAAGCTGAAATGGTTCAGATTATATTTGCAATTAATCAATTGCATCATCGCAACTCCACCATTGCTCCATTTAATTCAATCATTGCAATGGAATTCCATTTAATTCAATCATCGCAACTCCAGCATCCATGCTCTTCTGCAGCCATAATACAGGGCAGGAAACCAGACTGCCCTCTTCATCGCTGCCATCATCTAATTCAAGCAGAAATGGTTTAGATTATTTTTGCAATCAATCAATTGCATCATCGCAGCTCCATCATTGCTCCATTTAATTCAATCATTGCAATGGAGTTTCATTCCTTCTTGTGATAAATTATAAGTGGGAACATCAAGCTAATTTAATCATCATATTGGAATTTCATTCCACCTAAATTAACCCATTGTATCAAGCAATTGCTTTGCGACTCTACCGTAGACCAACCCAAGCCCCCAGTGGTCTTTACGTATGCGAGGAAGAACAGGGCCCAGCCCAAGAATTGAGTCGCGTGCTGCCAGCAAGTTTGTTATTTTCTAGTTTTAGTTGTTGCTTATTATTCCCTAAGTTGTTAAATGCTGTTAAGTAGTTATGTAAGTGGACAGGTGTCCAAGTGTCCAACGACAATGCATTCCTTAGATTCTATAGGAGTCCTATAAGAATGTAATGAAGCATTGAAAATAATCATCACATGAAATATATTAATATATTGAGCTAGAGCTTCCTATCTCTCGAAAGTAGGAAAGGTTTGCTTTAATTTCTCTTGGCTAGTTTTGGTGCTCGTGAGTGGGTGGACAGGTGAGAGGGAAGCAGCCTTAGCCTAGTTCATAGCAGACTCATTGCATATATATATCAGCGCTTTAACTCCATTGTGGCTCTCTCTCTCTCTCCACCTTCTCATTCTCACTTTTCTCACCTTTAATGGTGGAACCACCATTAATAACCACTGAATTATGAACGATGATGAGATGATGATGATGGTAGAATGATTATCAAGTGATGGTGAGATGATGGTTGATGGTCATGTGAATTTTGCAAGTGATGCTCTCAACTGATTGTAATAGATGATGGCTGACGTTTTGTTTGAGTTGTCAGTGTTGAAGAACTGATTTGCAGACCAACTCCATCATGTTTGGTTACAAATCAGTGCTCTTCATGTGGTTTGTTACTTTTTAATGGGTATTAGAACATACTCATGAGAATTAGTTTGAATCATTTTGTCACTTTTTAAACCAGTTAGATGATCATCACCATCCTCAAGAGAATTAGTTTGATGATGAGATAGTAAATAAATTAGATCATGCTCATGATAATTCAGATTTGCACATAAATTTAGAACATACTTAAATTGATCTAGAAAATACACCTGTAAATTTGGAAGAACTTTGAAATAAATTTAGAACTTACATTTGAAAATTTAGAACTCACTTTAAATAATTCAAAAGATCTTTGAAATAATTTAGAACACACTTGGAATATATAGTTGAACATGCACATTTTGTTACGTAAATTTTTACCTGAAAGGTGTATAATTTAACCTGTAAGAGTAATAAAATGTAGATATCTGGTGACAAAAATTGAATGTATATCTATCTGTAACAGGGTGTGTCTGCTTTATATTGAATGCAGTTTTCGGTTGGTTGAAGGGTGTGTCTGCTTTATATTTTGACCTACCTAGACAACCCAAGCAGCAAGTTCCACACGATGTTTTGCTTATGTAAGAGTTCTGTGACCTCTGTCAATCTGTCTGAAGATAAAGCAAGGCATTACTACTTTATATTTGTGCTGTCATATTCTTTGTTTTAAAAAGCGCGCCTTGCTCTGAGGCTCTGAGAAATGCGCTTTAGCTATGCAAGGCTCAGCAACCTCCGAAAGGCACGCACCTCATGCGCCTTTGAGCACTTTTTGGTAAGGTGCGCCTTTGCGCCTTAAGAAAAATAGCTTAGATTTAAGCTACAAGGTGAAGAATGATTGATTTTTTTTCAAATTGAGGCTACCTTAGCTTTACAAATATCAATATTTAAATTATTAGGATCTTTTTAATAGATATTAATTACAATCAAAGAAAAAATTAATTTGAAATAAGTATACAAATACATGCGCCTCGCCTACAAAAGGCGCACGCCTTCGCCATGCGCCTAGGCTCCAGCGACTATTTACGCCTAGGTGCGCCTTGTGCCTTTTAAAACTAAGGTCATATTGCTTGGATGCTGGTTAAGGATGTTGGACTAATGTTGGAATGCAACAGGGATTTTGATGGGTTTGATTTACGGAAGAGGCTTCCAGTTGTGGTAAGCAAATTATACAAGGCTATTAATCAAAATGGAGGCATTGCCTACATACACTGTACTGCTGGAATGGGGAGAGCTCCTGCTGTTGCTGTATGCTCTTGATCACTCTTGTTTTCTCACATCTACTTGGTTTTCTCATCTCTACTTTTACGGATAGATTTCTTTTATTCTCCAACGGTCCCTCTTAACTTAGAGTTGCTGCTGGAAAAGTTTTATAATATCTGATGGCCAAAATGACTACAAATTTGTAAAATTCTTTTGTCCTTGATAATTTGGTCAACCAATTTTTATTGTCATTTGTTTTGAAATCATCTATTTTCAGGTTCAGGCTCAAATTGAAAAATACAATGACTAATTTATCATATGCAGGATGTATTTAGATATTTATTTTTATTTACTTTAATATTATTAAAGAAAAAAGGGAGTTTGTTTTCTAAAACTTAGTTTTCCCCTTCTCATTATGGTAAATTATCATCTTTCTTTAATAAGAAGTAGAATAATACGGAGTACTAAAGTTCCCCTTCTCATTATGGTAAATTATCATCTTTCTTTATTCCTCTTTAGGTTGTCCCCAAATGTTTGCTACATTTCCTGTTAAATCAAATGGTCACATATGTGCTCTCTTTACTTTTTACTCCTACCCCCACATACTTCAAAAACTCCACCTTTGAAGTGAAATGGTTGTATAAAATATTTTGAATGAGGGAGGGGATTATAATACAAAAAAGGGGAATAATAAAATGTCATAGTGGAATTGACATTAGTGTTATATCTATTTTCAAACCCAAAACTGACATCAGGTATTCAAGGATTCTAAGGTCTCAAAACTACAAGTGATGCTCAATGTACCCATTCATCTTGCAGGTAGATCATAGTCAATTAGTCATCTAAGACATGAAAAAAAATACTCGAGTCAATGCTACACTTATGCGAAGCTTAATTTGTATCTTGAATAGGTAACTTCCCTTGAAATCATAGATCCATTGACTTGTAGATCCTTCATAAAGTTCTGACAGGGTCAACGGGAAAGAGAAAGTGAATCACTTTGCAGTTTTATGCTGCTTTCATGATTGTACTTGACCACTGCTGTCTGTTGCAGCTATCTAATTTTTTATACAACTTTTATGATTGAATTGCAGCTGGCTTACATGTATTGGGTCCAAGGTTATAAGTTGAATGAAGCCCATAGATTACTGCTGGTATGTGCACATGCTTCCAGATTTTGCACTATGCTTTATGGATCTAATTTTACCTGTCTTATTTGATTCAACTCTCTGATTTGGATATAGGATAACTGATGTGAAATGTTCAATTATAACAATGGTTGCATGGTGATCACCTTCCATCTGGGTGCACTGTATAATTTTCAGATGTGATAATTTCCATGTTGAAATACAATTAGGCGTATCAAGCTTTTAGAAGAAAAGGCATTTATTGTATGGTGCACAGATTGAATGGGAATAGAATCCTATTATTCAGCGCAAATAAAAACTCTGCGAATTCCACCCCAAATTAAAACAAATGAAAATGGGACTTAGTATAACAGCTGCATGCTGATGTGATGGCACTTTTTTTTATAAAGAGTAAGAAATGGGTTTTCCTATCTTAGATGCGATTCACTTATACCTAGTAAAAGTAGGAATCATTTTTCCAACTCATGTAGGATTTCATGTCTTAACTTTGTTGGGTTTCTGATGTCAAGCAGGTTTCAGGATTTATTTTTCCGGTGGCACTTAATAGTGTCACTTATTAGTAGTAATTATTCTAAGTGTCTTAGGTTTTTCTGTCCAAGAGTTTTACTCTTCTACTTAGGGGAGGTTTAACTTGGTTTAAGCTCTAAGACTACTACTAGTCCTAGTCGAGCCTAAGTTCAATCTATTTCATTCAACCTGCCAAACCCCAAATAAATCATCAATTATCCAACCACAAAGTCACATCACTTGCTGAAGGAAAATTGGAAATTTCGAAAATTGGAAAACAAGTGTCATGTTTCTATAGGATTGCCATGTTTCTATAGGATCATGGGAAGGGCAATCCTGTGGTGGAGCTGCTTTTTTTGGCCATGCTTTTATTCTTGTGATTGATAAATGTGGCAGAGAATATACAGAAGACAGCAATGCCCATTAGAATGCAGAAGAGAGACATAATGTTTAGGCTTAGTTTTAAAAGGCGCAATTGGTCCCTAGAGCCTATGTGCGAGACGCAAGGTGAAGGCGTGCGCCTTTGTATGTGAGGCACGTGTATTTATTTGTTTATTTCAAATTATTTTTTCCTTGATGGTATTTAATGCTAGTTAAAAAAATTCCCTATATAATGAAGTATGTAAAGCTAAGGTAGTTTCAATTTGAAAAAATTTCAATCATTCTTCAATTTATAACTTAAATCTTAGCTATATTCCTTAAAGAGCAAAGGCGCGCCTTACCAAAGGCGCTTTGAGGTGCACGAGGGACGCACCTTTCATAGGTGATTGAGCCTCACCTAGCTAAATCCCATTTCCAAAGCCTGGGAGGGAGATGCGCTTTTCAAAATTAAGTGTATAGGACTAGGACATCAGGTACCAATTTAACAACAAATGGGGGCAGATAATCACCTAGTTCAATACCATTGATGCGGCAAACCAAGCTTTGAATTGACCCTTAGCTATGATGGAAAGAGATGTCTCCGACAAACTACATATATATATCTGATGACATTTCCTGGTGTTGTCACTCCTCGGATAAGACAAAAACTGACAACTCCCCTACGTTTAAGCTGTGAATGGAACTTAACTTGATATCTGTATTCCTCTTTCCGTTAACTTCATTAATCACAATTCAAGAATAGTTGCTTCAAGAATGGGTAGCTGATGAAGCTATAGTTTGCCTATTGCTACTGAAGCTTTTTTTTTTTTTTTTTTTAAATAAGTAAATAAATAAAATGAATAAAATCAGGGTGTCGATGTCCCTTTTTTCAATGAACTTTGTTCTCCTTGAAAGTTGTTCTGTTTGTAGATTAGATAGTCAGATCTTTTCATTATTAGGTTTTTTGTCCTCCACGCGCAACTCTTTCGTTGCCTTTAAAAAGAAAGAACATGTGGGAAATTAAAGATTCATTTTGTGAACACAAATATAACTTACAGTTAAAGCAGCCTTTTCCGAATTGCCAATCATTTTAAACCATTAAATGCTTAGATTACTTGCATTGTAAGAATTTGATTGGGGATGAGGTTTTGGTAGCTAGACACAAGAATCTACTAGTTAAGATCTTGATTCTATTTCGTCGCTGTTGTGCCGAAAGAAATTGTGGCTGATATTTTTATGAAAATGCTGAACCCTTATTTTCTTTCTGCACCCTCTTTTAATTCCTATGAAGGTATTTATTTCTCCAACCAAGTTAGCTGACAGACCTTCTGGGGCAAAGTGAAGTACATGCCTCTAGTTTGCCTTTTCCTGATCTTTTATAGTTGACACGGGAAATTGATTGCCTAATTGCTGGCATCTCATTTATAGGAAATATTAACCCTGGTAGTCCTGCAATTCATAAGAGAAGTATTTTGGATTGGACTAGGCAGGGGATTAAGGTGTATGGTAGGTTAAATGATTAAATTAAATGGGAATTGGCCCCATAATTGTGATATGGCAGCTTATATTGGAAACTTGACAAGGTAATATTATCTACTTGACATGGGATCTCATGACAATTTGACTTCATACCCTTGGCTGTCTTGAATTTCCAAGTTTTATGTGGTTTGGAACTACTAAACTCCAGTCAAAATCTAATAAAAGAAAAGGAATGGAACTGAAATTGTTGAATTATGATGATGGGCATTTACATGTAATAAACAGCTTATTGGTCTTTTCTTCCAGGACGGTCCTGGTCTCCTGGAAACTTAGTAAGAGGAAAAACTGAGATGTGTAGATAATTATCAGGTGATAATAAATTTGCTAAAGAAGCAACTGTGTTGCTATTTTTAGTTTCCACACTAGTTTTTCTAATTCAATATACATGGTGGCTCTTGAAGAACACAATTATATTGGAACATTTTTCTAAAAGCTATTTTATCTAGCCAAAATTTTGTAAAATGCAGAAGTATGTTCATGTCCCAAACTCTTGAGATAGGCTCTTCTAGTATATTGATGAAATTGACCCAAAAAGTTGTACTGTGATTGGAATGGGGTATCTCCTGCAATAAAATTTACTCATTGGACAGAGAAATTACTTCTTTTTGTTTTATTTTTTGGGATTCTTTTAATAATCCAGATGTCCAATTCTTCTGCCATCTTATGCTAGTGCTCAATTACAAATAGAAGGTAGGATTTTGGAACTTGGATTTCCTAGGAATATGTGATTTCCATTCGAGTCGAATTTCTAGGGCATTTTTCAGAACTCCTCGGTTCACTCCAGGAATTTCTAATTGTAAGGAAAGGGAGGACAAGGAAAGCAATCCTACACAGTAGTATTTCTTACTTTTGTTCTCATCCAAAAAAGCTAATTTTATGTACTTCCAGTAAATGTACTCAGTATTCTGAGTAAAATTATGTTCGTTTGGACCCATGGATACAATGTTTGCTGCTGATAGAAGCCCAACCCACTAATAGGGCCTCCTGATGCCACTCTCCTATTAGAGGATGAACATTCATTCGTATACCCAATTCCTCGCAAGTGCATCGGTCTATAGTTTCACTTGCTGTTTCTTAGGATAGGACAGAACAATCTCTGACAGCTATATTGCTGGAATCGGTTATCTGATAGAAGACCAACCAACATATCCTAAAAAAAATATTTTAGAATAATATATCTTGAGGTAAGAAAATGTTTAACTAGATACATTTAGAAGTAAAATGATATATCAGCACAAGTCTTATTGAGATACTTAAATGAGCTAAAATCCTGAAAATTTCTAGTCTCCTGCCCAAATTCCTGTTTACAGATGGTAATAATTAAGTGAGAAGGTATTTCACTCTTGTTTTTTTTGTGTGTGTGTTGGGGGGGGGGGGGGGATATCATGTTGCTGTGCTGATAACTAAATTGTTGGAAACCTTAGAATGTTACAGTTAAATGTGATTTTTTTTTATTAATATGAATATTATGTCAACAGTCTGTAAGGAGCTAAGTGACTTTCTTATCAATGGCCTTTTATTACAGAGCAAACGTTCTTGTTGCCCTAAATTGGATGCAATTAAAAGTGCGACAGCTGATATTGTGAGTTATTTATTTGCAAAATTTAGCTTTCAATCCTTTCCTTATGCAGTTTTTAGCCTTCAATTTAGCTAGATTTATTTTTTTCTTTACCTCGACGAATGTATTTATTGTTGTTTTCCCTCAATTTGTTTGGGGGGGGGGGGAGAAGAGAATGTTTGAAAGTAGAAAAAATTGCTAACTTCAAATGCCTTCTAGTTTATTAAACCTTACATATTTGAATTATTGAACACCAATATTGAGACTTGTTTATTAATGAATGCATTTATTTTCATATTGAAATGAACACAAAAATACTCTAGAAAAAGTAGCATAACATGCACGATTAATTAAAACACCATATGTCAATCGGTAGATTATAACATGCATATTGAAATGAACACAAATACTCTAGAAAAAGGAGCGTAAACAATGGTTTCATAACAAGAGGATACCTAGAGGCTAGAAAATATGTTCACAGAGGATACATGCAAATATATTATGAGGATTCATCTACTCCCGAGACTTCAAGAGGCTCAGAGGAGTGGAGGACTCTTTGGTTTGGCTGGGTAGTGCTAATGGTAACTACACTGTTTTAGTTACAGTAGTGCCAAAAGCATAGAGGACAAAGGATTCATATAGTGACTCCGAAAGACGTTATGGAAGTTGGATTTGCCTCATGACTTGAAAACTTTCATCTGCAAGATTATCCACTCGGCAGCAAAGGATGAACTAGCTAGAAGAGGGATGTATATCATTAAGAATTGCTTATTCTATGACCATAGTCGGAACATTTCAGGGGAAACTGTGAAACATATTTTTGGGACTGAGATTTTGTGTGAAAGGGCAGGTGAATATCCCAATTCACCAGTGGGTTTTAAATTGCCTGCGATTACTGAGTTGGGATTGCAGAGGCGACACATTCAGAGCAAACATCTAACTCATCGTGATGTTATGGAAATCCCGCTGCATGGAAGAGTTTGAAGGAAAACTACGACAACCAACTGCCCTGTTAGCCACAACGGACAAGGAAATGTACCCAATTGCAGCAACACTTTGTACAAAAGCTACCCAGCACATTGAATGGAGAGCATTGTGGCATGCGATCCAGCAAGTCGATGGCTGCACCTAAGAGTTCATGCGAATAGTCAACTAGCCTACGAGGTGATAACAAGGAACATACAACCAAGATGTTATGACAGGAGTACGGTTCAATAAATCTCCAATCTGATTAAAATTATACACCGCTTTGTTGTTTCTGCTATGCCTTCCAAGTCTCTAGTGTTGCTATTTCCACTTGTAAAAAAAAGTGTATTTAAACACACAAGCTTCTCCTTTTTTCTCAGTTTCAATTATCTGTTTATAATGTGTGATAAAGATGATAAATACACATGATTATAAATCATGCACACAAGTTTCAAGATGATATAAATCACAAGTTTCAATATAAATCAGATGATAAAGATCATAGATACACAATATCATCTTTATTACACAATATACATGATTATAAATCATACACAATATCATCTTTATCATACATCTACTGCTACATGATTATAAATCATACACAATTATACTGCTACATGATTGAAAATGTAGCAGTAGATGTGTGATAAAGATGATATTTTATAATTGTGTATATGTACAAGGTGAGGAACTTTTGTCAGTATGATTCAAGTGGGTTGATTGATGTGAACTTTTTAAAACTTTGTTGGTATAATTCAGAATGGTTTGAGGGGGAGATAAGAAGAGAGAGATATGAATCATATGAGTGAAGGGGTTAATTGAATAATTAAATATCATTCAACAGATTTAAATTAATAGGTTAACAGAGTTCTTGAACAATAAGGATAAAGGATGGATTTTGTAAAGCCCTCAGGGGTAAAAGACTAAAAATAATCGTTAAATATGGAATATTTTCTTTGATCTAAAAACTTAATATTGCATAACTAGAAAATTCACGTCGCTATGGTGCTAAAAATTATCTTGTCTGTTTATGCATTGTTTTGTATTTTATTAAATTTCACACTATTTATGAGTGTAGGTTGCAAGATTTTTTCGTGTCATTGTGTTCATTTGAGTTTATAGATGTGTTTCCGTAAAAGCTATAATTGGTCTTTTTTGTCTAACAAAATCTACTTCACTTGATTCACAAATGTTGATGCAATGGTTTTCATATTATAAAAATGTGGTATTGGTTGCCTAATTTTTCTTTGATTCAGCATAGAGCAAGTCTTGACTTCGGCTTTATTTTTTCAATTCGATCTTGTTGTCCATCTAAAGCTCACAGGCCTCAAGACGAAGCCATTCATATTTAAATGGGACAACACAGGCTGTACCTTTGTCGAGATTTCCGGGCTCGATATTGGATGGGGACAGGTAACAATATACAAACTATACTTCTTGCAAATATGGTGTACATCTGTTCATTTGGTGATGCTAAGAACTGAATTTATATGTTATTTTGCACAGAAGATCTCATGCCAATGTCCTTGATAATGCAACTCCTATTTCTAGTGTATCTTTCTTGAGAAATATTTATTACCATTCATTCACCCAATACTACCTACTAATATGGTATGGGTGGAAAAAAGATGTGAAGAGAAAGACTTGCTTGTTGATGGACTAGCATTACCATAGACATCAACATGAGATTGTCCAAGTAGTGGATTCACGAATTGAGCCAAATGGGTTTGAACTTCAAGTTGTTTGAACATAAGGTGATAAAGTAATTTTTACAAACTCTAATAAATTGAATACAATGGTCCAAGTCCATGTCACATCAATTTGTAGATGTATTAGAAGAAAATTTTCACAATTGTATTTGATGAGCTTTCATACAACTCATTAAATATTCTCCGATCTGCGTATCCAAGTGACCGACTCAGCTAATTTCAGAAAAAAAATCACAAGTTTTTAGTTAAAAATGGTTTATCCAACTATCTTGTTGTGTCTCACACAACACGAGTCGATCCCACACAACACGAGTCGATACACGTTCTTTAGGTAAATAAAGGTGTCAAAGTAACATAGATTGTCACTCTCATTCCATGAAATGAATATTAAAAATATATACTCGTTTTGTCCTAAAAATAAATGCTCCATTTTGACTAAATTTGTGATAGCTTTTTCGTCAAAAAGAAGCATTTAATTTGGGACAAAGGGATCTTTAAAAAAA
This sequence comes from Salicornia ramosissima, assembly GCA_951394345.1. NCBI lineage: Eukaryota > Viridiplantae > Streptophyta > Magnoliopsida > Caryophyllales > Amaranthaceae > Salicornia > Salicornia ramosissima. The sequence goes on along the minus strand of OX596240.1, from coordinate 3,259,783 downwards.
AAAAAAAGACAATTATTGAGTCTTTGAATCTATAAGTTAAATGTCCAAACTATGTAACTGTAAAATTTAAAAATTACTAACTAATGGAGTACATCCACAAAACAACTGAAATTTAACTAAGAATCTTAAATATAATAATTGAATTAACACCATCCAACCTATTAGTCATATATTCTTGAATCTTGATAACCTATACTCATAATTTCATTCCAAGTTAAACTAAAAATTTGGCCTTTTGTACGATTAACGAGGTTACATCTGCAAGGAATACTCTGTAAAACATATTCTATAGTGAAAATTTACTCATAGATGAAATTATTGAGTTAGTCTATCATATCAAAATTTTCATGAGTCCAATATGAACAATTGAATAGCTCGAATAGTTATGATGAGCTACTGAATAGCTTGAATAAATAAAATAAGCTACCGAAAAGCTGATATTAGTTATTAGAATAGCTCATCCATTTCACCAAATTTACAATAAGTTTATACTTTTATATTTATATCAGTTTGTTACCAAATAAAATAATATAAAAAACTTGAACATTTCATTTAAATAATGGAAAATTTCCTCAGTGCAGGCTTATTGAAATAGAAAAAGTGTCCTTCCTATTTTAGGAATTCTTCAGGCACCACTAAGGTTTGAGGTTGCAGTCTTCAAAATGCCCTTATTTTAACAAAAGTGTAATACTTTTTTTTTTTTAGGTTGCGTGGTTTGTGCCAAAGGTTTAACCGCATGAACTTCAAAGTTCACAAAAAATTATTCTTGTCTAATTCGCTAGATCTCAAAGGTCATGAGTTTTTGGATTAACTGTGTGTGTGTAATCTAAATTCATAATTAAAACTGGCATCTAAATTGTAGCCTCATAGAATTTTGAATAGTTCAAAGATACATTCATGTTTTGTTTTGACTCCTAGATAAGTAAATAGGATCAGGCAAGTGGTGGCAATACCTGAAGCTAGTGGCTTAGGGTAGGTGCTTCCTATATCTATGTTTGACTGGTGTTTGAGGTGCATCTCGAATGACTTATACACTGTATGAAGAGACGAGAACTCTCATGGACTTGTTAGGATATATATCTTGGCCTCACCTGGGGGTCAAAAGGGCAAAAATTTGAGCTGTCATTGTTTTCATTAATCTCCTATCATTATTAATTGTGCTTTAGTCCTGTGCCTGTGTGGTATTCGTATCCATGTGTGTTTTACTAATGCAGCTTGGTAAAGTCAGAACATCAGGCGTACAAGTAGCCTACTGGTGATATTTTCTCATGCCTAAGGGCATATTTTAGACGAGTGATTAAGATATCGATAATCTATTTTGAGTATTCTAGTGATCTAGTCCAAACACTTCTTTATTGTGGAAAGTAGTTTTTCTTTTCAGATAATATGTTCATCTTGTGAGATTAATTTATAGTTTATTGGACCTTTAAAAAAAAAAAAACTTTCATAATTTCAAACTAGTTCAGGTATCAACTAAGTCAGATGAGTGCTACCGAGTTGAATAAGTTTAGATAAGTTCATTTAAAAGCCAGTCAGTCCAGCTAATATATCGAAATTGCAGAGTTAACTAATGAACTCATTATTTTTTAAACCCAAGGTAATATGGTTACTGGTTAGGTTCGTATAAAAGCCAATAGTCTAGTTAAGTTCTAACAAATCAGACAAAAAAATCTTTAGAGTTAACTAATGATTTTTTTAACCCAAGGTAATAAGTTTAGATAAGTTCATATAAAATCTAACAAGTCCAGTTAAGTTTTAGCATATTAGACAATCAGATTGAAATCTCAGAGTTAACTAATAAATTCATGTTTTTTAAATCCAAGGTAAGGTAACTTTGTTTGCGGCTTCTTCTAGCCCTAATGTGCTTTCCGATCCTAGTTTATGTGATGGTGCATACTCTACATAAATCTTCAGAGCAGTGACATGTCTAGAAATTTAGAAATTTCTTTCTATGGGTTTGAACATTTAAATATATAACGACTAGAATTGAACTTTTAGGATTAAAACCCCTTATCTTAGTTCAAAATACATTAAAGTAAAAAATTATGGAGTGTGAATGTCTAGATTTTTTTTTTTTTCCACAGAGAGGCAAGAGAAATTTCACTAATAAATTTCCAACCTTTGTTAGATTTTCTTAACTAATTTGAGCTTTGGTTACACTTACATTTTCATTGATACACAGAAACTTTGAAATTTAATTGACATAAGCAAAAAAACGGGGCATGAAGAAATTAAACTTAATAGAAGAAGCCATGTAATTTTTTTGGATACATATAAATGGAGAAGAAGAAAACAAAGGAAAAACCAAAAAAAGAGAGAAAAGAAGAGCATATGTTGCTTTGGAAAATAATCAAACCCTTAGCAGAATTTTAATAAGATGCAGACCAATGTGCCATACAACTATAATGAAGTTGATGAGAAAGAAAAGTATTGGGACCATCTGTAGTTGTTGTGAGAGTAAAGTGGTGGTTTCTATATATTTTTTTAGTATGGTGCAAAAATTTTATTATTTTATTCTTCATTGTATTAAATATTTTCTGGATCCACTATAATTTTCACTGAACCCATTGAACGCATATTGGATCCACCCCTGAGTTTTAGTTACTTTATTTCTTATGTTTGATGCTATACAATGCATTATAAACCTGGTTTTTTTTTCATCTCAGAAAATGCCACTGATATTTGATGCGGAAAAAAATTCATGGGTTCTAGAGCGAGAATTGCCGGTCAGTCATGCTTAATGAATCCGGTGCTTTTGTATCGCCTTTCTTTTATTCAAATAGTTCATCTATTGATCCTTGCAGAATTAGTCATGTGATTACTTGGCCAGATCATGGCTATGGAAGTAACTTAGATGATTTTAATGTTTAGCATTACAAAGCTGTTAACAGTGATTTAAACGTATCGCACATGATCAATTGATGGGGTCTCTTTGTCGCATTGATTATCGCTTTCAACAGGAAGGGATTTACGAGTACAAGTATATTGTTGATGGTGTATGGACCTGCAACAAGAATGAGCCTGTGACAACTCCAAACAATGATGGTCATGTCAACAATTATGTTGCGGTAAGTACCAAAAATTTCACGACTTTGCCACTTTGTTTATGTCTTGTCCATTTATTCTTCTATTTTCTGGCATTTCGTTATTCTGTATCGGCTATATATGCCAATTGCTGCATTATAGCAAACAGTTGTTTCTGCATCAACAAAATTAAAATAAAAAACACAATAATATCTATCATATGAGCTGTCTGAAACCATTGAGAACCAGTTAAGGACATACCAAAAGGAATACTTAGGTTGTGGCGTTTAATTCTTTTCTTTAACTGTTCATCATTTGAAGTTGGTTTTCCATCGAATTTCATTTGCAGGTTTCAGCTGATGATCCACTTAGTGATAATGCGCAAGTGAGGTTGAGATTGACAGGAGATAATCCTGAGCTTACAACAGATGAACGAATTAGAATACGGCAATTTCTTGAGGAAGTTTCAGATCATGAGTGATCTGCTGAAATTTTCGGGTATATTATTAAAATGATAATTGTATAAGAATTATCTAGACAATAAGACTTTTTTTAAGCACATTCGTGGTTCATACAAGTATATATTCATGTTAAACCTCCGAGTTCATGTCCTGAGGGCATTATCAATAATAAGTTTGTTCAAAGGTGTATATTTTATAATTGCTAAAAAAGTTAGTATGAGTGGTTAGTAAATAGTGAGTTGTTTTTCGAGTTGTATATTTGTTATAATGGGTCTCGTACATGCACTTCAATAGATTTATCTATTGTTGATGAAATGTTTATAAGAGAGATTTGTAAATAGATAATATGGCATATGAATAAACCTATTGCTATTATACGGAGTATTAGACCTTGGTCGCCAAATCCGTATTGTTCCATGTGTAGTAACACTAGCAAAAGTGATGGTTAGAAAGTTACAGTATCTTTGGAGGGTTGCCTAGTATAGCTAGTTGTGTGCTATGTTTTTTTTTTCTTTTTTGATCATGTAAGGAAATCTATCGGCTTATTGGCTGTAATGAGTTACTAATCCATATTACACAATAACCCTTGAACTTGAGGGGGGAGATAAGAGAGAATCCTCAAGTAAGAGGTGAGGATCGAATCTTGTACCTCTATGACGTAAGGTGGGTGGAAGCATCATTTGTTACATCGCTTCCTCAACATAGTACTGTTAACACAAAATTTCGAGTCTAAATAAATAAGACAAAAACAAAGTAACAAATGATTTTTTTATTAATAATTTAAATGCGGGGTACAATCTCTGTAATAAATTTATACTGTATAAAAATAAGCTAAGTCCTTTGATTCTGCCATACAGCTATAGGTCACGTGATGTCGTCAAGTGTAATTAAATGTAGGGTGACGTAAGCAAGACGTCATACCTAGATTCGAATGTGTGTTTGAGTGTATTCAAATACTTGATTGTATTAGAATGAGGGCTCTCAAAGTTTGAATCTCAATTGAATGTGTTTGAATGTCTCTGATTAGTTGGCACTATTTTGTAGTGCTTGTTGACTATTGCAGAGAGAATTTGAGAGGATTTGTAAATTCGTGAGATTAACATCAAGCGGATTTTGAACCGAAGACGATTTGCAGTTACGAATTTGAAATATTTGCAGATGGCGGTTTAATTGAATGTAGAAGAGGACGAACGTTGAACAGAAGAAGATTAATCTAAAATAATTGCCATTTGCAATTAAGATTAATGCAGAAGACGAACTTCAAATTATGAATGCAGAAGACAAATTAATCATATTCGATGATGGATATTTGAAGAAGACGAATCCGATGACGGCTTAATTTTGAAGGATTAATTTGATGACGAATGTGATTTTAATGATGATGTTGATGAGGATGGAGGAGTTCGAATAGAAACAGATGAAGATGGAAGAATGAACGGATAGGAGGTAGGAGGAAGAGAGAACGGGTAAAAATTATATAATATATTTCATAAATTATATCATGTGTTAGGGGTCCTTTTTTGAAAGTTCGCCCCGGGCCAAATAATTCTTAGGAACGGTCCTGGTAGGAGGTAGGAGGAAGAGAGAAGCAGAATGCATGATTAATATAAACTGATACTTAAACTTTAGATTCTGAGTGATAAGCTTTAGAATATGAGTGTTAATCTTTAGAATTTGAGTGGTGAACTTTTGAATCTGAAGGAAAAAAAAAATCTTAGAATCTGAATTTTTTTCTTAGAATTTGAGAGTTAGGCCTTAGAATATGAGAGTTAGGCCATAGAATATGAGATTGAGCCCTTAGATTATGAGAGTGAGAACTTATAATAATTCGAGAATGAGTCCTTAGAATATTAGATTGAAGGCTTTAGAATCTGAGAGTGAAACCTTAGTCTATGAGAGTTAGGCTTTAGAATATGAGAATGACTGAGTGAGGCATTAGAATCTGATATTCTGAGTTTAATTTTTTTTAATCTAATACCTGTAAAAAGTCTTAATCTAATGGATGTAATGCAGTTCTCACGGTTTTCACTGAATAAGGGTTCTCATGAGATTCTCACCCTATATATATAAACATATTTTAATTTATTTTAGGAAAATTTGCTAAAAAAACTTTTAAAATTTTCATTTTGCGAAAAAAACCTTTTAATTTTTTTTGGCAAGCTAAAACTCAAACCCCAAATTTTGTTCACCTTTTTGTAGTTTTCACTTTTCACCAAGTTTCAGGCGTGGATTCCTGTGAGAGGTTTTCATTTTTTTTCACTTGCTTCATTTTCCTCTTTTCCCCCAACTTCTTAACTTCATTTCCCTCCTAATTTCAATAGTGAAAAACCACATTTTATCTCACAATAAAATTTGGGGTTTGGGTTTTAACTTGTCAAAAAAAATTTAAAATATATATATATATATATATATATATATATTTATTTTTTTTTTTTGCAAAATCAATTTTTTAAAAGGTTTTTTTTTGATAAATTTGCCTTTATTTTTCTTTGAAAGCTCACATTTCTCAAACATTTTTTTTGAGATTTAACAATAAACACTCAATTTTTTGTATATGCACTTTTTTTTTTGTGTGGGTGTGGGTGTATGCAAGGTTTAACGACTCAATCATCCTAGGAAACCTTGCAAAATCGGGATAACGTTCACTTAAATAAGCGAAAAACTTACCAGTAAAGCTATGATTCAGTTTTTCTGGAAACCTAATCGCCCAGGTACGCCATTGACACTAGTAAAACGCCGTTACATTGCCGAATCAAAGTTCAAAAGAGGTTCTAGTGCTTCACTCTCACTAGCTCTACAATTTTCATATTCAAAGTTAACTATTGAAACCTTGAATCTGAGTTTTAATGGTGGTGATAAAAAAAAAAAAAAGAGGGAAAACTAAGGTTTTGAAGAGTTTTTTTTTTTGGGTAGGATGAGGGAGAAAGAGGGAAAATAATGGGTTAAAAAATTAAAAGAAGTGAGGGTGACCGGTTAGTAAAAAGGTCCAAATTTGGAGAGTGAAAGTGAAAGGTGGGATTAATTTTTTAATAACGTTAAGGTTAGATTAATTTTGGAAGACCGTCCAAAGGTGAGATTCAGTTAAATTTTCCTAAAATTTTTTGGAAGCTTTCAAAAATTACAATACCTTGCCACGAAAACAACAAATTGATCGGAAGAAATGGCATCATAAATAATGCAAATGTTGCGTAAAAACAAATGAATACACAATAACTCTAAGAACAAGAAATAATGAGTAAAATCAAAGTTCCAAAGTAAACCAAGAGTCCAAACTTGCTTTGCCTTGGACCTCTTAGTCTTATAATTCGAATTTAGATCCTCTAGAGTTTAAATATTGTAGAGTTCTAGTATTGTGAGAGTTTTATATTATTTTTTTATTTTACGTACTTTTAATCTATTTTAGGTAAATTTATTGTAACCATAGATTTAGATTTGTTTGGTCCAGATTTGTTGAAACCTACCAAGTAGCAACTCTAGAGGATCCAAACTCGTATAATTCTGTGATTGTGAATGTTATTTTTGGCTAGTTTGCAAATCCTAGTCCAATTGAGATTGTAGTCTTGACCTCAAAGATTAGAACACCGTATTGCATCTTATTACAACAAATCTATAAATCTTAGGCGGTGTTCTTTTGGACCTACAGTAATCAGATCAGATCAAACTTAGTCAGATCAGATCAGACATTATTACTCTTTATTATTATTATTATTATTATTATTATTATTATTATTATTATTATTATTATTATTATTATTATTATTATTATTATTATTATTATTATTATTATTATTATTATTATTATTATTATTATTATTATTATTATTATTATTATTATTATTATTATTATTATTATTATTATTTCGAGCATTGTTTTTCCGCTCGACATTTTTCGACGACGGTTTTCGGACTGACTTTTTTAGCGTTGATTATTCGGTCGACTTTTCCGGCGATGATTTTCGGGACGACTTTTCCGACGACAGTTTTCGGAATGATTTTTCCGGCGATGATTATTCGGTCGACTTTTCTGGCTGTGAGTATTCGACCGACTTTTCCGGCGACGATTTTCAAGCCGAGTTTTTCGGCGAAGATTTTCAGGACGACTTTTTCGATGACAATTTTCGGACTGACTTTTTCCGACGGTGATTATTTGGCCGACTTTTCCGGCGACGATTTTCAGGCCGCGTTTTTCGGCGACTGTTTTCGGGACGACTTGTCCGACGACGGTTTTCGGAATGACTTTTCCGGCGGTGATTATTCGGTCCACTTTTTCGGTGACGGTTTTGGAGTCAGATTGAATGAAGGGTTTGAAAAGAATGAAAAGTAAAATACTGAAGAGGTGAAATGAAATGAGCTTGAGGCTTTGGGCTCATTAAATTTTTGTCCCTAATAAAAATAAAAATAAAAATAAAAATAAAAATAAAAATAAAAATAAAAATAAAAAAAAATAAAAATAAAAATAAAAATAAAAATAAAAATAAAAATAAAAATAAAAATGAAAATGAAAATGAAAATGAAAATGAAAATGAAAATGAAAATGAAAATGAAAATGAAAATGAAAATGAAAATGAAAATGAAAATAAAAATAAAAATAAAAATATAAATAAAAATATAAATAAAAATATAAATAAAAATAAAAATATAAATATAAATATAAATATAAATATAAATATAAATATAAATATAAAAATAAAAATAAATATAAAAATAAAAATAAAAATAAAATCAAATCAAAAAACTCAAATCAAATCAGAACAGATCAGATCAGACAAACTCAAAACAAATCAGATCAGATCAGATTAGATCAGTCCTAAAGAATAGAGCCTTACTCTAATATTCTAATACCACAAATGACCTACTATATCATTTGATTTGTATCTATCTTGAAATGATTCTCATTAACATACACCAACGAAGACTAATGAAATTACCACAAAATTTGTCAAACTATAAAATTATTTTGATTGAAAATTTTCTGGCTTCAATATGTTGTAAGAGATGCCTTTAAAGTTTAAAACTTTGAAAATTGCTTTTGCATCATTCTTCAACTTAATTTCATGCAAGTGGGATGAACTATGACCCTGTTCTTTTGGACGGAGATCAGATCAGACAAACTCAAATCAGATCAGATCAGATCAGACATTATTATTATTATTATTATTATTATTATTATTATTAATAATAATTTCGAGCATCGTTTTTCCGCTCGACACTTTCTGACGACGGTTTTCGAACGAGTTTTCCGGCGACGGTTTTCGGGATGACTTTTCCGACGACGGTTTTCGGATTGACTTTTCCGGCGGTGATTATTCGGCTGAATTTTCCGCCGTCGATTTTCAAGCCGAGTTTTCGGCGACGATTTTCGGGACGACTTTTTCGACAACAGTTTTCGGACTGACTTTTCCGGCGGTGATTATTCGGCCGACTTTTCCGGCGACGATTTTCAGGCCAAGTTTTTCGGCGACAGTTTTCGGGATGACTTTTCCGGCGACGGTTTTCGGACTGAATTTTCCGGCGGTGATTATTCGGCCGACTATTCCGACGACGATTTTCAGGCCGAGTTTTTCGGCGACGATTTTCGGACTGACTTTTCCGACGATGATCATTCGGCCAACTTTTCCAGCGACGGTTTTCAGGCCGAGTTTTTCGGCGACGGTTTTCGGAATGACTTTTCCGGCGGTGATCGGTCGACTTTTTCAGTGACGGTTTGGTCAAAATTTTCGGCGGTGATTATTACTACTACTACTATTATTATTAGTAATAGTAGTATTATTATTAGTATTAATATTATTATTTGAAGTTTTGAAGTTTTGGAGTGAGATTGAATGAAGAGGTGAAATGAAATGGGCTATCATAATAATAATTATAATATTAATAATAATAATAATAATTATTATTATTATATTAATTATTAATAATAATAATTATTATTTTAGTAAATATAATCATGTATTACATTTCTCATAAAAAAATAAGTATTACAATTATAAAAATAAAAATAAAAATAAAAATAAAAATAAAAATAAAAATAAAAATAAAAATAAAAATAAAAATAAAAATAAAAATAAAAATAAAAATAAAAAATAAAAATAAAAAATAAAAATAAAAAATAAAAATAAAAATAAAAATAAAAATAAAAATAAAAATAAAAATAAAAATAAAATAAAAATAAAATAAAAATAAAAATAAAAATAAAATAAAAATAAAATAAAAATAAAAATATTTCAAATCAGATCAGATCAGATCAGACAAACTCAAATCAGATCAGGCAAACTCAAATCAGATCAGATCAGATCAGATTAGATCAGATCAGATCAGACCAGATCAGTCCTAAAGAACAGAGCCTATATATATCTAATGAACAAACCACCAAAAGATGAATATATAGAAAGTAAACCAACTAACAACATTAAGCAAAAAAGAAAATGTGCTAACCTGGTCAATATTCCAATTTTCAAAAAAGGGAAATGTACTAACCTCTGTTATAAAAAACAAACTAAGTAACTTGAACAAGAATATACTAATCTGGTCAATATTCCGATTTATCTAGACTAAATTATACACAGATCAAATAATTAGAAAAGAGTTGAAATTTAGTGCGCTAAAATGGGTTGAAATGAACTGGAGTGAAGTTGGTTGAAATTGACAAAAGTTAGCTGAAATTGGTTGAATATGGCCGAAATGAACTGAAGTACTCCGTACCATAAAAAAAAAACCGGGAAAAAAAAATGCCGACTGAACCTGGAGTGTTTTACCAAAATAATGTTGAGGCCAAAACTATTTACCAAAATACTGCCAATGAAAAAATAATTACGAGAATGATGTCCACGTAGGAGAAAGAGTGTTCATTTTTTGAAAAAAATTTAGCGATTTTGTTATATATGATAAATCGCTATCTCATATAAAGATTTCTGCTGTAACTTAATTACAAACCAACTTTGGCCATTATTCTCTACAATAAAGGCATTCATTGAGTTTTTTTTAACCTCAACAACATCGCTATTTGAGATACGATTTTGTTAAAGAAATCGCAATATGACATAGCGATTTATGTTGCGTAAAAAAATTAAAAATAAGGCTGATGTGATCAGTATTTTGGTAAATATTGTTAGTTTGACAATATTTTGATAAATTCTTTTGCTCCCAACATTATTTTGGTTAAACACTCCTGAATCTGTGGTCTCTTTTTTTTTTGTTTTTTTGGGTGAAGGGAACCTCTAATCTAATCTATTATTATACGTGTAAAAGAGGACACTTGCTCTATTAAAAATTCCGCGTTAATTATGCCATACTGTACTCATGATAATCAACATGCAAGATTTGTCCCCATGAAGTCTTGGGACCCACTTACCCCAATTTGCAAAATCAAAGTACTACGTATTTCACAAATCAGAATTTTGATGCGTTTTCCTTAAGAAAAAAGGTTTTTGATGCGTTTTTCAAAAAAAAAAAAAAAAAAAAAAGAAGAATTTTGATGCGTTTTTGTTTTGTTTTTTTTTACCATGTATTCTTCGCTCCGGCCTACTCATTATGCTTCAATTTAGTTGCTATATTTTGACTTGTAGTACTAATTATATGTGGTCTTTGGCTAATTCTAGTTTTATAAACGTAACGAATATAAATTATACATTGACAAATATGAAAAAAGGAAATGTGAATGACTTAAAAAAAAGTCATAATCCACTCACTACTAATGGATTAAATAATCCACAAACAAATAAATATAAATTAGTCCAAGCTAAGGTTTTAGCGAATGCTTTATAAATGAAAATGGTGGCTTGATAATATTAAAAATCTGCATTTGGTGAGACACTTGCTTTTTGGGTTTGTTTTATATGATAAAATGCCTAAATCACCCAATCAATTCAGAAATGCTACACGCATGAGAACCGAGTGAGCGATACTTTCTATACATACATAAATCATGCTCTGTATTTAATTAATGTTCACTACTGATGATGAATGTTTATTTGGACTACTTTTTTTAACAAGTCTAATTTTAAAATTAAAATAATGTTAATTAACATAAACCTTATACTAGTTCTCATTCAAATTAATTTAATGTAGACAGCATAGACACCATTCTATTAATACAAACATGTGTACGTTCAAATTTATAATTAGCGGACCATTTTAATTAACCAGTTGCTAACAATTTAACACTCCTCATAATTTAGTAAAAAAAAAAAAGACAATGATATCTTTGTAATCTTGCTTTGATTGTGTTATTTGTGTACAATAGTAGTTCTTTTTTATAGTTTTTTATTTTGGGAAGTTGATAATGACTCTATGGCTTTTTTAGTTTTTATTTTTGTTTGTTAAACTCAATCCAATTCACATCCTTAGTTTCTTCACTCCTCTGTCTCTTCACTCAGGAGAGAGTGATGATGGGTAGAAACAACTCACTAACATCACCTGAAAATTCTTCTGCTGCTGCTGCAACAGACAACAATGGAGATCTAGGGTTTCGTTCAAATCACGACCGATCTTTGTTTAAGCGTCTTCACCACTCTGAAACCTCCAGCTTCTCTGATCGTCATTTCACTGATCGTCATCGTTTTCGTTCTCGTCGTAAATCGTTTCAATTCAAAGGAAATTCGTTGATTTATGCTGTCATTTTGCTTGCTGTGTTTGGATTTGCTTTCGCTTCTATGGTGTTGCAGAGCTCCATTACTTCCGTGTTTAGGCAGGGCGGTAATGGCGGTGAAACATCGTCGTTGCGCCGTGGCTTGAAGCTTGGGACTGTGTTGCGGTTCGTTCCGCCGATGAGGTTTCGACAGGAAGGTCGCATTGATCTTATGAGGAAGTTGCATAGTAATGGTGTTCGGCCTCCTAGGCTTGCTCTTGTAAGTTTGTTGTTTCCTATTTGTGTTGATGAATCGTAATGTATTATGAATGCTGTGCTCTCTTATGGTGGAACCTATTAGGATAGAATCTGATTTTGTGTGTTGTGCATTGCTATCTACGAAAAATGGTTTTAATAGTACTCTACCAAAGTGTTAATACCATGGTAGCCAAATTTATTTTGAGGCCTTGTTTACTTCAACATTTTATACCGAGTTGGAGTTGTTTTTATACAGTATGTAATTATATATATTTTTATTTTCTCCGCCTTTTTGGCTGTTCAAATTTACTACAAAATTAAAATAGATTTTTATATATTGAAACAAATTTTTATTAATTCAATGTTGTAATCTTCAATTATTTTACTGAATTAAATTATATATATTATTGATTACTCTAACTACTTTTATTGATTGAAACTAGTTTTACTAAATTATATGGGGTATTTGTTGTGAATATTAAACTGCTTTTACTAATTTAATGTAGTTGTGTTTTATAGAGTTCCTGTGTTCAGTGATTGCAAATTATTTTTGCTGAATTCTTTTACTCCGTATTAACTTAGCTTGAAATGAACAAGATAAGAGTGTCAGTGAATGACACTGTATTCAACCATTGTCATACTTAAAAGTTACACCTTCATTCCAAAAAAGTTTGTTACCTAGATGCACAAACCATGAAATGTGAAAAGTAAGGAGTGATTTGTTAAGGAATTGGTGTTAAAAGAAAATCATATCAAGCATTGTGGGATAGAGGGAGTATTATTATGACATTCTATGCTTTCATATCTCACAAAGTGATAAAAAAAATTTAGGCCCTTGTTTTTTGGACTTCATTTCTGAAATTTCAGTGCAATTCAATTCCTGATGTGTCTAAGATTTAGCTCAATTCTGTTCATTTCAGTTTGGTTCAGATTGGTTCTGCTCATTAGAATAGGGCCTTAGTGTCAACAAAACTTTTTCGCTTCACAGTTAGAGTTTCGCACTGTTCAAAGGTGGGATTGTAATTTGTAAGGAAATGATAGGTGATTTAATAAAAAGATAAGAGAATGACAAGAATTTGGAAATATGGAAATGATAAGAAAAGATAAAAGTAAGATAAAAGTAGAGTGCTGTAAAGAGAAGGATGATGTGTTAGAGAGGGAGCCATTTCATTTGATGTAAAATGAAAGATAAAAATAAATCTAGAAATTTGTTAATGTAGGAAAAAAAAACTACCGAGATATTCATCAAAGGGAAATGTGAAAACTGTTGTGGGACCGATAGAGTGCTGTTTTTCTTTGTCGTTGTTTAATGCTTAGTAACATTACGGCAACTATTTGCACATTTATTGAACCTACATAATCATGCCTTGGTGATATTGAATGGTAACAATAGATTAGAAACTTGTCAAAGACACAAGTTAAGAGGGGGGAAAAGTAAAGTGCTAGGATTAAAAAAGTTGTTTGCATTTACAAATTATGTTTCCAAAATGTTAACATGACTTGAATGGAGTGGAAAAAACTTAGAGAGAGAGAGAGAGAGAGAGATTGAAGGGGATGATGTACAATAATAATGCCAAATCCTTAATACCGAAAGATGTGTTCAAACCAAAATCATATGTTTTATTTCCATGAGGATAGAGCGAATAGTTATAAGTGCAGTAACTTAGTGAATATGATGAAATCAATATTCTAGAACATTATTGACTAGTTACAACAAAATTATAAAAAAGTGTGAATACTTGTGGTTACTTAATCTTTGTTCTTATTTATTGTGTAATTAATTGTTTTGAAATAAGATAGAAAGAATGAGACCATTGTAAGATGAAGCTCCATTAAGGTTTTCATACTAATAATTAGTGCTTTTACATTGCCGTAAGGCCTATGTTTTTATCCACTCTGTTTATATTTGTTTGCTCCAAGGTGTATTTTCGAGTTAACATCTTTATTTATGTATTATTAAAATGCATGCAAATTTGATACTTTTAAGATGCACATTCAAATGAATCAAGCAAATCCCACATAGCAGATTTTTTTTATTACACGAGGAATATTTTACTCCCCCGGTACTTAAAATAGCTATCAGATTTCATATGGGGCTAAGGAGAAACAAAAAGGAAACAAAGGGAATACTGAAGTATTATATCTTGTTATTTTCAAATTATAGCTACTAGACAAAGTTTGGGCTTTCTCATTATTGCAGCATCTATATTTCTTCAATTTCATTCTTCCTCTCCTTTAAGTTCCTTGTGTATGCACGTGACTTAAAAAAACTTTGGGAAATATATTTTATTGACTTTGCTGTTCTTTACTAACAAACTAGGTCCATCTAGTTTAAGAAATCTCTTGTTCGAAAGAGCACATATTTTGCTGATTTTTATGTTAGAAAGGAAAAGGGTGCAACCCCTACCCCTTAGATATAGTGACTCATTATGGTCTAGGCTAGTTGCAATTTTTTTGATTTTGGATGCAACTTTTTTAGATGTCATCATTGTCGACGATGGAAACAAAGGATGGGTAATTCTGCACAAATGTTGTATGCTTCTGTGAAGTCCTTTTAAACCTTGGTAGTGCTTCTTTGATGTGGCAGTTGTTTTCTTATAAAAGATATGGTAGCATAAGGAAGCATTGCCCTTACTTTCTCACGTCCTACTTTTCTGCTACGAATCAATATTATTAGAGAGGATATTTTAGGAAATACATAAATAAGTTGTATTTAATAGCTTGTAGAAGTATCTAGTAAGTTTCATGAGTTAATAGTTTTCCATAAATAAGGAAAATTAGGGAGGGAGAAGGCATGAAAAATATTGCTGAGAGTTTTCACTAGTTCTTGGGAGTGAACAAGCCACTCGAAAACTTGTATTTGGGCAGGAATCAAGCCTCGCTAAAGTTTAAATATCATTCACATTTGTTGTAATTCCCATGTTACTAATACTATCATCAATATCAATCCATTAACTCATTCATACATTTTCCTAAAAGCATTTTTTTAAAAGTAATTTACTTTTTTTTTTTTTCCAGATTTTGGGAAACATGAAGAAAAATTCTGAGTCATTAATGCTGTTCACAGTGATGAAGAATCTAAGGCATCTTGGCTACGTATTGAAGGTATTTTTTTGAAATATGCATCTCTGTGTTGCCTTACATTTTTTTAAATACATTTGGCTCCTTCCAAAATTATGTAATTGGGTTCTCAATTTTGGATCAATACTTGTAGATTTTATTGCTCGCATTGGATTTTGGTTGCTAAATGGTAAATATGTACTTGCGACTATAAGTGCATGCATAATTTCTATGACAAAACCCAAGTTGCCAATTCATTCGTACTTGTGTTTCTTGTTGGCAGTTATATGCACTGAATGATGGGGAAGCAAGGACAATGTGGGAAGAAATTGGAGGTCAAATGAAAATTCTAAATCTGGAAAGATTTGACCATTTTGATTGGTCCCTGTATGTTGCTCGTTAATCTATTGCACTTTTCATTGGATGTCCTGTGGCAAAAGAAGTTTATGCACAATGATTTACCTGTCATTATTGTAGTTTATGTGATTTATTTACATGTTCTTTTTTTCTTCTATCAGTTTTGAAGGTGTCATTGCAGACTCTCTTGAGGCAAAAGAAGTAATATCAAGGTATCTTCTACCCCTCTCATGCAAGTTATATTGCAGATTTTGTTTTTCCCAGTGCTTTATATAAACATGATGCTACTGACTTACTAAGACATAGCTTAATGTTCTTTGCTATGACCTTGCATACGTACAAGACATCTAAGAAACCCCAAATTTTGGTAATTTAAAATCTACTTTTTAAAATATACTCGCATTATAGTAACACAAAAATATATACTTCCTCTATAACAAAAATTGCAACAATTCAGATTTCACGCAGATGCATTATTTTGAGATTTTTGACTATTATTATATACAATTAGATATAAACAAAAATTATAAAAAATTGATATTATCAAAATATTTGGGGAGACGAATCGAATGAAATCTCACTTGATTATGTTGTTCTCTATGTGTAAATAACTCATGGTCAAAGTGAATAATATGAATAGTGCAAAAATCAATGCTACCTCTGTTGTCATGCAAAATTTGACTTTGGCATGATTTATTCATCATGCTTTGACCTTCTTTTGTGATTTACAAGAAACAAAATATAGTCAAATTCGGTCTTTATTTGATTTGTTTCAATATGTAGTTTATTAATATCTAATTTTTATAATTATTATGTATGAATGATTAAAATTATAAACGAATTAAAATGTACCTCGACAATGGAACATTTCATCTTATAGAAAACAGAGGCATTGCAATTATTTTTTTGGTTACGGAGGAAGACAGGAAGTATAATTTTTTTTACTTTTTAAAATTCTATCACATGCAACTGCAAAATTATAATGGCTCTATTTCAAGACAACACATCTAAACCGTTCAACAAAATCAAAGGCCAAGTAGTATCGTATGTGCAATATCAGCTTGTAAACTTCAGATGCTTTCTGTTAAAATAATATGCCCAGTGCATATTCTAGAGGGCGCTTTTTGGGATGGTGCATGCTGAAATGGTATCATTTGTGGGCAAAATGAAAATTGCAGCTGAATCCAAATTTTCCCTCCTTGATATTCTGCTATGCCTTTCATCCTTTCTTTGTAGTATAGTGTCTTCACAAGTTCATGGTGATAGCATATCTATCTCTCTAGCATTTTCACTGGTCTCTCTTTACCATTTTTTATGTCCTTTTTGCTGTTTCATGTCCGTTGTCCAAGTGTGAAACATTGGACATTGCTAGGCCTATTATAAATTAGGTTTCTTTTTATGTTAGCATCAGTTGAAAGTACAACTACTCAACCACTATCATGTTCATCTAGACAAAGATGTTATGGTCAGTGAGTTTATATTTTTGCAGCCTTATGCAGGAGCCATTTTGTTCTGTGCCGCTTGTATGGATTGTTCAAGAGGATAGACTTGCAAAACGACTTCTACATTATGATAAGATGGGTTGGCAACATCTAATTTCCCATTGGAGACGTGCACTTAGTAGGGCTGATGTTGTTCTCTTCCATGATTTTTCCTTGACGGTAAATGAAATGAAATTTGGGCCTGTTAACAGACTCCACACGCCCTCTAGCTTATATTTGAGATTTTGTTCTGATCTAAGTTCATACTTTTGTTGTACAGATGCTATACAGCACTCTTGACAATGGAAACTTCTTTGTGATTCCTGGATCACCAATAGATGTTTGGGCTGCTGAAAGCTATCTCAAATCCCACTCAAAAAATGATTTGCGGAAGAGCAATGATTATGGTGCTGATGATGTGCTGGTTGTGGTTCTTGGAAGTTCCACCTTTTACAATGAACTATCTTGGGATTATGCTGTTGCAATGCATACTATTGGACCCCTTCTTGCTAAGTATGCCAAGGGGAAAGATGCAGCTGGATCCTTAAAATTCATCTTTTTATGTGGAAACTCCAGTAATGGATCGAATGATGCTCTAGAGGTAAATTGAACACCTCTTTTGTATTCTATGCATAAATACATAGATCTGGGAAATAGTTCATGAAAAATCTCTTGACAAGTGCAAATCGATTGAAGCATTTTTCAAGTAAGCTGTATTTTTCTGATCAAGAATTTGCAAACAGAATTTATGGGAAGATTTTATTTTTTATGATGTATTGGAGAAAGTACCACCCACCACAACTACTAATAAGGCCCACTAATTTCTGAGCATTGTCTGAGTACTGGTTTGAAAGTTGTAAACTTTTCGAAACACACTTTATGGAATCTAAATAAGAAAAAACAAGAAACTTTGTAAATTTCTTCTAGTATTATTTTTGAGAAAATTCCTGAATAGCCAAGTGACAACATTGTGATTTGACTCGGTAAAATATAAAAGTTATCGAAGTATAGCATAATTTCTATACATAAGCCTTATGTATGCCAGTTGCCAAGATTCATTAGAATCCCAATGTCGCCAAATAACGCCTTTGTGAAGTCTTCTGGGCAAAAGTCATGCCCTGTTGATATTATTAAAATTTACTTAGGCCCCGTTCTTTTGGGTTGAGAAAAAATGAACGGAACTTAACTGAAAATAAGTCCAAAAGAACAGGGTCAAATAATCAATTTAAGATAAATTTCAAACATGGAATATATCAACTAAATTATTGAGAGTTTACAAAGGGAATTGAAAGGTAACATTTGATGAATTATGAATGCCAAGTTGTTCAAAGGCTCCGTTCTTTTGGACTGAGTAAAAATGAACTGAAAAGAAGTCCAAAAGAACAGAGCTTTAGTGACAGATTGCTTTATCCCCAGTCCATTACTTTAGATATTAGGCATATTCACATAAAATGTGCTGATCAGCAAGTGTAAAAGAGATCATGCTTAAACTATTTTATAAGCTTATGATTTCCCATCTTGTGATTTATCCTTAGAAATGATGTAAAAAGCATATCATTTATGTAATCATATCACAACACTCTTGATGGTTTGGTTTTTAAATGCCATGTTAATGTTATTCTAGTTCAGTTCAAAGATCAGATACTTTGATCTACATGTCCCGGATCCCTGTGTCTAAGAATTTAGCTATTAACGTGTCTGGCACTTAATACATACCTGTACGACTGAGTAACATATGATTTCATATCTTAATGTGTAATTTTCCTTTCAAGCCTTGTCAAATTACTATTTTACTTTTTGTAACATTATGTTGTGAATAACCCTTTTGAGCCTGGTCAAATTACTATTTTACTTTTTGTATCTTAAATGTTGCATATAAGCATTATATACATTTTATGACATAGGATGAATTTAGGATTTATGTTAAAATCACACGTTGAACAATGTTATTATTGTTTTCTTAATACTGGATGTTTCCACTTGTACCTTCTTATGTTATGTCATTTTCCTTTTTATTTAGAAAAAATGTTTTCCCCTTGTTGCATTTTATTGATTTTAGTATCCATAGTATGAGGCATTTGCACAATTTTGATGTGATTGTTTGTATCCTCATATTAATAATGTAAGGCTATATCATAGTTTTGGTATCCTCTTGTCATTTGTTTTTGGCTTCTACTTTGTTGCGTTGCTATAACGTAGTTTTTTTTTTTTGGTGCAGGGTGTTGCTGCTCACCTAAGACTTAGTCCTGGTTCGATGAGGCACTATAGCATGGATCAAGATGTGAATGGAGTTTTATTGATGGCTGATGTAGTTCTATATGGATCATCACTAGACGAGGAAGCCTTCCCATCATTGCTAATCAGAGCAATGTCCTTTGAAATTCCCATAGTTGTACCTGACCTTCCAGTCATTAGACGTCATGTGAGTGGGTTTTTTGTTTTTATTTTTTTTAGTCCTTCCAAGTAATTTAACATGTAGATTGAGAAGCAAAATTTCCGTGTTCCCCTGTGGTAATAGACTTCAGAAAACGCAGGTTGCTGATGGTGTCCATGGAATGATTTTTTCTAAACACAATCCAGATGATTTGCTGAAAATCTTCTCTCTTTTAATATCAAGTGAAGGGAAACTCTCAGAATTTGCTGGTGCTGTTGGCTCTGCTGGGAAGCTTCTTGCTAGGAACTTATTAGCTTTTGAATCTATAACTGGCCATGCAAAGCTTATGGAAACTGTTCTTAATTTCCCTTCAAACACTTTACTGCCTGCTCCGATATCTCAGATCCGAGAAGATTCATGGGAATGGAATTCCTTTAGTGAAGTGGTGGAACAGGCAGCTAGTGACATGATAAATGTTGATGAGGAAGAATCTAGCATTATCCAATCGCTTGAGGATGATTTCAATAGTTTTGCTGCTATAAGGAATATATCTGTGGATAGCAGTGACATTATAGAACAGGATCTTGTGAGCATAGAAGATTTTGATAGTGTTGAAGAAATAGCAAGCCATGAAGAGTTTGAGAAGCGAGAAATGGATCAGGCAACTTCCTAGCTCTGCTGTCTTACTCTTCTCTAAGAAACCTTTTTTTTCCTTTTTCCTTGTAGAAATGCCACATAAACTTATTGGAGTTAAATTTTATCGCTTACAGATTGATGAGAGAATGGAGAAGGACCCCGGTGTTTGGGATGAGATATATAAAAATGCTCGTAAATCTGAGAAACTTAGGTTCGAAGCAAATGAAAGGGATGATGGAGAGCTACAAAGAACTGGCCGTTTGATTTGCATTTATGAAGTTTATAATGGTGCTGGAGCTTGGCCACTTTTGCATGAGGGTTCCCTGTATCGTGGTTTGAGTCTTGTAAGTTTTATTATCCATTATTACTATTAACTGAAAGTCTTGTCTCCAATTTATAATTAAATGCTTCTATTTTTTGAAGTACATCAAATATATAAGCGTTGAAGATAATTGGTAATGTAAAACTAAGATCCAATCCAAATTAGAATTGTAATGATGTCCTTGATGAAACTGTGAAACCCAACTTTAGCATTACAAATTCACCCACTTACGCACATACATTCACTCCTTAAGGTAGAGATATAAAGGATGTGGTGAGTATAAACATCAGCATACACATACAGACATTTGCACATACATTCTCTTCAAAAATAGAGACATCAAAGTTTATGACCTTGCTGCTTGTTGAGTGTTGAAATGCTCTAGTGGCTGTAGAATTAGTTTCAGAATGTATCGAACGATTGATTAATATTTCTTCCTCTTATTTGTTTTCCAAATTAGTCTAGAAGATCACGGAGGTTAAGCTCAGATGATGTGGATGCAGCTTACAGGCTTCCCCTCTTAAATGATGCCCACTTTCGGGATCTTCTTTGTGAAATGGGAGGCATGTTTGCTATTGCATATAAGGTGGATAATATACACAAGACGCCTTGGATTGGGTTTCAATCATGGAAAGCTTCAGGTAGAGAGGTAATGTTGTTGTTGTTGTTGTTTTTCTTGGGTTATATGGGCCATTCTCCTGCAAATCAGTTAGATTATTTTCAAAATACATGACTAATCCAGCAACTGCTTTGAGCTAAAAACACTGGCACACACTAGGTTATATTGTTATCATTATTTTCTTTGTTGAGATCAAATTATAGGTTTGATCTTGTAAAAACAGGTATCACTATCCTTGAAAGCAGAAAGGGTTCTTGAAGAAATTATACAACGTCAAGCCAAAGGAGATGCTGTATACTTCTGGACACGGCTGGACATGCATTCAGGTCTTTCTAGAAGTAACAGCTTGAATTCCTTTTGGTCAATCTGTGATGTCTTAAATGGAGGACACTGCAGGTATGGTATTCAGATGAATACTTTCTAGACGTAATAGTTAATCTGTTAATTGAAGTTTTAACATACCTTTTATTGCGACAAGGGCAATACCTTTTATTGCTAATAAATAACAATTGGTTCTGTCCTTGTAGCACTTGTATCTAAGCAAATTTTCATGGATTTGTTTTTTCTTTTTGGGGAGAGGGGGGGGGGGGGGGATTGCATTCTTACCTCTCTTTTGGTCTTCTGGCTTCATAATTTCTCCTCCTCCCAAATCAGTGAAATCAAATTGATAGGCCACTGGCAGTGATCAAATATATAAAAGTTGTCTGAGAGAGGGATTGAGACATGAATGTAGATAATAGGAGCATAGTTCGAAACAGTTTAGTGGATGTGCACGAAAGATTTTAAATTTTTTAAAAATGCTCCAGGAAAGAATGTTAACTATTATTGAATTTCCCATGATCCCATCTATGAAATTCTTTGGGATTTTTTTGGGAGTTTTTTAGCTTTGGAAATTAGTCTACAAAAAAAGCTCATGAAAATATTACCAACATTTGATCCCGACTCAGCCTTGTTTCTTTTTACCTTAATGAATTACAAGTATATATGCTTAAACATTTTCATTGTTTGTACATTCTTGTGTTGGACTGACAACATTTCTTGAATGTGAATGCTTTTATGTGCAATCTCTCAGAACTGGTTTTGAAAGTGCTTTCCGCCGTATGTATGGCTTGCCTTTAAGCGTTGATGCTCTACCCCCAATGCCCGAGGGCTCTGGCCACTGGTCTGCCTTGCATAGCTGGGTCATGCCAACTTCTTCCTTTCTAGAGTTCATGATGTTTACCAGGTAATGTATGAGAAAGGATTTTTTTGTCTCTTAATTTGCCATTCCCACCATTCTTTATGACACTTGTAAACCTCGTGCTGTATTTGATATTCTTGTAAATTTGAACGTGTTTGCAGAATGTTTGTTGATTCTCTTGATGCTTTGTATACTGATGCCAGTAGAACAATACATTGTCCACTTGGGGTTTCAGAAGTTGAGGTAATTTTATTATCTAGTTTGATGTGCACATGACATGTCCGAAGTAAAATCATGGTTAGAATGTGTGTATCCTTCACAATGAATGCTTGTTTCTTCTTATAGCAAAAGCACTGCTACTGCCGGGTTTTGGATCTACTAGTCAATGTTTGGGCTTATCATAGTGCACGAAGGATGGTATACATTGATCCACATACTGGTCTTGTTGAAGAGCAGCACACAGTAAACCAACGGAAGGGATCTATGTGGGTTAAGTACTTCAACTTTACACTCATGAAACTCATGGACGAAGACCTTGCAGAGGCTGCTGATGATGGTGACCTTCAACGTGAAGGCTGGTTGTGGCCACTGACAGGGGAAGTGCATTGGCATGGTGTTTATGAAAGAGAGCGGGAACAAAGATATCGAATAAAAATGGATAAGAAGCGCAAAATTAAGGAGAAGTTGTTTGAGAGGATGAAATATGGTTATAGACAGAAATCGCTTGGAGGATGAGTGATGCATGCCTATCTAGCCCGCCCCAAATCTGGTTGAATTACCTGAGGCTGTTTTTGGAAAAGGATTAAGCCAACCAACATCAGCAACATTCTTTGCTAACTACCTTAACCAACCAATCTCACTCATCAATGTGAATATATATTCATTGTAGTGAAGGTGACAGACCTTCAGAGTATAAAACGATACGAATGACCTTTTTTTCCCCCAAAAAAAGGAGCTTGTTGACATCAGGGTGCTAAATTTCAAGCACTTCCAGATACGTGACATTAGGCTTAGTGAAGCGACACATTCGTTGAAATTTTGTTTGATACAAATCGCCAAGGAACAAAAGTGTATATTGTATGCTTGCCAACCAGTGGCATGCTTTGGTCAAATAGATTGCTTGGTATCTCTTAATATAGCCATTTTATTGAACTTACTACTATTTCTATCATTTTCTCTTTGCCCCGTTGTGGTTTTGCGTAGGTTTAAAAGAACAAAAGCAGAGAAATATCTTTGAATATCAGTGTAAGTTTCATCAAATGACAAAAATAGGAATTTTTTGGCTATATATAAGAAAAATTGAGCAAAAAGACTAGCGTTGAAGAATAACTAATTTGTTATGCAAATGCCCGGATATAATGAAATAGCTTTTTCAGCGTGTTTTGAATTTTGAACTAGTATTTTCCCTGGGGCAACTTGGGTCGCAATTTTTTTTTTCTTTATTGTTGATCTATTAGGACCTAAATTATTATCAATGAAAATTGTTTATAATAATTGAAATCGTCTCATTAAATACAAGGAGAAAATGTAGACTAGTAAAAGGCTTGGTTACATGGAGCTAGAATGTGGGTTCGATGCTTGTTGGGCTCTCAACTTGAAAGTAACCAATTTATAAAATGGGTTCAACTTTTGTAACCTAATTCAACCTGAAAATAATCGGGTTGGGTTCGGGTTGACCCATTTATTATTATTTTTTTAAGCCAAAAAACTTCTACAATCTATAGTATTTAACCTAATTTCTAATAATGAAAATTTATAATTTCAAAAAAAGTAGATTATTAAAATCTAGTAGATAATAGTTAGTTTAAAGTTGCTTAAAGTTAAGTAAATAGAGCATTCAAAGTAGCAAGCAGGTTAAAACAACCGCTTAAAGTTTAAAAACAATAATTAATCAGGTTAGACAAATTATAATTAGGTTAAAATTCAAAAAGAGTAATTAATAATGGATCGGGTTTAATTGGGTTAACCTATTTAATTAATTAAACATGAATATGGGTGCGTTCTTTGCGTTTGATTTCATCTGATTTGATTGATTTTATTTTATTAGTCTTTTAGCTTATCTCACATTTGATCTATCTGATCTGATATAAGTTAAAGAGAACGCACCTTATGGCTAAATCTTTATTTGTAAATTGATGAATAAATAAATATTATGCCTTTAATAATTATTTCTTGAAATAGACAAGTGGACTAGGGTGAGTCATAAAATTAAACTTGATCATTTTGATAATTTAAGCAACAGTTTATTATTTATATATGTGATATTATGTTAAACCAAAATATGTTATAACAGTTATTTGCTTATAGCTACGTACTAGACCAAAAGGTAAAAAAAGATGCTACAAAAAGATCAATACTTATTCAAAGAATGAAATGTTTCTACTCGATCTAATTCAAAATTTCCTAATTTAATTTTTGTTCAAAACCTCAATTTGTAAATAGATTTGTTCGGTCAAAAAGTGTCCAAAAGGCGGTTTGAAAATAAATAGATTTGAAATGGTCTGATCATGATTTGTCTAATCCAAACATTTTGATTGCCAAATAGAAATAATATAAACATTATTATATTAAAATTAACATATAAAATTATATCCGTGCATTGCACAAAAGCTAAACTAAGCTAGTTAAAGCAATGTTAGCAATCATTTATGTTGTTTGGGTGTATAGAATGATTCACACAAATAAGGGGGAAGAAGTCATAAAATTGTGAAAATTATCCTTAGGTTGCAAGCAAGCGGCAACCACCACCGAACCGGTGTTGCCATAAGAGGAAATGTGAATATCACCGTCACATGTTTGGACAATAGGAGGTCCCATATGAACCTCCTTCCCCCACCCAAAGTCGAGGCCGGTGCCGCCATCATGATTGGTGAGATTCAACCAGCTTACAACCGTTACATTATGGTCATCATAAGCAGGACCTTTCATTATCCCACGGCCATCAATGTACTGATACTTGATTAAGCTTGTTTGCCTTTGTAGGAACTTGATTCACTTATAAAAACTAGAAATTTCTCTTTGAATTTGGTAAAGCCATTACCACCGTGGGATGTGAGTACTGAGTAGAGATTTTTAAAAAAATTATTACTCCGGGGCGTCCAGATTAGTAGCCTTAGCCATGGTAGGGGCATTTGGCTGGGACGTCCCTACATACCATGGCTGGGGCGTCTGACCTGGACGCCCCAACCATGGCAAAGGCGTTCTAACCAGACACCCCTACCAATCTACCATGGTTGGGGTGTCCAAATCAGACGCCCCTACCATGGTTGGGGCATCTGGCTGGGACCCCTCTGCCATGCATGGTTGGGGCGTCCTTACCTGGACGACCGACAATTATTATTATTATTATTATTATTTGCTTAATTTCATTTTATTTGTTGGATTAATTAATTAATTTTGTTTCATCAGATTCAAGAAAAATATAAAGTAAAGATCAACAAGAACAAGTACAGACTTAAAAGCCCAAAACAGAAAACTCAGTTTAATTTCAATAATCCGACATAGATTTTGAAACGAGGGCACGAAATAGATTCATATGGCATATTACTACAAATTCATTTCATTTTGTTTGTTAATTATTTTTTGTTTTTTTTTTTTAATTTTTTTTGCTTTTGTCAAGGTTTTGGCGGTGTAACGCGGGGTGGTAGTGGTGGCCGGGGGGTTGTGTAAAGTATGTGGTGGTGGAGTTGGGATGATGAGATGTAGAGAGAGATAGAGTTGGGATGGTGAAATCGTGAAAGGTATAGAGGGGTGGAGTGTAAAAGGGAGTTTGTGGGTCTTAAGAATAGTTTAGGTACTTTGCAAATTTGATGGCAGATTTTAAGTAATCAATGAACTACGTTTAACAAGTCAATTTAGAAATAGTAAAGTCACAAAGTCACAACCAAATTGGTATAAATAAGTCAAGTGCTCCATACATCACGGCTAACAAAAACCTACCCCCTATGGCAACCAATAATCAATCATCCTCTTATTCTAATCCTCCCCAATCACCTTTAGCATCCCTTTCGGATCAAAATCCCCAAGAAGATAACAACGTAACACAAAAAGAAGTGGTTGATTCCTTCATTTCCACATTACCCAAAGCCCAAGAATGGTCATCTCCATCATCCCATTTTTACCAATACCAAGGTTTTTGGTCTCCAAGTTGGTTTCTTAAAGGGGTGGTTCTTTGCCAACGCCACTTCCAAGCTCGCGACACCGACATAATCCTAACCACCTCCCCCAAATGCGGCACCACCTGGCTCAAAGCCTTGACTTACACCATCGTAAATCGAAAAATACACCCCCCTAGCCCCACTAGCCACCCACTTTTTAATCATAACCCCCATAATTTAGTACCTTACCTAGAGCTTAATTTATTTGGTGATCACATAGTTTGTGACCCCACAAAATTGCCCTCTCCAAGGGTGTTATCCACCCACTTACCCGCCACATCACTACCCGTTTCGGTCCTCGACACGAATACGGGTTGCAAGATGGTGTACATGGGTAGGAACCCTAAAGATGCCTTCATATCTTTATGGCACTTTGAAAACAAGCTTAGGACACCCAATCATAGTAAATTGTCACTAGAAGAAGCATTTGACATGTTTTGTAAGGGGGTTAGTCTTTTTGGCCCTTTTTGGGATCATGTTTTGAGTTATTGGAAGTATAGTTTGGAAAATCCACATAAAGTGTTGTTCTTCAAGTTTGAAGACATGAAACAAGAGCCTGAGTTGCATTTGAAGAGGTTGGCTCAATTTTTGGGATGCCCTTTTTCATTTGAGGAGGAAAATAATAATAATGGGGTGGTTCAAGATATTCTTAGGTTGTGCAGCTTTGATAGTTTGAGTAATTTCAATGTTAATAAAAATGGAATATCTTATGGTACGGAAAATAATGTCTTTTTCAGAAAGGGAAAAGTTGGTGATTCCGATAATTATCTCACTTCGGAAATGATTCAGAAATTCGATCAGATTTCTCAAGAAAAATTTCACCCCTATGGTTTGAAGTTCTAGCATCATGGCTTAATTGGGTGGGTTCAATTTTCTTAGAAATTCTTATATACATCTGGATGTATGGTACATCTAAGGATAATTAATTTTGCTCATTTTAAAATTTAAAATGAGCAATAAAAAGACCTTTGTTACACATACCTTTACGTATATCCATATGTATAGTATACCCATTGCATTGTTCTGCACAAAGATTGAAAAACCTCTTTTTGTGTCATTAATCTATGCATTTTTGTCAATAAATTGGTTTTTTAGAAACTAATTTGTTGGGAGGTTCACAATCATCAATAATAATTCACAAGTAACATTAGTTTTCGTTCTATTCAATTAGTTTACGGTGTCATCATATATACTTGTACTAGCCTCATATGCACACTTTGTGTGCGGTAATTTTAAATGTAACTTTTAATTTGTCTAAACAAACAAAAAATAATGTTGTTTGTTAGAAAAAATTGAAATATTTTCAAATTCACACTAATTCACATAATCATAACAGACTTTTCCCTTTTTATCAGGTCATCCCACAATAATGAACAAAAGAAAAGATTTATTTACTATATTCTATTTGCTATCAAATATCTACGATAATTGAAAAGTAAAATTTTATGTCACATTTTTTATATAGTTGTTATTGAGTAGTAAAACAAACAAAAAAAAAATATGGTTCGAACTTGAGATCTCATTTATTTTGTGAGTCTAAAATAGGAAAAAGAATATTCGAATCGAATTTCTTTCATACAAAAAAATGAATTGAAGAAAACGTTAATCCACTAGATTTTCCGCCCTACCAAATTTCCACTATAATCAAAAGGTAAAATTTTTATGTAAAAAAATATATCAATATGGGTATCTATGTGTAGAGAATTAAAAATTATGAATTTATATATTTTTATTATATTTTTTTGAAATATGTAATTTGTATTATTTTTATTTAAAAGAATAAAAAAAAATGTATGAAATTTCCTTAATTATGTAGCTTGTGTTTTTAGGAAATTCTAAGAGGCATTGTAGACATTTCTAGGGGGGACACCATAGCTCCCTCCTTGGCTTATATAATAGAGATCATTCTCCGGCCATGTGTTCTACATGGTAATTGGTAAAGCAGTATAATACTTTCAATTTTATTTAATTTATTCAGTTTGACTTTTGAATTTATGCGTTCACAAATTATAGTTTGAAATAGATTGCAATTTATACTAATATACTATAGTAAAGTGTGTTGATGTAAGCATGATATCAAAACCGCTTACGTGTCAAGATATCTAGAATTTTTTCCCTCCAAAACTTAATTCCATATACATTGAAGTAATCATGGATCTACTTGCTACCACTACAAAAATATAGTCCATTAACGACGAGCACACATTAATGACGGGCCTACATCCCCTCGCAAATGTAAATCTTTTGTGATGGTTTTTAAGCCCGTCGCAAAAGTTGCCTAATACCTAACCCAAACTCAATTAGAAATGATTCATTTACGACTGAAAAAAATTATTTGCGACCCCTTTTTTGCGATGGGGTCATATTTTTAAGACGGAAAAAATCATTTGCGACCTCCCTTTTCTACGATGGAATCCCATTTTTGCGACGAGAATTTTCGTAGTAAATAGCATCTATTCTAGTGGTGTACATTCCCAAAGTGACATTGTACATTTGCAAACTTTGAATGTTTCTAGTTCTATGCATATAAATAAAAATATCTTCAATTCATGATGGATCTAATTTGATTCGTGTGATCTCAATATGTACACTTTTCAAACATATAACTTTTATAACTTTATTATATGTTGTTAAAAATATTTTTATTTAAAGGTTTGCCTTGGAAGATGTGAAAAGAATAATGTAGGAAATTATTTGTGACTGGCGGAATAAGATCATGTAAAAACTAGACTCTTAGTTGAAAATTAAAAACTTTTAATCTAAACCATTAATCAATTCAAGCTTTTAATCTGGGCTGTTGAAAAGTAAAAAAAGGATTAACATTGATGTTGCTGAATCAGCACTAACTCAGCATCCCCTTTTTTTTTTTTAAAAAAAAAAAACCCAAAATAGATCACAAGTGTTGATCGAAATCTAACGGTTCAAATAAATAGTTTTTAGTTTTTAACTTAAATTTAATTTTTAGCAAATCCATATATATATATATATAGGGTCAGGATCATGTGAGAAAGGTTCTTTAGGTGAGAAGGCTTGTTTATGTGAGAAAAAATCTTGAGTGTTGATTTATTTTGATCTAAAGGCTAAGATTTTATGGATTTTTTAATTTAAATTTTTTTTTAAAAAAAAACCCTAAAATTTATCCCTTCCCTTCCTTATAATACGTAGGATTAGGAATTTTTATTTTTTTTTATTTTTTTTCTTTATGACTTTTTAAAAAATCAGAATTTTTTTTTTATTTTGAATATTTTTATTTTTAAAAAATCAATTTTATGGATTTTTTTTCTAGATTTTTTGTACTTAAAAAAAAAGATTCGAACGTAATTTAGAGTATAACTAATGAAATTTAGAACATAGTTCCTAAAATTTAGAACATGGCTATAAACTTTAGAGCATATACATATATAACTCAATATTCAATTAAAAAATAGAAATTTACATTTTTTATTAAAAAAATTTATAATTTTTTAAAAAAGTTACGTTATTAAAAAAATCATAATTTTAAGGCTTAATTTTTTAAAAAAAGTTGTAATTTGCTTTTTTTTTTTAAATAAATATTTCAATTTCATAAAATAATCAACATTAAATCAAATAAATCAACGCTCTAGTTCTATCTTATATGGTTTGGAAACTATATTATAAAAATTTAGAACATGACCCGTACAATTCAGAATATGAATCATAAAATTTAGAATATGACTTAAAATTTTTTTAATATTTCATATACTTTTTTTTATCAATAGTTCATATACTTAAAATAAACCAACAATAATTGGCATTTTCTGCATACATACACATATTAGACCATGACTTATAAAATTTTAAACATGGGATGTTAAATTTACAATAAAGCATTTAAAAGTTAGAACAAAGCTTATAAATTTTGAACATGGCTTATAAAATTTTGAACATGGCTTATAAAATTTTGAACTTGACTTATAAAATTTTGAACATGACTTATAGAATTTTGAACACGAGTACTTACGAACAAATAAACAAATAACTTGAATTTTAGATATTTTTTATTTTATGAAAAAAAACCAATTTTTTGAATTAAAAAAATATTTTAAAAAAAGTATTTTTTTTAAAAAAAAAAAACAGATTTTTTTTGGTTATAAAAAATAGAAATATACTACTTAAATTAAATTACCAAGTTGCCCTTACTAACAAAAACACAAGATCAAATAACAACCCTTAGATCTAAAATTATAAGCGGTGCAGATGTTTTCTCACATAAAAGTCTTTCTCACCTAAAGCACCCTTTCTCACACGATCCTATTCCTATATATATATATATATATATAAGCTGGGCACCATCAATCCCAAAACTAAGGGAATTTTTTTTTTTTTTTTTTTCTCTTAGCTTGTAAAAATAGGTATTAATGGATTTAAGATACTTATATTACCTACCTATAATGGTGGGATTATACATGATAGCATATCACTTAGTAAGAAAATTACAAAAAAGACCTCCTAGACCCTTCTTTTGTGTTCCGGTATTGGGCCACTTTTTAATAGTAGAATTCCCACTTGCCGAGTGCTTAGCGAAGCTAGCCCGCCGCTACGGCCCGGTAGTTTACCTCGAGTTCGGCTCTATGGCCAGCCTCTCCGTCTGCTCCCCTTCAGCCGCCGAGGACTGCCTCAGCAAAAACGACGTCGCCTTCTGCAACCGTCCCCACCGTATTCTCATCGGAAAATACGCCGGCAACAACTATAGTAGCATCAATTTCTCCCCCTACGGCCCCCACTGGCGCAACCTTAGGAGGATTGTCGCGGTGGAGCTTACCTCCACGCAGCGACTCCAATCACCTGCGGCCACCCACGTACGGGCGGATGAAGTCCGGATGATGGTGGAGGAGCTGGTGCAGCGGATCGGAGAATCGTCGAAGACGGTGGTCAATGTGAGGGAGGAGGTTTTTAACCTCGCCATGAGGGTCATGACTAGGTTAATATTTGGGAAGAGGTGATATATACTACTTTTATATTGTCAAATTAAATCTCAAATCTTTTCATTCAATTTCCACAAATATGGCTTAATTTTTTATTAAAAAAAAAAACTGTAACCTTTGATTACTTCTAAAAGTCTAAAACCACTTGCTAACGTTTTGGGTGTGATGGTATTTTAAATGTTTTTTTTAAAAGAATCGAAGGTTTTTTGTTTGAGAAATTGAGATAATTGTTAAATTTACTTAATTATAAACAAACTTTATTATTTCATCCGATCATTCCACAAAAATGAACATAATCAGCTATTAGATTTCTGATAAAATTTTTATGCGAAAAACTATATCCAAATGGGTGTCTGATCTATTTACAAAAAGGGGCAAAGGATAATACATAGTGTTGCCTTTATTAATTGTTTGATATCACTAAAGAAACATATATAGTTACCAATGAGAAACGGTAAATATTGTTTCCACTAGATATATCTTTTTTAAAAATTAAAAAAATAAAATTGTTTCCACTAGATTTAGTAAGATAACAATGTAAGGGAAATTGTTTTCTTTACAAATTTGTTTCCGTTTCCCACAATCCATAGCAAACACATAGTAACGGTATTGTTTTGTAATTACGTTTTCTATGCTAATATAAAGCTTAACTAGTTTTGTAAAAAAAAGTTAAAAATTTAGAATATTACTTGTAATTTTTTAGTTAAAAATGATGTCGAACAGGTATAAAGGGTTGCAAGCTAAGAAACTTGCGGATATGGTGGACACGTTTTTCGGGTTTGCCAACGTGGTTCACATCGGTGATTTTGTGCCGTACCTAAGGTGGATGGATTGGAGGAAAGAAAAGAGGTTAATGAAGTTCAAACAGGATAGGGATGGATTGATGAGAGAGTTGGTTGAGGAGTATCTCCAGGACCGGATCACGGTACAAAACTACGACAACGACGACAAAAACGACGACGACGATAACAACGACGACGAAAAGTATAAAATAATGAAGCCTATGGTGCAAGTATTGTTAGACATGCAACAATCACAACCAGAGTATTATAAGGATGATGTCATTTTCAGCATCTTGCTGGTAAGTAAATTAAGTTAAGTTCAATTCATTGCTTCCATGTACAGTATAAGCTTTAATTTCATGTGTTCTACCATTTAAAATTAAGGGTTTTTTGTCCAAAACCACCTTAGGTACACCACTTTTTGTAAAAAAACTACATTACTTACAAAAGTTTGTCCAAAATTACCTTACTTAGCAAATTTCTGGTTGACCACTACCTTATTCACTATTTCGACGTTGATTTTGCCTTTGCTGGCCAATCTGGACGTTTTTTTTGCAAATTCCGACCTTAAATTTGACCCTTTAGGGCCAAAAATGACCCACCAAACCTTGATAGGGATAATTTTTTGGCACGCAAACCAATGAACGCATATCAAGACAAATTTTGTAATGCAAATAGAAGCTTATGCGACCATTTTTTGTGATTCCGACCTCATATTTAATCCTTTTAGAGCAAAAATGACCCCAAAATATTGATTGAGCTAATTATTTTTGAGAATAAAACAAAGTCAACGCCGGAACAACGAACAAGGTAATGGTCAACAAGGAATTAGCTAATAAATGTAGTTTTAGACAAACTTTTGTAAGTAAGGTAATTTTTGCAAAAAGTGGTGTAAGTAAGGTAGTTTTGGACAAAAAAAACTCTAAAATTAATTAACACAATTAAATTATTAATGATTCCGGGAATCAATTTTAATTTCCCCGTCTAGTAGCTAAATTATTAACATCCGGGCCGGGAATCTTAATCAAGAAACTTTTTAGAAGGTTATCTATCCCAAGACTACTAGCTTCAGGTCGAGCAAGATTAACTATATACTACTGTAGTATGTTATTAGTACATGAGATTCCTAAATGGAAGATGCACATGGGATTCCTAAAAGGAAGATGCACATATTGTTAATATAATTGAGAAATGATTTGTGGATACCATGTATCAATTTAATAAATTGATACTATGGCACAATTGTAATTTAGGGCAAATATGGGGGTAAATTCTCATCTCCTCCCTTTACCTCATTCCTTTATTTCTGGTCCCTCTCTCTCCTCTTTTACTCCCTCTCTCTCCTCCCTAAGTCTAGGTGGGTCGGTGTGGGTGTGGGTCGATCTGGGTGGGTGGGTCTAGTGGTGGGTGGGTCTAGTGGGTTTAGGGTCTAGTGGGTGGGTGGGGCTAGTGGATGGGTCTGGATGGGTCTAGTGGAGAGAGTGTTGAGAAGATAAAAAAAAAATTACTTTAATTACCAAAATACCATGGTATCATTTTATTTCATGGATACCTAGTATCCATGTATATAATATAATTAGTACTTCGTATAACAAATGCTCATAAAAGGAAGATGTTACATATGACAGTGGAATTAAAATTTTACCAGCCAAAATAAACATTAGCCGCCATTTCATATTAGCAACCAATTACAAATCAGGCAACATAAGCTTGGCAACAAAATATAATAATTCATCTACAATTATTATATGGGTTTTGCTATACATAGCTCTTAGGGCTATGCATAAGAAACTACAAAATTCTATCATTAATTGTTTTTTCATTGTTTCCAAGGAATTTGTTTTAAATGCTATTGATTTAAGTTAATAATACATTTAATATGGATAGTTGTGTCAACTACTTAATTACATCCATTAACACAGTAATATATTTTTTTTTCTTGATAAAAGGAACATCAAATTAATTGCAAAAAAACATATCTCCATTTCAAGATTATATTTATCAATGTATGCACTTCAAAAAAATACTACTCGATATAACATTGCATTACAATTCAAACAACAAGTAAAAACTTGACAACAAAATTTAAAAAGTCAAACTATCATAACTAAAAGAAACTACTTAGAAATCATAAATCCCTCATCAAATCACTCTCTATCTCATCTTCTTGTAGTTCAAAATTGTTGTAGATAGATCATCTTCTCCACAATTTCAGTTACCTAAAAATATTAGAAATAGATGAAAAATTATATGGTAAAGATTAAAAGTAAATACAATATGAAATTAAATGTTAAATAAAATGTTACCTAATATTTCAAAGTAAAGATAGGGTTTAATCCTAAATCAGTTGCCATTTTCTTCTGTCTCTTTTGTGATGTTGACAAAGCATCTTCTCCACTCATATTATTCAAAGAAGATATATTCTCTTTAGCATGACATGTTGGTTTAGTATGACCATATTGTTTGCATATGGAACAACTCTTGGTTTTCTTTTTTGCCAATTCTTTTCCTCCTTGCTCACGCTTCTTTGGTGGACGTCCCTTTGTTTTGGACTTAGGGGGACACAACACAACTTCTCTACCAACTCTAGTGTTATTATATATAGTATCAAATTCTTCTTCAATCATTCTGTTTTCCCTTGTTTCCTCTTGATTATCATTAGTAATTTGCAATCTATCACAATACCATCTTAAAGGTAAGTAGGGAGAAGGGATCATGAAACAATCATTATGCAACAATACCCTAAATATATGACGACAAAGTATGCCCCAAAACTCAAAATTTTTGCAACTACAAGAAATTGTGGTTCCATCCCAAAAAACTCTACTACTTATACCTTCTTCCCCTTCAAAAAATCTTACGATGAATATGTTACCTTCCATGTGTATTATGGAATATTGATTTGCTCTTAAAAATTCATCTTGAAACTTTTTGAAAGCAAATGGAGTTAAGACTTTAAAAACTTTACTTTCCAAGGGTGACTTTGTTTTCACAGTATGTGGTTTAAGAGTAGCAACCATATTATTAAGTGAGTGTCCCTGCCATATTTCTTGAGCAG
Source organism: Salicornia ramosissima (assembly GCA_951394345.1). Taxonomy (NCBI): domain Eukaryota; kingdom Viridiplantae; phylum Streptophyta; class Magnoliopsida; order Caryophyllales; family Amaranthaceae; genus Salicornia; species Salicornia ramosissima. Next base: position 3,224,505 of record OX596240.1, on the reverse strand, counting down.
CCAAACCAACCTAAAAATGAAAAATTATGAACAACGAGTTTAAAGATATATCCTTGGAGGTTTTAAGATTAATGAAACTTATTTAATAGAAGAATAGTAACCTGTTTCACAAAGTCTGTCAAAGTTACATGAGAGGAAATAAATCTCTTAATGAAAGCATTTATGCTCTCTGATCTTCCAGTGGTGATCATGCATCCAAAAAAGTAATCTCTAAGATAAGCCGGTGCCCAAAAAAATCTTATGTTGTACAAACACTGAACGTGTTTATTCTCTTGCAAATCATACTTTGCAATAATTATAGTCCAATTGTGTTCAAATTCTTCTGGCATAGTCAACTTGTACAAAGTGTAGAAATCACCACACCATTTTTGATAATTCTCTCTTAGAAGTGTTGCAAACCAACAACTAAACTTTGATGTTATATGCCATATACAATAGCTATGTTTAGTAGTGGCCATTTCAGATTCAATTGCTTTAGACATCCAAGGATCTTGATCGGTGATGATAGTCTTTGGTGCACTCTTAATTATAAGAACAAAAGTCTATTATACAAATGGTAAGAACACATTCAAGTTAGTTTGGTACAAGATATACAATAGCAAGAATATTTAGTTAAAGTTTGACTTAACAATAAAACCTACTATATATTATATGTTAGTTTAACAACTATCAAATATAATAACATTATAACTAGAATAGATAGCATGTGTCAAACGTAGCATGTATTCTATCAATATGAAATTAGACCAGCAAGTAGTATTTAGATGAGAGGAAAACAATATAAAATCATACCTTCATTAGCCACGAAAAAGTAGCAGTCGTCTCATTACGGAGGAGTGCACACCCGAACAATATAGTCTTCCCATGATTGTCAACTCCAACAAAAATGCCACAAGGCATATCGTATGCATTAATTTTATAAGTGGTATCAAAGACCACTACATCACCATACTGTTGATACCAATCAAAACTTTGAGAGGAGCACCAAAATATATTTTCTAACCTTCTTTCTTTGTCCATTGTAAAAGAATATTGAAACTTCTTATTCTCTTGATTTGCATTTTTCATGTACTCTAAAAGATTTTTCACATCATCAACTCCAAGCAACCTCTTGACTCTACCAAATAGATTTCGAACATCCTTCTCAATAAATGGTAGTTCACCATGCCCAAGATTTTTTTCTAGCTCCAAAACTCGCATTATTTGTCTGACTGATAGTCCAGCTTCCTTAAATAACAATATTTGCTTCTCATCTTCTGGGCTTATGCTTCTATTCGCCGGTAGGAAACGCATCGCTTCAAGTGGCAACATTTCATGATTATGCTCCTTGGAAAATTTAGTGACATGCCATTCCTTCGGAAATATATTGAAACTTCGTTTCAATGTAATGCGCATATGAGCTTTGCAACCACATCTTATCGATTCTCTGTTTCTTTGAGATTTAGACACGTCAACTACCTTCAATGGTGTATTCCCACCCCAATGGCAGTAAAAATCACGTCTAACAGCCTTCCCATGTTTAGTTTCCGAGCGATCCTTGCGAACAACAAAACCACGTCTTTTTGCATACTTGGTATAAAAAATGAAGGCCTCCTCAAGTGTGTCAAAGGTCTGACCGATAAATGGTTCATCATCATTATTTTCTTCTTCAATCAAAGACACATTCAAATCAAAATCAAGCATTGTAGTCTGTAAAAGGTGATAAAAAAAAATTAGGCTCTGTAAATGTAAGCAGTATAGAACAATTTTTAATCATGTAAATAAGATTAACTTCTATAATAGTAGCAAAAATTACTTGAAACAATCAGAACATTTGTATTACATTACAAAAATCATATAGTTGAAGGCAGATTCAAAAACATAAATCGAAACATTATAACCAATACATACACTATAAAAAAAAATTGTAAATAAACAATCTGCAATTTCATCATGAATTTTGGGAAGAAGAATGATATGCTTTGAAACAAAATCTGCAATAGGCATACGAAAGGCATGCAAAACTCATCAACAAAACTCCAACAATAACAATTTAAATCAAAATAACAAATCTTAAACAAAATTATAAGAAATTTGTAATTATAAATGGAAATACGGTAAAGATAGGAAAATACTACAAAATTGCAAATGAAGAAAATAAGATTTTTTTTTAATTGAAATTCTTAATCAAAATGGTACAGTAAATTGAAATTCTTCTAAATTGTGAGAGAAAATAAGATTTTTTTTAATTGAAATACTATAAAATTGCAAATGAAGAACAAGGAAAGTTAAAAAGAGGGAGATTGAGAAGAAGTAATACCTGAGTTGAGAAAAAAACACCAATTGCTTATTTGAAGATGAGTGGTGTGCTACTGTGCTTGATTGCTTTATACTCCATGTGAGTAATGGTTTTTTTTTCTTGGAAGATGAACCACTGTATAGATCAGATGGAATGCTTTTCTTGGAATGAAGTAAATTCTTTTCCTCAGTATTCTATTTTATTACATATTAATGGTTGGGCTGATGGATAATGTTACATATTCTCTTTTATTGAAAATATAAGAGAATATAAGATACAATCAATGCTTATCTTTAGCCCTTAGGGCTAATGTTAGCATTTGCCTTATTATATTAGCTTTCATTAATGGTAATTAATTATGTTACATGTTACAAATGCTCATCTACAATTAATAATCGTTGTTACATTCATTAATTAATTTTTGTTGTGAGATGAGTTAGACGACACAACCGATGATACACTTGAACAATGGACGGACATATACTTGTGTCAGATATGGATATTCGAGTCCGAGTAACATAGCTGCTAACACTACAAAAAATTGATCCAATAATGATGGGCCTAAATCCTATCGCAAATGTAGATCTTTTGCGACGGTTTTTGAGCCCGCCACTAAAATTTACCAAATACCAACCCCAAATCTATTAGAAATGACTCATTTACAACGGGAAAAATCATTTACGACCCCTATTTTTTGCAATGGGGTCATATTTTTACGACGGAAAAAATCATTTGTGACCCCCCTTTTCTACGACAAGAACATATTTTTGCGACAGGAATTCCCGTCGCAAGTAACATCTCGTTGTGATCACAAAAACATTTGAGAATCAAACCACAGGTAATTAACTAATTAATTTTTTTTTTTTTTGTGTGTGAAAACAATACTAAACAAAACAGGATCTCTTAGTAGGAGGATCAGACTCGTCAGCTACAACAATGGAATGGGCATTATCATTGTTACTTAACCATCCACAAATTCTAGAGAAAGCACGTACAGAAATAGACAACCACGTAGGACATGAAAGATTTATTGAAGAATCCGATTTGAAGCATAATCTGCCTTACCTTGGATGTATAATTAAGGAGACACTCCGAATGTATCCACCTAATCCAACTCTTTTTCCTCACGAATCGACACAAGCTTGTGTTGTTGGGGGCTATCAGGTTCCACCTAAGACGGCGTTAGATGTGAATATATGGGCAATACAAAATGACCCTAAAATATGGGGTGATCCCGAAAATTTTAGGCCGGAAAGGTTTGATGGAGTTGAAGGATATCGAATTGGATTCAAAATGTTGCCGTTTGGAGCTGGAAGAAGGATATGTCCTGGAGAAGGTTTGGCGATCCGGGTTGTTGGTTTAGCTTTGGGCTCTCTAATACATTGCTTTGAGTGGGAGAGGATTGATGATAAGTTAGTGGATATGAACAAAGTGCCTGACCTTTTTATGCATAAGATTGTGCCTCTTCAAGCAAGGCTTCAACCTCGTAAAGTCATGATCAAACTACTCACAAGTATGTGATCAAATGAGTTTCACGGTCTCATGGAGTGTACCTTGTCACCAATAAAAGTTTTACTTTTGAAATATGTTACATTAAAATGTGATTTTTTTACCTAAATATTGCAAATCCTCAAAGAAATTACATGTTTGCGTTGGGAGCAAAACTATTTACCCATATACCGTCCACGTAGGATCGGTGCTGGGTTCTTTTTTTTTTTTTAAAAAGAAAATGCAAAGTCGTTATTACCAATAGCGACTTACTAGAGTAAGTCGCTATTGGTAATAGCGACTTCATTTAAAAAAACAACACACTCATTTGCCTATTGCAATTCTCATTTGGGGGTAGAAGAAAGATGTGGTGCAGGTTTTGGAATAACCTATAATTTGCTATCACGAGTAGTGATTTCTTTAAGGAATTCGCTATAGTCGATAGCGAATTCTATAGGGAAATCGCTATTGGCGATAGCGATTTAGGTGTAATTTTTTTTTTTTAAAAAAAAGAACCCAAAACACCGATCCTACGTGGACGGTATATGGGTAAATAGTTTTGCTCCCAACGCAAACATGTAATTTCTTTGAGGATTTGCAATATTTAGGTAAAAAATTCTTAAAATGTTGTATGTCCAGTATGAGTCTATTCTCTTCGACTTATCTGAACTGATTTATTTAGTTAATTGATATTTATTAATTACTGAAAATAAGTTGGAAAACAGGCCGGACTATGTGCTTCAAATTATAGGAATCTTTGTTTCCTAGCTAATATCCATAAGTTTTGTTTCAATTTATTTCTTCAAATAAGTTAGTGGGTAAGATCTTTAGTTAGTAAAAGTTAGTGAGCATGTCATGTGTGTGTTAGTGGGTTAGTCAATCTTGTATTTAGGAGTTAGTGGCTTTATTGTAGGTTTGTTAGTTTGATTTTTGCTCCAAGTCTATATATTTGGTCTGATTTAATTCATTTTTAGGCAGCAATGAAACAGAATATTCTCACCCTCTCCAATAATTCTACATTATTTTACTGTCTTATTGTATGCAAGTTGTTAATTTAACATTGTATAAAGAGTCATATAAGTCATAGGGCTTGTGAGGTTGAAAGGCAAAAAAAAGAGGTGTGAGTGTTCATCCAAATTAAATTATCCATTTATTTTTTGTGCTAAAATAACCTAAAATTTGCAATTTCTTCAAATATTTTTTCTCATTCTATCTCCCTTTTCAAAGGAGATGTAATGCTAGGGGCGGATCCATGAAGGGTCAGGGGTGGAACTTGTCCTGGATATTTTAAAAATGTTGAAGTTTGTGTTTTTTGAAAAAAAACATATAGTAAGTTGTACAGTTGTGCCTTGGTAATAGTCTAAAGGTCATAAACCTTCCAAAAAAAAATGTGAAAGAGTCAATATTTTTCAAATAAAAAGAAATAAAAACTATATTGGCTTGTCGCTTCACATGTTCTCCGACTGCACCATTGCAATTGCATCCCTGCAGGCCCTAGAGTCCTACTGTCCTATACTGGCAGACATCGCAGATAGAGCATCGCACCCTATTTTCCATCTTTGTAAACTTTGTAATTCAATTGTTTATTGTATTTTGTTTTTCAAATGCACATCATCATGACATCATTCATTCACACATCAACATCAGTAGGGATGTAGGATTGTCTTCCTTCTTTTTTTTTTCCTTTTTTTTCTTCTTTTGTATTGTTTTATTGATATTTGTTTATTATTTAATTGTTTAATTGAATATGCTTATTGTTTAATTGAATATGTGTTAATTGTTTAATTGAACATGCTTATTATGTCCACTAATTATAGTTTAATTGTATATATTTAAATTAAATATAACAAATTTGTACAATACATAATTTTTCTCTAAATTAATGTGTTGATCTTTAGTGCCTCATGACATTCAAATTCCTGGATCTGCCACTGTGTAATGCGATATGCAAATTAAAGTTGATACAAAATGGATGTTGATTAGTGCTTTATTGATTATTTATAATTATTTGGTAATGTGCGTTGGAGCCCGATCTACGGATCCTATCTCAGGAATACCATGGTAGTATAGCCCTAGATGCGGTGGATCCAAACTACATTAATTGTGGTCCCTTAGCTTGATCCCACTTAAACCCAAATGTGGAAAATTTTTTGTCAAATAATTTTGACTCCATTAAACAATTTTTATAGATCTGCCACTGCCTGGAGGATATATGGCAAGGGGGAGGTTGAGGGATCGCTCCCCTGCCGTGAGGCAAGGAGACCATGGAGCAAGGGCTGCTCCACTGAGCTAATACCCAAGCCTCATTAGTCATTAGTGATTACTCATTAGTGCTTTGTTGATGTATGAGTGGATGATTCATGCAATGCAATGATTCTTAGTGGAAGGAAAGGAATTAAGATGGTTTAAGTCAAAGCATGCACTTGCCAAGTATTTGAAGAATGGAATAGTTAGTTCTGGAATTTATGTTGTTTTTGCAACCCTTTTCTCTTTGTTGGGTGAAGCCAAACACATGACATGAGCAACGGCACACATCTATGCAGGATATTAATTGTAACGTTAGCGGGTCTGTACCCTTCTTCGTCTTTGCGATGCTCTCGGGAGCGCCATGGTTTGTCCTATCCACTTTTATTTACTATTTTTTGCTTATCATAACTTATCTTATGATTATGCTATTCCATTATAGAAGGTAGTCGGTACACTAGTGAATACCTAGATGGAGGTACATTCCATTTAAATGCAACCTAAAATCAATAAATGTTTATTTAGTTGATCACGAATGTTCATTTTATCTAATTTTAAAATTTGGATAAAGTTAATGAATTGTTACACTGATGTTTATTAATTAGGGTTAAACTAATGTACATAAGTATTCACACGTGTACCCCCAATTTTTGTAAGGAAAAATAAACAAGGTCGTACTTAGACCATCTGACCATACTATAATTTGTCAAGTTATGCAAAATAAAAAAAAGGATTTTTTGCTTTGAATAATATAACATTTCAACGATTTGTAAAGAATAATACAACCTATCGTTTTTTCGTGAATAATACAACTTTGTCCTCAATTTTGCAACCAATGATACAGATGACCTTTAACCTGCTATTCAGGTTAAAACTATTAATTTTTTTTTAATTTTTTTATTTTTTTAAGTCAGAAAAATAAAAATTAAAAAAAATAATTTATGCCCCCCACCCCCACTATCAAAATAAAAAAAAAATTAAAAAAATATTTTTTTTAATTTTTAATTTTTTTAAGTCAGAAAAATAAAAAAAATTAAAATTAAAATCAAAAATTTTAATTTTTTTTTAATTTTCTGACATTTTAAATATTTTTTTTGATTTTTTTATTTTATTTTGCAATTTTTCTATTTTTTCTTTTTAAAAAAAATTACAAGGACCAATCATAACGTGACACGTGTCCCTTTAACCTGTTTTATAAGTCAAAAACCGGTTTTGTATCATTTATTGCAAAAATGAAGCCAAGGTTGTATTATTCACGAATAAACAGAAGGTTGTATTATTTTTTGCAAATCATTGAAAGGTTGTATTATTCAAAGCAAAAAATCCTAAAAAAAATCTCAGAGTCCAAGAAAGCATTTATAATAATGACCCAATAATGCGATTTAGTCGGCCAAACGAAGTGAAAAACATAATCTGAGTCTAACATTTAAATTGTGGATAGTAATTTTTGCGGTATAGAACTTATTTTCACACCCCATCCTAGGGGTGTTTATCGAGCAAGTCGATCTTAAGCTAGGGGTTGCTCAACTCGTGCTCGTTAGGTTTCGAATCGAGCTCGAGTAAATTACGAGCTATTCATTTAATGTTTTGGTCCTAGTAAATTTCAATTTTTTAAAAGAAAATTATTGAATGCATTCTTTTTTCTTTATGTAAATTATTTTTTAAATTGTAATTTTATTATATTAATTGTCAAGGTTAATTTTTATTTTCAAAGATTTAACATAGAAAATTATCAAATTTCGAACTGATTCGAGCAAACACAAATCACTCACTATCCTTAAATCCTCTATTCCTCTTCTCCTACAAAGGAAGAACAGTGGCCTCCACAAGGGAAGAAAAATGTACCTCCAAATTTGTAAGTATCTACTCTGTCTATGTAAACCATTTTGTTTCTACTCTTTGTTAAAAAACCAACCAATTCAATATTGTAGGGTTTTTTCGAACTACACTGTCCACTATATTTACACTACTGCTATAGTGCTATTCTCTATCCATCGTCGTTTCTCATGTTCCGATTCCGCCATTGTTCAATCATTACATTTTCAATTTTCTTACAGTAATTTGTTGTTGGTATGATTTCTCACCCCATTTTCTTTGATTGTTTGGATTTTCGATTTAATTGCCTTTTTGTTAAAATTTGAGCTACTTCAAAAAAAATTATATTGAAAGCTGTAGTTTTAGTGACATTGATAGTAGCTTTTGGTTTTTTAATTTCTAGGGTATGGTTTGTCACTTCATTTTCTATATTCGTTTGTTTTTTCCGCTTCAATCGCTTATGTGCATAAATTTGAGTCCAAAGAAGAAAAAAGATAAAGCTTTGTTGTTTGTGACTTTGTTATTGGTTTACAAATACAGAATTAATTGTATTGGGATTTCTTTTTTTTGGCAGAGATTAGTAGGAATTCACAGTTAGAGAATCATTTTGAGCATGTATAGTGTGAAGGGAGGCTGGATTGGGCAAACATTTGCCTTAGCTGCAGCAAATGAATCAGGGGGGAAGAAGTCCCGAATTCACCTCTCCAAGGAGAAGAGGAAGACTATGATTGAGTCTTTCATTAAAAGGTATACTTAAATTAATTTAATTCCAATGCATAATTATTAGGGTGCATATTTTTCCATTTTTTGTTGCGTAAATGTACTTGTATTGTTCATTATGTTAGTCTATTGAGAAAACATGCTTCTTCCGTAACTAAAATCTTGCAACAATTGTCTTTTCTTTATGGTAATTGATTTCCAGATATCAGAGTTCAAATAATGGGAATTTTCCATCCCTGAAACTCACTCAAAAAGAAGTTGGGGGTTCGTTTTATACTGTTAGGGAGATTGTTAGGGAAATAATTCAAGAGAATAGGGTTCTAGGTCCTGGAAAAATTGGTTCTGAAGAGGAAAATATTGATGTTATGGCAGTAAATTATCCTATTGGTTCGATTGCTTCAGAACCTCAAGGTCATTTCTTTGAGAAAACAAGGGAGCTGGAAGGTTTTTCTAGTCAAGATGGAAGAGAAGCCGTGGTTTTAAATTTAAACAACAATGGGCAATTTACTAAAGAGTCTAATTCGGGTGTTGTTCAGTATTCTACTGAGAATAGCATTGAAGTAGGTGAAGATGCTGACGGATCATTAGCAAGTGAGAATGTTGTTATCTCTGATCATTCAGAAGAAACAAGTTCAGTTACGAGTTTGAATAGCCATGGAAAAAATCCTAATGTCAATGCAGTGGATACTGTTCATTTTGTGAACAATATGCAGACTAGTGGGACTTCTGAAGAACTGTTAATCAAAGCAGATGGAGAATCAGAACAAATGGATGCAATTCAAGATAAACTATACCTTCCCATAGAGGAGTTGAAGGTAGAGGCTTTCCCATCGAGACCAGCAATTGGGGTAGATGATGACTCTAGCAGTAGTTCTATCAAAATAAGGAACATTGAAGAAAAATTAAATGATGTGAAAGATAGCACTATGGTATTGGATAAAGTTAGCTCTAATGTTGATCTGGTGGAAGGAGTAGACTCTTCTGAAGTTTCAGTATCAGGTGACTCAGAGGGAAGTCCTGATATGATGAATCAAACTGTAGAGGGCGATATGGTGAATCAACATGGGGAGGTCAATCTCAAGAATGACTCGGAGGATGTATCATATTCATTACCGATTAAAGATGGTGCTGCAATTCCTTATAATGGCCTGGAGCAGTTATCACCACATGGTGACTTGTCCTCAAAGACAATAGAACAAAGCTTTCAGGTCAGTTTCCAATTAAAAGTCTGTTTCTCCAACTCTTTGCCATTGAATTTTTGTTTTGTATGTCAACAAGGTGTTTTAGGAGCCTTTCTTTCTGTGGCTTTGGATGTGCACTTGTATTCACTAATCAGTTATGTTCTCATATTTTTGCATGCCATTAAGTTCTGGAATTTTAGATGGAGGAATGTCTTTGCCGAAACTTCAGTATGGGTATCTCAGTTTTGCTCTTTTATAAAATCTAAAATTAAGGGCTTTTATCCCCCCTTGAAACATGGAGACTAAGAAGTGTGTGAAATAAGTTTAAATTGAGCTTTGTTTGATGCTGGTGATTTTGGTCTAAGAATCTGATTAATGTGATTATAGTTGGATTTTGTTAAGTGCTTGCTTGAGAATTTGTTGATTTAATTAGGGTCCTAAGTAATTTGTTTGAGAAACACCTTACCTTTGGATATCAAAGGAATTGTGACTTGTGAGAAGTAGTGTTATTATTCCCCAATAGTATTTAAATAGACGTGTATCCAATTCCTCGACCCGATACCTAAAGTCTGCCAAAGTACTTGATTTCTTTGATTCGATTTTGACCCGACTGGATTTTGATCCGACCCAAACTAAACATACTCGATAATTAGACTCTGTAATAGATTCTGTAATGCACTGTGGCAAAGACTCGAATTCAACCTGGTCAGACTTTGAATTAAGGGTTTATTTGGTAGGACGAAAAATGGATTTCTTGAAAACAGTTTTCCCCATTCTACGCTGTTCAGTTTGAGCAAGAAAATTGAATGGAAAACTTGGTCCGGAAACTTAAATAACACCATGTTGAAAACATGCACACGTGCCTTCTTAAGGGAATATCTGAACCTCTTTTAAAGTTAACACAAGTAATTGATTATCAGTTTAACGCAACAATAAAAATACTTTAAATGGAAAATCATTTTTCTTGCGACCAAACAATGGAAAAGTTCCATGAAAATGAGTTTTCCATTGTAAAATATTCTCCATGTAAAATCATTTTCAATTAAAATGTTTTACATTCTACCAACCGGACCCGAATTTGCTCTACATGTAACCGATCGTGTGACTTGATTGCCTCCTCTTACTCTCTTAGTAGTTAGTACTAGTTGCTCAGATTCTCATGAAAACATTGAACAAGAGAAGTGACTTGGGACAAGTAAGCTCCAAATTGAAACCTTTCATAAGTGAACAACCGTTAGTTGTTTACTGCTATTTGCATTTTCCTTGTCATTAATGATCCATCTGATATGTGGTCATGAATAGTAATAGCAATGAGTTGGTATGTAGTGCTACATATCCATGGTAATGCTTACATCTTTAAGTTTGTGGTCTTCGTCATAAATCTCCATTACTGCTGAACACCTTTTCAAACTGGTAAATGAGTGTTAATTAGGAAATATCATAGATATTGACATGGGATCATGTTGCAAAATTACTTTAAGGCGTACCTGTTTCCAGGTAGTTATACCCGATAAATCAATGGGGTACCTGGGTACCCACTACCCAGGGTGTATTTATTTCTGTACCTGCCCGTACCGGTACCAGGTACTTGGGACGGTATCAAGGATTACCCATATTTCATTGACCAGTGTTTGAAAAGGCGCGCCTAGGCGCTGAGGCGCTAGGCGATAGGGGGTAGGCGTCTAACTTGGCCAAGGCGAGGCGCTTGTGGCTAGGCGCAGGTGAGGCGCGCCTAGGCGCACTAAGGCGCCCCCTGAGGCGCACTTTAGCTTTTTCCCATTTTTTTTTCTTTAGATTTCCCCCCATGCCTTCTTAGGTGCGCCTCACTTCAATGAGGCGCACTGAGGCGCGCCTAAGGCTCTAGGAATTTCAATCGCCTTGGTGTGCCTTGAGCCTTTTTATACATTGTCATTGACTAAAAGTCTGAAAGCACATAATATATTAAGCTGAAAAGAGAACAAGAAAAGCAAACATGAAGTTTGAAGCTTGTTTAGTCGCCTAATAAACACTAATACTCCATGTCATCATCTTCAAACTCATCTACTACATAATCGTCAATTTGTCATCTCAAATCATGTCCTCTTCTATCTCATAACCATCCCCATCGTTAATTGCCCATGAATTTTCAAGATAATCTTGGACTTGAGCTAGTAGCAAAGCCTTTTCCTTTATCAATTCTAGATGTAGATCCAACATTGGCATCATCTCTTGTCCTCCCCCTTGTATAGTAGCTAGGATCATTAGCTCCACTAGTTTTGTTAACCATCCTCCATGACAACTTCTCACCCTCTTAAACAAAATTGCATCGTCTTCATCACTAGAAGAATTCGCTCCCATCCTCCCAAGTAGCCATTCATTACTTTCATCAATCTCATTTAAAAGAATTGGTTTGTTGGTGTCTTTCCTTTTGTATCGGCATTACCAAACTCAATTATGTTTCACAAAGACCATATCATTTAATCGACTTTGAGCCAAACAATTTTCTCTTTTTAGTATGAAGGCGTTAAAGATAAAATTTTAGAAGTCACGAGCTCCATGTAGAATGAATAATTTTTTATTATACATATTATAAAAGTGAGTTGAAGCTACTTAAAGTTTAAAAACACCCCAATTTCGTTCACACTTCAAATTTGGTGGCACTATAAGTGAGGCGGAGAACCTTAATTGCAAATTTTTAGAGGTTGGGAGATGAAGAACCATAGGAATTCCACCACCCCACTATTGAAAAAGAAATTTCCTTCTTTTTTTGTCAAACACAAATATTAGCATTTGTTATTTTCTAAATCATTTTACGTGTTGATTTTGTTTCCCTTTGCCTTATTGCCATGTTTGACCAAAAAGACCGGTTGCATTTTTATATACATCCAACTCCAAGAATATCTCTGGACCCTTGTCTTGATCTTCCACCTTCTCAACTAACCTTCCAATGCAATCATACAAACTCTTTAAGACTTTTTCACAAGTTGTTTCTATGGGATTGTCATAGATGATTTTAGGATTAAGAAAATGCCTGGCCGCATGCAAAGGTCGATGAAGATGACAATTCCACCTTGCTTCAATGCATTCAAAGGCCCTCTTATAGCGCTCTTTCTTCTCTCCAAAACTCATGGAAATAGCCTTCCTTAGCTCTATCCATGGCTTCATAAATATACCCCATTGCTAGCTTCTTCTCACCTTCAAAAATCATAATTACCTTAACAAATGACCAGTCTACTTAGATCTTTCCAAAAGTTCTCTTTCAAAATAAATATTGCTATTTACTTTCCTCACGCCTCTTTTGGCCACTTGGAATCATTCCATTCTTGAAAAGTGACCATCTTTCTTAAGGTTTTGTTTTCTTGTGAAATTGAGCAAGGGTGACGAAAGAAGTTGCAAATTGAGTGATGGTTGACCCGTGCAAATTTCTTTGAATAGTGAACCTCCTCTTCATGTTAATAAGAGAGACATGACTATATATAGCCATTCATTAACATGCACTTCTTTAATTCACTCTTAACTTTTGGAATTTTACCAATGCCTTCCAACATTCGATCAACACAAGGTGCCGCACAAGGAGGCCATAAAGATGTGGTCTTTTAACCGCTAACAATTTACCTTGTAAAACACAAGGATATTGTCAGCATAGTTCGCAGCATTGCCTTCTCTCCAAAATAATTATGCTGACATTATTTCAAAGGCCCTTTCTTAGCGCTCTTTCTTCTCTCCAAAACACAAGGAATTAGAATATTAGATTCAAAATAAATCATAGAAATAAAGATAATTTCGCATAGTTTGTAGCATTGCACATTAGTACTTGAACAACATTTGCCTCTCCAACCATATCATCAAGTATTTGAAAAAACGAAGTTGCAAAGCCAAAGACTTTATAATAAACAAGGACCAAGCAAGTTTTCTTAATGATAGGACTCCTCTTGTTAATCCAGATCAAAAGCTCCCACTATGGTGGAGGCGTTGGTTGGGACTCCTTTACGCCTCCACCATGGTTGGGGCGTCCTAGCTAGATACCTCCACCATGCTAGGGGCTTCTGATTTGGATGCCCCTCAATTTTGTTTTATTTTTGTGATCTCCGCGATCCATGGTTGTGTGGTGGTCACGATCGGGCATTGTGGTTTTATGTTGTCATTGCCAAGGTGGTTGGGGTAGTTGTGCTAATTTTTTTTAGGTTAGCGTTCATTGGTGTTGATGGCGATTGACGGGGTGGTGATATCGATTGACAGGGTGGTGATGGTGCAGTGATGGGGGTTGGGGGTAAGGATGTGAAGAGGTAAGTATGTGTTATAAGGTGAGACGTTTTCATTTTTTTCACAAAATATGTGAGCGATTTTAAGTAAAAAAGGGCGCGTTAAGTGTTTGAGTAGTTTTATGATTTTTATCAGGCCTGTTTTTGACAATTCTACGTATCATAAACTTTTGGAAACCCATCTAAAACCAATTGATTTAAGCTGTCTTTTATTAATCCTTTTGATGTGCTCATACAGCCTATGAATGCTTCGAAGGGAGCATCATACTCGGGAAGTAGCAACGCAACAAGCCGCAACAATGGGAAGGAGCCAACAGTCGCAATTGATAATGATTTAAAGAGAGATGATAGAGCCAAAGTTGGAAGTTCTCCGCTAGATAGAATTGATCTGTAAGCACTCTTTTCATAAGTATAATTAACAACTAAAAAATCGATTTTATTTGTTCTTGCTGCCTAAGCTGTTTGTTTTTTCTCCCCCAGGGAATCGTGGAATGCCTCAAAGCAAGAAACAAATCCTCTGTTAGCTTTCTTCAAATCTTTTGTATCCGCCTTTGTCAGATTCTGGTCTGAATGATTAGTTAATCTTGAATTTAATTATTTTTCTGTTGTTTCCTAAAATTTGTATCTAGTTTTGTAGCAGCAATGTTGTAGTATTTTGGTTTTGAAGCTGTAGAAATGCATTGAATGATTCTACTAATAGAAGATTGGAGAACCGGAACAAGGGCAATTGGCGAATGTGTAGTTCTCTTAGACGAAGTAAATGTGTTTCCTGTTTTTTTTTCTCCGTCAATGTCTTTGCTGTTTACCCTCTTCAATCTTCAGCTGGTCTTCTGCCTTTATTTGCTTTCACTTGGAAATATAACTCTTAGGCTCAATTTGTTTTGACGGAAAATAATTTCCATTGGAAACATTAGCGGCTTGAAGCTTGTTAAAGGAATCACAATGATCTGACTGATCAAAACCAACCATTGTCTTTTCTCTTTGGTAAAACAGCACCAGCCGCTAATGTTGCAAAGGTGGCTAAAGATAGGACTTGGATTAGTTACAGAAATCACTAGTAGAAAATATACTTTTCCCGTAAAAATTTTCGTCGTAAAAATGTGACACCGTCGTAGAAAATGGGGGTCGTAAATGATTTTTTTTCGTCGTAATCCCGTCGTATATGAGTCAATTTTAATAGTGTTTAGGTAAGTTATTAGGTAAATTTTAACAACGGATCCAAAAAATGTCATAAAATCTTTATATTTATGACATGATTTAGCTCTGTTGTTAATGTATACCCATCGTTAATGGACCAATTTTTTATAGGAAATATTCATATCCAAGAAAATTTTGTGAAGAGCTGAACCAAGCCACTTACATTAAAATAGCAACTTTTCTCTCAGACTCTATGATAGAATAACTTTTCATTTAATGATGGTAACTTTTGAGTATAAAAAGTTAACTTTTTATATAGTGTAATTATTCAGGTAAAAAAAAGTAAAAGATTTATATTAAAAGGTTCTAGTTTTTAGTTAAAAGTTATGTCATAATTGTAGGGTCTCACAAAAGAATTGATATACTTCCTCCGTAAATGAATTCCTGCAACATTTGTTATTTTGGGATGTTTTTGAATTCTTGCAACAAAATACCAACTTCCCCTATTTGGTAAGTTTTTTACTCATTTATCTTTCATACTTTTACTAATCTACCAATAAAATACCAACTTTTTTTAAGGTGGATCACTTCATCTTATTTCTCTTTCCTACTTTTACTAATCTACCAACTTAAACATACTTATAAAAAAAAATTGGAGTCTGTGCCAAGCCCCTTTGTTGCAAGAATATGTTTACGGAGGAAGTACATCAAAATGTGAAATATTGCTTGACATAGGTGATCAATATCTATATACTCCATCCATTTATTGTGTTGTCTTGTTTAAAATCTTGCAACAATTTAAGAATGAGTACTTTATGCATATCATATTTTTAAAAATTTTACTAATTGTTTGTTCTGTTTGGAATCTTGACACTATTCATAAGATGAGAGACTTCTAAATTACTCTCAATATATAAAACATAATATAGTCATGTAGGGTCTTATTTGATTTGTCTCTATGAGTATGTTTTTAATAACCAATTATTATAATTTTTACACATATACAACAAAAGATATTTACGATCAAACAAGTGTAATTTGGTTTTTTATTAATATATAATATCTTAAATTTTGGCTTCAAAAAAACTTATGAGGCGACCTCTTATCATCTAACCTGATTTTTAACTCGACTTGTCGCCAACCAGACCACTCAATAACCAAGTTTAACGACGAATAGTACTTAATTTAGTGTTTTAGTTTTGTATGATTGTATTTATTTGTATCTGCATGTCAATCTTTGGGTTGTTGAACCAAAACGCGTTACATACCAAAGACTAAAGATTCAATTGGACGTGTTCCCTTAAAAAAATCAAATTGGCAAACGCATGACAAAAAAATGAGATGCATGTTGCATAGGTGTCATTGTGGATGCTTAATTAGGTCGAGTCAATGTTGGTCTAATTAATGTGGATTGGTGCCATTCGATTTTCGAATTGGTTCGGGTTGGGACATGTTTGAGTGGGGATAAGATCAAGTCGAGATGGTACCAAGTGCGATTCAGGTTTAATTCAGGTCAACTTTGGGTCAGGTGGCTTTCAGTTTGGTTTGGTTCAATCTAAATTATTTGCAGATTTAAACAGGTATATGTTACAGACTTATAGGTTTGGATTGACAACAAATTGGATTCTTTCAAGTCCATGTTGATATCTTGACTGGTCGCTATTTGGTCGGAGACACTTGGGTAGGATCAATAGCAGTTCGAGTCCAT
This sequence comes from Salicornia ramosissima, assembly GCA_951394345.1. Classification (NCBI taxonomy): domain Eukaryota; kingdom Viridiplantae; phylum Streptophyta; class Magnoliopsida; order Caryophyllales; family Amaranthaceae; genus Salicornia; species Salicornia ramosissima. Next base: position 3,207,693 of record OX596240.1, on the reverse strand, counting down.
TTAGGTCAGAACGATTACATGTAGGGTTCATTTGGGTCAGATCAGTTGCGAATCGGGTCCATGCAAGTTGGAGCATTGAGCAATGATATGTGGATTTTATTAGTGGCGTAAATTTTCAGATACGGAATCAAATCCGATCTGAAAATACATACATCAGGATTTTTGGATCATGATTTTTTTTATCAAGGTCCGATCCGAAAAAACAAATATTGTATTTTTGAATATTTCAAAATTCTGATCGAAAAATGAGATTTATGAATCCCAATTTTATTACCATTTTTATCAAAAAATGAGACATCCAAAAATTCAGTTTTGGAATTCGGATAATCTAGTTTCAAATTCGGTTATCCGTTATTAAATTTGAAAATTTAAATTATATGCTTTTAAAATTGGATATCCAAATTGTTTTTCTGAATTCCAAAAGTTCAGATCTGATATTGGTTTTTCGAATCGAAATGGTAGTTTATTTTAATTTGAAATTCATAATTGGAAAATTATGCACACCCTTAGATTATGCAAAGTCAATTCCATTTCGATCACTCGGGTCAAAAACCAATGTCTCATTAGGTTCACAACTATTTGGGTAGAGTAAGTACGCCTAGTTAGGATCCATTCATCTCTATGGAAACAAAACACATAGTGGCCTTAGTGGGTCCATGCGGGTCAATATAATGATGTTTTACAATAACTATTTTAATGAAAATTATGACAATAATAATATTAATGAGTGACTAATATGAATATTATGGACAACAATGAATTATCTTAAATTAATGAATGTATCAGTGAATCATATCAATTATGACGAGGATGATGATTCCGATTATCATTATCATTAAATTACCATAATTGTAATATCTTGAGGATATCAATGGCCATGAGGTGACATTTATTTTTTGACATATAGTAATATAAGTTGAAAGTTATATTAATAATAATAATAATAATAATAATAATAATACTCCCTCCGTTTTTTATAATTTATTCACTTGAATTTTCATCATATATAACTAAGAAATTATTGGAAGTATAGTAGGAGAAAAAAAATAAATGATGATTAGAAGTCGTATAAAATTAAAGTAAGAGAGTATGGAAAAGAGATAAAAAAGGGTAATTTTATTGAAGTTAGTTAAAAGTATGAGAGAGGGTATAGAAAAAACATTTGGGAATCATAAATTAATAATTGTGAGAGAATAAATTTAAGATGTGGGTAAATTAAAAAAAACATAAAAAAGTGAGTAAATTAAAAAAACGGAGGGAATAATAAATTATTATTATTATTATTATTATCGTTGTCGTCGTCATAATAGCAATAGTAACAATAATAACAATGACGATAACAAAAATAATCAATATGTAATTAATAAATTAATAAATACTCTCTTTATTTTTTATTACTCAACACACTTCACTTTTGGTGTTAGTTAGGATAAAATTTTAAAGATTAATTATCCAAAGTAAAAATCAAATTGTGCAAATGAAGTGTAAACTAATGATGTCGTTATTAAACATTAAAGATTGAAAAGTGATAGAGTAGTTTGAACACTAAAGTGTAAACAAACAAGTGAAGGGTAAACAAATTAAATCAAATGAAACATTAAAGTGTAAGCAAATCAAATGAAGTGTAATAATTTTGTAATTAAACATTAAAATTTGAAAAGTGATAGAGTAGTAGTTTAATTTAATGAATTCAACATACAATAATACAAAGCTTAATTATATTTTATGTTATTTAATATTATGATAGTGTAGAATGCTACTAAATAACACTAATAAATTATTAAAGGTATAAAAAACTTATTTTAATATTATGTTATGGTAAAACAAATTTATAATCTTAAAATATAACTAGGATTAATTGATATCAATGTACATTAACATTATTATAATTCAATATATAATAGATAAATTTTATTATTATAAGATTAAATGATATTAATTATTAAATGTTATTATATTAATTTTAAATCAGCTATTCAAGCAAAATTGATGTTAATCTTTATTTATTGTTATTTTCAATGATAATTTACATTTGATAAAATAATATGTTAGTGTAGAAAGTTACTGAATTATTGAAGGAATAGCTAATTGATAAATTAATTTTATCGTTAAATATTTATTTGGTGTTTAATTATTATGTTACTTGAAAAACATGTTATGCATAATTTTGGTGTTTAGAGAGCCACAAGGGCAGGTATGAGAATCGGTCACAGGATCTCCTGGAGTCGGGAGAGAAGCTTTATACCACCTGAGCTTTCCCTCACTCTCAAGAGTTAGATCTAATTTGGATAAGGGATTTAGGGGTAACATTGACAAGATGCAAAGTTAGAACTAAGCATGGGCCGAGTCAATACCAGAGCCAAACCGCACGGCATGACACGATTTGAACTCGACCCGGCATGATCTCGATATCAGCATGACATGGCACATAATTGGTGGGTCGTATGAACAATGTTTTAACATTTTGACAAAAACTCGGCACGAGCACGACAGTATGGGACGTTGGCCTAAAAGTTGACATTTTTGGCCAACATACATTTCATAATATATATATAAAAAATTTGTAGGAGGCACAACAACATGACACAAGCTATCCCGTCACGTAATGTAGGTCGGGCCTTGCATAGACCTTATATTTTATAACTTGGCACGAGTATGGGACGTCACGATCTTTACTTAGCTCATTATAGGCACGACCATCTGTGACACTAGACACACTAGCTTGACAAGTGTGCCATACTGGCACGACCCGTGCCCATATGCAAAATGAGTTCGGTACTAGTTTCGTCATGTATGGGTTTGCGTTTGGGTCACGGGTGTGTTTGGATCTGATCAGGTCGAGTTTAGATATACAAATCGGATTGTTGCAGTTCAGATTCAGATCATTTTGCAGTTTAGTTTAGTTTAGTATTTGACCGCTTGTAATGCCACATTATTGCCACCAATACCAAAAAAAAAAATAATATCTCCTCTTTTTATTTAGGGGAAAAAAAAATCTGCTCCTTAATCTCCTCGTTACTTATCATAATTGAACAAGGTCGTTGACCAAAAATCCAAAAAGAGACAAAAGAGTAGCATCTTCTTATGATAAAATGATAAGCTATAAATTTGGCATATTCCATTCCATTCCAGCGCTCTCTTTTTGGAGGGACAGTGCGTGGTACGGAATATACAAATTCGTTAGTCAATAATAATAATCTTAATTAAATTTTGTATTTTAATTATACAATTATCAATTAAGAATACACCATATCACTTATCACAAAAAGACACTACTAAATGTTAAACTAATTAACCGACTCTATTATTAATTCAAACCTCTCACATCATATCATTTTTTTGGCTGAATTTCCTGGAAAGTCATACATGCCCAGTGTTGATTTGAGTAAAATCATTTCATATAAAAATTCATTTTTTAACCCTTTTTTTTTTAAAGTAGTATAAATTATAAATCTATTTATTTTATTATGAAAATGTCACTGAATTTGCACTATTTACAAATCCAAGAGGTTAATTAGGAATTACCTTTTGAATTGGATTCTCTCTTTTGTCTTTATAGTACGTGTATTAAAATATACTCTACTTTTTTTTTTTTAGATCAAACTAATTAGGTAAGATCTCAAATTCTTTGTTTGTTTTCATATCTCAAAGTTTAACTCTAATGTTTGTTTTTAGTTACTCTAGTGAAAATTTGACACTTGTACTAATTATTACCGGGAGTTCAATCAAACTTTGACCTTATTTATTTAAAACAAAATAATAATATATTATGAAAGTTCTTCATTTGTTTCAATTCACACAGATTTTCTCTAATATTATGTTCTAAATTAAATTAATTTTCTCACTTTAATCAATTTATTACAAGCAAATATATTATTATATTAATTATTTGTGTCATTTCTATGTGAAGTGACCAAGTCATCACCTCTATTTTAAAGCACCAAAAAAGTAAAATTATCAAAATGAGTTTCAAAGTTACATTGCAATAAATAAAATTTACCAATTAATACGTCGATTTGCCAAACAAGTAATTTGGGTGAGTGTAATATATAGAAACAATCGATTAATCAAAGTCTTATTGTTTTGGTTATTTTCCACGAAATGAAAACGGGCGGCCATTCTTAGCACTCCTTCTTATGCAACCAAGTAAACCTTCATCCTTTAGTCATGCGAGATCCGACAAATTTTTATATGTATCGTGACAATAAGTTCATTCTTGAAGAATAGATTGCCACTTGGATTGTACCATATGAACACCCAAAATATATAATTGAATTTTATTTATTTATGAACTTCATATTGGAATATTTTGTTTCTTAATATTGTTCTCATTTAAAATATAATATGAGGATTAAGACATTATTAAATGAAGTATAATATTCACCTTTTTCACTTAATAACTTTATTGAATGAGAGAGAATATAAATAGCATCAATAGGTGAGCCAAAAATTAAAGGGGGTTGAATGAAATTTTTTAAACACTCTAGTAAAACCTCATTAATGTATGCAACGAACTGTATTTTAAGTCATGATGAATAAATTATGGCAATATTAAATGTAAGTAAAATATATAAAATATTCTAAACTAGAACAACTCTTTATTTTCAAATACCAAAAAACAATATGGGAACAACGAACATTGAGAAACAAACGGAGTAATAGCCTTGTTTGATATTGAGAATTTTGAGCCAAAAAGAGAGTTTTAATTTGGACCCCTTTTAGAGTTTTGACCGACTAATACTCTAAACGAAATGTTTGGTATAAGAGCTTATGAGTTTGAGTTTTATCCCCAAAATTTAAATTTTCGGCTAAAACTCTATCTTCTAAAAAAAACTGAAATTAAAATTGGAGCTTTTTGAAGAGAGTTTTAGTTTGATTAAAAGTAAAATACACAATTTAATTACTTGTGTAAACTTTCAATAATCAGCTAAGTTTTACCAAACACAATTTTTTTTAAAAGTAGTATAAACCGAGGTCAATTATTTTAAACCGAAAATTAAAAACTCTAACGACAAATCCTAAACTCCAACCGACTAAACTCTAAGGGTTTTTTTACTTTAGATTATATTCAGTTAAGTTGAATTCAATTCATCTCTATTAAGTTCAATTAATACACTTCTATTCAATTCAGTTCAGTTCAGTTCACGAGCCCTAATCACCAAAAAAAAAAAAAATTAAAAAATGAGTGTACGGCTAAAAGAGAGATTAGAATTATGAAGGACTTGCGTGGAAATGGAGCCAAAATAATGGGAGTTAATGTTGTCAGAGGTTTGACTAAATTAAAGGAAGAGATAATTAAAGCTTAACTTGTAGTGATAAGTGATAAGTGATAATTGAAAGTATTATTAGGTAAGCAAAATTTTAAATTCCGTACCAATCTGTCACATTGCTGTACTCTCTCGGATTATGCCAATTTATACGGAGTAAGATGCTTTTTTTTTTATTTGCTTAGTCAACTTATACGTGTTTTGTCGTATCTAATTAACCATGTCCATCATTCATTACTACTACATGTTAATTTTATCACCATCACAATTTAGTATTCTAATCATGATTAATTAAGAAACGTATCGAAACGTCTTTCTATGTTAAATTATTCTTTCTAGGTTTACATGATGAATTACAAAGTTTTAATTTCCGGCCTGTTTTTACGGGCAATTAGCTTTGGGAGTAAATGTATTAACATCTTAATTAACCAAACACAATTTCTAAAATATATTGGGTGTACACTAAATTAGTTTATTTGTCAGTTTAAATTCTCTAGAGTTGTTTTCGAGTTTGATTGTGAGTTGTTTCTTATTAATAGATTAGCTATATCGATTGCTTACTTTTCTGATTTAGATTTAATGTTAGATGATGTTATGATGTCTTTTAATAGCTTTGCGTTTGTGGCTTGGTTGCGTGTAATCTTAAGCGAGAGGAAAACTTTGTTGCTCAACACCTTATTGCTAAGAAGATGATTAATAAGAAGGTGTCCATTTAGCATAGTTGTGTCCCGGATGACATCAATCCTAATGTTCTTATGGACAATATGTCCTATTAATTTAGTTCCTTCTTGGTTCTCTGTCCAAAAAAATGACCATAAAAAAGTTGTCGCTTGATAAAATAAAGTACTCATCTTGTCGATTTTATATAGGAATAACTTTCATGAGTTTTAGCTTTCAAGATTACTTTTAATCCGTTAGGCTGTGCACTAATTTAGTGTGCACACGGTTTATACAAAACCTTTTTGAAAGGAAATTCCTATTTTTGAATGGTTATAATTTTAATTTGCAAAAAAAAAAAAGCAAGAGTGTTTATTGTAAAAATGACATCTTAGTGTAAAATGAGAAATTTAAATGTATAATATGTTATGTTATTAATATGTTTGATGGAAAATAACAAGTTTGGCCATAGTATACCGTACATGTATGTGAAATAGAAGTAACTAATTATTTGTATTTAAATTTTCTGAATGGCACTAGCTAAGAGTGAAATGCAAACTTGGGTATTAAACTTTGATAAAAATTGCAGTTTGAGTATCCAAGTTGTAAAAGTTGCAAAAAGAGTACTCTCCACTAACTCTGTTAAAAATTCCGTTAGTTTCTTTTGTTAATGTTATTACTTTAATATATAACCTTTGCATTATTATATTAAAAAAATGTGTGTACTGTCACTCTCTTTATTTTTTTCACTTTCATTTTTTGTTTCATTGCTTCGTGTTTCTCTTGATTTCAATACAACCCTCATCTTTTCAAATTTTCTCCCTCCAATCTATTTAATAATTTAGGAGACTCTTTGATTGTAAGAGCTCCAAATCCCCAATGGAGGTATCAAATTTTTTTAACAATTTTATATTTTATATTTTTATAAAAAAAACTTATGATTTACTAAGTCACTAACTTAAGAAACTACTTCCGCTAAAAGAATAAAAAAGTAGGAAACTACCTACAAATTAATTATTAATGAATGTAGATATTTATCAAAAATCATATACCAAAATGTAAAATTCACATAATAGCTATTGATATATTTGGGTGGGATATTGGTTTTTTTTGGGTACTTGCTATAATTTTGTTTATTTATTAAATACAAGAATAACTAACTTTTTTTACCATCAGATCTTAGTCCATAATTTTGGAGAATATCGAATTAGTAATTTTTAGTAGTTTTACGGACGTAATTAGCAATTATAATTAAATGTTAAAAGTTCCCTTAAAAAAATCAAATGTTAAAAGTTAACATAAAAGAATTAGGAGCGGGTGTTAATCATTCATAGACCCGCCCCTTTTCAAAAAAAAATAAAAATTAAAAGAATTATGTTTAGAGTACCCAAACTACAACTTTTGCAACTTGGGTACCTAAACTGCAACTTTTATCAAAGTTGAGTACTCAACTTTGTTTTAACTCGACTAGCTAATGTATATAACTACATATTCGCATATTATGTTGAATTTTTTGTGCTAAAACAATAAGGTTTCAATAAAACCCAAAATATATGTAAGGAGTAGGAAAGTTCATTGATACATATAAATATATGTGGTTTTAATTGGGAGAAAATACACATACAAATCACCATATCATTAATAAAACATTTTAACACGTTCAGATTATTTTGCATTAATCTTGCAAGTTTGGTACATACAAACCGCCATCGACCAGAACGCGATGGACCTTACAGTTTGCAATCGACAAGTTGATTACTAAGGGGTCGTCATGGGGGTATATGATGCCCTTAGTGTCGTCGACAGTGAAGGTCATCTCCGATACATCTGCTAACCCTGCCCAATGATGGTGGTCATTGAAGTTCACTTGGTGGCGGACTTCCCGGAGACTTGCCCGGGCGTCGCTGAGGGTTCCTCCTTGTATTGGTCCCCCTTTGATGACCAATATGTCGGGCTGGAAGTCTATTTGTTTTTGTTTTCCCTTCCAACCTCTGTCGCCCTGTTGTTGATGGTGAGGGGAGTCATCTTTCTTTTTATACTGGGCCAACCACCCTCTCCTTACCAATTCTGCCACGTTTTCTTTCAAATGGGCACATTTATCAGTTACGTGCCCATAGTCGTTGTGGAATTCACACCATTTGGATTGGTCGCGGTTTGGTGCATTCATCTGTTTTGGGTGCCTCCACCTTTCATCTTGTTTGTGGAGTGAATAAATCCGCGAACGTTGTGTCTTTAGCTCCGTGTAGACGCCACCTTTCTCAGTTTGCGGTTTCTTTTCTACGTTCCCCCCTTCCTTCTTTTCTGCGTTTCTAGTGAAATATTCCTTTCTTTCGAAAGGAGCTTCTCTTTTGAACTCCTATTTGAAGCTCTTTTCTTCCACTGTCCTCTCTTCTGTTGAGGTGCCGGTGTAATGACCCAGATTTTATCGGTATTTTTGCCGGTATTTATGTGTATTTATGTTTGTTTTGTGCTAGTTCAAATTAATTTTTGAACTATTTTATTTTAATTTTATATGAATAATTTCGATTTAATCGAAATGTTTATTTCTTAGTTTTTATTATTTATGTTAATTATTATTTAATTAATTAGAATTTTATTTATTTAATTTTCTAATTAATTATTTAATATTTTGGGTGAAATCGATTATTGCATGATTAATTATGCGGTTTTCGCAAATTAGCCCAATTGAGCACGAGAGCCCAAATTTGGCCCTTTCCTCTTACTTGGCCGGTTTTCATAGTGGCATGACAAGGCTTGCCACTTGCCTTGTGTTCACACCTTAACTAACTCTATATATAGGAGAGTTAGTGAGGCCCTTGCTCATTTTTGCCATCAATTGCATTTGCCATCATAATCAAACACAATCCCTCTCTATTTCACTCATTCACACGCCATTTTTGGCTAAGAGATTCATCTCATTTGTTCATCATCCATTCAAACTCCAAACTTAAAGATTCATATCCCATTGATCTTTAGGTGATTAAACCTTCATTAATTTCCATTCATTTCATTCAAGATCACTTGTTGGGTTTGGTTTTGGGGTTTTGCTCGTGTGGAAGCCGTGTGGTTCGAGTGGTTCGTGTGTGGGGACCGTGTTGATCGAGGGTGGTTCGTGGTGGTGGCCGTGTACTGCAGCCGTGTGGTGGTGCTGAGTGGTGTTCGTGCTCGTGTTGCTCAAGGCCAAGCCGTGTGTGTGTGCCGTGACTTGACCGTGTAGTGTGCTCGTGTGGGTTGTGTTCTTGGACTGCATATTTGTGTTGATTTGTGTGTAATCTTCAATAAGGTAACATACTAACTCAACTTAATTGGTATACTATGTTTATAGTATGAATTAAATGCATGTTTGGGTTGATTAGTAATGATTATTCATGATTTCATGTGTTGTTTCTAATCTGAATTTCTATGTGGTTTTCATGATATTTTGATGATGAATTCTATGATTTTATGATTGATTCCATGTTATTTTATGATCATGAATATTATGTTAAAGTTTGATGAGTTTTGGATGAGTATAAGTTGCTAAATTTTCGAAAAGATGATGGTGATATGCGTGTAATATGTATGATTAGATGAGTTCTTGATTGAAGATCTTGAATCTTGATTGAGGATCTTGAATCTTGAATGAGTTCTTTATGAGTTCTTTGAGTTCTTTATGAGTTCTTGATGAGTCTTTATGAGTTCTTGATTGAATCTTGTAAGTTAAAGAAAATGGTTTAATTGGTAAAGAAAGTTAAAGATTAGGACTGAGTTGATTAAAGAATGAATAAAGATTAATGATTAATGATTGGTTAGACTCAAGAATAAGGCTAGAGGCAGTTCTTGAGAATAACTTCGATGATTTAACTAGTTAAATTCAAGAATCAAGGCTAGAGGCAATTCTTGAACTTGATTTAGTTATGTTGGGTAATTAAACGAATAATATGATTAAAATGATTAAATGAATTAATTAATGATAGCTTGATTTCATTTTTAGACGCCTGATACTTTGAGTAAGATTCACTGTATTCGGGTTAAGACGTTGCCCCTAATCCATCCGCGGTATTGGGTTAGTTGGAGTCATACTATGTGATCTTCGTGAATTCCAGTAAGATTGGTTTCACGGGACATGGATTTCCAGTAAGATTGGTTTCATGGGGTTTGGGAGTAAGATTCTCAAATCCGAACATAGTAGAAAGTTCGAGCGCGTAAGATGCGTTCGTACGAGCACAGTCCGGTCTAGAATATGAATGATTGCGCCAAAGATAGTTGATTAGGTTGGTTTGAGTCGAGTTCACGTTTTGGGTTGTTCTCGTACTTTGTTTAATGATGTTGTTCGTTTGATTTATGCTATGTACATGTGTGTTCCCATTAGGGTGAGTCAGTTATGTTACTCGCCACTGATGGTGGACTGTTGTTGTATTTTTCAGGTACTTCAGATGATGATGTTCTTGCCTAGTTTTGGGTTGGGCGAGCGACGTTTCTTTCTTTTGTTTCCTGTTGTATTTACTGTTTTCTTGGCATTAGTTAGCGATAGTATTGTATAGATGTTATGACTTTACTTTTGGACTTCTATATGTTAAGTTTAAGACTCTGACATGTAGTTGGAGTTAACTCATATTTTAGTATTTCTAGTTTGACTTTTGGATTAGTTTATGTACAAACTTGTGGGTATTTGTACTTTTGTGGTTTGGTAATAATAATTCGAGGAATTAGTTTTATTTCTTAGGTTTTCGAGTTGTAGTTTTTAACTACTCGACTCGTCGGTTTCTTCCGCGCCGATTTAAGCGAGTCGGGTCGTTACAGCCGGCACCTATCCGGCAGAACTCTTCTGCCTGGATGTACTCATTGGCCTTACCTAGGACGCCTCCCAGGGTGGTCAGATTTTTTCGTCCTAGGTATTTACGGAAGGGGCTCTCTCGCAGCCCTGACATCAATGCCAAGACTGCTACTTCCTGTTGCATGTCGGGTATGGTTACGACCTCTGCCATGAATCGTGCGATAAAATCTCTAAGGCTTTCTTCTTGCCTTTGTTGCATTCCCATCAATTCACTTGTCAACCTTTGTCGCCTTTTGTTGTTGACATAGTGTGACAACAATCGAGAGGATAAGTCGCTCCACCGGGCTATAGTAAAGTTTGGTAAGGATTTGAACCAACTTTGAGCTATGCCGGTAAGAGTTGTCTGAAAAACCCGACACCAGGCGCTATTGACCGTGGTGTATAGCTGCATATGCCCCTCGTATGCGGATATATGATCCGCGGGGTCTGTCGTGCCATCATACTTACAATTTGGCATTTTTATCTTTGGCCGTTCTTCTTCACTGACGGCACTTCTCCTGGGTGTACCCCTCCTTCTCTCCAGGTTGTTGTCGAATCCCGCCTCTATCCCTTTGTTGGAGGTGACTCGATTATTTGTCGTGGCCTGGATGTTTTCTTAGTATCCAGGCGGGGCTTTGGATCTGGTTTCAGCTTATGAGAAATCCCATTCTAATTCCTCTACTTCTTCTGTTTTTAAGGATTCCATGATCCTTATTGGTGACCCTGGCCTAGGGCGAGCTTTTGGTTTTTTCTTTGCCCCTGCCAGGGCGCTGAGGACTGCAACGTCATTTTGTAATTGTTCTGGTGTGAATTGGTTGAAAATTTCTAAACTAGAGCTTGGAGTTGCTTTAGGTTTAGGTTCAGGGCTTTTCTCAGGTTGTGTGACTAGGGTGTGCACAGTTTTATCACTGTGAGAGGGTTTTGGGCTAGCTTCTTTTTTCTGGGTGACTGGGAGTGGTCGTTTTTGGAGTTAGGGTGTTTTTTGGTGGATTTTTGTAACAAATCCCCACAGACGGCGCCAATTGTTCCGGTATGATTTGATCGATACCGTTAGTGGTGGTGCAGAGGTGTTTTACAGTGGTGGCTGCTACCTACACAATGAAATAACACGGTGAGCTAACCCTATGGTGTATCCGAGGAAAGACCCTCCGATGCCTAAGTTAGCAAAGGGGACTAAGTATATGGGAAGAATATAGGGAGAGAGTAGATAGAGAGAGAGAGTAGAGTTTGTAAGGTATGCTATTTTGCTGTTATCAGGTTAGTGAGATCTTCTATTTATAGGAGATGGCTTGGCGGTCAAGTAATGACCGTCAAGGATGGACGCTTCCTTAGAATCGGTTCTGGCAACTCTGATGGCAGGCAACCTGTGATGTCGTCATCACTAAGACGACATCTTTGATAAGGCATGCATCCTTTGATACCGTCATCTTTGGGACAACATGTTGGGAGGTATTGCCTATATGTTGGCTGTCTTTGGTTGGTCGTGACCGCTAGTCCTTGTTGTTGGCGTTTGTGAGCTGCCTGACATCTTGGCTGTGACTTGGGTATGGGAGGTCCTGCTGGTGTACCGGTAGGCCCTCATACAACAGTTTTTTTACTACTGAATTGCTTATCATCCCCCTCTCCGTAAACATAAGTACCCTATTTATAGTGAAGCTTGCTCAACATTTGTTGCTATTGCAACTCCTGAATAATAGGAAGTTGTTTACCACTTCCTCTGCAACAGCTGATGTGGCTTCAAGGGCTTAACAGATGCGGGCAACGTTCTCCTTGTTTTTCTCAACTGCCTCTGACCAAGTTATTTCCAGAAGTCTGGAGGTATATTCCGTTGCTAGGTGTCCCGACAAGCTTGTCAAACCGGCTAGGTAAAATATGGCCATAATAGTGTTGAACTTGAAAACATCACATATCAACAGACTCAAATAGTTCAAACAACTACCAACATGGCCAAATTGTTTGACATGCTTGAAACCCTCAATACCAAGGCGAAGCTGAAAACGTGAGTCGTCTCACTACAAAAGACATAAAAAAGATGGTGCAATGAGCCACTAACAAGGACGTCTATCATGAATCTTTCAAACTTGATGAAGAATCTAATCACCAAGCTTCATGAAAATTTTTCTTCTATTGATTTATAACAGTGCAAACCCACTGACAATCCTTCTTTTTGACAAAGAAACTAAGACTGATCCAAAAGTTTGTCATGGACATCAAGAAGATTGATCCAAAAGTTTTTCCATGTCATTAGAACCAGTTTGCCAAATATGGTTCATATCTCTTTTTGACAAAGAAACTAAGACTTGGAAAAATATTACCCATGCATTCATGACACAATACGAGGATGATTCACGAGCCTTAATTTATCAATGTGAGCTTGAGATTTTTAAACAAGAAGAGAAAGAAGGATTTATCACGTACATATTTGACTCATTGGAGGGAGATACATAGCAACTCAAATGGTGATCGCTCATCCAGAAAAAGAAGATGGTGAAGAAAAAAGAATGATACAGAGATGTCTTGTGCCGACAAACAGAAATGAGCAAAAGGGTCAAAAATTCTTCTTTTTTTGCTTATAATGAGTCGTTGGGAAAATCTCTCCACCTACATTTTATATTAATCATTTTTTTTTTTTATTTCCCATCTTCATGTCTATGACATTTTTCTAACTAGTTAATACGAATAAAATATCATGTTCCTTTTAATTTTAGCCTTTCTTTTGTGTTTCAATTTTAATAATAATGGAACTCTGATAAAATAAAATAAAAAAGAAATAATAATAATAATAATAATAATAATAATAATAATAATAATAATAATAATAATAATAATAATAATATGGACATGCTAGAGGCTTGTCTTTTGGCGCATTGAAGGTTTGTATTGTAACAAAAAGAGCTACAAATTGTGAAATATTATTGACAAACATGGTTGTTATTTCAATTGATAAACTACATTTAGACCATCAAATATTACAGCTTTCCAAAGATACATAAATTGATAAATACTGTAGTATACATTGTCAAACCTGATGGAGATATCAAACATTATTATTATTGACTGTAGAAAACACATTATATATTATTATTATTATTATTATTATTATTACACTACAATAAAAACACATTACTACAAATTAAACTATGTTGTATAACCAAACCAAATTAAATCCATATATTATCTCAATGGAAATGCATGAAATTAATTACTTTACTGTGGTGCCACTTTTGAATTATTCCCTTGATTTCCAGATGAAGATTTTCCAGTAAAGACGGTCTTCAATGCATTGCCCAACACCTTATTTTGTTGACGCTTTGTCGAATCTGGAATGTTATCTTTTTTTATTGGCTTGCTATTCCCACAATTATTTTCCATATTGTGCTCAAATTACTTGAGCAATATACAACTATAAATCTAACTAAGAGGATTTTTTTTTTTTTTTGCTAGTAAGATTAGTTGGATTTGTGTCTTGCATTGTGTGTTATATTTTTTTTGGATATTTTTAAGCGCTTTATTTATAGGCAACATATATATACATGAAATTCTCCTAGGCATTTCAACTCAAGTTCCAAGCAATTTGAGTAGAGGTGGGAAACGTGTTGTGTCGAGTTTGTGTCGTGTCATTTAATTAAACGGGTTCACACCCCTCAACCCTAATCCGACCCGTTTAATAAACGGGTCGTGTCGTGTCAACCTGTTAGTTTATATTAAACGTGCCGAAAATATTGACCCAATGCAAACCCGTTTATTTCGTGTCGAGTTCGGGTCGTGTTGGCGGGTTATATAGTTTTTTTCACGCTAAAGTTGAAAATCAAGTAAAATTGTGTCGGGTCGGGTTGACCCATTTAATTAAACGGGTTGAACTCCCTTGACCCGTTTATTAAACGTATCGTGTTGTATCAACCCGTTTAATTTAAAAGGGTTGTCATCATCGACCCAAACCCGTTAATAACGGGTCGATTTCGTGTGGAGTTAGCGGGTCGTGTCAAGGTTTAATTTCCCACCTCTAAATTTGAGGTTGATTTAACCTACACATACCATTGCTTTGGAAGTTGCATTTCAATTGAAATTCTCTGTAATTTTAAAGAAGTTACATGCCTTAGCTTGTTTGTTTCTTCTATTCCAAAGCATCAATATTTCAAACAGGAGATTATTTGTTCATTTACAATTGACTGCTACATACATTTCCATATATGCTTATTGTTGTTGTTGATGTTAATCCTTCGTTTGCAAGTAATTAGCAGTTGTTGCACGTACTATTCTGATACATTTCGTTGGATATTCTACAGAATTTCTCATGTAATTTGAGGTTACGTATTATTGTAATTCATTAGCATGGGATATTCTGATAGATTTCGTTGGATATTGTTGCAAGTAATTTGTTATATAATATGTAGTTTTTAAATACTTCATCCGTTTAAAAAAAATGCAACAGTCAACATTTCATGCATGCCGAAACACTACTTTGACCCTTAATAACAGTAATTATGAATATTTAAAAATTATAAAAAATTGATATTAAGATAGTGTTTTACAAGACGAATCTAACAAGATCCCACTTGACTATATTTTTTATTATGTATAAAGCTCAAAACTTGGTCAAAGTATATAATGTGAATAGTGCAATATATTGACTGTTGCGTTTTTTTTTTTTTTTTGAACGGAGGAAGTATATGATTTGAATATTTTTTATGGGTGCATAATTAAATTCATTAATTAATGATATTCATTAAGTTAGCCTTTATTATATTCTTTAGACATAATGTATAATTTTTTTTTAATCCATAATATATAATAAGCAGTTAGACATAAACATTTTAAAGTTTTATCTTTATCATTTCTCCTTGTATTTTCAATATGCAACCTAGCTAGCATGCATGTCTTTTCAACATTTAACATAACAAGAATAATTTCCATCTTTATACAACAATTAACGAACAATGATATTGTCTAATTTAACTTTTTTATCTAATGAAAAATAAGACATGCCTTCGCTTAGAAACATTATAAGTTAATAATAAAAATGACAAATTTTTTTTTTTGCTAAAACTATATACACTACAAGAAATTCACACAATGAGGGCAATTTATCATTATTAAAGAGGGTAATATGAGTATTGCTTTACTTAATGATGCCTACAAGGGCAATTATTTTTGCACTCAATGATATTAACTATGATGACAATATGATTATTTTGTCTTCTTAGACTTTTGAAACTTTTCTCTATTTGACAATAAATAAAGTGTTTAAATCAAGGAAAGCAAAATGTATTGCCTTTGTTGATGATCAATGAAGACAATTTTGTTTGCCCTTTTTGAATTGAATCAAATAGGGCAAAACATCTAAAATTGGCTTTGAAACCTAATACAACGGGGTTACAAGGGCAACATGAGGGCAATACTAAAATTGTCATTATAATCTAAGAAGACAAATTTTGTATCAAATAGGACAATTTTAATTGTCTTTCTTGAATACATTTTTTGTAGTGATATAAGGGTGCAATAAAACCCAAAATATACGAACGTACGGATCGGAGTAACGAAGTTCATTGATACATATAAATATATATGTGGTTTTAATTGGGAGAAAATACACATACAAATCATCATATCATTAATCAAACATTTTAACACGTTAAGATTATTTTAGCATTAATCTTGCAAGTTTGGTACATACGTAGTATAAACCTAATAAAATACATTATTATTCACAATTTTTTTTTCAATGGTACATTGGTACCCCCTTGGTACTCCCTTGGTACTCATGCATGATCATGAGTCATTTAGTAGCTAGCAAGTCAACAACCATATACATTTCATTGAATTTTCTAAATGTCACAACTAATTAACTAGCCAAATATTCGCATATTATGTAGAATCTTGGTGAAACTAATACATACACCATCAATAATCCCACATGTTTATCAAATTTAATGTTCTTACATGAGATTGTATAAAAAGTCAACATGAACCAAGCACTTTACAACACGAGTTAGCCTTTATGTTTTTCATTAATTGGGTTGATTATGATTCATTCAATTCAATTCATTTCAATTTCAAATTAATATTTATAACCACAATTAAGATTGTGCTACCTTAAGAAACTTAGTTTAATGTAATTTTTCTCAATTTATAGGTAAAAAAATTATCTCATTTTCACTCCAAAACAACACACGCCAAGGCTATACAATTTCAATTACTTCGTTTGTCAAAGAGCCATGGCCACATTATTTAGAATCAATTTTCCTTTCGGTGCAAAATAGTCGGCAATACAATTTCGATTTGAACCGAAGTGTGAAAGCCAACCGCACTGGTGGCTATGCTAGCTACCTCTCTTGGTTATTAAACTCATACCCATTAAGATCATAGATATTAATACTCTTACGGATGTCAAATTTTCTTTTTTGTTTCTTATAATAAGTTATGTTTTCGATTTTAGAGAAAATAAACTTAATGTATACCTTACCTTTGTATAATAATAATAATAATAATAATAATAATAATAATAATAATAATAATAATAATAATAATAATAATAATAATAATAATAATAATAATAATAATAAGACTCATGCTCATCGTTCAAAGTGTAGACATGGCCCGGGTTCAGCGTTTGTGGAGCCTCCTGATGTTGGGGATGGTGTTGTTCGGTATGTGCTATACGGTTTGCCTAAACCACAAGCACCTTCTTCTGGACCGTCTGAACATGCTGCAAATGTGGAGCAAGATCAAGGATTTACTGTTGCGCTTTTAGACCGTTTGCTCTCTAAGCGTTTACGTACAGTTAAATCTATTCCGCCCAAATGTCGGTTGGGTTTTTCTCGGGTTTTGAAAGGAGCTCTTGATAAGGTTTCTAGTAGGCCTTTGGACGTCTCTGCTTGGGTTGCTCTGCTTGTGTTACCACTTTGTATTCTTAAGACATTCAGTCCGCGAAGCAATGTGGAGCGTCGTTCTGTTACCAGGCGTCAGCGACAGGAGGAGTGTATTACTGCTGCGATTCGTTCTTGGGGTGAGCCTGGGGGAAGCTTACAGCTTTTTAAGGAGACTTTGGCTGGGGATTCACCTTCTTGGGGGGATGTTGACGAGGACTTTGGGTCCGGTAATCGTAACATTAAGCAGTGCAAGAGGAAGATTCATGATGGCCATTATACTGCGGCAGTCCGTGTTCTTTCCTCTTCCGGTGTTGCTCCTTATAATGAGGCTACTCTTGCAGATTTACAAGCTAAGCACCCATACTCTTCACCACCCTCCTTACCTGATATCTCTACTGATCACCATACACTACATGCTACCCCTGCCGTTGTTTTGGATCAAATTAAGAGTTTTCCACGTGGCACTTCATGTGGAAGGGATGGTTTGCGTGCGCAATACCTCATGGACTGTTTGGGTGGTGCTGCTATGGCCGTTTCTGATGAATTTGTTGACTCTATTTCTCATGTGGTCAATCTTTTTCTATGTGGGAAATGTCCTGAGGAATTGGGTGGGTACATAGCTAGTGCTCCTCTTACACCTCTTGTGAAGCCTGGAGGTGGTGTTCGACCTATAGCTATGGGTACTGTATGGAGGCGACTGGTTTCTAAGGTGTGTGCCGCTTCAGCTGGCCCGTTGTTGAGTGGTTATTTTGATGATCTACAATTCGGTGTTGGCGTCCCAGGGGGTAGTGAGGCTATTCTTCATGCTGTTAACCAGTTGGTTGAGGATCGTGGGGACACTGTTGGTTTGTCTATGCTATTGGTTGATTTTAAGAACGCTTTCAACTTGGTGGATCGAGAAGTTATGTTACATGAGGTGCGACTCCGATGTCCAGCTATTTCGAGATGGGTTGAGTTCTGTTACACTAGTCCGGCTAGGTTGTATTATAGTGATCACATCTTATGGTCTTCTCAGGGAGTGCAGCAGGGGGATCCACTTGGCCCTTTGCTCTTTGCTTTGGTTTTGCATCCCTTGGTGTGTAAGATTAGGGCCTCTTTTGATTTATGTCTCCATGCATGGTATTTGGATGATGGGACTATTGTTGGTGACACCTTGGTGGTGGGTAAGGTTTTGGACCTGATTATGGAGGACGGGCCCTCTTACGGCCTCCATCTCAATGTTGATAAGACTGAAGTGTTTTGGCCGACAGAGGATCCTCGGAGTAGGTTAGGTGGGGTTTTCCCACCCAACATTGCTCGGCCTTTACGTGGTGTGAAGCTGCTTGGTGGGCCAGTTAGTGCAGAATATGATTTCAGTAGTGAGCTTGTGGTGAAGCGTGTGGACAAGACTATTGAGCTTATGGATGTTGTAGCTGGGCTTGAAGATCCGCAGTGTGAGTTGTTGCTTCTTCGTGCGTGCACTGGGGTTTCAAAACTTTACTTTGCGATGCGTACTTGTCCTCCTCGCATCTTTGCGGGGGCGCAGCAGAAGTTCGATGGTGCACTCCGCTCTTCTTTAGAGCGTATTGTCACTGCGTCTGGGCCAGGTTTTGGGGATTGGCAATGGAGGCTGGCCACCTTACCCTTTACTTTAGGTGGCTTAGGTGTCTATTCAGCTGCGGATGTTTTGTATTATGCTTTTGTTGCGTCGCGACTGCAGTTTGCTGAGTTGCAGCTTAAGCTTCTCCGTCGTGCTGGTGTTATGGATCCAGGGCCTGCCTTTGATGATGCATTAGGCACGTTTACTGGTTTTGTGGGTGAGGACATTCTTGGTAATCCTAGTGAGATCGCTGCCCCCAAACTCATGAAGAAATTGGCAGATAAATATTTCACAAAGGTTACTCGGACTGTTGAAACCTCTTATTCCTTATCTCCACGACAGGTTGCTCTTTGGAAATCGCAACAGCGGGATCATACTTCTGATTGGCTTAGGGTGGTTCCGATCTCAGGGTTGGGTCAGGTTATGAATGATAGGACGTATCGGTGTGTGCTCTGCTATAGGTTGGGTGTTCCTTTATTTTCTGCTTCCGGACCTTGTTCTGCTTGTTCGAGGGTTTTTGTGGGTGACATCTACGGGGATCATGCTGTGTCGTGTACTGGGATTGTGGGAGTCAAGCATCGTTATAATGTGGTGCGGGACACTCTTTATGATATCTGCAATCGCTCGGGGATTTCTGCTGGTAAGGAGGTTGATATTGGGATGTGCACAGAGAACGGGGGTCTTCGTCCTGCGGATTTGCTGCTTTACTCATGGGATCATGGTCGCGATGTTTGTGTGGATTTGACGGGGTCTTCACCTTTGACTCAGTCTGGTATGGCTGATTTTGTTCCTGGTCGTGCTGTGCAGGATGCGGCTTCTCGCAAACGGTGTAAGTATGCAGATCGATGTACTGCTCTGGGGTATGGTTTCCTTCCTTTCTCTTTCTCTACTTTTGGCGAATTCGAGGGGGATGTTGTTGCACTGCTGAAACGGATTCAGATGTTTTCTAAAGCGCATGATATTGGTGCACGTGCTGCTGCTCACATCTTCACTCGTATTGGTTTTGCTGTAGCTAGGGGAGTGGGGGCCCAGATTGTATCTAGGCTTCCCACTAACTTCTTGTAGACTTTTTGACTTTTAGTTTTAAATAATAAAGTTTTTTATAATAATAATAATAATAATAATAATAATAATAATAATAATAATAATAATCCTTTGTCTAAATATAATTAAGTGCTACATTTTCGTTTTTTGATTGTCCATATTTATTTGCTCCATTTTTATTTTAGTAACATGGCCCATATTTAAATTTACATTTTTACCCTTATCTATCAACAATTTACTTAATATTACTATCATATATTTACATTTTTCATTCATGGCCCACTTTTGCACAACATGATAATTTTTTGAACCTTCTAAAAATTGACCCAAAAACCAATGGAGCACTCAAATTATATTTTTGGTGTTTAGAGAGCCACATGAATGGAGATGAGAATCGATCCAAAATGTCCTGAAAACGGGAGATAAACTCTTACTGCCTAAGCTACCACTCACTCTCAACCGAACACTCAAATATGTACAGAGAGAGTAATACAATTTCGGTGCAAAAGGAGATTTGAATCTGGGGCGTATTATACGGGAGCCGTTATTATTAAATCTTAGCCATAAAGCTAACTCATTTCATCAATTGCCGGCAAAACAATGAATATGATAATACAACTTATTCAAAGTCGCGTATGCGCATGATACACGGCTTATATTCCTGATAATTAATCAAGATCAGATGAACAAAGAACTTGGCATTATAAGTTATCAAATATGATAGTTAGTCCGTTTAACGACGCACACTAGCTCACGTTATGCTAACTTTATTAGTACATTTCATGCCCTTTTAGCTCCATTAATAATATTTATCAACTACATACTTTATTCACTTTATTCTCAAGTTGTTCCTTTTAATATTATATATATTTTTAATAGAAAATTTCAAGTTGTTCCTTTCAAAATTATATAAAAATTATTACGCAGTATGGTAAGGAAATCTGAAGTTGTTTGTAACTTTTAAAATTATATAAAGAAATAATAGGAAAAACAAGTTGCATTGTTCTTCCTGAAATCTCAGCTTCATGAGGCCAGCCATGCAACATAACTCTTAGGGCCCGTTTGGTTGTTGGTAATAAATTTTGGTAATGGTAATGAATTTATAATGTAATTTTGTTAAGGAGCTATCGAGTAACCTTATAATCTCCATGTAAAACAATTTTTCATTCCCAAGCTTCAATTTTCTTCTCATTTTTTATTTTCATCCATTACCACTGGGGAGGGTGGTATTTGATGGGAATGAGTATTTGTGAAGAAAATTAGATAAATTGGAGCATAGGTAGCAACACCATGGGAATGAATTTTGATTTTCCTTCTTAATTCAGTTAAAAATTCATTCCCATTTCCATGATTTATGACCGATTACCAAACGGGCTGTTGGTGGTTTTTATTTATTTACTACACTAGAGTAAGCCGGTGCAAAATGCGTAACATGTCGAAAATAATATATACGAAATATTAATACTCTACTTTATATAATTTAATTCCTACAATGAGTTTCGAATTTTTATATCGTTGAATTTTCAAAAGTAAATATTATTCTAAATTCTATTCACTGTGATGATTGATCGTATCAAATATTTCGTAAATTATAGGATTAAAAACTACTATATATTTTTTAGCATGTCACCAATAAAAAGTGACAAACTTTTATGTTAATTTGCAATTTTACCTCTTCAAATAGCAATATAAGTTTTTTTTTTTTTTTTTTTTTTTTTTTTTTTCTTTCGAATGCTTGAGTGTAGGGCCAAAATATAGGTTGAATTAATTTTTAATATATCAAAGGTGAGATTAAATTTAAATGATCGCCCAAAGTAGAAATTAATTATGTAGAGTAAAATTTTAGTTAATTGTTTAAAATAAAGTGACTAGCTAAAAGAAGAAACGAGCTCACATATAGTACACCGTACTCCGATCCGTACTTAGCAGTTAGCATCCTTTTATCTAAATTATTCTTTCTTCCTCCTATATTTTGGCTTATACATTGAAGTACAATAATAATTATTGTTTCACTTTGAATATGTGACATATATATTGATGATTATTGATTATATATTATTGATAATTGATTAGCGGGTTATCGCTTCCGCCTTAAACTATGGAAATCACAAATCAACCATATTTTTTTAAATATAAACATTAAAGCAGCCCACATGGTATGGTTGTTGAGTATTACCTTACAAAATAATTAAAATTTTGCTCTTTTAATCTATTAAACTATGATGAGATCTAAACAAAATTGCAAGGAATAAGATGATAAAATTTGAGAAGGAAGTACATATTACAACAACAACAACTTATAGAAATTCTTATATACATTCGAATGTATGGATACGTCTAAGGGTAATTTTGCTCATTTTATAATTTTTTTTACTCATTTGAAAAATTAAGATGAGCACTAAAATATGAAAATTCTTCTATGATCGTAAAAAAAAAAAGACCATTTAAGTCAAGTAAATCTAGACCGTTGATTTTTCTATGTTAATTAAGTTGATTTTGGTAATTAGATTTGACTTTTATTTTAAATAAAAGTATACATTTCAAAACTTTTTTTTTTGTAATATTAATTCAGTTTTAATATTTTTTTGATTTACCTAAATTAATTTTGGCTTTTGATAATATAAAAAATAATTAATAATATGAAATTAATTTAGATAAATCCAAAAATATTAAAAATGAATTAATGTTACAAAAAACCAAATTAAAAATGTTTATTTTTATTTAAAAAAGTCAAATCTAATTACCAAGATTGACTGTCTTGATTATTTTAACTTTGATGGTCATTTTTTCGATGACCATAGAAGAAACATCAAATAAAAATATATTGGATGCACATGTCTCTACGTACATCCTGATATATAGTAGACCTATCGAACAACTAACTCATGTTTGACTTTTCAGCTCATCAAAAGTAAAGTGCTCTAATCTTGACGCCTATATATAAGTTGCTTTAGGTGAGCTATATTTCATAACTTAACATAAATACTTTCATTAGCCAAACAAAAAGAATCATCACATTCAGATACACTCAAACAAACATTTATTTTACATCAACCACAAAAAAAAAAAAAAAAAAAAAAAAGAGGTTTGGAAAAATGAATGTAGAGTCGTCGTTGGAACCCAAAAAGTTTGCTCTACCAGTAGATGGAGAGAACAAAGCAACAGTATTGCCACTATTATCAATAGCAAAGCCTCATATGCAAGCATTTCATTTAAGTTGGTTTCAATTTTTTTCATGTTTCTTAGCCACATTTGCTGCTGCACCCCTTCTTCCTATTATACGTGACAACCTTGACCTTACTGCCACTGATATTGGCAATGCTGGAATTGGGTCCGTTTCAGGTGCGGTTTTTGCTCGTCTTGTGTTAGGCACTGCTTGTGACCTCACCGGACCCCGGTTAGCCTCTTCCACTATTAGTCTCGTTACTGCGCCTGCTGTGTACCTGTCTGCCGTAGCAAGCTCACCCGCTACGTTCTTTCTAACAAGGTTCGATCTTTTTCGTATTAATTTTATTTATTATTGTATTCCTTTCGTAACGTTTTAACTGCAACAATTCTAAATATGGATGTCAGGATGTGTGTAACAAAATAACTTTAACAATTTCAACTTTTCATATTTGGTATAAATTTGAACAAAAATTTCTATAATGACTCTAACTTAACTTTTAAACATAAAAACAAAATTACTTACCCTATATATGTGTTTTTCTCTCTCGATCTCTTACTTTATATGAAGTATCTAACTTTACGTACCCATGTAATCGATCTAATCTCTCCTACTCTATTTTAACAACTATCCAAATCCATACTACTTAACATATTCTCTTTTGGAGTCCGTGTTAACCCATTTTTTTGCAGATTTTTACGAATGATTTATTATTTTATTTTTTTTTAAAAAGAGAAAATGAAAAGAAAAGAAAAGGTTAATTATTAGCCGTGGGTTTTCTAAAAATTCTAGTGTAGTCTTATGACTACCGACTACTGCACTGGATGGTTAGGATTGCACGATTTTTTATTTATTTTTAATTGCTAAACCTAATTAAAAATATTGTTTTTTAATTAGATTTTTTTATTTTATGAAATAATATATGAATTTTCCTAAAATTAGTTTTTATTCTAGAAAAATAAAAAATTCTTTTTCTAAAATAAGAACTTTGATTAGAGTATTGCAAAAGGATTTTAAATTAGATTTAGAAATTAAAAATAAATCAAAAATTGTCAGGCATCTACTATGATGGTCACCCTAACTCATAAAACTACGCTAGAATCATTATGGGTTTAGAGTCTTTGGTTTAATTAAGAGTGGGTTTCTACGTAAAAATATATGTGTTTTATTTTCGTACTTTATTTTATTTTTCTTGCGGTCGTGGTTATTGTTTTAATTAATTAATTAATCTGTTACTCTATTCCCAACATACATACATGCAGGTTCATCGCAGGGTTTTCATTGGCAACTTTTGTGTCAACTCAGTACTGGATGAGCTCAATGTTCTCAGCCAAAGTAGTAGCTCAGGCAAACGGGCAGTCCGCCGGGTGGGGCAACCTCGGCGGAGCCGTGTCAATCTGTATGATGCCCTTAGTCTACAAAGCCATCCTTAGTAACACGGAAGCCCCGCCATTCGTGGTATGGCGGGTGGCTTTCTTCCTACCCGCATCTATTCAGGTCTTGTCCGCATTCGTAGTCATGCTTTGCGGACAAGACCTACCAGACGGGGACTTTAACCAGCTCCAAAAGTCTGGTCAGATGCACAAAGACGACGCTCGAAAGGTGTTGTTTCATGGGGTTACTAATTACAGAAGCTGGGTTACTGCTTTGGGTTATGGGTTCTCTTTTGGGGTTGAGCTTGCTGTGCTT
Source organism: Salicornia ramosissima (assembly GCA_951394345.1). Taxonomy (NCBI): domain Eukaryota; kingdom Viridiplantae; phylum Streptophyta; class Magnoliopsida; order Caryophyllales; family Amaranthaceae; genus Salicornia; species Salicornia ramosissima. Next base: position 3,182,627 of record OX596240.1, on the reverse strand, counting down.
AATGTTATTGCTTACTACTTGTTTGACCGTTTTAATCTTAATATTTTTAATGCTGGTGTTGTGGGGTCCACTTTTGGGATGGTTAATATATTTTCAAGGACTTCTGGTGGGAGGTTTTCTGATTTTATGGCTAATAAGTTTGGAATGCCTGGGAGGTTGTGGGGGTGGTGGATGGTTCAGACACTTAGTGGTGTTATGTGTATTGTTATGGGTTCACTTAACACCTTTGGGGCTACGGTTGCTGTTATGATCATCTTAGGTTTTTTAGTTCAAGCTGCTGAAGGAATGACATTTGGGGTGGTTCCTTTTGTCTCTAAAAGGTACATACGTAATCATTTTTATTAACCTACTAGTTATTTTCATTTCACTTGCTACTTACAAAAAATTAAATGCTATAAATAATGGGTCATTAACGACGGGTACACATTAGTGACATGTTTAAATCATATCCTAAATGTAGATGATATGCTTTATGACAGCTTTGGACTTGTAATTAAAATTCGCCTAATTAATACCTAAGTTAAAAAAAAAAATTAATATTTTCATAGTACGATCGATGTTATTATTGAATGTATATATTTAATCACTCAACCTCAATATAAGAAGTCAAGAACCTCTCCATTCCATTTTCTCTAGAAAATGGATTGTTCATTTCATAAATCAATAATGGTTAATTAAGAGTACGTGTATGAAATGAGAGATAAAGGGAACTTTTGCAAATTTTATTTTAATGTTAAATTAGGTGTTAAAATCTTAAGATAGAAAATAGAGAAAATTAAAGGAAATGTAGAGGATCTTAATTCAATATAAGACGTTTCGTCATTGGGTATTAGGATTCTCTCCATTTCTTTGTCTAGCTCCATTTACTATCTTAAGATCATGACACATCATTTAAGATTAAAATAAAAATTCTAAAAGGCCCACTATTTTTCTCCTTGGTACATTCTCAACCATCATTGATTGAGGAAATGGACGTACTGTCGTACTCTCCATTTTTTATCTTAAGATTTTGACTCGGTCAGTAAAGAATTGAATTAGTAACAAGTAAATTAATAATACTATACGGTACGTACGTACTTGATCGATGAGCAAGTGAGCAACTTCTAGTAAGTAGTAATGCATGTGAATGACGATAAGTTGATAAAATTAAAGATTAGTTTAATTATTTTATTTAATTAGTGTTTATTATAAATTTTATAGTATTATATATTTATATATACATATAATAATTTGGACCGTAATTAATCATATGTACTAATTAATGTGTTCAATTCGATCAGATCAATGGGCGTGGTTTCGGGGATGGCGGGAGCAGGCGGAAACGTAGGTGCGGTGATAATACAAGCCATTTTCTTTAGAGGATCACAATTCACAACAGAAAAAGGATTAACTTATATGGGTGTAATGGTGATAGTATGTACCCTAGGCATAGGAACCATATACTTCCCTCAATGGGGAGGCATGTTTTGTGGTCCAAGACCTTATTTCACTGAAGAAGACTATTATTTACAAGAATGGGATGCTGAAGAGCAAGCCAAAGGCCTTCATCTTGTTAGTATGAAATTCGCCGAAAGTACTAAAAATGAGAGAAGCTCAAGAGGAAAACCAAGAGTAGATGATCGTAGTGTACAAACGTCGCCTAATAATGTCTAAATTTTACCTTTACGTATTACTACTCTTTAATTAAAATAATTCTGTATAATTTGTATCATATTCAGGGGCGAGGCTACATGGGGGGGCAGAGGGAGGCCAGGCCCAGCCTCCCCACCCCCGGCTGTTTGTCGCTTCATTTTTTTACCCAACCTCTGTTATTTTGACACATGCTTAAGTCATCATCAATGTACAATTGTCACTTTCTTATTAAATAATTTCACTTCAACAGTACACTAATTGGTGATATCATTTTTTTTTCTAATAATTCTTGAACAAATTTCGATATTCTTTTAAAATAATGTGAAATAATGACTACTTTTTTAAAAAAAAAAATGATTGCACTCTTAAAAAAACCAATTTAAATCATGCTACTCACATGGCTAACATTTAAACTATCACAATATATTTAAATATTAGAATTTTTAATTATAATGACAATCTCGTATCTATCCTTATGTCTATATGACTATATTTTATAGTAAAAAATAAATGTTTTCTTTTCTTCAAATCATCTATCCTTTACTTAAACACCACATATAATCATAATATAAATAAATTTTCCAAATTATTTTGTAAAATCGTGCATTGCACGGATGCTAAACTAGTACACAACTAAAAGCAGTAGAATAATATCACAACAATAAAATGGCTTAGTGGTTTTCTAGGCTAGTGATTTCCGCACTCCAAAAATTGATTTCCGCACTCCACCTTATACAGTATTAACCCGGGTTAATACTATGAAGGTGAAGTGCGGAAATCAATTTTTGAGGTGCAGAAATCAGTTCTCGGTTTTTTAGCATGCATGTGTAGTTGTGTACTACACTTTGTATAGTAGTTGAATTTTTTAATGCTTTGATTGTTTACACTTGTACTCCTGTATTTAGGGCTAACATTTAGGAGTGACCATGTTTGTCAATTCACTGACATTTGTTATTTTCTTATTTTCTTTTAATTTAATTGAAAATACAATAATAAGCGAGCAATATTAATTGTTATCATTTGTGATCAAATTGTTATCACTTGTGATCATATTGGCATTTCAAATACAATAAACGAGCATTTAATTACGAAAACAAAATTATTCAATTTATCAATTTGTTTATGTAAAAGTATTGGATTAGACCGTCTGACCGAATATATTCGTCAAACGACTGACCCATTTACGTTCCATACTCATCTTCGTGGGCCATATTTTGATAGATCCTTCTATTGACTATTGATAAAGCTAAAAATTTATATTCATCTTCCTTATTTTTTTATTTTTATTTTTTTTTATTATTTTCACTCTCTAATTTCTCTTCTTCATGTTGACTTTCAATTCACTGCTGTTTCTACTGCTACCATTTTTTTCCCCTTAGCTTGCTCCTTATTTTCTACTAGATGTTTCAATTCTTCAAGTTGATTGTAATCTATGTAGCATGGGTACTTCATATGGGTAGCCGTCCCCGAACCCGATTCGACCCCGTATAGGAGACGATTCTGATTCTTCATGTTATAATTGGCCTTACCCATTAACATTATTTTTTTAGATTTGTCGTTTGCCGTCCCTGTATCCGTTCCCGACTCAGTGCAACCTAGATTGCAATTAAATGGGTCTTGAAGAATGAGAGATTGTTTTGCAATACTGTTTCCTCTAGCCAAATCTTTCGTGAAGCTAACCATGCCATCGACCATGTTGCGTTCCTAGGACACTAGACCTATTTAATTGCACATCGTCATAGTGCCTTCGTTCGATCTTCATATTGCAATAATATATCTTCATATTCATGCATTGCAGAGTAATCATCATCATCATAATCATCATCATCATCATCATCATCATCATCGAATGAACTTAGGATGTAAATTTGCAGATTAACATGAAATGATCAACTGCAGTTTATGATCGAGTGCGAAATCTGAATGTGAACTTGCATTTCATGTTCGAATAAATTTCATATTCGGTTGATTTTGATTTTTAATTTTAAATGCATGTAAATAGTAAGAAGAAAATAGAGAGATAATTAATGCACCAATGAATCTCTATAATGTACTGTTTGTTTCTCAGATTCTGTTATCAAATGTTCAGATTGTAAATTATAATGTTCAAATTAAAAGATAATCTTTCCGTTTTTTTTTTTTAATTTATTACTCACTTCACTTTTTACACTCACCGATGCAAAACTTTGAAGATTAATATCATTAATTGTGTGTTTGTAAAATTTATAAAAACTAGATATTAAAAAACGTCTCGTTGAAACGAATCCAACGAGACTGCACATGACTATGTTTTTTCTTATGTATAAATCACAAACAATAGTCAAAGTATACTTTGTAAATAGAACCATTGAGTAATTCTAACTTTTGCACTATTCACAAACCATAAGGTGTGATGTTGCTAAAAAATCATAAGGCGAATAGGATCATGTAAAAACTAGACTCTTAGTTGATCTAAAAACTAAAAACTTTTAAACTGAACTATTGAGCAATTCTAACTTTTAATCTGAGCGTTGAAAACTAAAAGCCGATTAACATTGATTCTGCTGACTCAGCATCCTCTTTTTTTTTATAAAAAAAAAAAAAAAATCAAAGTAGATCACAACGGTTGATCTAAATCTAACGGTGCATATCAATAGTTTTTAGTTTTCAACTTAAATTAGGTTTTTAGTAGATCCGGTTCCTACATATATATATAAGCAATGTATTTTGTAATACAATTAATTAGATTTAATACTTTTTTTAGGGAAATTCTCAATGGTATACATGAAAATTAGCAAAACCTCACTGATATACCTAAGAGTTTTAAATTCCTACTCGTATACCTAACTTATTATACAAAATACTTCCGTGACATATTGCTCAAATATGTTGTTAGTAGTGTTAGACTAATTAAGGTTATTTAGTTAACCTTAGTTAGTTGGAAATTACTGTACATTTTCATTTACCACGTACTGCACATTTTCATCTTCAACTATTCATCTTCTTTTCTTCTTCTACTTTGGGTTCGTTTACATTAGCTGAATAGAGCTAAACTAAACTGAACTGAACTGAATAGAAGTGTATTAATTGAACTAAATAGAGATGAACTGAACTGAACTGAATAGAGATTAACTGAACTGAACTGAACTGAATATAATCTGAAGTAAACAAGCCCTTTGTGCTTTTGCCATTGTTTTTTTTTGTTTTTTTTTTTTTTTTGCTGAAATTGGCCTGTGATGTTGCTGCCCGTAGTCAAATCATAAGGTGATACTCTCATTTACTTATATTTTCCCTTATTTCCCTTATAATTTTTTGTTTTTTTTAATTCTTCAATTTTGCTGCGAATTATTCAATAATTTGTTGCCGAATTTGTTATGTTTATGCGAATGTAAATACATACATATATATTAAATACAAATTGTGCTATCAATTACTTGCATTTTCCCTTATAGTTACCAACATTTTCTAGTACTAGCTAATTGTAAATACATAAATTCTTTTTTAATTTGGGTCTTCGTAATACAATTTGTCTGCTTCAATTCATCCGTATTAAAGTAGCTACAGAGCTCTATTCAAGGTTAGGCACCTTCTACGTTACATCTAAACTCTTTTAATGTCATTTAATTTTTTAATTAAAGTGCATCTTCAAATCTATACTTGATCTTCATCTATCGTTAAATTAGGTTGTCTTATGTTATGTAATAAATTTCATTACTCATGTTTTAAATTTATACTCCCTCTGTCCCAATTTACTTGCCCCAGTTTGACTTTGGGCAATGTTCACATGTGAATTTTGACTTTATTTAATTTAATATACGTAAGAAAAAACATACTGTGATGGATCTAGTTTAATTCGTCTCAACATGTACTTTTCAAATATATAATTTTTATAATTTTTTATTATATATAGTTAAAAATATTTATATTTAAAGTTGTGTCTCGGGAGGTGTGAAAAAGATAATAATGTAGCAAGTAAATTGGGACGGAGGGAGTATAAGATATATACACATTTTTATAATTAAACTATGATCTAAATTTTATAAGCCATGCATGTTTTAAATTTATAAGTCATATTATAAATTTTATAAACCATGCATGTTCAAAACTTTATAAGTAATGTTATAAATTTTTGTAAGTCATAATAAAACACCCAACGACATGCGAGTAATGTTAGGCAGAAAGTGAGTTAAATGGCTCGAAATACAAATTAAGTATAGACCAAAGTATAGAGTGTATGAAATCTTGTCTTCTTTTCTCTCTTAGCCCTCTTTATATATATAAGGGTCCGGCCCGGACAACATTATATATATATATAAAAAAAAAAAGGGTTAAGAGAAAAGAAAGGGTTTAGGCTAAAGCCCAATTTGTGATACTAATTGGGTTTTTGTGCATTAAAAAGTGGGTTGAAGATAAATAATATTTGGGCTTGGTGTTATTTCATAATATAATCTATTTCTAAAATATTTTTGACTTTAAAAAACGGTCAATTTCATTAAATGGGAAATTTATTTTCTAGTAAATATACTTTAAAATGCACTAAAATATAATTATTATTTCTCTAAAAATATGGGGGATTACAAACGAAGAAGGGTAGAACATTAGAACATCTGATCGATCTAAACTACTACAAGTATCATCAGTTGATCAGTCATTCAATTGAAAAATGTGTAACTCTCATAGAGAATATCATGCAGGCATGCAGCTAAGCTGGAGATGGAAAAAACATCTTAGATGATGATGAAGCCGTAGAGGCGAATACAAGGAAGCCGAGTGCTCCAGTCATTAAAGCCTTCGTCATTCAAGCTTCTATTCTAGGCCGACGAACCTCATTGAAGTTGAACTTCAAAGTTCATTCAAGTTATCTTGTTTTCATTGTGTAAACTGAATAAGTGGAAAAAGAAATAAAGGTTGTACCCAAATATTCTTTGATTAATAAAATTATATTTGTTGCATAATTTTTATTTCTGTTTGTGGATCTAAAAATTTGTGTTTATATGTCTATAGTTATAAAACTCTTGAACATTCTGACTGTTGGGAATAAATCCCACATCGGAAAAATAATAAAGTTGTCTCCACTTTATATGGCTAAGGGGGTTACTCCCCTTATTACCTTATGGTTTTGAGGTGGAACCTCCTTTGTCGTGTAAAGTGGATTTGTACTTGCGGCCTAGACTCGTTTGTCAGACTAAGTTCATTTTTGGTTGTAAGATATATCCCTTGGAAATGTAAATTACTGGGCAATAACTACAATATGTTGTGCTTGGTTAGAAATTTTCAAGGGAAATGCAAATTCCCACATAGCATAAAAATAACTCACCAAGCCCTCCCTAGATAAGTGAATTCCTATATATAATGCATAGGAAGTTATTTCCTAAGAAATAATAATTATTCCCATGATGTTAACCAAACACTTTTTAAGTAATTAGCAAAGGAAAAAACTTCATGTGGTATATGATTTCATTTGGGAATTTAATTATTTCCCATGTTGAACAAAATGAATTAGCTAGCTAGGTAATCTAATACAACTAACTAGATGACATAAAATTTTATGTCATAGTTAAATAATATTTACAGTGTAGTTTGTTCAAGAAGTGGAAGCAACAACTACAATCTTTACTGTGTACTCATTTCAGTACATAATTAAAAATATAAAATGCAAGGGCATTGAGCCCAGGGCAGTATAGTAGTAATATAGGCTGGCCCATATATATATGTAAGATATTGGCTTGGACCATTGTAAACGAATTTTCTCGGACAGGACAGGACAGGAATATTGGGCTCAAATCAAGTTATGGAATATAGGGCAAACAAAAGTCATCAAGAATATTGAGCCCAATATTGGGCTGAGAATAATCAGAATATGCATTGGGTAGTCATACATTGAAATTTATTTTTCGAATTTCAACAATATTTTAGTACATTCCACATGCAAGAGTATAATATTACTTTTCACATAATCATTGATATATTCTTCATACGGAGTAGTGTCAAACGGGCGGCACCATAAAATGATGTCCCTAATGGCTAAGAGCATTGTTAACAATCACCAAAAAAAAATGGTTATGACCATTAACCATTTTTTTGTGGTTCTTAACAATAACCAAATAATTAGTTATGAATAACCAAAATTTGACTGGGTTGTTCTGACGACCAAAAAAAAGATTGGTCAAGTTGTGCTGACGTGGAAAAGAAAAAAAAAACTCCTTTTGTTATCAAAACGGCGTCGTTTCAATAAGTAAGCAGTTCAGCTTACTTTGAAACAACGTGGTTTTGACGCGTTTAAAAAAAATGCTTTCTGCAGCTCTGACGCACGCCATGTGTCTTCTCCTGATTGGCTGATTTAATATATCCGTTGCATTTTTTGCAACGGATATAACTCAAAAATTAAAAAAAATACCTAAATTCATTTTTTTTAATTCTCTATAAATAGACACCCATTTTACTATATTTCTATCACAAAAAAAAAAAAAAACAACCTTCTTTACTCTCTTTTCTCTCATCCATTTCCCTAATTTTATTGTAAAAAAATCATCTCTATCTCAAATTCTCTAAATTTATTTTTTTTTTTTAAAATCTCCTAATCATGGAACAAAATAATCCAAATTTCCCACAAGGTAGGCAATCCGGTAATTCCAACCAGCAAAATAATCACGGAAATGTTGGCAATTATCCAGTCAACATGGCAAATACTCCAAGTTTTCCAATGCATCCAAACATATTTGGGCTAAATTCGGGCCAAACATAAATTAAAAGTTTTGTATAACTTGAGGTTTGCTTTTGTACCTTATATTAAATTCTCTTTTTAGATTTTTTTTTTTTTTTGTTTAATTTGATGTATCATGTACTACAATTTGTTCAATGTGTGTTAGTAATGAATCAAAATTAAATTATGCATCGAAATTATCAATGTACTAATAAACTTAATCATAATATTATTTACATTCATTTTATTAATATAAGATTAATTTTATTAATCATATTATTATTTATAATGAAATAACATTAACTTATATTAATAAAATTAATCATATTTATGTATTGAGATGGGTTGGAGTGAAAATGTATGGAAAAATAAGTAGGAGAGAGAAAATGATGGGGTGGAGTATGAAAAAGTAGGAAAGAGAATCATGATGAACTTTTATTTTTGGTTATTGTTAAGAGGTGAAAATGAAAGTTGGTTGTAGGGATGAGTAGTGATGAGTTGGAGGAGTGAAAAATGGGATGAACTTTTTTTTGGGTTATTGTTAAGGACGGTCTAATGATAGTACTATTCCCGTCTCTTTTTAAACGCAACAAACTTATTATTATGTATATTGACCATTTTGAACATGTATATCTATTAATCTATTATTATGTATGGGTAAAAATTATATATTATGAAAGTAGGTCAAGAGAATAATGTAACAAGACCCCGTTTGACTATATATTTTTCATGTGCAAATCACAAATCTTAGTCAATGTGATACTTATGAATAGTGAAAAAAGGAAATGGAGGTAGTATATTAGATAGCTATAAATTACGTGGAAGTAATAATTACACGATATTGAATGGGTCCCCTTTGAATAGGATTGGTTTCTTTGGCCGCTTAAAGAGTAAGAATTGAAAATACATGTCTATGCTTAAATGGATTAATTGGTGCTATTTGATTAATGAGTTCAAGTTCGGATTTCAAAAAATAATTTGACTATTAATACGGATTACATATTGATATCATATATCAAATCTAATCTAATCTAATCCTAGTATAAAAAAACACACCCCTAAATACACAAATGTCACTCCAACATTCATTCCTTTCCTATTTTTCTCCAAGTGACACATGTTCTTTAATCATTTTATCTTCCTTTCATCTATTCACCTTTCTATTCACTACTTTAATCCACTTCATCTTCCAAAAGTTTGTTTCCTCTTCCTCCATTACTACTATATATATATATATATATATATATATATATATATATATATATATATATCACATTCTAACAAAATCTAACCTACATGATTTGGTTTGTTTTCTAGCCTCCTCCTTTTCTTTTAATTTTTTCTCCCTCTTTACATTATCATTTTTTTTCTTTCTTTTTAATCTGTGAATAATTGAAAAGTACCCCATAGTTTGTTCTTGTGTAGGTAAGGAAATCCTATAGTTGATTTTGACAAGTGATAGAAGTCATTTTATAGATCAATTTCTTAGGCCCTTAATTTTTTTTCCTTGTAATTTTCCCTTTGTCAACCCTTTTGTGCATGTTAATTTAATTACAAGTTACATTGTTATAGCAAATTTTTTTGCCAATTTTGTATTGTTGATTTTGTTTTCATTATTGTAGAGATTTAAGTGTTTTTGACTATCACACAATGATGCGGATTGAATTTTTGTAATGTACTCTTTGAGTTGTGATTGTTTCAACAAATTTGGCTTAAGTTTTGATCCTTGTATCCTTGGTGTTTTGTTTGATTATTGCACCATTAATTTTACTACATTGTGTTGTGATTTATGTTTTCTTTTGCTAATATTTGCCCTTGCCTTGCATATAAACGTTTTCTTTTGCTTCTTTTTTTTTTGACAGAATTTCTAATTGCTTTAATAAGTACTTTTTGTTACCATTACTTTTGACCTTTATTTTTGGACATGCAACTTAACAATGATGGATAACCATATGAAAAGTTTAGTTATCTATATGTAAAGACTGTTTCCGAATAAATCTAGTGGAAGGCATAATCTATCTTCAACCTATGATTGACCTAATGACCTTATCTAACTTTGTGATACTGGTTTTTTTTTTAAAGGAAATGAATGTGTTGATGGAAGTGACAACTTATTCGTTTGAGATTTTGCAGACCTCCAAGAACACGAGCTAGGAGTATCACTTAAGAATTCAATTGAATTTCCATATGCTTTGACCCAAGCTCTTTATAAGGGGTTGGGGTTATTTAGTAACATAATTATTGTGTAAAAATTGTATTCAATATTGTACCATGATATACAATTATGTATTTTAAATATTATTAAAATTTCTACAAAGCATATGACAAATTTTAATATATAATATTTCTCCATTAACATTAGCAATGTTGGTGCAAATAACAGCATAAATAAATATAATGAAGTAATTTATTTACACTTATTGAGTTACCTAAAGTTTTATCTAAAAAATTATTGCAATATGCACATGCATTTTTTAATTTTTTTAACGTCAGTAATCTCAAATATAATAATGATCATACATAGTATTAAAATATATTAAAACTAAACTTATAACCACTGAAAAAGACAGACATACATTATACTAGCTTATTATAAATTTCACCCTTTGGGAAAATGACATTAAATTTTTAGAAGACGATTTGCCATACTACTTTAATGAGGCAACATAATGAACGACACACATTAATACATGTAGGGGGATCAATGTTAGTTCTTAAATTTAATAGACAATACAACAAGTTCTGTCTTGTAAGTATTATGCCAATTTTTATCAGACTGCATCCATTCCTCCTCCAACTAGAAAGATAGGCTCAAAAATTAAGTAAAAAGATGAGAGGGGAATTTGCGCAAATGTGGGTCTATTATTATTTTAAGTTATTTTTAGAGGGAGGCAATTGATAGGATGGTTGTGTGAAAGTGAAAAATTTAAAGGTCCATAGGAAGAGTAGTTTGGGAAAATGTTATTTTGTTTAGAAAATGAACATAGCTTAATATGAAAGAAATTTTAAGTTGAAAGAACTTAAATGCAGAAGGGAAGATTGTTTTAAATAAATTTTATGAATTTTGGGGCTAATTCCCACCCCCCCCCCCCCAACAAAAAATGTTGTGTTTTATTTCACTATAAAACAATATATTTACTTGTGCAATTAACTGCATTTTGTTTAAAAACAAATTAACTTAGTTTAAATCTATATTTTGTAGTATAAGTTTATTGTTTGTCCATGCCTTAAGCATTCCTGAAACAACCGGAGGCATTTTTGAAACAAATAGCAAACTACAACAACACATTTTGTTTCAAATGAAGAACATTTAATTAAATGTTGATTAAATAAACAAAACAATATGATACTTCCTTCTATTGAATTATATTCATCATAAACAAACCCGGGCAACGCCGGGCAAGAAAACTAGTTAGACATTAAGAGACCAAGAATTTATAATCTCACACTTGCTCTTGGAAAAGTGGGAGATTATTGAAGGAAATATCATTCGATTAATTGGCAATTACTAAAAGATAAAATAAGATCAATAATGAAGATTAATTATTCAATTGTTTTAGGTGGTCATAATAGTTAGCTAGAAACCAATTATTAGGCCACGGCTAACTATAATATAACCAGGTCCTATAAGGCCACATGCAATAAGTAAAAGATTGGGTCAAGCATTCCAAAGCCCATGACATCATGGTTTAGTATTACTAGTGATGCTAGGATTTTTAGTATGACTTCTATATACAATTCAACTTTCATAATAGTTTATTTGCAATGATTTGACATAAATTAAAGTAGTCCCTTTATCCCATAAAAACTGCTCCATTTCTTTTTACCCTTATTTTTTGTGGGCCACACCAGTTTGTCTTGTAGTGAGTTAATGGTTACGATTTTAAATGGTTTAGAGTAAAATTGGGAAAATAATAAGAAGAAATAATTGGTGTATAACTAAGATATACATATATCACGCTACAGGAAAAACTTTTTTTGTCTTTTTCCAAAGTAAAATGGCAAATTTTGTTTGACAAATTTTGTTTGTAAATTCCAAAGTAAAATAATTGGCAAATTTTGTTTGTAACTAAGATATACTTATCTCAGCTATACACCAATAATATCTCTAAAATAATTAGGTTGAGATAAGTAAATAAGGGTAAAAGTGTAAAAAGTGGTGGGCCATGATAGTAAAAAAGAAAATTGAGCAAGTTTTTTATACACCTAGGTATTTACTTGTGTGGACTAAGTAGAGGGGCCGGGCAACACTAGTTGTTCTTGAATCGGTAATTGTTACACATTGATGGGCTAGTGTTCTTGATTTCGTAATTGTTACACATTGATGGGTTATTCAGGCAACAAATGTTGTAATTTTATTTTCTATAATTTTGATTCATATTGATAATTACTAGTGACCTGATCATATTTTTATAGATATTAAGAAATAGGAAAGTATTTCATGAAATTACGTTAATAATATCTATAAACTCCACCATTACTTCCAAAGACTAGAAACAAAAGAGAAGGAAAAAACTTATGTAGGGTCATCAATTTGAAAATGGATCAAAGAAGTATGTATAACTGCACCATGATTGTGCACTTCATATAAGCAAATTAATGGACTGACTTCTATGATTCCAAAACTAGATTCAAGATTCCCAATCTATATTTATTCCTTTATTTTAAATATTAGATAGATTCTTATATTATTATTGTGTTTAACCTTTCGTTCAGTTTACATTCCACCAGAATTTACGTCTTTCAGTGACGTAAAAGACAGACGAGACGATCGAAATGTTATTTAATTTATTATATATGGTTCGTATATGAAGACTGAAGAGTAGTGGCTCAATTATGCTAAATTTATATAATTATATGTTTCCTTTTTTGTAGGGAACTTCGATGACCTAGTACTATACTAGACTTTAGATAAGTTTTATGCTCATAGTTTGATGGTGTAAAATTCAATAAAAATTCCCTAATCCTAGATGTAGGGATTTAAATTTAATTTATTGAATCTTCATTCCCGCTCAATCAATCAAGTTTGGATAAGTCTCTCTAAATAAATTAAGCAACGGGTCTGACATACCATCTACTCCTTCCGTTCCTTTTTGTTTTTCATATTTTGACTTTTCATATAAATATCTTTTATTTATATTTTTTGGTGTACCCACCCGGTTCACCCCTTAGGGCTAATCCGAATTTGGAGCGCGTTCGGGGTTAAGGTTTTAAACTCCTCACAACGTGCTTGCGGGGGATCGAACCGTGGTTCTCCTTACCAAGTCTAGCCCCTGGCACCACTAGATCAATACAACGTTGGTATATAAATATCTTTTGTTGCATATATATAAAAATCACAATAATTAGATATTGATAACGTACTTATTGAAACGAATCAAACAAGACAACACATGATTATATTATATTTTATATATTGGAAGTAATTTAGAAGATTCTACCATTTTATGAATAGAGACAAGATTCTAAGGGCTCGTTTACATTAGCTGAATAAAGATGAACTGAACTGAACTGAACTGAACTTAATAAAGTGTATTAATTGAACTTAATAGAGATGAACTGAATTGAACTAAATTTAATCTGAAGTAAACAAGCCCTAAATAGGAAGAATAAAAGATAACAGAGGGCCAAACTTTTCTTTTATTTTTTCATAATTTTTTTACACACGTATCTAAAAATATTTGCATTTAAATTAAAGTTGTGTTGAATTAAGGCAAAAAAAAAGAGACAGTCACGGTGGGAGTACAATGCAACCAGTCTCATGGTAAGATCATTAACACAAAATGGACTGATTAATTAATAAAGATAGATATTATTGGATTTGGCATGTGAATTGAAAAATGGCTATAGAATCCTTCATAAGGATAATGAATAGAGAAAGATACGTTCCCCACAATATTACGTACAGTTGAGAACAATTTGATTAAAAAAAAACAATGACGTTAGCGATATTATACTATCTCTATAAAAAAAAATAAGCTAATACTTAGATTTATGAAAATAAAGCTCAACATCATTATTGGCTTCCTACAAAAAAAAAAAAAAAAAAAAAAAAAAACACCATTAATTGGCACGATAGATGAAAGGAGTTTAAGAAATAAGAGCCACCAATAAAATGGACATATTAAGGCACTAATTAATAAGATAATGTCGCTCTGAATAATATAATACAAGTATTATTTTTGTTGATACTTTGAGTATGGCTAAGGGTAAGTGTGGGTTTGAATTTAGTTTTTGGAGTATAGTTTAACTAATTCGATCTATGGTTGCTTTTAGCTTTCAAAATGTCATTTTTCTAATGTTTTTAGTATTTCAACAATTTCTTTTTACTAAACATCAATATATAGGAGTATATTATATAACTATTTTAACAATTATATATCTCCAAGAGCAACTAATAGCCAACAACTACATCTACATCTACTTTTACCATTAACAGCTACCTCTACAGCTGATAGCTAGCCTACACCTATTACTAGCTTTACCAAACATTTCCTAAATAATACTTTATCCGCTTCATATTAGTTGCAACGTTGACAATTTGGGCACTATTCATAATCACTCTTATAATTCACTTTTGTGCTTTATAAATGTAAAAATATATCTTCATGTACGTGTGGGATCTCTTTTAAGTCGTCTTAATGTGTTCTTTATTGTGATATAATTTTTATAATTTTTGTTAAAACGGAATTAAAAATATTATGAATATAAATTATATAATGGCAACCGTGAAAAAAGGAATGTTGCAACTAATATGGACCGGATGTTGTATTCCTATTCCTAATTAATAAATTAACTATATACCCTAATCTATGTATCAAATTAATTTTCAAATAGACTTGTGCAAACATATTAAGGCATCAAATAGAAACATGAATGTTTTTCGTGTAACTTACATTTTGAAGGATATTAATGTCGAATTTTTTTTCCATATATTAGTTCCATGCAACCAAAGTTAGATCAAAGGAGAAAATTAATATTTTTGGAAGGAGAGAAGAGGGATTTAATGTTATATATATGAGTATATTTAAGAGTTCTAACTCAGCTTTAGTGTGTTACATACATACATGTTGTTTATATCATAGGTCATAACAACCAATTACAATTATGTTATTATTGTATGAATTGACTTATTATAATATTAATGGACTTATGGACATCAACTTCATCAGTAATTTACAAATTTTGTGATGAATTAGTGTTGAAGATGTGACAATAATTTTACACAAATTTTAAAATATATTGGATGTACACTAATTAATTAGTTTACAACATATTAAATAGTTGACCTAAAACTCATACAATTTACCCTGAAAATTATAAAAGTTATCTAATTATAAAATTAGTCAATTTATGTGGCTTTATCAATGCGTATGTAAGTTTATAAGTTTTTAAGTAGAGATGATTATAGGCCGAGCCCAATGCACAAAATGAAGCCCGTTAGGCAGGAGGGGCCTAGTTCGGATCAAATTTCTTGGCCAGAACTCAAAATTTTAGGGTGGACTTTTTGAGCTTTTGTCTAAGAAATAACCCAAAAAAATCTAATTTTAAGTGTTCAAAGTCCGCACAAAAAAAACAGACGGTGCACAAATTCGGGCCTAATATGTACGTTCAAAGCCCACAAAAAATCAGATCGGGTCAGGCCGACCCGGCTGTGCTAATTTTGATCAGCTCTAGTTTTAAGGTAGCTTTTAGTATGATGCACACTAGTTTTGTGTACATTAGATGCATTATGCATATATATATGCAAAACCTTTTCTTCATTTTATTCATTTGTAAAGAAAAACACCTTAATTCTTATATCGTAGCTTGAAAAATTTTCATCCATAATTTTCATCCTACGAGGCTACAATAAAGAAAATAATAACAATAATAATAATAATCAAACCATTATTGGATCGGATTGGATAAAATTTATTGAACTCATTATACCACTACAAAATATTGATACATTAACGACGGGTACACATTAATGACAGACTTAAATTCCGTCGCAAATGTAAATCTTTTGTGACAGTTTTTGAGCCCGTCACTAAAATTTACCGAATATCTAACGCAAGCTCTATTAGAAATTACTCATTTACGACGGGATTGCAACAGGAAAAATCATTTGAGGCCCTTTTTCTGCAACAGGGTCATATCTTTACGACAGAAAAAATCATTTGTGACCCCTTATTTTCTACAACAGGATCACATTTTTGCGACGGGAATTCCCGTCATAAATAGCATTTTTTAGGTAGTGCACATATGTAATATGACCTGATTTTAACTTATATGAGCTTATCTGAATTGAAACATAGTTTTTAAATCCTAAAAGACCCTAAAGTTTTTTTTTTAAAAAAATTAAATAAAATAAACAATTGAAATTTAATTTCCAGAATTTGAACTTGAAATACTTCCTCCGTTTCGAAATAAACGCAACAATTTCTATTTTAGGAAGTTTTAAAATAAATGCAACAATTTTAATCTTTCCATTTTTGTAAGTTTTTTCTTCCTATCTCTCACATCATCACATACCCCACTTTCTCTCTCTATCCTTTTTACTCTCACAACAAAAAATGAACTAGGAGTCCGTGCCACCCAATTTGTTGCGTTTTTTTCGAAACGGAGGAAGTATTCTTTTTCCTAAAGGAAGCTTAATTAGCATATGGTGTAATTCTTGATTTGTCAATTTATAAAAAAAGGACCGCAAAAAAAATAAAAATACAGGCATTAAAATCCACAAGAGACTTTAATCATTTAAGGTGGAGCAGATAAGAAGAGGCACAATTTTCAATGGATCCGAACGAAAGGAGAACTCGGATAACTGCCAAACACAGCATGCATGGATATCGAAGAACAAACAGAAATCGAAAGTGACTCCACATTATATAGTGGCTATTTTTGCCAGCAAATTAAAGAGCCTTTCATTTCATTTTTAGCTCTTTTAACCTTTCCTATAAAAATATTCCAAAAAAGGATAATTTGTAAAAAATAAGTCAACTTTTAGTTGGTCTTCTCAAATTAAGTTAACCTTTTAATTAACTCAAAATAAGTCAACCTAATATACGTGTTTTCTCAAATTAAGTTTTTTCATTATTTACATGGTAATTAAATAATAATAATATATTAATGCACCGCTTTGATTTTTCATTGAAATTGTTAGCCTTTTCCACCAGTAAATTATAAAAAAAAAACTTAATTTGAGCAGATATGTATAATAGGTTGACTTATTTTGAATTAATCAAAAGGTTGATTTATTTTAAGAAGACTGACTAAAGGTTGACTTATTTTTTACAATTTTTTCACAAAAAAAAAAAAAAAAAAAAAAAAAAAAAAAAAAAACTTTGATAAAGACGAGTAGATCGAGTACCATATTTATAGAGTTCTACAGTAATTATTTTTTTAGGGGAGACATTTTACTTGTATGCACGGTTGTACATTTACATGTAACTTTTGTGTTTTTTTTTTTTTTTTTTTTTTATAAAAAAAACAACAATAAAGGTAAATAAATTCAGCATCAGATTCCTATCATATCAATATGCTAATATGCTTAGCTCATATAAAAGCCTACATGTGAGTGTGAAAAGAGTTTGGAATTAAGAGGGAGTGTTGGGAATAAATCCCACATTTGAAAAATAATAAAATTGTTTTCACTTTATATGATTAAGGGATTACTCTCCTTATTACCATATGGTTTTGAGGTAGAACCTCATTTGTCTTGTAAAGTGGATTTGCACTCCCCTGTGGAGGGTGCGGCCCAGACCCGTTTGTCATAATATTTTTTGTAGAGAGAATAAAATTGTGACCAAGAGAATTTGGGTGCCAAGGTTCGATTATTTCCTAACAATCCAAATAATGTTGGATAATTGGCTGCTTTCGAAATGTTGGATAAAGAGAACTTACGCCATGGCACATGTGTGTTGTGGGGCAGTTCCTCAGTTCCCCACTATGCATATGTGCTATGGCGTAAAATGTGTGTGTTCACAACTATTTTTAGGTAATTGATTTTTAGTGCCTTCTGACAAGTTCAAAGAATTGAAGTTTTGCGACGTGTCCACACTTTTTAATTTATATTATAATTAAGTTTATAATAATAATATACCAAAAAAAAAAAGAAAACAATAAAAAGTTGCAACTTTCCTACCTTAGCAATTGTTGAAATCAATTAAAAAAACACCAGAAAGAGTGATTTTTACTTTTTAGTTGTCAGTTATCATTTTCAATATATTTTTTTAAAAAATTGACTAATTTTTATGTAATTATAATATATGACTTTAGAAAACCAAAAAGAAGAAAACTACATTGATACAAAACATGTGTAAGTAATCAAAATGACCAGAAAGTAGAATCATTGCCCAAAAATTAACTTCGTTCTATGCATACTAGCTACTATGATGTCTATTGAATTCCAATACTTGTACGTCTACCATTTGCAATCATAAAAATATAAGAAGTGGAGAGTCTATGAGTTACTCATCCTATCATCAATTGGTTTTAGGAAGGAACCTTAATTCTATGGTTTGTAAGTGATCTAACTTTCCTCTTCTATATTGGATTATCTAGGTCCGTTTTTAATATTCAATCAAATTTAACATAAATATTACCTCCGTCCCTTAAAGTTTGTTACATATATATGGCCATGTGGCCCATGTGGGGTCTTTCCGGTTTAATGCTTTATTAAGAGTTGTATAGAATAGACTTGCAGCAAGTTAGGTAGGAGGAAAAAGTATAGAAAGTGTTAAGTACCACATGATCACTTAAAAATTAAAGAAAATGTAACAATATTTAAGGGACAACCCATAATAGAATATGTAGTAATATTTTAGGGACAGATGAAGTAAAGGAAGGTGTAATTGGAACTATAACTAATAAGGGCTCATTTACATTAGCTGAATAGAGATGAACTGAACTGAATATAATCTGAAGTAAAAAGCCATAAGACAAAATTTGGTTGAATAAGGTAATGAAACAAAGGATGGCAGCAATTGACTTCTCACTGCTCTAATCTCCCATTCTTTCAGTTTAGGCGAAAAGGGAAGAGGAAGGACAAATTAAAGGTGAGGTGTCGTGTTTTCCCTTTTTCTTTTTTACTACTTGTACTGTAGGTCTGTAGTAGAAAGGTGGGCGTAATTTTCATAATAAATCAGGAAATCAAATCCCGCTACAAGTTTTGGTAAAATTTTTGTGTTTATTTGCGACAAGAATTTTTCAATTAGTATGGAAATTTAGGCTGCGTTTGATTTATCTGAAATTTTCTATTCTAATCTAATCTGATCTGAATTTTTCTGATTGAATTTATTATTATAGTTATAATTTTTCTGCTCTGACCTGATCTAAAATAAACTAATCTGATCTGATCTAATCTTGTATGGGGGCCTACCGGTAAACCGGCAGGACGTACCATACCAACGTCACGGCCAAGATGTCCGACACCACTTAAACGCCGACCACAAAGGCTAACGGTCACGGTCAACTCACAACAGCCAACATAGGCAATACCACTCAAGATGCCGTCCCAATGAAGACAGTGTCAGAGGACCCATGTCGTATCAAAGATGCCGTCCCACTGATGACGGTATCAGAGGACCCATGCCGTCCTAATAACGGCAGTGTCACAGGTTGCCTGCCATCGGAGTTGCCGGAACTGACTCTAAGGAAGCACCCCTCCTTGGCGGTCACGGTTTGATCGCCAAGCCATCTCCTATAAATAGAAGACCTCACCAGCCTGATAACGGCAGAACACATATACCTAACTAACTTCTATCTCTCTATACTCTCTCTCTCCTTATCTCTCTCATACTTAATCTCCTTTTGCTGACTTAAGCATCGGAGGGTCTTTCCTCAGAGATACCCCGGGGTTAGCTCACCGTATTGTTTCCTCGTGCAGGTTAAAGCTGTCCCTTCGAACCCTTCTACACCACCATAACACATTGTCGGTAAACACATACTGGAACAAATCTGAATTTTTTAAAAATAAGCACATAAGTACTTATTTAAGTTGTATCAAATGCACCTTTAGACTGTTTGTTACAAAAACAATAAATTACGACCATATTATTTAACCTTTGGTCGTAGGTTTACATTCTTTTACCACCAGGTTTTTGTAAGATCATAATTTTTGGTCGTTGATAAGCCATTTTGTTTTAGTGACATTACCTGATCTAAATTATAGTGTTGCCATGTGGTGCTACTCCCTCTGTCCTCTTTTGTTTACAACATTTACTTTTTCATATCTCCCAACACACAACTTTAAACAAAAATA
The DNA here is from genome assembly GCA_951394345.1 of Salicornia ramosissima. Taxonomy (NCBI): domain Eukaryota; kingdom Viridiplantae; phylum Streptophyta; class Magnoliopsida; order Caryophyllales; family Amaranthaceae; genus Salicornia; species Salicornia ramosissima. Next base: position 3,162,069 of record OX596240.1, on the reverse strand, counting down.
TTTTTAAATATAAATAATTAAAAATTAAAAAATTATGTATCGAGCCGAATTATACGAGATCCCATTTTACTATATTTTTTCTTATGGGTATAAAATTATAGAGAGTCAAAGTTGTCTAGTGAACAGTGACAAAAGTCATATTGTTGCAAAAAAAAAAAAAGGGGAACGAAGGGAATAGTTAATTAAGAAAAAAGTGTTAAATTGTTAATTACCTTATGTATAATAAAATGCTATATTGATGATAAAAAATGATACCTAATGTTTAATGAAGGTGGCGCTTGATCATGGTTTTAGAACGGTGGAAATTGAGAGTGACAGCTCTAAAGTTATTAGTCGAATTCAGAATAATAAGTTAGATTTATCTTCCCTTTCTATTTTTATTAAAGGCATTCTTATGTATGCTAATTGTTTTACTAGTATTAATTAAGTGGGGTCAGTTTTGTTGAGTTAGGAAACAGGGTGTGGGTAAATAGTGCGCCTGAGGCTATTTCAGAAACGGTTTTCACTGATGTAGTGCGCCTAATAAAGCGGTTTTCATTCAAAAAAAAAAAAACGGATTACAGTAGGTTGATAAATAGTACAATTTTTTTTAGTAAAGTGTTACTGTAGATTGATAGATAGCACAAAAAATTGCTACTAAAAGTAAGAAAAGTGTTACTACAGATTTTTAGGCAACACAAAAAATGTTATGGAGTACTAAAAGTTAAAAAAGTGTTATTATAGGCTGATAAATAACAGGAAAAAAAAAATGTTACATGTATTTTAAAAAAGTGTTAGTAACAACACTTCGAAATGTTACATTAGATTTAAAAAAGTTTTACTTATATATATTAATATCTAGCTTTTAAGTAACACTTTTAAAATGATATCATTGCCTCTAAATAATGTTACCTTGAACATCAATATGTAGCACGAGTAGATGTTTTACTTTAGAAAGTAGCACAATGTTACCTATTTTCTAATGAAGCAGCTTTAGTAATTCGTATTTGATGTAACACTTTTGGGTTTTACCTAAAGCCAACTTTTATTTTCGTGATGATCTCTTTTCTAACCAAGGTTGACTTGTCGAATTGGATCAAATTCTAAATGTATTGAACTATAATCCTATACAATAATATCACATTTTACTATAAAAGATAATGAATTTTAGGACGGATCAATTTTAAAATGGGCCAAGTTATATTTTATTCACAAATTTGTAGGATGTATTTAACGGTTCAAAACAATTTAGGGTTGCAGTTTTAATATCATAATTTCGCTTTTATATTGTATATTGAAATTAGGCACGAGCCTTAACCTAGTGGTTAAGTAGTCTTGTGAACTCAGACATGAGGGTTGAGGTTTTGGGTTCGAAATTGATTACCGTACGCATTTACAAGAATTCTTTATCTCCCATTTTAGATATGTAAGTTAGTTAAATTAGATTGGATGAACTCCGATAAAACTTGGTTAAAGAAAGTATATCATCAACATTAAATGTAGGTAGCCGAAGAAGAAGATAGTAAATGAGTATTAAATAACGTCATTCAATAACACATGCCTGTTGGGAATCTCTTTTGGGTGTTGTATACATAAATGTATACACATACCATATATTATACTATTATCAAAATCTACGCAAGTGAAACATTTTATGATACGTAACAATAACTAGTACAATTATGCATTTCGTTTTAGTATGTACGTAGTTTAAATGAAATTAAATACTCCAAATAAATAAATGGCGTTTGATATATCTCTCTCATATGAGTCATGATATTTGTACTGTAAAGTTAACGGATCCCAAAGCCGTGTCAATTACTCAACATTCTTGTTTGATGTCAAATCTACCTTGGTTTTCCCTCCACCCACCCCTCTCCTCTCCTAACTACGAGGTTAAAAGTAATAATTGTTGTTCCCCTTTATTACATTCCACTTAATTACCTATTTTCTTAAATTTATCAATCTACATTATCTAATCATACTATAACATGTACTTAGGGCTTATTACTTCAGTTTAAATTTAGTTCAGTTCAGTTCAGTTCACTTCATTTTAATTAATACACCTTTATTAAGTTAAGTTAAGTTAAGTTAAGTTAAGTTTAGTTCGGTTCCGTTCAATTCAGTTCATCTCTATTCAGCTAATGTAAACGAGCCCTTATTTTGCTATATGTTACAATACTTTCTCCGCTCTCATATAATTGCAACGTTCGTAATTTGGCAAGATTTATGATCATTAATGTAATTCGCTTTTGTACTTTATACATGTAAACAAATATAGTCATGTGATTTTTTTTTTTTATTCTTCTCAATGTAAAAATAAGAATAAAGATATTACAAATATAAATTATACATTGCCAGACGTGAAAAAGTGAATGTTGCAGCTAATATAGAGCGGAAGAAGTATTAGACCTTGATTTTTTGACTTTCAAGTTAACCTTACGCCCTCGAGTTGCGAGTTTTGACTTTCTTCACTGACAAATTCCTACAATCTTTATGCAATCTCAACGCAGTATTTATGTGAGAGGAACCACATAAATACTGACACAATCTCCGCGCAATCTCCAAGATTAATGTGTAATTTTCTTGCGAGAGACAATATGACACTATTTTTAATCTAATTTTTGGTTTGATTTGATTTTTCCCCTCTTATATACAATGATTAATTAGATGCATATTGATTTAGAGGAGAATGACGCCCTCAATCGCAAGAGGTGAAAGAGATAAATCTTTGTAAAAGACTATCTAAAAAGCCGACGAAAGTATCTCTCAAATTTAATTTTGGCACTCTTCCCACTCTCAAATAAATAGTAACATTAAGAAATACCGAAATCAAATTTAGAAGGGTTAAAATCACTCCCTATTAAAATTATAAATGAGGCAAACGAAACACAAAGGTATCCTTTTGCCAAAAATACACAAAGGTAAATGATAGTTTTGGGTAGATGCGCCGATCCCGAAACGAAATCTGACAATAAAATATACCTATAGTATTAGTGCGTAAGAGTAGTGAATGCTGCTTTTTCTACTTTCTACACTACTTAATAAGTGTGTAAAAACAAATACTTATGTCATGTTTGTTAGATTTATTGCTGGTAATTTGTTTATACCTTTTTCGTTACTCCGTATAAAATACTACCTCTATCCAAAAGTAATTTTTCAATTTGTTTATATCCCTTCCTCCCATTTTACATTTTACATTCTATTTTGGAACAAATTTTTATGCAAACTAATTTTCATGTGGGCCCACCATTGGTAAAGTTAAGTGGAAGAAATTGATTGGCTTAAAGAGGATAAAAATGACAAAAAAGATGGTAAAAATGTAAAATATACGTGGGGCCCATAGACTATAAAAGAAAATGTAGCAAATATTTTGGGACATCCAAATAAGGAAATTGTAGCAGGTAATTTGGGACAGAGGGGGTAATTGCTGCATTTTGACTTGTAACACTGTTCACATATAATCTTTGATTGCTTTTAGTTTTATAAGTGTAAGGAAAAATATAGTCATAAACTCATAATGGATCTAGTTTATTTCATTTTAATATTTATTTTTCAAATATATAATTTTTATAATTTTTTTATTATGTGTAGTTCAAGATATTTTTATTTAAAATCGTATCTCTGAAAATTTGAAAAAGTGGATGTATCAACTAAGTATTAATATCATTGAGTATAAAAACTATATATTAGAAAAATACGCTCCAAAATGAATCAAACAAGATTCAAATAACTATATTTTTCGTTACCTATATCAAATTAAATAATGTTAAAATAATAATATAAATAGTACTAAAATCAATTTGGAGCAATTAATTATAGACTCAGTGATATAAAAAAAAAAAAAAAAAAAAAAAAAACTTTAACCGCAGAAACAAAAAAGAATAAGTAAAATTAACTGAAAAGATAACGCCGTCCTTTGTCCTTTCTTTAATCTTCAAGCTTTTCATCACGTCCACGCAACCTAACTCCCGAACACAACAACCCCCCATCTAACTTTATCTTGGATTCCTCATCTTTTTTCAATTTGCCCCCCTCAGCTATTAAAATTAAAAATAATACTCTGTAATAATAAGAATGAAAAAAAAACTAAATTAATTATCATCTGTAATTAATTATTTTTTGGCAACAAAAACAACATATAATTAATTTAACATATCAATTACATTGAATGATTTAACCCAGAAACAACAACAATATATGATCTGAAATTATATATTTAGTAACTGAGATTGTTACTCCCATATATAGTTCAAATGATCTACATACATTCATTGATCTGAACATACATATTTAAAAAGCTATAAATTATATATTGATCTAAATACAAATGTAGCACCAGCTAGAAATTAAATTAAATTAAAGAAAAAAAAATTAGAATCGAAAAATTCAATTCGATTCGATTTGATTTGATTTTTGATTGGATAATTATTGGAATTCAATTCAAATGCAGGGGCACCTTCGTTTGAGAAGTGTTCGGGAGTGAATTTGATCGAAGCTAGCAGCGAAAAACTCTTGAAGAACTTCTTCTTTAGGGATTATTAGTTGAGGATGATTCTTATGATCTAGAAAATCGAGCTTCTTCCTGCACGCCACCGTAACTCCGCACCGCCTCTTCCGCGGCGCTGGCGGTGGGCTTCGTGGTGCTGGGATCTTGAACTCGTCGGAAGTCGGTGTTATTGGATCGTCTTCTTCTCCCTCCGCCGTTGCCACCGCCACCTCCGACGGTTTTGTCGTTGGAAGTGGTGGGTTATTACTCTTATCATCATCCTTCTTTCTCTTATTGTGGTTGTTGTTGTTAATATTGCTATTTTCATCATTGTAGATGAGTTCCTTTTTGGGACTTTTTGTAGTTTTATTATTATTATTATTATCATTTACTGCCCCGACTTTAGCTGCTGCAACTGCAGCAGTCGTGGTCGGGGTTTCAACGGTGTGACGGACCATAGAAGGGTGGTAATCTAGATCTATTGTGGACATAGTTATAGACTATTTTTTTTTTGAGAAAAGTTATTTATTATTACTAATGAAGGTTTTTTTTTTTTTTTGTTTGGAGATGAAGAAGAATATAAATAAATGTGAGGGAAAATGAGGGTGGTATGTGTTTATATGGTGAAGAGAGAGAGAGAGAGAGAGAGAGAGAGAGAGGAAAGAGAGGTGTGTAAGGAAAGGAAGAGAGGGAAGGTAGATGGTGAGGTTAAGTGATGAATATATATATATGGAATAATAAAAGGGATGAGTGGAAGTATAGTAAGATGAAAGAGTGATTTGTTTGATTTATACATAAGCTAAGTGCAAGATGGGCCCACTCCTCTCTTTTCTTTCTCTTACATCATTATCATTAGTGATTGTGACTTGTTACCAATTTTAATAATAGGTGCTTTTTTATATTTTTGAAAAAAAAAGAGATAATAATAGGTATCATTTGTCCTTCTATATTTAATATTTTTCACAAAATTTAGGTTTGTACGTCGAAAATGTACAAATAATTAATATAAAATATACCACTACAAAAAAAAAAAAAAAGGGCAATCTAACTTGTATTTATTAAATTATTTACACCACCAATAATTGGGAAATTTTAGGGATGAAAAATCTTGTGTGATTGATATGATCCGATTAAGCATTGATACATAAACTAAGGCTTAGGATTTCGTTACGTAGTATTAGGTTTTGCCTACGTTTTTTATCTTGTCATATCATACATTCATTTATAGTACTCTTTTTATTACGAAATACCATCAACAATTGTATTAGCACAAACTCCTACGTAAAATTTTTAAATTGTGTATTATGTGCTATAATGATAAAAGTAAGTGAGAGGAAAAAAAAAAAAGAAGGAATGGAAAAAAGACAAAGAAAAACACAACAGTGTTACATGCAATTTGGTAATTTGTATGACTTTTTTTTTACCTAAAATAAAATAAAATGAAAATTTTGCTAGTATTTTGTAACACCTCTACATGGAAATTGCATCTAGTATCGTAGTATTGTGTAATGGAGAGAGTATATAAAACTCTTAAGATTTTTAATTTTTTTTTTTTTTGAGAGTTAAGATTTTAAATATTTAGGTGTTGGGTATAAATTTAGGAATGCAAATGGTGTGGAAACAAAATAGAAAGTGAAACGGTAATACTAAATGATACCATTATTTTTTGTTTGGTATAGTTAAGAAAATAGAATGGAAACAAGCTAGATAGAAAAGAATCGGATTTTTTTTTGCACAGGGCTGAGAAGGGTATCAAAAAATAATAATAGTAACGATTTACATTAGAAAAAGACATGTGTTATCAATATCTCATATCAAACAATATGTAATACAGATGTATAATTGATTTCATTTCCAATACTAAAAAAATAACAATACAAAATATGCTGTTAATATATATGTAATCTAAAATGATAAACATCTAGGAATGGATGTTAAAATTAGCTTAATTTTAGATAATATTGTCATTTTTTTTGTATCTTGATTACACACATTACTTAAGGTTATTTTAATGATTTTTTTTAATATAATTTGTTTACTAAGAAAAGTAGTTTTTGAAAGTAGTTAGCAATGCAATTACTGCACTTTAACAAAGAGGAAGGGCACATACTTTCAAGTGATCCGTTAGTTGACACATATTGGCATCATGCATCCTTCCAGATTATATAGTGTATGTTGCTCTTGCATTCCATTTATAATTTTTTTTTTTTTTTTTTTTTTTTGTGGTTTTTACCTCCTCATTGATGAAAGGGTAGCTTGAAATCGTATCTTACTCTTAAATGACCTGTTTTTTCAGTTGTTAATGAATACTAATCTTGGACATTTTGGACAAGATACTCTACAGGGTCCACCTGGCTAAACCTAGAAATCGGACTATTCGAATCAAATCATTTCGGATTAGATTTGGATCAGATCATTTTCGGATCAATTAATGTTGAACCACTTTCAAATTGGATCAGACATTTTCAGATTTAGATCTATCTATTTTTTTAATCATTGCATATATTGTTCAGAACAAATCCGTTTTTTGGCCTTTCTGATTTTGATTTTTCGATAAGGCCTTTTCAAATTCGGATCAGGGCTTTTCAGATCAAGTCATGTCTTTTCAGATTTTGATTATACCGATCCAAAACCATTCAAACCGAAGATATCTGATGCAAAACTATATTTAATCCAATTTTGGTCTAGAACCATGATCCAATTTGAAAGCGGGATTATCAGAACAATATACAAATCTAAAATTATATGTTCTAATTCGAGTATGGTAAAAATAATAATTGATTCAAATAAAATCATCCAATTTGAATTGGTCTGATCTAAATAATCTGACTATATTGCATGGTCTAGTAATTAAAGTTAATTGTTTATTAATTATTAAATTGATTACGATTCCTCATCAAATGATTCAGGTAGTTCAATCAATTCTATGGCGAAAATTTTACAACCTAATTCAGATGAGTTTTTTTTTTAGATTTAAAGCTATGTTGAATACTTGAATGGAATTTTTTTTGCATGCATATCCTATTTTTAACAATAATTCACCTAGTGTTGTTCGCATTTCTGTCACCCCAAATTCTAAATTCTGGACCGGATCTGCCCCTGCTTAATTTATGTTCCCCAAACACTAACTTAATTTAGAGAAGTAAATAAAGTTTGTTGTGTGTATCGAATTGTAAAATTGTGAAAAATGTATTATTGCTGACCCTTTGATCATGAAAATACAACATCACATAGGCCAGGTCATATGTACATAGCAGTCGTATAATGCTTAGTATTTGTCATCTTCACAATTACATGTGTGAGTCTCACATTTAACTCCACCGCTTTTCTCTGTTATATTTTACGAAGTATGTAACAACATATGATACCAGATCAGACTGCCAAACTTTTGAATATGCGCAGCATTGCTTCCAAAAAAGTTGGAGGTTGTGAGCTCGTAAACATCCGAACACTTTGCAACAACCAAAGTTCCCTTTATTTCTCTTCTAAAATGTTTCAATACCGCAAAAATGTTTACAACTTTATTGTACAGTGCATACTTTTTTAGTACATAGACTACATACAAGACTAAAAGGTTTACAACATTTTTAACATCTTAGAACATTTGCAATATATTTTAAAATAACAATTTAATAATGTTAAGGGAAAATTGTTAAAATTTATTTGATGTCGTAGGCTGGCCTCTAAAAATTATACGTATCTACGCAGGGTCCATCCCACACAAGTTGGCAACTTCACTAGGGAGTTCACTTTAGGTTTTTTTATTCCTAATGAATACGTGGGCGATGCTTTAAAAGGTTTATGAGTTATGGTGTGACAACCCGACTCGCTTAAACCGGCGCGGAAGAAATCGACGAGTCGAATAGTCAATTCTAACAAACTAAAATACTTAAAAATTAAAACAAAACCTCAAATAGAATGTATACTAAATCCGAAAGTACAACACCCACAAGTTTGTACATATCTAAACCCAAATGTCATTGTTACTACTACTAACAATATAAACTCCAAATGAATGTCAGAGTTAGAAAATTACACAAGTACCACTGCTAAAGTCTAATACTAGAAATCGTAAAACAATAACGCAAAAACTAAATAGCATCGGCACTCGCCCAACCCAAAGCTAAGCAAAAACCTCATCATCAGAATTACCTGAAAAATAAACAACAGTCCACCGTCAGTGGCGAGTAACATAACTGTCCCACCCTAACGGGGATACACATGAACATAACATAAAACAAGCAACCAAATCCAACATACAAACATGCTAATCAAATCAAGTAATCATGCTGACTCGACTAACTTTAACCAACAATTAACATACTTTAAACTTCGGCGCAATCATTCACATACTAGACCGGACTATGCACGTACGAACGCATCTTACGCGATCGAACTTTCTACTATGCTAGGATTAAAAATCTTACTCCCAACCCCATGAAACCCATCTTACGGGAAATCCATATCCAAAGACAACATAGTAAGACCACCAACTATCCCAATACCGCGGATAGGATAGGGGCAACGTCTTAACCCAATTCTTAGAATCTTACTCTAAGTCTTAGGCGTCTAGTAGCAAAATCAAGCTAATCTTAACTTCAATTTACATTCTTAGTTAATTCTTAAGTTGCATCTTACGCCTTGACTCAAGAATAACATGTAAATCATTCCATCTTAGAACCTCAAACATCAATCTTTGACTTTGTTTATCTTTTCTTTAATTAACTTTAACTTTCTTTAACTTTAAAGACTCGACCAAGAACTCATAAAGAACTATCAAGACTCATAAAGAACTCATAAAGAACACAACCAAGATTCAAGAACTCAATCAAGATTCAAGAACTCATCCAAGAAATCAACCTTATAAACATCATCAAATTCACGTATGAACTAGGCAATTAACAACAACAATTTCATCAACTTCCCAACATCAAAACTTCACCAAACTTGAACATGATCATCATAAAATATGAAACTAACATAATCAATCATGAAATACACGTAATCAATGAAAAATCATCACAAAAACATCACCCAAACCAGCCTATAATTCACGCATAAAATGGGGTTATAAACATCAAAACGGTCTAATCTAATCACTTAATCTATACTATGAATCAAGGTATACAAACTAGGTTGAGATAGTATGTTACCTTAATGAAGATTAAACAAATTACACACAAAAACTCGTTGCCCGGAAATGGAACCACACGGCCCAACAGTCACGCACACGGCACGAACAACACGGCACCACCGTGCACCACCACGAGTCACTTGGCAGCACCTCACAAGCACGACCTCTACTGCACGGACACCACACGAACCACCACTAGCCACGGTCCTGCTGCACGGCTCACCACACGGACCACCACTTGCACACACGGCTTCCACACGACCTACTCGAACAAGACCCAAAAACAAACCCCGAACAAAAAATCTTGATTGAAAACTATTAAGATTATAGTATCTTAAGTCACTTAAAGATCAATGAATGTTGAATCTTTAAGTTTGGGTTTGGAATTGAAGATGAACAATTGATGGGTTGAAGATGCCAAAAATGGTGTGTGAGGGTGAGGCAAATGGAGGGAGTTTGTGTTTAAGCTTTTGATGGCAAAGGATGGCAAATGAGCAAATGAATCCTCAAGCCTTACTACTACTTCTATTTATAGAAGTTAGCTAAGGTGTGAATGCATGGCAAGTGGCAAAACTTGCCACATAACAAGGGGGGCCGGTTTTGGCCTTGTAAATGGGCCAAATTGGGCTTTCGATAAATGATTGGGCTAATTGTACTCATGCATGACTAATCATGCTTAAATCGATTTTGGCCCAAAAATATTAAATAATTAATTAGAAAATTAAATAATAAAAATTTTAATTAATTAAATAATAATAAAATAAATAATAATCAACCAATAGTAAAATAATTCGAATTCAATCGAAATTATTCACATAAAATAAAATAAATAGTCCAAAATAAATTTTGGGCCATACATAAAATCACATAAATAACAAATAAATCGGTGACAGAAATACCGATAAATCTGGGTCGTTACATATGGAGTACCATTTTTAATCAACGAGCATGTCTTAGGCATTATGCATTTTGCATGGCAGCACTCGTGAAAAGCGCTAGCCACATAAGGACACCATTTTAGACACTTATTGTGTTTAATAACCCGCGGGGGCTATATTTATTGGTGATTACGTAGTTCCAGTGGCGGGGCCGTATTATATTTATTGGTGACCCCACATCAATCTGAATGTGAAAAATTTTCTCTAGTAAAAATTTAAAAAAATCAATTTTTTACCTATACTTTTAATTAGTTGACTCTGATAAAATTTTATCAAATACGTTTCGACCCTAGAAAATATTTTTTCTAGATCTGCCACTGCGATAGTTCTCAACCCTGTTCATCACTCCAATTAGTACAATCTAAATCTCACCGATACTGTGTGGTTTTGGTTTTCGGTTCGAATCACGGGGAATGCCTCCTCTTGACCACCTCCTTAATTTGTTGGTGCACTCGGAGAAGACGACCCAACATTAGTCGTGCTACCCTTCGAACACCTAAACTTGACCATATAGCCAAAGACTTCATAGTATGCATACTTCTCGCTAGAGAAATGATGAATACACTTCTTTTGAACTCAATACACTTCAATTTATTTATTTTTTAATTGAGAAAAAATGGACAAAAATGAAGTGTATTGAGTAAAAAAGAGTGTATTTATCACTTTCCTCCTCGCTAGTGTGACTGTTTTTACATATGTGTTTTCTCATTGTTTTGTGTGCATAAATTGATCCTTATACCTAATCGAGTCATTTCAACCAAGGCAATATGTCATCATCCATTTCATATAGTCAATGGTCAATTAAATATAAAATATCAATATTAGACTTAGGGTGCATTACACATAACTTAAATAAACACTCGCTCCTGTCCTTATTTTCAAAAAATTCATATTAGATTAGAAAAATTAAAATCAGATCGGATAAGATCAGAAAAATTTATATCAGATCATAAAATTTCATATCAAATCAAAATAAAAAAATTCAGATGAATCAAACGCACCCTTAGACTCATATATATGTAAACCCCTAGGAGTCTAGGACTCATACAATTAGCGCTGTCAGATTGGGTCAGAACTGATTTAACTGAACTGAAGTAACTGAAACTGAACTGTTTTGGGTCGACCTGAAATTACCTGAAACTGAAATTGAACTGAACTGAATGAACTGATTACTGAAATGCAACTGAAAAATATCGAAATGAACTGAACTGAAGCGAACTGAAACTGAAGTTAACTGCTAAATATCTGAAAATAACTGAACTGAACTGAAACTGAACTGAAAATCGAGTATCTGAAAATAACTGAACTGAACTGAAAAGTATCTGAAATTAACTGAACTGGACTGAAAAAAGGATAACTGAAGCTAACTGAAACTGAACTGAAAATATGATAAATGAATCTAACTGAAACTGAACTGAACTGAACTGAACTGAAAAGAGGATAACTGAAGCTAACTGAAACTGAACTGAAAATATGATAAATGAATTCAACTGAAACTGAACCTAACGCAAACTGAACTGAATTAACTAAAGTGAAATGAACCAAGAACCAAATGATTCATAACTGAAATACCAACTGAAACAAAATGAATTGCACTTAACTAAACTGAAACTGAACTTAAATCAACTGAACTGAAAAAGTTAGACTATTTAAAACAGTTTTAAATTGGTCATAACTAAAGTGAACTTCACAAAAAATTATTTTACATTATTGTTAGTTGACTAAACCCAAATGAACTGAAAAAATGTTTTAAATTATTGGTTAAATGAACTGAAAATTGTTTAAACTGTTGGTTAACTAAATCAAAATTTCAATTACAAATTTAACTCCCCTCCCGAATGCCAATTACAAATTAACATTCCCTCCAAAATTTCAATGAAAAATTAACCTTATCCCCCAAATTTCAATGACAAATTAACCTTTCCTCCCAAGCTTTAATGAAAAATTTAAAATTGTACATATCACATATTATGGACGTTGTATTAGATTAAAAATAGGCTCAAATCTTATTATTGTTCTTGTTCTCGATATTCTTACTACTATTATTGTCATTATATTATTCATATATATCAGATCAATCACCATCATCATTGGTATCATCCACAATTCATTGTTGTTGTTGTTAATTGTTATCATCATTGTTATGATCGTTTTTATCGTCAATTCAGTATCACCCAATCACCCATCCTCATCTTGACTGTCATTTACACTTGATATTAATACTCGATATAGACTTACACATTTACACCTAATATTAGTACAAGGATAAATTGATCTATATAAAAATTGAAACATAATAAATAATAACATTAACGTGCACCTTAACTAAATAAACAAATAAATTAACCCGTTGCAAGGCAAAACACTTCAACAGCTAAACTGAATACGATCCGACCATATTATTTGGGGGGAAAACGCAAGAAAACTCGGGTAAACCCATTAATACTCGATATCTACCTTGATCAAAACCGTTAAAAATATCCTTACAAAATTGAAAATGATCATAATGTAGCTGAATATAATCATTTACAATTAACTGATAATAACTGAAATCGTACGGATAGAACCGTATTTAACCAAACGTAAACTGAATACAATCGGAACCGTTATATCAAACGTTCACAATGAACAAAAATTGAAATTGTACGGGTAAAATCGAAGACCAACCATAGAGTTATATCCGGAAAAAAATTAACTGAAATTGAAATAAAAACTAAACTACAAATTAATTGTAACAAAATTATAATCTTAAATGACCTGAACTAAAGCTAACCGAACCAAAAAAACTGTAACCAAAACTGAACTGAATTGTCGACATTTTAAACTGAACTGAATTGCACCCGTTTGAATTTTTAACTGATTGGTTAAACTGAACAATTAACTGAAACTGAACCGAGCTATAATATGTTCGTACAAAAAATGAATTGAACTGAACTGAAATCAAAACTAACAGAACTGAAAAAAAATTATCTAAAATTAACTAAACTGAAAACGACCCAAACTGATTGATTAAAACCAAAACTGAACTATTGACCTGAATTGGCAGTGCTACATACAATCACATGTCATATCACACCATCATGCATGCCATTATTATACATGTACTTACTCTGCCTCATAAGTTCATCTAGGTAGGGAAATGAGCATATTTTAGGTCATACATTGCACTAAGGGCATCATTATCAGCAAACTAACAAAAAAGGTTCACATATTTCTCTCTCATCCACATCATCCAAACCAAACCATTTACAATTCACCTCTTAACAACAAACCATACAAAAAAAAGTTTATCCTTTTCTCTCTCCTACTTTTTCCCACCTCATCATATTTTCTCTCTCCTATATTTTCTCTCTCCTACTTTCTCCCACCACATATGACCGTTGTAAATATGACCGTTGGGAAAAAAAATATATTTTAAAATTATATCAATATGGGTGTCAAATTGTAGAGAATTTAAAAATATGAATTTTGGTGTAATTATTATTTTTTTAAATATACATATTGAGTTATTTTAATTAGAAAGGGGTAATTATTATTTTGCATTACCTCTCTCTTCCTTTCCTCTCTCCTCCCCTCTCTCCTGCGCATTCAGCAAAAGCTTCACTCTCTCCTTCCCTCTCTCCTCTGCGTGTCAGCTTCTTATAGCAAGATGCTTTAATTTTTTTTTTTGGTTGGCAAGTTTGCAAACCAGTTTGGTTTTCCAAACTTTTGCAAAATGGTTTGCAAACAAACCATTTATTGTTTGTTGATAAGAACCAAAAAAAATAGTTTGGGGTTTGCAAACCATTTTTTGGTTTGCTGTTAACCATGCTCTAAGAGAGTAAACACAAGCATGTTTTTAAAATATGTTCTCAAGTATGGTATTACTTACTCATTTCATTAGTATCTCCATCACGAGGCCACCTTCTAGACACACAAACATTACCATGGATACCCTGTAATAAACAATAAGTTAGAAATTAATACCCATATACAACATTAACCCAGACACAAACATCTAAAAAAAATAACTGATAGAGTATATAATATATTCGTGAGAGCGAGCCTGCTTGAGGTTGCTTACCTCATAACTAAGAGCTTCAAGCTTGTTGGCTGAGATAGTCCTTTAACATGGTATCAGAGCCAATGTGACACAAAGGTCACAAGTTCGAATCTCTCATCACTCTCCTTTCTAAGTGAAATTAATTAATTTGCACCATCCAGGTATGGTGGAGCCTGTGTTGTGTCTACATTTCAGGCCCAAAGGGCCTTTCATATGAAGGAGAGTGATAAAGTATATAACATATTTCTGGGCCTCAACTATTAGCTTAAGCTTTTGATTAAGATGATCCTCTAACATTCACCTCCTAAAAACGTCCTTCCAAATTAATGATACATTTCATTCTTAGCTTAGCAACCTCTTTGAGCCTTTAAACATAATCAACCTATTTTCTTCTCACCCACATCCACCTAACCGAAGGGAAATGGATGGTATGCAAGAAAAGATCAGACAATTTGCAAAAATAATAAAAAAGACAAAATACAAATAAGAGCAAAGGTTCGAAAACCAAAATTCAGCATTTTTACAGGCCAATTCTACAAAAATCAATTGGTCCAACTTAAACATCCAAGACTCGGTCAAAATTGTGTCAATGTACTATTCATAATACAACTATATATGAATCTCATGAAAATTCAATATCGAATTAGGATAAACATTGGTGACATGCATAATTAG
Source organism: Salicornia ramosissima (assembly GCA_951394345.1). Taxonomy (NCBI): domain Eukaryota; kingdom Viridiplantae; phylum Streptophyta; class Magnoliopsida; order Caryophyllales; family Amaranthaceae; genus Salicornia; species Salicornia ramosissima. The sequence continues at coordinate 3,146,812 of OX596240.1, read as the reverse complement.
TACTTCGTACATCGATACAACTTTACAAATTAGTCCCTTTGTCCACATATGAGTGCTCCATTTTGACCAAAAAACTCTCACAATTTTGATCAAAATGGAGCAGTTATTTGTGGACAGAGGGAGTAAATGAAATATACAGTTCCTTTGGCCAACAATCGATGAGTAACGCATAAGAATTCACTGATTTCTTGCCCATAGTTACTCCTACATATAAACATTAAAAAAACTTACTCGTACATATTAACTTATTAAAGGGTGTTTGGTATAGAAATTATAAGATTTGAAGCCGAATTCAAACAAAATGTTTACTTTTCAATCTGTTTGGTAAAAGTCTTAAGTAACACTTATCATTTTTTCAAAGGGTTAACATAATTTTCCAATTTATTTCCTTCTTAAACTTATTAAAACAAATCCCTATTTCTCCCCTTAATTGTTCCAATTCTACCTTAAATCTAAACAACTAATATAGTATGTAATATCGTTTATTGTTACCCTTTCCCCCTTTAATAAAACAATTTACATTTCGATAATGAAAGACTTTGTTAATTTTGATGTATGTGCATCTTTATGGGCGGAGATGTTCCCAACATGTGTTATAGTTGTCTTGAACAGAGAAGTTGTACCATATATTATACCTTTTTGGACCATCATCATCCTCCCAACAGTTTCAAACCAGTAAATGAAAACAATACCAAAAAACTGCTAGAAAGGCAGAACACATAAAACCCAAAAGGAGGAAAGAACACTCCCATAAAGATAGACCTACTTATTGACAAAATAAAAAAAACTAAAAAAACTACATAAACAATAAATTAAGATGAGGATTTAGGGCTTAACATGAAATTTGTCATCCATGGTAGCCCCTAAAATTTTGTGTTTATTAGGTTTTTTTGGGAGGAGAGTAGAGGAGAGACGATCTCCTAATTTATTTATTTTTACATTTGTCATTTTCAAGGGTTAACATAATCGCCTAATTTATTTTCTTGTGAAACTTGTAAAAACAAATCCTTTTTCTTCCCCTTAATTGTTCCCGTTCTACCTTTAATCTAAACAACTAATATAGTATGTAACATCGTCTGTTGTTACCCTTTTCCCCTTTAACAAAAAAAAAAATTACATTTTATATATGATTATCATACCAAGCATCCCTACCTAAATGATGAGCATGCAGGAGTATGTAAGCAAAACTCATTATGGGATTGATCAACATAAAATAATTGCAAAAAATCATGGAGGTGTATTTTTGTATTTGGCGGAGCAGGCCAATTCAAATGTAATGAAATGAGCAGTGTTCTCGTAGTTCTTGATCTACATTGAAGATTTTTGACATTGGATATCCCCATTTCTTTTTTTTCTTTTTTTCAAATTTGAATGATAAGATACACTGGCGCCAGTTTGTGACTCTTCTCAGACATTGTGCGAGGGTTGGGTGAGGAACTTTGTTTTTTGTGAGAATCATACCGCGTAGAGGTGATCATGGGCCGGGTTCGGGCCAGGCCGATGCAAAAAAATTAAGCCTATAAAGCGGGCTGGGTTCAGGCCCAAATTTCTTAGCCAAAGCCCGAAAATTTAGTGCGGACTTGGCGGACTTTTCGGGCTTTTTCGGACCGGGCCTAAAAAATTAATCAAAAAGTCTTATTTTACATGTCCGAGATCCGCGCGAAAAGAATAAAAAACGGGCCGGGCCTAAGTTCGGACCTAATTTCATGTCCAAAGCCCGCAAAAAAGCGTGCTGGGCCTGCGGGCCGTGCCACTTTTAATCAGCTCTAATACCCCGTACCTCAAGGATGTGAGCGTATTGCATTATATATAGCTCGATCCTCTTCATGTTCATTTTGGGATGAAGTTAACCATGTATCCATCCTAGCTTACACCGAGTTGGGGGTGTAGACAATAACAAATACGGTATATATTGAAAACGGCAGATTTAAAAATTAGATGATAATAAGTATGACGCAAATATTAATAAAATTATCGGTATCATCTCCAATACATACGAAGATGAATCAGGTACGGAATAAACAAAGATAAAACGAAGTGCCCTTGATACATAGCAATAGCATGTGCAAAAAATATAGCCATGTATTTAGTGATGTATAAAGGACACATACAACTACAAAAGATTTTCGAGAATAATAGAGGAGTAATAGTACGTAGTCCCCCACAACCAGTTTATGTCCATTTATACTTTACAAAATGTGGTCCAATTCATTATATTTTCACCCAATTTTCACAAAGTATTATTTACAGTAATTCTAAAAATAAAAAAATAAAAAAAAAAGAAATGTGGAAGAGCAAAATAATTTTGATAGAACTTAATTCTGTTACTTTAAAGCCAGAAGGCATTATATAATGTTTGGGACATAATAAAGTGGTAGTTTCACGAGCAAGTTTTTTATTTTACTGAAATTAATTAATAACCACGCATTACTTTTATGTGTGTATTAGTCTATCACACACATGATTACTATACAGAATGCATCCATGATCCATCAAATGGTATGATGTAAAAAAAGAAAAAGGCATTATATTGCTGTAAATGCAAGTTTCATGACTTCAGTGCCTCAAATTATAACATTTAAAGCACATTGGCCCCTCAATTCTAAATCATCATAATTAATCCTACATAAACATCACATACATAGGAAATAAGTTGTTCTTTTACTGCCCGTTTGGTTGTTGGTAATAAATCGTGGTAATAGTAATGAATTTATAGTATAATTTTGTTAAGGAGGAACCTTATAATCTCCATGGAAAACAAATTTTCATTCCTAAGCTTCAATTTTCTTCTCATTTTTCATTCTCATCCATTACCATCGGATGGTGGTATTTGATGGGAATGGATATTTGTGAAGAAAATTATATAAATTGGAGCTAAGGTAGCACCACTATAGTGGTGAATTTTGATTTTCCTTCCAAATTTAGTTATAAATTCATTCTCATTACCATGATTTATAACCGGTTACCAAACGGGCCGTTAGAAATTTCAATTTAATGGGAGTTTTTTTTTCCCCATTAGATAGATTTCATTCCTTCCTAGGAAATCAAGAATATTATGAAAATGTAAATTTTTTATGGGAATTTCAACTTAACAACGGGTGTCTTTAATTTAATTATAAGTTATTTTTACTATTTTTGTAGAAAATAAAATTTCCTAATAATTGAAGTCTAAATTTCTATGATTATATTAACCGAACAAAATTATAATCTCTCCTCACCTTAGGAAGTTAAAAAATAAAAATTATAAAGTATACTACACATTAATTATGCCGATTAACGCATCATTTTGGCATACATTCAAAAACTTACTACCACTTTGGATAATGTATAAATTTTATCTAACGCCCAAAGGGCAGTCGTTAGCAATCTTTTTTTTTTTGAAAATGGTATATGTAATTCTTAGGGCAGTAAATAAGAAACTTAAAAGGAAAAATTTAAGATTAATTAATCATAAATTACACTAATTAATCATAAATTACACTAATCTGCATATAATTTTTTTCATAGATCTTTTTAATTTGTTCTATTTAAAAAACAATGTATTTAAATTCAAATAATAGGATGCAACTCAATTATTATTTTTTTGTAAGGAAACAATACTAATAAAAATGTGTATAGAGTAAATTATAAAATACCGACCACAAAATTTAACCTTATCATGAATTCATGATGATGTTGGATGTGATGTGCACTAACTCATTTAGAAATCCGTATTTTACTAATTTGATGATATGTCTTTGTATCATTTGAGAGAGTAGACTGATGTTACCACCATTTATACCAATCAATTATGACTTTTTTTTTATTGAGCAAATCAATTATGACTTTTAACTTTGGTACTGTATTAGAAATGACAATGGCTAGGGTTTAGCAATAATTTATTTTAACCCTCCGATTGATTTTCGCATTTCTCTCCCTCTTACATAAATAATGTCTGCAAATAGTGTTAACGTGGGAGGGGGAGAGTGGATGCAGAAATGATTTGGAGAGTGCGGATGGAAATCATTTGCCACAACACCCTTACCCATACGTACTCTGATCTAATCTTTTCATGTAAATTCATTTTACTCTTTTACTCTTAGCATATGTTCTTTTAATGGGTTTATATCTCATTCTAAAGTTATGAGAGATCTCATTAAGGCTCCGTTTACTTGAACGTAAAATGTTTTCCTTGAAAATAATTTTCCCACTTTACATCGTTTACTTTGGGTGAAAAAATAAAATGTAAAATTAGGAGTGAAAACTCATTTTACACCATAGTGGAAACATTTTCCCCAAAATTTAGGAGTAAAACATATTTTCCGTGCAATTAAACATTGGAAAATTTCTATGAAAATGAGTTTTTCAGGGTAAAATGTTTTTCATGGAAAATCATTTTACATTGAAAACGTTTTACACCCAAGTAAATGAACCCTTGGTTACAGAAGTCACTATCTTTAGAGGTACCTACCTACACCTACAAGGATACAAAAACACCACAACTCATCCTCCTTGGGGTCATTAGCCTAATGTCGAGGATACTTGCTTACAAAAGCCACTATCATGAGTTATATAAAAAAGTAAATTGAGACGATTATTTTGGAAAGACCACTACTCCATCTGTCCCTATATAAATAATGTTCCACTTTTTTTTTTAGTCCGTCCCAAAATAAATGTTTCATTGCTACTTTTTGTTACACAGCTCACTTAAAAAAAAACCTTGTATACTCTTTATAAGACAAAAAAGAAAAAAAAGATACAACCTTAAAAATCACCTAAAATCCTTATAGAGTTTTTTTTTTTTTTTTTTTTTATTAGGTAAGGAAATCGCCAGTTCATTGACTGGTACAGAACTACTATCCCAAAGAAGAAGGAGAAATACCCCAGTATAATACTGAGAATAAGGATCGAACTCATGACCAACTCCTTACCCTTAACGACCCGTTTGGTTGTTGGTAATAAGTCGTGGTAATGCTAATGGATTTATAGTATAATTTTGTTAAGGAGAAACCTTATAATTTCCATGGAAAACAAATTTTCATTCCCATGCTTCAATTTTCTTCTCATTTTTCATTTCCATCCATTACCATTGGAGAGGGTGGTATTTGATTGGAATGGATATTTATGAAGAAAATTAGATAAATTGGAGCTAAGGTAGCACCACTATGGGAATGAATTTTGATTTTCCTTTTCAAATTTAATTATAATTTCATTCTCATTACCATGATTTATAACCGGCTACCAATCAACGGACTGTATAGTCTTATAGATACACAACCTAAGTTTAAGGTGATAGCCTGCTAAAATTGGCAAAACCATGGCCATGTGAGGTTTGGGGCTAGACTAGAGGAGTGATGAGGGGGTTCCAAAAAAAGGAAGATTAAATCTAGAGTGGGGGCATAATTTTAGCCAGCATCAATCTGTCTACCTTTTTTCTGGACCATTCTCTCTGTATCTCAGAGTTTTTCTTGAGCCAGGTACCATCCTTTTGGCCTTTGCGTCATTACTACGAATTTTCAGATTCCGTATATTATAGTTTCATGTCCACCTTGTTTGTCATTATATAATAACCCCCCACTCTCAATTTGTAACTAATAGAGTATATATATAACATATTTTTGGACCAACTATCAACTTAATATTTTGGTTGAGACTCAGAAATATGTTATATACTATATTACTTCCCCTCACATGAAAGGGCATTTGGGCTTGAATGTGGACGCAACACAGATCCCATCATACCCGGCCCAAATTAATTCCATTTAGGAGGGAGTAGGAGGAGAGATTTGACCACTGTGTCACGTTGGCTCTAATACCATGTTAGAGGATCATCTCAATTCTCAACCAAAAGCTTAAACTGATATATGTTACATACTTTATTATGTAAGTAGTACCTCTGTATCGCAATACTCGCTACAAAAGTCAAAGTCTAACCAATAAAATAAAATGAATGAAATAGTAATCAAGCTAGTAATGGACATTATGCACAATTTGTAACGATGTTCCCGAATGTGCAACGGACATTACTCTTACACTAAAATACATCAGGACATTCGATACGTGTATACTAAATTAATGTATAACGAATAAAAAGCGGGGGGCAATTCTTTGAATCAAACGTTGAATGATTTTAGATATTAAAATCAAAATCGAAACTTACAATAAAATCATAAAAGTTATCCTTGATAAAAATTACTCTAATTTTGTATGATTTTATCAAGGAATAACTTTTACGAATTTTAGGGGTTTTTTTTTAAGTCTGTTGCATACTAATTTAGTGATACACAATTTAAACAAAACTTTTTGGTAATTTTAGTTACGTAAGAATCTTCATTAGACTAAATGACTAATTAGTTAACCAGTTGTGAAGATTTCAACTGCTACACTGTTCACTATCAGACGGTAGGTCAAGCTATCGTATTAGGTGGCCTTTTCTTTTTTTCTAACGCACGTTTGGTTTGAGAAGCAAATTTTCCCCTTTTCTCCTAGAATTTCTATTTTCCCTATGCAAACTATATCAAAAGTCAATTACTTAAACGATGCTTCCAACCACACACAAACTACCCCCCGTTTTTTAGGAGTCGATGTTTAAAATATTGATCCATAATTTTCACTCTCAATAAATGAAATAATATGAGATATTGTTATGTTTGTGTCAATGAGTAGTTTATTACTCTAATTTTTGCAATTTACTTAAATCTACCATAAGAGTTATTAATGATCAAAGTTAAATTTTGGAGATCGTGTTAAAAGGCTGCAATAGCACATTGCAAAAAAAAAAAAAAATCATGTAAAAAAAAGCGTAACAAGTAAACAAAGGTGGATGAAGTAAAAAAAAATAAATAAAATTAATAAAGTATATATGATGTTACCGTATCACTTTTTTTGAAGAAATGGAGGAATTCATTAATTGAAAGTCATACAATATCTACAATAGAAATCAGTAACAACAAAATACATATCAAATTGGATCAAATGAAAATCAATTTTGACAAAACATAGATCGTTATAAGAGATATCTGCTAGTAGAAATCGCTCCTCGATCTTTCACATCATTGCCTTTTCATACAATTTTTCACGAGGGGTTCTATCGATATGCAATAGTTATGAAGTAGATCTTGATTCAATTCTTTTGAAGGTAATAGAAGTATCAAAATCTGTTGTGATCCTGCATAAATCTCCATCAAAAATTAATTTCCAAAGAAAAATAAACACACATAGCCAAAAAAGATCTATTAAAGGAGAATGTTAAATCTGATATAACAGAATAATAGGTGTCACGAAAAGAAAAATAGATCTCATAAAGAGAATAAAGTAAGACCTTATTGTAAACAATAAAAACAAAAGAAAGAGAAGAGAGAAAATAGCTTATCAGCCATCAACCTTTAAAAGACTAATGCTACCCCCGAAAACGCCCAAAAATTAAAAGACTTTTGTTAGTAGGCCAAGCCTTAATTTCAGTGGTAGGTATGATCATTGGACAAATTAATGTTCTTTAGCAAAGAATGAGGTTTAGTGAAATTATTCAAATATATGTGTATGAAAAACCTAATGAATTTCCACAAGGCTCTGGATGAGATAATCAAGAACGTATTTAAAATTTTTAAAATATAATAATTATATTGATCGGCGCATGATTTTGGTATATTATAAATATTACTCATTTGAATTGGTAAATATACTTAATTAGTGCTTATGTAGCGTTTTCGGGCGTTTAATAGCAATGTTGTACATATATACACTTTTACTAGGGTAGGATCCGTGTGTGATAAACAATTTTAGTAAAATATATATTTGTGCAGGGCCGGCCCTGGGGCGGGGCGAGCGGGGCGCAAGCCCAAGCCCAAATTTTCTGATCATTGCTTGTTTACATTTAGCTATAATATAACTAATATTAATGTTATGTTAAATTGAAGTTATGTGTTGGCTCAGCGGTAGGAGTGGTGTTGGTATTGTTATTTGTCCGTGTTGGTCATGGGTTAGATTCCCATGACAATCGTTTTTTAATTCCTTTTTTTTGTTGATCAATTTATTCCTTTTTCATATTTTCATATATTTCATTTTCATTCACATGTATGGAAATTTATAAAATTAAGTACTAGTCTTTCTAAAAAAAATTCCATATGAAATCCCTATTGATTAATACTAATAATCTTATTAAAAAATTTACCAATAAAAATCCTTTGTTTACATTCATTCAATATAATTAATCATAATTTTTTTTCCTACAATATTAGCCACTTATAGTAAATGATATACCTAAGTTGACCTATTGTAAAAATATATACTACTTATATGTCTTCTTTTACATATCTTTTGTAAATTTTGACATGCAGTTTATGCATCTAATGTAATTTTTTCTTATTCGCTAAATTGCAAAAACTTAAAATGAAAATACATATCACTTGTATCTGTGTATGAATTACAAAATATTTATTTTTATATGATTTCAATACGTTCTTAAAGTATTGTACTCCGTATGAATTATAACATATGGAGTATAGTATTACTTATCATATATTTTATTTTTTAAAATAAAAAAGTAAGAGATTTTTCTGCATTAAATAATATTTTCATATTTTTATATGTATTTTTCCGTTGTAAAAAAAATCAGAAATTCTTTTAAACTAGTATTTGGACCAAGTTATGCTCGGAATATATATCCTAAATAAATATTTTTTTTAAGATATGCTTAGATAGTTAGATGATTCAATTCAATTAAATTTTTAAAAATATTAGTTTTGCGGAAGTTTAGGGAGAATAATATAAATATTGTTAGTAGGTAACAATTACTTCAGAAAATATATTTTTTTCAAGGAAAAAATTAGCTTTTATATATTTAATTTGAAATAACATAATTGTTAAAGGACCATCAAAGAAGTATTGGTTTTGTAGAATTCACGTTTCTAGGAGGTTGTTTTTTTGGTTATTACTTTTCCATCGTGAAATCACGTTTTAGGAGTTATTTATTTTATTTTATTTTTTTATTCTTTAAGGAAAATTATTATATATGTTTTTTTGTATTATTTATTTATTTATTGAAAATTATTAATTTATATAAAAAAATTACTGTTTATAGAAAAACAAAACCTAAAATAAGTAGAAGCCGACACTTAAAATTATTTTTTCCTACTTTAGTCGTAATAGATGATTAGTTTATAGGGCCCATAGTTAAAAATTCGCCCCAGGCCCCTAAACTATCAGGAACGGCCCTGTATTTGTGTAAGTGTTTATTTATACTATCATAATCTATATAGATGTGTAAGTATGGATGCAAAGTTTCACATCATAGGTTCTTATAATATTTAAATTTATAATGATTTCATATTATTTTGTGTTGTAATTAGTTCTAATAATATGGAGTAATTGTGTTGTAACATTTCCTATTTTAATATTGATGTATTCAACATCGTTAAGAAAGATAATTTTTTCTTCAAATTTGAAAAAAATGAACTAGTAATTTCAAAAAATATATAATATGTCGTAGATATTGATATTAAAAATTGGTGCAACGTAACAAAATTAAATATGAAATAATTAATATGATTGAATATAATGATAGTTGAACTTTAATTAAATAATAAAAGATATATTTTTTAAACACAAATAAGTATCAAATATTTATAAATCCTACTAAAAAAGATTTCACTGACATTATATCATTAGCCACATATTAGTTTTTCCAAGAATATTTTCCCACCAAAACTTTTTTTGTCCTTTTCTCACTTTTTAAATACTTATTCTACTTATTTGTTAGTTTTCTGTGCAATATTATCTTTTCCAAATTAAAATTTTATCCCTATAATAATAGATTTTGAGAAAGTAGATCATTGCAAAAATATATATATATATATATATATATATAGAGAGAGAGAGAGAAAACTTTTGAAAAAGAAAAGAATACAAAAAAAAAAAAGTAAAATGAACTTTTGGAGGGGAAAATCAAATAGAAATGTCAATAACTTCTACTTTAGTAATAGTTATAAATTCTTTGGACGAGCCGCCTTGGTTATTGCTGAAGTTTGTATTTATAAGCCAAAACACCATTACTAGTGAAATAACATATATAGTATGTGCAATTCTTGAATTTTTTATTTTTCACAAATAATACACAAAAGTTACACATAATATGTAAGGGATATAGTAAAAAAAAAAAAAAATGAGTTCTTAACCTAAAAAATTGCTTCAATCCAAAATCATATGGAGGGTTTCACGTACTAAACACCAAGGGTACCTTCAAAATGATAGTGCATTTTATACATTGTCCATCTAAATCTCAGTGTGAGTGCCTTTAATTCAACTTATTTAAGTATTATATAGTGTTTATTTTAAAAAAAGTTCAGCTTAGATATGATAAGATCAGAAAAATTCTAACCAGAAAAGATCAGATTAGAACAATTCATATTAGATCAGAAAAATTGTAACTACAAAAAAAAATAACTACATTTAAATAAATCATATCAGATCAGAAAATCTCAAATAAGATCAGATCAGATTAAATCTGAAAAATTCAGATCATCATATCAGAAAAGTTAAATTAAGATTAGTCAGAAAATTTCAGACAAATCAAACGGCACCCTATTTGAAAGTTTTATCAGATTTTTAAGAGATTTGATTCGCTCTACAAACGCATATAACTAGTTTGATTCCTTGGACCTTCTCCTAATTAATCACCCAAGTTATGGAGTTTTTTTTTTTTTTTTTTTTTTTTTTTTTTTTGGTGGTGGTTCTTTTCACAATTTGTTGGGTTGAGTCTGAAATAGGCACCACAAACAAAAGGACCACTATATAATAAAAACAAAGAATTGGTAGAATTTTTGACGTTTATCAATTATATATCAATCGGACAAATTTACATTAAGATTTGAACTGTTACATTGAAAGGGGCCTTCACATGGTATAACAAATTTCTCCCCACAATATGCTTGGGGAATGAAATGGATGTGTGCAGGAATGTTACAAAAATTGTCACAACAATCCAATAGTACCTATCTTACTAATCTTATTCTTTTCTACTTGTTTTTTTTTTTCCTTTTTTTTTATATCAAATTTAAAATTTGGATTTTCTTCATCTATATTTTAATTTGTACCTTTTTTTTTCCTTCTTGAATTTGGGTTTTTGTGGTGGTGGTGGTAAGGAGAAGTGACAAAAGTTATCCGTACTTGATTATTCGACCTTACATTTGATCTTTCAAATTTATTTACACATTGTTTGGATTGAAGAAAAATAATAGAAACGAAAAAAAATCCCTTGTTGTATGTATGAATCGATTGAGGGAAGGAAGGGGAGGGAGAGACCCATTTTCTTCCCCCTTTAATAACCATTTTCCTTCTAAAGTTGGAGAGGTTTTGATGAAAATGAAAATGAAGAAAAAATGCAGTAGTTTTAAAGAAGAATCAAATGGGGGAAGATATATATGAGGGAAGTTAATTAATGGGCGTTGGAAGTGAGCCTCACTAACGCCAAACTTAACAGAAAACGTTAGTTGGTGCTAAAATTCAAGAAAAAAGTCAGTATTAGGTGGTTAATATACATTTTTTTTTTATTTAGTAGTGATTTCAAAATTTAAGTAAATATTGGGCACTTATATTTAAAAAAAATCTTTAAAATAAAGAGATCAAACATAAAACTAGATAGCGGGTTCGGTTCCAGATCTATGAAAATATATCGGGTACCCGGTTGTGCTCAGCCCTAATTACATGTATAAGGCTCCATAGAATAATCAAGCGTCATTACATATGGTTCATCCATGGCTGAAGGGGCTAGCTATAATCCGATTATTTGGAATAATACTAGTTTATAATAATTAAGAATAATCAATCATGCTTAAGAGTGGAATAATACTTTATACTATGCTTAATTTTTTTTTTATTAATAATGAAAAAGATTCCAAAATCCTAAGGCTTATCCCCAAGAAAACGTGCATGAGAAAGATTCACTCGCCGCCACCAAATTATTGACTTTAATTTTGATCTTAATTATGCATTTATTTATGCCCTTAAAAACAAACAAACCACATGGTATCAAATTGCTCCCATGTTGGCTTGTTCGTTATTTTAAAACATTAAAACACAAATCAAAGAAATAGTGATCGAGCCATCTAGCATTCTAGCTAGTGTATAGCTTAGCTTGATATTTTACAAGGCCTAGGAAGACCCCATGCATAGTCTTCTATTTAATTAGCCCTTAGCAACATGTTCTTTGCATGACATTCATGATGGATAATTGGATACCTTATCTAGTCCCAATCATAATAATCAAATAAAAAAAAATATAGTTTTTGCCACTTATGACTTTCACGTTGTTTCATAACTAGAGTGATGACTCCGTGTTAATAATCTAAAAATTAGACTCTTAATTGAAAACTAAAAACTTTTAATTTGAGTCATTGAACAATTCAAACTTTTAATCCGAGCCGTTGAAAATTAAAAGCGGATTAACCTTGTTGTTGCTGACTTAGCATCCTCTTTTCCTTTTTTCTAATTTTAAATTCGTATTTTTTTGAATTTTTAACAAAATCAATCTAAGTTGTTGATCTAAATCTAACAGTCATAAATGAAAGTTTTTAATTTTCAACGAAATCTAGGTTTTTAGCAGATCCCAACTCTAAAAATTAAAGTGTTACCGTGTTTAAGTTTAATCTTAAGAATGCAACTGATGAATGCATATTTTCTAATGCTATTATTGTATATGGTGTATGACACTAAAAATTGATTTGTTTTTCTCTTTATTGGGTTGTGAGTATCTGTGTCTATTCTAACACCGGCTAAGGTTGTTCTCCTTTGCTTATTTAAACACTTATTTGTTTATTGAAAAAACGGATGAAGTATATATATATATATATATATTAAATTCTTATATATAACTCTTAGGCATATAGGTTGTATATATCATTATATATCCTAATAATTTTGAGCCTATGACAAAAAAAAAATTACAAAAGAAATTATGTCAAATAAAAGAGCCTCATTCATTCTTACTCAGAATGATTGGTGCCAAATAGCAATGAGAAAATTATTTGAGTACGTGACCTTAAGGAATGGCAAAATATTAATCTATTGATATATTTGTAATGATCAATGCCAATCCTTGGGGTTATCTGATCCAATCAATCTCCAATGATTAGTGACAGATAATTATTATACTACCTCCGTTTCGAAAAAAACGCAACAAATTGGATGGCATGGACTCCTAGTCTATTTTTTGTTGTGAGAGTAAATTAAAAGGGATAGAGAGAGAAAGTAGGGCATGTGATGATGAGAGAGATAGGAAGAAAAGACTTACAAAAATGGAATGATTAAAATTATTGCATTTATTTTGAAATTTCCTAAAATAGAAATTGTTGGGTTTATTTCGAAACGGAGGAAGTATGATTTTAATAAAATTTCCAAACATAATGCACCAACAAGTATATCATACACAAAGTTTCACATAAAGCTATGTATAACTAGCTAGAAATTTGAAATGTGGCACAGGTCCCATCATACCTGGTGCGAATTAATTGTACTTAGGAGATGGTGGAGAAATTCGAACCCGTGACCTTTGTGCCACGTTGGCTCTTGATACCATGTTAGAGGACCATCTCAACCAAAAGCGTAAGCTGATAGTTGAGGCCCAGCAATATGCACGTTATATACTCTATCACTTACTTTACTAACATACACTGGCTTTAAGTTTACAAAATACCATTCTAGCTTAAATCTTCGAACTCATTCACTATTTCATTCAATATGCATTAAGTAATATCAATATTTCATTGAATGTACACAAAACAACCACACTTTTTAATTAATTAAATGTATACAAAGTAGCATGAATATTTCATTCAATCTACAAGAAGTACTAAAAGTAGTTCGTATATATCGAATGAAATAGTACGTTGAATGATAAAAAAAACAAAAACAAAACAAAAATCATGCATCAGATTTTTCCTGTGCAACATCAAATATGGGTTGATTTTAGTCAAATTCACAGTCCATTGGAAGTTTCATATGTCATCGATTGAACTATTGCAATATGCATGGTTACTAGGGAGTACTTAATTACAGAGAAAAAATTATGGTAACATGCCTTGAATTTGTTTTATGCCATCGTTCCAAAATCTAATCAAAATGGTGGTCTCGGATTATTGTAATTAGACTTTAATTTGGGTTTTCTATTTTGGGCATTTCTAGGCCTACTAGTATTAGGATTTATTAATGTTCTATTTATACTCATAATCTGTAGCCTAATTCTGTATTATGAAATTAAAATTCCTCATCAATAATATTACTCTTCTCTGTTGGTGGACTTAGTTGGCGAACCACATTAAATCTGTGTTTATTCTTGTTAATCTTTACTATTTTAATTTTCTCTCATCTTTTATAGCAAAGAGGATAGATAGTTTTTTCTTTTTAAGAAGAGAGAGAGAGAGAGATCACAGAGAGATAGAGAGAGAGTCCGGATCTGCTAAAAACTTATACTATGCTAAAACCATTAGCTTGAATGTAATTGTTTTTTTTTTTTTCAATTTCAAAATTTAAATTTTGGAGGGATTGATTATGGGGTGAATATTCGGGTTTGGACTTTGGAGTTCCCTCAGACCCTCATCAAAAGGAACTCTTAAATTATAATATAGGTTTATTGTACACCTATTTTATTTCTTAAAATGATCTTAATTAAATGTTGCTGATAACTATACTGTCCTTTGTTTGGAGTGTATATAAATTTCTAGGAATGAATTAGGTAAATGCCTTTGCTTTTGATTAGTAGGAAATAATACAAACATATGAAATAGAATTTTCAAGGAAAATAAAAATACCTATTAATTGTAAAAATTGAAATTAATCACTTACGTCCTACCTCCGATCCCCTTGGTGAGTGCAAATAAATTGCTATGCCAATTACAACATCCTAACGTCAACCAAACACATATAGCCATTTCCTAGAAAATTGACAAGAAAATTTATATTCCATAAAATGAGACTTCATCTGGGAATTAACTTCATATGTTCAACAAAACAAGCTTAGAGCTCAATATTCCATGTATAGCTTGAGCTCGTCCTAAATATTGTAATTTGGAGTCCAAAATTTTATTCAGTAGCTTAATAATAAAAATAAAAAAAATAAATAAAAAAAAACAATTTCAGATAAACTATAACAAGATTTTAAAATAATAATAATTCTCGAATAATGCATTTTTTCCTAATAATCAATCTATATGATTATTAGTATATATATCTCTCAGATGAAGAAGAATATAGTATTTGGAGTTCAACAAATTTTTTAGTACTTGCTTTCTTCTGTTGATGATAGCCCACACATTAATTGGGGCTAGGATCTGTTTGAAGACAACAATATCTGGTTCAAATTCAACTTATATTGTAGCCTAAATACTACAGTTTAACTAACTAGTTGCCTCAGCACATTAACAAAAAAATCCAACTAAACTAAACTAAACTAAACTTCCGAATATGAATTTAATTATTCACAAGAGCACTATAATTTTTTTTACATGATATAGTATATTACTATATTTAGTCCCATCGTGTGACTCGATCCTATTACATATTGAGCTGACATTGCTCGTGAAATCATAGGTGCCACAAGGGGACCCACAACGGGCCTTTCAGAATGCCCCCAAAAGGAAGGGCCGGAGGGGGCCGGGGCAGATGTCGAACCAATGACCTTAAAGATCACGAGTGCATGCATGCATGCTCTGCCACTGAGCCATGCCTTTAATTTATCGACAAGGAGCACATACATGGCTAAATACCCATGCTCAAAATTAAAAGTTATGCTAGGTTTAATTTTCACAAAATGAAATGCCATGCATACTCGGGGGCTTCTACAACGGTCTCCCAAAAAATGACCGCAATACCATATTAAATAATGGCCCTCCAAATTATTTTATTTTACCTTTTTTTAAAAATCATTTTTCTAATTATTAGATTATCCAAAATTCCATAATTAATTTTAAAATTCATTTTATAATATTTTCCATAATTAATTTAATTTTTTTTTAATTTTAATTAATTGGAAAAAATAAAAAATGAATTTATAAAGGAATTATGGAATTTTGGAAAATCTAATAATAAGAAATATAGGTAAAAAAGAAAAGGTAAAAGAAATGATTTTGGAGGATTAGGATTTCTCCATAGTGGTGGTCGTTTTAAAGGATGACCGCTATAGAAAAATTGTGCATACTCTTAAAAATTATTGTACACTATAAATAGACTTCCGGCCTTTTCACTTAAATTTCCCACTATACTCTTCAAAATTAGTGTTTGCTCATATTCTCCTCGAAAATACCTTTTTATCAATTTCTTTAAGAAAAAATTGGTGGCCCCAACTTTATGTCACTACCGTTCTTTAAATAAAACATATATATCCTCCCCCATTTTTTTATGAGTACCCTAATTTCTTAAATATAGGCATATAGCATCTATTCTAAATTAAAGGGAAGAATTAAAGAACGAAAGTCCTTCCAAAAAAAAGGGAAGAAAAGAAAAAAGAAAGTATCAATCAAAATAAAGGTGAATAAAGGTATTACTTTTGCTCTAGGCAAAAAGAGTAGTCATTACTCATTAGGGTGCAATACGATTTTGTTATATTCACCTTATTTTTACTTATCTGAACTTATTTTAACATGTTTAGTGAGAAAAAAATGTCTTAGAAAGTAATATTATAATCAAAAATATTTCAAGCAATCAAGTATAAAAATTATTACTTAATTAATAAACAATCTGCACAAAGAATAAATAAAATTAGGAGAATGGTTTATAATAGCCTGGGTTGTAGTACGCTAGGCGATATCCTTAGAGAGAAAACGCCCCACTGCACTGGTGAATAGAATAATGACACGCTCCTCTCCCAAAAATAATTTCCAACAAAATCTAATAAGTTTATTCTTTTTAATTTATCTGAAATTAGCTGATTTTTTTTTTTTATATAAAAATAACTATAACTAAATTGAATAGAACTTATTTATCTAAAATACGTATATAATAAATTGCAGGTTGCAACGCAATACTCGAAATTTAAAGCTATTTATTCCAATTTTGAAACATTTGTAGGCCGGAGATGAAAAACAAAGATGAATAATGTTGGACTAACGTAACGAATAAAATAAAGAGGGAGCAGCAAATTCAATACAAACTTCAGTTGAGCACGAACACAAACTTAACTGCATGCATGCATTATTTAAACGAACCTTAACTACACAAATATTTTGCAGATTCAATTTATTTCTAATAAATAAAAACCCTCATGTATAAGCCATAAGGTGTCATGTTTGTTTCTATGGTCCCGGGTTTATTTAATTTAAAAGGAGTTAATTATACAATACAATATATATAGTATATAACGATGTCAAAAATATATCCAATATAGGAATGAATACATGCAACCACATCAAAATCACACCTACCTAGTATAGCATAAATAAACTACAATAGTTTATTTTTGCACGCAATACATGTGATGATCTTAAAATATTCGTTAACAACATTAGTCTGACAATAAAATTAATAAATTCCCACATAATATTTTAAAAAAATTTATTTTTATTTTAAAAAATTCATTCTAGTTTTTCCTTTTTCCTCCTTGGTTCAAAATTGCTAGTATATATTTAAGGTTAAGTGAGAATAAATAATAAAAATCTAGTAGCTCAATTGGTTTGGTTGCTTTTTTATATTTCCCTAGACTAGGGTTCGAGTCTTACTAGCTACATTTTTTGCTCTTTATTATTTTCGAGTGATATTGATCTTGGCCCCGTGATAAAAAAATTCTGGCTCCGCCACTAAGTGAAACGGCTGGAGGGTAGGGGAAGGGTTGTAGATCAGGGTGCTTAAAATTAAAAAATTAGGAAAAGAAAATAATTAAAAATTGCCTAAAATTAAAAGTCAACATTGACCATTGATTGATAACTTAACGTGGCTCTCATTGCTCCTACCATTTACTCTTGTTGTAGTACAAAATAAGCGCGATATTAAAATTTTCAGTTTTAGAGGATAACAATTTTTTATTGAGAAGGTATTGTGTCAGACCAGTCCGACATAAGCTTACTGTCAGACCAGTCCAACTGGACCTGGACACATGTTATTAAACCTGGACAAGTTTTGTTGAACCTGGACATATGTTGTTAAACCTGGACAAGTATTATTAGCCCTGGACACATATTTGTAAACCTGAACACAAATTTGTAAACCTGAAAATATATTTGTAAACCTGGACACATGTTGTTGAACCTGGACACATAGTATTAAATCTGGACACATAGTATTGAATCTGGACACATATTGTTGAACCTGGACATAAATTTGTAAACCTGGTGAAACTTATTGAACCTAGAAACATATTGTTTACCCTGGACACATGGACCTGAACACATATTGTAAAATCTGGACATATATTGTTGAATCTGGACACATATTATTGAACCTGGAGACGTATTGTTGAGCCTGGACATAAATTTGTAAACCTGATGAAACTTATTGAACCTGTAAACATATTATTTACCCTGGACACATGGACCTGGACACATATTGTTAAATCTGGACATATATTGTTGAATCTGAACACATATTATTGAACCTGGACACAAATTTATAAACCTGATGAAACTTATTGAACCTGGAAACATATTGTTTACCCTGACACATGGACCTGGACACAAATTGTTATATCTGGACATATATTGTTAAACCTGGACATATATTATTGAACCTGGACACGTTTTGTTGAGTCTGGACATAATAAAAATACAAGTGTTGGATGGTCCGACGGTCCGACGGTCGGACCGTCCGACACAATACTTTCACTTTTTTATTTGTTGGGTTGTAGTATTTTGGGCATCATTTTTGTAACGTTTGGTACTTTCAAGTTTTGTTGAATCGGTTGTTTGAAATGATAAAGTATATATGCTCCAAATTTAAGTGAAATTTAAATTGTTCGTGTGGATCTTTAACGTACAATGATTCATGTATTTGTGATTGATTGTTTTGGAAATTATTTTTGCTATTTCTTTTCTATTTTGTTAGGGTTAATGATCAACCACACGACATGTCTAAAGTTGTTCGAATCTCAACAAAAATTCAACTTTGAAAATACGATGTGTATATGTATCTATATGTATAGGAATTGGATCATGTAATAAGAGCACCTTACTTAGTTAAGAATGTGTTTTAATTTTCACACAATTTTATGAAATAATTTGAAACTTGGGGTGTAATTAAATAGCTTTTTGTGTAGATACCTTTTTTTGTGTTTAGTGACTTTTCATTAGTAACTAATTTGCTTTCTCTTCGCCTTAAATATAAATTTTAGGTTGTTGTAATGCACCTGAAAATCCAATAAAAAAAAGGTAAATTAATTAGGAAGTGAAAGTGTAATCTAACTTAAATATTTAAAACAGGAAGTTTTAGCTGCCACATGTCCACTATTCATCACTCTTCTATCATCTATGTCTTTAAAAAATTGTTTAATACCATCTACAATCAATTTATTCAACCTTTCAATTTCCTTTTTTTAAAATTTCATATAGTGACAATTTGTATTTTCAATTTCCCTGTGCAGTTGATCTGTTTGGCACCCCTTCATCTTCCTTCTTTAATTTGCATGATGTTCAATCTATGACAATATAATTTTTAGAATCATATTTTTTTAAAAAAAAACAAACAAAAAAAAATTGTCTTCTCAAAATCAAATTATGTGTAATTATCTTTCTCTTTATTTTATTTTTGAAATTGGATGGTAAGGTTCCATTTTTTGACGATGAATTGAAAAGTTTAAGAATGCATCACTAATGAATCACTATTCTCTTTAATTATTTTTTGGTCCATTTCTACTTCGTACTTTTTTTCCGTATCATTGTACACCTCCTTTTGCTAATTTTATGGATGTGTTTGTCTATTTTTTATTATCATATTTGAATATGATTTTAGAGCTTCCCTTTAAAATGTGACAGATAATTCAATGTTGTTAATA
The DNA here is from genome assembly GCA_951394345.1 of Salicornia ramosissima. Lineage (NCBI taxonomy): Eukaryota > Viridiplantae > Streptophyta > Magnoliopsida > Caryophyllales > Amaranthaceae > Salicornia > Salicornia ramosissima. The sequence goes on along the minus strand of OX596240.1, from coordinate 3,126,867 downwards.
AGAATTCTATATCATTTTCTAAGGTTAACTTTTTATTTTAAACATTTTTTTTAAAAAAATTACCCATGTATTGCACGGGCTAAAAAGCAGTAGATATCTAGGTATATTTGGCCTCAATTATATTTCTTTGTTTTCTTATCCTAGATAAGGAAGATTTATAAGTAAAGGGCAAATTGATGATAAAGCCTAGCTATAATAATTGACCTAATAAATTGCACCCATGTATTACGCTATCCGTAACATAAAAATATCTACTTTTATTTTTTACGCATTTTGATGAGGAAACGATTTAAGAGTGTAAACAAAGAAATTAATCAAAATGATTTTAATAAAAGCAAGAATGTGATTATAAGTTACTAATATCAATATTATTTTGATTAATTTGGCCGTTTACACCCTTAGCTTAAATCGCTTCCTCAAAATGTATGACTAAACAAAAGTAAAAATTTATATGTTACGGGGGAGTATTTAGGTTAAAATCTATCAAAAAGCCAATAAAATAAAATAAAAATAGGAGGTAAAACCTATATTTGAATTAAATTTTAGTCGATATGCGTCTTTGTGCATATTAGTGCATATCTGTGATGAATATGAGCATGTTTAAGGTAATTATTTTATAAATAAAAAAAAAAAAAATTATAGTACTTAACAGTATTTGTGTGTGTTTGTCTGTTTGACATAATTGTTAGAGTTGAATATGTAAGTATTATAACCTTGTTTTTTGTGAAATAAGACAAAATGACTCATATAGAGCAAATCTAGGTGAATTAGATTATCATAACTAAACATAAGGCTAATTAGGATGTGAATATAATATACATGTGTTTCAAGAGAATTGAGATGAATTTGTTTCAAAAAAAAAAAAAAGAAGAGAGAATTGAGATGAATTGAATCAAATTTGTGTTAATTAGTTCATGCGAGTTTAGGGTATAATCACATTAATTAGACTAAGAAACCAAATATGCGAGAAATTAAGATTGAAAACCATAATTTCAGATCGGTTTTATTCTGAGCAAATCAACAAGTACAACGCTAAACGTCGCCACATTACTTGATTAATGATTATCACTCCAATTTTTATTCATAAAATGACAACATTGCCCTTGATTTAAAACAACATTTAGTAATATTGATTACTTGGAAACCAAAAACCACACCATCGGACCACGACCACCACCAGTCCGCCACGATCATGGTGATCATATTTAACCGTATAATTCAATACACGTACGTGTTCATTAGCTTTTGCAATAATAATCATAATTTTTTCTCTATTAACTCATCAAATTTTTTACAATTATTAGTTATAGAAGAGATCAAAATCACAAAACTCCATCAAACCCAATCAGAATCAATATAAAGTGAAATCTTTATTTAAATTAAAAATACAATATGGTGTTCAGAGTGGAATAAATATCAAATCTTCGAAAGTATTATATAAAATCTTTGCAAAACCTAGCTAGGTGCAGTTAATAGAAGCAATATGATGTTCAGATCCAAACTGTAATAATAGTGGGCCAACAAAATGGACAAATTTCACACACATGGTAAGTTGGTAACTAAAGCCTTTTTGCTTGTTAGAGCATTGGATACCCATATCATCAGAGAACCTTATAACATGGCCACACCTTACCTAATAATAATTGTACCAGCATTTTTTTTTATTTTATTGATTTTTTAAAATTAAAATAAAATAAAAAAACTAGTAGTTAATGTTATGTTAACCTAAATGTACCCATTTCTTTGAGGTTGTTTTCAATTTTGACCGTTTAATTATATGGACTACTCATTTGCTTTATTTTTTTTATAAAAAAAAAAGAAAAAAAGAAGGGAATTTTATCACAAGTTAAACAAGTTTCAAAAATAATAGTATGACAATTTTTATTTTTTGATGCAAATTAAATTGATAGTTCCAATTGATTGGATGTAAATTATTATATAGGTAAAATAACGCGTTTTTGGTGCCACAGCAGGCCGCACCATTTAATAATGGTGCGGCACGCATGTAAAACAAATCGAGGGTTACGGAGTTCGTTTGTGTGCGGGTTATAAGGTTAACTTTATAACCCCTAATAATAACTTTATTGTAACCCCCACAAAACCGACAATAACTTTGTAACTGCCACAAAATAACTGTATAACCCCTAACAATAACTTTGTAACTCCTAAAATAACTTTATAACCCTCGTAATAGCTTTGTAACCCCCAAAATAACCCCACATTAACCATGTAATCCCTACACAAATAAACTTTGTAACCCTTCACTTTGTAACCTATACTTTAATTTGTAACCCCTTATCATAACCTTGTAACCCCACACAATAACCCCACAATAACCTTGTAAGCCCCTACTTTGTAACCCCCATCAAAGAAGTTTGTAACGCCTTCTTATATGCAGATCGTACAATTCTTAAACCACTCGACTTGTTGCATATAAGAATTTGTGAATATAAAATACCTCTACCCCCAGTCATAGCACTGTACCCTCCAACACACAAAGTCGCCCGATCAAAGACCAAATTGATCAGTTCATGAGTATCATCCATTGCTCAAAACTTGTTGCAATAGTTGGGGTGGTTGGGGAGAAGTCAATAGTGTGGAATGGCTAGGGAGGGGTGAAATGGGGTGGGGGTGGTTAGCGAGGGGGTGGGGGTGGCTTGATAATGGCACGGTTGGAAGCTAGATATGAATTCCAATATATGTTTGAGAATTTCAAACTCTCTAGTATATAGAAATTCTTATATACACACAGGTGTATGTAATTTTGCTCATTAATTTTATAGTTTTTTTTGCTCATCTTAAAATAAATAAAAATTATTTTAAATGAGCCATAAAACATTTTTGTATGTATAAACCACTATATATATCTAGGTGTATAATAGATCCATTATTTGATATACTAGTGAAATTTGTTAAAAAATGGTTTTAGTGGTATCTTGTATGAATGGGACAAATATATATGTTTCCCGATCTATCTTGAATGAATGAAGAGATTAGAGATTTACTTTGTTATATTTGTATATTGACTTTTTTGGACACTGCAAGATCGATATACAATAAAGAACAGAACAAAATGCATGCATGTTTGACAGTTTGACAGTCATTGTATTATATATTTGTATAATTGTATTAGGATTTAACCCATGTCTTAATTGGAATATTTGGACTTACATGTAGTTGTAGCCTTTTAGTTTGGGGATGTCAGTTTGGGTTAGAGCTCGTTGTGTTAAATTATTTGAACTGTGTTTATATTAATTATGATTTGAAATATAATTAACTTGAATTGAAATTAACTGGTAATCTGTATGTAACTTAAAATGAAAGCTAACTAAACCTTTTTAAAAAGGAAAAATTCATATGAATAATCCCAACTATTGGAGGTCTTCCAATATTAATCCCAACTATAGGTTATTACATTATAATCCAAACTAAGGGGGTAGTTTAATGATATTAGTCCATACTAACTTTTGACCGGCTCCGATTTCCTTCGTAGAAAGGGAAGAATGTATAGTCAAGTACAATAAATAAGAAAAGAGGAAAGATAACGAATATTTTATAAATTAGTGACCGATTACAATAGGTTAAATAAGCCAATGGACTAATATCATAAAACAACCCCCAAAGTTTGGATTATACTGTAAAAACTAATAGTTGGAATTAATATTGGAAGACCTCTAATAGTTGAGATTATTTATATGAATTTTTTCTTTTAAAAAAAAAATTGTTAACAATCAGAACTATAGTCCAAATGAACTGAAAATATCATATCAATCTGAATCAAACCCACAAAAATCAATGAAATGAAATAAATTGTAATCAACCAGTCAGTTGTTGTGAATTGTACAGTGTCGATTCGAACTAAATTAAACCTTAAGTATAATAACCTGAAATCTAATTTGTTTTTTACCAAGACGTAATAATTATTGTTATATAATGATTTGTAACTTAAGGTAGTGTTTGGATATGTGGAATTCATTTCAAATGGATGAATTCAATTTCTGAAATTGAAATGATATAATTCAAATGACAATTATTTGTTTGGATTGTTTTTAGAATTTGAAATGACATGATTTTGTTAAGTATTTGAAATACACAACATTTGCTTGGTAAGTATTTGGGTTGGGAATTGAGCCAAATCCAATTCCAAATTTTTTTACTTGCCAAACATGTAATTTGGCCCAAATCCATCATTTCAAATGAAATCTCACTATCCAAACATAGCATAACTTTATTTGAAATTTTATCAATCCGACACACAAAATATACAAAACGATGTGACCCAAAACTACTACTCATACTTTCAATTATAATACATATATTTCACATTATTTGTAAATATTCTACATAAAGTAAGTAGAGAGAGTAAAAATATCTAATCGTTAAAAATTAATAATGTGAAATGAAAGACATATTAAAAACTTGTTATATTTTAGCATTACTATTTGTGGTAATAATAAATTACTATTAAAGTAGTAAATCTTGTTTTATATTTATTTTGAGATTTGTTACCAGACTCTGAAACCTATAACTTCAACTCAATGGACACACCATCTAAATGGTTAAACTTGAAATAACCTGAACCTAATTAACCTGAAAACATAATTATTTATCGTTAACCTAATATAACACGTTCTATTATGAACTGAACTGATTTCAATCCGATTGCAAATAAATGACCTGGGCCTAAAATGAACGATTTTTGAAAATAAAGTAAACTATATTGCTATGTTCTTGAAATGAAATGAACCGAATCAAAATGAACTGTTCTACATATAAAATGACTTAAAATAATCCAAAAATCTGAACTCGTATGGATGAACTTGAAACTGTACTCTTAACGGGTGTTTAGTATCTTAAAAAAATTAGTGTAGCAAACATAATTACAAAACATTATTACCGTTACCATTTAATTTGTTTGTTGTGGGTTGTGAGAAACGGAAATAAATTTGTAAGGGAAACAAATTCCCTTACTTTGTTACCCTCCTATACTAAATCTAGAATAAACAATTACCGTTTCCAAATATATAGTTGTAACCATATACGCTCCCTTAGTGGTACATTGATACCAAACCACTACTAATGGTAACACTATATATGTATTACATTTTCCCTCTCTATTTGTTTTTATCAATCCATTATCTTTACTAATTAATCTCATACCAAACACCCCGATTTGATTCCATATTGATAAGGCCATGCACGAAATTATTCTTGATTAACATGTGTACGTATTTTACAGCCTATATAAACTATAACTAAAACAGAATTATAAAAAAATTTGTAAGACAAAAATCAAATAAGATTTTGTATGATTATATTCACATTTTCTATTTGTAATATAAATCTGGTTAAAATATATATATATATATGTAAATCGTAAAAAGGTTCAAATAAATTATGTATTGCAAACTAACGTATTGCAAGGTGTAATTAATGTGTAACTTTTATAATTTTTTTAAAAGATAGCCATAGATCTGATCTTAATATTATCTCCGCAATAATATTTAGAATGGTTTGACACGAAATTAAATAGAAAAATATTCAATCATTGCAAATAAATTGTTAGGAATATAGTGGTTGAAAATGTGTAGTATTAAAAGCGGCTGAAACATGGATAATTGAAATAATAAGACAACAGACGAAGGTGTACATGCATTTACGTAACAAAAGCAACAAAAATGTGTGTTGCATGATTAGGCGTTTTTTAAGAATTTGGATTGACAAACACCATAAGTTTATCAAAAACATGAATCTTCGCAGTTCGTACGTGAAATGTCTACTTACTTCGGAACATCGTTTCATGGAACCTTAAACATCACCTCATAATTACTATTTATCGTCCTAATTTTTAAATAAAAGGACAACATTATTGACCTTCACTTAAAACAACACAACAACAATTTTGAATTTTTAAACAATGGCCCAGAGTCGTCAGGCCACTGGACCATAAAGACCACCCCCACAATCATGGTGGCAAAAAAAATTACGGAGGCGTCTAACCCACACACCCTAATCATGGTTAGAGCATCTGGTTCAAATGCCCCGACCATGATTGGGGTATCTGGCCCAAACGACAGACGAGCCAACTAGAGGTGGCCAACCCGAGGCATCTAACCCAGATGCCCCTTTCATGGTTGGGGCGTCTGGGTTATACAGTGATAGAATATATATGACATATTCATGGCCTCATAGGTTACAACTATCAGCTTAAATTAATTTTTGGTTGATTTGAGTTGGTCCTCTAACATCATACACCGCCTCTATTTTTTTTTCTTTCACCACCATGATTGTGGTGGTCGTGGTCTGTTGTCGTGGTCCGGAACAGTTGTCTAAGTAATCGGGATTGTTTTGGCGTTATTTTAAGTTAAGGGCGGCAAAGTCATCCTTTCATTAAAAAGTTAAGACAATGCTAAGTAATTTTAGAGCAACGTTTAACAATTTCCTTTATTTTTTGGTTTTTATCTTGTTACTGAACCGGATTCTCTAAAATTATCAACTGTGTTTTATAGATCGAATTTTATTTACTCCCTCCGTTTCATAAAAATGGCAACAATGTCATTTTCACGCATTTTGAGGAAACAATTTAAGGGTGTAAACGAATGAATTAATCAAAATGGTTTTAACACAAGTAAGAATATGAATATAAGTTACTAATATAAAAAATATTCTAATTAATTTAATCGTTTACACCTTCAAATCGCTTCCTTAAAATACGTGCAAAAACAATCGTTGCCATTTTTATGAAACGAAAGTAGTACTTTATTTTGCCGCGAGGATACGTGAACCATATATTGATCTGACATTAATCTGTATATTTGTCGAGAAAATGAAACACATGCAAAGCTTGGATGCGTCCAGTTGCAAAGATTTTAGGAGTAATAATACACTAATACTAGCTAGCCTCTTTGCTTTAAGATTTTAACATTTGTTTTTGTGAAAGTATTGTGTCGAATGGTCTCACCGTCAGATTGTCCAATATTTGTATTTTTTTAACAATTTATGAGGGGATCCAGGTTTAGTAATATGTGTCTAGGTCCAACAACATTTGTCCAGGTTTAACAATATTTTTCCAGGCTAAACAAGTTTCACCAGGTTTACAAATGTCATCAAGTTTATAAATAGATTTCCAGGTTTAACAGTATATGTCCAAGTTAGACAGATATGTGTCCAGGGGTAACACAATGTATCCAGTGTTAATTAATAATATGTGTCCAGGTTAAACAAGTTTTCATCAGGTTTACAAATTTTTGTCCAGGTTCAACAATTTGTGTCCAGGTTCAACAATATATGTCCAGATTTAACAATATGTGTCCAGGTCCAACAACATGTGTCCAGGTTTACAAATATGTTTCCAGGGTTACAAGTTTGTGTCCAAGTTTATAGATTTGTGTCCAGGTTTAACAATATGTGTCCAGGTTCAACAATATTTGTCCAGATTTAACAATATGTGTCCAGATCCAACAATATGTGTCCAGGTTTACAAATATGTTTCCAGGGTTATAAATTTGTGTCAGGTTTACAAATATGTGACCAAGCCTACCAATACATGTCCAGGTTTAACAACATGTGTCTTAGTTAAACACATATGAGTCCAGATTTAACCATATGTATCCAGGTCTAGGGGTCTGGTCTGACAGAAACGTTACTGTCAGACCATTCTGACACAATACCTTCTCTCTGTTTTTTCACCACATTCTTATTCTTATTTTTATTTTTAAGTTCTTTTGAAGCACATGAGATCGAGTTAAATTTGAGAAGTTGATATGAATTAATCTTTTGTTAGGTTTAATCTCGACTAAAAACTTAAACTGATAGTTGAGCTTCAAGATTATATTAAATATTTTATCATCCTCACTCACAATTAATTCCCCTTTGTAGATGAACAATGGATATCATATTAAATAATCATCTCAACCAAAAGTTTAGTTGAAGCCCAAGATTATGTTAATTATATACTCTACCGGTTAATTGTCACACTAAATTAAATGAGAAGGTATTATGTCAGACCAGTCCGACATAAGCTTACTGTCATACCAGTCCAACTGGACCTGGACACATGTTATTGAACCTGGACACATGTTGTTAAACCTGAACAAGTATTGTTAGCCCTGGATACATATTTGTAAACCTAACCACAAATTTGTAAACCTAAAAATATATTTGTAAACCTGGACACATGTTGTTGAACCTGGACACATAGTATTAAATCTGGACACATAGTATTGAATCTGGACACATATTGTTGAACCTGGACATAAATTTGTAAACCTGGTGAAACTTATTGAACCTGGAAACATATTGTTTACCTTTGACACATGGACCTGGACACATATTGTAAAATCTGGACATATATTGTTGAATCTGGACACATATTATTGAACCTGGACACGTATTGTTGAGTCTGGACATAAATTTGTAAACCTGATGAAACTTATTGAACCTGAAAACATATTGTTTACCCTGGACACATATTGTTAAATCTGGACATTTATTGTTGAATCTGAACACATATTATTGAACCTGGACACGTTTTGTTGAACCTGGACACAAATTTGTAAACCTGATGAAACTTATTGAACCTGGAAACATATTGTTTACCCTAACATATGGACCTGGACACATATTGTTATATCCGGATATATATTATTAAACCTGGACATATATTATTGAACCTGGACACGTTTTGTTAAGCCTGGACATAAAAAAATACAAGTGTTGGACGGTCCGACGGTCGGACCGTCCGACACAATACTTTCACAAATTAAATTAATTGTGTGTAAATGTAATATGAGAAATTGAGGTGTAAATTATAGCTAAAAAGTTGTTTGTATTTACGATAGTACCATTTGAGGTGTTTGTAAACACGTCAAATTGAGGTATTAGACATTTGTCAATGCTCCATACAAAACTACCCAACTCATCACTATAAATACCCTATCGATCACAGGATCTCCTGAAATTGGGGGAGAAGCTCTTACCACCTGATCTATCTCTCACCCTCTGAGGCTACGTTTGTTTTGATGGAAAACATTTTCCCGGAAAATGATTTTCCTCCCTCTCTCTATTTTCCTTTGTTTGTTTAGGGAATGGATGGAAAACAATTTTCTTTAAGGTGGAAAATATCACTTTGAAAAAGGAAAATCATTTTGCTTTTGAGGGGAAGGAATGCCACATTTTCTTTTTTTTATCTTTACTTCTCCCTAATTCACTCCTCCAAAAGGGGAAGGAATGTCACATTTTCCTTCTTTATCTTTACTTCTCCCTAATTCACTCCTCCCATCCTTCCTTCATTTCTGTTTTATTTTTCTTTCTTTCATACGTTTTTCTCTAATCAAACAAACAAAGAAAAACTTTGTTTACATCTATGTTTTCCATTGAAAATTATTGTTTTCCATAGAGGATTGTTTTCCATAGAAAATTATTTTCCATGAAAATTGTTTTTTTCAAAACAAACGGAGCCTAAACAGTTGTCTATCTAAAACAGCAGTAAACACAAGTTTTATCCACAATTTCTAACTTAGGATTCGGAGGGAAAGACATTCATTGGTCTTCTTGTTTTGTAGGGTTGAAGGAGTCAGGACAACCTACAAATTGTAGCATTGGATGGAAGATGAGTCTTAATCCTCAAACGTAAAACATCTAAAACGCGATTCTCAAATATTGAATTTCAATTGAATGTGTTTGAATGGTCGTAAATAATTGGCATTAATTGAATAATTGTAATGCCTGTTGATTATTTGCCGACATAATTTTGGACTTTTATGTTCCCTTCTCTATAATGACTTCTTTTCCCTTGAGTTTCTCTCTAATGACCTTCTCTTGGTTTTAGGCTTGTCTCAGTTAATGACTTAAACGTCCACTTATTTGGGCTAACAATATGACTAGCCAAATAGTTCATGTAGCATGTTGTATTTACTCTATGTTTAATTTGCATATTTAGTTTAAAGGGCTTAAATTAATTAAATTGAGTGAACAATAATCTTACATAACTCAAAATAATTAATACATTCAGCTAACAAAATTCTGTAAACTTGTATATTAAGAAGATAAAATGTTGTTTTGTGATTACGTTTCCTGTGCTAATTTTTGGACATAGCAAGTAGCCCCTTAATGTCATCATCAACTCATCAAGATCAATAAGTAGCAACAAGAAAGTATTCTCCACACAAATACAATTCACAATAAATTAATGTTAATTGTTAATGATGAATGTCTATTTGGTCTGATTTTGAAATTTGAATAATGTTTATTAAATCTTATACTAATGTTCTTTCAAATTAAACTAGTGTACATACTATGAGTACCATCCTATTGGTACATGTGTGTACCTTCAAATTTGTACTTTTCACCCGGCTTGACAAGGTGGTCTCATGTTAGCATTTGATAGGTTGTGAGATACTGAAACTCCTTGTTTGAAATGTTGTGTATTGATCAATAATATAGGGTTACACTGTTGGTGATCCAAGGTCTTGCCAACAAAATGAGAAATCAAAATTTCACTTATACGAAAAATAAAGAGCTTCTCTCCTTTCCCTCTATTAGCAACAAGATGGTATAGTACATCAGTTTTTACATTTTGATTTGTTAAGCAAATAAATTTTAGCGAGCAGGTTCATAACTCATAACTCATAAGGTTAATAGATTCGACTAAAACCTGTCACGGTAAGGTGTTCCATAGACAATAAGAGGCGGTACAGTTTTCCAAACTGTATCAATTGGAATTGCAAAGTTAACACCAGAAGACATTCCAGTGCCTGCATTGACCAAAGATGAATACAAAAATTATTGCAATTCCAGCTATCTTGCTACAGAGAGCTTTAAAGGTTAGGTTACCCACCGATCATATCAACATAGACAATGCAATTCCACCTCTAAGGGAAGAGAAAGATGAAAAGAAAAAAGAATAACTCTAGACAAATAAACATCTCTACATGTATAATTCTTAAAGGGACATCCTAAAATTTGGGAGAAAAAACAAGAGGTTTTCATCTCAAGTAAAGTTTAAAAAGCTCGTGAGTGAGCACCAGTATCTAAAAAGTTGCAAACTCCTAGTGCTGAAACATTTAATAACAAGAAAACTACAAAACTACTTGTTAGCACAAGTTAATCATTAGTTGCAATTCTTTTAAAAGACCAAATAGTGGAAATCCAGATCTTTCTTGCTTTAAGATGACAAAACGGAAAAGAATAAACAAAGCACCAATGATTATTCTCACCTTTGCGAGTAAATGTTGCAGTATTCACGCCAATAACATGACCATGGGAATCAATTAATGGTCCTCCTGAGTTTCCTGAGATCAAAAGGCTAAAATAAGGACACATAGTTGTATGAAAAAAGGGGGAAAATGTTGATTAATTCTGGAAACAATGGCTGGTAATATAATATTCCCTCATATTGCACAGAGAACACATGACAAACAATATTCTTAAAGTTGCAAAGCTAGAATGACAAGGAAGTATTAATTTCTAATATACTTGCAAATATTACCAGCATTAATGGCAGCATCTGTTTGTATGGCTCCTCGAATAGCCTGCCCATTTGGAGATGGAATCTCCCTACCCAGACCACTGACTACCTGCGAGTATATAAACACTAACAAGCATTAGTTATCAAGGTGTTGATAATTGTGATTCTTTCTTAAGTCAACAGAAGAAAGTCGTTAATGAGCAGTCTTGAAATGCATTAATCATTCAGACAAGGAACATATATGTATATTGAAGAACAAAGCATGGCTCATGAATCTGCACAAATCTATTCAGTAAGGGAATTATGAACTCATGTATTGTGGTTTTAGGAACATTATCCAGCTTTAAAAACCAAAATTCGTTTACTTCTATTTGCACAAGAAATCCTATAAAGTGCTCCAATACATTGCTGAAAAAAATCTGTGATTAGTAGGAAATGTCATCGGGCAAGAAATACCCCAGTTGTTAGAGTGTTTTCATATCCATAAGGATTTCCAATTGCAAAACAATTCTGCCCCACACGTAGATCACGAGATGTTCCTAGAAGAGCAGGCTTCAAATCTTTTCCTTGAGAATCAAACTGCGACAGAAATATAAAAATGTACTTCAAAATACAAAATCAACAAAGAAGTGTCAATCAAAGTAAATAGATTGAGAAACTATGTATTAAAATAGTTAGTATCCACATTACAGATGTTCTTTAAAAAGTCAAACTTGGTAACGATAAACTTTCATGATGAATGAAAGTCTCATTCAAAAACCAGATCTCCGACATTCATGCATGAGGAAAATACCAAGCTGCACCTACACAAGTCCATCGAACCTCTTAAAAACTTTAAGATGTAATTTAAAAGGGATTCTGTACAAACTGTTACCAAGAAACAATTGCCATGGAACAAAGGCACAAGGATAGTTAGGGCTTGTTTACTTCAGATTATATTCAGTTCAGTTCAATTCATCTCTATTCAGTTCAATTAATACACTTCTATTCAGTTCAGTTCATCTCTATTCAATTCAATTAATACACTTCTATTCAGTTCAGTTCATCTTTATTCAGTTCAGTTCAGTTCAGTTCAGTTCATCTCTATTCATCTAATGTAAACGAGCCCTTAGGCTTATAATCCTTTATGAACTCCATGCTATCAAATCAAGTATCTGAATGCTCTTGCACAGTGAGCATTCAAAAGGGCAGGAAAAGAAAGTTGCTAATGTCTCTTTGTTCATTGTCACAACTCACAAGTTAATGATGCCTTAACACAACAATGCAAATACAAGGCCTTGTCTTATACCTTAAGAACAGCAAGATCATATGTTGGGTCAACACCAACAATCACTGCATCAGATGAAACCTTATTTCCTTGCTCATCAACCAAAATAACCTATAAAATGAAAACAAGAAAATCAGGGCTAGTATACAGAAGATACTCTCCACAGGAAAATAAGCAGACAGCATAATGATAAAAAGCTTCAATCGGTGACTGAAAATTGCAAAACCTTACAGCACTGCAGTCCACTCTGATCAGTTGCCAACTTAGCCACGACATGATAATTTGTAACCTATCAAACAAAGAAGTAATTTTTCAATATGAAAGAAAATGTATGAAATAACACATTTAAATTTCAATTTAATATGTTATATTTGTGTGTTTTATAATGTTTTCCCACAATTTTAATCTATTTGAGCTATTATTGTAATATTTCGATGTTGCACTCCTCGGGCATGTTTTATTTTTGTTTTATAAGAATTTGATGGAGTTCTAGCTTGGATAAAGTTCAATGTCATTCATTTAGTTCATTTGCGGAGAAAAAAAATGAATATTCAAAGCTTTGTTGTGGTCATATTCAGTGAGGAAACAAAAGGAACATAGGCCACAACCATGTTGCGGTCTCACTGCCTTTGCCACAACTTACTGCAATAAGAAGGCCTCATAGAGACTTCTAGACTGCAACGTTCTGAAAGTCCACACCCTGTAGTGTTAAACATCTCTTGGCCACGACCTGCGTGTGGCATACTCACTTTGGATTGATAGAACTCCACATATTCACTCGCATATAAATAGGATCGAGTTTTATTTTTAGATTTCAATCTTTCTTTCACACGTAAATTCTCAATTGACATTTGTTTAGTTTCCCCTTTAATTTTCCTTCACTTCTACACTATTCTCAAATTTGAACATTAATTCAAGATCCAATCTTTTAATTGCAATTCAACTATCAATTTCTCTTTTGTCTTTTCTTTCATTAATTTTTTGCATATTTAACTAATATGCATGAGTAGATATGTTGATCTAGGGCTTGGTTGAACCCTAGCATGAAATTGTTTGATAAATTCCCAATTCCCGGTGTTGATTAATTTAGTTAACCTCTTTGATAGAGTTGGTTTTATTATCAATAGTGAGTAGAAATGTGATTGAGTCTGCAACAAAAGTAGATTCTTGATTGATTATAGAACTCCATTCAAAGCAAGAGCCTTTGGCATAAAAATAGTTATTTATTCTTAATATGATTTATGGGGCCATTATTAAAGTTTTTAATTTGCAAGATCCATGAAAAAAAACATGATTACATAATTAGGGAAATCAGTTATTGATCGAAAGAAATTATTGATATTTGTTGAGTGAGGGAAAATAGAATATTTGAAGTATTGATTTGTACTAGTGGGGGATACCAACCCTTGTGTTCTGGTATGGGATACTAGTGAGGGATACTATTTTGGGTCAATTAGTCTCTATGGGATTGACCCTTACTAGTCTGACTACATAGTTAGGAGGAATAGTTAGGTTTTTATCTATAATGGGTACGCCGTACGCTATTGGACTTTATATTTTGATGATGACTTATACTTAGGAAAAATCATATATGGTACTCTAACATGTGTGTTAAAGTGTTTTTGGTTTTAGAATAATCTATTTTATAGCTTGGAAGCATGTTGATAATCCAGAAGAGGATTGGAGCACTTTCAAATTGTATTTGAAGTTCATTTAATAGTGGATGAACACAGCAAGGGAACTTCAGAGTAGAGGTTCGTGTACTTGAGGACCTCATGTTCAGACTTCAGAGCTTAAGGAACTTGAAATTCGAAGAAACAAGAAATGTTGTTTTAAGTCTAGTCATTAAGTAAAAATACTTAGACTTGGTTAAGTCAAAGAGAAGAGAAAAAGAGAGCTAGAGTGTGATCAATTGAGAGATTGATTGCAAGTGTAGATCAGATTCACTGAGGAACTTGATAAGAGAGCAGATTATATTAGGTTGTTTCCCTAATATAATATAATAATATAATAAAGAGAAATCCTGAGTGGGTCACAGTTTTTCTTCTTGTTGAGTGACAGATGTTTATGTGTTTTTTAGTATCTCTCATTTCTTTCTATTAAGTTTCTTTTTGAATTCCGCAAAACCTACACTTGTTCCTCAAACTACAATTCACCCCCTTGTAGTATTTATCTTCTCAACATAAGCGACAACCTAATTCATATAACAGTACTGGATATTGTAAACAGATATACAGATAACCTATGTTTTTAGGCTTACTCTATGACTAACATTGAAAAGAATACATTTTGAGTACCATAATGCATATACAATGTTTGAAAACCATAACCAGTAGGAAAGAAACTAAGTATTTTTAGAATGGTAATAAGAATAAGGTAGGAATGGTTAATGGTTTTATAATAAAAGACAAAAATTTTGATATGCAAATTGCAAATCCCAGTATCACAATGAAACTTTTCCAGTTTGAAACCTTACGGAATCTAATTGAACCAAATCTAAATGAAACATGCTAAGCATGCCACAACCAGTTAAAAATACAAGGAAAACTATATTCAACCATAGTTGAACTCAATTAAACCAAAGAATTATTTATGAATTATCATTATCTACCAAAAGCAAATCCTAGTGCTACTCTTGTTCTTTCACTCTATGAGTCTTCCGCAGAAGTACAGAAAGCAGATCTCATGTTCTATACTTCTTGATTAGGAAAGATGTGCCTTGATTATGAAAGACATGTGCCTTTATGCGGTGGTTCTCATATGTCCTATACTTCTTGATGGTATTACCGTAATTCTCCTCGTATGAAATCACTTTCCTCCATGCATTTTTAGCAAACAATTGTTGTTTGCCATTTTCTATACTATTTGATTGCATGCAAAAACACTTTTCTCAATGTAGAGTAATCCACTCTGTGTGTATCATAGGTTCCAACAACAATAAATATATTGTCAACTTGGTGGTAGTTGTGGAGGTATATTGTCCTAGAGTTTATACAAGTGCTAAAGTCACCTGGGATCTAAAGCTTATAAACCGAGCTGGAAGGATGCCCCCAACAGTAATTGTGGAAGAAGTGACATACAAAATGATACAGGTAAGATAAACGCAGCTCAAGATAGAGAATTTTTTTTTTTAAATGTTGATATTGCAATTACCAGCTTTACATGCCTAGAGGCTAAAGGTCAGGTATGAGTACTTAACCTTAGATCACATAAGTAAAATCAAATTCAACCATAGGCAATCAATACTACTTCGATA
Source organism: Salicornia ramosissima (assembly GCA_951394345.1). Lineage (NCBI taxonomy): Eukaryota > Viridiplantae > Streptophyta > Magnoliopsida > Caryophyllales > Amaranthaceae > Salicornia > Salicornia ramosissima. The sequence goes on along the minus strand of OX596240.1, from coordinate 3,110,877 downwards.
GCAACAAATATGTCACACTAAAGAATGATTCAAGAGTTCACATCATGCAAGATAAACATCGCTACATACTAATTCAAGTAATAACAGTGGCAGTTTGAAGAAGTCAGAGATCAAGCAAACTGGTTGGTGTATGTAAGACAGTAAGATTATATATATTAAAAAAAAACACCTACAATATGACCAAACTTGTCCCAGAGAAAGCCAGAACCTGTTCCCTCAACTTTTGCATTACTTCCATCAGCTAGCAAGGTTCCGTTTGAATTTTTGGAGCTTTTCAATTTTTCAAGTACTTGAATGAATACCACAGACGGTGAGGTTTCCTGCAATTTTAAGTAAGAGATATAAACTAGCTCATTTCTTTTTCCCCAATCAAGAATGAATATGGGGTATGTAAGAATATATTTCAACAGATCTAGATCATAATCATTTCAGTAGAAACTAGAAAGGAAAAGAGACACAATTGCATTTACATGATTGGCTGTAGCAGTATAATAAAGCTGTATAGTAAAGCATATCATGAAGCATAAAAATTGTCTGGCAGGAAATATGCAAATGCTCATATATCAATGCAGCCAGCAGAGACACCCAGAACTCTTGCGCCAGGCTCTTTATTAATTTAAAAAGCACGCCCTTCTTAACACCAATAACTAAAGAAGTCAAGAACCAAACACAATCAATTCCATGACCAAATCATTAATAAATTAAGCCTGACATTTGTTGAGGAAGGCTGCAAAATGCCTAAAAACTAGATAAGATTTTGGTTTTCATTGTCATCTCCACAGGTGTAATCAATAGCTAGATTTCTAAGCCCATTGCAATTAGTTTGAATTGAAAAAAAAACATGGTTAAAGTTAAGCTAATAAGCTTATCCTAAATGACAATAAATCTTGAAAACTATAAAGCGACTAGAATCACTAAAGTAGTTTGGCTGAATTGCTTAAAATCAATAATATTCGGAAGCATCCCTCCTAGAACACTACATTGCTTCTTACACACTTAAGTGGACAAAAGCTACCAGAATACAACAGACTTTAAAACATTCATCATTTTTATACACAGTTGATATGAACTTTTTTTTTTTGAGAGAAGGTAAGAAAATACTTTATCGCTCAACAAACACAACACAATACAATACAACACTGAAAATCAAGGACAACAACCCAAAACAACAAAATACCACAAGTCAAAATGCTAAGGCATCATTCCTACTCAACCTTGCCACCTATTCTAGGAAGGGTTCAAGGAGGAAAGGCAATCATTTGGAGCACAAAGACATACATCAAAACCAACAGCCAATACATCAACTTATGAAAACACTCCTAAACCAAACTACATCCTGCTTAGACGCCTTGTATGATACCATTTAGTGCAAGAGTGAATGAATGAAAATACACAAAAATGCTGAGAGAAATTCATCTGTCATTGACGCAGGTTCAAAAAATTGAATCTTTTGCTCCCCTATGCTCCTATGCTCTTCATATTCTGCTCTTTCTTCTTTCTTCTGTTTTCATTTTATTTTTGGAAATTTTCATAGCTACTGTACAAGTTAAATACGAGTGGAGAAGGATCAAGTTCAGAAAATCAAATCGAGATGCACGAGTCCGCTTTATCATTCTTCACGGGGGAAGTAACTCAAACAATGTAGAGAAACTAGTTGGGTCATCCCACTACAGGGCATGGAGGAGAGCCTTTGAAACAAGCCTTGCATCCAAAAGAAAACTTGGCTTAGTAATTGAGAGGAAATACCTAACAGTGGGAAACATGCAATAACATGGTTATATCATGGATTTTGGCATCAATGCCAAATCCAGAAAGGGGCTCATTATGTTTGCCAACAATGCTGCACAAACATGGAGGCAGCTTGAGCAAATGTATTTTTATTACTACTTTCGGCTTGTAAGATAGGAAATTTTTTATGCACTATTTGCCTATGTGGTTGTAGTATGATTTTTTAAATACTATTTGATTGAACTAAATTATGAATTAGACCTGATTTTTTAAAAATTTTGACAAATGATCAATCTTCGAAATCCTGATCCGGCACTATTCCAAGTTCCAACACAATATGCAAGAAACAAAATCTCGGTGAACTAGTGAAGTTCCAACTCGAAAAACTGAAAAAGAACAAGCAGACGAAAAAAAATACAGAAAATAAAAAGAAAGCAATAGCAACTTCACATCACATAATTTTCTGCAGAAGAATTGAACGAGGGTTTAAGAAAACAGAAGTATGAAATTCTTCAAAATATTACCTCAAAAACACTGACAACATTGGTTTCTTCTAGTTCATCGAAATCTTTGGCATTAGCAGGAAGCAAAGTTGGAGGTAAATTGGGGTTAAAATTGAGAAAGAGAGAGAGAAAAGAGGCAGAAAAAAAGATGGATTTCCTCCTTGTTAATTGCAAACTACTTGCGAGCTCGGAAGTAGAGGGCAAATTGCTGCTAATGGTGATAGGGAGTGAAGATGGTGGACGAAGGTGGGCGCCATAACCCAACAAAGTCACCATTATCTATTTTGTTGCGCTAATTTGCTATGGAGGGAAAATAAATGCAGCCTTATATCCACCGGGCATCAATATCAATATTACTACAACAATCAACAAGTGTCAACAAGACAACAACTGCATAATGCCCAGTAGCCCAATAGCCCAATAGCCCAATAGGTAATAATAACGGTGAAAGTATTGTGTGGGACTGTCCGATCGCCGTCCAATACTTGTATTTTTTTTATGCCCAGGCTCAATAAAATGTGTTCAGGTTTAATAATACATGTTCACGTTTAACAATATGTGTCCAGGTCCATGTGTTCAGGGTAAATGTAACACCCCCAAATCTCCCTCTACGGAAATACTAAAATAATACATACAAAATACCGTAGAGATAGACTTAGGCGTATTACTGCCACGTGATAATGTAAGGCTATATTAAAATACTTTCATACTAACTTGCAGCGGAAAATTCAAATATTTTATTAATATTGAGTAAATACTTAATAATATTGTTTTTCAATAACTAATGCAATAAAGAAGTAAATCCTAAGCCAGGTGGATGATGCCCTTATTCCCCTTGATGCCACATGTAAAATTCTTTATTTATCATCACCTAACTACTCATCAAAATGATAAGTAGCGTCAAGCCAAAAACAAAACAAAGTACGGGTTAGCAAAATATGCTAATTACGAAAAATGCAAGATAAGTCAAAATAACTTTATTTAATAAACATGCTTTTGAAATACTCAAGTCATATTATATGACAACAATTATTTATCCAAGATGATCATTTTCCAAAGATATTCCAAACCAATAATATTGAATGTAAAAACTCAAATATTGAAAATAAAATTTTCCTATACCCCAAATTCCTCCTCTAAGTGTGCACACCCCCCAAGTTAGTATATTTCTGTATAAAGGTTATTCTTGAGGAAAGACTAGGTCATACAAAGTCCATAGTCTTATCAACCAAATCTGCATAGTGGGATTACAAAACAATAAATAAGCTTGTAAAGCTTGTGGGGTCACAAATAAAATTTTAATATAATAAGAGTTGAGTATAAAGAAAATATACTCATATAATTCTAACCTTCCAAAATTTCTTATTTCCTTAATCTTTCAAAATGATATGACAATATCACAAAAATATTTAGTTATTCCAAATCTTTTCATAGAATATTTTCCATGATATTATTTTCCAAAATATAATAAGATTCAAATCTTTCCATAACATTATTTTCAAAATATGATAAGATGATTCAAATCATAAATATTATTTCCAAAATCTAAAAATTTCATGACAAAAATATAAGGCTAATAAAATATAAAATAATTTTGTCATCAAAGTTTAAATTAACATAATACAAAATTAATTGAATCATAAATTATATCATGTATCATATAAACACGTAACAATCATGTAAACGCTTTAATAAAGTATCTAGCCATTTAACGTACCTTGAATTGCTCCATACGGATATAAAGTCACGTCTTAGGAATCACGTAAAAACTAAAAATTCCCTACAATTAAAATATTAACCTAATCAACACTAAAACCTATAAAACTCACAAGAACAATAACAAGACTCTTCTATATGTGCATGACTCCTCATATTTCGTAATAAAATTCTGAATTTTTATTTTTATTTTTATGACTCACTTGATTATTCTTTCATAACTCATAATAACAATAATAGTGATGATTAAATACTCAATTGATTACTTTTATTTTATTCTTATTTATTTTTATACTTGATATCAATATTAAAATAAAATTTTTAAATTTCTTTAAGTATAAAAATATGTGGTTAGTTATTTTTTTTTTAAACATGTTATAATTTAATATGAATTGATTAATTAATTAATTAATTAATTAAGAGTAAAGGAGGGAAGCAAAACCAATGAAGGAGATGAGAGTGGCCGACTGGGTGGTTGTTGCCGCCATTGGTGGTGTGCCGGAGGTGGTTGCCGGTGGTGGTGGTGGTGCACCGGGTGATGATAAAGAGAGACATGTAAGAGGAGAAAATTAGTGTTTTTGGTGTGAGTTAGTATTGAAATGAGGGGGTATTTATAGGCTAGTTGTATGTAAAACTTATGGAAAGTGAATAATTTTTGCTTGGTGATCAAGGAGTTTGATCATTGATTAAGAAAAAATGGTAGGTGATTATATGGAGAATATTTACATATAACTTTAATGTATTTGTGACTAAAATTATACCCCATTTTTTTCTCTTCTTGTGTTAACCGTGTAGTATAATCTAGGTGGGCTTCAAGGCTTCATTTTTTTTTTTTAATACTTTTGGTCTACCTAATTGGTCTATTGGATTTAGTTTTGGGTTTTTGAAATTTCAAGAATAGCATTTCTGGGCTTAAAATAATCTTTCAATAAAATTAGCTTAATCATAAAAACATAGTAATTTGTGAAAGTAAAGCTTATTTAAGATATCCAAAAGTTACGTGTATGTATATGAAATTTCAGTTTTTATAATTTAAAACAACATTTTGATTTGAAATTTTATGTCTAAAATTTAAATAAATAATTTTAGTAGTATAAAATATATTAATTAATTATAATATTTATCCAAAATTACGGGGTATTACAGTAAACAATATGTTTCCAGGTTCAATAAGTTTCACCAGGTTTACAAATTTATGTCCAGGTTCAACAATATGTGTCCAGGTTCAGTACTATGTGTCCATGTAACGACTCGCATTTTAGCAACGTTGTTTAACACGGGTCATTAATAACTATAAACTTTTATTAACAAATTCATTAATGGCAGCGGAAGCTCAAAACTTCATTCATATTATTTAATTAAAGCAATAAATAGTCCTTATTAACGAAAAGTCCAAGTTCAAGTTTAACCATAAACCACTGGAATTCACTTAATAAACTACTACAAAGGCTAGAGACATTATGGGATCACTATGATTCTACTCTTGTTTGCTCACAATCTCAGCCCTTGCGTAACCCAGTCAATCATCACCTGTACCTGAAAAGGAATTTTTGGGGTCCACAATCAGTGGGGAGTAATTAGATTGTTCTACCTAATCAGTAGAACATAATTAGCAATATAATAATTAGAACAAGTCATAGAACAGTCAACAAGTCAACAGGAAAATCATTGACAGACATTTAAATTCAAGTATACAACGGAAATAAATCATAATAAAATATTCTACCAAGACTCTCAAGACAAGCTTAATCCAATTCTAGACTTGTAGACTCTTTTAAACTTCAAGTTCTAGTTCAATTCAAGTTCACTGCTAATCCGTGACACAGTCATATGCTCGTAGGGGAAACCTTAACTCTTTCCCAACTTTCCTTGTCTCATGCCGGTCAACCGCGAGGGGTCATTTTCCCGACACTGGGATCCAGAACTGCCCCAAAACCGCAGAAGGGACAGTGGCTTCGACTAAACCTACGTTCATGGCACCTTAGACACTAGGTAGGCAGTCACTTCATAGTTTACGACATTTCAAGTTCGTTATTCCAGTTCAGACTTTCCTTTTAACTGACACGACCATAATTCTTAATCACTTCTAGTTCAACTCCAACTTAACCCAAACCTCTAGTTCATGACTCAATACTTGACATTATGGACAACAATTCACTCATACGTTCTCATGCAACAATGCTAATCAATTCAACATATTCATTCATAAACTAATACAATAATCACAACTCAAACGAACATAAAAATAGTAAACAAACTTACCCATAACCTACCAAACCACACGGCTCCTTCTATGGCAATATTCCAACAATATTCATCATAACAATTCATAAAAGTCATTCCATGATAAATATAAATTTATTACTTCGTAGTTCCAATTAATATAATTCTAAAACGACGTAATCAAATTCTAGTCTTTTATTTCCCTAATTTCATTTGTAAATTTTGTGTAACTTCATCATCAAATCGAGTTTTTAATCAATGTAAAATCTTAAGACTTAATTAATTAGTTCAACAATTTCAAGATCAAGTTCAAGCTTATTCTTTTATCAAGAAAATAAGTTAAAATCATTTTCTTTTATTCAATAATCCACACGGCATCTCCAACAAATGAACATAATTATTTCATTCCTTCTAGTTCAATATTCATATCAAGATTTAAATTCATAATACTAGTTTAATTAATAGAAATCAATACTCTAATTTTGTCCAAGAATTTCGAACATACTATATTGCTAGTCCAAGATTTCACACGGCTCTTCTAGTTCATATTCAAGAATAAATTTTTATAGTTCAAGTATTATACTAGATCAACAATTAATTCAAGATTATCATTAAAGATTAATTATAGGTCAAGATCCCAACATAAAAATCAAGTTTTTATCAAAGAAAAATATTCGAACTAATCATGAGTAACACGACCCAAGTTCAATCATCAAGTAACCTTATTCAATAATTATTTTCATCATTTTTCATTAATCAAGAATTATTGAACAAGCATGAATTACTGTAGAACACATCAATAATTCAACCAAAATATCATGTAATATACTATGGACATTCGGCTTCACAATAAAACATCAATAATTGATTCAAAATATAATCAACACAATTCTAATCATTTCTAAATAGTTCTAAACTAATTCTAAAGATCATATTACTAATCTACCCTATTGATTAATTAAAGCAACTAATTACCTCAAGTTGATGAAATAAAAGGAGGATTGGGTTGGGAAATCTGATAAGATGCCGTGATATGTAGTGGGGAAAAGGAGTAGTGTAACACCCTGGAAATTCCCTACTTGAAAAGACTTAAAGATTTGAAAATCTATTGTGAAAATAACGCTAAAAAAAATCCAAAGTATTACTGCCACGTGTGAAAACTGTTGACCCAGATTTTATTAGTATTTTTGCCGATAATTATGTGTATTTATGTGTTAGTTCAAATTTATTTTGAACTATTTATTTTATTTTATGTGAACAATTTCAATTTAATTCGAAATATTTATTTTTCAGTTTTTATTATTTATTTATTTATTATTTAATTAATTATAATTTTTATTTAATTTTCTAATTAGTTATTTAATATTTTGGGCTAAATTGATTTATGCATGATTAATTATGCGGTTTTCGCAAATTGGCCCAATTGATCACGAGAGCCCATTTTAGGCCCATTTTCCCTTGTTGGCCGGTTTTCCTAGTGGCATGGCAAGGCTTGCCACTTGCCTTGTGTTCACACCTTAACTAACTCTATATATAGGTGAGTTAGTAAGGCTTAAACCTCATTTTGCTCATTTGTCATCTAATGCACTTGCCATCAAAGTTCAATCACCAAAACTCCCTCCACTTCCTCCTTGCCTCACGCCATTTGTGAGCAACTGAAGCCATCAATTGTTCATCATTTTTCTTAGCCCAAAACTTAAAGATTCAAAGTTCATTGATCTTTAAGTGTCCAAACACAATCTAAACCCAATTATTTCAATCAAGATCGTTGGTTCGGGTTTGGTTTGATCGTGTTCGTGTGTGGGTTCGTGGTGGTGTGCCGTGTTGAAGACCGTGCAAGGGTGGGGTTCGTGTGGTGGCAGCCGTGTGGTGAAGCCGTGCAGGCCGTGTGTGCAGTGTGGTGGTGCCGTGCAGGTGCAGCCGTGCAGTGGGGCAGCAGTGGTGGCCGTGCTGACTGGGCAGAGGTGCTCGTGGTGGTGCCGTGTGCAGCAGGCCGTGTGTGTGCTCATGTGGGTGCAGTCCGTGCAAGTGTGCCGTGTTGTTCGTGCTTGTGCCGTGTGTGTGCCCGTGTGTGTGTCTAGTTTCGGGTTGCATATTTGTGTTGAATTTGTGTGTAATCTTCAATAAGGTAACATACTCTCTCAACCTTTTTGGTATACTATGTTTATAGTATGAATTAAATGCATGTTTGGGTTGATTGTTGATGAATATCCATGATTTTATGTATGATTTTATAATCTGATTTTGGTGTGTTTATATGGTGTTTTGATGATAATTTTTCATGATTTTATGATTGAATATATGTTGTAATATGATCATGATAATTATGTTAAAGTTTGATGAATTTTGGATAAGCTGAAGTGGAATTTTCGTGTGATTCATGTGGTTATGCCTGTGATGATTTGGGTTTGGATGAGTTCTTGATTGAGTTCTTGAATCTTGATTGAGTTCTTGATTGAAGATCTTGAATCTTGAATGAGTTCTTTATGAGTTCTTTATGAGTTCTTTAAGTTCTTTATGAGTTCTTGGATGAATCTTGAAAGTTAAAGAGAATGGTTTAAATGATAAAGAAAGTTAAGAAAGTGTCTAATATGATTAAAGAATGAGTAAAGAATGTTGGATTACGATTGGTTAAACTCAAGATTAAGGCTAGAGGCAGTTCTTGAGAATAACTTCGATGTTTTAACTAGTTATCTTCAAGAATCAAGGCTAGAGGCGAATTCTTGAACTTGATTTAGTTAAGTTGAGATAATTAAATGAATAATATGATTAAGATGATTAAAAGATTTAATTAAAGATTAGCTTGATTTCATTTTGAGACGTCTGATACTTTGAGTAAGATTCATTGTATTTGGGTTAAGACGTTGCCCCTATTCCATCCGCGGTATTGGGATAGTTGGAGTCATACTATGTGATCTTTGTGAATTTCCAGTAAGATTGGTTTCACGGGACATGGATTTCCAGTAAGATTGGTTTCATGGGGTTTGGGAGTAAGATTCTCAAATCCGAGCATAGTAGAAAGTTCGAATGCGTAAGATGCGTTCGTACGAGCACAGTCCGGTCTAGAATATGATTGATTGCGCCAAAGATAGTTGATTAGGTTGGTTTGAGTCGAGTTCACGTTTGGGTTGATCTTGCACTTTGTTGTATTGACTTGATGTTGTCTATTTGATTTATGCTATGTGCATGTGTATTCCCATTAGGGTGAGTCAGTTATGTTACTCGCCACTGATGGTGGACTGTTGTATATTTTTCAGGTATTTCTGATGATGATACTCTTGCTTAGCTTTGGGTTGGGCGAGCGACGTTTATTGCTATTGTTGGTTGTATTTTCTATTACTGTTATTTTTAGATAGTATTAGACTATTGTATGGACTTTCATACGTTATTTTTAGACTCTGACGTGTAGTTGGAGTTACTCGTATTTTTTGTATTTCTAGTTTGACTTTTGGACTAGTTATGTACAAACTTGTGGGTATTTGTACTCTTATGGTTTAATAATAATAATTGAGGAATTAGTTTTTAATTCTTAAGTAATTTGAGTTGTAGTTTCTAACTACTCGACTCGTCGGTTTCTTCCGCGCCGATTTAAGCGAGTTGGGTCGTTACAAAAACGTTTCGGCTTATTCAGAATTTTGCAGCAGAAAAACTTCAACAATCATTTACACAAAATAACGTAAATGAAATACATTTTAAAATAAGCTCAGATACAAGATTGGTTAACTCTCGAATCACTCTCATCCCACGACAATGCATATGCTGAATGCTTGAACTTCACATCATTAAGCTAACCTGTGTAATTCTGCTCCCCAATAATACAAGTGTATAAATTGGTTCATCACAGGGTCATTAAGGCGAGGGCCATGACCAAAGAAGACACAAACAAAGCACGTAATCAGCAAAAGTTGAGTACATAAATACAACAGGGCGAGGAATAAATAAATAAACAAGTAAATTTATAAATAAATAAATTATTGTGATTGAGCTAAGACTATGGACTCCATGATCAGACAAATTAAAGGTAGTGGTCAGATTAAATAACTATGAGATGCATATTATCTATTTGTTTTATTAAGAGATTGGATTCACATCGGACGGGTTTCCAAAGTTTATAATACACTGTCTATCAAGACGCCTTAGGCCACGCACCCGACTGTAAGTCGAGCGGAAAAATGTCCACCATAAGGTGGACGGGATCCCAAAAGAATTTTAAAAAAGAAAATAAAACAAGAGTGTACAACGTCTTGTACCTCTTGTAGGAAACTAGATAGCCTCCCCCATATGTTCATACTCAAGGTGTATACGTTCCAAGAGTTTTGGTGCGAATCCTCTTATACTTTACGTGGTTTACCATATTAAGAAGATCTGATTTAATTTAATTTTCCTAAAATCTACAATAATACCATCACACTTGAAATCACACAGTTGCAGGTTTATTTATCTTTTATTTAGCGATCACATAATTAACAAGTCCTTTAATGCCCATGGCCCCACACAATGGTGGTATAATGATACTAATGCCTATTGGCCCCACGTTACGTGGTATAAAGTTTCATAATTGAACTCCTACTCCAACTGTGATAAAAATGCGATTCAGGACAACATGCTGTAGCAATATATATATATATTTTTCCAATCACATATATGACATATAACCAGTCAACACAGTTCAAATCATGCCCTAAACATGCTACTACTTGCAGACAGCCTATTGAGTACATACGTACCTGGTATATTACATCCGGCTAGCCACAATTACTCAAATTGTCCGAATTCAAACTCTCCTACATATAAACATCGGGACTAATTAAATTCCCTCGAACATATAAACTATCCTAAGTATATATTACAAAATTCCAGCTTCTATAAAATTCCAGAAATTATTTTTAATCCTTTCTTTTAATTCAAAAATTACACTATTGTGCCCCCTACTTAAAATACCAAGCCGACGTTTAAATAAATAGATAAAATGTCGAGTAGGCGTGATTATTCAAAAATTCCAGCCTCTAGATAAAGTGATGATAATGTTAAATTCTTTTATTTAATTCCCAAATTATATCTTTGTGTCCTCTTAATAAAAATAAAAATTGGATAATAATTTAAATAATCGAAATATCGTCTTAACGTACGATAATTAAAATTTCAGCGGGTATAAAATTATTTTAAAACCTTTTAAAACGTTCGGAACGCAATTTTCAAAGTTCTAACGCTACCCGATACCTCCTAATTACTACCGTACACAAAAACAAACTATTATTAATTAAAATCTTCAATTTAAGCCAATTTAATAAAAATTACAGCAATTCAAAAATTCTGATAAGTCACCCAAAATACTTCAAACACCAATTTTAGTCCCTGCTTAACATATATTTCAAACATAGGTTTCATATAACAAGTTCTAACCCTAAAATAATTCAAATTCATCAAAATATGATTATTTAAATAAAAAGACAGATTTAAAATTGTTGATAAAACATTGTTTAAATCATCAATTTTCATACTTTAATCATTAAATCTATACAAAATCAACCCCTAGTATACCCAACTCAAGATTAACACATGATTCAAACATAAAACTTTTTTTTTTTTTTAAATCTGAAATTCTTTTATTAATCAAGATTAAATCTGAAATTTATATAAAACTTTAGTAATTAGACTAATTAATCAAGATTAAAAAGAAAGAAGAAAGAAAGTTTTTTTTTTTTTTAATAACTGGTAGCAGAGGTGGCGATGTGGCTCCGACGCGCGTCATCGGAGGACCATCTATCGGCGGCAGCGTCGATGTGAGAAAAGGCGGCGACGTGATCCAGGCGGCAGCGACGGTATTCCGGTGTCATTGGGCTGCTGCTGCGTGGTTTGCTATTGTTGTTTTCTCTTCTTTTTGTTTTTGTTTGAAGTTATACGGGAGAGACAAAGTGAGGGAGTGTTGTTTGTTTTGTTTTTTTTTTTTTTCCTTTTCTGATTTAGGGTTTTGATCTGTTTTGAGTTACGGTATGGGTATATATACTATTAGGGCCCGATCTGGATTTCCTGCTGGGTTGGGCTTGCGATAGTGGAAATAAAACTTTTACCCTTTTTCGAATCGAAAAATTTTATTTTTGTAAACGACACCCAAAATACATAATTAAAACCTTTAATATTATTTCCAAATATGATTTTATAAAATTCCTTTATAATATACATAAGTTATTTAAATACCCAATAAATAATATTTTGTAAATATTTACTTTAAACCATTTTATTAATCCTAATTCGTAAGCATATAAAATATTCTTTTAGGCGTATAAAATACGTGTATAGGTTATAAAATACGTATAAAAATACATGTATAAATGTACAAAAATACGGGGTATTACAAGGAGTTTTTATTTGTTGTAGTTTAGTTTTTATTTATTTGTAGTCTAGTTTTGATTTGTAGTTTAGAATTGGAAAAGAAAAAATAAAAACAAAGAGGCCGGTTAGGGAAAATAAAAATAGAGTTTTTAGCTTTTAAACAAAATAGATGTAATTGTATAATTAAGGTAAATAAATCAAATTAAATTAAAATAAAGGAAAGGCCGGTTAGGAGGGAGTCAAAGCAAGGGCTTTGGGCTTGATCAATTAAATAAAAATTAAGTCTTTGGCCCAAATCGAATAATTCAGACTTTAAGGCTTAATTTTGCACGAAATTTTACGGCCCAAAAATCTGGGTCGTTAAAGTCCAGATTTAATACTATGTGTCCAGGTTCAACAACATGTGTCCAGGTTTACAAATATATTTTCAGGTTTACAAATTTGTGTTCAGATTTACAAATATGTGTCCAGGGCTAACAACACTTGTCCAGGTTTAACAACATGTGTCCAGGTTCAACAAAATTTGTCCAGGTTCGACAATATGTGTCCAGGTCCAGTTGAACTGGTCTGACAGTAACCTTATGTTGGACTGGTCTGACACAATACCTTCTTATAATAACGGTATCACGCGTCCCAGGCCAACACTAAAAAAAAATCATGCGACCCTCTTATTTTACAAATATTCACACGCTAAAGTAATAATGTTTACACGCTAAAGTAACAATGTTCACAACAAAATTATCAAATGTTCATCAACATCAAACTATCAAATGTTCACAACAAAATTATCAAATATTTATCAACATCAAGCTATCAAATGTCCACAACAAATTATCAAATGTTCATCAGCATCAAACTATCAATCAAAATGAAACTATCAAATGTTTCCAACAAAATTATCAAATTTTCAACAATATCAAACTATCAAATTTTCACTAACATCAAAATATCAAATGTTCACAACAAAATTATCAGATGTTCATCAACATCAAACTATCAAATGTTCACAACAAAATTATCAAATGTTCACAACAAAATTATCAAATGTCCATGTCGTTTAGATCGGGGCCACCCAGATGCATGGTCCCGAGTCCAGCCAATAATTTACGCATAATACCCGAGCAAATGCACAATTTATTTAAGTATTTAGATCTCAAATACTAACTACCTTTTCTCAAAAAACCCTAGCCGTTTCTTTCTATTATCTCTCTAAGGAAAACCCTTCTTCTTCCTCCATTGCTTTGGGGTTACCATCAATTTTCTAAAGGTTGATGGTAAGTCCCCTTTTCTCTTCTCTTTCTTCTGTTATTATTGTTTACAATAAGACCCTATTTTATTCTCTTCATGAGATCTATTATTCTCTTTACAATATCCTATTTTATTCTCTTCATGAGATCTATTATTCTCTTTATAAAACCCTATTTCAATTGTTATATGGTGCTCCCAGCACCACGTAACTTTTTGTGGTCCCGGAAATCTTCATGTTTTACTCTACAATCTTCAATTTTTTTTAATCTTTAATCTTCATTTTTGTACACTATAATATTCATTTTTTTTAACCACAATTTTTTTAAAAAAAAAAAAACTAAAAGCTTCATTTTTTAAAAAACTAATTTTTTAAACTACAATATACAATGCTCCTGGGAGCACATAGAACAATTGTCGTCTCGCGCGTCAGCGAGTCAGTTTTAACAACTAAAATTAATATTTATTTTTTTATACTAAATATTCACATTTTTTAATAATGAATATTCATTTTACCGCAAAAAATCCAAGCTTACATTCACGTTGGCAACAACTAAAATGAATATTAATTATTGTATATCGAATATTCATTTTTTAATATTGAATATTCATTTTTTTAATGTTGATTCATTTTATCACAAAGAACCTGAACCAACAATCAACTTTGCACCAACTAAACTTAATATTAATTTTCTAATACTGAATATTCATTTTGTTATACTAAATATTCATTTTACCACAAAGAACCTGAATTTACATTCACTTTTGCGATAACTGAATATTCATTTTGCAACAAAATCTTCATCCCATGAAAAATCATAATATGTTGAACAAATAATACGCAATATTCATTTCCTACCAATACAATATTCATTTCCTACCAATACAATATTCATTTTTTTTAAACAATATTCATAAATCTAAATAAAGAACTAATGAATGTAATATATTATACGCAAAATTAACACCATTCACAAAATACAAAACAAACTTCATAAAAACATAAGAAAATTCTTCATATTCAAAAGCATAACAATAATTTTTCAATAACAATGAAACCAAAATCTTCATCCCATGCAAAATCATAATATGTTGAACAAATAATACACAATATTCATTTCCTACCAATATAATATTCATTTTTTTTAAAACAATATTCATAAATCTAAATAAAGAACTAATGAATGTAACATAAATCTAAATTAATTTTTACGTATAAAAAAAAACTGATTTTTTTATGAATTAAGAAACTGCTTTTAATTCCTTGAAAGTAAGAATTTTATAATAAGAGATTTTACGAAAAAAAGCTGATTTTTCCATGAATTTAGAAACTGTTTTTATGTAAAAACCTAAAACAGAATTTTTTTAACTCCAAAACTACGTCGTTTTGGCAAGGGACCACGTAGAGCTACGTGGTCCTGGGACCATATAATAATTTGCGACCCTATTTGATGGTTACTATAAAAAATCATATGCATATTTGAAAAATAGGAAACATTAAAAAAAAAACAGAGTAGTAAAAAGAAGGGTTTAAGGGAATTTTTTTAAAATGGTTTGTATAATTGTATGGGAGTATATATATTTTGAAGGTTGAGTAGTAATATACTCTCTCTGTTTTTTTTTAATTTACTCACTTAACCTTTTACACTTGCCGAGAAAAAACTTTGAAGATTAATATCTTTAATTGTGTGTTTGTAAAAATTATAAAAACTAGATATTAAAAAACTACATGTTTAAACGAATCCAACGAGACCTCACGTGACTATGTTTTGTCTTATGTATAAACCACAAACGATAATCAAAGTATACTTGTGAATAGTGACAAAGTCAAACTGAGTAAACTAAAAAAACCAGAGGTAGTAGATTTTATTGTATTAGGAGAAAAAAAAAACAAATGTATCCTTGAAAAAAGGGAAACATTTAATTAATACCCTAGTAAATAAATACGGAGTACTAAGTAGGGGGGAGGATATGGATTTAGGAGGGAAAACTTATTTTAGTGGTTTTTATATAGTATAGAATATAGAGATAAATATTGTTATACTAGGTAATACTCGAGCAAATGCTCGATTTATTTAACTATTGTATTTAGATATTAATGAAGAATTTTATTTTATCTACACAAATTAATACGAAACTTAGATGGAAAACTTACTTGAGTGGTTTGTCTTTTATATATTATTATATTATATATTATATTATATTATATATTATATTAATTATTATAGAATTAGTTAATACTCCCTCCGTTTTTTTTTTAATTTACTCACTTCTTACATTTATTCTTTTACATTTATTAATTTATGATTCCCAAGTGCATTTTTCATATCATCTCTCCTACTTTTGACTAACTTTAATAAAATTTCCCTCTTTTCTCTCTTTTTCATACTATCTCTCATACTTTTTATACAACTTTTAATTATCATTTATTCTTTTTCTCTAACACCTAATAATTTCTTGGTTTTGATAAAAACTCAAGTAAGTAAACTAAAAAAAAGAGAGGGAGTAGTATTTTTTTTAAAAATGTAATGTATTCATTTTCTATTTTTAAAACAATCTTAAAGAAAATGAAAATAAAAGATAAATGTTATTTAAATTGTTATTCAGTTTGACCATGACAATAATGCTGAAGTAATTATAAATCATTTAAAAAGAAAATCAAATGTAGTTTTGAAAAATGGAAAACAATTAATGTTATCCTGTCAAGTAAGAGAGGTTTTATGAGGGAAGATGGAGAGTTTAGGAGGGAAATTTATTTTTAGGAGGGAAGAGGGAGATTAGATCAGACTGGATATCCAACATTTCCCGATTGGATCGGATCGATCCCTAGTCAAGATTAGGGATCTTTTTACTTCAACTTAACTTCAGTTCAGTGCAGCTCTCAATTTCTTCCTCTTATAAAACATTATTTTCAGCTGTATTAAGTAAACGTAAACAAGCCCTACAAATATATTGGATCGTAGATTTTCTGGCCCGAATCCGATCTAGAAAACTAGATATCTAGTTCCGAATTTTGCAAACTTTTTTCTGTTGAAAAATTATACTCGTATATTTTTTCCACGAAAATCTAGATCGGAAAATCGAACATAATCCGAATCGAAAAATCAGACTCGGATTATCTATATTCTTATCCCGATCCGGTATCTTTTTTTCGGATAATTCTTATTCCAAAAAAAGCCGATTCGATTTTTTGGATAAAAAACCATATTCAGATAGGAAATTTGAATACATGTCTTTATGCCCACCTGTAGCCAAGACTACCCTTGCTCAATTCCACGCTTTGACCCTTTTAGATATCACAAAAACTAAAGAAAAACCATATCTAAAAAATATTAAAATGACATTTCTATAATTTTATTGAAAAGAAATTTCCAAAATAGCTCCTTCGTTTTTTAGTTTGTTCACTTGATTTTTTATCAAAATCAAAAAATTATTTAAAATTGGAGAAAAAGAATAAATGATGATTAAAAGTTGTATAAAAAGTAAGAGAAAACGTATGGAAATGAAAGAGACAAAAAGAGTGTGGTTTTATTGAAGTTAGTCAAAAGTAGAAGAAAGTACAAAAAATGCACTTGAAAATTATAAATTAATAAATTTAAGAAGTAAATAAATTTTTTAAAAAAATGAAAAATTGTAAAAAATAAGTTGACCGTTGGTCTTTTCAAATTAAGTCTAACTTTTGATTAACTCAAAATAAGTTAACTTAGTATACATGTCTTCTCAAATTAAGTTTTTTCATTGATTATTTGTTGATTAAATTAAGATTTTCAATGAAAACCCATATAAACAACAATATATTAATGCACCGCTTTGATTTTACATTGAAATTGATGTCTTTCTGCACCAATAAATTGTACAAAAAACTTAATTTGAGCGGGATATGTGTATTAAGTTGACTTAGTTAAAAGTTAACTTAATTTGAGAAGAAAAAAAAAAAAGTGTAAATAAAAGAAAAAAAACAGGGAGTATATTCTATTTTTACATGGCGGGACATATGTAGAGCCCTAATTTTGTCTAAATTACAGTAGTGAAGTTTTCTACAGTGTTGTAAGAATTTTTCCAACTTTTAAATTTTAGATACTTCGTATGTAAATATGCTTTTACATGACAGGAGACGAAGTAATTGATGCGATTCCACTCTGTTCACATCAACTCTTTTAAGGTTTTTTCTTCGGTTCTTCATGACTTTGATCAATATTTTTGCGTCTTCAATTTGCTCCTACTTTGATTATATACATTATGCCTTTTTTTTTTTTTTTCTTGGGTGGTAGAAAATTTTGCATGTGTTAATATCTTCAATGTTCAATCTTCATTTCTGATGTTATGGTTTTTTAATTTATTTTTAATTTGGGAAAATTAAATTTGAAGAAAATTGGTGATTCTTAACTTTTTTTCAATCTCCATTTCTGAGTTAGTTTACTGTTTCATTATGCATACTTTATTAGATTGAATAATGTTCTATTTAAAAAGCTAGGGAAGTTCATGTTTAGATTTATAATCGATTGACATATCGATCAAGGACTTACATCAACAGCACCCTGTCACAGAAAAGCTTGATTAGTGAAAACTATGGTCTCTTTTTTTCATAATCTTGACTTTTTAGAGGTAGTGGAGGTAGTTTGATTGCAATGGTTTGTTTGTTTATAATCGTTTGACATATGGATCAAGGACTTTTTAGAGGGTATCATGTAGACAGTATTCTGAGTTAATGTAGAAATTTTCAGACCATGGATACACTTGAGAATTTGAACAAACACAGGGTACTGCGTAGAAAAACCCAATAAAAAAATGGAGGTAGTGAATAAAAATGTAGTATTACAGTATATTTTTTTTGGTTTTTGCATTAATGTAACAACTATTTTCAATGGCACATTACTTTTTAATGTTGTGTATGACAACTATTTCAATTTTTTTACTGCTGAAGTGCTGAATGTTTAGTTTTAGACTTTTAGTAGCTACTACTAGCACATTTGGTTACAAACTTAATGATAAACTTTTACAAGTTCGATAACTTTGTGTGTTTCATCACAAATTGCATGGAAAAGTTTTCCATGACATCAATTTTTCTGTCCAGTTAAATGTTACATTTTGTTTCTAATTTTGAATATAATTATATTCTTCAGTGCTTGGAAGTTGGAACTTTTCAGCTACGATTAACATGGCTAAGCTCGTTGTTGCTGCCAACATGATGGAGATAACTAATGTTTCTGAATATGAAAAACTGGCAAAAGAGATATTGCCAAAGATGATTTATGATTATTATGCATCAGGTGCCGAAGATCAATGGACTCTTGAGGAGAACAGAAATGCATTTGCAAAGATTTTGTATGTGTTTGAATGTTTCTCTTTTCTAGAATTAATGTTTTCTTAATGCTCTTTGGAATGCTAATCTTCATATCCATTTTTTTAATCTTTTGATCAATTTCGGTTTTTGAGGATAATATATGTGTTGTTTGCAACTTTGCAAGTAGCTCAAAGGTACCTACATGGCTACACCCCATTCTGAAAGACCTTTTTTTGTGTGACAAAGACTAATTGCCCTTTAGTTTCTTGTGTTTTAGTGAAAATATTAGATAATCTGAAAGAAATCATGATTTGTAAACAGCTGAATTAAAGACAAATCTCAAATCTGATATCAGACTTTGATTCTTTGCTTATACTTTGCCCCGTATATATACATGTATATACACACACACATGTCCGGTTTTTTTTTTTTTTATGGTTTCTCAATTGTTACTCCCACTGAATTATAGGTTCCGCCCTCGAATCCTTATAGATGTAAGCCATATTGATATTACTACAACAGTCTTGGGTTTCAAGATTTCCATGCCAATCATGGTTGCTCCGTCAGCTATGCAGAAGATGGCTCACCCAGAGGGTAAATTTCTGAGTCCTTGATAATCCCAATGATCTAAGTTTGGTCTTTTTCATTGTACATTTGCAAAAGACCCTAATGTCATCACATCAGCTTCCTTGAACTTCAGGCTTTTGCTTCCTTTGCATCTATTGCTGGTTAGTTTTGGGCATTCGTCAAGTACATGATTTGGCTAGCAGATCAACTAACGATCATTTTTTCTGTTTCTTTTTTTTTGGAAGGACTCTCATCTTGATTATCATGATAATTTGTAAGTACAAGGCCTAATCTTTTGAATCAAAAGCAGTAAACAAGATGCTCTATCGTATATACTTCCTCCGTTCCAAAAAAAACGCAACAGTTTCCATTTTTGGATGTTTCAAAATAAATGCAACAAATTTTTATTTTCCTTATATAGTAAACTATTGCTACTTAAAAGACATAAATACCCTTACTAATTCTTTATTTGTCCCCACCTTTTCTCTCTCCAATTCTTTAATTGTCTCCACTCTCTCTCACAATTCCTTTAATTCTCCCCACTTTTCTCTCCATTTATTTTAATCAACTACCCCTCACTTTTTCTAATTACCCACAACAAAAAAAAATGCCTAGGAG
Source organism: Salicornia ramosissima (assembly GCA_951394345.1). Taxonomy (NCBI): domain Eukaryota; kingdom Viridiplantae; phylum Streptophyta; class Magnoliopsida; order Caryophyllales; family Amaranthaceae; genus Salicornia; species Salicornia ramosissima. Next base: position 3,090,660 of record OX596240.1, on the reverse strand, counting down.
TCCGTGCCATGACAATTGTTGCGTTTTTTTTGGAACGGAGGTAGTATGTGTTTTTGATATCAAGCTTTCTTTGCAGTCTTCTGAGTCTGCTTGTTTCTTGCATTGGTAATTAAATACTGCTTTTGGATCAAAATATTTGCGACATAGCCAAAACCACAAGTTTTTAGGAAAAGTGGATGTGTGGTAGGGTCCTAATGTGATTAAATGAGGAGCGCTAGTGTTATAAGGTCATTGGTTGATAAGCTAGTTGGTGGGTAAGATGAGGACAAAATTAAGGGTAAATAAGTAAAATACAAGTAGGTCCCAGATATTAAACTATGAAATGTAGCAAATAATTTGAGACAACTGTTTAAAGTAAATGTAGCAAATAAATTAACTGATGGAGTATAGTTTTTTTGGTTAGTATATTTTTGACTTTCATTAAGAGAAACAAGTTTTATTTATTATTATAGTATTTATTTATTTTCTCCCCCATATTACACCTAAATTTCTTATTTAACAATGCAATTTGGTAGTGTATTTTAGGTCCTTATACATCATGCTATTATTAATGATTTATGATTTCTGCTGTGATTGTTAGTCCTGAATAATAGCTTTCTACATCTAGCTTGGTAAAACATACAATATGGTATCCACTTTTATGAATTGAGGAATAAGACTGGATGAAACTCTTGCAGGAGAATTGGCAACAGCGAGGGCAACAGCAGCTGCTGGCACAATCATGGTTTGGACTCAAGTTTCATATTATTGAACTCTTTCATATCTGTCATCTTTGGTGAGCACTATCTCTAACGTTCATTCTTTATATAATTTATTGATCCAGACATTATCCTCACTGGCCACATCTAGTGTAGAGGAAGTTGCCTCAACTGGTCAAGGAATTCGTTTTTTCCAGCTCTATGTGAGTATGATTTTATGCATTGGGATATGGGAATCTGAATCACTTAATCACTAGGAGTATAAACTTATATATGTATGGTCTATATTATTTTTTCTCTTGCCCATAACAACATCATTTAGTTTAACAGAATTATTTGCCTTAAGTGGTTTCAATTTTTTTTTAATGGTTTCTCTAGATGTTAAGGATTCCATTCTTCTTTAGGTTAATCTCTGTCAGGGTTTCAATATGGTTCAAATTGCAGTATAATAAAGACAAAAACATGAAACTTCAGCATGGTCCCATGGTGTACATGGTGAATAATATTATTCTTTTTTTTTTTATCAATCAAAACTTTGGACAAGCAAAGATGGATACAATAAGAGTATAATCTGTGCACATAGAAAGCCATGTCTTTGGAGATTCAAATTTTCTGAAACCCTGTACGGTCTTTGATAGTTTTTCAACACTGCAGTCAGGCTGATGATGATTGCATCCTATTCCAGGTAATGAAAGACCGAAATCTTGTTGCCCAACTTGTTAAGAGAGCTGAAAGTGCTGGTTTTAAAGCTATTGTCCTTACAGTTGATACACCCAGATTAGGTAGAAGGGAAGCTGATATCAAGAACAGGTAAATACATAATTTTCTTGTCTTTTTAGAATTTACATTCCTAGGAATGTAGAAAATGCAGAAATTTATTGTTTAAGCTTAGCTTTCGGCGAACTCATTGAAAAAGTATACCTTAATGAGTATGGTCTTCTGTGCCATGTAGATTTGCACTCCCATCACACTTGATGTTGAAGAACTTTAAGGGACTTGATGTCAGTAAGATTGATGAGGTAAGTGAAAGTAAAGACACTAAGACGGCTTTTGGTATAAGATTAGAAAAAATGGAATGGAAACATATTTGAAGGAGAAAGACTAATATTAAGTTATACTATTATTTGTTGTTTAGTATAGCTGAATAGCCAAGGGGGTGAATTGGAATAAAGTTAAGGATTTTGTTTCAATAGAGTTGGAAAGGGTAACGAACGGTGCTATTAGTTACCCTTGGGAAAGGGTAATTGATTCCCTTTCCGACACAACACAAAATTGCACACCAAACATGCTCCAAGTGTGTGTTTGGTTGGCCGAAAATCATTTTCCAAGAAAAATAATTCTTCCGATCTTCTTTTGTTAGTTTTTTCAAGGGCAAAATTATTTTTCGTGAGGAAATCATCCCTTTTTTCAAGAAAGGAATGCACTATATTCTTTCCTGATCCTAACCTGCCTCTTTCTCTATGCTCATTTACCGTCTCCCCTCTGTTTTTGGTTTTCCTTTTTTTCTCTGTTACTTCTCTTCAAGAAACCAAACCAAAGAAAAACTGACCTACAATTGTTGTTTTTTTGCTTGGATATTATTAATGCTATGTCCAACAACGTATTGGTAGCATTACAAGAGACTCTCTTGTAATGCTACCAATATGTTGTAAGAGACTGAAGGTAACTTGCATCATTTTTCTGGATTAAACTTGCAGACAGACGACTCTGGATTAGCTTCATATGTTTTTTCCCAAGTTGACCGGTCATTGAATTGGACGGTGAACAACTAACTCTACTCTAATATTATTTTTCTTTGCAATGCAGAATTGATTGCATAACCTTTTTTCTTGAATATCTTTTGCAGGATGTAAAGTGGCTGCAGACCATCACCAAATTGCCCATTTTGCTTAAAGGAGTGCTCACTGCTGAGGATGGTACATTGCGTATAACTAGTTAAAAATTCTAATGCATAAGGTGAAACATGTTTTCGGCAATACTTTTTTGTATAACCTGTAATGTAAACCAGTGAATTTCCTCATCTGCAGCGAGACTGGCAGTACAAGCAGGTGCATCAGGTATCATAGTGTCCAACCATGGAGCTCGACAACTTGATTATGTTCCTGCAACTATCAATGCTTTAGAAGAGGTATTAAATCTTTAACAGAACACAATTGAGCTTTTAAGATTTTTTTAATCCTTAAATATACCACTTCAAAATGAATTTCTCGTGGCTAGAGCTGTAAATAGGTCGACCAGGGTTGGGTTCGGGTTGACCCATTAATATAAACGGGTTGAAATCTCCAACCCAAACCCAACCCATTTAGTTTAACGGGTTGAGATTCTCAACCCAACCCAACCTTATAAATAAACGGGTTGACCCAATAACCCGTTTAATAATATTATCACTTTTTCATTAGCATCAAATTAAATTATACCACTATATGTCTATATTTAAATATGGACTATAACAACAACCCACAATAGTCATATATATTACAACTTACAAGTCATATTGTCCATAATTTACACATTATAACACGGTATTAATTAATAACTAACAACCTTTTGAGTTTTAATATTCAAGATAAAAACATTAGATTTTAAGACATTACAGCTACCTACATAACTCGTAAAGAATTTATAACATAATAAAAAAAATAAAAATATGAAAGTAATATAATAAATTAGTACGTCAATTGAACTTGAAAATAATTTTATTACAACGTATATTCTTAATGGGTTGAGCGGGTTGAAATCGGGTTGAGAATTTCAACCCGACCCAACCCATTAAACTAAACGGGTTGGGTTGGGTCAACCCATTTTTGAAAAACTCAACCCAACCCGTTATTATTGGGTTGAGTTCGGGTTGGGTTATCGAGTTGGGTCAAGTTTTGCCAGCTCTACTCGTGGCATCCCTTGGTTGGTGACATTCATATATAGTATAAAGTTTTTGACATTTTTTTTTATGGTACGATACCAACATATAAAATATTGCTAAAGTTTAGAGTAAGCAGGTAATCGGGTGTGATAAGAATGTTTTCAATTCAATTTAGAGTTCGTGTGTATGTTTGTGTGTGTGTTTGTGTGTCCGTGCGTGTATGTGTGTGTATTCCAGTAACTGTTGTGCTTTGCATACAAAATTTCGATGCAGCAGGTCTAGACATGAAATATCAAGAGGGGGTGATGTGCTGTTCTGTCCATAATATGCATGGTTTATTAAAGAGTGAGCTAAAGAAAGCAATAACTATTAACTAATACTTATTAAATAAAAGCAGAAACTAAAACCAGAAAGCAAAATAATTTAAATCATTATTGGGTTGCCTCCTAAGGAGCACCTTTGGTTTACGTCATACTCGTCACTGGTTTGAGATCTCCAATCTTCAGCCATCATTTGAACCGATTCATCAATGAACCCTGTATGCTCAAACTCATGGAATGGTTTTAATCTATGGCCATTAACTTAAAACACTTTGAAGTGAATCTTAGGTTTCAATTTCAACTGCATCATGAAAAAAATATATTAGCAATAACAAAAGGGTTAAGCGATCTAGACCGCAGTTTACCAGGGAATAACTTTAGACAAGCCTTAGATAAAAGTATTCTGGTTTATTAGTAAAAAAATTAAAAGCAGTGGACAGTGGCATAACAGCTCCATTTAGTTCATTCTATTAAGTTCTTGCAGGACACTTTTAGGATGGAGCAGATTTATTCTATTCTATAGCACTAATACTAAAATATTCAAATGAGAGTAATACTTACAAAAATTTGGCCAATGAAACAAGAATTAGACTCATTATAACTAATCTAATTAAAGCTAAAATAGAACTTACACCTAAAATAATAATGGTATAAACGTATAATACAGGAGCTCAATCAGGCAGCTAACATTATTCTAAATTTTCAGCTGATATAACTCAAAAAAATTGTGTGAGCAGACCCCCATTTAAGTTAAAGAACATGATAAAAAAGTTAAATGATAGCATGAGTGAAGGGAATCAAGAGATAATTGAATTTAGGCAATTGATATGTAATAGTGCATCCTAAGTTTCCAAATTTATACCAAAACTACATCAGAAGATTCAAACTAAAAGTCTAGAACCACTTATAGGTCACCAAGAACTATTTTTGCACTTAATGAGTTTTATAACCTAAAATGCATATATTTTGTTAAGAGTAGTCATCTTTCGTTATTAACCAATTTGAAATGATAAATATAAAGTGAAACCTGAAGCATGAGGCATGCAGAAATAAAGGCATAAAATATGCTATACACTTATGTTTACACTTATTAGTGAGAGGAATATGACCTTTTTTTTTATAGAAAAAAGGGGCCTTGTTACTTGTTAGAGCTACTTGGGTTGTTTTTAAATTAGTTAAAGCCCAAAAGGCATTGTAGTTTCGTCCTCCACAGACGGCAAAATTAAACAATAAAGATTGCAAAATTTTGTTCCAAAAAAAAAAATGATTATTATGACTAACTTAAGGCATTAACTGATCACAAAACTGTGAGACACAAGAATCAGAATGGGTGAGCATAAAGCGCAAAAAATAATTAAAACTAGCGAATTAAAGTGAGCTAAATTATTTCTCTCTCATTATCTTTTAAATTTTCAAATGTAGTTAAGTGCATATGTATTCAACTACTGGGCCAACAGAATGAGATGTGATGAGGTGGATTACATTTGGGTATCAACAATAAAGTAAAATCCAATAAAATAGTCACAGTTGATAGTTGTAATTTACTTGAGTTGGAACAAGTTAAGATTATAATCTTTGCTATTAGCTTACAGTCAGAAGATAAAGTGGCAAAGCTTTAGTTAGCACTTTACTTAAAAATTGACTTCTATGGTCTAAACATTATTTTAAGTAGCTAAAACTTGTTCTGGTGTAATTAGGGCGGATTATTGTTAAAACAACTCTAAGCACAATGCTAACCATCTCAGAACAAAGATATTTCAAAGCAACGTATGGGCTGCTAGGTAACTATAACCTGATAACCACTGTAAACAGAAGCAAGACTTAATTAACAAGCATAGGGAAGCATATTCTGAAATTGTGCCAATAAGGAATATTATAGGCATATGCCCTGTTGTTAGCTTTAAATGCAATATGTAAATTCTAATTATAAAAACATGGGGTAGCAAGTAAATTTAACAAACCACTAGCATAAGACTATACTCTGACCATGGTACGAATGTAGTTAATTTAGAGCCTCCATTAGTCAATCAATTTAGTCATGCTTCTTTAAATCATTATTCTTTAATATGTGTCATTTGGTAGTTAGCACTTAAAACCTATACTTAAAAGTGTAATCAAACATATAAGGATTGAGAACTAGAGTGTAGGAAATTAAGCTAGTGCTGAGCTGCTGTTGTCTGGACTCGGGAGGTAAGACCACATTACACATATGCATCAAAGAAGGTAGATATTAGTTTCCAACACAACTTCAAACTAAATATGCACATCTGTAATATATGAATCATTCACAACCTGATATAAATAAAAATGTAAACTTGTATATAAATATTTTAGGGGAGTAAACATCAACTATAGCAATACAAGTATACAACCTGCTAATTATTCGGTGATTTTGTCCCTTTTAGCTTCATCATTAGACAAAGTGAAACAGTAAGACTTGCAAAAATCGAATCCCAAAAAAAAGCCATACCATTAAAATAAAGCTTTGATTATAAACATAAAAAAGTTGCTAAATAATAACATGACAAAAACTAAGCTATGAGATCAACTAGGTAGACAAACAAAATAAGCGAGCATTGAAAATCAATACTCTTTACATCTGAACTGTTTCTGTAAAGATAACTAAACCTTGAAATTTAAAGTAAAATATCTCCCTAGAAACGGTGCCAAAATTTGGTATGCGTCGTTTAACTTACAAATATAAAAACCTATATTAGACCTTCAAAAATATTAACTAGGAAAAGGGTAAGAAAGAGTCGATTCCACATAACGATGATTAACTTCCTAATTCATTCGGAAACATGCATCTAAGTATCTAACAACATAAAAAAGACTAACTAAAATATTTACACGGGATTACGGGAATAATTTGTGTGTGTGTGGGGGGGGGGTTTCGATTGAACTAGTCACAATTATTAACTCAACTCCATAACCGAGAACTTTACTAGATTATAATTATTACTTATTAGCATGATAAACTGTCAAACTTGAGAATTTAGCCAAATTTAATTACTAGACTAACTATAGAGCTTAAGATAACAAAGACAGGAGTCTTCCCTTAAGTGAAACCATTTTTGAACTAAGCTGAAATTAACTCTAAACCAATCTAATTGACACAAATATGATCGAAACTTGCATAAATTAGAGTTGGAAGCATTACTAATTTTTGAACTAGGGGACATCAATCTAATCACATAAATGTTAAACTAATTAGATTGAATTCTCTAATTTAGACCAAACCATAACCACATACTCACTCTAAATTAGGGTCTACTCCAGTATACAATCTAAACTAAGCCAAACCGCATAGATGGCTATAATTGACAACCATACATACACTAGTAATACCCATGATTTCAATTTAGACAGTGAATAACAAGCAATTTCAAATAATTATCAAATTGGAAAATTATTCAAGTAGATTATTAGACAATAAAACTATCCAAACCGGTTCATCACAATAACAATTAAATCAAAATAATTCAACAATATGGCAAAGTAAATCAAAAGAGTTGTAGTTTGAACAATTAAGTAAAGAAAGGACTTGTGAACTATGCTCGCAAGAATATCTGAATGAAACTCAGCTTCGACCCCGCAAATCACCGCCAACCTTGCTCAACCTTGTATTCGAGATCAACCTTCCTCTAGTGGATTCTATACTTTTTCATGATGGAAATTGAGGTTGTCCTTATAATCAGCATACTAAACCGATTTTTATATTTTCTCCGAAAATTTCTATCTGAATCGAAATCTGGTTTTTGGTAATTTTTGGGGCTTGAGAATCGAAGCCGATGAAGATTAGCTTTCTTCCTTATTGTTTCTCTTTCCGTGATCCTCTTATTTCTTGCAAGCAATGGAGAGTCCATTCAATCAATGATTGAGAATAAACCAAGGGGAAAAATAAAAGGTTTTTTTTTTTAGATTTTTTTTTTAATCCTAAATTAAGTGTCAAAATCGTAAGATAAGAAATTGATACAAAGAAATGGAGAGGATCCTAACATTGGTTTTCTACCTTCTGAGTTCTTTTCTATTCCACTTTTTTTTATTTTTTTTCCCCCTTCATTTCTTATGTATCTCACATGAGGTTTAAATGCATTTAGGCCTCCTTTTGGTTGTTGTTGTCGACTCAAGTCCACATTAGGATTTTTAGAAACCCTAATCTACAAAGATAAAGCACACTACATAATTAATTACTCCCTCCGTTCCCATTTGTTTGTCCTATTTGACTTTGCACATATGTCAATGCATTTGTTTGACCTTTTGTTGTATATGTGTAAAAATTATAATAATTGGATATTAATAACGTACTCATTGAGTTGAATCAAACAAGACCCTACATGAATAAATTATGTTTTATATGTTGAGAGTATTTTATAAGATTCTCTCATCTTATGAATAGTGTCAAGATTCCAAACAGGACAAACAAATGGGAACGGAGGGAGTACCATTTATTCAATAATAGTTATGAAATAAAATCTCTATTATATAAGCCAAGGGGGAACCATGGTGTCCCCCCTAGAAAAGACTGTGTTACCCTCTAAAAATTTCCAAAAAATCAATTAGCATCACTCCTAACTATTATGGAAAGTTATTTCAATTTTTGAAAATTTTAAAATGAAAATATTACAAAATATAAATTTCGTAAAAATAAAATAAAAATACCTAAATTTATATATTAAAATTCTCTATAAGTAGATATCAATATTGATATAATTTGTCACATAAAAATTTTACATTTCGATTATTGTAGAAATTTAATAGTCACTAGAATATAGTATGTAGATACATTTAAAAATCATGGCACGCAAAGCGTGCATGCAAGACTAATAATGACATAAAGAAACTCTAAAATTATAAAAGTGCATAAATTCCTAAAATAACAAATAAAAGACCCCTTGCCAAAAAAAACAAGTAAAAGACGGTTATAACTTATAAGACTAAAATTAGATACTAGGAGTATAGCATATTATGCACTTATCAGTTTTGACTGTCATGTCCATTAGGCTCATAATACAAAGTAATCTGAATAGAGTCTGATGGTTTGCAAGATGCATGAATCTAATGCTGAGTCGTAAATGGCAGATTGTGAAAGCAGTGCAATGCCAGATACCTGTTTTCTTGGATGGTGGTGTTCGTCGTGGCACAGATGTTTTCAAAGCATTAGCTCTTGGAGCATCTGGAGTATTTGTAAGTGACTTTTCTTGCTATATCATATCTATACGTGACAATTAAGTTTCTGGTAACTTTGATCTACTTAGCTAATACAGTATGTTTGGTCAAATAACCCGCGAGCACGGATGAGAACAGATTTGATTCTGAACGAATAGAGCATCATCGCATACATCACCAGCTTTATCCACCACCCGTGGGTGAAACTGGTGGATCGTGTGGTCTAGTGTGTGACAATGTTTAGTACATATAATTCTAAAAATATACTCCGTAATACATGTTAGCATAATATTGAATTGGAAACTAATAATTAGTTGATGAATAAGTAAGATCTACATATAAGTATTGCATTAGAATTAGGCAGTGCCAGATAAGTTCAAAATTACTGAGTAGCTTTTGTTTTTTTTTTTTTTTTTTTTTTTTTTTTTTTTTAACAGATTGGTAGGCCAGTAGTTTATTCGTTAGCTGTTCATGGAGAAGCTGGTGTACAAAAAGTGCTGCAAATGCTTCGTGATGAGTTTGAGCTAACTATGGCGCTGAGTGGTTGTCGAACAGTCAAGGAGATTACTCGTATCCATGTCACGACAGAATGGGAAGCCCCTAGGATTTCCCCAAAGTTATAAGACACTCCTAATCATGGTTTAAAATCTCAGTTTCGGTCGCGATTGCGGTAACAGTCTCTTAAGCACATTCGCGGGCAATGCGGACGGTTCGCGGCCGTTGCGGCCCTATATCTGGTCGCGGTAAGCTTAAAAAGCTTTACAATGGAGTCGTGATGCAGTTATGTGGCCTTGATTAAAACCATGGTCCTAATATCTATCTATTTATCTATATCTATTTTTTTTTATAAAAAAACAAGAACCGGTCAGCTCCTAGTATAGGGCCAAACATTTTTTTTCCGCCAAATTTAATGTATCAGTAAGGTACAACTATGGTAAAAGGTGAACTACAACTATTGGGAATTAGGTAAAGTATTACTATGTAATGTAAATTGTATGAAGAGCTTTATTTGACTTGTTTGGTTGAGAGAGTTTTGATGGGAGTTTAGAGTTTTGGAGAGAGTTTAGAGTTTTGACCAAATAAAACTCTAATTTAGGTGTTTGGTAAAATAGAGTTTAAAAGAGAGTTTTGTACCAAAAACTCTGATAAAAACTCTCTTTAGAAAAAACTGGGTTAGGCAGCTTTTTCTTCAGAGTTTTGGAGAGAGAAATATTAATTGACTAATTTATCCACATATTTAAATCTATTAAAACCTAACAAGTTATTTTTAAATGTCCATAAATGCCATTGGGGGTGTTTGGGAGTTAGAGGTTTGAGAGAAAAAGAGAGGGAAGAGAGGTTTGACCAACTCAAAAAGTTATTTTTGGGTGTTTGGTAATTAGAGGTTTGGAAGAGAGTTTTGGGGTGAAAAATCTCTTTTTCAAAAAGCTCATATGATGAGCTTTTTGGAAGAGCTTATAGCTTTTTAGTTCTTTTTACTCTGAAACATCTAACAGCTAACCGTTATTTACCAAACACTTTTATACAAACAACTAATATAAATCAGTTAGTCAATCAGCTATCACAAACAACTAGTCAAAACAACTAATGCAATCAGCTAACCTCTAACCTCTAACAGCTAACAGCTAACTCCCAAACAGGGCCATTTTATACAACAAAACTCTAAGCAATCAGCTATGTGTTACCAAACACCTTTAAACAATCAACTATTTAAATCAGCAGTCAAATCCACTAAACAAAAAGTAATCATATAACCACAAACTCTAACCTCTAAATTCTAAACTCTAATCACCAAACAAGACCAATTTCTCAATGCTGACCTTTCTTCAGTATGTAGTATGTACTCCTTTCAATTTGGGCGTTACATCTGCATTTGAATCTGAAAAAAGACACTTTAGTTTAGCATTGTTTATCCATTAAAACATCAAGTCCAATACATGTCAACACATGCCCATCATTTATCATTCATATTTTTTTTAAACAATATAAACCTTTTACGATGCTCATGTATAATGGAATGTCTAACGGTTGAATTTCCACTTGTATTTTACAAAAATTCTGCTCGTAATGATGAATTAAGCTTTGAATTATACAACCTTTATGAATTGTAGAAGATATTATACACGTAAGAACATCTCGTTCCATATTCTTCCTTGGTTATTGTTATTTTGGCTTCTTAATAATCAAGTCCTGAAGTGTTAATTTCACTTTCATTATTGTATATAATCACTATTGTGCGTCTTTTTCTTATTTCAACCATAACCAAGTGGTTTTGGCATGGTGATTGCTCACTTTGTCCTTAACCAAGAGGTCGGGAGTTCCCAACCCTTAGGAATGAAAAGAGATTTCATTAGTCAGCTCTTTATCCTTAAGTGGAACACCTGGGGTGAAATATTAGTCAATATAGTTACTATTGTCTGACAGTGGACACCCTGATTCACACCAAAGAAAAACCCTTCACTCTTCAAGAGTACAATACATTTTGTACTATAGGTTTTTGTCTTTTGTTGGGAAAAAATTCTCCTTATATATAATTGGAACAAACAATTTTATTTATTTATGTTAATCATGTGTTAGGAATTATAATTTTTTCATTGTTAGGAATTAGGCTCAGTACTTTAGATTGTAAAAGATATTAGTGGCTAAAAGAATAAATGGGTCAACCCGAATCCGACCCGTTTATATTTTCAGGTTGGGTTAGGCTCCAAAAACTCAACACATTTAATAAATAGGCCGGGTTCGAGTTGAGGGTACATGATGACCTGATAACCCGACCTCGACCAGTCAACCTGATTTGTCAGCGCTACTTCTAACTTTCCAAGTCTCTCCCAAGGCTTGTTGTAGTCTAGATCAATTTTAATGGTTTGCTCCAATTAAGGTGTCATCAACAAAAGAAAGCTTAATTTAGCAAAAAGTGTGACAATCATGCTATGCATCCTATCCCCAAAATTATCTCCATTGAACTTCTTAGAAACTAGAGTAGTGGAGGAATTGAATTCTATGCAACTGATCTGATGGATGAATGAATTGAAAAATAGACAAGTTGGATCCAGAGTGACAAAATTTGCAACGGATTTCCAGCCATTCGATGAAGACCGAAATCAAGAATTTCAAAATTTGAGGTAATATTTATTTAGATTAAAAAAAAAAAATAGTGTGCAAAATCAATTAAGAAGAATCGAAAGAACAATCGATTAAAAATATGGAAAAAAAAAAAAATCTAAGGTGAAATCAAAAGAAGAAAAGAACTTGATGAAGAATTGAATAAAATGATGGCATCTATAAGGGGTAATAAGGAATCCTCGCAAATGCGTGCAGTGAGAATCGAACCCAAGACCTCGTGCCTGGAATTCTGAAGCTCTAACCATTGGACTATGACTTCATTCTCAATTTTATTATTTGCCTTATGTACTCACACACATATGTATGTATATATACGTACATAAGGCGCATGTAAAAGCATGTGGATTGTTATAGTCATTAAATAATAAATATTTTCTTTACAAATAAAACAGTAATTATTATATAAATACATGTGTATATATACACAAACACATATTATTATATTATGATTTAATTATAAATTCGAACAATGTTAATAGCCTTGATTTGCAATCACTCGAATATGATTTAATTCCAATTTTCATGAACCAATTAGGCCAAATTGGTACGGTTAAATTGGCTCAGCTGTTATTTGTGCCGTCATTAATTAGTTTAGGCGTTTAGCTTAACTTAAGTAGTACAGTAACTTCTTTTATACATGTTACATGAAGAAAATGGTTAACATACATGATAGAAAGAGTTATTTAAAAAGGTTAATATTTCACCAATATGATATGCTTTTGACTAACTTAAAATGTGTAAACCCCATATATTTTATTTGAATGAGTTAAATATTTAAAAAAAAAAAAATTGTGTCATAATTTAATCATGATTAACATGTTTAAAGTAAAGTTGTGCATATTCATAGTTGAACAAAATGCAAATTGAAGACTTTCATTCATTCAGCAAGTTAAAATCATTTTATATCATTCAATATAGCTCAGGAGAATTTTTGTTCATTCATTCATCATAGTTCTTTTTGTGTATTTGTTTCTGTAGTCTTTTCGTACATTCTTTCTTGCAGCCTTTTATATTGGCGGCATTCCTACACAAATCCCTAAAAGGGTATGCTCCCTAACACACTCTTACAGCTGTCCATTACATCACATTCCTACACATTACAATAATAATATGCTAAGTTACTACTGGACTGGAATTAGTATAAAGCAAAGCCCATTAGGCTTACTTCTTCCTTCAACACTCCCCCTCAAGATGAGAGGGAAGGGGCACCCTGAACTCCCATCTTGTGCATGAGTGAGTGATGCTGTTTGACAGAGAGTACCTTGGTGAGTATATCTGCTACTTGATGATTGGAAGGAATATAGGATGGTTTGATTACCCCTTCTTGAGCCTTGTCTCTTATGAAATGACAATCTATCTCCACATGCTTACTTCTTTCATGTTTAACTGGGTTGGCAGTCATGGCTAGGGCAGCTTGATTATCACACCAAACATTGGCCACACCTAGATCAGGGAGACCTAGATCTTTCAGAACTTGCTTGAGCCAAATGACCTCACATATAGTGAGTGCCATGCATCTATACTCATCTTCAGCACTGCTTCTTGAGACTACACTTTGCCTCTTTGATTTCCAAGAGATTGGAGAGTGACCTAGCATTAGACAGTATCCTGAGGTAGACCTCCTGGTGTTAGGACACCCTGCCCAATCACTATCACAGTATGCAGTGAGTTGGGCAGAAGATGAGTTAGCTAGAAACACCCCTTGATGCAGGGTTCCTTTAAGATACCTTAGCACCCTCTTTGCAGATTGCATATGAAGATTAGTAGGGCTATGCATAAATTGACTCAAAGTATGGACACTGAAGGCAATATCAGGTCTGGTGATAGTTAAGTAGATTAATTTTCCCACCAATTTTTGGTACTCTGTTGCTGCTGGCAGAGGATCACCCGCTGTGCTAGTGAGCTTGATGTGAGTATCCAAGGGAAGTTTGACTGATCTGCAGTTTTTCATGCCATAATCTTGTAAAAGATCTTGAACATATTTCTTCTGACTGATGAAGATCCCCCTGCTGCTCATATCCACTTCTATCCCGAGAAAGTATCTTAAGGTTCCCATGTCCTTCATATGAAATTGAGTGGACAGAAACTGCTTTGTAGCTTGAATTTCCTTATAATCATCACCTGCTACAAGTAAGTCATCAACATAGACTAGAACCACCACCAACTTTTTACCTTGGTGTTTGGTAAAAAGTGAGTAATCAGCCTTAGATTGCACAAAATTGCACTGTTTTAGAGCACATGACAACTTTTCAAACCATCTTCTGGGTGCTTGTTTAAGACCATACAAAGACTTAATCAGCCTGCACACCTTGCTAGTGTTTTCTTGCAAATTTGCAACATTCTCCCCCTGGCCTGAATCTGCATTCTGTGTCCTTTGCCTTGATATCCAGGAGGTAGCTTCATGTAGACAAATTCCTGCAAATCACCATGTAGAAATGCATTCTTAACATCCATTTGTTCTATATACCACTTTTTCACAGAAGCAACTGCAAGTAGAGACCTAAAGGTTGTCATCTTGGCCACGGGGGCAAATGTCTCTTCATAATCAACACCATATTGTTGTCTATTTCCAAGAACCACCAACCTGGCGTTATGTCTTTCTAGACTTCCATTTGAGTTATACTTGATTTTATATACCCACTTACTTCCAATGGGTTTTTTTCCTTAGGGTAGGTCAACTATTTCCCAAGTCTGATTTTGCTCAAGAGCATGAAGTTCATCATTCATTGCATCTACCCATTCTCTATATTGTACAGCTTCCTTGAATGTTTTAGGTTCATGATGTTTTTCAAGTTTTCCCATAAAGCAACAGAAACTCTCAGAAGATTGAGTTTCTGTGACTGAGTTGACCTTAGTTGGCTCAGGTTCTTCTACCCTTGCAGAGTTACTAGTTCTCGACCTAGTATGTCTAGTTGTGGGTTCATAGTCATGCAGCCATTTGGGTGGTCTATGCTCCCTAGTAGACTGTCTGACTCTCTGTTCTGAAATTCTTTCTCTATGCTCTTCTTCTTGAGACACATTAATATTTTCCCTTCCATCATTGTCAGAACCTTCCTCTCTTACCTCAGGAATTCTATCATCCAACATAGGTTGTATGGACTCATCATTATATACATAGCTAGGAGTTTTAAGAGTGGTATACAATTTATTTTTTTCATTTGACTCAAAGACTTTGTAGGGATAGATGCCCTCATAAAACTTTACATCTCTACTTACAAAGACAGAATTTGTGTGTAAATTCAACAATTTAAACCCCTATTGATTTTGAGGATAACCTAAAAACACACAAGGAATTCCTCTTGATTTCAATTTATCATGTGTTTTGTAAGGATCACATGCCATAACCAAACAACCAAAAGTTTTCATAAGATTATAATTAGGTTTTTGTTTGAAAAATACCTCATGAGGACTTTTGTGGTTATGCAGCACAGTGGGGAGCTTGTTAGTGATATACACAGCTGCCATGAGACAATCTCCCCAATATTTGAGTAAAAGCCCAGCTTGAAACCTCAATGCTCTGCACATCTCCAATAGATTCTTGTGCTTCCTTTCAACTCTACCATTCTGTTCTGGTGTATCCACACAACTGGTTTCATGTATAATTCCATGCTCCTTGTACAACTGTATGCATCTCTGATTGTAATGTCCCGTATTTTGACGAAGTTGTTTTCGGAGAAAACAACAACACAAAACAATATTAACCAATACTTTTTATTTATAAATCAAAGAATTACAGCGGAAGTTCTAAACTTAATCCTTTTTATTAATTAAACTCTTAAATTGTTCCAAAAACCTTGGACTTAACTAGTCCTTATTACAATTGAAACTGTTAAAAAGGAAAACAATGAAAAAGAAATAGGGGCGCCTAAACACTCGCCAAACACTCATCCCGACTTCAAGTCTTACACTGATCACCTGCAAGATAAAAATTGGGGGTCCACCGTTAGTGGCGAGTAACTAGACTGTTCCACTTAACAGTAGAACCAAGCAACATAAAATATTAAATCAAATAGAAGTCACACCAACCATACAAATTAAACATATACAACATTTAGATTCATACAATAGAGATCACAGCAGCGGAAGACTTCATCGTACACAATTCATAAGTAGCATATCATTCATCAACAGCAACATCCATAAGAGTTAGACGACACGACCGAAGCCGATACAACAAATAATATCCTCGACACGATTCATCACAGATGAACCGATACATACGACACGGCGCAAGGCCGATACAGCAAACAAGTCCCCGACACGGCACAAGGCCGATACAACAAGCAAATCTCCGACACGATCCATCATAGATGAACCGATACTTACGACACGGCGCAAGGCCGATACAACAAACAAGTCCCCGACACGGCACGAAGCCGATACATACGACACGGCGCAAGGCCGATACATCTTACAAATCCCCGACACGACACAAGGCCGATACATACGACACGGCGCAAGGCCGATACGACACAACAGACTTAAACGTAATGACACAACTCGAATCAAGTGACACCATCCAAAATCACGCATGACTCTTACAAGTACAACAAGTTCTACAATTCATACAAGCAATTTGCAACCTGACTAAACAACGTATGAAAGACAAGAAACAAACATAAAGGTTCAATTTTTATACAAATAAAACTGCCATGGATTCAAGAAATTTAATATACATGCTTATATCATCAAAATAAATATCAAGAACCAAGAAAAATTTCATGCTTTATAGTTATACCAGTCCACGCATAAAATTATCAACATTATCAATTCAAGAATTCATTATCTAACACCAAGACTTATAAGAAGACATCCAATAAAGATCACTTGATTCATAAATACACAAAGATTCATCAAGATTAAATATTAAACAAGTAAAAATTCATTCTTTTGTTCAACACATATACACGCATAACACTAGCCAAAACAATTCAAGATTTCACTGCTTGTATCTTGGTTCATACGAAACATTAGTCAATGCTTAAACATAAGAAGGTTTGTCTAAATATGCGCTTAAACAAATAGATAAATATAAAGAAACAAAAGAAAAACCATGCTTTAATTTGTACAGGCCACGCATAATTCAACCGAAATCATGGATCAAGAATTTGGTCAACTTGCATCAAATATATATAAAACCATCAATCAAGTAATGCATAATTACATAAGGATTGTCATGATTAAAGTATTACAGGTTAACGAAAACAAGTACACACACATACTAACCTATACGGCAAATACATACATATCAATACCAATAACAATAACCTATCTAATCTAATATCCTATGGTGATTGATCCTATTGCTAAGTGAAAGAGCTAGTTACCTTTAGATTGATCGGAAAGGTTGAAAGTCGAATCTTGTGAGGGTTTCTTGGAGGGCCGTGAGTTTTCAAGAGGGATATATTGAGTGTTTATTGTTGTTTTGATCAATAAAATAGTTAAGGGTTTAAAAAGGGATTTTTATATAAAAGGTTTACTAAGGTTTAGGAGTTAGTTTAGGAAAGAATTATAAGGGAAAAATAGGGAAAGGGGGTCGGCTATATGGTGAATAATAGGGAGTTTAAGAGCTCCTAAAATGTAGGAGAGAATTTTGGGATAATAAAAATAGGATTTTTTAATTAGGGTCAAAATAGATATGATTTACTAATTAAGGTTAAAAGGAAAATAAAACAATTTAGTAAAAGTGTTTATTAGAGGGGCCGTCTATGGAGGAGTTAAATAGGGCAATTGGGCTAGCTCTTCAAACATTAAATTAAGTCTTTTAGGCCCAAATCGAATGATTTGGTCTTTAAGGCTTAATTTCGCACGAAATTTTACGGCCCAAAAATCCGGGTCGTTACACTGATCTTTGAATTCCAGCCCATTGTCAGATCTGAGCACCTTGATTTTCTTTCCATATTGAGTTTCTGCCATTCCAACAAAGTTATGAAGAATAGGATACACATCAGACTTATACTTCATTAGGCTCACCCATGTAACTCTAGAGTGATCATCCACTATGGTTACAAAGTATCTTTGAAAATGTCTTGTATGCACCCTATATGGTCCCCAGATATCAACATGTATGAGATCAAACACCTCCTTGGCCCTGGACTTGCTCTGTGGAAAACTTGGCCTTGTGAGCTTGGCTTGAGGACATATGAGACACAGATCTTTGTTTGCCCTCTTTATTCCTTTTAACTCCTCTATTTTCTCCATCCTGTCAAGTGGAATATGACCCAATCTTTCATGCCATAGAGTGGTTTGTGAGGGTTTCCTAAGCTCAGTGAGTACAGATGGCACTTGCACTTCAGCTTCTGCATTAAGAGCAAGTTTATGATCTTCAAGACTTTTATGGTGCAAATTTTCTTTCATCCTTTGATAAGTGATCTGGACAGGCTCATTCAACAGATAGTAGAGACCCTTGTCTTCCTTTCCTACTCCTTTGACCTCATTTTGAGTTGAGTGAATCACACATAAATTTTCTCCAAACATCACCTTGTAATTACAGTCCTTGACAAGTTTTTGAATGGAAAGCAAGCTATGTTTAAAGGAAGGAACATAAAGTACCCCATTCAAAATCATACCATTTTCCAATTTTATTTTTCCTTTGTGTGTGATTCTCACAGTTTCCCCATTAGGCAAATTTATCAAGGATTGTTTCATCATTTTGACAGGTTCATTCAGCAGCCCATAGTTTCCAGTCATATGATGGGATGCTCTAGAATCCAGTATCCAGCTTTCACCCTTTTCTGTTGTACTCAAGTAGCAACTAACCATGCCTGCATATGCATAATGACTATCATACTCATCTTCTTCCAATTCACCAGGAGCAGACTTTGTGGTTGATGGTAAGAGTTTTAAAAGTTGTTCAACTTGTTGAGGTGTTATGGTGGAGGGAAAGTTTCCATTTGCATTCTCTGGATCTGACAGAGTCTGAGCATTGGCAGCAGTTTTTGTTCCACTTCTTCCACATCCTCTCTGTCCTCTTCCTCTACTGGTTTTGCCTCCTCTTCCACCTCTTCCATAGCTGGTTCCTTCTTTTTCTTTTCCCTTCCATTTTTTTCCAGTTCCCCTATCATGCCAACTAGGGTATCCTATTATAGTCCAACAGTCCTTTTTCAGATGTCCTGTTTTGCCACAAGCCCCACAGGTTGGAGCACTTGATTTCCCATACATAGCAATGCCATCTTCCTCTTTTGTTGGTTTCAATGTAATCCTTTGATTTTCTTCCTGTTGTATGGTGTTGCAAGCTGCTTCCACAGTGGGTAGAGGCCACATCATGAGAAGCTGACTTCTCTGTGGTCCATTGACTTCATCTAGACCATTTAAAAATTGGAAAAATATGTGCTCTTCCTTCTCTTTGTTCTGTGCTTTAATGTAAGCATCAATCTCAGTTGTTGTAGTGGTTATAGTGGGTAGGGACTTTAGAGAATCAAGTTCCTCCCATATGCCACTTAGTTAAGTGAAATAATCACTAACAGGTCTTCCTCCCTGCTTGGCTTCATAGAGTTGTTTGCAAAGTTGGTATTTTCTTACACCATTTGCAAGCTGATACCTAGCTTCAAGTTGTCTCCAAATTTGAGCTGCATCACTCATAAACATCACTGACTTCTTGATGCTGTCAGATACATTTCCTAGTATCCAAGATATGACCATGCTATTGCATGTGTCCCAAGCTTCCTGCTTGGTTTTATCAGAAGCATCTCTTGTCACTGTCCCTGTGACAAATCCGAGTTTCCTCTTTGAGGCTAGCGCAAGTTCAAACGCACGTCTCCAAGGTCTAAAGTTAGAAGTCCCTTGGAGTTTGTCCACTACAACAGATCCACTTCCATCTGATGGATGGATATACAGAGGACTAGAGCTGTCTATAACATTGCTACTACTCAGACATTTCTACAAACACCTTATCTCTCTAAGACGTTCTACAGTGGACAGATTTCAAACAAGCAAGACACTACTGATATTAAGAAGCAACAAAATCAGAAGAGAACGAAAGAGATGAACCAACCTCATAATGCTCTGATACCATGAAGACTTTCATTCATTCAGCAAGTTAAAATCATTTTGTATCATTCAATATAGCTCAGGAGAATTTTTGTTCATTCATTCATCATAGTTCTTTTTGTGTATTTGTTTTTGTAGTCTTTTCGTACATTCTTTCTTGCAGCCTTTTATATTGGCGGCATTCCTACACAAATCCCTAAAAGGGTATGCTCCCTAACACACTCTTACAGCTGTCCATTACATCACATTCCTACACATTACAATAATAATATGCTAAGTTACTACTGGACTGGACTTAGTATAAAGCAAAGCCCATTAGGCTTACTTCTTCCTTCAAAACCAATTTGTGCAAATTGAGCAAAGGGTTTTGATGACAAATTATCCAACATGCATGATAAACAAAGTAAAAAAAGATAAAGCCAAATGAAAACTATCATCCAAGATAAATAGTAGATGTCACACATTAAATTACATAATAAGTTAATAATAACCTCCATTATATTCTAAGGAGGAAAACACCTTACAAGCTAAGCTCACAATACACCATAACTAATGTATGAATTCCAAAATTTTACAAGAAGCTAGAACTCCAATTAATAGTAATGGTGATGATGCAAGAAATTAAAAGAACAAAGAGCAAACCCTTGAAAAAGGGTGAAAAAGATCAAACTAGCTAATTAAATCTATCATCAATCTATCTATATAATATATATATAATACTTCATCCGTTTCTTTTTACTCGCAACAAACTATTTTGCACGCATTTTAAGAAAGTGATTTAAGAGTAAATATACAAATTAATTAATTAATATATATAATTTAAACACAAGGAAGAAGGTGATTAGAATGAAGTTACCGCCTCACCTGTGTTAAATTTTTAAAAACTAATTTATTCTTTTACACCCTTAAATTTATATTCCTCAAAAAGCGTTGTGTAACCTTGGGTTTAACTGTTTGTTGCAAATAAATAAATAAAAAAACGGAGGTAGTATATACTATATAGTATATATATATCTATATAATATATTAGTTTATAGGATAGGATAAAATAGGGTGATATATTTATAGAAACTAAAGATGATTGTAAGGAGCAGTGGCCTGAATTCGACACTTTCGCTTCTCCAGAAATTGGCGCAATGATCTCTTCATGGAAAGATCAGTTTTTGGACAAATTGGCTGAAACTGCAGCGCTGCTGCTGCTGCTCCTGATGATGAGGATTTATGTAGTGTTCCTTCTCCTGCTTTCCTACTTGCAAGATCTATTATGCTTCTTGCCTGTTTCAATTATTAACAATATTCATTATTATTTACCTAAGCTATGATATGATATCCATCTCATTATGTCATCACTAATATAATATTAGTATTGTAAAATACTTCCTCTGTCCCTAAATGTTTGTTTTATTGGGATCTCTCTAAAAGTTTCCTACATTTTCTTTTACATAAATGTATGGTCCCAAACACATGTCATTTTCTAACATAATTTGGGCTCTCAACCATCAGCTTAAGCGCAACTTTGACATTGGGATGGTCGGTCATTTGACATGTTATCAAAGCCAAAGTGATAAAAAGGATGTGGGTTCGAATCTAATTCACCTCTCGTTTACAAAAGTGGCGCAATTAATTAATTATGCTCTGTTTACTAGAGCGAAGAATGCTTTCCTTGAAAACACTTTCCCATTTTACATTGTTTACTTTGGGAGAAAAAATAAAATGTAAAACATTGGGTGAAAACTCATTTTACACCTATTGGAAACATTTTCCCCCACATTTGGGAGTAAAACTATTTTCCGTGCAAGTAAATATTGAGTAATTTATATGAAAATGAGTTTTCCAGGGTAAAATGTTTTTCATGGAAAATCATTTTACATCGAAAACGTTTTATATCCAAGTAAACTGACCCTTAGTACTGGATATGGTGGGCTTGTGTTGCATCCATATTTCAAGCTCAAATGGCCTGGTATTCCATGTGAGGGGGAGTGATACGGTATATAACATAATCTCGGGTCTCAACAATTAGTTTGAGTTTTGGATTGAGATAATACTCTGATAAACCATTAATATCATTTTGTTACCATTCTCAATGTTGTGGAAACAAAATCGTTTTCCCTCTAATTTGTTTCCGTTTTATTTTCTTAATTACATTAATCAGTAAATAATTGTATCACACAACATTACTCTTTGCCTTGCTGATTTGTTTTCATTCGTACTTTCATTTCTATTTTTAAATTTATACAAAACGATCATGTATTTTCATTTGAATCCAATGAATAAGATAAGGTCCACAAATTAGGTGCATCTAATAAATATCCCATACTATAAAGGACTAGACATATCATATGATCGTCATATCAATGATTTATTGATCTTACCTACTCTAGAAAGTAATACCAAACAATTGCTTCATAGAAGAAAAAAAAAACTGAATATGCACATTTGATGAAAAGTGATATTGATAAATCCAATATTAATATTGGCACATCCAATATTATTATTATTAATATTGATTAAATCATGTGCGAATCTACTATGGGTTCATTGAACATTTAGTAAAGCACAAAGGAAAAAAAAAGGACATGTTGTAGAAGCTAAACAAAGCATATATGATTGTTGCAAATTGGCACTTGGCTTTGAATATCTTACAAGGAGTTTTGGTTCTTTTTTCCACAAGTTTTCCTTTAATTATAATCTAAATTATCTAATTTTACCGACGTTGTTTTGGTCTAGTGGTGTCAGGGGTTAGACTTGGTAGGGAGAATCACGCTTTGATCCCCCGCAAACACGTTGGGAGGAGTTTAAAACCTTAATCCCGGGACGCGCTCCAAATCCGGATTAGCCTAAAAGGTGAACCGGGTGAGTACATAAAAAAAAAAATCTAATCTAATTTTTCCACTTCTATTTTTTAAAACCTATATTTATTTCCCTTTACTGCTTGATTTATGTCAATTCAATTTCCTAAGCATACAGTGTAGTTTTCAACTAACTACAAAAAAGCTAAAACAAATCAATCTAGGAATTATATATGTTTAGATAAAAGGTTATTTGATACTAATTAAACTTGTTATTGTATTAGTAATGTGTAATTGTGTATTAAACATTATTTGTAGTGTAGTACTAGTTAACCATATTATTGTATTAGTAAAGTGAAATAAATCATGCTTAATACACATTACTAATACAATAATAAAAGTTAACTACAAAAAAGCTAAAACAAATCAATCTACTTAGAAAGGTTATTAAACAATATAGTGATATGCATTAATAATACAATAATGGATTATATATGTTATATGAACTAATGCATTTCTATTAGTGGAAATAAATTGAAAAATTAAGAAAAAAATTACTCAAAAATTAAGGTAATAAATGCTTGATTCAAGTTTTATCTTAAACATATACGGACCTTTCCCTAAAAAAATCAAATAAAAAGAAATAAAATGTTACAATAATTTTGAAATTCCAGAAATAGAAAATTTATTGATTGAATTAAAATGGAAGAAGTCTTTTTTTTTTTATAATTCTAATACGGTTTATATCAAGAAAAAGGGGTGAAATAAAGGTTCAAATTGATATATATATATGTGGGTGTGTGTGAAAATGACCAATATTTCAAAAAAAAAAAAAAGGACCACCTATTTTTTTCAATTGTTTTGTTTCCCTTGTGGTTCTATCTCTTACTTTTAACTAATTAATTTTTCATTATATATAGATCCATGTACAACATCAAATAGCAAAACTACACACTTAATACATCAAATCAAAATTGTTTAGCTGTCTGTATTTTTGTAAATGTTGTACGTACGTGATTAAATTAAAATGTAAGAAGTAGTATATTATTATTAATTATTGATCCCTTTAAAGAGGGAAATTACTATGATTACTCATATATATAGATACAAATATATTTTTTAAAAAAAAAACCATATATAATATAATAATAATTTAATTACCTGGAGCTCAGTAACATCACAAACGCAAATTCTTCCATTATAGAATATGGTCATCATTTGTTCTTGCTTTGGATTTTCTCCATTATTCGATCCCCTATAAAACCACAAATATGTTTAGTAATTAATCAACATTATACCCTAATTAATCATTTTTTATTAATTTAAAACATATTTTAAAAAAAAACAAGGAAAGTAGAAGAGAGACATACATGGAGAAAGAAGAAGAAGAAGGAGAAGGTAAAAGACCAAGCTCAAGATTACAACTCATTATTATTATTATTTTGAATTTTGAATGAAATATATTGAATCAAAGAACAAGTATATATTTTGTGTTTTGTTGAAATTATAATTATGTAGTGAGAGAAACAAATCAAATCAAATCAAATTAATTATAGATGGAAAAAACAAAACATGAAATGGTATTTATGGGAAGGAAATGTGGAAAATAACAATTTAAGTTGCTCACATTAAATACATGTGACTTTTTTATTTTTTAGTGGGGTCTTAGAATATTGATGATATACTTTCAGAATTTTTTATTTTTTTTGGTTGTCACGTGTTAAATGATTAAATTAATGACATGATTTATAGTTTGCGTGCATCCATTACAACTAGGTACGGTATTGGGTTGCCGAATGGTTGGTATTGGCATTATTATTTAAAAAAGGGGAGTGATTGGCTAACTCTAACTGCCCGTTTGGTTGTTGGTAATAGATTTTGGTAATGGTAATAAATTTATAGTGTAATTTTGTTAAAGAGTAACCTTATAATCTCCATGGAAAACAAATTTTCATTCACAAGCTTCAATTTTCTTCTAATTTTTTAATTTCATCCATTACCATTGGGGAGGGTGGTATTTGATGTGAATGAATATTTGTGAAGAAAATTAGATAAATTGGAGCTAAGGTAGCACCACTATGGGAATGAATTTTGATTTCCTTCCAAATTCAGTTATAAATTCATTCTCATTACCATGATTCATGACTGGCTACCAAACGGGTCGTAAGGGTTGTCAACCTTCCCAATTATGATTTTTTATTGGTTAAAATTGCATTGAAACATTAATTTTTTACAATTTCCCTCTCTAACTTATTATATATATATTATTATTTTATTATAATGTATCTAAAGGGGTTGACAACTTTGAAGGTTGCTTAATCATTTTCCTATTTAAAATTCATCCCTCCCAAAATAAATACTCCGTACTTCATTTTCCTTTTTTTGTTCAACTGTTTGTCATAAAAAATAAATGTTTTATTATTACTTCTTACTATTACCTACCTATAAATTTACACTTATTACTTTTGGTCTTATAGCCAATCTATAAAATTACGCTTATATATATAGTCACTAATAATTGACAAAAAAAAATAAATTATAACCTAACGGTTCGTTTGGTAGTCGGTCGTAAATAGTGGTAATAGGAATGAACTTATAACTATATTTGGAAGGAAAATCAAAATTCAGTCTTTTGGTAGTGCTAGTTTAACACCAATTTATCTACTTTTCTTTACAAATATTCATTTTCATCCAATACCACCATCCCCTAATGGTAATAGAAAATAATAAGAAAATTCAAACTTGAAAATAAAAATATGCTTTCCATAGAAATTATAAGGTTCTTCTTTCTTAAAATTACACTTTAAATTCATTATTATTACCACAATTTATTACCAATAATCAAACAAGTCGTAAAATTCACCAGATTTTTTAATGTAGCATTTAAAAAGGCATAGCCACAGAGGGGGTATTGAATTAATACACGTGCATCAGTCGGTATTTGTTTACCCCCAACATTCCACACATCCTTTTCCCCGAGCACCGCCACCCACTCCTTGTGAAAACATTAATTTATTCACTTTGTAATTTTTTATTTTTTTTAGGGTTTTATTTAATTGCCCTAAGGACAATGCATAAGAATTAACAAATGCATTAATTAATGTAAAAAACACATTGAAACTTGTTTTACACAATGATTATATGAATTTTTTCCATTGAAATGTGAAATTATTTTCATATATTAAATACATATTTCAATTTTCTATGTAAAATTTTCATATAATAAATAAATAAAATATATTTATTTCACTTTTCAATGAATTTTTTACATATATTAAATGTAAATTTCAACTCTTAATGCATTTGCTAATTCTTATGCATTGCCCTTAGGGTAATGAATAGCAAAACCATTTTTTTTATAATTAAATCGAAAGGAAATCGACATTTTGTAATTTGGAGATATAGGCAACAAAGTCCTTCATTTGGATACACTTTGAGCACCAACGTTAATTGGGGGATCTAAAAATTCAATACAACTACATCACTTTATAAAAACTTGCACTCCTATCTCAACGTTGACGAATTAACATGATGATACTTGAAATTTTATGTTATAGGATCACTTTTTACTATTAATTGAGGTTCCTTATTCTAAGCAAATTATTTTGTTACTAAATTTTATTAAAATAAATAAACATATAGTAATATGTTTTTAGTCCAAGTAGGGCCATGTGACCCCACTTACTTATGCCTACATCCACCACTACCAACGAACGTTGCTCCAGTTGTAGAAGCAATGTTCTCCGGAAGTGATAACCAAGGTTCGAGTCCACTTGCCCCTCTCTCTCTCTCTCTCTCTCTCTCTCTCTCTCTCTCTCTCTCTCTCTCTCTCTCTCTCTCTCTCTCTCTCTCTCTCTCTCTCTCTCCGTCTCTAGTGTTTTTCTGTGATAGAAATCTTAGATGAAAGTTGTACACTTTAATTTACATGTTGAATAATGATACAGTTTAGAATCATTTTATTGAGAAATTCTACGTTCTGGGCAACGTTAAAAAAATTCTACAATGTGGGACCACTAACTCCTTTTATTTTCTTCTATTCGGCGACCTTTTAAAGCATTGTACGTTTAAATTAACTAATTATGCTAATTAATTTTCAAATTAGACCAATTCTTTATCCGATAATGTTATTATATGAAGAAAAATGTGTATTTTTAATGAAAGATTTGACGATCACTATAATTAAGCACCTCCAACAACACTGAATTTCATTTTCAAATTATTAGATCTATCTATTGTCACAAGACTCACAACACACCGTTAAATCATCTCTATTTCGTGTTTGCTTTAATTCTTTTTACCTTGTTTATTATATTTTTGGCGCCCTAGTGCATTACATCAATAACAACGTGTCACTGCCCATAGGTCTTTGGCGGTACAGAACGGCATGAGTTCAGCACACTGATCATGTTTTAGAATTTGGAAGTCAATTATAATACCAATAAGTTGCCCAACTTGATAGCTACTTCTATATTGCCTTTTTTTTTTTTTTTTAATTTTAATCAAGATATGAATTTTAACCCATTTAAGTTGATACACTCTATTTAGGCACAATATTTTATGCAAATCAATTTTTATGTGGAGTCCACTATTGATGAAGGTAGAAGAAAAAAAAAATGGCTAGAGGCTAAAATGAATATAAAAAAAGGTTAAAATGACAAAAATGTAAAATATGTGTGGGACATATAGACTATAAAAGAAAATATACTCCGTTAATAGAGTATATAACATATTTCTATGCCTCAACTATAAGCTAATAGTTGAGACTCAGGAATATGTTATGTACTCTATCATTAGTAACAAGTATTTTTGGGACATTCACATACACAAATTGTAGCAAGTAATTTAAGACATTCAAATATAGATAGTTGTCAACATCAATTGAAAAGTAGCAACTGTTGTCAACATGGAAATGCATTACTCACATGATTAGGAATTTGCATGGTAGTGGAGTGGATATACGCTTTGAATTGAAGTCGGCTTGGGAATTGCTAGCACTTGTTTATAATCTTGTCGGCCCATCGCATTAGTTTTGCTTGTTTGCTTGATTCCATTGCTAACTACTTTTAAAACACGTGTTTTATATAATGCTACTACTATATGTAATTTATTTTTGCTCTTATTATTGGCTTAACCCTTTAGAGGATGAGTTCTTAACCTAATGGTTAGGGCTTCTGAATTTAAGGTATGAGGTCTTTGTTCGATTATCACCGGTCGCATTTGAGTGGATTTCTTATTATCCGATGCATGTGTTGGCTAAAATTGAGTTGGGTGACCTGCAGTAGGGCCCGATTTCAAGGTCTAGTATCCCACACATTATTATTAAAAAAAAAAAAAACATAATTTACCATTTTTCTTTGGAAAAAGACAAAAAAAGAGAGTATGTTCTGTAACAGTGTAACTGATATACAATTTTTAAATACTCCGTACACATTTTTTATAATTTTTTTTGGTTAAATATAACTCAAGATATTAATATTTAAAATTGTGTCTCAGAAAATGTGAAAAAAGTAAGTTGAACACTTATCTTGGGACATAGGGAGTAATAAGGCGTAATTTATGCTTATTTACTTTTTAAAATTACGGTACAGTTCAAGATGTTGGCTTGATCTATTCTGAGTTAGAATTCAGAAGAAAAGTTCTCCTTCAATTTGAATAGAATACATTTTCGTAATTCTACAAACTTTGATATAAATAGATTATTGTGCAAAAATAGCAAACAAATAATAAAAATAAATTAGGATTTCATATAAGACGCAAATCATATTATTTTTAACACTATTGCATTTTTTTTAAAAAAAACATTTAACTAAAAGTACTAAAATATCATTTGTCTAAAATTTATTCAAATAATGGTCGACAAAAAGAAAAGATATTATGAAGCATGATACCCTTGCCTATATGACCATTGAACAATTATAGGTGCATAGTTAGTTGTGATATATGTATAACAACTAAATGACAAACACATTTTATCATTTTTCTTTGGAAAAAGACAAAAAAAAAATGTCTGTTATGTAGTTGGTATACACACTTATACATGTATTACAACTATGCATCAATAATTTTATCTCTATGACCATCTGTCT
Organism: Salicornia ramosissima; assembly: GCA_951394345.1. NCBI lineage: Eukaryota > Viridiplantae > Streptophyta > Magnoliopsida > Caryophyllales > Amaranthaceae > Salicornia > Salicornia ramosissima. The sequence continues at coordinate 3,061,626 of OX596240.1, read as the reverse complement.
AACATTTACCTAGTGTTTTGGTTTGTTTCTATAACTACTCCATATTATATGCAATTGCATCAATTACACATTATTGTTTATCAAACATTGCTATCCACATTTCATACAATTGTAGTAATTATTGTAAATTACATACAATTCAAGGTTTAACTTTTAGACAAAGCAATGTCCTATATATAATTTATCTATGAGATTCTTTGTTGTTGAAACTATCAACTACCCTAGCCTTGATACTACTTTGGTCTTATCTTGTTTGAATTGTGACGAAGAAAATCAAGACACGACATATCATCTTAATTAGTTTTGGTTGTACAAATTGACAATAAATTGTTATAGTAAATTTTTAGTTGAATTTTTAGTTGATAACAATAATACTAGCTGCATGAGACTTTTTTTGTGCCACTGAAAATGAATTCCTTCAAGTTTAAGTGTTTTACATGAAGATTTTAAATGGTTTCAAAAGTTGAGGGTTGGTAATTTAAATTTAGAAAAGAGAAAGGCAAACTTATATACCTTGTTCTTTAGCTTCAAGGAGATTTTCCACATTTTGAATAAGCATTTTTATTTCATTCACACACTTACACATACAACCATACGCATGTAATCATTAATGGTATTTTAATAATTACTGACAATTTTAATCTAAAAATCACTTATACCCCTTTAACGTCTAATGAAACGAAAAACTATCACATGTACTTGAGTTTTTAAATAATAAAAAAATACAAAAGACAAATTTGTGACAAACTGACAATACTAAAGTGTTTATCAAAAAACAATAAATGAAACTATCAATATGATCTAGCCTCATTGGATGTGTATAACTACTTAGCTTATTACCAAATTTCCCCGTTTTACATAAATATTAAATGGGTCTAGGCCACACCCATCAAGGATAATAGCCATCCAACTTAAAAAATTAAAGTACGTGCGTTTGCCTTAAAACTATATAGTAATTAGGAATTAGCTCATTTTTTTTTATAAAGTGGATACACATATATTTTTTGGACTACCTTTACTTTATATAACCAAGCAGCTATTGTCCTTACTACCATATAATTTTAAGGTTGCGTAGTGTATATCTAAGAAAATTTGATATTAGAAAAGGTCTTTACTTTTAATAGTGTATATCTACTATTACTGTTCATGCATTTCATATAGGTTTTACGTACTTTTAATTCTTAGTTTAACATTTTAATACCTATATATTACTGTCACACATTCATTTACCTTAAAAATCGTATGCATGTTGAGTTATTGACTTTTATCGTGTTAGATACAATATGACATTTGGATACCTTAGTTATAAATTTATAATCCATGTTTGCATTTAAGTACCTTTTGTATTTTTATTGGAATAAGTTCAGGTCTAATAATTTCTAAATACACCTTAAAGAGTTTAAGATTTAACAAGTTTAGTTCAGATAAGTTAAGGTCTAATAAATTAATAGAACTCACTGTACCCTTAGTAGTTTTATTGGGATTATATTGTTTGTTCGTTAGCAACCATGCGAGAAAAATACTCTTATTGATAATGTGATTTTGTATGTGTTTTTTCCTTCTATTTTACGACATATTTATGTGTTAACTGAGCTCTTCGTAGCTAGGTTGCACTAAAATGAATACGGATACGAGTACGGATACAATACAGATATGAGAAAACGTCACTGAAAAAATTGAGGATACGAGTACGTGAAAGAATATAATAAGGGAATCTATAAATTTCAACATAATTTCAATAGAACACTGTGTTAAATATCAAATTTGGTGATGATAATATAGTTATTTACTATATAAATTACTCAAAACATATAAGACATGAAAAATTAAAGGAAGAAAAATAGCTCAAAAGTTATGGAATACTTGAGTAAGCTTAATCAGTTAGTTCAATGTGGGTACGTGTGTCCAACAGGTGTCGATGTCGTGTCGGTGTCGGACACGGGGTACGGCAGGTTGGAGGTGTGTCCGTGCATCCTTGCTTCGTAGTCGTTCACTACTGATAAGATTGTTTGCAATGTATTTTTTATCTTTTCTCTAAAAAATTTATATATGAATTGGCTAATTAATTAAATTTCTAATGGGCTAGAAATGGACATAGAGTACCAAATTGCAGGACGGAGAGCTTGCAATGGATCGCATCGATAAGAAATGGGCAGAATTGAGCAAACATGAAACCTTTGCAAATCACTCACCAAAAACTAGGAAAATGAGACCAATTGATATTATTGCAAGAGAAATGAACAAACGGAAAAGATAAACTCCCTTGAAAATGCATCATCCAAAACAAACTCTAAAACCCAAAACCCCTTAAATCATTAAAAAATGGGTACAAAAATGATCGCAAAAAAGCACTGATAAATTTTTTGGTTATGGAGGAAGAGAGAAGAGAACGAGTCTCTCAAGAAGAGATGAAAAAACGATTGCGTAAATTAGGTTTAGACTTTAGAGGGGAGGGTTCTTATTGTGTTTTGGAATGACCTTTTTCCAATTTTATGCCATCAAAACTGGAAGGCCTGAAACAACTTAACCTTTAACAATTTGACTATTCATGAACAGGAAGTAATACGAGTAAACAAAACCATCACCACTGATTTGTGCCAAAGTGAGTCTCAAGTGAACCCCTTGGTTAACAAGAACCCCCCTCCAACCTTTCATGCTATTTCCTCTAACATGCTTTTGGTCCATGTGGACGCCTCCTTCACAAATATCCGAGAACCATATGGAATAGCAAGCTAAGAGTTGTTCGTAATCACAGAGGACAATAGGTCAAAGGTTTCCATAAAAGAATCTTTGCCCATGATGCCCTCCATACGTAGATCTTGAGCATTAAAGAGTGAGGTTGTGGACTTTTGCTTTTGTTTACATTTGGATAACATAATTTTGTACATAGATTGCAAAAATGCAAAAGATATCATTACCAATTAGAACAATTTTTATAGTATATATTCGGAAGCCGTCAGCTTATGCATGGCAAAAAAGGAGCCGTTCAAGAACTTCCAAATTTGGTCTTTGATGTGTGAAGATAATACTGTGGCGGATGAGCTTGCCAAAAGAAGCAGAACTAATAGTACTTGCTTGCTTGAATGTAACAAATATCCTTTTTAATATCCCTAGATTTTGTATTAGACTTTATCATGAGGATTATACTTTGTATGACTCTTTAACTACTTAATTTCACATGCCCTTTCTGCCAAAAAAAAAGGTAGGAAAATGAGACCCATGGTGACGGAAAAGAAAAACTCCCTTGAAAATGCATCACCCAAAACAAACTCTACAACCCCTTAAACAATAAGAAAATGGGTACAAAAATGATCACAAGAAAGCACTCATAAATTTTTTGGTTATGGAGGAAGAGAGAAGAGAACGAGTTTCTCAGAGAGAAGTAAAAACGATTGCGTAAATTAGGTTTAGACTTTAGAGGGAGGGTTCTTATTTTGTGTTTTGGGTTGTAAACTTGTCATATATGAGTTTATAAAATGGGATATTGATAGAGTATATAACATATTCCAAACAACAACTGTCAGTTTAATCTGTTAGTTGAAAGTCATTTGACATGATAAATCAAATGTGGGCCCATTGTACAAAAATAAAAATGTCACACCTAATTCCATAATTGTACTGTTCCTGGCAATCAAATACAGAAATACTTCACAGCAAGAGTGTGATTAGTATGTCACACCAAATTCCACAACTGTCAGTCACCACATCGATTAATTTGTGTGGTGTGAAAGTCAATCAACCACAAAGCTGTCACCGTATTTATCACCATCACCATGCTAGCAATGCTACCATACAATAAACATGGGAATTTTCAAGAGTTGAGGTCACATTTATCGCCATCCCATTCACCAGAAAGTTTTGTAGATCACTGTCCCCTCACTCGTACTGTATAATCATACTGTATGTGAGATAAAGGAAACATACCATAATAATTTGTTTTTAGATTTATTTTTAAATGCTACAAAAACAAGAAAAAAAAAATACATATGAATATATGATAAAATGAGGTGGCCTATTTAAAAGAAGCCTACTCTTTTAACAATTTAAAAATTACAAATGATATGCTTGTTTATTCTCGCTCCGTCTGTCCCATTTGTTTGTCTTGTTTGAGATCAGGGAGAGAATTAAAGAAAATGAATCTTTAATTAAAAGAAACAATTACTATAATAAATTCCTACTTGAAAAAAGAGTTTGATGGATTTTTTTTTTTTTAATTTCATAATGAGAAAAGGTGATAAATGTGTGTTGGAAAATGAATTTTGGGAGTAATTTAGATAGTGTGCAAACTTTTATTTAATATAATAGAAAACTAGTACTCCCTCCGTAACTGAAACGATTTGACATTTTTTCCCTCAACTTTATATCAAATCGTTGCAGTTATTTTGTTACAGAGGGAGTAATAAATATGGATGGATTATTTCACTATTAGAAGGTGGATAAAATTGGAGTTCAAAATAGAAAAGATTTCAAACAAAACATATTTAGGAATTCCATTTCGGGAAACAAGACAAACAAAAGGGAACAAGGAAGTATAATAATAAACAATTACAATCCCAAACCCACTTTGTTGCAAATCTGGATCTTGTTAGAATCCTTCAGGCAAGAAATTAATAAACTGATTCCTTCAGAATTCGGCGAATCATTGAAGAGCATGTGAACAACATGATCAACACCAAACAGTACAAGAAAAAGTTGCAACTGCACATACCTCTCTACATACTGTTTCATCAGGTTTTTTGATATGTTTTACATGCTCTTTCCATGTGTTTGGCCTTTGCAAGTTCTAATCTTCTTACCAACCATCGCATAAAGTTTTCCGTTCCTCTAACTCTCCTGCATAGCATTGAGGAACATTGCTTCATCATGTTACTATCTACAAAAATGTGACACAAAAAATCAAAATGTAGATAATTTAAATCTAGGTAGACAAACATCATTCTTGTTTGGGGCTGATGAACTCGTTTGCTTACATAAATGTTTCAGTTAAGACAAGATTGAGGGTACCCAGTAGAAGTTATGACCAGGGCCATTTTGCATCAGTCCAACTGAATAGATGAGCTGTTCCATTCCTGTCATCCCCTGGGCATGAACCACTTGTTTCAGAGCTCCCTGCCTGGCAGCAATTTAGCCTCTGATCGCGCAATACAGCTTCGTCTCTGTATGCTGGATTGGTATACCTAGGATGTTGGACAAAAGCAACCTTTTTCCACCAAAGCTTGAGAGCCTAGAACATGCAAAGAGGACAAAAAAAAAGAGAAAAAAAGGTAATGGAAAGCAGGAAGAACAGGAGGATTCATAAATTTTTAAAATAATAATATTAGTTAGTAGATTATAAAACTAATCTCCATTACAAGTTATTTATAGATTAATTTGAGCAAAAATGGAGTATTGCTCCATTTAGAAATGGTTTACATAGATCGAAAGTCAACTGGAGCAAAATTGGAAACACTAGGAGCCCAGATATGTGTCGTGTGATGCAGTACCAAAATATAAAAAGATATGAAGGTTCTACAATCAAACAGGGGTAGAGATTATAGATTAGAGTGAAGATACCAAAACAAAAATCATTTTAGAGGTTGTAGGAATGTGGCATTCTGATAGTATCATTGTAAACGATATAGGTACACCAAAGCAAATTACTAATTTACCAAAAAAAAAAAGCAAATTACTAATCGAAAGAAAGACCTTGACACGAAATGGCGCATACTGCAAACGCAGCATAATGGTTTGATTTCATTACTGATAGTCCTGGGGTGAGGGCAATATAGCAGCAACTTATTACTTAAAAATTTTCCTTCTATGTGCATTCCGAAGACACAAGGTTTTGTTAGAACTAAAAAATATGGGAAAATAGAAAGTTTTTTTCTACTAAAAAAGGAGAATTTGTGCAGAAAAACTGGTAGGACAAAAATTGCAGCACTGTCAAAAAAAAAATTATAAATAAAATTACTTGTATAAAGAAAAGTGCTTCTAAAGCCTCAACAATCACAAATGTCCATTATCTAAGCTTCAACTTATTCCAATGCATTGCATACAATCTTAAAATTGTTACCTTGGCTCCTAATATACAGTTCAGCAAGACATCATTTATATTATGGAAGAAGATACAACTCATACAAGTGATTCTGAGCAGGGGTTACATACAATCTTAAAATTGTTTCTGATATCAAAAACAATTTTCCCTCAAAAATTGTTTCTGATATTGAAAACAATCATTAATCGCTTTCATCTCCTCATAAACCCTAACATTGGATAGCTAAACAAGTGAAAGCCCTGAAAGCAATGGTAATTGTCATTAATATTATATTTCATCTCTGTTTGCCACTGCTGAAAAACGACGGCCCCACTCTTTATGTTATATATAAAAAAAAAAAAAAGAACTTTATCACAAACCATCTTTTCTAGACGAGTTTTTGTCACAAACCGTCTTTTCTAAAGCTAATTCCTTGTAGATCACCATCTTTTGCCAGTTTCTGGCATTGACTGTCACGTGACTTGTCACGTGCAAGTCATGTGACTTACTCAAGTCTTGATTTTTCCTCTTTTTTTCTCCATTTCGTTGCTTTCCCCCCTAAAATCCAATTTAAAATCCCTATTTCACCATTTCACCAAACCAAAACTTTAAAACCCTAAAATCTTCAAGTTATTTCTCAGCCTACTTGGGGTTTTGATGTTTGATGTTTTACTGTTGATCAAGAAATGACTTTTGATGGGATACATTTATTCCATTAAATTTCTAGTTTCTAAATTAAGCTGTAGTTACTAGTAAATTTATCATAAAAAGAATCATATTCCCATTCCCAGATAACATTCACATGGATCCATTTTCATGCCCCATATCAAATCAATCGCAATCCTTTCAATAGTTGGTCAAAATAGTTAAGAATAAAAGTGACGTAGACTCTTCCTGAGAACAAATTCGTAGTCTTGTGCAATAAATCCTCTGCAACACTATACAGACATAAGTAAAAATCATAACCAGATGACAATTATATATAGCTTGCAAAGAGTCAAATGTAGTAGAATCATTACTCTTCAATGATTTTAACAATGTAGTTCTATGAGGAAAAGTTTCACTTACATGCCAATAAATCCACACTGCAACTTTGTGAGGCATTAACCAGAAATACAGCATATGATCAGATGCCTTCAAAGGAGAAACTTTTTTAGCTCTCAATATTGCGCAGAAATGTTCACCAAGGTTCGGATGCTGGACTGAAATAACAACGGACAAATCATTGCCGGGCGCTGTCGCCTTTATTTTCCAATTCCCTTCCATGTCCTGCAGGATTTCTAATGAATCAATTTTTTTCACAACTGCATAGGCATGAGGAAATTGACACCCAATAAATGAGTAGATATCTGTAAGGGTATTAAGTAGAATGGCTATGCTATAGTGTTTGGTGAGTCATCACGAGCACATTTCCATCTGAATTACACAGCTAAATCATTTGTTCTCCTGAAGAAAACAGATTATGCAGCTACAAAATTTCTCCTTGAATATGAACAGGCTAGTTTACTAATCAAACTTTTCTTTCAGACAATATTCGTCGTCATCAGACATAAAAGCCCATTTTTATCACAGCATATTATTAAAATCTTACAAAGTGGCGTCCAAGTGAACTGCATAAAGAATGAGGCATGTAAATAAATAAATTGAAAATCGATTTAAAGTCTTACTCGGAGAAAATGAACTACAAGTCGAGGAGTGACTTATAAGTTATAAGTACTCACCCCATTCTCAAATACATGCCATTTCAAGCTAATGCACAAAATCCTTTTGAAATACACAAGAATAACATGCACACTATGTAGGAGTTACAATTTAACCCAAATAACGAATATCATTTTACGGATGAAAAAACAACACACAATCTCCCTTTTGTCTTTTCTTGTTTCTCACTTATAGTTTACGAAGAAATTGTTATAACATTTGCATTAACTTATTTGATATACTTACACTCATTTCAAACTATTCATTATATATGAAGCATAAGTAAACCCTTAATAGTATTCCTAAAGTAAAGTTTAACTTTCAGCAATGGAACCTGGCTAGTCTACATAGACCGGAGGGAGACTATTATCAAACAATTATTTTGCGACCATCAATTATGGTACAGAATGCTGCACTTTGAAGAATCATCATGTTCAAAAGATGAATGTGGCAGAAATGTGTATGCTACGATGGATGTGTAAGAATACAAGAAAGGATAGAATAAGGAATGATGTTATTAGGAAATAGTTAGGAGTTACTTCCATGAGAAAGTATTGGGTCAGAAGGCTTCCCAACTATACATCATCAACATCATCAATCTCGATTCTCCCTCAATAATCAATCAATCACGATTCTCCTTCTGCTTCGTGTTTCTCAACTCCAATAATTTCTACTTGGCACCGTATTTCGTCTCATTCCAATCAACATCGAGAATTCAACGGAATAAGGAGTGGCAGGGGGCAGCTTATGATTTAAATTGTGAAATTTTGTAGCTGATCATCACCATCAACGATTAATCATCTATTGTGATTATTGAATATGGCGACGCGGTGGAGCATAATGCTGTGGATATCAGAGATGTTTGTGGTTGGGGCTTGCTGCTTGGGTCACTTCTTGTTTGACCATCGCCGACGAAATCGCCACCTCTATTTGCAACGGTGATATCGGTGCTTTCCATGTCGGTTGAATTAAGGTGATGAAGCAGAAGCAGAGAAGGTGAGAAGCAGAAGCAGATCAGAGGTTTTTGTTCAGGTAACAACAACAATAATAATAATAATAATAATATATTTCGTAGCCGAAGTACCGAATTCAACAAGCGCAGTGTAGTACATACCCGAATTCATACCTCGTTTTGAATCGAACTCTGTAGCATGTAACATTGGTACATACAGAAAAAGAAAAAAAAAAAACTATAAAATCTATATTAGCTTATTTTCAATACAAGAAAAGGATGAGAATCCTCATTTCAAACCATTCATTATATTTTGAAATTGGAGTTTGACTTCAACACAATATTGCAGAGTACCGGTAAGGCAGTAACATGATTCTATATAAGCCTTACTCATTATTTTGCAAGCTTTCCCATTGAAAGTTTATTTTTACCTCAAATAATAAGTTTGGATCATAAGATGAGCTTGATCTTGATCAAATAAATCATTATATTGATAGTATGAAACGTGAAATAATTCAGTAAAAAGAAATGTCAACATCATACCATGAAAGGGCTAACATGTAGTGATTTTGCCACCATGTCAGAGCTTGGATCAAAAACAAATGAAACCCTTTCTCCCCATGGTGTATTGGTCACCTAGATAATAAAAATAAATAAATCAAACTTCTCAATGATACAATTACAAGTGAGAATAGATAAAAATTGAAGGCCTTACATAGCTTAGACCTCTACTCTTTAAAACAATACAAAGTAAAGCAAGAGTAGATTCAATACATAACTTAATCCATATCTTCATATGTTAAAATACATTAAAATTATAAATTTATACAACAATATTATCTTACTAATTGATCATAAACCCCTGCTAAGGCTATTATTAACAAGTACAAGTACAAAAAGACAACCTATTAAAAGACGTAAGATGATGCAAGCAGTCAAGCAAGTTTGATCAATACTCATTATCTTACGCCAGTCTTGTGGCAGAAGTGAATTTTCAGTGAGGGTATGCATAGTATAAGAAAAAACCATGGAAACCAGGAATGAGGAACAGACCCCAAACTCTGAACCAAGTCATGCATCGCAAAACGCGGGTCAAATGTGACCCAAAACGTTGTCCTTTTCATCTCGGTTTTCTTATAAAGGAGAGAGAAAGCTGCTGGTGCTCTTTCCAATAATAGAGGCTTGATCCCATGTTCTAAAGTCTAAACAACAATTCTACGATTTTATTTGTATAAGCCTTTGTATGCCCTTTTAAACCATTTTTCTGATTCTTTTTACAAAACTGTGTACTTCAATAAAAATTTGATAATTAAAATTTTAAAATTTAATATAAACAAATTTTTAAAAGCTTACTTAAGCAAATAAAAGCTTATCCATAATATAAATAAACTTTATATATGTAATAACAAATACATAGATGTTTACAAAAGTCACCCTGAGGAAACAATCAAAAGTGGACCTACATCATTGTTAGACAATGTCTTTGTAAAGATATTGCCTATGGGAAGATGGAACATGCAAAAACAAGAACATAAGAATACAATTGTACATTGCCAAAAAAAAGCCAATAATGTTGGAGTTAATTTAGCAAAACAATTGAGTATGAAAATTCCTTTTGTATAGTGTCTACCCAATTACAAAGTAGATCCCCTCTACAAGCATAAATGGTAAGCACGGCCACACGCGACATTAGATGTTCTCTGTATTACTAAAATCTTATAGACAGACCCATTAGATCATCTAGTAGGAAATTCTAACCTTAAACAGTACAACTAGCTATTTGGTCTAGCTTAACTTTGGATAAAGATAAGTTTATTAAACAAATTCATTAATTAAAAATCTGAGATAGTTATATAACCAATGAAGCTATAATTTATGCGATGCCAATATATTATTAGCTGAAATTTCTGTATTAATCAGATTGCTAGACTTGCTCTACTATTTGCATCATAAAGATTGTCTTAGAAAAGAATGGGACAAAATACTGCATTCAAGATGGAGATAGGCATCGAAAATTACCTCAGCAATACACCTCTTTAGAGTGTTGGTAGAGCATTCTAAATCATAGCAATAGTATAAACTCAAGGGATTTTGCTCATATCCCACACTAGGTGGTATCGTCAAGAGATATCTGCAAAATAAAGGCTGCCAAATTCAGAAATTTATACATGTATAGTTGTACACTTGTACATTATTTTTCAAACTACATTGATGGTTTAATCTTCCTAGATTGCTGACTTATTAAACAATGATGGAGAATGATCAGCTTTTCTGAACATACAACATTCATTATTCAATATTAACTGTTGCATCTAAATTCGATGCACAATAATCACCTAACTTCCCAGAAAATCTGAAGAAAGTCTGATTTTTGGATTGAATGGAACTCCTTGTTCTTAAGGTTGATCACAAAGCCACTCAAAAACAAGAAGAAAATAAGATGATAAACTCTCTAATCAATAATGACTGAGATATTTAAATAGCGAATGACTCAAATCACAAAGAAGGGAGATTAATTTATTCCACTATGAAAGGGCTCACAAAGCACCCAAAAGGAGTAAAAAACCCACTCTTCAATCATATCTTAGCAAAAAGATGATTACAAGAGAGTCCTTAGCACTATTTATAGCATGGGGATTAACCCTAAACAAGCTCTAATCAAGGACCTGAAATACAGGGAATCAACGACCAAGATTAAATGAGCAATTAAAACAACTCATTAGAAATGGACCTATAATCGCTGAAGCCTCAAAACGGTCATCTGTTGTGTCATGCACAGTCGTGTATCTGGAATTACCCTGAACATTTGACACGTCATTCACTGTTGAGTAGCACGGTCATGTCTGGAACGAAATTGAACAAGGAACAATGTCGTGCAGGTTTACATAACAAGGTCGTGTTACCATGAACAACTCTTTTCCTGCTCCATATATGCAAGGTCGTGAAGGTGCTAGTGCACGGTCATGTGGTACTTCCAGAAGTTGTGTACAGTGTTCCAAAACATAAAGCAAAGCATAAAACAATTACTACAAGTTTTTTTTATTACAAACAAAAGTGAATCTAGGCCTCCTCCTCCGGCTTTTTCGGCGCCATCTGTTGCTTGCCGGCCACCACCAGCCAGCAGGTTCGAACCTCTCCTCTTCTCTTCTCATTCTTTGTTCGAAATCTGAAGTTCGACCTCCTCCAGTATCCATTGACAGTTGGAGCCCACCGGGCCACCAGCTACCACCTTCGTTGACATCTAGCCCACAACCAGGTTCTTGCTTCTTCCCCTCCTACTGTCCTAACACACTGGCCCACTGTAACTTCCTTCCTTCTTTCTTTTTTTAAAAATTATTTTCTTCTGTACTTATCTGATCCATTCATCTGTCTCTCTCTCCCTTGTCTCTTCTGCTCGTTTTCCCTCTTTACTAAATGTGTTTCGCATTTAAAAATCAAAATTAAGATGGCTTTTAATTCTTAGTATCTTTTCTTTCTTTCCACTAGTTATGCAAGTCGCTATGGTGTAGTCATTTTTTTTTGGTACTTAATTTTACTTTCTTGTTTAAGACAAAAAATTATTTTCTCTTTTTATGGTGTATTTGTGACTTTTGCATGATTTTTTTAATAAAGTAAATTTGTAATGCCGGCCCTAAGTTGTGCCTATTTTTAGAAATTTTGACTTTGTCATTTTCCGTCTCCGTCCCATTATTTCACCCAATATCCGTCTCAGCGCTACCTAGATAGCAGATGTCTTCTGTTTGGCTACAATTGGAAATCATGAGCAAGTCTTTAGGAGGTGTTGACCAGCTTAGGGTTCTAGAATAATAGACGCACTCTATCTCAGTTGGTTTACTGGGGTAGGTCAAGATAAAAAGGCTCCACATTTTAAGTTCAGGAAGCAAGTTTTCTATGCTGCTTTGACGGCTGTAGACCTGTAGTATACTATAATGTAACTTGATTTGGCTGAAGAGAAATACTAATGTGGAGCACAGAGAGGAGATGACTTTGGCATTTGTTGGTGTATAATCTGGAAAGCAGTGTTAGGAGTAGGATCGAGCTTGTCCAGTCTAAGAAATTCTCTTAGGGATAGAAGCTGGTTGGATGCTTTGTAATTTTGTAATTTCTTTTTTAGCTTCTTCTGTTAAGTTCTAGCTCTGAAAATTGGTTTTAGGTTGTACTTGTTTTCTCTTGCTAATTATATATAAATAAATAACTGTTAGGATTAGTAAAAAGCTATAGGGTTTGGACAAGCATTCATCATCAACTTGACACAAAGGTGACCAAACTTGAAACTAACTCAATATCCAAACCACATGACTCCAAAGCGAACCAGTGTTAATCTAAAGGAAAATAGATAATAAAGGTTTAAGGAGAAAAGGAAATTAACGCATAGTCAGATGTATAAATTTGTGTTGGATCATATCAATTTCTACTATAAAGCGGTTCTAAGGGAGGGGCTGGTGGGGGCCTTGGCCTCCCCCTTGGCCCAAAATTGCTAGTATAAGTTTAAGTGAAAACAAACAATAAAAATTTAGTAGCTCAATTGGTTTGATTGCTTGTTTATATTTCCCTAGACTAGGGTTCAAGTCTTACTAGCTACATTTTCAACATTTTTTGCTCTTTACCAATTGACCATTTTATTACTTTCGAGTGATATTGATCTCGGCCCCGGTGATAAAAAATTTCTGGCTCCGCCACTGTGCACTCGGGTATACCGACTATCATAAATTCAGCTTGATATTTTGATAGCTAGTATGCATAAAATAGATTACTAATCTTGAAACCCACTCAACAATCCTAAAACCCCCTAATTCAACATACTCAAGCCACTAGATTCTGGATAGTCAAATTTGCCCAAAAACATCTAAAATAGGCAATAAACAATTTCCTTCAAATGCCTGTATAAAATAATGCAATCCATAATTTCACCAATGACCAAGGCTTTTGCATTCAACTACTATCAACATATAACCAGCTATAAGATAATTAGGCCCTGTTTGTTATGACTAAAAAATTTGAAGTGAATTGAACTGAACTGAATGGACCTGAACCGACCTGAACTTGTTTTTATTTTTATTTTTACTATCAACAAAATTATAGTTAAAGATATTAGCAGCAAAACAATTGCATATTATAAGGAAGGATAAACATGCAAATTCAGAACAGAAGCCACAGAAAGAAACAGAGAGTCGGAGAAACTGATTGCCAACATCCATAAAATTCAAAATCAAAAATCAAAACAAACTATAAAGCAAATCAAAAAAAGGGACTTACACAGGTCCATTAGTGTGGGCAATCTTTCGACACTCATCAGCAGACAAACGATTAGAAGAAGACGGCAGGAAATGAGGACAGGAATCGAGGTCAACGAGCGCATACCGAACCTTATACTGAAATTTGTGGTGGACTGGACGGCGGCGTTCGTGCCAAACGACGCCTTCGTACAGCGTTACGCCGTCGCAGGAGGAAGTCTGAGATGGTAGTACTCGACTAATGAGTATGCGAATGGGGAAGAGTAGACTCAGTGCAAACGAAATTGTTGAATTCCATATTAGGGAGCCTAACAGATAGAACAACTCCATTTTTGGGGAATTTTGAAGCTTATTTTTTGTTAATGGTTAGTGGTTTTGTTTGGAGGGAAGTTTGGTGGATGATGAGATTGAACACATTGGTCATTCTATCATGTGTGTGTGAGTGTGTGACTGTGTGTGTGAGTGTGTGACTGTGTGAGTGAGTGGTGATTTGGAGGTCCACGTTGCTGGAAATTGATTTAGGAAATTTTGTATCGTTTTTCGTTTTCAGTTTTTAGTTTTTTACAAAAATACGGGAAATTATTGTTGGTTTGAGTGTATTTTTGGCTAATTCTCAATGTAACTATCGTATTTTGGGTAATTCTCAATGGTATTACCGTATTTTGGTGAATTCTCAATGGTACTATCAAGTTTTTTTTAATCTCAACGGTAATACAAATTTTGATTAAATTCTCAAATGTAGCATCGTGGATGATCTACGCGTAAAAAAATAGCATGCTTAAGGTTTTACGGGTCATTTTAACCCTTTTGGGGGCTGATTTGAGGTCGGAATTTGCAAAAAATGACTCGATTAGCCCTAATTATAGTTAAGTAATTTATTTTTTTGTTAATTTTAACGGTTTTTTGTTTAATAACATCACACTTGTGAATTTAATCATAATTTGTACTCCATCCGTCCAAAAAAATTGCTCCATAATGGTTCGGGGTGAGGTTTTTGTTGGGACCCACTTTTTGTGAAAAGTAAGGGTATTAAGTGGTAAGTAAGGGTATATTATATATATATATATATATATATATATATATATATATAAGTAGGTTCATGTGAAAAATGTAGTTTTGGTGAAAAGGGTAAGAAGCAATCTCAATCCTTTGATCAACAAATGAATGGTTAAGATTAAATTTGATTTTCTCTCCTTACTCCTTCTATAGTTTAAAGTCAATGTATCTATGACATAAAGTCAATCTATTTTTATTCAATGTATTTATACTATATGTTGAATGTACCTATAGGCTATAGTTAGTGGTCAATGTACCTCTAGGTCTTAGTTAATGTATTTATCTATTCTCACATTTCTCATGATAAGAAATTTCTTACCGGAACCTAACCCTATATATATATTAGATTTTTATATTATTAATTTATTACCACTTCATTGATGACACATTGTCGTCCTTTTTTTTTCAGGCATATACATGTAAACTTAATTATTTTGTTTAAAAAAAAAATTAGATATGTTGATGCATGTGAAATTAAATAACAATATAATAAAGTTTTTATTAATTTAATTAATAATGTATGTAGTTGGTTCAACTAATAATTAACCTTAATTTAATTCCCCAAACAAGTTTCAGGCTTAAAAGATAGCTTGGAACCCTTAACATCATACAAAACCCTAAAATTAGCATGTTGGTAGGCTCCAAGAATGCAAAATCCAGAATCTCCAGCCTCCTTAATGACCAAACAAAAGCCAGGAACTTTATCAAAATTAACAAACATATTATTCTTCTGCATGACCCAATTGACCTCGGATCCACCCGACTCTCCATTCTCAAAATGAAAAATCACGTCAGGAAATCGTTGCCCTAAGGGCCCACCTGGGATGACATAGCATAAATCATAAAATTGGTCTTTAACTTGTCTCCAACCGTACTTAGCAAAGAAAGCAACCAAATGTGCTTTTAGTGGCTTGTAAATAGATGAATCTAGTACACTATGTGGTGCACCTGAGTCAATAATGAACCCTTTTATTGAAGTTGAAGTTGTGTCTAGTGCACACTTTGATGGGTCAATTGGAAGTCTAAATCCCTCCACACTAATCCCACGGAAAGTGAGATGGTAATGTCCTCGGGCATTCATTCGGATCACACTGACATCCGGCCCACCACCTATTTGGGCACTGTCACCGAAATGAATAGTGGATAGCCTATCTCCGGAGTCGGCCCATGAAGTTAGGCAGTACAAAAACCGGCCTTTTATGGCCGCGTCTAATTGGTTAAGGAGGGATAGTGGGCCAGGAGCAAGTCCAAAGATCCCGGCTATCATGTTATTGGGCCCCTTGTTGAGCCCAAAGTTGATGTTTGTGTTTATCATCCCACAGCCAAAAGCTACGTCGCGGAAAATCTCACCTGTATTTTTTTAAAGAACAAAAGGCAAAAGATTATATATATTAATAATATAATCTCTCCAAAAAACTTAATTTATAAGGTGATGGTTTATATATGATTTAAAAAAAATCTTTAAAACAAACGTTACCGTACCTGCATGGGTTTCATCATTTTGAAATATAAAATCATCGGTCCCTACGATACCAATACTAGTGGCTTCTGCACCATAAACAGCTTTATACCCACAAAATCGTTCATTGTAAGGGATCCGAGGGTTGCACATTGAATGACCAAGACTCATATAACTATAGGAAGGCGACTTAAAAACCTGAAGGCTTCCTTGCTTTATCTCAAAACATGAGTTGCAACCTTCACATTGTGCCCAAGTGTTGATAGCCCCCGTGTCTAGGAGCAAAAATGTGGACAATATAGGAGTACTTGTTCCTAAGAAAATTTGGGTTACGTAAAAGTTGCTAGGTTTCCAATGAACATCACCAAAAATTGAATTTATTGTCGAATTTGATGAGTATAATTGTAACGATGATGTGCGTGATATAGTTATGTTCATAAGGAGTTCATGACGATCTTGAGGGCTCATATCATGAGGATACATCTTCAAATGGGGTGAGTCAATAGGAATCATTGGTAGGGAGATGGCTTTGGTTTTGGACAATAACATCACAACAAAAGAAACAATGGTAACAAAATTGTATAAGAGACATTTATGAAATTTATTACAAGCCATCCTATCGTTTTTAATTTGAATATTTGGGTTTGGATAATATTACATGTATGGATGGATATGGATGGATGGAGTTTGGCAACTTAGTATGTAACCATATATAACTATTTATAATTGTACCAAATTTTACTTAGCTATGAAGTTTTTTTTTTTTTTTTTGGAGAAAAAGGTAAATTAAACAATTGAAAAAATCAAGATTTTTTCACCTCTAATAAATATCCTGATTTATCTAGTGCTAAGAAATAAGAGAATCTAGCATTAAAAAAGGGATCGATATCGATGTGCGAAGTGGTCCAATGCCCTAGGGATGCAATATAATCAGCAGTGTAGTTAGCTTCACGGAAAACGTGGGCAGAAGATGAGGCATCAAAGTCTCGAAGGATGGAACGAATGTCAACCATAAACATCTGGAATTTTCAAGGACAGCTCAAATTTACCCTGCAAAACACGGATTTGGAATCGAATCAAAGGAAACAAATTATTAAATGCATACTTTGATGTTTTTCCTAAACTAAAAATATTAAATATGGTCAAATAAAGTTTATCAAACCATGCATTAAATGAAATTAAAGAAAACATATTTCCTTCATTTCAATTTAATTGGAATATATATTTAATTTCCATTTTGGCACTATTCATTTATGATAATTTGACCGACTGTTATGATGTTCTTATAAGGAAAACTATAGTTATTGTTTGATTTCATTTGATTCGTCTTAACGTATGCATTTTAATATCTAATTGTTGTTATTTTTAAAAAATTTATAATTAAGATTATTCATAATAAGGATCCAAAAAAAATCAAGGAAAAACATATATAATTTAATTGTTTTTATAAATTAAGATTATTCATCCACCCCTATCATTTATAAGCTAAGATTTAACTATTAGAAGTTAGAGAAAAGTATTCAAGATTTGTCAAATTCACACTCATTTACATAATCATAAAAAACCTTTTCTTTTTCATCCGGTCACCACACAACAATGAACAAATGAAAACGATAATTAACTGTATTCTATTGGCCATAAAATTTCAAAGAAAAGCAAAAGGTAATTTTTTTTAGAGAAAGTGCTAATGGATACCAGATATCAATGAGTTAAATTGATACCATGGCACATGATGTAAATTATGACAAATGTAAAGGCAAATTGATACCAATAAAAAAAACATCTCTCTCCTCCCTCCTTCTACCCTAAACCCACGACTCCTCCCTCCCTCCTCTCTCTCCTCCTCCTACCCTCTCTCTCCTCCTTCTATCTATTTCTTTCTTATTGGGTTTTGTGGGTGGGTCTAGTGGGTGGGTTTGGGTGGGTGGGTCTGGGTGGGTCTAGTGGAGAGAGAATGGAGAGAAGATAAAAAAAAAGTTCAGTTTATTTACCAAAGTGTCATGGTATCAATTAACTTGGTAGATACTTGATATTTCCCTATCATGGCTCAAAATTTTAAGTGACAAAATTTTTCAATATGAGTGCCTATTTATAGAAATTTCAAAAATATAAAATTTTGTGTTATTATTTTACTTTTATGAATTACTACCACTGTTTTTTAGTTTACTTAGTTGACTTTGTTACTATTCACAAGTATACTTTAACTATCGTTTGTGATTTATACATAAGATAAAACATTGTCATGTGGGGTCTCGTTGGATTCGTTTCAATATGTAGTTTTTTAATATCTGATTTTTATAATTTTTACAAACACACAATTAAAGATATTAATCATCAAAGTTTTACCTCGGCAGGTGTGAAAAGTGAATTGAGTAAATTAAAAAAAAAAAACAGCGGAGTATATATTTTGTAATATTTTCACTTTAAAATTTTTAAAAATTCTAATAACTTTTCTTAAATATTAGGTGTGATGTTACTTAAATTTTTAGAAAAAATTGGGGGGGTAGCCTAGAAATTTCTAGTGGGACGTCATAGTTCCACATGACTTATATGGTAGAGATAATAAAGATATTCTCTCGACTATTAAATTTCTAAGATAATCAAAAGGTATTATGTGACAAACTCTATATCAATTTGATTGTCTATTTTATAGAGAATGCAAAAATATGAATTTTGGTGTTTTTACTTTATTTGTACAACTTATATTTTGTAATATTTCCATTTGAAAAAATTCAAAAATTTTAATAACTTTTGGACATGGACTTTTCCAAAAGAACACTGTGGCTCACCCTTTGGCTTATATAATTCCAATAATTAAATTTTCAATAAATCAATACAAATTATAACTTATTCAACAATAATTGTAATAAATCATAGCGTCGTTTTTTAAAATAAAAAAGAAAGTTTAATTAATTAGAAAAAGAAATTCTAATATATCATACCAATTAATACTCGATCAATCTAATTAACTTTCAAAATATTCAACAATCAAGTTATGTATCTCTCTAATTAGATTTCATAGCGTCGTGTGTTTGAATCTATATATAATCGACTTAAACTCCATATATTGCATTACCATTATTATAAATCAATAATAATGGTCATACAACAACACAAATAATCCCTTAACAAAATTATTAAGTCCTTTTTGTTTGAAATTTAATCACAAAAAATAAACTACCAATAAGTTGTTAATAAAAGCATGTAAAAAAATTCTAAAATTACCGCATGCACGCGTGCACATAGGGTTAGCTAGTATGTCATAACTCATAATAAAGCAAATTTAAACAATTGCAAAGCAATAAATAAGAAGTTTTTTTACCAAAATAGTTGGAACCATGTGCGGTTGATCTATTTGCACATCCTCAGAAACGGCCGTAGTTATTGTAACGCCTAACAAAATATTTTTCTTCTTTCCAGATTGGGGACTGCATAGGAATCACGTACCCTTTCCAGATTTGAATGGAACTAACTGGACTGGAATCTGAACATGGCTCCGATATTGTAACCCAATATCTTTTTTATTACTATGTCATGTAATATAAACATTATTGTTGGTGTTTGGAAACAATAATACACACATTGACACATTGTCGTCTGTTTTTTTATTTTCGGCATATGTAAACTCAAAAGTAAAAAAAAATAAAGATATTCAAGCCTAATTTAAGTCCCTAAGCATGTTTCAGGCTTAAAAGAGAGCTTGGAACCCTTAATATCATACAACACCCTAAAATTAGCATGTTGATAGGCTCCAAAAAAGCAAAGTCCAGAATCTCCAGACTCCTTAATGACCAAACAAAAGCCAGGAACTTTGTCAAAATTAACAAACATATTATTCTTATGCATGATCCAATTGACCTCGGATCCACCCGACTCTCCATTCTCAAAATGAAAAATCACGTCAGGAAATCGTTGCCCTGAGGGCCCACCTGGGATGACATAGCATAAATCATAAAACTGGCCTTTAACCTGTCTCCAACCGTACTTAGCAAAAAACTCAACTAAATGTGCTCTTAGTGGTTGGTAAACAGGTGAAGGTAGTACACTATATGGTGCACCCGAGTCAATAATGAACCCTTTTATTGCAGTTGAACTTGTGTCTAGTGCACACTTTGCTGGGTCAATTGGAAGTCTAAATCCCTCCACACTAATCCCTCTGAAGGTGAGATGGTATGATCCGTGGACATTCATTCGAATTACACTCACATCCGGCCCGCCGCCTATTTGGGCACTGTCCCCAAAATGAATAGTGGATAGCCTTTCTCCGGTATCAGCCCACGAAGTTAGGCAGTACGAAAACCGACCTTTAATTGTGGCATCTAATTGGTTTAGGAGGGATAGCGGGCCAGAAGCGAGTCCAAAGATCCCGGCTATCATGTTGTTAGGCCCGTTATTGAGCCCAAAGTCTACGTTTGTGTTCTGATACCCGCATCCGAAAGCTATATCACGGAATATCTCAGCTGCATTAAACAAAAGGCAAAATATTATATTAATACATTAAAAGGCCATATGGCACTTAACAGATCCATATATAATCTTTCTAAACACATTATATTTAGAAAATTTTATCCAAAACTGTCTAGCTTACAAAAGTTTTGCGAGAAATTAAACTATCTAGTTTAGAAAGTCTGTGACAAAACTACCTAACTTAGCAAATATCTTTTTGACCACTACCTTAAGTCAAATTCCGACGTTGAATCTTATTTTTAGTGCACTTAGAATGAATCACGTGATACTAATGTAATGCGGTAAATGAGGTTTTTTTGTTGCAAATTTGGGTAAATTAGTTCCAAATGGAGGGAAATCACCAATTTCAAAAGGAAAAAAAAAACAATACTTAACGAATCACGACACCAGCACGTGAATTAAGTGGCCTGAAAATAAATTGATATAAGGTAGTTTTTTTTTTGCAAAAACTTGTGTAAGCTGGGTAGGTTTAGACAAAATTTTCTTAGATTAGATAATTTAAAACCTGATCACCTGAATGAGTTTCAGCATTTTGAAACATAAAATCATCGGTCCCGATGACACCGATACTAGCGGCCCCTCCACCATAAATAGCGTTATACCCACACCATCGTTCATTGTAAGATTTCCTAGGGTTGCATCGCGGATTACTAACACTCATATAACTATAGGAAGGTGACTTTTGAATTTGAAGGCTTCCTTGCTTCAACTCAAAACATGGGTTGCAACCTTCACATTGTACCCAAGTGTTCACACCCCCTGTGTCTAGGAGCAAAAATGTGGACAATATAGTACTTGTTCCTAAGAAAATTTGGGTTACGTAAAAGTTACTAAGTTTCCAATGAACATCGCCAAAAATCGAATTTATCGTCGAATTTGATGATGAGTATAATTGTAACGATGTTGCCCGTGATATAGTTATATTCATGAGGAGTTCATGGCGGTGTTGAGGGCTCATATCATGAGGATACATCTTCAAATGGGGTGAGTCAATAGGAATCATTGGTAGGGATATGGCTTTGGTTTTAGGCAATAACATCACAACTAAAGAAACAATGGTAACAAAAATGTATAAGAGACGTTTATGAAATTTACTAGCCATGGCCATCTCAATGTTTGGATTTGCGTGATATGGTTGGATGGAGTTTGGCTAGTATGTTACCATGCATTACTATTTATAATTGTACCAAATTTTACTTATTCTATGAAATAATTGAAGTAATGGAATTGAATCATAACATAAAAGGAAACAATTAATGCATACGTTAGTGTTTTTCCTAAACTGAAAAATTAGATATAGTCAAATAATCTTGAATATATATCAAACCATTAAATGAAATTAAATTAAGGAAAAACTTACTTTCTTCATTAAATTTTTTCATTTCGGCACTATTCATTCATGATACTTTGACCGACTTTTATGATCTATATATAGCGCTGAGCGCAGACTTCAAACCGTACCAAACCGTAAAATTATTGTTTGCTATTTTTTGAAACCGCACCGCATCGCATGCAATTTATACCAAGCTGCACCGCAAAATACGATTTGGTGCGGTGAGTTATGCGGTTTAACCTACTTTTTAAATTTTTTAACTTATAATTAGTAGTTGATAAGGACAAAAAAACCTTAGGTTTATTTTTGTTATAAAAGCATTTTAAACAACTGGATAAGGCCCAAGACAAACAAAAGACATAACTTAGGTAAGGTAGTAGGCCAAATAAAATGTATGAAATTAAATATTTTTTAAAAAAATTAGGTTTACAGTTTGATGCGATTTCAAAATTTTCGGAAACCGCACCACGTACACCGCAAAATTACGATTTGGTAAAATTGCAAACCAAACCACACTTTTCAAACCGCAAACCAATTGCGGTTTGGTGCGGTTCAGACCGCACTCTACTCAATCAACTCTATCTATATATAAGGAAAATTATACTCCCTCCGTAACGAATTAATTTCACCATTTGTTTTTCACGCATTTTGAGGAAGCGATTTAAGGGTGTAAACGAAACAATTAATCAAAATGGTTTTAGTATAAGCAAGAATGTGATTATAAGTTACTAATATCAAAATTATTTTGATTAATTTGGTCATTTACACCCTTAAATCGCTTCCTCAAAATGCGTGGAAAAAAAATGGTGAAATTAGTTCGTTACGGAGGGAGTATATAGTAATGTTGGGTCTCATTTAATTCGTCTCTTCATGTACTTTTTAATATCTACTTGTTATAGTTTTCGAAATTCATAATTGAATATAGATTTGGTATCAAAAGGAAAAAATAAAAGTTTCATAACTCTTATTATTTCTAGTTTTATTAATTCGTTCTCATAAATAACCACACACTTGTCAATTCGATCAACTTCAAATAAGAAAATATAAAAAAGTTTTACACAATGCGTGCATATACTAAAGAATATATATGTTAGTAAATATAAAAAAGAAATTATTTATATATCATAAAATTGTTTAACCCCTCCTTTGGTGAGTGGTGATAACCACGAAAACTCTAATCATATTCGTTGATTTCATATAATTTTTATTATGTTTTTGGTGGGAAGTTTACGACTTTTGTAAAGAGTATCTTATGAAATGCTTGACTTTATGTAGGAGATGCATACAATGTGACTTGCGAATAATGGATTGCAGCCAGGGGCGGAGCTAAGGGGGGTCTGGCGGGGGCCTCGGCCTCCCCCTTGGCCCAAAATTTTTAATGTATATAAATTTTAAGTGAACCTAAATATTAAAAATATAGTAGTTCAATTGGTTTGATTGCTTGTTTATAATCCCTTAGACTAGGGTTCGAGCTTCACTAGTAATAATAAACTCTTAGCTGCTACATGCATTCAGTGGTTTTTAAATGAATGTCTTAAATATTGTCCTGTGCAACACAATTATTGTTATGTGTAACACAATTATTGACCCAAGGCCCAAGGGTGTCGTTTATTGTCCACGTACAATTTTGACTTCACTTGCACGCATGACCCCTTCCACTTGTTTCTGACACAAATAGAGCAATATAATTGCGTGGGAAGCTGCTATTTACATTATTAAAATTTCCTTGTTTTAGTCTTCCATGGATTATTTGGGGTTTGTATAAAATTTGGGTCATAAGCCCAACATGTCTATTGGGAATTCTCAGTTTACCGCAATTGTACTTTTTTATTCTATACTACTGGTATCGTTGGCTACAATTAATCAATGCTTGAAGCATGCTGTTTGTTAGGAATTTACCGAAATATCAATTTGCGGGGTAAAGATAAAGATTTGTAAATGTTAATTATTAGATACGGATTAAATAATAGTCTCCCTGAGGAAGTAAGAGTGTAATTTTTTTTAAAATAATGGTTAGTAGTAGAAAGTCTTTATTTTTTTAAAGAAAAGTGATACTTTAATTAATTGGAGCATTATGTTTAGAGGGAGAATGAAGCGAAATATGAGCCAAAGGAGGGAAAATAAAGAGTTTGAGAGAAAAAAATCTAAAATTTAATGACTTTTCTTTTAGTAGTGCGTATAGAAAAACAGATGCGGGTATTAAGAAATTATTTTAGAAAAATTTACAAGAGTAATTCTAATTTTCACTAATCTTCTCAAAATAATCCCAACTTTATTTAGTGGGCATCATCTGAAAATAATCAAAACTTTTTTTAATTAATTCAAAATAATAATCCTAGCATGAATCAACTTAACATTTTATTGATTTATTTTGAGAATAGAGGAATTAAAGTTTGGATTATTCTAGAATAATCAAAAGATAAGATAATTTCGGAAAGATAAGTAAAAGTCGGGATTATTCTTATAAAATTTTACAATAATCAAAATTTAAAGCCGAAAATTTGTTCGGATACCACCTAGTGAATATATAATTGGGGGGAAATTTAACGGTGGTTTTCACTTTAATTAGAGTTATATAGCTGGATAGATTAGAGTATCTTATTCTTTTAGCTAATTGTTTAATGATTAACTTGAAGTTTGGTAATTGATTTGCAAGTCAATCCTTCAAGGACAAAAATTAGTCTCTTCCTACGTATTTTTACGGATAAATATCACTACTAGAAAATATTTTATTTACGAGAGGAGAATTTCCGTTGCAAATATGTGATTCCGTCGTTAAAAATATGACTTCGTCGTAGAAAAGGGGGGTCGCAAATAATTTTTTTCGTCGTAAAAATATGATCCCATCGCAGAAAAGGGAGGTTGCAAATGATTTTTTTCGTCGCAATCCCGTCGTAAATGAGCCATTTTTAATAGAGTTTGGGTTAGGTATTAGATAAATTTTAGCGACGGACTCAAAAACCGTCACAAAAGATCTACATTTACAACCGGATTTAGGCTCGTTAATGTGTACTCGGCGTTAATGGACCATTTTTTTTGTGTAGTGATAGAGATTATATTTTTTATTTTTTTATAGAAAAAAAGGCAAGAGATTATATATTATTAATAAAAAGTCAAATAACACTTACATATCCATATAGAATCTATTCAAATATATTAGATTTAAAACAACGATACATATATAATTTAGTTTCAACTTTACTAATTGTTTTGCTTCCGCCCATCTCTCCAAATTAAAAAGTAAGTGGGTTTGGGTTTGACTGGACCCGGGCCATTGCCAATCCTAACTACAATATGTTGCGAATGAACCAGAACACCACAAAGAGCAGGAGAACGACGACGATAATCAAAATGACGCCCTGCACTCATCTTTGCTACGGTAGCCGGTAATCATAAGACTGCACTAGAATTTTCACGTAACTCCATGTTCCTTCTTTGATAGATGAAAATGCACTTTTACAAGCTAAGTGACAAACTCATACGTAAGATGAAGTGAACAGATTCTGGAATGAATTGATAAACAGCTAGCTAGCTAGCTACTGTACGTAGCAATATACTACTACATACTAATATATATACATACGTAAGTATCATTCAGTGTACGTATGTCGCAAGGCGGTGAATAGGGCGTGCAAAGAGACCTACTGCACAGGGCCTCATCATTAAAAGGGCCCTAAAATTTTAAATTTTCATATATATTAACTAAAAAAATTACTCATTCTCTTACCAATATTTTAAAAAATCCATATATGTTAATAATATAAAGGGTCTACTTTTGATTTTTAGCACAGAGCCCTTATTAAGTTTAAGACGGCCCTGGTATGTCGTACCAACCTCTCATGCAAGTAGACCATAGATATAAGGAATGATACATAATTATCTATATATGCCTTTGAAGTATGATCCAGTTTTGGGCACGTCTCATATATGATGAAAGCAAAGCATGTTTCCTTGATTTATGAACTTCTTATAGGTTATAACTTAACATTATTGCAATGTACTCCCTTTGTAACGAATTAGTAGCAACATTTGGACTAGCACGGACTCCTAGATGAAATAAGTTAATTGTGGTATTAGGTGGTATAATGATAAAAGTAAGAGAGAGAAAAGTAAGAGAAGGAAAAGTAAATGTGGTATGATGATAAAAATAAGAGAGAGAAAAATAAGTGGGGTATTGTTTTGTTTTTTTTTTTTGCCAAAAAATGAATAAAATGAAATTGGAAAAAATTGTTGCAAGTATTTTGTTACACTTAAAATGAAAATTGTTGCTAGTAATTCGTTACGGATGGAGTACTATATATGGTCTATAGTACGTCATTATACATTCTCATATATATCGAGTAGTATATAACATAATTTTGGGTGTTAACCTTAAGCATAAGATTTAGTTAAAATGTTCTTTGACATGGTATTAAAGCCAACGTGACAAAAGGGTCACAGGTTCGAACGGACGAATCTCATCCACACCCCTCCTTTACAAGTGGAGTTAAATAGCGTCGGATATGATGAGTCTGTACTACATCCATATTTCATGGCCAGAGGCGACCCTAAAGGGGGCAAGTTTTTCTATTACATGTGAAGTCATAGCTAGGCTAACCCTATACACAAAGTGTAAACGAGTCCAAGAGGTTAGCCTAATGATCCTCACATACACCAAGTCCACTAGTCACATTGGTTAATAAACTACTCCTCCCCCTCATCTGCAAATGACATAATAAAATAAATCTACAATTAATGGGGAGTAGCTAGCAGCTCCCAACTAAAAGGTACATCATGTTAACAACACATCACATAATAAATTCACCCAAAACATATATAGATCCGTTGCCACCCTAACATAAAATAGGTTAGATAAGTATCATGTATATCATCACCAATTAAACAATTATATAACCAACTAACCATTCCAAAATTCATCATAATTCACTCGGATATAGGTGGATAGGATCAATAAACAAACAAAGCTTTAATTCAAATTAATAAACTCCAACAAAAAATCCATATGAAACCATCATGAAATAAATTCTAAAAATTCAACAGAAAATAATCCAAAATAAAATAATCCCAAAAATTACAGCAAAGATCCAAAATTAATTTTTATGAATATTTCAAAATAAATTCCAAAAAATAATCCAGAATAAATTTCATTAAAATAAAATGAAAAACATAATTCATTTCCGTCTATTCCATTCCAATCTGATATCCAAAAACATGTAACGAAATCTATTTCAGCACCTAGTATGGTCAAAGCTTGTAGTAATAACCATGAAACTACTTCTAGGTATTGCACGTGATTAATAACCGTCACAAGGACTCGCAACCCAGTGGCCACTACGACAACAATAAGCTAGAGTGAACTATCTGATGATGAGCACTAAACATTCTATTAGATTGTGGCTAACCAATACTAATGCAAATTCCAAATCTCATTCATAGCATAACTTCAAAAACAATCATAAACAATAATTTCATCAATTCTCAATACATCAATGATGGCAATTCATCACCGACTGTCAATTTCAATTACAATACATGACCTAAGGAAACACATTCTAAAGTCCGATATAGGGCAATAACCAACACAACGAGGTACTTTAGGTAAACACATTCAAAAAGTCCATTAATCCGAATAAGCAACCAAAAAACTAAAACCATCTTAATTTGTTGAAATCTGTTCAATAAAAATTTATCCAAAAATTACACCAAGAATAAAGAAAATATACACGGAGTAGTATGTTTATGAAATAGTCTGAAAACATATAATTAAAATTTAATAAAGATTGAATATACATATAGTACAATTAAAAAAAATTAAATTAAATTTTTACTTAATCCAAAACATCAATTAGTAAAATAACAACAACAATAATAGATCGAAACTCAACACAAACGCACCATAAAATCATAAATTCACCTAAAATGAATTGAAGAAACAACTTAACGTACAAACCCTAAATTGCTCATAATTAATATGCATGCGAAACTTGATTAATTACTACATAAACAAGAACATGAGCACATTGTACCCAGAGAATTTGGAGAACCCAACCCAATTCGTGATATTATATATAAATTCAAGCTTCATATATGTAAAAAAAAAAAAAAAAAAAGGCCAACCATGCAAGACAATAATACATACACCACAATTATACTGCTTCATTTGAGTTGGACAACTATATATATATATAGTTCAAGGCCAACCATCTTGAATTTTGCTTTTTAAATTTCCTTTTAGTCTTCCCTTGTTCAAGGGCAATAGTTCCCACTATAAAACGTTTTGAAAAAAAAAAAAAATCTGCTTTAATAAACATTATTGAATACAATGGATCTTCACCTTATATTTTTCAATCCCTAACCCTGTCCATCACCCTAAATAATTGTTATTATTTTTCAATTATAATTAGTTAATAAGTTACGATTCTTAATTACAAAATAGGATAATTATTGTTAATTTTGATCCGTTTAAATCTGTTTTTTATTCCAGTTAAATAAAGTTTGGATCAGTTTATTTCAGTTTTAATCACATTAATAGAGGTTAGTAATAATGCGGGTCACTTTCAATTCATATTCATATTCATATTCGAATTTCTAATTTTATGTTTTTAATTATAATAGTTTAAAAAGAATTCGACTCATTTTTTTCAAGTTATGAGTTGTTTCAATTAATTGGTTCACAACCTAATATGACCGTCCTAGTTTGTTCCTTTGCACTATATTATGGGTGACTGATTTTTTTTTTGTCGAGACCTGCATAATAATAGTGGGCCTCACACATAAAATGCGTCTAAAGTCCAACAAAATTGTTACTAGTTATTTGATTTACTTTTTATATTTTGACTTTAATTAGCATGTAAATTAAAGAGAATAGATAGAAGTGTAATATATTTTGAAATTACTTGAAGGCTATAGTTTAAATGTATTAAAAAATTGGAATTACACCAGTATTATAAGTACGGAAGTATTTCTTTTTGGTATTCGGTGGAGAATTAAATTGGATATTATTTATAGCCAATTACATTGAGTATTTTATGGATAGTTATATTAGTGTAATTTAACAAAATTAATAAGGGTTAGTTAGGAGTAGTTTAAAGAAAATATGAAAGATGTAAAAAATAAAAGGAACTGAAACACCTAAAAAATAAAGTGAACAGATCGGATTATTTTTATGAGTCCGAATCTTATGTTTCAAAATTGTGTACGATTATATGTGTCATCACTTTTGATTAGTCTACATTAGCAACCCAATAAATAAAATTTAGTTTCCAAAATTTAGACCAGTCATGACACAAACAGCCTGTTTGGTAGCCGGTTATAAATGGTGATAATATAAACGAATTTATAACTAAATTTAGAAGGAAATTCAAAATTTATTCTCATGGTGGTACTAGTTTACCTCGAATTTGCTAATTTTCTTCAAAAATATCTATTTTCATCTAACATCACCCTCTACAATGATAATTGAAAATTTTGTTTCCATAGGGTTTACAAGGTTTTCTTAATTAAAATTATGTTTTAAATCCATTATCATTACCACAATTTATCACCAAAAACCAAACGGGCCGAAATAGTAATAGGCAATTTTGGGAAATGGACACTACTATTTTCATACTCTATTTATATCCGCTTGTTTTTCCAAGTCTTACCAAATTATTTCACTCCCTTTTCTTTCTTTCTTTTTTTTTTTCTCCTCTCTCTCCCTCTCTATTAAACGACGGTTCTTCATGTTCTTAAGCATTTTTATTCAAATAAACCTAACACCATTATTACACCATATCATAGGCATCAAGCAACATAAAAATAAACCATGTTGAATCCTGCTTTTAACCTTCCATCTAGTACTGCAACAACACCCTCTTGTTCAAGGGCAATAATAATTCCCACTAAAAAACCATGTAAAAAATCTTCTTTAACTAACAATAATAATAATAATAATAATAATATTGACTACAATGGATTCATTCAATGTGCTCTTCAGTCAGCTACTTCTGCTCCACCTTCTATCTTTCTTTTCCCTAACCCCGTGCATGACAACTACCCCGTGCATGACAACTACCCCGTGCCTTCCCCTCCTACACCACCTCCAAATACTACTACCATCACCACCCATTGGAATTTTTTTCAGAAGGCCGCATCTGCCGCCTTCGACATGGTGGAAGCCGCCCTGGTTTCCCATGAACGGTCCCACCACCTTCCCCGGACGGCGGACCCCACCGTCCAAATCGCTGGGAACTTCGCCCCAGTGGCGGAGTCCCCCGTGAAGCAAACGCTCCCTACCACGGGCGTAATCCCGCCATGCATTGACGGGGTTTACGTCCGAAACGGTGCGAACCCGTTGTACACCCCTACAGCGGGCCACCACTTGTTCGATGGTGACGGCATGGTCCACGCCGTCACCGTCCACAACGGGTCCGCCAGCTACGCCTGCCGGTTTACAGAAACCAGCAGGCTAGTCCAGGAGCGGGAACAGGGACGACCCCTATTCCCTAAAGCCATTGGTGAACTCCATGGACATTCCGGGATAGCCAGACTCATATTGTTCTACGCACGGGGGTGTTGTGGCCTACTTGACCACGACCGCGGCATGGGTGTGGCTAACGCCGGATTAATCTACTTCAACGGCCGCCTCCTAGCGATGTCCGAAGACGACGTACCCTACCAAGTAAGGGTGACCTCGTCCGGGGACCTGAAAACGGTGGGCCGGTACAACTTTGACGGGCAATTAAAATCCTCCATGATAGCCCACCCGAAACTCGACCCGGAAACAAAAGACCTCCACGCTCTTAGCTACGACGTCGTTAAGAAGCCGTACCTTAAGTACTTCAAGGTTTCGAAAAACGGCCAAAAATCAGGTGAGGTGGAAATTCCTCTAAAGGAGCCTACAATGATGCATGACTTTGCTATCACAAAGAATTTCGTAGTCGTACCTGACCAACAGGTGGTGTTCAGGTTACAGGAAATGGTTACAGGTGGATCTCCTGTTGTTTACGACAAGGAGAAAACGTCACGTTTCGGGGTGATGCCTAAGGACGCTAAAAAAGCGTCGGAAATCACGTGGGTTAGGTCGCCCGACACTTTTTGTTTCCACCTTTGGAATGCGTGGGAAGAATTGGAAAGCGACGAAATTGTTGTGATTGGATCATGTATGACACCTCCTGACTCAATTTTCAATGAATGTGATGAGGGTCTCAAGAGTGTTCTCTCTGAAATCAGGCTAAATTTACGGACCGGTGAGTCAAAACGACGACCCATTATTATGGACCACAATGGTGGTGGTCATGTTAATCTGGAAGCTGGGATGGTGAACCGAAACTTTCTAGGCAGAAAAACCCGATTTGCTTACCTGGCAATCGCCGAGCCCTGGCCTAAGGTCTCAGGGTTTGCCAAGGTGGATTTGCAAACTGGGGAGGTTAAAAAGTTTTTTTACGGTGGTAAAAAGTATGGGGGTGAACCTTTTTATTTACCCCGAAATAATAACAGTAATAATAATAATAATAATAATAATGATAATGACGAAGAAGAAGAAGACGATGGGTACGTCATGGGATTTGTTCATGATGAGGAGAATGGGAAATCAGAAATGGTAGTTGTGAATGCAAGAAATATGGAAGTGGAAGCCTCAATTAAATTGCCTTCTAGAGTACCTTATGGTTTTCATGGTACATTTATCAGTGCAGAAGATTTGAGACATCAAGCTTAATTAATTAGTACAATTTTTTTTAATTAGTTTTACTTAATTAGGAAACAACTAAATTCAATATTTATTTAATTTTATAATTTTTTTTAGAGTTATCATTTACCCTGAGGGATGATAGATTATTAGAGTTGCCATCCCCGGGACTATTTTAGACTTTTAATTCAATAATTGTTAAGAAAAAAAAAGTGACAATTTTTTTTTTTTTTTGGGAAACATACTGGTTCAGTTATTATTATTAATTTTTTTTAACAAAGTCTTGCATATATATTTGTATATTTTGTGCAATATATAATATAGAGAACATTGTATATAATAGGCAAAATGGACAAGGGTAGCATAAACTATGGGATAATAACATAAACTAAACAGGGTGTACTGTGTCAAGTAGCATCAACTATGGGGTGAGGTGCACAAATTAACTCAAGTCAACAGCATTATTTCACTTAAGATTATTTAAGCTAATTTTCGCAACTCACTCTATAGTTATGCTACTTGGCACACCCGGTTTAGTGTTTATGCTATTTTGTACATGTAGCTCATAGTTTGTTCTATCCTGACCAATTTCGTGTATATAATATAAAGAATATAATATATAAATTAAGTTAAGCTGTTACACATGGATTTTATATCAAGAGCTTGAAAATACATGCAACCTATCCCAAAAGTTATATTATTTGGCCATAATGAAACAAATGCAACCAATATGTTTTCTAGAATTCAAACAAAACAACATTAATCAAGAGCCCTAAAAAATTATTCCTAATATGATCAAGAAAAGCAAGAGTTATATATATACTCACCTATCAACATATATACTACAGTTTGAAAGTTTTATTGTCATGCAAACATGAAATCTTGAATTGTAGTAATACAAATACAGCATGATCCTATTGCATGGAACCTCATCAAAACCTGGTCAAAGCATGATCCTTATCTTGGTGGAAGATAAGGGGTAAACTTCGAAATATTCGTGGATTGCTCAAAGTTCGAAATAATCACTGTTGGGTTAAGTGTGGCCCAAATTTCATATACTTCTAGAACCTTCCCAAAGATAGTGGAGTTGCAAATAAAAATCAAGATTTCTCTAGAAAGATGTTTCTAGAGTATGATGGAGCATACTCAAAAGATTAACAAAGAATCTAGAATATAGTATAATAGAATATTCTAGAGAAATCTTGAACCTTACATCACCTCCAAGGTTCAAGTATAAATATAAGATGATGCTCACAAGAGAAGCCATGCTCACAAGAAGCCACAAAACACATAAGCTTCTCACCTCTTAATCCTCCACCAAAATATATCCACTATTTGTAATAATCCTTTGTGTGTAAAAATAGAGAGAGTCTCATTTTAATACAAACACCCTTAAAGGGGATAATTGTACTCTCCTATATTTTCATATATAGTGGAATAAAAGCTCGTCGTCAAGTGGGTGTTCCCACACAAAATCGTTCATTTTCATCTTAATATTAGTCTTGTCTATTATTTCCCTTATTATATTTCTCGATCAATACATTTTTACTTCCGCTGCGCACTCTCGACCCCTAACAATCACGTCACAGAGGATGGCCCAAACTTCGGAATATTATTTTGCATTTTTCCTATATATTATTGCAAGCAACATCACGTACTGGAATGCTACTAATGCACTGTGACAATATATATATATATGTATATATCTATACATATTAAAAAGCAAATCTTCAAGGTTATTGTTCATCTATGAACAGTAACATTGTTCTCCCACACGCTGCTCTATCACGTGCTGCTTCACGTCACTCCTCTCCCCCCTCTACTTCACTAACCGCGTAGTCCATCAAACAAGCAACAAGAAAAAACCCTAGGCTACTTCCTTCTCTGCCTCTTCCCTTCTCATGATCGCTTCTTCAATGGTTTATGCGTCGCTCAGCTTTCACACACCTCCCTGGATCTCTTTGAACGTAAATGGGAGGCTTGTACTTGCAACCACCTATAGTTCGTTTGGAATTGTTTTGATACTTCCTCTACTCCTTTCCTGTATTTCTTCTCACATTTTGCACATTGGTTCGAATGTAGGCATTCTACTCAGTTTTCCCCGTTTGGATCTCTGACCACAAATTGGAGGTAGGGTTTTTAAATTTCGTGGTTTCAATGTTCGAATTTGTAACTTTTGAATTAGGGTTTTTGATCTGATTATTTTTGAATTAATGTTCGAATGAATTAATGATTTTCTGCTATACTTTGGTTTTCAAATTAGGGTTAGGGTTTTCGATTTCATTGTCCGTTTCTTTACAATTTGTGGGAGAGTTTTTTTGTTCGATTTCTTTTTTTCTCCTGATCTTAATTTCTTTTCGATTTTCTTTGATTTTCTCACGTTTAGGGTTTCGATGAGGTGTCGCAATCAGAGCAACGATCTTCATTTGCCTGGCAAAATCTGAGAGAAATAAGGTAATCCTTTCTTTTCTTCTTCTTTTAGACGGCAAAGGTAATTTATTCATGAAGGTGAGCTATGTTTTGTTTGCATTTTTGCATTTGGGCTTGGTATTATAAAGTTCATTCATTGTTTATTATTGTTTGATCCTGCTTTTCTTCATTTTATCTTGCATTAAGGTGGTGGTGAACATATTATGAAGCAGAGACAGCTAAGAAACGAAAGTGATTGGAAGATGACAACTCAAAATCATCCAACTCATTAGTATTTATCTAATCTGAAAAGTATATATTCTGTCCTATTCACTTTATGCCTCCAATTTCCAATTCTAAATAATTGCTAATTTCGACTTCTGGTTTATAAGATGAAATGCAATATTTTTATCTGTAGTTATAAATAGACAAATTATTTTATCAATTTGAGATATAACATAGATGCAATAATTTGAGCAACAATTGAATTTAATTTAATAATCAGATTATTCAAGCTATAAATAAGCCAATTTTAGAGGACAATAGGTTGATTATGCAATATTGTCATCAATTCATTCATCTTAATTAGTTTCAATGTCTAACATGATCTCAAACTAATGAAGTTGAATATACATTTTGGGCAAATTTAACCATTTGTCTTAACTTCATGACTTTCATTATGTTATTGAAAACTATACAAGATATAACATCAATTACAATTGCAATTGCAGCTACACCACTTGTGAATGCCAATTATGACCATGAAGAGAAGAAATAAGAGAATGAATCTTGAATTAATCTAACAAGCTTGGCTGGCTAAACTGCATTTTTAATGTTTATTCTTTTGGGCTCAGATGTTTGAAAATTAACTTTATTTTCCTTTTCTCTCAATGCTTCTCTTCACTCCTCCTTGGTGGTCTTACACTCTTACATATTGTTACTAAAGTGTTTTGTGTTGCAACTGGATTAGAAAGCATTAAGTACTAGCTTATAAATACTTACACAATAATATATATAAAATAAGTCTTGAATATTTATATATCTCAAATAGTATTGTCGATTTCGGTAGAAGGCAACAAGGGTATCCTTTTTCTAAAAAAAACAATTGACTCAATTAATCCTACGTTTGAATAACTACTACTTAATGCCTAATTCTAATCTATTTGTCTGACAAGATTTCAATATTAAAGATATTGCCCCTGTCCATACAGATTATATTAAGTATACAAGGTGGCTTGGTGATTTTTGTTCCTTTTAAGGTGAATGTTTTATTGATTATATATCTCCATTTTTCTTACAACATATGGTTCATGTTCTTAATGTTTATCTTCTTCATAAAAATAACTAATTAATGATGTTCAATACATTTCAAGGCTTAGTTGAGGAAACTAGAGTTGTTCTTTCATGAAGAAACAAGGTAACGTGATTTTTAGTTACCAATTTACTAATTCTAACTTAATCATTACCAATTTACTAATTTAGATATGCGAAAATGGAGTGATTTGTTTTTTTACCAATTTACTAATTCTAACTAAATTGGGTTTTATTTCTAATAAATTAAAATTTTATTGTTTGATCTTGAGAAAAATATATAGTTTTTTTAATAGCTCATGCGCATAAGTACTCCAACTCATAGTCTATAAGAATTAAAATTTATCATGGTGCATTGCTTGATAGCCAATTTTATTTCAGTGGTGCAGAAAAAGCCTGGATGTGGGCAAAGTACTTGTAGTTGATGCATCTTTTGTTATCTTGAGAACCACAATAAATGTTGAAATACAGTAAAATATTATTTTCCAATGAGAAGGGTGTCTTTGGGGTAAGTTTATTATATATTTGCAGTTTTAAATTTGAAACGGATAGACTGGGTTATGAGAATTGGCATCTTTGGGGTGAGTTGATTATTTTCATTCGGTACTTAAGCTTACTGCTAAAACACTATGGGTAATTCTATGTTTTTTTTTTCATGTTGATTGATGATTTTGGGTAATCTTTTATATTTGTTAGTTTTCATACATAAAGAAATCTTTCACATTTGATTGTGGTATCACAGAATGTGTCTTGTGGTGTTGAGATAGAAGGTAAAATTGAACACTTCATGAACAAATTGATTCGGGTTAAGAGGAACAATCATTTTGCTACTGTTGTTGTTGTTGTTTGCTACTATTGCTGTGCCCTGCTGCTACTATGTACTACAATAATGTGATGTTGTGCTATGTTACTGTGTGTTGTATGCGTTTGTGGATTGGCTAGCCAACAATGCTATTGTGTTGCTGCTATTGTGAAATGTGCTTTTATGCTATTTTTTTCCTTCTTCAGTGGCTTTTTAGTTTAGTAGGATAGTGGCTGGTTAGTTTAGTAGGGTATCTTCATTTATGTTTTGAACTAATTGGGATTTCGGTCTATGGGTATGTGTTAAGGATGCAAGAAGTATGAATAATATTGTTGTGTATCTTGATCATGCGGCCAAGATGATGAATATATATATACAACCTATGCTATATAAGAAAGCTTAGGGCTCTATTAGTAAACCTAGAAAACTTAGGTTCTATTAGTAAACTTTAGGCCTAACTACTATTCTAAAGCCCAAATATACAATTACTCCGTAACAGTATGCTTGATTGTACATTTATTTGGTAGATGTCAAGTAGGAAAAGTACTATGTATTAGCTTGTAGCTTACTTTATTATTCTGCTACATTGCCTCAAATGGGATATAGGGACTTGGGTATTTTGTTGATATAATTTATATACTGATCTGTTGAGTATTTAATGCCTCTCTGGTTGATTACAGATAAAAGACGTGCAGAGGCTGGCAGAATTAGAGAGAAATACTTAAGCAAAATCCCAATAGGAAAAAGTTTTCGATATAAGATGTTTGTGTAGTTGTGTTGTCAACTGCTTGATTAGATAAAATTTTGTGTAAAGACAACTCTCTTTTACACCCTTGAATAGGGTTCATATGAACTTAGTCGTGGGTTGCTGCTATCATGTGTTTTTTTTTTGGGTTTGAGTAAGATATCATGTATTATTATAATATGTTTCATTTAGTATAAAATTGTTCCTGTTATTAATTTTTTTCTCTATGAGTGGGATTGCTCACCTTTCATGAGGTTATTTCACCCATCAAAGACAAGACATTTGATTCACATGAAAAATTGATCATTTTACTGGAAAATAATAAAAATGTATTCTATTTTGCCATTTTTGACATGATCTGTCGGTTATATTATGAACAAAAACCAAGGTATGCTTGCTCAAATTTAATTTATAGCAATTATAGAGACTGTTATCTTTAACATCAAATTAGAAAAATTTGCTTAACTAATTACGACATCGGTGTTAATTTACCAAACAAAGAAAATCTTGTATTTGATAATTTAAAATAATTTGTCTCATAATCAAGTTTAAAAAATTATTGTCAAATTTCTATAACATTTATGTCAAAATCAAAGTATGTGATCATTTTTTAAAAAAAATTAAAATTGTAGACTAATTTTTGATAATTTGAACTATACAATTATGACATCTTTCAAATATGACACAATGCAATAATCAAACTGTTTGTAATCCACTAAAATACAATTTAGAAGTCCAAATACTACAAATAATCGACAATTGATATTCAAATCCACCACATATGTACGACTTATTTCGTGTGCATTAATCAAACTACTTGTTCCCTTTGTCAACTCAGTATCGTCGCACAATTTATTGCGCATAATATCATGCAAGAATACTACTCAAACAACTTTAGACAGTGACGTGTTGGGCACGGCGCGCATCGAGCGCCGTAAACAACTAGTATATATATATATATATATATATATATATATATATATGAATCATGTTTAGTTCGTTACCCATAAATAAAGCTCAAACATATTATTATCAAACATGCACAATATTCATTCATGTATCCCTATTTGTCAATGAAAAAGTAGACCCTATATTTATTCATCAATGCATGCTACGCCTAATGTAATTCCACAAAAAATAAATATGAAAAGGCCAAAAGGGGTACAAAAATTGTATAAGCTAAACATAGTGTTAATTGAACCGTTTAGAATATCAATTTCTCTTGCCTTTAATTTTTAACATCCAACAAGTTCGAATATGAATACCTGCAATTTTGCAAGTACTCCATAACACCAAATTTTCAACCATTATTTTTGAACGCGTGTTAAGGAAGCGATTTAACTTGAAAATTCTAGGGTAGTCTTATGAATACTGTATTGGATGATTAAGATTGCACGATTTTTAATTTATTTTTAATTCTTAAATCTAATAAATATAATTAAAATTCTTTTGTAAAATAATTTATTTAGATTTTTATTCTAGGAAAATATATAATTTATGATTTTTTTCCTAAAATCAGTTTTTATTCTTGAAAAATCAAAAAAAAAAATTCCTAAAAATCTAATTAAAATATTTTAAATTAGATTTAGGAATTAAAAAAATCAAAAATCGTGCGATTCTAGCCATCCACTACGGTAGTCGATAGTCATAAGATTACACTAGAATCATCCAATTTAAGTGTGTAAACAACCAAATTAATCAAAATAATTTTGATATTAGTAACTTATAATCACATTCTTGCTTGTATTAAAACTACTTTGATGAATTTATTCGTTTACACCTTTAAATCGCTTTCACAAAATACGTGAAAAATAATTGTTGAAAATTTTATGTCGAGAGATTAAGGGCTCGTTTACTTTAGCTGAATATAGCTGAATTGAACTGAATACAGCTAAAAGTAATATTTTATAAGGAAAAAAAATTGAGAGTTGAACTGAACTGAATTGAATTTACCCTGAAGTAAAGAAGCCCTAAAAAGGGAGGAAAGAACTAGCATATAGTATAAGATATGTACAGTAAAAAAGAAATTCAGTTGGTGTCAGTTAAGAATAAGGGGGTGCCCCAAACGGCCAAAGCCAAAATGGTAGAAAACAAAAGGAAGATATATAGACTGTTGCGTAACTTGCCGGATGAAACACGGTGAAAGGGACCAGCATATGAAAAACATGTCACTGTAATACTCTTTATTACTTATGCCGACCATTACTTTTTAAACACCCAATTCAATTGACAGTTACTTGCATTCAAGGTCACTCATATGTCACGCTTATTTCACCCTGCATTACATCGATCAAATTCGTCTCTGCCACAATTTGTACCAAATGCTCTTATCATCGGTCCATTATATACTAATATCTCCTGGGAAATAAATAAATTTCCAATGGTATACCTTTAATAAGTGTGTCTTCTCTTCAACTTATTTAATTTGACTTGATCTAACCTGATTAAACCTAAACCTGACTTGATCTGTTCAAACCTGATAAGTTCTGAGACCTGATTAAAAAGTTGAAGAGAACGCACCCAGGTCTCAGAACTTATCAGGTTTAGTCAGGTCAGGTCAGGTCGAATAAGTTATAATCAAGTCAGCTTTAATATGTTTAATCAGGTCAGGTCAAATCAGATCAGATAGGTTAGGTCAGATTAGGTAGGTCAGGTCATGTCGAATAAGTTGAAGAGAAAGCACCCTAAGTTTTGTCTAATCCTTATGGTATACCTATGGTTTTGGAAAACTCTCAAATGTATCATTTTTAAATAAAATTGTTAACTTCTAACCATCTAACTGCTCCAAACCACCACACACCATCACAAGCCACCACCACCGGCAGGCCAAATGTGGTATATGGTCGATGAAATGGTTCATGGTGATGTGTAAGGCTTTGAGGAGAAAGAGCGAGAAAGGATATTTTAATTTGAGGAGAGTGAGGGCCTGTTCACTTAAACTGAATCTGACTGAACTGAACTGAACTGAAGTGAACTGAACTGAACTGAATTGAACTGAACAAAACTGAACAAAACAAAACTGAACTGAACTGAACTGAACTGAACTGAACTGAATAAATAGAGTGATTTAAGATTTGGATTAGTGATTTGTAATATTAATTAGTATTATTTGTAGGTTAATTAAGTAATGGGTAATGAATTAATTATTATATATCTTAAAATAATAATGATTAATGGTAGTTACTACTGTCAACGTTCATTTTGTTATTTTTTTTTTTAAACTTGTTTTTGTAGGGTAATTTTGTATTGTTACTTGTGGATTTGACTATTCAACCCTTTTTACCTAATTAATGTTTCAAAAAAAAAAAAACAAATATTAATAATAATAATAACTTCTTACCTAAAATCTCATCACATATCCTCATTTGGCCGCCTCCTCTCACATCCTCATCTCTCTTTCTTGCTTTTTTTTTAAAAAAAAAATAAATTAATAAATTAAGATTTAAAAAAAAAAAATAGAACATCGGAGAATAAATAGATCGGTGACATCATCGGAGGATAATCAATTCAGCGGCATCATCGAAGGCGGATAATCAGATCGTATTCAACCCATCTTCTTCCAAGCAAATACAGGTAAATTTCTAGAACTTTTATGTTTCAATCTTCTGATTTTATCTTGTTCAATTTTTGTTGGTTAGTCGAATTTTCTGAATTTTTTTTGTTCAAATTATTTTGTTCAATTTGCTTAATTTTTGCTGGTTACTCGAATTGAGTCGATTTTTTTTTTTTTTTTAATTATGACTTCAGTCGATTTTTTTTCAGAACTTTTTTTTCCTATTTTGTCGATTGTTGTTGGGACTTTCAACAGTTAATTGTCTGAGAGAATATTTGTCATTAAATCGACCTTATGCAGTCTTTGTTGTTAAATTGTTGTTGCTGAATGTATGTTGTTTGAGTGGAGATGAAACTAAGTCATCATTTTGTTCAATGTCTAGCTTCATTTGGTTGTTTGCAATGGCACAACGGGTACATTTCACCACAGACGTTAAATTGGTACTTTTTTCAATCCTGCCTGACCATGTTAGCCCCTCTGGGTCGAAAATTGAGTGGCCTATTGTTGCTGAAACGTTAAATACACGAAAAGGATTGGATATTCCATGGCTTTCGATTAAGAATTGGTACGCATATGCAAAAGAAAAACACAAAGCTTGGAATGAATTAAAACAATGGACTGGTATTGGATGGAAACAAAATGGTTGTCCTGATGTTGATGTTACCAGTGAAAAATGGAAAGCCTTTCATAAGGTACTTGGTGACTGCCTTTTATTTTTATTCAATTGTTCCATTATGTGTGAAAGTAGTATATTGTTTTTGAAACTTCATTTTATTGCAGCGATATAAAGCCATAGCTAAAGGGTTTCTTAAAAATCCATTAGAATTTGAGGAAGAATGGGATAAGATTTTGCGTAGTGGTTATGCAACGGGTGAAAAATCTTATACTCCATCATCGGTACCAGAGAAACAAAAAGAAGCTGAAACTGTTGCTGAAGGGGAACGTGAAGAATCTGCTGACTCTGATGATGTGCAAGAAGTGCAAGAACTGACAACACAAAACAAAGAAGTTGCCCGCACCGAGCCAAAAAAGCGTACGAGTGTTGAAACAAAATCGCAGCCCTCTAAAAAAAGTTCTAGAAGTTCTAGGGAGGAGGACATTGATACATGTCTCCATCAAATGAAGAAATCTTCCGCGAGTCAATCTTCAAAACAATTTAATTCATTTGATGAAGTTCAAAATAAGTTGGAGTCCATGGTGATTGTGGAGAAGTACGGGGATGAATTTGTGGTGGATATCCTAGATAGCTTTCGCCGTACTCCGGGGGCCGTTGATCTTTTTAACTCTCTTCGTTCTGATGTTGGCAGACTTCATTTCTTGAGGAAGCACTGTATGCTTGATGACGAAGTTTATAGGCCACTAATGCCTATGGATGAAGATGAAGGTGCTTTTAATGGCTAAAACGAATCTGTTGTTCCAACTGTAACGAATCCGTTGTTTGAAATTGTGTTTCTTTATTAGTTACTTAATGTTTATGTATTTGGATTTTAGTTGAGCATTTGAGTTTCATGTGTTGTTTGTTGTGGATTTGAGTTGCAGCAGTAGTTTTTTGTGGATTTGGATCTGTGTTTGAAGTATTGTTATGTATTTGGATTTGTTGTTTCAACTGTTGTTTCTTGTCGATTGAACTAATGTTATGTATGAGCTTTCTTGTGTTTCTATGAGCTTTCATTAAGATTATGTATGAGCTTTGTGTGCTTGTGTAGAATGGATGATGAGTTGCAGGAAAGTTTGACACGTGTAGCGTTGCATGAGCTAAGGAGATTGACAACTGGAGTTCAACGGTTGCCTCTTCATTGTGGTGGTGAATCAGGTCATCAGTTCATACATAGGATGCTCACAGGCCATCAAAACTTGTGCAAAGAACAACTTCGGCTAAGTAGAGAAGTGTTCATAAATCTTGCTAATGTCCTTAGAGAACAACAATTGCTGAAAGATGGTAATGGTAGACATATGGGAACTGAAGAGCAACTTGGGATGAGTGTGTACATGCTAGCCAAACCTGCTTCTGTTCGTGACAGTGCAGAAAGATTTCAACACTCGGTAAGCACCGTTTCAAAGTATTTCCATGAGGTATTAGGTGCTTTAGAGACATTGTCGACTCAAATAATTCGACCATATCAAAGTTTGAATGAAACTCCTCATGAAATTCAGAACAGCAGCAGATTATGGCCTTTCTTCAAGGTACTTTCAATGTCATTTTTAATATTACTTAACAATAACTTTCTAATTTTATATTAATGTGTAACTAACATTTTTGTGTCAGGATTGTGTTGGTGCCATTGATGGTACCCATATACCTGCAGTTGTTGCGGATGCTCAAAGCAAAGCCTTCAGAGATCGTCATGGGAACAAATCATGGAATGTGTTGGCAGTGTGTTCACTAAACATGTTGTTCACTCACATCAATGTAGGCTACGAAGGAAGTGCACATGATTCAACCGTATGGAGGCGAAGCTTAGGAAATGCAAAAATGGGCTTCCCTCATCCCCCGTCTGGTACAAAATAAGCTTAATTACCTGTATAAAATGTGCAAAGAACATCACTTTGATAAACTAACATCCATTCTGTTGTATAGGAAAATACTATGTGGTCGATTCGGCGTATCCTAACACAGTCGGGTACTTGAGTCCACATGTAGGACATGGGACGAGATATCATTTGCCTGATTTCAGACGTGGGACTCCACCACAAGGAAAGTATGAGCAATTCAATTACCGACATTCTTCGTGTCGAAATGTAATTGAGAGGATCTTTGCGGTTCTAAAAAATAGGTGGAAGGTCCTACAACCTAAGGGGATGCCACAGATGACTTTGGATTATCAATTGCAAATTATCGTCGCTTGTTGTACTCTACACAACTTCACTCGTTTACATGATCTAGGGATTCCTTTCACACACCAAATTGAAATGATTGAACCAAGTGAAGATCATTCTATGTACGATGATACACGAAAACAAACTATGAACATTGTACGAGAACAAATAACTAATCAAATATGGGAGTCAATTCAGGCAAATATCCCGGAACCGGAGGATGTTGATGGAGAAGACCAAGATGATGATGATGAACTAACCGACTATGAAGACTAGTAAATATAAAAAATTAGTCGATGTAATAAAATTAGTAGATTATGGAGACTAGTAGATGTAAAAAAAATATTATTGTAAATCTTATTAGAATCATATTAATATCAATATTATTATTATTAGTTTTATTATAATTATTATTACTATCATTAAAATTATTATTATTACTATTCTTGTAGCTTATAGTTACAATAAATTTTATTATTCTTAATTATTATTTTCTCGCAAATTTTAATGATAAAATGTGAATATTAAATATTATAACACAATATTAGAACACAATAAATATTAGAGTTACAAAATAAATATTAAATATTAATACAATGTCAACATTGTAACTTGTAGCTTAGTTTGTGCAAAGAATAGAAAACAAAATTAACAAAATTAACAAACTAATTAACATAATGAAGGAAAATGTCAGAACTGAACTGAACTGAACTGAACTGAACTGAACAAAACAAAATTGAACTGAACTGAACTGAACTGAACTTATGATAAGTTTAAGTGAACAGGCCCTGAGTATAAATCAAAAAATTTAGGACGGACGGACTTAAACATATCATTGAGATTGTTTTGAAATCACACATATAATATTAGAAATTTTCCATATCTTTTTTAAAAAAAGAAAAAATATTACTAATGTGGACCAATAACAATATTTGGTACAAGTTTATAGCACAAATGATCTGCACTCATATAATAAGTGCTTTTGTTCAAGCCAAAACTTGTATTTGACTTTTTGTTACTTTCAAAAGTCATACTTACATTCCCTCTAAGTTATTCAATTTTTTTTGGCCAAATGGTTACTTTGTGTCATTAAGAGAGTTCAAATCTTTAATTTGTAACCTACTACTAAAAAAAATCCTACGTACATTTCAAGGTTTCTTTTCAGGAGGAAGAGTTCTTAATTTTTTATTTGTTTACCTTTTCTCTAAAAA
Source organism: Salicornia ramosissima (assembly GCA_951394345.1). Lineage (NCBI taxonomy): Eukaryota > Viridiplantae > Streptophyta > Magnoliopsida > Caryophyllales > Amaranthaceae > Salicornia > Salicornia ramosissima. The sequence goes on along the minus strand of OX596240.1, from coordinate 3,016,896 downwards.
AATAAAATTAAAAAAATAACCTACTGCTACAAAAAAAAAAAGAGTTTCAATCTTATTCTGTAAACTAAATTTGATTAGAAATTAAAGATTGTATAGTCAATAATATCTGATTTTCATATTTATTTAGTTTTGGGAAATAATGGCACAAGCTTATAATAATATGTTAAAAAAAGGTTTAGATTTACTCATATTAGTCCAACGCTATATAATTCAATTCTACAACTTCAAAATCTAGATGAATCAAACTCATTGAAAATGTTTGTTTTTTAGTATAATAGAGCCATTTTAAAAGAGAAAATGTAAAGTCCCATATGTATTTTGTTTAAAGTACAAAGCTGAGCAAAACATATCACGACGTCTACCCTCCAACAAAGGTTAGCTACCATAATGCTCCATCCTCCGAGACTTGGTGGCCTCCTCTTCTGCTCATGTTTTCCGTGAAGCCAATCACACTGCGGATTATATCGCGTCCCTCGGGCATTGGACCCCTACACACATCGATATCAATCCTTTTTTAGATGTTAAATTCTCTTATTTCTTAGCACTAGATAAATCAGGATATCTCTTCGAGAGGAAGAGATCTTGATTTTCTTTCATTTGTTTACCTTTTCTCCAAAAAAAACAAAAAAACAAAACAAAGGTTAGCTACCATAATGCTCATAAGAATTTCTAAATGCTAGCTATATCAATTCAACTTCCTAAACAAATCAAATAAGTTAATCTTTTTTTTTTTAATTTAATAGTAGTTAAGTTTTATTTGATTTATATTTTTAGTTCATTTCAATGTTGTTCTAGTCTTTTCAGTCTATAGTCTATACTCAATCAGTGAAACAATTCAGCTAATATTAAACCAAACTATAATAGTGTTTGCCTTTTAGTTTAGATGCAGTTACTCAAACAATTTTAAATAATTATATAACCTATTTGTATCCCTTACATGTAATAATTAATTAAATTTCCTAAATTAATATATATTTAAAATTATAATAAATCATGTATAGTGTAATATAATTAATGCTAATTAGTTTTTTCTCAAACTTTCTTTTTTAGGTTTCTTACAAATGGCTCTAGAGCTACCAGAAAGGGTGGAGTTACACTGTGTGTAACTGTGGCCCACTTACACAAGCCTTTTTGTCTAAAGTGATTGGCTAAAGAAATTTGCCTCAATTGCAAAGAAATTTAAATTTTCAGTTCAAATTTCAAATAGTTTCAGAATTTGAAATTCAAATATTTTTTATTTTTCATTTTTCTCTAATAACATTAATAATTGTAATTAGTTTAATTTTTATTTTTTTTATATAAACGTCACTTCATTTCATCTCCCTTCCGCCACCGAACCACCACCACCAACCGCCGCCACTACCATAGAAACCGCCGCCACCACCACCAAAGTGCTCGAAAATGGCCCGCGAGCACAACCCCACCAACCACCACCCATACCCCGCCCCAAAAGGCCCTTAAAACCGGCCGAAGAACCCCAAAAACCACCACGAATATGGCCCAAAAACACACCCCTAACACAACCATAAACCACAAAAACTACTCCAAAAACCGAAAGTCGCCTCTATGCGACCACAATAGAAAAACCTATTCGATTAAAACCAAGCGTGAATAAAAAAAACCCAATTTAATTTTGAAATTGCACGCATTTGCTTCGAATTTGTCCGTGGAAGGGGGTGGGGGAAGGTCGCCGGCCATTTGCGAGCATTTTGGTGGTGGTGGAGGTGGTTTTCAGTGGTAATGGAGGCGGTTGGTGGTCCCGGTGGTTGGTGACCGGAGGGTTGGCTGGGGTTTTCGGGGCTTTGATGGTTTTTTTTTATAATTTGGCTGGGGTTTTTGGGGCTTTGATGGTTTTTTTATAATTTGGCTGGGGTTTCTGGGGTGGGGGTTGAGGTCGTCGACTTCCGGCGACCTGAACGGTTGTTGTCTGGGGTGGGGGGGAGGTGGCTGGTGGTCCATGTTCAGATGATGTTGGACGGAGGTGGTTTTGGGTTCAGATGATGATGATGACAATGACCTAAGTTGTTTATTTCCCCACCCACAAGGCCACAACTAAAAAAACAAATTGATCCTATTTTAAAAAAGAGTTGATCCTTAAAAATGAAAAAAGCACCAAGTAGGAGAAATGATATTTGGAGGATCATAGGAAAAAAATTGAGACAAACTTTTATTTATTTTAATGAGCTTTCAAGTAAAGGTAGTTTTTATCTAGTAGTGCATTTTGTATTTCGTAGAACCCATTACAATATGAATATAATCTACAATAACAATAATAACAACATCAATAATGGTATATAATTATAGAGGTGTCAGTTCACCTAATCAGTTCAGTAATGATTGGACCCAAATGATTTGGTTGACTCAAGTTTAGTTGACTTTAGTTAATTTTTTTCAGATTAACCACTTCGGTTTTAACTTATCAGTTTCAATTCCAAACTGTTGCTGTTATTTTTAGTTCAAATCAGTTCAGTTAAGGGGTTACCCATACGATTTCAGTTATTATCAATTCATTGTAAATGATTGACATAAAAGTTCCGATTGTATTCAGGTTAGATGATGATGTGGCAGGGTGGTGGTTGGTGGTACGTGTTCAGATGATGTTGGACGGAGGTGGTTTTGGGTTCAAATGATAATGATGACAAAGCGGGCTGGGCTGGGGGCGGGCTGGGTCGGGGGTGGGTTAATCGGACCCGGAACGCGTGTGGGGACGGACAGGTCGGGCCGGGCTGGGCCAGATAAGGGTTGACCCATCGGACTGGCGAGCTGGGACCGGGCTAGGCTGGGTTGCTGGGTTTTGGGCTGGGTGAGTGGGCTGGGGTGAGTGGGTCACGAGTTGGGTTTCATGGGTTTAGCCCATTGGGTCATGGGTTGGGTTTGTGGGTTGGGTTTAGGGGATTTGGGGGTTTTGAGGGAGGTTAAGGGGGTTTTGGGGGGAGGGGGGGGGGGGGGTTAAGGGGGTTTGAGGGGGTTTGGGTTTTTTTATTTATAGTTTTTTAATTTGTAAATGTCATCATTAGTTGGTAAGAACACATAATTAACTTGTTAATGGAAAAAATGATTTCTTAATTAATTTGTTAATGGAAAAAATAACTTATAAATTTAAATTCAAACAATGTTTTATTACATAATTTTAGTTGTTACAATATATGGGAAAAAATTTACACACCTATAAAACAAAATTACAAACTAAATTACAAAACTTTATTTGAAAAAAAAAATTACAAACTTAAAATAATTTATCATTGAATTTACTTCAACTTATTAGTTATTAGATACATCATACATTCATACATGATACATAAATTAATTGAATAATAACTAAATAACTAAAATTTATGAATTATTACAAAAGTAAAAACTAATAAGTAAATTAATTAATAATTAAGATGATAAAATATCCTTAATATTATTAATAAGTAAATAATTTAATGGGGGAAGGGGGTTAGGGATATATTTTTTTTTTCAAAAATATTTTAATTTTCCAAAATAAGATGCCTACATATCCTTAATGATATTAAGGAATCAAAGCTCACGTAGTTCTTCAACGTACCTCAATGTCGTGGTTCATGATTCGTTAATCTTTACTCATTGTCGGAGTTGTATTCATCTGAAGTATCCAGTACCATCCACGGGTCATCTTCATCATCGTCTCCATCGTCCTTCATTATTCCTTGTGTTATTTTCTCCGCTTGAAACCAATCTTTCTTGTAAACGCACATTTCGAAGCTATCTATTGGGAGAAAGACTGGATATTTTTTCGTCTAAAACTCTTCTACATGCACTAAAAGCAGACTCAGAGGCAACGGTTGAAGCTGGAATTGCAAGGACATCCTTTACAATTATATCCGTACGATTTCGGTTATTATCAATTAATTTTAAATGATTAATTTAATTACTTTATCATTATTTTTAATTTTGTAAGGACATTTTTAACAATTCTGATTGAGTTAGATATCGAGTATTAATGACTTTACCCGAGTTTTTTTTGTGTTATTCCCCCAAATTATATGTTCGCATCGTATTCGGGTTAGCCGTTGAAGTATTTTGACTTACAATGAGTTAATTTATTTGTTTATTTAGTTAAGGTGCACGTTACTGTTATTTATTATGTATCAATTTATACTTAGATCAATTTATCCTTGTACTAATAATAGGTGTAAATGTGTAAGTGTATATCGAGTATTAATATTGAATGTAAATGACGGTCAAGATGATGATGGATGATACTGAATTGGCGATAACAATGATCATAATAATAATGATAGCAATTAGCAACACCAACAACAACAACAACAATGAATTGATGATAACGATGGTGGTGGTGGTTGATATATATGAATAATATAATGACAATAATTAGCTTCATAATATCAAAAACAAGATCAATAATAGGATTTGAGCTTATTTTTAATCTAAGACAAAGTTGATAATATGTGATATGTATAATATGTGATATGCGTAAGAGATTTGAGGTATGAGGATATTGTAGGCTTGTAGCCATGTACTAGAATACAATTTTTAATCTGATATTATATAACATGCACCATCATCATACTATATAGACAATACATCACACTGATCTATCATTAAATCATACTATAAAAACAAGACATCATATAATATTAAGACAAACTGACAAAGTATCATACTAATATAACTAAATATCTTACTATTAGCTAAACAACCATATTATTAAAAACGCTGAATAATATTGATAGCTGAATAAAAATAATTAAAAAATAACAATGGCAATTACAAACTTCAACCTTTTTGTTGATGGTTTTTTTTTTTATTTCAAACTGTTTTCGATTTATCTTTCAATCTGTTTTCGATCTATCTATCGATTGGATTTTTATTGTTGTCAAATGTTGTATGTTGTAATTGTTTTCAATTTTTTGTATACATTTTTGTTGTTGATTTTTTTTTGAATAGATTTTTTTTGTTTTTGATTTTTTTTTCTGGGTTTTTTTTATTTTGTTCAAAATTTGTTTATGTTGTGTGTATTAATCAGTTTATGTAATAAATTTGCCTATGATTCGTCTTTAATTTTGAAGTAACCATTTTATATATCGATATCCGTTCATCATTTCATTTTTTGGTTCATCTGTTTGATTTTTTCCTAAGGTTTTTTTTCATGTTTTCATTTGTATTCGTTCAAGATCTGGATTTTTTCAGATTTTTTTGGGGTTTATTTCATATCTGAAAATTATGAAATTTTTCATTTAAATTTCTGGGTATTTTTTTTTTACTGTTTTTTTAAATTTTTTTCGGTGATTTTTTAAAATGTTTTTTCTTGGTAAATTTTTAGGTGATTTTATTTTTCGTTTTTATTTTATTTGGTTTCATTTTATTTTCGATTTTGTTTCCTGGTTATTTTCTGGTTTTATTTTATTTTATTTTTTCAAATTTTCATTTTTCGTTTTATCTGGTTTTTTTAATATTTTAATATTTCATTTTATCTGTTTCTTAAAAAAAAATTGTTCATCATTATTTTATTTTTTTGCAGGGATATTTAATTGTTGAAGTCTTGAAGATGCAGAAAGTGTTTTACGATTAGTTGAAAGTTGCTCCATAAAAATGAAGGTAACTTATTAAACAAAGTCACCATTTTAAAATTTTTTTTATTGTTGTTTTACTGTTATTATTTAACTTTTAACGTTCCATTTTGATGTAGATTGGATTGAAAAAGAACGACGAAGGCAAATTAAGAATATTTCTTTCACAGTACTTGATAGCCAATCCCTGCAACGAAACTCGAGATGAAGTGTTCACTCTTCTAAGTGAGTTTTAATTCACAAAATTCCATCTACAATGTTAGTGATATAATTATATTTGAGTCATTGACAATGAACACTACCATTATTTTTAAGTTGAATTAATTTGGGTTTATGTTTTTTTTTTTGGCAAGGATTGGGTTTATGTTTAAATCAGGAGACTTAGTGACTTCGTGATGGATTTTGCATAATCGAACAAGACACCAAGTGGAAGTCGAGAAACACATGTTGCGTTAGCATGAACAAGTTGCATCTCATAATGTATTAACGATATAAGCTAAGTGTAACGACCCGACTTCTCTAGACTGTCGATTTACGAAGGAAATCAACAAATGGATCATTACCACCATAAACTAAATAGCATTATTAATAATTAAAAATCCAATACTCCTTTTATTAACCAAACTATATAAATAATATTCTAAAAGTCCAAAACAAATACTAGAATACGTAATAATAATACTGTTCCATCCCAACAGGCTGTGATATACTACTTAATATATAAAAGAAGGCATAAACTAGACTCCGGGTTCACTATACTGCTCTCATCAATACACAATGTAACGACCCGACTTTTTAAGACTGTCAATTTACGAAGGAAATCGACAAATGGATCATTACTAAACATAAATGTAACAAAAATAACATATTCTAAGTATAATTGATCTTTTATTAATTAAAGGCATAACTACTAGTCTCGTAATCCAAGAGTAAACTCTAAGGTACATATTGAAATATTGTTTAATCCCAACAGGCTGGGATAAATACTTAATAAATAAGAAATAAATAACATAAACTAAACTAAGGGTTCTCTATCACTCAAACAGATCAGACATCCCGATCCACCGCAAGCCCACTTACGTCTCTGCGTCTTCACCTGAAACTGGGGGGGTCCACTGTCAGTGGCGAGTAACTAGGTTGTCCCGCTTAAATGAGGGACCGCTAACCACATAATAGCATAGAATCAACCATGAAAACCACACATAAACATATAACAATACGTACGAAAATACATACAGGATACGTATAAAAAAAATATGTACAAAAATACGTATACATTGCGTATAAAAATACCTACAAAATACGGTTACAAATACGTACAACATACTGATACATACATACAACATACTTATACCAATACAAATACAGACGTACACAGCAGAAGACTTATACATATACATTAACATCATTTTATACATTCCATTTTATTCTTATCTTATCGTAAATGACTTCATATAATACATAGACTATCATATCTTAGCTAACTTTATATCTTATCATAACCTATCATAACATATCATATCTTGGTGTAACATAATCATAACATAACTTCTTATCTTAACATCTTATCTTCTTAGCGGACCGGTCTTTATAGCTCGTTGTGGATCCCCTGTGCACCACAACTTTCCTAAAACATGTCGGGGTGAACCTTTGCGTTCAACCCGTAGCCCTCCTTTGCGAGAACTAAGCCTAAGCTATGGCCATAACCCCTAAATAGCCCTCCTTTGCGAGAACTACCTAAACGACTACATATCCTAGAATCAAGAACTGCGCAGATACCGCAGTCTGGCAGTGTGGCAACGACTTAACCCGATCAATGACCTTTGCGCCATCAAAGCGGCGTCCTTAATACTTATTATCTTTCTTAAGCTTGGAAGTACTAGGTGACCGTAATTGGAAATGAAATGTTCGAAGTCCCAGGAAAGAGAGGTGCGGCACATATGTTGGCCACCTTAAATACCAAGTCTTTCCAAGCCAGAGATCGAAACAAGTCAATATCCTTTTACTCTGTTTCCTTTCCTTCCCTTTTATTATTTTATTATACTTTCCTTCCTATTGTAACTTATCCCTACTGACTTCCTTAATAATAATAATGATAATAAATAATACTAATTAATCCTCTTCGTTATCATCATGTTGTAACTTTACCCTTTTGTCATATTATTATCCCTGATAATTCCTTTGATTGTAATATTTATAATAGTAATAATTATAATTCCTAAAATTATCTTTTAATAATATTGGAATGCAAAAATCAAACAAAAGTTGACCAAATCACATAAGGACCACACGGCATTTTAGTAACAACAATAATAATTAAATAATTTCACCAAATCATCATATAATCAATTCAATAAATCATATAAAATAACAATTAGCTACATAAGTTACCTAAAACATGATAAAAATCCTATTTTCCATATTTCACATCACTTGACATTTTGGAGAAATAATACCAAAATTAACACTTTAAATTAATTAAATACCTTTATCAATAATTAAATAAATTAACCTAATTACTAAATAAATTATGCAACAACATCAAGACATCAAGATTAATCAAGAACAAGATCAAAAGTTAATCCTTTAACTGTATAACATCACACGGAAATTATAGGGCCAAGATATATCAAGAAAATTTCAAGAATTAATAATAACATGTTTTAATAATTCAATCACCCTATTTTACACAATCTGATTTTTAAAGATTTAAATTAAGAACAACCGTCTAAGGGTGTCGAATAATCTGGAAATTTTGATGGAAGCTAAATGTAGGTTCAAGGTTTAACTTGCATAAATTTCGTTCAAAAATAACGTCATTTACTATTTTTAAGGGATTTTATAACTAACAAATCAGATTAGGCTGAAATCAGTTTCAGATTTTTTTTCCATAGCAAACGAACTTTAAAAATTACTAAAATTTAAAACAAGCTGTAAAACACTATTACTGACTTCAACCTAAAATTTCGTAGCCATCCGAATTGATTAAGTGTCTTGAATAATTCGTAAACTAAATCTGGACAGTTTTACCGGTTTGAAAGATTAAATTATTATAAGCAATAAAAGGACGAATTTTGCCACGAAATAAATCATGGTTCATAATAAAATAGTAAAGAAACTCCCTAAAATTATTCTAAGTGACTCGACAATTTAGAACAACAAGAACAAAAATATTCTTTTAATTTAAGACTTTAATTGAACAATTAAATAGCCAAGATTATCATTTTAATTCAAGAAAATATTGCAAAATTCATCACAATGCTAACTGAGTCACTTGACATTCATGAAAATAATCAAGAACCAAGAAATAAAATTATCATACAATTATACGTCATAATTATACAACTAAATAAATCAATTCATGCATATACTTCATTAAACAATTAAAGATTCATAAAATATCAAGAAAAGTTACATAATAATTCATCACATGGTTCGAAATTCTTAACCTTAACATGATACTAATTCCTCTAATTTTCATGATTTAATCCTAATTAACTATATGGGAAACTTGTACCAAATTTAAAAGAGATAGACTAGTTACCTTAAATCCCTAAAAATTCCAAGAAAATCACCCTTTGGTGATTGAAAGCTCACGGCCAAGCTAGAGAGATTTTTGGTTTTTTCTTTTTGAGAGTTTAGTGTATGGAAAGATATGTAAAGATTTAAGTTAGGGGTTGTTCCCTATTTATAATACAAGGAACCAAGAATAAAAGAAAAAAAAAAAAAACAAAAAAAAAAACAAAACCCTAACAACATAGAGGGGGTGCCGTGGAAAAAGAGGTAAAATAGGGGAAGGTGAACAAAATAGGGAGACTTAGTTTTAGGGTGGACCAAGTTTAAAATACTTAGAATAATTAATTTAATTAATTAAATAATTACTCAAATTATCTAATTAACCATTAATTATAAAGAAAAAAAAATTGTTAGTCATATTTAAGTGAGGGCCGGCCAACAGGAAAGAAAATGCAGGTTATGGGGCCCGGCTACCGGATAAGATTGATGAGATAAAAATAAATAGTCCGAATACATAGGCCCTTTGGACCTAGAATAATAAAATATTTAGGAGAAAAGAAAAAGAATAAAGGGCCGTGAATATTGAAGAGCAAAAGGGTTGATGGCCCCCTAAAGATTAGTAGAAAAATTAGGAGAACAAAGGTAGGGTGTTTAAATGGGATCCAAAATCAATATAGTTTAATACAGCTTGAATGAAGCAATTGAATGAATTGATTGGAAGGAAAATAAATGAAGGAACCATGTAAATAGAATGAATAATAGAGAGTTAGTTGGTTCCTAAAATTTAGCAGTCAAAATGGGAAACAAAATAGGCTTAGTCAAAATAGATAAAGGTATGATAATAATATCGATTAAAAAGAAATAGAGTAATTAATAAAAAGAAAGATAAGATGGACCGTGCAACACAGATTCTAAGGAAATAATTTGGCTCGGGTTTTGGCAAGATAAAATGAAAAGGTTAAGGCCATGCTCAAAATGATTAGATTGCTACACAAAATAATAATTAATTAAACAATAATCAATTAAATAGTTAATTAATTATACGTTTAATTAATTAATAAAAATTTTAAAATATCCCAAATTTTCGGGGTATCACACACAACTCGAACCATATAGGAGCCCACTTATGCGTCTGCATCATCACCTGAAATTGGGGGGTCCACCGTCAGTGGCGAGTAACTAGGCTTTCCCGCTTAAATGAGGGACCGATAACCATATAATAGCATAGAATCAACCAGGAAAATCATACAAAAATTCATAAGAATACATACGAGAATACATACAAAAATACATAGAAAAATACGTATAAAAATACATACGAAATACGTAGGAAAATACATATAAAAATACATACGAAATACGTAGAAAAATACGTATAAAAATACATACGAAATACGTAGAAAAATACATACGAAATACGTAGAAAAATACGTAGGAAAATACGTATAAAAATACCTGCAAAAATACGGTTAGAAATACATACAATATACGTATAAAATACGGATAAAAATACATACCAAATACAGACAAATACGGATACAATACGCATATAAATACAGGCCAAAGATACTCGTACAGAATACATGGAATACACGTACAAGGTACACCAAAAATACATATAAATACAGACTTACCAGACGTACGCAGCGGAAGACTTATCATTACATAAATACAACTTGTACACACGAAAATATACATAAATACACATATAACAGAATCCTTCCCGTGAAATACTTATCTTGTCATATTTTACCCAAAACCTTTCTTTTAACCATCTTATTGGACCGGTCATTATAGCTCGTAAGGATGTCCATGTACATCCCAACTTTCCTAAAATATGCCGGGAAGAACCCATGTATTCAACCCGTAGCCCTCCTTTGCAAGAATTAAGCCTAAGCTATGGCTATAACCCCTAAATAGCAGCTCCTGTACTACTACTTAGACGACTACATATCTTAAGATCCAGAACTGCCCGGAGACCGCAGTAGGGCAGTGGCTTCGACTTAAACCGATCTGATGACTCGTGTATCGTCAAATGGGCGTCCGTATCGTATCTTGTCTTTTCTAAAGGTCATCGTGAGACCACTATTTAGCAATCATCTTATCTAGAGGCCATCGTGAGACCACTAATTCTTATCATATTATAACCTTTCCTTTTAGTCATATTATTACTTTCCTTCATATTACAACTTATCCCTGTTAATTCCTTTTAATTCCTTAAATTATATAAATCCCTAAAATTACCTTCTAATATTATTATAAGTCAAAAACTATACTAAAATTGATCAAACCTAAATTGTCCCACTCGACATTTTAATAATAAAATAATGATTAAATAAATTCATCAATTAATCATATAAACAATTAGATAACTTATCTAAATTAACTATTAACAACCAAAATTACCTAAAACATGATAAAAATCCCATTTTTCACACAACAACCCACTCGACATTTTGGAACAAAAATACCCAAAATTATACTTTAAATTATTTTAACATAATCATCAATAATTAATCAATAAACATAATAATAACCATTAAAATCATGCATTAAACATTTAATCATCAAACATGGACTAAACAAAATTTAAATCAGTTCTTTTTGTACATAACATCACACGGCATTCAGGGCACAAAAACAATATCAAGAACAAAAATAATTCTTTTTAATTCAAGACTTTAATATGACAATTAAACATTAAAGATTAACATAATAATTCAAGAAAATATCATAAAAATCATCATAATCATCCCTACCTCACTCGACATTCACACGCATAAAATAGAACAAGATTCAACAGTTTATCATGCATTTATTCAATACAATATATAATTTAGATAAATTAATCTAAGCATAAAATTAATTAAAACAATAAAGATTCATGTAAAGAATTACATAAAATACCACTTTTAATTACTTAAAACTAGACCAAACGATATTATTCCTAACCTAAACCACTCGTCAATTCCATCATAAGACAAAGCTCACATTTTTCTTAGATTTCGTGCTTTAACAAAGGCATAGCATGTTAATATATCATAGGCAAAAGTCAACTAATAAACCAAACAACATTAAATCCCTAATGATACACATAGCAATAGTAAAACATGAAGGAAACTGCTGCAGCACAACATAAACAAATAGTATGCAATCTTTACGAGGTTCATCAACATTTTATCTACGAGTCTTTGCATATGGAAGCCACTATTGAACCAAAAATCGAGACTTTATTAATTAATTATGTTAATCACCCATATATGTATAAATATTAAACAAACATGGAAGTTGATCTAAGCAGGGTCCCAAAGTCGCCTTATACCACTCGCTTCATAATCACAATTGTTAAATTAATAAACAAGCAAAGATCGTACTAGAGAATTAATTAAAGTAAATAAAGATCATAGAAATACTAGCTTTAATCATCAAGATTCCATCAAGAAAACATGCGCCTAACTAGAACATAATACCACTCGAAAATTCTGGGTCATCATGATACTAATCCTAACAATTTTCATGATTTAATCTTAATTAACTATATGGAAAACTTGTTCCAGATTTAAGAAAGAAAGTCTAGTTACCTGGATTAGGAAGAAAAATCAAGAAAAAAAATTCTTGGTTGGGGTTCGAAAAACACACGACCAGCTAGGGTTCTTGAGAGTTCTTTTGAGAGTTTAGAGTTGTATTGAAGTTAGGTCAAAGGTTAGGAGTATTGTTCCCTATTTAATTCTAAGGAACAAATGAAACAATAAAATAAATAAAAAAAAAAAAATGGGGAGGGCCGTGAGATAGGAGGGAGTATAGGGGTAGGAGTGATTTTAGTCATTTGTTGAGGGATTCTAGTTGACTTAGCAAGGTTAGTTAGCTTTTGGATTATTAATTAAATAAACAATTATCTAATTAACAAATAAATTTAAAAAGGACAATATTCCTTGGCCATGATATGGGGGCCGGCCAAGGGAGAGTAATTTGGGTCATCAACCCAAATTTGAGATAAGGAGAAAAGAAATAAGAATAACAGTCCAATTAATTGGGCCTTTTGGACTTAGAAAATTAAAATAACAATAATTAAGCACGAAATTTTCTGGCCCTAAATTTCGGGTTATTACACTAAGTGCATAAGGATCACAATGTGAAGATGAGGATGAAATTGTTTAAATTCCCTTTGATTGACTATGTGACAAATGTATTTTAGATCCTTTATCTATTGTGATGGTTATTCAATTGTAAGATTTGACAAAGTTTAATTTGTGAGAATGAAAATATTACTTCCCTTTCGGTGTCAAGTATCACTTCTTGTCAAGTAGGATGTTATACTTTTATATAATTCATCTTACTCTGAGCTTTTTTTTTTTTTTTTGAGTTAGAGAAATGAAACCATGATTACGTAACATAAAAATAAGCAGGTGAAATTCAACCTAAATAATTTAAACCCTGAATAATTTTTATTTTTTTTAGAATAAAAAAATTAAACCCTCAATATAATTCAATACATGTTGATCATTTGAACCAAAAAATTATAATATAGTCCATTAATACACATTGAAATTTACCCTTCAATTGGAATGCAAGCAAATGCAAAAAGATACCATACAAACCTATTTTTGATGTATAAAAAGTAAATATTACATAGTGAAACATTGATGCATTTTCAACAAAGATCATTATAAAATTATGAGGATCATATTTTCAGCCACTTAAGCTATCCTAATTTCATTATGTAATATACTGCTAATATGTCAAGTTTGATAAATATTAATTCCATTGTAAAGAGAAGTCGGCATCATTCACAACTTAAATTTCTAATCAGTACACAAATTTTAAAACACAACTCTTGATTATTGATATTCCAGCTTTATCGTTCACATCTATTCCATTTGCAATTACATCATCAATGTTACGGAAATTAGGCATATTTGGACTATGTTTTGGGTCAAGTACAGTTAGTGATTGTGCTCCAAGAAACACTTTTTCAATATTATTTTTCCATCTTCGATTCTTCCCTCAACGTAAACTTTACACGTGACATTTGAACCCTCACTTATTTTTTTTTCCTGTCCACCCCATTTACAATAAAATCTAATCCTTCCCATCATGTAATATCTTGGTTCATTTGTCCCAACGCCAGTACGAGTAATTCCCTTCTCACTATACTCTTTCAACAATGATGTCGATCTTGAAAAAAATGTGAACCCTTTACGATAAACATTCAGGTCCAACATTTCCTTCTCCGTTATTTTCCTTTACTAAGTCTTGAAGTGTCTCGTAAGTACATGGTGGAAGCTCATTTAAATCTATCCCTTGTCCTTCTTCCATTTACGCTGCAAATGCATTCATACAAATCTTAAAACATCACCCCAAATTTTTACAATGTCTGAACATACATGGAAAGATCCTCTAAATAATAGAAATGATCCTAATAATTTAACCTATAAACTAAAGTTTATAGGTTTCACGAATACTATTGCTTCGTAATATTCCACTTAAATATAAATTGATCCTTTAAATAAAAATAACATCCTACGCTTAACATCAATTACACCTTACAACTGTAAAAAAACCTCTAAATGCGAAACAGCCATGGCTGCCACTACGAAAGTTGAACAGCCAAAACAAAGATTCACAAAGACAAAAAATATAAGTATTAGAAATTTAACATAACAAGCCAATTACATCATAGATTATCCAAAAACACATCATCAACAACAATATCAACCACAAATAAATAAATTATATTTATGAAGGAAATAATTGACTTTTTTAGTGAATTGAAGGACATGACAATAAGATTACATGGAAGTAATTGGTGAACTGAAGAACATGACAATAAGATTACATGAAACTGAAGGTTTTAATTGATTTTTTTTTGTATAACAATAACATGGAAATGACAATAACATTACAAATATGTGGAAATAAAAACAATTACTTATGTAATTCTATCGTCGATTGAAGAGAGGCTCGCCAGATATGGTCGACGGAAAAGGTCACCGGAAATGGTCGTCGGCAATGGTCTCCAGTAAAGGTCACTGAAAATGGTTGCCGGCAATGGTTGCAGGGAATTTGTTCACCGGGGACGATAGTTGGATTATAAGTTTGAACAGTAAATAACTTTCACTAATAATTAATCTTATGTTTTTAATAAACTACGTTATTGTAAAAATGAAACAACTTTGTAATTTTCATATGTAATAATTTATGAAAATTTAGGAGGGAAAAGAATGAAGAGAGAATTGGAGGCAAAACTCCCTCCACTTTGAAAATTTTTGGCGGTAAATTTCCCTCCCAAACTATCCTATCTTCCCTCCTAAATGAAAATTTAGTAAGTAAAGTGCTCAATTCCTATTGGCTAATCCAGTTTGTGTAAGTGGGGCAAAGTTACACAAGGTGTAACTCTACCGTCTCTCCTAGAGCTACATATACATTTGTAATTACCGAGACATAACTTTTGACAACTAATAAATAATATTTATTGTTTTATATGGATACGATAATGTACAAAAAACGTATTGTTGGAAATCAAACAAGATTCATGAATATATCTTTCATTATGTATAGAGTATAACATTATTGCCAAAGACCCTAATGATAACACTTAAGGTAGAGTTGAGAATGGATTGGGTCTGGGTAAGGTTTAGCAAGTCCCTTACCCTACACTTTTAATATAGACACATACCATATATAGCAGGGTCTAAGATTAATACCCATACCCTTAAATTAGGACGGGGAGTGGGAAATTTTGATGAGTAAGGTCCAGGGTCGATTGTCATCTCTAGCTCCCTAGGTTAGCACAAAGAGGGATGCAAATCTGATGACCTGAGAGGGCCGATGCTTGGCATGTGTGCAAGGCGCACGACGAAACAGAGCCTCCAAAAAGTAGAGGCCCCCAAAAATAATACTTATTATTATTATTATAAGTAGGGGCCTCCGGAATAAGATATTTTCAAAATATCATAGAATCTCAATCTTAGCCATCTTCCACCTTTATCTTCCATTTATATATTGTCATTCTATTATATTGGCTGCAACAACAAAAAATTTGTGTTAGTATGCAATGCCCTCTTTATTTTCTCTTCCTCCATGTATCAAAGATTTTTCTTGATTTTCTCATTACCTAAGGGGTATTGCTATTTGGGTATTTGATTTTCTTGGCTAGTTGAGACTTTGAATTAAATAAAATTGGATATTTCTATTTAACCTTAATTTTAGTCTGTAATTTTTCGATCTTTCTTTGATGTATGTATTAAGAATAATGATTGTATAATAATAATAATAATAATAATAATAATAATAATAATAATAATAATAATAATAATAATAATAATAATAATCTTGTTCCAAAAAAACGCAACAATTTTAAATTCACGGACTCCTATGTATTTTTTATAGTGGGTAATTAAAAAAAGTGAGGGGTAGTTAATTAAAATAAATGGAAAGAGAAGGTGGGGATAATTAAAGAATTAATAAGAGCATTTATGTCTTTTTAGTAGCAAAAGGTTACCATATAAAGAAACAAAAATTGTTGCATTTATTTTAAAACATCCCAAAATGAAAATTGTTGCATTTTTTTTTTTTTTGTGAACGAAGGAAGTAATAATAATAATTATTATTATGAATGTAAAGAGTAACAATGGAATTTGGAAAATATGTAGTTTGTATGCAAAAAAATTGATATTTAGTAAAAGTTGTAATAATTACAATAAGTAAAAGTTTACTTCATTGTTTCATATAGAAAAAATGCAAACAATTAGGGGTGATGATGAGCTTGGTCTGTTCACGAACAGCTCTAGCTCGGCTCGGTCAAGGCTCGGCTCGTTTTAGCTCGATATGAGTTCGATTTCGGCTCGAGACATTAACGAGCCGAGCTTGAGTTGTATGTGTCAAGCTCGGATCGAAAAGCTCGTGAACAGGCTCGATTAACTTTTTATACATGTAAATAATATATTATGTTATATAAATAAATTTATTTATTCTAGTTATTATGTATCAATAAATTAATAATCTTATTGTTAAAATGTTAGCTCAAAAACAAACATCTTCAAAAAAAAAGTTATAATAAAGAAGAGATATAAACTAAGAATAATATTAGGTGAAACTTTTCGCAAACAGTTTGATAAGGGCCCGGTCAACGCTTGGTCAAAGCTCGGCTCGATTACGACTCCACTCGTCAAGATTCGAGCTCGACTCAAATTCGACTAAATTTAAATGAACACGAGCCGAGCTAAGCAAAGTTCGGGCTCGGCTCGCTAGATAATTACCCCAACACACAATAATGTATGCTTTCATATGGAGTATATCAATTGTTTTCATATTTGGTTTAACTTATTTTTTAAAATTATACTTTATATCTAATCGCTGAAAAAGTTATTCAAAAATAATTTGCCTAAAATATCAACAAAAATATATTAAAATATCAACTGGCCAAAATTTTCATCTAACAAAACAAAACAGTAGAAGTTCAAAATTTGTTTTTCAATTTACCAACACATTCAAAAAAGAATGAGGCGGTATAAAGTGGTGACTCCATATATAGGTACATTTTGAACATAACGATAAGAGTTTTTAATTTTCATGTCAAGTACTCACTCCGTTCCCATTCGTTTGTCGTGTTTTGACTTTGCACATAAGTCAATGCATTTGTTTGACCTTAAATATCTTTTTTTTTTTTTTGCATATATGTAAAAATTACAATAATTAGATATTAATAATGTACTCATCATTGAGACGAGTCAAACAAATCCCCACCGACCCCACATGACTACATTATGTTTTATATATTGAGAATAATTTAGAAGATTATTTCATCTGATCTTATGAATAATGTCAAGATTCCAAATAGGAAGAACAAATGGAAACAGAGGAGTTTTATATTAGCTTAAACCTTTGTTTAATTTGCTTATTAGTCAATTGACATACTCATCGAAAAGATATTCAAATGGAGAGAAATCATCAAAAGAGTCCACTTTTTTCCAATTTCATAATATAATGCTATTGACTCATAGCTATCATTATAACCAAATTTCATGCACCAAGTCCCGTCATTGACAGTATTTCATGCAACCACGATTTCAATAAAAAAATTAGTGTAGTCTTATGACTATCGACTATCGCAGTGGACGGTTAAGATTGTAGTATTTTTTTATTTATTTTTAATAGCTAAATCTAATTAAAAGTCTTTTTCAAATTACTTTAATTAGATTTTTTATTTTTGGAAAATAGTTTCTTATTTTTCCTAAAATTGGTTTATACTCTCGGAAAAATCAGAAATTCTTTTCCAAAAAAAAAAATCTAATTAAAGTAATTTAAAAAGGATTTTAAATGAGATTTAGGAATAAAACATTTATTAAAATTTGTGCGATCCTAGTCATCCACTACGGTAGTCAATATTCATAAAATTACACTAGAATTATCGGATTTGAAACTTCATGAATTAAGAAGCCTCCCTAGGAATTTCATTTTTTTGTTATGTACCTACGTGCACCCTACGTAATGTCAAAATTAGTCATAACCCTTTGTTATTTTTGTTACCAGGAAATCTTAGATTGAAAGTTAGAGCTTTATGATATTCTTCCACATACACCAAAAAAGTGATCAAAAATAATATTTGTTGCTCTTTACTTCAATTTCCACTACACTGGTGGCTTTTCATTGAATATTTTACTTTTTTTTAAAAAAAGATTAAAAAAATTGGTGTTTGACACGTAGACGTCAAGATTAATGAAGAAAAAAAATTAACTCCATTAACAACCGTCTAATTAGATTAAGGGTATGTTAAGTAAAACTAGCGGTAGAGATAGTTGTCAGCTATAGAGGTAGTCGTTAGATGTTAATAATTAGTGGAGTAGTTGTTGAAGGTAGTTGTTAGTGAGTAAGTTTCCACTCTTAACTGCTATATGCATTTAGCAGCTTCTCAGCCAACCAATTTGCTCCATTTGTGTCAAAAGTAAATGGAGGTGGTCCCGCATACAAGTTAAGTCAAAACAGTACGTGGACAATAAACAACACATTTGGGACAATAATTGTGTTACACAGGACAATAATTACGTTGTATGGGACAATAATTATGAAATTCATTCAAAAATCGCTAATGCTATGTTTGGATACAAGCAATTCATTTAAAATGATGGATTTGGGCCAAATTACATGTTTGGCAAGTTAAAATAATTTGGAATTGGATTTGACTCAATTACCAACCCAAATGCTTAACAAGCAAATGTTGTGTATTTCAAATACTTAACATAACCATGTCATTTCAAATTCTAAAATCACCCAAACAAATAATTGCCATTTGAATTGTAACATTTCAATTTAGAAATTGAATTCATTAATTTGAAATGAATTCCACATATCCAAACGCTACCTAAATGCATTTAGCAGCTAAGTGTTTATCATTCCTCAGTTGTTAGTTGGGTCTTCTATAGTACGTGTAAGTGTTTGACAAACTAGATGCTGTTGAAATTGTGTGATTGTGCACCTACGTACGTATGTATATGTATAACAATATGTCATGCATTAATTTGTATAGGTTTATACAATAAATAAATAAAAAGTATGAGATATTTAGTAATGATATTTTGAATTTTTATATATTACTATGCAGGCATTCATTTATTAAATAATGAAACAATACCAAGCCAACAAGAAGAAGATTAACTACAAACATAAATTTTTTATTTTTTGAAAGCACGCTATAAAGGAAGACGGATAAATAACGTGAGTTATGAAAGATTGTGGTTGATTTCTTCTTTTTTTTTTTATAGTAATTGTTTTAGAAGATCTCTATTATATAAGCCAAGGGGTGCCATGGTGTCCCCCTCGAAAAGTTCATATTACCCTTTAAAAGTTTCTAAAATCTCAATTTGTATTACTCCTAATTATTAAGAAAATTTATTACAATTTTTGTATTTTTTTTAATGAAAATAGTACAAAATATAAAATTCAAAAAAAAAAATACAAAAATTTATATTATTAAATTTTCTATAAATAGACATCTATATTGATATAGTTCATCAAATAAAAAATTTTACATTTTAATTATCGTAGAAATTTGGTAGCCAATAGATAATGGCAAAATAAACATTTTCTTTTGTTCATTGTTGTGGGATGACCGAATGAAAGGGAAAAAGTTTGTTTCTGATTATATGAATGAGTGTGAATTTGAAATATTTTTCAATTTTTCGAATAGATTACCTTTATTTTATTTTGTTTAGACAGATTAATATATGTATCTAAAATATCATGGCACGCAAAGCGTGCATAGAAGACTAGTACAATATGTTGTAATCTGGACCTTTCATAAGGTTTTGAGGACTCGAGATGAAATAACAAATCAAGACCGTACCCTTTCCTCATGTATGTTTATATTCAAATAGTGTCCTTTACTCCAAAAAAAAAAAACAAATAAATAAAAAATGTGTCCTTTATATAAACGTCAAACGGGCAAATTATTAGGTGGTTTCGGTGTGGTCCCGAATCCCCACACTTTCATTTTACAAAAATGAATATTGCTTGTTAATGTAAGAAATAATAATTTTACATTCTATTTACAAAAATGAATATTGCATTTAAGAAATGAATATTATAATTTAAAAAAATGACGATTCTAGTAAAAAAAATAGGAAAAATTGCCAAGAATAAGCTAACTTTTGGCTGATCTTCCACATTTAAGCCAACCTTTTGAAAATCCAAAAATAAGCTAACCTTGTTATCATTTAAGCCAAAAATAGGTTAAACGAATATTTAATCTATTAGTTATCTGTTGTTTCAAGTTACTGTTATCATTTAAAGCAAAAAATAGGTTGAATGATTGTAAAATAGTGATAAAAAACAATAGAAAATAACATGTTAAATAATCGTTTGACTTATTTTTGACTTAAATGATAACAAGGTTAGCTTATTTCTGGATTTTCAAAAGGTTGGCTTAAATGTGGAAGATCGCCCAAAGGTTGGCTTATTCTTGGCAATTTTTCCAAAAAAATAAAAGTTATAGTTTAAAAAAAAATGAAAATTCTAATTTTAAAAAAGAAGATTCTCATAACCATAAAAATCTAGGTGTGTGCTCTCGGAGCAACATATAACAATGGACATAAATCCGAAACAAATATCATATTGGTTTGAATGATGCTCCGTATAAATTTGTAGCCATGTATTAATAAAGATTATTATTGAAATTTCCGTCAAAAAAAATAATAATAATAACAATCCCCATCCACAATATACATATCTTTTAATCAAGTATGAGTAGTCGTCATTAATGGTTCTGGCGAATAACAACTCGTCAAACATTCACTTTTTGAGCAACATCGCATCATATAAAACTTGCATTTTGTTTTTTTTTACATATGTGCGTACTTCAATTAAGTAATTGCAACAATTATTTTTTTTCTAATAAAAAAATTCTATATTAATTAAGGGTTTTGCTATTCATTGCCCTAAAGGCAATGCATAAGAATTAGCAAATGCATTAATTAATGTGAAAACACATTGAAACTTGTTTTACACAATGATTTTATGAAAATTTTCCATTGAAATGTGAAATTATTTTCATATATTAAATACATATTTCAATTTTCTATGTAATGTTTTCATATAATAAATAAATAAAATATATTTATTTCACTTTTTAATGAATTTTTTACACATATTAAATGTAAATTTCAACTTTTAATGCATTTGTTAATTCTTATGCATTGCCCTTAGGGCAATGAATAGAAAAACCCATTAATTAATTCTAACATTTTAATTATCAATAAGGGAGTTAGTAATTTATTTCCTACAGAATTTCACTCCCCTTCGAATTTATATTTTTCATGAAGAGCTTTGTTTAATTCTTCCAACCAATTAACCTATAAAATTTTACATTTTCTAGGAAGTTTAAATTCTAAGGGAATTAGATCATGTTTCGGAGTTAACTGTTAGAAGTTAGTTGATTGTGTTAACTGTGTTTGGCAAGCTGATTGTGATAGTTGATTTGACTAACTGATTATATTAGTTGTTTGTGTCAAATAGCGGTTAGCTATTGGAGATTTCAGAGTAAAAGAAACCAAAAGGCTATAACCGCCTCTTACAAAAAGCTCCTCATATGAACTTTTTTTTAAAAAAGTTTTTTCATCCCAAAATTCTCTTCCAAACCTCTAACTATCAAGCACTTAAAATAGCTTTTTGAGTTTGTCAAACCTTTCTTTCCTCTCAAACCTTTATTTTTTCCCGCAAACTTCTAACTCCCTAACACACCCCTTAAGGCCTTAAGGGCTCGTTTACTTTAGTTGAATAGAGATGAACTGAACTGAACTGAATATAGATGAACTGAACTGAATTAAAAACATTTAACTTTTGAATTAATGATTTTAAATAATGATTAATTTGATATTTTAATTCTCTCCTTAAGTTTTTGTAATAAATTTTAAATAATTTATTAAATAAATATTTAACTTTCGGATTAATGATTTTAAAGTAAAAATAATGATTTCTCACTTTTGGATTATTACTATTATTATTATCGTTATTATTATTATTATTATTATTAAATTTTTCTTTAAACAACTATATTATTATTTACAAAAAGTTGGATGGGAGCCGAGAAACACGTTGTGCTCCCACCCCTTTCTGAATACAGAAGCTCAAACGATGAAAAATAAAAACACAATCCCTAGCATTATTGGAATGGCTACATAAAAAGGACTTGATCCGAGAAAGTGTATCAAGAGCCTCCTTATCCAGCTCCCCAAACATGGTAAAGGCAAAGGGGATGAACTTGTATCCATTTTCCTCACATTTGGATGCATATTTCTTCATTTTCTTTCCAAGACATTATGCAAGGCCACCCCAGGAGCCCATGAACCCGACCCTGTACCGGTAAAGGGAGAGATACCACAATACCAGTCACATCCAAGCATACATCATCCTTGCCCCAATACCAATTGAGAAATAAAAGATCCGCGGGTCTAAGATCTCTCCGATCCCCTCCTCTGAAAGAAAACCCATGGGGGCCTCCTTACGCATGGCAATCCCTGCTCTGGAGCAGATGTCAAAAAAGAATATCACGTACCAAATTAAACTTGAATTTCACACCACCTCATTAGAACAATGAAATGCATGGTCTCCCTATTGGTCCATCTTAGGAGCATGAGAACTCGGACATAACTTGCCTTCAGTGAACAGAGGTACCATGAGTCTATAACACAGTATAGAACGAAATTGACGGTGGTTCATCATCTGCCCCAAGCCATCAATGGGAACAGTGAGTAAAAAATCTTGTGCATGGGCCCCCCAAATACAATTAAGAACCGCAAAAAATCTTGTGTGTTTAGTAGTAGATATCTTAGTTCCTATTGCATCTTCCTTGGTAATAATTTGATTTCTTGGAAGACCAAGAAGTAATCCACAGTTAGTAAATCTTCAGCTAAAGCTGAGTATCGAAGTTTAAGTTTTACAGCAACTGAGTTAACATGGATAGCAGGTCTTCTAGATGATTTACATTTTGATTTTCCTAAACCTATTAAACTATTGTATGACAACAGGTCAACAGAGCACATTGCTCATAACCCTATTTTCCATGAAAAGAATAAACACATAAGGAGGGATTGCCATTATGTTCGTGAGCATGTGGCAGCTAATTTTCTTACTGTGCATCACGTTTCTGGATCATGTCAGCTAGTAGACATTTTGGCAAAGGCATTGGCAGGAAGCTCTCATGCTACAATCTCTTTCAAGCTTGGTTTGATATCCATGTCAAGCTTGAAAGGAGGTATAAGAAATAGGAATTATTCTCTTTTGTTTTTACTTGTAATAATTGTTTTAGGGGGTTTTGAAATAAGGAGATGACTACCCAAGATTATGCTACAAACTTTTGTTCCAAAATAAAGTACCGAATATAAATTAAAGAAGAATATAAATATAAGTATAATTAAATGAGCAAAAGACAATACTAACTATGATCACTGTTAATAAAATTAAATTAAGGTTAAGATTACAAGTTAATGTGTTCAGTCAAATCAGCAATCAATGTGTTATGTCCTATCAATCATTTCATAAAGTGTTTTATACAAAATCTTTTTAATTTACACATGTTTGTAAACTATCAATGTGGGATACATAAATTTCTCCATTTGATGTTTTAACATAAGTTTTCATCCTGAACTCCAATCTGCCACATGTCGTCACAGGGTGATGCCACGTGGTCCTATGGTATTCTACCACGTGGACCTGTAAGATGTTGCCACGTGGTCCTATAGTGTTTTGCCACGTGGCCCTTGCTCTTTTTCTTGTAACCCATCTCGGCCGCCAAGGCTTTTCGGATCGAATCGTTTTCCAGAAAGGTGACCTTGCCCTCCAACTCCTCCTTTTCCTTTTGGAGCTAGGTAACCTGTACTCATGATATGATTGATGGGACAGAACACGCACATTGATTGTTGATTTGACTGAACACATTAACTTGTAATCTATCAATTAATTAACCTTAATCTAATTTGTTTAACAGTGATCATAGTTAGTATTGTCTTTTGCTCATTTAATTATACTTATATTTATATTCTTCTTTAATTTATATTCGGTACTTTATTTTGAAACAAAAGTTTGTAGCATAATCTTGGGTAGCCCTCTCATTATTTCAAAAACCCCTAAAACAATAATACTTTTGTTCTAATTAGTTAGTTTGTTACAATTAGTTAGTTAGAGCTTTCTTTTGTAATAAAAGCTGTTTTGTAACCTCCTGTACTCCAGAGTTTTTCTTTTCCTCAATTACAAGTTTCTCAATTCAGTAAAATCTCTTCTCAAATATTTCAATATTCAACCTTACTTTCCATTGATTTGCATAAACAACTTCATTTTCTATAACACCAAAGTAAACGGACCCTAAGTCGTGGATATTACATATTACTTGGTGAATATTTTAATTTTAGTTCAAAATATTACTTATTAGTTGGTAAATATTGTACTTTTATGTCGTGAATATTATTTTCAAAGTTTTATTGGGTCAAATTTTAATGTTGACGTTCGATCTTCATATACAAAATTCTAGAGATTACAAACAATTTGTCTATAAATTCATGAAAACTTGAAGAAAATAAAAAGAAATTCACTGTTCATGTTCTCTTTGTACTTTTCCACCCATGTTTTTTTTTTTTTTTTTTACATTTCCATGGTAAAATTCAAGTTATTCGTGTGAATTTGAAGTTGAGAAGCAATTATTTTTTAATTGTGTGGTAGATTTTTGCAATGGGTCTAATTTAAAATGTATTCAGATGCACATAGAGTTAGATGTATCCAAATGTGTTTTATTTCTCATATGCATTAATTTTTCTCATTTTAAAATGAAATGAACAAGAATATTTGTAAATTGTACAAAAATACCCTTACACCTTACATCCAAATGTACTGTATGTAAGAATTTCTAAGATTTTTGAGAGAATTTGAGGGTTTCAATGTTTTAAAATGGGAGAAGAAAATGAAGATGCTTATAATCTCAGTGTTTTTTTTTTTTTGTTTCTTTTATTTATGACGCGTTGATTCTAAGACCATATTTTGAAATATGGTCTGAATCCAGGCAATACTACACCAAAATAAGATCATATTTTACAATGTGATAATAATTTTTTGAATAAATTGTAAAAAATAAATCAACCTTTAGTTGGCATGTTCGCTCAAAATAAGTAAACTATTAGGGCTATTGCATATATTCGCTCAAAATAAGTTTTTTATAAGTGGAGAAAATTAACAATTTCAATGAAAAATCAAAGCGGTGCATTAATATGTTGTTGTTTATATAGTTTTTCGTTAAAAATGTTAATTTAATCAACAAGTAATTAGTGAAAAACTTAATTTGAGAAGACTGATTAATATGTTATTGTTTATATAGTTTTTCATTGAAAATGTTGATTTAATCATCAAGTAATTAATGAAAAACTTAATTTGTTTATATTAATTTAATTTATTTTGATTTAAGTAAAAGGTAAAATTAATTTGAGAAGACTGCTGGTTAAAGGTTAAATAATTTTTTCCTATTTTTTCGCATTTTTTAATTGAGGTTAGTGGAAATAAAAAATTAAAATAAATACCAGGTTATCATTAAAAAATCACCAGATTATAAGGGAACTCTTTTCCATTGATTAACACTCGATAAAGGACCATTTGATTTTCAACGCGTTTTTGGTACAATCTGCCGCACCATTATAATGGTGCAGCGTCCTTTGTAAAAACAAATGGAGAGGTTACAAAGTTAATTTATGTGGAGTTGCAAAGTAAATTCGTGTAGTGTTACGAAGTTAATTTGTAACCCATCACAAAATAACTTTCTAATTCCAACAATAACTTTGTAACCTACAAAATAATTTTGTAACATGTCACAATAATTTTGTAACTTCTTACAATAATCTTATAACCCTCACAGTAACCTTATAACCGCACACAAATAAACTTTGTAACCCACCACTTTGTATCGCCTAAAATAACTTTGTATCTCCTAAAATAACTTTGTATCCCTTACAATAATATTTTAATCTCCAACAATAACCTTATAAACCTACACAGATGAGGGTGCGTTTGGTTCATTGAATGTGAATGTTATAAAATGGATAGAGTCTAGGGTGGTATGGATTCACAACCCCATACCTAAGCAAAATTGTTTGGTTCAATTTTTCTATTGAATGGATTCACTATTTTTCTCTTTTTAAAAAAATTAGGTTGTATCATTAATGGAATGAATTTTGAATCTTTACGCTCGTTTGGTTGTTGGTGATAAATCGTAGTAATGGTAATGAATTTAAAGTGTAATTTGTTAAAGAAAAACTTTATAATCCTTATGGAAAACATATTTTTCATTCCCAAAATTGAAATTTCTTCTTATTTTTCATTACCAACCATTACCATGTGGAAGAGTGGTATTAAATGAGAATGAATATTTGTGAAAAAATTTAGATAAATTGGAGTTAACCTAGCACCACTATGGGAATTAATTTTGATTTTTCTTCCAAATT
This sequence comes from Salicornia ramosissima, assembly GCA_951394345.1. NCBI lineage: Eukaryota > Viridiplantae > Streptophyta > Magnoliopsida > Caryophyllales > Amaranthaceae > Salicornia > Salicornia ramosissima. The sequence continues at coordinate 2,989,853 of OX596240.1, read as the reverse complement.
TAGTTATAATAAAAATTCATTCCTATTACCTCTGTTTATAACCGGCTATCAAACGGGATTCTAGAGGGTTGGAATGAATTTAAAATCCATTAGGTATGAGGTTTCATACTAAAATACTTCAACCAAACAATAGAATGGATTCTACTGTACCGCCATTCCAATGTATTAAAAAGTAGGATTTTTTGCTTTGAATAATACAACCTTTCAACGATTTGCAAAGAATAATACAACCTTCTGTTTATTCGTGAATAATACAACCTTGGTTTCATTTTTGCAACGAATGACACAAAACCGGTTTTTGACTTATAAAACAGGTTAAAGGGACACGTGTCACGTTATGATTGGTCCTTGTAATTTTTTTAAAAAAGAAAAAAATAGAAAAATTGCAATATAAAATATAAAAAATTTATTAAAAATTCAGAAAATTAAAAAAAAAATTAAATTTTTTTTTAAAAATTTTGATTTTGATTTTTTTTTAAAATTTTGATTCTGATAGTGGAGGTGGGGGGGGGGGGAAATTATTATTTTTTAAATTTTTGATTTTGATTTTAATTTTATTTTTATTTTTCTAACTTAAAAAATAAAAAAATTAATAGTTTTAACCTGAATAGCAGGCAGTGGCAGATCTAGAAAAAATGTTTAGTGGGGTCAAAATACATTTGATAAATTTAATAGGGGTCAATAATTCCAAATTATAGGGAAAATTTGAAAATTTTCTAAATTTTACAAGAGAAAAATTTACACATTTAGGTTCAATTGGGGTCAACGGACCACACTTGTTTTAAGGTGGATTCGCCACTGATAGCAGGTTAAAGGTTATTTGTATTACTGGTTGCAAAATTGAGGACAAAGTTGTATTATTCACGAAAAAACAATAGGTTGTATTATTCTTTGCAAATCGTTGAAATGTTCTATTATTCAAAGCAAAAAAATCCTAAAAAGTATAGAACCAAACATGCCCAATTTTGTAATCCCACCTCCTAACCTTTTGCCTGCACGGTTGTTAAACCGTGCCGAGAATTTGTGTTTGATTTTTCCTCCTACAATTGACAATTTCACATCATTCGGACTCCAATCAATCATAATAATACCTGTAGTGAGTACACTGAGTAGTGAACTCGTATACTTTAGAGTTGAAATCAGGGAGATAATATCCATCTTCCATTTCTCTCTTGTCATTCTGCCATGTCTGATGAACCCTTTCTCACTCGTTGGAGTTTTCAGGTTAATTTCTGAATCTATTTCCCGCATTGAATTTGCTTCCTGTATTTGTTTTCTATAAGGATGTGAAATATTATTGGCAATTATTAATTTTTGTTGTTAATCTGGAACTTTTGATCTTACTTTATTCCTAGAATATGGGAGTTTTAAAGTTTGGATGATCAATTTGATCATCGTGACATGCAATACAGGAGAGTTGACTAATGTAGTTACCTTAAATCTTAAAATGGGTGGTTGGATTTTTGAGAATCTGGGGTTTCTTCGATAGGATTTTAAGTTTTTTTATGATGCGAAGTTTGGAAGGAAGAAAGAGCCTAAACCAGAGGAGGAGGATGCTGCAAATCAGAGCAATGGAAATGGAGTAGTCAATGGAGATTCATCGGCCGCTAACGGAGGAAGAAAGCGTGAATTGGCTGTTTATGAGCAGTATAGAAATCAGGTAAGATTTTTTATTGCTATTTGCTACTATGTATATGGTTGTTGTATTAATGAATGCCTTTTTGTTTGTGCTTGTTTTTGTGTGTTTGACATGCTTAATTTTATTTAATTGTGTGGTAGGGTTTTAATGGAGCACAATCGAACGGAGGATTAGCAAATGGCACCAATGATACTGTGTATGGTTTTTCACTTGTTTGATTTTACTTTATGTTTCTATAGTACATGCATAAAATAATTGAATTACTCAAGGGTTTTAACTAACCTCAATTGAAGTCAATTTTGATCAAACTGATCAAGTGTTTTGGTTTGTTAGTTGATGAAGCACTGATAGTTCACAATCACAGTATCTTATACAATCATAATGCGGAAAACTGTGCTAATATAATGCTGTTAATATAATGTTGTGTTTTAGGTATACAATGCCTTTTGTCCTCTCATGTGTAGGTAGTGATCTTATTGTCATTTGGGTATTGAGTAGCTGGGTTATTTCTTATTGGGTTCACATTTGATGTTTAGAAAGGAATGTGTAATTTAAGGTTTAATTCGAACCTAATGAAGCAATTTTTAGTCACTTCAGGAAATGCTTCATAGGCTTTAAATTTCAATTTTATATGCTATTGTAGCTTGATTGTAGGAGAATGATTTTTTTTTGGTATGACAAAATCTCGAGGTTTTTAAATTAGGAGTTGTGACAAGTGCGATCATTTTGGATAGGAGAAGTATCTAGCGGTCTAAATTCTTTCTGATGGCTAGGACTATTCTCCAAAAAGATGGTGAACTGGATGGAAATGTTGCCCATAAGATCAAATCGGGGTGGGTGAAATGGAAGGGAGCTTATGTTAGGCCTTGCCTTTTGGTAAAAATGATAGGATTTGAAGCATTATCATGTTTGTAAGATGAATGTCACTTGCCTTAGGTGTTATGGCTGTTAGTGTCTACTTCAGTAAACCTTCCGCACCAGGGCACGCCTGGAAACAAAAAAGGTGAGCATACACAACCCATCACAAAAATACATTTGGTGGCTAAAGATACATGTTATGAAAATCGGTTACAGTTTTAGAGGAAACACCCGTCCCTCGCCATCAGGTGACTTAATAACATTCTCACATCTGTTTAAGATACTAGTTCACAAGGCATGTTGTGTGATAGATGCCGTATACCACGTTTCATTATGCAAAAATAGCTTTTGATCACATAATGTCATAGTGTTTATATAACAGAATAGAAAAAACACGAGGAAGTAGGGTTGCTTATGCTTCCATCAGTCCTCACCAGTGTTTGAAAAGGCGCGTCTGAGGCGCACCTAGGCGCTAGGCGATTGGGGGTAGGCGCTTAATTTTGCCAAGGCGAGGTGTTTATGGCTAGGTGCAGGTGAGGCGCACCCTAAGACGCACTTTTTCTTTTTTCTTCATATTTTGCCCAGTGGCGGCCCCAGGATTTTCATAATGGTGGGTCACCATTACATATAACGACGATTTTTTTTCCCGTAACTTCTCCATAATTCATTACATTCCAAAAATGTGTTAAAAATCTTAATAGAACTATATATAAATTATAAATCTAAATATAACTATATATATCTTTAAACTTTATACAAAGTATATTGAGTATATAATTATATAACTAAATAACTTCAAACTTCAAAATATATATTACAAGGACCATATCGCCTTAGTTATGGTATTTATTACCATAATTAAACTATATATTTATTGGCATATAACTAAATATTCTCCAATAACTTCAAATTATATGCTCCCTTTGTTCCAGTTTGTTCTCTTTGTTTATTTTTTAGAATATTAAGAGAGATAAAGTTAAAAAATAAATAAAAAACTTATTATACATAAGAAATAACATATTTATATGGAATTTTATTTGATTCGTCTAGATGTATTTTTTTTAAATATGTAATTTTTATAAAGTGTAGTATAAGACATTAACATTTAAACATGTGCAAAGAAAATTGTGCAAAAAGTAAACGTAAAGAACAAATAGGAATGGAGGGAGTAATAATAATAATAATAATAATAATAATAATAATAATAATAATAATAGTCGGTCCAGGAACCATGATGTCCCAACGTAGGGCCGCCCCTGATTTTCCCCATACCTTCTAAGGTGCACCTCACTTCATTGAGGCGCACCTAAGGCTCTAGTAAATCCAATCGCCTTGGTGCGCCTTGAGCCTTTTTATACATTGGTCCTCACCTAGTCTTATGTGCCCTATATTTTTACTATATGCTTCCAAGAATTAACGGAGTCGAACCTCAAGGTGGGCCACCAGCATGCCACAGTTATGTCCATCACAACCACAAACTATTCTTCTTACTTAAATCATACTTTAAGTTAAAGAGGATTTGGTCCTGGTTCTAAATCAGTGGCGAAGTTCGTAATTCATTTGTAAATGCTACAGTGCCAAAAAAAACTTGGAAAATTAAAATCCCGTGTATAGACTCTTAAACTAGCTAGCAGCATGTCCAACCTCAAGGTCATGGGTTTTATCTTTTGCGGTATTTCGTCCTAATTGTTTTATTGTAGGCTAGAACTGTGATTTAATTGTTTATTTATACCAACAAATAAGTGAATAACTCAATAAATAAACCGAGTTTATCTACCCATTATCAACTCAAGGTGTGAAGAACTTAGTTAATAATTTCATTTTTTTATACACCCTAATTAATCAGGTTCACTTTCCTAATTTCCCGATTAAGGTTATTATTTAATCTGCAAACTTAGTGACTGTTTGAGGCAAAGAGGAGATAAAGTAAGGAGTGGAGGAAGACCAATGCAAACATAGAGGAGGGTGGTTGGGAATGACATGAGGTTGCTGGGACTCGATGAGAATTTGACGGCAGATAGGGAAGATTGGAGGAGGATGTATGTGGATGACTTTCGTGATACATATATTTGATTCATGTTCATCGGACCCCTATTTTTTTTATGAATAAGGATTTGGTTTGGTATTGTTGTTGTATGATTTGATATTTTGATATGTCATCTTATATGATATTTAGCGGTATTGGAAAAAAATAAGTTTTTTCAGTCTTCTACTTCAAATACCATTGAAGAATTAATTGCTAAGATTGTAATTGTATTTTACTTTCAAACTTTTTTCAACTGAAGAGAGACCGGAAGTTTTAGCTCTTTGATAAATGCAGATGTTTGATCTAATACCAATGGGCAACGAGGACATTTGTAATCGGGTGATAAAGCTATTTCATTAGGGTGTCAACTTTATGAACTTTATAAAGTTCCATTTTCTTCGAAATAAAAAGTATTATCGTTAAAACTATATGATGCTTTGTGTTATTTACTTAATTACGATTAAAAGTTTTTATAGCCTATGTTATTATACCATTAATTTCCTACAGTCTTACTGCATTTAATCTTTCTAAAGATTGGTTTTTAACATGCCATTGATTTATGAACGTCACTTGGTTTTAATTCTCCTTTTTTAATTTTCAGTAAGAAAAAGCATCTGAAATAAAAGATCAGTTAAGCTACAATAACTTTAGTTCAATACTATCAAGTTCATGGAAAACAAATCCTAAAAACTAAATTTGAACCATTAACAAATAAGAAGGCTTCTATTTAAAAAAACTCAGTTCTCTGCAGCAAAATTCAAGCGAAGACCCTAAATTATTCATTCAATCACATAAGTGATGCTTATTCAAAGTCCCAATTCTTTTACTTGTGTGTTTGAATCTTATAGATTGATAGTATTCTCTTGCTTAAAGTTATTTTTTTCCTCTTTTCCGTGATTGCCAGGCAGAAGCCCCTACTTCCTACTTTTGAAGACATGGAAACACGTAACTTAGCTGAAAGTCTATGCAGGTAACATTTCATTTTCCTTTTTTCTATAGTTCTATGCCTTTTCATTACTAATGCTTATAATGTGAAATTAGAATTAATAGCAATTCTTGTGGCATAATTACAACAACAACAACAAAGCCTTGGCCCCCAAATAATTTGAGGTCGTCTAGACATAAATCAATATATTGAATCGCTAAAGTCATTTGCCAAATTTTCTCCCTCCATGCATCCCTATCTATCGCCATCTCCTCCTCCAGCCCTAATGGCCTCACATCTCTATTAACTACACTCACCCAAGTTTATTTTGGTCTTCCTCTATTTCTTACCATCCCATTTATTTACTGTTCCTTAAGTCTTCTTATTGGCGCATTAATTAGTCATTAATCAGTCTACATCTCATGTCCAAACAACTGTAGCCGACTTTCCCTCATCTTGTCCTCCAAAGTCGTTACCCCTATTTTTTTCCCAGATAACCTCATTTCTTATTTTATCCTTCCTTACATACCCATACATCGTGTGCCATATAGAAATGCTGGTCTAATAGCTGTATGGTAGAATTTTCCCTTAAGTATTTGTGACACACCCCAATCACAAAGAAACCCTAAAGCTCAATTCCCCTTTAACCAGCTTGATTTGATCCTGTGAGCAACATTCCTATCCAATTGACCGTCTTTTTGGATAATAGATCCTAAATACTGGAATGAGGTAGTACCTTAAACACTCATTCCATCCAAGTTGATCGGGCTTGGCCTCCTACTTCGTATCCCATTGAATTTACATTCCAAATATTCATCTTACTTCTGCTTAACTTAAACTCACGGGACTCCAAAGTCTTTCTACAAAATTCCAACTTACTCTTCACTCCTTTTGTCTCATCAACTAGTACAATGTCAATATACACCATGATATATCATCTTGGATTGAACCTGTCTATTTATCCTTTATCCATAACTATGGAAAAAAGACAAGGGCCAAACGTGGAACCTTGATGTACACCAATTGTGACAGGAAACTCTTTTGTTTTCCCAACATTAGTCCTCAAACTCGTGCTAGCACCCACATATATATCTTTAATAATGTTAAGCCCACCAAAGTACTTCCTTCGGCACCTTATCATGGGCCTTCTCCAGATCAATAAAACCATATGCAAACCCTTTTTCTTAACCTTATATTTTTCCGTTATAAGATGATTTTCCTTCGGCGTCGACCTTCATAGCATAAATCCAAATTGGTTTTCCGAGATGTGCACACTTCTTCTTAACCTTAATTCAATTACTCGCTCCCATAGCTTCATAGTATGACTCATTAATTTGATCCCTCAATAATGAACACAATCTTGTAAATCCCCACAGTTTTTATATATTGGGATTACAATACTTATCCTCCACTCAGTAGGCATCTTAGTACCTCTCCAAATTTTAGTAAAGAGAATTGTCTGCCACTCAATTTGTTTTTCACCCAAGCATCTCCATACCTCAATATGAATTTCATTTGGTCCAGCTGCTTTTTTGGATCCATCTTTTTCAATGCCCTTTTGACTTCCTCCTGAATTCTTTCATAATCGATTTATCATATCATGGGTAACACTTCTATGTTCAATCTCCGATTTCTGGTCCATATCTTTCTTGAATAGGTTATTGAAGTATGATCTCCATCTATCTTTTATTCCTTATCGTCAACCAAGATCCTTTGATTAACATCCTTCACACACTATTGTCCTGATATCAAGTCCTTTTGTTTCTCATAAGTGCAGTTTTGTTGATATCGTTTTCTCCTTCCTTGGTATCCAATATTACATAGAGGTTCTGATATACCTTTGCTTTAGTGTCATGTACCCCTTCTTGGCTTCTTTTGGAGCGTCCTTATATTTCTCGTAATTTTCATCACTTCGACATTTCCTAAACCTTCTATAGCATTATCGTCTACTCTTTACTACTTCCTGAACTTCTTCGTTCCACCACGATGTGTCCTTTTTTGATGGCATGCGTATGATTCTCCTAACTCCTCTTTCACCACCTTTTTTTTATGCTATGCACCATTTTTTACCATACCAAATCCACATCTGAATCCATGTCTGTGGGCCAAGTTCTTATGCCTTATTAATGAATGAAAATCTATCAAATAAATCAATGTCATATTATGCTACAATCTACCAATTATGACCAACATGGCATTTTTTTATAACCTCTTTCGCCACTTTTTTTTATGCTATGCCTTTTTTTAGAAAAAGGGAAAATTAGGGACACAAGGATAGTATGACCAACATGGCAAGATCATGATAGTGTTATTCCAACAATTTTCGACTTCTTTAATAACCTCATTGTCGTACAGAATTCTATTGCCTTTATGAATTATGATATTCTTTAATGTTCACAACGCATCATGTGATACTACCACTTTTTCCCCTTTTGTTGCAAACTATTACTCATTAGTTGGCCATTCAGTTCCACTAAAACTTGTTATAATCATTTGAAATAGAAAAACTCCCAAGGTACCCAGCTTTGGCGAAGAAATCAAAATACCCTTTTATAAACTTTGAAGTTGACACAGTTAAAATTTCCACGTTAGTTCAGAAATTTCATGCTCTTGGATTTTCATTAGCTTAGTGACATTTTGACTAAATATATGCCTTGTTGGTAACCTGGTTTGCTCTAAAATTTAAAGATATGGGGTGTTTTGATAAGTTTGCCAAATTTGGGTGGTGGCTCAGGGAAATTTTCCTTAAAATTTTTTAAAGTAACAAGTTACATACTTACAATCAATGTGCAAGCAAAAATATAAAAGTTGCAAATCTATGAATATATTAATTGGACTAAAAGATTATTAATAGCTTATAAACAAATCTGCTATACTCTAGCTGATGATGCTACTTACAGGAGCCTTTTCAATTTTAGTAGATTGAAACTCAGATCTGCTTCTTTGTTCCACTCTCTAGTAAACACATAGATTGGTGAGTTTGACTTGTACACCTATTGTTGTGCTTAAATTTGCATTTTTTGGCTGAAACACTTGTTTACAAATTTTCAAGTTACTTATGATAACATTTGTTTTAGTATTAAAAATTGACATTCAGAAACTTTTGTTTTATTGGTGTATCTTTCTATTTCTGTCAATCTTTTATTCTTAAAAGCTCAATCACATTCTATAAATCAAAGGTAACATTGAGCTTGTTTACTTGTGAGCAGGGACATAATAAAAGGGAACCAGGACGTCAAATGGGAAAGCATAAAGGGTCTTGAGACGGCAAAACGTCTTCTTAAAGAAGCAGTTGTCATGCCTATCAAATATCCAAAGTATGTCAAGGGTCATGGTACAGATCAGCTCACGGAAAGTGCAAAATTGTGTCTATACTCTCACTACAGTTTCATTTTCCTTCGCTTCCTAGGCAGATGAATGTAGCATTTGCTATTAACACATAATTATTACTTTTAGCATTTAATCTATATTTGCTCAAACGCTTATTTGGAAAGTATTGATTCCTGAATAATAATGCATCTAGAAATCCAGATGATTCCAAATCACTATCATGAACTTGATTCTAGTTCAGTACTGCCCTGTTTATGATTAATAAACAAGAGTACATGTTTAACTTCTACATTGCATGCAATTAGGCAACCTCGTCGTTGCTTTCTTACTGAATAATAAATATTGTTAAAGTAATTACTCATCCATCATAACCATGCTATAGATAACTTGCACTTAGGGCCTAAGAAATAGTATTACTGTTTTTGCTCTCGATGTTTTTATGCTTTTACCTTGTGGAAAATCAATTGCATGTGGGTTTTTGCATGTCACACTTTGAAATTGTCTGATGCATCTCATTGTGTGTTTTTTCATCTAATTCCAATTCTCATAATTCCTTTCTGAATTGCTGTCAAGGTTTCATACTTTGCCATACTCTTTATCAAATTAAAAGCTTCTTTGTGCCATGTTCATCCTATCCTCAGAATTTTGAACTCAAGTGTTTTCTATGGATGGATGCCTCCATCTTAATTAAACTGATTGCAATTTGGGTTATCTTAGGCAGCAGAACACTACAAAAGAGGCTTTTGTTTGTGATTAGCGACAGCCTTTTGGACCATTTAATGTTTTTAAGGAGGTCGAGCCAGCTGCCTTTTGTGCTTTTGCTCCTTGTTCTCTTGTTCCAGTTGCAAGCCATAAAGGCATCTCATCTTATAATAAAACATAAAGCAAAAAAGTTTTGTCATCATGTATGACATATTTAGAAGTCTGGTTTGAAGGAAATAAATGTTTTGACTATTATGCTGTGTAAGCTTGAATTTGTTATTCATTTAAAGTTCTGCAAACCTGGTTATGGTAATCTATGTGAAGTGTCACTTAATAAGCAGCACTATGCTACTTTATGATGATGCCACTGCTTGTGTAATCATAATGCATTAACACTTCTCTGGTGTGTTAATGTCCTATATCTTTAGATTTTTTTGTCCCATTCATATTTCATATATGCTGATTCTAGATGGCTTTTTTTAAGGTATTTCACTGGATTGTTATCACCATGGAAAGGTATACTTCTGTTTGGTCCTCCAGGAACAGGAAAAGTAAGCAATTACTCCTTTATTGTAGTTTTCTCAGCTTCCTTGATTCTATTATTTCCTTCATCCTTAAAAGATTGCTTCATATTCAATATTTGATTGTCCCTAAACGATTTCTACTTTTCCTTTAAAAGCTTCATGCCCCCTCCCCCTCCCCCTCCCCCCACCCCACACACACCTTCTCCAAATTCCCCATAGTTTGCCATTTCCTTTAAAAGCTTCATGCCCCCTCCCCCCACCCCACACACACACCCTCTCCACATTCCCCATAGTTTGCTAGGTGCATAAGTTGAATCTTTACTAAGTCGTATGTCCTTGTCCCATCCTCCCTTGTTTATCTCTCTTAATTTTAAATCTATCTAGTCACTACTTGTCATTTTCTCCCTCTTGAATGTTTGATTCACCCTTTGATGTGGCAGACTATGCTGGCAAAGGCCGTTGCCACAGAGTGCAACACCACATTCTTCAATATTTCTGCGTCATCTGTTGTCAGCAAATGGAGGGGTATGTGACTAACTAGGCACATTTTGTATTTTCTGAAGCTGTAATCCGGTGTCTAAAGTGTGAATTCTAGTATTTGTATTTACTTTTCCAGCTTAGGATGCATCATGAATAGTGTTACCTAATTTGCTAGTATGTGAGATTCAACACGGGTTTGCAATTCGCTTTTGTTTTTTGGGTTAGATTGGGCCCGAAGTTACCAATTCGCTGCTATAATTTACTTTTTTAGTTTGCGGGGTATGGGGGAGAATTAGGTAGCACTGATCATAAAGCATCCAATGTACTAATGATATGATGTTCTTGGCAATTTCACACAGGTGATTCAGAGAAATTAGTTAAAGTTCTGTTTGAGCTTGCCAGGCATCATGCACCATCCACTGTTTTTATAGATGAGATTGATTCTGTCATAAGTCATCGTGGTGAAGCACGTAGTGAGCATGAAGCCAGCAGGCGTTTGAAAACAGAGCTCCTCATTCAGGTGATATTTGTCTGCTAAACCTGTTTCTCTCTGTTATACTTGTCATTGTATAACATTTTCATCAACCAAGCAATATGCAGTAATACACACACAAGTTGTTGAATAGTGATAAAAGTTTAGTAGATATTAAACATAGACCATAATAGTTATTTAGCACATCTACTTTTTACGAACTCTGCTCTATGAGCCTATCTCGTTATTATAATCAATCCCTTTGCCAAAGTTCTCTAGTAAAGAAAATGGATTGACAAATGTATCTATCTCATTAGAGTTTAGGGTTTTTACTATAAGTTTTATTTATATGTAGGGTTGGGTTCTGAAGCGTGTGTGTGTTTGTGTGGGTATAATTAGAAACATATAAAAATCATACGAGTACATTTTTTTGGGAAGGTAGGTTAGGGTCTTGGGAGGGTATGAGTATGAGAGAAATTGACCTTTACTACCCTGCTCAATCGATTTAAGAACCATACCTACCTTCAGGCGCGAATCCAAAAATTTCAAGCAGGTGTAGCACTAACTTTTCAAAGGCAAAAACATACATTAATAAATTAATTCATCAAGAATTCAAAAGTTTAATTTATAACCATAAAAGTATTTTATTATCATAGACTTGCTCTCTTCTGGTTTTCATATTTTGGAAACGATTTACAATATCATCTAGCTTAACATCTAAAATCATATCTTTCTCTAAATATGTTACTAAACTATCTTCCATCTTATAATCGTTCAACAATTGATCTCCCATCTTATAATTCTATAGTACCACTACCACACTACTGTTTGTCTCGTTGTACAAAGCAAATAAAAAAATGCCTAAGCTATAATCCTAGTATATGGCACTCTTAAAGTTGCAATTGCCAAACTTTATAAAAAAATATTGCAATTCCCATTTCCCAATCACAATTTCACTAGTTAGTGGTGAATTGTAAACATGCATAATTCCGAATCTTCACAAAGTAGTCAAAGTTCACACTTGATAGCATAATCCATTAATTCCCAAAATACCAAATTCAATGGAGTTGCAGATTGAAATACCAAATACAAAGTAGTTAGATTTGGAAATACCAAAATTCCTTAAATGGAGTTGCAAACTGCCGATGCCCGGCAACCGATTTTCAGCGTTGCAGTTGTGAGATGGCTCCGCACTCGCCGGTCACTCCGCCGTCGCGGAGCCGCACCGCTGTAGAGATTATGTGGTTATGTTGTCTGCGAATTTGCCGTGAAGCGTCGAGGGCTGAGGATTAGAGGAAATGGGGAATATGATGAGCCTGGGATACTTGCGGGGTTTGGTCGTTTGGGAAATTCCTCAAAACTGTTTTTTAAAATAAAAAATGTCAAACTTGATTTTTTTGTTCATTTGACCTGTCGCACATGCGTAATGTGGTTACTTGGTGCATCCGCCCATGGCTACCCTTACCCATAGGGTCCAAAAAATTAATGACCCATACCCTTATATTAAGGTAGGTTGTGGGAAGGCCTGCGTAGGGCATTGCCATTGCTAGCCCCGACAATCTCGTTGCAAGAGCAACTAGATCGGAGTGGAGTGACACTGTTGTGTAGCGCAGTATCAGTTGGAAGCCCTCCTTTATCTTCGAGAAAGTTCCAGGAGTGGAGGAAGCGGATTAGAATGGAGGCAAATTCGTCAGAATTGGAAGTAGTGGACCAGTGGTTTCTTGGAAAGGAAGGAGTTAGTGGCAATAAATCTGATAGAGAATGGAGTGGATTCTCTGGTGATCTAGATGGTGTGTTATCCCATCATAGCAGAGAAGGAGAACATTATCAATGCCTTGGAGATGAGTTTAGAAAAGGGGTAAAAACCGTAAATGTAATCTAGTAAAAAGGAGCATTAAGGGTAGTATGGTGAAAGTCTTGCAAGAAGACATCATTCCTGATATTAGGCTGGGAGGTGTATGTGAAATGCACTAAACAAAGATTTGCAAGGCTGCTCAATGAAATTTAATGAGGAATTGCAAGAAAGTGAGCCTGAATTTTTACAACCCTCCTCATCATTTACTGTCACAGGCCTTTTAAAAGCTAAACCAGCCCAGCTCCAAAACTGTAAAACTGTTAAGAACCAATATTAGGGAGAGGGTATTTTAGGCATTGCATAATAAATTGTTACTAGTAGCTTAAGGAAGAATCTAGAGATGTCTTAGAAAAAAGAATAATAATTTTGTCTATATATAGAGAGGGTATTAGGAGGAAGAGGGAGGCTGAATATTATTGAGAGTTCTCTGGTTTTCTTAGGAGAGATTCAAGCCTCTCGAAAGCTTGATTAGGGAGAGTCTCCACCTCTCGAATGTGGATTATCTTGTTATTTTCTTATTTTATCTTAGCTATTAACACATAATTTCATCTTCATCTTTTGTTTATTTTCACATTATCAGTTATATATTTTGTCCATCATCTCAGTCCATAACAAAAACATAGTTTTCCTTGTCAATTTTATTCCCCCCCCCCCCTCTCCAATCCTTATTTTTGTAGACTTGAGCTGTCCACCACATTCAAATTTAAATCCCACATTCTCACCCATTCAACCAAATCCATGTCTGATTTCAACCATTCAGCACCCATTTCCTAAACTCAATTTCTGCAGGCCACACTTGGTACTTGTCAGTTTGCTGTTCCAGCCCTCTTACAAATTACAATACATTTGGTTCAACCCAATTCTAAGGCCAAACTGCTACTTGTTACTCGACCACAACGTAACGACAAAATCTCATTCCACTCTAGCTTCCTACAATCTCCAAGAACTTTTTAGCATTACTATGTTGCTGTAAGGAAGTAAGAGGCCTTACCAATAAGGAACTAGAACGACAATGGAAGCAGGGCATCAATTTCAAGGTCATCACTGTTGATTGCTGCCTAAGCTGGGAATGTACTGTGAATTCCTACACATCTTGAGGACAAGGTTGAAGTTTGGGGGGGGGGGGTGCTAGTAATGTTATGAATCAGTATTAGTAGTGAGGGTATTTTAGTAAATAGTAAAGCTATGAATAAGATGTAATTAGTAGCTTGTTGAAGAATCTAGCAAGTGTTTTAGTTAATAGTTTTCTATAAATAGGGAGTGATTAGGAGGGGAGAAGTCATGAAAAATATTGACGAGTGTTTTCACTAGTTATTGGGAGTGAACAAGCTACTTGAAAGCTTGTATTTGGGAGAAAATCAAGCCTCTCGAAAGCTTGAATATCAGTCACAACTTCTGTAATTCTCATATTACTAATATCAATCATCTGCTTCATCATAGGAACTCAGTCCATCAACCTGATTCATAACATCTTGTGAAAAAAAAATTGTTGGGGTTATGAAGGGGATTTCTGTGACTGTTTTATTATTATTATTATTTGGAGTGTGATTGTATCATTTCTTGGTGTTATTTATTACCCTTCAATGCAGCCTTGTTTTTCAATATCTCTGGTTACAATTGACTTCTTGCACATAAACAGTGTTAGACAATAGATATGCTATATGCTTGCCATTGGATCTTGTTCATTTACACGCAACGATGCAATCAGCTCTTCTCTTGTATTCTATAAAATTAATCAAGACTATTTTTCTGGTTCGGTTGCAGATGGATGGCTTGAGTAGGAGCAATGAACTTGTTTTTGTTTTGGCGGCAACAAATCTACCTTGGGAACTGGATGCTGCTATGCTCCGGCGACTCGAGAAGCGAGTATCCTAAATTGATTTGTTTGTTTTACCAAGTTCTCTGTCATGAATTATACCATTGTGTTGCCTTTTTAACCTGACTGGATGAATGTCACTGCACTTTTAAATTAACCTATCATGAATTATACCCTGAATCAGAAATACATGCATTGCAGGTGTGATCTTTGTTCACTAGTAAGTAGTGTGGTTTGGCTTACAATGGTTGGTGTTTACTTTTTCAAGTCTGAAACTCCAAAACCTCTTTTTTGCATCTATGTATGTTATGCTAAATGCTATAAAGTCTATCAGGTTTTTTTGGCATATGCTTTCCTTGACAAGAATTCGAAAGATTCTTGTACCCCTTCCAGACCCAGAAGCAAGGAGGGGTATGTTTGAGGAACTTCTCCCGTTGGCACCAGGTAATGATCAAGTTCCATATGATTTACTGGTGGAAAAAACCGAAGGATACTCAGGATCAGATATAAGATTGGTATGCAAAGAGGCTGCCATGCAGCCACTACGACGATTGGTGACACAACTTGAACAGAAGCAAGAAGTCATTCCAGATGATGGTATGTACCTCTTCATATATTAGGTCCAATGGTTTTAAGAGATTTCTTATACTACCTCCATTAAGTTGAGTTTTTTTTGTCAAATGTCACAATTTTCCAAAATTAAGTATTAGAAAACAGATCGGAACATTAATACAATATTTTTTTAGTTTTCTGTCACTTTATTGTTAACATTCTTATGGCTGAAATTTAAGGGTTAATAAATATAATACAGCTTCTGTTGTGTATCATGGTTTACACAATTGCTATCCTAAAAAGACTATTTATAATTGGGCTTCAACAAGTCTTTATAATAGAGTTGGTGTTTTCACTCAATATTATAATTTGCATTCAATGTTGTTTATCAAGGGCATTGTTTTGCAACAATAAATATGTATTCCGTATTATTTTTTGCTAATAATCAAAGAAATTTTTACTATTGTTCTTTTGCTCACCAAATCAATATTCAAGCAGGAATGGTAACTCATAACCTTGTTCAATTTTATCAAAATAGTCTTCTCCTCTTGAATTAGATGCTTGGGTTCTTGTTGAGAAAGCTAATGTAGATTCGAAGATTAATGCGGACAACCCCTTTTTTCGGGATTAAGGCTATTATTGTTGTTGTTCATTATCATGCACATCAAATTTTTATATACTCCGTAGTTTGTATTCATTTCCCTGTCACTGCTTTTTCATGCAGAGTTACCTCCTGTTGGACCGATTGAAATTGAAGATATAGAGTTGTCCTTGAAGAACACCCGACCATCAGCTCATCTTCACGCACATCGTTATCAGAAATTTAACGAAGATTATGGCAGCCACCTTCTCCAATGAAAACTGCGGCTTAGTTACTGATTGTGCTGCAAGTGTAGGTCATTTTTTAGCTTTTCAAGACAATGGCGAGTCAAGCTGGAGTTAATCATAGCTTCTTGACTCATCTCCCTTGATGGGATTGGTTCGAGTTGAGTTAAAGTTCCAGAGGTTCAGCAAAATGGATCTCAAGATGTTTGAATTAAGCTTGACTAGGCACTCTAAATCAATTCCTTTGTTCTTGAAAAAGACTTCTTGTTCAGCTAAATTCTCAATTCTTTTCATCATTGTTTCCAAGTGCTACGTCCTGTGATATTGATTTATCATTGGGTTCCATTAGGAAATTTGGAATTGATTGGATATCTTATTCAGTTTTAACATTTGAATGTTTGAAATTGGAAATCAATTTCAGTTTTTGACAAATAAAGCAGATTGAACTTTGTTATTTTGAATTACATATTTGCTACTACTAAACATTCAACATCTTTCACTACAATTAACTGCCAGTTTTTGAGCAAAAATTCTTGGATAAAACTGGTGCACAATAATTTTATAATGCCCTATTTGTGTAGTGACATTTTGAATATAATCAATGCAATGACCTTTATCTGAGTAAGAACCATTGTTAAAGTGCCCTAATTGTATTTTTATAACATGTAGGAACCTATTATTTTTTAATAGTTAGGCACCAATAACAAGAGGTTTGTTCACAGATTTGTTTTAACCTAACTGTTTTGAGGTTTGTAAACAAACCTTTCTATTGTTGGTGAAACTTACTAAAAGCAAAGTTACTATACAATAACTGATTTGTTAACGAAAAAAAATCCCAAAAGTGGGCCACCAACAATATTTCAAATTAAGTTTTTTTTGTTACCTTTTTGTTTATAATTTCACACAATATTTATTTTCCCTTTTCTTCAGCAGCTTTCGTTAAAAGCTTTATTTTTTTATGTTTCAAGTTGATGGTAATAGCCTTTTTCAAGAGCTTTTCAAAGACTGGTCATAAGCTTAATTAGGATAATAAACGAGTGAGTTATGCTATTTTGGTATGAACTATCACAGCATAGCTCATGGCTTGAGTTCTATCCCTTGGTTTCATAGTTAATTAGTAAAAGAATTATACTCTCTCCGTCCTTTAATGAATGCCCCAAGTTGACTTTTGTTACTGTTTATTTGTTAACTTTAACTTTTTATAATTTTATACTTCGTCCGCTCCTAATCTCCTAAATAATTTCAACATTGATAATTTTGGCACTAATCATAATTACTCATATAATTTTTTTTATGCGGATACATGCAAACAAATATAGCCATGTGGATCTCTTTTGAATCATCTCAATGAGTACTTTATTGTGATCTAATTTTTTTAATTTTGGGTAAAACAGAATTAAAAATATTATTAATATAAATTATACATTGATAAGCGTGAAAAAGGGAACATTGCAACTAATATGGAGCGGAGGAAGTATATATAAGGAAAAATATAGTCAAATGAGATCTCTTTTGATTCATCTCAATGTGCAATTTTTATAACTTTCAATATTTTTTATTAAATGTATCCAAAGATACTTTCATTTAAAGATGTGCCTCGGGAGATGAGAAAAAGTGAATGAGACATTCTTTAAGGGATAGAGGGAGTATAAGATTATATCAAAAAGAATGCAAAGTCATATTTTCAAAGGCAGATTGAGGTCGGGTCGGATTCGAATTTAAAATCCGACTACTTTTCTGAGACAGAATTGGATCATACATAAAAAAAGTTCAAAATAGGTCATGTTACAAACAGTTTCGGAACAATATAAGTTGGTCCAAAACAGTTCCAGTTCAAAACAGATTCAATATGATACATGCTTGCCTGCTTGATACAATATAAGGCTATCCAACAAGTTTGTAGTAGGTTGAAAACATGTTTGGTTTTAAAACAGGTTTGGCACAAGTCTAATCTGATATAATACAAACAGGTTTAAATTTCAAACAGATCCAGTACTGGTCGGATTTGGTATGTGTAAAATGCATCGCAAATGGTTTCGATATACATTGAAATTAGGTAGTAATCGATATCTAGTCACTTATATTTGCTAAAAACATACTTGATATCATTCAGTATCGATTGGTCAAATAGATTTACGACCAAATTTCACCCCTATCAAAAATGATAAATCTTGGCGTACTTAAATGAGCAGCTATGATACATGCATAGTTGGTATGTATTAATACCAACTACATGACAAACAACACTATTAGCTTCCTTCCATTTTTTTTATTTTATTTATTTTAAAAAAATAAAAAATAAATTTAAATGACAAATTTTATTTTTGAACCATATAAACTCTTTTACTGGACACAATAAAATCAACTCAGGACAACGCTTTTATTTTATTTTATTTTATTACAAATGTTGAATAGTGAATATGTAATTGTAGAATTCTATTTCTTTTGAGCTTTGTGTTGATTTTCATAGTATAAGTTATATATTATTATCAATGAAATTACTCCTTCCGTAACATAAAAATGACAACAATTATTTTTTCACGCATTTTGAGGAAACGATTTAAGGGTGTAAACGAATGAATTAATCAAAATGATTTTAACACAAGTTAGAATATGAATATAAGTTACTAATATCAAAATTATTTTGATTAATTTAATCGTTTACACCCTCAAATCGCCTTCTTAAAATGCGTGCAAAAACAATCGTTGCCATTTTTATGTTACGGAGGGAGTACTTTTTATGTGAATCAATTATTAGCGTTCAAATTTCCATTAAAATATATAACACGATATGCATTTTCTTATCAATTACTTATATTGAAAAAAAGCTATTAAGATATTCCAAATATCTTCAACCTAAATTCACTTTTTGACAACGCTTCATAAAGCACTTCTGGGAAGCACTTTGCAAATGAAACCTTAATTTTTTTGAATGTTATTCCTGTTGACTTGTGTGAATGTTCTGTTGACTTCTTCTGATTATTATATTTCTAATTGTGTTCTACTGATTAAGTAGAACAATCTAATTACTTCCCACTGACTGTGGACCCAAAATCCCTTTTCAAGTACAAGAGATGAATGATTGGGTTATGCAAGGGCTGAGATTGTGAGCATGCGAGGATAGTAATTTAGATATCTTGATGTCATTTATAGCCTTTGTAATAACTTTTAGTGGACTTTCCGTTATTGTTATAAGTAATAATGGACTTTGTTATTTTATTTAATTTGAACTATTTATTGATTTGTTTGAATAAAATGTATTAAGTTTAGAGGATCCGCTGTTATTAATGAATTTAGTATAGAAAGTTTATGGTTAATAATGATCCGTGTTGTTGTTTTCGCCGAAAACAACGTTGCTAAAATGCGGGTCGTTACAAAAACACCCCCTAGAATTTTCTAATTATCAAACTACATCAATATTAACTAAAAAAGAAAGTAATGGTGGTGCTAACTTAACTCCAATTTATCTAATTTTCTTCACAAATATCCATTCCCATCTAATACCACCCTTTCACATGGTAATGGATGGTAATGGAAAATAAGAATAAATTTCAAGTTTGAGAACAAAAATATGTTTTCCATGAGGATTTTGAATTTTTTTCTTAACAAATAATTACCCTTTAAATCCATTTTCATTACCAATAACCAAACGGATATTTTAGTAGTCCAACATATCAATTCAATTTGGTACAAGAATAAAAAAAGTATAAAACAATTGAATAAAGACAATAAAGATTATAAATATAAAAATAAAAATAAAAAAAACATAAAAATATAGAGTAACGGCCATACAAATGAATCATAAGTACATACAATATTTATTGCGGTAAGTCAAAACTTGCTTTTAGTCGATGTGTAAAATATGTAAATAAAGGTTTAATATCATGCATGAAGTTACCAGCCTTTCATGCATGAATGCAAATGATGTTGGAACCATAATTTACATGTCAATTGCGTGCTGTCGATTAGAACTATATTTCTTTCACTTTCTTCCTATTAGATTAGAATTTTTTTATTAAAAATGAAGTCAAATCGATCTTTAAGCATAAGAAACCAAAGTTCATGAATTGTTCTTGGACATTTACCTTAGTTACCTCATCAAGACATCAACTCAGTAGTGCAAGAACTCTTAAATTGGTTTTCAGGAATTGGTCTTGGATGTCTGTCCTGTTTTTCGTCATAAATCGCATATGGAGAATGTACATTACCTTAGACTAACCTTCATCATTTCCATGGCGTTTGTACAATAATTTCCAATGCCCAATGTTGCTTAAACAAATCCGCCAAAATATATTGTCGAGAACATTGCAATGTTGCCTCACAAAATCTGAAGTTTATTAACGGACAAAATAACTTAGTCATCCCGAACACAAAATCTCAACAATTGATTACTAGATCACATATTGTACAAACCCATGGGAAATCATAAAATTTTCTCAAAACCCAATAAAACTGACGCCCGGCTAGTAGAGGTCTTCTTTTACAAATGCAAGAATTAGTAACCGACAAAACTAATGCCCGGTAGAACAACCCACTTACAATTTTGCTTGTAAGAGGGTGGTATCTCCATAGAACAAATCACTACATAAAAGCAACCATTACTGTTAGTTCAATGTATACTCAAGAAGGGGGGGTTGAATTCAGTATGTGTGTTTTTTCAATCGTTTTCAAGTTTTGTTTATGCTTTTGTGAGAACAACGAGAGAACAGTAAGCAAAGAGTAAGGACACAAAGATTTAACGAGGTTCGGCTTTTAAACAAGCCTACGTCCTCCACTCTTTCACCAATATTATTAATCAACTTAGAATAATAACAAGGTTACACACTCAATTAAATGCTACAACTATGTAACACTTAATTCCCCAACTGTTAACTCTAACAGTTCACTCAGTGTTCACAGAACACTCCCCAACCACTTCCCTCTAAGTGGTTCAAATATTACAAACTTAAATCTCCGTAAGTTTTTCTCTTAAAGATGGATATGGAGATAGTTTTGGACTAAGGATAGACTCTCAGAAAATATTACTTGGTTTTCTTTGGAGAGCAAAAGTCTTCTAGGGTTTTTTGCAAAGATTGTTTATATAGGCAAGGAAAACCGTCCCCTAGAAGTGTGCTGGAATCTCCCCTAAATTGTGCAAAAAGATCAGCTGACACAAGTGTACAATTACCTGTTCCAGACCTTTGTGTCCTACCACTGTTTGCAGCGGTTAATACCCAAAAGTCCAACAAGTACATTGCATTTAATGAGCTGATTTTACAAATCAATTTAGCAGATTTCCAAAGTACAAGTGATCCAAATTTTTTCAAATAAATTTTCAAAAATGATTTTGAACTCGAAAATCTGTACGGATCACGTGCTTAATACTGAGGTCTGTTCCCACAGTGGTCTCAGTACTACTAAGTCTACGTCTGGTAAAGGGAACTGTTCCAAGCTTGTTCTGTGCCTGTTCTTAGCTTGTTCTTGGGCTGTTCTCTTTACTGGATGTAAACTTAAAGTCTTTTTGCTCTTTACTTAAAAACAATAAGAATATTTTCCTAAGCCTATTTTACATGAAGATCCTAGAAATATAAAAATAAAAGGCTCCAAGCTCTTGGCTTCTGATCTTCAAGTATCTCAAGGCCTTCATGATTGCCTTGATGAGTCCTCACTTGATTCAACCTGTTCATATACAAATATACATAGACATCAAGTATAGAGGACTGGTTTGTCATCATTCAAATCAAACATGGTTCAACAATTTCCCCCTATTTGATGATGACAAACCATGAAGTTCCCCCTGAGAACAGTAACCAATTATTTCAAAATAAAATAACTGTTCAGAGGAACTGGTCTTGCACTGTGCCTGTAGTCAGATTCATAATCTCAGAGAATAAAAAATATACAGCAGACTAAAGCACAATTAGACTGATTACAATGGTCAGTCACTCATCACATTACTCAATTTATTATTGAGTTTTAGCATTAAACCTGTAACCTGCAAGACTTATCAATTATCAAATGTAGCAAGAGAAATTTCAATTTCACTTGGAAGAATTTCTTCCAGTTGGGATGGGTAGGAGCACTTGATCTGAATTCAAGATACTCCTAGGCAAAAAGCTGGGCCATCTCTTAACAAGGTCTGAACCTTGTTCAAGTTGCTACAATTGATACTAGGAACTTCACCTGTCCTATTCCCCCTTTTGGCATCATCAAATGACAAAAACAATCACAGCACAAAAATTAGGAGAAGGCAACAAGTAAAGTCATAAGCATAATATACACACATCTGTAATGACCCAGATTTTATTGGTATTTTTGCCGATAACTATGTGTGTTTATGTATGTTGTTGTGTTAGTTCAAATTTATTTTGAACTATTTGTTTTTATTTTATGTGAATAATTTCGATTTAACTCGAAATATTTATTTTCAGTTTTTATTATTTATGTTAATTATTATTTAATTGATTAGAATTTTATTATTTAATTTTCTAATTAATTATCTAATATTTTGGGCCAAATCGATTATTGCATGATTAGTCATGCGGTTTTTGCAAATTCGCCCAATTAATCACGAGAGCCCATTTTTAGGCCCATTATTACCCTTTGGCCGGTTTTTACAAGGCAAGCCATGCCTTGCCACTTGCTTTGGGTTCACACTACTCCCACTTCTATAAATAGAGGGGATTAGTAAGCCTTAAGATCATTTTGCCCACTTTGCCATCTAATGCTCTTGCCATCCAATTCAAACACAATCCCTCTCCTTTGCTCTAGTGTCACACGCCATTTTTGGCTATTACACCCATCCAAATTGTTCATCCATCTTTTGAATCCCAAACTTAAAGATTCAAACTCTATTGATCTTTAAGTATTCAAACACAATCCTAAACACAATTATTCTATCCAAGATCGTTGGTTCGGATTGAGTTTGATCGTGTTCGGGTGTGGTTCGTGGTGCTCGTGCTGTGGTGCCGGGTTGAAGACCGTGCAAGGGTGGTGGTTTGTGTGGAACTGTGCAACGGGCAGCCGTGCCAAGTTGGTCCGTGGTGGTGCAGCAGCCGTGCAGTGGCCGTGTGGGTGTGCCCGTGTTCGTGCAATTGAAGCCGTGCCGTGTGCTGCCGTGTTGTGCGTGGTTGTGGGTCCGTGTGGGACGTGTTCCGGGCTGCATTTGTGTGTTGAATTTGTGTGTAATCTTTCATAAGGTAACATGCTTTCTCAACCTTTTTGGTATACTATGTCTATAGTATGAATTAAATGCATGTTTGGGTTGATTGATGATGAATATCCATGATTTCATGTATAATTTCTAAATCTGATTTTTATGTGTTAGTATGGTGTTTTGATGATGATTTTTCATGTTATTATGATTGATTATATGTTGTTTTACGATCATGAACATTATGTTAAAGTTTGATGAATTTTGGATGAGTAAAAGTTGGATTTTCGATTGAATTATGATGATGATATGCGTGTAGTATGAACATCTTGATTGAGTTCTTGATTGAAGTTCTTGAATCTTGAATGAGTTCTTTATGAGTTCTTTGAGTTCTTTATGAGTTCTTGATGAGTCTTTACGAGTTCTTGGTTGAATCTTGAAAGTTAAAGAAAGAGGTTTAAATGATAAAGAAAGATAAAGAAAGTGTCTAAAGTGATTAAAGAATGATTATTGAATGATGATTTATGATTGGTTAGACTCAAGATTAAGGCTAGAGGCAGTTCTTGAGAATAACTTCGATAATTTAACTAGTTAAATTCGAGAATCAAGGCTAGAGGCAATTCTTGAACTTAATTTAGTTATGTTGGGTAATAATGATGATAATATGATTAAGTCGATTAAAAGATTTAATTAATTAATGATTAGCTTGATTTCATTTTTAGACGCCTGATACTTTGAGTAAGATTCATTGTATTCGGGTTAAGACGTTGCCCCTATTCCATCCGCGGTATTGGGATAGTTGGAGTCATACTATGTGATCTTTGTGAATTTCCAGTAAGATTGGTTTCACGAGACATGGATTTCCAGTAAGATTGGTTTCATGGGGTTTGGGAGTAAGATTCTCAAATCCGAGCATAGTAGAAAGTTCGAATGCGTAAGATGCGTTCGTACGAGCACAGTCCGGTCTAGAATATGAATGATTGCGCCAAAGATAGTTGATTAGGATGGTTTGACTCGAGTTCACGTTTGGGTTGATCTTGCACTTTGATTTATTGACCTGATATTGTTTATTTGATTTGTGCTATGTGCATGTGTATTCCCATTAGGGTGAGTCAGTTATGTTACTCGTCACTGATGGTGGACTGTTGTGTATTTTTCAGGTATTTCTGATGATGATACTCTTGCTTAGCTTTGGGTTGGGCGAGCGACGTTGTTATTACTGTTATCTGTTGTATTTACTGTTTTCTGTTGTTTTAGATAGTGATGGAGTTATATAGATTTTGTATGTTGTTGAATAGACTTTTATACGTTGTTTTAGACTCTGACGCGTGGTTGGAGTTACTTGTGTTTTAGTATTTTTAGTTTGACTTTTGGACTAGTTATGTACAAACTTGTGGGTATTTGTACGTTTTGGATTGATTAATAATATTTCGAGGTATTAGTTTTAATTTCTTAAGTATTTGAGTTGTAGTTTATAACTATTCGACTCGTCGG
The DNA here is from genome assembly GCA_951394345.1 of Salicornia ramosissima. Lineage (NCBI taxonomy): Eukaryota > Viridiplantae > Streptophyta > Magnoliopsida > Caryophyllales > Amaranthaceae > Salicornia > Salicornia ramosissima. Next base: position 2,965,223 of record OX596240.1, on the reverse strand, counting down.
TTTCTTCCGCGCCGATTTAAGCGAGTCGGGTCGTTACACATCATTCTAGAGATGCTGTCCCAAATGTGAGTACCTGCAACTCACAATCCCAAAATGTTCAAGTGCACCCAGAAGTTAAGAAAATATACAGACCAGGACCATTCTGCAGAGAAATTGTTAGCAGAAATGGTCAAAAAATAAAGATAGAAATTGTTCAGAGAAACCAGAGGAATTAAAGTTTGAAAGCAATGTTAGTAGGGAAAGGGGGTAGGCTAAGAAGAAGTGGAGTCAGCATCATCATCAGAATCCTCAGTAGAATCCTCATTCTCATTTTCTGCACTCTCCTCCTGCTGCTTCTTCTTGACTTGAGCAATGATGGGAACTGGTCTCATGGTGGTCTTGGGCTTGAAGCTGGAAGAGGAGGCAAGATTTTCTTCATGGGAGTTCAGTCGTGCTGATATGTTCTTTATAGAGCCATCCAGAGAAGTACACAGAGCATTGACACTAGCCATCATCTGTTGCAGTAATTCCCCATGTGTCTGCACCTGTCTGGACAATGACCCAGTAGCTTCCTCAGATCGAGAATTGCTTGTCCTTCTGGCCCCTGTGACCCTGTCTTCATCCACATTTTGAGCATGCCACCCTCAAAGGTCATCCCCTTCTGACCTAGGATCTGGTTGGTGAGGACATACATTTTCTTGACCTCACCACTCAGATGAACCTTTCTACTTTGGAAAACCAAAGTAAGCCAGACACCATAGGGTAGAGAGTGGTTGGATCTTTCCAGAATGCTAACCATGTGAGCTAGCATGAGACCAGGGAGACTCAACTTAATTTTCTCATAGAGACAGTAAATGATCACATCATCCATCTTCCTAACATCCATTCTGCCCTGAGCCCTAGGGAGTACTATCTTAGAGGCAACTGTATGGAACAACCTCATTACTGGTTCCCTTAGTTGACCAATAACATAGCCAGCACCATCATGTGGAAAACCAGTAAAGAGAGTGGTCTGTATGTGTTCTGTACTGACCTCAGGAATAGTTGGCCAGTTGTCCTTGGAATAATCACAGAACCCACCCCCAGGCACACCTAGTACCTCCCCTAGACTCTTCTTTGAAAGAGTGATGTCGACCCCCTCGACCTCACTACAGACCTTCCCTTTGTCTAATTTACCCAACTTTGAGTAAAACTCCTCAACACAAGTTTCAAAAACATCTAACCTCTTGTCGAACAGCCCTTCCCAACCCTGGAACTCTATGGCCTCTTTAAATTCATCTAAAAATGGTTGACTCATCCAAGACATGGGACATGAAAAACCAAATAAGACACCCCTACCACTTAATTCATACAGTGGTTCAGAAGTGGTCTTACCTTTCTTCTTGGCAGGAGTCTTTTCAAGGCCAGAGGCAGCTTTCCTCTTCTTTTCTGCTGGAAGTTTAGTTGCAGGCTTGGGACTCTCAGAGGCTTTGCTCTTCTTGGCAACACTCTTCATCCTTTTCTTCTTTTCCTCCTTCTTTCCCTCTGGAACCCCTTCAGCAGGTTCCTTCTTAATCTCTTCCTTACAGATCCTTGACCTCAAAGGCCTTGTCCTCTTCCCTGTCTTCTTTTCCACCTGAAATACACCTGTAATTTCAATTTCCATCTCCTCTTCTTGTGTCCCTTCATCCTTCTCTGCCTCTTCTTTCTCCTCAGTGCTTGGCACTGGTTTCTGTGTGGTCTATGGTGATGGTGTAGGTGTTTTTTCTGATGGTGGAGAAGGTAATGGGGTTGTTTCTTTTTGTGGTGGAGAGGGTGGTGGAGTTTTGGATTTTGGTGGTGATGGTGGAGGAGGAGTTTTGGCTTTTGAGGGTGATGGTGGTTTTAGTGGAGGTGAAGATTTTGTAGGCTGTGAAGAGAGTTGTTTGGGTGAAGGAGGAGTTGAAGGTTTGGATGGTGATGGAGTTTTCTGAGGTTGAGGTTGTGGGGATTTTGGTGAAGATGGTGGTGATGATTTAGGGCTTGGTGGAGGAGTAGATTTCTCATCAGGCTTGCATGCACCCTTAGATTCAGCAACTGTTTCTGTTGTGGCTTGATCCTTGATTTTTTCTTCCTTTTCTTCTGTGCGGTGATGTTCAGCAACCACTACATTTTCTGATTCTATCTCTGCCTTAGAGGGTGTGAAATTTCGAGATTGACTTAGTCCACGACTTTTCTTCCTTGAGGCTTTGTTCTTCTTTCTTCCCATGTTGGTTTGATCAGCGGATTTGATGAAGAGAAGAGAGAAACTGAATTTGAGTTCTTGAAGAGGATTTTGATGATGATACTTAGGGTCTGAGAGAGAAGATTACTTTTAGTGAGAGAGAGACAGTTAGAGAGAAATCAATGTGAAGGAGTGAATTAAAATGGAGAAAACCGGCAGTTGTTCGAACAGATAAAGTAGAAGTTTCTTTAAACTGTTCACAACGGTCATGTGTCAGAACACTTAACTCCTCAATTTCAAAATTGAGGGTTCAGAATAACTGATATAACCGTTGTAAGGAACTGGTCTAACGATGGTCTGACACTGATCTGTATATATTAAAAACTTAAGGCATCTTTCAGTTAGGCAACTTAGAGACACCACACATTGGAACAACATCAACATAAGAATTTTGAGACCACTTGCATAAATGACATTTAAGAGTTAACCAGCCCTGCTTATATACACTAATGATCAAAAAGTCAAACATAGCCAAAAAGATAAAGATAAGTCCTAAGGAACTAGGATCTAATCCTTACCATACCAAGTAATGTGCGGAGTTTGACAAACACTTCCCTGCTCAGGGGTTTAGTGAAAATATCAGCCAATTGTTTTTCAGATCTGCAAAATTCAAGATTCACATTTCCCTTTTCAACATTGTCTCTGAGAAAATGATGTCTGATTTCAATATGTTTGGTTTTAGAGTGCTGGACAGGATTTTTAGAAATGTTTATAGCACTGGTGTTATCACACAATATGGGAACACTTCCGGAACAGACCCCAAAATCCTTAAGTTGTGTCTTTATCCAAAGCAATTGAGCACAGCACAAAGCAGCAGCTATGTACTCTGATTCAGCTGTGGATAAAGCCACTGAATTTTGTTTCTTAGATCCCCATGAAATGAGATAAGAACCTAAGAAGTGAGCCATTCCTGAAGTGCTCTTCCTGTCCACACTAAAACCAGCATAATCAGCATCAGTGTATCCTAAAAGATCAAAATTGCTTCCCTTTGGATACCATAAGCACATGTCCTCTGTACCACTCAGGTACCTAAAAATTCTCTTAACAGCTTTTAGATGAGACTCTTTTGGGTTGCTTTGAAATCTTGCACACAACCCAACTGAGAACACTATGTCTGGTCTACTAGCTGTTAAGTAGAGAAGTGAGCCAATCATACCTCTGTATAGCTTATCCTCAACGTCCTTTCCTTTCTCATCTAGGCTCAGTTTAGAAGAGGTAGGAATAGGTGTGTCATAGGACTTGCTATCTTGCAGACCATATCTCTTGAGCAGCTCCTTGAGATACTTTTGTTGGTGGATCATGATTCCATCATCCACTTGCTTGATTTGAAGCCCTAGGAAGAAACAAAGTTCTCCCATCATGCTCATCTCAAATTCACTTTTCATTAGGTCTGCAAACTCATCACACAAAACAGAATTAGTAGCCCCAAACAAAATATCATCAACATATACCTGGACCACTAACAGATCTGTTCCCCTTTTCTTTAAGAATAGAGTTTTTTCCACTGAACCTCTCTCATAATGATTTTCAATAAGAAAGCTAGAGAGTCTCTCATACCAAGCCCGAGGGGCTTGTTTGAGGCCATAAAGAGCTTTGTCTAACTTGTAGACATGATCTGGACAAACTCTATCCTCAAAGCCAGGGGGCTGTTCCACATACACATCTTCTTTCAAATAACCATTTAGAAAAGCAGTTTTAACATCCATTTGAAAGAGTTTAAAGTTCATGTGGGCAGCAAAGGCAATTAAGATTCTTATTGCCTCAAGCCTGGCTACTGGAGCAAAGGTTTCATCATAGTCTATTCCCTCTTGTTGGTTAAACCCTTGAACCACTAGCCTGGCCTTGTTTCTGACTATAGTACCTGAGTCATCCATTTTGTTTTTGAAGACCCATTTGGTTCCAATAACTGACATCTCATTAGTTCGTAGTTCAAGATGCCAAACTTGATTTCTTTCAAACTGGTTCAACTCATCTTGCATGGCCAAGATCCAATCAGGATCAGTTAGTGCAATCTTATAGTCAGTTGGTTCTATGTGAGATAAGAAGGAGAAGTAAGCACAGAAGTTCTTCCAAACAAAATTTCTAGTTTGGACTCCTTTTGATAAATCACTAATGATTTGATCCGAAGGATGAGAGCTTCTTTGTTTAAACATACTCTTTCTTACAACATTTGAGTCACCTAAGTTAGAACCAATGTCTGTACTGGTTCCCCCTATTTCATTTTCATTTTGAGAGGGTGGACCAGTTTCTTCAGTGTTCTCTCCCACTTCATCTTCAGTTGGATGGACAGGAGAGTCACTGAGTTCAACAACCTGTTTAGCATTTCCCTCTGCTGCACCAGACTCATTGTTGTTTTCAGGAGGAGTTGGAGAGTCTGGTTCAGCAGTGTTCTCTGTTTCAGCTCCAGTGAAATTTGTCATCCCAATTTCAAAGCCTTCATCATCATCTACCTGCACAGGCTTGTTGAACATGTTAGTTTCATCAAACAATACATGGATACTCTCTTCAACACACAAGGTTCTTTTGTTGAAAACTTTATATGCCTTGCTATGAGGAGAGTACCCTATGAAAACAGCTTCATCACTCCTGGGGTCGAACTTGTCCAAACTGCTCTTACCATTGTTGTGTACAAAACACTTACAACCAAATATCCTTAAGTGTTCAATGTTTGGTTTTCGACCCCTTAGAAGTTCATTAGGTGTTTTTCTTAGTATTGGTCTTAGCATAACCCTATTGAGTATGTAGCATGATGTACTCACAGCATCAGCCCAAAATTTCTTGGACAGACCACTCTCTAGAAGCATGGTTCTAGCCATTTCTTCTAGAGTGCGATTCTTTCTTTCAACAACTCCATTTTGTTGTGGAGTTCTGGGGGCTGAGAAGTTGTGAGAAACACCATGCTCCATACAATAGGTTATGAAGCTAGCATTATCAAATTCTGACCCATGATCAGATTTGATGGATGCTAACTGATGATTGATCTTGTTCTGGACCTGTTTCACTAAAATTTCAAATTCATCAAAAGTTTCATCTTTGTATTTCAAGAATATGGTCCAAGTGAAACGAGAGTAATCATCAACTAAGACAAATACATAACTAAAGCCATTTCTACTTTGTACACGCATAGGTCCACATAAATCCATGTGTACAAGTTCAAATGGTCTAGAGGAACTAACCACTTTCTTTGGTTTAAAAGATGATCTCACATGCTTGCACTTTGCACACTCTTGACAGAGTTGGTCTGCCACATATTTGATGTTAGGTAACCCTAATACCAATTCTTGTGTTCTCAACTTGTTGAGCAAAGTGAAGCTAACATGTCCTAATCTTTTATGCCAAAGCCATTGGTCATCCTCTACAACACTAAGGCAGAGGGCACTATTCTGTGGAAGTTGATTTAAGTATGTAATATACACATTGTTATGCCTTGTTCCTTCACAGACCAGTTCCCCTGTCTTAGAGTTCACTATGTGACAAGTGTTTGATTCAAAGTTCACTTTATTTCCCTTGTCACATAGTTGAGATATGCTCAAAAGGTTATGTTTCAAACCTTCTACATAGTAAACATTTTCAATTGCTTGGGAGAGTGACTTACCAACCTTACCTACTCCTTTGATAAGTCATTTGCTATTGTCACCAAATGTCACGTGCCCTCCCTCGAATGCAGTGAGTGAAAGGAATTGTTCTTTATCCCCGGACATGTGTCTTGAGCAACCACTGTCCAAATACCAATATGGCTTTCCTTTCACTCGTACCTGCACAAGCAAACTAAAGGTTAGTTTTAGGAACCCAGACCAGCTTGGGTTCCTTGTTCTTTGAAACATTTTCAACCTTGACCTTCCTAACCCACACTTGTTGGGTGTAGGTTTTATTTTTCTTGTCATGTTTCTTTTTGGTGAAACATTTGTTAGCAACATGACCACTTTTACCACAATAGGTACAAACATGCATATCCTTAGCAAATATATACTTGCCTTTCTTGAATTCATTCAACCATGTGTTGTCTCTGCCAAGAACAGTTGTAGAACTAGATCCAGAATACCCTAAACCAAACCTTTGAGAATTTCCAGGTTGGGATGTGAGGAAGTTTAGGGTTTTCTGAGCATCTAACATTTTGTTCAATTGGTTCATACAATCTGTTAGCTCATTTTCCTTGTTCTCAAGCCTCTTAAGTTGAACTTCATTTTGTTTCTCAAAAGATTTTAAGTCAAGTCTAGTCTTTTGAAGTTCATCTTGTAGTCTTGAGACCAGGGAGGGATCTGGTTCATCACTGGTCTTCTTGGTGTTTTCTTGTTTTAGCAAGATGAGTTCAGCCTCAAGATCACATATCTTGGCTATGCACTCATCATGTAAAACATCCAAAACCTCATCAAAGGCAGTGGGAGAACCAGTCTCTTCAGAACTCTTGAGCTCACTATATTCCTTGTGTAAATCTTCAAGTTTTTCAATTAAATGGTCATATGCAAGTATGACATCAGATTTACTCAAGGTACATGTGTCTTTTAGCAGTTCAAAGTTTGAATTATGTGTGATAAAATTTTTAAGCTCATTAAACCCCTTTTCAATTTTTTCAAAAAGTTCATCCTCTTTAGGAACTGGTTTGGAGTTTAATGTCTCAAGTTCCATTTTATGCTGATCTGCTGTTATTTCAAGTTCAGAAAATTTTTCTTTAAGTTCTTCACAAATAAACTCAAGTTCAGCAGATCTAGCACCACATATTTCATACTCTCGAACTGTTTCTTTTAATTTCTTTTTGTTGTTCTGATAAGCAGACCCAACACTAATGCATTGATCAATAGTGAATTCAAGATAGTCAAGCAGTTCATCTCTATCTAGATTATACATATTTGCCTTTAAATCATTAAAACATACCTGGTTGTCATCTGAAGTGCTTCCACCAGCCATGAGACAAAGAACTTCTTCTTCTTGCAAACAGGCCTCAGACTGGTCTGTGTACGGGAAAGTAGTTAGACAGAGATTTGCTTCTTCTTCATCTTCCTCATTTTCTGATTCTGAATCTCCCCAAACTGCAGCTAACATAGCTCTTTTGAAAACCTTCTTCTCAGTCTGGACTCCATGATTTCCTTTGGAATTTTTCTATGTTGGACACTCTTTGATTCTGTGCCCCATTTCCCCACATTTAAAGCAACCAGCATTGGAACTGGTTTTCCTGAACTGTCCAGAACTGTTCCTTCCTTTTACAAACTTACCCTTGGACTTTGTCCTAAGGTATTTTTCAAACCTTCTGGCCATGAGGCTTATATCATCTTCATCATCCTCAGATTCCTCTGCTTTGAGGACCATTTCCCTGTTTTTTGAGCTAGATTCAGCCTTTGAATCTACCAACATCTCATGAGTCATCAAGGAACCAATAAGTTGTTCTAGAGATAGTGAGGACAGATCCTTTGCTTCTTATATGGCTGTGACCTTGGGCATCCACTTCCCTGATAAGCTTCTTAACATTTTCCTCACCAACTCTTCACTTGAGAAGGTCTTTCCCAATGACTTTAGTTCATTTACAATGGTCATGAACCTTGTAAACATGTCCTTTATATTTTCATCTCTAGTCATTTCAAAGACTTCATATTTTGACATAAGCATGTCAATTTTTGACCTTCTCACCTCAGAGTTGCCTGCATATGCAAGCTCTAGTGTATCCCATATTTCCTTTGCAGAAGAACAAGCTAGAATTCGATTTACCTCACATTCTGCAATTCCTTGTTGGACAAGTGACATTGCCTTTGCATTTTTCTCCAGCTTCTTGTAGTCTTCACTTGTGTACTCTTCTTCTGTCTTTGGAACTATGAGCCCTTCCTGATTCTTCTTGTTGATGGACGTGGGTCCATTTTTGACAATCATCCAGCACTCATAATCTATCCCAATGATAAGATTTTTCATGCAATTTTTCCACCAAGAGTAGTTAGTGCCATTGAACTTGGGGAGTCTTGAACTGTTTGATTCTTGAGTAGACATCTTCTTGCTCCTCTAGGTAGTTAACCTTTTGAGAAGTTAGGCTCTGATACCAATTGTTAGTTCAATGTATACTCAAGAAGGGGGGGGGGGGGGGTTGAATTGAGTATGTGTGTTTTTTCAATCGTTTTCAAGTTTTGTTTATGCTTTTGTGAGAACAACGAGAGAACAGTAAGCAAAGAGTAAGGACACAAAGATTTAACGAGGTTCGGCTTCTAAACAAGCCTACATCCTCCACTCTCTCACCAATATTATTAATCAACTCAGAATAATAACAAGGTTACACACTCAATTAAATGCTACAACTATGTAACACTTAATTCCCCAACTGTTAACTCTAACAGTTCACTCAGTGTTCACAGAACACTCCCCAACCACTTCCCTCTAAGTGGTTCAAATATTAAAAACTTAAATCTTCGTAAGTTTTTCTCTTAAAGATGGATATGGAGATAGTTTTGGACTAAGGATAGACTCTCAGAAAATATTACTTGGTTTTCTTTGGAGAGCAAAAGTCTTCTAGGGTTTTTTGCAAAGATTGTTTATATAGGCAAGGAAAACCGTCCCCTCGAAGTGTGCTGGAAGCTCCCCTAAATTGTGCAAAAAGATCAGCTGACACAAGTGTACAGTTACCTGTTCCAGACCTTTGTGTCCTACCACTGTTTGCAGCGGTTAATACCCAAAAGTCCAACAAGTACATTGCATTTAATGAGCTGATTTTACAAATCAATTTAGCAGATTTCCAAAGTACAAGTGATCCAAATTTTTTCAAATAAATTTTCAAAAATGATTTTAAACTCGAAAATCTGTACGGATCACGTGCTTAATACTGAGGTTTGTTCCCACAGTGGTCTCAGTACTACTAAGTCTACGTCTGGTAAAGGGAACTGTTCCAAGCTTGTTCTGTGCCTGTTCTTAGCTTGTTCTTGGGCTGTTCTCTTTACTGGATGTAAACTTAAAGTCTTTTTGCTCTTTACTTAAAAACAATAGGAATATTTTCCTAAGCCTATTTTACATGAAGTTCCTAGAAATATAAAAATAAAAGGCTCCAAGCTCTTGGCTTCTGATCTTCAAGTATCTCAAGGCCTTCATGATTGCCTTGATGAGTCCTCACTTGATTCAACCTGTTCATATACAAATATACATAGACATCAAGTATAGAGGACTGGTTTGTCATCATTCAAATCAAACATGGTTCAACACTACACACTAGGGGGGCTAAGGTCAAATAAACCGCCGAACTGACACATAAAGTGTAACGCCCCAGATTTTGGGCTATTTTCGTGTTTGGTTTGCTTGTAGTTATTTTTGTTTTGTGCATGGTCTAAATTTATTTAGACTATTTTTTTATTGCTTGAGTGTAACCATTTTATTTAAATGGTTTATTAATTCTTTATTTTATTTTATTTTAATTAATTAGAATTTTATTATTTAATTTTCTAATTAGTTAATTAATTTTGGGCCAAGTGCAATTTGAACATGATTAGTCATGCTTAAGTGCAATTAGCCCAATTGCTCACTAAGGCCCATTTTAGCCTAGTATAGCCGGCCCCTTATGCATGGCAAGTATTGCCACTAGCCTTGCTTTCACACCTATCTAACTTCTATAAAAAGAAGTAGTAGTAAGGCATGAGGACTCATTTGCTCATTTTCTCATTTACCATCCATTTGCCATCAAAGTTCAAACACAATTCCCTCCATTATTGCCTTGCCTCACGCCATTTGGGTTACTTGAACCCCATCAAATTGTTCATCTTCATTTCCAAATCCAAACTTAAAGATTCAACATTCATTGATCTTTAAGTGACTAAAGAACAAGTAGCCTTCATTGCCTTGATCATGTCTTGGGTTGGTTTCGGTTTTGGGATTGGGTCATGCGTGGTGGTGGTGGCCGTGTGGGCAGCAGGGTGTCCGTGCAACCATGGGGCAGCCGTGCAGGTGCTGCTGGCAGCCGTGTGTGCAGTAGGGCAGTAGGGTCGTGAGGCAGCTATGCCGAGGTGGTTCGTGGAGGTGCAAGCCGTGTTCGTGTGCCGTGCCGTGCGTGTATTGTTGGCCGTGTGTGGCTTGTTCCGGGCAGCGAGTTCTTTAAGAGTTATCTTGTTGATCTTTAATAAGGTAACATACTTTCTCAACTTATTTGACATACTATGTTTCATAGTATAGATTAGATGACTAGGATTGATTTTAATGAAGTTTGATCATGTTTTTGTGTATGATATCAAATCTGATTTTGTGTTGTTTTAAATGATGATTTGATGATTGGATATGATTATTTTATGATTGAATATGTTGGATTTGTGATCATGATGATTATGTTAAAGTTTGATGAATTTTGGATAATAGTAAAGTTGGTAATTCATGATTAATGTTGAGTTATGCGTGTGAATTGGATGAGTTGGATGAGTTCTTGATTGAAGTTCTTGAATCTTGATTGAGTTCTTGATTGAAGTTCTTGGATCTTGGATGAGTTCTTTATGGTTTCTTGTTGAGTTCTTGATGAGTCTTGATAAGTTCTTGGTTGAGTCTTGGAAGTTAAAGAAAGTGATTAAGATGTTAAAGAAAGTTAAAGATAATGTTAAAGATAGTTAAAGAATGGTTTTAAGAAAGTGGTTAAGTGTTGGTTAGACTCAAGATTAAGGCGTAAAGGCAATTCTTGAGAATAACTTCGTGATTTAACTGATTATTTTTCGAGAATCAAGGCGCAAAGGCAATTCTTGAAATTAATTATGTTATGATTAAGTTGATTAAGATTTAAAGATGTAATTAATGATTTAGCTTGATTTCGTAGCTAGACGCTTAAAACTTAGAGTAAGATTCTATATTTTTGGGTTAAGACGTTGCCCCTATTCCATCCGTGGTATTGGGATAGTTGGAGTCTTACTATGTTGTCTTCGGATGTGGATTTCCAGTAAGATTGGTTTCACGGGACTTGGGAGTAAGATTCTCATTTCCTAACATAGTAGAAAGTTCGAATGCGTAAGATGCGTTCGTACGTGCGTAGTCCGGTCTAGTCTATGAATGATTGCGCCAAAGATAAGTTTGGATAAGATATTTGAGTCGAGTTTGTTATTGGATGATTCTCGCATATTTTGGATATTTGGTTTGGTTATTTGATTTGTGCTATGTTCATGTGTATTCCAATTAGGGTGAGTCAGTTATGTTACTCGTCACTGATGGTGGACTGTTGTTTGTTTTTCAGGTAATTCTGATGATGAGGTTCTTGCTTAGCTATGGGTTGGGCGAGCGCCGATTTTATGATTTAGTTGTATTTTCATTAGTTTGTGATTTTGGATAGTTTTTGGGACTTGTATACGTTTGTTTTAGACTCTGACATGTGTTTGGAGTTTTTCGTATATTAGATTGTATAGTTTGACTTTTGGTTTAGTATTGTACAAACTTGTGGGTATTTGTACTTTTGGAGTTATAATAATAATATTTGAGGTTTTAGTTTTAATTCTTAAGTATTTAAGTTGTTAGTTGTGACTATTCGACTCGTCGGTTTCTTCCGCGCCGATTTAAGCGAGTCGGGTCGTCACATAAAGCCCTTACACAATATCCTTTGATCAATTGACAGTTGTGATATTAAATAGAGTTAATAATGGAAATTATATATTCAATTATTTTACGTAGTCATAATGTTTTGCTAAAAAAAAATTATGTTATGAACCATTTATTGGGCCACTACTAATTATAATCAAATCCTATAAGGTCACACACATTATAGGAAATGCTTTGATCACGTTCTAGCACAAATTCAGTTGTTTGCTTGTATGAATTATGTAAAGGGGCAACACAGTGATTCCTCGATCTCCGTACTTATTCCTTATTTCTAAAGAATTCACTCTAAAAAAGTTGTAATTTTTATTCTCTATTATTTTGATTTATATTGATAATTATTAGTGATCATATTGTTATAGATGTTAGGAAAATATTTCATAAATTAATGCAAATCACATTTATAAACCCCAACCACCATTATCGCCACTCACCTTATCAACAAAACTAATGCACCACCATGACTAGCACTGTCAATTCAGGTCAACAATTCAGTTTTGGTTTTAACCAATCAGTTTGGGTCGTTTTCAGTTCATTTTTTCAGCTCGGTTCAGTTAGCTAGTTTTGATTTCAGTTCAGTTTCTGTACGGACATATTTCAGTTCAGTTCAGTTCAGTTTCAGTTAATTGTTCAGTTTAACCAATCAACTAAAAATTCGAACGGGTGCAATTCAGTTCAGTTCAAAATGTCGACAATTCAGTTCAGTTTTGGTTACAGTTTTTTTGGTTCGGTTAGCTTTAGTTCAGGTCATTTAAGATTATAATTTTGTAAGAATTAATTTCTAGTTTAGTTTTTATTTCAATTTCAGTAATTTTTTTCCCCCATATAACGTTATGGTTGGTCTTCGGTTTTACCCGTACGATTTCAATTGTTGTCAGTTCATTGTGAACGGTACGGTTGATATATATAACGGTTCCGATTGTATTCAGTTTACGTTATGGTTAAATATGGTTATATCCGTACGGTTTCAGTTATTATCAGTAAATTGTAATTGATTATATTCAGTTATATTATGGTCATTTTCAGTTTTGTAAGGACATTTTTAACGGTTTTGATCAAGGTAGATATCGAGTATTAATGGGTTTATCCGAGTTCAATAATATGTGATATGTATAATATGGATGTGATATGCGTAAGATTTTAGCCTATTTAGGAGGGGCGATTAATTTTTCATTAAAATTTGTGAGGAAGAAAGGTTAATTTTTCATTTAAGTTTGAGAGGGAAGGTTAATTTTTCATTGAAATTTGGGAGATAAGGTTAATTTTTCATTGAAAATTTGGAGGGGAGTCAATTTTTTCATTGACATTTTGGAGGGAAGTTAATTTTTTCATTGACATTTTGGAGGGAAGTTAATTTTTTTATTAAAATTTTGGAGGGAAGGTTAATTTTGATTGAAATTTGGGGAGGAAAGTTGATTGAAATTTGGAGGGAAGGTTAATTTGTAATTGGAATTTGGGAAGGGAATTAAATTTGTAATTGAAATTTTGGTTTAGTTAACCAACAATTTAAACAATTTTCAGTTCATTTTGGTTCAGTTAGCAAATAATTTAAAACATTTTTTTAGTTCATTTAGGTTTAGTCAACTAACAATGTAAAACAATTTTTAGTGAAGTTCCGTTTAGTTATGATCACTTTAAAACAGTTTTAAATAGTCTAACTTTTTCAGTTCACTTAAGTGCAGTTCTTTTTTTTTTTCAGTTAGTATTTCAGTTATGAGTCATTTGGTTCTTGGTTCATTTCACTTTAGTTAATTCAGTTCAGTCTGCATTAGGTTAACAGTTGAACCAACAATTAATAACCAAACTGACAGCTCAAAGTTCCTATCGTATGTTCCAGATTCTGTTCCAAGTTCCAATCAGTTTCATGTTCAATATATTAGAGTATTTATTTTTATCAAGATTCTATAATTTTGAGAAGAGAGAAGATAGTTTGAGCGAACTCTTGTAATGGGAAATTTATGGAGCATTATTTATTTATTTTTTTAATAGATGAAGGGAGTAATAAAATTTTGTATTATTTACTAAAAAACAAAAAGGCCACATATATATATATATATATATATATATATATATATATATATATATATATATATATATATATATTCTCTTGGTTGAATAAATTTCAAAGTTGGGCTCGTGTGCCGAGCACTAGTACTAGATACTTGGTAATAAATAATTAAGTGTGATGTACTACTAGCTTATTAGCTCTGTATAAACCATTAATATTAGTTTATTTAATATATATATATATATATATATAATTTTATTTTTTTAATTTGGCAACTTTATTATGTGTAAATTTACGATGTGAACACGAATCTCTATAACAATGATAAGATATTAGGAAAAAAAAACAAAAGAAGCAAAGTTATCTTAAAAATTGAGAGGGAGGGTTAAGTAGTAAAAATAATGAAGGTATGTAGTTTATATTTATCGATCGAACATATTGGAGGCAAGGCGAGGCGAGGCGAGGCGAGGGTTAAGTAAACAAAGTGAAAGTAGAGTGTATAGATGTATGTTTTAGAGAGGTAAAAAAAAAAAAAAAAACAAAAAGAAGGAAAGAAAGAAAAATGGATCCACAGCTGAAGAGGGCGGCGTGTGCAGGAGATGCGGGGTTTCTGGAAAAAGCAATAGCGACGCAGCCACGGCATTACCTTGTGACAGAGTGGGTTGAGTATAACGGGAATGTAGTAGTAGACGGTCGAATAGGTAATATATTACACCTTGCGGTATGGGAGAAGCAGGAAGAGTTCTTAAGGCGAGCCTTGGAAGAAATTTTACCAACTGATCTTGCTTTAGAACTCTTGTCTAAACCACAAAAAGAGCCTCCTCGTTCAGGGAAACCTTCTTCATATATAAGCTGGCATGCTTGCTGTAACTCCGATCCGATAAGATGAATTTGGTAATGACCCAAATGGTGCTCAACTTCTATAGATCATATTCTTACTGATGCTCAGAAGCCCTGGTTAGCCCTTACTACCACTAACACCACACCCTTACACGAGAGCGTGTTATCTAACCATCAATCTGAGCAAATTGCTATGGAACTTCTGTCCATGGAGGGTGGTATTGATAAAGCTTGCTCCCAACTAGATACAAACGGCATTAGCCCCCTCTTCGGGGCCATACGGAAGGGATATACCCAGGTTGCTGACAAGATTTTGATGTCTTCTTCGTCCTATAGTCTTGCTGCTCCTAATGGATCCACTCCCCTTCATCTTGCTCCTTTTTGTTCAGGTTCCTACCTACTTTCCATCTACTCCATCTACATTTTTCTATTCTTACCTTTAATTATTTTAATTTCCTTCTCACCATATCTATAATTATTCCATAAACTATATATATATATAAACGTCTGAATAATTTGGGGATAATAAACACATTTTGAAATTGTTGGGTGTTTTATTTAATTAGTTGAGATTTTTGGAGGTTTTCTCAAAAAAAAACCAAAAACAAAATACAGGTACATTTATCAAAATACTATGTAAAAATACGCACATTTCTATAAAAGAATAACGGGTATTATAATAGCGCCCCAACTCCCAAGTGTGGACAGCCAGGCTGACCTGGGTAACCCGGGCAGGGGCTGGTATGTCCATAGGGCAGGCCTTTATGGGGGCCATATTAGATTAGCTGGGCTTACTCCCACGTGTGGGCTCAGACATGGAGTGGGGCCTTTCCTTTGATCGAACTATGTACAATGGGATTGTAATTTTAGCGATATTTGATTGGTTGTGGACTGGCCCACTTATATGTGGTATATTTTACTCCATCACTCTATACATATTCATTATACGTATAGAGTGATTATATGTGATATTTGATTAGATTAGCTTATTAGGATCACAACCTTGTTTCTAGCTTGTTTAATCATGTGTTACATATATATATATATATATATGAAAAGGTATTGTGTCAGACTGGTCTGACAATAACGTTTCTGTCAGACCAGTCTGCTAGACCTAGACACATATGGTTATTTCCTGCCTTAAAATAATAAAAAAAAGTAATATCCTTGCCATATTTAAAGTAAAAAAGGACATTATGTGTAATATGTAAAAATAGAGACTAAAGTGTCACTTGGCATAATTTTTTAATTGTTTTTAATCCTTGCCGGCCACCATGTAGAAAAATTCAAAGTTGGAGGTTACCATGTAAAATTTCCTAATGAAAGTGTACGATAAAAATACATTTTTGATATATATTCCAGAACTTGGTGTAAAATTATTATTGTCAAAGCACCCAGAACTGATCGATTGTGTGGATGACAACGGATGTAATGTGCTTCACAAATGGCTGGGAATGGATTCACTTTGGTTATTAAACTTACTTGATCAATTTCCTGAAGAGAAGACAAAAATATACAAGAATTTAGTTTGTCAGACGACTGAAAAAAAAAGGGGTGACACTCCATTACACATTGCAGCAAGAAATAGTAATGAAGAGATAGGAATAATTGTTGTACGTGAGTGCCAGCAACAATTAGTAAAAGCCAGTGAGATCTCTGAGGCATCTAATTACCCTGCTCCATGGAAAATAAAGAATCATGAAGGGAAAACGCCTTTTCAAGTGGCTATTGACTCAAAACAAGAACACCTTTCTTTGCTTTTCTTATCACTTGATTCAACATTATGTGACATTTATGAAAATACTGGCCAGAGTCCTCTTCTTAATGCTGTGGGTCATGGATGTGCTAAAGTTGTTGCTGAAATATTAAAAATTCATAAGGTTCCTCCTTTCACCATGTTGCGTCGCAATGATGGAATGACTCTTCTTCATTTCCTATCTTATATTCCAGGTACATAATTTTTAACTTGTGTTTATGTACCTACCTCATTTTTCATACCTTACAACTACGAGAGTATTATTTATCTTGTAAGTTACACTCTGATAAGTTGACCTAACTTGTTTTTTAGCCCCTTATTTGATTCTTGGTGTTATTCCTTGGAAGTTTTTCCTTTTCATACTTCAACATATGAGTTCATAATTGAGAGAGAAAGCATATATGTTATATAAATAATAATACGGAATAATAATAATAATAATAATAATAATAATAATAATAATAATAATAATAATAATAATAATAATAATAATAATAATAATGTGAGTGGTTTGTGCATTACACCTCGTATAATATATATGATACACCATATTTTTTTAGTTTAATGATTTGACATAAACACAAACACTCAACGGAATAATAAATATTCCACTAACTTATTCCATTAAGTGGGTCGCCCAATTAAACTTATTTTCCTCGCTCTCTTCTCTTCAGATGCATATCCAATTCCTACACATTCACCACCACAGCCACCATTATCACCACCATTTTCGTACCACCAACAGCCACGAGCATCAAACCCCCCTTAACCACAATGTTTGCTTAGTTGATTGTTGTGGTAGTTGTTTTAAAAAAGTTTTTGCTTTAAAAAAAATCTTGCATTGCTTTACAAGTGACGACCAAATATTGACTTTGTTTAGTCACCAAATTGTAATTATAGAAATAATCATATTTTCATAATAATTACCATTGATAAAAATTACTCTAAGTATTGTGGGAACTAATAATAATGATGATATGGTTTGGATATGAATGTAGAGGAAACCGCGAAACGCATGCTTGAGAAATTTTGGTGGATTATGAATTTAAAGAATGACAGGGGGAGAACAGCCCTTGATGAAGCTAAAGAAGCAAACACCCCATGGCTTGTAAATTTACTAATGAACCATTCTTTAATCCATAAAGAACCTTTCAATTGGATTACATCATGTGAGAAAGATGAGACAGCGGCAGTACTTGCGTTCATTGATAATTGTGAAGACCTTCATAAGCTTTATCTTGAACAAAACGACACCGTGCTTCACCATATCAAATTGGACACTTACAAAGAGTACATGAAGCTGTTGAAGAATCCTGCCATTGTGGAACTTAAGAATGCCACTGATCTTAATGGTAAAACACCTTTGCATTGTGCAATAGAAAGGAAAGACATATATCTAGTTAAGGCTTTACTTGTTGATGGAGTTGAGCGAAACATAAAGGATTCTAATGGTACCACAGCCATGAAATTGTTGGCTACACTTTACAATAGCCAGAATCCTGATTGGGTATGTACGTATGTTCCTACACTTTTTATTGTTATTACTATCTATCTCTAGTTATACATGTTGTAGTTTCAAAAAGGAATAACAACGAAAATTACAATTATATTTATGACTTGCATGAAATATGACCAAATTATCAACTTAACTATCACCTTGCTCTGTTTCCTACTGTTTGTCTTGTTTGGAATCAGGTAGAGAGAATTAAGGAAACTGAAACTTTAATTACGACAAGTAATTAATATTATAAGATTTCTAGTTCAAAAAAGAGTTGTTGGAATTTTTGTTTAGTATAATGGAAAAAGGGTGATAAATGTGTGTTGGAAAGTGAACTTTGTGAAATAATTTAGGTAGTGGGTAAAATTTTATGTAATGTAATGGAAGAATAGTAATAAATATGAATCATTTTACTATAAAAATAAAGTGGATAAAAATAAAATAAAAAAGATTCCAAACAAGATAAACATTTAGACATTCCATTTTGGGAAACAAGATAAAAGAGGAACAGAAGGAGTACATTGTTGAAATGGTTAGAAGTTATGTTTATATATATTATCTTTAAATGAGAAACTAAAACACAGTTGTATGCATGTTTATATTGGCAGAAAAAAATGTGCAAAGATATCAAAGTAAACCCATTGTTAAAAACAACATATATCCAACCTGGGACTGATGTAGGTGCAATGCGAAACACATTATCAGTGGTGGCAGCTTTATTGGCAACAATCACATTTGCTGCTGGATTTACACTCCCCGGTGGCTATAATGAAAACACGGGCGATGCCATAAAAGCTAAAAAGGCAGCATTTTTAGTGTTCTTGATATCAGATGCCTATGCCATGTGCGCATCTATGTTGGTCTTATTCTGCTTAATATGGTCCATGGTTTCAACCCAAGATATGTCTTATTTATTGGTGGATCGTAGTGTGTTGATACTTATGCAGTCTCTATATGGTACAATGATTGCATTTATTACTGGTATTTATGCAGTAATAGCAACTCATTCTTTATGGGCTGCAATACTTGTCATCGTCATGTGCTCTGTTGTTGTAATTTCTGCTAATAGGACCTTTCTTCATATCATACTTTCCAAGATAATCCCTGCAGCCGCAAGTGAAGATCAAACCCCAAAGATTCAAGAGGTACGTACGTACAACTACACAACACTACTCTGTTTTTGTGGTTATCTTAAATTGGTTAGTTTATGTCACAAAATGTTCAACCTGTTTAAAAATATTAAATTTGTTAGATCAACATAACGAACATTTTTAGAATATTAATTTTATTGATATAATAACATTTATATATAATATTTTAACATGGGGGCGTATGACCCATGCGTCCCTTCCTAGGTGGGGGCGCAAGGCCCTTGTGCCCCTGCCTTCCTGAATGCGCACTTAGTCTTAAAATGTGTATATCTCCTACGTTTCTTAGCAAAATTGGATGTATAATGTATCAAATCGAAGCTCTCGGAATAAGGAATCTTGTAAAAGTTAAATCGCCTCAAAAAGAGTTATGTGTAAAAAGTTATAAGTCTTTGAATCAAACCGCGGTACAAAAACACCTGCAATGCTTTCAATTTATGATTTTAGTGTATGTTATATGTTTTAATTCATGATTTTAGTGTAATAACATATTTTATTTCATGATTAATCTTGATATAAAATAAATTAAAGATTTTAGGGTTTAGTTTAATTAGAGAGGGTGTGTTTTAAAAATAGGTAATTTTGGAAAATTAAAGAAGGATTACTTAAAGTAATTTGAGGATTGTGTTTAGCAATTCACTTAAGGTTGCGTATGGATACCTAAATTTCATTTGAAATAGTTAATTTCAATTCTTGAATTTCAATTCCTAGAATCCAATTTCAAGTTTTTTTGTTTTGGAAATTTGAGAATTTCACATTTGAAATTTTAAATTCCTATTAGCTATTTGGAAATACTAAGAATTTCAAACCAAAGTATATATTAAGCTTCCAATTCAACATGTTGAACATAAAATCTACCATTTTTTTTTTGGCTTTCCATATTAAAAAAAACAAAAAAAAAATAAAAATCATATCTTTTACATAGGTGAAGCCACACAACAGTATTGCAGTATAATATAACATCCTTAACCACCATTTCCCCTTCGTTCCGTTCCCACCTAAAACTAGAGCCAAATGGTCTCTTCTATTCTAATCACCCTGACTTCCAAGGTCAAACCCCTCCACTCCAATAAAGTTCTAACTCACCATCGACATAGTAGCCAACACCGCTTTAACCGCCCCACCAATATTGAACATCGCCGCTCGTCAATGGCTCACAATCAATATCATCCACCATTTCCCATTCTTTCCCCTCCCACCCAAAACTAGAACTAAACAATGGCTTCTTGGTAAAATTAGGGTTAGGTTAAAAAGTTGAGGGAGAAGATATGAGTATAAAGTGAAATATTGACGGTGGCGGAGGAGATAGAGAAATGGTGGCGAGCGACAAAGAAAAAGCGGCGATGGTATGGAGGAGAGAGAAACAACATTGTAGTGAGAAATGGAAAACATCGACTGCGATGGAGGAAGCTTGCGGTGGTCATGAAAGGTGGGTAGAGGAGTAAGTGTGCAGATGGAAAACTTCAGTTGAGTAAATTTTTTTTTTTTTTTTGGAAAAGCAATGGATTGGATTTCAAATGACAACATTTTAGATGATATTTAAAATTATAAAATAATAACTTGAATTACAAGTGACTTGGAATTGGGCCAAATCCAAATACAAATTATTTGAATCACCCAAACAAGATAATTAACCCAATTCTAACATTTCAAATGAAATGCTCAATACCAAACACACCGTAATAATCTTTTATTTTTCATGTATTCACTTTTGTATTATTTATACTCACCTATACAAGTATACAACTAATTTTTTCAACATTAGTTATGTATGCAAGACTTTGTGAAACCCTTTTTCAAACATATAATAACTTTAATTTATTTTAAAACAAACCCCACACTCTTTACTTTATTCATTGTGTCTTCCTGAATGAGATTTATTTATTTATCTAAAACATACATCGCCTTTATTTTTCTTTATGTTATCTCTGTTTATTTACATATTTGTAATTTCTTTCTAATTTTGTACTTTTATATTACAATACCAAATAATGAGCTCCCATTTTTTATTCTAAAGCATAAATCTCCTTTATTGTTTTTCTCTCGCTCTATTTAATTATTTACGTTACATATATGTGATTTCTTTCTTTTTTGATTACTTTTAGTTTGCACTTTTATATTAAAATTAAAGAAGAGCTCCCCTCGTCCAAAAAAAAAAAGAGATCCCAAATTTTCTTTCAATTACCCAATAAAGGCAAAACATTTCAAATTTAACTAAAAAAAATATGGAGGGGGTAATTAACAATGTTTCTAAAGCTCTGTATATCTTTATCTAATTTGGCATTAGAAACCAACAAAAAATACTACATACCATAATAGCTTTTTTACGAAACTGGTTCATTAAGCTGAGCCAATTTGAACTTATAGGAATATATATATTGGTTGTTTATTCTAGCAGGAATCAACAACTGATGCTAATGGAAAAAATAGCTCTATGAATCCAACCTTGTCGACGGCTAATCAAGACCATAATGGCCATATGTCAGTGCTTGAAGCTGTATAAACCGGTGCTTGAAGCTGTATAAACCGGTGAGAGGTTTTCATTTTTTTCACTTGCTTCATTATCCTCCTTTTCTCCTACTTGTTAATTTCATTTCCCTCCTAATTTCATTGGCAGAAAACCACAAAAAAGTTTTATCTCACAACAAAATTTAAGGTTTGGGATTTAACTTGCAACAAAATTTTAAAAGTTTATTTTTTATTTTTTGCAAAATGAAAATGTTAAAAGTTTTTTTTTTTTGACAAATTTTCCTAATAAATACTCCTTTCGTCCCAATTTACTTGTTACATTCTCTTTTTCACACCCCCGAGACACAACTTTAAATAAAAATATCTTTAACTATATATAATAAAAAAAATTATAAAAATAATATATTTGAAAAGTACATGTTTAGACGAATTAAATTAGATCCATTATGACTATCTTTTTTCTTACGTAGTATATTAAATTAAATAAAGTCAAAGTTCACATGTGAACAGTGCCCAAAGTCAAAATGGGGCAAGTAAATTGGGACAGAGGGAGTATAATACGGCCTATTGTGTATCATGGTGTTTTCACTCAATATATTATAATTTGCATTCTACATTGTTTATCAAGGGCATTGTTTTGCAACAATAAATATATATTATTTTTTGCTAATAATCAAAGAAATTTTGACTATTGTTCTTTGCTCACCAAATCAATATTCAAGCAGGAATGGTAACTCATAACCTTGTTCAATTTTATCAAAATAATCTTCTCCTTCTCTTGAATTAGATGCTTGGGTTCTTGTTGAGAAAGCTAATGTAGATTCGAAGATAAATGCGGACAATCCCTTATTTCGGGATTAAGGCTATTATTGTTGTTGTTCATTATCATGCACATCAAATTTTTATATACTCCGTAGTTTGTATTCATTTCCCTGTCACTGCTTTTTCATGCAGAGTTACATCCTGTTGGACCGATTGAAATTGAAGATATAGAGTTGTCCTTGAAGAACACCCGACCATCAGCTCATCTTCACGCACATCGTTATCAGAAATTTAGCGAAGATTATCTAATTGCTACGTCCTGTGATATTGATTTACCATTGGGTTACATTAGGAAATTTAATTTGGAATTGATTGGATATCTTATTCAGTTTTAACATTTGAATGTTTGAAATTGGAAATCAATTTCAGTTTTTGACAAAATAAAGCAGATTGAACTTTGCTATTTTGAATTACAGATTTGCTACTATTAAACATTCAACATCTTTCACTACAATTAACTGCCAGTTTTTGAGCAAAAATTCTTGGATAAAACTAGTGCACAATAATTTTATAATGCCCTAATTTTGTAGTGACATTTTGTATATAATCAATGCAATGACCTTTGTCTGAGTAAGAATGAACCATTGTTAAAGTGCCCTAGTTTTGTATATAAAAATCGATGAAAGGAGGCATGTATATACCTGAGTTTGGGAGAGACAAAAGAGACGAAGCGAAACCAACTAGCTTTCTGTGATTCAGGGTCCTTTCTCTCTCTCTTTTTTCTCAATTTTATTTCAATACTAAGCATAGATATCGATATAAATTGAGTTGAAGCTATTGTTGTAGATATTATAATGGTGAAAATTAATAAAAGGAAGATCGCAAATTATTGGCTGATTGGTCCAGGTCCAAAACGAGGTCATTTCAGAAGATATTGATTTGCCCTAATTTTGTGACTTTCTTAACACCAAAAATACAAGTAGCAGTGCCCTAGTGTCTGGTCATAAACAAAGTTACATAGGTAATGAGAATGATTTTGTGCAAATTATTGGTTGGACTCGGGACTAGCTAGCTTTTTATGGTCCCGAGTCCTTTTACTTAAAAATGTCATTCTCCTAATTCTAGATTTAATTTCTGTTCATTTTTTTCTTCCTTTCTCTCTTATCTTCCTCCATTATTCAATCTCTCTCACTACAAAGAATCGAACTTTACCTAAAATTATGTCAAAAAAATTCAAACAAGTAAACTCATTAAAAAAAATTAATAAGTTTTAAGTTCAAAATCTAACAAAAATGGCGCAAAGCAAATACAAAATTCATGGAAGTGAAGAAGACAATCAAATATCCTTCTATTTTTATAATCACTGAATTTGCAACATAAATTGTTGAATTTTTAAAAAAAAAAAATTAATTGTGCACTATACAAAACTTAACTTTTCTGTACCAAATGTTCACACATAGTACGAGCAATATTCACAATACTAAATACAAATATTTATCACTTAATGTTACAATTTTACCAACAACTTAGGGTTTGCAATGTTCAAGACATTATATTACAATGTTCACGACATAAGGCATACTATATATTATTATTTGCTACAATGTCACAAACTATAAGAGAAATGTTCACTATATTAAATACAACATTCATGACTTAGTATTATAATGTCACATGCAACTTAGTATTGACAATATTCAAGATATTATATTGCAATTTTCACGACATAAGAAACATCATATATTAGATTAATTATTATTTGCTAAAATGTTCATCATATTTAGCATAATGTTCAACAGGACCACAAACAGTTGGCTAGTCCTGGGTTTAGTCATTACTTATTGTTGTTTGGTGTCTGGTCATAAACAAAGATAATGAGAATAATTTTTTTTGTATAGTTTTTGAAATAAAAACAAAATTTGTTCCCATAGTGTGTTGCTTTACCGCAAATCCGCTAATTTTCTTCTCAAATTTCTATTCCCGTACCCTCACACAGCCAAAGAGCTTACTGGTAAACCTGTTCATAAAAGCATAACTAGCACAACCATCTTTTAACATATCCAAAATAGGTTAACCAAAATTTCTATATATAATTTTTACATATATATGTACTAATGTTTAAAGTTTGAATTTTCTTGGCGAACCTGGGCATGAGTTTGGGTATATATAACTAGTACTAATGTTTAAATTTTTATTGTTTTAAAAAACTATGAAGAGCCTTATTGTAATAACCCGAAATTTAGGGCCAGAAAATTTCGCATTTAATTAATATTATTTTATTATTCTAAGTCCAAAAGGCCTGTTTAATTGGACTGTTTATTTTCATTTCTTCTTCTTATCTCGAAATTGGGCCCGATGACCCAATTCACCTTCCCCTTGGCCGGCCCCCTCTTGTTATGGCCAAGGATTTCTTTTTTTTTTTTTTTACAATTATTAGTTGGATAACCCTACATTTATCTAATTAATAATATTTTAATTAAATTGAATTGGTAAACCCTAATTACAACTACCTTACCTAGTCTCCCCACAATTGCTCATTCTCCCTACTTTTCCTCCCCATTCTCACGGCTCCCCCTCTTTTCTCCTTTTTATTTTTATTTTTTTTCTTTTGTTCCTTATATTTGAATAGGAACAACACTTATATTTTCTTTTACCCTAATCTCAAAAGCTCTCAAAAAGCTCTCAAAAACCCTAGTTGTAGCCGTGTGGTTCAAGTGCAAAGAACAAGGAATTTTCTTTGTTTTCTTTCCTAATCTAAGGTAACTAGACTATCTCTCTTAAATTAGGGTAGTTTTCTATATAATTAATTAGGATTAAACTAGGAAAAATTAAAAGGTTTAGTATCATGTTTAGGTTGAAAAGTTCGAACCATATGATGATATTTGTACATGTTATTTTCTTGATATTACTATGTAATCTTTATGAATCTTTAATTGTTTTAATAAATTCTATGTATGAAATAATTTAGATGATTACATGTTGTATTGAATTATTGAATGATAAATTGTGTAATCTTGTTCTTGATTTGTTCTATGAATGTCGAGTAGTATACGGTATCTCGTGATTATTTTTATGTTATTTTCTTGAATTAATATGTTGATCTTGAATGTTTAATTGCTAATTAAAGTCTTACATTAAAATTTATATTTTGTTCATGTCATGTATAAAAGCCGAATGACTATATGATGAAAAGAGGAATAAAAATCTGATTTTTTCCTATTGCATCTTGTTAATTCTTGAATTATTATTGATAATCTTTAATTTAATCTTTAATTTAATCATGTTATTGTAATTCTTGAAATAAATCTTGATTTTATTATATGCCCATGAAAGCCATGTGATGTAAGTGTAATAAAGGGATGATTTTGATCTTGTTTTAATCCATGTCCCATGATTTAATGTTTAGAGTATAATTTTAATTGTTATTATTAAGTTTATTTGATTAACTATTGATGATTGTATTGATTTTAATTTAAAGTGTTGATTTTGGTAATTTTACCCAAAAATGTCGAGTGGCTATAAGGATGAAAAATAGGATTTTTATCATGTTTTAAGCAATATTGATTGATTGATAATTTATATGATTAATTGTTGCTAATTGTTATATTAATTGATTTATTTAATTGTTTATATGGCTAATTGATGAATTTATTTAATTATTGTTTTGGTTCCAAAAATGTCGAGTAGTCTAAATTAGGGTTTGATCAATTTAAAGTTTAATTTTTGACTTATAGTAATATTAGAAGGTAATTTTAGGAATTAATATAATTAAAGGAATTAAAAGGAATTAAAAGGAATTAATAGGGATAAGTTGTAATATGAAGGAAAGTAACAATATGATTAAAAGGAAAGTTATGAGATGATATGAACTAGGGGTCTCAAGATGGCCTTTAGAAAAGATGATATGAACTAGTGGTCTCAAGATGACCTTTAAAAAAGATGATATGAACTAGTGGTCTCAAGATGGCCTTTAGAAAAGATGATATGAACTAGTGGTCTCAAGATGACCTTTAGAAAAATGTTGTGAATTAGTGGTCTCACGATGGCCTTTAGAAAAGACAAGATACGATACAGACGCCCATTTGATGATACACGAGTCATCAGATCGGTTAAGTCGAAGCCACTGCCCTACTGCGGTCTCTGGGCAGTTCTAGATCTTAAGATATGTAGTCTTCTAAGTAGTAGTACACGAGCTGCTATTTAGGGGTTATGGCCATAGCTTAGGCTTAGTTCTTGCAAAGGAGGGCTACGGGTTGAATACACGAGTTCACCCCGGCATGTTTTAGGAAAGTTGAGGTGCACACGGGATCCTCAACGAGCATAATGACCGGTCCAATAAGATGGTTGAAAGAAGAGTTTATGGGTAAAATGTGACAAGATAAGCATTTCACGGGAGGGATTCTGTTATATGTGAATATATGTGAATTTTCGTGTGTTTATGTATTAATTTTGTAATATTAAGTTTTCCGCTGCGTGCGTCTGGTAAGTCTGTATTTACATGTATTTGAGTGTATGTTGTACATGTATTTACATGTATTATGTATGAGTGATTTGGTCTGTATTTCTATACGTATTTTGTATGTGTATTTGTACGTATTTGCATTTGTAATTTATACGTATATGGTATGTATTCCTAACCGTATTTTGCAGGTATTTTATACGTATATTGTATGTATTTCTAACCGTATTTTGCAGGTATTTTATACGTATTGTAATCGTATTTTATACGTATTTGTATACGTATTTTCTACGTATGTTTATACGTATTTTTCTACGTATTTTTATACGTATTTCGTATGTATTTTTGTACGTATTTCGTATGTATTTTTGTACGTGTTTCCATGTGTTTTTGCATGATTTTCTTGGTTGATTCTATGCTATTATATGGTTAGTGGTCCCTCATTTAAGCGGGACAGCCTAGTTACTCGCCACTGACGGTGGACCCCCCCATTTCAGGTGATGATGCAGACGCATAAGTGGGCTCTCGTTTGGTTCGGGTTGAGTGTTGATGTGATCAGTAGAGTGAACCAGAGTCTAGTTTATGTTTTCTTTCCATAATGGCTTAGTTTATCCCAGTATGTTGGGAAGATACAGTTTTATGGTGTATTTAAGTATTTATTTATAGACTTTTAGGATTATTGTTTCAGTATTTAATTAATAAAAGGAATTTTAGACTTTAGTTATAATATTATTGTTTAGTTTTATGTTGGTAATGATCCATTTGTCGATTTCCTTTGTAAATCAACAGCCTAGAAAAGTCGGGTCGTTACAGTTGGTATCAGAGACACAGTTGAGTAGGTGAAGATCATCAGGGCAAGGTTGCAGGCAGCTCAAAGTCGGCAGAAGTCTTATGCTGATCGTCGTCGGAAGCCGTTGGAGTTCCAGGTTGGTGATAAGGTTCTGCTGAAGGTATCTCTTATGAAGGGTGTGGTTTGTTTTGGCCAGAAGGGTAAGCTCAGGCCTAAGTATGTCGGGCCATATGAGATTCTGGAACGAGTTGGTGAGGTTGCTTATCGGTTGGCGTTGCCTCCGGATCTATCGAGGGTTCATGATGTATTCCATGTGTCTCAGCTACGGAAATACGTGAATGATCCTTCTCATATTATTCCGGTAGAATCGTTAGAGATTGAGCCGAACTTGACCTTCGAAGAAAGGCAAGTGCGGATTTTGGACCGCCAGGATCGGATGTTACGTTGTAAGGTGGTGCCTTTGGTTAAGGTACTATGGCGTAGTCAGAGGTTCGAAGAGGCTACCTGGGAGACGGAAGCTGCAATGAGGGATAAGTATCCCGAGCTTTTCGAAGCAGGTACTAAGTTGCTTATTTGTTTGTTGTTTCGATTTGTTTGTTTGTTGTGTGCATTTATGTATGTATTGCGATCCGTTAAGTAAATTTCGAGGTCGAAATTTATTTAAGGAGGGGTGACTGTAATAACCCGAAATTTAGGGCCAGAAAATTTCGCGGTTTATTTATATTATTTTGATTATCTTAAGTCCAAAAGGCCCATTATTTGGACTGTTTAATATTATATCCTCTAGCTTATCCTGAAATTGGGCCTATGACCTAATCTCCTCCCTCTTGGCCGGCCCCCTTTGTTTATGGCCAAGGGTTATGATCTTTTATTTTATTTTGGGTCATTGCTTGTTAAGTGAGCTCATATCTTATTACCCAATTAAAAACCCTATTTTTCCCCATACTAAGTCTACCTAAAATTTCTCCCACTTCCCTACTTCTTCTCCTCTTTCACGGCCCCCCCTTGCTTTTCTTTTTAATTTGTTTTCTTTTTGTTCCTTATAATATAAATAGGGAACAAGCTCCTAACCTATTTTCTTTTACATATTTTCCCATACTACACTAAATTCTCAAGAAAACCCTAAAATTCTCTAAGTTGGCCGTGTGACTCCAAGCTCCAAAGGGGTGATTTTTTCTTGTTTTCTTTCCTATGCTAAGATAACTAGACTTTCTCTCTTAGATTAGGGCAGTTTTCTGTATAGTTAATTAGGATTAAAACTAGGAAAATTAATCAGGTTAGTATCATGTTAGGTTCGAATTATGTGAAAGATGATCATGCTAATTTCTCGATATTTTTGTGCAATCTTTATGAATCTTTGATAGTTATAATTAATTTTTATGCATGAAATAATTGTTCTAAATTTTATAATTGCTCGAAATATTGCATGATAATTATGATTCTTGTCCTTGAATTTTCGAATGCATGTCGAGTAGCAAGATAGGAATTTTGATGATTAATTCATGATATTTTCTTGAATAAAACATGTAATCTTGATTATTTAATTATTTAATTAAAGCCTTAAATTAAAGTTATTATTTTGTTCATGTTAATCAAAAATGTCGAGTGGAATAAAATTATAAAGGGAATTAAAAACATGATTTTTATTGTTGAATCTTGATTAATCTTGAATTAATATGTAATCTTGAATTAAATCTTTAATTTAAGCATGATAATGTGAAATCTTGAAATTAATCTTGATGTTGTTTCTATGCCATGATAGCCGTGTAGTTCATGTGTAACAAAGTGATGATTTTTATCTTATTCTTGGCTCAATCTTGATGATATAATGTTTAAAGCATGATTTTTAATTGTTATTATTAAGTTTTGGAATTAATTATTGATAATTATATTTATTTAATTAATTGTGAAATTTTCGGCATTTTTCACACAAAATTTTCGAGTGGAATAAAATATGAAAAGTAGAATTTTTATCATGTTTTATGTAATTTTGTTGTTAATTATTGATTTAAGTGATTTATTGTAATTTAAATGATATTATTTAATTGTTATATGATTATTTGATGAATTTAGTTAATTGTTGTATTATTATAAAAATGTCGAATGGACTAGAGTAATTTTGGTCAATTTCAGTTTAATTTTTGACTTATAATAATATTAGAAGGTAATTTTAGAATTAATATAATTAAAGGAATTAAAAGGAATTAAAGAAGATAAGTTATAATATGAAGGAATGTAACAATATGAATAAGAAGGAAAGAAATAAGATATGATATAAATTAGTGGTCTCAAGATGGCCTTTAGATATTGCTTGTTAATTAGTGGTCTCACGATGGCCTTTAGAAAAGACAAGATACGTAAGGACGCCCATTTGATGATACACGAGTCATCAGGTCGGGTTAAGTCGAAGCCACTGCCCTACTGCGGTCTCTGGGGCAGTTCTGGATCTTAAGATATGTAGTCGTCTAAGTAGTAGTACACGAGCTGCTATTTAGGGGTTATGGCCATAGCTTAGGCTTAGTTCTTGCAAAGGAGGGCACGGGTTGAATACACGAGTTCACCCCGGCATGTTTTAGGAAAGTTGTGGTGCACACGGGATCCACAACGAGCATTCTGACCGGTCCGATAAGAAGGTTAAAAGAGGGTTTAAGGGTAAAATATGATAAATAAGTAGTTCACGGGAAGGGTTATCTGTATATGTGTATTTTCGTGTATATATGTATTAATTTGGTAATATTAAGTCTTCCGCTGCATACGTCTGGTAAGTTTGTATTTTATTAGTGTATTTCTGAGTATGTGTATGTTGTACGTATTTGTATTTGTATGTTGTACGTATTTGCATCTGTATTGTGTACGTATATTGTATGTATTTCTAACCGTATTCTGCAGGTATTTTATACGTATTGTACTCGTATTTTATACGTATAATGTATGTATTTCTAACCGTATTTTGCAGGTATTTTATACGTATTTGTACACGTATTTTCTATGTATTTTCCTACGTATTTTTATACGTATTTTTCTACGTATTTTTGTACGTATTTCGTATGTATTTTTGCACGTATTTCCATGTGTTTTTGCATGATTTTCCTGGCTGATTCTATGCTATTATATGGTTAACGGTCCCTCATTTAAGCGGGACAGCCTAGTTACTCGCCACTGACGGTGGACCCCCCCATTTCAGGTGATGATGCTGAGACTTAGAATGGGCTTACGCTGGCTCGGGCTGTGTGTTTTAGAGTTGTTTAGAGCAACCGTAGTCTGTTTTGAGTATTTATTCTTTTGTTCATTAGTTAGTTGTTCCCAGCCTGTTGGGAAAGACCTCATTTAATGTGTAATTTAAGTATTATTTACATTCCTTTGGGATTATCATTTCAGTATCTAAGTAACAAAAAGAAATTTTAGACTTTGATTATAATATTATTGTTAAGCTTTTATGTTGGTAATGACCCATTTGTCGATTTCCTTCGTAAATCGACAGCCTAGAAAAGTCGGATCGTTACAAATACGTATACAATACCTGCAGAATACGGTTAGGAATACATACAAAATACGTATACAATACAGATACAAATACGTACAACGTACGAATACAATATGTACAACATACGAATACAAATACGTTCAACATACGAATACAAATACGTACAACATGCGAATACAAATACGTACAACATGCATTTTACAGACGTACACAGCGGAAGACTTAATACTACGGGGACAATACATAAATACACAAAAATTCATATAATACACATAAACTGTAACCTTCCCGTGAAACATTATCTTATCATGGTTTACCCAAATACCCTTCTTTCATTCATCTTATTGGACCGGTCATTATAGCTCGTTGAGGATCCCGTGTGCACCCCAACTTTCCTAAAACATGCCAGGTTGAACTCGTGTATTCAGTCTGTAGCCCTCCTTTGCAAGAACTAAGCCTAAGCTATGGCCATAACCTCTAAATAGCAGCTCGTGTACTACTACTTAGACGACTACATATCTTAAAATCCAGAACTGCCCAGAGACCGCAGTAGGGCAGTGGCTTCGACTTAACCCGATCTGATGACTCGTGTATCATCAAATGGGCGTCCGTATCGTATCTTGTCTTTTCTAAAGGCCATCGTGAGACCACTAATTCACAACATTTTTCTAAAGGCCATCTTGAGACCACTAGTTCATATCATCTTTTCTAAAGGCCATCTTGAGACCACTAGTTCATATCATCTTTTTTAAAGGTCATCTTGAGACCACTAGTTCATATCATCTTTTCTAAAGGCCATCTTGAGACCCCTAGTTCATATCATCTCATAACTTTCCTTTTAATCATATTGTTACTTTCCTTCATATTACAACTTATCCCTATTAATTCCTTTTAATTCCTTTTAATTCCTTTAATTATATTAATTCCTAAAATTACCTTCTAATATTACTATAAGTCAAAAATTAAACTTTAAATTGATCAAACCCTAATTTAGACTACTCGACATTTTTGGAACCAAAACAATAATTAAATAAATTCATCAATTAGCCATATAAACAATTAAATAAATCAATTAATATAACAATTAGCAACAATTAATCATATAAATTATCAATCAATCAATATTGCTTAAAACATGATAAAAATCCTATTTTTCATCCTTATAGCCACTCGTGTATTCAGTCTGTAGCCCTCCTTTGCAAGAACTAAGCCTAAGCTATGGCCATAACCTCTAAATAGCAGCTCGTGTACTACTACTTAGACGACTACATATCTTAAAATCCAGAACTGCCCAGAGACCGCAGTAGGGCAGTGGCTTCGACTTAACCCGATCTGATGACTCGTGTATCATCAAATGGGCGTCCGTATCGTATCTTGTCTTTTCTAAAGGGCCATCTTGAGACCACTAATTCATATCATCTTATAACTTTCCTTTTAGTAATATTGTTACTTTCCTTCATATTGCAACTTATCCCTATTAATTTCTTTAATTATAATAATTCCTAAAATTACCTTCTAATATTATTATAAGTCAAAAATTAAACTAAAAATTGATTAAAAACCAATAGGACCATTCGACATTTTGGGGTTGACATAAATAATTAAATAAATTTATAAAATTATCATATAAACACTTTAATAAATCACATAAAATAACAATTATCAACATAAATTACCTAAAACATGATAAAAATCCTATTTTTCTTAGGTTGTACCACTCGACATTTTAGGAATAATTTACCAAAATTTACACTTTAAATTAATTAAGTACAATTATCAATAATTAACATTTAAACTTAATAATCAACAAATAAATCATGCTTAAATATTAAATCATCAATATTGATCATAATAACAAGATCAAAAACAACCTTTTAACATACATACCACACGGCTTTTTCAACAATATCATAATAATTAAATTAAATCATTAAACAATCATATAAACAATTAAATAAATCTTTTAAATTAACATTTAGCAACCAATATAACTTAAAACATGATAAGATAATGTTTCACGGGAAGGTTACAGTTTATATGTGTATTATATGAATTTCCGTGTATTTATGTATTGTCCCCGTAGTATTAAGTCTTCCGCTGTGTACGTCTGTAAAATGCATGTTGTACGTATTTGTATTCGCATGTTGTACGTATTTGAATTCGTATGTTGAACTTATTTGTATTCGTATGTTGTACATATTGTATTCGTACGTTGTACGTAATTGTATCTGTATTGTATACATATTTTGTATGTATTCCTAACCGTATTCTGCAAGTATTGTATACGTATTTTTATATGTATTTTGTACGTACTTTGTACGTATTTTTGTACGTATTTTTGTACGTATTTTAGTACGTATTTTTCTACGTATTTTTGTACGTATTTTGTATTTATTTCGTAAGTATTTTTGTATGATTTCCTCGTTTCATTCTATGCTATTATATGATTAGCGGTCCCTCATTTAAGCGGGACAGCCTAGTTACTCGCCACTGACGGTGGACCCCCCCCATTTCAGGTGATGACGCTGATGCATAAGTGGGCTCGTTTGGTTCGGGTTGTGGGTTTCGATGAGCTTATTAGAGCGAACCTGGAGTCTATTTATATACTTCCTTATTAGTTATTGAGTTTATCCCAGCCTGTTGGGAAGATACAGTCTTATTTAAGTATTCCAGTATTTACTCGTAGACTTTTGGGATTATTATTTCAGTATTTGGTTAATAAAAGAAACTTTAGACTTTGATTATTATATTAATGTTAGGTTTTATGTTTGGTAATGACCCATTTGTCGATTTCCTCCGTAAATCGGCAGTCCAGAAAAGTCGGGTCGTTACAGTTGGTATTAGAGCATAGGTTAAGACCCTAAAGTTACTTCTCCATAAGTAACTCGGGAAGATGAGCGCTTTATGAATCACGAGTGCAACTTAGCCTAAAATGGAAAACCTTAGCGAGTGAAGCCTTGGGTAGAAGATTGGGTTAGGACTGTTTTTCGTATTATATTTGTTAGTGTGAATAAATGTAAATTGTATGGTTCCGCTGAGAATTTCTTGTAGTACAATTGCATTTTATCGGAGTTCGCAGCGGAAGCGAATTGGTTCTTGATTTGTTATTAACTGTCGTAGTGTTATTCTGAAGTTTCGAGGACGAAACTTGTTTAAGGAGGGGTGACTGTAATAACCGGAAATTTAGGGCCAGAAAATTTCGGCCATAGCTTAGGCTTAGTTCTTGCAAAGGAGGGCTACGGGTTGAATACACGAGTTCACCCCGGCATGTTTTAGGAAAGTTGAGGTGCACACGGGATCCTCAACGAGCATAATGACCGGTCCAATAAGATGGTTGAAAGAAGGGTTTATGGGTAAAATGTGACAAGATAAGCATTTCACGGGAGGGATTCTGTTATATGTGAATATATGTGAATTTTCGTGTGTTTATGTATTAATTTTGTAATATTAAGTCTTCCGCTGCGTACGTCTGGTAAGTCTGTATTTACATGTATTTGAGTGTATGTTGTACGTGTATTTACATGTATTATGTATGAGTTATTTGGTCTGTATTTCTATACGTATTTTGTATGTGTATTTGTACGTATTTGCATTTGTAATTTATACGTATATGGTATGTATTCCTAACCGTATTTTGCAGGTATTTTATACGTATTGTACTCGTATTTTATACATATATTGTATGTATTTCTAACCGTATTTTGCAGGTATTTTATACGTATTGTAATCGTATTTTATACGTATTTTATACGTATTTGTATACGTATTTTCTACGTATGTTTATACGTATTTTTATACGTATTTTTGTACGTATTTCCATGTGTTTTTGCATGATTTTCTTGGTTGATTCTATGCTATTATATGGTTAGCGGTCCCTCATTTAAGCGGGACAACCTAGTTACTCGCCACTGACGGTGGACCCCCCACTTCAGGTGATGATGCAGACGCATAAATGGGCTCTCATTTGGTTCGGGTTGAGTGTTGATGTGATCAGTAGAGTGAACCAGAGTCTAGTTTATGTTTTCTTTCCATAATGGCTTAGTTTATCCCAGTCTGTTGGGAAGATACAGTTTTATGGTGTATTTAAGTATTTATTTATAGACTTTTGGGATTATTGTTTCAGTATTTAATTAATAAAAGGAATTTTAGACTTTAGTTATAATATTATTGTTAAGTTTTATGTTGGTAATGATCCAGTTGTCGATTTCCTTCGTAAATCGACAGCCTAGAAAAGTCGGGTCGTTATACTTATAGTTAATATTTTTTTTAAAAAAAAAAATTGGAAAATAAAATTTTAAATTATTTAAAATATTATTAATAAAATATTTAGTTTTAACTTTACCTATCAGAAAACATTTATTTATAAAGAAAATCATTGTTAAATCAATAAAAATAAATTACATTATTTTTCCAAAAAAAATCACAGCAATAATAAAATTAATAAAACTCCAAAAATATAATCTAATTAATAATTTCATAAAACTCACTAAAATATAAAAATAACCAAACTATAACACTTCATCTTCAACCTTTTACCAAAACTCCATGAAAACCTCCATTAATACATACCCAAAAGTTTTAAAACTTCATAAAATCAACCATTTACCACTTATAATAAATTTCAACTACCCAAAACATGAAAACTAACCATAAAAACTTGTTTTTAATCAAGAATTAAAATCTGAAATTTTTTAATTAAAACCCCCAATTTCAAAGATTCAAAATCCAACTTTAATCCTAAAACTTTAATCCAAAACATGATTAATTTACATCATCAAATCAGAAACTAACCAAATATAACAATTTATAAACACTAAATCAAGAATTAAAAATAAATAAAAGAAAAGTTTTTTTTTTTCCTTTGAAAGAAGACTCACGCACACAGTAGCAGTGTCAGGCGACACTAGCGCCTCTTCACCAACTCCTCGAGTTCCATTTTCCTCACCTCCACCTGCTCTTCTGAGAGAGGCCGTTTCAGCCCGAGATATAGTAAGCCAACCCCAATCAGTATAGCCCCTATTAGGCTATTAACACTAGTAGTCCCGTAAACAGGGCAAATGAATATATTTAGGGATGAGTTGAGTGCGGTCTGAACCACACCAAACCGCAATTTTGCGGTTTGAGAAGTGCGGTTTGGTTTGCAATTTTGCCAAACCGTAATTTTGCGGTGCGGTGCGGTTTCTGAAAATTTTGAAACCACATCAAACCGCAAACCGCAATTTTTTTAATTGTTCTAAAATATTTAATTTCATACTTTTTGTTTGGCTTACTACCTTCTAAAATTATGCCTTTTGTTTTAATCTTGGGCGTTATCTATTTGTTTAAACCCACAACGCTCTAAGGCTTCTCTAACTCTTTAAAGCTCTAACAAAAAATAAATCTATGGTTTTTTTGTCCTTATCAATAACTAATTCTAAAATAAAAAATTTAAAAAGTTGGTTAAACCGCAAACCTCACAGCGCACCAAACCGTATTTTGCGGTGCGGTTTGGTGCGATTTGATATACTTCCTCCGTTAAAAAAAAAGACGCAATAGTCAAAATTTTGCACTATTCACGTTGTATACTTTGACCAAGTTTTGAGCTTTACACATAATAAAAAAATAGTCAAGTGGGATCTTGTTAAATTCGTCTCGTTAAATACTATATTAATATCAACTTTTTATATTTTTCAATTATTTATAATTATAGATATTAATGGTCAAAGTTTTGTCTCGGCATGTGTGAAATGTTGATTGTTGTGTTTTTTTTGGAACGGAGGAAGTATATTGTGGTGCGGTGCGGTTTCAAAAAATGAAAAACCGTAATTTTACCTTTTACGTTTGACGTTCAAACCGCACCACGCTCAGTGTAACATATATATGGTGTGTTTTGAGCGCCCGACATTCCATCAACATTGATTCCGAAAAGCCCACATCCACCAAACACGCCTAGCTAAATTGTGTGAAACTCGAAGGCTTCGATCCTGGATCATATTTTTTCAACAAAGACTTTATTATAAATTCTTTCCTTCAATTTCTAAACAACTTTTAACTATAACAATTCCATATTCATACTTAAATGTGTTATAAGCAATTGGAATAATTGATTCTAACCAGGGAATTTCTTCTAACAAAAAAAAAAATATGGTCTTCCTACCATGATGCAGGCTATCAGAAACATGCACTACAAAATAGATGGAAAAAATTGATTCTAATAGCAAATTAGCAACAATACTTCAAATTAAGCTTTTTTAATGTTAGCTTTTTGTTTATAATTTAACACAATATTTCTTTTCCCTTTTCTTCAGCAGCTTTCATTAAAAGCTTTATTTTTGGATGTTTCAAGTTGGAGCGGCAATAGCCTTTTTGAAGAGCTTTCCAAAGACTGGTCATAGGCTTAATTAGGAAAATAAATGAGTGAGTTATGCTATTTTAGTATGAGCTATCAAAGCATAGCTCATGCAATGGCCTAAGCTATATCCCTTGGTTTCATAGTTAATTTATAAAAGAATTATACTCTCTTCGTCCCTTATAAAATGCCCCAAATTGACTTTTGTTACTGTTCATTTGTTAACTTTGACTCTTGATAATTTTATACTTCAACTACTCCTAATCTCCTATATAATTACAACATTGACAATTTTGCTGGCACTATTCATAATCACTCATACAATTCGTTTTTGTACGTTTTACATGTAAACAAATATAGTGGATCTGTAATAACCCGGAATTTTGGGCCAGAAAATTTCGCGGTTATTAATGTGATTTCCCTAGAATATTATCTCATAACCGGCAGCTCATGAAGTAAAACCGGCAGCATAGAACCGGCAGCTTGTGAAGTAGAACCGGCATCTTGTGAAGTAAAGCCGGCAGCATAGAACCGGCAGCTTGTGAAGTCCGAGACCGGCAGTTTATGAAGTTAAAACCGGCAGCTTTGAAGCCTCATCTTCAAAACTGGCAGCCTACTTTTAAACTGGCAGCTTCATCTTGAATTCTCAATTGGGCCAAAGGACCCAATTTTCTTTTCTTCCTTATCGTTCCTAGCTTGGCGGCTCCTTAGGTTGTTTTGGGCCAAGTTAATTTCTTGATTTAATTAATTAATATTAACTTAGGTAATTTATTTAATTAAATTATTTATTTTAATTTCTAATTTTACCTATTCAAACTAGTTGTAACTAACTAGCTAGCTTTCTTCCCCCTATTTTGCTACCTCACGGCAGCCCTAATATGACATTAGGGTTTTGCTTGTTTTTTTTTCTATTGTTCTATAAATAGGACCTCTTGTTTTATTTTGGGTCCAAATTGCTAATTTGATCAAAAACCCTAAAATACATATTTTTTTTTTCTCCTCTCCTTTCTCCTCTCTAAAAAAAGCCGTCCACCATTCACCATTGTTGGTGAATTTTCCTTGGGATTTTAATAGCGAATTCAGGTAACTTCGCTATTTCATTTAATTAAAGGGTAGAAAAACACATAGTTAATTAGGAATTGTAACATGAAAATTGTAGGAAATTTAATGTTGTTTTTATATAGGTATGTCGAGTTGCATGTATAATTATTCTTGATTTATTTTTATGAATTTTCTTGATTTCTATGTATGATTTTTGCTTGTTTGATAATTAAAATTTCATGATTTGATCCATGGTGTATGTATGCATGATTCGAATTATGTTATGAAATTTATGATTTATATTTCTGATTTTTATTCTAAGTTTTTCGAGTAATATATGTTTATGTATTGATGTGTTTCTTTAATTTTTACAGCATGAATCATGACTAAATTAATTAGCATAATTAGATCTTGAATTAAAAACTTAATCTTGTTTTTTTTTAGAATTGTCGAGTGGCATGAATATTATGGAAGAACTAAAGATGTTATTTTTATGTTCATCTTGATCACATTAAGTTAATTATTGTGAATCTTTAATTTAATCTTTAATTATATTATGTCTTATGAATTCTTGAATATGTAAATTATTTCTTGATTATTATTTATATGTGCCGTGTGTGTGTATTGGAATTAAAGCATGATTTGATCTTGACTCTTGAATTTAATCTTGTTATTTGATGTTAAGTATGATTTTTATGATAATTGTTTATTTAAATTGGTTAATTGATGTAGATTGATTTTTACATAAATTAATTGAATAATTTTGAGTAAAATCAATGAAAATGTCGAGTAGGATGAAAAACCAAGAAATAGAATTTTTGTTGTAATTTTTTTGGTAATTTTTGGTGATTAATTAATTAATTAAAATAATTTAAGAAATAGTTAATTAATTAGTTACTAAAACCGTGTGGAATTAAATAGAATTAGTCAATTTTGTTTAATTTGAATTATTGTTAATTTAGGGAATAATTAATAATAAAAGCAAAATAATTATTAGGGATAAGTTGTAAAGTGAAGGGATAAAAAGATATTATTGGTATTATTATTAAAAGGACCGAAATAATATTAGTACTATTAATATAAATATTTTTGGATAATGTTACAAATTGGTATATGACGTAATATTAAGGTTAGTATCCGAAAGGATAGGATTATACGTATACATATATTTTAAGGATAGTATATTATAAGATTTGAAGTTGCATAAGATACTACTAGGGATAAGAAAGGAAACAGAGTAATAGCTATACATGTTATGTTTCGGTCTCTGGCTAGGAAAGACTTGGTATTTAAGGTGGCTGTTGACATATTCCTTTTATGTTTTGATGATGACATAAACCTCAAACTTAATTACTAATAAGTATCTTTGAGTTCTTGGAGAATTTTAGATCTTGAAGATAAATAAGCATTGAAGATTCAAGTGGAGGTTCGAATCATGAATCAAAGATGGTGCTGTTAATAGGCTGCCAGTTTTGAAGATGTGGCTGCCATCTTGAAGCTGCCGTCTTGAAGATGCCATCATGGATTTTACGACTGCCGGTTTTAGGGTTCAAAGCTGCCGGTCTTGGACTTCACATGCTGCCGGTTTATGCTGCCGGTTTTACCTAACAAGCTGCCGGTTTATGCTGCCGGTTTTACTTAACAAGCTGCCGGTTTATGCTGCCGGTTATGAGAAGAACTTCAAGTATTCCAACGAATTACTTGTTGAAGAGAAGAGAATCATCCATGAATGTTATAATGTAATGTTCTAGGATAAATGTAAGTATATTAATGCATTTAAGTCTGGTTGGAACTTAGTCGTGTCTGTCAGAGGAACTCTAGGTCATGTTCCCAGAGGAACTTGTGTCGAATCTGTTAGTTACTTTAGTCCACGACAGTTGCTAATTTTTAGGGACTGTTTACATCACTCCTTGACTGTTTTAATCAGTTTAAAACAGTCAAAAACTGACTGGATTAGTGCAGCCCAATTTTTAGGAATAGTGGGTAGGTGTTTTTGAATTAGTTAGTAGTCAACTTGGTGTCCTTAATTTTAGGATTAGGTTAGTTGTTTTAACTCTGATTTTCTTTAATTCATTTCTGGTTTAGAAATTAATTTAAAGGTTGAGAATTAAAAAAAAAAGAAAAATAAAAAAAAAAGAAGAAACCTGTTTTTAGTTTTTATTTTTATTTGTTATTAAGTTAGTGGGTTGTTTAAGTTAGTCAAAGTTAGTGGTGTGTGAGTGAGAGTGGTGGACGTGTATATGGGGTTATGGGTGGTTATTTAGGCTTCTTCTTCAAGCAAATTTATAACTATTCTTTCTATAAATACACATATACAATTCTGATTTAGTACACACACAACAAGAGAGCTCACTTTCAGATTTACATTACTTAGAGTTTGTGTCGAAAAGTTCCTAAGTTCCAATTCAGTTTTACATGCATTTCAATATACTAGAGTTATTATTTGAGTTGTAATTGAGAGAAAAAGAAAGAGAAGTGTGTGAGAACTTAGAGAAAACAGAGAAGAAAGAGTCGTGAGAAAGAGAAAGAAAAAGAAAGAGAGAAAGAGAATAGAATCGTAAGTTCCTACAGGAACTCACGAGGTCCAGAGAGAAATTAGGGTTGTAATAGTTTACAAGGCCTTTATATAAAAGTGGAGTTTTTCTTCCGTGGGCCAGGAAGTTTTTCTCGTTGAAATTTGACTCTTTACATTTCGTTTTTCTCAAAGTTCCTTTAGGTTTTCAATTCTGACGAAAATCTGTGCTATAAGTTCCACACAGCAATTCACCCCCCCTCTTGCAGTGTTCCTACAGGAATAACAATTGGTATCAGAGCAGGAACTCAGACCGTTCAAGACACCTTGACGAGAGATCCGGGCAGTATGAACACTTGCGAGAAATTGGAAGAAGGGTACTCATCTCAGAGACCTCCCATGTTTAATGGGAAATTTTATGCATACTGGAAAAATCGCATGGAGATCTACATCAAAGCCGAAAATTATCAGGTATGGAGAGTCGTGGAAGTCGGTGACTATCAGGTAACCAAAACTAATGCTAATAATGAGGTAGTCCCTAAGGAAATTTCTGAATATGAACGTGAAGACTTTGAAAAAATGGAAATTAATGCAAAAGCCATAAAATTGCTTCATTGTGGTCTTGGACCCCATGAACATAATCGTATTATGGGGTGCAAGAGTGCAAAACAAATTTGGGATTTACTACAAATAACTCACGAAGGTACTAATGAAGTTAAAAGGTCTAAAATTGATTTATTGATCTCTAAATATGAAAGGTTCGAGATGATGTCTAAGGAATCTATTCAAGATATGCTTACTCGTTTTACTAACATCATAAATGAGCTTGTTTCCCTTGGAAGAGAAATACCCATTGATGAACAGGTTAGAAAGATCTTAAGGAGTCTACCACAAGACGATAGATGGAGATCTAAAGTAACAGCACTTATAGAATCAAAGGACATGACAAAGTTCAACATTGAACAATTGGCGGGTTCCTTGCTAACTCATGAATTACATCTGGGAACCAGCGGAAAAGGTTCTAAGAACAAGGGGTTAGCATTGAAGGCAGAAGAAAGTGATACTAAAGAAGATGACGAGACTGCTATGCTCGTTAGAAGATTCAAAAGAGCCTTCAACAGAAACCGAAGTTCCTTCAGGAACTCAGGAAAGAAACTGACGAGTTCCAAAAGGGAATTTGGATGTCACAAGTGCGGCTCCACTGATCACTTCATCAAAGAATGTCCACAATGGGAAAATGAGAAAACAAAGTCCAAAGGGAAGGAATCATTTAAGGAAAAGAAGGATTACAACAAAGAAAAATACTACAAGCCTTCGTTTTCCAAAAATGATGTTCGAAAAGCGATGATAGCTGCATGGGGTGATTCTGAATCAGAAGAAGAGGTGGAGGAACAGCCTGAAGAGGAAACGACCCAATTGTGTTTAATGGCAAGATCTGATGTGCCAGAGTTCCCACAGGAACTCGACGAGAAGGTAAGCCTAAATCCTTATTATTTAAATTCTCTGCCTAAACAAAAACTTGTTGATTTAGTTATTGATTTTCATAAAAACTGGATGACTGTTAAGAAAGAAAAGAATGAGTGTGAGAACGCACTCAAAGTAAGTAGGGAACATAGTGATTGGTTTAAGGGTAATAAAGTTGAAATTGAAAATAGATTCTTTGACCTATTTGATAAAAACAATGTTTTAATGACTAAGGTTAAAAATCTTGAAAAAGAATTAAGCCAAACAACAATGGAACTTAACTGCTATAAGTTGATTAATCTTAGTTTGAAATCTGAAAATTCGAATGAAAGTTCCTCTAGGGTTTCTGATCTGAAGGAACTCAAGACTGATCTGGAAAAAGTAAAATCTGATAATAAGAAATTGACAGAGGAACTTACTGAAATAAAAAGGGATAAAGATAATCAACGAGAAGTTCCACAATGGATTCTGAATGCCCAAGCAAAGAGGACCGAAGGTCTAGGTTTTAATTATAAACAAAAAGGGAGTAATCAGAAAAAGTATGTGGAACTTCCAAGCAGCAAAGTCTGTCTGTTCTGCGGGAACTCAGGTCATCTGAAAGACCAGTGTTCCAAGAGGAACAACAGCTTGAATCAGAATCATAGACATGTTAAATGGATTGAAAAAACTTATGATGATATGTCTACAAAGGAACCCAAGGAAACCTGGGTTCCTCAACCTAACCATTAATTATTCTTGCAGGAACTAGTGAGGGGGAACACCACATGGTACCTCGACAGTGGATGTTCCAAGCACATGACCGGAGACAAATCAAACTTTCTCTCACTAGTAGCCTACTCAGGGGGAACTGTGACATTCGGTGACAATCAGAAAGGTAATATTATTGCCGTAGATAAGGTAGGTAAGTCAAATTCCCATAGCATAGATAATGTCTTTCTTGTAGATGGTTTGAAGCATAACTTGTTTAGTATTTCACAATTTTGTGATAAAGGAAACTCTGTACATTTTACTAATGAGTGTTGTAGAATCATCAACAATGACACTAATAAAATTATTCTTGAAGGGAAACGCAATGGGAACACATACACGGTAAACCTCGAAGCAATTCCTAAAACTACTCTTACTTGTCTTAGTGTCATTGAGGATGATCCATTACTTTGGCATAAACGAATGGGACATGCTAGCCTTTCTCTACTGGATAAATTGAGAACAAAAGAACTAGTTGTTGGTTTACCAAACATCAAGTTCCAATGTGAAAAATTGTGTGATGCATGTGCTAAAGGCAAGCATGTTAGAAGTTCCTTTAAAAGCAAAAAGCTCGTGAGCACCACAAAACCATTGGAACTTATTCACATGGATTTGTGTGGGCCCGTGAGAGTCCAAAGTAGAAGTGGAAAATTGTATGTCTTAGTCATAGTTGATGATTACTCAAGATTTACTTGGACAATGTTCCTTCATAGCAAAGATGAGACTTTTGAAGAATTTGTTTGCTTTGCTAAGAAGATACAAAAGTCGAGTGGTTGTCAACTAATTCACTTAAGATCTGACCATGGAACTGAATTTAAAAATCAAAAGTTTGATGAGTTTTGCAGGGAAAATGGCATGGATCATAACTTTTCCGCTCCTAGGACACCACAGCAAAACGGTGTTGTGGAGAGGAAAAACAGGACTTTAGAAGACATGGCAAGAACAATGCTTATTGCAAGTGGATTACCTAGGAACTTCTGGGCTGAAGCCGTCAATACGGCATGTTATATAATCAATAGAATCATGTTAAGACCCATCACAAACAAAACTCCTTATGAACTAATGAACGGAAGAAAACCTAACATTTCTCACTTGAGATCTTTTGGTTGTAAGTGCTTTGTGCACAATAATGGTAAAAGGAACTTAGGGAAGTTCGATGAGAGAAGTGATGAAGCCGTGTTCCTAGGATATGCCACTGATAGTAAAGCATATAGAGTTTATAACAAGAGGACATTAAGTGTCGAGGAAAGTGTACATATTTTATTTGATGAAACTAACCCTTATGTAAATAGTGATACTAACTTTTTGCAGGAACTTGAGGACTTAGAGATAGGCTTGGTTAGAAAGGATCCAGATGAAGAAGAGTTAACATCCAATAATGAAGAAAGAGCAAATATCCAAGAAGAACGACCTCATCTTGAAAGACAAGAAGAGCCAGTTCCTGAAGGAACTCAGGGGGAAGTTCCAGAGACTGAGGGGAACTTAGAAGAAGAGA
Source organism: Salicornia ramosissima (assembly GCA_951394345.1). Lineage (NCBI taxonomy): Eukaryota > Viridiplantae > Streptophyta > Magnoliopsida > Caryophyllales > Amaranthaceae > Salicornia > Salicornia ramosissima. Next base: position 2,920,679 of record OX596240.1, on the reverse strand, counting down.
TCAGAGTTCCTGAAGAGACTGTAGAAAGACCAGTTCCAATCAGAGACTTTGAACCAAAACCTTGGAAATATCAGAAGTACCACCCTCTTGATCTTATCATAAGTGATATAGGGAAAGGAACTCAGACCAGAACTCAAATCAGGAACTTCTGTTCCCATAGTGTGTTCCTATCCATCATTGAGCCTCGAAATCACATAGAAGCACTTGAGGACACAGATTGGATACTAGCCATGCAGGAAGAACTCAATCAGTTTGAAAGGAACAAGGTATGGCACCTTGAACCAAAGCCCGAACACCAAAAGGTAATTGGATTGAAGTGGGTGTTCAGGAACAAGCTAGATGAACATGGCACGATCGTTAGGAACAAGGCCAGGTTAGTTGTTAAAGGATACAATCAACAAGAGGGAATAGATTATGAAGAAACATTTGCTCCGGTAGCAAGGTTAGAAGCTATTAGAATTTTAATTGCTATTGCTTCTTTCATGGGTTTTAAATTATATCAAATGGATGTTAAATGTGCCTTTTTAAATGGATTTTTAAATGAGGAAGTATATGTGGAACAACCTCCTGGTTTTGAAAACTCTAAATTTCCTAACCATATCTATAAGCTTGACAAAGCTCTTTATGGGTTGAAGCAAGCTCCTAGAGCATGGTATGAGAGGTTGTCCAAGTTCCTTTTGGAAAATGAATTTAAAAGAGGAAAAGTTGATAAGACTTTATTTCTAAAATCCAAAGGAACTGATCTTCTCATTGTCCAAATCTATGTAGATGATTTAATATTTGGTGCTACTAACGAATCTTTGTGTCAGGAATTTGCAAATTTAATGAGCAAGGAATTCGAGATGAGCATGATGGGTGAGTTAAATTTCTTTCTTGGTTTGCAAATAAAGCAAACTGAAAAGGGAATTTATATTCATCAACAAAAATACATAAAGGAACTTCTAAAGAAATTTGGGATGGAAACATCCAAAATAAATCACACTCCTATGGGAACTAACACCAGATTGGATGAAGATCCCAAAGGAACTAGTGTGAGTGAAAAGCAATATAGAGGCATGATAGGTTCCTTATTGTATCTAACTGCTAGTAGACCAGATATTTCTTTTAGTGTTGGTGTATGTGCTAGGTTCCAAGCAAATCCAAAGGAGTCACATCTCACTGCAGTCAAGAGGATATTGAGATATTTGAAAGGAACTGATGATCTAACACTGTTCTATCCTCATAATGACACGTTTGAACTCAAGGGATTTGCTGATGCGGATTATGCCGGTGATTTGGTGAATAGGAAAAGCACTTCAGGTATGGTTCAGTTCCTTGGAACGTGTTTAGTTTCTTGGAGTTCCAAGAAGCAAAACACAGTTGCTCTATCCACTGCAGAAGCCGAATATGTAGCAGCTGCTGCATGTTGTTCACAACTGCTTTGGATAAAACAACAACTAAGGGACTTTGGTATTAATTATAATTGTATTCCTATATATTGTGATAATACTAGTGCCATTTGTATATCAAAAGATCCAGTTCACCATTCACGTGTGAAACACATTCACATACGTCATCATTTTCTAAAGGACAATGTAGAAAAAGGTCTGATAAAACTTGAATTTTGTCAAACTGAAGATCAAATTGCTGACATATTAACTAAGCCATTGAATAGAGAAAGATATGAGAAATTGCGGATGGAACTTGGGATGATCAAATTAAAGTAATTTGCTAAGAAGTTCCTCCAGGTACGTCAACTCAATTATTAAAGTTCCTAGAATAATTTTCATTGCAATTATGGTGCGAAAGCATGTTCCTGATGGAATTTGAGATTTATACTCGTAAATGTCTATCAATATTACTCTTATTTTCATGATTGCTATTTGGATGATAAATTAAATGTGTGCATTAATATGTTCCAATAATTCTTATTTTCTTTCTTTCCTCTTTTTTATATAAATTAATTTATTCCTCAAATTAATTTATTTTCATTTTATTTTCCACCAATTAATTTATTTTTTCCACAAATTAATTTTATTTTCCACAAATTATTTTTCTTTTGTAGCAAAAGAAAACTACCCATTAAGTAAGTCCAATTAGAGTGTCACCATGTTTATGTATATATATCCATATTTCAAATTAAAAACAAAAAAAAAAAAAAAGGGGGGGGGGGGGGGGGGAACTCCACACGTGGGTTTCTACCCACTAACCCCCTCAACATACCTCTACCAATTTCAAACTTCCCAATTACACCCAACTCTCTTTCCTCTCTCCTCAAACACGGCACCCCTCCTTCTTCTTCCCCAAAATTTCTTATTCTACACTCCTCTTCCACAATGGCTTCTCATACTTCCAACACCCAATCAACCAAAAACTCAAATGCATCCCCCACTCACCAATCTCCTCCCAAAATTCCACAATCCCAAACCCTAACTTCGAAAAAAAGACCACGAAAAGAGGACGAAGGACCTTCATTTCTTGAAAGCTTGGAGATGGGATAAGTTAGCAATGATATCCCCAAGGAACTCGACCAATTGGCTAGTCACTTCGTTCCCGTACTCGTTCTCAACCGTGAATGGTGTTCTAAAAATGGGTATGACCAACTTTTGCATGTTTTTCAATTTCAAAATTGGGATAAAATGCTTAGTGATTATATAGAGTTTATGTATCCAGAAGCAATGCAAGAATTTTGTGAGAATTTTGACTCACAACAAAGGATTATTAAGAGTCATGTGAATGGGGTTGATATTGAGTTCGATGTTGATGTCTTGGCTAATGTTTTTGAGGTTCCAAATGTTGGATTTGATAAATATTTTAAGGGACCTTACAATTTGAAGATTAATGGGGTAGATAAATCGGAAATATTGTTAAGTTTAAATGGTGATTCTAAGAAAAACAAGATTGAGCTTAATTCTCTTATGCCTTTTCACAAAGTATTGTTTAATCTTGTTTGGAGGACCTTAGTGCCACGGTCATATAAAAGAAATGAGGCCAATTTGCATGATTGTTCTTTGATGTATTGCTTGTCCAATGATATCCCTATCAACTTCCCTAGTTTAATGATTTCCCACATGCTTGATACTATCCCAAGTGGCAAGAAAGTGGGATATGGAAATTTCATGACTAAAATTTTTAAGTACTTTAAAGTGCCACTTGAGGGGTATGGGAAGTTAAGATTAAAGAAAGAACAATTCATTCAAGGAACTACACTTGCGGGTTGGCATTTGGGGGTATTAGATGGGTGTACGGCCACTCTTTCGGACATTAAACAAGCAAATGAGGCTAAAAGGAAAGCCAAAGCAGCGGAGGTCATGGGTGAAGGGAAACACACAGTTGGAGTGAAAGAGCCGGTGCGTAAAAGTAGGCGAATTTCATCCAAACCTAAGGTTCCGGGTGAAGTTCCACATGTAAATTTGGTTGATGATGAGGAGCTCAAGGATGATGGGCCTGAGACCATGGATGCTAACACGGAAAACATTCTCCTTCATATTTTAAAGGAGATTCAACATTTTAGGGAAAGAATCGAAGTCTTGGAAGAACGAGCCACCGCCTCTCGCCACGAGGTAGCTGCGCTACGGGCATCTACTGATCAGAATCATGTCGAGGTTATGTCACGACTTGCGTCTCTTCAGAACTCAGCATCTGTTCCTATGGGAATTCCTGTCCGATCTCGTGCTCCTAAACCTGCTGAAACTTCCTCTGCTGTTCCTAAAGGAACTTCTCTGGGCCACCTTGCTGGACTTTATAGTGATGCTCCTCCGGACAGCGATTGATCTTGTTCTTTTCTCTTTCATTCAAACAATTTCGATATGGTTGTAATATTTTAAACATGGTTTAGGTTTCTTTCTGTTTTCGTTTTGACATTTTCCTTTCTTTCTTTTGCGTCTTAGTAGTCGGGTAGTAGCTACTTTCTATTTTTCTTTTATCCTTGGAACATATCTATGCTCTATTTTGCACTTTCATCCTTGATGCTATTATGATGACTAATATTGCTAGATTGCTACTTGAGTTGTTTTCTTATTCTAGAGATCAGGTATTTGCCATTACTGGTTTAATGGTGCTGTGATGAAAAATGTTTGCGGCGTGCTGATTTTGATTTTGATGATGCCAAAAGGGGGAAGAATAATTGGCAAACTAACTTTATTCTTTTTCGTCTTATTTTTCATCTTCTTCTCATATGAAATGAAGTTCCTAACTTGTGAATAATTTACTAACTTGTGAATAGTTAACTAACTTTCTTGATTCCATGTGGAGTTAAGATGTATATAACTTGGGTAGTATACGTTAGTTCTTAATTAGTTTAATTTTAAAAATTGAAAATTCCAAAATATTTAATTGAATGTTTTTATGTTTTATAAATTTGGAAAAACCACAAAAAATTAAAAAATCCTTTTTCAACGAGTATATTTGGTTTAGTTTTAAATTAAGTTTGCTTGGGTTTGTCATCATCAAAAAGGGGGAAATTGTTGACATATTCCTTTTATGTTTTGATGATGACATAAACCTCAAACTTAATTACTAATAAGTATCTTTGAGTTCTTGGAGAATTTTAGATCTTGAAGATAAATAAGCATTGAAGATTCAAGTGGAGGTTCGAATCATGAATCAAAGATGGTGCTGTTAATAGGCTGCCAGTTTTGAAGATGTGGCTGCCATCTTGAAGCTACCGTCTTGAAGATGCCATCATGGATTTTACGACTGCCGGTTTTAGGGTTCAAAGCTGCCGGTCTCGGACTTCACATGCTGCCGGTTTATGCTGCCGGTTTTACCTAACAAGCTGCCGGTTTATGCTGCCGGTTTTACTTAACAAGCTGCCGGTTTATGCTGCCGGTTATGAGAAGAACTTCAAGTATTCCAACGAATTACTTGTTGAAGAGAAGAGAATCATCCATGAATGTTATAATGTAATGTTCTAGGATAAATGTAAGTATATTAATGCATTTAAGTCTGGTTGGAACTTAGTTGTGTCTGTCAGAGGAACTCTAGGTCATGTTCCCAGAGGAACTTGTGTCGAATCTGTTAGTTACTTTAGTCCACGACAGTTGCTAATTTTTAGGGACTGTTTACATCACTCCTTGACTGTTTTAATCAGTTTAAAACAGTCAAAAACTGACTGGATTAGTGCAGCCCAATTTTTAGGAATAGTGGGTAGGTGTTTTTGAATTAGTTAGTAGTCAACTTAGTGTCCTTAATTTTAGGATTAGGTTAGTTGTTTTAACTCTGATTTTCTTTAATTCATTTCTGGTTTAGAAATTAATTTAAAGGTTGAGAATTAAAAAAAAAAGAAAAAAAAAAAAAAGAAGAAACCTGTTTTTAGTTTTTATTTTTATTTGTTATTAAGTTAGTGGGTTGTTTAAGTTAGTCAAAGTTAGTGGTGTGTGAGTGAGAGTGGTGGATGTGTATATGGGGTTATGGGTGGTTATTTAGGCTTCTTCTTCAAGCAAATTTATAACTATTCTTTCTATAAATACACATATAAAATTCTGATTTAGTACACACACAACAAGAGAGCTCACTTTCAGATTTACATTACTTAGAGTTTGTGTCGAAAAGTTCCTAAGTTCCAATTCAGTTTTACATGCATTTCAATATACTAGAGTTATTATTTGAGTTGTAATTGAGAGAAAAAGAAAGAGAAGTGTGTGAGAACTTAGAGAAAACAGAGAAGAAAGAGTCGTCAGAAAGAGAAAGAAAAAGAAAGAGAGAAAGAGAATAGAATCGTAAGTTCCTACAGGAACTCACGAGGTCCAGAGAGAAATTAGGGTTGTAATAGTTTACAAGGTCTTTATATAAAAGTGGAGTTTTTCTTCCGTGGGCCAGGAAGTTTTTCTCGTTGAAATTTGACTCTTTACATTTCGTTTTTCTCAAAGTTCCTTTAGGTTTTCAATTCTGACGAAAATCTGTGCTATAAGTTCCACACAGCAATTCACCCCCCCTCTTGCAGTGTTCCTACAGGAATAACAGTGGCCAATATACGTGCCGCACCTCTCTTTCCTGGGACTCCGAACATTTCATTTCCTATTACGGTCACCTAGTATTTCCCAATATATGATATGATATGATTAAATAAAGATATAAGATATAATATAAAGAATTGAAAGATAATAAGTTAAGATCGCCCCTGCGATGACGCAAAGGTCATCGATCGGGTTAATAAGATAGGACGCCCCTGCGATAACGCAAAGGTTGTCAATTGGGTTTAGTCGATGCCACTGCTCACATGGGACGAACGCAAAGGTTCCCCCGCGCAGTTCTTGGTTCTAGAATATGGAGTCATCTAGGTAGTTCTCGCCAAGGAGGGCTATTTAGGGGTTATGGCCATAGCTTAGGCTTAGTTCTCGCAAAGGAGGGCTATGGGTGGGACGCAAAGGTTCACCCCGACATGTTTTAGGAAAGTTGCGAACGCAAAGGTTCGCTACGAGCTGAAGAAGACAGTCCGCAAAGATGATATGATAAGATGATATGATATAATAAGTACATATGTAAAGTTAAGAAGATATTATGTTCTTATTATAAGATTTATGTTATGATATAAGGATAAGATATGATCATATATGATAAGATATGTTATATAAGTTAAGAAGGAATATGACAAGTATGAATATGAAACGATAAGAATAATATAAGATGGGCTTAGCATAAGTTAAGATCTTGAGATAACAATATAAGTATAAGTATTTGGGTATTCTAAGACTTCCGCTGTGTAAGAGTTCGTATTGTTGTATGTATGTAAGTATATGATTGATGGGTGTGTATTTGTACGTATTCTAACCGTATCTCCGCAGGTGTATTTATACGTATTTTTATACGTACATTTATACGTATATTTATACGTACTTTTATACGCATTTTTGTACATTTATATAAAGGCATGTATTAAGTTTCTGTACAGTTTTTATGTGGATTTCTATGCTATTATGTGTTTGGTGGTCCCTCGATTAAATGGGACAGCCTAGTTACTCGCCACTGACGGTGGACCCCCCCTCAGTTTCAGGTGAAGACGCTGCTGAATAACGGGTTATCGTGGATGGGTTTTGAGTAGCCGAGAGACATAGTTGAACCGTTTAATTAGACAATTATTGATTTATGACATTTGTTTAGTTTATTATATGTTTCCAGCATGTTGGGACAGTATTTTAAGACCCTATATGTAATAATGACTATTGGATTGATACGGTTAGTTGGTAGTTTATTTAATAAAAGTTAATTCATTTACTCAATTAATCTGATTTAATGTTATTTAAGTTGGTAATGATCCGATTATCGATTTCCCTTTGTCAATCGACATGTCTCAAAAAGTCGGGTCGTTACAGGATCTCTTTTGAATCGTCTCAATGTGTACTTTATTTGTGATCTAATTTTTATAATTCTGGGTAAAACGGAATTAAAGATTTTACCAATATAAATTATACATTGGCAAGCGTGAAAAATGAAACGTTGCAACTATAAGGAAAATTATAGTCAAATGTTATCTCATTTGATTCATTTCAATGTGCACTTTTTATAAATTTCAACTAGTTTTAACCCCGTGCCTTGCACGGGATTTTGTTTGACTTATAAATTTATTATATAAGGAAAAAATTACAATGTTTTACCATAAATATATAAGAAACATCTATTTATATACACCAAAATGTATATTAATTAAAAAAATAAAGAAATTGGACATGTATGTAAATAAGAGCTTGTACTCCGTAAATAAGAGTTTAAAAGCATGCATTTACTATTAAATTAAGATATGGAAAAAAATTAGGAAATTAAAAAAAAAGGCAAAGTAAGGAAGTAGTTAAAGAGATTAGAAAGATGATTACGTAATTTAATTTATCATTAAATTTCTTTTTTTAAAAATATAAATTCAATATGTTTTGAAAGAATGTCACGTGGATTAACAAATCTTGTTTTAAATATTTAGTATAGATTATAAATTATAGATAAATATTAAATAATAGTAGTTTAATATAGCGTAGTGTAAAATATGATTGAAGAACATAACTAAGAGGATAAATAATTTGCAATGATACGCTATATAAGATGATAACAAAAAATATTCAAGAGAAATCAAAGTAGTGACAAGATAAGTGGTAGTAGTGATAGCAACCTTTAATTACATAATTACCACATAAATAGTAATTAATTGGTGATGGAAGATCAATAGTTTAAATCCACATATACTGCGCCACATTGGATGCGGTTCCAACCGCATCCAAAAGTACTAAAAATATTTTAAAAATGCACTACTTATGGCTGCGGGGTAAAAAACCGCAACCATAAGTACTTATGGATGCGGTTCCTAAAAAATGCATCCATAAATATTTATGGATGCGGTTCTTGAACTTATGGCTGCGGGTTTTAGAACCGCATCCATAAATCCATATCCATATCCATATCCATATCCATATCCATACATCTATAACATCTATAAATACCAATAAGCGGTTATGAACAGTAACGATCCCACGATCCAGGTTGCTCCATGTCGGCCTCTTAGTCATGCTGATCAACATCATTTGATACGTCACGTTGCCCTACATCAGATCACCCCCAACTACTTCTCTTCGACAAAAAGATGCTTCTTATTCCTAACAAAAAAAAAAACCTAAATGTTGCTTCACATTGCCTTTCTTCTTCGTCCTCATCCCATCTCTCTTCTTCCACCATCAAAATGTGTTGTTGCTATTACTACGTCCGCAACCACTCCCTCACCCAAGTTTATCGTACGTATACGGTGCTCTTCGTCCACCGCTCTTCGTCTTGCTGTTGCGTTGTCTTGTTGTCTTAACTCCTAAAACAAGCCCCAATTCCAGTTATTGAAGGTATTATTAAATGCTAGGCTTTTTCATATTTTTTGTTGTTACGGTTTTGATTTATGGTTGCTTTATTTTTTTTGGCAATTTGATTAGATTTCGAGTTATCACAAATCATCTTCGTTGAAGTATATGTTGAGATAATTTTTTTTGGTATTTTTAATCATCAATCTGGGTTAGGTTTTTTCAAGTAGATTGTAGATTTGATTTGATCGTTTAATTGGGGTTTTGATATTTCTCTATCGTTTTCATTTCAAATTGCTCATTTTCAGCATTAATTTCAATTTTTTTCTGAATTAATCTCAGTAAATATTCACCCATCTTTGTCCTCCTCGGTACAGATTCTGATTCTCTCGAGCATTTCCAATCTAACATTTTTCTTTGTTAAATTACGTTTCTTATAAGTTGTTTTTAATCTGGTTTCCTGGTTTTGTTATTTATTTGTGTTTCACATTACGATTGTTTTGATTCTAATCTTTCTTCTGCTTGCAGCCTTGCTCCTCGCAGGTCATTAATTCTGCCATGGACGTGACGGCATGGGCCCATTGTTCAATCCAAGCCCTGTGATCAGGCCAGAAACTGTATATTCTCTATTCTTTCTATTTTTTTACAATTTGTAGTAATTGATTACCTAGGGATTTTAGAGTTTTATGAGGTTCTAAATTTAACTCTTTTTGTAGAGTTGAATACTTGGGAATTTTAAAGTTTTCTAAGTTATTTAAATTTTCTTTATTTGGGGAATTTCAGCGTTTTCGCTTTTCATTTATATTCTCTTATCACTTAAGATAATCCTTTCATAATTTTGCCATTGTTAATTAGAATATCATGATTGCTGAATGTGTTGTGACCCTCGCTTGAGGTTATTTTGTGTACTTTCTTTTTATAAAAGAATTTTATGTGTTATTGCTGACCTATGATGAGAATAAAGATTCTCGTGCACCAATGTGAAATGTTTTATTATTGTTTCTAGCAGCTTGATGAAAGTGGTTATTCATAAAGGCTTTTTTATGTGGACTGTAATATGACAAACTATCATGCTAATGGAGTCTTTACTTTCATTGCGATCATTTGCTTACTGGATGTATTTCCCGACAATGCAGACAATACAAAGTAGACTAAGTGAAAGGTCGGGCACTCGGGCTACATCCCATCCTATGTTTCAAGCATGGTAAATACTATAAAGATGCGTTTTCCTTTGCAATTTTCCAAACAATTTATTATTTCAGCTGCAACGATGACTTTGTTTTTGGTCCTGCAGAATTTTGTAGACTTTGCTGGAAGTGAGAGGGCTGGACAAACATCTCCTTGTGGCTACTCTCTACTAAATGTCCTCCTGCAAAGTTACCTATTCCAGTTCCGTAATCTCCGGCTCAAAGGAACAGTGAGAGGTTTGTGAGCATACTGTGCATTTTCATAGTAATAAAACAAAGAAAATTTGCCAAGAATAAGCCAACCTTTGGCCGGTTCGCTCAAAATAAGTCAACCTTTCGATTAACTCAGAATAATCCAACCTTTATAGGGCATCCGCTTTAAATGAGTCAAAACCTGTTGTAACCGGTTATTAAGGTTAATTGTGACACGTGTCAGCGTGCGATTTGTCATTTTTTATAATAATAATTATTGAGGAATTTTTAAATAATAAATTATTAAAAAATTATAAAAAAAAATAAAAAAAAGGAAAAAAAATAAAAAAAAAATTTAATAACCGGTTTTTAATAAAAAAAATTATAAAAAAATTATAAAAAAAATTAAAAAAAGGAAAAAAAGTTATAAAAAAAACTCTAATAACCGGTTCTTAATAAAAAAATTATAAAAAAATATAAAAAAGGGAAAAAATTTATAAAAAAAATTAATAACCAGTTTTTAATAAAAAAATTATTAAAAAAAGGAAAAAAAAAGGTACACGGGTTCATTTTTTTTTTTTTTTTAAAAAGTTATAATTATTAGATTTTTTTAAAAATTAATCATATAATAATTCCTAATTGATTATGGGCAAATCACATTTAGACACGTGTCACAATTAACCTTAATAACCGGTTGCAGGTCACTTGACTCATTTAAAGCGGATGCCCTACAAAGGTTGGATTATTCCATAATAAACAAAAGGTTAGATTATTATAAGCGAATAGGCCAAATGTTGGATTATTCTAAGCAATTTTTCCATAAAACAATGGGCTGATTCTTAGGGTACATATCATCCATTGACATATTGACTTTTCAGAAGTTTTAATTGGCTATAAGCTGCCATTCATTTTTTTTAAAGTTTTAATTTGTACAGTACCTTTTTCCTATATATATATATATGAATTTATTTGGAAGTGGGATCTTAAAGCTTATTATTATTAGGATACGGGAGTATTTCAACAATACTAGATATAATAGTCGTGCTAGGCATTCCTAATTAAAGTATGTTCTTTGAGTCAAATTTATAGAATTATGAATTTTTTTCCCTATTTTATTAAATCTCACCCTTCATACCGATTCTACCTCCTAGATGGGAAGATAACTAGCGGGATTCCATGTTGAATATGCTTAGAAATTGATTTATTTGGTTTCATTTGATATATTGCCCATGAATTTGTATCTTACGTATTTTCTCAATGGTTGGAAAATTTTGAATATTTTTGCAAGGTAATGGCGGGAATGAGGACAATAATGATGAATTTCTTTCATCTACAAATGTAAAGTTTAGGTCTCTTTAATTTCACTGTTCTTCTGAAGCATTTCCCCTCTTTTCTTTCTTGATTGTACTTGTTTTTCCAAAGCTAACGCTCTTATGGATTTTTTGTTCAATCTACATTTTTGTAAGGTTAATTGTTAATTGGTAAATTCTGCTAACTTTTGAGAGGTGATGAAAGGAAAGCACATCTAGCTCGGCAAGCTGATTATTAGATGGTGATGAGAGGTAATTTTTTCCTAAATCTTGAACACTGGCTTTTATTTGGCTTTTAAATTTGCCAGCTCTTATTTTGATGGTGGGAGAGGCTCCATATCTAGAATATGTCCTTTTATATTATCACAAGTCTCATTAAGAGCCATTAGAAACAAGAAATAAAAAAAGTAAGATGTTAAAATAGTACATTTATAAAAAAAATGGTTAAAATTTATTTTACATAGTGCACTAGGTGTTTGTTGAGGACTTGAAGGTGCAAAAGTACAACATTGTCAAAACTCAAAAACAGCTGGAAGGCAAATTAGAGAGCTGAAAATTAGGATGAACTTGCAATGTAAGTGTTTATATGGTGTTATATATTGTTTCTACTTAAGTTGGATTCTTAAATTTTGTTGCCTATTTTGTGAGCTATAGTTTCCTATGAGATCAGAATTTTTGGTTTAGATAGGCTGAGAACTACCATTTTTTATGCTTTTAAAATGAAAGCATCGATTTCCTCTTAGCCAACCAAGAAACTATTTCAGATGAAATTAAAACATGAATTTCTAGAACACGTCTCAAAACCTGCATAATTTTCAAATAAACATGGTATACAAATCATATAAGAAAATACAGGGTAAGAAATATTTTCAGAAAAATTATGAATTGCACAAATTGCTAAGAAATATTTTCTAGAAAATTTGTGAATTATGCAAATTGTAGACTAGCTAGCATATGCAAATTCTAGAAAAGTTATTTAAATGCATTCGGGTCTTTTTGTGTTGTTTTGGCCACATGTGGTTTGAATGTTGCATTTTGTGTATTTTTTCATGATTTGTTGCCTATTTGAGGTGTATTAAGCGTGCTTGCGTTTGTTTGCATGGTTTTGAAGTTATTTAAATGCATTTGGGTCCTTTTGTGTTGTTTTGCTCACATGTAGGTTGAATGTTGCGTGTTTGTGTATTTTTTTAATGATATCTTTCCTATTTGAGGTGTATTAAGTGTGTTTAAGTTTGTTTACACATGATTTTGAAGTTATTTAAATGCATTTGGGCCTTTTTGTGTTGTTTTGGCCACATATGGGTTGAATGTTGAAAGTATGCATATTTTTTCATGATTTATTGCCCTTTTTTGGTGTATTAGGCGTATTTGAATTTGTTTACATGATTTTGAAGCTATTTAAATTCATTCGGGTCTTCTTGCGTGGTTTTGGCCACATTTATGTAGATTATTATAAGTTTGTGTATTTTTTCTTGATTGCTTGCCTATTAGAGTTTTATTAAGCATATTTGAGTTTAATTCCACGATTTTAATGAACCATTTTTTTAAAAACTTTTGGGCATGTTTGGTACTTTTTGCGTATTCGTGGTCATATTTTTTGTTCTAATTTAACAATTTTAATTTTTTTTTTTAATTTTTTTTCTTACACCTAGATTATTGATGCTGCAACAAGGGAAGGACATTTTACTGTTCAAGAAATTAGTGAGGTTCGAGACAAGTGCGCTAGTTTTCTTACAAAAAATTGTTTGTGATACTTACGGATTTATTTTGTATGTACAAAACATTATTATTGGTTAGTTTGAATGTTATATTTTGATAAGCGTTTGAGTTTTAGAGATGTTTGATCGACATTTTTATTTGTAATTTATCTATATATATCGATGTATTTAATTATTACTGCAGGATATATTATAATTATATTTATATATAAAAAATTATTTGTTTTTTTTTTAAAAAAAAAGGACTTATGGATGCGGTTCTGGGGAGAACCGCAGCCATAAGTCCTCCTTTTTTTTGGAGGCAACCAAGCTTTGGATGCGGTTCTAGTAGGAACCGCATCCAAAAGTGGACCTTTGGATGCGGTTCCTACTAGAACCGCATCCAAAAGTGGACTTTTAGATGCGGTTCTTACTTGAACAGCATCCAAAAGTCACTTATGGATGCGGGTGGAACCGCAGCCAAAGGTCATAGACCTATGGCTGCTACGACATTGGCTGCAGGGCAGAACCGCATCCAAAGGGCCTAAAACCCCCGCATCCAATGACGATTTTTCTACTAGTGACCTAACTATCAGAGCATAGCTCATGCAATGGCCTGAGCTATATCCCTTGGTTTCATAGCTAATTAGTAAAAGAATTATACTATCTTCGTCCCTTAAAGAATGCCCCAAATTGAATTTTGTTACTGTTCATTTGTTAACTTTGACTCTTGATAATTTTATACTTCATCCACTCCTAATCTCCTATATAATTACAACATTGACAATTTTACTAGCACTATTTGTTTTAGGGTTTTTTGAAATTAAGGAGAGGACTAACACTTCTATGCTACAAACTTTTCCAAAGTAATAATGAATGCAGAAATAAGCAATTAAATGTGCAAAAGATAATAATAACTCAAATAGCTGCTAATCAAAATTGATTAAGGTTAATTGACAATTACAAGTTATGTGTTGTCAAATCAGCATATATTGGGATGTGTGCTGCAATCATTACCTTAATACTTTTATACAAGAATCTTCCTACTTTCTCTTATAAACTATCAATGTGGGATACAAGTTTTCCCACTTTTGATGTTTTTCCTAACTTTCTATGCTGAACTCTAGCTAGCCAGGTGTTCTCGTAGGGTAACGCCACGTGGCCCTATAATGCCATGACACGTGGGCCAATAAGATGCAGCCACGTTGCTTTGAGGGCTTCTGTTGGGCTTCTCTTTTGGGCTGATGTGCTTGGGCTCTTCTTTGGGCCTTACATAATCAAGTGGGCCAAGATTGGCTATAAACATTTGCCCCTCAAAAGGGGGAGAATTAGACTAATTTTTCCTCTTTTGAACAGTTTTTCTCTAATTAGAGCTCTTAACCAACTGTGGGGGGAAAAAGGAAGTATTTGAAATTTGAAATGATTGGGGGTCTATAAATACCCCTTAATAATTTTCGTAAACACCTTTACAACCATCAACCTTCTAGAGAGATTTTTAGAGAGAGAGTGTCTGGGTAAAAACTTGAAGAGTTCATATTTTCTCCTCTGCTTTGGATTGAAGTGAGATTCTAGATTCGCTTTGAAAGGAATCCGTGAATAACTTTGTCTTGATCTTTGTGGGGCATGAAGTTTTCTTCGAAAGCTGTTTGTCCGAGTCTTCCATCCTTCCACTCAGGTATACCTTTTCTCGTTTATTGTTGCTTTTGGTTATTTGGGGTTGGTCATCTTCTTTTACTTTTTAGCAATAAAAATGACCGAGTCTACCAGTAGCAAAGAGTCTAGAATCTCTGGATCTATTCGGTCTTTCTGGTCGAGCTCGGAGTTTTCTTATTCTCCTCTAAAGACTCTTACCTTTGTACCTTTGCAGGGTACAATGGCAAGGGTGAAACAAACTGCGCGAATTGGCAGTCCTTCACCTGAGGAATTGGCCAATGAGTCGGGTCAGACTGAGGTGTGTGAAAATCAACAGACCGGCCCAGGGCCTTCAGGTTCTGAGAGGCCAGGGGCTGAAGGGGAGTACGAGCCGAGCCAGGAGAGAGATCAGCAGGGTGAAGTTGGTCAGTCTTCTAGGGTTCCGTCCAAGAGAGATGACCATTACTATGACCCAATGATGTGTGAGCAGGAGGAATCTTGCTATAACCTTTACTCGGCCAAGCTGGAGACGATGCAAAAATAATGCGCCTTTGGAAAAGGGTATAGTTTAGGCGTTCCCAAGGTAGGAGCGAATGTACGAGTCATTCCTAGGAGGGCCATTCCTGTTTACGAGGCTGTGATTGACCAAGGCCTCAGATTTCCTCTTCATCCCTTCATTTTAGAAGTGTTAGAGGGGTATGGCCTAGGCTTGTGGCAGCTTACTCCCAACTCTTGGGCTAATATCCTAGGATACATAGCCACTTGTAAGATCATGGGATACCACCTGTCCTTCCCCTGTTTTGCCAACATGCATTATTTGAACAAAGTCGAGAATAGCTGCGACTCCTGGTACTTTCTTGCTACCAGACCTTCTTACCAAATGACATTCTCTAAGAATAACAAGTGGAGGAACTGGCGAAGGCACTTCCTGTACGTTTACTTTGACAACCAAGAGTTTGTCAATAAACTGAATTGTATCAACACGACTCCCTACTTGTGTGGCCGAGATGTTGATCTGCCTCCTACTCATCAGCAGGACGATGAGATTTTAAGGAGTGATGCCTTTAAAACCAAAGTTAAATTTGTGGGGAATAAGAAGAACTATGTCCCGAAGGTTTGGGTCCCTGATTGGATTTTCTTCCGGGACCCAAGATTTTTGTCTGCAGTTGGGCTAGGCCTTTCCATGAGGCCAGGTAATATAAGATCTTCAGTTTTATATGTACAATAATATCTTGGTTATTGCTAAATCACCTCTTTTTCTCCCTCTTTTTTTCCAGAACTTGCCATGGCCGACTTACCACCCCACAAGAAGGGTGAATTGACGGGTGACGCTTACTTAGACGCCTTGTATAAATTGAAATGCAGTCCTGGAAGGATCGTCGGGACGAGACTGTAAGTCCGTTGTTTGTTTCCTTCGTCCATTATCTGAGCCGAGTGATTAGTTAATGGTAGGTTGTTTGCAATCCCCTGTCTCGGCCTTAAGGAGGGCCGAGAGGGTATATTGCAAGCAACTTTCAAAATTCAACTCACTCGGCTATGTCTTGACCGAGAGAGTGGTTAATGGTAGGTTTCTTGCGACCCCCCGTCTCGGCCTTAAGGAGGGACGAGAGGGTATATTGCAAGCAACTTTCAAAATTCAACTCACTTGGCTATGTCTTGACCGAGAGAGTGGTTAATGGTAGGTTGCTTGCAACCCCCCGTCTCGGCCTTAAGGAGGGCCGAGAGGGTATATTGCAAGCAACTTTCAAAATTCAACTCACTCAGCTATCTCTTGACCGAGAGAGTGGTTGATGGTAGGCTGCTTGCAACCCCCCGTCTCGGCCTTAAGAATGGCCGAGAGGGTATATTGCAAGCAACTTTCAAAATTCAACTCACTCGGCTATGTCTTGACCGAGAGAGTGTTAATGGTAGGTTGCTTGCAATCCCCTGTCTCGGCCTTAAGGATGGCCGAGAGGGTATAGTGCAAGCAACATTTGGAATTCGACTCACTCGGCCATATCCTGGCCGAGTGAGTATATTGCCAACATCTTTTGTAATTGGTGGATGTATTATTAACTTTTATTTTTGTTTCAGGCAAGTGAAGCCCCTTCAAGGAGCACAAAAAGAAAGAAAGGCACCCAGAGAAAGACCCCTGGCAACGGGGGCAAAAAGAGTAAGGGAAAGGAGGTTGCGGTCTCCGAAGAGCGGGGAATCAAGAAGAGAAAGACTTCCCCAGTCAAGGAGAAAGAGAAGGCTCTGGTTGTTCATCAGCCAGAAGTGGGTGCCCCAGCTGTTCAGCCTCCTGATGACGTGTTTGCAGGTATGCCCACGTCAGTTGCTCAAAACATTCCCTCGCCCATCAAGAAGATGGCGTGTACAATGGGAGGTAAATATTATACCAACCGAGTAAGGACAGTGCGATTTGTTTCAGGTCGTACTATTTCATCATCCCCCTCTCATCCGGACTCGATTGTTATTCCCATTTCAGACCCCTCAGGAGGACCAACTGAGGAAGAGGCCGAGAGCTCGGCCCCAGGCCCCCCTTTGCTCGGCTATTCGGGTAAAGAGAAAGTGGCGATCGTCCGAGGGATGATCAAAGGGGCGGGCAAGGATGTTGCCCACAACCTTAGAGGTTTCTCTGATGGGCACATTGCAACCATCCAATATGCCTTAGCTGAGGTAAGTAAACGTACATTGTGCTTTTGCTTGAGTTATTTTTAAATTTTATATTCTAACCATTCAGACGTGATCTATTTTTCAAGCTATGCTAAGGCTTGAAGGGGCCAGGAGTTGGCGATCCGCTCAGGTAAATGCTGTCAAACAATCTAGGGCGGAAGTTAGTGAAACAAAAGACATTGCAATGTTCACTACCCTTCGCCAAGATCAAATAACAAGTACTACCATGGAATCGCAGGCTGACACCATCATCAACCTCAAGGCTGAGCTTTCCAAGCATCTCACCAAGATTACTGAACTTCTCTCTGAAAAAGAGAAGTTACAAGAGGATGCAAAGGGGAAGGAGGAGGTTGTCCGGGCTAGGGACGAGGCCTTTACAGCCAGAGACGAGGCTGCAAACCAAGTGATGCAACTTCAGAAAGATAGAGAGGAGTTGGAGGGCAAGGTCGCCTCTTTGGAGAAAGAGACACTCCGGAGGGTTATGGAGGCCGACATGGCTTATAAGAGGAAGGTAACTGAGGCCTGGGAGTTGGCCTACTCGGGCGCCGACTTTGGGCGTATGATCCGTTTTCTACACTAGGTGGACATCAAATCTGTCTGCGACAAAACAGGCCGCGACCCTCCTCCACTTCCTGAAATATCCGAGGGTGAAGATGAAGAAGAAGAAGAAGAGGATGATGAAAATGATGCTGAGAGCTAAGCCACTCTCCCCTTCATAGTAGTTTTAGCTAATCTTAGCTTTTAAGTTAGTTTTTAGTTTTTGTATAGGCGGCTGGTCCGCCATAACTTGTAATAATTTCAGATTCAAATGAATAAGACAAGTTTTGATATTCAACAAGTCTCGGCTTTCAATTTTATATTCCAGCACTTAGTATTTATGATATGTTGATGTTATGCCCCTGAGCAATGCAGTAGGTTTACAAAGTCTGAGTGATTGCTTGGCAATTTATCTTGGCAATTATTCTTTGCCAAATAAGTTGGGGGCAATCAATCAGATACCTGATTGCCCTTAAACCGAGTGTATTGCTCAATGTGACATTTACACATTTAGGGCTCGGCCCTTCCTGGTCGAGTTATCTTTTTACTTAGGGAACAATATAAAAATTGCCCCTGATTGGGCCTGAAGCAGTCTTTATCTGGATCTGCCACGTGGAAATTGATTCCAAAAATGGGCCTTTATTTTGGGCCTAAAATAATTAGGCAAAATTTTAGGAGTTTTTATAGCAAAACACTTATTTTGGGCCCCCAACTTGTTTTTTAGGAGCAACAAATGCTATAGGGGTAAAATTGGAATAGTGGAATTATGTGGAGCTCCTATAAATACCACTTGCTTTCCTTTCATTTTCACAATGCAAATTGCAATTCCCTGAGAGAGAAAGAAGAGAGAGAAGTTGTGAAAAATCTTTCTAACTTTGTGAGAAAGAATGTCTAACAATTGGTTACCCAAGGAGAAGGATAACCGTAACAAGCTTCCATGGGGGAAGCCGGAGGGTATTGCTGACGACGATTATTTCACCAAATACGCAAGGAAGGTGAAGTTATGGGATGAGGGAGAGAAGTGTGCCCAGGAGGGTGAGGGCTCGACTCACGCGGGCAAGCTGCCGGTGGAAGAATATGAAGGTTTCATAGATGAAGAGCGCTTCCTAAATATGAAGTATGAAGCGCGACTGAAGGAATGGGAAGAGATAAAGAAGTGTCCTCCTGATGGTGAGGGTTCGACTCGCGCTGGGAAAGGGAAAAAGGGCGGTCCTTCTAGCCCTAAGAAAGGAGAGAGGCGGCCACGGGAGAAGAAAGAACATCTAGAAATGATCCCGCAAACTCCTGAGGAGGTGGAGTATAGGAACCGGGTCGAATTGGCCTGGGACAGAGCATATCCATACAAAGACTTTGGATATTTTAGTCAATTTCTGGACTGGGCCGACGAGAGGAGCTGGTGCGATCGAACTCATGTGATACCCGACCCGGACGAGACTAATTAGACTATCTGCACTTAGAAGTGATTATTATTATTATTATTATTATTATTATATTCATTAATATATATATATATATATATATATACATATATATATATATATATATACATATATATATACATATATATATATATATAGGGTCAGGATCATGTGAGAAGGGTTGGTTAGGTGAGAAAGGGTTTTTATGGAGAATATATCTAGAGCGTTGATTTATTCTGATCTAATGGTGAGGATTTTATGGGAAAAAATATTTTTTTGTTTTAAAAAAACCCAATAAACGTAAAACTATTTTTTGTAAATAACGTTACATTTTAAAAAACTAAAAACTAGCCTTAAAATAAGGATTTTTTATGTTTTGATTTTAAAAAAAATCCATTTTATTTTTTTATTTTTATTCTTCTAATTTCACGACTTTTTAAATGTATCAATTTTTTTTAAATGGTCTTGATGTATCAAATTTGTTGAACATGACTTATAAAATATAGAACATAGGGAGTTAAATTTTTGAGCCTATATTATACAATTTCAAACTTATATATCATATAGAATGTATCTAATAAAGAATAGAACATTGACCATAAAATTCTGAACATAGAATATTAAAATTTAGAATTTGCTTATCTAATTTATAATATGGCTTAAAAAATAGTACATAGCTTATCTACTTTAATTTAGAACATAACTATTTTCAAATAACATATTCACTTCAACCCAATATATGTGCAACACTTAAAAAATATCTATGTTTTGTTTTTTACCATGATAATAAATTCAAAACATGTTTGTGAAAATTAAAAAAACATCTATGTTTTGTTTTTTACCATGATAATAAATTCAAAACATGTTTGTGAAAATTAAAAACACAGTAAAAAAAATTACAGTCTCTTCATCTAAGGCTTATACAAAAATGTTTAAAAAAGAATTGAATTTCAAATAAATATATTATTTTAAAGATATAATTTTGATATTGCTAAAATTGAAAAAAAAAAAAAAAACTGAATGCAATCCACATACTATCATATGATATTATGAAATTTAAATTTGGTAATTTAATCACAAAATTATGAAATTATAGTATTAATACAACATTCTAAAAAAAACTTGAATTGCAAATTCGGAAAATAATGCCAATTGCAGATTTGTTGAAGTGTGGTAATTGCATGTTTGCCGAATGTTTGGCATGATCAAAATTCAACTACCTACTATCCTATAATAATGGCATCTTAGGGGGAAAAAACTCAGATGAATTTTTTATAAAAAAATAAATATTTAATACCCTTACAAAAAGTACGTAAATTAAAAAATAAATATATACAAGAAAAAAGAAAAAAATAAAAAATATGATATGGTAAGCATAAAAAAAAATCCAAATTTGATAATATCTGATCTACTTTAAAATAAAGCCAACATTAAACTAAATGTTTTTGAAAACATAAACTGATAAACATATTTAGAACATGACTTAAAAAATTTGGAACATGGCCAATTAAATATAGAACATGGCTTATAAAAGTTATAACAAAGGTTAGCAAAATTTGGAACATGGCATAATAAATTTAGAACATGATTTATAAAATTTGGAATATAACTAGGTGAACAAGGACCAAAATTTCAGGTTAGAAAAACAGATTTTTTATTTTAAAAAAATCGAGTAACATAATTTTTTTCCCATAAAAAAAGCAATGGTTTTTAAGTTTAAAAAAACTTTTTTTTAAATATGAAATACTTTTTTTTTTTTTAAAAAAAAAAAAAACTGAAAAAAAATTTCAAAAAAAATAAAATATTAAGGTAATTAAATTACCATGTTGCCCTTACTAAGAAAAAACAAGATCAAATATCAACCTTTAGATCTAAATATGTCAACGATGCAGATTTATTCTCACATAAAAACCTTTCTCACCTAAACCACCCTTTCTCACATGATCCTAATCCTATATATATATATATATATATATATATATATGTTGTTTTTTTGTAAGTTATGGCAAGTGGTGAGGCTTGCCCATTTTGTATGGCACGCTACTTAATTTATAAAAGGCTTTATTTTATGGTTTATTTAAGTCGTTACCAATTTGATTATTTGCATAGTGGCTCAGCATTAAATGGCTGTGACTCTTGTTAGTTAATAACATGGATTTTTCGAATGGCTCGGCCAATTCCGGACGAAGCACCCCTTAGTGAATCATTTTAGATTTTCGAATCACTCGGCCAGTTCCGGCCGAGGGACCCCTTAGTGAATCATTTTTATATTTTCAAGTGGCTCGGCTAATTACCGCCGAGGTACCCCTTCTTTTTTTTTTTTTTATGAAACACCTGGAAATGTATTAGGGGGCATGGGTGGCCACCCTTCATCCTCGTGAAACTGGTCACTATTGGCCCCTTTTTTGGGGGTCAATTAATATTGAATTTGATTACATTGTCTCTAACCGAGATCTTACATTGAAATATTAAAAATAATACTTAGATTATCCATGTTCCAGGATCTTAGCCGTATGGTTCGGTCAGGTCGGTTGTCATCGAGACTTTTGTCACAGGATTCAATCCTAAGGACTTCCTGTTTTATCTCGACCGCCTAGTTCTTTCTTTTCCTTCCCGACCTCTCATTAGCGACTTCTTTTGGATTTTCAGCAACCTTCACCTTGAGTGTTGTTAGATAACACTCCCTTGCTGTTTGTTGGTCACCGTGAACCGTGCCAATTTCTCCATTGTTGCATACATATTTCATCATCATGAGATGAGGGACTATAACAACCTTGGTAATGTTCAGAGTTGGCCAGCCTAAAATAATGTTGTAGGCGACCCATTCCCGCACTACTAGAAATTTGACAAACATTTGTCTGGATTTTTTTTTCATCCCTATCCTTATTGGGAGAGTAACTATCCCCACGGGGTGAATGGTCCCCCCTCCAAACCCTACGATTGGGTGATTGATTGGCTGTAAAGCATCATCTTGGAATCTCAGCTTCTCCAAGCATGCAAGACTGATGATGTTGGTGGAACTACCCGTATCAATTAGAATCCTTCTGACTTTAAGATTCGCAACTTTGAATTCGACCACTAAAGGGTCATCATGTGGAGTTTGAATGTTAGGCCGATCCTTCTCGCCTATTAGAACTTTAGGAAATGTTTCCTCCTTCTCCGAGACCATTAATTGGGAGAGACTTCGGAGATGTTCCTTAGTCCCTCTGATAGTTGGCCCTCCGGAAGCAAATCCTACTGAAATCATGGCCACAACCTCAGTGTCGGTCTCTTCGTCTTCCCCATCCTTTTGTGTGGTCTTTCTTTGGAACTTGAATTTGGATTTTACGATGTAAGGTGTAACGACCCATATTTTAGCAGCGTTGTTTTCGGAGAAAACAACAATACAAATCATTATTATCTAAAAACCTTTATTATCAGATTCATTAATTACAGCGGAAGCTCTAAACTTAATTCATATTATTCAAATAAACCATTAAATAATCCAAAATTAATAAGATTCCAAAGTCCATTATTACTACAAAATAAGGAAGAGTCCACTAATAATAATAATACAAAGGCTAGAAATGGTCATCAGGATAAATTACTAAGCTATCTTGCACACAATCCTAGCCCTTGTGTAACTCAATTAGTCATCACCCGTACTTGAAAAGGATTTTGGGGTCCACAGTCAGTGGTGAGTAATTAGATTGTTCTACTTAATTAGGAGAACACAATTAGAAATATAACAGTTAGAACAAATCAACCAAACAGTCAACAAAACATCTAGAAATCATACATAGACATTATCATTCAAGTATGCAGCGGAAACAATCTTAATAACATAATAAACCGAGACCTTCCGAATTAACTTATTCAGTTCTAGAATTCTTGACACCACTATTGACCTTTTAGTTCTATTCAGTTCAGGTGCTAATCCGTGACCATTCATATGCTCGTAAGGGGTCAACCACGAAGATCTACTTCCCCCAACTTTCCTTGTTAATTCAAGACCCAACAAATGGGAGGATCCAAGACCCAAACGATAGCCCAAGACTGGTCGGCCCATCATAAATCATCCAAAAAAGGCCCCCGGAGGCCCAACTGAATGTTTGGCTAAAGGCCCACGTGGCAAGGCTCTACTGGTCCACATGGTAAGATATAAAAGGGCCACGTGGCACCACCCTACTCAGACACGTGGCAACTTGGATTACGGACCTGAAGATAGGCAACACTTCACTTATGGAACTATGTATATATGTATAGCTATCCCACATTGAAAGTTTACCTTAGGAGATGAAATGATTCTTGTATAAAAGTTTTAATGCAATGATTGTAACACAGATCCCAAAAATTGGCTGATTTGACAACACATAACTTGTAATTTTCAATTAACCTTAATCAAATCCTGATTAGCAGCTAATTGAGTTATTATTATCTTTTGCACATTTACTTATTTATTTCTGCATTAATTATCTTATCTTTGGGAAAGTCTGTAGCATAGAAGTGTTAGTCCTCTCCTTAATCTCAAAAACCCTAAAACATTTGGCGCCGTCTGTGGGGAGGACACAGTTCTATGGCATACTTAGGAGATAAAACTCCCGAATTTCCAAAAACCGCCTTAGTAACGATCGAAAACGACCATGAGTCGGACGAAAGAGAGACAGACCATGACCGACCACCTCGAGAGGAGAAGACCGCACCACGTGCGAGTCAGGCTGAGGCCCACTCTCCTAAGAGGGATCGGCTGACCTCTCTTTCCCAACCGAAACACGTAAGGGTCGGCCTAAGGAGATTGTCTGTTACACAAATGAGGGACACGATAGGCCAGGCCAACAAGACTGAAGTAGTGGCTATGATTTCAGGAGGGCTCGCCTCGGGGGGCCCGACCATCAGGGGTGCGAAGGATCACCTTCGTAGCCTCTCACAGGTCATGAATACCGAGGGAAAGGAAGATAAGTTACCAGAAGTGTTGATCGGTGAGAAGGATCGACCAATCATCCAAACCCCTCACGACGACCCATTGGTTGTCGAGTTCAAAGTGGCGAATTTGAAGGTTAAAAGAATCCTGATGGATACCGGCAGTTCAACAGATATCATCAGCTTTGCTTGCCTTGAGAGGTTGAGGTTCCAAGACAATGCACTCCAGCCTATAAACTACCCCATTATAGGCTTCGGAGGAGGTGTTATTCACCCAGTAGGCGTTGTCACATTGCCTATCAGGATGGGAAGCAAGGAGATGCCACGACATATGTTCGCAAAGTTCTTAGTGGTTAAAGAATTGACGGCCTATAATATCATCATAGGCCGACCAACATTGGCTGTATCAAAAGCCGTCATCGTCCCACATCTCATGCTAATGAAGTTCATATGTAATGATGGGAGTGTGGGGGTGTTATACGGTGATCAGCAGACTGCACGAGAGTGCTATCTCGCCACTATAAAGTCCTCATCCAAGCCAGATCAACAAAACAAGGTCCAACCATCATCCAAGAGAAGAAAGAAAGAGGTCGAGGGGTCACACCAAGAAGTCTGTTTGATTGGGTCAGCAAACCCAGATGAGCTGCGGCCCCAGCCTGTTGGTGAATTTCGTGACATCATACTCGACGTCAATCGACCAGAACGGGTTGTGCAAATAGGATCATCTTTGGAGGATGATCAGAGCCGAATATTGGAAACACTTCTAAGGGAGTATCAGGATGTATTCGCCTTCACTGTTCAAGAGATGTCGGGCATTGACCCGAGCATCGTATGTCATCAATTGAATATCCTACCAGGCATGAAGCCGGTCAGACAAAAAAAGAGGAATCACGGGGAACTCCGGGACAAAGCAGCAGCTGAGGAGGTCCAAAAGCTTTTGGAGGCTCGATTTATTCGCCCCTGTTACTACCCTGAATGGGTGGCCAATGTTGTATTGGTCCCCAAACCTAACAAGGGCTGGCGGATGTGTGTCGACTACACAGATTTGAATCGGGCCTGCCCCAAGGATGGATTCCCCTTACCAAAGATTTGAATCGGGCCTGCCCCAAGTTAAAACCTAAGAAGTGCGTCTTCGGGGTTGGCTCAGGCAAGTTCCTAGGTTTCATGATTGATCAAAGGTGCATAGAGGCAAATCATGACAAAGTAAAGGCGGTAAGTGACATGGCTTCCCCTAGGACGGTCAAGGAAACTCAAAGGCTGACCGGATGTTTGGCTGCTCTAGGCCGCTTCCTGTCCCGGTCAGGGGATAAATGTCACTACTTCTTTGATGCTATAAAGAAAAAGTCCAAGTTTGAATGGACAGAAGAGGCTGAATTGGCCCTTACCAAGCTAAAGGAGCATATGCACAGTTTGCCTAGGTTGATAAGCCCTATCCCAGGCGAGATATTGTATATGTACCTAACTGTTTCAGAATTTTGTTTAAGTGCGGTCCTGGTAGCCGTTCGAGAAGGTGTCCAACACCCAGTCTACTTTGTAAGCCATATTCTGAGGAATGCCGAGCTACGGTATCCTCCCATAGAGAAGTTTGGGCTCGCATTGTACATGGCTTCCAAGAAACTCCGGCCTTATTTCAAGGCACATCCTCTTGTGGTTTATACTGATCAGCCATTGAAACAACCTTTCACTAAGTTAGAGTCCTTCGGCCGAATATTAAAATGGGCGGTGGAACTCAACGCTTTTGACATCTCTTTTGAGCCTAGAAAAGCAATCAAAGGCCAAGCACTTGCAGATTTTGTTGTTGAAATGACCAGGCCGAGTGACCAAGCCCGTGTTGGCTCCAATGGTTGGAAGTTGTTCGTTGATGGGTCGTCAACTCAAAATGGGTGTGGAGCTGGTATCTTGTGTATCTCGCCTGAGGGTGACGTGTATGAATATGCCCTCCGATTCAAGTTTCAAGCCTCCACAATGAGTCGGAGTACGAAGCACTCCTTACTGGGTTGAGGATGTGCATTGCCGCAGGAGCAGATGAAATCGAGGCCTCGTCCGACTCACAAGTTGTGGTGAGTCAGGTCAATGGGGACTATGAGGCCCGAGAGCCATCCATGAAAAAATACTTGCAACTGGTTAAAGAGGTCAGTGCTTCCCTCAAAACGTTAGTCGTTCAGCATGTGCCTCGGTCGGACAACAGCCAGGCCGATGCATTGTCTAAGCTGGCCTCCTCGGCAGTCAATGAAACCCCGTGGACTGTGTTTTGGGAAGTGAAGGAAAAAAGAAGTATAGATGAACAAGAAATCCTAACTTTAGATCGCAGCAGTACGGGGATGGATTTCATCTTAGACTATAAGGTGAATGGCATTTTGCCAGCCGATAAGAAAGAAGCAAAAGCTACCGAACGAAGGGCTGCTTGGTTTGAAGTCTTCAATGGAAAGTTGTATAAGAAGGCCTATTTCAAGCCATTCCTCAAATGTATTACGCCAGGACAGGGACAGGAAGTACTGGATGATTTACATCAGGGTTTGTGCAGTTCTCGTATTGGAGGACGGGCCCTTGCGGAAAAGGCCATTCGGACCGGTTATTATTGGCCCACAATGAAAGAGGATGCTATGTGGAAAGTAAGAAAGTGCGACAAATGCCAAAGGTTTGCCAAGCTTATACATCGCCCTTCCAATACTCTAGTCCCTATTTCTAGTCCACTTCCCTTTGCTAAATGGGGAACGGACATCCTCGGTCCATACACTCCGGCAACTGGCCAACGACGCTATGTATTTGTGGCAATCGACTATTTCTCTAAATGGGTTGAAGCCGAGGCAGTCAAGGGTATCAAAACAAGTGATGTCAAGTCTTTCATCTGGAAAAACATAATCACAAGATTTGGTGTGCCACAGGCTATGGTGTTTGATAATGGTCTGCAGTTCGAGACTCCCCAACTTAAGATTTGGTTACGAGACCAAGGCATTGCACACTGCTTTGCCTCGGTGGGTCCTTCCCAAACTAATGGCCAAGTTGAATCCTTTAACAAAACCATCTCGGATGGGATTAAGAAAAAACTTGAAAAGGCTAAGGGTTTGTGGGCAGATGAACTTCCAAATGTGCTTTGGTCTATCCGAACTACAAGTAAGTCTTCAACTGGCGAAACCCCTTTCATGATGGTATATGGGGCAGAGGCGGTTCTTCCCATTGAAATGTACGAGCCCACTCTTCGAGTCATGCTCTATGACGAAAATGCAAATTGGGAAGCAATGAAGCTGAATCTGGATTTCTTACCAGAAACAAGGGGCAATGCCCTGCTAAGACAAGAAGTCTATAAATTAAGGATGGCTCAGGAGTACAACAAGAGGGTCAAGAATCGTCCACTGAGAATTGGCGACTATATGCTCCGAAAGATGGAAGCACAAGGCCGAGCCAACGAAGAGGGTAAACTTACTCCAACCTGGGAAGGTCCCTACAAAGTTATTGAAGCAGTGCACGATGGTACATACCGACTTGAAACAATGCAAGGAACGGTTGTGCCACGTTCATGGAATATGGATCACCTGAGGAAGTATTATTTTTAATATTTCAATGAAAGATCTCGGTTAAAAAACAATGTAATCAAATTTCATATTAATGAAAAGGGCTGGACTAGGTCCCGAAAGGCCCCATCACTTTCAAAGTGAATATTTTAAAGGCAGGTGTCCACTATTTCATTTATGCCTGTGGTGCTAATCTAAGCACCAAGTTTCCATTTCCCATTAATTAACCCCCAACAAAGGGGCAATAGTGACCAGATTCACGAGGATGAAGGGTGGCCACCCATGCCCCCTAATACATTTCCAGGCGTTTCATAATAAGGGTGGCTCGGCTGTAACTGGTCGAGACATTCAAAAATCAAAAATGATTCACTAAGTGGTGCTTCAGTGGTAATTACCCGAGCCATTCGAAAATCTTAAATGATTCCCTACAGGGTGTTTCGGCCAGAACTGGCCGAGCCATTCAAAAAACCTATGTTATTAACAAACAGGGTTCTCGGCTTTTTAAGACTGAGCAATTATGCAAATAACCAAATTGGAAGCGATTCAAATAAACCAAACGAAGCTTTTTATAAATTAAGTGCCATACAATACAAAATGGGCAAGACTCAGCACTTGCCGTGGCTAAAAGGTTACAAAAAAAAAAAAGCACTCCTAAGTGCAGTTAAGCCTAATCACTCACATCTGGATCAGGTACCACAGGAGTCGAAGGACAAGGCCGACCAGTTTGCTCACACCAACTCTTCTCATCGGCCCAATCCAGAAATTCACGAAAGTACCCAAAATGCTTGGATGGATATGCTTTATTCCAGGCCTCTTCAACTCTGTGCCTGTACTCCGCCTCATTGGAGACCGGCCGAATCACAACCCCTCGGTTATTCTTCTCCCTCGGCCGTCTCTCCCCCTTCTTGGGGCACCTCTTCCCTTTTTCAGCTCGAGCCCAGCCCTCTCCATCAGGAGGACACTTCTTCATATCTTCCCACTCTTTCAGCCGCGCATTATACTTCATATTCAAGAAACGCTCCTCATCCATGAAACCTTCATACTCTTCGACTGACAGCTTGCCCATGTAAGTTGAGCCCTCACCATCAAGTTTCTCCCTAGGAAGCTTGCTGTCGTTGGACATTCTTTTCACAAAATTAGAATTACCCTTCACAATCTCTCTCTCTTCTTTCTCTCTCAAAGAATTGCAATTTATGTTATGAAAAATGAAAGAGAAGCAAGTGGTATTTATAAGCGCTCTGCATAATTCCTTTATTCCAATTTTACCCCTATAGCATTTATTGCTCCTAAAAGTGAGTTGGGGGTCCAATATAAATGATTTTGCTATAAAAACTCCTAAAAATTTGCTTTATTACTTTAGGCCCAAAACAAACTCATTTTTGGAATTAAAATCCACGTGGCAATTCCATAATTTTATAATTGATTCCCAAGTCAAATGATAACCCAACCAGGATGGGACGAGCCCTAGAATGTGTAAAGGTCACATTGAGCAATACACTCGGTTTAAGGGCAATCAGGTATCTAATTGATTGCCCCCCAACTTATTTGGCAAAGAACAATTGCCAAGATAAATTGCCGAGCAATCACTCAGACTTTGTAAATCGATTGCATTGCTCAGGGGCATAATATACTACTAAAAAGTGCTGAAATAATTTCAAAAGTCGAGAGATGATGAAAATAAAGACTCGTTTTATTCATGATAAGCTTAAACTATTACAAAGTATGGCGGACCAGCCGCCTACAGGAACTAAAAACTAAATAAAAACTAAACTAATCTCATCAGGCCTCAGCACCATCATCGTCATTGTCTTGGCCCTCGTTGTCTTCCTCCTCCTCTCCCCCTTCGTCTTC
Source organism: Salicornia ramosissima (assembly GCA_951394345.1). Taxonomy (NCBI): domain Eukaryota; kingdom Viridiplantae; phylum Streptophyta; class Magnoliopsida; order Caryophyllales; family Amaranthaceae; genus Salicornia; species Salicornia ramosissima. The sequence continues at coordinate 2,891,042 of OX596240.1, read as the reverse complement.
AGTATCAGATGGGTATAGAGGAGGGGGAAGACCAGCTTGCTCGGCCAAGCTCTTCATATCCACCCAGTCTATGGTACGACTGAGATGGTTAAAAGACGAGCCGGCGTAGGCCACTTCCCAGGCTTCGGCCACTTTTTCCTTGTAGGCCTGCTCGACCTCCAAGATCTTTTGTACCAACCCCTTTTTGAAGGAGGAAACTTCTTCCTCCAGCTCCTTCTTTCCAGTCTGGAGCAGGGTGACCTGAGGCTCGGCCGCTTCAAGGGCCGCTTTGGCAGAAGAGCTTGCCTTCTCGGTCTGCTTCTCCACCTGCTGCTTCTCCTTCTTCAACTCATCGTGCTCGGCAATGAGGGTGTTGATCTTGACCAGGTGGTTGGCACACTCGGCCTTGAGGCTAACGATGGTGTCGGCCTATGATTCCACAGTAGCACCAGTTAGTTGGTCTTGTCGAAGTGTAGTGAACATTGCAACATCTTTTGTTTCACTAACCTCGACCCTAGACTGTTTAACCTCGTTTACCATGGCAGTGCGACACTGTCTGGCGCAATCCAGTCTCAACATGGCCTGAAATAAGAGTATTAGCTTCGAACAAAAGTTAACTCAACGATAAAAAACTAAAACAAAGCACTTAAAGCATACCTCGGCCAAGTTGTATAAAATGGGCATGATGTGCCCATCATGAAAGCCCTTCATGTTGTGGGCTACCACCTTGGGAGCTCCCTTGAGCATCCCTCGGACAATGTCAAGCTTCTCCTTCCCGGAGTAGCCGGGAAGATAAGAGCCGCCAGGCAAGCTCTCGGCCTCTTCATTAGTAGGCCCTCCTGAAGGGTCGGAAATGGGAAGCACTATTGAGTCTGGATGAGAAGGTGAAGATGAGATAGTTTTGCCTGACACAGACCGCAGGGTCCTAACACTGTGAGGGTAGTATTTACCTCCCATTTTGTTCGCCAGGTCCCTGGTGGATGACGGGATATTCTTAGAAACCGACTGAGAAAGGTCAGCTAAGACATCGGGCGGAGCCATAACGCCCGGGGTCTCAGTAACCCCTGGTTGATAAACCGACATGGTAGCAGTCGGTCCCTTCCCCAGGATAGGGGTAAACTTGGTCTCGAACTCCTTGAGCTCCTTAGGAGTCATCTCCTGCTTCCCTTTATTGGCAGGAAGCAGGGGAGTCTTAGCCTTCTTTTTGGTGCCAGAAGTGCTGACACCCTTCCTCTTGGTCCCCTTTGATGAGGTACCACTTGCCTGCCAAAGTTACACATATTAGCCAAATTTTCCAAAACCAACAACAACCCCATCGTCACACATAGTGGCCGAGTGGGGCAATATTTTGAAGTTGTTCACAACACTCCCTCTCGGCCTCCAAAAGAGCCGAGGGGGGATGCTGCAAACAACCTACCATGTAAGACTCCCTCGTCACACATAGTGGCCGAGTGGGGCAATATTTTGAAGTTGTTCACAACACCCTCCCTCGGCCTCTAAAAGCGCCGAGTGGGGCTGTTGCAAACAACCTACCATGCAAGACCCCCTCGTCACATGTAATGGCCGAGTGGGGTAATAATTTGAAGTTGTTCACAATACCCCCTCTCGGCCTCCAAAAGAGCTGAGGGGGGATGCTGCAAACAACCTACCATGTAAATCCCCCTCAGCACACGCAGTGGCCGAGTGCGGCAATGTTTTGAAATAATTCACAACACCCCCTCCCGGCCACCAAAAGAGCCGAGGGGGGCTGCTGCAAACAATTTCAGAAAAACGGTCTCCTCGGCCCATATAACTGTCGAATGAAATGGATATGGGGCGAGTGAGGGTATTGCAAACCACAAAGAAAAAACGACCTACTCGGCAAAAAAAAAAAAAAACAGAGAGAGAGAAGAGAATATGTAAATACATACCTTTGCTTCTTCCTTCCTCTCTGACCAAGCCTTAGACTTGGCATGGTACAGTTCGTCGAGGTAGTCGTCGCCTGTGGCCTCTCCTATTTTCTCTTTAGTAAGATTCGACATAGCTCTCTCTAAAAAATATATATATATAAAGAGAGTTAGACAAAAAGCAAGATAAAACACAGGAAAACAAATATGTAAAAGCTACCTCTATGAATGGCCTGGCTCAGGCCAGCTGCGGACAAGAAGTTATTGTCCTTAAAAAATGTCCAATCCGGCACCCAAAGCACCGGGAACTGGCATTTTTTGCCAGTTGTATAAACAACTCTTGTTTTAAAGTGGTCTCCTTTGAGTACCACGTCGTCCTCATAATGGGTCGGGGGCAAATCAACGTCACGACCACAAAGATAGGGGTCGGTATTCATACGATTTAGCCCCTCGGCCAGATCCTCGTCATCGTTGGTTATGTAAAGGAACCTATTCCTCCAGTTCCTCCACTTGTTATTTTTTGAAACGGTCATCTGGTAGGTAGGCCGAGTGCTAAGGATGTACCAGGCATCACAGATGTTTTCAGCTTTGTTCAGATGGTGCATATGAGAAAAAATGCCGAAGGACATCCGATAACCCTTCAGTTTACAGGTGGCCATGTAACCAAATATATTAGCCCAGGAGATGGGGGTGAGCTGCCAGATGCCGAGCTCATACCCCTCTAATATCTCTAGTATGAAGGGATGAAGAGGGAAACGAAGCCCAAGCTCGAACACAGCCTCATAGACTGGGAAAGCATTCTTAGGTAATGCCCTCACAGTTGCCTCAGATTCTGGCACGATAATCTCAAAACCTTCGCAATGAACGAAGGCTGCCCTTGTGTGGAGCAAGTTAGAAGCATATAAGTCATGGCAGACCTTTAGCATTCCACACATGCTCGGGCCATAAAATTTGTCCGCCCTCTTTCTAGATGACCCAGGGACATCGGGTCTCTCCTCCTCGTCCAATTTGGACTCGGCTATTTCAACCTCTGGCCGCTCAGAACTCTCAAGTCCTGTACCGGTCGCCCCTTCCTCATATTCTTCCTGGTTGGATATCCCAACCGATTCCTCCGGAGAAGGGCTGTATTGCATTGTCTGCTTCAACCTCGCCATAGTACCCTGCATAGGTACAAAGGGAGGAATATTCAGAGAATGGGTCTTAGAGCTCGACCAAGAGAAGACGGGTCCGGATACCCTGGATTCCTTGCTACTCGAAGACTCGGCCATACTATTGGAACTAGAAGGCCGAATGCAAAAGATAAAACACAAAGAAAGGGAAGGAGGAAGAAACGAATACCTGATTGAAGAATTGACGACTCGGGTTAAGAAAGGTTGATAGGGTTCCTGCAAATAACAACTTCGGATCAAACCAAGGTTCTTCAAAGATTCAAGTTAGTTCTTGCTGCAATCCTGAAGTTCAATCCAAAATCCACAGAAAGGTTCCAAGTCTTGAAGTTTTCACCCCAGAGGTTCTCTCTCTAACGTCTCTCTAAGATTTGGGAAATGATTTTGGAAAATGATTAGGGGGTATTTATAGACCCCCAATCATTCCAAAATCCGAAACTTTCCCTATTTTCCCTCCAGAAGCAGGTTAGGAATCCTAATCAAGAAGAAATTGTTCAAAAAGGGAAAAATTATGCTAATCTTTCTCCTTTTGAGGGGCAAATGTTACTACCAAAAATAAGGGCCTATTTGGCTAAATAAGGCCCAAAAAATGAGAGGATCCAAGACCCAAACGATAGCCCAAGATTGGTCAGCCCATCATAAATCATCCAAAAAAGGCCCCTGGAGGCCCAACTGAATCTTTGGCTAAAGGCCCACGTGGCAAGGCTCTATTGGTCCACATGGCAAGATATAAAAGGGCCACGTGGCACCACCCTACTCAGACACGTGGCAACTTGGATTTCGGACCTGAAGATAGGCAACACTTCACTTATTGAACTATGTATATATGTATAGCTATCCCACATTGAAAGTTTACCTTAGGAGATGAAATGATTCTTGTATAAAAGTTCTAATGCAATGATTGTAACACAGATCCCAAAAATTGGCTGATTTGACAACACATAACTTGTAATTTTCAATTAACCTTAATCAAATCCTGATTAGCAGCTAATTGAGTTATTATTATCTTTTGCACATTTACTTATTTATTTCTGCATTAATTATCTTATCTTTGGGAAAGTCTGTAGCATAGAAGTGTTAGTCCTCTCCTTAATCTCAAAAAATCCTAAAACAATTATCATCAAAGATTAAAGTTAGATCAAGATTTTAATGAAAGATCAAGCTTAAAAATCAAAATAAATATTCGAACCATGGGTATTATTCACGGCATCCCTTTAATCATCAATCATATTTGTTCAATAATTAATTTTACTAATTCTAATCTAGCAAGAAACATAAATCAATCATAGACCATGGCAAGAACATGAAATAAACTTGTTCAAACATCATAGAATAATACTTAAAGCACTCGACATTCATGACCAACATCAACCTACAATTCGAAATTTATCTAGCATAATTCTAAGCAATTCTACCTAGTTCAAAACCTATTCTAAAAATTATATAACTAAACTATCCTATTGATTAAATAAAGCAATCTAATTACCTTTGATTTGGAGGGATAGGGTTCGAACAAACCAAAATATCACGGCTTCTTTGGGGTTCTTTAAGCTTCTTGATGCAATCTTGATGATTGAATGAATAGTAAAGAATTTAGGAGTTTCCTTGTGATTGTTTTTGGAAGGAAAAAGGTAATATGTTAAATGGTTATTGTTGTTCCTTTTTTTCTTCTTGATGCCGTGTGATAATAGCCACCAAAGTGGGTTTTCAACTCCTAAAATCTAGTAGTCAAGATAGGTGAAGTTAGGGTAAAAATAGGATTTTTAGGAAAAGGTCAAAATAGATATAAGTTAATAATATTGGTGGAAACAAATTAAATAAATCAATTAAAGGGGAAAGAAATAAGGAGGGGGCTGTGAGGTAGGGTAAAGAAGAGGGAGCAATTGGGCTCGGGTTTTGGCAAGATGAGATTACAGTTTGGGCCAGGATTAGATTGCTACACAAATTTAATAATTAATTAAATGGTTAATTAATAAATTATTTAATCAATTAAGAAAAATTTAAAATATCCCGAAATTTCGGGGTATTACATAAGGTTCCAACATACCCTTTGCTGCAAGCTTGTCTAGCAATCGCTTCAAATTGAAGCATTCGTCAGTATCATGCCCCACATCCTTGTGGTATTGGCAATACTTGTTGGTGTTTCTATGTTTGGACGAGCCTCTTAAAGGCTGCGGAGCTTCAAAGTTGAACTTGTCCTTGATTTCCATAAGGATGGCCTGAGGTCGTTTGTTATACTCATAGGCCGACTCGTAAGTGCGGCTTTTCTTGGGAGCCTTTTGCTCCTTATGAGTATTTTCGACTGTCCAAACCTCTCTCTTACGGTCGTCCTTTTGACTAGATTCTCCATGTTTCTGTGCATTCTTTGTCTCAGGCTTAGTAGCTGAACAGATTTCTGTGGCATGGATGTAAGACTCGGCTTCTATGAGGATTTCTGGTAAGGTTTGTACCTTCTTCCTTACCATCTCAAACTTGAATCTCGACTGGTGAAGCCCTTTGACAAAGTTGTCAAAGGCTACGCCCTCGGGGAGGCGGGTATTTGCAGCATTTCTAAATTGAACCTCTTGACATATGACCTCAGGGATTCTTTCGACCCTTGTATGATTTTGCCGAGGTGCATGCTTGTTTTCTTCTCTTGTTTGTTTGCCATGAAGTGATGTGCGAAAACCATGCTGAGCTCGGTAAAGTTTTGTATGCAATGGCCCGACAAGCTGCTGAACCATTTTTGGGCCACACCCTTTAGTGTTGCCGGAAAGTAAATGCACCATGCTGCATCATCTACCGACTGGGCATACATCAGGTGCTTGTAAGTGGCCAGGTGATCATCGGGATCAGTTGTGCCATCGTAAGGCTCAATATGGAGTGGTTTGACTTTTTGCAGGCCCTCGGGGCTGTCAAGATGGCGGCTGAGAATGGAGACTTCCATGTAATCCCTCCAGGAGGGTATGATTGATGTGGTTGTTGGAACTGAGTGGCCGGTTGCATATCTTCTCTGAAGGGCTCGGCCTTGAACGAGCCTTTTGGCATTAGGGTAGGAGTATGTACTTGTGTTGAACGAGACATAGTCCGCAGAGAACCTCGGTAGGTGGTATCCTTCATAGTTGGAGTTGATGCTGTATCAGAGATGTCGACTTGAGAATGTTGTTGTGACTGTTGTCTCTTTGCCTTCAGATACTCTCGAGCATCTCTAAAGGCTTGATTTGTTTCGCTGATCAAGGGCTTCCTTCTTAGTAGAGTGCGAGCCTTGGTCGTCCTCACCCGTTGGGTGATGTTCTTCCAATAAATCTTTGTTGATTTGGAAGGTGTTTTCTTCTTCTTGGTGATGCTTGAGACCTTTTTCTTTCCTAGGTCGCCCTTGGTTCGGCCGGATCCTTGGTAGGCCTTGAGGGCCCGGCTTCTTCCGGGGTCGGTCTTGTTGGCCTGGCCTATCATGCCCTTCACTTGCGTGACAAACGAATTCCTTAGGTCGACCATTATGTGTTTCAGTTGGGAGGGAGAGATCAGCAAATCCTCCTCAGGAGAGTGGGACTCGGCCTGACCCGCACGTTGTGCGGTCTTCTCCCTTCGAGGAGGTCGGTCATGATCTGTCTCTCTCTCGTTCGACTCATGGTCATTTTCTACTGTTACTATTGTGGTCTTTGGAAATTCGGGATTTTTTCTCCTAAGTCTGCCATAGAACCGTGTCCTCCCCACATACGGTGCCAAATGTTTGAGGGTTTTTTGAAATTAAGGAGAAGACTAACACTTCTATGCTACAAACTTTTTCAAAGTAATAATAAATGCAGAAATAAGCAATTAAATGTGCCAAAGATAATAATAACTCAAATAGTTGCTAATCAAGATTGATTAAGGTTAATTGACAATTACAAGTTATGTGCTGTCAAATCAGCATATATTGGGATGTGTGCTGCAATCATTACTTTAATACTTTTATACAAGAATCTTCCTACTTCCTCTTATAAACTATAAATGTGGGATACAAGTTTTCCCACTTTTGATGTTTTTCGTAACTTTCTATGCTGAACTCTAGCTAGCTAGGTGTCTTCGTAGGGTAACGCCACGTGACCCTATAATGCCATGACACCTGGGCCAATAAGATGCTGCCATGTTGCTTTGAGGGCTTCTGTTGGGCTTCTCTCTTGGGCTGATGTGCTTGAGCTCTTCTTTGGGCCTTACATAATCAAGTGGGCCAAGAATTAAGATGCTGCCACGTTGCTTTGAGGGCTTCTGTTGGGCTTCTCTCTTGGGTTGATGTGCTTGGGCTCTTCTTTGGGCCTTACATAATCAAGTGGACCAAGAATTTTGGCTATAACACTATTCATAATCACTCATACAATTCTTTTTGTACGTTATACATGTAAACAAATATAGTAATGTGGATCTCTTTTGAATCGTCTCAATGTGTACTTTATTGTGATCTAATTTTTATAATTCTGGGTAAAACGGAATCAAAGATTTTACCAATATAAATTATACATTGGCAAGCGTGAAAAATGAAACGTTGCAACTATAAGGAAAAATATAGTCAAATATTATCTCATTTGATTCATTTCAATATGCACCTTTTATAAATTTCAACTAGTTTTAACCCCGTGCCTTGCACGGGATTTTGTTTGACTTATAAATTGATTATATAAGGAAAAAATTACAATGTTTTACCATAAATATATAAGAAACATCTATTTATATACACCAAAATGTTTATTAATTAAAAAATAAAGAAATTGGACATGCATGTAAATAAGAGCTTGTACTCCGTAAATAAGAGTTTAAAAGCATGCATTTACTATTAAACTAAGATATGGAAAAAAAATTAGGAATTAAAAAAAAAAGGCAAAGTAAGGAAGTAGTTAAAGAGATTAGAAAGATGATTAGGTAATTTAATTTATCATTAGATTTCTTTTTTTTTTTAAATTATAAATTCAATATGTTTTGAAAGAATGTCACGTGGATTAACAAATCTTGTTTTAAATATTTAGTATAGATTATAAATTATAGATAAATATTAAATAATAGTAGTTTAATTTAGTGTAGTGTAAAATATGATTGAAGAACATAACTAAGAGGATAAATAATTTGCAATGATACGTTATATAAGATGATAACAAAAAATATTCAAGAGAAATCAAAGTAGTGGCAAGATAAGTAGTAGTAGTGGTAGCAACCTTTAATTACATAATAACCACATAAATAGTAATTAATTATTGGTGATGGAAGATCAATAGATTAAATATTGCCTGGGCAATGCCCCAGGTCACTAACTAACAAACCTATACATATATATAATTCTTTGTTAGATAACATTTTGTTAGATATTTCTCCATTATATTTTCATCAATTAAAATTTATATATTTTGGTACTTCACAATAAGTAATGACATAAATTAGTAATGATCTGTCATTAATTTCAATAATTGGATTTATAAGTTGAGATGACTTTTCATTTCGGGAATATGAAGGAAAAAACGACTAAATTCGAGTGAAAATGGAGTAATCGAATGGGCGCTTGTTTGTTATATTATACATCAACTTCATCTAGTTCATAATTATTAAAATCCTCTTTTTAAGTACAAGGAAGAGAGATAGACTAATGGTTTAAACCATTAGTGTATGAAAATGAAGTTGTGAGTTCAAGGCTTGTAGTACTTTTTTTATATAAAACAAATTTGGGATTTTAACCTTTTCCTTTTCTTAGTATTTTTAAAAATTTGTTTGTATTTTGATTGAATTTTGGATGTTATTTTCTGCGATTTATAAAAGTCAAATTAAAATTTAAATAGAGTGAAGATTTTAAAAAACCTCAATAATACAAAAATACTGATCTTAATAAAAACCTAAATTTACAAAAAGAATAACAACAACTTGTAATGATTTTTACTCTATTTTTTAATTAAAGAATGATAATCGGTAAGTACTTGTAGTAAAAAGTTAAAAAGAAAAGTAGAGTTATATGAGTTCAGGTAAGGAAGTAATGTAAATAATCATGAAGGCATTGAATTGTATTTATATCACCTTAATAATAGTAGTGCCAAAAGTGACAATTTATGTTGAGAAGGTGGAGTAAAGGCAAATTAAGGAGAAGAGGAAAAATTTATTGTATTTAAAAAAAGGAAATTAAATAGGGTTTTTCAAGGAATGACACATGGACAATAGAGTTTCTGTTTTAAATATTTAAGTATAGATATTATTTAAGGGACAAAGGGCGTATATGTAACGACCCGACTTTTTAGACTGTCGATTTACGATGGAAATCGACAAATGGATCATTACTAAGCATAAACGTAACAAAAATAACATATTCTAAATACAATTGATCTTTTATTAATTAAAGTAATAACTACTAGTCTCAAAATCCAAAAGTAAACTCTAAAGTACATATTGAAATGTTGTTTAATCCCAACAAGCCGAGATAAATACTTAATAAATAAATAGAAAAACATAAATAGACTCTGGGTTCACTAAGCTAATCTCATCACATCTCACAACCCGATCCATACGAGCCCACTTATGCGTCTGCATCATCACCTGAAATGGGGGGGTCCACCGTCAGTGGCGAGTAACTAGGCTGTCCCGCTTAAATGAGGGACCGCTAACCACATAATAGCATAGAATCGTTCATGAAAACCATACATAACATATAACATTACGTACAAAAATGCATACAGGATACGTATAAAAATGCGTACAAAAATACGTATACCTTTCGTATGAAAATACCTGCAAAATACGGTTAGAGTACATACGAAATACGTATACAATACAGGCACAAAATACGTTCACCATACAAATTCATATACGTATACATACATACCCGAATACCTACAACGTAGAAATACGTATTCATACTTATACATATACAGACGTACATACAACATACAACTACTATACATACGACGTACTTATACTTATACAGACGTACACAGCGGAAGACTTATACATAACATCTTATACATTTCATTTTATTCTTATCTTACCTTAAACAACTTCATATAGTACATAGACTATCATATCTTAGCTAACTTTATATCTTAACATATCATATCATATCATATCTTATCATAACATAACTTCTTATCTTAACATATCGTAACATCTTAACTTCTTGGCGGACCGGTCTTTATAGCTCGTTGTGCACCTTTGCGTCCACAAATTTCCTAAAACATGTCGGGGTGAACCTTCGCGTCCCACCCGTAGCCCTCCTTTGCGAGAAATAAGCCTAAGCTATGGCCATAACTCCTAAATAGTCCTCCTTTGCGAGAACCACCTAGACGACTACATATCCTAGAATCAAGAATTGGGCAGATACCGCAGTCTGGCAGTGGCAACGACTTAACCCGATTAATGACCTTTGCGTCATCGCAGGGGCGTCCTTAATACTTATTAACCCGATTAATGACCTTTGCGTCATCAAAGGGGCGTTCTTAATACTTATTATCTTTCTTATACTTGGAAGTACTAGGTGACCGTAATCGGAAATGAAATGTTCGAAATCCCAGGAAAGAGAGGTGCGACAAGTATATTGGCCACCTTAAATACCAAGTCTTTCCTAGCCAGAGATCGAAACAAATCAATAACCTTTTACTCTGTTTCCTTTCCTTCCCTATTAATATCTTATTATACTTTCCTTCCTATTAATATCTTATCCCTACTGACTCCTTTAATAATAATAATAATAATAAATATAATAATAATTATCCCTGAAATCCTTTTCATTATTATCATGTTGTAAATTTACCCTTTTGTCATATTATTATTTCCCTTCATATTGTCACTTATCCCTGATAATTCCTTTAATTATGACAATTATAATAATTCTTAAAATTACTTTCTAGTATTATTATAAGTCAATAATCAAACTTAAATTGATCAAAACAAAATAGGACCATTCGACATAAATAAATAATTACATAAAAATTAAATAGGTTCATAAATTCAACACATAATTAATTAAATAAATTAGATAGAACAACAATTAACAACATAAATTACTTCAAACATGCTAATAATACTACTTCTCAAATTCATGGCACTCGACATTTTTTGGGGATTAATTACCAAAATTAATCAATTAAACTAAATAATTGCAAACAACAATAATTAATTAAATTAGCTAAACAATAATTAAAAATATACTTCAACATAGAATCATCAAGATTAGCAAGAACAAGATCAAGAAAATCATCTTTAACATACATGATACACTCGGCAATATGGCATATTAAAATTTTCAAGATTAAATCCAAGAATTCAATAATAACATGTTTTAATAATTTAATCACACTATTTTACACAATCTGATTTTAAAGAATTAAATTAAGAACCACCATTAAAAGGTCTCGAATAATCTGGAAATTTTGATGGAAGCTAGATGTAGGTTCAAGGTTTAACATGCATAAATTTCGTCCAAAAATAACGTCATTTACTATTTTTAAGGGATTTTATAACTAACAAATCAGATTAGGCTGAAATCAGTTTCAGATTTTTCTACCATAGAAAACGAACTTTAAAAATTATGAAAATTTAACAAAAGCTGTAAAAAACTATTACGGACTTCCACCTAAAATTTTGTAGCCATCCGAATTGATTAAGTGTCTTGAATAATTCGTAAACTAAATCTGGACAGTTTTACCGGTTTGAAAGATTAAATTATTATAAGCAATAAAAGGATGAATTTTGCCACGAAATCTTGATTAATGATCAAACAGTAAAGAAACTCCCACAAAAAATTCATCAAGAAATAAAAAGATTTGATTAAGAAATAAATTCATACAAATAATTATTAATCAATTAAAGATTTCAAGAAACTACATAAAATGATCAAGAAAATTTCATAATAATTCATCACATGGTTCGAAATTCTTAACCTTAACATGATACTAATTCCTTTAATTTCTTAACCGTTTTCACGATTTAATCCTAATTAACTGTGTGGAAAACTTGTACCAAATTTAAAAGAGATAGACTAGTTACCTTTAAAACGCTAAAAATTCCAAGAAAATTACCCCTTTGGTGATTGAAAGTACATGGCTAAGAGGAAGAAATTTTGAGGGTTTTTCTTTTGAGAGTTTAGTGTATGGAAAGATAAGAAAAGAATTAAGTTAGGAATTGTTCCCTATTTATAATACAAGGAACAAAGAATAAAATAAAAAAAGAAATAATAAAAAAAATTAAAACCATAACAATTACTAGAGGGCCGTGTATTTAGAGGGAGAGTAGGGAAGGAGAGATTTTTGGGAGAGACTTAGTTACTAGGTTAGACTAAGTTTAAAATTTGAAATAATTATTTAATTTAATTAATTAAATAAAATTACCTAATTAATCTAATAATTAAAAAGGAAATAAAATGGTTGGCTATACTAAAGAAAGGGCCAGCCAACTAGAGGGGGAGTTGGGTCATAGGCCCAACTTCAGGATAAGCTAAGATTTAATTTGACCCAAAAATCATATCAAAAGGCTATTCAAGTCCGGTTACCAAGAAGGGTCTCAAATTACTTCTAACCCCTACTTAGCCAATCCATCATTAATTCAACATTAATTTTGAGTCGGTCCACAACCATGAATAGCCATAAGGTAAAGCTCTAGGTACCTAGCGGGTTGAGGTCAAGAGAAAATATACGATAGTCAGACTAGAGGAAAAATAGTTTGACAATGTTATAAAATATTAATAACATAAATTCCCAGAAAATAACTTTTAAAAGATTTTCCATTTGTAAAACAGAGAATTTATTAACAGTTTTCGAAATAAAATCTTAAGATGACTGGAAAGACAATCTATTTTCCGGAAATTCTAACCCCAAAAATACGGGGTGTTACAGTATAAGATTATATCAAAAAGAATTCAAAATCGTATTTTTGAAGGCGGATTGAGGTCAGGTCCGATCCAAATTTAAAATTTGACTACTTAGCTTGTCTGAGTCAAAATTGGATCATACATAAAACAAGTGCAAAATAAGTACATACATCTGTTCAAAATAGGTCATGTTACAAACAACTTCGGTACAAGATAAGTTGGTCCAAACAGTTCCAGTTCAAAATAGATTCAATATGATACATGCTTGGTATAATATAATTAAGTCGTCCAAAATAGATTTGTAATAGGTTGAAAACATGTTCGGTTTCAAAACAGGTTTGACATTGGTAGGATCCGATATAATACAAAGTACAAACAAGTTAAAAACCAATTCAGGTTTCAAAAAGGTCCAGTACTGATCGGATTTGGTTTGTATAGAATAGATCGCAAACGGTTTCGGTATACATTGAAATTCGGTATTAGTATTGGTCAAATAGATTTGCGACCAAATTTCACCCTATTAAAAAAAATATTAATTAAATCTTGGCGTACCTAAATTATGTTTCCACACTAGCTACCAACAAATAAAAAAATGATCAACATTGACTTCCACATATTAAATGATAAGTTCTTTCCACATATTAAAATGATAAACTTCGGGGAGACCGAGACTTTGGTGTTGTTTGGTTGCATTGGGAATTAATTGCCAATAGGAATTACAATTTTATATGAATTTACGTCCCACATGGAATTTTTAGGAATTTTAAAAACTTGTTTGGTTGTCATGTGGGAATTTACAATTCACATGAATTGTGAATGACCAAGTAGGAGGTGAGTAAATAATTTCAAATGTTTTGTGGGAAGTTGAAATTCTCATGAATTTCCAATTCCCCTATTTTTACTTTTTAACTCAACCAAACAAAAGACTCAAAACCAAATTCATGGAAATTTTGAATACCCACGAAAATTTTGAGCAACCAAACAACACCTTTATTCATGTAGTTATGACTGTTCTAAAAAATTGTGACCGAATAATAATATGACTGAAATATGAATATGCACGGTTATGCGCATGTGAGAATGAAAAATGTGCCACATGTGAGTGATTTTGTAATTAAGTTATTGCCTATTACTGCTTACGAGTGGCAATTGGATTATTCAGATAAGATTCTTTTGGATTGATTTAACTTGAAATCACTTTTAGATATGATCGCAAAATTTTATATTCAGATCTAATTCATATCATTGTACTATTTGCATCGAATTAGATTTTTAATTGAGGTTTTAGATCATTTTGGATAGGATTGTTTCAGACAGGATCGCTTCGAATTAGATCAGAAGATTTCTAATCAACTCGAGGATAATGGTAATAAGATTTACAGTTTATTTATTATTGGATTTTTTTCTCAAACAATTATTTGTAAATAATATTGTTGTATATACAATAAATATAATTGTTCCTTGTATATGCCTTCATTGGAGGTGGAAAACTACAATCTTATTAAAAAAAAAGTAATAATTTAGTACTCTCCGTAAAAAAATAATTGCAACGATTTGACATAAAGTAGAGAGCAAAATGTCAAATTGTTAGTTAATATGTTATGGAGGGAGTACATGCTAATATTGTTATCTCTATTACATATATAATTAAGGGGAGCTATAGTGTCCCCTGAAAAAAAATCTGCAATATCCTCTTACAATTTCTAAATATTCAAGTAACATTATTTATTAAAATGCCGAAATTATTATGAAAAGTTTTACGATTCTTTTAAATAAAAATATTAAAAATTTTATAATTTTTGAATTTTCTAAAATTATACACCCATATAAAATTTTACTTTATTACAAATTTAATAGTAGATAAATTATATTAAATGAACCTTTTCGACGTGGGAAGAAGAACAAAAGGTTTGTTTATGCTTAACGTTGAATTTGATCCTTATTCGGTTCAATAAGATTATTCAGTAAGATATGGTTTGATGTTTGAGGCTTCGCTTCAAGATAATAAATATTTCTTTATAATCTTCGCAAGTAATTATGCGTTTTAGGATAACTTTGTACACAAATTTTAATTATGATTTAATTCGATTAAGGTTGAATTGGATGGATAGTAAATTTTACTTAGGATAATTTTTAACTATAGTAAAAATTTAATAGTTGATGGAAAATTTTCAACAAAACTTTATGTTTATGATCTGATCGAATCAGTTTTGATATAAGTAACAAAAAGTGGAAATAAGGTTATTAAATAAGGCCTAAATCAACGACAAAAAAAATATTGTAATTCAAAATAAATAATTCAACTGAACGAATGACAAAAGATAGGCCAATTAACCAGACTGGTAAAAAAAAGTAGGTCTAAGTGGACAATTTGGTAAAAAATTACTCCGGCGACAATTTGGTAATAAAAGTAGCCTCCGACGACATTTAGCACATAAAATTAGAAAAAATCTGATCAATCAAGTGCATGTGCAACACAACAATAAAACCATTTTAATTATTTTTTTAGCTTATAAAATATTTTTTACACTCAAATTTTATTCCAAAAAATCACATTACTCTAATTTATGCCAAAACCCCCCAAAAAACCTTATTCTCCCTTACTTATTTCTTTATCTTCTTAGGGTTTTTGCTGCTTATGAGAATAGTTTTATTAGCAAAATCCCTAAAAATTTGGTGTCTGATTCTTCAAAGATTGGAAAAGAAGAAGAAAAGGAAACAAGTGAGTGAGAATAAGTTTTTTTTGGTGAGTTTTTGGCATAAATTATAGTAATGTGATTTTTGGGAATATAATTTGAATGTAAAATAGATTTTATCAGCTAAAAAAACTTAAAATGGTTTTATTTAGGTTGTGTTGGTTGCATACGCACACGACTGATCGGATTTTTTTTTCTAATTTTATGGCCTAAATGTCACTGAAGGCTACTTTTATTACCAAATTGTCGTCGGAATAAGTGTTTTTACCAAAACTTCCAAGAATTACAACTATCAGCAAATAAAAGTGATCAACATTAAATTCTACATACACACAACTACACAAGAACTTCAAAAACTACAACAATCAACAAATAAAAAATGACCCACATTGACTTCTACATATTAAATGATAAGTGCTTTTCCACATATTAAAATGATAAAACTTTGGGAGACTTCTTCATGTAAACTAGCTTTTTATATGCACGTGATGGGTGGACCGATTTTTTAAATATTAATAGCAATATTTGGATCGGACTGGGTTGATGTTTTATTTCCAGATATTTTTTGGACCGGATGAGTTTGGATCAGGTTGATTTCAAATAGGATGACTCCAGATCAGATAATTTCGATTCAGACCTATTTGGATTCAGATGGTCAAATAAGGTTTGAATTGAATTAGAATTCAGAACGGATTAGTTCGGATTTAGAATGATATATATATTTTGAATTCGTAATTTATTTCCATTCCATTTCGATTCCTAAATTTAGGGCAATCATCGCCTAAGTGTGATGTAATAATCAGTATTAACCATTGGATCCGATCAAACATAAGTGAATACTTTAATACAAGTGATGCCAAAGATGCATGTGGTAGAGAGTATTAATAATCAAAGAATATTTTATTTGAATTAGAGAGAAGTAACGTGTGAGAAACAAAAGAATTTAAAGAAAAGTATCTATTAAAAAAAAAGAAAAAGAAAAGAACACTAATTAATATAATTAATTAATTATTTGATTATAATAATGCAGCATTGCAATTCAAGTGGAGCACTGTAATTTAAAAAGAAGAAGATCTATGGCGCTTAAAAATTCAAATAAGAAATAAAGGTAATTAAGGAGTGGGAAGGAATCGGATCAAAAATGGACCCGGAGCTAAAGAGAGCGGCGTGTGCAGGAAATGTAGAGTTCCTGAAAAAAGCAATAGCCTCGCAGCCACCACATTACTTACTCACAGAATGGTCCACCTATAATGGCAATGTCAAGGATGAAGGTCGAGCAGGTAAATAATCTTAAGTATATAATAGTTTTACATAAACAAATTATTGTTGTTTTTACTATAATATAAGTTCATATTTAGTCTCTTAATCAAATATATATACTCCAACACCTCAATTCTAAATGATGAGCACATTCTCTGGCCAAAATATTACAGGGTTATCAAATATTATTGCGGGCAGTAGATCAATGCTACGTCAATCCCGAATGATGAACACCTTCTCTGATCTGGTCATATTTGATTCAATATATATATATATGACTGGGTTTGATCGGGTTACGGGTTATAACACTCCGACTCATGACCCATCCGTTTAGCCCCAGGCTGGGTCACGGGCCGGGTCCGGGCTAAGTGAGTCTGGCCCATCAGGGCCAAAAACCGGGCCGGGTCAACCCAGCCTAGTGGCCACCACTAGGTCCACCAACCCGGTCCAACCCGGGTGGGCCGGTTCATGGGTCGCCTAACCTCGAACCCGGACCGGTTCGGCCCGGCCCAGCAACCCACCGGTCTGGTTCGTGAGTCAGCTTCCTTCGACCCAGCCCGGTCTCTGGCCCGGCCCGGCCCGTTCGGTAGCCACCACTATATATATATATATATATATAGAAGTAGGTTCATGTGAGAAATGTAGTTTTGGTGAGAAGGGTGATAAGCAATCACAACTCTTTAATCAACAAATAAATGACTATGATTAAAATTGATTTTGCCTCCTTACTCCCTCAATTGTTTGGAGTCAATGTATCTATGGTATAAATTCAATGTATTTTTGCTAAATGTATTTATAGTGTATTGTGAATGTACCTGATGTGGCCCACCTAAATCCATGTCACGTGTCACTTTTTCACTGGCTAGCAATCAACCAATCCATGATTGACACGTGACCATCTAACATTGGACGAAACTCCCAATAATACATCAACACATGTCCTCTAAATTACCTTCTCTACAGGAGGGAAGTATCTTTCTAAGGAAGATGAGATATACATGTGAAATTTGGTTTTTACCTTAACCATTAAGAAAAAGATGGCTTACTGATCAAGATAAAGACTAAAAAGGGGAGAACTCTTCTCCAATAAATGACATCACATGTAGCCCCTTGTACAAATTTGAGTCTAATGATCAAGGTGGCATGATCTGATAGGTAAACCTTGCCTATAAATACCCCATTTTTAGGTAAACAACAGAGGGAAAAAAAAGGATAAAAACATAATACATATTCAGCACTTACAAGTCTCTCAAATTACATCAAAAGGCCTCTGTAAATTGTACTAGCCTAGGTTACTAACACTTTAATCATAAGTTGTTAATCTCCCAAATTATCGAGTAAATCCCACAACAGTACCTATAATTGGTGGTCAATGTACCTCTAGGTCATAGTTAATGCATTTATCTCTTATCACATTTCTCACGATAAGAAATTTCTCACCGGAACCCAACCATATATATATATAAGGCTCAAAGTTTTGTTTCTTTTGATCTATATCTAGTAGCATATTTTCATTTTTATATTATTATATATTGTATTGCTGACATATTTATGAATATGTAATTTTGGTGTACTATATTTTGGCTCTGATACAATATTAAAAGACCATTTTAAGTTTTAACAAAAAGTTTAAGCAAATAGTTGAGGCCCCAGATATTATGTATCTATGTGCAGGTAACATCCTGCACCTTGCCGTGTGGGATAAGCAGGAGGAGTTCATAAGGCAAGCCTTGGAAGTGCTACCCACAGATATCGCCTTAGAACTGCTGTCGCAACCAGTGAAGGCTGTAAGAGTGCGGATAAACATTCTTCATAAGTTAGCATGGTGTAACCACGATTGGGTGAATCTAGGAATGACACGAGTGGTGCTCAACTACTACAGATCATATTCAGGGCCTCCTCTTACAGATGCTCAGAAGCCATGGTTAGCACTTAATACCAATAACAGCACTCCCTTGCACGCCTCCTTTGCAACCAAAAATTCAACTGAGGAAATTGCAATGGAGCTTTTTTCCATGGATGGTACGGATAAGGTTTGCGCCATTGTTAACAAATCCGGCATTAGCCCGCTATTTGGGGCCATTCAAAAGCGCTACACTCAGATTGTTGAGAAGATTTTGATGTCATCTTGGTCATACAGTCTTGCCGCTCCTAATGGTTCCTCTCCCCTTCATCTTGCTCCTACTTGTTCATCAGGTACTACTTTACTCCATCTACATTCTTACAACCATCGTTTAGATATCCAAACATATAAATAATTATATATGTATAAAAACAATCTGATGCATGACTTATTAAGTGGTTGTTTGGTTGGCATAGGAAGTAAAAATTACCATGTATTTCAAATTTGTGGGTCCAATACAAATAAAAATAATTGTTTTTATTGGACAAAGTAGTCCAATAGGAATGTAGATAGGGTCAAGTTAAATTGTGTATGTACTAAACATGACATTTGATGAACAAGAACTTATAAGTTAGAATGCATGGCCAAAAATAATAGCCTAATAAATTTTTCAGAAATTAATTTTGATAATAATAATTACATTTATATATTTGTGTGTACACTTGTTTTTCACTTTTGACTACCTTAAAATTTATTTATTTTTAGTTGTTTATTGATCCAATCGCTAAAGATCGTGTTAGGATCATCTCCATATCCTATCCTAAAATCATAACACATCATTGAAAATTAACACTACTACAAAAAACACTTAAGGTGACCCACCTATCGTGTCCCATGCATAAAACACCTTAAGGTGACCCACCTATTTTCCTCATTGGTACATCCTTAACCATTGATTGATCTGAGCAAATAGATTCTCCATTTCTTACAAGAAATTGATAGGATCTTGACTCCTAAAGAGCTACATACAATCTACCTTGGCCTAATTTATTGCTGACCCCTTTTATTCGCCCCTAATAACCCTGATCCAACCGGCACTAAACTGACCTTGAACTGACTCAACTAGACCGAGTCGGGGCGGGTCAGGGTCAGGCTGGTGCGGGTTGAGTCAGGGTTGGTTAAAAATGGTCAATAGCGGGTCAAGCCAAAACGGGTCGCGGGTCATTAACATTCGAGCAATAGTAAATATAAATAAAATTTAAGGTAGCCAAAGGTTAAAACAAATGTATACAAATATACGAGTATTATTGTAATTATTTTTGTCAAAACTTTTTTTTTTGGAAAATTTATTAGGTTGTTATTTCTAACCCTGTATTAGTCATGTCCAGTAAATACACTATAACCTTGACTCTAACCGCATTCCATATGACTACCATGTCCAATAACGAAGCTGGACCCGACCAATAACTAGGACTAACCACCACTAATCGCACCATCTTCTACCAATTAACACCGTTGTTTCCACCCAACAACGAACTAGCTAGCTAGTGTGTCCTGTCATGAACCCAAAACCGCCCACATTTCAATCCTTATCAACTCGACCACCTCCAACATAATCCACTGAGATCCACGACTCACCAAATCTTAGTTAGTTAATGCATGTCGAAATTACCAGCACCAAATAAGGCAAATAAAACTCTTTGAAACCCGGCCATGGTTAATGAAACTATTGCCGCTAAAAATCCTATTCATGGTTAAGGTCTAAAAAAAAGTTAAAGAACTAGGGCTCGTTTACTTTGGCTAAATATAGTTGAACTGGACTGAAATGAATTGAATATAGCTGAAAGTAATATTTTATAATAGAAGGAAATTGAGAGCTGAACTGAACTGAACTGAACTTAATAGAGTTGAACTGAACTCAACTGAATTTAAGCTGAAGTAAACAAGCCCTTAAGGGGCCATTTGGTTGGGGGATTTTTCATCAAAGTGAAGGGGAATCAATTGCCCTTATTCTCTTTGATATTATTTTTTAGAAATTTTCCCGGTATCCAATCTGAAATATTTGATTTTTTTTTCATATAAAAAAATTAACCGATTTTTCCGAACCGAATCATCTGGATAGCAAATCGTATCGCTCGGGTCGGATCATTTTGAACAGCCGTAGTTGTGCAGTTGTCTCATTGCTTTTTTTCTTTATCAAAACAAATAACTACCTAAATCTAAAGTCATGCCCTTCTCGCTTCTCCAACCAAACGGCCCCTAAAGTTTTTGAAAATATGAAATTTGTAACATAATAATAACAAAAATTAAAATGGTATTAAATCTTTGCATATCAATAATATAATTAAAGTTTGTGTGTTTGAAAATATGAAATTGAATTAACTAGCTAGGATAGAACTAGAAAACCAAAGGAAATATATATGATAATAAAAATCGTATTTTCGATATGTATTCCAGAACTTGTTGTAAAACTATTGCTGTCGAAGCACCCAGAGCTGATCGATTGTGTGGATGACAATGGATGTAATGTGCTTCACAAATGGCTAGAAATGGATGATTCACTTTGGGTATTAGAGTTGCTTGATCAATTTCCTGAAGAAAAGAAAAAAATATACCAAATTTTAGTTTGTCAAACGACAGAAATGGAAAGGGGTGACACTCCATTACACATTGCGGCAAGAAATAGTAATGCAGAAATAGTACAAATTGTTGTACGAGAATACCAGCAGCAGCAAGTAACATCAACTAGTGATGAGATCTCTGTTGAGGCAACTAATAATAAGTACCCTCCTTGGAAAATAAAGAATTATGAAGGGAAAACGCCTTTTCAAGTTGCTATTGAGTCAAAACAAGAACAGATTGCGTTACTTTTCTTGTCAATCGATTCAGCATTATGTGACATTTATGACAATACTGGCCAGAGCCCTCTCCTTAATGCTGTTGGTCATGGATGTGCTAAAGTTGTTGCTGAAATATTAAGAATTCACAAGGTTCCTCCTTTCACTATGTTGCGTCGCAATGATGGAATGACTCTTCTTCATTTCCTACCATTTATTCCAGGTAATTTTATTTTTTTTTATAATTTTTGTTTATGTATGTATGTAAGTCATTATTTTTCATACATACCATAACTCCATACAACTATAATTTATCTTGTAAATAAGTTACATCACTTAATTCACATTGTCACTATAACACCCATGAGATTGGTTTAAAAGGATTTGATAAGCTACGTACTCATTTCAACAAAAATACATCATCTTTCTTTTAGGAAGCTCTTATAATAAGATACTCCGTAGTTAAGTGTGCTCAGCTGGGAGTAGTTTTAAGATGGGTGACAACTTGAAAAGAAGTTTCCTAAGATGCATATGATCTGAAAGAATTCGTATTGGTTTGTGGGGTCGAGTTATCTAAAAAATCACTTTTAAGTGGTAGTTGTGGAAGTTGTTTCAAAAATTCGCTTTTAGGTGGTAGTTGCCCAAAAGTTTTGCTTAGAAAAATCTTGCATAGTTTTACAAGTGACCAAATATTGACTATCTATTATCACCAGGCCAAATTGTACTTATGGGCTTAATTAGTTATATAGGAATAATTATTATATTTTCATAATAATTACCATTATTCACTCTAAGTTTTGTGGGCACTGATGATGCATGGTTTGGAAATGAATGCAGAGGAAGCCGCGAAACGCATGCTTGAGAAATTTTGGTGGATTATGAATTTAACGAATGATAAGGGGAGAACAGCCCTTGATGAAGCTAAAGAAGCAAACACCCCATGGCTTGTAAATTTACTAATGAACCATTCTTTAATCCATAAAGAACCTTTCGATTGGATTACATCATGTGAGAAAGATGAGACAGCTGCAGTACTTGCGTTCATTGATAATTGTCAAGACCTTCATAAGCTTTATCTTGAACAAAACGACACCGTGCTTCACCACATCAAATTGGACACTTACAAAGAGTACAAGAAGCTGTTGAAGAATCCTGCCATTGTGGAACTTAAGAATGCCACTAATCTTAATGATAAAACACCTTTGCATTGTGCAATAGAAAGGAAAGACATACATCTAGTTAAGGCATTACTTGTTGATGGAGTTGAGCGAAACATAAAGGATTCTAATGGTACCACTGCCATGAAATTGCTGGCTACACTTTACAATAGCCAGAATCCTGATTGGGTATGTATGTTCCTACACTTTTTATTGTTATTACAATCAATCAATCAATCAATCTCTAGTACAAATTAAATTGAGGGAGTATATTGTTGAAACGTACGAAGTTGTGTTTATATATATTTTTTTAAAATGAGAAACTAATAAAAAACAATGGTATGCATGTTCATTTTGGCAGAAAAAAATGTGCAAAGATATCAAAGTAAACCCATTGTTAAAAACAACATATATCCAACCTGGGACTGATGTAGGTGCAATGCGAAACACATTATCAGTGGTGGCAGCTTTATTGGCAACAATCACATTTGCTGCTGGATTTACACTCCCCGGTGGCTATAATGAAAACACGGGCGATGCCATAAAAGCGAAAAAGGCAGCATTTTTAGTGTTCTTGATATCAGATGCCTATGCCATGTGCGCATCTATGCTAGTCTTATTCTGCTTAATATGGTCCATGGTTTCAACCCAAGATATGTCTTATTTATTGGTGGATCGCAGTGTGTTGATACTTATGCAGTCGCTATATGGAACAATGATTGCATTTATTACTGGTATTTATGCAGTAACATCAACTCATTCTTTATGGGCTGCAATACTTGTCATTGTCATGTGCTCTGTTGTTGTAATATCTGCTAATAGGACCTTTCTTCATATCATACTTTCCAAGTTAATCCCTGCAGCAGCAAGTGAAGATCAAACCCCAAAGGTTCAACAGGTGCGTACGTACAACTACACAACACTACTCTATTTTTGTTGGTTATCTTAAATTGGTTAGTTTATGTCACAAAATGTTCAACCTGTTTAATAATATTATAAATTTGTTAGATCAACATAACGAACGTTTTTAGAATAACATTAATTTTACTGATATAATAACATTTATATATAATATTTTAACGTGGGGGTGCATGGTCCATGTGTCCCTTCCTAGGTAGGGGCGCATTCTTCCTGACTGCGCACTTAGTCTTAAAATGTTCATATCTCTTACGTTTCTTAGCAAAATTATAATGTATCAAATCGAAGCTCTCGGAACAAGGAATCTTGTAAAAGTTGAATCGCCTCAAAAAGAGTTATGTGTAAAATATTATGTCTTTGAATTAAACCACAATACAAAAGCACTTCTAATGCTTTCAATTCATGATTTAAGTGTATTTTATATGTTTTAATTCATGATTTTAGTGTAATAACATATTCTATTTCATGATTAATCTTGGTATAAAATAAAATAAAGATTTTAGAGTTTAATCTAATTAGAGAGGGCGTGTTATAAAATAAGGGTAATTTTGGAAAAAGGAAAGCTTTAGTAAGTAATTTAAGGATTGTGTTTAGCAATTGACTTAATCTTTTATTTCATGTAGTCACTTTCGGAGCATTATTTATAGCCACCTATACAATTAATCTTTTTTAACATTAGTTTTGTATGATAGACTTTATGAAACCCTTTTTCAAACATATATATTATAACTTTATTTTCAAACAAACCCCACACTCGTTAATATATTCATTCTGTGTCTTGTCGAATGAGATTTTTTTTCTAAAACATACATCACCTTTATTATTGTTCTGTATGCTATCTCTATTTATTTACATATTTGTGATTTCTTTCTAATTTCAATTACTTTTAATTTTTAATTTTATTTTAAAATACCCCTGATGACCTCCCATTTTTTAATTTAAAACATACACCACCATTATTGTTATCTATTTTCTCACGCTCGATCTATTTAAACGGAAAAATACTACGTACAATAAAAGCTTTTTTAGTCTTTTTTTTTTCACGGAAGTGGTTCATTAAACAGTGCCAATTTGAACTTATACGAATATATCGGTTGTTTATTCTACCAGGAATCAACAACTGCTAATGGAAACAATAGCTCTATGAATCCAACCTTGTCGACGGCTAATCAAGAACCGAAAAGCCATATGTCAGTGCTTGAATCAGTATAAACAATTAAAAAGGATTTTCTTATAAAGTTACTTGAATTTGGTGTATGCTTGTATTGGCGCCGTTTGGAGAAGTGAGCGCTTATTTATGAGAAGGTATTGTGTGTTACTTGTAAGTTTAAAGTTTTGAGGATTTACTTGTAAGTTAATTTGTTTTAAGAGTTTAAGCTATATTTATCAAAGTATTCTATGAAGTTGATTGCAGAATATTTTGTGGGCCAAACCAATAGAATGAATTACTCAAATTTCATGCAGTATTCTAACTTGTAATATTAGTCCACGTGTGGAATTTGGTACAAGCATAAGTGTAAGTGCAATTAGTATTCCAGCATATCAATTCAATTTGGTACAAGCATAAAAGTATAAAACAATTCAAGAAAGACAACAAAGATTATAAATATAAAAAAAAAGACATAAAAATACTTTGTCTACAAATAAGTGATCCATTTTGACCAAAATGCTGTCACAATTTTGGTCAAAATAAATCACTTATTTGTGGACGGAGAGAGTATATAGTAACGGCCATGTAAATGAAGTATAATAGCATATACAATATTTATTGCGGTAAGTCAAAAGTTGTTTGTAGTCGATGCGTAAGTCGATGTGAATAAAGTGCATGTAGTTACGAAAACTGATTTCCGCACTCTATGTCTTCAATATAGACGTGCATCTATATTGCTTTAATGTGAAAAAAAAGGAATGCGAAAATCAATCTATGGTTGCATGTCATTTGGCAGCTGTTGATTGGAACAATTTCTTTCACTTTCTTCCTATATATTGGATTGAAAAAAAAAATTTGAAGTCAAATCTTTAAGCACAACAAACCAAAGTTCGCGAATTGTCACTAGTAAAAAAAAGGCTATTTGCATCGTGCATTTCAAGCTATTAGTATCATGCATTTGCAGTTACAAATAAAAATATTATTTGCATCGTGCCTTAGGCACGATCCAAATAAGACTCATTTGCATCGTGCCTTCAAATGCACGATACAAATAAGTGACCTATTTGCATCGTGCATTTGAAGGCACAATACAAACAATGTAATTGCACTTACAATTTCTTTTATCAGATTCTCCAATAATGTAATTGCACCAGCCTAATTTTAAGATAACAAATATCAAGCTACATCAATTTTATTCTTTGTGCTCCTTCCATTTTTTTTAAAAATGACAAAATCACATTAATCAGAAATGAAGCAAAACACTCACCTTTGAGGTAAGTTGACCCTTACTGGCACGACTGGTTCCACAATTCTCATTGATAAAGCTTGCAAAGTCATCTAGATCTCATTGATAAAGCAATTAGGAAAAATACAATAGAACAAGCAAAGATCCCAGCTAAAATTCTGTTAGCTCTTTCCAACAAAGGTATGGCCATTTTTTTCCGACAAAAAACTAACATTTTGAAATTTTCTTCTTTTGGAACTTGATTGTCACCCATTTTAAAATAAAATGCCTTTGCTAAGCTAATAGCTACAACAAATAAAATGTCTGTTAGTAATCATGAGTAAGTGAGAAATCATGATTAAAAAAAACATAGAACCACTTTAAAGAGATTAAGAAATCTATAGACAATGTCAATATGGTGGTTATCTTACTAAGTAATGTAACTTTGTCCTAGTAAGGGGCATATCGGACAGATCTGGCCTTACAAGGACACATAGTTTGGATTAAACTTTTCAACTTTAATATACCTTATTATAATAACCCTTCAAAGCAAATGACAGAATTCCATTAATAATTCTAAGGTAAACACTATATGATGTCATGTAAGCCAAAATGGAGCCAACATATTCCATATATTATCCTCAATGACTTTTTTAGCTAAGCTAAGATTGGAAAATGGAACTAAGCTCAAAAGGCCTAAAAGAAGAATGATCTTAATTGGTTAACACTAAAGTTGGTGAAACTGCAACATATAAAAATAGAAACATTACCACCGGCAAACAAGTTCCAGCTATAAACTTGTACGCAATTTAAATTGTATATATGATTCACATCATCATCTCTTTTAAAATCTATAGCTTTCTATCAAATAACCAAATAAATATCTTATGAAACCCTAAAAAAAAAATTAGAAATCAACCATAAATCCCCAAAATAATCAAAGACCTATAAACTCGAAAATCCCAAAATAATAATAAGATGCAACAACCGTGTAACAAATTCAACTATAAATCAGCAACAATAACCAAAAGATTTCAACCATAAATCAAATCCTATAAACCTAACAAAAAAATATCAAGAAAGAAAATGGTTGATAAATGTGAGGGCAAAAAGACTACTAAATTATAACTTAATACAATCGGAAACCATTTAAAAAACACAACATTATTTAATTTCAAGTTGGTTGTGTGGCCGGCCAATTTGCTTTGGCCCACTGATTTAAAAAACACAAAGTTATTTAATTTTTTTTAAAACAAAAAAACTGTCAATTGTCAATTACATTTTGTGTGCTTTTGTTGTCAAAACCGCCATTTTCATACTCTAGGTGTGATTTTGTGTGCTTTTGTTTTGCAATCTCCATTGTGTGTGCTTTTGTTTTGCAATCGTCATTTTCATACTCGTAAGTCCAATTTTCTCTTCTCTCTCTACTTTTGCGATTTTTGTTCTTCGATTTTCTATTCTCTCTCTTTTCGAATTTCATTTGTAGTTTATACTATTTTTAGGTTACATTTGAGGAGGTTTTGTAGTATGGCGCGAGTGAAGATGAGTGCACGAAGATGGCGTAGATTACATAGTAATTCTACTGCTAGTGGTATGTTTTGAATCATTTTTTAGTAGTTTTTGTGTAATTTTGATTTTAGAAGTTCATTTATTTGTTTTTATTTGTTGATTGTAATGTTGTTTAGGTTTTTTTTTTCATTTTGATTGTAATGCATGTTGTCGAAACTTGTTGCTATGCTTTTATGAGCTTCGATTATCTATGGGTTTTTTTGAGCTTCGATCATCTATGGTTTTCTATGTCTTTTTGAGCTTCGATGAACAAACAGAGTGTGTGTTTGTTGTGTGTTGTTGTTGTTATTGTTGTTGTTGTTGTTGTAAACCTAGGTTTATATTTAGCTTGTTGATGATTTTTTGAGATATGCTCTGTTTACATTTTTGTATTTAGTATTTTTTAATTGGATCAATTTTGTGTTGTTCTGTGCTCTGTTTTTTTTTTCAAAAAAAAAAATTGCATTTTAAGTGTATTTTTTTATAATCAATTAATAATAGCTGCTAGATTGTTAATTATTGAGTTGATGTGTGTAGTATTATTATAGGTTTGCTATTATTTTTGTGTGAGTGCTGATGTTGTTTTTTTGTTTTGTTAATTTATGTTTTAGGTGATGATGATGATGATGTTTATCAAGGTTCTCCAAATGCATCTGGTGAGCATATTGGTGTAGTTTTTCAAATGTTGTTGTGTACTAATGTTGGTTTAAATGTGTAAGTTTAGTGTTATAGATGTTGGTTTATATAATTGGATTAGTTAGTAAGCCTTGTGTTCCAAATTTAGTAACCGATATTTGATAGGATGGTAATTGGTGAATTTAAAAGAAAATTTATATTGATTCTTGTATGATATCTACTATATATACTGTATTTAGTAACTCCTTTTTGACTATATTTAGTAACCCCTCTCTATTGTTACTGAGTAACCCCTCTTGTTGATACTTAGTAACCCCTTTTGTTGATACTCAGTACCCCTCTTGTTATACTTAGTAACCCCTCTAGTTGATAGTTAGTAACCTCTCTAGTTAATATTAGTAACCCCTCTTGTTGATATAAAAATATTATTTTATTAGCTAACTTGATTATATAGGTCACTAATTTTAGTTATTAAATACCATATATAGTTCTTATTGTTGAGGTGATTTTTGGGTCACAACAATGTAAATATGATTTTTGGGCCGAGAGCTAGTCCAATTCCACGTGAAAGTGCTCGTCGATCTGCACAAAGAACAAGCGTGAGCTACCACCGGAGGTGTTCCGGGGAAAGACTTTCCGACGCTCAAGTCAGTAAGGTGTAAGAGTATAAGAATGTAGAGAGAGAAAGTGAGGAAGAAGTTTGAGGTGTGTTTGATATTTTTTGGATACCTTTGCATGTGCATGGTTAGGGAGTATTCATAGTACCTTGAGAATATAGGAGGAAAATTGCCCCTGGTAGGTTGAACTGGACCTGGTATGTTGGGCTGGACCTGGTCAGTAACCCTGGACCTGGTAGACGTTCCTTTGACCTGGTAGGTTAGACCTGTACTAGGCTGCTGTTCTCAGGACCTGGTAGATGTGATCTTGACCAGGTAGGTGCTTGAGCGTGGATTTAGGTGATCAGGTCCCCTGTACAGACTTTAGCTTGTACTTGGGCCTGATTCTTTTGTGGGCTTTCCTTGTGGTGTGCCTCTTTCATTCGTTGATGGCTGGATTGGGCCTTAGCTTTTTATGTGGCTGGCCCAATAACTAATGGGTGCATTTTCCCTCATCAATTTGCCCCCCAAGTCCATAAAAATTAAGTATGAATTTTTGTGGATTTTGTCGAGTGGGCCTTGGTCCTGGTAGCAGGACCTCATGAACAGTCTTCTTCTTCTTTTGAATTTGAATAGTTTTGTTTTTTTTTTACAGTTGGGGAACGTGGAGCAGCAGTTATGGCAACTTTAATTGCTCCACTTACCATCGTGTTTAGTGGGCTGACAGGGCGAGAGGGGTGTATTTAATGGAGAAGTTGAGAGGTTTTCAGAATTCATTCAAAAAATTTCTCACTCTCCCAATTTCTTCACCTTCTCTCTCACCCTTCAATTCTCTGAACTTGCTTTTCTCTTCTACTCATTTCCTTCGAAAAATTCAATTCTTCTTTCAAAAATGGCAGAACAACCTTCTAATTCTGAGTTCTCCTTAACTCTCAACGAGTCTGGGAACGAAATTTTTTATGATGGCCCAGATGTGAGTTGTGATGCCATCATTGCAGAACAACTCCAGGAGATGGAGAGGGAACTTCCTCGGGAACCGGAGCAGGAGCAGGGCAGGGCCCTGGTTGTTAGAAATGAGGACCAGAGGGCCCAAATTAGAATTGGTGGTCCTGTGGGTAGGGACCACTACTTAGATGCTGAGGGGCGGTGGACCTCAGTGAGATGGGAGGACCCTGAAGCTCTTTATGGGGTCATGCACATCAGGCCTTCTACGACCTTTTTGGGGAAGATTCATCAGCTCAACTTGGTGTCAAGGGCAAACATCCTTGCTTTGGCCCCTGGCCTGGATGAATACCAATTTTTTCCTCTTTCCTCTGGTTCTTGTGCCTGGGACCCTGAGCCAGGTCACATTGCTATCTTCCTTGCCCACTTGAACTCTGAGGTAAGGTTCCCTCTACATCCCTTCATAGTGGAGATGTTAGAGGTCTGGAACGTGTGCTTATCACAACTGGTACCCAATGCCATTCAAAGGCTGGTTGGGTTTATCTGGGTGTGCGAATTTAGGGGTTTTCCCCTGAGTTCAAGGGCTTTCAAGACTATGTATAGGTTGAAGCCGTACCGGGGGTCCAACGTGCCAAAGGGGTCGTGGACAGTGCGTGGAAGTCCTGAGGCAGGACAATGAGACCTACGCTACCACTTATCCCAAGTCTAGGGAGATGGGGCACTGGTACTATGAATTTCTGTGGTTGGGGGTCCCACTGGAGAGCAGTGACCCCAATGTGTACCTGCCCAGGACCGAGTGGGCCAGGCCCAGGAATACGGAGTGGGTAGGGTTCGAGACACTAACTGTTGTTGATCAAGCGGTAGTCAAAGAGTTTTCTGCTAACCCCCCTACAAGCAGCACTGGGAGTGCCACGCCCGTGGTTTGGCTTCCTCACCTGGACCTGATTAGGAACGAGGCTTATCTGGCCTTGTCCAATCTCAGCTTCAAGATGACTAGAGGTACTTTCTTTTTTCATCTTTTTTGTTGCATGGTTTTCCTTTTCTGTTTATTTTACTATGCTTCTTTGCTTTTTGAGCTCTGGTTGCTTTGGGTATAGCTTTGGTCTCACCATCTTTTTGACCTGTTTTTGGCAGCTGAGGCCCAGGTGAGGGTGGACTTTGAGAAGTTGGGAGTGGACGACCAGGGGAGGCCTTCCAGGGTCATTCCTATGGAGCCTCCAGCCAGGATGAAGTTTGTCCTGCTGGAGAATGATAAGAGTCTCCCTCTTCGTCCTGCTCCCAGGTTCGTACCGTTCAACCCTGATGCTGTTAGGGGTGTTCCAAGCAGGTTGCCCCCCAGGCCCAAGGTTGATGTTGAGGCTCCTTCTTCTATCGCTTCAAGACTGGTGACTGGGCCAGGTAGGAGGTCCAGGAGGAGCACTGGGTTGACTCCTCCTGTGGCTGGCCGAGAGTGCTAGGGCGGCGGCTAGACATCAAGGGTCTTCCCTGGTCATCAATGAAGGTGGGGCCCTAGCAGGTAAAAGGTCTAGGTCTCCAGGTGGTGAGGAGGCGAGCCGTAAAGGAAAGGAGGTCGTGACTGTTGATGACGACGATGACGATGATGATGATGAGGAGCCCTTGAGGCTGGGGAGGAGGAGGAGGGTCCAGGAAGAGGTTGGACTTCGCACTGCCATTGCCATTCATGAGGATGACCTGGCTTGAGGGGACCTGGGCTCTCCTATTGGTGGAGATGAGTTCCTTTTGGGGAGCTATCCTTCTGACAGGGCAGGGCTTTCTAGCATGCCCTCTTACTCCCAACTTTCCAATTGGAGTGGGAGGTCTGCTGAGATGGCTGGCCCTGTCAATTCTGTTACCCCTGCCCCCATGTGGGGGCAGAAAAGTTAATTTCAGAGGCACCTGGTGCCTCCACAGCTAATGACCAAGCAACAACAGCAACAACAACAATCCCAACACCAACAACAGTAGCAACAACAACAACAACAACAACAATACCAACAACAACAACGACAACAACAACAGAAGCAGCAGCAACAACAACAACAGCAGCAGAAGCAGCAACAGCAGCAGAGCAAACAACAGCACCACCAGCACAAAATACACTTCCCTCATACAATCTGCCTTCAGAGCTGGCAGCCCTATTCAGCTCAGAGTTCCCTGTTCCTGAGGAGGGGAGCTTTGATGCTGCCCCTGGTGTATCCTCTGATAGGTACATCAGGGGGATGTTACATCGTGCCCTGCGTCCCCAGGACAAGCCCTCCAGCTCCGTGGCAGAACCTGGGATTACCCTAAGATGGGTGATTGGCCTGGTATGAAGTTTTCTTACTTTCTTCTTGCTTTCATCAATCTGATGTGCCTTTCATTTGAGACTTGTGATTTGTTGTCTTCTTGCAGGTGGTGAAGTATGGGCTGGTAGCCAGTGAGTTCCTGAACTTTGGCCTACCTTATCTGACCTATGCTGGGGATAAGATAAATGGCCTGCAAGAGAGAGAAAGTGTTCCGGGTAGTGATGGTAATGGGTCGGATCTGGAGGGGGTCTATGTGGACCCGGATCCAGATCCGTTTTCAAAGGCTAGACCCAGATCCGATCCGGATCCGTCAGGTTTGGAATGCATGGATCCAGATCCAGATCCATTGGATCCAACGGGTCCGAAATGGGTCCACCGTATTTCCTTTTAATAAATACAAAATTTCTAAAATTTAAGCATATAAATAACATTAACTAAATGTCTTACATGTCTTAAAACCATTAATTCGTAAATTACATATCTTAAAAGAATTAATTCCTAAATTACATGTGTTACAAATTTAATGTTACAATAGTAACATAAAATTAATTTAATTTAAATTTTTTTTTAAGTGATTGGGCTTGTGATATAAGAATGTTACGGAGTAGACAACAACTTATGAATTAGTCCTCAAATATATATATATATATATATTATATAACGGATCTACGGGTTTGGGTCCGGGTCTGAGATCCAGACCCGGACCCGGATCCGTTTTTTCAGGATGGACCCGGACCCGACCCGGATCCGCATGGGTCCAAATTCCAAGGATCCAGATCCGCAAAAACGGATCTGGATCCGCGGATCTGGACCGGGTCTGGGTCCGACTGCCATCTATAGTTCCGAGGAAGGCCACTCCGACGCTCAAGTCAGTATAGTGTAGGAGAAGTAATTTGAGAGAGAGAAAGTGTTTGTGAAGTGTTTTCTTTACTCTTTTGTGTATTGACCCTTTTCTTGTTGCATAGAGTTGGGTATTTATAATACCTTTGGACTAACTTGGTACCCCTGGTTGGCTGGGTTGGACCTGGTAGGCTGGGCTTGTAACGACCCGACTCGCTTAAATCGGCGCGGAAGAAACCGACGAGTCAAGTAGTTATAAAACTAAACTCAACACTTAGAAAATAATACTAATACCTCAAAATATTATTAAACCATAAATGTACAATAACCCACAATCTTGTACAAACTAAATCCAAAAATCAAATGAACTGAAAACAAAAGTCAAGTGTAACTCTAACCACATGCTAGAGTCTTATACAACAAATGTATATCATAAATCCTGAATCAACGTCTAACAAGTCTAATGCTATGAAACAAACGAAAATAAACAATAGGAACAAAACACACAAAGCGCCGCTCGCCCAACCCAAAAGCTAAGCAAGAGCATCATCGTCAGATGTACCTGAAAAACACAACATATCCACCATCAGTGGCGAGTAACATAACTGACTCACCCTAACGGGAATACACAAGTACATAGCTATAATCAAATAACATCACACATACAATCCTCGAAGACACGAGACCACCTCAAGCTCGTAATCCCAAAATCAACCCATCACTCGACATCATCATTCATACGACATCTCTATACTCAAATCTAACTTAGGTGCAATCATTCTAGTTCTAGACCGGACTATGCTCGTACGGAAGCATCTTACGCAACCGAACTTCTACTATGTCAGGACCGGGCATAAGCCATACACCCAAATCCCACGAACCCATTTCATACTTGGAAATTCGTGTCCCTAATCCCCAAATAAATCTGAGCGTACTAGGAATAACATAGTGAGACTCCAAAACTATTCCAATACCGCGGATGGAATAGGGGCAACGTCTTAACCCAAAAACTAAGCATAAGCCATACACAAAGTCAAGGGCGTCTAGAAAAGAAATCAAGCTAAACATCCCATCATATCATCATCATATCATCATAGTTAATTAAAGACAAGAATAAGCCATACTCTTGAATTTAACAACTAAATCATCGAAGTTAACCCAAGAATTGCCTATAGCCATACTCTTGAGACTAACCAAACATCATATCATCAATCTTTAACTCAATCCTTGATCAACGTATCCCAAATCTTTAACTTTCATGACTCTTTCCATTACTTTCTTTATCTTTCAAGACTCTTAAAGAACTCATCAAACCTCAACAAGAACTCTAAAGAACTCATCTATTACTTAAAGAACTCATAAAGAAACCATTCAAGATTGCAAGAACTTCAATCAAGAACTCAATCAAGATTCAAGAACTTCAACCAAGAACTCAAACAAACTCAACATACACGCATGAACATCATCACTATCACACGGCAATTTCAACATCTTTTTATCAAAATTCAACAAACTTAAACCCAAACACCATGATTTCCAAAACATCATAAAACAATCTTAAAATATGAAAATCCACCATTAAAACATCATTAAAACACTCCAAAATCAGATTATAGAAATATATTCAGAACCATGAACATTCATCATCAATCAACCCAAACATGCATTTAATCAAAGCTATAATCATAGTATTACCAATTAAGTTGAGTTAGTATGTTACCTTGTTGAAGATTACACACAAATCAACACAAATATCGCTGCCCGGGACACAAAGAACACGGCACAATCAACACGAGCAACACGCGGCCTTTAGCACGGCACCACGAATCACGCACGGCTGTCCAGCCACTGCCACGCACCACGCTACCCAGTCACAGCACACACCACCACCACGGCCACTGCACGGCACTTGCACCACGAGTACTGCTACACGGCCCAACCACGAACCCACACGAACACAACCCAAACGAACCCGAAACAATAAATCTTGTTTGAAATAAATGTGTTTAGGCTTGTGTTTGATCACTTAAAGATTAATTGAGGTTGAATCTTTAAGTTTTGGGCTAAGAAAGTTGATGAACAAATGGAGGCTCAATCATCAACAATGGCGTGAGAAATGGAGAGAAATGGAGAGTGTTTATGTGCTTGGCAAGTTGATGGCAAAGTTAGAATGGCAAAATGAGCCTAAGCCTTACTATCTCCCCTATAAATAGAGTTAGTTAAGGTGTGAACACAAGGCAAGTGGCAAGCCTTGCCATGCCTTTGTAGAACCGGCCAAGAGAAGCAAAATGGGCCTTGTGGTCCATTGGGCTAATCTACTAAATTTACATGACTAATCATGCAAAAACCGGCAGCTTGTGAAGTTCAAGACCGGCGGTATGGAACCGGCAGCTTGTGAAGGTCCAAGACTGGCGGTTTATGAAGACCAAACCGGCAGCTTATAACTGGCAGCGTGCAAGGTCCAAGACTGGCGGTTTATGGAGACCAAACCGGCAGCTTGAAGCCTTATCTTTAAACTGGCAGCTTTCATTTTGAAGTCTCAATTGGGCCAATTAATTAAATAATAATTAAAATCAATAATAAAAACTAAGAAATAAAACATTTCGATTAAATCGAAATTATTCACATAAAATTAAAATAAATAGTTCAAAATAAATTTTGAACTAGCAAATAAACACATAAATACACACATAAATACCAGCAAAAATACCGATAAAATCTGGGTCATTACAGGGCTGGTCCTGGTCAGCTGGGCTGGACTAGGTCTATATTGGAGCGTGGACCCTGTGGGGCCAGGTTATATGTACTGGGCTTATCTCACATGTGGGCCTGGTCCTGGAGTGGGTCTTCCTGTGATTGTGGTCCTCTTGTTGGGTTTAGGACTTAGTTGGGCTTAAATAACCGTGGGCTAGCCCAATAATAGTGGGTGTATTTTACCCCATCACTTACTAACTTGAATATATATATATATATAGTGGATGTAACACATATTAAGCTTATATAGTAATTGTTATGCATAGATTTTATAAGTGCTATATATTATATTTAGTAATGCTTGAATTATTTTTATTTTTATTACTATTTAGTAATAATCTTTTTTCATTTATTATTATTTTGTTAGTGAAATACTTAGTAACCGGTTAAGAAGCCATATTAACTACAGTTAGTGACTGTTGTTTATAATAGTTACGTACTAACCCCTTTCGACTATATTTAGTAACCCCTTTTGAATATGCTTAGTAACCCCTCTTGTCATTACTTAGTAACCCCTCTTGTTCTTACTCAGTAACCCCTCTTGTTGATACTTAGTAACCCCTCTTGTTATACTTAGTAATCCCTCTTGTTGATATTTAGTAACCCCTCTAGTTGATACTTAGTAACCCCTCTTTTTAATACTTAGTAACCCCTCTTCTTGATACTTAGCAACCCCTCTTGTAGATATAAAAATATTATTTAGGAAAAATTGCTAAAAATATTCCCAAGTTTAAGCCATCTTCTCTCATTATTCTCAAGTTTGATTAATTCATGAATAATCCCAAGTTTGAGGGTTATCTTCTCTAATTAGTCCAAAGCAACTGGAAACCTGCTGAATAGGTAAAAAATGCGGTGGGCCCCACATGATATGTTTTAATTAGGATTAATTATAACTAATTAGGATTAATTTTGTTTAAATTATATTTCACTCTCTTCTTCAAACCTACCCTCCCTGTCACCACCCTCACCGGAACTCCACCCTCACTGGAATCCCCCACTACCCCAACACCCCAGCCACCCTCACCAAAACCGAAACCCTACCTGACCACCACAAACCCCGATTACCACCACTCAAACCATCAGCCCAATCAATTGAACCCCAAAAATACCATAGCACATACCCCAAACACTATCGTACAACCCCAATTGAACACCAAGCACCGTCGCACAACCGCCACCTCCCAACCGGCCCTCACCCACGAGCCACCCCCATTTCTACCATTAAACCCCCACGACCGTCATCTAAACCACCATCGCCTCGCCCTCACCCATTAAACCGTCTCACCGCCTCACCGTCGAAACCCACCTAAACCCATAACCATCAACATTTCGTCTTACCCCCAACCCCGAAAACACCCCAAATCTAACACCCTCACTGTCGACAAACACTACTATCCCAAGAAACCACCAAGCCTGCTGCCGCCAATGATGGTGATGAAGATGATGATGGATGATTCTGTGGTGAAGGTTGATTTGATAATGAAGATTGTCGATGATTGTGATGAAGATGACGACTATGGTGAAGATGATGAAGGTTGATTTGTTGATGAAGGGTGATTAGATGATAAAGATCGAGGATGATGGTTGATTGGAAATTAGTTGGATATGCTTAGCATTTGATGATGGAATATGGGGTTTGGTGGGTATGGTCCGTATGTATATTTAGTTAGTATTTTTATAATAATTTTTTATTTTATTATTAAAATAATGTTAAAACTAAAAAGTGGGCCCACTGCATTTTTTTAACCTGTTCAACAGGTTTCCAACTGGCTCGGATCAATTAGAGAAGATAACCCTCAAACTTGGGATTATTCATGAATTAATCAAACTTGGGAATAATGAGAGAAGATGACTCAAACTTGGGAATATTTTTAGCAATTTTTCCTATTATTTATTAGCTAACTTGATTATATAGTTCACTCATTTTAGTTATTAAATACCATATATAGTTCTTACTAACTTGAATATATATATATATATATATAGTGGAAGTAACATACACATATTAAGCTTATATAGTAATTGTTATGCGTAGATTTTATAATTGTTATATATTATATTTATTACTATTTACTAATAATCTTTTTTCATTTATTATTATTTTGCTAGTGAAGTACTTGTGGAATTCACGGAGTTCTACTCATTACCAAGGGAGGATTTGTTGACGTTGATACCATCGAGAATGATTTCAAGCCGTGTCATAGATTGTTTTCTATTGCTGTTGAATGATTTTCAATTTGAAAATCTTGAATTTCAAGATGAATCTCAAAGGCGTCGTTACTTTTTTGGCCTGTCTTATATGGTATTTAATCTTGTTACGTCTAGTTTCTATTCAATTTTCTTTTCATATTATTTTAGTTTTCATTTTATATGCCTCTAAATTATTCTTTGTCATGATTTGCCCTTTAAAGCACTCTCTATTAAGAGTTCCTGTAGAAGGTGATGTGTCGTTCCATGAGGGGGAACTATATGCAGCTGGGATATGTGGATTCGTCACCAACTGTCAAACTTCTTAAAAACTAAATTTTTTATGGCTTTTGAAGTTTTATTGTTTTTAATATTTTGGTTTTTTTTCCTGCAGATTTTCATTCCTATTATTTTTGAAGAGCACTTTTCATGTCTTGCGATCAACTTCAAGAATAAGACTGTTGACTACTTGGATAATAGGCTTTACTGTGTAAAGGAGGGAAAATATAATGATTGTCGGTTTGCTTCGACTGTGACTAGTTTCTACACGATTGCATATCATTTGGTTAGTATAACATGCTATTTCTTTCACTGAAATGTTTATGTTGTATTATTATCCCATGAATATAGTTAGTAACCCTATTGAATATATTTAGTAACCTTTGTTCAATATATTCACTAACCCCTTTTAAAATTGGTTTCTAAGGGTATTCAACAAACCTAGTAACCCAACTTACATCTTGTTAGTAACCCCTTTTACATCTACTTAGTAACTCCTATTGAACAAGCATAGTAACCATATAGATTGTAACTCCATCTAGATTTAGTTAACCCTTTTTTAAAATTGGTAACCCCTATTGTTCTGGATTGTTAGTTACTAAGTATATGCTAGTTACATTTTCTCTTACGATTTTTTTTTAATTTTCTTAACAGAGGAAGTACTTTGCCAAATTTTTGGGGAGAAGAGGGCATGAGCACGCATCTCAAGTAGAACTTTATCCAATTAGGCAAATGCGATTTGCTTGGCAATCCAATCAAACTAATTTGGATTGTGGTGTTTTCCTTCTTTACCATTGTTGCCTATACCAAGGGGAAAGCTTTAAGTCTGCTAATTTGGATAAGGTTTGTTTTTTTTTGCTTTTTTTTTTACATTCTCAATATTTTAACTTTATTCGGTTCTTTTTAATGTTTAGAGTTTAATTTTTTTTTAAATGTAGGCTAAACAACGTCGCATTTATCGTGCTGAAATTTGTGCTTCGTTAGTTTTATCCGATCGCAATTTTTTTCGAGATCAAGTCCTGGAATCTGTTGCAAATTTTAATGAAAATAGGACATCAATTCACAAATTAGTACTACAACATGAGCAAGAAGAAGCTGCACTGGTTAAGAAGCAAAAATTAAATAAAAGGCATTAAGATTTGTGTTAATGAAGTAATCTTTTTTTTGTAAACAGTTGATGCTTTTGTGTTACCAACTTTTAGGAATTAATATTAATTCACATACATTTAAACATTCACAACTCTAACTATTAGCTATCCAATTTTTGTGTAAATATTTCAAATTAGTTTTTGTTTGATGTCTTTTATTTTGGTAATCATTTAATTACCTATTAATTCCTAAAAGTTGGTAAACCTTCTTTAATATACTTAATATAATGTATTTAGTAACCCCTTTTCACTATAGTTCCTAAGCCTTGTTAACTATAGTTAGTGAGTCTTGTTTATAATAGTTAGTAACCTCGTTTGTTTATATTTAGTAACCCTTATATACTGCATTTAGAAAGCCCTTTTTCACTAAAAAAAAGTTGGTAACCCCTAGTTATTAACCCCTGTTTAACATTTTTAGTAACCCCTATTGAATATAATCAGTAACCCCTACTGAATGTATTAGCTACTTTTATAATTGTTTAGTAATCCCTATTACACCTACTTAGTAACCCCTATTGAATATAATAATTAATCCCTATTAGACCTACTTATTAAACCCTATTGAATATAATACTAAACATATTGAATATAATCAGTAACCCCTGTTAGACCTAGTTATTAACCCCTGTTTAACAAACTTGATAACCCCTATTCAATATAATTATTAACCCCTACTGAATGTATTAGCAACTTTTATAATTGTTCAGTAACCCCTATTAGACCTACTTAGTAACCCCGCCCCTATTGAATATAATATATTGTAAACATATTGAATATAATAAGTAAATTACATTAAACAAAGTTATAAAATAAGAATTACCTTTTCAATTGCCTTTGCCATAGCCAAATCTTGGTCAGTAAATATTGTAGTAGGGTCCACGTTTCCCATGGATTTCTTAAATGTTTCCAATACCCACTCAAATGTTTCTTTAGTCTCATTCGCGATGAATGCACAACCAAACATAACATTTTGCCAATGATTGTTTATTCCAACTATTGGTGCACATATCAACTTGTATTTGTTTGTGCGGAATGTAGTATCAAAAACTACTACATCTCCAAAGATTTTGTAATCTTCAAACATCTGTGAATCCCTCCAAAAAATTTCTGTCAATTTGTTTTGTTTTTCACCTCCTCCAAGTTGAAATCTCTAAAAATAATTTGGGTCATCATATTGTCTTTGATACATATCCTCAATCACATTTTATGCATCTCCTCCTTCAATTTCTTTCATTTTTCTTCTAGAAATGTAGTTGTAGTGATCCTTCATCGTGTGTCCTATTGCCTGTATGTGACCCGCTTCATGAGCAATCAAGTTGAATGTCTGTGCTGGCCTTAATCCACTATCCAACATCAAGTCTATTGCATGAGCTTTTTCTGCTGTCATCTTCCTTTCTGATCTTTGGAAATGTTGTAAGTCCCTTCTTGTCATTTTATGATTGTGTTTGATGATGTGTAAATCAACTTCCCAAATACCATTCTTAAATTTTTCCCTTAGACAAGCAGTGCAACCAGTTCTTGTTATTGGTACTTGCTTCTTTTTTTGTTTTTTCTTTTTTGGTATGTTTTCTGTTAATGCCGGTGTAGAAGTGTTGCCTTTTCCAGTACATCAAAACCCTTCTTTTGAACACACCCATTCTTTTGACCTTATTCTTTTTTCACCTCCCTGCGTCCATCTTGTTGTTGATTTTCTTACACCAAAGCCTTCAACATGAGCATGTTTCTTGTATGCCTCATATATCTCTTCCCATGAGTCTGCTTTATACCCCATTAAACTGCCATTAAAGTCTTCTGCATCTTCATTTTCTTCATTCATAGTATGTGTTTGTTGCTCTTCCATTTCATGTATAGTGTCAACTAAAGATTCTCCTGATGTTGCTATTCATATATAAAACAATAAGTAAACAATCTATAATCGCTGCTAAAAATAAAATGAATATAATCAGTACCCCTTATTTGGCCTAGTTAGTAACCACTATAGAATATAATCAGTAACCCTTGTTTAACAAATTTGGTAACCCCTATTGAATATAATCAGCAACCCCTACTCAATGTAATACTCCTTTTATAATTGTTCAGTAACCCCTATTAGACCTACATAGTAACCCTTGTTAGACCTAGTTCTTAACCCATATTACAATGACTGTTATATTGCTAGTAACCCCCATTATATTGTTAGTAACCCCTGTTATATAGTTAGTAACCCCTATTATTCTGTTAGTAACCCCTATTATATAGTTAGTAACTCCATTTAAATTCTTAGTAACCCTTACTCTCACATTCAAAAGTTATTAAACATTTTTATATTGTTAGTAACCCATATCAGAACTACTTACTAACCCATATCACATTCAACACTTAGCAAGCATTATTATATTGTTAGTAACCACTATATCACTCTTAAATTTTGTTTAAAAAACATAGTAAATTTTATATAAATTGTTAGTAACCCCTATGAATCATATTGAAGAGTTAGTAATTCTTATTGGTATTTTCTTAGTAACAATTGAAGAGTTATCTCAAAAGTTCATAAAAAATTAGTAAATAAATTACCGTTTATTAAAAAACAATTAGTAACCCCTGTTTTATAGTTAGTAACCCCATTTAAATTCTTAGTAATCCTTGTTATACATTCTTAGTAACCCTTTTATATAGTTAGTAACCCCTGTTATACATTGTTAGTAACCCGTATAATATAGTTAGTAACCCCATTTAAATTCTTAGTAACTCTTAATATCACATTCAATAGTTATTAACCATTTTTATATTGTTAGTAACGCCTACGTGAACTATTTAGTAACCCATATCACATTCATATAAAATTTTGTTTAAAATTTTTAGTAAATTGTATATACGTTGTTAGTAACCCCTATGAATCATATTGAAGAGTTAGTAATCGATATTGGTATTTGCTTAGTAACAATTGAAGAGTTATCTCAAAAATTCATATAAAATTAGTAAATAAATTACCGTTTCTTAAAAAAGAGTTGATTATATCTTCTTCTTCATTCTCATCATATAGTTTTGTTTGCAACTCCAAATTTTGCAGCGAATCTTCAATTTCATCTACATCCATTGATTCTTGGGAAATTGGAGTAATTTGGCAATTCCAATTGTCTTCCAAATCAAGCAAGTTCAAATCCATGGAGGTTTTTTGCAATAGATGTTTTATGAGGTTTAATGGAGTTGTAGAAAGCGAGAAGGAAAATAAATCGTGATTTTATTCAAAATTTCTGTGCAATCATACTTAACGTTTCAATGGAGGTTTTAATGGAGTTGTAGAAAATGAGAACGAAAATAAATCGTGATTTTATGTGAAAAATCGCGATTTCAATGGACTTTTCTATATATTTGTGAAAATGAAAATGAAAAACAAATGGAGGATTTGAATCGCGATTTTAATGGAGGGAGTAAAGAGGAGTATGTTTCAATGGAGGTTTGGAGCTTTCTAAAAATGAAAAAAGCACCTAGGGATTTGTGCAGGTCATACACTCACACTGACACACGCATTTGGTCATTTTCACAAAAAGAAATGGTCGGCCACACACACATGACCTGTACGGCCGGCCACGCGCAAGACCTGCTCGGAGAGCATATAATTCTTGCGAAGCAACAACGACAGTGATGGGCGGGTCGCGAAGAAGCGGCGGCAAGGGGCGGCTCCAGCATCGTCGTCAGTCTTCAATAGTGGTGGCGGCGAGGGGCGACTCAAGCATCGTTGTCGATCTTCAGTACGTGGTGGTGACTACAACTTTTTTAATTTAAAGGGATAAAGGGAAATGAGGAGGAGGAACAAGTAGTGTACTTGCGTTTTTTTTTTAATATTGTAACCCATTTGTATCGTGCTTTAAAAGGCACGATCCAAATAACTGCTATTTGGATCGTGTTTGTGCACGATCCAAATAACTATTATTTGTATCTTTTTAATAGTGCACGATCCAAATAGGGCGTTACAAACAGCAATTTTCTTACTAGTGTGTTCTTCAACATTTACCTTAGTTACCTCATGAGCTTAGTAATGTAACAACTCTTAAATTAGTTTTCAGGAATTGCTCTTGGATAATTGTCCTAGTTTTCATCATAAGTCAGCATATGGAGAATGTACATTGCCTTAAACTAACCTACGGAGTATATCATTTCCATGGCTTGTATACAATTTCCAATACCCAATATTTCTTAAATGAATCCGCCAAAATATATTGCCGAGAACATTGCAATGTTGACCCACAAAATCTATGAATTGGTTACTAGATCACATATTGTGCAAACCCATGGGAAATCGTAAAAATTTTCTTAAAACCCAACAAAACTGACGCCCAGCTAGTAGAGGTCTTCTTTTACAAATGCAAGAATTAGTAACCGACAAAACTGATGCCTTGAAGAACAACCCACTTACAATTTTTCTTGTAAGAGGGGGTGTCTCCATAGAACAAATCACTACACAAAAGCAACCATTACAAGAGGTCAAAATCCAATGCACCTCCAAGCCCCTACACACTACGGAGGGCGAAGGTTGAATAAACCGCCAAATTGACACAGAAAGCCCTTACACAATATCCTTCGATCAATTGACAATTGTGATATTAAATAGTTGATAATGTAAATTATTTATTCAATTATTTTACGTAGTCATAATGTTTTGCTAAAAAAAAAATCATGAT
Organism: Salicornia ramosissima; assembly: GCA_951394345.1. Taxonomy (NCBI): domain Eukaryota; kingdom Viridiplantae; phylum Streptophyta; class Magnoliopsida; order Caryophyllales; family Amaranthaceae; genus Salicornia; species Salicornia ramosissima. The sequence goes on along the minus strand of OX596240.1, from coordinate 2,847,259 downwards.
CTATGGACTATTTGTTGGGCCACTACTAATTATAACCAAATCCTATAAGGTCACACACATTATAAGAAATGCTCTGATCACGTTCTAGCACAAATTCAATTCTTTCCTTGTAAGAACTATGTAAAGGGGCAACACATTGATTCCTCGATCTCCGTAATTATTCCTTATTTCTAAAGAATTCACTCTAAAAAAGTTGTAATTTTTATTCTCTATTATTTTGATTTATATTGATAATTATTAATGATCATATTGTTATAGATATTAGAAAAAATTACATAAAATAATGCTAATCATATTTATAAACCCCAACCACCATCATCGCCACTCACCTTATCATCAGCACTAATGCACCACCATCACTCACTATCAACTCTACAGCAAAGCAGTGAAACACTATAATTAGGCACTTCCCTGACTCTCTCTCCAGGCCCCACCTATGGCTATTAAGCCGAAATATATCACAATGATAAAGATTGAACTGACTTCAAGATAGCAGTAAGCATTGGGAAAATGATATTGACACAACTAACCTTGATATTGACACAACTTCTATAAGCAAAAATACATATGTGAAAGGTATTAGAAGGAGCGCCTTTATCAAAATGTAGTGTGCCAATAGTAGCAAGCTAAGTTAGTAGCAAGATAGGTTACGTGAAAACGGATAAGGGTTCGAGAACGGATACAACACAGGTATAAAATACGTCACTTTTTAAATCAAGGATTAAGAATACGAGTACAAATAAAAAAATAATACATAAAATATATAAAAATAATATGAATTTTATGAAAATCTTCAATGCAGCTTGAAAATTATATTTGTAAAAACACAAATAATCGAATAAATTGATAAAACCCTTTTCAAAGAATAATAAAGTGAAGGACAAAAATGATTAAAATATATTTTAAAGAATATAATTTTAAAAAATAGAGTGAATTATCAGGTATCCATTAATTCGTTAAGTATCAATATCGTATCGTATCCGATACAGATAGTTACCTAATTGAAGTATACATGCATCCTATGTAGAAATTTGGAAGGGATAAATGAAAAGAATAATAATAGTGTTGGAAAGCAAAAGCTCAAACATCATACTTAATATTTTCCATTCTGAAATCAACTTACAAAAGATGCATTAAATAGAAAAAGATACTTTAGAAAACCACCCACTAACATTACTCCATTAAGTCACTAACCTAATGATACTTGACCACTCCAAGCATTATTGACTACTAACTAACTTCTAATTAATGCTATCTAATTTTGACTAATTAAAATCTACTCAATACAATATTACTTTAATAACTAAGAAACTAACGCATCTTCGAAGCACACTAACATGGGAAAGGGTAGAGTTACTCACAGTGTAAGTGGCCCCAAGTTACACACAATACATGGCTTAATCTTATTGGCTCAACAAATATGGGTCCATTTCATATTTCAAGTAACATTTCAAATTTTCATTTTAAAATTCAAACATCAATTTTGAATTTGAAATTCAAACTTCTCTCCTCTCTCATATTAATTACATTTATACAATTAATTGAGATTTATGTTTTGGAATAATTTAATTTTCAAATTTATTTTATGGATTAAAATTATTTTCAGATTTATGTATTGGAATAAAATAATTTTCAGACCCAGTACCGACCGTGGAGCTATCGACGGTGAAGCCACCGACGGCCATGCCACCGACAACGACTTTACCGATAGTACTGACCGTGGAACCATCGACGGCGAAGCCACTGACGCCGTCATTTTCACCACCGTCAGGCGACGGTTTCAGGCAGGGGACCAGATCTTCTTTTTGGTATGGCTAAATAATGAACACCATCATCATCAACCTATTTTTCTTCCTTAACATCTCTTCATCTGCATATTGTTTTTTGGATTATGAACAATTTAAAAAAAAATATGAATGTAATTTTAGTACAGGGTGATTGAGATGATGGAAGTTGATTTTATTCTTGTTTTTGTTCTATTATAAAATTATGCGAGGTAAAGCCCAGTTTCATTCTTTTTATATATTTTTGATCCGATATAGTTAATAATTATCCTATAATAATATAGATGGAAATGCATTCTATTACCCAAATATAGCATAGATATAATAATTATTACGAAATCAAAATTGCGTATGAAACAACAATGTACATGAAATATATATCAGTTCGTTATACTACCTCAGTTTTGTATTATTTACAACAGTCAATAATTTACACTATTCATCTTATGTACTTTGACCAAGATTTGAGCGTTACTCGTAAAGAAAAATATAGTTAAATGTTATCGCGTTGGATTCGTCGTAACATTTAATTTTCAAATATGTAACAAATTCAAGTTGTTTGAATTTATGTTACAAACCACTATATTCTTTTATTTGTGTTTTGATCAAATTATTGGCCAACAAATTATTATCGATTTAATGAGCAGTTTATTGGGCCCAACAACAATATTTGAACATGGGCTAATGTTATATGATTTAACTATGTCCTTAAAATATTTTGCTTATTATAAAGAGCCTTGTAAAGATTAAGTTAACTTCTATAAGCTTGTATAAAACAAAGACTGATCTTAAAAAAAAATATTAAAATACAAAATTTGGGCCTGAAGTTGTTTGAACCAAACCGACATATAATAAAAATAGAAACATAAAATGAGCAGTTTATTTGGCCCAACAACATTATATGTACATGGGTTGATGGTGTTGGACCCAAAACCAACTTCAATTATATGCGTTTTAAATTTTAAACAACTTTAATATTCTATAAATATCATATTGATCCTTTCAAATATAAAATGATATAATATAATTTAACTACAGATGATTTCGAATAAAATGAACTAATGTAAACAAATAGGATAGATTTATATTTTTTTTTTTGCAAAATAGGGAGAATGAAGTTGCGTTGAATGGAATGCAATATGTTGAGAAATATGCAATGCTGTTAAAAAAGGAATATTAATCTACAATTTAAAAATAAACCAGTAATTTGTTATATAAAACTAAACAAAAACATAAATAGTATTTCAAAACAAGATGTATCAAAACACAATAACACAAAATGTATCAAAACACAATAACACAAAATGTATCAAAACACAATAACACAAAATGTATCACAACACTATAACACAAATAGTAATTTGTACTACAAAAAAAAACACAAATTTTATAATATTTTTAACTAAAATAAGAAATGTCTTCATATAATAGTTTGAGTCAGAATCATCAGTGGAAGAGTTTTCATCATGGTGTTCGGTAGAAATAATCGGTGGAGGAGGACTTGAAATTCTAGTCGCACGAGGCCATTGTGGTTTGGGTTGCAGCTTCCATCTCATCAATGAATTGAAATGAGGAATAACCCTTCCCCATTCCCTGCAAGTAGCCATGCATCTAATAAGCTCCTGGTCGGTCAAGAATTTCCAGATATGCGCCATGATGCTCTCGTTATACACCACCACATTTTCAGTCAGCATAGGATGTAATAACCCGGAATTTTGGGCCAGAAAATTTCGCGGTTATTAATGTGATTTCCCTAGAATATTGTCTCATAACCGGCAGCTCATGAAGTAAAACCGGCAGCTTGTGAAGTAAAACCGGCAGCGTAGAACCGGCAGCTTGTGAAGTCCAAGACCGGCAGCATAGAACCGGCAGCTTGTGAAGTCCAAGACCGGCAGTTTATGAAGTTCAAACCGGCAGCTTTGAAGCCTCATCTTCAAAACTGGCAGCCTACTTTTAAACTGGCAGCTTCATCTTGAATTCTCAATTGGGCCAAAGGACCCAATTTTCTTTTCTTCCTTATCTTTCCTGGCTTGGCGGGCTCCTTAGGTTGTTTTGGGCCAAGTTAATTTCTTGATTTAATTAATTGATATTAACTTAGGTAATTTATTTAATTAAATTATTTATTTTAATTTCTAATTTTACCTATTCAAACTAGTTGTAACTAACTAGCTAGCTTTCTTCCCCCTATTTTGCTACCTCACGGCAACCCTAATATGACATTAGGGTTTTGCTTGTTTTTTTCTATTGTTCTATAAATAGGACCTCTTGTTTTATTTTGGGTCCAAATTGCTAATTTGATCAAGAACCCTAAAATACATTTTTTTTTTCTCCTCTCCTTTCTCCTCTCTAAAAAGCCGTCCACCATTCAACATTGTTGGTGAATTTTCCTTGGGATTTTAATAGCGAATTCAGGTAACTTCGCTATTTCATTTAATTAAAGGGTAGAAAAACACATAGTTAATTAGGAATTGTAACATGAAAATTGTAGGAAATTTAATATTGTTTTTACCTATGAATGTCGAGTACATGCATGATGATTTCTGGATTTATTTTCATGTATTTTCATGATTTATGTATGAATCTTGCTTGTTTTGATAATTGGAATTGCATAAATTAATTCATGATAAACTTGTTTGATTCGAAATCTTGATATAAAATCTAAGATTATGTTCTTGATTAATTCTTGATTATTTTCGAGTGATTCAATTATGTTTTGATGATTTTCTTTAATTGTTTTAAGCATGAATCATGATTAATTTAACTAGGATAATTAATTCTTGAATTGAAAATTTGATCAAGTTTATTTTCTCTAAATGTCGAGTGAAAGAAAAGATTAAAGAAAGATTAAAAATCTAATTTTTATGTTAATCTTGACCATATAGAATTAATTATGTAAACCTTTGATTTAATTCTTTAATTATATCATGATTAGTTTTAAATCTTGAATTTATGAAACTTTGTTCATAATGTTGAAGATGCCGTGTATGTGTGATGAATAAGCATGATAATTTTTGATCTTGTTTCTTTAATCTAATCTTGTTATTTGTTGCTAAGTTATGATTTTTATGTATTTAATTAGTTATTCTATTTAATTCTTGTTGATTGAATTCATATAAATTAATTGAATAAATTTGAGTAAAATCAATGAAAATGTCGAATGGGATGAAAAACCAAGAAATAGAATTTTTGTTGTAATTTTTGGTAATTTTTGGTAATTAATTAATTAATTAAAATAATTTAAGAAATAGTTAATTAATTAGTTATTAAAACCGTGTGGGATTAAATAGAATAAGTCAATTTTTTGTTTAATTTGAATTATTATTAATTTAGGGAATAATTGATAATAAAAGTTACGATAAAATAATTATTAGGGATAAGTTGCAAGGTAAAGGGATAGATAATATGACTAATATTACTACTAATGGTATTGGTATTACAATTATTAATAATAATATCTACGAGTTAGTATATGATATTAAGGTTAGTATCCGAAAGGATAAGTTATAAGGATACGATAAGATATCAAGGACAGTATAAGATAAGGTTTTAAGTTGCATAAGATACTACTAGGGATAAGAAAGGAAACAGAGTAATAGCTATACATGTTATGTTTCGGTCCCTGGCTAGGAAAGACTTGGTATTTAAGGTGGCCAATATACGTGCCGCACCTCTCTTTCCTGGGACTCCGAACATTTCATTTCCTATTACGGTCACCTAGTATTTCCCAATATATGATATGATATGATTAAATAAAGATATACGATGTAATATAAAGAATTGAAAGATAATAAGTTAAGATCGCCCCTGCGATGACGCAAAGGTCATCAATCGGGTTAATAAGATAGGACGCCCCTGCGATAACGCAAAGGTTGTCAATTGGGTTTAGTCGATGCCACTGCTCACATGGGACGAACGCAAAGGTTCCCCCGCGCAGTTCTTGGTTCTAGAATATGGAGTCGTCTAGGTAGTTCTCGCAAAGGAGGACTATTTAGGAGTTATGGCCATAGCTTAGGCTTAGTTCTCGCAAAGGAGGGCTACGGGTGGGACGCAAAGGTTCACCCCGACATGTTTTAGGAAAGTTGCGAACGCAAAGGTTCGCTACGAGCTGAAGAAGACAGTCCGCAAAGATGATATGATAAGATGATATGATAAGTACATATGTAAAGTTAAGAAGATATTATGTTCTTATTATAAGATTTATGTTATGATATAAGGATAAGATATGATCATATATGATAAGATATGTTATATAAGTTAAGAAGGAATATGACAAGTATGAATATGAAATGATAAGTATAATATAAGATGGGCTTAGTATAAGTTAAGATCTTGAGATAATAATATAAGTATAAGTATTTGGGTTTTCTAAGACTTCCGCTGTGTATGAGTTCGTATTGTTGTATGTATGTAAGTATATGACTGATGGGTGTGTATTTGTACGTATTCTAACCGTATGATGCAGGGGTGGTTGTACGTACAATGTACGTAGACAATACGTATTCCTAACCGTATTTCTGCAGGTGTATTCGTATACGTATTTTCATACGTACTTTTATACGTATTTTTATACGTACTTTTATACGTACTTTTATACGCGTTTTTGTACATTTATATAAAGGCATGTATTAAGTTTCTGTACAGTTTTTATGTGAATTTCTATGCTATTATGTGTTTGGTGGTCCCTCGATTAAATGGGACAGCCTAATTACTCGCCACTGACGGTGGACCCCCCCCCCTCAGTTTCAGGTGAAGACGCTGCTGAATAACGGGCTATCGTGGATGGGTTTTGAGTAGCCGAGAGACATAGTTGAACCGTTTATTTAGACAATTATTGATTTATGACATTTGTTTAGTTTATTATATGTTTCCAGCATGTTGGGACAATATTTTAAGACCCTATATGTAATAATGACTATTGGATTGATATGGTTAGCTGGTAGTTTATTTAATAAAAGTTAATTCATTTACTCAATTAATCTGATTTAATGTTATTTAAGTTGGTAATGATCTGATTGTCGATTTCCCTTTGTCAATCGCCATGTCTCAAAAAGTCGGGTCGTTACAGTTGGTATCAGAGCCAGGTTTGACCCTAAGTTACTTCTTCATAAGTAGCTTTGTAAGATGAGCGCTTTATGAACCCGAGCGAACCCTAGCCTAAAATGGAAAACTTAGATGAGAGAAACCATGGGTAGTAGCCTGGGTTAAGACGTTTTATCGCTTTGTTTCCGCGTTGATGCCGTTTTCGTGTACTAACTTGTTTGTGATTTCAGGATGTCAACTCCAAAACCTCCGAACTTTCGTCTTCGTCGTCGCAACTTAGAGGATGCAATCCTCACTTTGGCTCAGAATAGTGTACGGACCCAGAACCACCAGTCGACCTTCGACCGTCTAGCCCGACTTCGTCCTCCGACCTATGATGGTGCAGCTGACCCAACCATCCTCGAAAACTGGATTCGAGAGATGCGCAAGATGTTCGACGTCTTGGCTTGCCCTGCAGCTGAACGGGTCCCCATAGCAACCTTTTACCTTCAGGGTGAGGCAGACAATTGGTGGAGTACACTCCGGTCTAACCCCGACACAGATCTGAATCTGAGTTGGGAAGACTTCACCAAGAAGCTGCAAGATCGTTTCTACCCCGAAGAACTTAAGTGGCAGAAACAAGAGGAATTCCTCACTTTCACCCAGGGTAATCTGTCCGTCCAAGCTTACACGGACAAGTTCACCGAGCTCTCCAGGTTCGCCACAGCGGTTATACCTTCTGAAGCCGAGCGGGTCAAGAGGTATGTCAAGAAGCTGAATTCCAGCATCCGGGTTCATGTGGTTAGCAGCAGGGTGAAGACCTTCCAGGAGGCGTATGAGGTGGCTCTTGAGGCTCAGTCTTCAGTTTCTGATGAAGACACCGGGAAGAAGAGGGTGACTCCAGCACCAGCACCAGCACCAGCTCCGGTTAAGAAGACCAAGTTTGAGCCTTCTTCGAAGCTGCAGCAGGGATCTCGACCAGCTCCGAGTCAAGGTCCCAGGGTTTGTCAGGGTTGCAAGAAGGAGTTCCACCCGGGAAAGAGGTGTGATGGGTCTCCGATAGTGTGCTACGGTTGTGGTCAAGAGGGTCACAAGAGTACGGTTTGCCCTAAGAGACAACCAGCAGCAGCAGCAGCCACAGGTAGTCAAGCTCCGGTCAAGAACAGGATTTTCTGTATGACACAGGAAGAGGCAGATGCTCAGCCCGATGTGGTCACGGGTACCTTTCTTGTTCATGATATGTCTGCATATGTTCTGTTTGATACTGGTGCCACTGTGTCCTTTGTCGCTAGTTCATTTATTGTTAAAGCTAACCTGACGGGAGAATCTCCTGTCAAATCTATGATAACTCTTCCTTCGGGAGAGGACTTTGCTTGTCTTCGGGAGTTCAGGGACGTGTCTATTGTCATCTCGGGGGTAAGGTTCGAGGCCAACCTGAAGGAGTTTCCTATGATCGAGTTCGATGTGATCCTAGGGATGGATTGGTTAGCTAAGCATCAAGCGACCTTTCGGTGTCAAGACCAGGCTGTCACTTTGCGAGGACCAGACGCAAAGAGGGTGACCTATGTCGGGAAGCCGATAGGCAAAGGATTGAAGATCGTGTCCGCTATGAAGATGCGCAGGCTGCAGCGCAAGGGTGAGACTGTGTTCCTATGTCAAGTCAAGGACATGACCAAGGAGGAACAGCTAGAGGCCATTCCAGTGGTTCGGGAGTATGCGGATGTGTTTCCAGAGGAGTTGCCAGGGATACCACAGGAAAGAGAGGTGGAGTTCAACATCGACCTGGTGCCCGAGACTGCTCCGATTTCTAGAGCTCCGTATCGCATGGCTCCGGCAGAGTTGAAGGAATTGAAGACCCAGTTACAGGAATTGATCGACAAGGGTTTCATCCGGCCTAGTGTGTCGCCATGGGGTGCTCCGGTACTGTTCGTGAAAAAGAAAGATGGCAGCATGAGATTGTGCATAGATTACCGGGAGCTGAACAAGGTGACTATCAAGAACAGGTATCCTCTGCCCAGGATCGAGGATTTGTTTGATCAGTTGAAGGGAGCCAGTGTCTTCTCCAAGATTGATCTCAGATCCGGTTATCATCAGATTCCAGTGAAGCCAGAGGATATACCGAAGACTGCTTTTCGCACGAGATATGGGCACTATGAGTTCGAGGTTATGCCATTTGGTTTGACGAACGCTCCTGCAGTGTTCATGGACCAGATGAATCGGACCTTTCATCATCTTCTAGATGTGTGTGTGGTAGTGTTCATCGACGATATCCTCATTTATTCGAAGAATGAACAAGATCACACTCAGCATCTTCATTTGGTGCTAGATATTCTACGAGCTCAGAAGTGGTTCGCGAAGTTGTCCAATTGCGAGTTCTGGCTCAAGGAGGTTGCCTTTTTAGGGCATGTGATTAATGCGGAGGGTGTCATGGTAGATCCAGCCAAGATTAAGGAGTGGTAGAATGGCACAGCCCGAAGAATGTGGCCGAAATTCGAAGTTTTCTTGGCCTAGCAGGTATATTAAAGTATTTGTTATAGCTTTTATTAATGTCTGTGCAAGAATACTTACCTGTGAAATTTGGTTGTATCAGGTTACTACCGGAGATTTGTGAAAGACTTCTCCAAAGTAGCGGCGCCTATGACCAAGTTATTGCACAAAGATTGCAAGTACGTGTGGACCGAGCAGTGTGAAGAAGCCTTTCAAGCACTCAAGCAAAGTCTTGTGTCCGCACCAGTTCTTGCTTTGCCGACGGAGGGTGTAGGTTTTGAAATCTACAGCGATGCGTCGAAGAAGGGTCTAGGTTGTGTTCTGATGCAAGAAGGAAGGGTCATTGCATATGCTTCGAGACAGCTCAAGGTTCATGAGCAGAATTATCCTACTCACGACTTAGAGTTGGCAGCAGTGGTGTTCGCTTTGAAGATTTGGCGACATTATCTATATGGGGTATCTTGCAAGTTGTTCACCGATCACAAGAGTCTGAAGTACATCTTCACTCAGAAGGAACTCAACATGAGGCAGCGACGGTGGCTCGAGTTAATCAAGGATTACGACCTCTCGGTTGATTATTGTGAAGGGAAAGCTAATAAGGTGGCTGATGCCCTTAGTCGTAAGGATCGTCATTCATGTAATAGAGTGGCGGTTTTACCTAAGGAGATCTGTTCCGACCTTCGCAAGATGGAGATTGAGATGGTTACGCTAGGTAGCACCCGAGTGTATTTTAGTGCTATGAGTGTCGAGCCCAGTTTGTATCAGGAGTTACGGGAAAAGCAGAAGGAAGACCCGCAACTCGAGAAGATTCGTGAAGCTAAACTTCAAGGCAAGGCAGAAGACTTCACGATTGAGCCTGATGGTAGTTTGAAGTTCAGTAACAGGTGGTGTGTGCCCCGGGTTTCGAATATGAGAAATCGGATTATGGAAGAGGCTCACAATACTCCGTATTCGGTGCATCCAGGTGGCGGGAAGCTCTATAAGGACCTGAGGGAATGTTTCTGGTGGCCGAGGATGAAGCAAGAGGTCGCAGAATTTGTTGCACGGTGTCTCACGTGCCAGAAAGTTAAGATCGAGCATCAGCGACCAGGTGGTTTGTTGCAGCCATTGCCGATACCCACATGGAAGTTTGACTCCATATCCATGGATTTTGTGGTGGGTTTGCCCACGACGTCTACGGGTTTGGATACAGTTTGGGTTATCGTGGATCGTTTGACCAAGGTGGCTCGTTTCATTCCTATGAAGATTACTTGGTCAATGGAGAAGATGGCGGAAGCGTACTCGAGGGAGATCATTCGGTTACATGGTGTGCCGAAGGATATCGTGTCCGACCGAGATCCTCGGTTCTTGTCACGGGTCTGGATGTCTTTACAGGAGGCTTTTGGGACTAAGCTTAATTTGAGTACGGCTTTCCACGCAGCTACTGATGGGCAGAAAGAGCGGACCATCCAGAAGCTGGAGGATATGCTTCGAGCTTGTGCGTTGGATTTCCAGCAATCTTGGGTTAGATCTCTGAGTTTGGTGGAGTTTTCGTACAATAACAGCTATCATGCCAGTCTTTAGATGGCTCCTTATGAGGCTTTGTATGGGCGTAAGTGTCGTAGCCCTACATGTTGGAGCGACATCAGCGATGCTTTGGTGATTGGTCCTGATCATATCCGGGATACAGTCGAGCAGGTGAAGATCATCAGGGCGAGGTTACAGGCAGCTCAGAGTCGGCAGAAGTCCTATGCTGATCGTCGTCGGAAACCGCTGGAATTTGAGGTTGGAGACAAAGTTCTGCTGAAGGTGTCTCCTATGAAGGGTGTGGTCCGGTTTGGTCAGAAAGGTAAACTCAGGCCTAAGTATGTTGGACCATACGAGATTCTGGAGCGAGTTGGTGAGGTCGCTTATCGGTTGGCGATGCCTCCGGATCTGTCGAGGGTTCATGATGTATTCCATGTGTCACAGCTACGGAAGTATGTCAATGATCCTTCACATATCATTCCGGTAGAGTCATCAGAGATCGAGCCGAACCTGAAATTTGAAGAGAAGCCAGTTCAGATTTTGGATCGTCAGGATCGGATGTTGCGTCGCAAGGTGGTGCCTTTGGTTAAGGTTTTGTGGCGGAGCCAGAAGTTCGAGGAGGCTACTTGGGAGACCGAGGCTTCGATGAGGGAGAAGTTTCCCGAGTTGTTCGAAGCAGGTACGGGTTGCTTTTGTTTTTGTTTTCCTTTTTGTTTGTGTGTTTGTCGTGCTTGTTTTTGTTTTCTGTTTGAGCTCCGTTAAGTAAATTTCGAGGTCGAAATTTATTTAAGGAGGGGTGACTGTAATAAACCGGAATTTTGGGCCAGAAAATTTCGCGGTTATTAATGTGATTTCCCTAGAATATTGTCTCATAACCGGCAGCTCATGAAGTAAAACCGGCAGCTTGTGAAGTAAAACCGGCAGCGTAGAACCGGCAGCTTGTGAAGTCCAAGACCGGCAGCATAGAACCGGCAGCTTGTGAAGTCCAAGACCGGCAGTTTATGAAGTTCAAACCGGCAGCTTTGAAGCCTCATCTTCAAAACTGGCAGCCTACTTTTAAACTGGCAGCTTCATCTTGAATTCTCAATTGGGCCAAAGGACCCAATTTTCTTTTCTTCCTTATCTTTCCTGGCTTGGCGGGCTCCTTAGGTTGTTTTGGGCCAAGTTAATTTCTTGATTTAATTAATTGATATTAACTTAGGTAATTTATTTAATTAAATTATTTATTTTAATTTCTAATTTTACCTATTCAAACTAGTTGTAACTAACTAGCTAGCTTTCTTCCCCCTATTTTGCTACCTCACGGCAGCCCTAATATGACATTAGGGTTTTGCTTGTTTTTTTCTATTGTTCTATAAATAGGACCTCTTGTTTTATTTTTGGTCCAAATTGCTAATTTGATCAAGAACCCTAAAATACATATTTTTTTTTTCTCCTCTCCTTTCTCCTCTCTAAAAAGCCGTCCACCATTCAACATTGTTGGTGAATTTTCCTTGGGATTTTAATAGCGAATTCAGGTAACTTCGCTATTTCATTTAATTAAAGGGTAGAAAAACACATAGTTAATTAAGAATTGTAACATGAAAATTGTAGGAAATTTAATATTGTTTTTACCTATGAATGTCGAGTATATGCATGATGATTTCTGGATTTATTTTCATGTATTTTCATGATTTATGTATGAATCTTGCTTGTTTTGATAATTGGAATTGCATAAATTAATTCATGATAAACTTGTTTGATTCGAAATCTTGATATAAAATCTAAGATTATGTTCTTGATTAATTCTTGATTATTTTCGAGTGATTCAATTATGTTTTGATGATTTTCTTTAATTGTTTTAAGCATGAATCATGATTAATTTAACTAGGATAATTAATTCTTGAATTGAAAATTTGATCATTTTTATTTTCTCTAAATGTCGAGTGAAAGAAAAGATTAAAGAAAGATTAAAAATCTAATTTTTATGTTAATCTTGACCATATAGAATTAACTATGTAAACCTTTGATTTAATTCTTTAATTATATCATGATTAGTTTTAAATCTTGAATTTATGAAACTTTGTTCATAATGTTGAAGATGTCGTGTATGTGTGATGAATAAGCATGATAATTTTTTATCTTGTTTCTTTAATCTAATCTTGTTATTTGTTGCTAAGTTATGATTTTTATGTATTTAATTAGTTATTCTATTTAATTCTTGTTGATTGAATTCATATAAATTAATTGAATAAATTTGAGTAAAATCAATGAAAATGTCGAATGGGATGAAAAACCAAGAAATAGAATTTTTGTTGTAATTTTTGGTAATTAATTAATTAATTAAAATAATTTAAGAAATAGTTAATTAATTAGTTATTAAAACCGTGTGGGATTAAATAGAATAAGTCAATTTTTTGTTTAATTTGAATTATTATTAATTTAGGGAATAATTGATAATAAAAGTTACGATAAAATAATTATTAGGGATAAGTTGCAAGGTAAAGGGATAGATAATATGACTAATATTACTACTAATGGTATTGGCTATTACAATTATTAATAATAATATCTACGAGTTAGTATATGATATTAAGGTTAGTATCCGAAAGGATAAGTTATAAGGATACGATAAGATATCAAGGACAGTATAAGATAAGGTTTTAAGTTGCATAAGATACTACTAGGGATAAGAAAGGAAACAGAGTAATAGCTATACATGTTATGTTTCGGTCCCTGGCTAGGAAAGACTTGGTATTTAAGGTGGCCAATATACGTGCCGCACCTCTCTTTCCTGGGACTCCGAACATTTCATTTCCTATTACGGTCACCTAGTATTTCCCAATATATGATATGATATGATTAAATAAAGATATACGATGTAATATAAAGAATTGAAAGATAATAAGTTAAGATCGCCCCTGCGATGACGCAAAGGTCATCAATCGGGTTAATAAGATAGGACGCCCCTGCGATAACGCAAAGGTTGTCAATTGGGTTTAGTCGATGCCACTGCTCACATGGGACGAACGCAAAGGTTCCCCCGCGCAGTTCTTGGTTCTAGAATATGGAGTCGTCTAGGTAGTTCTCGCAAAGGAGGACTATTTAGGAGTTATGGCCATAGCTTAGGCTTAGTTCTCGCAAAGGAGGGCTACGGGTGGGACGCAAAGGTTCACCCCGACATGTTTTAGGAAAGTTGCGAACGCAAAGGTTCGCTACGAGCTGAAGAAGACAGTCCGCAAAGATGATATGATAAGATGATATGATAAGTACATATGTAAAGTTAAGAAGATATTATGTTCTTATTATAAGATTTATGTTATGATATAAGGATAAGATATGATCATATATGATAAGATATGTTATATAAGTTAAGAAGGAATATGACAAGTATGAATATGAAATGATAAGTATAATATAAGATGGGCTTAGTATAAGTTAAGATCTTGAGATAATAATATAAGTATAAGTATTTGGGTTTTCTAAGACTTCCGCTGTGTATGAGTTCGTATTGTTGTATGTATGTAAGTATATGACTGATGGGTGTGTATTTGTACGTATTCTAACCGTATGATGCAGGGGTGGTTGTACGTACAATGTACGTAGACAATACGTATTCCTAACCGTATTTCTGCAGGTGTATTCGTATACGTATTTTCATACGTACTTTTATACGTATTTTTATACGTACTTTTATACGTACTTTTATACGCGTTTTTGTACATTTATATAAAGGCATGTATTAAGTTTCTGTACAGTTTTTATGTGAATTTCTATGCTATTATGTGTTTGGTGGTCCCTCGATTAAATGGGACAGCCTAATTACTCGCCACTGACGGTGGACCCCCCCCCCAGTTTCAGGTGAAGACCCTGCTGAATAACGGGCTATCGTGGATGGGTTTTGAGTAGCCGAGAGACATAGTTGAACCGTTTATTTAGACAATTATTGATTTATGACATTTGTTTAGTTTATTATATGTTTCCAGCATGTTGGGACAGTATTTTAAGACCCTATATGTAATAATGACTATTGGATTGATATGGTTAGCTGGTAGTTTATTTAATAAAAGTTAATTCATTTACTCAATTAATCTGATTTAATGTTATTTAAGTTGGTAATGATCTGATTGTCGATTTCCCTTTGTCAATCGACATGTCTCAAAAAGTCGGGTCGTTACATAGGATGGCTCTTACAAAACTTGTAGTAGCTATTTTTCTCCAATTTTTTCTCCCAGCCGCGCAATTTCTTCTTTTCAGCTTTAACCGATTGAAAACAATCACAGACCAAGGGGTAATCTTCAAGCTCCTGCAATATTAAGGAATAAGTATTGCATACATGTGATTTTAATAATTCAGATATGAACGTATACTGAAGCAAATGAATTTACTTCAACTAGCTATCAAAAGTTTCCAACAATCCATATATATTTATCTTATGACTAATGAGAATAAAAAATTTCTAACAATACATATATATGATCCTATATTAAGTAATATAATCCTATGTAATCTGACAACTAAAAAACACGCAAGATTAAGATTCAATAGGGTTGTACAAATAACTAAAATCCTAAAATTTCCTATAAGTTCCTATATTTATTAATAAAATGGTCCTACCATGTACATGTATTTTAAGTAAGGTTAATTGTTAAAAAAATTCATGAATCAATTATTGATAAGTGGTATTTTGGTAGTTATTTTCTTAGTTTTTATTAGTTTATTTTCTTATTTTATTTAACTTTTGTTAGCGTTTTTAGGCTTTTTAGCTTAGTTTTGCTTTTGTAGTCCCCTTCCTCTTTTTCTTTGTGATTTCCTCTATTTTGCCTTGTTTCTGCGTTTTCTTCCCCTTTTGCAGGTCCCGAGTCGATTTCGGAACCCGAGGAAATGAACCAGGAACCTCGAGGAAACCACAAGTCCTCTATGCCATTGTTGGTGCTAAAAAGGCCTCAGCGGGCGCTGGAAGTCCCTCGGCGCCCGCTGGGATGACTTTTGGTTCGAGGCAATTTTTGGCTGAAAAAGTCAATAGCATCTTTAGGGTCTTGCAGCGGGCGCTGAGTATACATCAGCGCCCGCTGATCATGAAGCTGCAAGGCATTTTTGAGCACAAAGAGAAGAACAGCGGCCGCTGACCCCAACTCAGCGCCCACTGTCCCTCTCCCCTGAACTAGGCAGTAGCATTTGAGGCCTTGCAGCGGCCGCTGATTGAGCTTCAGCGCCCGCTGATCCTGAAGTTGCCAGACCCCTCACAAGCACCAAGTGAAGACAGCGGCCGCTGACCCCAACTCAGCGCCCGCTGTCCCCTCCCCTGTATTGAGGCAGTAGCATCACAAGGTTTGGCAGCGGCCGCTGACCCCAACTCAGCGCCCGCTGCCATAAGTCTTCCCAGCTTGCAGGCCTATGATTTTAGGTGTCAGCGGGCGCTGTCATCGCCTCAGCGCCCGCTGAAGTGCCTTTCTGCGTTTTTTTTATTAATTTTCTTTTCTTTTGGCTCGATTTTTTGGGGATTGTATATATACCCTCCTCTTCCCATTTCATTAAAATAGCTGAGGTTAGAGGCTCAAAGTTAGGGTTAGGTTAGATTTTAAGCTTTCTTCTTCAATTCTTCTTGTAATTTACATTTTGTTCTTGATTTATGCAAGTAGTGTAGTTTCTTCATCTTCTCACTCTTGTTCTCCTCTTCAAGGTACTTTCATAGCTTTCTTTACTTGCTTTCTTACTTGTTTTATGTACTTATTTTGCTAGTTCTTGTTGTTTATGTTGTTATTTGTTGTTAATTTAGTTGTTTATGCTTGGTTTGTTGGTGTTTTAGTTGGTTTAGTTGGTAGTTTATTTAGGTTTTGGTGTTAGTTTAGTTTTATGTTTAATTGTTAGTTTGTTAGGTTAGTTGTTCTTAGTTTTAGGTTTTAGTTTGTTAATTTAGTTGTTCTTAATTTTAGTTATTATTTATGTTTTTAGTTTTAGTTTTAATTATGTTATTGTTAATTATGTTTCAGTAGTTTAGTTTCTAGGGTTTTGAGTAATCTTCTCAAGTCCTCTATGTTTGTGGTTTAGTCGTTTTTAGGCTTGGTTGTGATATCGTCGGTACCTTAGGATTCGGTAATGTTGAGTCATATGTTTAGCTAGCATAGGATTCATTGAAGAATCCCCACCGAAGGACCGAAAGGTGAACGTGGGTGATGACTTCCTTTGCCCGATTGATGGAAGCACCACGAAAGTTGGGCCTTCGATCAAGGGAAAGTTATCGGTCTTCGTGATTTTGTGCTTAGGACTCGTTAGATGTGTCGCTGCACGAAAGTGAGTTGTATATGTCTTTCCGGTCATCGTACTAGCTCGAAAGAGTGGTACGATCATAGAACGATCTCCCCTTATCCATGACCTAAGTCTAAGTTCGATTGACTCACAATTCATGGTGGTATGAGTTGTGGATCTCTTACCCTAGTCCCTTTTGTTTTTGTGTCCTTAGTGTAGTTTTAGTTAGTTCTCTCTGCCTCTCGCGACCATCCATTGACCTAGCTCATTCAATGTTTATGCCTAGACTAGTGCGACGTACCTTCCCCGTGTTCGACACCCCCACTCATACTACGACGGGGGTTTTTATTTGGTGAGAAAATCCCTCCTATCAATTATACGTAAGAAAATAAAAAAACCGTACCTTTTTTTTGTACTTTTTTTTTATGATCCTTCCGACGGTTCATATA
Source organism: Salicornia ramosissima (assembly GCA_951394345.1). Classification (NCBI taxonomy): domain Eukaryota; kingdom Viridiplantae; phylum Streptophyta; class Magnoliopsida; order Caryophyllales; family Amaranthaceae; genus Salicornia; species Salicornia ramosissima. The sequence goes on along the minus strand of OX596240.1, from coordinate 2,829,786 downwards.
TTGTGAACCCTATCCTTTATTTGTTTTTTTTAACCACTTCCACATCTTCATAGTCTTCCTCTGGAATCATAATTCCCTTTCCCTTCTCTTTTCTCTGCCAAAAAGGAGATACAATATTACACTAAAATTTTATGCACAATAATTGTTACATTGTTAGTGTACTCGTCTAATGGTTAAACAAACAAGACTAAAAAATCTGTTAGAAAAAATGGTAACATGTTCCTCAAATGACTTCATCTCTTGTTTACATCTCTGTCCTTACTTTACATGAAATATTAAAATAATTTTTAGGATCATTCATTTACAATACCATCAAGGCTGAATAATATTTTTAGGATAATTGAAAGTTTTTTTACAATAGTAATATGAAGGGTCATGTTGAATACTATTTTTAGGGTCAATTTTGGAAAAATAAAAAAAGGTATGTGAAGGGTCATATTGTATAAAATTAAAAGGATCGCATTTATTGAAAAAGGAAAGAAACAATATTAATGTCGCGTGTGCATTGAGATTGTTAATAGTAAAAGAGGAATGTAAGGGTCACGTAGTACAACAGAGTTCATCTTCTTCATTTCATCATCACCATGAATGTTTTACGAAGTATTTGAGAAACCACCATTATCAACATAATGAAATAGATCAGTAATTCACAATCCATTACACCAAAAATAAATTAATTACTTATCAAAAAATCATCATAAGATTGATTGAACCAAAATTTCATTTCACAAAATTTCATTTCATTTCAAATACTTGCAAAATTCCATTTGGTTAAAACCATTAGCCACTTACGAAAAATCATCTATAATGAAATGCATGCAAAATTGCATTTCACTAATGAAAATCAACAGCTTAACAAAATTCAAGAATACAATGAAGCATGCAAATTACTGGAATAGATTGAACAGAGCATGATAATTTTTAAAATTCATATGGAAATTGTAAAAATTGAAATAATATACCTTTTGCCTTGAATTTTGAAGGTCATGGTTGTGCTTATCTTCGTTCTCCATGGTTGAATTTCAGGTTTTTACTTAAAGAAAAGAAAAACTTAGAACAGAGAATTAGTTATTGAAGAGACTAAAATATGAAAGTGTATTTTGGTTTAGTGCTTGATATATATATATATATATAGCCACGTAAATTGTTATCAATGAAAAGAACTTACAGTGGAGTAAGTGGGGAAAGTGGAGAAGTGGGAAGTTAAGCTGTGCAAGTTAAATACTACGTTGTAATATAATAGATCAAAATTTTAATTTGCATCCTATGTTTTATTAGGATGATATTTGGTTAAGGATTATCTATGTTTTATTACAATCATATTGTATACATTTCGTATTTTAATTTGCATCCTATAAATATTACGTTCTAATATAATTGATCAAAATTTTATAAAGAGAACCTGTGCAATTGTGAAAATTCTTCTATATTCGGCAAAATAACGACCACCAAAGTGAAAATAATGTAGGCCGTTGATTTTTTTATGTTAATTAAAATAATTTTGATAATTAGGTTTGACTTTTATTATAAATAAAAATATACATACTTTTAATAATTTTTTTTTTTGTAATGTTAATTAATTTTTACTATTTTTAGATTTTCTTATTTTAAAAATTACATTAAAAATGTTAAATTAAGATTAACCCAATAAAATTACAAATGAAATAATGTTACATTAAAACAATATACAATGTTTACTTTTTTTTAAAAAGTCAAATCTAATTACTAAATAAAATATTTTTGACTTTGGTTGTCGTTTTTCGACGACTATAGAAGAAACATCCGTGCAAATGACGTTTATATTTACTAATTGATATATTATTAATATATTAGGTCATTTTAAATATGACAATAAAACAACATACCATATTATCTAAATATCGAGTGTAAAATTTTTAATTAAAATAAAATAAAATATGCAACAAAGAAAGAAAGATGTTTACAAATGACAAATTGTACAAATTGAACATCATAACCCGCCAACACGACCCGATCAATCGACATGAAATAAACGAGTTTGGGTCAATGATTTCGATACGTTTAATATAAACGGGTTGATGATACAAGACCCGTTTATTAAACGGGTCGGGTTTGGGTTGAGATGTGTGAACCCTTTTAATTAAATGACTCGGCATGAACTCGTCACGACACGACACGTTTACAACCTTCATAAAATTGAACATGATAAGAACGTACAATTGATTTTGGTTGATAAGTACATTTTTGATGATTCATGTTATTTGAGGATCAAATTCCTATTTGTAAGATCATATTATTTTTAACTACATATAAGAATTCGTATGTATCAAGGTTGGTGTCCAGTTTGATAATTATTTTTAATTTGATTTTTGAAATTAAAAATTAAATATTCCCCCCATTTTTTATATAACCAATTATCCTCCCTCTCACATGCTGTAGTTCTTTGTTTTAATAAGATATTCTCTGGTTTTTGTTTCTCTTCTTTTGCAACTTTTAATATCTAAGCATTATAATTTATTTAGAATTAAAATGTCTGCAAGAAGTGAGGGTTCAGTAGGAAGTGAACCAAGAGGTTTGTGCCGTTGTGGAATTCTCCCTGTTGAGCTTGTGTCTTGGACATCCATGAATCCTAGTAGGAGGTTCGTACGATACAAATACTACATTCCAACGGGTCAAAGAAGTAGTTCTAGTGGAAGAAATTGATGCAATTACTGGAGATGGATAGATGAAGGAAACAATCAGTGGCAAACTGATCAGATTAATACACTTTTGAGTGTGAAAACAGAGTTGCAAAATGAGGTTAAGTCTTGGAAAGACAAGTTTTCATGTTTAGAAATTGAAAAACAAGTAGTAATGGATGAGCTGACAAAGAAGAAAAAGAAGGAAAATGTAAATATTGAAAAAGAAAACCAGCACAATGGGATTTGGTTTCATGTGATTGTATCTGTCATAATCTCAGTTGGTATTATGAAGTTATTTATATAAAATTATTAGTATGTAAAATTTACGTGTAGGTTGTATTATGAAGAACAGTATTTTAATTTACAACTTGAATTTTGTTGTTCTTTATGTAACCGTAATTGATGAAGTGAAATGAATTTATTTTATGTTTAAGTTGTTTTTATTATATCTTCAAAGCAATTCCAATTGCATTTCAGCTAAAATTTTAAATTTTACTCACCGTTTGAAAAACAAAATGGACAATTGATCGTGGTACATCGTAATATTAGGATCATTTATGCTTTATTTAGATAACATGTTGACATATGATTTTTTTAAGATATAATTATTTGTGATCATAGAATTTTTTTTTTATCTAACAAATTAACATTATGTGAATATATTGTTATAGGAAAAAAAAAATTACAAATTCAAATTAAGTGCTTGTAGAACATATAATTTGTATTAATAATGTAGAAAAATGTAAGACAAACAATTTTTTTAGATAAAATGTACAACTGCAAATATTTTATTACATTGTATGAACTATACAAAAATACAAATTTTTAAAACCATCAAATTTGGTCTAAGCGTGAAACTCCTTGTTATTCTTCATCCTTATATCCTGAAAACGCAAAAAAAAAAAAAAAAAAAAAAAAAAAAAAAAAGTGGACTCAGTCATGATGAAACAAAATCAGAAAAATAGACATAGTCAAAAGAAAAGTTTAAACCCCCAAAAAAAAAGTTTTAAAAACTCAGATAAAATTTTGAACAAAAATTAAAAACCAAAATAAAAACCAAAAATTGTGGATTGAAATCCCAAAATATACCAAATCAAGATAAACCCCCATTAAAAAAACAAATTCCTAAAAAAAAGAAAAAGAAAAACTCCAATAATAGAAAAACTACAACATAATGAAGAAAAAAATGAATCGAACCCAGTACTTTTAAAAAAATGAAAGATAGAAGCTTCAATTTTTTATTCTTCAGCTTCTCTGATTTTTGGATTGTAGTCCAACTGTTCGACTCTTCAAGTGCCTGAAAAAGAAAAGTCATAAGAATCTAGTACTGAACATAATTAAAACAAAGAACGAAAACTAAATTAAAATAAAATAAAATCAAACCTTAAAAAAATTGAATACCAAACTTGAAAAATTAAAGTTGCTTCCTTCAAAAAAAAATTGAAGTTGCTTGAAGAGAATACAGAGAACAATTGAACAAACGGCTGCCTTATTTTTTAATTTTAGGAAGTGATCGGCTCAATTAATTAACCATGGATCTAAAGGTTAGGATTAGTGATCCATGTGCTTTTGATCATAGGGCTGATATTGTAGTTCATATTAATCTAAAGGTTAGGATTAGTGATCCATGTGCTTTTAATCCTATGGCTGATATTGGAATTCATACTAATCTAAAGGTTAAGATTATGATCCATGTGCTTTTAATCCTAGGGCTGATATTGGAATTCATACTAATCTAAAGGTTAAGATTAGTGATCCATTTGCTTTTGATCCTATGGCTGAGATATGACTACAAAAAACAATTGGAGGGCTTTTAATGAGTAATCCATATGTTTTTATAAAATATGTATTAGTATAATGACAATAATGTAGTTATCATTTAAAAAAATAACATAGTTATTAAACTTATGATTAATTAATAATTTACATATATGAAAGAATTGATGATAGACTATGATGATGATAACGACGACAAGATGGATGATGATGACAATGGTTGATGATGATAAGCTATAATCGTGTAGTATTGTTTCAAATGGACTACCGATGCATTGATTATGACGATGGATGACTATGATTGAATAGGTTGGTTGTTATGATATACTATGTTGATTATTACGACGAGGAGAAGGATAGTGGATGTTAATGATGATGATGTTAATGAGGATGATTCATGAAGAAGAATAATAATCATGTAATATTATTTATGATGATCTACTGATACTTTGATTAAGATGACCGATGACTATGATGGGTGATGATGACTAATGTTATTTGTGTAGTATTGCTCCTGATGAAGTATTGATACATTGATTGTGGTGACCGATGACTATGATCAATAGGTTGTTAGTTACAACTGACTTTGATGTTCTTAAGGATGAGGAGGAAGGGAATGGATTATGATGATTATGATGATGATGATTCTGGATGATCATGATGATTGATGATTGTGTAGTATTGTTTTTGATGAAATACTGATACATTTATTATGATTGACTATGACTATGATGAATTTTTAGGATATTGATGATTGACTATGTTGTTGTTGATGATTAGGAGGAGGATAATGGATGATGATGATGATGGATGACGATGACGAATGATTATTGATCGTATAGTATTATTTATGAAGAATTAGTGATACATTGTTTGTGATGATCAATGACTCTGATGAATAGTTTGTTAGTGATTGCCCATTTGTATTTAATATTGTGATTTAGGATTTAGGGGTTAGGTTTTAGGAAAGAGGGTTTAGGAAGGAGGGTTTATGGGAGGAGGGTTTAGGAAAGAGGGTTTAGGGTTGAGGGTTATTAAAAAGTTGAATTAATGATCCGTAACTTTAATATATGATCCTTTGTGTAACTGTTGTTCATTAAACTATTAAGTATATGTGTTTCACGTTGTATGAAACTTATTGGTATTTATTTAGGATCATTTATTTGAACATTAATGTAGATTTATTTAGCGTTGGACGTGAAGTTTTTTTTTTTTATATTTCTTTGTCCCCTTTAGAATTAAGATAATTTATTTAGTTTCATTTATCATTAATCAGTAATATTGAGCTAAATTTTTTTCCCGTTTTTTTAAATATCCATTTAGTGTGATTTTTTGTTGGTTTTTTGTCCTACTTATTAATCTTTGCTACCTATGACACATATTCAATCAGCACTACTATAAATACACATAATTTTTTCTACCTTGGACACTAAAATAAGTCAATTGCAAATTAAAGAAACAATGGAGGTGTAACAGCTAGCGCTGACCGCGGTGCGGTTTGGTGCGGTTTGGACGTCAAACCGCACCAAACCGCAAAAATACGGTATGCCATTTTTTGAAACCGCACCGCACCGCAACTTATATGAAACCGCACCAAACCGCACCGTAAAATACGGTTTGGTGCGGTGCGGTTTGCGGTTGAACCCACTTTTTAATTTTTAATTTTATAATTAGTAATTGATAAGGACAAAAAAACACTGGATTTATTTTTTGTTAGAGCATTAAAGAGTTAGAGAAGCCTTAGAGCGTTGCAAGTTTAAACAACTAGATAAGGCCTAAGAAAAAACAAAAGGCATAATTTCAGTAGGGTAGTAAGCCAAATAAAAAGTATGAAATTAAATATTTTAGAACAATAAAAAAAATTGCGGTTTGCGGTTTGGTGCGGTTTCAAAATTTTCGGAAACCGCACCGCACCGCAAAATTATAGTTTGGCAAAATTGGAAACCAAACTGCACTTCTCAAACCGCAAACCAAACCAAACCGCACAAATGCGGTTTGGTTTGCGGTTTGGTGCGGTTCAGACCGCACTCTACTCAGCCCTAGTAACAGCCCCGGAAATTCGGACCTTTTCCTTCCTTTATAAAACATAAATTTTACTAAAATCATAGCACGAATTTCTAAAGTTGCTACTCGTACGCCCACCTCTGATAAGAAATGGGTATACGAATAAGTAAAAGCAGGATCTATCGTAATGTTTTCAAATTCCAAAATGGATTTCATTCATAAATACCAAAGTCGTACAACTCGTACACCCACCTCTGATAAGAAATGGGTATACGAATAAGTAAAAGCAGGATCGTAATGTTTTCAAATTCCAAAATGGATTTCATTCATAAATACCAAAGCCGTACAATGTTTAAATTCAAAATATTAAAAGTTAAAATAACTTATTACAAGAAGTTCTGCTAAAGCATAAAGCCTATGATCAAAGGGTTTAGCTAATTCCAACAGAGATTCCTCATTAGCCTCAAACAAGTAAGCCATCCTTACTACTCACCTGCACAAAACCCCGAAGGAAAAAACAACAAACAAACAATAACACAAAAATCAGAAAAAACTGAGTATGATCGACTCTACCCCGTAAAACGGTTTTAGTTTAAAAAACAGTTGACACACAAGAGACATAGAACATTAGTTGAACCAATATTTATCCAATTCACAAATTTTAGAGAAATTATTATTCAAGATTATTTAATTGGGAAAGTGAACGCGATAGGGCCTGTTTCATCCCGTCACGGACTTTTCGGCCTGGCCTGCATCTTGTCGACAGAGTGTCCCGAGTGTATACACCCCTCAAAGAACTAATGCGTTCCCGCAAGTGCGCCGCCAGAAGTTCAGGAGGAGGACGAAAGCAGATTATAACGGTTACAAAGATTCAACGACGATTCAACACATGTCCGGCCTATTGTGTGTCCACCACGACAATAGGCCCACATTGGGTACTCCCCAATGAGACACCGTTCATCATCCTAATAGGTCGTCACCGTTCGGGCTACTTCCCCTTTGAAGATTGTTTCACTTTAAGTTTAGGTTCATTTGGTTTAGAAAATCATTTGAGTGAGGACAATAACCTCAAAATAAATCAATGAACCAAAATTCCGCACTTTAAAAAAAAATTCTCCATGAGAAATCAAACCATAAGGCAACTTGCCAATCCAAATTCAACAACTCCATAATTCATCGTTCATTCAACAACTCCATAATCAAACCATCGTTCGTTCATCGTTCATTCTATTTACAAATCATATGTACATATATTATGTAATTTTCGAAAATAAGAAATTAAAACTACATAGCGTATTTCAAAATTTTAAGTTGTAAAAATCACAATATAAATACATAGTATATTTTCGAAAATTAGAAAACGATATTTTCATTCCATGAGAGTATATTTTTGAAAATTTCAGAATTTGTAAATAGAAAAAAAATAAGCTTCTTTTGGAATTCTAATGGGTATTTGGTACACAAATTATATGATTTAAAACACATGTACACAACCCTTAGTCCAAAAAAATTTTTATTTTGTTTTCGAAAATTACAAAAGCATAAATAAACCATTATAAAAAAATCTGGACAACAACTATATTTGGCATAAAATGCCTTTAAAACCATCACATTAGCCCTCAAAAACATGGCTAAAAACATTCCTTGAATGCCCATACATCCACACGAAACACTACTACTTTGCACATAAATAATCATAATTTTACGTCATCAAACAACCTTAAAAACAATAACTAAAGCAACTACTTAAGCATGTATATAACTTCTACTAAAGCATAAATAAACATAACTATAAAACATTAAAACTACGCTAGAACATAATACTAAGCATGCTAAAACAAAAGCGTAAAAATAAACTAATCCATCCTAAGCATACAAGAACCTAGGGCTAAGAAAGCGGTAGACATCGAAGCATACCTCAACGTCTGGAAGGCTACTTTAAGATCGCTCCCTCCTTAGAAAATTAAACTCAATTCTCTCGGTTATTCTTCCGTGAAAACTTTTCACTTGTTACTCCTCTTTTATTAGAGGAGAAGTGGAAGAAATTTTGAGAGAATTGTGAGGAGTGATGGATGGTGAAGGGGGCTATTTATAGGATGGGAGGGTGTAGGAAAGTAGTAAACTTTTCATGTGGGACAAAGAGGTGGAGTGGTGGTGGTTGAGTCGTGTGGGAGGGGTGGTGATAAGGTGACGTGGTGATGATGTGGCCTTGGGAGTTGTGTTGTCAAGCTTTAATTACTTGATGACTAATTGACTAGTTAGTCTAATTATGCAACAAATAAAATACGACATGCATAAAACGACCTTTAAAAATAAAATTCGAAGCCATAAAAATATATTTATTTATCAAAAATATTTTTTTGGGAAATTATCAATAGTAACCTTCAAGTTTTGTACTTTATCAATGGTAACCTTGTGTTATTTGAATTATCAAAAATGACCCCCTATTATTAGTCCTTTTTTAACCGTGACTACAATTAGCATTTTCTGTTAGTTTGGCGTTAAAAAGGGATTGTTAAAGCTGACCATGGGTTAATTTTTTTTTTTTTTAAAGAAGCCAGCATATCCCAGAAACCCAAAAAAAAAAAAAAATCGAAGGCAAGCAACTAAACCCAAAAACCAAAAATCGAAGGTTTTTTTTCTCAGTCTTCTGTTTTTAAGGCTGTTGAACCCAATCCATCTCTGCTTGCGGATGCTCGATTCAGGTTACTTTTCTTTACTTTATTTTCACAATTCTTTTGAATGAAAGAATGATGTGAATTTTGGGTCTAAATGTTGTAGTTTTAATCGAGTTTTGGGTTTGGTGTTCTTCTAGAATTGTGGGGTTTGGAAGAATGATGTGAATTGTGGGTCTAAATGCTGTATTTTTAGAAAATATATTTTGAAAATGTATGCCAAAATCTAGGGGTTTTGTACATATTTTTGGGTTTTGAAAAAAAAAATTTCTTTGGAATTGGAGTTGAATGTCGATTTGATGTCCAAAAAATTGATGTCCAAAAATTGAAGATTTTCACAGTTGCACTTCTTCAACTTCACCTAATTTTCATCACCTTCATCTTCGAGTCGCCTTCTACTCGTTAAAGAGGATGCTATGGAAGTCGCCATTTTTATGGAGGAGATGAGAAAGATGACAGAGAAGGGGACGAAATTGAGAGAAGAAATGAAAGAGAAATTAAGGAGATGACAGAGAAATGATAAGGGGATGAAAGATGAAGAAGCTAAGGTTTTAGGGAAGAGAAAAAGGCATACATACATTTATAAAGACTTAACCATGGTTAAGTGGTAAACCCTCCAACATACCCCTATTTAACGTAAAAATGGTGATTGTAGTCACGGTTAAAAAAGGACTAATAATAGTGGGTCATTTTTTATAATTCAAATAACACAAGGTTACCATTGATAAAGTGCAAAATTTGAAGGTTACCATTGATAATTTCCCTATTTTTTCCATACAATAAAATAATTTTCGCAATTTATATATATTATTTTTGAAATATTTAACATATTTATTTTGAAAATATTCCAACTTCATAAATAATTTATTATTTTCTGAAAATAATATTACGGCAAAATACTTTGTTTTAATAATAAATACCTTTGAAAATAATTCGAAAAGCTCTTTTATAAAATATAAAACCTCTTTATAGAAGATATTATTTTTGAAAATTCTTGAAAAACTACGGGTATTACAGGAGGATATTTTTTTAGGTGAGATACTTCCAAAGGTTAATGGAATCTTTGATTTGCTCAAGTACCAAACCTTAAGTATAGAGTGTGCACGATTGGTTGGTGAGAGGATTAACAAGAACATCAATGTCGACTGGATTGCTCTTGAGAAGGTTTTCTCACAGCCTATTCTTGAATTATGCAATGTGGTGCATAATAATTTTATTGAGTTTGTAGAATGTCCTCATTATGGGTGGAGTGTTCATATTCGTCAAGCAATGTTCTTGGAAGCTAAGGAATATTTGATCAATACTTACGGAGGTCAAGTGAAACATGAAGAGCTTAATTGCCCATTTATATTTAAAAATAGGAAGAATGGAAATATAACAGTTGTAGATTTGTTTTAATTTTATTTAACGAAATGTTTACTTGTGATTTTATTTTTTTAAATGATGAAAACAATCTTTCTTTTGTAGAAGTAAGCTTTATGATTTTAATGATGAAATGTATATTTTTGTATGTTAAAGATTTATGAAGATATATTTATTTGCTCCGTAACCTAATTTAATTTTCTGAAAAATGTAATTTAGAAATAAGTTTTTGCTATGTAAATTCAACACGTACGAGATCAAAACACATTTAGTAGTATGAACAAACATATAAGAAGAAGTAATTATCGTTTGGAATGCGAAAAAAAGCGAGCAGTAATTAATGTAGTTGTATTTATCATTTGGAATGCGAAGAAATGTATTTATTAAAAAAATTAATTACGTACAATTGTATTAATTAGGCTGTCGCTGGGCAAAATAAATTTTTTCAGCTTTTTCCCGCCATTTTCTAATAATCTATGAAATACTATTTAAAACGAAATGATACTAAAATGAAGTTGTGTTATTTTAATTAGTTTATTCTCTATGAAATCTATAAGATTGAAAAAGTTGTTTTTTGTCTTAAAAAATTAGTATCATTAGAATTAGGGGTGATTATCGAAAAAGGTAATTTTAATTTTTTTTTAATTTGTAATTTTTATAACGTTTATAGGGACATATTTGGACTCAAATAGCACATAAGTCGATCTTATTTGGGCTGAATAGACTAGCCTGAAACGAACTTGTTGACCCTAATGGACCCGATATATGATTGTTTCTTGTCTTACAAAAATTAGTATCATTAGAATTAGGGGTGATTATCGAATAAGTTAATTTTAATTTTTTTTAATTTGTAATTTTCATAACGTTTATAGGGACATATTTGGAATCAAATAGCACATAAGCCGATCTTATTTGGGCTGAATAGACTAGCCTAAAACGAACTTGTTGACCCTCATGGACTCGATAAATGATTTTTTCTTGTCTTAAAAATTACTATCATTAGTTTTAGGGGTGATTATCGAATAAGGTAATTTTAATTTCTTTAATTTGTAATTTTTATAACGTTTATAGGGATATATTTGGAATCAAATAGCACATAAGCCGAACTTATTTGGGCTGGATAGACTAGCCTAAAATGAACTTGTTGACCCTCATGGACCCGATATATGATTTTTTCTTGTCTTAAAAATTAGTATCATTAGAATTAGGGGTGATTATCGAACGTGCCGAGCCCGAGCTCTGCTTAGCTCGGGTCATGTTCATTTAAATCTAGTGTAATTCGAGCCGAGTTCAAACTTTGACGAGCCGAGCCATAATCGAGCCGAGCTTGAACAATCGTTGACCGAACCCTTATCGAACTGCTCACAAACAGTTTCACCCAATCTTATTCTTAGTTTTATGTGTTCTCTATTATAAATTTTTTGAAGATGTTTGTTTTTTTTTTTAATATTTAACAATAAGACTATTAATTTATTGATATATATAATTACTCGAATATTTAAATTTATTTATATAACATAAAATAATATTTATATATATAGACAGTTAATCGAGCCTTTTCATGAGCTTTTCGAGTCCAGCTTGGCTTAACTCAAGCTTGGCTTGTTAACGTTTCGAGCCGAAGTTGAATTCGAACATCGCTAAAATGAGCCGAGCATTGACCGAGCTTTCACCGAGCCGAGCAAGAACTTTTCGCGAACAAGCTAAGCACATTATCACCCCTAATTAGAATTAACCAATAATTATGGTGAATTATTATTTTTAGGCTAATTAAAGGTATCTACATTAACATAACCTCAAAATTATTAAAATTCGAGAAAATGTTAAAACAGAATTCATAGGGTGAATTGGAAAAATTGGGTCATATAGTAATTATTAAAAAAAAAATGCCAAAATCCTTCAAATTCCTGTTACATGTCTATTTCTGTTTTCATTTTTTTCTCTTCCTAAAATCATTCAAAATACTAAACCTCCTTACAAAATTGAACTAAACACTAACTAAGATTCCATAATATTTATAAAGATTGTTCTTGCAAAGCTAGAAAATCCTTCAGAATTCTTCCCTTCTTTCAATGGCGTCAACAGAGTAAGTTATTTTTTTATTTTTTTGAATTACTGCTTTTAATTTTTATGGCTTTAATTTTTAAAATTTAAACCTTATAATCCTTAAGTAATTATCACTACATTTGCAGTGAAGCTGAAGGAATTGAAAATCTAGACTTATTTTGGAAGGATTTTTTAGTTAAAGAAAAAGAGCACTTAATTGAAATACAAACTCATTCACCACCACCATCACAATCATCAAACGATCCATCATCACAGAAACCTCAGTCACCACCAAAATCCACATTAGACAATCCAAAAGAATGGTGTGAACCCACATGCACAGAACCAAATGAACAATGTTTTTCAAAAACAAACATAGAAGAAGTTCTTCAAACGAGCCAAATTCATGTAATGCAATTCCAATCCAAGTACCAATTGAAGATTTCACGCAAAATTCAGCAAAGATAAGGCATGAAATAGAGGACTTTCAAGCTGAAGAAGGACGAATTTCGAATACCTTGGTAAGCAAAGTAATAGAGTGTTTTTTTTTTGGTTAATTGTTTATGTTGTCTTATTTTGGTATTTGTCTTCTACTAGAAAATAGCGCCAACTATGCTAGAACCAGTTGTAGTTGCGAGGGAATATCCAACTAGTGAAAGTCAATACTTTCAAATGAAACGTTCGACTAGGAAGTGGTCCAATAATGGCAACATTTAATTTTAAATTTCAATTAATCCACAGGGTCAATTTAATTTCAATAGGAATAATATAGGGTTTTGGATCAGAAGAATGCTCTAGCAGGATTCTTGATATTTTTGTGTTGGAGTCATTTTCGTTTTAGTAGGATGTTTTTATAGAATCATTTTTATATTAGTAGGAAAATCATTATGTGAAAATGTTCTCTCAATACTTGTTACGAACGAATTTAAATAAATTTGATGTTTCAGGGAACATCATCATCCACAAAGGATGGAGTGGACACAGATCCCTCAAAAGAACGAAAGAAGCGTGGAAGGAAACCGCTACCTGAATCAAAGAAAAAGACTTTTGTAAGCATATTAATTTATGTGTATAGGATAATATAATATTTATAAAATTATATGATATGTCCAAGACATTATTATAATGCAAATGTGGTAATTATAATGCAAACAGAGACCAACAATGAGAGTCTACCCAGATAGAGTACGGGCTCTGGTTGATCAAATGGGGGATGCTCACCTGAAATGGGTATCAGATGCAGGATTCCAATCAGTTTTGGAATTGAAAATAGAAAGGCTTGACCGTTATATTCTGACATGGCTTTGTGGCAGATGGGATTCAAAAACTAGGGTTCTGCGCATTAGGGATGACTATAAAATAGTAATTGATGAAGATATGGTGGGGTGGGTTTTAGGATTACCATTTGGTGAAGACAGATACAAATTCCCAGAACAGAGAGCGTGTGATGCAGAGTTTAAAAAAATGAAGTGCTTGTTGAACAATAAGGGGGGAATTGGGTATGAGAATGTCTACCAGTATTGCTGTGAAAATTCAAATGACAGGATTAAATTTTTGCAGCGTTTTATTCTTTATGTATTTGGAAATTTATTTTGCACCGTTTTAAATAATTGGATAAGTCCCGGACTGTGTTGGGTGGTAAAGAAGGAGTTTGTTAGGGCTTCTTTACAATGGAATTGGGCTAGGTTTGTTCTGGATTGGATGGTGAAGCACGGTACTGGTGAGAAGGAGAAGGATGTATGCGGTGTGAAGGGATCCGCGTTAGTTCTGCTGGTAAGTGGTATAGTAATAATATTTCAATTACAAGTTAATAGTAATACTATTTATATTATATGTTTTTGATTATATGTTTTCGAAACAGATTGTATACTTGGATAGGATCAACATGGGAGGCAGAGGAGTTAAATGGAGTACCAATTCTCCTAGACTTGGAAGGTAGTCACAGAAGGACATTGAGAGCGCTATCAACCTTGACACAGCAACAGATGGCTCCTATGGGGCCGTGGAGGTGGTTTTTCTATGAAATCAAAAGTTATTTTTTAAGATTATTGTAATGTTTAGATTCGGTGAACATTCGGATAAATTGTTGTTTACAGATTGTTAAAGATGTGGAGTAAGGAAAAGATTACCCAATAGGGGGACCAATGAAGAAAACTACTTGGTTATCATGGAGATCGGTTGTAGAGAATGTGGACGGTACACACAAAGGAGAATTACAAGGTCCTTCAAAGCCTGCACCAAAGATTAAAATCAGAAATCTTCCAAATTACAAGGGCAAACAGGTTATATTGTACTTATTGTAGTTAGAACGACAATATATTGTAAAATTTTATTAATTTTATTCATTTTATACTGCCTACGTAGGAAGTCGAAGGAAAGGTGCCTATAAGGCGGCGGGTAAGGATGAAGGTTGCATCAACCCAAACACATGTACAAACCTTTGAAGTTGAGGAGGTATATGAATAGTAGGCATATTTATAATGCAGTATCATTTATGTGTTTTAAGTATCATATTAATTTTGTACAAAATATGAATATTGATTGCAGAATGAAATTGAAGTTGTTGCAAGTGAAGAAAAAAGTGAAATTGAAGAAGAGGATCATGAGGATGACGTAGAAGATAGCGATAAAGATTCGAAGGAAGTTGAAGATGACGAAGATGATGATGAAATTGAAAGTTGATCTTTTGCAGTACTCATTGTAACGACCCGACTTTTTAATTGTCGATTGACGAAGGAAATCGACATACGGATCATTACTTAAACAATAAACTTAATATTAATTGAATATTCAAAAACTAAGGCATCTTTTATTAGCTTAATAACCAAAAATCCAAAGGTCTACAAAGATAAATACTAAAATTACATAAATTAAATATGTTTTTCCCAACAGGCTGGGATAACTACTAGCATAAAAGTCTTATTGAAAACTCTAAATAAACTACTACAGATCTCAGCCACACAAAGCCCAATCCCAGCGAAAGCCCGTCCTAAACTGCTGCATCATCACCTGAAACTGGGGGGGGGGTCCACCGTCAGTGGCGAGTAACTAGGCTGTCCCGCTTAAATGAGGGACCGCTAACCACATAATAGCATAGAATCGTACATGAAAACCATACGCAAACATATAACATTTCATACAAAAATACATACAGGGTACGTATAAAAATGCGTGCAAAAATACGTATAAAAATACGTTTACAATACGTATAATAATACCTGCAAAATACGGTTAGAAATACGTACAAGAATACGTATAAAAGTACGTATACAATACGTATAATAATACCTGAAAAATCCGGTTAGAGATACGTACAAAAATACGTATACAGTACAGGTACAACATGCGAATACATACACATATACATACATACTTAAGTCATACAAATACAGATGTATACAGCGGAAGACTTATACTAATCATAGTACGTTGCATTTCATTCTTATCTTATACTATAAATATACATATAACTTAGTTAACATTATTTCATAACATATCATACTTCATCATATCTTAACTTCATGACATAACTTATCATATATCTTAACTTAACTTATCATATATATCTTAACTTCTTAGCGGACCGGTCTTTATAGCTCGTAGTGAACCTTTGCGTCCACAACTTTCCTAAAACATGCCGGGGTGAACCTTTGTGTCCCACCCGTAGCCCTCCTTTGCGAGAACTAAGCCTAAGCTATGGCCATAACCCCTAAATAGCCCTCCTTTGCGAGAACTACCTAGACGACTACATATCCTAGAATCAAGAACTGCGCAGATACCGCAGTCTGGCAGTGGCAACGACTTAACCCGATTGATAACCTTTGCGTTATCGCAGGGGCGTCCTATCTTATTAACCCGATTGATGACCTTTGCGTCATCGCAGGGGCGACATTAACTTATTATCTTTCTTATACTTGGAAGTACTAGGTGACCGTAGTCGGAAATGAAATGTTCGAAGTCCCAGGAAAGAGAGGTGCGGCACGTATATTGGCCACCTTAAATACCAAGTCTTTCCTAGCCAGAGATCGAAACAAATCAATAACCTTTTACTCTGTTTCCTTTCCTTCCTTATTAATATCTTATTATACCTTTCCTCTTATAGTAACTTATCCCTACTGACTTCCTTTAATAATATAATAATAATAAATGTTATGGTAACTGATATAATAACTATCCTGAAATCCTTTTATTATTATTATGTTACAACTTATCCCTTTTTGTTATATTATTATTACCCTTTAGATTACAACTTATCCCTGATAGTTCCTTTAGTAACTATTAATAATTATAATAATATTAATTCCTAAAATTATCTCAATATTATTATAAGTCCAAAATTAAACTAGAATTGACCAAAAATAAAATAGGGCCACTCCACATATGTAAAGAAACATATAAAAACTAAATAAATTCATAAATTCATCATATAATTAATTTAATAAATTACATAAAAATACAATTAACTACATAAATTACCTAAAACATGATAAAAGTTCTATTCCTCAAATTTTACTCCACTCGAAATTTTCACATAATTTACCAAAAACTTATACTTTAATACAATTATCATAATTAATTAAATAAATTCAACAATAACAAATAAATTATACAATAAACATTAAATCATCAAGATCAATCAAGAACAAGATCAAAATTAATTCTTTTTATGCATAACATCACACGGAATTCTGGCATATTAAGATTATCAAGATTAAATCCAAGAATTCAATAATAACATGTTTTAATGATTTAATCACGCTATATTACACAATCTAATTTAAAGAATTAAATTAAGAACGACTGTCTAAAGGTATCAAATAATCTGGAAATTTTGATGGAAGCTAGTTATAGGTTCAAGGTTTAACGTGCATAAATTTAGTCCAAAAATAACATCATTTATTATTTTTAAGGGATTTTATAACTAACAAATCAGATTAGGCTGAAATCAATTTTAGATTTTTCTGCCATATCAAACTAACTTTAAAAATTACGAAAATTTAAAACAAGCTGTGAAACACTATTACTGACTTCCACCTAAAACTTCGTATCTTAATAAATTCGTAAACTAAATCTGGACAGTTTTACCGGTTTGAAAGATTAAATTATTTCAAGCAAGAAAAAGGACGAATTTTGCCACGAAATAAATCATGATTCATAATGAAACAGTAAAGAAACTCCCACAAAAAATTTATCAAGAAATAATAAGATTTGATTAAGAAATAAATTCATACAAATAATTATTAAACAATTAAAGATTTCAAGAAACTACATAAAATGATCAAGAAAATTTCATAATAATTCATCACATGGTTCGAAATTCTTAACCTTAACATGATACTAATTCCTTTAATTTCCTAACCGTTTTCATGATTTAATCCTAATTAACTATGTAATTAACTAACCCAAATCTAAGAGGAAAAGTCTAGTTACCTGATTCGCTACAAAATTCAAAGAAAAATCACCTCTTTTGGCTATGGAGGCTCACGGCTAAGAGGAAGAAAAAAAAATAGAGTTTTTGGAGTTTTCTTTTAGAGCTTTTGATAATAAGGCAAAAGTTGTAACATGAAAGGTTTTAGTTAAATAAATAAATTAAAAATAAAATAAAATAAAAATAATAAAAAAAAAAACAACCACACAACTAGAAATAGCCGTGAGGTTAGAGGAGGAGAAAGAAGGGGAGAAAAGTTAGGGGACTTGGTAATTAGGGTAGCCTAGGTTTTTACATTTTAAAATATTATTAATTAATAAATAATAATATTAATAAATTAAAAGAAAAAAAAACAAGCCCTAATTGTTACATAAGGGAACCGTCCAAAAGGAAGGAAATTGGGTCATAGGCCCAATTTCAGGATAAGCTGAAAGACATAAGATTAAACAGTCCAAATTAAACGGGCCTTTTGGACTAAGAATAGAAAAATAACATTAATAATCCGCGAAATTTTCTGGCCCTAAATTTCGGGGTATTACACTCATAACAAAAACAATTTCGATGAAAATGTTATGTAATCTTTATATGAATGTTAGTGATTCATAAATTCTAAAACAGATTACCCTTTTGAATGTAAAAATGTCTAAATGAAAACAATCGTTTATGTTACAAAAGGATCATTTATGTTTAATTTGGAAACTAATTTATTTATTTGTAATAACAAAAAAATCATTTTAGTTAAAATTGGAGATTTATGTGAGTATATTAAAAAACAATATTAATCAAACGAATCGTCCGCACTTTTTTTTGAAGGGAAAGTCAAAATTCTAATTAATTGAAAGCCATAAGGCATCTACAACCGTGCGTACTTACAAGCAAATAAGTAAATAATATAATTTAAATTTATAAGAAACAAGATTTAAATTCAAAAGAAATACGTATTAATAAAAAAATATTGACAAAAATGAAATTTTAAAACAGTTTTTTGGGTTTTTAACTAAAAATAACTGATATCCCATAAAAGTTTTGAATTTTATAGAAAATTTATATTTCAATTCCTTCCAACTTTAAAACAGTTACCATAAACATTGACCTTTTAAAAAAAACCACAATCCCCCTTACTTTTTAAAAACCTCCATACTCAAAGTTTTAATGGACTCTGAACCATATCATTCAGCATCGTGAGAACAGGTGATGTCTAATGTTCAAGAAATTGCAAAGGAAGCAGAAGATGAAGCAGGTGTAGGGAATAAGATGGATTCAAATGAAAACAATGAAACTCGGACTACATCTTCATCTACTAACAAAGAAAAACTACCACAACCACAACCACAATCAATGGAAAAACCATCTTCATCACCACAGTACAACCACAACATCCAACCCCTACAAATCAACCAGAAACAGACACAACTAAATAAAAACCACCACAACCACAACCACTTTCACCAGGAAAACCATCTTCATTACCACAACCACAACATCCAACCCCTACAACTCAACTAGAAACAGGCACAACTAAAGAAAATCCAGCAAAACCGCAACCACTTTCACCAGAAAAACCATCTTCATCACAACGACCACAAGATTCAATTGCTACTCAACCAGATACAACCATAACTGAAGAAAATCCAAAACAACCACAACCGCATCCACCATAAAAAACTCCTTCATCACCACAGCCACAAAATTCAATTCCTACTCAACCAGAAACAACATCAACTAAAGAAAATTCAAAACAACCACAACCACAACCCTTCCAAAAACCGCCATTAGGGCCTTACCTGGATGTCGAGCCATTGGCGACTTACAAGCCGCCTGAGGTAGAACAGGGTTCTGAAGGGTATAAAATTGGGGAAAATTTTGGAAAAAAGAATCTAAGAGAAGAAATGTTTGTTGAAGATGAATCAACAACAACAAAAAAACCAAGAAAATCTCTTCCGAAGGTAAGCAAATTAACAACATTGTTTAATTAATTGTTCCATTTTTTAGGTTTTCATTTTTTATTGGTTAATTTGTATTCTACTAGAAATTGAATATAATTGAGGGGAAAAAACAACCAGTGAGAAAGAACGCAGACCCAGTTGCAAATCATCAAAATGTTGAGGTGAGTTGAAAAATGACTGCACCTAAATTGAATTATTCAAATTAAAATGCCTTTGTCCTTCATACAAGCAACCACACAAACCACTGAGGCCCATACTACCACAACTGCTGTTCAAACTAAGGATAATTCCAGAAAACCGGCTGTAAAGTTTCAAACTGCGACTCCAGTAAGTTCTTGTTGGCTTTGATGCTATTTTGTTTGTTTTTTTTCATTTTTGTAGGAAGATTTGTTCTGTGTTATCACTTTTAATATCTGATTCAATTTTATTGGGATCATTTAAATATTAGTAGGATAACTGTACTTGGTATAAATGTTGAAGCAAAGAGGATTTGAGATGAATTCAACTTTTCAGGTAATAAAAGATGATGTTCAAATACAAAAAAAAGGGGGAAAAGACAGGTCCTAAAACAAAAGGTTCAACAGGGGTAAGTTGATAACTACTATGAGAGTATTTAAATTAATTAATTATGATGTCAATTATTTTTACAAGGTCATTTGCGAATTAGTTGGATTTTTGTAGTTGGTATGATTGTTCAAGTGAAGAGGAATTGAGATGAATTTTAATTTTCAGTTAACAAAAGAGTCTTCCGAGGGAGGATCAGACAAAAATGATGGTGAAATACAGACAAAGGGGAAAAATACTGGTCCTAAAAAAAGGGTTCTTCACAAGTAAGTTTTTATCTACTATGAGAGTATTAAAATTATTTAGTTATGATGTCAAGTATTTTCATAGGGTCATATAGTTATTAGTAGGATAATTATTGTTTGAATATTTTTTAATGAAATGAAGAGAAATTTAGATGAATTTCAATTATCAGCTACCAAAAGACGCATCCAAGGGAGTATCAGAGAAAGATGATAGTGAATTAAAAGCAAAGTGGAAAAAAACACGTCCAAAAGCAAAAATTTCATCACAGGTGATTTTTTATCTACTACTATGAGAGTATTTAAATTAATTAGTTATGAATTTGAGTTTTTTTATAGGCTCATTTAAGTATTAATAAGATGAAGTAAGATGAATTTGAATTTTCAGGTAACAAAAAATTTTTTTTAGGAAGGATCGGACGAAGATGATGGTGAAAAACAAATAAAGGGAAAAAAATTGGTCCGAAGAAAAAGGGTTCTACCCGGGTTAGTTTTTATCTAGTATGAGAGTATAATATTAGTTGGTATAATTATTGAAGTGAAGAGGAATTGTAATGAGAATTTGAATTTTCAAGTAACAAAAGACTCTTCCAAGGCAGGATTTAAAAAAAATGTTAAAATAAAAATAAAGTGAAAAAAATAGGTCCAAATACAAAAGGTGCTACAGGGGTAAGTTTGTATGTACAATGAGAGTATGTAAATTGTTTAATATGATATCAAGGATTTTTAAAGGGTCATCTAAATATTTGTAGGATTATCGTAGTTGGTATAATTGTTGAAGTGAATAGGAATTGAGACGAATTGTAATTTTCAGGTATCAAAAGACTCTTTCAATGGAGGATCAGACACTAGTGGAAAAATCCTCTATTTGTACCGGTTTTTTTGCCCTATTTGTACCGTTTCAAGAAGGATACAAATAGAGGCGGTACAAATAGTACTACTATTTGTACCGGTTATAATAACCGGAACAAATAGTGTTCTATTTGTATCGGTTTAGCACAAACTGGTACAAATAGCTATTTTTTTTATTAAAAAAATTTCTATTTGTACCGGTTTTCTAATAAAACCGATACAAATATTATATCATTTGTGTCGATTCTAGCTTAAAACCGGTACAAATAGAGAATTAATTGTGTTGGTTTGAGCTTAAAACCGGTACAAATAGATATTTTTAATAAAAAAAAATTTCCCCCCTTTTAGCAAAAATTAATTTTTTTTACATTGTTATATAAAAATCCCAAAATACAATCAAGTACAGTAACCTGCACCTCAGGCCTACCCCCAACATCAGCCCTACAATCTGGCCTCATGTAATCCTCATCTCGGTGTCTCAACTCGGCCCCTTGCCCGGTATATATTGTAAAAAACAAAAAAAAAAAAATGCAATGAACATATAAATCTCTACCAATTCAAATTCATACACCAAATACAATAATCGTAAAATACAAAATATTATTTCCTCTATCACATAATGGCAATATATAGCTTTTGCACTATTCATTAATTTAGATTTAATTTACATAAACACGTAAAATTGTCATCAAAAGAAACTACAACTAAATAATTTAATGACAAATGCATTAAATTTATGACAATAAAAAATTTAACCTAAAATACTCCGCCCATTGTTCTCGAACTTCATCCAATTCCTTTTGGCTATACGGGGAAGATCGTCTGGTAAAAATATTCTGCAAAAAAAAAAAGGTAATGTAAGAACATAACTGGTGTTATTGCTCCTATCTCCGCACTAATAAATTTAATTCATGTTTTTAAGGTTTTATTATGAGCCATACCATGTATGTAAGTATCTTATAACTTGTTCAAATAATTTTGGGAAAAGATACAGCGTTTTGGAACTAAAACGAGCTAAATAGCTCATTTTGGGTTTCTTTTGTGTGTTTTGCTCCTATTTTCACACCACTCAATCTAATTATAATTTTTAAGGTTTCAAAATGTCCTATACAATTCATGTAAACATCCTATGACTTATTTGCATGATTTTACGCAAATATAGGTCGTTTTGGAACGAAAACGAGCGAAGTAGCTCATTTTGGGTGTTCTTGCTCCCATTTTTCAACCACTTACTCTAAATCATATTTCTAAGGTTTGAACATGTCCTATACCATTTATATAAGCATCTTATGACTTGTTCAAATGATTTTGGGCAAAGATACAATGTTTTGGAACTAAAACGAGCTAAATAGCTCATTTTGGGTTTCTTTTGTGTGTTTTGCTCCTATTTTCGCACCATTCAATCTAATTATAATTTTTAAGTTTTGAATATGTCCTATACCATTCATGTAAGCATCCTATGACTTATTTGCATGATTTTAGGCATATATAGATCGTTTTGGAACGAAAACGCGCCAAGTAGCTCATTTTGGGTGTTCTTGCTCCCATTTTTCAACTACTCACTCTAAATCATATTTTTAAGGTTTGAATATGTCCTATACCATTCGTGTAAGCATCCTATGACTTATTTGCATGATTTTAGGCATATATAGGTCGTTTTGGAACGAAAACGAGCCAAGTAGCTCATTTTGGGTTCATTTTGGGTGTTCTTGCTCCCATTTTTCAACTACTCACTTTAAATCATATTTTTAAGGTTTGAATATGTCCTATACCATTCATGTAAGCATCCTATGACTTATTTGTTTGACTTTAGGCATATATAGGTCGTTTTGGAACGAAAACGAGACAAGAAGCTCATTTTGGGTTCATTTTGGGCAAAGATACAATGTTTTAGAACTAAAACGAGCTAAGTAGCTCATTTTGGGCAAATAAATAATTATAATAATATAATAAAATAGAAAATCATCCTTACCTCAAGTTTTGTGTTTAAATCAACACTAGAGTCGGCAAATTTGTTGAGAATCTCAAGCATGTATTTCATTACGTAGTATGCACACTCTGTTCCTCCAGTTTGCGGAGCACACTAAAAAATAATTAATAAAGAATATTTTAATTCAATTTGTATCTTAATTAAATTAGAAGAAAAAGGAAGCAAACATTATACCTCCATTTTGTAAAAATCCAGCTCCAAATTACCCTTATCTTTCACCCTCGCTCTATAAGCTGGATAAGCACTAAAAGAAGATTGGCAATGTTAATATAACATGAATAAAAATAAATAATACTTTCAAAACATTGCTTGTAATTAAAATACTTACAGTTTGGCCGCATTCCAAAAGCATAATTCAATATTCTTTAGTTCCGTGTCCAAAGGGTCGAAGATGTAAATCATGCCCATTCGTAAATTAATCACTAAAAGATACCAATGGTTCCTACATAAACAATACACATGAATTAACAAAGCATTTACAAAAGATTTAGGGTAAAAACAAAAAGACAAAAAAAATCATACTTTTCATTGTATGGTGCTAAAATAAATGTGCAATGAGAAACTTTCTTCTTTGCTTCCCTAATGAAAGCGTGTTTCAAATACGAAACGACACCATCAACATCCCTAACGCATTCTGTAGCAGAAATTCTTTGGGGACACAAAAAGGTTATGTGCTCCATATCATATACAGAAAGATATTCATCATTTAGATACCTGAAATTAGGCAAATGCAGGCTTAATTAGATACTTAAAGTTAGGCAAAAGTATTTAAAAAATGAAAACAGTTCAAGTAAATGGTTTACCGGATGTAGACATGTATCATGGAAACATTTAGAAACGAGAACTTAAGCAATTCATAGACATCGCCTTCTGTAACCCAGATCTCTTGCTCATTCTCAAAATAGAATAAAGGTGGCTTGATTGGAACACGTACGGTGTCGTGCTTCTCCTCAACCATTAGCTCGTGCAACAAGCGACATTCCGGCGGGTACGTTGAATCATCCACTTGGAGTATTTGCTGGCCCATGCTATGCTCCGACAAATAAGGGGTAACAAATAACAAATTTTCCACTAGTGAGAAAAAGATGATGTTGGAAAACAAAGAAAGGGGAAAACAACAACTCTAAAAAGAAAAATTTCTACACAGGTATCTTTTTCCCTACTCTGTGAATATTGGGGGAATTCATAAGTTAGGATGTTAATTATTTTTACAGTGTCATTTAAATATACTTGTTGTTACAGGAAACCTCAAAAGATTTAGAACGCAGAAAGCGTGGTAGGAAGAAAATACCAGATATGTTGAGAAAGACATTTGTAAGTTTTAATTTATTGTTACAGGCCAGGGTCAGTTTTGGTACATTGATAATGTTTGTAGTCTATTTTTTTTATCAATGTTGTGATTAGAATTATATTTGACAAACAGAGACCAACAATGAGAGTCTACCCAGACAGAGTACGAGCTCTTGTTGATCAAATGGGGGATGTCCAGATTAATTGGGTGACTGAAGCAGGATTCGAAGAATTGTTGAATCTTAAAATACAAAGCCTTGATCGATATTTTTTGACATGGCTTTGTGATCGGTGGGATCTTGAAAGCAGAATTTTACGGATAAGAGAAGACTATGAAATAACCATCGATGAAGAGATGGTTGGATGGGTATTAGGACTTCCTTTTGGAGAGAATAGGTATAAGTTTCCGGATCATAAAGCAATTGATCAAGAGTACAAGAGGTTGAAATGCTTGTACAAGAACAAGGGCGGAATTGGCTCTGAAATTGTGTATAAACATTGTTGTGACAATTCAGATGAGAGGATTAAATTCCTTCAATCATTCATTCTATATGTGTTTGGAAATTTATTTTGTACAGTTTTAAACAACTGGATTAGTCCTACTTTGTGCTGGTTAGTTAAAAAAGAGTATGTTAGATCATGTTGTCAATGGAACTGGGCAAAGTTTGTTCTTGAATGGATGGTAAAGCATGGGAAGGACAAGGACGAAGATGGGTGTGGTGTGAAGGGATCCCCGTTGGTTCTTCTAGTATTTCCCTTTACATAGTTTGCATAATTATCAACCAACCAAGATTATAAATGTATTTATAATTTTTTTTTCAGATTGTGTACTTGGATAGGCTGAATGTTAAAGGAAAAAGGACTTAGATGGAACACCAATTGTCCAAGACTTGGAATGTGGACACAGAAGGACATTGATAGCGCTATCAAGGCTGATACTGCAGCAGATGGCACCTACGGGGCTGTGGAGGTGATTTTGGTTTGAATTTAAAAAAAATTGTCGAATTTACTGCAATGTTTACTTAAGTAGGATCATTTTGCATTGTTTATGGTTTATAGGTTGTTAGAAAAGTAATTTATGGAAAGGAATACCCCATAGGTTCTCCTTGCAAGGAACCATCTTGGTTATCTTGGCGATCCTCTGCAGATTATGCCGACTACACACACAAAGGAGAGATAAAGGCTTTGACCAAAAAGCCTGCGACGGAAATGAGAACTAGAAATTTGCCTACATACAAAGGCAAACAGGTTATCTTACTTATCATAGTTACAACTACAACATTTCGTGTACTATTTATAATGATATTCATGTGGCACTGGAAACACAGGAAATTGAAGGTAAGGTGCCTATACGTCGGCGGGTGTTGACCAAGTTTGCATCATATCATGAACCTGATGAGGTTGATAACATTCATCACTTTTAAATGTTCTGTTTCCTTAATTATGTTGAATATTTTTAAAGGTGGATCATTTCTGGGAAATTAATATACTAAAATTTATTACATAGATATTTACAAAGTAATATTGATTACATTAATATTTCCATTCGCAGAGTGATGAAGAAGAGAATGAGGAAAAAGACAATCAAACTAAAGAAGAGGAAAAGGAAGATGAAGAGGAAAATGAAGAGGAAGAGGAAGAGGAAGAGGAAGAGGAAGAAGAGGAAGAAGAAGAGGATGAAAAAGAAGAAGAAGAAGAAGACGAACAAGAGGAGGAAAATGAAGATGAAGCAGAAGAAGATGTAGTTACGAAAAAGTGTAATTTAAAGAGGGGTAAAAATAGGGCTAGACGGGAGGATGAAATCTGTTTATCAGATAACGAGATTGAGTGGACTAGTGATTTACCTGTTTTAACTCCAACATCGAACAAAAGAATTCATAAGGTATTCGATGTAAAGATACCGTTGAAGACTGTGTTCTTCAAGAATAATCAACTGAAGATAACTCGGGAACAATTATCATTAGTCTTTAAAAAAAAATCCCAAGTTACTATTGAGGTAATCTTAATTTTAAATATTTTCTAGGACATCATTTGATTCTTTAGGCTACTATACAATCAAGTGGCACTTATTTATGAATGTTCTTGTTCAACTAGGTGATGGACGGAATGGCTGTTGTTGGTAACCGTGTGACAGGATCTGATATATACGTGATACGCTCGTCATTCGTGGTTAGTGATGTGGCTTGTGATTTGGGATTATATGATATGCTACAGAAAATAATTATTGTAGTTTGAATTTTGTGTAGTGTGTCGTTGTGTCCAGTGCGCTTAATAACGAAGACGTAGACCAACTGCTGTCAGACGAGTCATTTGTGTTGGATGAAGATATAAGCCTGGGTGTAGATATGAAAAAGATAAGGAAGGTATTGTTGGCGGATTAAAAAACTTAATATTATTTAATAGGTTAACATTGAAAGAGGGGTTTAACGTGTTTATTTGGCAAACAGTTTTTCCTTCCTTTACTGTATGGTGGTACTTGGATTACATTTGTCTTCCATATTAAGCGGGGAATATGTTACGTTTTGAATTACAAGGCCGGTACAGAAAATTCCACGCATACGAAGATTGCTAGTGTGTTGGTTGGTATCTTTCGTCTTTCCAGTCTTATTCACCGTATCAACATTATTTTATTTTGATACTACAAATTAAAAGCTAATTCTATTTTGCTAATTTATGTAGATCAAGTGTATGCAAGACCTCCTAGGCCAGATAGAAAAACCACTCGCTATTAAGTTTCAAGACTATCCATTAAAACCTGCAAAGGAACTTGCTATAGGGAAAGCCAACGCATACACTGGATTGTTATGCCTTATACATCTTGCACACAAAAAGTTGAGGACACATGGGGTTGGTTCAAGGTAATCTGCTGCACTTCGAAATTTATATAAATTATCATCATATAAATATGTTTTAAATATATTCATACACCGTTTTTTTACAGGAACTTCATAAACGCGAAGTGCATATAAGATCCTGTCTGTTGGACATGTTGCTCTACAACGCTGACAATGAAGTGCTTAAAGTGGTGGATCAGTTGAAGTAGTTTTATTGATTTCTTATTAAAACAGTTTCAGTCTCAAATTTCTATGGATAATGATTGTGTGAGTATGTAACAAGTATTAACAAACTTAGTTTTCGTTCGTGACCTATGATTGTGTGAGTATGTAACAATTATTAACAAACTTAGTTTTTTCGTGAATTATTTATGGTACTTTTTTATGTTCAGGATATTAATTGAACATGTATGCATTAAATATGAATGATTTTGGTTCGAACGAATTGTTTTGAAACCTAATTTCAGATGACAAATCACTATGTTAATATGAAAAACCATGCATATAATAAATTGCTTTTAACATTTCCTCATGACATTATGGTGTAATAAAAAAAATTCACATAAGAAAATTGATATAATGGAATATGATGATTATTAAAAACTCCAACTTATTGGACTGTATTATGTTTAAATTTAAATTAATAACAGGGAGTAAATAAAAGCAACTACCCATAAATATTAAAAAACATAGATAACATAAATACCATAATAAGTAAATTGCATGAAACGTGTCCTTATGACAATATGGTGTCATAAAAGACTTGAGAGGTTTTATAACGAAAATGTATAAGATCATTTTACTTAAATTAGAATAATCATGGGGTGACAGGTTTTAAACATTGAAGACTAAAAATCACAATTTACCCGCCAACTTAAAGTTTTTTTTTTTGGTGGGAATGATTTACCACTATAAATAAGGGATTAGTTTTAGACCTAATATACATTAATCCCCTTTCTTAAATCGAAATACTCCACAATAAAAAAATAACCATGGAAAGATACTTAAAAAAAAAAAAAAAACCATTAACACCAACTTGCCAAAAAACAGAAGAATTACTTCAGAGCCACTACCTCAGAAATCTCAATCAAAGCACAACTTAAGGGAAGATGGAATGCTTGAAGATATCTTTATTTGTGAAGTCCTACCCAGAGTGGAAAGTATATTTGAGTTATTAAAGTTACAAACTTTGAACAAAGAGTGTTTGGCTATTATTGGAGAAAGGATAAACAAAAATAAGGGCATAGACTGGAGCGACCTTGAACAGGTTTGTTGTGCGCCAACTCCTGTTTGTGTTATCAATCACAAGAACTTCAATGAGCTTGAGGGGTGTGATCGATGTGGATGGAGAGCTGAAGATTGTAAATCAACATTTGAAGATGGTGTCAAGTTTTATATTGATACTTATGGTGGCCACACCATTAATGATGATCAGACATGGCCATGGAGACACGCACTAAAGCTGGAATACGCTATGAAGAATAGTAGAAAACCAAACGACGTTGAGATGTTTCGTTGGTTTAGACTTGCATGAATGAATGATGTTGTGTCTGTACTTGTTTTTCATCACTTGCTCTTTGCCATGTTTTTATTTTATTAACTTTTTTATGAATCGTAACTTAAGTTTGTTATCCAACTTTTGTAATCGTTGTTGTTTTAATTATCGTTTAATATTTTAAGATATTCTACTATAATAGCTATACTGGACTTAACATTCTTTCTTTGTTTTTTTTGGGTTGGTTATGAACATCCTTTCAATATCACATAATAATAGGATCAACTTATGTAACCAGTCATATTGTATACCAAAGTATCAAATTATAATTTTTAGAATAATTGTTTCATTATGGTAATATAAATAGGGAATCTAAACGACAGTAGCTTTTACCGCCAATGAATATAGGGAAACTAAAATGGCAGTTGCTTTTGCCGCCAATTTATTTGTTCAATGCAGGCATGCTTACTCATTATTACAGCCTGTATTTAATACTATTTAAAAAAAATTAAAATTATTACATAACTAAATCACAATTTACCAATACTAAAATAACATAAGAAGGTTCAAATTTCCTATAAATAGGTCCTTAAAAACAAGCTTTGCCATTATATTTTCACCATTACACAAGTAAACTAGAAATGGTTAAATGGCCAGTAAAATTCTCAAACTCTAATTCAAACTATACTGAGTTAGAAGATATTTTCATTTGTCATATACTTCCAAAGTACAATGGAATACTCGATTTGTTGAACATGATGTTGGTGAACAAGGAGTGTATGTCGATTATTTCGACCATAATCAACTGGAACCAACTAGAGAAGATTTTTTTCCAGGCCAACTAGTCAATGTACTCTCCCACATCCTCACTTGAATGAGTTGTCAAATTGTGTCCATTGTTGGAAGGTTGGAACTTTCAGAAGGTATGTTTTCAAGCAAGGGGTCAAGTTTTTTGTTCACACACATGGCGGTCTGGTTCGGGGACCTGGTAGGAAGTCATGGCCGTGGAGGGATGCTTTGAAAGTCGAATTTAATTTTCCTCGAGCAAAGTATCTATTGCGAATGTAGTTTTAATTATTTATCAGTGATGTACGCAACATGTCGCAATGAGTTAATTAAGATATTTTATCTTTTGAATGGATATTTATTTTACCTGCTGTGTCAAGGATTGCAATTATAAGCATCATTTTAATAGTATTTTCTAATTTATAAGTTCAGTTTAATAAAGATTTATTCCTATGTTTGAGGATAAAAACATCGATGAAATTAAAACAAAGATCATTTTTATAGTTTGAGGATTGAAATTTTTGGCAACTAACGTTGTTTGGAACGATAAAAACAATTATTATGAGGACCTTGATATTGGGATCATTTAAAAATTACTGAGATCGTATTTCAATTCAGAGAGAAGGCAGAAAGTCCAAAAAAATTGACAAATTAAATGAATAATAACTTGAAAATCAACATAATATTCAAAGCATTACTTGGTAGTTTATAAAAACTACACATGCCTATTAGACAAATACGGATACGGTACATGTGGTAAGTAAACCACACCAAGTTGGTTCATCACAAAAGGTGTCGATGGCGAGTAACTACTTCCACCACCTCTGCTTGGATCACCACGATAGAAACCGTTGTACATGTTTCCGTGACCATTTCCAGAGGGATTCCCCATTGAAGAATCTTGAGTACCTATGTCAAATTGAACATCTTCATCGCCTTCCTCCTGTTGCTCTTGCTCTACTGCCCTTCTCTTCTTGTTCGCCGCCATCGCTTTCTCACACGGGTTTTGTTTCCTGTTCTTAGCAGCTCTACCAGTTTGGCGTTTGTCAACTGGATCTTTGATGCTACCACTGACCGCATTAGCTGCTGCTTGCTTTTTAAGGTGTGTTTGATTTTCTTCCCTCGGACGTAGCCGACGAAGACCATAAATGTAACGACCCTGATTTTATAGGTATTTCTGCCAGATGTTTATGTGTATTTATGTGTTGCTATGTATGGTTCAAATTTATTTTTGAACTATTTATTTTATTTTATGTGAATAATTTCGATTTAATTCGAAATATTTTATTTTGATTAGTTATTATTTATTTTAATTATTATTTAATTAATTAGAATTTTTATTATTTAATTTTCTAATTAATTATTTAATATTTTTGGGCTAAATCGATTTAAGCATGATTAATCATGCGATTTTTGTAAATTAGCCCAATTGATCACGAAAGCCCAAATTGGCCCATTTCCCTTGCTTGGCCGGTTTTCCCTTGTGTGCATGGCAAGGATTTGCCACTTGCATTATGTTCACACCTTAACTAACTCTATATATAGTTGAGTTAGTAAGGGTTGAGGGTTCATTTGCTAAATTGTCATCTCTTGCCATGAAAAGAGCAAACACAACTCCCTCCATTTGCTCTCCCTATTCCACACGCCATTTTGGCATCTCCACCATCAATTGTTCATCTTCCATCCAATTTCAAAACTTAAAGATTAAACTTCTATTGATCTTTAAGCTACTAAAAACACAATAATTTCTCCATTTCTATTTATCAAGATTTCTAGTTGGGTTCTAGTTTTGGGGGTTTGTTCGAAGGGTTCGTGTTCAAGGGTGGATCGTGTGTGAAGCCGTGTGGAGGCCATGCGGTGGTGACGTACAGACGGGCCGTGCAAGTGGTGGTGCCGTGTGTTCGTGCATAGCAGCCGTGCAGTGGGCAGCCGTGCAAGACAAGGTGGTGTTGTGTGGAAGCCGTGGGTGCACCGTGTGTTAGGGCTGTGTGGTTCAAGTTTCCAGGCTGCAATTTGTGTTGATTTTGTGTGTTAATCTTCAATAAGGTAACATACTTTCTCAACTTAATTGGTGTACTATGTTTCATAGTATAGATTAAATGAACAAGGTTAGTTTATATGAAGTTTTGATCATGTTTTTGGGTATGAATTATAATCTGATTTTGGAGTGGTTTTATGATGATTTTATGATTGAATATGATGATTTTATGATTGATTATGTTAGTAATAAGTTTATGTTAATCATGTTCAAGTTTGATGAATTTTGGATGCTAGTAAGTTGATGATTTCGTATGTTGTATTGTTGGTTTTATGCGTGTAATTTGATGAGGTTAGATGAGTTCTTAATTCTTGGATGAGTTCTTGGTTGAAGTTCTTGAATCTTGATTGAGTTCTTGATTGAAGATCTTGAATCTTGGATGAGTTCTTGATGAGTTCTTTGAGTTCTTGATGAGTTCTTTACGGTTCTTTATGAGTTCTTGATTGGGTCTTTAAAGTTAAAGAAAGTTAAAGAAAAGATTAAAGAAAGTGATAAGATATTGAAAGATGATTGGTTTACATGTTATGTTCTTAAGTCAAGGCGTAAGATGTAACTTAAGAAGTAACTAAGAATGTAAAATTCGGATTAAAGATTTAAAGATTTCATGATTAGCTTGATTTCGTAACTAGACACCTAAAACTTAGAGTAAGATTCTTTGTTTTTGGGTTAAGACATTGCCCCTATCCTATCCGCGGTATTGGGATAGTTGGTGGTCTTACTATGTTGTCTTCGGATGTGGATTTCCAGTAAGATTGGTTTCACGGGATTTGGGAGTAAGATTCTCAGTCCTAACATAGTAGAAAGTTCGAATGCGTAAGATGCGTTCGTACGTGCATAGTCCGGTCTAGTTTGCGAATGATTGCGCCAAAGATAAGATTGGTTAAAGTTAGTTGAGTCAAGCATGTATATTGGTATGATTCGCATGTTTCGATGTTATGGTTTGGATATTTGATTTATGCTATGTTCATGTGTATTCCCGTTAGGGTGAGACAGTTATGTTACTCGCCACTGACGGTGGACTGTTGTTTACTTTTCAGGTAATTCTGATGATGAGGTTCTTGCTTAGCTTTGGGTTGGGCGAGCGCCGATATTGTTATGTAGTTATATTTCTGTTATTCTATGATTTCAGTTAGTTTTTGAACTATAGTAGTGATACTTGTGTAGTTTACTATAACTCTGACATGTGTTTGGAGTTACGTTTATTAGTAGTAGTAGTTGACTTTTGGATTAGAAATGTACAAACTTGTGGGTATTTGTAGTTCTTGGTTTAGTAATATAATATTTTGAGGTTTTGTTTTAATTTTTAAGTATTTTAGTTTGTTAGTTCTGACTATTCGACTCGTCGGTTTCTTCCACGCCGGTTTAAGCGAGCCGGGTCGTCACAGTTGGTATCAGAGCCGAATAGGTTTTAAGTGAAGTTTTAAAATTCGAGTTAAACCCAGGAGTTGAGAGCTTTACTATTCCCAAGTGATAAAAACCAAAATTTAGGTTAAGTAAAGGGAGAAGAGTTGGGTAGAAAGACCGGGATAAGATCTTTTCTATTTTCTTTTTCTCTCTTTATTTGTGTACTTGATTGTGGTGGGGTATATGACTGACATTGTTATTCTGGTATGTCTTTTTGTTGTGATGCGTGGCAGCATGTCTACACCTCGCCGGTTGAGTACTGGACGACAGAGATTGCGAGCACTCGAGGAGGTGATCCTTACGTTGGCGCACCATAGTCGTCATACGCCGAGTACGCAGTCGACGTTCGACCGTATCGCACGTCATCGACCTCCGACTTATGACGGGGTTGCCGACCCCACTATTCTGGAGAGCTGGATCCACAAGATGGGGAAGCTCTTCGACGCGACGTTTTGCCTCGAGCACGAGAAGGTGCAGATCGCCGCTTATTATCTACGTGGAGAGGCCGATAACTGGTGGACGTTAGCTAAGGACGCGTGCTTGCCATTGCATTCGATGTCGTGGATCGAGTTCGTCGATAAGATCCAAGAGCGCTTCTACCCCGACGAGTTGCGGTGGCAGAAACAGGAGGAGTTTCTTACTCTTACACAGGGTAAGATGACCGTCCAGGCCTATACCGATAAGTTTAAGGAGTTATCGAGGTTCGCTACGTCTGTGGTTCCGTCCGAGAAGGATCGGGTCAAGCGCTACATTGAAAAGCTAGATCCGAGGATTCGCGTTCACGTGATCAGTAGTGGAGCGACGACATTTCAACAGGCCTACGAGGTAGCACTCGGGATACAGGCATCGATGGCTGAGGAGGATACGAGCAAGAAGAGAGCTCAGGTTCCGGCGACGATAGCTTCTTTTGATTTCCTGAAAAAAGCAATAGCTTCGCATCCACCACATTAAAAGTATAGAGGGAATTAACGAATTAATCACATTTTTGATTTCTATGTATTTTTTATGTACTTCCCCCGTAACATATTAATGACAACAAGTCATTTTGCACGTATTTTAAGAAAGTGATTTAAAGATACAAATGAACAAATTGATCAAAAATAACCTTAAAATTAGTAGCTTATGATCGCAATCTTACTTGTATTAAAATCATTTTGATTAATTTGATCATCTACACGCTTAAATCATTACCTTAAAATACTTGCAAAATTAATAATTTTGGACCCATCACTGATGTGCAGGTAATATCCTGCACCTTGCGGTGTGGGATAATCTTTTAGAGAAATAAACTAGTTATTAAATTTGCAATGTACTTACTAAATATAAGGGAAAAAACTATTTCTTGGGAAAATAAGTGCATCCCAAGTCTCACATCGAAAGAATAGCAAGATGAGGAGTTGTTTATATAATGTTGCTCAATATATACTAGCTAGTACAACGCCTTTTGGGAAGGAGCCCAAAAACAAAACCGTGCGGGTTAAAAACCCAAAGCGGACAATATTGTACTAGTATGTATATGAGCTTAGTTCATTCGGCGGCCCAAGAATATTAAATGTAAAAAAAAAATGAAGAAAAAGGTAAGGTTGGAACTTATTAATAATATATTGTAAAAAAAAGTAACTTTTGTTAAAAAAAAATAGGAGTATTTTAAGAATATAATGCGTAAAAAAACAAGTTAAATTTATTTATTAAAAAATAAAATAGTTTTTCATTTTTTTCATTTTCTTCATTATCGTCCTTTTCCCCTACTTATTAATTTCATTTCCCTCCTAATTTCATTGGCGGAAAACCACAAAAAAGTTTTATCTCACAAAAAAATTTAAGGTTTGGGTTTTAACTTGCAACAAAATTATAAAAGTTTATTTTTTATTTTTTGCAAAATGAAAATGTTAAAAGTTTTTTTTTGACAAATTTTCCTAATAAATACTCCCTCCGTCCCAATTTACTTGCTACATTATCTTTTTCACACCCCTCGAGACACAACTTTAAATAAAAATATCTTTAAGTATATATAATAAAAAATAATATATTTGAAAAGTACATGTTGAGACGAATTAAACTAGATCCATCATGACTATCTTTTTTCTTACGTAGTATATTAAATTATATAAAGTCAAAGTTCACATGTGAACAGTGCCCAAAGACAAAATGGGACAAGTAAATTGGGACAGAGGGAGTATAATACGGCCTATTGTGTATCATGGTGTTTTCACTCAATATATTATAATTTGCATCCAATGTTGTTTATCAAGGGCATTGTTTTGCAACAATAAATATGTATTCCGTATTATTTTTTGCTAATAATCAAGGAAATTTTTACTATTGTTCTTTTGCTCACCAAATCAATATTCAAGCAGGAATGGTAAGTCATAACCTTGTTCAATTTTATCAAAATAATCTTCTCCTTCTCTTGAATTAGATGCTTGGGTTCTTGTTGAGAAAGTTAATGTAGATTCGAAGATTAATGCGGAAAACCCCTTTTTTCGGGATTAATGTTGAGATTTATTGATTTAGAATATAAATGTATACAATTATGAATATTAATAATACTAGACGTAGTATTATATGTTTTGAAGTTCGTAATTAAGCAAAGTTTTTAGCGATGTAAGTCGTTGAACGTTGAGGTTAAGTGCAGCAGTAACAGTGGAAAATCGCGAGTAGTGACATAAGATCGCGACCCGCGAGAATAGTCTGAAGTGCAAAAAGTGCACAAAAGAGGCAGAAGCATCTCGCGACTCGCGAGCCTGGTGGTTTCGCGTCAGTTTTGCTTGGTTTTTTCCCGTTGCGTTGTGTCGGTTCGAGGCAACTGCTGTGCATTTCGGTTAAGTTATAATATAACTTACTAAAACAGAGATAATACTTAGAAGTTACATATATACTTTATCTCTTCCTCTTGCATGAACTTAGGTTTTCTTCTCCATTGTTACAAAGAAGTTTACACATACAAATCCCTTCTTCATTCGTAGAAATTGGTACAAGGCTCGATTCCTACGGTTTCTTGTTGTATCTTGTTAGCAAATTTCCTGCAACCCGGCCTTTGTATTGGGTGGAAATATTGTTTTCAGGAAAGTGTCTTCAGTCACGCCTCAAGTGTTTGTCATACAATTTACCCACAAATTTCCAACAATTAAGGCTATTATTGTTGTTGTTCATTATCATGCAATGACCTTTATCCGAGTAAGAATGAACCATTGTTAAAGTGCCCTAATTTTATTTTTATAACATGTAGGAACCTATTATTTTTAAATAGTTAGGGCACCAATAACAAGAGGTTTGTTAACAGGTTTGTTTTAACCTTTTGACTGTTTTGAGGTTTGTAAACAAACCTTTCTATTGTTTGTGAAACTTACTAAAAGCAAAGTTATTGTACAATAACAAATTTTTTAACGAAAAAAAACCCTAAAAGTGGGCCGCCAACAATATTTCAAATTATGTTTTTTTTTTTTGTTACCTTTTTGTTCATAATTTCACACAATATTTATTTTCCCTTTTCTTCACCAGCTTTCATTAAAAGCTTTATTTTTTGATGTTTTAAGTTGATGGTAATAGCCTTTTTCAAGAGCTTTTCAAAGACTGGTCATAAGCTTAATTAGGATAATAAACGAGTGAGTTATGCTATTTAATTTTGGTATGAACTATTAGAGCATAGCTCATGGCTTGAGGCTTATCCCTTGGTTTCATAGTTAATTAGTAAAAGAATTATATTCTCTTCGTCCCTTAATGAATGCCCCAAGTTGACTTTTGTTACTATTTATTTGTTAACATTGACTTTTTATAATTTTATACTTCGTCCGCTCCTAATCTCCTAAATAATTTCAACATTGACAATTTAGGCACTATTCATAATTATTCATATAATTTGTTTTTATGCGTTATACATGTAAACATATATAGCCATGTGGATCTATTTTGAATCATCTCAATGTGTACTTTATTGTGATCTAATTTTTATAATTTTGGGTAAAACAGAATTAAAAATATTATTAATATAAATTAAACATTGACAAGCGTGAAAAAGGGAACGTTGCAACTAATATGCAGCGGAGAAAGTATATAGAAGGAAGCATATAGTCAAATGAGATCTCTTTTGATTCATCTCAATGTGCACTTTTTATAACTTTCAATATTTTTTTTATTAAATGTATTCAAAGATACTTTCATTTAAAGATGTGTCTCGGGAGATGAAAAAAAGTGAATGAGACATTCTTTAAGGGACAGAGGGAGTATAAGATTATATCAAAAAGAATGCAAAGTCATATTTTCGAAGGCAGATTGAGGTCGGGTCAGATTCGAATCTAAAATCCGACTACTTTTCTGAGTCAGAATTGGATCATACATAAAACAAGTTCAAAATAGGTCATGTTACATACAAACAGTTTCGGTACAATATAATATAAGTTGGTCTAAAACAGTTCCAGTTCAAAACAGATTCAATATGATACATGCTTGCCTGCTTGGTACAATATAAGGCTATCAAAAACAGGTTTGTAGTAGGTTGAAAACATGTTTGGTTTTAAAACAGGTTTGGCACAAGTCATATCTGATATAATACATATAGGTTCAAATTTCAAACAGATCCAGTACTGGTCGGATTTGGTATATGTAAAATACATCGCAAATGGTTTCGATATACATTGAAATTAGGTAGTAATCGATATCTAGTCACTTATATTTGCTAAAAACATACTTGGTATCAATCAGTATCGATTGGTCAAATAGATTTACGAACAAATTTCACCCCTATTAAAAATGATAAATCTTGGCGTAATTAAATGAGCAGCTATGATACATGCATAGTTGGTATGTATTGATACCAACAACATGACAAACAACACTACTAGCTTGCTTCCCATTTTTTTTTTTAATTTAAATGAAATTTTTTATTTTTGAACCATATAAACTCTCTTGCTAGACACAATAAAATCAACACAGTTCAAAACATTCAGCACCTAAGAAAAGACTTAAGTAGGAACCCCTATTATTAGTTTTGTCATGTGTGACTTGAGTATTGTCTCAAATGCTAGTTGTCTTATCCTGAATTGGTTTTATTGTGTCCTGATGTAGGGAATGGGATAAAAGGTTATGTATGGTGCACCATGCCATATAAGTTTTGTCATGTGTAGCTTAAGTCTTGTCTCAAATACTATATGTCTTGTCTTGAGTTGATTTTATTGTGTCCAGCAAAAAAATTTATGTGTTGCAAAAATTAAAATAAAATAAATAAATTTACCTTTAAAAAAAACAATTTTTTTTTTGTCCTGTACTTAGAATTATGTTTCCACATTACATCTATCACCAAATTAAAAAAAATGATCAACATTGACTTCCACATATTAAAATGATAAACTTCGGGGAGAGTTGTTCATGTCTTTTGTGAGTATGCGAGTTGTGACCGAATATGACTGAGTATGCGAGTTGTGAAAATGATTTTGTCACTCCACCCTCTATTACATGAATAATAAGTAGGAGGAGCCAAAATTAATTTTGGGAGTGTCAAAATTATAACCCTTCTGCAAATGTGAGAATGTGAGATGTGCCACCTATGAGTGATTTTTTTAAGGTTATTGCTACAAAGAGTAATGATAATAAACTCTTAGCTGCTATATGTATTTAGCGGTTTTTGAATGAATGTTTTAATTATTGTCCCGTGCAACACAATTATTGTCCTGTGTAACACAATTATTGTCCCAAGGGTGTTGTTTATTGTCCACGTACTGTTTTGGCTTCACTCGTACGCTGGACCACTTTCATTTGTTTTATTTTGACACAAATGGAGCAATATGATAGGCTGGGAAGCTGCTATTTGCATATAACTGCTAAGAGTAAATACTTACTCTTGATACAAGTGCCAATTGGATTGTTCAGATCAGATTCTTTGTAATTTAATCCGGAATTACTTTTAGAGAATATAGTAAAATTTTAGATTCAGACCTAATCTGGGTCATTGTACTATTTGCATCGAATTGGATTTTTAATTGAGGTTTCAGATCATTTTGGATATGATTGTTTTAGGCACGATCATTTTGAATTAGATCAGAAGATTTCAAATAAACTCTAGGATAATAGTAATAAAATTTACGGAGTATTTATTATAGTTTTTTTTTCTTAAACAATTGTGTATATACAATAAATATAATTGTTACTATATTGAATAGTCAATTAATGAATTGTTCCTTGTATATGTATTCATTGGAGGTGGAAACCTACAATCTTATTTTAAAAAAGTAATAATTTAGAACATGTTAATATTGTTATCTCTATTACATAATCAAGGAGGAGCTATAGTGTCCCCTGAAAAAAAAAAAGCAATATCCTTTTACAATTTCTAATATTCAAGTAACATTACTTATTAAAATGAAGAAATTATGATGAAAAGTTTTATGATTCCTTTAAATGAAAATATTACAAAGTTTATAATTTTTGAATTTTCTACAATTAGACACCCATATAAATTTTTACTTTTCAGCTATGTTATAAATTTAATAGTGGATAAATTTTTTTTAAATGAACCTTTTCAACGTGGGAAGAAGAACAAAAGGTTTGTTTTTGATTATATAAAATTGAATTGGATGAATATTAAATATTTGTTTCTAATCTTCTCAAGTAATTATGCATTTTAGGATAACTCAGTACACAAATTTTAGTTATGGTTTGATTAAGGTTGAATTAAATGGATACATGACACTACTAATAAAGATGCTATTTAAGACGGGAATTCCCGTCACAAATATATAACCTATCGTAGAAAATTAGGGGTTTCATAAATTATTTTTCCCTTTGTAAAATATGAGCTCGTTGTAGAAAATGAGGGGGTCATAAATGACTTTTCCCGTCGTAAATAAGTCAATTTTAAAAGAATTTGAGTTGTGTAGTAGGTGAATTGCAAATGGTGCCCTTAGTTTCTCCCCTTTTTTTTCACTTTGAAAACAAAGAATTTCCAACAACTACGTACAATTATCAACAAATAGAAAATTATCAACATTGACTTGTACATGCAAGTCATACACAAAAGAACTTCCAACAACTACTAATCTCAGCAAATAAAAGTATGTAATCAACATTGAATTCTACATACACACAGCTATACATACAAGAACATCAACAACTACAACAATGAGCAAATTAAAAAAATGATGTACATACGTACATTAACTACTACTCCATATTAAATGATAAGTGCATCCCGCATGTAAACTACTGTAGCTTTTATATGCAAATGATGTGTACACTTGACTTAGAGAGTATTAATTAATAATCAAAGAATAATTTATTTTATTTTTTTGAATTAGAGAGACAATATAAATAAATATAATAAGCGGGTTAAATTTGAGTTTAATCATATATATATATATCAATGGAACTAACAAATTGAAAGATAGAAGAATAATAAGGTAAGGGTAAGGGTAAGGGTAAGGGTAAGGGTAAGGCCAGGGGTAAGCTAGGTAGCTAATAATAAATTAAATAATAAATAATTAGATAGATAGATAGATAGATCGGAAAAATAAAGGTAATTAATTAAGGAATAATAATAATGGATCCGGAGCTAAAGAGAGCGGCGTGTGAAGGAGATGTGGAATTCCTGAAAAAAGCGGTAGAGACAGAGCCAAGGGATTACCTGCTGAGACATTGGATACAATATGATGAGAATAACGAAATAGATGGTGGTCAAATAGGTAATATTTTGCACCTTGCGGTGTGGAACACACAGGAAGAGTTCATAAGGCGAGCCTTGGAAGAAGTTTTACCCACTGATCTTGCTTTAGAGCTGCTGTCCCAACCAGCCAACTTCTACATTAAGTTAAACGTTCTTCAATTTCTAGCATGGTGCAACGGTGATTCGGTGAATTTGGAAGAGACCCGAGTCGTACTCAACTTCTACAAAAGAAGATTATCATTATCATCATATTCTGCTCTTACTGATGCTCAGAAGCCCTGGTTAGCCTTTAATCATAATAACGACACCGCCTTGCACTTGTCCGTAAGAAACGATTATCCATGTGAGCAAATTGCAATGGAGCTTTTGTCCATGGAAGATGGTATTGATAAGGTTTGCCACATCGTAGACAAATACGGCATTGCCCCGCTATTTGGGGCCATTCAAAAGGGGTACAAGCAGGTTGCTGACAAGATTTTGATGTCATCTTCTTCCTATAGTCTTGCCGCTCCTAATGGCTCATCTCCCCTTCATCTTGCTCCTACTTGTTCTGGTACGTATATATCTACTCTCTACTCAATAACTACCCAACATGAACCCAACCCAATAATAACGGGTTGGGTTGAGTTTAATGGGTTGGGTCGGGTTGAAATTCTCAACCCGATTTTAACCCGCTTAACCCATTAATAATATATGTTGTAATAAAATGAGTTTCAAGTTGAATTGACATACTAATCTAATATATCACTTTCATATTTTTTTATTATGTTATAGATTCTTTATGAGTTATGTGAGTGGTTGTAATGTCTTAAAATCTAATGTTTTTTATCTTGATCTTTAGAACACAAAAAGTTGTTAGTTATTAATTACTACCGTGTTATTATATGTAAATTATGAATAATATGATTTGTAATATATATAGCTATCGTAGGTTGTTATTACGGTCCATATAATTAATAGTATAGAATATAGTGATATAACTTTATTTGATGCTAATGAAAAAGTTATAATATTATTTAACGGGTTATTAGGTCAACTCATGCATTTATTTATAAGGTTAGGTTGGGTTGAGAATCTCAACCCGTTTAACTAAATGGGTTGGGTTTGGATTGGGGATTTCAACCCGTTTATATTAATGGGTCAACCCGAACCCAATCCAAGTCGACCCATTTACAGCTCTACCTTAATTAAAACCTTATAATATGAGAGTTAGGTTATAGAATATGAGAGTGAGATCTTATAATATGAGATTGAAACCTTAGAATATGAGATTTGAACCTTAGAATCTGATAGTGAAATCTTAAAATTTTATGACAGTTAGGCTTCAGAATCTGAGAGTACTTAAGGCCTTATAATCTAATAATCAGAGTTTAATTTTTTTTAATCGAATGGCTGTAAAAAAAGACTTAATCTAATGGTTGTAATGCGATTCTCACGGTTCTCACTCGATAAAGGTTCTCATGGGAACCTCACTCTTCAATAGCAGCCACAACATGATCATATTTTGGCAGAAGGCTTCTTAATATTTTTCGAACAACATAGACATCTTCAATTTTATCACCATTTGTTCGAATTTGATTAACATGTTAGAAACACGATTGAAATACCTTTGAATTGATTCTCCTTCTTCCATTATTAAATTGTCAAAATCTCTCCACAAAGATTGGAGCTTAAAGAGAATTACCTTTTCGGAGCCTCTATATTTTGTCTCCAAGATGCTCCAAGCCTCCTTTTTCGTTGTAGCGGCCATGATTGTTGGAAGAATTGTCTCATTAACTCCTCGATAAATTATTGAGAGGGCGAAATTATCCCTTCTCAAATTATGTTTATAAAGACCTTTTTTGGTCTCATCACAAGATGCTTCTTCATTGGCATCTTTGGGTTTTTCGTATTCCTTTTTAATTATATCCCATATATCTTGGGTGATGAAAATGGATTTCATTTGCATGCCCAATTGTTCATATCCCCCCCCTCCCCCTAAATGTAGGTACCCAATTAACATAGGGATTGAAAGTGTTTGTGTTTGTACTCATGTTTGAGTTTAATGTAGGGGAGAAGATTTAAATTTTTGTGGAGTTGGTGTTGGTATGATGGATGAAAAGGTTGGAGACTTTGGATTAATTGGCTTTTGATACCAAATGTTGATTTTTATGTGCGGAAGTGTTGTGGGTTTATGGGTTAATTGGAATGAAGGTAAAATATGATTAATTGAATTATTATAATAGGAGAATGGAGACAATGGGTAGTATGTTGATTGTACTCCTTGTTAAATTACTTGAGTGGATGATTAAATGCATATATATAGATGGAGGTTGGTGGCTTTCCTATTAACTGACTTAAACAACATTAATCATCAAGTTCTAGATATTTCTAAGCTAGGCTTAATTGTTAAGCTCTATATATATATAAGAAAAATCCAAAGTTGGAGGCTGCTATGTAGAATTTCCTAATATGAAATTCAATTAGTTAGTTAGCTAGGTATAAGTAGAAATAGAAAACCAAATTAAAGGAAGTATATGATAAAAAAACATATTGTTGATATGTATTATATTCCAGAACTTGCTGTAAAACAATTGTTGTCGAAGCACCCAGAGCTGATCGATTATGTGGATGACAATGGATGTAATGTGCTTCACAAATGGCTAGAAATGGAGGATTCACTTTGGGTATTGAATTTGCTTGATCAATTTCCTGAAGAAAAGAAAAAAATATACAAGAATTTAGTTTGTCAGACGACTGAAAAGGTACGGGGTGACACTCCATTACACATTGCAGCAAGAAATAGTAATGAAGAGATAGGAATAATTGTTGTACGTGCGTACCAACAAGAAGTAACATCATCAGCCACTGAGATCTCTGATGTGACAACTAATTACTTCCCTCCTTGGAAAATAAAGAATTGTGAAGGGGAAATGCCATTTCATTTGGCTATTGAGGCAAAACACGAACAATTTGTGTCACTTTTCTTGTCACTCGACCCAACATTATGCGACATTTATGACAATACTGGACAGAGTCCTCTTCTTAGTGCTGTTAGTCATGGATGTGCTAAAGTTGTTGCTGAAATATTAAAAATTCATAAGGTTCCTCGTTTCACTATGTTGCGTCGCAATGATGGAAGGACTCTACTTCATTTCCTACCTTATATTCCAGGTACGTAATTTTTAACTTGTGTTTATCTACGTCATTTTTCATACCATGATACAACTACGTATGGAGTATAGTTTATCTTCTAAGTTACACCTTGATAAGTTGCCCTGG
This sequence comes from Salicornia ramosissima, assembly GCA_951394345.1. Lineage (NCBI taxonomy): Eukaryota > Viridiplantae > Streptophyta > Magnoliopsida > Caryophyllales > Amaranthaceae > Salicornia > Salicornia ramosissima. Next base: position 2,785,479 of record OX596240.1, on the reverse strand, counting down.
CTTTATATATAGAAGTAGGCTCATGTGAGAAATGTAGTTTTGGTGAGAAGGGTGGGAAAAAATAATGACCTTTGGATGAGCAAATGAATGGCTAAGATTGAATTTGATTTTTCCTCTTTACTCCTTCTATAGTTTAGAGTCAATGTATTTATGGTACAAAGTTAATGTATTTTTACTTAATGTATTTATAGGTTATGGTGAATGTGCCTATAATTAATGATCAATGAACCTCTGGGTCATAGTTGATGTGAGAAATTTCTTAATGTGAGAAGTGTGAGAAGAGATAAATACATCAACTATGACCTAGAGGTACATTAACCACCAATTATAGGTACATTCATAATACACTACAAATACATTTAAGTAAAAAATACATTGAATTTATACCATAGATACATTGACTCCAAACAATTGAAGGAGTAAGGAGGGAAAAATCAATTTTAATCATAGCCATTCATTTGTTGATCTAAGGGTTGTGGTTGCTTCTCACCCTCCTCACCAAAACTACATTTCTCACATGAGCCTACTTCTATTTTTATATATATATATATATATATATATATAAAATTTGCCCCTTATTTGATTCTTGGAAGTTTTCCTTTTTCATACTTCAAAGTAAGAGTTCATAAATGAGAGAGAGAGAGAGAGAGAAAGCATATATGTTACTCCCTCCGGATTTTTTTTTAGATGTAACACTTTGATTTTAGCACTATTCATCCAACTTATTTTGACCGTTAATTGTTACTTATATATAAAGGAAAAACATAGTCTTGTGAGGTCTTATTGGATTCACATCAAAATATACATTTTTCAAATATATAAATTTTACGTTATATATTTAGAGATATTATGGGTTCAAGTTGTGTCTCGGCAAGTGTGAAAAGAGAAATCTTACATCTAATAAAAAAAAAGAGAGTGGGAGTATATAAATAATAACTAGTTTTTTACCCGGCGATGCTTGGTTGTATATTATTCTAAGTAATGTTATTTTATTATATGACATGTTTGGATTCAATTTTCTCCCCTTATATTTGGGCTACTCGATCCTCTGTGAAGTTTGCCAATATATGATGTGTTGAATGCGATAATATAGTGTTATACTATCTATTTATAGTCGATCATTATAGTTATACATATTAGGAAAAATTGATCATATCAACACCACCTTTGGATTGGGAGCACAAAATAGCAACACCTAAAGTGGGTGCGGAGGGAAGTACGATCTTGTGCCAATGGTGCGAATTGAAGGGCAACACAACCTTTTTAAAAATTTCACAAAGGGACATCATTTATGTTACATTTATGCTTCTCGTTGCACCATTTATTTGAACAAGGTCGTGTTGTCCTAGTGCCCTTCGCACTCGGTTTTGTTGGTACTATTTTGTGTACCCAACCCAGAGGGGTGATGTAGTCTATTTTTCGTACATATTATTATTTGCATTGTCAACATGCATGTTTTCAACAAATTTAAATATCAACCTCCATTAATGTAAAAAGTATTTGGATGTAGCTTTATGCGAAGCCATGCACAATTTGTTGTTTGACACCTATTGCATGTAGATTTGTAAGTTACATGTGCTTAAGGCTACACACTTGTAGTTCTATATGTTAGTAAAAAATTAGAGGGCTCAATCCTAAGAAAATTCTATTGCTATTAACAAAATTGTTCATTCTTAAACAGTATATTGCACAAATTATCTTCATTTTTCATTCTACATTACATTTTTATAGTTGTAAAATAATTGAAGGAGGATTAATTAATTTGCCGTCATAGTTCCTCATAAAACTTCTAATATAAGAAAAATGCTACAAACTAATGAATAACTTCATAAAGAATCAAAGAGACATCACAATGCCATAACAATCAACACTGCATGAGGTCCAACTTGTCAAATCTTCATCGACCTTGACAACTTCACCTTTCACTAATTGGGAATTTATTAGATTACATAGAGAAAAAAAAAACAATAATTTCAAAATGTATATATTACAAATAATAATAATAATAATAATAATAATAATAATAATAATAATAATAATAATAATAATAACAACAATAACAATAACAATAACAATAACAATAACAACAATAACAATAACAATAATAACAATAATAATAATAATAATAATAATAATAATAATAATAATAAACTCAACAATAGCAGGTACCATTGTATTTGAAAGTACCACGAATCAATTAAATCAAAGAATCATAAAAAACATTGAACTTTCAAGTCTCAACATTTCGATAAACTTCTAATTTATCAAAGATAATGGTTCCATTGATTTCAAAGTATAATTTCTAGTTTACAACAATTGCTTCATGAACTTTCAAGTCTCAACATTTAGATAAACTTCTTCATAGTACAAGAACCTGTCTGTAAGATGAAAGGTGAAAGAAAATATTTCATTTAAAAAAATACTCACGAATTTTATATATGTAAGGAATTTCAAAGTAAATCCACCAACATCAATTAATTATGAGATGATCAGAAGAGAAAGAAATAGAGAAATAATTACCAAAATTCCAATTGTAACCATTTGAAATTGCAACTGAAACAATTAGTATGAAAATTTCAAATCCATTTATGATGATGATTAATGGTAATATTTTTTTGCTCCTATTAAGCAAATTCCCTGTATTCTTTGCATCATCCTTGCCATTGGTATCTCTTCATTGCTATCCTATCAAAATTTTTTGTCATACTCGGTGATCGGTTTCTAGAGTGTCGTGGCCCTAGTCGCCTATCAAATATACAATTTATAATACCTAACTAACTAATACGTAGTATTAGTGGATCTAGGGCCGATCCGCAAGGAAGTAGGTGGATTGGAGTTGATTTTAGAAAATCTAGCGAATTAAGGTTCTATTTTTGTTTTCTTTGAATTTTTAGAAATTTAACAATTAAAGAAAACAAATAAAACAAACAAAAATGTGTGAATCAATGTAAAAAGCTCTAGGGAAAAAACTCCTTGAACATACTTCGTTTGGAGGATTTTCGATCATTGAAAACCATTTATGGTTTGAGGTAAATTTCCAAGTAAACTTCTAAAATAGTTAATAAACCCAATCCTAAGCCCTCTCTCGAATATACATTAGGAAATCTCAAAACAAGCTAAATCAACCTCTCTCGAATAGCTAATTTAAAAAGTCTTAAAACCGAAAATGTCAACTCTTTTATCAATTCACAATTCCAATTACTATCTCTAGCAATTTGGAAAATTCTCCACAGAAATTCTTGAAAGCAATTTTGAAAATTAAATCCAAAATCACTAGAACTCAACATCATTACTTCACCAAGCAAGCATAAAAACAACAAGAAATTTAGGAAAATTAACAATCTAATAAACTCCAGCATTCATGAATTCCAATAATCAACCTCCAAAATACATAGAATCAAGTCATCAAATCCCTAGAAAAACCTAACTACTCAAGCGTAATTGGGGAAAAACATGGAGAAGAGATTAAAGTGAAATTCTAAACAAGAAAACATGAATTAAACCTAAACATGATTAAAGTGGAATTCTAAGCAATTAAACTAAGAAAACAAGTAAATGCAATAATTAAACACTAATCTACTTGCAAAATATGAAAGAGAGAAGAGTAAAAGCAAAATAAATTGGTTGTGTACCTTGAGAAGAGTATATGGCATGAAAATCAAAGAGAAATTCAAGAAATCAAGCCTAAATCTAGCCTAATCTACTCTAATATAGAGACAGAAAGTAGAGAGAGAAGCTCCTAATACTATCCTAAGTAGAGGTGGGCAAATTCGGGTACCCGAAAACCGGGTACCCGGATTTTCGGGTCACAATTTTTTTGACCCGGATCCGATCCGGATAATCCTGGTACACGGAAATTCGGTTCCGGGAACCGGGTATCCGGATCCAGTTTTTTTTTTCTTATACAACTTTTTTTTTTAAAAAAAGATGTTTTTTAATATAAATTTTTTTTTTTTTTTATATAAGAAAACTGTTTATGTTTTTTTTTAAAAAAAAATACTGTTTTTGATTTTTTTTTTAAATTTTTTAATTAAAAAAAGTTTTTTTAAATTTAAAAAACTATTTTTTTTTAAATTTAAAAAAAGTATTTATAATAATAATAAAAAATTAATTTTAAATTAAAGTAAAAAACTTTTTTTTAATAATAAAAAACCCGATACCCGGTTTTAAAAAATCCCGACCCGGATCCGACCCGGTACCTACCCGACCCGGTTTTAAAACCGGTTCGGGTACCCGCTTTTTCAAACCGGGTACCGGATCGGGAACCGGATCCGGGTTTTTTTGCCCGGCCCTAATCCTAAGTATGGTTTAAAAGTTCCTACCATTTGTAAATGAAAACCACAAATATGTATTAAGAACACGGCCAAAACAGAGCAAAACACGTGTTGTAGCCTTGCACGACCATGCAGTTATAAGCTGCACGGTCGTGTCACGGATTTGAGGCTCTCTAGAAGCTGCACGGTCGTGCAAATCTGCGCACCCGGTCTTCAAATGCTCGTATTTCCTTCGTTTCTTAGTGGAACTGAGGATATAATATATAAAATTGAAGCTCTTGGAATAAGGAATATTCTCCAAGTGGAATCACCTGAAAAAGAGTTATAGAAAAAAAAGATATGAGACTTTGAATCAGCCTATATATGCAAGAGCACTTGAAATGCTTCCAAATTTAGCCTAATTATTCAAGAAAACAAATAAAACACAACATTATTGAAGGAAACCATGAAATAAGCTAATTCTATACTAAAAGACTAAAAACCAATGAAATAAAGTCTAAAAGGCCCGAAAGACAAGTAAAACGAAGCCGGAAAATGGGTCCAAAATGGACCGATCACCCTACCTGCACATTCCCATTATCGATCATGAACTCCCCCCCCCCCACCCCATTTTGAGCATCTTCTCTTCAATCTCCTCTTCCTAATCCTCAGTCTAGCTACCTCTCGACTTAACAGCCGAGGTTCCCATTTCAATGCTTCAAATTCCCACAATAATTCAATTCCTTCGACAAAAATATCAGGGGGAGAAGTTATCCTCCTAATTCTTTCTAGAGTTTGGTTCAAAATCAAATTTTGATCCATGATTTTCCCTATGAATACGGATCCCACAGATCCTGAAACACATATTAATTACTCCATTAACACAAAAAACTCATCAAAAAAAAAAGAAATAAAGCAAAAGATAAAATTACCAACTTTGTGGAACCAGTGCAGATTTTAGAATTTGAAGGACGGAAAACGGGATGAAATATAGTACAAACATTATTGCAATTATAAAGGGGAACTGAAGAACGGAAAATAAAAGAGTCAGAAAACATTATTGCAAATTTGCAACTGTAAAGGGGAAGCTGAAGAGATGAAAATGGAGGAGTGAGAAAGATTGGTAATGGAAGGAGTGGAAGAGGCACATGTTTTTTTTTAAAAAAAAGGAAATATGGAGTAATTTTAGAAGAACATGTGGCACTTAGGAAATGGGAGCAGTTTAGATAAAGATTAAATTAGGGAGTGACAACTGTCTATTAGGGGACTGTTTTAATATAGTAGGTTTAGATGTGGGTAGTGTGTGTATTATATAGGGTCGGGCAAAAAAATCCGTATCCGTTTCCGATCCGCTTTCCGATTTTTTTTATCCGAAAAACGGATATCCGATCCGGTTTTTTAAAACCGGACCGGATATCCGGTTTTAAAAAATGAAAACCGGACCGGATACGGATCACATCTTTTAAAAATCGGATTATCCGGTATCCGGTTTTTTTTTTAAAAAAAAAAAAATTGCCTTTCCACTCTTTGAAAATTTAGTTTATGTTCTTATCATATAATTTGCTTTGATTTATGTCCTTTTTTTCTTTGTAATTTCGTTTTTTTTTAAAAAAATTTAGATTTTCTATTTTTTTTTTCGGTTTTAGGATTTTAGTTTAGTTTTTTTTTTTTGAAAAAAGTTTAGGTTTTTCTTTTTTATGTATTTTTTTGATGTTTTGATGCTTTGATTATTTTTTATGTAATTTATTTTTCTGTTTTACTTTATTTTATTGTCAAGTTTTTTTTTTTTTTTCAATTTAAAATCGGATCCGGATATCCGATTTCCGAATCCGGTTTTTCGGATATCCGGATTTCCGGATATTCGAATTATTCGGACCGGATCTGGATCAGGAAAAAGTGATCCGAAAATCCGGATATTCGGTTTTGCTCGGCCCTAGTATTATACATCATATAATATAATGCAATACAATGTTTTTATTTCAACGATTTGATATAAAGTAGATAAAAAAAATCTAATAGTAGTATTTAACAAGAAACAGAGGAAATAATATTTTTCTATGTTTTATAAAAAATTTTAAGTTCTTTGTTCACTTGTTTCGTATAGGTGACTCTCAATAAGTGAACTAAGGGGTTGTTTGGTTAGGTGGAAAGGGATAGAGGTAAGGGAATACATGCAAGCCCATTATTCCTTTACCCATGTTTGCTTTTATTTTATATTTTCATTCCTCTTCCCCATTTTAAGTTATAGAATTACCATTTTCCACCTCTGTCTCATTCTGTAGTATTTACAAGGGATACAAAACTCATTCCCCCTACTTTAATTACCCTATCTCACTTTACTCAACCCAGCCACCCACCCAACCCCATCTAACTTCATTCAGCCCAGCCACTTACAAAGCACCCACCTTCGCCCCACCCAGACAGTCAGCCACCCTCGCCCCACCAACCCACTAATTGAACCACCGCAAACTCTAAAATTACAAAAAACTAACCACTAAAAAAACCCACAAAACCCCACTCAGATCACTCCCCCTCCCCCACCCCTCGTCAGCGTCGACGAACCCTCGCCGACCCTTGCCCTAGCCCCATGAACCCCACAAACCCTAAACCCACAAAACCCTAACCACCTAAATAAACCACAAAACCCACCCACCTCCCCTCCCCCACCCTTCTTTGGCGCCGACCGACCCTCGCCGCAACCCTAGCCCCACCCATGAACCCGAGACACAAAAAAAGTACTTTTTTGATTTTTGAGGGTTAGGGTTAGTTAGGGCGAAGAGAGAGTTGCAACGAAGAGGAAGTGGTGATCGATGAAGATGGGCGGAGGTGTTGCTTTCATGGAGGATAGAGAGAAAGGAAGGAGGGAGGGAGATGACCAATTTTTACCAAACTAAACAATCAATAAAGGGTTTTTGATTTCTTTCCCTTTCTAACCCTTTGTTGATTCATTTTCTTTCTTCTAAAACTTGCCCAATCTATCAAAATAAAATTGAGTTCGTTGATTGGGTAATTGGGTAAACCATGCTTTAGGAGTGTTCATAAATATAAGTTGGATATGTTCATTTAAATAAAAATTACCATAAAAGTTAGAAACATCTGTAAATCACCCCCACTTAAAGGAATAACTCACATTCCACTAACTTATTCCATTAAGTGTGCCTAAATTTTTCCCTCGCACTTTTCCTCTTCGTCCAATTCCTACACCACAACCACCATTATTACTACCATTTTCACACCACCATCAACCACCATCATCAAATCCTACTTAACCACAATTTTGCTCAGTTGGTAATGACATACTCACAGTTGTTTCAAAAAATTCACTTTTAGGTAGTTGTTGTCTACAATTTTTGCTTAAAAATACAAGTGACCAAATATTGACTTTCTATTGTCACAAAATTGTAATTAGGGCGTAGGAATAATTATTATATTTTCATAATAATTACCATTGATAAAACTCACTCTAAGTATTGTTGGCACTAATAATGATGGTTTGGATATGAATGTAGAGGAAGTCGCAAAAAGCATTCTTGAGAAATTTTGGTGGATTATGAAATTAAGGGATGATAGGGGTAGAACAGCCCTTGATGAAGCTAAAGTAGCAAACACCACATGGCTTGTAAATTTACTAATGAACCCTTCATTAATCCGTAAAGAACCTTTCGATTGGATAAGCTTTATCTTGAACAAAATGACACCGTGCTTCACCACATCAAATTGGACACTTACAAAGAGTACATGAAGCTGTTGAAGAATCCTTCCATTGTGGAACTTAAGAATGCCACTGATCTTAATGGTAAAACACCTTTGCATTGCGCAATAGAAAGGAAAGACATAAATCTAGTTAAGTCACTACTTGTTCATGGAGTTGACCGAAACATAAAGGATTTTGGTGGTATCACTGCAATGAAATTGTTGGCTAAACTTTACAATACCGACAATCCTGATTGGGTACGTACGTATGTTCCTACAATTTTTTTTATTGTTATTACAAACATCTTTAGTTATATACATGTTGTAGTTTGAAAAAGGAATAACAACCAAAATTACTATTATATTTATGACTTGCATGAAATATGACCAAATTATCAACTTAACTACCACCTCTGTTTCCCTTAATTAATATAATAAGATTCCTACCTGAAAAAAAAGAGTTGTATATTGTTAAATACTCCCTACTCACTATAGAGTTGCATATTGTTGAAACTGTTGAAGTTGTGTTTATATATATATATATGTAATTTTTAAATGATGAGAAACTAAAACATAATGATATGCATGTTTATTTTGGCAGAAAAAAATGTGCAAAGATATGAAAGTAAACCCGCTGTTAAAAACATCATATATCCAATATGGGACTGATGTAGGTGCAATGCGAAACACATTGTCGGTGGTGGCAGCTCTATTGGCAACAATCACATTTGCTGCTGGATTTACACTACCCGGTGGCTATAATGAAAACACGGGCGATGCCATAAAAGCTAAAAAGGCAGCATTTTTAGTGTTCTTGATATCAGATGCCTATGCCATGTGCGCATCTATGCTGGTTTTATTCTGCTTAATATGGTCCATGGTTTCAACCCAAGATATGTCTTATTTATTGGTGGATCGCAGTGTGTTGATACTTGTACAAGCTCTTTATGGCACAATGATGGCATTTATTACTGGTATTTATGTAGTAACAGCAACTCATTCTTTGTGGGCTGCTATACTTGTCATCATCATGTGCTCTGTTGTTGTAATATCTGCTAATAGGACCTTTCTTCATATCATACTTTCCAAGTTAATCCCTGCCGCAAGTGAAGATCAAACACATCAAACCCCAAAGGTTCAAGAGGTACGTACAACTACACAACACTACTCTATTTTTGTTGGTTATCTTAAATTGGTTAATTTATGTCACAAAATGTTCAACCTGTCTAATAATATTATAAATTTGATGGATCAACATAATGAATGTTTTTAGAATAACACTAATTTTACTGATATAATAACATTTATATAATATTTTAACGTAGGGGCGCATGGCCCATGCGTCTCTACCTTCCTGACTGCACACTTAGTCTTAAAATAATGTTCATATTTCCTACGTTTCTTAGCAAAATTGGATGTATAATATATCAAATCGAAGATCTCGGAACAAGGAATCTTGTAAAAGTTGAATCGCCTCAAAAGGAGTTATGTGTAAAAAGTTATGTCTTTGAGTTTAACCATGGTACAAAAGCACTTGTAATACTTTCAATTCAGGATTTTAGTGTATGCTATATGTTTTAATTCATAATTTTAGTGTAATAGCATATTTTATTTCATGATTAATCTTGATATAAAATAAATTAAAAAATTTAGAGTTTAGTCTAATTAATTAGAGAGGGTGTATTATAAAATAAGGGTAGTTTTGGAAAAAGGAGGGATTTAGTAAGTAATTTAAGGATTGTGTTTAGCAATATACTTAATCTTTTATTTATTTATTTATTTTTTTGGCAAGGGAGCATACAAGAATCACAGGTTCCTTAATTAGGTTGATTGCTATTTGGTGAGCTTGATTAACAAAGGCTCTAGCTACTTTAATACATTGAACGAAACTTAAATCACTAGTAATGGTTTCAAAGTCATCCAGGATTGGTTTGATGACTTGTGGAGCCTTTTTCTTATTCCTTAGGCCATCTATGAGAATCTAATCTTTTATTATTTCATTTAGTCACTTTAGGAGCATTATTTATAGCCACCTATACAATTAATCTTTTTTAACATCAGTTTTGTATGATAAACTTTGTGAAACCCTTTTTTCAAACATATATATTATAACTTTAATTTCAAATAGACCCTATACTCTTTAATATATTCATTCTGTGTATTACCGAATGAGAATTTTTTTTTCTAAAACATACATCATCTTTATTATTGTTTTGTATGCTATCTTTATTTATTTACATCTTTGTGATTTCTTTCTAATTTTCAATTACTTTTAATTTGTACTTTTGTATTAAAATACCCCTGATGACCTCCCATATTTTATTTTAAAACATACACCACCTTTATTGTTATATATTTTCTCACGCTCTATTTAAAGAAACAAAAAATACTACGTACCATAATAGCTTTTTTAACCTCGTTTTTTTTTTTTTTTCCGTGGAAGTGGTTCATTAAACAGTGCCAATTTGAACTTATAAGAATATATCGATTGTTTATTCTACCAGGAACCAACAACTGCTAATGGAAATGATAGCTCTATGAATCCAACCTTTTCGACGGCTAATCAAGACCAGAAAGGCCATATGTCAGTGCTTGAAGCTGTATGAACAATTAAAAAGAATTTTTATAAAGTTACTTTAATGTGTTGTATGCTTGTATTGGCGCTGCTTGGAGAAGTAACTGTTTATTTGATGAGAATGTATTGTGTGTGACTTGTAAATTTAAAGTTATGAGGATTTACGTATAAGTTAATTTGTTTTAAGAGTTTAAGCTATATTTATCAAAGTATTTCATGAAGTTGATTGCAGAATATTTTGTGGGTCAAACCAATAGAATGAATTACTCAAATTTTATGCAGTGTTCTAACTTGTAATATTAGTCCACGTGTGGAATTTGGTACAAGCATAAAAGTATAAAACAATTCAAGAAAGACAACAAAGATTATAAATATAAAAAAGACATAAAAATATAGAGTAACGGTCATGTAAATGAAGCATAATAGTACATACAATATTTATTGTGGTACGTCAAAACTTGCTTGTAGTCGATGCGTAAAAGATGTGAATAAAGTGCATGTAGTTACAAAAATTGATTTCCACACTCAATGTCTTTAATATAGACACACGTCTATATTGTTTTTATGTGAAAAAAAAGTAATACAGAAATTAATTTACAATGTGCGGAAATCAGTTACCCATAGTTTGCATGTCATTTGCCAGCTGTCAATTGGAACAATTTCTTTCACTTTCTTCCTATTGGATTGGAATATAATAATAGAAGTCAAACATATAAGCACAACAAACAAAATTTTATGAATTGTTCTTGAACATTTACCTTAGTTACCTCATCAACTTAGTAGTGTAACAACTCTTAAATTGGTTTTCAGGAATTGCTCTTGGGTGTTTGTCCTATTTTTTTTATCAAAAGTGCATATGGAGAATGTACATTGCCTATTTGCCTTAAACTAACCTTTATCATTTCTGTGGCTTGTATACAGTTTCCAATACCCAATGTTGCTTAAACGAATCCGCCAAAATATATTGCCGAGAATATTGCAATGTTGACCCACAAAATCTATGAATTGGTTACTAGATCACATATTGTATAAACCCATGGGAAATCGTAAAATTTTCTTGAAACCCAACAAAACTGACGCCCAGCTAGTAGAGGAAGTCCTCGAGGACTTCTTTTACAAATGCAAGAATTAATAACCGACAAAACTGATGCCCTGAAGAACAACCCACTTACAATTTTGCTTTTAAGAAGGGGGTGTCTCCATAGAACAAATCACTACACAAAAGCAACCATTACAAGAGGTCAAAATCCAATGCACCTCCAAGCCCCTACACATTACGGGGGGCGAAGGTCGAATAAACAGCCAAATTGACACAGAAAGCCCTTATACAATATCCTTCGATCAATTGACAATTGTGATATTAAATAGTTAATAATGTAAATTATTTATTCAATTATTTTAAGTAGTCATAATGTTTTGCTAAAAAACAATTATGTTCTATGGACTATTTGTTGGGCCACTACTAATTATAACCAAATCCTATAAGGTCACACACATTATAGGAAATGCTTTGATCACGTTCTAGCACAAATTCAGTTCTTTGCTTGTAAGAACTATGTAAAGGGGCAACACAGTGATTCCTCGATCTCCGTAATTATTCCTTATTTCTAAAGAATTCACTCTAAAAAAATTGTAATTTTTATTCTCTATTATTTTGATTTATATTGATAATTATTAGTGATCATATTGTTATAGATGTTAGAAAAATATTTCACAAAATAATGCTAATCACATTTATAAACCCCAACCACCATCATCGCCACTCACCTTATCATCAGCACCAATGCACCACCATAACTCACTATCAACTCTACAGCAAAGTAGCGAAACACTATAATTAGGCACTTCCCTGACTCTCTCTCCAGGGCCCCACCTATGGCTATTAAGCCGAAATATATCACAATGATAAAGATTGAATTGACTTCAAGATAGTAGTAAGCATTGGGGAAATGATATTGGCACAACTAACTTTGATATTGGCACAACTTCTATAAGCAAAAATACATATGTGAAAGGTATTAGAAGGAGCGCCTTTATCAAAATATAGTGTGCCAATAGTAGCAAGTTAAGTTAGTAGCAAGATAGGTTACGTGAAAACGGATAAGGGTTCGAGAACGGATACAAAACAGGTATAAAATACGTCACTTTTTAAATCAAAAATTTAGAATACGAGTACAAATAAAAAAATAATACATAAAATATATAAAAAAAATATTAATTTTATGAAAATCTTCAATACAGCTTGAAAATTATATTTGTAAAAACACAAATAATCGAATAAATTGATAAAACCCTTTTCAAAGAATAATAAAAAGAAGGACAAAAATGATTAAAATATATTTTAAAGAATATAATTTTAAAAAATAGAGTGAATTATCAGGTATCCATTAACTCGTTAAGGATCAGTATCGTATCGTCTCGTATCCGATACAGATAGCTACCTAATTGAAGTATACATGCATCCTATGTAGAAATTTGGAAGGGATAAATGAAAAGAATAATAATAGTTTTGGAAAGCAAAAGCTCAAACATCATACTTAATATTTTCCATTCTGAAATCAACTTACAAAAGATGCATTAAATAGAAAAAGATACTTTAGAAAACCACCCACTAACATTACTCCATTAAGTCGATAACCTAATGATACTTGACCACTCCAAGCATTATTGACTACTAACTAACTTCTAATTAATGGTACCTAATTTTGACTAATTAAAAATCTACTCAATACAATATTATTTTTATAACTAAGAAACTAACGCATCTTTGAAGCACACTAACATACCCCCTTGCTTTAAAGTGGGATCTTCAAGAACTTGTACTTAGCTTTTATATTGTTGTCATAGTTAATTTTATGCACTTTTAACTGGTAACTCCTGCTGATGCACTTTTAACCAGTAACTCCTACTGATGTACATTATCACCAACATTACTTTTAAAATTGTTGATGCACATTATCATCCTAGGTAGCAAGGTGACCACTAGTGGAGAGTGGAGACATTATTGGAAAGAAGTGCAAAAGTAATAACGAGGTCTACACAACCAATAGAATTAACTGTCCACAACATTTAGCATTTCACTATGTAAATTGTAAACTATCCCCTTCCAGACCCAGAAGCAAGGAGGGGTATTATATGTTTGAGGAACTTCATTCTTCCGTTGGCACCAGGTAATAATGATCAAGTTCCATATGATTTACTGGTACTACGTTCTGCGATATTGATTTACAATTGGGTTCCATTAGGAAATTAAATTTGGAATTGATTGGATATCTTATTCAGTTTTAACATTTGAATGTTTGAAATTGGAAATCAATTTCAGTTTTTGACAAATAAAGCACATTGAACTCTGTTACTTTGAATTACAGATTTGCTAATAAATATTAAACATTCAACATCTTTCACTACAACTATTTGCTAGTTTTTGAGCAAAAATTCTTGGATAAATCTGGTGCACAATAATTTTATAATGCCCTATTTGTGTAGTGACATTTAAATAAAATCATTATATTAACTGAAAATAGGATGGAGAGAAAAAAAATGGGGTGGGATAAGTTAAAGTAAGAGAGAGAGTGTGATAAATGAGTTATTGTTAAGAAGGGAAAAAAGAAATAGGTGGATCATGTTAGGTGGAGGAGAGAGGAATGGAGAGAGAAAGTGATGATTGATCCTGTATGGGGGCATACCAGCACACTGGTATGACCATACCCATTCGAAGCATCCCTAAGACGCTGGAACAACTAGAGACCGCCACATCTCGTGCCGGCATCCCAAGGCCAGAAGAACCCAAAACCTCCGCCAGACTGGGGAGGATGCAAATTTCCCCAAGGACGGCAGAGGTCTGGTCCCAGCTTCCACGTGGCGCCACTCAAGGCACCACTCAGCATAATAACTAACTAACTAACTAATTAGAGAGAGACGTACACGTGGCGGCCATCCAGGGCACCACTCAGCATAATAACTAACTAAGATTCTCAAGCTGGCACCAGGCAACCACAGACTGACACGTGTCATCCAGGGTGCCGGCATCTACCAAAATCCTCCTCTATAAATAGAGGAGGATGAACCTCATTTAAGGTACACTCTAATACTCATATACTCTCTCTCTCTCTCTCTCTCTTCCTTGGATTGAATTCCCTTGCTGACTTAAGCATCGGAGGGTCTTTCCCCAGAAACAACCCCGGGGCTAGCTCACCGTTGTTCCTTGTGCGCAGGAATCACCATGAGGACCACCACGAAGAGGCGTTCCTTCGACCAAGCTTAAATAGGACGGAACAATTGGCGCCGTCTGTGGGGACTTGAACAAAAGCTCGTCTTAAAAATCTAAAAAACACACAAAAACAACCATCCTAAAAGCTTCAACGATGGACCAACAACCACCACAAAAACAGCCCTCCCAGCAGCCTCCTCCACCACAACCACACAACTTCACACAAAAATAACCCTCTGTCTCTGTTCATACGGACAGTGAGAAGACCAAAACCAACCCAAAGCTCAAAAAGAAAGCTGTTGCCCAAGGAGAATCCTCAAAACCTTCCAAAACATCCTGCCTGGAGGTGATTCAGCAACAATTCACCCCTAAGCAGCTAGTCAGTGCCGCCGCCATCTTATCGGCACTGGCAACAGCCACCCCTATTACCCAACCAGAAACCCAGCAGAAAACTACGGTTCGGGGTAATGCCGAGGCTGCCGCCCCGCATTCCCCAATCAGGAGTATGCAACCCCTGACTTCAGCCAATGAGGTTTAGGAATAAGAGGAGGAAGAAGAAGAAGAAGAGGAGGAGGACGTTGAGTCCAACCCTGTCGTACTGGAGAACACCCCTCGGGTCCCACGGCAGACCCAGCAGAATACTGTGCAATTTCAGACTGCCTTCACACCCCGACAACATCCCAACTGTAACGCTCCAGATTTTGGGCTATTTTCGTGTTTACTTTCTTGTAATTAGTTTGTTCCGGTGCATGGTCTAAAATTTATTTAGGCTATTTTAATTACTTATGTGTAACCATTTTATTTAATGGTTTAATATTTCTTAATTTTATTTTATTTTAATTAATTAGAATTTTATTATTTAATTTTCTAATTAATTAATTAGTTTTGGGCCAAGTGCAAAATTAATCATGATTAGTCATGAATTAGTGCAAATGGCCCAAGTGATCATTTTGGCCTTTTTCTTCTAAGCCCAACCGGCCCTCTTAGTGTTGATGGCAAGCTTTGCCACTTGCTTCATGTTCACACCTTAACTAACCTCTATAAATAGAGGAGTTAGTAAGGCCTTAAGGGCATTTGCTCATTTAATCACCATTTGCCATCACTTTTAAAAGGCAAACTCTCTCTCCTTTCCTCTCTTTGATCACACGCCATTTTAGCCTTCCATTACCCAACTTTGATTCATCAATCTTTCTAATCCCAAACTTAAAGATTCAACCTCCATTGATCTTTAAGTATCAAAACACAATGTAAACATCAATGGTTTAGTTCAAGATCGTGCGTTCGGGCTTGGCTTGGGGTTTTGGTTCGTGTGTCAAGTGGTGGCCGTGTGTGTGTGTTCGTGGGATGGTTCAATAAGGCCGTGCTGACTGGGCAGTGGTTCTCGTGGTTGGTGGTGCAGCCGTGGCTGACCAGGAAGTGGCAGCGTGGTGGTTGGCTCGTGGTGGCGTCTTGTTTGCCGTGTTCGTGTGCAAATGAAGCCGTGTTGCTTGGCCGTGTGTATGAGTGTTCCGGGCAGCAAGTTTTTGTGTTGGAATTCATGTTTAATCTTGATCAGGTAACATACTTTCTCAATCTAATTGGTATACTATGATTCATAGTATAAATTAAATGTTTAGAATGGGTTTTCTTGAAGTTTAAGCATGATTTTAAGTATGATTTTACATTCTGGTTTGGAAGTGATTTTATGATTATTTCAACGTTTTTAAATGATGATTTCATGATTTAAAGTTATTTTGAAGTTCTATTAAAATCGTGTTCAAGTTTGGTAAAAATTGGATGTTGGGAAGTTGAAGAAAAATTGTTGTTTAATTGTATGGTTTATGCGTGTGAATATGATGATTAGTATGGGCTTGATTCTTGATTGAAGATCTTGAATCTTGATTGAGTTCTTGATTGAAGATCTTGAATCTTGATGAGTTATTTATGAGTTCTTGATTAGTTCTTTATGAGTTTGATGGGTTCTTGATGAGTTCTTGGTCGAGTCTTGAAAGTTAAAGAAAGTGGTCTAATAGTTAAAGAAAGTAATTGATGAGTTAAAGAAGGTGATTAAAATGATAAAGAAAGTTAAAGATTGAGTCAAAGATTGTTAAAGAATGGATTAAAAGTAATGGATTAATGTTGGTTAGACTCAAGATCAAGGCGCAAAGGCAATCTTGAGAATAACTTCGTGTTTAACTGATTATTTTCGAGAATCAAGGCGCAAAGGCAATTCTTGAATTTAATTATGTTATGATTGGAAAGATTAAGATGTTAAGATGTTTAAAGATTAAAGATTAGCTTGATTTCTCTATTAGACGCCTAATTCATAGAGTAAGATTCTATGTTTTGGGTTAAGACGTTGCCCCTATTTCCATCCGCGGTATTGGGATAGTTGGAGTCTTACTATGTTATCCTTTGAATTTCCAGTAAGATTGGTTTCATGGGACATGGATTTCCAGTAAGATTGATTTCATGGGATTTTTGGGAGTAAGATTCCCGGTCCTAACATAGTAGAAGTCTTACTATGTTATCCTTTGAATTTAATGCGTAAGATGCGTTCGTACGAGCGTAGTTCGGTCTAATATGTGAATGATTGCACCAAAGATAATGGAATATGATTAATGGTCAAGTTAGTCGTATAAGTATGATTTAGTGATGTTGTTATTGTCGGTAGCTTGCTATGGTGGTTCGTACGTTTGATGTACGTTGGCATGTTTGATTAACTATTGTTTTATTTGATTTATTCTAGGATCCTGTGTATCCCCGTTAGGGTGGGACAGTTATGTTACTCGCCACTGACGGTGGACTGTTGTTTACTTTTCAGGTATTTCTGATGATGTCGGTGTTGCTTAGCTTGGGGTTGGGCGAGTGCCGATGTTTTCTTTAATTCGTTTAGTTTGTATTTCGTTTATAGCTTTGGATTTTGTTTATAGTTTGTAAATTTCTAACTCTGACTGTTTGGAGTTCATATGGTTAGTAGTATTAATAATAACATTTTGGTTTAGTTATGTACAAACTCGTGGGTATTTGTACTTTTGAAGTTTAATAAATAATATTTCGAGGAATTAGTTTTAATTCTTAAGTATTCTGAGTTGTAGTTATAACTATTCGACTCGTCGGTTTCTTCCGCGCCGATTTAAGCGAGTCGGATCGTTACACCAACAATGTTTGGCAGCGCACTGCTGAGGGAGCTCTCGGAGGATCCTCAGCTCCTGCCCATCGCGATGGAAGGATCACTCCCCGGGGCTCTCCTTTCTTTCAACATATCCTAGATGAGATATGCCCCAGATCAAAATGCCCACGTGCCGTTACGACAGCACCTCAGATCCGGCAGACCACATTTGTGCTTATAAAGGGCACATGCAGCTCTGCACAACAATAGAGTCGGCATGGTGTAAGGCATTTCAAATGACCTTGACTGGGGTCGCCCAAAGCTGGTTCAAGTCGATACCGGCATCTTCTGTAGCTACTTGGGAAGAATTATCCATCAGATTTCTAAATCACTTTGTGAGCAATAAAAGGAGAGAAAGAATGACTGGGGAACTGCTGGGGATAAAGCAAAAAGAGAATGAAAATCTCCGAGCATTCATCACATGCTTCAATGATGAGGTAGTGACCATTCCTGATATGCAGCAGGAGGCCGCGGTCCTAGCTTTGATGACAGGACTAAGGGATGGGCCATTCCGGCAATACTTGGGTCGGAAGAACTACAGGACCTTGGCGGAAGTACTGAGCAAGGCCAATGACTATATCAGACCTGAAGAGTTCAGCAAAATGGGCAGCGGAGCTGCGTATGCCGGTAGCTCCGAAAAAGAAAAGTTTGGGAAGAAAGAGTTCAAAAGAGAGCTCCCAACTGACAGCAAGGATTATTATGGGCGGACCTCTGCGAAGATGGAGGTCTCCATAGCTGAGAAGAGGCCTAGGGCGGAACGGTATGACAGTTAGACTGAGCTGACCATTCCCAGGGCTAAGGTATTTGAGTTGCATAAGAATGAGGACACTTGGCGGCGGAGGCCAAGAAAAATGCATTCCCCAAACAGGGACAAGAGCAAGTGGTGCGAGTTCCATGAGGACTACGGTCACATGACAGAGGATTGCCAGCATCTGAAAGACGACATAGAGGATTAGGTGCGCCGGGGTTACTTCACCAAATATAAAAGAAAAGCTGAGGTGAAGTATAAAAAGCCACGGGGTGGCGGTGGAAGCTGGAAAGGCAAAGGGAAGCAGCACCAAAACGAGATTCTGGTGATTACTGGGGGGCCGGTATACGGTGGTAACTCTAGCGGTGCTAAGGCGAGCTTGAAAGAAGTCAGGCACCAAGTGAACTACAACAACCAACGGCACTGGCCGGCACCTCCCGAGATCCCAGACATGTCTTTTACAGCGGAGGACACCAGGGGGGTAATCTACCCTCATGACGACCCTCTAGTTCTCTCCTTTACCATCTCTAACTGCTTGGTCCACCGCATCCTGGTTGACGGCGGATCTTCTGCTAATATCCTGTACCGAGAGGCCTTCAACAAAATGGGCCTAAAGTTGCAGTACTTGAAACCTGTTCATTATTCTATCAGCGGTTTCACAGGTGCAAGGGTGACACCAGACGACATCATCAAGCTGCCAGTCCAGCTGGGAGAGGGTCACGAAACTAGGAGAGTCATGGTGGACTTCCTAGTTATGAATGTGCCGGCGGCCTATAATGCTATCATGGGTCGGCCACTAATTGCCGACATTCAGGCTATTCCGTCAACTTACCACCAAACTATGCTACATGTGGCGGATGACGGAAAGTCGGCAAAGATCAGGGGTAGTCAAGAAGAGGCTAGATCTTGCTATGCGGCAGCTATGAAGCCACCGCCGCCCCCACCGGTGGCAGATAAGAAGAGGAAAAGAGAAACTCCGGTGGACCCTATACCACTGGAGGATCTGCTGCAACCCGGGCTCGAGGAGAAGCCTAAGCCTGAGGAAGAAACAAAAGACGTCCAGCTGGTGGATGATGATGTCACAAGGAGTGTGAAGATTGGGAAGAACCTCTCACCTGAGCTAAAGGTCAACCTAGTTAATCTATTACAGAAAAATTCTGTTGTATTTGCTTTTTCTGCGGATGAGATGCCTGGCATCCATCCTAGTATTATAGAACATAGATTGAATGTAATAGATGGAACTAGGCATGTAAAGCAGAAGAAGCGAGCCTTCTCTACTGAAAAAAACGATGCAATTAAATCTGAAATAAACAAACTTTTATCAGCGGGGTTCATTGAGCCCTGCGACTATCCTGAGTGGCTTGCTAATGTAGTGATGGTTAAAAAAGCTAACGGACAATGGCGGATGTGTGTCGACTTCACAGACCTCAACCGCCATTGCCCAAAAGATTGTTACCCACTTCCGCGCATAGATCAATTGGTAGACTCTACTGCCAATCATGCTCTGTTAAGTTTTATGGATGCCTTTTCCGGGTACCATCAGATAAGTCTATGTGAGTCTGACAGGCCTAAAACAACATTCATAACGGATGTCGGAGTATACAATTACAAGGCCATGCCATTTGGTCTGAAGAATGCCGGAGCCACTTATCAAAAGCTGGTTGACAAAGTTTTTGATGAACAAAAAGGTCGTAATGTGGAAGTGTATGTAGATGATACTATTGTCAAAAGCAAGACAGAAGTCGACCACCTGGCGGATCTAACAGAAACCTTCCAAACCTTCCGTTATTATCAAATGAAGATTAACCCTAAAAAGTGTGTGTTTGGGGTTAAGTCAGGAAAATTTCTGGGTTTTATGGTTTCTGAAAGGGGGATTGATGCTAATCTTGACAAAATCAGAGCGGTATGCGAGATGCCAGAGCCTAAAAAGATAACTGATGTCCAAAAATTAACAGGAAGAATGGCATCTCTGACAAGGTTTATAGCAAAGTCGGCGACACAAGCTCTCCCATTCTTCAAGGTTCTGAGGGCAAACAAAAAGTTCGAATGGGGTGAAGAATAGAGCACGGTATTCCGACACGTCAAAGAACATCTGCAACAATTACCAACAATGACACGGCCGGAAGTAGGGGAAACCCTACAATTGTACATATCATCTACTGACACTACGGTAGCAGCAACTCTGATAGTCGAAAGAGAAAAACAACAACTGCTGGTATACTTTATGAGTCATGTGTTGACAGGGGCGGAGACACGATACCCATCCATTGAAAAGCTAGCCTTGGCCATAATGGTGGCGGCATGAAAGCTCCGCCGTTACTTTGATGCCCACCCGGTTGTAATCCTTACAAATCAACCTCTGGAAAAGACTTTCCAGAAGTGGAAGGCTTCCGGCAGAATGATGAACTGGGCAATAGAACTATCAGAATACGACTTCAAGTTCAAACCTCGAACCGCCATCAAAGCTCAAGCTCTGGCAAATTTTATTTGTGAAGCCAACTTCACATCCGAGGCGACACTTCCACAATGGACTGTTAAAACAGATGGTTCATCATGCCAGACCGGTTCAGGGGCCGGCGTTATGATCATGAGCCCCGACGGCACTCATTACAGATATGCCCTTCGCTTCGAGTTTATAGCTACAAATAACGAGGCTGAGTACGAGGCTACCATTGCCGGCATACAGTTGTGCATGACGGCTGGGGAAGAAAATGTAAAGCTAGTCACAGATTCTCAAATTGTGGCAAATCAAATGGATGGGTCGTCGGAGGCCAAAGAACCTACTATCATTCAGTATCGAGACGAGCTCAAGCAATTGGAATCTCAGCTGACAGCCTTGGATATTCATTTAGTTCCAAGAGCTGAAAATACACATGCAAATGCTCTGTCCAAATTGGCTAGCTCCCCCATCTCCAATCTGGGAGGGGGTACCATGATCGAGGTCCGGCAGACCAGGGTCATAGCATCAAAATCAATTGTCAATACACGAGTCTCAGGCAAAGAATGATATGATGACATGAAATTTTTTAAGGAAAATGGCGTTGAACCAATAGAGAGGGTGGAGGCCGCCAAGTTACGATGGCAGGCTCCCTGGTATTGCATCTTTCAGGGAATCCTCTACAAGAAATCCTTTCATAGGCCCTTGCTTCGCTGCGTGTCTAAGCATGAATCCGTCAAGATCATGGAGGAAATCCATGAAGGCATATGTGGCAACCATATTGGGGGTAAAGCTTTGGCCTTGAAGGCTATACGCGCCGGTTATTACAGGCCCACTATGATGCAAGACTCACAGGAGTACGTCAAAAAATGTGACAAATGTCAAAAATTTGCACCCATGATTAATGCACCACCCAATGACTTGCAGCCTATCCTCAACCCTATTCCCTTTGCTCAATGGGGTATGGACATCTTTGGGACTGTTGACATATTCCTCTTTGTGTTTTAATGATGACATAAACCACAAACTTAATCACTAATAAATGTCTTTTAGATCTTAGAGAATTTTAGGTGTTAAAAGATGAATAAGCTTTGGAGATTCAACCATGAAGATTCAAGCCAACCAAGAAGGAAGATGATGATTCAAGAGAAGATTCTAAAGAGTCAATCGAACCATTATCAAGTTCCAACAAAGAAAAGAGAACAAGTTCCTAAAGGAAAATTCAGCAAGGAACCAGAGAATGACATCAAGGATTCCAACGAATCACTTGTTGATGAGAAGAAGAAGAGTCCAAGAAGATTACAAGTGTAATGTTTAGGATTCATGTAAGTAAGTGAATGCATTCAATCATACTGGAACTGAGTCGTGTCTGTCAGTGGAACTGTGTGTCGAGTTCCTAGAGGAACTCACGGTGGTCTGGTTAGTTATTTTAGTCCACGTTTTTAGGGTAGTTGTAGCATCACTCCAACCACTTTTTAAATCAGTTTTAACTCAGTAAAATATTCAAAAATTAGCTGAGTGATGGCCTCCTTAATTTTAGGCACTTGTACAAACTTTTTGAATTTATCTTGGTCAAGTTTGTTAGTTAGTTTTGTTGAGTCTTTTCTTTTTTATTTTAAAATATATTATTTTTATTTATCTAATTTTAGTTTTAGATTTAAATAATTTATTTAAGATTATTCTATTTTATTTTTTAAAAAAAAAATCGAAAAAAAAAAACCGAAAAAAAGAAAAAAAGGAAAAAAGTTTTTTATTGTCCAAGTTTTTGTTATTAGGTTTATTTAGTCAATGTTAGTAGTGTTAGTGGGTGAAGTGTGTTAGTGGGTGTGTATAGAAGTTAGTGGGTAATGTGGCTTGTTTCTAAGCTATTTCTAACACTAACTACTATTATAAATAACTCATTTATTCTGTCATAATATGATACAACACTTAGAGCATAAAAGAGAAGAAAGTTTTTAGAAAATTATACTAAGTGTGTGTCAAGTTCCATTGCAGTTCCAATTCAGTTTTTGTGTGCATTTGCTTACTAGAGTATTTTCTTTGAGTTGTATTTGAGAAAAAGAAAAGAGAAGTGTGTGAGAACATAGAGAGAATAGGAAGAAAGAGACGTGAGAAAGAGAAAAGGAAAAGATAGAGAGAAAGATAATAGAATCGTAAGTTCCTATAGGAACTCACGAGGTCCAGAGAGAAGCTTAGGTTTGTAATAGTTTACAAGGCCTCTATATAAAAGTGGAGTTTTTCTTCCGTGGGCCAGGAAGTTTTTCTCGTTGAAATTTGTTTCTTTATCTTTATTATTATTTAAAGTTCCTTTCGGTTTTATTTCTGACGAAAATTTGTGCTACAGTTCCACACAGCAATTCACCCCCCTTCTTGCAGTGTTCCTACAGGAATAACAGGGACATTTACCACAGGCAAAGGGGGGCGGAGGTTTTTGATAGTAGCAATTGACTATTTCACCAAGTGGATAGAAGCCATCCCAACCGCCAGCATCACGGCAGCTCAAGTGAAAAAATTCATCTGGGAGCAGGTGATAACAAGGTTTGGCCTACCACAAGCCATGGTATTTGATCATGGCACTCAGTTTGACTGCAAGCCTCTTCAGGCGTTCTTGGAGCCATTTAAAATAAAGATGGCATATTCTTCAGTCTCTCACCCTCAAAGCAATGGCCAGGCGGAGGCTGCAAACAAGCAAATACTAAATGCACTCAAAAAGAAGCTTGATGACCTTAAAAGCAAGTGGGACGACCTGGTTCCAGAGGTCTTGTGGGCCAACAGGACGATGGAAAAAGAGGCCACAGGAGATACCCCTTTCCACCTCACTTATGGGCATGAGGTCGTCCTCCCAGTTGAAGTAGGTATGCCCTCTTTTCGGGAGCAAACTTATGATCCAGAGGCTAATGATGCCCTCCTCCGCGAAGATCTTGACCTCCTCGAGGAGGTAAGGGTCATAGCAGAGCTCCGGCAGACCTCCTACAAAGATCAAATCCGCCGTGCCTACAATAAAAAGGTCCAACATCGTCCAACGGATGTTGGAGATTTGGTGTTACGACGAACTGATGCCACTAGCAAGCGGAATAGAGAGGGTAAGTTGTCAGCCAACTGGGAAGGTCCATATCGCATCACAAAGACGATAGTCCCTGGAGCTTCTAAGCTGGCCGGTATGGATGGCAAAGAGTTAAAGAACACGTGGAATGCAAAGTGTTCCGTCCTATTTAAGCTTGGTCGAAGGAACACCTCTTCGTGGTGGTCCTCGTGGTGATTTCTACGCACAAGGAACAACGGTGAGCTAGCCCCGGGGTTGTTTCCGGGGAAAGACCCTCCGATGCTTAAGTCAGTAAGGGGATTCAATCCAAGGGAAAAGAGAGAGAGAGAGAGTATATGAGTATTACAGTTTACCTTAAATGAGGTTCATCCTCCTCTATTTATAGAGGAGGATTTTGGTAGATGCCGGCACCCTGGATGACACGCGTCAGTTCGTAGTTGGCTGGTGCCAGCTTGAGAATCTTAGTTTGTTATTATGCTGAGTGGTGGCCTGGATGGACGCCACGTGTACGCCTCTCTCTAATTAGTTAGTTAGTTTGTTGTGATGTGGGCCCAGGTGCTCAAGTGGTGCCTTGAGTGGCGGAGGTTTTGGGTTCTTCTGGCCATGGGATGCCGGCACGAGATGTGGCGGTCTCTAGTTGTTCCGGCGTCTTAGGGATGCTTCGAATGGGTATGGTCATATCAGTGTGCTGGTATGCCCCCATACAACTGGCCCCCCCAAAAGTGCCGGGAGGTCTTGAGTTGGCGGTGCTTTTAAGAAGTGGAAGTGCCTCAAGACGTCGGAGTGGTGTGCAGGCCCTCGCGCGTAGGTTTATGACGCGTGTCTCAGGAGAGTGAGGAGTCTTGTACTGTAGCAGGGTGGGGCCCAACTTTTTGTCTATAAATAGCTGGGATGCTTTTCCCCCTCTTTTTATTATTTCTTGAAATTCAGAATTCCAAAAAACTTTCCCTCTCTAAAAACCTGTCTTAAGAAACCGTTCAACTTTCGTGATTTCTGAAGATAATTTGCAACAGCTAGGTTAAAATCCAAGCGAAGTTCTTAAATCGGAAGTAAAAATTTGTCAACCCCGAAGTTTCGAACAACAACACAAGGTAATTTTTTCTCTTTATGCGTTTTGTTTGTGCGAACTTTTGCATGTTACTTGAAGCTCATGCTTTGATGTGTAATTTCTTCCCCTCTTTTTTTTTTTCCTTACTTTGGATGAAATTATTCTTGAATCACTTGATTTTGCTGATTTACTGCATTTTCGTTGTTTCTTTTGCATTTTCCAAGTGTATGTGTGGGTAGATTTCGAAAGAAAACCCCATTTTTGCTCTCGAAGTTCAAATAGAACTGAAACGTTGCCGCTGACGTGACATCGATGTGACGTTCCAGCTTTATGTCCTTTCATAGCCTGCAGCTTTGGCCACGTGGCAAGGCTATGATACCTAGCCCGTGGTCTGCTAGGTCCAGACAGCGGCCTAGCTTACTTTGTTAATATTAACCCCTCCGCCGTGTTGGCTGGCGGATGGGTCTGCTACTCTGCTATGTCTGCTACTGCTATGATTGATCATCTGCCGTCTTTGTTTTACTATACTGGTTTTTTGCCAGTTAATCAAAGATGTCAGACGCCAGCGATAGCCAGAATCAAGAAAGCGACGGCCAGGTTCGCAGCGAGCCTAGCTCCTCTCGGACCAAAGAGACAAGTGTTACCGCCTCCTCAGTAGAGGAAGTAGATCAAGCAGCAAACCCTGTAGCCGCGGTGGAGACCTCTGCTGCTATAGCTGAAACTTCTGCTGCTCAAAAGAGAGCTAAGTCAGGGAAGGATACTCCATATATGACAAGCATTAAGTCATCCTCTCTCTGCCGTCCTCGAGCAGGATATCCTCTTCAATTGAGGAAGGACATCCTGGACCGTCGTCCGCCGATGCGTCCGCCTCCGTCGCGCCCTGATATGAAGAGGGCGGAGTGGGGCGACTGCCTCCCTCCGTTGCCTCCTCCTTGCGTTAGGGGTAGGCGGATGCCGGACTACATCCAGGTAGGACGTACGGGGGACAACAGGGAGGGGGCCCGTAACTGGAGTAGGGAGCTTTCTGACTTTAACGTTGAGAAGCAAAAGGATGTGGCAGACCTCCGTCGCTTGCTGCGGGGGGAACGACGGCGTCCCTTTATCATAGCAGAGAAATACTAGTTTGCCTCTGTGACTTGCTACAAGGAATTTGATCAGTATGGCTCGAACTATGATCCGGGACGCCCAAATCCTTTTGCTGCCTTGAAGAAAGTCAAATGGGGGTGGGAAAACCCCAGTGGGCGGCCCTCACTAGGTAATTTAAATCTTACTGTAACATTTCTATGTTTGTTTGTGCCTTGTCCATATTTGCAGGTGACGGAAAGAAGGGACGCCCTGAGCCGGCCTGGAAGGCCGCCAGAAGGGAGTGGTTCGAGAATGAACGACGAAGTTTCCCTGAGCCGGACTTCGTCACGCATGAAAATTTTGGGGAAAAGAGCCCCTCCGCTGTCCGCCCTAGCGATAAGTGGTTGGCGGACACGTCAGCGAAGGGATGGGAAAAGGAGTTCCGGGAAAAGTACCTGATCCCTAACAACTGGGGGCTCAGAACCCCTCGGCAAGAGGATAGCATTGTTAACCCGCCGCACGGGTATTTTGGTGCCTATACCAGGAATTTTGAATTCGGACTGAGGCTGCCAATAGAACCGGCGGTAATGTCCGTCCTTGCCCACTTCAACATAACCATAGCTCAACTGATGCCCCTCTCCTTCCGCGCTCTACTGTCCATCTTCTGGGTCTGCCGGTATCTGGGGATGGCATTATCCCTGGACGTCACCCGGGAGATGATGGGGGTGAAGAGGAACAGCTCAATGAGGGGTTGGTATGTCATCTACTCCACAGGGCGGCACTGCATCGCCGTCCCGGATAAGAGTGGGCTGAAGGATTGGGTAAGGAAATGGGTGTGGCTGGCCCCATCAAAATCAGTGAGGATGTTGTTCCCCCGCTTCTTTTCCCATCCTAAAGGTAGGATGGAGCATCTCCCCCCCCCCCCCCGTAACCTTACGGCGGAGGATAGGAGGACTGTGGAGTACTTCCGCACGGGTCGCGGTGGGGGACCCGGATACTGCTTGCCCAGTACTGACTACATCCTGGGTGATGATGCCACCCTAGCCATTGTAGGGCTGTGTGGACGGTGGTATGTCGAGGAGAAGGGTAATGTCTTGATAACGAACCAAGGGCCTTCGTCCTTACATTTTTATTCATTCTTCTATTATGCTTCCTTCATGTGTTTTTTTTTTTAAAGAAAAAGTGACCATAGTGTTTTCTGCTCTGTGCAGAATTGAAGATGGACGAGCTGAAGACTCCTGTTGAGGTTGCCAAAATTGTGAATGAGGTGACCGTGGCAGAGAGGTCTGGCGAGGGTGGTAAAATAACTGCCACCCAGGATAAGACAGCCACAGCTAGGGGGCGGGGTGTCCCGAGGAGGGGTGGGCGGGGTGCTAGAGACTCCGTCCGCGGAAGTGGAACCAACGTTCCCTCCGCCGGTATTGTTATTAGGGTGCCCACGGCTGTAAGGGCACCCTCTAGGAAAGGTGGGCTGATGGCGACCATAACTGGTCATCAGCATGAGAAAAAGAGGAAGAAAAAAAGCCTACGCCGCCGCGTCCGGCGTAGGTGCCAAGGATGACGACGACGGATTGGGAATTGGCCGTCCAAACTCTGGAAGGGGAGTTGGGCGGAAGCAGTTCTAGTGCTGCCATCCCTCCAAAGGACGCTGAGGTTGTGGGGGTATCATCAACCATGCTGGAGGGTGATGATACCGCTGTGACAGGGGAGGTCCCAGTGAGTGGGGCCTTAGCCATGGTGGAGGATGTCAATCCCCTTGTGGGTGGAAATGAGGGTGCCCCAGCTGAAGTAGGGGTGACCACAGGTGATTTATTCTTGGCGTCTGAGGCCAAGGAAGCTGGTGATACTGCTGTCGTCCCACCATCTCCGATCGCGGATGGTGGGTTCTCCAACATAGTGGATCTGACGTTGGTCGAGCCTGAGGTCAATGTCCAAGAGGAGTCAGTGAGCCAGAGTATTGTGGACACTGACAAGGGAAAGGGGAAAGAAGAGGAAACCGCTCCTCCGCTATGCGCGGAAGCATTGCAGAGCTTCCTTGATGAAGTGGAAGAGAGGAAACGCCGCCGCCGTTTAGAAAAGGAGGCGGCCTTAGAAGCCAACGACGCAGAGATGCGTCGTCATCAAGAAAAGGTACGCCTTGCAGACCCGGTAATGGTATGTTCACGGGGTGGGGGCTTTCTTGTTTTTGCTTTGTTAGATAATTACTAAGTGCTGATTTGTTTTGTTTATTTGTATCAGGGATATACGGAGACCAACGAGTCTTGTCAAGTGAGGATCCCAGACGGCTCCGTTGCTTACCAGAGCGTGGGGGTACCCCAGCGCGGAGCCGGAGGTACTCTATCCCTAGACTCCGACAGGCGGCTGGGGTCCTTCAGATTCACCCTACCCCCAAATGTCCATGTGCCACCCGGGTGGTTGGGGGTACAGAGCCAAAGGATGCCGGTGGAGCTCCTACCCCCTTCATATGGTTCAGGGGAGGTGTTCCGCCCGTCCTTGAATGTGAGGGATAATGAGTCCTTGATGGAAGACCTGTCAGTCCCTAGAGGGGACCTAGGTTATCGCCTTCTGCAGGGTGTTCGGCTGCCAGCTGAATGCAGCCGTGGAGCCTGGATCAATCCCGGCGCAACCTTGTGCCATGATCTTGCCTGCGTAAGTATTTGTAGTCCCCTTCTTTCTTATGAATGTAAACTGCTCAATACTCTGCCACTAATATGCTGTCTGATGTTTGCAGGCTGCCAACTCTGTTGTGGAGTTGACAGAGGCCTACCAGAGCCTTTACAATGATCTAGATCGTTGTTATGAGGTGCTCCACCCTTTGCTAAAACAAAATGATACTCTGAATCGTGAGGGGGCAGAGCTTGCTCAAGATAAAGGTGTGGCAGAGGCAGCGCAGAAGGATGCAGAGGACGCTAAGAAGGTCATGGAGAAGGAGTTGGAGGAAGTGAAGAGACAGAATGCCGGCCTCCTGGCCAAGAGTGCCACTGATGCTGAACTAATCGAAGCCCTAAACACTAGGGTTACAGAGCATGTCCAGGAGGTTGGTCGGGTATCCCGCGAGCTGGCGGATCAAGACGTCATTATCAGGGACCTGGGGAGGGATTTTGATGATATCCTGTCCCAGAGTACTGAAAAAGATAATGCTCTGAAGTTGCTAAACAGCCGTGTCCTGGCAGCTGAAGCTCAAGCCCAGACAGTGGTGAGTCATGTCAAGGCAGCTGAAGCTCAAGCCCAGACAGCGGAGAACCATGCCAAGGCAGCTGAGGAGATGGCGGAGTCGTCGGACCGTGAAGTTGTTCAAAATTTTATTGCCTCGACTGATCTCCACCAGTACTGTACTGATCGGTTCGATGGGGGATGGATGTCTGCCATGAGATGCGTCCTATCTGTTGACCCAGATTTTGAGTGGGACGCCGTCGAAATTGCCTTCAACAACGGAATAGGGGAGCAACCTTTAAATGATGCAGATGCCTTCCCCATTGAACATGCTGGGAACTTCTCTCCGGTACGCACCAGGATCCCCGTCGTGCCTCCGCCGGTGCCAGAAGTAGAAGCTGACAACTCCAAGGCTCCAGAGCCACCTCAGTGATACTTTTTCCAACTCCAAGCTGGTGGCCTCTTTGCTTTAGGGAATACGTCTGTTGTCTGCCATCGCATCTTAAGTATGTTGGTCGCTTAGGCTTGCCAACATTGATGCATGGCAGATCAGCTGAGTACCGCAATTCTATGTTGCGATTATTGACAAAGTACTTCAAAGGCGTTTTCTCAGTTGGTTAGCTGGCAGCCTCTTGCTTTTTTACTATTGTAATTTTTGTATAGATTAGGTTACTTGTAACTACTGTTGTAGCATTATGTAACACTTGGTATAATGCAAGCCATGTGATTGGATTGTAAAATACCGCCGGTCATTACCGGCATTAACTGAATATATTACAAGATATTTTTTGATTATATCCTTGCAACTTATTATGTTTATTATTTTATATATATATATATATATATTTTGTTGGTAGTTGCTCTGGGAGCTCGCATCGTATGGGTTATAGCAGCTTCATAGACCCTTATTGTTGGGATAACGGTACTGTGAGCTCTTGTCTTATTTTGAGATAGCAGCATCACAGACCCTTATCTTTGTGATAGCGGTGCTGTGAGCTCTTATCATATTTGGAGATAGCAGATGCATAGAGCGTCTGCCCTCTTCGTGGCAGCAGCTCCATGAACTCTTATCTTATTTTGAGATAGCAGCTTCACAGACCCTTATCCTTGGGATAGCGGTGCTGCGAGCTCTTATCATATTTGGAGATAGCAGATGCATAGAGCTTCTGCCCTCTTCGTGGCAGTAGCTCCATGAACTCTTATCTTATTTTGAGATAGCAGATGCATAGAGCTTCTGCCCTCTTCGTGGCAGCAGCTCTATTAACACTTATCATATTTTGAGATAGGAGATGAATAGAGCCTGACAGCTTTATGAACTCTTATCATTCAGTTAGATAGCAGATGCATAGAGCTTCTGCCCTCTTCGTAGCAACAGTTCTATGAACTCTTATCTTTTATTTAGATAGCAGATGCATAGAGCTTCTGCCCTCTTCTTGGCAGCAGCTCTATGAACTCTTTTCTTTTATTTAGATAGCAGATGCATAGAGGTTCTGCCCTCTTCGTGGCAGCAGCTCTATGAACTCTTATCTTTTATTTAGATAGCAGATGCATAGAGCTTCTGCCCCTCTTCGTGGCAGCAGCTCTATGAACTCTTATCTTTTTTTGTATTTCAACAAAATAAATAACCACAAGTAAATTGCAAACACAAACTCCAAGCTCTATCTTTTTATTTACTATGAGCAAACAGGGCGGTGGCCTTCGCCTTAGCTACAAATTATAACTAACCCTGAGGACTTGTGTTTACAAATTTATACTTTTAAGATGGCAGTGGTCTTCACCTTAGCACTTTTTGCTAACCATCAAAATCTAATACATATGCAAAAAGGCAAAAATGCTATAAAGATATATTTATTGTTTATACATAGTACTTCTTTAAGGCCTTTGCATTCCACGTGTTCTTTAAATCTTTCCCATCCATACCGGCCAGCTTATAAGCTCCGGGGACTATCGTCTTTGTGATGAGATATGGACCTTCCCAGTTGGCTGATAACTTACCCTCTCTATTCTGCTTGCCAATGGCATCAGTTCGTCGTAACACCAAATCTCCAACATCCATTTGACGATGTTGGACCTTTTTATTATAGGCACGGCAGATTTGATCTTTGTAGGAGGTCTGCCAGAGCTCTGCTATGACCCTTACCTCCTCGAGGAGGTCAAGGTCTTCACGGAGGAGGGCATCGTTAGCCTCTGGATCATAAGTTTGCAACCGGAAAGAGGGCAGACCTACTTCAACTGGGAGGACGGCCTCATGCCCATAAGTGAGGCGGAAAGGGGTATCTCCTGTGGCCTCTTTTTCCGTCGTCCTGTTGGCCCACAAGACCTCTGGAACCAGGTCGGCCCACTTACCTTTAAGGTCATCAAGCTTCTTTTTTAGTGCATTTAGTATTTGCTTGTTTGCAGCCTCCGCCTGGCCATTGCTTTGAGGGTGAGAGACTGAAGAATATGCCATATTTATTTTAAATGGCTCCAAGAACGCCTGAAGAGGCTTGCAGTCAAACTGAGTGCCATGATCAAATACCATGGCTTGTGGTAGGCCAAACCTTGTTATCACCTGCTCCCAGATGAATTTTTTCACTTGAGCTGCCGTGATGCTGGCGGTTGGGATGGCTTCTATCCACTTGGTGAAATAGTCAATTGCTACTATCAAAAACCTCCGCCTCCCTTTGCTTGTGGTAAATGTCTCCAATATGTCCATACCCCATTGAGCAAAGGGAATAGAGTTGAGGATAGGCTGCAAGTCATTGGGTGGTGCATTAATCATGGGTGCAAATTTTTTACGTTTGTCACATTTTTTGACGTACTCCTGTGAGTCTTGCATCATAGTGGGCCAGTAATAACCGGAGCGTATGGCCTTCAAGGCCAAAGCTTTACCCCTAATATGGTTGCCACATATGCCTTCATAGATTTCCTCCATGATCTTGACGGATTTATGCTTAGACACGCAGCGGAGCAAGGGCCTATGAAAGGATTTCTTGTAGAGGATTCCCTAAAAGATGCAATACCAGGGAGCCTGCCATCGTAACTTGGTGGCCTCCGCCCTCTCTGTTCGTTCAATGCCATTTTCCTTAAAATTTTTCATGTCATCATACCATTCTTTGCCTGAGACTCGTGTATTGACAATTGCTTTTGCTGCTATGGCCCTGGTTTGTCGGACCTCGATCATGGCACCCCCTCCCAAATTGGAGATGGGGGAGCTAGCCAATTTGGACAGAGCATCTGCATGTGTATTTTCATCTCTTGGGACTAAATGAATATCCAAGGCTGTCAGCTGAGATTCCAATTACTTGAGCTCGTCTCGATACTGAATGATAGTAGGTTCTTTGGCCTCCGACGACCCATCCATCTGATTTGCCACAAGTAGAGAATCTGTGACTAGCTTTACATTTTCTGCCCCAGCCGTCATGCACAACTGTATGCCGGCAATGGCAGCCTCGTACTTAGCCTCGTTATTTGTAGCTTTAAACTCGAAGCGAAGGGCATATCTGTGATGAGCGACGTCGGGGCTCGTGATCATAACGTCGGCCCCTAAACCGGTCTGGCATGATGAACCATCTGTTTCAACAGTCCATTGTGGAAGTGTCGTCTCGGATGTGAAGTTGGCTTCACAAATTAAGTCTGCCAGAGCTTCAGCTTTGATGGCGGTTCGAGGTTTGAACTTGAAGTCGTATTCTGATAGTTCTATTGCCCAGTTCATCATTCTGCCGGAAGCCTTCCACTTCTGGAAAGTCTTTTCCAGAGGTTGATTTGTAAGGATTACAACAGGGTGGGCATCAAAGTAAGGGCGGAGCTTTCGTGCCGCCACCATTATGGCCAAGGCCAGCTTTTCAATGGATGGGTAGCGTGTCTCCGCCCCTGTCAACACATGACTCACAAAGTAGACCGGCAGTTGTTGTTTTTCTCTTTCGACTAGCAGAGCTGCTGCTACCGTAGTGTCCGTAGATGATATTTACAATTGTAGGGTTTCCTCTACTTCCGGCCGTGTCATTGTTGGTAATTGTTGCAGATGTTCATTGACGTGTCGGAATGTCGTGCTCTGTTCTTCACCCCATTCGAACTTTTTGTTTGCCCTCAGAACCTTGAAGAATGGGAGAGCTTGTGCCGCTGACTTTGCTATAAACCTTGTCAGAGATGCCATTCTTCCTGTTAATTTTTGGACATCCTTTATCTTTTTAGGCTCTAGCATCTCGCGTACCGCTCTGATTTTGTCAAGATTAGCATCAATCCCCCTTTCAGAAACCATAAAACCCAGAAATTTTCCTGACTTAACCCCAAACACACACTTTTTAGGGTTAAGCTTCATTTGATAATAACGGAGGGTTTGGAAGGTTTCTGTTAGATCCGCCAGGTGGTCGACTTCTGTCTTGCTTTTGACAATAGTATCATCTACATACACTTCCACATTATGACCTTTTTGTTCATCAAAAACTTTGTCAACCAGCTTTTGATAAGTGGCTCCGGCATTCTTTAGACCAAATGGCATGGCCTTGTAATTGTATACTCCGGCATCCGTTATGAATGTTGTTTTAGGCCTGTCAGACTCACATAGACTTATCTGATGGTACCCGGAAAAGGCATCCATAAAACTTAACAGAGCATGATTGACAGTAGAGTCTACCAATTTATCTATGCGCGGAAGTGGGTAACAATCTTTTGGGCAATGGCGGTTGAGGTCTGTGAAGTCGAAACACATCCGCCATTGTCCGTTAGCTTTTTTAACCATCACTACATTAGCAAGCCACTCAGGATAGTCACAGGGCTCAATGAACCCCGCTGATAAAAGTTTGTTTATTTCAGATTTAATTGCATCGTTTTTTTCAGCATAGAAGGCTCGCTTCTTCTGCTTTACAGGCCTAGTTCCATCTATTACATTCAATCTATGTTCTATAATACTAGGATGGATGCCAGGCATCTCATCCGCAGAAAAAGCAAATACATTAGAATTTTTCTGTAATAGATTAACTAGGTTGGCCTTTAGCTCAGGTGAGAGGTCTTCCCAATCTTCACACTCCTTGTGACATCATCATCCGCCAGCTGGACGTCTTCTGTTTCTTCCTCAGGCTTAGGCTTCTCCTCGAGCCCAGGTTGCAGTAGATCCTCCAGTGGTATAGGTTCGACCGGAGTTTCTCTTTTCCTCTTCTTATCTGCCACCGGTGGGGGCGGCGGTGGCTTCATAGCTGCCGCATAGCAAGATCTGGCCTCTTCTTGACTACCCCTGATCTTTGCCGGCTTTCCGTCATCCGCCACGTATAGCATAGTTTTGTGGTAAGTTTACGGAATAGCCTGAATGTCGCCAATCAGTGGCCGGCCCATAATAGCATTATAGGCCGCCGGCACATTCATAACTAGGAAGTCCACCATGACTCTCCTAGTTTGGCGACCCTCTCCCAGCTGGACCGGCAGCTTGATGATGCCGTCCGGTGTCACCCTTGCACTTGTGAAACTGCTGATAGAATAATGAACAGGTTTCAGGTGCTGCAACTTTAGGCCCATTTTGTTGAAGGCCTCCCGGTACAGGATATTAGCAGAAGATCCGCTGTCAACCAGGATGCGGTGGACCAAGCAGTTAGAGATGGTAAAGGAGAGAACCAGAGGGTCGTCATGAGGGTAGATTACCCCACTGGTGTCCTCCGCTATAATAAACATGTCTTGGATCTCGGGAGGTGCCGGCCAGTGCCGTTGGTTGTTGTAGTTCACTTGGTGCCTAACTTCTTTCAAGCTCGCCTTAGCACCGCTAGAGGTACCACCGTATACCGGCCCCCCAGTAATCACCAGAATCTCATTTTGGTGCTGCTTCCCTTTGCCTTTCCAGCTTCCACCGCCACCCCGTGGCTTTTTATACGTCACCTCAGCTTTTCTTTTATATTTGGTGAAGTAACCCCGGCGCACCTGATCCCCTATGTCGTCTTTCAGATGCTGGCAATCCTCTGTCATGTGGCCGTAGTCCTCATGGAACTGGCACCACTTGCTCTTGTCCCTGTTTGGGGAATGCATTTTTCTTGGCCTCCACCAAGTGTCCTCATTCTTATGCAACTGAAATACCTTAGCCCTGGGAATGGTCAGCTCAGTGTAGCTGTCATACCGTTCTGCCCTAGGCCTCTTCTCAGCTATGGCGACCTCCTTCTTCGCAGAGGTCTGCCCATAATAATCCCTGTTGTCAGTTGGGAGCTCTCTTTTGATCTCTTTCTTCCCAAACTTTTCTTTTTCGGAGCTGCCAGCATACGCAGCTCCGCTGCCCATTTTGCTGAACTCTTCAGCTCTGATATACTCATTGGCCTTGCTCAGTACTTCCGCCAAGGTCCTGTAGTTCTTCCGACCCAAGTATTGCCGGAATGGCCCATCCCTTAGTCCTGTCATCAAAGCTAGGAAACCGCGACCTCCTGCTGCATATCAGGAATGGTCACTGCCTCAGCATTGAAGCATGTGATGAATGCTCGGAGATTTTCATTCTCTTTTTACTTTATCCCCAGCAGTTCCCCAGTCATTCTTTCTCTCCTTTTATTTCTCACAAAGTGATTTAGAAATCTGATGGATAATTCTTCCCAAGTAGCTACAACAGATGCCGGTATCGACTTGAACCAGCTTTGGGCGACCCCTGTCAAGGTCAGTTGAAATGCCTTACACCATGCTGACTCTATTGTTGTGCAGAGTTGCATGTACCCTTCATAAGCACAAATGTGGTCTGCCGGATCTGAGGTGTCGTCGTAACGGCACGTGGGCATTTTGATCCGGGGCATATCCTCATCTAGGATATGCTGAAAGAAAGGAGAGCCCCGGGGAGTGAACCTTCTAGCGCGATGGGCTGGAGCTGAGGATCCTCCGGGAGCTCCCTCAGCAGTGCGCTGCCAGACATTGTTGGGATGTTGCCGGGGTGTGAAGGCAGTCTGAGATTGCACAGTATTCTGCAGGGGCTGCCGTGGGACCCGAGGGGGGTTTTCCAGTACGACAGGGTTGGACTCAGCGTCCTCCTCCTCCTCTTCTTCTTCTTCCTCCTCTTTTTTTCCTGAACCGCATTGGCTGAGGTCAGGGGTTGCACACTCCTGATTGGGGAATGCGAGGCGGCAACCTCGGCATTACCCCTAACCATAGTTTTCTGCTGGGTTTCTGGTTGGGTAATAGTGGTGGCTGTTGCTAGTGCCGATATGATGGCGGCGGCACTGACTAGCTGTTCAGGGGTGAATTGTTGTTGAATCGCCTCCAGGCAGGATGTTTTCGAAGGTTTTGAGGATTCTCCTTGGGCAACAGATTTCTTTTTGAGCTTTGGGTTGGTTTTGGTCTTCTCATTATCCGTATGAACAGAGACACAGGGTTGTTTTTGTGTTGAGTTGTGTGGTTGTGGTGGAGGAGGCTGCTGGGAGGGCTGTTTTTGTGGTGGTTGTTGGTCCATCGTTGAAGCTTTTAGGACGGTTGTTTTTGTGTGTTTTTTAGATTTTTAAGACGAGCTTTTGTTCAACTCCCCACAGACGGCGCCAATTGTTCCGTCCTATTTAAGCTTGGTCAAAGGAACGCCTCTTCGTAGTGGTCCTCGTGGTGATTCCTGCGCACAAGGAACAACTGTGAGTTAGCCCCGGGGTTGTTTCCCGGGAAAGACCCTCCGATGCTTAAGTCAGCAAGGGGATTCAATCCAAGGGAAAAGAGAGAGAGAGTATATGAGAATTAGAGTGTACCTTAAATGAGGTTCATCCTCCTCTATTTATAGAGGAGGATTTTGGTAGATGCCGGCACCCTGGCTGACACGTGTCAGTCCGTGGTTGGCTGGTGCCAGCTTGAGAATCTTAGTTAGTTATTATGCTGAGTGGTGGCCTGGATGGCCGCCACGTGTACGCCTCTCTCTAATTAGTTAGTTAGTTTGTTGTGATGTGGGCCCAGGTGCTCGAGTGGTGCCTTGAGTGGCGCCACGTGGAAGCTGGGACCAGACCTCCGCCGTCCCTGGGGAAATTTGCATCCTCCCCAGTCTGGCGGAGGTTTTGGGTTCTTCTGGCCTTGGGATGCCGGCACGAGATGTGGTGGTCTCTAGTTGTTCCGGCGTCTTAGAGATGCTTCGAATGGGTATGGTCATACCAGTGTGCTGGTATGCCCCCATACACAAAGGCCCTAAAGAAGTACTATGTATAAACAATAAATATATTTTTATAGCATTTCTGCCTTTTTGCATATGTATTAGATTTTGATGGTTAGCGAAAAGTGCTAAGGTGAAGACCACTGCCATCTTAAAATTCTAAATTTGTAAACACAAGCCGTCAGGGTTAGTTACAATTTGTAGCTAAGGCGAAGGCCACCGCCCTGTTTGCTCATAGTAAATAAAAAGATAGAGCTTGGAGTTTGTGTTTGCAATTTACTTGTGGTTATTTATTTTGCTGAAATACAAAAAAAAAAAAAAAAAAGATAAGAGTTCATAGAGCTGCTGCCACGAAGAAGGCAGAAGCTCTATGCATCTGCTATCTAAATAAAAGATAAGAGTTCATAGAGCTGCTGCCACGAAGAGGGCAGAAGCTCTATGCATCTACTATCTCCAAATATGATAAGAGCTCACAGCACCGTTGTAACGACCCTGATTTTATAGTTATTTCTGCTGTATTATTATGTGCATTTATGTGTTGATATGTATGGTTCAAATTTATTTTTGAACTATTTATTTTTATTTATGTGAATAATTTCGATTTAATTCGAATTATTTTATTTGTGGTTATTATTATTTATTTTAATTATTATTTAATTAATTAGAATTTTTATTATTTAATTTTCTAATTAATTATTTAATATTTTGGGCTAAATCGATTTAGGCATGATTAATCATGCAATTTTTTATAAATTAGCCCAATTGATCACGAAAGCCCATTTTGGCCCATCTTGCAAGCCAAAAACCGGCGCCTCCCTTGTACATGGCAAGGATTTGCCACTTGCCTCATGTTCACACCTTAAACCACTTCTATAAATAGAAGGGTTAGTAAGGCTTGTTAATCCTTTTGCTCATTTTGCCATCCCTTGCCATCCAAAGTTTTAAAACACAAACTCCTTCCATTTGCTCATCCTCACACGCCATTTTGGCTTCATCAACCCCAATTGTTGATTCATCATCCATCCAAACACCAAATCTTTGTTATCACCATTTCCAATCCTAAACTTAAAGGTTCAATGTCTATTGATCTTTAAGTATCAAAACACAATCTAAAACCCAATTGTTTCAATCAAGATCACTAGTTTGGGTTGTTTTCCGGGCTTGGTTCGTGTGTGTTCGTGGGTGACCGTGTGATGTTTCGTGGTGGTGGTTCGTGCAACCGTGGTGGTTGATCGTGCAGGCCGTGGTGGTGGTTCGTGCAGGCCGTGGTGGTTGTTCGTGCTAGCCGTGGTGGTTCGTGCAAGCCGTGCCAAGGGGTGTCGTGTGGAAGCCGTGGGTACATCGTGTGATAGGGCCGTGTGGTTCGAGTTTCCGGGCTGCAACTTGTGTTGATTTTGTGTGTTAATCTTCAATAAGGTAACATACATTCTCAACTTAATTGGTGTACTATGTTTCATAGTATAGATTAAATGAACAAGATTAGTTTATATGAAGTTTTGATCATGTTTTTGGGTATGAATGTAAATCTGATTTTTAAGTGGTTTGATGATGATTTTATGATTGAATATGATGATTCTATGTTTGGAATGTTAGTAATTAGTTTGTTGATTATCATGTTCAAGTTTGGTGAATTTTGGATGATAGTAAGTTGATGATTTCATGTGTTGAATTTGTTGATGTTATGCGTGTGATATGATGAAGTTAGACGAGTTCTTGATTCTTGAATGAGTTCTTGGTTGAAGTTCTTGAATCTTGATTGAGTTCTTGATTGAAGTTCTTGAATCTTGGATGAGTTCTTGATGAGTTCTTGATTAAGTCTTGAAAGTTAAAGAAAGTTAAAGAAAGGATTAAAGAATGTGATAAAATGATGTAAGATGATTGGTTTGCATGTTATTTTCTTAAGTCAAGGCGTAAGATGCAACTTAAGAAGTAACTAAGAATGTAAACTTCGGATTAAGTGTTTAAAGATAGTTAAAGATTAGCTTGATTTCGTAGCTAGACGCCTAAAACTTAGAGTAAGATTCTATGTTTTTGGGTTAAGACGTTGCCCCTATCCTATCCACGGTATTGGGATAGTTGGTGGTCTTACTATGTTGTCTTCGTACGTGCATAGTCCGGTCTAGTTTATGAATGATTGCGCCAAAGATAAGTTTGCATAAGTTAGTTGAGTCAAGCATGTATTTGTATGTTTTCGCATGATTCGATGTTATGATTTGGGTTGCTTGATTTATGCTATGATCTTGTGTATTCCCGTTAGGATGAGACAGTTATGTTACTCGCCACTAACGGTGGAATGTTGTTATTTTTCAGGTAATTCTAATGATGAGGTTCTTGC
Source organism: Salicornia ramosissima (assembly GCA_951394345.1). Taxonomy (NCBI): domain Eukaryota; kingdom Viridiplantae; phylum Streptophyta; class Magnoliopsida; order Caryophyllales; family Amaranthaceae; genus Salicornia; species Salicornia ramosissima. The sequence goes on along the minus strand of OX596240.1, from coordinate 2,745,712 downwards.
TTAGCGTTGGGTTGGGCGAGCGCCGATTTAGTTATTTAGTTATACTTTTGTTGTTGTTCTATGACTTCAGTTAGTATTAGACTTTAGTAGTGATTCTTGTATACTTTTGCTGTAACTCTGACATGTGATTGGAGTTACGTTTATTAGTAGTAGTAATTGACTTTTGGATTAGTAATGTACAAACTTGTGGGTAATTATACTTTTTGGTTTAGTAATAAAGTATTTGAGGTATTGTTTTAATTTTTAAGTATTTTAGTTTGTTAGTTCTGACTATTCGACTCGTCGGTTTCTTCCGCGCCGGTTTTAGCGAGTCGAGTCGTCACAACCGTTATCCCAAGGATAAGGGTCCGTGAAGCTGCTATCTCAAAATAAGATAAGAGTTCATGGAGCTGTTGCCACGAAGAGGGCAGACGCTCTATGCATCTGCTATCTCCAAATATTATAAGAGCTCACAGCACCGCTATCACAAAGATAAGGGTCTGTGAAGCTGCTATCTCAAAATACGATAAGAGCTCACAGCACCGCTATCCCAACGATGAGGGTCTGTGAAGCTGCTATCACCCATACGATGCGAGCTTCCAGAGCCAACACCAACAATATATATATATATATATATATATATATATATATATATATATATAAAATAATAAACATAATAAGTTGCAAGGATATAGTCAAAAAATATCTTGTAATATATTCAGTTGATGCCGGTAATGACCGGCGGCATTTTACAATCCAATCACATGGCTTGCATTATACCAAGTGTTACACAATCCTACAACAATAGTTACAAGTAACCTAATCTATACAAAAATTATACTAGTAAAAAAGCAAGAGGCTGCCAGCTAACCAACTGAGAAAACGCCTTTGAAGTACTTTGTCAATAATCGCAACATAGAATTGCGGTACTCAGCTGATTTGCCATGCATCAATGTTGGCAAGCCTAAGCGACCAACATGCTTAAGATGCGATGGCAGACAACAGAAGTTTTCCCTAAAGCAAAGAGGCCACCAGCTTGGAGTTGGAAAAAGTATCACTGAGGTGGCTCTGGAGGCTTGGAGTTGTCAGCTTCTGCTTCTGGCACCGGCGGAGGCACGACGGGGATCCCGGTGCTTACCGGAAAGAAGTTCCCAGCATGTTCAATGGGGAAGGCATCTGCATCATTTAAAGGTTGCGCCCCTATTCTGTTGTTGAAGGCAGTTTCGACGGCATCCCAGTCAAAATCTGGGTCAACAGATAGGACGCTTCTCATGGCAGACATCCATCCCCCATCGAACCGATCAGTACAGTACTGGCGGAGATCAGTCGAGGCAATAAAATTTTGAACAGCTTCACGGCCGCCATCTCTTCAGCTGCCTTGGCACGGTTCTCCGCTGTCTGGGCTTGAGCTTCAGCTGCCAGGACACGGCTGTTTAGCAACTTCAGAGCATTATCTTTTTCAGTACTCTGGGCCATGATATCATCAAAATCCCTCCCCAGGTCCCTGATAATGACGTCTTGATCCGCCAGCTCACGGGATACCCGGCCAACCTCCTGGACATGCTCTGTAACCCTAGTGTTTAGGGCTTCGATTAGTTCAACATCAGTGGCACTCTTGGCCAGGAGGCCGGCATTCTGTCTCTTCACCTCCTCCAACTCCTTCTCCATGACCTTCTTGGCTTCCTCTGCAGCCTTTTGCGCTGCCTCTGCCACACCCTTAGCTTGAGCAAGCTCTGCCCCCTCACGGGTTAGAGTATCATTTTGTTTTAGCAAAGGGTGGAGCACCTTATAACAACGATCCAGATCGTTGTAAAGGCTCTGGTAGGCCTCTGTCAACTCCACAGCAGAGTTGGCAGCCTGCAAACATCAGACAGCATATTAGTGGGCAGATTATTGAGCAGTTTACATTCATAAGAAAGAAGGGGACTACAAATACTTACGCAGGCAAGATCATGGCACAAGGTTGCGCCGGGATTGATCCAGGCTCCACGGCTGCATTCAGCTGGCAGCCGGACACCCCGTAGAAGGCGATAACCTAGGTCCCCTCCAGGGACTGACAGGTCTGCCATCAGGGACTCATTATCCCTCACATTCAAGGCCGGGCGGAACACCTCCCCTGAACCATATGAAGGGGTTAGGAGCTCCGCCGACATCCATTAGCTCTGTACCCCCAACCGCCCGGGTTGTACATGGACATTTGGGGGTACGGTGAATCACAAGGACCCCAACCGCCTGTCGGAGTCTAGGGATAGTGTACCTCCGGCTCCACGCTGGGGTACCCCCACGCTCCGGTAAGCAACGGAGCCGTCTGGGATCCTCACTTGACGAGACCCGCTGGTCTCCGTATATCCCTGATACAAATAAACAAAACAAATCAGCACTTAGTAATTATCTAACAAAACAAAAACAAGAAAGCCCCCACCCCGTGGCGTACCTTTTCTTGATGACGACGCATCTCTGCGTCGTTGGCTTCTAAGGCCGCCGCCTTTTCTAAACGGCGGCGGCGTTTCCTCTCTTCCACTTCAGCAAGGAAGCTCTGCAATGCTTCCGCGCCTAGCGGAGGAGCGGTTTCCACTTCTTTCCCCTTTCCCTTGTCGGTGGCCACAATACTCTGGCTCACTGACTCCTCTTGGACGTTGGCCTCAGGCTCGACCAACGTCAGATCCACTATGCTGGCGAACCCACCATCCGCTATCGGAGATGGTGGGACGACAGCGGTATCACCAGCTTCCTTGGCCTCAGACGCCAAGAATAAATCATCCGTGGTCACCCCCACTTCAGCTGGGGCACCCTCATTGCCACCCATAAGGGGATTGACATCCTCCACCATGGCTGAGGCCCCACTAACTGGGACCTCCCCTTTCACAGCAGTATCATCACCCTCCGGTATGGTTGATGATACCCCCACAACCTCAACATCATTTGGAGGGACGGCAGCACTAGAACTGCTTCCGCCCAACTCCCCTTCCAGAGTTTGTACAGCCAGTTCCCAATCCGCCGTCGTCATCCTTGGCACCTTCGTCGGATGCGGCGGCGTAGGCTCTTTTTCCTTCCTCTTTTTCTTATGCTGACGACCAGTTATGGTCGCCGTCAGCCCACCTCTCCTAGAGGGTGCCCTTACAGCCGTGGGCTCCCTAATAACAATACCGGCGGAGGGAACGTTGGTTCCACTTCCGCGGAAGGAGTCTCTAGCACCCCGCCCACCCCTCCCCCGGACACCACGCCCCCTAGTTGTGGCTGTCTTATCCTGGGTGGCAGTTATTTTACCACCCTCGTCGGAACTCTCTGCCACGGTCACCTCATTCACAATCTTGGCAACCTCAACAGGAGTCTTCAGCTCGTCCATCTTCAATTCTGCATAGAGTAGAAAACACTATGGTCACTTTTTCTTTTAAAAAAAAAAAACGCATGAAGGAAGCATAATAGAAGAATCAATAAAAATGTAAGGACGAAGGCCCTTGGTTCGTTATCAAGACATTACCCTTCTCCTCGACATACCACCGTCCACACAGCCCCACAAAGGCTAGGGCGGCATCATCACCCAGGATGTAGTCAGTACTAGGCAACCAGTATCTGGGTCCCCCACCGCGACCCGCACGGAAGTACTCCACCGTCCTCCTTTCCTCCGCTGTAAGGTCACGGGGGCGGAGATGCTCCATCCTACCTTTTGGATGGGAAAAGAAGCGGGGGAACAGCATCCTCACTGATTTTGATGGGGCCAGCCACACCCATTTCCTTACCCAATCCTTCAGCCCACTCTTATCCGGGACAGCGAAGCAGTGCCCCCCGGTGGAGTACATGACATACCAACCCCTCATTGAGTTGTTCCTCTTCACCCCCATCATCTCCCGGATGACGTCCAGGGATAATGCCATCCCCAGATACCGGCAGACCCAGAAGACGGACAACAGAGCGCGGAAGGAGAGGGGCATCAGTTGAGCTATGGTTATGTTGAAGTGGGCAAGGACGGACATTACCGCTGGGTCTATTGGCAGCCTCAGTCCGAATTCAAAATTCCTGGTATAGGCACGAAAATACCCGTGCGGCGGGTTAACAATGATATCCTCTTGCCGAGGGGCTCTGAGCCCCCAGTTGTTATGGATCAGGTACTTTTCCCGAAACTCCTTTTCCCATCTCTTCGCTAACGTCTCCGCCAACCACTTATCTCTAGGGCGGACAGCGGAGGGGCTCTTTTCCCCAAAATTATCACGCGCGACGAAGTCCGGCTCAGGGAAGCTTCGTCGTTCATTCTCGAACCACTCCCTTCTGGCGGCCTTCCAGGCCGGCTCAAGGTGTCCCTTCTTTTCGTCACCTGCAAATATGGACAAGGCACAAACAAAAATAGAAATGTTACAGCAAGATTTAAATTACCTAGTGAGGGCCGCCCACTGGGGTTTTCCCACCCCCATTTGACTTTCTTCAAGGTAGCAAAAGGATTCGGGCGTCCCGGATCATAGTTCGAGCTATACTGATCAAATTCCTTGTAGCAAGTCACAGAGGCAAACTAGTATTTCTCTGCTATGATAGAGGGACACCATCGTTCCCCCCGCAGCAAGCGGCGGAGGTCTGCCACATCCTTTTGCTGCTCAAAGTTAAAGTCAAAAAGCTCCCTACTCCAGTTAAGGGTTGTTAGTTCAATGTATACTCAAGAAGGGGGTTGAATTGAGTATATGTGTTTTTTCAATCGTTTTCAAGGTTTCTTTATCTTTTTGTGAGAAGAACGAAAGAACAGTAAATAAAGAGTAGGGACACAAAGATTTAACGAGGTTCGGTTTCTAAACAAGCCTACGTCCTCCACTCTCTCACCAATATTATTAATCAACTCAGAATAATAACAAGGTTACACACTCAATTAAATGCTACAACTATGTAACACTTAATTCCCCAACTGTTGACTCTAACAGTTCACTCAGTGTTCACAGAACACTCCCCAACTACTTCCCACTAAGTGGTTCAAATATTACAAACTTAAATCTCCGTAAGGTTTTCTCTAAAAGATGGATATGGAGATAGTTTTGCACTAAGTATAGACTCTCAGAAAATATAATAACTTGGTTTTCTTTAGAGAGCAACAAGTCTTGCTAGGGTTTTTCAAAAGATTGTATTTATAGGCAAAGAAAAATCGTCCCCTAGAAGTGTGCTTGGAGACTTGCCTAAATTGTGCAAACAACTTCAGCTGACACAAGTGCAGTGTTCTTGTTTCAGACTTTGTCTCTTTCCACTATGGGAAGTGAGATGTACACTAAAGTCCAAACAAAGTACATTGCATTTAATGAGCTGATTTGGTGTATCAATTTGGCAGATTTCCAAAACACAAGTGATCCAAATTTTTCAAATAAATTTTCAAAAATAATTTTGAACACTAAAATTTGTACGGATCACGTGCGTAATACTGAGGTCTGTTCCCACAGTGGTCTCAGTACTATTAAGTCTACATCTGGTAAAGGGAACTGTTCCAAGCTTGTTATGTGCCTGTTCTTAGCTTGTTCTTGGCCTGTTCTCTTTACTGGATGTAAACTTAAAGTCATTTTTCTCTTTACTTAAAAACACTAAGAGTATTTTCCTAAGCCTATTTTACAAGAAGATCCTAGAAATATAAAAATTAAATAACTCCAAGCTCTTGGCTTCTGATCTTCAAGTATCTCAAGGCCTTCAGGGTTGCCTTGATGAGTCCTCACTTGATTCAACCTGTTCATATACAAATATACATAGACATCAAGTATAGAGCACTGGTTTGTCATCATTCAAATCAAACATGGTTCAACAATTTCCCCCTATTTGATGATGAAAAACCATGAAGTTTCCCCTGAGAACAGTAACCAATTGTTTCAAAATAAAACAACTGTTCAGAGGAGCTGGTCTTGCACTGTGCCTATAGTCAGATTCATAATCTCAGAGAATAAAAAATATACAGCAGACTAAAGCACAATTAGACTGATTGTAATGGTCAGTCACTCATCACATTACTTAATTTATTATTGAGTTTCAGCATTAAACCTGTAACCTGCAAGACTTATCAATTATCAAAGGTAGCAAGAGAAATTTCAATTTCACTTGGAAGAATTTCTTCCAGTTGGGATGGATAGGAGCACTTGATCTGAATTCAAGATACTCCTAGGCAAAAAGCTGGGCCATCTCTTAACAAGGTCTGAACCTTGTTCAAGTTGCTACACTTGATACTAGGAACTTCACCTGTCCTATTCCCCCTTTTAGCATCATCAAATGACAAAAACAATCACAGCACAAAAATTAGGAGAAGGCAACAAGTAAAGTCAAATACAAGCATAATATAAACACAGCATTCTAGAGATGTTGTCCCACATGTGAGTACCTGCAACTCACAATCCCAAAAGTTCAAGTGCACAGAAAAGTTAGAAATTATACAGACCAGGACCATTCTGCAGAGAAATTGTTTAGCAGAAATGGTCAAAAACTAAAGGTAGAAATTGTTCAGAGAAACCAGAGAAATGAAAGCTTGAAAGCAATGTTAGTAGGGAAAGGGGGGTAGGCTAAGAAGAAGTGGAGTCAGCATCATCATCAGAATCCTCAGTAGAATCCTCATCCTCCTTTTCTGCACTCTACTCTTCCTGCTTCTTCTTGACTTGGGCAATGATGGGAACTGGTCTTGGAGTGGTCTTGGGCTTGAAGCTGGAAGAGGAGGCAAGCTTTTCTTCATGGGAGTCCAGTCGTGCTGATATGTTCTTTATAGATCCATCCAGAGAAGTGCACAGAGCATTGACACTAGCCATCATCTATTGCAGTAATTCCCCATGTGTCTACACCTGTTTGGACAATGACCCAGTAGCTTCCTTAGATCTGGAACTGCTTGTTCTTCTGGCCCCTGTGACCCTCTCTTCATCCCTCATTTTTAGCATGCCACCCTCAAAGGTCATCCCCTTCTGACCTAGGATCTGGTTGGTGAGGACAGACATTTTCTTGACCTCACCACTCAGATGAACCTTTCTAATTTGGAAAACCAAAGTTGTAATGACCCATATTTTGGCAACGTTGTTTTCAGAGAAAACAACAACACGAGTCGACAATAACCAAATACTTTTAATAATAAATTAAAGAATCACAGCGGAAGCTCTAAACTTAATCATTTTATTAATTAAACTTTAAAAATTGTTCCAAAAACAATGGACTTGACAAGTCCTTATTACAAGCTAAAACTACTAAACAGGAAAAACAGTAAAATAACAGGTGCCTAAATGCTCGCCAAACACTCATCCCGACTTTAACTTCTATACTAATCACCTGCAAAATAAAAATTGGGGTCCACCGTCAGTGGCGAGTAACTAGACTGTTCCACTTAGCAGTGGAACCAAACAACATAAAATATTAAATTAAATAGAAGGCACGAACAACACAACTTGCGTGACAACATTCAATAACAGAATCATGCAACAGAGATCACAACAGCAGAAGACTCCATCAACGGCAAATTCAAATACGAGATTCTTAATACAACATTTAATTTATTAAACAATAACAAGAATTAAACGACACGACCGAAGTCGATACAACAAGTAAAATCCCCGACACGATTCATCACAGATGAACCGATACAACACGGCGCAAGGCCGATACAACAAAAAATTCCCCGACACGGCGCAATGCCGATACAACAAGCAAGTCCCCGACACGATTCATCACAGATGAACCGATACGACACGGCGCAAGGCCGATACAACAAAAAAGTCCCCGACACGGCAAGCAAGTCCCCGACACGATTCATCACAGATGAACCGATACGACACGGCGCAAGGCCGATACAACAAACAAGTCCCCGACACGGCGCAAGGCCGATACAACAAGCAAGTCCCCGACACGATTCATCACAAATGAACCGATACGACACGGCGCAAGGCCGATACAACAAACAAGTCCCCGACACGATTCATCAGGAGATGAACCGATATGACACGGCGCAAGGTCGATACAACAAACAAGTCCCCGACACGACGCAAGGCCAATACAACAAGCAAGTCCCCGACATGATTTATCACAGATGAACCCATACGACACGACTCGACAAGACTCATAAGACTCCAAACAAATCATTTAAACGAACCATCATACATCATCACACATTATCAAATTCACATCTAATAATTTCAATCAAATATCAAAGGAAAACCCATGACCCCACTAAGTACACATATACGTATGAAACTATCATGTTGCTACTACCATTCCACTCGCATAAAATATCATGATATGGCAAGCATATAAGCATCGAAGTAAATAAACATCTAATTAAAGCTTACAAGTGCCAAATGCATAGAACAACATATCATGCATTGAATTCACGTGTAAACACCAACAAGGAGTCAACCACATAAAAGCTTGCAAGGATTCATCATGATTCAAGTAGTTTGATCACAAAACAAAAATAAAAGTCTATGCCATTACATACAACTCCTACACGCATATCACCATCAAAACCCATCAAGATATTATTGAAATTTCAAGAAGGATAATTACCCAACTCCATTACATTCATTCAGCCATCCAAGAGATTCAAGATTAAAGATCAACTTCATCAACATGCGTAATCAATCATCAAGAATCATAAACTACATCAAGAGTTCAAGTTTAAGAAAGGTTACAACAAAAGGTCTCGAACTTGAATATCGAACAAGCATATGCGCATAAACCGAGAATAAAAATACAAGCTTTCTACACAACCATGATTCACGAATTCAAGATGGTCAAGGATTCATGTTTATATATTCAAGTTATACAAATAAACATCCAAAAATCCATGCTTTGCTCTAACATAATCCTACGCCTATTTCATCATCATTCACGATTCCAAGACTTTAACTATTCAATCAAGATTCATGTAAATTCATCACAAAAGAACTAAACAACACATAATCATTTAAAGATTCATTCAAATTAAATAAATAAAGAAACTAAGTAGAACACCCTAAACCACTCGGCATTCATAAGCTTAACAATGCTATCAACATTAATCTATCTAATCTAGTATTCTATATTGGTTAGTCCTTATGCTAAGTGAAATAGCTAGTTACCTTTAGATTGATTTGGAAGGGGAAGTTGAATAATTGTGAGGGTTACAAGAGGGGGGTCGTGAGTTTCTTTGAGAAGGAAAGTGATGATTGTTTGTTGTTTTGATCAATAATAATTAAGGGTAAAAAAAAAGGGCTTTTATGTAGGGGTTTACCAGGAATTAAGAGTTATATTATGAAAGAATTAAAGGGGGATTAAACCCAAGGGGGCTAGAGTGAGGAGGAATAGAGCTTAGTTCCTAAAATTTAGGAGGAACAATAGGAGATCAAAGGTTAGATTTTTAAGTAGGGTTAAACATAGATATGATTAATAATAATATAGATTAAGAAATAAATAAAACAATTTTAGGAAGAGGTCTAGTAGGGCCGGCTAGGAGGGTTAAAAAGGGTTTTGGACTAGCTTCAACAATTATTAAATTAAGTCTGTTTGCCCAATTTTTTTATTATTGGACTTTAAGGCTTAATTTATCACGAAATTTTACGGCCCAAAAATCCGGGTCGTTACAAAAGTAAGTCAGGCACCATAGGGTAGAGAGTGGTTGGACCTTTCCAGAATGCTAACCATGTGAGCTAGCATGAGACCAGGGAGACTCAACTTAATTTTCTCATAAAGACAGTAAATGATCACAGCATCCATCTTCCTTACATCCATTCTGCCCTGAGCCCTAGGGAGTACTATCTTAGAGGCAACTGTATGGAACAGCCTCATCACTGGTTCCCTTAGTTGGCCAATAACATAGCCACAACCATCACTTGGAGAACCAGTAAAGAGAGTGGTTTGTATGTGTGCTGTACTGACCTCAGGAATAGTTGGCCAGTTGTCTTTGGAATAATCACAGAACCCACCTCTTGGTACACCCAGTACCTCCCCTAGACTCTTCTTTGAAAGAGTGATGTCGACCCCCTCGACCTCACTCCAGACCTTCCCTTTGTCTAACTTTCCCAACTTTGAGTAAAACTCCTCAACACAAGTTTCAAAAACATCTACCCTCCTATCAAACAGCCCTTCCCAGCCCTGGAACTCTATGGCCTCTTTAAACTCTTCTAAAAAATATTGACTCATCCAAGACTTAGGACATGCAAAACCAAATAAGACACCCCTACCACTTAATTCAAACAGTGGTTCAGAAGTGGTCTTACCTTTCTTCTTGGCAGGAGTCTTGTCAGAGGCAGAGGCAGCTTTCCTCTTCTTTTCTGCTGGAAGTTTGGTTGCAGGCTTAGGGCTCTCGGAGGCTTTGCCCTTCTTGGCAACACTCTTCACTCTTTTCTTCTTTTCATCCTTCTTCCCTTCAGGAACCACCTCAGTAGGTTCCTTTTTAATCTCTTCCTTACAGAACCTTGTCCTCAATAGCCTTGTTCTCTTTCCTGTTTCCTTTTCCCCTTGCACTAACCCTGTGATCTCGACATCCATGTCCTGAGCATGTGTGTCATCATCCTGCTTTTCTGTTTCTTCCTTTTCAACTTACTTTTCTTCAGTGCTTGGCACTGTTTTCTGTGTGGTCTGAGGTGATGGTGTAGGTGTTTTCTGTGGTTGTGGAGAAGGTGATGGGGTTGTTTCCTTTTGTGGTGAAGAGGGTGGTGGTGTTTTGGATTTTGGTGGTGATGGTGGAGGAGGAGTTTCAGCTTTTGAGGGTGATGGTGATTTTTGTTGAGGGGAAGAGATAGTAGTTTGTGGAGAGGGTTGTTTAGGTGATGGAGGGGGTGAAGGCTTAGATGGTGATGAAGATTTCTGAGGTTGAGGTGGTGGAGATTTTGGTGAAGATGGTGGTGATGATTTAGGGCTTGGTGGTGGAGTAGATTTTTCATCAGGCTTGCATGCAGCCTTAGATTCAGCAACTGTTTCTGTTGTGACTTGGTCATTTACTTCTTCTTGCTTCTCTTCTGCTTGGTGGTGTTCAGCAACCACAGTAGTGTTTGATTCCTTCTCAACTTTGGAGGGTGTGAAACTAGGGGATTGGCTTAGTCCACGGCTTTTCTTCCTTGCAGCCTTGTTCTTCTTTCTTCCCATTTTGATTTGATCAGCAGATTTGATGAAGGAGAGAAAGAGAAACTGAATTCGAGTTCTTGAAGAGGATTTTGATGATGGTGCTTAGGGTTTGAGAGAGAAGATTACTTTGAGAGAGAGAGAGACAGTTAGAGAGAGAGAACAATGTGAAAGAGTGATTTAAAATGAAGAAAACCGACAGTTGTTCGAACAGATAAAGTAGAAGTTACTTTACACTGTTCACAACGGTCATGTGTCAGAACAATTAAATCCTCAATTTCAAAATTGAGGGTTCAGCAATAACTGATATAACCGTTGTAAGGAACTGGTCTGACGATGGTCTGACGCTGATCTGTATATATTAAAAACTTAAGGCATCTTTCAATTAGGCAACTTAGAGATACCACACATTGGAACAGCATCAACATAAGAACTTTGAGACCACTTGCATAAATGACATTTAAAAGTTAACCAGCCCTGCTTATGTACACTAATGATCAAAAAGTCAAACATAGCCAAAAAGGGAAAGATAAGTCCTAAGGAACTAGGATCTAATCCTTACCATACCAAGTAATGTGCGGAGTTTGACAAACACTTCCCTACTTAGGGGTTTAGTGAAAATATCAGACAATTGTTCCTTTTTAAACATTGTCTCTGAGAAAATGATGTCTGATTTCAATATGTTTGGTTTTAGAGTGCTGGACAGGATTTTTAGAAATGTTTATAGCACTGGTGTTATCACACAATATGGGAACACTTCCGGAACAAACCCCAAAATCCTTAAGTTGTGTCTTTATCTAAAGCAATTGAGCACATCACAAAGCAGCAGCTATGTACTCTGATTCAGCTGTGGATACGGCCACTGAATTTTGTTTCTTAGATCCCCATGATATGAGACAAGAACCTAAGAAGTGAGCCATTCCTGAAGTGCTCTTCCTGTCCACACTAAAACCATCATAGTTAGCATCAGTGTATCCTAAAAGATCAAAATTACTTCCCTTTGGATACCATAAGCACATGTCCTCTGTGCCACTCAGGTACCTAAAAATTCTCTTAACAGCTTTTAGATGAGACTCTTTTGGGTTGCCTTGAAATCTTGCAAACAACCCAACTGAGAATACTATGTCTGGTCTACTAGCTGTTAAGTAGAGAAGTGAGCCAATCATACCTCTGTATAGCTTATCCTCAACATCCTTTCCTTTCTCATCTAGGCTCAGTTTAGAAGAGGTAGGAATAGGTGTGTCATAGGACTTGCTATCTTGCAGACCATATCTCTTGAGCAGCTCCTTGAGATACTTTTGTTGGTGGATCATGATTCCATCATCCACTTGCTTGATTTGAAGCCCTAGGAAGAAGCCAAGTTCTCCCATCATACTCATATCAAATTCACTCTTCATTAGTTCTGCAAACTCATCACACAAAACAGAATTAGTAGCCCCAAACAAGATATCATCAACATATACCTAGACCACTAACAGATCTGTTCCCCTTTTCTTTAAGAATAGAGTTTTGTCCACTGAACCTCTCTCATAATGATTTTCAATAAGAAAGCTAGAGAGTCTCTCATACCAAGCACGAGGGGCTTGTTTGAGGCCATAAAGAGCTTTGTCTAACTTGTAGACATGATTTGGACAAACTCTATCCTCAAACCCAGGGGGCTGTTCCACATACACATCTTCTTTCAAATAACCATTTAGAAAAGCAGTTTTAACATCCATTTGAAAGAGTTTAAAGTTCATGTGGGCAGCAAAGGCAATTAAGATTCTTATTGCCTCAAGCCTGGCTACTGGAGCAAAGGTTTCATCATAGTCTATTCCCACTTGTTGGTTAAACCCTTGAACCACTAGCCTGGCCTTGTTTCTGACTATAGTACCTGAGTCATCCATTTTGTTTCTGAAGACCCATTTGGTTCCAATAACTGACATCTCATTGGTTCTTGGTTCACGATGCCAAACCTGATTTCTTTCAAACTGGTTCAACTCATCTTGCATGGCCAAGATCCAATCAGGATCAGTTAGTGTAATCTTATAGTCAGTTGGTTCTATGTGAGATAAGAAGGAGAAGTAAGCACAGAAGTTCTTCCAAACAGAATTTCTAGTTTGGACTCCTTTTGATAAATCACTAATGATTTGATCAGAAGGATGAGAGCTTCTTTGCTTAAACATACTCTTTCTTATAGCATTTGAGTCACTTAAGTTAGAACCAATGTCGGTACTGGTTCCCCCTATTTCATTTTCATTTTGAGAGGGTGGACCAGTTTCTTCAGTGTTCTCTCCCACTTCATCTTCAGTTGGATGGGCAGGAGAGTCACTGAGTTCAACAACCTGTTTGGCATTTCCCTCTGCTGCACCAGACTCATTATTGTTTTCAGGAGGAGTTGTAGGGTCTGGTTCAGCAGTGTTTTCTGGTTCAGCTCCAGTGAAATTTGTCATCCCAATATCAAAGCCTTCATCATCATCTTCCTGCACAGGCTTGTTGAACATGTTAGTTTCATCAAATAATACATGGATACTCTCTTCAACACACAAGGTTCTTTTGCTGAAAACTTTATATGCCTTGCTATGAGGAGAATACCCTATAAAAACAGCTTCATCACTCCTGGGATCGAACTTGTCCAAACTGGTCTTACCATTGTTGTGTACAAAACACTTACAACCAAATATCCTTAAATGTTGAATGTTTGGTTTTTGACCCCTTAGAAGTTCATAAGGTGTTTTTCTTAGTATTGGTCTTAGCATAACTCTATTGAGTATGTAGCATGATGTACTCACAGCATCAGCCCAAAATTTCTTGGACAGACCACTCTCTAGAAGCATGGTTCTAGCCATTTCTTCCAGAGTGCGATTCTTTCTTTCAACTACTCCATTTTGTTGAGGAGTTATGGGGGCTGAAAAGTTGTGAGAAACACCATGCTCCATACAATAGGTTATGAAGCTAGCATTATCGAACTCTGATCCATGATCAGATCTGATAGATGCTAACTGATGATTGATCTTGTTCTGGACCTGTTTCACTAGAATTTCAAATTCATCAAAAGTTTCATCTTTGTATTTCAAGAATATGGTCCAAGTGAAACGAGAGTAATCATCAACTAAGACAAATACATAACTAAAGCCATTTCTACTTTGTACACGCATAGGTCCACATAAATCCATGTGTACAAGTTCAAATGGTCTAGAGGAACTAACCACTTTCTTTGGTTTAAAAGATGATCTTACATGCTTGCACTTTGCACACTCTTGACAGAGCTGGTCTGCCACATATTTGATGTTAGGTAAACCTATCACCAAATCTTGTGTTCTCAACTTGTTGAGCAAAGTGAAGCTAACATGTCCTAATCTTTTATGCCAAAGCCATTGGTCATCCTCTACAACACTAAGGCAGAGGGCACTGTTTTGTGGAATTTGACTTAAGTATGTAATATACACATTGTTATGCCTTGTTCCTTCACAGACCAGTTCCCCTGTCTTAGGGTTCACTATGTGACAAGTGTTTGATTCAAAATTCACTTTATTTCCCTTGTCACATAGTTGAGATATGCTCAAAAGGTTATGTTTCAAACCTTCTACATAGTAAACATTGTCAATTGCTTGGGAGAGTGACTTACCAACCTTACCTACTCCTTTGATAAGTCCTTTGTTATTGTCACCAAATGTCACGTGCCCTCCATCGAATGCAGTGAGTGAAAGGTATTGTTCTTTATCCCCGGACATGTGTCTTGAGCAACCAATGTCCAAATACCAATATGGCTTTCCTTTCACTCGTACCTGCACAAGCAAACTAAAGGTTAGTTTTAGGAACCCAGACCAGCTTGGGTTCCTTGTTCTTTGAAACATTTTAAGTCTTGACCTTCCTAACCCACACTTGTTGGGTGTGGGTTTTATTTTTCTTGTCATGCTTCTTTTTGGTGAAATATTTGTTAGCAACATGACCACTTTTACCACAATAGGTACAAACATGCATATCCTTGGCAAATATATACTTGCCTTTCTTGAATTCATCCAACCATGTGTTGTCTCTGCCAAGAACAGTTGTAGAACTAGATCCAGAATATCCTAAACCAAACCTTTGAGAATTTCCAGGTTGGGATGTGAGGAAGTTTAGGGTTTTCTGAGCATCTAACATTTTGTTCAATTGGTTCATACAATCTGTTAGCTCATTTTCCTTGTTCTCACTCCTCTTAAGTTGAACTTCATTTTGTTTCTCAAAAGATTTTAAGTCAAGTCTAGTCTTTTGAAGTTCATCCTGTAGTCTTGAGACCAGGGAAGGATCTGGTTCGTCACTGGTCTTCTTGGTGTTTTCTTGTTTAAGCAAGATGAGTTCAGCCTCAAGATCACATATCTTAGCTATGCACTCATCATGTAAAATATCCAAAACCTCGTCGAAGGCAGTGGGAGAACCAGTCTCTTCAGAACTCTTGAGCTCACTATGTTCCTTGTGTAATAACCCGAAATTTGGGGCCAGAAAATTTCGCGGTTATTAATGTTATTTAATTAATTCTAAGTCCAAAAGGCCATTTAAATTGGACTGTTTACATCTTTTTGTCCAATCTTTTCTTCAAATTGGGCCAAAGACCCAATTTTCTTTTCTTCTTTTCTTCCTAACCTTGGCCGGCCCTCTTGATTATAATTGGGTCAATGTTGATTTTTTTGATTTAATTAATTAATGTTAATTATAATATTTAATTAATTAGATTAATTAAATTAATTTATTTTTAAACCCATTCAAAGTTTGTTGAATCATCCAACAAACTCTCCCCCTTTTTCCTTCCCACACGGCACCCTAACAACAAACATTAGGGTTTGTTGTTCTTTGGCTTTCCCATCTTTAAATAGGACCAACATTGCATACTTGATCCTATTTTGCATTTGCTCACCAAAAACCCTAAAAAAAAATATATATTCTTTTCTCTCCTTCTCTTTTCTTTTGGCCGTGTAATCTCATCAAAGAAGGGTGAATTTTGTTTGGAATTTTAAAGCGAATTGAGGTAACTTCGCTTTTCTATTTAATTTAAGGGTAGCTAATCACATAGTAAATTAGGATTATATCATGAAAATTGGAGGATTTATGTTTGCTTATTTATTCGAAAATTTCGAACCATATGAAATATTGATCATGTCATTCTCTTGATGTATTCATGTAATATTTATGAATTATTATGGAATTTCTTTTGATTATTTTATGTAGTTTATTGAAATCTGAAATTGTTGAATAATTACTTGTATGAATTTATTTCTTAATCAAATCGTGTTATTTCTTGATGAATTTTTCATGGAAGTTTCTTTGTTGTTTTATTATGAATCATGAAATATTTCGTGACAAAATTCGTCCTTTTATTGCTTGAAATAATTTAATCTTTCAAACCCGTAAAACTGTTCCGAATCGGTTTACGAATTTATTAATATACTTAATCAAATCGAATGGCTACGAAATTTTAGGTGGAAGTCAGTAATACTGTTTTAAAGCTTTTGTAATTTTTTCGTAATTTTTAAATATCGTTTGCTATGGCAGAAAATTCTGAAACCGAATTCAGCCTAATCTGACCGGTTAGTTATAAAATCACTTAAAAATAGTAAAAGATGTTATTTTTAAAAGAAATTTATGCAAGTTAAACCTTTAACCTATATTTAACATCCATTAAAATTTCCATACTATTCGAGACCTTTAGATGGTTGATCTTAATTTAATCCTTTAAGATCAGATTGCGTAAAATAGTGTAATTTAAATTGTTTATATAATTTTATATGATTAATAGATGATTATTGTACTTGATTAAATTAAAGCATGAATTTTGGGTAATATATATATATTTCGAGTAGATTGAATAAATAAAATAGGATTTTTATTATGTTTTAGGTAATTATTGTTGTTAGTTGTTATTTTACATGATTATTTAATTTGATTTATTTGATGTTTGATGATTGTGTTTAATTGATTTAAAGTGTGAACTTTTGCTAAATTATATTTATATATATGTCAAGTAGGTCAAATTTATGAAAGGTGGAATTTTTATCATGTTTTTGTGCAATTTTTGGTGACAATTATTAATTATTCGAATTATGGTTAATATAATTGAGTTGGTTGATTATTATATTAATGAATTTTACTTAATCATCAACTACCCCTAAAATGTCGAACAAATGGTTATTATTGACTAATTTTTAGGTTAACGATTTTGACTTATAATAATATTAGTATAATTTTAGGAACTGTCATTATTTTATTATGATTATTATATATTAAAGGAATTATAATTATTATTATTATTATTATTAAGTACCAGTAGGGATAAGTTACAATAAGAAGTTAATAAGATGTTACTAGGGATAAGAAAGGAAACAGAGTAATAGCTATACATGTCATGTTTCGGTCTCTGGCTAGGAAAGACTTGGTATTTAAGGTGGCCAATATACGTGCCGCACCTCTCTTTCCTGGGACTCCGAACATTTCATTTCCTATTACGGTCACCTAGTATTTCCCAATATATGATATGATATGATAAAGGTATAAGATATAATATAAAGAATTGAAAGATAATAAGTTAAGATCGCCCCTGCGATGACGCAAAGGTCATCAATCGGGTTAATAAGATAGGACGCCCTTGCGATAACGCAAAGGTTATCAATTGGGTTTAGTCGATGCCACTGCTCACATGGGACGAACGCAAAGGTTCCCCCGCGCAGTTCTTGGTTCTAGAATATGGAGTCGTCTAGGTAGTTCTCGCAAAGGAGGACTATTTAGGAGTTATGGCCATAGCTTAGGCTTAGTTCTCGCAAAGGAGGGCTACGGGTGGGACGCAAAGGTTCACCCCGACATGTTTTAGGAAAGTTGCGAACGCAAAGGTTCGCTACGAGCTGAAGAAGACAGTCCGCAAAGATGATATGTTAAGTTAAGATGATATAATAAGTACATATGTAAAGTTAAGAAGATATTATGTTCTTATTATAAGATGGATGTTATGATATAAGATAAGATATGATTATTGATGATAAGATATGTTATATAAGTTAAGAAGGAATATGACAAGAATGAATAAGAAATGATGAGTATAATATAAGCTAAGGTTCTGAGTTAATTTAAGTTGTATAATATAAAGTATAAGTATTGTATATTCTAAGACTTCCGCTGTGTATAATACTGTATTTATATAAGTATGTATGCGTGTGTATGTATACGGATGTTGAGTGTATTTTTGTACGTATTCTAACCATATCTCTGCAGGTGTATTTATACGTATTTTTATACGTACGTGTATACGTATTTCTATACGTACCTTTATACGTATTTTATACGTACAGTTATACGTATGTTTATACGTACTTTTATACGTAATTTTTGTATGTGAGTGTAAAAGCATGTATTAAATTTCTTTACAGTTTTTATGTGTTTTTCTATGCTATTATGTGTTTGGTGGTCCCTCGATTAAATGGGACAGCCTAGTTACTCGCCACTGACGGTGGACCCCCCCCCCAGTTTCAGGTGACGATGCTGCGGAGTAGAGCGGGCTTCGCTGGATGGGCTTGAGTAGATTAGTATTTTTATTTTGAGTACTTAGTTTTCCCAGAACAGTTTGAGACATTTACTAGTTATTCTATGATCCCAGCATGTTGGGACAGTATTTTCAGACTTATTTTGTAGTAATGATTGTTGGATTATTATGGATAGTTAGTAGTTTACTTAATAAAAGATAATTTATTCATTCAATTAAGTTGATTTATTGTTATTTAAGTTATTAATGATCCGAATGTCGATTTCCCTTCGTAAATCGACAAGTTAAAAAGTCGGGTCGTTACACCTTGGGTAAATCTTCAAGTTTTTATATTAAATGGTCATATGCAAGTATGACATCAGATTTACTCAATGTACATGTGTCTTTTAGCAGTTGAAAGTTTGAATTATGTGTGATGAATTTCTTGAGCTCATTAAACCCCTTTTGAATTTTTTCAAAAAGTTCATCCTCTTTAGGAACTGGTTTGGAGTTTAATGTCTCAAGCTCCATTTTATGTTGATCTGTTGTTACTTCAAGTTCAGAAATTTTTTCTTTAAGTTCTTCACAAATAAGCTCAAGTTCAGCAGATCTAGCACCACATATTTCCTACTCTCGAACTGTTTCTTTTAATTTCTTTTTGTTGTTCTGATAAGCAGACCCAACACTAATGCATTGATCAATAGTGAATTCAAGATAGTCAAGTAGTTCATCTCTATCTAGATTATGCATGTTTGCCTTTAAATCATTAAAACATACATGGTTGTCATCTGAAGTGCTTCCACCAGCCATGAGACAGAGAACTTCTTCTTCTTCTTCTTGCAAACAGACCTCAGACTGGTCTGTGCATGTGAAAGCAGTTAGACAGAGATTTGATTCTTCTTCATCTTCCTCATTTTCTGATTCTGAATCTCCCCAAACTGCAGCCAGCATAGCTCTTTTGAAAACCTTCTTCTCGGCCTGGACTCCAGGATTTCCCTTGGGATTTTTCCATGTTGGACACTCCTTGATTCTGTGCCCCATTTCACCACATTTAAAGCAACCAGCATTGGAACTGGTTTTCCTAAACTGTCCAAAACTGTTCCTTCCTTTTACAAACTTACCCTTGGACTTTGTCCTAAGGTATTTTTCAAACCTTCTGGCCATAAGACTTATATCATCTTCATCTTCCTCAAATTCCTCAGCTTTGAGCACCATTTCCTTGTTTTTTGAGCTGGATTCAGCCTTTGAATCTACCAGCATCTCATGAGTCATCAAGGAACCAATAAGTTGTTCTAGAGAAAGTGAGGTCAGATCCTTTGCTTCTTGTATGGCTGTAACCTTGGGCATCCACTTCCCTGATAAGCTTCTAAACATTTTCCTCACCAACTGTTCACTTGAGAAGGTCTTTCCCAATGACTTTAGTTCATTTACAATGGTCATGAACCTTGTAAACATGTCCTTTATGTTTTCATCTCTAGTCATTTCAAAGACCTCATATTTTGACATAAGCATGTCAATTTTTGACCTTCTCACCTCAGAGTTGCCTTCGTATGCAAGCTCTAGTGTATCCCATATTTCCTTTGCAGAAGAACAAGCTAGAATTCGATTTACCTCACATTCTGCAATTCCTTGTTGAACAAGTGACATTGCCTTTGCATTTTTCTCCAGCTTCTTGTAGTCTTCACTTGTGTACTCTTCTTCTGTCTTTGGAACTATGAGCCCTTCCTGATTCTTCTTGTGGATGAACGTGGGTCCATTTTTTACAATCATCCAGCATTCATAATCTATCCCAATGATAAGATTTTTCATGCAATTCTTCCACCAAGAGTAGTTAGTACCATTGAACTTAGGGAGTCTTGAACTGTTTGATTCTTGAGTAGACATCTTCTTGCTCCTCTAGGTAGTTAACCTTTTGAGAAGTTAGGCTCTGATACCAATTCACTAGTAGAAAATTGTCTATTAGTATCGCCCCAATAGTATCGTTTTAACCAAAAACGATAGTAATATAGAGCATATTACTATCGTTTTTAAAAAAACGATAGTAATAGGGAGCCTATTACTATCGTTTTTAAAAGAAACGATAGTAATAGAGAGCCTATTACTATCGTTTTTAAAAAAACGATAGTAATAGTAAGGCTATTACTATCGTTTTTTTAAAAACGATAGTAATAGAGAACCTATTACTATCGTTTTTAAGAAAAACGATAGTAATAGTATAACTATTACTATCGTTTCTAGAAAAACGATAGTAATAGATACTCTATTACTATCGTTTTCCTTAGAAACGATAGTAATAGGTGTTTTTTTTTAAAAAAAAAAACGCGGTATAGGCATTTATTTGCCTTAGCTCATTGCTCGTATATTCTTCTCAACACCACGCACATATATTCTTCTCAACACCAAATCAAAACCCAAACCCTAACACTAACCACCACCACCACTGCTCGTTGCCTTGCTCCGCTGCTGCTCCGCCGGCCGTCGATCTGCTGCTGCTTCTCGTGTGCATAGAGGCTGCTGTCGTGGTGCCTCTGTTCGAGCAGGAGGCTCTCTGTTCGTGCAGAAGCTGAGGTAAGTTACGTTTTTTTTTTTTTTTTTTAATTATTTCATTTAAACAAGTTGTTATTGTTGATTTGTGGTTGAATTTTAGTGGGAAATGCTTTAGATTTACTCTCATTATGTTCTTTATGTGAAAAATCACACCACTTGTTCATGCCCACAAGGTGTTTGTCAAAATGCTTGAATGATAATTAGTAAATAACTATCATTTAGTGGTCATTATAATTATCAAACATTATAATATTAGTAGTATAGTAGTAATATTAGTAGTATAACTAGTATAATATTACTAGTAGCTATTAGTAATTATAAGTAGTAGTAATTATATTAGTAGTCATTATATAATGTTAATGACTACTAACATTATATAACAAGTATAATGACTACTAATTATAATTATCAAGCATTCAAGCATTATAATGACTACTAATTAGTAAATGTTTGAATAATAAAATAATTAGTAAATGAAAAATCACATGACTAGTTCATGCCCACAAGGTGTTTGTCAAAATGATAATTAGTAAATAATTATTTTATAGTGTGTAGCTTAGTTTGTTTTTACATATTCTATGCCAAGTTTAGTTTTCCGATTTTACCTCATTGAGAGCATAATGAAAAGTCAATAAAACTTGATGTCAATAAAAGAGCTATGATTTACATCCATATATTAAATTAAATTAAACCATAGAATTGAGCTCCTATTACATGTGATCTCTTTTTTAGAAATATTTTTTTAATCCTTTCTTCCTTTTAATGATAAAATAATTGAAAAGAACTCAATCAATTCTTAATTAAAACGAGTTTGTTCGAAGAATTGATCCATACACAAAAGTGGAGATGGATGAAGTACGGGAGCAATGGGTGAGGTTCTTTTGTCCCTTTATGTTGAGTTAAAGATTTTATTAGTAGTGGGTTTTTTTGTATAGCATGTTATGTGATTTTTTTTGTGTGCTAGTATGTGTTGTTTTGAAATGTTACAAAAGTCTACTGCTATATAATTGTGATTAGAGTGATCGTTGTTTTGTTCTTAGAAATGAATCGTAGTTGGATGTATGGTGATCGACGGGATAAAGCATTTCAAAAGGGGATTACAGAATTCCGTAATGCAGCGTTAGAACATCAAGCTGCCGAAGAACGGAGGCTAGAACATAAGCCATTGATATGTTGTCCTTGTCGTGATTGTAGTAATGTAAAAAGGTGGGCGGACATAGATTTCATAGAGAATCACTTGTATCGCCGTGGATTTAAGGCTGATTATGAGGTTTGGTATTGGCATGGTGAAGCATTGGCTTTTGGGGATGATGATGATAACAACAACGATGTGCAACTAGGGGAGAATCCTTACGAGGTCAATGACACTATAGAGGATGGGAATGATGTCATAGAGGAAAATGAAATGAATGATATGATGGATGCATTTGGAGACCATCTCAATGACAAACCTCGCATGTTTGAGGATTTGTCAAATGCTGCCGAGACACCTTTGTATCCGGGTTGTATTAAGTATACCAAGCTCTCAGCAGTCTTAATATTCTCAAATTTACAAGCGAAGCACGGTTTGAGTGATGTGGGCTTATCAGATTTTCTTGAAGCTTTTGAGGATATGTTGCACCCCGAGAATGTTCTGCCTAAGTCTGCTTACTATGCTAAGAAGTTGATAAACCCGTTAGGGTTAGGATACACTAAGATAGATGCGTGTCCTAATGATTGTGTGCTTTATCGAAAGGAGTATGAGAACTTGGATGCATGTCCGAAGTGCAATTTGTCGCGCTATAAGAAAGTGGAAGGTGATAGCCGTAGCAATAAGAAGTTACCTCCAGCTAAGGTGTTATGGTATCTTCCAATTATTCCAAGATTCAGGAGACTTTTTTCAATTCCGGGTGATGCAAAGAACTTGGTGTGGCATCATGAGGGTCGAAAGAAAGATGGGCTAATCAGGCATCCCGCCGATTCCAAACAATGGGATGACATAAATAAGGAATTCCCAGTTTTTCGTGATGAGCATAGGAACCTTAGACTTGGTTTAAGTGCAGATGGGATGAATCCTTATGGCACACTTAGTACCCAACATAGTTCATGGCCAGTTTTGCTAACTATATACAACTTGCCTCCCTGGCTTTGTATGAAGCGCAAGTATATAATGTTGTCTCTTCTTATATCAGGTCCAAAGCAACCTGGAAATGATATAGATGTATACATGGCACCCTTGGTAGAGGATTTGATCTTGTTGTGGAATGAAGGTGTGTCCATATTTGATGCACATACAGGTACAAATTTCACACTCCGTGCGATGATTTTTTGCACTATAAATGATTTTCCGGCTTATGGAAACTTGTCGGGGTACAAAGTCAAAGGTGCAAATGCATGCCCGATTTGTGAGGATGATGCAGATGAAGATTACCTTGAGTTCTCGGGTAAGAATGTGTATAGAAGTCACAGAAGATGGCTCCCTCGACATCATCCATATCGAAGGATGAAATCGCGATTTAATGGCCAAACTGAGAATAGGGTAGTTCGTGAGCCATTGTCGGGATTGGAATTGTTTGAGAAAATGAAGAATGTGAGTACGGTATATGGTAAAGAGCCTCCAAAAAAGGTTAGAAAGAAGAGATCAGATAAGGTTCCAAAAAAGGGTCAGGACAAGGGCATAACAAAGGGTCCATCGTGGAAAAAGAAATCAATCCTATGGGATCTTCCTTACTGGAAGTACTTATCTGTTAGGCATTGCCTTGATGTCATGCATATCGAAAAAAATGTGTGTGACTCAATAGTCGGGACTCTACTAAACATGCACGGAAAGACAAAAGACGGTATCAAAGCGCGACAAGACATGCAAAAAGAAAAGGTTAGACCCAACTTGTGGCCAGAGTATAACGATAACAACAAAGCATATTTACCACATGCTGGCTACACTTTGTCCAGGGAGGAGAAAAGGACTTTTTGTGAGTGTTTGCATGACATCAAGGTGCCTTCTGGTTATTCTTCGAATGTAAAGCGTTTTGTATCTCTAGCTGATAAGAAGTTGAATGGTATGAAGTCCCATGATTGTCATGTCATGATGCAAGTGTTTTTACCAATTGCACTAAGAGGATTGTTGCCTAAGCATGTAAGGGAGCCCATCATCAAGTTGAGCATGTTTTTTAATAAGATTTGCAGTAAGGTAGTTGACCCAGAAGAGCTAGACACTTTGCAAGAAGAATTAGTAGAGACATTGTGCAAATTCGAGATGTATTTTCCACCTTCTTTCTTTGACATAATGGTTCACGTGATGATACACCTTGTTCGTGAAATTAAAATGTGTGGGCCTGCTTTTCTACGGTGGATGTATCCTATTGAGAGATACATGGGTTTCTTGAAACGATTGGTTAAAAATCGGGTAAGGCCTGATGCAAGCATGGTAACAAAGTACATGGCTGGGGAGGCTTCAAATTTTTGTGCTGTTTTCTTAGAAAAGGCTAAGGAAATAGGTTGTCCAAAGTCTCGTCATGAGGGTAGACTCCAGGGTTATGGAATCAATCGTCGTGACGTTATACCTCCCGCTGAGAGGTTGTCTGTTGCTCACCGTTGTGTTCTACAACACCTTTCTGAAGTTCACCCTTACTTGGAAAGTCATATGTCTGAATTGCGTGCACGTCACCGTCATCTAAATCCACATGCATTAACGGAACAACACAATCGCACTTTTGCCCAATGGTTTCAACAGAAAGTGCATCTTGCATTGAAGGACCATAATCACAACATCTCTGATACAATTCAGTGTTTATATAGGGGTCCACGACAGTATGTTACTGCTTTTGATGGTTATGATATCAACGGATATACCTTCTACACTAAGCGCCATGATGAAAAGAGTGTCCACCAGAATAGTAGTGTAATGGTTGTTGCTTCTTCTACAGAATATTCCAGTGCCAGGGATACCAACCCCATTGATCTGACACAAGTTTACTATGGTTTTATTGAGGAGATATGGGAGCTTGATTATATTGATTTTAACGTTCCCATTCTAAGATGTAAATGGGTGGATAATCGGCGAGGTAAGAAGGTTAGCGATGATGGGATGACAGTAGTTGATTCAACTCGTTTCGAAGAGACTAAGGAACCTTTTGTGCTAGCATCACTAGCTAAGCAGATTTTCTACGTCAAAGACAATATCGACCCTCAATGGTTGGAATTGTTCCACATTGAAGACCCAACAGGAAAAAGAAAGAAGAATTTCGAAAGAGCAGTAGGTGCTCGCTTTCGTGCCCACAAATCTGATTTGGTAAGACGCTTCATTGATAAAAGCAAAGCACCTGCCAAAGGAAATCCAAATGCAAATAAGGACCCTTGGGTGTTGTATGAAGGCTACATAACTAAAGAGCAGTGGGAAAAGTTTGAAGAATACACTCAATCTCCTGAATTCAAGGTAAATTATGTGATAGTCTAGTATGTAGTATAAGTATAAGTAGGCATTCAATTGTAGTAAGTACTAGTAGAGAAGACAATAATATAAACAAGGAATTGTAAGCAATAGTATGTATTTTTGCTTTTTTTAACTATTGAGCACAAAATTTTTTGTTGTTTGACACAGAAAAAAAGTGAGATAGGAAAATTGTGTTCCAAAGGAAACATCCATCGCCATACACTTGGTCAAAAAAGCTACAACCGAAAAAGGAAAGATTGGGTGAAAGAGGACAGACTTCCAACTTCTGCTATTGACAGCTCCACTGAAGAGAGTAGTATCGTGAGCCAGAAGATGCAAAATAGAGCGCTCGAGTGGTGTTTAGCACATCAACGCCGTACGAAGGATGGAAAATGGGAAGTTGATCCAACTAAAGGCGAGACTGTTAGAGTAGTGAACCAAGTTGTAAGTTGTTTTACTTATTATAGACACTTTAAGTATTTTCATGCTTACATGTATGAATAATTGGAAAGTGTTTTTTAATGCTTACAACATTTAATGATGCTAATGTGCTATTGTTATTTGCATCTCATATTATTTATTTCTTCTTACAGATGGAACACTTGGAAAAGGAGTCAAAGGAAAAAGAGAGTGGAGTTGCGTCTGCTTCTGCTTCAGAGGTCGAAAATGACGCTTTATGTAAGGCTCTTGGGAATAAGGACTACTATGGTTATGTCAAAGGAATTGGTCGATCTGGAGTTGGAATTGGCCATCGACAAGCCTTTGGGAAGGAAGCTCGAAGGGGAAGGAAAGATAGGGATGAGGAAATGGACGCACTAAAAGCAACTATAGCTCGATTGGAAATGAAGATCGAAGCCATAGCCTCATTATCCTCCATGAACTTTGCGGGAAATAATAAGGAAGTGAGCTCGAAGCCACCTCTCCTACTGAATTGGAAGGCTCCTCTAGAGGTATAATTGAGTAAACTCCACACTTATTTTACGGTATTTTGCTCTCTGTGTTGTGCTATATTGCTATTAAGCCATACACTTATGCTTTGTTGCCTGTGTTTGGTTTCCTATTATAGGCGGGACCCCAAAAATGTCGTCTTGCCATGACTGATGAAGACGGTAACCTAGTGGTTGTTGCTGAAGGAACTTGGTATCCTAGTGAAACCTCCATGATTCATACATCATCAATGCTCCCTGATCACTATAAGGTCAGCATCGACCATCCATATGAGGAGTATCACTATAAGGAGTTGCCTGTCCCATCACCTGATGGTGAAACTAAGCTTGGCAAAGCCAAGGATTATTTTGTGAGTTGGCCTAAATCTATGGTACTATTTGAGGACGCGGTTAGTATGCAAATCTTTACATTTAGTTTATGATTTTGCATGTAACTCATTTTAGTATTACTTGAATTTGAACTTTTGATTTACAACATTTAAAATGCGTAGCATGTTTTGAAGATGACAGCGTCGCAAAGCAAAGAAGGCGTAGGTAGCTGTGACCCTCTACGAACACAAGACTCACAACCCACTGACAACCCAACTTCTCAAATGGGTGCACTTTCCGATCTTCCGGAGTGTGACTTGTTATACATGCTTATGACTGAGGATAAGCATGAAAGTGTATGTGTTTCATTCAAGGCACCAACGTTGTATCTCCAAGAAGACCAACATATTTATGTCACATTCACCGACGTTGATGAACTTGTTAGAGGAGTGTGTATAAATGTGTCGGTGATCCATGTGTACATTTGGTAAACCTTCTAAACATAATGGCCAATTTTTTGTATTTCTGTTATGTTATGCTTACAAATATGTGTTATGATTTTTGGTTCTTTTTGTTTTGAATTGCAGCTACCTCCTTACAGAATTTATCTCTAAGTTTGAAGGGGGACACATAACCTTTTTGTGTCCCCATAGATTGTCTGGAGCAGAATGCAAGAGAAGTTTCTTTGATGTAGTTAAGTATGTGAAACACGCTTTCAACAGCGAACTAAAAAGGAAAGATTCAAAGTCCCACCTTATTTTAGCACCTTACAATGAAAGGTATGAACTAGTTTCATCTTTAATTTTTAGCAACTTATTTGCATGCAATTTAATTACTTAGTTATTTTTGGATATTATGATCATGTGTTATGTTTATTGTAGCAACCATTGGATTCTCATGGCCATTGATTTATGTGACGGTATAATTTATCAACTCGACCCATTGACACAGCAGGCACCACGTCAACTAAGCTGCGAAAACGTGTTTGACCTGTAAGGATAATTGTTCTAGATTATCAAGCTTTCGTTTGTGAATAACGATTTTATAAGGTTAATTCTTGCCTTATTTTGGTATCACTTTGGCATATTGATTTTTTTTTTTTCAGCGCTTACAAGTCGTACAGAGCAAGGAGCAAAGAAAATACTAAAATGGTGTTGGAGGTCAAAAGAATCGAGGTATGAGTGACTTATATTTTTTTCTTTTTCGAATATTATACAATTTTTTATTGATATTAAAATATCCTGTAATTTGTTTTGACCCTAGTTTTTTGTAAATTTGTTAGTGCGCCCAGCAGACCGGTGGTTTGGATTGTGGCTACTATGTCATGAAGTACATGAATGAGATAGTCAAGAAAGTTGGTGAAAGTAAGGGTGATGTCAAGCAAATAAGGGTAAGTTGTATCATGCTTAATTTGTTGTGTTTTGGAAATTTGGTGAAATTTGTTATTTTTTTGGTGTAACCACCGGTTCACCCTTTTGTTGAAATTTGTTATTTTACTACTCATAATTGGAGGTTTTTTGGAAATTTGGTGAAGTTTTGGAGAGGAAGTGGTTATGAACACCACTTCCTTTTACTATTGTTTAGTTGATTGTATTGGAAGGCGGTGGTTTGTTTAGTGACGATATTTGGAGGTTTATTTGGGATTTTGGTGAAGTTTTGGAGAGGAAGTGGTTATGAACACCACTTCCTTTTACTATTGTTTAGTTGATTGTGTTGGAAGGCGGTGGTTTGTTAGTTTAGATAAGGGTCATATCTGTTTTAGGACTAAAATACAGTAATAACTTGTTAAAAGTGATGCCAATGACTTAGAACAGAAAGTAGAAACAAAAATTGATAATTAGAAAAAAACTAAGGGGATCCAAAAGAGATAAAGAAAATATAATCTGAAGAGAAAAATGAAAACAGAAATAAAGCTTTTAAGTTGATGTTCAATAGTTGTTAAGAAGAAAATAACACACATAAGGGTGGAACACGAGCCATGGGAACGCTGGCAGCTACCGGTGGTTCGGACAGCAACAACTGACCACCGGCAGCCACAGCAGACCACCACCGGCAGCAGCAGGCCACCGGCAGCAGCAGCAGCTCACCGGCAGCAGCAGCAGCTCACCGGCAGCAGCAGCAGCCCACCGGCAGCAGCAGCAGCTCACCGGCAGCAGCAGCAGGCCACCGGCAGCAGCAGCAGGCCACCGGCAGCAGCAGCAGCTCACCGGCAGCAGCAGCAGGCCACCGGCAGCACGAGCAGGCCATCACGACCCTGTGTGAGTGGTGGTTACAGCAGGGGCGCTTCCTCATGGCCTCCGTGAGTGGTTGTTACAGCCAAAAATGACCTATTTGGCTCGTTTTTTGTTCTAAAACGCTCTAACTTGTTCCGAAATCATGCAAATAAATCATATAAAGTTTACATGAATATTATAGGACTTGAGTGACACTAAAAAATACAAAATAGTTTGATTGGTGAGAAGATGGGAACGAAAACAACCAAAACGAGCCTAAATGGCCGATTTGGCTTGTTATTGTCCCAAAAAGCAATATATTTTCCCCAAATCATGCAAATAAGTCATATAATGTTTACATGAATGTCATAGGATGTAAATGAAACTTAAAAACATAATCTAGGATGATCAGTGCCAAGTTAAGAACGAAAACAACAAAAACAAGCTAAAGATGGCCTATTTGGTTCATTTTTGTTCCAAAACCCTGTAATTTTGCCCAAAATCATGCAAATATGTCATACAAAGTTTCAATGAATATAATGGGTTGTGAATGAACCTTAAAAACATGAACTAGGTTGATCGGGGCCAAGATGGGAACTATGACACCAAAAACAAGCCAAAAATGACCTATTTGGCTCGTTTTTTGTTCTAAAACGACGCTCTAACTTGTTCCGAAATCATGCAAATAAATCATATAAAGTTTACATGAATATTATAGGACTTGAGTGACACTAAAAAATACAAAATAGTTTGATTGGTGAGAAGATGGGAACGAAAACAACCAAAACGAGCCTAAATGCCCTTTTTGGCTTGTTTTTGGTCCAAAAAGCTATAACTTTGTTAATAAGTCATATAATGTTTACATGAATATTATAGAATGTAAATGAAACTTAAAAACATTATTTAGGTTGCTCGGTGCCAAGTTGAGAACGAAAACACCAAAAACGGACCAGAAATGACCTATTTGGTTTGTTTTTGTTCCAAATACCCTCTAACATTGCCCAATAACATGCAAATAATTTATAAATGTTTACAAGACATGAAAACAACTTTAAAACATGAAATGGGCTTGTAGGAGCGAATGTAGGAACGAAAATGGTAGAATTTAGCCAAATATGACCTATTTGGCTATTTTTCGCTCCAAAATGAGCTTCTAGTTTGTAGAATCATACAAATACATAACTAAAACCTTTCCTTTTTTTTTTAGTTTGCAAATATTGTGGCCTTAAAAGTCTAAGCAAGATGGCGTCTGTAACATTACTTATATATGTTTTTTTTTCAATCTTTGATTTTGAAGGACTACACTCGAAGATCTGCCCCATATACCAAAGGAGAGTTGGATGAGGTTCGTGAGCAATGGGCGAGATTCTTCAGGCTAAATTTCTTATTGTCCGATCCAAATTAAATAAAATTTCTATTAGTAGCACATTATTTATACATTTTATTTATAGTTACTGTAAACATACATCGATCGTATTAAACGTTCTTGTAAACTATATATATTTTATATGAATACATCGAACTTGTATTATAGATACATGGTATGTATCGTTTACCAATTTTAATTAATTATAAAAAATATTATATTATTATTGTACATTATACAGAATTGAACAGGGCTACAGATAATGCCGAAAGGGCTGCAGATAATGCCGAAAGAGTGCATACTAGTAGAATATTGTCTATTAGTATCGCCCCAATAGTATCGCCCCAATAAATATATATATTTATAAATATATATATGGCCTAATAATCAAATATAAATTTAAATTAAAAAAAATAGTATTAGTATCGTTTCTTATTAAAAACGATAGTAATAGACAATCTATTACTATCGTTTTTAATAAAAAACGATAGTAATAGATTGTCTATTACTATCGTTTGTTATAAAAAACGATAGTAATAGATAGTCTATTACTATCGTTTTTTCTTGAAAAACGATAGTAATAGACTATCTATTACTATCGTTTTTTATAACAAACGATAGTAATAGAACTTATTACTATCGTTTTTTACAAACGATACTAATAAGGATCTCTATTACTAACGCCTCTATTAGTATCGTGTGAAAAACGATACTAATAGGCTAAAAAAAACGATACTAATAGGGGATTTTTCTACTAGTGATTGTTAGTTCAATGTATACTCAAGAAGGAGGGGGGTTGAATTGAGTATGTGTGTTTTTTCAATCGTTTTCAAGGTTTGTTTTTCTTTTTGTGAGAACAACGATAGAACAGTAAATAAAGAGTATGGACACAAAGATTTAACGAGGTTCGGCTTCTAAACAAGCCCACGTCCTCCACTCTCTCACCAATATTATTAATTAACTCAGAATAATAACAAAGTTACACACTCAATTAAATGCTACAACTATGTAACACTTAATTCCCCAACTGTTAACTCTAACAGTTCACTTAGTGTTCACATAACACTCCCCAACCACTTCCCACTAAGTGGTTCAAATATTACAAACTTAAATCTTCGCAAGGTTTTCTCTAAAAGATGGATATGGAGATATTTTTGCACTAAGGATAGACTCTCAGAAAATATAACTTGGTTTTCTTTGGAGAGCAAAAAGTCTTGCTAGGGTTTTTCAAAAGATTGTATTTATAGGCAAAGGAAAATCGTCCCCTAGAAGTGTGCTTGGAGACTTGCCTAAATTGTGCAAACAACTTCAGCTGACACAAGTGCAGTGTTCATGTTTCAGACTTTGTCTCTTTCCACTATGGGAAGTGAGATGTACACTAAAGTCCAAACAAAGTACATTGCATTTAATGAGCTGATTTGGTGTATCAATTTGGCAGATTTCCAAAACACAAGTGATCCAAATTTTTCAAATAAATTTTCAAAAATAATTTTGAACACTAAAATTTGTACGGATCACGTGTGTAATACTGAGGTTTGTTCCCACATTGGTCTCAGTACTACTAAGTCTACATCTGGTAAAGGGAACTGTTCCAAGCTTGTTCTGTGCCTGTTCTTAGCTTGTTCTTGGCCTGTTCTCTTTACTGGATGTAAACTTAAAAGTCTTTTTGCTCTTTACTTAAAAACACTAAGAGTGTTTTCCTAAGCCTATTTTACAAGAAGATCCTAGAAATATAAAAATTAAATAACTCCAAGCTTTTGGCTTCTGATCTTCAAGTATCTCAAGGCCTTCATGGTTGCCTTGATGAGTCCTCACTTGATTCAACCTGTTCATATACAAATATACATAAACATCAAGTATAGAGCACTGGTCTGTCATCATTCAAATCAAACATGGTTCAATAGGGTGGTTGCGGAGGGTGTGGAGTGGGGGTTCAATTCGGAGGCGGCGCTCCGTTCCGGTATGGTGGTGGTGGTTGTGGGGTTGGTGGCGCTGTATGATGATGATTGATGAATGATGATGATTAATGAATGAATGATGATTGATGATAAGGATGGTCAGGAAAGAGAAAAAAAAAGTACTGTAAAAAGTAACTTCAAAAGAAATAAATGAAATTGTTTGAATTAAAATTAGGGGTATATGAGAAAATCTCATTACAAATGAAAAAAGGTTTGTTTTAAAAAAACCCTAAATTAAAAGAAAAAGAAACCCTGAACTTTGTTTTTCATTTTAAAAAAATACTCGGTATAAAATATTAAATGATTTTTAAAAAAATAAATGAAAAAGGTGGGCCCCACTTTTTTTTTACCGGTTCAACATGTTACCCTTGACTTCGGATCAACAGTGGAAGATCACCCCCAAACTTCGGAATATTCCTGGATTAATCAAATATTGGAATAATAAGAGAAGATAGCCGAAACTATGGAATATTTTTAGCAAATTTTCCTAAAAATTAATAGCAATGTTTTGTTCAGACTGGGTTGATACTTTATTTCCATACATTTTTTGGACCGGATGAGTTCAGATTGGTTTAATTTCGACAAGCCAAATGAGGTTTGGATTGAATTAAAATTCAAAATTGATTATTTCGGATTTAGGATGATATATATTTCGGATTCCTAATTTATTTCCATCACATTTCGATTCGTAATAAATTTAGGGCAAACATCGCCTATGTGTGATGTAATAATCAGTATTAACCATTTGATCCGATCGGATCAAAAATAAGTAAATACTTAAATACAAGTGATGCCAATGATGCCGTAGAGAGTATTAATAATCAAAGAATATATTTTTTTTTGAATTAGAGAGACGCAACGTGTGAGAAACGAAAGAATTATAAAAATGTATATATTTAAAAAAAAAAAAAGAACACCGGAATTATTATTTAATCATTTAATTATAATAATGTAGCACTGCAAGTGGAACACTTTTAATGTAAAAAGAAGAAGATCCATGGCGCTTAAAAGTGTTAATAAATACTCCCTCCGTCCCTTCAAAATTGCACCATTTTCATTTTTAGTCCGTCCCTAAAAGATTGCCCCGTACCATTTTTAGAATATGGTCCCCTAACTTTAATCACCTTTTTTTTCCTAAGATTGCTCCTTAATCCCTACAAACCCAAAATTAATGACTGTTATTTTTTTTTAATTACTCCCTCCAAATTAACTTCCATTTATTTTAAACACCTTACTTTTTTTAAATGACTCATTTGATACTCCATCACACGTTATTTTTCTCATTTCTACTCCATCACACGTTATTTTTCTCTCTCTCTCCTCCATCTCACACTCAAACCATAATACTTAGGAGTGGGCAAAATCGGGTACCCGGATTTTCGGGTTCGGGTCACACTTTTTATGACCAGGATTCGATCCGGAAATTACGGATACCCGAAAATCCGGGTACCCGAAAATTCGGATACGGAAACCGGATACCCGGATTTTTTTTTTTGTCTCTTATAAAAAACAATTTTTTTAAATAAAAAAATGCACTTTTTTTAATTTAAAAAAAACTGTTTTTTAATTAAAAACAGTAAATTTTTTTATAAAAAATGACTGGTTTTTTAAATTTAAAAAAAAATTGACTGTACTGTTTTTATATTTAAAAAAACTGACTTTTTAAAAAAAAAAAAACTGAATGTTTATAATTTAAAAAAATTTGTTTTTTTTTAATTGAAAAAATGCAGTTTTTTACATAAAAGATAAACTGATTTTTTTAATTAAAAAAAAAATAAAATGGTTTTATAATTTTTTTTTTGGAAAAATTGCTTAGAATAATCCAACCTTTGGCCTGTTCGCTTATAATAATCTAACCTTTTGTTTGTTATGGAATAATCCAACCTTTGTAGGGCATCCGCTTTAAATGAGTCAAGTGACCTGCAACCGATTATTAAGGTTAATTGTGACACGTGTCTAAATGTGATTCGCCCATAATCAATTAGGAATTATTATATGATTAATTTTTAAAAAAATCTAATAATTATAAATTTTTTAAAAAAAAACTTGAAACCGTGTACCTTTTTTTTCCTTTTTATAATAATTTTTTTTATAATTTTTTATTAAAAACTGGTTATTAATTTTTTTTAGAAATTTTTTATAATTTTTTTTCCTTTTTTTATATTTTTTTATAATTTTTTTATTAAATTTTTTATTAGAAACCGGTTATTAAATTTTTTTTTATTTTTTTTTCCTTTTTTTAATTTTTTTTATAATTTTTTATAATTTTTTTTATTAAAAACCGGTTATTAAATTTTTTTTAAAATTTTTTTTTATAATTTTTTAATAATTTATTATTTAAAAATTCCTCAATAATTATTATTATTATAAAAAATGACAAATCGCACGCTGACACGTGTCACAATTAACCTTAATAACCGGTTATAAAAGGTTTTGACTCATTTAAAGCGGATGCCCTACAAAGGTTGGATTATTCTGAGTTTATCGAAAGGTTGACTTATTTTGAGCGAACCGGCCAAAGGTTGGCTTATTCTTGGCAAATTTTCCTTTTTTTTCTAATAAAAAACTATTTTTTAATTTAAAAAAAATCTATTTTTAAAAAAGTGAAACCGGATACCGTGTAACCTAGTTTTCAAAAATCATGACTCGAATCCGACCCGGTACTGTTATTTTATTGCTCCAATACAGAAATGAATAAAAAAATGGAGGCCACAACTTATTTCTTTTTAACCATTATCTTCTCTCTCTTGTTTAACATTAATTACATACATAAAAAGACAAAACCCCATCCCTTTCTACCCACTCCTTAAAAAAGTAAGAACAGTTTTATGGTGCAATCTTTAAAGGAAGGAGAGAGTATAAATTTAAATAAGAAATAAACGTAAGAAGGACTGGGAAGGAATCGGATAAAGAAATGGACCCCAGAGCTAAAGAGGGCGGCTTGTGCAGGAAATGTAGCAAGGGTCCGTTTACTTGAGTGTAAAAAGTTTTCGATGTAAAATAATTTTCAATGAAAAACATTGTACGATGTAAAACTCATTTTTATAGAAACTTTACAATGTAAAATAATTTTTAATGAAAAAACATTTTACGATGTAAAACTCATTTTCATAGAAACTTTCCAATGTTTACTTGAACGGAAAATACATTTTACTCCTAAATTTAAGAAGAAATATTTTCAATCGGGTGTAAAATCAGTTTTCAGCCCAAGTTTTACATTTAATTTTTTACCAAAAGTACGATGTAAAATGGAAAAATTTATTTTCAGGGAAAACATTTTTCGCTCTAGTAAACGAAGTCGTAGAGTTCCTAAAAAAAGTAATAGCCTCGCATCCACCACATTAACTGTATAGAGGGAATTAACTAATTAAGCACATTTTTGCTTTTTATGTAATTTTTTATGTACTTCCCCCGTAACATATTAATGACAACAACTCATTTTGCACATATTTTAAGAAAGCGATTTAAAGATTGCAAACGAACAAATTGATTAAAAATAACTTTAAAATTAGTAACTTATGATCTCAATCTTACTTGTATTAAAATCATTTTGATTAATTTGATCATCTACACCCTTAAATCATTACCTTAAAATGCTTGCAAAATTCATAATTTTGGACTCGTCACTGATGTGCAGGCAATATCCTGCACCTTGCGGTGTGGGATAATCTTTTAGAGAAATAAACTAGTTATTAAATTTGCAATATACTTACTAAATATAAGGGAAAAAACTATTTGTTGGGAAAATAAGTGCATCCCAAGTCTCACATCGAAAGAATAACAAGATGAGGAGCTGTTTATATAATGGTGCTCAATATATACTAACTAGTACAAGGCATTATGGGAAGGAGCCCAAAAACAAAACCGTGCTGGTTAAAAGTCCAAAGCGGACAATATTGTACTAGTATGAGCTTAGTTCATTTTGCGGCCCAAGAATATTAAATGTTAAAAAAAAATGAAGAAAAAGGTAAGGTTGGAACTTATTAATAATATATTGTAAAAAAAAGTAACTTTTGTTAAAAAATAGGAGTATTTTAAGATTATAATGCGTGAAAAAAACATGTTAAATTTATGGATTATTCCCATTGCTATACCTGATAATTTGCGTATTCCCAGTGGTATACTTGAGTTTTAAAAAATCTCATTGGTATACCTACATTTTTAATGGAATTCAATAATCACTTGTAAAGGTTGTTTTAGTATATTAACAACCATAAAATCTGTTTTTTCTTTTTATTTAGTCAACGGTGGTTACCCGAAAAAACTAACTATAGTTAACCTAAGTATGTTTATGGTCAAATTAGTGGTATTTAATGGCCTGAAACAGCCTTTAAAAGTGGTTATTGAATTTCATTATTTATTTAGGTATACTACTGGGATTTTTTAAAACTTAGGTATACCAGTGGGAATATGCATATTCTCAGGTATACCAATGGGAATAATCCTAAATTTATTTATTAAATAAAATTGGAGCGCGGGTGCAATGCAATTTGGAAGTGGAGGAGTTGGTTTAGAAAAAGATGAAGAATATAATGAGATTAGAGGAAGGATTAAAGGAGTTGGTGGGAAAGCTAATTAAGTCGGTTCGACTTTAATCAATAAAGGCATTGCAGGGCATGGCGCTTTATAAATATAATTAGCGGGTTAAATTTTAGTTTAATCAATGGAACTAACAAACAAATTCAAAGATAGAACAAAATAAGGTAAGGGTAAGGTAGCTAATTTAGATTAGATCCAGGAAAAAGCAAAGGTATATGATATGATGGATCCGAAGCTAAATAGAGCGGTGTGTGAAGGAGATGTGGAGTTCCTGAAAAAAGCGATAGAGACAGAGCCACGGGATTACCTGCTGACACAGTGGACAGAGTATAACGAGAATTACGAAATAGGAAATGGTCGAATAGGTAATATTTTGCACCTTGCGGTGTGGGGTGAACAGGAAGAGTTCTTAAGGCTAGCCTTGGAACAAGTGTTACCCACTGATCTTGCTTTAGAGCTGCTGTCGCAACCAACCAAGGCCTTGACTAGGTTCAACATTCTTCAAATGCTGGCATGGTGCAGCGGTGATTCGGTGAATCTGGGAATGACCAGAGTGGTGCTCAACTTCTACAGAAGAATAAGATTATTATCATATTCTGCAGGCCCCAATAATCCTCCTCTTACTGATGCTCAGAAGCCCTGGTTAGCCCTTAATCTCAACAACGAAACTGCCTTGCACCGTGCCATAAGAAGCGATTATTCAAGTGAGCAAATTGCAATGGAGCTTTTGTCCATGGAAGATGGTATTGATAAGGTTTGCCACATCGTAGGCAGATTCGGCATTAGCCCCCTATTTGGGGCCATTCAAAAGGGGTACAACCAGGTTGCTGACAAGATTTTGATGTCATCTTCTTCCTATAGTCTTGCCGCTCCTGATGGCTCCTCTCCCCTTCATCTTGCTCCTACTTGTTCTGGTACGCACGTATCTACTCCCTACTCTACTCTACTCTACTCTACTCTACTCTACATTCTTAATTAATTAAATTAGCTTCTTCAATTCTACCTTATTGTCTTAGCTTAGTTGTCTATTCCATCTTTTCTTAACTTGTACAAGCACTACCCCAAAAATACCCTTTATAGCAGTTCCTTGTTGCTTCTTATACCGGTCTTAAACCGCTATAAATAAGATACCCGCCTTTTTATAATATCTTGCTCCTACCACTTCTTCGATCCTTTAGTTATATATGTGTCATCTTAAAATTCGTTAACAAAATAATTTGATGATTAAAATCATTAAATTAATAACTTCACACATAATTGTAAAAAAATTTAAAATAAAATATTTTTTTTTGATTTTTTAAAATATTTAGTTATATAAAGAAGCTTCCATTCTCCTCAACCAACCAAGCTAATGGTTTAATCAATGTCTAAACTGCAACATGGATTATCATATTACTAATCGTATATTTTATAATTAATGTTTGGTTATGCTCAATTTATATGATAAAAAAAAAAAAAAAAAAAAAAAACCGGAATGGAGATGGGGTCTTTGATAAATACAGAGTAACATAATGATAAGTATGAGTGTTAAGTAGCCTCTCCTTTTGTCGTTTAGTGAGTTGGTTGAAATATAAATAATTGCACTGTTAATTATGACAAATAGGTACATTGACTACCAACTATAGATACATTCAACATCGACTATAAATACATTAACTTTATGCTATAGATACAGAGAAAATTAAATTTAATCTTAGTCATTCATTTGTTAATCAAAGGGTTGTAGTTGTTTCTCACCATTCTCATCCAAACTACTCTCACGTGAGCCTAATTATATGGAATCCAAAGTTGGAGGCTACTATGTAGAATTTCCTAATATGAAATCCAATTAGTTAGCTAGCTAGGTATAAGTAGAAGTAGAATACCAAATTAAAGGAAGTATATGATAAAAAACATATTGTTAATATGTATTCCAGAACTTGTTGTAAAACTATTGTTGTCGAAGCACCCAGAGCTAGTCGATTGTGTGGATGACAATGGATGTAATGTGCTTCACAAATGGCTGGAAATGGATTCACTTTGGGTATTAGAGTTGCTTGATGAATTTCCTGAAGAAAAGACAAAAATATACAAGAATTTAGTTTGTCAGACGACTGAAAAGGAAAGGGGTGACACTCCATTACACATTGCAGCAAGAAATAGTAATGAAGAGATAGGGATAATTGTTGTACGTGAGTACCAAAAAGAAGTAACATCATCAGCCAGTGAGATCTCTAATGAGGCAACTAATTACTTCACTCCTTGGAAAATAAAGAATCGTGAAGGGAAAATGCCATTTCAAGTGGCTATTGATTCAAAACAAGAGCAACTTGCTTTACTTTTCTTGTCACTCGACCCAACATTATGCGACATTTATGACAATACTGGACAGAGTCTTCTCCTTAGTGCTGTTGGTCATGGATGTGCTAAAGTTGTTGCTGAAATATTAAAAATTCATAAGGTTCCTCCTTTCACTATGTTGCGTCGCAATGATGGAAGGACTCTTCTTCATTTCCTACCTTATATTCCAGGTACGTAATTTTTAACTTGTGTTTATCTACGTCATTTTTCATACCATGATTCAACTACGGAGTATATTTAGGTAGTTGTTGTCTACAATTTTTGCTTAAAAAAAAAAAAACTTGCATCGCTTTACAAGTGACCAAATATTGACTTTCTATTGTCACAAAATTGTAATTAATTAGGGCCTTAATTATATAGGAATAACTATTATATTTTGATAATAATTACCAATAATAAAACTCACTCTAAGTATTGTGGACACTAATAATGATGGTTTGGATATGAATGTAGAGGAAACCACGAAAAGCATTCTTGAGAAATTTTGGTGGATTATAAATTTTGGTGGTACTGTCAAATACAATGGTACCTGCTATTGTTGAGTTTGTTATTATTATCATTAGGAAAAATAAAATTTAATAATCCCACCTTTTGGTGGTCTGCTCAAAATAATCTCACCTTTAATTTATTTCAAAATAATCCCACCTTTATATATCAGTTGCTTAAAATAATCCCACCTTTAATTTTTTTCTACTCAAAATGGACCGATTTTGGGTGATATAGTCCATTTTAAGCAGATGATGTATAAAGGTGGGATTATTTTGAAATAAATTAAAGGTGGGATTATTTTGAACAGACCACCAAAAGGTGGGATTATTAAATTCCATTTTTCCTATATAATAATAATAACAAACTCAACAATAGCAGGTACCATTGTATTTGACAGTATCATAAATAAAATTAAATCAAAGAATCACCAAAAATATTGAACTTTCAAGTCTCAACATTTCAATAAACTTCTAATTTATCAAAGATAATGGTTCCATTGATTTCAAAGTATAATTTCTAGTTTACAACAGTTGCTTCATGAGTCTCAACATTTCGATAAACTTCTTCATAGTACAAGAATCTGTCTGTAAGATGAAAGGTGAAAGAAAATATTTCAACCCAAAAAATACTCACGAATTATATATATGTAAGGAATTTCTAAGTAAATCCACCAACATCAATTTATTATGAGATGATCAGAAGAGAAAGAAATAGAGAAATAATTACCAAAATTCCAATTATAACCATTTGAAATTGCAACTGAAACAATTAGTATGAAAATTTCAAATCCATTTATGATGATGATTAATGGTAATTTTTTTGCCCCTATTAAGCAAATTCCCTGTATTCTTTGCATCATCCTTGCCATTGGTATCTCTTCATTGCTATCCTATCAAACTTTTTTTTCATACCCGGTGATCAGTTCCTAGAGTGTCGTGGCCCTAGTCGCCCATCAAAAATACAATTTATAATACCTAACTAACTAATACGTAGTATTAGTGGAGCTAGGGTCGATCCACAAGGAAATAGGTGGATTGGAGTTGATTTTAGAAAATCTAGCGAATTGAGATCCTATTTTTGTTTTCTTTGAATTTTCAGAAATTTAACTTTTAAAGGAAACAACTAAAACAAACAGAAATGTGTGAATCAATATAAAAAGCTCTAGGGAAAAAACTCCTTGAACATACTTCGTTTAATTTGGAGGATTTTCGATCATTGAAAACCATTTATGCTTTGAGGAATTAAATTGCCAAGTAAACTTCTAAAATAGTTAACAAACCCAATACTAAGCCCTCTCTCGAATAGACATTAGGAAATCTCAAAACAAGCTAAATCAACCTCTCTCGAATAGCTAATTTAACAAGTCTTAAAACCGAAAATGTCAACTCTTTTATCAATTCACAATTCCAATTACTATCTCTAGCAATTTGGAAAATTCTCCATAGAAATTCTTGAAAGCAATTTTGAAAATTAAATCCAAAATCACTAGAAATCAACATGATTACTTCACCAAGCAAGCATAAAAACAACAAGAAATTTAGGAAAATTAACAATCTAATAAACTCAAGCATTCATGAATTCCAATAACCAACCTCCAAAATACATAGAATCAAGTCATCAAATCCCTAGAAAAACCTAACTACTCAAGCATAATTGGGGAAAAACATGGAGAAGAGATTAAAGTGGAATTCTAAACAAGAAAACATGAAGTAAACCTAAACATGATTAAAGTGGAATTCTAAGCAATTAAACTAAGAAAACAAGTAAATGCAATAATTAAACACTAATCTACTTGCAAAATATGAAAGAGAGAAGAGTAAAAGCAAAAGAAATTGATTGTGTACCTTGAGAAGAGTATATGGCATGAAAATCAAAGAGAAATTCAAGAAATCAAGCCTAAATCTAGCCTAATCTACTCTAATCTAGAAAGAGAAAGTAGAGAGAGAAGCTCCTAATACTACCCTAAGTATGGTTTAAAAGTTCCTCCCATTTGTAAATGAAAACCCCAAATTTGTATTAAGAACATGGCCAAAACATAGCAAAACACGTGTTGTAGCCTTGCACGACCGTGCAGTTAGAAGCTGCACGGTCGTGTCACGGATTTGCGGCTCTCTGGAAGCTGCATGGTCGTGCAAATCTACGCACTCGGTCTTAAAATGCTCGTATTTCCTTCATTTCTTAGAGGAATTGAGCATATAATATATAAAATTGAAGCTCTTGGAATAAGGAATATTCTCCAAGTAGAATCGCCTGAAAAAGAGTTATAGAAAAAAAGATATGAGACTTTGAATCAGCCTATATATGCATGAGCACTTGAAATGCTTTCAAATTTAGCCTAATTATTCAAGAAAACAAATAAAACACAACATTATTGAAGGAAACCATGAAATAAACTAATTCTATACTGAAAGAATAAAAACCAATGAAATAAAGTCTAAAAGGCCCGAAAGACAAGTAAAATGAAGACGGAAAATGGGTCCAAAATGGACCGATCACCCGACATGCACATTCCCATTATCGATCATTAACTTTCCCTTACCATTTTGAGCATCTTCTCTTCGATCTCCTCTTCCTAATCCTCAGCCTAGCTACCTCTTGACTTAACAGCCGAGGTTTCCATTTCAATGCTTCAAATTCCCACAATAATTCAATCCCTTCGACAAAAATATCAGGGGGAGAAGTTATCCTTCTAATTCTTTCTAGAGTTTGGTTCAAAATCAAATTTTGATCCATGATTTTCCCTATGAATACGGATCCCACAGATCCTGAAACACATATTAATTACTCCATTAACAAAAAACAACTCATAAAAAAAAGAAAGCAAAAGATAAAATTACCAACTTTGTAGAACCGGTGCAGATTTTAGAATTTGAAGGACTGAAAACGGGTTGAAATATAGTACAGACATTATTGCAATTATAAAGGGGAACTGAAGAAAGGAAAATAAAAGAGTCAGAAAACATTATTGCAAATTTGCAACTGTAAAGGGGAAGCTGAAGAGATGAAAATGGAGGAGTGAGAAAGATTGGTAATGGAAGGAGTGGAAGAGGCACGTGTTTTTTTTTAAAAAAAAAAAAGGAAATATGGAGTAATTTTAGAAGAACATGTGGCACTTAGGAAATGGGAGCAGTTTAGATGAAGATTAAATTAGGGAGTCACAACTGTCTATTAGGGGGACTGTTTTAATATAGTAGGCTTAGATGTTGTTAGTGTGTGTATTATACATCATATAATATAATGCACTACAGTGTTTTTAATGCAACGATTTGACATAAAGTAGATAAAAAAATCTAATAGTAGTATTTAAAAAAAGAAACAGAGGTAATAATATTTTTCTATGTTTTATAAAAAATTTCAAGTTCTTTGTTCACTTGTTTCGTATAGCTGACTCTCCATAAGTGAACTAAGGGGTTGTTTGGTTAGGTGGAAAGGGATAGAGGTAAGGGAATACAACCCTATTATTCCTTTACCCATGTTTGCTTTTATTTTATATTTTCATTCCTCTTCCCCATTTTAAGTTTTAGAATTACCATATTTCACCTCTTTCTCATTCTCTAGTATTTACAAGGGATACAAAACTCATTCCCCTTACTTTAATTACCCTATCTCACTTTACTCAAGCCAGCCACCCACCCAACCCCATCTAACTTCACTCAGCTCAGCCACCTACAAAGCACCCACCTTTGCCTCACCCAGACAGTCAGCCACCCTCGCCCCACCAACTCACGAACCACCACAAACTCTAAAATTACAAAACACTAACCACCAAAAAAACCCACAAAACCCCATTCTGATCACTCCCCCTCCCCCACCCCTCGTTGGCACCGACGGACCCTCGCCCACCCTCGCCGACCCTTGCCCCAGCCCCACGAACCCCACAAAACCCACCCACAAACCCTAACCACCTAAAAAACCCACAAAACCCACCCACCTCCCCTCCCCCACCCTTCTTTGGGGCCGACCGATCTTCGTCGCCCCTCGCCGCAACCCTAGCCCCACCCACGAACCCCAGGCACGAAAAAAGTATTTTTTTGGTTTTTGAGGGTTAGGGTTAGTTAGGGCGAAGAGAGAGTTGCAACGAAGAGGAGGTAGTGATCGATGAAGATGGACGGAGGTGCTGCTTTCATGGAGGATAGAGAGAAAGGAAGGAGGGAGTGAGATGACCAATCTTTACCAAACTAAACAATCAATAAAGAGTTTTTGATTTCTTTCCCTTTCTGACCCTTTGTTGATTCATTTCCTTTCCCCTAAAACTTGCCCAATCTATCAAAATAAAATTGCGTTCGTTGATTGGGTAATTGGGTAAACCATACTCTAGGAGTGTTCATAAATATAAGTTGGATATGTTCACTTAAATAAAAATTACCACAAAAGTTAGAAACATTTGTAAATCACCCCCACTTAAAGGAATAACTCACATTCCACTAACTTATTCCATTAAGTGTGCCTAAACTTTTCTCTCGCTCTTTTCCTCTTCGTCCAATTCCTATACATTTGCCACCACAACCACCATTGTTACTACCATTTTCGCACCACCAACAACCACCATCATCAAATCCCACTTAACCACAATTTTGCTCAGTTGGTAATTTGACAGACTCACAATTGTTTCAAAAAATTCACTTTTAGGTAGTTGTTGTCTACAATTTTTGCTTAAAAAAAATCTTGCATCGCTTTACAAGTGACCAAAAATTGACTTTCTATTGTCACAAAATTGTAATTAGGGCGTTAATTATATAGGAATAATTATTATATCTTCATAATAATTACCATTGATAAAACTCACTCTAAGTATTGTTGGCACTAATAATGATGGTTTGGATATGAATGTAGAGGAAGCCGCGAAAAGCATTCTTGAGAAATTTTGGTGGATTATGAATTTAAGGGATGATAGGGGGAGAACAGCCCTTGATTAAGCT
Organism: Salicornia ramosissima; assembly: GCA_951394345.1. NCBI lineage: Eukaryota > Viridiplantae > Streptophyta > Magnoliopsida > Caryophyllales > Amaranthaceae > Salicornia > Salicornia ramosissima. The sequence continues at coordinate 2,701,205 of OX596240.1, read as the reverse complement.
AAAGTAGCAAACACCACATGGCTTGTAAATTTACTAATGAACCCTTCATTACTCCATAAAGAACCTTTCGATTGGATCACATCATGTGAGAAATGTGACACTTTGGCAGTACTTGCGTTCATTGATAATTGTGAAGACCTTCATAAGCTTTATCTTGAACAAAACGACACCGTGCTTCACCACATCAAATTGGACACTTACAAAGAGTACATGAAGCTGTTGAAGAATCCTTCCATTGTGGAACTTAAGAATGCCACTGATCTGAATGGTAAAACACCTTTGCATTGTGCAATAGAAAAGAAAGACATAAATCTAGTTAAGGCACTACTTGTTCATGGAGTTGACCGAAACATAAAGGATTTTGATGGTATCACTGCAATGAAATTGTTGGCTAAACTTTACAATACCGACAATCCTGATTGGGTACGTACGTATGTTCCTACAATTTTTTTTTTTTTTTTGTTATTACAAACAATCTCTAGTTATATACATGTTGTAGTTTGAAAAAGGAATAACAACCAAAATTACTATTATATTTATGACTTGCATGAAATATGACCAAATTATCAACTTAACTACCACCTCTATTTCCTTTAATTAATATACTTCCTCCGTTTCAAAAAAACGCAACAATTTCTAAATTTAGATGTTTCAAAATAAATGCAACAATTTTTTTCTTTCTTTTTATGGTAAGATTTTTTGTAGTACTTTACTATTTTACCCTTACTTAAAACCCTTAACAATTTACTTTTTACTTTTTGGGTCCCCACTTTCTCTCTCAATTTATCTTAATCAACTACCCCAAAAATTTTCTACTTTACTTTTTACTTTTTGGGTCCCATTTTCTCTCTCCATTTATCTTAATCAACTACCCCTAACTTTTCCTAATTACCGAACTCTAAATTTTGACTAGGAGTCCGTGCCATCAAAATTGTTGCGTTTTTTTTGGAACGGAGGAAGTAAAAAGATTCCTATCTGAAAAAAAGAGTTGTATATTATTAAATACTCCCTACTCACTATAGAGTTGCATATTGTAGAAACAGTTGAAGTTGTGTTTATATGTATATATATATATAATAATTATATATATTAAATGATAAGAAACTAAAACATAATGATATGCATGTTTAATTTGGCAGAAAAAAATGTGCAAAGATATGAAAGTAAACCCACTGTTAAAAACATCATATATCCAATATGGGACTGATATAGGTGCAATGCGAAACACATTGTCGGTGGTGGCAGCTCTATTGGCAACAATCACATTTGCTGCTGGATTTACACTCCCTGGTGGCTATAATGAAAACACGGGCGATGCCATAAAAGCGAAAAAGGCTGCATTTTTAGTGTTCTTGATATCGGATGCCTATGCCATGTGCGCATCTATGCTAGTCTTATTTTGCTTAATATGGTCCATGGTTTCAACCCAAGATATGTCTTATTTATTGGTGGATCGCAGTGTGTTGATACTTGTACAGGCTCTATATGGAACAATGATGGCATTTATTACTGGTATTTATGCAGTAACAGCAACTCATTCTTTGTGGGCTGTTATATTTGTCATCATCATGTGCTCTGTTTTTGTAATATCTGCTAATAGGACCTTTCTTCATATCATACTTTCCAAGTTAATCCCTGCCGCAAGTGATGATCAAACACATCAAACCCCAAAGGTTCAAGAGGTACATACAACTACACAACACTGTTAGTTATCTTAAACTGGTTAGTTTATGTCACAAAATGTTCAACCTGTTTAATAATATTTTAAATTTGATAGATCAAAATAATGAACGTTTTTAATATAACAGTAATTTTACTGATATAATAACATTTATATATAATACTTTAACGTGGGAGCGCATGGCCCATGCATCTCTGCCTTCTTGACTGCGCATTTCGTCTTAAAATGTTCATATTTCCTACGTTTCTTAGCAAAATTAGATGTACAATATATTAAATCGAATATCTCGAAACAAGGAATCTTGTAAAAGTTGAATCACCTCAAAAAGAGATATGTGTAAAAAGTTATGTCTTTGAATTAAACCACAGTACAAAAGCACCTATAATGCTTTTAATTCATGATTTAAGTATATTTTATACGTTTTAATTCAGAATTTTAGTGTAATAACATATTCGACTAATCTTGATATAAAATAAATTAAAAATATTAGGGTTTAATCTAATTAGAGATGGTGTATTATAAAATAAGGGTAGTTTTAAAAAAAAAAGCAGAGCTTTAGTAAGTAATTTAAAGATTGTGTTTAGCATTTCACTTAATCTTTTATTTCATGTAGTCACTTTGGGAGCATTATTTATAGCCACTTATACAATTAATCTTTTTTAACATCAGTTTTGTATGACAGACTTTGTGAAACCCTTTTTCAAACATATATATTAGAACTTTAATTTCAAACAAACCCCACACTCGTTAATATATTCATTCTGTGTCTTACCGAATGAGTTTTTTTTTTTCCTAAAACATACATCACCTTTATTATTGTTCTGTATGTTATCTCTATTTATTTACATATTTGTGATTTCTTTCTAATTTTCAATTACTTTTAATTTGTACTTTTATATTAAAATACCCCTGCTGACCTCCCATATTTTATTTTAAAACATACACCACCTTTATTGTTATCTATTTTCTCACGCTCTATTTAAACGAACAAAAAATACTACGTACCATAATAGCTTTTTTAACCTCGTTTTTTTTTTCACGGTAGTGGTTCATTAAACAGTGCCAATTTGAACTTATACAAATGTATCGGTTGTTTATTCTACCAGGAATCAACAAGTGCTAATGGAAACGATAGCTCTATGAATCCAACCTTGTCGACGGCTAATCAAGACCAAAAAGGCCATATGTCAGTGCTTGAAGCTGTATAAACAATTAAAAAGAATTTTTATAAAGTTACTTTAATGTGGTGTATGCTTGTATTGACGCTGCTTGGAGAAGTAACTGTTTATTTGATGAGAATGTATTGTGTGTGAGTTGTAAGTTTAAAGTTCTGAGGATTTACTTATAAGTTAATTTGTTTTAAGAGTTTAAGCTATATTTATCAAAGTATTTCATGAAGTTGATTGCAGAATATTTTATGGGTCAAACCAATAGAATGAATTACTCAAATTTCATGCAGTGATCTAACTTGTAATATTAGTCCACGTGTGGAATTTGGTACAAGCATAAAAGTATAAAACAATTCAAGAAAGACAACAAAGATTATAAATATAAAAAAGACATAAAAATATAGAGTAACGGCCATGTAAATGAAGCATAATAGTACATACAATATTTATTGTGGTAAGTCAAAACTTGCTTGTAGTCGATGCGTAAAAGATGTGAATAAAGTGCATGTAATTACAAAAACTGATTTCCGCACTCCATGTCTTTAATATAGACGCGCGTCTACATTGCTTTTATGTGGAAAAAAAAAAGAATGCGGAAATCAATTTACGGTGTGCAGAAATCAGTTACCCATAGTTTGCATGTCATTTGCCTGCTGTTGATTGGAACAATTTCTTTCACTTTCTTCCAATTGGATTGGAAAAAAAAAAATTAAAGTCAAATCTTTAAGCACAACAAACCAAAGTTCACGAATTGTTCTTGAACATTTACCTTAGTTACCTCATCAGCTTAGTCGTGTAACAACTCTTAAATTGGTTTTCAGGAATTGCTCTTCGATGTTTGTCCTATTTTTCATCATAAGTCGCATATGGAGAATGTACATTGCCTTAAACTAACCTATATCATTTCCATGGTTTGTATACAATTTCCAATACCCAATGTTGCTTAAATGAATCCGCCAAAATTTATATTGCCTAGAACATTGCAATGTTGACCCACAAAATCTATAAATTGGTTACTAGATCACATATTGTACAAACCCATGGGAAATCGTAAAATTTTCTTGAAACCCAACAAAACTGACGCCCAGCTAGTAGAGGACTTCTTTTACAAATACAAAAATTAGTAACCGACAAAACTGATGCCCTGAAGAACAACCCACTTACAATTTTGCTTGTAAGAAGGGGGTGTCTACATAGAACAAATCACTACACAAAAGCAACCATTACAAGAGGTCAAAATCCAATGCAACTCCAAGCCCCTACACACTAAGGGGGGCAAAGGTCGAATAAACAGCCAAATTGACACAGAAAGCCCTTACACTATATCCTTCCATCAATTGACAATTGTGATATTAAATAGTTAATAATGTAAATTATTTATTCAATTATTTTACGTAGTCATAATGTTTTGCTAAAAAACAATTATGATCTATGGACTATTTGTTGGGCCACTACTAATTATAACCAAATCCTATAAGGTCACACACATTATAAGAAATGCTTTGATCACGTTCTAGCACAAGTTCAGTTCTTTCCTTGTAAGAACTATGTAATTATTCTTTATTTCTAAAGAATTCACTCTAAAAAAGTTATAATTTTTATTCTCTATTATTTTGATTTATATTGATAATTATTAGTGATCATATTGTTATAGATGTTAGAAAAATATTTTATAAAATAATGCTAATCACATTTATAAACCCCAACCACCATCATCGCCACTCACCTTATCATCAGCACTAATGTAATTAGGCACTTCCCTGTCTCTCTCTCCAGTGCCCACCTATGGCTATTAAGCCTAAATATATCACAATGATAAAGATTTAACTTGACTTCAAGATAGTAGTAAGCATTGGGAAAATGATATTGGCACAACTTCTATAAGCAAAAATACATATGTGAAAGGTATTAGGAGTGCCTTTATCAAAATATAGTATGCCAATAGTAGCAAGCTAGGTTACGTGAAAATAGGTAAGGGTTCGAGAACGGATACAAAACAAGTATAAAATACGTCACTTTTTAAATCAAGGATTAAAAATACGAGTACAAATAAGAAAATAATACATAAATATATAAAAATATGAATTTTATGAAAATTTTCAATGCAGCTTGAAAATTATATTTGTAAAAACACAAATAATCCAATAAATTGATAAAGCCCTTTTCAAAGAATAATAAAAAGACGGACAAAATGATTAAAATATATTTTAAAGAATATAATTTTAAAAAATAGAGTGAATTATCAGATATCCGTTAACTCGTTAAATATCAATATCGTATTGTATCCGACACAGATAGCTACCTAATTGAAGTATACATGCATCCTAGGTAGCAAGGTGACCGCTAGTGGAGAGTGGAGACATTGGAAAGAAGGGCAAAAGTAATAACGAGGTCTACACAACCAATAGAATATTGTCCACAACATTTAGCATTTCACTATGTAAACTATGCCTAGAATAGTAGAATGCATCATCTGTATGATAATAATTTTTCCTGGAGACAGGACTTGCATCGAGTCCTGTCGTCAATATGTCAAACAAACAAGCAACACCCTGCAAACTAAGGATCATATGTTTAGGATGAAACCACCATGAATACAAAAACATAGAAACGTTTCAAGTACAAGAGATAAAAGAGGCTGCAGAAGGACTGCAAAAACTTGCACCAGAAAAAAAGGGGGCAAAATGCAATCCTTTCTAGCCCTACGTACAGTTGCTCAGCGATATCCCTTAAGAGGATCAGCAGTTTTCCCAGATCTTGCATCGGTCCAAGCTTGAGCAATGGTTCTCTTCATATCTTCATCCCCTTCCTCGTACATATTCTGCATATACAAATTAATCAATGTCACACCAACAACTACTTTTATACAGCGGCAGAACTACAGGATTGCTTGCAATTTTTTTACCACATGACAATATGACATGCTACATTTTACTCCGTATATAGGAAAGCTCAAAAGTTTCACAACAGTTAAAAACTTGAATAATTACCTTCATCAGATCCATAATTCCAGCCATAGGATCCTTTTCCTTTCCTAAATTTGGCTTGATCTGCATAAACAGAGCAAAAAAAAAAAATTTATTATACAAAGGTATGAACACAGAACTATCTGTTATATAATCAAGTTGAGGATACTAAATCTTTCATTCATCATTTAATTAATTACAACCAAACAAATCAAAATCCCTATTCCCTAGCACCTTGCAGTCTTGCACAGCCCCAAGTACTTGTTTTCTTAATACCACCTCTAAAGTAGTCAAAAAATTATTAGACTTGATATTGAAGAAAAAAAAATGTTACAGCAAAAGGTTGCACAGCATTTTTTCACATTTAAAACAAAAAAAAATATTGCACAACTTTAGATATTGTAATGGAACTTGTCTTACAGAGTTATGCATGTAGATAGCTAGATATTGTGCCATTGCAAGTTATTGTTGCCACCTACACCTATCAAACTGGCCATAAAGATGGTATGTGATACAAAAATTGGAATGTGTTGAATTGGGGACTGGCTGGTTATTATGGGGACAGACCTAAAAGGAAAAAAAAGAACATAGTATTTACAGGCAGAGTAATATACGATAAAGTAGTGATATTATTACCTTGTCCTCTTTGTAATGCAGGTCTACCCAGTTCCCTTTGGAAGCTTTGACCAACATGACGGTGACCCTGGTAGGCTTAATAATGACCTTGCACTGCTCTGGGAGAACCTCCATGTTCAACTTTGGTATGGCAAATAAATAATTCTTCCCTTGGACATCATGGAACTTGAGTTCAACAGATGTTGGCTTTATGTTTTTCTCCATCTTTTCTTCCTGCACTCCTTCAAGAGATAGATATATCTGCAACATGCATATATGAACTAAATATCAAGGCCAGGGTAAAATTAAAGGATTCAATTTGGTGTAACTAACTTCCGTGACTGTAAAAATCTAGTAAAGTAACACCAATATTGGTAACGCAAAGATAGGTTAATTTTATGAAGAATTCACTTTTCAAAACAAATTCCAACTTAAAGACATTTATAGTTTCTCACCTTCACTTTATCATTGTCTTGATCCCAGCTGAAAGAAGAAAGTGTAGAATAACTCAATGCTGGAATAGGAGGTACTTTCGACGTTACTGAAATTGGAGTAGGAGTAGGAGTAGGAGTAGGTTGTTGGGCAACAGATGGAGATGCCTTTTCATTGGACAACTAAGAAAAAATAAAATTAAAAAGAGTCTTAGATAATTACAAAACACAAAAATGAATATAACAACACTTCCCAAATGGAAGACGCCTGGGTCATTTAGCTGAAACACAACCAATAAAACAACCAGAATACAGTATTACAATTGCAAACAATGTGAGATTAAAGGGATTCGTCGCTACTCTGCAATGATTACAGGTAGTAAATATGTCATTCAACTCTATCCCACCCAATTTTGGGATAAGGAGATAAGAAAGTGCAATGATTATCAAAGAAGTCCAAGTTTCCATTGCTACAATATCAATTCGAACACAATTTCATTCCTAAGTAAGAAAAAGATGAGCCGATGAGGACTCTTCAAGACTGTTAGAACGAAACAAAACCATGGGAATGAATTAATAAAAGCTTGTTAAGCATTATTATATGTGCAAACAGCCCCAAGGTGGCCTACAACTACATTATATTTCAATTACAGACTTCTAATTGATGGGTGCATGCCACGAATTTCTTGGTTCCACACAAATTTTGTGTCTCAAAATATTCAAATGGTCTTTTTGTAAGTTTGTTGGAAATATATCTCAAAATACCCCCTATAGTCCTATACTTATGTGATTGGACATACATGTCCATAATTTTTTATTTTTTTTCTAAAATTACTAGAAATTGCCATTTGATATACAAAATGTGTGAGGAACCTAGCATTGCTCATGCAATTATCTCCACAGAAATATAATTAATGAAATAAATGTCAAGTAAAACTAGTGGTAGAGGTAGCTGTTGACTAGAAATTGTTGGAGGTAGCTCTTAAAATAGCAATGTAATAGTGATGTTTCGGTTAAAAAAAGAGTAGTTGAAATAGTAAATATATTACAAAAATGACATTTTAAGGAAGAAATTAGTCCAAAACCTAATATTATCAGTTTTTGTAAAACTCTACCTCAAAAGCTTCTACAAAAGCTACCTACAAACACATCTCCCGTCTAACTAGATTACAATGCTGAAGCACAACCCCATGTTGACCTTCTGCCATACTACTAGTACATCAGTACTAGTAATTGTAATGAAAAGGCAATAATTGGTAAACATTGAAGATAGGATCACCTTTAAGGGCATTCAATCTATCGGTTAACTAATAAGCAATGGAACCCGATAATACAGTTGATGGTCCTATTATATCGTAACTAATATTTGCCACTCTCAATTTAAGTTGAAAACTATGCCTCTAAAAGACTTGCGCTTTCACAAAAGCTTGCAACAGCTGAAATTAAGTTCTCATAGCATACATAATTTCATTTCATTTTCCAAAACTAAGAAACATGTGGTTGCAAAAACATTGCATTGTGTAAGATTACTCCAGCAAAAATCTGAAAGGTATCAACTTGAGTTCTTATACTGTTATACATCAGTGTAGAGTGTAGATTATTCCTCCTGTTACAGTTATACCCTCCATTACTCCTGTTTATACTTTATACCCTCCTAGGCTCCTACGCTCCATTACACCCAATCAAAGCAAGTCATATTCACAGGCAGTGCGTATCACAAGTGTATAAGACTTTTATCAATCTAATTTCCAAAAATACAATTTTATAATTCAATTGGTACAAAAGAAAAGGTACAGTGATGAGTTAACAACAATCCATAAAAGCAAAATCTCATACACCAGAAGCTCTAGTATGTATCAAGCGGTAACCGTTAACAAGTCGCAACAGTGAACAGTGAACTGTGAACGCCATAAACTATTAAGCTTCACTTTACTTCACCATCTGCTTGGTGAAATACCATTCAATTTCATCCCATAAAAAAAAAAAATCTGTTTGAACACTTAAGACAATTACACACAAATGGCGATATCGAAAACTACCTTTAAGTAGATACAAAATAAAAACCCCAATTAAATCAGTAAAAAAGCAAATCATATCAGATTTTTTCTAAAAAATACTCCTACCTTTTCAAGGTTGCGGATTTCAGAGGAGATGAGAGAAACAACGCGAGGCCTTTTCGCAACGGTCTGCAAATGACGAAGCTCCTCTAAGTCAAGTGAAACTTCATCCGCCATTTGTGTATGTGTAAATTCGCGCCAAATTGAAATGAGAGAAACAATGAGTGCTTGAAGAAGACGGTAAATCGGAAAATATGGTGAAGCAGAGGAGTGAAGAAAGGACTAGAAGCTGAAAGGCCTCAACTATTATTATTATTATTATTATTAATTTATTATTGGTGTTTAATTATTCTGAGAAAATAGCGTACTCTGTCGTAGTAACTTTTTACTTTCCGAGGGTTTTCGGCCAGAACGTTCTAGAGTTCAGAGTAAAATGATGGGCCAGGCTGAACCAAATGCATAAAATGAAGTTCATTAGTTTGGCTGGGTTTGGCTGGGCATAGATCGGTCTCAAATTTATTGTTTTAAACCCAAAAATTTAGTACGGTCGTTTCAGCATTTTTCGGATTGGGCTTCAAAAATTAATCAAAAAGTCTAGCTTTAAATGTCCAAATTCTGTGCACGAAAAGGATAAGTTGTGCCAGACCCAAATTCAAGCCTAATATCCATGTTCAAAGCATGCGAAAAGATCGGGCCAGGTTAAGCTAGTTTTGATTGGGTCTAGTTCAGAGCATTGTCCATTGAATACTCATATTCAACACTACAAAAAAAATTTACTCCATCCATCCCAAAAGACTGTTACATTTTTTTTACATCTCCAAAGTCATAACTTTAAATATTTTTATCTTTAATTGTGCATGAGAAAAAATTATAAAAATTACATAATTTGAAAGTAAGTATCGAGATGAATCAAATAAGATCCCGCAAAATTATATTTTTCCTTATATATATAAAATAAAATTAAATATAGTCAAAATTACAAAGTTAACAGTGCCCACAGCCAAAATAGTTTTTATGGGACGGGGTAAGTAAATTTTTTTTTTTAAAAGACTTGTGAAAGTGGAGTGAGCCACGGACAGGACCGGACCTGGATTTGCTAGACCGGCAGACTAGAATTTGGACTTTTTGTGGCTGGGAGGCCGGACCAGTACTTAGGTCTGGACCGGACCCAAAAATATAGGTCTGGGACCGGGCCAATCTTGTTGGACCGGTTTTGCCAAAAAAAAAATTTGACAAAGGCCATAATGTAAATTTGTAGCTGGTGGACCTGAGTTGTTGGACCTGAGTTGTTGGACCTAGTAAGGGGTCATAATCCACAAGACCACATTTCACCACAACTCCATGAGTCCATAAGAGCTGGATTTGTTGGTGGAATTTTTAAATCAAGCCCATTAAATAATGATAGGTTTGAGGGGTTTTTTTTTTTTTTTTTTTGTGAGTTGGGTCGTTCTGTAGACAAGAGCTGGATTTGTTTCTCATTATTGATCTGTGTGTCCATTTGCCTACTAATCTCAATCTTGCTTTTTTTTTCAACTAAACAAGATCAAATGATCCCATGGTCCAGATGTAATCAAATGGTCCAGATATAATCAAATGGTCTGTTGACATTCTAAAAAAACTAGTTTGTTGGGCTGGGCGTTGCCCTAAATGTTAATTTTTCTTGTTAATAGATAATTGTGATTTTTTTATAAAAAAACACAACCTCTAATTCACTTAATAAAGTAGAGGGATATATAATGTTATGTGCAAACTTAAAGTACTAACTAGCCTTCTATGCACGCTTTGCGTGCGATTCTATTTTAAATACATATATTAATCTGTCGAAACAAACAAAAAAAAAGGTTATTTGTTCGAAAATTGAAAAAACTGTCAAAATCACACTCATTCACATAATCAAAAATAACTTTCCACAACAGTGAACAAAAGAAAAGTTTTATTCACCATATTCTATTGGCTACCAAATTTTTACGATAATCAAAATGTAAAATTTTTATTTGATGAACTATATCAATATGGATGTCTATTTATGGAGAATTTAAAAATATGAATTTTGGTATTTTTGTTTTATTTTTTCGAAGTTTATATTTTGTACTATTTTCATTTTAAAAAGTCCCAAAATTGTAATAAATTTCCTTAATAATTAGGAGTGATAAAAATTAAGATTTTAGAATGTTTTGAGGGGTAATATAGACTTTTCGAGGGGGGACACCATGGCTCCCCCCTTGGCTTATATAATAGAGATAAAATTTGGTTGAGATGGTAAATGGGTGATATTGAGTTGTAAGATGTAATAGGCTGGAGTCCTGTTCTAAGCATATCTATAACAATTATTAAAAGGTGCGCAAAACACCGTAAATGTTGTTAAAAATATTGTTTCAATAATCCATACACAATTACCACCTCAACCAACTCTAATTATTGTTTCAATAATCACTCTTTTTAAAAATATTGTTCTATTGTTAAGGCTCCCTTAAAAACAATTATATGTTGCACGACCTTTGACAAAAGTGTTAGATTTGACACACTAATCTATACGAAATATAAATTTTATTAAGGTTTTGTGATACAAAAATAAAAGAGGATATCATTATTTTTCATGAAAAATTTAAACTTTTTTTTCATACATGATATTATACATTTTGATATGTCAATTTGAATAATAAAATGGTGTAGATGAGATGGTAGAGTTACGGTATTATAGGGATGGTGAGTTCAAATTCCTGAAACGGAGGAAGTATATAGAATTGTGATCATGTGAGAATCTAATCCTAAAATGAGAACTAAGAACCTAATTTGACCATAAGATTTATTTGATTCAACTGTTAAAAAAAATATCCGGGGCAACGCCCGGGCCACAATATTAGTTTTATTTTGTTAAATGATGTGGCAATGCTTACGTGGCACATATGCATTAGAGTGTCAAATAAACAACTTACTTGGCGTGATATGGTGCCTTGAGCACCTTTTAATAAATTGTATAGATATATCATTTACACGTGTGACGTGTCAATAAAATTTAATACCCAAATTAATATTATATTAATAATCCCCAAACTAAAAACACTCAAATTAATATTAAATTAATAATCTCCAAACTAAAAACACTCAAATTAATATTGTTAGCGAAAAAATAAATAAATGTAAGTAGGCCGTTTACCAAAAATAGAAATGGAGCAATTATTTTTAGACAGATATAAAAGGAAAGTGGACCAATAATTATGGGACGAATGGAGTAATATTTTAGTAATAATATTTATTGTTACGGAATCAAATATATTTATAAAAGTTTATAAAAATCAAATAAAATTATCTAATTTGATTTGATCTGAACTTATTTTTTCAGATCAAATCTGATCTGAAAGAAGTACTCCGTGAACTTGCACATTTTTTCTTGCCTTAAAGATATTTATTGTTACGGAACCAAAGATATTTTTTTCATGCCTTCAAAACAAATCTGACACATTTTTTATAGGACTTATGTGGATTTTTCACATTTTTAAAAATTAATAGGTCAGGTTAACTCGTGAATTTCATGAAAATTTCGCCATAGACTCATCCATTATCATGATTTAAAAAAAAAAAAACAAAGAGTAATCTGTTGACTTGCCCACTCTGACTTGCCCACTCTTCAAGCAAAGACAAGAACCAAATTAAAGAGTGCCACACATATGTAATGAATAAATGTATCTTGGCTAAGCTAAGTTAAGCATGGTGACTTGCTTGGTCGGTCACTTCATTAATGGAGTCACGTCGTTGCTAACAATGCCGGGCAAAGCAAGTCAGAAAGAGATAACCACACCATTGCATCTATAGTGGCCATGCATGGGGCTTCGATCTTGCAAGCCACAAGTGGTATAATAAGTGTGTAGGGTGTCCTTGTCAATTTGTCAATCAATAATTCACTCACTCACTCTTGCTCATTTTCTTCATCAATGCAATAACAATTACAACTCCAACACTAAATCCAATGGTACTTATTAGGTTGCAAAAGTGAAAATTTGGAGACTTTTGGTCACTACAAATTATGATATTTCAAGTCTTATCCAAATTGATCCTCCATTTTGTTATTATTTGTGTTCTAGAGGGGTCCATTGCTATTCATTGTTATGATCATTTTGGGCTTATTTGGACATTACAACATCATTGCTCAATGAATTGTCAATGAATTTATTTAATTAAAACAAAGATGATAATGGTGAGAACAACAACAATAACAACCGTTGAACCCCATATATGTATGTGTACACTAATGAATATTCCATATTAGAGAAAGATCAATGAGAGAATAAACAAACTTATAGGTTTAGGAGTTACATACTTCTCCCATTACTGACTGGTTTTGGGAAGGACCTTCTTAGGTTTGTAAGTGACTGAACTCTCCTCCTTCGTATTGAATTATATCCAAAATCATTTTTAATATCCTATCAAATTTAACAAGGTATCAAAGCATATATATGCATGTTGTGGGTGAAGAAAGAGTTTACCTCGACAAGATGTCTAGCCCAAAGGATTGTTTTTACTACATCCATATTGCAATACTCGTTAAATATGTATGCGATATGGACTCATGTCATAGGCAAAAAATAGATTTAAAAAGAGATATAGAGTGAAAAATGAGTAATTAATTAGGTCCACAACAAAAGTGAAATTAAAAAAAAAAAATAAAACTACACATGAGTAAGTAATTTTTATACTAAATATAGTAAAAAAAAAAAAACATTGCAAGTATTGTGTTACAGCTTAAAATGACAAAAGTTGCGAGTATTGCAGTACGAATGTAGTAATTGTCTTTCGAGTTAGTTCTAAATTCTTAGGACATTCACTAATCACTAGTGAGGGGAGTATTGAACTCTATATATGTGTACACTACTAAGTATCCCTGATTAGAGATCGGAAGAGGATAAAATAAACAAACTAATAGGTCTAGCAGTTATTTCTCTCATTACTAATTGGTTTTGGGAACGAAACCAATTGGTTTTGGGAATGACATTTCTTGGGTTATCCAAGCCCATTTGTAATATTCATCAAATTTAACAAACAGTGCCAAAATTTATATCAATTCTATTTCCGGATATATGTACACCCATGTTTATATTTTACTTCTTTTATATTCTTTTTGCTCATATAATATAATTCAAAAGCTAATGAACTCCTCGAGAGCGTTAGGTGAGGTAACTTAAAGTTGAAATTTAAATTTTTTAAAAAAAAACAAGGGTAACATTTGAGATAGATGAGATATGAAAAATGAAATGAGATTTAAGATGAAAATCCTAATATGAATCCTAAGCAAAATGAGAGAAAAGTAAAAGAGTGGCAAAAGTGGCTCAAAGTATGCATGAAAGAAACATTGAGATCTATAAACACACCGAAGTTACCATTATATGAGGCTGAGTCCTACATTCATGTAACCAAAATATGTTCGATTATGAAGTTTCGGTTTAAAAGCTCATCAATACAAAATTGATTGGCATTTATAATTTTATTTTATTTTTCAAATTTTTTGTATTTTACAACTATTTTAATATTTTTAAAGGTTGCTATTATTTTTGGAAAAATTTCATTTGGTATCACTGTGCTTTAACTTTTTTTCATTTGCTATTTTAAGGGTGATTTTCATGATACCTTTGTAGTTTGGACTTATTATTTACCCTAAAACTCGTATAAATAAACCATTAATTCAGGGTTGAACGTGGTTAGGATTTATTGTTTTTGTATACCGTGCATCGTGAGAATTGCTTGAGTAAAGTTGGGGAGTTATTTTGGCGCTTATGGGTCAAATTTTAAATCGAATTCGGGAAAAACGAACAACAGTAATTTTGGTTTACATTTGAGCTAAAAAGCTAAAAAACTAATTAATTTTGTTTAAGGAATTTTTAAAAAATCTAAATAAGTGAAATTATATTTGGTATCAATATACTTTGGGCTTCTTCATTTTGTACCTTTCTAAAAAAATACTCCCTCCGTAACATATTAATGACAACGATTTGACATAAAGTAGAGAGAAAAAATGTCAAATCGTTGCCATTAATATGTTACGGAGGGAGTATATATTCTATATTATATTGTACCACTATATAATACTTTGAAGTTGTTTGCGTTATCTATCATTCTTTTGAACAAAACATCAGTTAGGGGTGAATAAATTTAGAAGTTTACTTTGCTTTTAGTACTTATAATTGCATCAAAAAAATTTAGTACTTATAATTAAATATCTTTACATAAATCCCTGCATTACATAGCTAGCATACATATATTTACAACGCTACTCCCTACTAAAAATTTCCATATTCATGTTACTGTTATTTGGTTGTTGGAAATAAATTGTAGCAATAATAATGGATTTCAATTGTAATTTTGTAAAGGAAAGATATTATAATCACTATGGAAAACATATTTCCATTCCCAATCTTAAATATTTTCTATTATCATCCATTACCATTGGTGAGACATGAGGGTGGTATTAATTGGATGAGAATAAAATTTGTGAAAAAAATTTAGATAAATTAGAGTTAAGCTAGCACTAGCTAACATATTACATATAAATTCATTTCCATTACTATCATCTATGACTGATTACCCAAGTGGTAGTAGCTTGGTGGTAAGCTACTACATCTCTCACCCAAACCTCACCACTTGCATAAGGACTAGTAATCCTTTACAATCTTTGAGATGGTAGTCTTTCCTTTTCAAATCAAAAAATAAAATAAAATTATGGCTGATTACCAACCGAGTTGCAAGAGCTTGCTCTCTTTGCATGATTAGTTAAGATTAGATTGCTATAATAGATTGGATTGAATTCAATTCGGAATTATAAACTTCTAAAGAGATCAAATCTAACACACCTTAATTAAATTATATGGGGGTCAATTTCATCACATTAATATCTCAAAAATTAATGACGGCACAAATCGTTAAAGCTACAAGACATATCACGTTTGTGTGTGACAAATACATTTATGGTCCATCATGATATAAAACCCCAACCCTATTTTCCTACTTAATTTCATTCATCACCATCTTTCAAAATTAAAATAACATACTTCACTATACAAAAGAAATCTCTCTTTCTCTCTAAATCAATATCTCTTAATCTCTCTAGAAAAATGGCAACATCACGTATAGCAAGAATAGCATGTGAAGTAGCACCACCCCAATTTGTGAATGTTATGAGAAATAGAGCATCCAAAATGTTAGACACCATCCATGAAGAAGATAATAAAGAAAGCAATTTTGACTCTTTTTCTTCCAAACCATTGAGAAATAACAAATCTCTTTGCTTTGCTCAATCTTCTTCATTCTCTTCATCTTCTTCCCAAGCTTCTTCTTTCTCAACCATGTCACATACCAACTACTTTCTGACTCGTCGAGTCTAAGATCATATTTGGTATTACTGTTTTTTTAGTGTTGGAAATGGAATCAAAGAAGCTTCTTTTTTATTAACATATGCCTTTTTTTTTCTGATGGGTACTATTACCATCATTTTGTTACCCTTCCCAGCCTTGTGGAAACTACACCAAGAAACTAGCAATGGCATGTTTCAATTAATATTACCTTTTCCCTTTCTTTCTTATTTGTTTCAATTCCAATCCTATTCCCAAATTTATACCGAACACTCCTTCAGTTATTTTTGCAGCTACTTTTTTTGCATGGAACTTATGATTCATTTGGGAATTTGATAATTAATTGTGATAATAGCAATGACTAATGAATGAATTTTTAAATATAAATTCATTATTATCACTTTAATTTATAACTGGATACCAAATAAGTCATTAAAGGCTCCGTGTTTGTGGAAGTTTCAATTTTGGCCCTTTTTTCTTTTCCATGAATGATGTATTATGTCAAAGTTCATGAATGATCTTTATTTCCCTTCTTTTTTTTGGATGTGTTCTCTCTCCACTACGGCAATGGTTTGTATCTAATCTTGTTTTTGCAACATTTTGTATATTTCCATTTTTTTTTTTCATGTAATCATGAATTTTTTAGATGGAAAGGTATATGTATCCAACTCAAAGTTTTTATATCAAGAAATATGAATAGAGGAGGGACAAAGATCATGTTTCATATAATCATGGATAATCTTTGGTGTATTATGATTTTATTTCTAATGATGTAATATTTACTTTTCGGTTGGTTTATTGAACCGTTATTTTCAATACAATTGTTACAAAGTAGTCCATTTTTTTTCTTCAGTTTATACAATTTGAGTTTTGGTGATATTCAGATCAGCCATTCACAAAGTTTGCTTTGACGCTCATTTGTTACTAATGTATAAAATATATATAAAGTCATTTGGGTGTCATTGAATTCGTCTAAATTTATACAAATTTTAAAGACACGGTTAAATACATTAATCTTTAAATTTATTTTCACACAAGAATATGAAATGTGTAGATTAATAAAACAAATAGCAAAATGAGTAATATATATTTACTAATTTGTTATGGTTTGATGAAGAAAAAAAAATCCAAATGAAAATGAGTCCATTACGTTTCACTAAAAAGAAAATTCAAGGCTAATTATAAAATGAAAGTATGGAATTGATATTTTTTTCCTCAATGCCTATTTAGATGATTGATGAGAAAAATAAATTCCAAAAACATTAATTAAATTATTGAATAGTAACAATGAGGGGTGCTTATAATGCGAGTTGACTTCGAGCGTTGGGTTGCTCGGCTTGACTCATTTACATTTCGGGCTAAATTCAAGTTAAATCGAGTAAAAACGAGTGAAGTTTTGATTGAGCTTTGATCAAAATTTGAATGAATCAAGCGTTGATATAATGGAGTCGAGCTTTGACCGAATTACTAACGAGTTGAGGCTCTAGCTTGTTAGGTCGTTGGAAGCTTTTTGCAAACAAAATTTATAAATCCTTACTTACCTAAAGGACACCAATTTATGTAGAAATCAATCTAGTTTTGAGGTTTCTAGCATGGTAAGACAACTTTAATACAATATGGAAAAAGTGTGACCAATTCCTACTCAAATAGAAAGGAAAAGCTTAAGGAAATCCTCATAGCTACTTGTTCTTTTACAACTACCTAAACCTCCCAATTGAACCTTAGCTACCAACATTGTTGAGAAGATAAATACTACAAGAGAGGGAATGAATTGTAGTTTGAGAAACTAGTGTAGATTTTGCAGAATTATTAAAGAAACTTAACAAGAAAGAAAGAAACAACAGATTCTCTAAAACACAGAATCCTTCTTGAACTCACAAGAAGTAAAACTGTGACCCACTCAGGATTTCTTCTTTAATTATTATAAGGCAACAATTTAATACAATCTACTCTATCAAGTTCCTCCACGAACCTGATCATCCCTTAAAATCAATTCCTCAATTGATCGTACTCTCTCTCTTTCTTTCTCTTCTCTCTGACTTAACTCTAATTCACTCTTTTTCTCCTGAGTTCACTCAAACCCAAATCTCCATTACAATTCGAAATTTAATAAAGAACTCTATATTTTAGCAACAAGAAGACACAATGGAATATTCAACTTACGTATGTTTAAGTCTGTGAATGTCGTGTGTTAGAATGATGTGAAGGCATTATTTATAGAGCTAGAAGACTTGAAGAGAAAGCCCCACAATCCCCACATACTTGTTTCCTTCAAATAAGGAATAGTTGGACTGGTGGAACTTGACTGACAGAACGTGGAACACGTCAAAGGCACGACTAAGTCAACTCCTACAAATCCTCCAACTGAATTTGACCTCTATAAAACTTTTTGAATAGCTCTAAACAAGTACAAAGACAGTTTATTAGTTCCTTAAATCACTTCACCATCTTTTACTCAAAAACCAATTTTTTGACTAAAAAAACCGAATTTGTTTTTCAGATTTTAAAAACCAAAAAATCTGATTTTTTAATTCCATTTAAAAATCATTTTAATAAAAAATATTTATTTTAGTTTTATATAAAAGGACAAAAATATTTACACTTACAAAAATCATTTTTAAAACAATTATTTAATTATACAATTATATTTTTCATTAAATGCCATTAATTCCATATTATATACTCCACTAATTAACTTTTAACTATATTGCCAAAATAATACAAAGACGCCTAAAAATACATTTGTACAAGACATCTCTAGTTCTTTCAAGCATCTGCTCCGACGCTCAAGTTTCTCCAGTGAAGTTCCTTCGACTTTGAAGTTCATTCGACTCTGAACCTTCTTCTCGATCTTCTCTTGATTAACTTCAAACATAACTTGCAAGTACTCCAATCTTTATTTAGATTATCATCAAGCTTCCAAGCTATATTGAAGTCAATCTAAAAATTAAACCAAAACACTTAAACACACATATTAAAGTATGAATTTGTCTAAATGCAAATCATCATCAACATATCAAATATGAGATCCAACAAACATCCTGTAGATCCTCTACTAATTCCCAATGTTCTTTCATTATTAGTCTTGGATCATAGTTCTCACTAATAACCTTAAGGAATAATTAAATTAATAGGTACCAACTATTTCACTTTTTATTTTATAGGTACCAACTTTTGAATATTCACCAGCAGCATGAACTATTACATAAAGTTGCAATGATAGGTATATGACCTAAATATTGTTGCAACTTATAGGTTATCCATACCTATTTATAGATCATCCACACCTATCGTTGCAACTTTATGTAATAGTTCATGCTGCTGGTTAATAATCAAAAGTTGGTACCTATAAAACAAAAAATGCAATAATTGGTACCTATTAATGTAATTATTCCTAACTTTAACCAATGAGGTTGAATTGTAAACTAGCTAAGCTACACAACGCAAATCATAAAAATCCCTTGTCAAGCATAAGCACGAGCAGTCTCATGAATCCATGATTACTCCCATGAAGCCCGCTCAAAATCATCAATGGAGCAAGAGAAATAGAAGAGAAAAGGATGGAATATAGGGGAAACTAGGGCCGACAGTTTGTTGGAGTATGTTAAATTTGATTGAATATTAGAAACAGGTCTGAGCAACCCAATATGGAAGATAAGAGTTAGATGACTTACAAGCCATAGAAGGTTTCTTCCTAAAACCAATTGGTAATAGGAGGAGTAATTCCTAGACTTATAAGTTAGTTTAGTCTCTCCTCATCTTCCGATGTAGGACACTCACTAGTGCAGCATATGGGGTTCAACAGAGTAGTTATTGCTCGGGTATTAACTAGCAGTAAACTATTTTCCTACAATTGCAAGTTTGGTTGTATCAAGACCTAGCAATTCAGGTCCAAATGTCCAATTTACATTTTCCCGGGTAATATCTATTCTGATTATCTTATCGATATATTCGAGTATCAACAGTCCTATAATTTCTACAATAACATAAAGGGATGATGTGGAATGTTTGCATTGGTTCCAACACTTTTTATTGGCTTAATAACTAGGCGTTTGATACAAATTTAATTAGTTAACTATGAACTTATCCATAGACCTCAGTACTATTGACAACCTCACAACCATGACTTAATAGTTGGTCACTGTGTTAATGACTCGCGATTTCGCGAACATGGAATTTCCCTAAACTAATCACATAAAGAATAAACAATTTCTCATTCAATATATACAATACAACCCACTTCCAAGTGCCCCGACCCGACCTCACCCGCCCGATTGTCTCTATTCAAATAATGATTGTTGATTAGCCCACGAATTGCACCTATAAACTTATAAAATGCTGTGTATTTTTTGTTAGGAAATATGTTAGTGGGAACCGGATATGAATCTCCAAGGCACGAAAGTTACGTTTTCTTATTAGTTTAATTTCGCCCCACTATGGATCACTGGGTTACCACGAAATAACTAATGAGATACAATGGAGATTATTCACTCTATGTGATCCTAAGAGTGGATCCTAAAAGCTTTGTGTTTTTAGATTGTGTTTAACACACTTACAAAAGTTTGCAAGGATTTTCTAAGTGCTAGCAAGTTTTAAGAGGTGAGATGAATTTCTCATCTTTTTCCATACCAAACAAGTGAACATAACATGACTATTTATAGTCAAAACCACAAGAAGAAATCAACCAAAGATGAGTGAAGAGTCACCATTAAAACCATAACAAAATCTGAATTCATGAGACTTGAATTGTGCTATTATCATGTAAAGATGCCATTCACAATGCAAACTCTTTACATTCTGATTTAATCATGTTTTAATACCATCTTAATTCAGTATTAGAGCCTAATAAACAAGCTTTAATACATAAAAGTATCCAAGGCAAAACATCCGAGTAACGAACTAACAGGGCCACGATCTAGTGAGAAATCGCAAGGTGCGACCTAAAGTCGCGAGTCGCGACCTCACTGGGTCGCGAGGTGCGACCAGGCTCGCGAGGTGCGACCAGGCTCGCGAGGTGCGACCTGGTCCTGCCTTGATTCCCCTTTTTCCTTATTTTTTCTTCCTTTGTTCACATGTTCAAGCCCTTTTATGTATAAATGTTCCAACATTTTTTTAATATGATAAAAAAAATAGAAAATATTGTAAAATTAAGTAGCCCTTCTATCAGGTTAATACTTAATCTATCATCCTCAATTAGTCAATTATAGTATGTAATAACTGAGAAATGTGATCATACAGAATATATAGAAAAAGGTTAACTAATCAACCGACATTGGCAACCCAATCAGCCGCTTGATTACCTTCTCTGTAAAAGGGTTGCCAATGTCGGTTAACTAATCAACCGACATTGGCAACCCAGTTCAGCTCAACTCAGTTCAGTTCAGTTCAGCTCTCAATTTCCTTCTCTTATAAAATATTACTTTCAGCTATATTCAGTTCAGGTCAATTCAGTTCAGCTATATTCAGCTAAAGTAAACGAGCACAAAGTACTTTCGGAATTATTATTATTATTATTATTATTATTATTATTATTATTATTATTATTATTATTATTATATATATATATATATATATATATATAAGGCTTACTTGGTCTCCTAACTTCAAAACAACAAAACAATGTGACCTGGTCAAGGTCAACCCACGCTTGAAATCGTCCATGAAAATGTCAAACCCAAGCAATTACAAATAATTTTATTTTTTTTGGCCTATAAATAGCTGAGCTCTGAGTTTTATGTGATCAGTTCAGCAACCAAATATATACAACACATCAGAGAATATAAATAAAATAGGTGTAATTTAATCGGAAAAATGGAGAATAAAGGAGGAAGTAGCGAGGAGATAATTAAAAAAGATGACAACATACCAGATGCACCAAAGCGTGAGTCAAATAAGGTGCTGTGGAATGCACTTATCACTATTTTTACAAGAATGAAGCCATGGTGATTAATTGTGGTTCATCCATTAATAATAATGCTTAGCTTCTTCAAAGGTTGCACCTGATCTGATGACCTGAATAATTAATTATGTATAGTTTTCTGATGTATGTAACATACAATTCTTATTTCTAGTTTTAAATGGGTTTTTTTTTATGATGTGAATTGAATTGAATTGAAGTTGGTAGTGTATACTTTGATTATGTTATATGCATTGAGAGTGTTTTTTTTTTTTGTGTGTGTGTAGAGATGAGAATCGATCCCAGAATTTCCTGAAATTAAACCAGGAGAGAAACTCTTACCACCTGAGCTATCCTCACTCTTATATATATATATATGCATTGACAATGTGATATGTTTGATTACATATTGTTAGAAATTTGTGGGTAAATAGTATGACAAACACTTGAGGCGTGTCGGATGACACTTCCCTGAAAACAATATTTCCACCCAATACAAAGGCCGGGTTGCAGGAAATTCGTTAACAAGATACAACAAGAAACCGTAGGAATCGAGCCTTGTTCCAATTACTACGAATTGAAGAAGGGATTTGTATGTGTAAACTTCTTTGTAATTTTGGAGAAAAACTTTCGTTGTATGCAAGAGATAGAAATGAAGATTGAGAATAACTTCTTATCTTTCATTTCAGTTTTAGATAAGTTATTAAATAACTTCTCCAAAATGCACAGCCGTCCTTTCGAACAGACACAACGCAACGGGAAAAACCAAGCAAAACTGACGCATAACCACCAGGCTCGCGACTCGCGAGCTAGGCTCGCGAGTCGCGATTTGCTTCTGCCTCTTTCGTGCACTTTTTGCACTTCAGACTATGCTCGCGGGTCGCGACCTCAAGTCACTACTCGCGATTTTTCACTGTTATTGCTGCACTTTACCTCAACATTCAACGACTTATATCGCTAAAAACTTTGCATAATTACGAACTTCAAAACACATAATACTACGTCTAGTATTATTAATATTCATAATTATATACATTTATATTCTAAATCAATAAATCTCAACATTTCTTCCCCCATTTAGAATATAAATAACCTTTGCATAAACAATTCCAATATTACAAGCAATCTCACGCATAGATGAAAGTGTACTAGGACTTGAACTTCCACTTAGTATAATACACATTTCGAATCATCGTATCCAAATAGTGTTGAAGACGATTGAACTATTTTCAATACATAGTGATAACTCAAAGATATTATACGCACAAGATTAGATATCCAAACTCATTATATCAACACAATTTGAAAGGCCATGTGTTCGTATCTTTCATGAATGCATCAAAGCTCTTCCCACAAGCTCCTTGAAACGGCCACACCTCGCATTCACATAGGTTTATTCTTTGGTCAACATGCTATTGTGACTCTAGCACAACCAACGAATACCGCCTTAAACATCACAAACCTGGAACTCACTTGGATGAAAAACAGTTCCACAATCACCTTGTAAGAAGATTTATCTCGTTGAACTTGAGACCTAACGTCTTATTAGGCGTCAAGTTGAGATCCCCTTAAACGCAATTAAACCTGGGACTTCAATCCTAAACCGATTGCCATCCTTTTCGCAGAACCTGTAGGAAGTGCTTTAGTGAAGCAATCCACTAGGTTCAAATTTGTTTGCACATAGTCAATTATGATCACGCCTTCCTTTATTAAACTTTGAATATAACTATGTCTAACACCAATGTGTCTAGACTTCCCGTTATAAACCTGACTATATGCATTGGCCAAAGCCGCATCACTATCACAATGAATTGCGATAGGTGAAATTGGCTTTGATAACAAAGGTATCTCAAACATGAGATTCCTCAACCATTCGGATTCTTTACCAGCCGAATGCAAAGCAATGAACTCTGATGTCATGGTGGAGTCCGCAATGCAAGTTTGCTTCTTGGATGCCCAAGAAATAGCTCCTCCACCCAAGAAGAAAACCCATCCACTGGTTGATGAATAATCTTCTCTATTGGAGATCCAACTCGCATCGGAAAATCTTTCTACAATCGAAGGACTTCCACTATATGTCAAACCATAATCCATGGTTTTCTTCAAGTACTTCAACACACGATAAATGTATTGCCAATGTTGTACACTAGGGTTGCTAGTATACCTGCTCAACTTGCCAACAACATAGGCAATATCTGGTCTTGTACATGTCATTGCATACATGAGACACCCAATGACTCTAGCATATTCAAGCTGTGATACCGCTTCACCTTCATTAGGTAGAATTTTTATGCTATGGTCCATTGCCGTAGAAACAAGACATTCACCGTTCACACCGAACTTCTTAATCACCTTCTCAATGTAATGAGACTGTGATAAGATGAGACTTCCCTTTTCTCTCTTGATCTTGATGCCTAAGATGACATATGCTTCCCCCATATCTTTCATGGAGAACTTTGATGAGAGGAAGGACTTGGTTAATTCAACTTGTTCCAAATCCGTTCCAAATATCAACATGTCATCAACATATAGACAAATGATGACTTCTTTACCGTTGTCATCGAATTTGCTATATAAACACTTGTCCGAATTGTTTAGCATGAAACCATTAGACAAAACCACATCATCAAACTTTTGATGCCACTATTTTGGTGCCTGCTTTAGCCCATACAAAGACTTAATGAGTTTGCAAACCTTATGTTCTTGACCTTCCACGACAAACCCTTCCGGTTGTCGCATATAAACCTCTTCTTCTAGATCTCCATTAAGAAAAGTTTTCTTAACATCCATTTGATGTATCACTAGATTCTTAATAGCTGCTAGAGCGATCAACAATCTAATAGTGGAGATTCTAGCAACCGGTGCGTATGTATCGAAATAATCAATTCCCGGTTTTTGGGTAAAACCTTGTGCCACAAGTCGGGCTTTGAATTTATCGATAGTTCCATCAACCTTCAATTTCTTTTTAAAGATCCACTTACACCCAATCGGCTTACACTTTGGGGGTAAATCAGCTAAAACCCACGTGTTATTTCCCATGATGGAACCCATCTCATCATCAATTGCTTCCTTCCAGAAGGCAGCGTCATGAGACCTCATGGCCTCACCAAATGTTGAAGGATCATCCTCCACATGAAGTATATATGGAAATCTAGTCACGATGGATTCTCTTGACCCCTCAAGCAATTATACATGAAAATCAGACCCGAAAGATTTCTCTTTCCTAGCCCGCTTACTTCTCCTCGGCTGAGTCGAAGTAGATGGTACATCTTCATCACTAGCACGTTCATCATCCCCTTGCTCAAACGAAGTTTGACCAAAGTCTTGAACACTAGTAATCGGAGTCATATCCCTTGGTCTAGGCAATGATGAAAACCTTGTTTCATCAAAAATTGCATCCCTTGACTCAATGATCGTGTGAACCGACCAATAGTCGTTTTGTTCTATAACATAGAACCTATAGGATTTTCTATGAACTGCATATCCTATAAAAATGCATTCGACTCCTTTTTCACCTAATTTCTTTCGTTTGGGTTCCGGTACTTTGACTATTGCCCTACAACCCCAAACCTTGAAGTAACTCAAGTTAGGTTTTCTTTTGTACCATATCTCGTAGGGAGTAACTTCATTCCTTTTCATCAGAACTCGGTTAAGAATGTAACATGCCGTTACAACTGTTTCTCCCCAAAAACCATCACTCAAACCCGAATAGGAAAGCATGGCGTTAACCATTTCTTCAAGTGTCCTATTCTTCCTTTCGGCTACACCATTTTGTTGTGGTGTATAGGCAGCCGTGGTTTCATGTATAATACCTACTGATCGAAAATATTCAGGATTATAGTATTCACCTCCTTTGTCGGTTCTTAACTTTTATATCTAATTGCAACTCAACTTCTTCTTTAAATTCTTTAAATTTTTCTAGGGCCTCATCTTTAGAAAATAGTAAGTAAACATAGCAAAACCGAGAACAATCATCAATAAATGTTACTATGTACTTTTTATTGCCTAAAGATGGAGTACTATGAAAATCACAAAGATCACTATGCACCAAGTCTAATAAATTTGAGTCCCTCATTATTGATTTTGGAAATGGTTTTCTAGTGATCTTAGTAAGCATGCATGTTTTACATTTTCCAGTATTAGGATCAAAAGAAGGAATTAAATCATGCTTAGACATAAAACACAACTTTTAATAATTAACATGACCTAACCTACAATGCCACAAGCTAGAATCAACATCAATTACACACACATTGTTTTGTGTAGAATTATCTACACTTAGTCTAAACAAACCATCACATAAGTAACCAAGTCCTACAAACACACCACCTTTAGATAATACAAATTTGTCTGCTTTAAAAACAAGTTTAAACCGTAATCGATTCAATAACGCACCAGATACAAGATTTCTCCTAATTTCAGGAGAATACAATACATCCCGAAGGATGATTGTTTTCCCAGAACTGAACAACAATCCTACTTGGCCTTTGCCACAAATACTAGTCGTAGAATCGTTCCCCATGTATAATCGTTCTCCATCTCCAACCTCCTCGAAGGTCTTGAATAGATTACGATCTTTACAAACATGCTTTGATGCGCCTGAATCGATGTACCACCCACAATCATCCTGCACACAATTGATTTCAGAAATCACACACACATAATCATAAAACTGATTAAGTGAAACTTGTGTACAAGTCCTACCTTGCTTGTCTTGAGATGACCCACCGTCATTCCCGCTTCCATGAGATTTCTTACTCATCCTTCGCTTCCACACGGAGCAATCCTTCTTGAAGTGACCCGGTTTCCTACACTCCCAACATCCACGAGTGGACGGTTCTTGGGAATCACTGTCACCCTTCGATTTCTTACCGAAATCCTTGTTTTTGTCATTGAACTTACGCTTTTTCGAGTTATTACCACCCTTGGACCTCCCTTCCACAACATCACGGTGGAAGTCATAGGTTTTTCAACCTTTTGTCCATCTTGAACTCGAATCCCTTCTTCAATCCGAAGATGGGCTCCAAGTTGTTCAACATTCATATCATCCTTTTTATGTTTCAATTGGTTCCTTACATCTTTCCAACTAGGTGGTAACTTATCAATAATAGAGGAGACTACAAACAATTTATTCATATAAATATTATGTTGCCTTAATCTTCCTAACATCCTTTGAAGTTCATGAAATTGTTCCATGGTAGGTCTTGAATCAACCATACGATATGTATTAAAATTACTAACCAAGAATTTCTTACTAGAAGCATCTTCTACCATATACTTAGATTCAAGATCATGCCAAAGAGATTGTGCAGAATCATAATATTGATAAATATCGAACAAAGGATCGGACATACCATTTAGAATATGACCGCGACAAATATAGTCATCATTCTCAAACTTTAGGCGCCTCCTTGTTGTCTTGAGCGCTTCCCCCTCTTCGTAGTCATCATCCGGCTTTGGTGTTGTAAGAACGTATGCCACACCCAACGACGTCAACAAGAAGTGTACCTTTTTCTGCCATCGACAGAATTCTACACCCTCGAATTTGTCAAGTTTGGCAATGTTTGTTGTCAAGTCTTTGATTGATGCCATACTAAAAATATTGTTTTCAGATTGTTAGAAATTTGCGGGTAAATATTATGACAAACACTTGAGGCATGTTGGATGACACTTCCCTGAAAACAATATTTCCACCCAATACAAAGGCTGGGTTGCAGGAAATTCGTTAACAAGATACAACAAGAAATCGTAGGAATCGAACCTTGTTCCAATTACTACAAAATGAAGAAGGGATTTGTATGTGTAAACTTCTTTGTAATTATGGAGAAAAATGTTAGTTGTATGCAAGAGATAGAAATGAAGATTGAGAATAATTTCTTATCTTTCATTTCAGTTTTAGATAAGTTATTAAATAACTTTTCTCCAAAATGCACAACCGTCCTTTCGAACAGACACAACGTAACGGGAAAAACCAAGCAAAACTGACGCATAACCACCAGGCTCGCGAGTCGCGATTTGCTTCTGCCTCTTTCGTGCACTTTTTGCACTTCAGACTATTCTCGTGGGTCGCGACTACTCGCAATTTACCACTGTTATTGCTGCACTTTACCTCAACATTCAACGACTTATATCGCTAAAAACTTTGCATAATTACGAACCTCAAAACACATAATACTACGTCTAGTATTATTAATATTCATAATTATATACATTTATATTCTAAATCAATAAATCTCAACACATATTGTGTTGTAAACTTGTAATATACTGTTCAGTTTTCAATATGCATTCTATCTCTATTTTGAATTATCTGAATGGGATACGGAGTTACGGACTATTCTTGATTAAAGCAATTTTATATTGTTCTTGCAAATTTTAGCATTACAAAAAAAAAGGCTCTTACTAAATACTGTCCAAAATTACTCAATACTGTCCGTATTTTTACCTAAACTTCTTATACTACCCTTATTTCAATTAAACCCTAAACTCATCCTTCTATTCTATAAAATTCTTATACTACCCTTAGTCCCTTACCCCAAAAAAGTGGTCACTTGCTATGCTAGGACGACGCGCGTGTCTTGTGTTGAGCTACAGTGGGTCGTGCCTATAACAAGCCTAGTTAAATTCGTGGCGAAATATAAGGCTCGTGCATGGCTTGTCCCATTTTTCGTGCCGGGCCGCCGTACCGCCTTATACAAATTTTACATACATTATGAAATTCTAACCAAAATACGTGTGCCAACTTGCATTTCGGCTCGTTGTGCTTGTGTGTTGTGTCAATCAAGTTCGTGCCAAACTTTTAAAATATTGTATATGTATAGCTTATGGTCCATCATTCGTATCTTCGTGTTGTATCGTGCACATAACAAGCTTGTGTTGGGCCGGGCCCAAATGGTGTCATGCCAAATTAGTCCTCATATCACCCCGGCCATGCCCAAATCATGCCAAATTAAAAAACTTTCAAATAAAGGCAAAAACTGGTGTAAAACTAGGAATGCCCACTTCTGTGTGATATATACATCATATGAGGTAACTAAACTTGTTAAATTAAATTACATCTTGTTTTTTTAGTTGTAATATTTCAATTTTTCACATTTGTTGAAAAAAGAATGAATCATTAATGTATTTAATTATGCACCCATAAAAAAATATTCAAATCATATATTTGAAAACTACATATTATATAACAAATTAAATACCACTAAGTGTAATAATATATTTTTTTTTTCTGATGTATAAATAGAAAATTAACTTTAAAGTGCGTCTAATGAATAGTTGCAAAAACTAAAAAGAGGTCAGAGGTTGTATTATTATGATTTTCTTAAAAAAAACTTTGAGGTATGATTATTTTTTAATTTATATTTACTATTTTAGTATTTAACCAGATCTAACTGTATCAACTAAACTTTTAAGCTTTATAAAACAAATTCTCAGCTTTTATCAAATCGGGAACAATATTTCAAGTTTCAACTAAGAGGTATTTTCTCTGGAAATACGTTTAAGATCTAATACTAATTGAACAATTACTAAGTGACAAGTGATTTTGTGATATAGTTTTTTTTTTTTTTTTTAATGAGAATTCATAAACCATGGGTTATTTGTGGCTTAGAAATTTTTGGGCGAAAGTAGCAAATTGCTCCTTAACTTATAATGATTGTGAAATTAATCCCTTTAACCTTTGAATGTAGCAATTGAGCCCTAAAACTTTTATCAATGGTGAAATCAGACCTAAAATATATTTTCCAATGAATTTCTCTTCAGTAAATACTGATTTGGCACAAAACAAAGAAGTTAATTAAAAATATTTATATAAAAAATACAACTAAATACAGTATACTAATACACACATGAGTATAAGACGTGTAAATAAAATATTATATTTATTCATGTCTTTTATACGACTATTACTAGCTATTACCAACAAGCCTACATTATGTTTATCAACTGTTGCCAAAAAAAATTAAAAAATTAAGTCCATCTCTTCCTCATCAAACATTCAGTAATATTCTAATTAATCTCTTTCGTCTCTTTTTTTTTTTTTAAACGACCTGCCAGAAGAATGTAAATTGGGACGAAAATTAAAATATAAAGTTGGGGGTGGGAATGGGAATGGAGAGGGCAACATATGCCCCCTGTCCGACCCCACCCCATTGACATCCTTACCAAACAGTCAAGCAACCCCATTTTTTTTCCTACTCTATTTTATACGGGGCTTGTTGACTTTGTATATGGGTGCTACTGCTTACCCCATGGCCCATGCTAATGAATTACAATAATACGTAACCTCAAATTACATGAGAAATTCTGTAGAATATCCAACGAAATGCACCAGCATATATAGTACGTGCAACAACTGCTAATTACTTGCAAACGAAGGATTAAAGACAACAATGATAAGCATGGAAATGTAGCAGTCAATTTGTAAATGAACAAATAATCTCCTGTTTGAAATATTGGTGCTTTGGAATAAAAGAAACAAACAAGGCATGTAACTGCTTTAAAATTACAGAGAATTTCTAGAGCTCTCAGTTTGGTTAGGAACTGTTGGTTCAACTGTTAACCTAATTGAACTGAACTGAACTTAACTGAAATAAAATGAACCAAGAATCAAATGACTGATAACTGAAATTCCAACTGAAACAAAATGAACTGAACTTAACTGAACTGAAACTGACCTGATTGATGAACTGAAATCAACTGAACTGAAAAGGTTGATTATATATAACTATACGTTTTTAACTGATCATAACTGAACCATAACTGAAATTAACTATAAATTGTTTGGTTTTGTTAGTTTATTATTTAATTTAACTGTTTTTAACTGTTGATCAACCGAACCGAAATTACCTATAAATTGTTTGGTTTTGTTAGTTAACTAAACTGTTATTAATTGTTGATCAATTGAACCAAAATGACTTGATATTGTTATAATTTAAAGTTAATTGAATTGTTAATTTGTTATACTTCCTCCATAAATGAATTTTTGCAACAAATGTATTTTTGACACTATTCACAATTTTTACTTTGAGTCTTTGATCGTAATTTGTCACTTGTACATACAGAAGAAATATAGTCATGTGCGTGGGATCCCATTAGATTCGTTTTAACTTGTAATTTTTATTATTTAATGATTATAATTTTTTAAAAATACATAATTAGATATATTAAGTTTTTCAAAAAATTTCCTCGGCATACGTGAAACGTCCTTTGTTGCAAGAATTCATTTACGGAGAAATAATTTAAAAGTAACTAATAAAAATGTAATATTTTTATAATTTAGTATTGTTATAATTTAAAGTTAATTGATAAAAATTGTATTTAATCGACCCATTTCATAAGATAATCATTGTAATCCATATGAGTATATGACTTAGAAGTATTGAAAAATTATGAAAACAATCGGAACCGATATATCAACCATTCACAATATAATGAACTAACATCAATTGAAATTGTACGGGTAAAACCGAAGACCAACCATAACGTAAACCGAATACAATCGGAACTGTTATGTCAATCATTCACAATGAACTGACAACAACTGAAATCGTATGGGTAAAACCATAATTGAACTGATTTTAACTAAAAATAAAAATAACTGGACTAGTTTGGAACTGAAACTGAAAAGTTAAAACTGCATTGGTTAATTTGAAAAAAATTAACTGAAGTCAACCAAACCATTTGAGTCCAACCATAACTGAACTGATTAACTGAATTGACACCTCTAAGAATTTCAATTGAAATGCAACTTCCAAAGCAATGGTATGTACGTAGGTTAAATCAACCTCAAATTTAGAGGTGGGAAATTAAACCTTGACACGACCCGCTAACTCCACACGAAATCGACCCGTTATTAACGGGTTTGGGTCGATGATGACAACCCTTTTAAATTAAACGGGTTGATACAACACAATACGTTTAATAAACGGGTCGAGGGAGTTCAACCCGTTTAATTAAATGGGTCAACCCGACCCGACACAATTTTACTTGATTTTCAACTTTAGCGTGAAAAAAACTATATAACCCGCCAACACGACCCGAACTCGACACGAAATAAACGGGTTTGCATTGGGTCAATATTTTCGGCACGTTTAATATAAACTAACAGGTTGACACGACACGACCCGTTTATTAAACGGGTCGGATTAGGGTTGAGGGGTGTGAACCCGTTTAATTAAATGACACGACACAAACTCGACACAATACGTTTCCCACCTCTACTCAAATTGCTTGGAACTTGAGTTGAAATGCCTAGGAGAATTTCATGTATATATATGTTGCCTATAAATAAAGCGCTTAAAAATATCCAAAAAAAATATAACACACAATGCAAGACACAAATCCAACTAATCTTACTAGCAAAAAAAAAAAAAAATCCTCTTAGTTAGATTTATAGTTGTATATTGCTCAAGTAATTTGAGCACAATATGGAAAATAATTGTGGGAATAGCAAGCCAATAAAAAAAGATAACATTCCAGATTCGACAAAGCGTCAACAAAATAAGGTGTTGGGCAATGCATTGAAGACCGTCTTTACTGGAAAATCTTCATCTGGAAATCAAGGGAATAATTCAAAAGTGGCACCACAGTAAAGTAATTAATTTCATGCATTTCCATTGAGATAATATATGGATTTAATTTGGTTTGGTTATACAACATAGTTTGTAGTAATGTGTTTTTACTGTAGTCTAATAAATAATAATATATAATGTGTTTTCTACAGTCAATAATAATAATGTTTGATATCTCCATCAGGTTTGACAATGTATACTACAGTATTTATCAATTTATGTATCTTTGGAAAGCTGTAATATTTGATGGTCTAAATGTAGTTTATCAATTGAAATAACAACCATGTTTGTCAATAATATTTCACAATTTCTAGCTCTTTTTGTTACAATACAAACCTTCAATGCGCCAAAAGACAAGCCTCTAGCATGTCCATATTATTATTATTATTATTATTATTATTATTATTATTATTATTATTATTATTATTATTATTATTATTATTATTATTATTATTATTATTATTATTATTATTATTATTATCAAGAGCTCCTTTCAAAACCCGAGAAAAACCCAACCGACATTTGGGCGGAATAGATTTAACTGTACGTAAACGCTTAGAGAGCAAACGCTCTAAAAGCGCAACAGTAAATCCTTGATCTTGCTCCACATTTGCAGCATGTTCAGACGGTCCAGAAGAAGGTGCTTGTGGTTTAGGCAAACCGTATAGCACATACCGAACAACACCATCCCCAACATCAGGAGGCTCCACAAACGCTGAACCCGGGCCATGTCTACACTTTGAACGATGGGCATGAGTCTTAAAACACACTCCACAAAGCCAAGAGAACATAACTTATTATTATTATTATTATACAAAGGTAAGGTATACATTAAGTTTATTTTCTCTAAAATCGAAAACATAACTTATTATAAGAAACAAAAAAGAAAATTTGACATCCGTAAGAGTATTAATATCTATGATCTTAATGGGTATGAGTTTAATAACCAAGAGAGGTAGCTAGCATAGCCAGCAGTGCGGTTGGCTTTCACACTTCGGTTCAAATCGAAATTGTATTGCCGACTATTTTGCACCGAAAGGAAAATTGATTCTAAATAATGTGGCCATGGCTCTTTGACAAACGAAGTAATTGAAATTGTATAGCCTTGGCGTGTGTTGTTTTGGAGTGAAAATGAGATAATTTTTTTACCTATAAATTGAGAAAAATTACATTAAACTAAGTTTCTTAAGGTAGCACAATCTTAATTGTGGTTATAAATATTAATTTGAAATTGAAATGAATTGAATTGAATGAATCATAATCAACCCAATTAATGAAAAACATAAAGGCTAACTCGTGTTGTAAAGTGCTTGGTTCATGTTGACTTTTTATACAATCTCATGTAAGAACATTAAATTTGATAAACATGTGGGATTATTGATGGTGTATGTATTAGTTTCACCAAGATTCTACATAATATGCGAATATTTGGCTAGTTAATTAGTTGTGACATTTAGAAAATTCAATGAAATGTATATGGTTGTTGACTTGCTAGCTACTAAATGACTCATGATCATGCATGAGTACCAAGGGAGTACCAAGGGGGTACCAATGTACCATTGAAAAAAAAATTGTGAATAATAATGTATTTTATTAGGTTTATACTACGTATGTACCAAACTTGCAAGATTAATGCTAAAATAATCTTAACGTGTTAAAATGTTTGATTAATGATATGATGACTTGTATGTGTATTTTCTCCCAATTAAAACCACATATATATTTATATGTATCAATGAACTTCGTTACTCCGATCCGTACGTTCGTATATTTTGGGTTTTATTGCACCCTTATATCACTACAAAAAATGTATTCAAGAAAGACAATTAAAATTGTCCTATTTGATACAAAATTTGTCTTCTTAGATTATAATGACAATTTTAGTATTGCCCTCATGTTGCCCTTGTAACCCCGTTGTATTAGGTTTCAAAGCCAATTTTAGATGTTTTGCCCTATTTGATTCAATTCAAAAAGGGCAAACAAAATTGTCTTCATTGATCATCAACAAAGGCAATACATTTTGCTTTCCTTGATTTAAACACTTTATTTATTGTCAAATAGAGAAAAGTTTCAAAAGTCTAAGAAGGCAAAATAATCATATTGTCATCATAGTTAATATCATTGAGTGCAAAAATAATTGCCCTTGTAGGCATCATTAAGTAAAGCAATACTCATATTGCCCTCTTTAATAATGATAAATTGCCCTCATTGTGTGAATTTCTTGTAGTGTATATAGTTTTAGCAAAAAAAAAAATTTGTCATTTTTATTATTAACTTATAATGTTTCTAAGCGAAGGCATGTCTTATTTTTCATTAGATAAAAAAGTTAAATTAGACAATATCATTGTTCGTTAATTGTTGTATAAAGATGGAAATTATTCTTGTTATGTTAAATGTTGAAAAGACATGCATGCTAGCTAGGTTGCATATTGAAAATACAAGGAGAAATGATAAAGATAAAACTTTAAAATGTTTATGTCTAACTGCTTATTATATATTATGGATTAAAAAAAAATTATACATTATGTCTAAAGAATATAATAAAGGCTAACTTAATGAATATCATTAATTAATGAATTTAATTATGCACCCATAAAAAATATTCAAATCATATACTTCCTCCGTTCAAAAAAAAAAAAAACGCATCAGTCAATATATTGCACTATTCACATTATATACTTTGACCAAGTTTTGAGCTTTATACATAATAAAAAATATAGTCAAGTGGGATCTTGTTAGATTCGTCTTGTAAAACACTATCTTAATATCAATTTTTTATAATTTTTAAATATTCATAATTACTGTTATTAAGGGTCAAAGTAGTGTTTCGGCATGCATGAAATGTTGACTGTTGCATTTTTTTTAAACGGATTTAAAAACTACATATTATATAACAAATTACTTGCAACAATATCCAACGCAATCTATCAGAATATCCCATGCTAATGAATTACAATAATACGTAACCTCAAATTACATGAGAAATTCTGTAGAATATCCAACGAAATGTATCAGAATAGTACGTGCAACAACTGCTAATTACTTGCAAACGAAGGATTAACATCAACAACAACAATAAGCATATATGGAAATGTATGTAGCAGTCAATTGTAAATGAACAAATAATCTCCTGTTTGAAATATTGATGCTTTGGAATAGAAGAAACAAACAAGCTAAGGCATGTAACTTCTTTAAAATTACAGAGAATTTCAATTGAAATGCAACTTCCAAAGCAATGGTATGTGTAGGTTAAATCAACCTCAAATTTAGAGGTGGGAAATTAAACCTTGACACGACCCGCTAACTCCACACGAAATCGACCCGTTATTAACGGGTTTGGGTCGATGATGACAACCCTTTTAAATTAAACGGGTTGATACAACACGATACGTTTAATAAACTGGTCAAGGGAGTTCAACCCGTTTAATTAAATGGGTCAACCCGACCCGACACAATTTTACTTGATTTTCAACTTTAGCGTGAAAAAAACTATATAACCCGCCAACACGACCCGAACTCGACACGAAATAAACGGGTTTGCATTGGGTCAATATTTTCGGCACGTTTAATATAAACTAACAGGTTGACACGACACGACCCGTTTATTAAACGGGTCGGATTAGGGTTGAGGGGTGTGAACCCGTTTAATTAAATGACACGACACAAACTCGACACAATACGTTTCCCACCTCTACTCAAATTGCTTGGAACTTGAGTTGAAATGCCTAGGAGAATTTCATGTATATATATGTTGCCTATAAATAAAGCGCTTAAAAATATCCAAAAAAAATATAACACACAATGCAAGACACAAATCCAACTAATCTTACTAGCAAAAAAAAAAAAAAATCCTCTTAGTTAGATTTATAGTTGTATATTGCTCAAGTAATTTGAGCACAATATGGAAAATAATTGTGGGAATAGCAAGCCAATAAAAAAAGATAACATTCCAGATTCGACAAAGCGTCAACAAAATAAGGTGTTGGGCAATGCATTGAAGACCGTCTTTACTGGAAAATCTTCATCTGGAAATCAAGGGAATAATTCAAAAGTGGCACCACAGTAAAGTAATTAATTTCATGCATTTCCATTGAGATAATATATGGATTTAATTTGGTTTGGTTATACAACATAGTTTAATTTGTAGTAATGTGTTTTTATTGTAGTGTAATAATAATAATAATAATAATATATAATGTGTTTTCTACAGTCAATAATAATAATGTTTGATATCTCCATCAGGTTTGACAATGTATACTACAGTATTTATCAATTTATGTATCTTTGGAAAGCTGTAATATTTGATGGTCTAAATGTAGTTTATCAATTGAAATAACAACCATGTTTGTCAATAATATTTCACAATTTCTAGCTCTTTTTGTTACAATACAAACCTTCAATGCGCCAAAAGACAAGCCTCTAGCATGTCCATATTATTATTTTTATTTATTTTTTTTTTTTCATCAGATTTCCATTATTATTGAAATTGAAACACAAAAGAAAGGCTAAAATTAAAAGGAACATGATATTTTATTCGTATTAACTAGTTAGAAAAATGTCATAGACATGAAGATGGGAAATAAAAAAAAATGATAATATAAAATGTAGGTGGATCGGAGAGATTTTCCCAACGACTCATTATAAGCAAAAAAAAGAAGACTTTTTGACCGTTTTGCTCATTTCTGTTTGTCGGCACAAGACACCTTCGTATCATTCTTTTTTCTTCACCATCTTTTTTTTGGTGGATGAGAGATCACCATTTGAGCTGCTATGTACCTCAGTCCAATGAGTTAAATACGATAAATCCTTCTTTCTCTTCTTGTTTAAGAATCTCAAGCTCACGTTGAGAAATTAAGGCTCGTGTATCACCCATTGTGTCATGAATGCATGGATAATATTTTTCCAAGCCTTAGTTTCTTTGTCAAAAAGAGAAAGGAACCATATTTGGCAAACTAGTTCTAATGACAATGGAAAGACTTTTGGATTGATCTTCTTAATATCTATGACCAATTTGAACCATTTAAGATGGAGACAAGGATTGTCAGTGGATTTGCACTGTTATAAATCGATAGGAGGAAAATTTTTCAGGAAGCTTGGCAATTAGATCCCTCATGAAGTTCGAAAGATTCATGATAGGCGTCAAGGTTACGTAGGGTCACATTAGGTTGCATACCCATGAAAAATAGGACCTGTGTGGGTTTGCAGGCCTAGTTCTGCATGGGTACACAAATTATTCTGAATTTTTTTTTTTTTCAGAATATTAAAGTACCTCGACAAGTCTAGACATATTTTAGCACTTGGTTAATTTATGGATAAAATTTTGACTTTTTTAAAAACAAAAACTAATTTTTTTCATTTATTTTAAATAAAAATGATTTTTAGTTTTTTTTTTTTTATATTTATTGAAAATTGTTTATAAATTTTCAAAAAAAAAATTAATTAATTAAGAATATTCCTTAAAATTATGGAAAATAACATAAAATGAATAAAAAAATAGAGTAAACAATTTTAAGCACATTTTGACTCTTGGAAAACATGCTCGGACTTCCGTAAAATTAGTTTTTACCACTTAAAAGTAGTTTTCGACAAATGAATAGTTCGAACAATGTTTAGTTTTAGTTACAACTTTTTGTGAAAACTCCTTAAGTTTTTTTTTTTTTTTATAAAAAAAAACCCTAACGTTTTGAAACGTTATGAAAAGCACCGGCCCTAATGTTATAATTCGGTCAAATTTAAAGTTTTTTTTTATAAAACCCCTAAAGTTTTCAAACATTATCATATAGACCCTCCTCTAGTGTTTCCAAATATTATCATATGCACCCTCTAAAGTTTTCATTATTTCAACCAAGCTATAATTCAAAACTCAATCAATATCAATTGAAGGCAATGCACTCCTTAAAGTTTTCAACCGAATTATGACATTAGAGAGGTGATTTTTATAACTTCTCAAAACGTTAGGGTTTTTTTTTCAAAAATAAAAACTTAAGGGGTTTTTCACAATAAGTTGTAAGTGTTAACACACAATTTCGAGCCTAAATAAACAAGACATGAAATAAAGCAACAAATGAATTTTATTAATAATTTGAGTGCGGGTACAATCTTTGTTATAAGTTTATATGAAAATAAACTAAGTCCTCTGATTCTGTCCTACAACTACAGGTAACGTGACGTTGTCACGCTAATTTGAACGTAGGTTGACACGTTTGCAATATCAACCAAATTTGAATGTTGTTTGAATGTATTCGAACACTTGTTTGAACGTATTCGAATGTTTGTTTGGGTTTGTTCGAATGAGAACTTCTCGAAGCTTGAATGTCTCTGATCAGTTGGCATAATTTGTGATGCTTAGTAACTAATTGCAAGAGAATTTGAAAGTTTTTGTTGAGAAGTTCTAAATGCTTTTTCTAGCAAATGATCTTCTTCTTTTTATTTTTTTTTATAAGGGAGAGGGTTATATTTATAGAGGTAAGTACCCTCTACATGGACCCTAAAATAATTAGATCGAGATAAATAACAATTAATTAGATAAATCTTCTTCTTCTAGCAAATCTTTTGAGATAAATTAATTAGATCGAGTTAATAACAATTTTTTAACCCTAAAATAATTAACTTAATTTAAATTTGACACTTACAAAATTTTAGTGTCTATAGTAAGTATAAGGGTTTTTTTTTTTTTTCAAAATTACCTAAATTGTACTCCCCATGCTAATGAATTACGTAACCTCAAATTACATGGATGAGAAATTCAGTAGAATATCCAACGAAATGCACCAGCAAAGCTGAAGCAACTGCTAATTACTTGCAAACGAAGGATTAAATGTAGCAGTCAATTCTACCTGAAGAACTTATGAAATGCCTATGAAGGAGATCAAATTTCATTAGAAATGCAACTTCAATTCAATTCGTTCCCCAGCTGACCATTGTTAAATTAAATCACCAAATGCATATATACTTGGAAAGTCAGATGAAATTCCAAGGAGAATTCCATGTAAATTAAAGCTGGTGCATCATGCATACATAACCTTGGCCTATAAATAAAGCAAACTCTTAAAGATCATCCATAATACAAAACAGAACAACTGATCTTAACACCCAAAAAAAAAAAAAAAAAAAAAAAAACCTTTTAGATCGATTTACACTTGTATTGCTTACGTAGTAAGCACGATATGGAAAATTATGGGAATAGTAATAAGCCAATCAAAAAAGATAACATTCCAGATTCGGCAAAGCGTAAACCGAATCAGGTGTTGAAAAATGCATTCGAGACTGTATTTACTGGAAAGTCTTCATCTGGAAATCAAGGGAGCTCTTCATCCAACAGTTCAAAAGTGGCACCACAGTAATTATTTTATGTGTTTCCATTGCGATAATATGGGTTTGGTGGGTATAGAAGAATAAGAAGATTGTTTGTAATGTGTTTTCTACGGTTATTGTTTGATATCTCCAGGTTTGATAAATATGACAATGTATACTGTTTAAGTGCATGTTTTTATATCTTTAGAAAGCTAGTAGCTGTAATATTTTAGGGTTAAATGCAGTTTTATCAATTGAAATAACAACCATGTTTGTTAATAATATTTCTAGATTTCTAGATTTTTTTGTTTAATTTCTATAATATAAACCAATACGCCAAAGACAAGTTATGCAGAACTAGTCACCTATTATATATGTTTCCAGTTTCCCCAACTAATTTCAGAGAAGGTACTCTCATGAACAGTAGTAGTACCTATTGGGAGGAACTCACAAACAAATGAAACTCAAAATGAGTTAATGTTCATTAAGTTGATTTAAAATTTTAATAATGTTCATTAATTCTTATACTAATATTCATCCAAGTTGAACTGTACTATTGAACATAACTTCTATTGATACACGTGTACCTTCCAATTTGTAATCCGGAATTAGTAGTAGTTTTGACTGAATTAAATATGACAAAATAATTTTATTTCCTCTATTATATTTCCCGCTTATATTCACTTCTCCAAATGAAAGAGGTCTGAACATTTCTGAAGGGGTGAAAAAAACAAAAAAAAACAAAAACGCCTTAATGAAGTTGATCTTTTCAATGGAAAGTAGAAAAGGCTTAAGCTTTCACCTCTATTTTCTTTGATTCTCCTCCATTTTCTTTCCTTATGTTCCCTTTGTGATTGCTAACAAACATAATAGCCCATATTTCAGGTAGCATAGGCTACTAAACACTGGAGCTAAATCCTTTTTATTCTGCATTGGTCTACTGCATATCTAATAAACACATAGCTAAGGTAAATTCAAGTATTCAGTAGTGATTCTTACATATTTATACGTACAAAGGTTGGATTATTACCAACTAACATTAAAAAGTGACCTGCTGTTGCAGGTTAAAAAGGTTGGATTATTTGCTAAAGTTGAAAGTTGGATTATTCAAAGTAAATAATTTTTTTTTGTATTATAAATATTGAACATCTAATCTCATTCTCCATAATGTGTACTACAATACTTGATTACCTAATTCAAATTTGAAAATATTTGTGCTATCAGAAGGTTATTCCTTTTTAGTGTTAGATAAGGCAAAAGGTCCACCAAAGGGGAGATAAGGCAAAAGCAATTTATGGTGCGTTTGCTTCACCTTATAAAAATATGTTTTGGTTCAGATAAGTTTCAATAAGTTCAGATAAGTTCAATAAAGTCTAATCAGGTGCAATAAGTTCAATAGGTTAGGACCAGGTACAATTAGATGTGATAAAGTCCAATTATTTCTATAATCAGGGCTAATCAAGACCAATGAGTTCAATAAGTTAGTTTAATAAGTTAGATAAGTTTAGGTCTAATAAGTTGAAAGTAACGCAACCTTGATTATGAAAAACTTTGACATAACACCCTTCTGAAAGTATGAATCTCCTGTGACTCTGTGGGGTGTACAAAATTAAACTAGCACTTTCCAATTTCCATTAGGGTCATACCACAATGAAGTGTCCATGCTAACTTATAGAAAGCAGTCATTCATTATCAACAACATTCCTGTAGAATCGGTTGATAAGATTCAATAATTGCATGTTAGTTGCTGTAATCTAATGGCGTCATTTACTTACTTCCATTATGTTTGTCCACCGGCCTACCTTTGCTTATTATCACCTCAGACTTTGAAGCTGGCCTTGTAATGTTGCTCTTTCTTGTTTATTAGATTCCAGGCTACTGACGATCTTTCCCTTTAAAGCTAAAAGTTCAGACTTTCTCATCTGTGCAGCTTCTACATCGTTATTTTGTGCTTTGCTGCTGCGTTCTTGAAGTTCCAGAAAGTATGAATTTTGCTGAAAGAAAATATAAAAATCAAAAACAAAAAAGCAACAAATTAACCAACACTATATTGGACTGGTAGCTGCTGCTGCAGCTGAAAGTCATTTATCATACAAAGCTATTACCAAGGAAATGAAAAAAATGGACATTCACTTTGGAGAGGTGAATTGTCTCCCAAGCTCAGCATTTCATATTCATTGAATGCCCCAAATTAGTGAAGTTACAGCCTTAGTATTTTCTGCATCAGAATTTGCTGCCTATCCCTGATTCATCTATTCTCTGTCAACCACTTTTCTCTCATGCTTTCTGCTAATGTTTCTTCATTGGTTGAGGATGTCAAATTGTGGCATCTAAGATTAGGACACTTCTTTCTTACATTTGAATAAAATAAAACCTACTATGGCTGTTCAGAATTGTCTTGATCAATGTTTTCGTCAAGTTTGCCCCCTTACTAGACAGAGTAGATTACCCTTTTCTTCTAGTACAACTATGACACTTTCTCCTACGAGCTTGTACATCTAGATTTGTGGAGTCCTTATGGGACATATGTTCATAATAATAATTTAATATCTTTCTCACTCTTGTAGATGAATTTAGTCACTTTACTTGGGTGTTCTTTATCAAAGTTAAGTCTAATGTTGTACAAGTGTTTACTGATTTTGTTGCTTATGTTACTCATCAGTTTGGGATCAATATTAAAGCTATTCGTTCAGATAATGCTTCCAAACTTTGTGAAGGTGCAATGAATTCCTTTCTTAAATCTCATGGAATTTTTCATCAAACTTGTCATGATACACCAAAGCAATATGGTGTGGTTGAATGTAAGCATCGCCATCTCTTGGGAAAAGCCCTTGCTTTATTTTTCCAATCCAACATTCCCACCAAATATTGGAATGAGAGTGTTTTTTGTGCTGTCCTTCTCATCAATAGAATGCCTCTTCCTAGCCTGAACTACATTTTTCCCTATGAGAAGATTTATGGTTCAAAATCAATATCTTTGTTATACATCAACCCTCTTAAACACAATAGGGCAGAGTTTAAATCTAGAGCAGATCTCTGTGTTTTTCATGGTTATCCTTGTTCACAAAAAGACTACAAAGTTCTCAACCTAGCCATCAATAAAATCCAAGTTTCTAGGGACATGAAATTCTATGAAAAACACTAAACTTTTCATTTTTTACCATCTAATTCGTCTTCTTCCACTCCCTCATGTTTCCAGATTTTCCTTCCTGTTTCTACTCCACCAACACTATTCACTACTGATTTTCCCATTTCTACCTCATCTGATACACCATCAACCAATCCATCATCATTTACTTCACCACCTCATCCACCAAATTCATATGCTTCTACCCTCAAAATCACCACTCATTCCTTCCCATACTTCACCAGAAAACCTCCTAGTTTCTGACTCATCACTGCAGATCTGCTAGGCCCTATGTTCCCTCTTCTTGGACCAAAGATTACATCTGTCCTACAGTTACTGCTCAGTCTGCTTGCTACAAATTGGTGACTTTTCATAGCTTGCCTATCTCTCATCAAGCCTATCATTCTCATGTTTCTTCTGCTGTTGAGCATACTTCTTACACAGAGGGCAGGGGCTGCCCAATCTTCACATTGGCAAACAGCTATGCACAATGAATTGAGTGCTATGGAAGCTAATAAATTTGGGGACTTGTGGATTTACCAAAGGGAAAGAACCCATTGGTTGCAAATGGGTAAGTTGAATGCTGATGATTCTATTGAATGCTATAAGGCAAGTATGGTTGCCAAAATGTTACACTCAAAATTTTGGTATTGATTACCAAGAGACTTTTTCTCCCGTGGTCAAAATGCCCACTATCAGGTGTATCACTGCCCTAGCTGAAGTTTTTACGAAGCTTCCTGAAGGCATGCCTAATCCCAACAACTAAGTTTGTCTCCATAAGAAGTTTCTTTATGGCTTAAAACAAGCTTCGAGACAATGGTAAGCTAAGCTTTCATTTGAGTTACAAGAACATGGTTTTGTCCATTCAAAGCATAATTACAGTTTGTTCATTCACAGAAAAGGCAGTAGTTTCACACTGACTGCAGTTTATGTTGATGATATCGTTGTGACTGTTAATGATTCTACTTCTATACAACTTCTGAAATAGCGTTATTTACCACACAAAAAAAATGTCAAATAGCGTCTCCATGATATTTTTAGTATCAAGGACTTGGAGAAATTACAGTCTTTCCTTAACATTGAAGTATGTTACCTCTCTGCTGGCATTTGCTTGACACAGCATAAATTCACTAGGGAATTACTTGCTGCTTCTACAGTCTCTCATTTCAAACCTACTACTACACCCTTGCGGCCTTGCCTATTAATCTCAAGCTCCAAGCTGAGCAAGGAGAGTTGTTAAATGATCCAGAATATTACCGCAGCCTTGTTGAAAAGCTTAATTTCACAGTGCAATATTTGAGTCAGTGTATGCAGCAACCCAAAGAGCCTCATGTTAAAGCTTTACACCATGGTTTAAACTATTTATGGGACTCAAGAACAAGGCATTTTGTTGCAAAGTTGTGGTACACCAGTTTTGCAAGCTGATTAAGATTCAGATTGGGGTTCATGTCCTACCAGCAGGCGCTCTATTTCTGGTTATATTCTCAATCTCATGTTGGGAAAGTCTCCTGTTATTTGGAAATCTAAGAAGCAAGTTACAGTGTCTAGGTCCTCAAATGAAGCTCAATACAGAGCAACGACTTCAGAAGCTAGTGAGGTGACTTGGTTGGTTCGTTTATTGGAAAAACTTAATTTGGACAAGTGAAAACCCGTCACTCTTCATTGTGATAATCAGAGTGTTATTCACATAGATCGAAATCTGGTCTT
Organism: Salicornia ramosissima; assembly: GCA_951394345.1. Classification (NCBI taxonomy): domain Eukaryota; kingdom Viridiplantae; phylum Streptophyta; class Magnoliopsida; order Caryophyllales; family Amaranthaceae; genus Salicornia; species Salicornia ramosissima. The sequence goes on along the minus strand of OX596240.1, from coordinate 2,656,352 downwards.
TCACGAGCGAACGAACCAAGTATGTCGAGATTGATTGTCACTTTACTCGCGACAAGATTCTTGATTACTCTCATGTTCCTACTCAATTAGCTAATGTTTTCACAAAAATTCTCCCTTCTGATCACCATCATCATTTGGTTTCTACCACTGCTAGTTTGACAGAGGAGGTTGAGTAATAAAAACATGCCACCTCATCAAATAGTTGTAACAACTTTTACAGTGCAAATTATTTTCTTTTATTTTGTAATTAGTGATAAGAAAAAATAGGAAACATTATCTCTTACATTTTCTCTGTATAAGTATCAAACTTCTGCCACATTGAGATTTGAGTACTGTAATTTTCATTCTCCCAAAATCAATGAAAGATGTAATAGTTCCAAGCCCCGAGCTTAATAATGCAAGCAATGCAGGGGAAAATTGTGTGCTCTCTCTCACTGATTCATCTTATTCATGCTGAATACTTGAGTTGTTTCTCAAATTGCTAGAATTGTCACATCTTACGTATTAAATTCTCTCTCTACTTCGAATCTCCTTTCCTGGAATCAGATTGAATCCTATCTAAATTCTTCCAGTTGATAACAGAATTTTCATATCTAAAAAATGAACTACTAACCTTATCTTTGAATGACCTCAACTCCGTCACTCTGCTACCAATTTTTTCAGCATATTTCTCGGATTCTTTTTTAAAGCCATTCATTTCCGAGCACTTGAGAGAGTAAAAAAATTCTCTCTCCTTTTCCAATTCCTCAAGTGCATCCACCTCAACTTTCAATTCCCTAGCAAACCAGACGGCACATATCATAATTAAAAAAACGCAACAAACTAAATCAAAGTAGCAACTAAGATAACAAACTAAATCGGATAAATTTTGATGAAGTATAACCTCAATTGTTGAGCGCAGGTTTGAAATTTGCGGTCGAGAAATTCAATCTCCGATTTGAGAGAAGAGATTTTGAAATTATGTGATGCAAGTTTGTGATCTAAGATCAAACATCTCTGCTCCAATAATCGGATTTTCGCGTGTTTAGCTGATAACAAAAGAGATTTACTCTTTTGTGTTTCTTTTTCATCCTAAAATTACAATTTGGACTTGAAATTTTGAGGAAGATGGAAAGAGAAAATGAGGACGACGAAGAGAAACAGGGATATGATATGAGGATAAAAACAAGAAACCTGGAGAATAGAGAGTCTGTGATTGCGAGCGATGTCCATGTCTTCGAGTCTTTGTTTGAATGTTGACTGATACGCCATTGTTGATTGTTGTTGTTGAGTTGCTCCCGCCAAATGATTTTTTTTTTTTTTTTAATTTAGGGATGGAATATTTCATCCCAACCGTTTTTTTCAAACATTATCTATCTACTGTATTTTTTTAAAAGGATTTTTACAATACTTATGCTCGTTTGGACAAAAATTTTAGAATTTAATCTCACAAATAACCAAAAAATTGAGAAATTATATAATTTAATTGCAAAACGCTATAAATTTATTAAATGGCAACTTTATTTGCTTACAACGTTAACTTTTGACGTTAAGTGTGACCCACTTTATTTATGCTTATATATATATATATATATATATATATATATATAACTTTCAACTCCAATTGAAATGCAAATTAATTCATATTGCGGCATCGGTAAAATAATGAAGCTCCCTGCCTCCTATTTTGCACTTTGATTCTCTTCAACCGCGTGTAAATTTTGCAATTGAATTAATTATGTTTTGGGCAATTAGGGTTTATAATTAATGAGTTTGATTGAATTGGTCGAATTTGATAGATGTTTAGAGTTTTTTAATATAATTTTCGTTTACTTTGGGTTGAGAATAAATTGATTTTTTTCTCAATTTTGCACTGATAAGATTTTTACTGTGAATTGGTTCATAACGTTTTAGGGGTTAAATTTAAGAGTTTGTCACATTTTAGGGTTTTGCAATTAACGTTTTGGGGTTAAATAAGTTCCTAGAGGTTATGTCAAATTAAAATAGCGTACATTCTTGGGCTTGTTTGGAAAAAATCATTTTTTAATAGGATCATCAATAGAAGTAGGCTAATGTGAAAAATATAGTTTTGGTGAGAAGGGTGAAAAGTAATTACAGCCCTTTGATCATCAATGAATGGCTAAGATAAATTTGAATTTTCCTCTTTACTCCTTCTATAGATTAGAGTCAATGTATTTATGATATAAAGTCAATGTATTTTTACTTAATGTATTTATAGTGTATGGTGAATGTACCTATAGTTGGTGGTCAATGTACCTTTAGATCTTAGTTGATGTATTTATCTCTTCTCACATTTCTCACAATAATAAATTTCTCACCGGAACCCAAACCTATATATATATATATACACATACATTGTAACGACCCGACTTTTTGAGACATGTCGATTGACAAAGGGAAATCGACAATCGGATCATTACCAACTTAAATAACAATAAATCAGATTAATTGAGTAGATGAATTAACTTTTATTAAATAACCTACCAACTATCCATAACAATCCAATAGCCATAATTACATATAAGGTCTTAAAATACTGTCCCAACATGCTGGGACCATAAAATAAACTAAATAAATGTCATAAATCATAAATCATCTAATTAAACCGTTTAACTAAGTTTCTCAGCTACTCAAACCCATCCACGATAGCCCGTTATTCAGCAGCGTCTTCACCTGAAACTGAGGGGGGGGGTCCACCGTCAGTGGCGAGTAACTAGGCTGTCCCATTTAATCGAGGGACCACCAAACACATAATAGCATAGAAAAATATCATAAAAACTGTAAAGAATTCAATACATGCTTTACATATAAATACACAAGTTCCGTATAAACGTACGCATATGAATACGTATAGAAGTACGTATAAAATACGTATACAGATACGTATAAAAATACGTATAAATACCCCTGCAGAAATACGGTTAGAATACGTATAATTACGTATAAAATACGTATAATCAACCCTGCAAATATGGTTAGAATACATACCAAATACATACACCATCCGTATAATATACACACACGTTACATATTCGTATAAATTCAGGAAATACACAGCGGAAGACTTACAATACACTAACTTATACTTTATACTATACATCTTCAATCCTTAACTTATACTTAACCCTTCTTAAGTTATATCATTAATAAATCATAATTATATCTTATCATCATAACTTATCATATTCTTATCATCATGACTTATCATATTCTTATCATATCATATCATATCATCATAAATCATATCTTAATCATATCATATCATGTCTTTCTTATCACATTAGATCATAACATATCTTATCATCTTTTGAAATCATCTTATACTTCATCTTATGATTTCATCTTATCAAATCGTATGATCGTAATATAATATCTTTGTTGGACCGGTCACTAATAACTCGTTATGGATCTCGTGTTTCACCATAACTCCCTAGAACATGCCGGGAGGAGCTCGTGTACTCAATCCCATAGCGGATCCCGTGTTTCACCGCTAAGTCTAAGCTATGGCCATAACTTCCTGGTAGCGACTCGCAGATACGGTTACCAGACGACTACATGTTCTAAGGTCAAACTACTCGGGGGAACTCATGTGTTCGTCCCATTGAGTAGTGGTTCTGACTTAACCCACTAATGACTCGTGTATCATACAGGTGGGTGTCCATATTGTATCTTATATCTTCAATTAATTTAATCGTATCATATATTAGGATAATACTAGGTGACCGTAATAGGAAATGAAATGTTCGGAGTCCCAGGAAAGGGAGGTGCGGCACGTATATTGGCCACCTTAAATACCAAGCCTTTCCTAGCCAGAGACCGAAACATAACATGTATAGCTATTACTCTGTTTCCTTTCTTATCCCTAGTAATATCTTATGCAACTTCAATTCTTATAATATACTATTCTTAAAATATATATATACTTATAATCCTATCCTTTCGGATACTAACCTTAATATTACGTCATATACCAATTTGTAACAATATTCGAAAAATATTTATATTAATAGTACTAATATTATTTCGGTCCTCTTAATAATAATACTAATAATATCTTTTTATCCCTTCACTTTACAACTTATCCCTAATAATTATTTTGTCCATAACTTTTATTATTAATTATTTCCTAAATTAATAATAATTCAAAACTAACCAAAATATAATAAAAATCCTATTTTTCCTACTTTCACCACACTCGACATTTTATATCAATAATAGCCAAAATTATTCAATTAATTTATATGAATTCAATCATCAAGAATTAAATAATTTAACTAATTAATAAACATAAAAATCATATTTTTCGACAACATTCATCAAGATTAACATAAAAATAATATTTTTAACTCTTCTTTTAATTTCTATACACTTGACAATTAGAAGGTAATAACAAGATTTAATTTTTAATTCAAGATTTATCAATATAATTCAATACTATCAAGATTCATCATAAAAATCATATTTTTAGTTCCCTTTTAATACTTAGGTCACTCGAAAATTCAAGAATGAATAATAGCATATTTTAATAATTCAATTGCCCTATTTTATACAATCTGATTTTTAAAGAATTAAATTAAAAACGACCATCTAAAGATCTCTAAAAATCTGGAAATTTTTATGGGAGCTAAATATGGGTTCAAGGATTAACGTGCATAAATTTAATCTAAAAATAACATCTTTTACTATTTTTAAGTGATTTTATAACTAACCAGTCAGATTAGGCTGAATTCGGTTTCAGAATTTTATGCCATATCAAACGATCTTTAAAAATTACGAAAATTTAACACAAGCTGTAAAACATTATCACTGACTTCCATATAAAATTTCGTAGCATTCCGAATTGATTAAGTACACTAATAAATTCGTAAACCTATTCTGGACAGTTTTACCGGTTTGAAAGATTAAATTTTTATAAATAATAAACGGACGAATTTTGCCACGAAATAAATCATGGTTAATAATCAAACAGTAAACCAGATACCATGAAAAATTCATCAAGAAATAACAAGATTTGATTGGTAAATAAATTATACAAGATCATACATAAAATCAAGAAAATACATAAAAATCAATCAAGAAATTCATGCTTCATGCTCGACATGTTCATATGAAAACAATATTAAACTTCCTACAATTTTCATGCTTCAATTCCTAATTAACTATGTGAATAGCTACCCGTAGATTAAATAGAAAAGCAAAGTTACCTGGATTCGCTTAATAATTCCAAGGCACGAAAAATTCACTCTTGGTGAATTTTTCTCAAGGGTTTGGCTTTTGAGAGAAAGGAAGAGGAGAGGAGAAAATATGTATTTTAGGGTTTTTGATAACTTAACAATTAGGACCCAAAAGAGGTGATTAGGTCCTATTTATAAGAAAACAAGCAACAAAGAGGGCAAACCCTATTATGTACTTAGGGTTAGCCGTGTACATGGGAGGAGCAAAAAGGGGAGGACTTAGCTAGTTTGTATAGGTTAGAATATTTAAATTAATTAAATTAATTTTATTATCCACAAAATAATAATTAATTAAATAAAAAAAACAAGGTTGGCCCATAAACAAAGCAAGAACCGGCCAAGATTACTAAAAGGAGAGAATTGGGTCTTTGGCCCAATTTGGAAGAAAGGATTGGGTTATAAATAAAAACAGTCCAATTAATATGGCCTTTCGGACTTAGAATTAAAATAAAACATTTAGGAGAAAAGAAAATAAATAAAAGGACGGACTGCGTAACAAATGGATCAAAGGAAACAATTGGGCTCGGGTTTTGGTTAACAAAATAAAAAGAGGCTCAAAAAGTATTAAATTGTTACACAAATAATAATTAATTAAATAATAATCAATTAAATAGTCAATTGATCATATATTTAATCAATAAATAAAAAATTTAAAATATCCCAAATTTTCGGGGTATTACATACATACTAGAGTGTCCTGGTGCAAATGCACCAGATATATTTATTTTATGAATTAAATGTACATTTTATTAAACGCTAAAAGGACAATTAATTTGGATGAATGAATTGAATTGTTAATTTTTTTATAAAGAAAAGATAAATAAGACACTTATGTTGATTTAAAAAAATATTGGTTGGATTTTTTTTAATGTGTGTGATGTCACGTGGTTATGCTATAATTTTATTTTTTTAAAAAAATTAGCATTAATTAGATTTTTTATTTAGGGATGACTAAGGCTCAAACCGACCTGTAATACCCCGAAAATTTGGGATATTTTAAAAATTTTATTAATTAATTAAATGTATAATTAATTAACTATTTAATTGATTATTGTTTAATTAATTATTATTTTGTGTAGCAATCTAATTATTTTGAACCTGGCCTTAATCTTTATTTTTTTTATCTTGCCAAATCCGAGCCCAATTATTTCCTTTGAATCTGTGTTGCACGGTTCATCTTATCTTTCTTTTTATTAATTACTCTATTTCTTTTTAATCGACATTATTATCATACCTTTATCTATTTTTCCTCCTACTATTAAGGGAGCCTATTGTCCCTTTATTCTTTTTCTTTTTTTCCTAAATATTTTATTATTCTAGGTCCAAAAGGCCTATATATACTTTGGACTGTTTAATTTTATTTCGTTAATTTTATCCGGGAACCGGGTCCCATGCCCCGTCCCCTCTAGCTTGGCCGGCCCTGTTATAAGTTGACCAAAAATTATTTTTCTTTTCTTTATAATTAATGGTTAATTAGATAATTTGAGTAATTATTTAATTAATTAAATTAATTATTCTAAGTATTTTAAACTTGGTCCACCCTAAAATTAAGTCTCCCTATTTTGTTCACCTTCCCCTATTTTACCTCTATTTCCACGGCACCCCCTCTATGTTGTTAGGGTTTTGTTTTTTTTTTTCTTTATTTTCTTTTATTCTTTGTTCCTTGTATTATAAATAGGAAACAACCCCTAACTTAAATCTTTACATATTTTTCTATACATTCTAAACTCACAAAAACCCTAGTATTTTACTCAAGAGAGCCGTGTGGTTTTCGAATCCCGAAGGGGTGATCTTCTTGGAATTTTAATGCGATTCAGGTAACTAAACTTTTCCTGGAATTAGTATCATGTTAAGGTTAAGAATTTCGAACCATGTGATGAATTATTATGAAATTTTCTTGATCATTTTATGTAGTTTCTTGAAATCTTTAATTGTTTAATAATTATTTGTATGAATTTATTTTTTAATCAAATCTTATTATTTCTTGATGAATTTTTCGTGGGAGTTTCTTTACTGTTTCATTATGAATCATGATTTATTTCGTGGCAAAATTCGTCCTTTTCTTTCTTATAATAATTTAATCTTTCAAACCGGTAAAACTGTCCAGATTTAGTTTACGAATTATTTAAGATACTTAATTAATTTGGATGGCTACGAAAATTTAGGTGGAAGTCAATAATAGTGTTTTACAGATTGTGTTAAATTTTCGTAATTTTTAAAGTTCATTTGCTATGGCAGAAAAATCTGAAACTGATTTCAGCCTAATCTATTTGTTAGTTATAAAATCCCTTAAAAATAGTAAATGAAGTTATTTTTGGACGAAATTTATGCACGTTAAACCTTGAACCTATATCTATCTTCCATAAAAATTTCCAGATTATTAGAGACCTTTTAACGGTGGTTTTTATTTTAATTCTTTAAAATCAGATTGTGTAAAATAGTGTGATTAAATTAAAACATGTTATTATTGAATTCTTGGATTTAATCTTGATAATTTTAATATGCCAGAATGCCGTGTGATATCATGTATATAAAGTGTTGATTTTGATCTGGTTCTTGATAACTTTAATGTTTAAAGTATGATTTTTAATTAATATTATTAAGTTAAAATTGCTAATTATTGATGATTGTATTTAATTAATTGTGTTAATTTTCGGGTTTGCTGACATGGAGTTTTCGAGTGGTATAAAATATGAAAAGTAGGAATTTTATCATGTTTTGAGTAATTTATGTTGCTAATTGTATTTTTATATAATTTATTGAATTAATTATATGATGACTGATGAATTTATTTAATTATTATTGTTGTTACTAAAATACCGTGTGGTCCTTATGTGATTTGATCAATCTTTGTTTAATTTTTGACTTATAATAATGTTAGAAAGTATTTTAGGAATTATTGTAATTATTATAAGTAAAGGAATTATCAGGGATAAGTCACAATATGAAGGGAAGTAATAATATGACAAAAGGGTTAAGTTACAACATGATAATAATGAAAAGGATTTCAAGGATAATTACCATAATATTTATTATCATTATTAATATTAAGGAAGTCAGTAGGGATAAGTTACTATAAGAAGAAAGTATAATAAAATAATAATAGGGAAGGAAAGGAAACAGAATAAAAGGATATTGACTTGTTTCGATCTCTGGCTAGGAAAGACTTGGTATTTAAAGTGGCCAACATACGTGCCGCACCTCTCTTTCCTGGGACTTCGAACATTTCGTTTCCAATTACGGTCACCTAGTACTTCCAAGTTTAAGAAAGATAATAAGTATTAAGGACGCCCCTTTGATGGCGCAAAGGTCATTAATCGGGTTAAGTCGTTGCCACTGCCAGACTGCGGTATCTGCGCAGTTCTTGATTCTAGGATATGTAGTCGTCTAGGTAGTTCTCGCAAAGGAGGGCTATTTAGGGGTTATGGCCATAGCTTAGGCTTAGTTCTCGCAAAGGAGGGCTACGGGTTGCCCCGGCATGTTTTAGGAAAGTTGTGGTGCACACGGGATCCACAACGAGCTATAAAGACCGGTCCGCTAAGAAGATAAGATATTATGATATGTTAAGAAGCTATGTTATGATTATGTTACACCAAGATATGATATGTTATGATAGGTTATGATAAGATATAAAGTTAGCTAAGATATGATAGTCTATGTATTATATGAAGTCATTTACGATAAGATAAGAATAAAATGGAATGTATAAAATGATATGTATAAGTCTTCCGCTGTGTACGTCTGTATATGTATAAGTATGAATACGTATTTGTACGTTGTAAGTATTTGTGTATACATGTGCGCATATATGAAATTGTATGTCGTACGTATTTTGTGCCTGTATTGTATACGTATTTTGTATGTACTCTAACCGTATTTTGCAGGTATTTCCATACGAAAGGTATACGTATTTTTGTACGTATTTTTATACGTATCCTGTATGTATTTTCGTACGTATTGTTATATGTTTATGTGTGGTTTTCATGGTTGATTCTATGCTATTATGTGGTTAGCGGTCCCTCATTTAAGCGGGACAGCCTAGTTACTCGCCACTGACAGTGGACCCCCCCCCAATTTTAGGTGAAGACGCAGATACGTAAGTGGGCTTGCGGTGGTTCGGGATGTCTGAGTGATAGAGAACCCTTAGTTTAGTTTATGTTATTTATTTCTTATTTATTAAGTATTTATCCCAGCCTGTTGGGATTAAACAATATTTCAATATGTACTTTAGAATTTTGAGACTAGTAGTTAATCCTTTAGTTAATAAAAGATCAGTTATACTTAGAATATGTTATTTTTTGTTATGTTTATGTTTAGTAATGATCCATTTGTCGATTTCCTTCGTAAATCGACAGTTCTAAAAAGTCGGGTCGTTACACGACCAAAGTTTGATCCGACCTGCAAGGAAAAACTTATCCGTTTAAAAAAATGGTTGGATTTTTAATTTTTTTAATGTATGCGATGTGACGCGGCTATGCTATGATTTTTTTTAATGACAAAGTGACATGTGTACAATGATGACTAAGCGGTACTTTGTTTTAGTATATACGGATCGGAGTAGTATACATGTTAATATACGTCCAACCGGGGTGCACGTACCACAAACCAGGGTTCATGTGCCCCATACCGGGGTTTATGTACATTGTACCGAGGTATATTTAAATATGGGTACATCCAACCAGGGTGCACGTACCACAAACCGGGGTTCATGTGCCCCATACCGGGGTTTATGTATATTGTACCGAGGTATATTTAAATATGTTTAGTATTAAAAATGGTGCAATTTGTCTTATAAAAATGAGTTGTTTTCTTTGTTATTGACTTTATTTTAATGAATTTTTGGTTGGTAGTTATTATATATTTTGATGAATTTTTTTTTATGTATTTGTGATTGATAGTAGTTATGATAGTGATAGGTAGTTTTTTTTTTAAAAAAAAAAAATCAAATTTAATTAAAATTAATGAGAGGCTTCCATTGGGGGTTTGGAGGCCTCTTATTAGAAGTGATTTTTAAATTATCATATAGATATATTCCTATATGAGGAAGGATTGGCTAAAAACCAAAAGATGGTTGAAAATCAGACAGAAAATCGTTTAAAGGGGTACATTAGCAGTCGCAGGGGTACATTAGATGTTTAAAGGGTACAAATGGTTTTTAGCGAAAGTTACTAATATTTACAAAGATTGCCATTTGTAATCACACGTGTACCCCTTTAAGTGTCTAATGTAGGGGTTTTTAGGTTGAAAATGCTTTTAGCTGATCCTCTTCCTCTATAATATATATATATAGGAACATGATCATGTAAAAACCTTCTAAGAAGTTAAAAACCTAAAAACTAAATACCCTGGCCATTGATTTTTGTCTAGCCCATCATGACCGTCGATTTAATTTTGCAAAAAATCAGAGAAAAAAAATCAGTTTTTTTTTTAATTTACTCTTTTCACTTTTCACACTTGCCGATGCAAAACTTTGAAGATTAATATCTTTAACTGTGTGTTTGTAAAAATTATAAAAACTAGATATTAAAAAACTACATGTTGAAACGAATCCAACGAGACCCCACATGACTATGTTTTATCTTATGTATAAATAAAAAACGATAGTCAAAGTAGACTTTGTGAATAGTGACAAAGTCAAACTGAGTACACTTAAAAAAAACGGAGGTGGTAAATATTTGACTATTTATGTCAAAAATTAAAAATTAAATGGCCATATATTACTCATGAGATAGAGACATTTAATTACAATTGGATGCATGTGTACTATCAGTTTTAATAAATTAAATCTTATATTAGACTTGAAAATATTTGATCACCTTAAAATTATTAAATTAAGTCTCAAACTGATTTTAATATACCATACTGAAAAACATTAAATTAAAACAAAATGATTACCTATCATCATCATACTCTTAGATGAGTTTGATGTGGCTTTTTTTTAGTTATCAAACAAGAGAAGTAAATATGTAATTGATATAAGCAAGGTTGACCAAATTAAAGTTGTATAAATATAGGATTTTATCAAGTATGGTATAGACTTGACTTCGGTGGTCGTTTTTTCAACGAACATAGAAGAATTTTCATTTTTTATCAACCATAGTTTATTAAAAAGATATTTATGTTTCTGCAATCTATATTTCTTCATTTATCATATTAAATTCAATAAGTTTTGACATAAATCCTAATACATATGCATTGGTATATATGTATTTCGTATACATATCTACGTAGAATGTGCAAAAAAAAATAAAAAATGGTTGTGATTTTGGCTCCGTTTACTAGAGTATAAAATGTTTTCCTTGAAAATGGTTTTCTCATTTTACATCGTTTATTTTGGGTGAAAAAATAAAATGTAAAATTTGGAGTGAAAATCATTTTACACCATAGTGAAAACATTTTCCCCCAAATTTGGGAGTAAAACGTATTTTCCATGCAACTAAGCATTGGAAAAATTCTATGATAATGAGTTTTCCAACGTAAAATGTTTTTCATGGAAAATCATTTTACATCGAAAACGTTTTACACCCAAGTAAACGTACCCTTAATTCACTCATAGCACGCAATTCAAAAGAAGATACAAAGTTAACTTATTTATAGTTAATAAAAAGGTTGACTTATTTGTGGCAAAGATTAACTTCTTAAAAAATAATTTTTCCAAAATTTTAATAGGATTATTCAAAATAGTTAGGTGTCACTTTAGCACTAACTAAAAGGAAATTTTGGCTATATACAAAAGACATTTCGATAATTGATTAAAGAAATTTGGCGTAGAGTGAGCTAATGAGAAATTAGATAAGGACTAACTAATTTTTGGTGATTTATGTTATAAAAGTAATGGAAATGGTATGTACCTCGTGTTTTTTTGTTAAGCTCAAAGATTTGGTGGGAAAAAAGAGGGAATATTTTATTTTAATAATCCAACATTTTAGCCATTCGCTAATAATAATCTAACATTTTGATTATTCTTAAATAATTCAACCTTTGTACCAAATTTCATAGAGTGAACCAAAACCAAATTTTAGGTGTCGTTTTGGGGTTGATTTAAGTAGTGTTTGAGTAGTTTAGCGCTAACGTTGTTGACCACTTACCTAAAGACACAAACAACATTTAAATTAGCCCCAATATCACATTTAAATTTTGTTTTGGTTCACTCTATGAAATTTAGTACAAAGGTTGGATTATTCAGGAATAATCAAAAGGTTGGATTATTATTTGCGAATGACTAAAAGTTTGGATTATTAAAAACCATACAAGTAACCTTATTAATTAATTAGGAGATTCTAAGGCAATCTTAATAATAATTGAACAAACGAAAGTGAATGAAATTACGCTTGATAACATGAACCTGTCCATCCAAACAAAAGTTATCAACATGTCTTGCATCCACTTGATTTTGTGTTTCAATGTTGCATCATTATTGAAAAAAAAATGAAAAGATAAACAATGCCCCATTATTACTGAATACCGTCCCATTTTTTATGTGAAAAAATTAAACAATACTACCCCCACCCCTCTAACGCTCGTTTGTGATTATTTGGACAACGGCCCGAATGTCACGCTACTGGACCAAGGGGGGCGTCTGGTCCAGTTGTCCCGACCATAGTCCATGCGTCTAATTCAGACGCCCAAATCATGGACAGGATGTTTAGACCAAATGCCTCCCTTGAAAAAAACTTAGACCACCATGATCATCGTGGTGGTTGTAGTGGTTTTCATGGTCGTGGACTGGTGGCGTGATGTCCGATTTAGTGCCGCTGTATAAGTAATCGGGGTTGTTGTGGTATTGTTTCAAGCCAAAGACAATGTCGTCTTTTCATTTAAAATTTTGGACGATATTTAATGATAGAGATAGCGCTTTTAGTAAAAAAAAAAAAAAAGGGGCGTTTATGAATAGTGAATGGCTGCAAATTGTGATAAAGCTACCCCATGTGGTGAACCCAAGACTCATAACCAACCATGTTAATATGTTACCCCAAACTAACTAAGAGCTTTAACGCTACCAAACAAACCGCCGAGCTACTAAAACCATGCACTTAGTACCAAAATCATAGGCTTTTCTTCTTTTTAGTCATCCAACGTCAACTTATTTACAACGTTATCTACCCTTCAATCCAATTGTTTTTTCTCTCTTTCACTTTATATAAAGAAATTAAAAGGTCTTCCAATGTGAAAGTAATACGTGAATTAGAGTTTTGTCATGGTTATTATAAGATATGAGTCTCCAATAGGGTCTAACATATACCTTATCATGTAAAAAGAAATAAACAATTCAGAATAATATGTACATAGATACTTCAACTACTTTTTCTAGTTAGAACATTTCAACTTTTCTATATGGTAATTAGGATGAGGAGATTTACATGATCCAACACCAGAAGGGATTGTTGTTCCTGACCTTTATTAGTTAGTAATGGGTAAGGAATGAATGTGCTTTTAGATATTCCACTATGGGGGAACCAACCCCTTCAATCGCAATTCTCTTTGATACGCGGTTGTTGTTGCAAAACCATGCCTAGTATTGGAACAAGAAACATATTCGATTGATGCACAAGGACGACAATGATTTATTTTCTAATGGAGTGATATCACTAGACTATGTAGAGTTTGAGAAAAATGTTGTGGATCTGATGACTAAAGGCCTGTGTAGAAAACTAAATTTGATAGCATCGAAAGGGATGGGGCTAAACCTCCATTGAAATATTTAATTTTGTCTACCCTTAGATAGATGTTTATTATGTGATGATTGCTACACTTGTGAAAGAGTTTGAGCATATGGCTCTTAATTAATGACCCCGTGGCCGTATTTTTGTGGTGTGATGTATCTCACACTTGATGGGCTTCACCTACTTAGATGTGGAAGCGTGGTGTCAATTTTATTCTCTTGGAATATTATACTTAATCAATTGTGTAATTTAAGTGGTAGATTTCTTACTTCTTATTAAGTTCAAGACGAATATAATGTCACTTAGTATGAATGAGACTACAACTTAAGATTCACTATGCATGTGTTAATTCAAGTCACAATACATTAACAATTGTAATTGTTTTGTCTTGCCGGGAATATTTCTTTTTCTTCTTTCACATCCTCAAAACACGTGGGGGATTGTTGGAAGTTCTTGATGTAATATAAGAAGAAAAAGAAAAAAACCAAAGTGAGGTTATCCCACATTAATTTTTTTCAAAAGAGAGAGAGAGAGTCCACCTATGTTACAAATCTGTCTAGTAATGGGTTGACACCATGCGTGCACGCCGAGCTCGGCTCGGATGAGAGGCGTTGTGTGGGGTTGTTGTTTTGAGATTCTTTTTACACCTCATTTTAATTTTTAGTCGATATCTTCTAATATTCCTAATCGTTACTGAATTTTTATAGTTGACATATAATTTAGATCCTTGATTACCTCCACAAAATAATTTGTTGCCTAATTTCTTCTAATCATTTTACTCTACACATACGATTTTTCAATTCAGTGTTTTCGGTAACAATACAATTCTATTAAAATAGTCTATATCTCAAAAAATTATCTCAACCTTTGTGCAATATTTTGAGTTTCAACAGTCGGACTTTGTGATCGAGTGCATACAAACTTTGGCGTCGTGTTAATCCTATATGCATGGAAGCCACTTCTACTCTGCTGTACCAAGGTAGCGCGACCAAAATCGTCTTTTAAAACAGTGTTTATCCATGACACAACAATCCACCAATCAAAATTCCACCTAAATAATTAGTAAATTACTATTTTATTATTACTTATTACTATTCTAACAACATCTATATATTTTATGCATGTGATCTTGAGACAGATGTTTAATCAAGAAACAACATTATCCTTTAATTTTGATATACCAACATACAAATTCCTATAAGGGAATATATAAATGGGGTATCCAATTATCCAAATTATCCATCAATAGACAAGAAAACTTTGCAGTTTCCTAACATACACCCACATGAAATGTTTAACCACCTACAATCAAATTACTTTTCACAAGTCATTCAAAGTCTAAAAACATATCATATTTTATTTTACATGTACATATATATCTTTGTAGGACCACATGAAATATTGGGTAGTATTATTTTGGGTTGCATGTGCACCATGTTAGCTGATGTTAGATGTACAAAACCCAAACCAATCATCATCATCATCATCATCAAGCTTATGAGAATGAATGAACAAACACAACAGTGTGGTTTGGCAACCCTAAAGCAGCAGTTTATCAAAAGCTCCTTTCATAAAATAAAGTTAGCTAATGCTGACGGGTTTGCACAGAGAAAGCACAAAAGCTAAGGCAGCCAAAGTCATAAACTTTTTTTTTTTAATTTATTTTTATCTCTATTATATGTCATGCATGTAACTGATGTAAGGGTGCGTTTGATTTAACTTAAATAAGCACTTGACTTATGTGCTTATTTTCAGAAAATTCATATCATATCAGAAAAGTTTAAATTAGATCAGAAAAATTATAACTATAATAATAACTACAATCAGAATAATTATATTAAGATCAGATCAGAAAAATTCAGATCATATCAGACCATATTAGAAAATTTCAGACCAGATCATATCAGTTCTAATCAACTTATAAGTCTAGGAGCTACTCATCCAATTACCAATTGGTTTTAGGATGAAACCTCCTATGGCTTGTAAATTAATTTAGTCTCTCCTCATCTTCCGATGTGGGACACCCACTAGTGTACTATATACGGTTCAGCACTCTCCCTCACTAGTGAGTGTCCTTAGAATTTAGAGCTAACTGAAAAGGCAAATTAGAAATGATCCTCTTAGGGGCTGGACATCCTGTCGAGGTAAACCCTTTTCAATTGCTTAATAAGACCCAGTTTAGAAAAGACCCACAACCTGGATTCTGATACCATGTTAAAGAACCATCTCAACCAAAAGCTTAAGCTAATAGTTAAGGCACAAGAATATGTTATATACTTTATCACAAACGCACCTTAAAATTGTACATATAATAACGTTTGCCCAAAGTATATATAGTATATTCTTTTTGAATTACCATTTTTTTCTTATTAAGCTAAAAATGTAAATATACTTGTATGCTAAAGTGGAAGCCTTTGAATCAAATTTTGTAATTAACTAATGGACTCTCATGGATTCCACGTCCTAAAAGTTGGATCTAATCTCATTGTAGGAAAAAAATTGCTCGCTTTAGAATTAAATAATTTTACGATTTTTTTTATAAAAAAAAAAAATAACACAATGAGCACCTCATTTGGTATGAAATGATGCTTTTGTCCCATCTCCCAAATATGAAACAATACTACTTATTTTTATTGGTAAGAAAAGCTAAGTTCGTCAGCTCAATGTATGTTAAAGGTTACTAAACAATATTTCTTATGAGTAGAATAAATGATAATTATGATTAGAGTTTAAAGTTTAGAGAAAATGTATAATTTTTATTGTTAAGGTTTGGCTCAAATTTTTGTTCGTTATGCTCGTCGTCGGTTGAATTGCAAGTTTACGAAGCTTTTGGGCCCCACCCGACCAGTCGGGTCAGCTGATCCGATCGGGTCAATGGTCGGGTGAAGCCACCCGATCTGGTCCGCAAGAAGAAGGCAAGATTTTTTGGTTCTGGGTGCTGACCCGATGGGTCGGGTCAACTGACCCCGATCGGGTCAGGCCCTCTGACGGGTTCTTTTTTTCTTTTCTTTTTCTCGTGACTTTTGGTCTTTTGTATTCAGTTTTTAATTCTGAGTTTAATTGTATGTTTTTTGCTTTGATGGGTATTCAAACCCCTTTATGGCCATGACTCTAGTGATTAATTTATCCCTATAAATATGGCATCAAGTATTTAGCATTTGACATCACAAAAATTACATCAGTTTTGTATTAGAGAGATTAAGTATTTTGTGAGCTTTTTGAGAGCCTTATTGTGTGAGTGGGAGTACTATAATTTCTCCCTTTGAGTTGTCCTCCATTTGTTTTAATAGTGAATTATTCTCTTCCTCTCCACTTTTGTTGTTTGTTTTTCTTTCACAAATTTCTATTATTCTCAATATTTTAGTTTAAAGTACTTAACATTGCAATTGACAACAACCACTCTTCCGCGTATATTAATTTTTTCTATATTTATAATACTTTCAGGATCTGACATGTATCTATGAAAGGGAAAATTGAGGGAATTTTTCGAATTTTAGTTTAAAAATTATATATTGTTAGGTTTAATAATCCAAAGATAGATAATAGTGAAAAAGAAATAATTTAAAAAGGATCTTTATGCCCTCAAAATGCATCTAAGCCTTTCAAGTGATCATGAATTATTATTACTTTCTAAGAAATACACCAAGGAATTCACTTTTCATGAAATTTTCAGTGGTAACCAAACGAGCTCAAAGTTTAAAATATTGAATTCATAGTCAACTACATGAATATTTCTATATAATAATTTAGGAGTTGCTTTTAACGACAACTCTTTTTAAATCCTATATCAAGCCTTCACAATTCTTTTCCACGCAAAAAATATTTTAAAAAAATTAACATAACTACTATACCCACATATAACTTCCAAACCAACCCCCCCCCCCCAAAAAAAAAAAAAAAAAAACTTCCTAACCAAAAAAAAAAAAGAATAATCATCGGCCAACCTATAAAATTTTCTTTATTTTATAGCCGCTAAAACATCAAATCAAAATTAAATTAAATTAAAATGTGTATCAAAATTTATTTTTTATGATAAATGAATGATTAGCATTGGATTATTAATGTTCTCATTTATTTCCTCAAATAATATTGGCATAATACATAAATACTTACAATTTACTTGCAACGTTATTGGGCAACAACCTCATGACGAACTTTAGACTTTGCTTTCGTTGTCAAACAAACCTATTTTCCTTTTAGCGAGGGATATGATAGTGTGGAAAAAAATTGAAAAAAAATTGTCATCCGAAAAAACATATAGCAAAATATTCCATCTGGTTTTACTTAGTTTATAAAGTTTACTTCAAAAATCAACCGTGATATAAAAAAACATACTCATATAGAGTCTCGTTGGATTCATCTCAACTTATAAATTTTTTAAAATTTTTAGTTTTTATAATTATTAAAAATACATATATCTAGTTGAAGATATTAATATTTAAAGATTTATCTCGACAAGCACAAAAAGTCAAAATGTGTAGACTAATAAAAAAACAGAAGGATTTTATAGTAGATATCCATGTAAACTAATACCAAACAAAAGGTTAATTAATTGAAGTATTAAGGTGTTGTTTAGTATATATTTAGGAATAAAAATGGAATGGAAACAAATTAGAAAGGGAAAGGGTAATACTAAAGGATACCATTATTATTTGTTGTTTGGTATAAGAGTGCGTTTGATTCAACTTAAATAAGAACTCATATGCTTATTTTTAGAAAATTCATATCAGATCAGATTAGAAAAGCTCATATCAGATCATAAAAATTATACCTATAATAATAATTACAATCAGAAAAATTCAGATCGAATCAAAAAAAAATCAGATTAGATAAAAAATGTTCAGATCAGATTAGACCAGATCAGACCACATCAGATTAGACCATATCAGATCAGATCAAACACACCCTAATTAAGAAATTGAAATGGAAACAAATTAGAGAGGAAAGAATTATGTTTTCACAAGGTTGAGAAGCGTAACAAAATGGCGATCATATTTTCCATTCGGAAAGGAGATGTGTTACTAAAATCTCATATCAAACAATAGGTAACAAAATTGGTTATTTTATTCCATTCTCAATACTAAGAAATAACAATACCAAACACCCCTAAATATGTTCTTAAAATATTAGTGTGCAACAATATTATAAGTTTATATAATACAACCATCATATATCTATCTTTTTTAGAGGCACAACCATCATATTCTTAAAGCTAAATATGGAAAACACGCCTTTAAGGGGAGACAATCCAAATTAAGCTTTCAATAAAATACAAATATATATAGTCTATTGAGTAGTATATATATAAATAAAGTATGATACAATATTACAATAGTCATTAAATATGGAATGTGTTAGTTCAACGGGTGACTCAAAGTGGGGTAATTATACATCATAAAAGAAATTAAATAAACAAATTTAAAATGGATAAGGTAAAATTGGACCCCCATTAGTGTAAAGGTACTTGACTATTTTTGACGTTGAAAGGTGGTTTATGAATGATATCCAATAAAGACACCCATCAGAATCAGCATTGCAAAGGGTTTTTAGGAACATGGGTTGTATTCTTCCATTTTTTGGTTGTATCTTGAACCTCTTTCTTCGTCTTATTTTTTTTATTTTTTAGGATAATGTGTGGGATACTAAACCTTGGAATCGGGCCCTACTGCAGGTCGCCGGACCCAATTTTAGCCGACATACGCATCTGTAAGGGGGATAATAAGGGATCCTCGCAAATGCGTACGGTGAAAATTGAACCCAGAACTTCGTGCCTGGAATTCTGAAACCCTAACCATTGGGTTATGACTTCATTCTCAATTTTCTTACTGTTATTGTCTATAATGTTTCAATGAAAAGTTGGTGAATAAAGTATATCCTCCTTAAATAAAAAAAAAGTATATCCTCCTTTTTCTAAGCCAACTCACCGACGAAATTTCTCCACATTTTTATCTGATCTTGTAATGTAATATTATCTCGTCATCAAATATCTTTTTATTTGTGCCACCTAATTGTGAGTAGATTTTAGTTTAAAGTAGTAGATGAAAATTTGTCTATGTTTCACTTTGTTTATTATGTACTGTTTGACCAGTTCTATCTCACATACAAGAAAATTCCAAACGTAACAAAGAAAGTGAAACAAAGGGAGTATCTATTGTTCGTAGTTTCTCTTTTTACCTAATAAGTAGTCTCGTATATATTTTGATTATATTGGACTAATAATAATAATTTATTGTTTTGTGGATACTTCTTGTTTAAGTCTTCAATACAAGCTATATATGAATAGCAATTCAACTCATACTATTTAAAGAAGGATATATATATATATATATATATATATATATATATAATATAATTCTGCTTTGGCCTCAATCATTAGCTTAAGCTTTTGATTAAAATGGTAGATCATTTGACATGGTATCAGAGCAGACGATGTTAACCCATTACTAGACGATCTCATTGTAGGAGGGCCCATTAATTAAAGAATTGCAACATGTAAGGTATTTGAAGCTTTGTTTGGAGCACGTAGCTGAACAAAATTATTTATAAAAAAAAAGGTAAACAAAAGTAAGAATCATCAATAAATAATAACTTTATATAATGAGATTAGTGAAATAAACTTGGAACTCTGATATTAACTTTATCTATAAAATAACTTATCACCTAAAGTTCCTAATTTGTATGCCTACAATTTTCTATCTTGCCTGATGGTACATAATATATATATATAATATAATGAATCTAGTAATACAAAATAGAAATTGTGGAATATATATATATATACATAAATACATAAACTATGTTGCCTTAAAATAACAAATTATTCCTTAAGTTGGTCGTCTCATCAACATTTGGAAACCCAGCAAATATACAAACATCCAGTATACCAAGCTTTGATATCCCTCGTACATTACCTGTTTCACAATATATGGCAAGTGGATTGATAGTTAGGTACATGTTAAATTTTATTTTCTAGGGAAATATAATTGAATAATTGATAATAAAAGTAAAGACAGCTAAAAAACAACATAAACAATGGCCGGATTTGCCAAAAAAAAATAAAATTAATAGGAATAATTAAATTAATATGTCCCAACTATTGCACTTTTTATTTTATAGGTACCAACTTTTGATTATTCACCAGCAGCACGAACTATTATATAAAGTTGTAATGATAGGTATGGATGACCTATAATATAAACCTATCATTGGTACCTATTAATGTAATTATTCCAAAATAATAATAATAAACATTGGCCGGGGTACCAATTTGGATTAAAAAAAACTTCGTGCAAAACTAAAGAAGATAAAAATTATGTAGTCCCTTCGTTCCTTTATGTTTGATATATTTGAAATCAAAAATCCGTGTGAATTTTTGACGACGAATGAGGTAAAAACTGAAATCTAACAAATAATTTTTAATTAAAATAATATATTTTTTTACTCCTCAAGAATGAAAAACGAGTTGAAGCAGAAAAATGGGGACAATCGTTAAAATTATGTGATATAAAATAGTATCAAATGTAATAATATATACATCAATTAACAGCAATAAAACTTTTTAAAATTAACTAAAATAATGGGAAGCTTATGTAGCAAACCTTTTAAATCGTAGTGATGGATTAATTTTTCTTTATTAAATCAAATGAGCTTTGTTAACAATGTCTAATATGATATATATATTTTAGTGCTTAAGCATCATTAAAGTGCATCATCATATTAATTATTACTTCGCCGACCGTCATTACATATAAATTAAATAAATACACTTTCTCCTATATCCTATCAGCATATTTAATTTGACAAAATTTTAATAATCCTAAATTGATACTCCCTCCGTCCTTTTTTGTTAGGTGCGTTTGGTTTATCTTTACAAGAGAAATAGAATTAAAAGTGTGATGAATAACAAATAGAAACCAATTATCTAATAACATCAATCAGGGCCTATCTAGTTAAGTTTTATACATATACTAAAGTTTATGATTTCATGGTAGTAATTAATTAGTAAAAAAATCAAAGTTTTTATAGTAAAAAGTTATGTTGCATTAACTTCTCGATCGATCAATAGCGAATTTGACCGAAATAGCTATAATTATAAATTGCACGGAATCTATTTCAAAATCAACTTTATTTGTTCAGTTGCGCTAAACAGTTACATTAAAAAGTGTGCAAAAAACAAGCGTAATAAACATTGAGAGAGAGAGAGAGAGAGAGTAAATATAAACAAAAGTAGGGTTTACCTTAGAAGAGGAAGATGTCAAAGAGATTGAAGTAGAAGATGTTGAAGAATGGTCATGATTGGCTAAAGTTTTCAAACCAACATTATAAACCATGGTGCAATCAGGTTGAAACAGCCCATAATTTCTCTCAGAAGTGGGTCCAGGTTTCATATTTTCATTAAATAACCCAAAAATATAAACTTCAAGGCTATGATTTGGCCTTAAAGGTGTCCCTTCATTAGCCAATTGTCTCCTTAATAGATTCTTATTATAAGTGGCAGCATTTTGAACCGAAGCTCCGATTTCATTTTGGTCCCCTTTAGAAGGCCACCCGGTTTCCGATACCCGAACATCCAACCGCCCGAACCCGAGCCTTGACATGGCAAATATAACCGCATCCACTTGAGCGTACAACATGTTGTCATAGTGTAATTTGGTGTACGGGTCATCCATACCCTTGTTCGGGTTAAATAAAACATAGTCAAGCTGGATCTCGCTAGAGTCATCCTTGTATGCGAAATACGGGTACGCATTGACCCAAAAGGGTGAATTCGTACTTTGTAAGAACCTTAAAAATTGGGTCATAACTCCGTTTAATTCGGGTTTAAATAACCCGGACGACGGAGGGTATGACTCTTGTAGGACCCCCGCTGACGTAGGGGAGACTACCTGAATGACCGAGTTGAGTCCGAGCTGTTGTAGGGCCCGATAGATGCTAATCATCGCCGGGACCACCTGGGAGGTCAATGACGTGTCGCCGTCGGTAAAAACCTCGTTTCCGACGGCGATACCGGTAATGTTGGTGGCGGGGTAGTAGGGTTTAATCCGGGTAGTAACCCATTGGAGTGCTTGTTGTTGGTCCATTAGGGTGGCTAACATTTCATTCTCTACCGTTACTATTAGCTCAACCCCTGAATTGGCGAACGTTGTTAATATTTGTGGGTTTGTATCGTAGATTCTTGCCTTTGTTAGCCTCATTGACGTTAGTAACGATAAAACCGTCTTTGGCGGGGGTAGGTTATTTCCCACCTGCCCGTAGTTGATTCCTAACGACTCCCCATATTCTGCACGTACAATACATAACGTCAAATTCGTTAACATCATTAAACTCGTCGTCATACAATCCGTCCGTTTTACTCTGTTTGTTATCTCACAAATTAAAAAGAATCAATATGTAATAACAAACAAAGTGAAACAGATTAGATGGAATAACAAAAATAAAATAAAAGCATTATACGGCCTCCATTTTGATTTATGTACAATAACTAGATATAAAATATTCAATTGTTATAATAAGTGAAATTTACCTGAAATGGAGAAAGATAGAAGAAGCAAAAGATAGAGAGAAGTTATTGCATGACCAAATAACTTCATTATAATGATGCTATGAATATAAAATTTAAAGATAAATAATTTTTTTAATATAAAAAAATAGAAAAAAGAAAAGAAAAGAAAAGAGAGAGAGATGGTAGAGAGGGAAAGAGAGTGAATGAGGGTAGAGGTGGAAGAGGGAGGAAGAAAGGGAAGGAAATAGAAGAAGGAAGGTGGAGTATATATAAGAAAATTGAGGTGAAGAATACCTTACTTTACTTGCTCAAATAAAGGAGATTAGATATAAGAAGGGCAACCCAAGGGTTTGGGAGTTTTTAGTTTCTTGCCTTGACAATTTTGTTTCTGATGAGAAAATTAATATTAGTGGATTTGGTTATGATAATAATAATGTTGATCCTTTTTATAAAAAAATCCTTATAAATGTATTATATGGTATATTTTCAAGGACGCATCGGACCCGATATTACTATTTATCGCCCTTAAATTACCGTATACCGCCCGTATTTTGACAAACATTTTCTATTTTATCCTTACCCCAATTAATATCTTTCACTCCCTCTCTCTTCTCCAATCTCCATTTCATGCATCTTTCAGAAGAAAAAAAAATCTTCTTTCTCTCTCTCCATTTTTTCTCAGATCCACCACCAGCAGCTCCTATTCCACGCCAAGCTCCACCACCAGCAGCTCCTACCCGACTACAAGCTCCACCACATGGGTAAATGACTAAATGGGGAGGGGTAAGTGTAGTTAGGTTAGGTAAATGGGGAGGGGTAGTATAGGAAGTATTTGTATAAATACAGGCGGTATACAGTAATTTTAGGCGGTATTTAGCAATTCAGTATTTGTAATATATCTTAAAAAATCGAAGGTTTTTGTTCGAGAAATTAAAATATTTTTTAAATTCACATAATCGTAAACAAACTTTCCCCTTTTATCCAACCATTCCACAACAATGAACAAAATCGGCTATCAAATTTTTACGATAATCAAAAGATAAAATTTTTATGTAACAAACAATATTAAAATAGGTGTCTATTTATAGAGAATTCAAAAAAAATAAATTTTGATTATTTTATTTTATTTTTCCGAATTGTATATTTTGTAATATTTTAATTTTAAAAAATTCAAAAATTGTAGTAACTTTCTTTAATAAATAAGAGTAATGCTATTTGATTTTTAATAAATTTATAAGGGGCATTATAGACTTTTTTGAGGGGGACACCATGGCTCCCCCCTTGGCTTATATAATAGAGATTATTATTATTATTATCACTATTACTTTTACTATTATTATTATTATTATTATTATTATTATTATTACTAGTATTACTTTTACTATTATTAATTAGATCCATTTATTAATTTACAGCAAATGAGATTGCATGAAATTTTATTATGTAGAATCTATTTTTCAGTTTAATGAAGTAAAGAGAAATAAATAGTGATGCATGTGTAAAACAAAATACATGACATTTTAAAATGGACAAAAAAAAATATTTTATCTAATTTGAAACTTACTTTTTGTTTAGAAAATATTATGTTTGAATTTTATTTTTTTGGTATTAATGGTCAAAGCATGACAAAAGTAAAACCAGGGAATAATATTCTTTTTTTAGAAAATTGGACACGAGAAATCCAAACTATTAGAGATATTCTTTGAATAGACAAAATTATTGATTATTTTTATAGGGATTTACAGTTCAAACTATATATCGTTCAAGCTATTAACGCTTAAAAGGCATTGTAAATTGTGCAAAAAATAAATGTAACCAACTTAATGAAACAGAGAGAGTGAAACAAGAAACAAAATATAAGATATAAAGAAAAAAACTAGAATAAAATTAAATTAAACGGTAAATAATTATAAGATCAAAATGTTACGCTCGCTTCATTTTAGTTCGGTTCAAAAGAGAAAAGTTTTACGCACATGTATAGTAAGCTTTTGCAGGTCAACAAGTTAGTAAGTATATGTAGTTCCAAACGTAAATAAATAATACTTTCTCCGTTTTTTCAGCTATTATTTTATTATTTCATCTCTCACATATATATTCCAAAAGTGTAACAACTAAACAAATCGGAGGAAGTAATTAATTAATTTGGTCCACTTAAAAAAGACCGTCAATAATATAATTTGATTTATTGATGCCAAATTTTCTTATGGAGTACTTTTTAGGAAGTAGTACTACTATTTTTACTTGTATGAAGCTGAGTACTGCACATGGGTTGAATTAATAAAGGTTCTACCGAAAGATGGAATTAGATATTCCTTTTGGAGGAATGGAGGATTCCCTCTTGCTCAACCTTTTGGCACTGTTCTTTAGGACTGATCTGATCTTATCTGAATTGATTTGATTTGAACTGATCTGATTAGGTGGAGGTATTATTTTGTGAGAGTATAATATTAAAACTGATCTGATCTGAACTGATCTTATCTGATCTGATTACTGTAGCTTTTAAGTTCAAAAGAACAGGGCCTTTGTCATTCAATTCAACTAATGAGTCTCGTGTTTTTCTTTTATTTATATTTATTTTTCTCGAAAATTTAAATAAACTTCAACCTATTTTCACTATAAATAAATTTATAGTGATATAGTGATGGATTTTAAATTTGTTATAACTATGTAAACTATCTCAAATTTAAAAAGTATGAGAAAAATTACTTCTCTAAAAAAAATAAAAACGGAATTTAATGCTTAATATAACACTTACATCTCAAATTTAAGGCAATAATGTTATTTAGTATGGTTTAAAAAAAGTTGAGACGTTATCTATAGAGTTCTAAAAAATGTTGGAGCATTTATACATAAGATTTAATTTATTCAAGGTGGGAGAATACTAAAAATTAAATTGAAAAGTTAAGTTAACAATGCTCGTCACAAAAGGTGTGGACGTATGCGATAGGTGCATACCTAATGTGTCCCCTTTTTTATAATATGCGTAGTATGTTTATGCGTCACCTGGATTTTAAGAAGAGATGTAATATCTTGCTAATGCATCAATTACTATTTTAATAGGTGATACATTAAGTATCTCGGGATAAAATTTGATACAATAGCCTTATGTATTGTATCATATGCTACATATATAAAAAGGGACACTTTAGATAGGTTTATGCATCGTCTTAAACATAAAAAGTGATATAATAGCCTATCTAATCCATCACCTAATTCATAAAAAGAGACACATTATGTGGGTTTATGGTCATTTTAAACATAAAAAAGTAACTCAATAGCCTATCTAATGCATCACCTAGTGTCTACTACATAAAAGGTGACACATTAGGTAGGTTTATGTGTCGCCTCAAAATAAAAAGTAACGCAATAACCTACCACATGTACATAAAAAATAGTGACCTGCTATTTAGGTTTATGAGTCATATCAAACATATATAATAAGTTATGCAATAGCCTATATATGCTTACCTAATGTGTCACATTACTTAAAAGGCAACGTATTAATTAACTTATGTTACTAATATAAATAATGAATCTATCGCATCCCATAGACGCGTTAAGTATCAATTTTTGTCGATATATACCAAAATCCAAAATAAATAATAACAAATAAATACATGATAAAAAATTAATAAAAATTGATATTATACACAATAAGATATCTTGTAATAATACACAACATATTACAAATCCAAATACTACGTAATTACAAATTCAAGGAAGTGTTTCTAGTAATTAGTTATTTTCTTTTATGGGCTCTGGCCCTCATGATTAGCACGGGTGGGCACGCGCACACACAAAAGAAAAATCAAAGGAATTGTTTAACAATAAAAGAATCTAAAAGCGTCAAGGCATGGCATTTTCATTTTCTTATTAATCGCATTCATTTTCACGTTTGTCCATGTATTATATATATATATTATATTATATATATATATAATATTTGTAGTTACGTTTTGCCAAAAATTATATCATAATAAAGTATATATCGAGACATTTCTAAAGAGAGCTAATTATACAAGTGCTTGTAAATAGTGCTAGATTTCTAACGTTACAATTATATAGAAGCGGAGGTAGTATTATTTACATGATCACGGCCCATAAAACTTTTCACCAAAAGTTATTTGTATTCACAATAGACCCCATAAATTTCTTGTTGGGACTTGGGAAAGTAGAGGCAGCCCAAGCAGTCTTGATTTTATTTTATTTTCCTTAAGCCCACTCATTGTACTATAACTGGGCCTCAGCCCAAGCAGACTTGCTCTTCTTCTCTGGTTGAATTTGTTTAACTTGTCTTGCTAAAATGAGATGCCAATATTTTGTGTGTGTAAAGCTTGCTTTGAATATGACGATTGAATCAACTAGTCAGCCTAGTCCACTCTACTTACATCGATAACAGTTTGTGTGGTTCAATTTTAGTACTGGAATGGAAGGAGAAGTATGTCGGGCCGCCGAACCACGCTCACACACACACAAACAACAATATTGTCCGCTTTGGGCCTAAATTCTCACGGCTTTGTTTTTGGGCTTCCCCCAAAAGGCCTTGTTCTTGTATGTATGTGAGCATCCATATATAAAGTGCTTCTCCACTTCATAATCTTTCCATGTGGGACTTGGGATGACATCCCAACAATCCTTCCCTTAGACCAAGGACCACATAACTCATGTGCCTTCCCTCGAACAATAAACCCGATCTGCTACACACCCTTCTCAGTACTGCCGTATAAGCTTTGCTTGGGCAGGGAGGTGGGTACCCAAGCAATCCAGCACCCCATACGGAACTCGCCGCTTGAACTTCCATCAGCTTCAATGGTTCATGAATCATCCTACCGGGCACATGCCCACCGAACATCCCCACTCGCACCGAGTTACAGGGCACCACCGTTGGTCTCAAGGCAACCTCCGGATAACACAGCTTGATCACACCAAGAGGACTTTCGATACAAGGGCACACCAGATCACAACAACTTCGAGGATACACGAGGGACCCCACAAACTCATGACAGCCACCTTGTCCCGGACCGAATACTCCGGCTCTGATACCACTTGTCGGGCCGCCGAACCACGCTCACACACACACAAACAACAATATTGTCCGCTTTGGGCCTAAACCCTCACGGCTTTGTTTTTGGGCTTCCCCCAAAAGGCATTGTTCTTGTATGTGTGTGAGCATCCATATATAAAGTGCTTCTCCACTTCATTATCTTTCCATGTAGGACTTGGGATGACATCACAACAAAGGAAGAGAAAGGGAGGGTTGGATGTAGAGATGGCAATAATGGATCTTGGATCCGCCCCGAATCTGCGAATCTGGATCTTTATATTTTAATTTGGATCCACGCGGATCCGGATCGGATACAGAACCTCTGGGAAAATGCGGATCTGGATATGGATCTTGTTTATAGATCTGCATTAGGATCGATCTGCAAGATCCGCAGATCTTTTTTTTAATAAAACATATACTAAATTAATGATAGTCTTATAAGTTATACGATCCAAATGCACAATATTCCAAAGCCTAAATAGTCCATTACCCAAGTTGATTATGTGATGTATGGATTTTAGGATGTTGATGATGTTAGTTTGTTAGTACTAAGTTAGTAGTGGGTTTTAATTTACATATTAATTGTGTATGTGCTGAAATGACAATTTTAGTGCATTAAAAGTTTTAATTATCTCAATTAGTAAGTATAATAATATAAGAGGATCCATTTTAGATCTAGATCCGTAAGATTGGATTTGAATCCTCATTCTATGGATTCGTCGGATCAGGAGCGGATCTGAATCTAGGCAAAAAAAACGGTTCTGGATTCGGATCCATCTCTAGTTGGATGGGAATTGAAAGAAAAGTAAATAAATCCTACTTTTCAGTGTTTGGTTTGATGGAAGGAATTGAAAAGAATCCAATATTTGATTAGATATTAATAATGAAAAAAAAAAGATAGCAAATGAATTTGAGTGAAAATCTCATCCATTTTAATACTTCAAATATAATTTTAATACAAATTTTGTAGAGGAACTTATCAAAGTCTTAATGACGAGAATAGTTGATATTATTCAACAGATTTGATGAATTATTGTATTTACGACCCGTTTGGTTGTTGGTAATATATTGTGGTAATGGTAATGAATTTATAGTGTAATTTTGTTAAAGAGGAACCTTATAATCCCCATGGAAAACAATTTTCATTCACAAGCTTCAATTCATTTTTTATTCACATCCATTACCGTTGGGAAGGGTGGTATTTGATGGGAATGGATATTTGTGAAGAAAATTTTAGATAAATTGAAGTTAAACTAGTTACACCATGGGAGAATGAATTTTGATTTCTCATCCAAATTTAGTTATAAATTCATTCCCATTACCATCATGTATAGCTGGCTACCAAACGGACCGTTAAGGAAGTCTCTAAGACACTAAGTCAAATAATATTTGCATTCATTATTGATATAGTTAGATAAAATATGGTAATATCAAAAATTGGTATGGCAAGGTATTGTATTCTGATATATGTGTTGGCTGGTTGTGTGTCATAATTTTATAAACTTGTAAATCACCTAAACGGAAAGATGGATGAGCAATAAAACTCTAGACATGTGCACATCTAGACTCTCGGGTACATAACAAACAGGGGCTGGGGTTCACGATATATTATCCGTACATTTTTCGGCGAATGTGTAATCCACAATTCCCTTTTATTATATTGGTTTTCTTATAAAATTAATGGGGTTAGTTGAGTTCTCATGTATCTTTGGTGCCAGAGTCACGCCCGCTCATCATTTGGATATTATTATTTGATGTTTCCCTAAAAGGATGACATGAGAATTTCATTAATGTTCCACCATAGGAACATGGGATGTACAACCTTGTCTATTGATCATTCCAAAGATTTATAAATTATTAATTTTAAGGCAAAAGTCTAATCAAAGCTAAAATTTACTATGTTGTAGTTCCTGATGTCTAGTAACTAGTATACAAGACTTGTAATTATTTTGGCCTCAAGTCTGTAATTGTTGTAGTGTCTTGCTATGTGCTTATGTATATCTGTTTCGCTTGTATATATGTACTCAACTTTGTTGATTGCATGCTATGTTGTTTCGATCTACGACCTGGTGATGATCAGTTGGGGAGCAGAGTAGTTATCAATACTAGAAGGTTAATCGGATGGTGTTGTCATGATGCATGGGGACTAAATAGAGTTATTTGCGCTAGAACACAAATTTTTTTATTCGTTGGACATTAATGATTTAATTACTAGTTAATTGATTGAAATATTCTTTTGCACATAATTTTATTTCTGATGAATAATTTGGTTTGGAATAAGGGTCATGATGAGTGGTTCTATGTTTCACAAGTTTTCTTATGGATTGACTTTTCTATTACTAAATTTTTCGATGTTGGTTATGATAAAGCCTTAATGTTTAAAAATATGACGGTAACACAATGATAATTTATGTGCATTTTAGACAGGTATTTTCAGGTAAGTAGTGAAATTATAGAGGTGTTATGGTGTGGGGTTTAGTTAAGGTATTAATATTAAATAAATGGAACCTTACTCTTGCCTTCCCTAATAACTTAAAATCCCGTACCCTACCCCTGTTCATATGATCCAAAAAATAAACCCTGATACCCTTATAACTGTTTAGGCTCTAGCTTTAATTAAAGATGTCAAACAAGCCATATTGCTAGCCAGGTCTTTCAAATCTAACCATAAAAGAAGATAATTTACCAATTATTAATTTTATCAAAGACATTTGGCATATCCCTTAAATTCACAATCACCTCAAGGATACAAAAGTAGACTTCAATAAATTTAGTCATGTTGTCATAAGTCAATCTTATAGAGAAATTAACTGATAGATAATATATTATTTTATGTAACAATAATATTATATTTAATCTATCAGACTATATTACGGATTTAGGCCGTAATTATAGAACCATGACCTAGCTTAATGGTTCCACCCTTACGATACTAATCTTTCCCTCATTATTCGTCATGATGCTTTTGGTTGGCCTCCTTGATGGACGGCAACTGGTTCTCCTTTCCTTATAGAAAAAGGGTTGATCTTGGTATAATTTAGGGTATATTGTCATTTATAGACACAATATGTATGTATTATATTATATAAAACTAATAATAATTAATTAAAAAATTATTGCATTTCTCTCAAATTAGTTGCAACAACTTGCTTGTGAGTGTAAAATGGATAGAGAGAGGTGAAAAACACATTTCATGTGAAGAGAATAATAAGTTCCTTTTGTGGACAACGAAATTGTCCTTTTCGAGCATGAGGTGAGCATGCTTTGGCCTATTGAGGTCTACTTTAACACAAGGACAGAGTCGTCGGACGGTCGTGTGGACGCACAATGCACAACGAAATTGTCCTTTTCAAGTAACTTTTAAGACACTTATTTTTACACTTATTAAGAGTCGTCGGACAATTAAATTATCACAATAATCCCACCTGGTAAATTATCTTCTTAAAATGGATTAGATTTTGTATATTATGACTAATTTTAAGAAGATAAGTGTAGAATGTGGGATTAATTTTAGCCGATTAGAATAATTTTTCCAGGTGAAATGGGGCAAATTTAGGATGAGTTTGATTCTTCTGAAATTTTCTAATCTAATTTGTTCTTAATTTTTCTGATCTAATCCGATCTTAATCTTTTTTAACCGATCTAAACTTTTCTGATTGTAGTTAGAATAGTTATAATTTCTTTTGTCTGATCTGAATTTTTTGGACATTTCTGATCTGATATGAGTTTTTTTTATATACAATCAAAGGAGGTGTTTGGTGGAGAGAGTTTTAAAGAGAATTTGGAGGTTTGGAGAGAGTTTAGAGTTTTGACTAGTAAAAACTCTATTTAGGGTGTTTGGTGAGAGAGTGGATTAAAGAGGGTTTTGTACTAAAAACTCTGGTCAAAACTCTCTTTTGAAAAAGCTGGGTAGATGAGCTTTTTCATGAGAGTTTTGGAGAGAGAAAAAATAAATGACTACTTTGTACATATTATTAAAACTTAAATTTGTTTTGAAAAAAAAAAACATATGTCTATAAATGTAATTTTACATGCTCTAAAAGTACAAAACTCTAAACAATCAGCTAAATGTTACCAAACACCTTTACACAACAATTATTTAAATCAGCAGTTAAATCCTCTAAACAAAAAAATAATCATCTAACCACAAACTCTAACCTCTAAACCCTAAACTCTAATCACCAAACAGAGCCAAAAGCATGTACGGTGTGGGACGATTGGTATCAAAAAAGGTGGGGGAGCAACGTTTTCCTCTCAATCAGTCTCAATTCAATTCCTTTTCACATAGAAAGAGAGAGGTGAAGAATGGGGGCAGTTACGGCAGCCATAATAGCAGTAGCAGGTTTAGCAATTGGTTGGATTGCAATCGAAATGGCTTGCAAGCCTTGCCTGGACAAAGGCCGTGAAGCCATTGATCGAAGTCTCAACCCAGATTACGATCCTGATGATCGCACCATCAACACCAACAACAACGACATTCATGCTCCTCTCAATCCTACTCCTGATTCTTAGATCATCTCTTCACTTCCCTTCCGTATCTTAGGTCATCTTATTATTCAATCTTGCTTTATTATTTTCCCCCTTTTTTGGGGGGTGTTTGAAATTGAGCAATTGAATCTAGCTAATCTGGATGTTTTGTATTGGATTGTTGTTTCATGGATTATTTTAGAGATTGGAATTTTGTTGTTATATATGATGGTATTTTGTGATGTTCTTTATAGAATTATTGATCCGCTGAATCAGAATTATTGATCCGCTGAATCAGAATTATTGATGGTATTTTGTGATGTTTTGTATACAAGGGTAATTCTTGTTTTTGTTCAGGAAAACCTTTCTCTAGGTACTTGTACCGGAAAATACCCAAAACTCACATTTCAAATGACATTTTTATAATTTTGTTGAAAATATATTAACAAAACATCCCCTTATATAGTTGGTGTTCGGATCTCTGCTTCTAAAGTTTGTCAAAATTATCTTAAAATGTCATTTGATATATTTGCTAAAAAAATCAATTTGATTTACCTGATATCTCTCGTCTTGTACCTTATTTGAATTCGGATTTTGGTGCGGAGTATTTTTTTTACAATTAAGGTGAAATAGGTCCAAACATAAAACTCCTATCTTAAGAATCAGGATAATTGAGCTGCCAATACAATAGTGGGCTAGTGGCTTAGGGGGTGTCGTCTGTGTCACTTGGTCTTCAAGGAAACCAAGGGACTTGGTTATCACTGAACTAAGTTCACTCGATGATTTGGATTTTGTTATTTACATTGTGTGTTAATATATATGTGAAAGTATTGGATCTGACGATCTGATCCAAATACTTTGGTCAGACTACTGATCCAAATACACAAGGTAAGAGGATTAAATAGAAACAAAACAAAAAAAATGATAACTAAAATTTTAGCTCGGTGTAGATAAATACAACACAATTTTTTGGAATATTAAGCTGCCAAAAATCAAATAAATACAATACTGATAGAGTATATAACATCTTCTGAGCCTTAACTATTAGCTTAAGTTTTTGGTTGAGATAGTCCTTTAACATAGTAAGCTAATAGTTAAGGCCCAAAAAATGTTATATACTCTATCAAATACAACACAACCTGGAAATTCCCGTAAATCCTAACTTAAAGATATGATTTATTAGAAGCAAGGATATAAAGCCCCACAGGATCATAGCTTCTTCATCAAGCTTTTGGAATGAACTACAGTCAATCTCATACACTTGAGGTAGAGATCTAGTGCATTAACACAGAACCGCTGTTACACGGTGGGCACCGGGGTGCCTTAGCAAGGCTCAGGTGGGCGGGCGGCCGGTTATGAAAATTAGTCAGACTTTTCTGTGGATCTCGTCCATTTCAGTCCAGCGCCTATTGAATAATGGTTTAGGGGTCGTTTGGTTGTCAATGGGAAAGAGAATCACTTTAGGAATGAGAATGAGGGGGAATGAAAAGTAAAATAGTTAGTTAGTTGTTTGTTTAAAAAACGAATGGGTTTTGTGTCCACCACACCACCGCCATATCACACCACCACCTCCACCATACTACACCACCAGGGGTGTACAAAATGATCCGATCCGTGATCCAAGCCGAAAAAATCGCATAATTTTTATGTAAAAAATTTCGGATATTTCGAATTGAAAAAATTGAATTTTCGGATATCCGAAATTTATAACATTTCGAATCGGATATCCAAAATTTTAGATCGAAAATCCTTGTTTTCAGATATTTCGGATTGAATATCCGGATTTTTATCAAATATTTTGGGTCAGTAACCAGATTTTTCAGATCGGATATCCGGAAAAATGTGTTAAAAACACACAAAAAAATGGAAAATCTCGGATCGGGATTTGGTCGATCCGACGTTCTCGGATATCCGACATTTCAGATTGGATCGATCCAATTGAAAACCCCTAACCACCACCATACCCCAATCACCAACTACATAACACCACCACCGAGGCTGGGTTCGAGTGTGGGGTCGGGCTGGGTTGGGTGGGTCTGGGTAGGGGTGTGGCTAGGTTGGAGGTTGGGTGGTTTGTGGGGTGGTTGGGTGGTGGTTGGCAGAAGGTGGGGAAAGAGAATGGAAAAGATACGGAAAGGAGTGGGTTTGAGAATGTGTTAGAATAGGTGAATGGGGAGGGGAGTAAGAATAACAAAAATGGATTAACAAACACAAAAAAAGGAGTGGGTTTGAGAAAGTGTTAGAATAGGTTGGCAGGACAAACTTTTTTTAGGTCAGATTTTTTTCAGGTTAAATTTTATCCAGATTAAAAAATTTTCAGGTTAATTTTTTTTCCACATCAAAATTTTTCAAGTCACTTTATATTTTCTCCAGGTCATCTGGTTAGTTTCTTTTTTCTCCAAGTCAGTTTTTTTTTCACATCAATTTTATTTTTTCCCTAGGTTAGTTTTTAAAATTTTCTAGGTTAGTTTCTATTTTCTTTAGGTCTGTTACGTTTCTATTTTTTTTTCTTTAGGTCAATTTTTTTTCCCAGGTTAGCTTTTTTTAGGCCAGTTTTTATTTCTGCAGGTTAGTTTCTTTTTTCTCTAGGCCCGTTTTATTTTTTTTTCCAGGTCAAGTTTTCAGCTGCTCGTCTGACCATTTTTATTGTGTCAGACTTGTCACTTGTCTGACACAATACCTTCTCAATATATATACTTTGTATATATTTCACCCGATTCAGTTTTATTGCTACATTTCATTTTTCACACTTGTTAAGACAAATTTTATACTGGATTTAATTTTCCTCCTATTATTTAATTAAAAAAATATAACAATTATATATTAAAAATGAACATATACTGAGACGAATCAAACAAGATCCAACATGATTTATTTTCCTTAAATGTCAATCATAAAAGCTGGTCAAATTATGATGAATAAATACTGTCAAAATGAAAATGTTCAATTAAATTGAAACATTTTTTGGGTGCAATAACTTTATTAATGTAATGCTATTTATTTAGAGCAAACTTGTAATAACCCAAAATTTTAGGCTATTTTAATTTTTTTTTAATTAATTACTTAATTTGTTGGCACAAATTTCCGAATCAAACCAAGTTAAACCCCTCGACCCACACGACACCCTTTTCTTTCTTTCGATTATCTTATATTCTTTCATTTGGCCTCAACCCGTTAGGTTCCTAAATCTTCACCTTAAAGCAATTCAAGGTTGTGGACCGACTCATATTTAATGTTGAATTAATGATGAGTGGGCTAAGTAGGGGTTAGAAGTAATTTTAGTCTCTTTTTGGTAACCGGACTTGAATAATCTTTCCATATGATTTCTGGCCCAAGTTAAACAATAGCTTTGAGATTAATAATCCAATTCAGGAATTCATTCCAAGCCCAAAAACTATTTCAGTGTTCGGACCATATTTCTTATCTTGGCCCAAAATAATTCAAGCCCACTTCTTTTCCCTCTTTCCAATTGATCAGTTTTCTATCTCTTTAATTATCTTATTTCTTTCCATTTCATTCTATTATATCTTCTAATGGATGTAACCTCGTATTTTCCTAAAGGTGGTTACACATGTATCCTAATTATTTGTTTTATTTGTTAACCCAATAATATCCTTTAATCATATCATTCCCTATTTTCTCTGAGTTGTTACCCTTTTTCCCCCTTATAATTAATTGGACCAGGATAATCTTATTTCTCCATCATTTCTCCTATACCTTCCCTTTCATTTTCCTTTAATTCTTTTATCATGTTTTATTTTATTTATTCTATTTATTCTAACCATTCCTTTTAATTTCTTTTAATACCTTTTAATTAAATATGTCCCTATTCTTTTCCCCTTCCTTTTATTTATTTAACCTTATGACATTACTTTAGCCCAATCATTAAACCCCGAGCCCAGACTTTTACCTTGCCTTGCCAAATTAGAGCCCATTAACCTTTTTGCATGTCATACTACTCGGCCCCCCCTTATGGTTTTCTCTTATTTATTTTTATTCTATTTTCAACCATAATTAGCAAACCATATCTATTTTGACTAATCCTAGAAAAACCCCCACTTTTATTCTCCTAATCACTCTACTAAATTTTAGGAAGCCAAAACAAACCCTCATCACTAAAACCGCACGGCACCCTCTTGAAATTCATTAAAAAGTTATAACTTCTTTCCTCTTTAATCTTGAATGAATCACAAAAATTGCAAAACACTCTTAAATCCTTTCTATTGATTTCACAACTCAAAGATTGAAGCAAGAAGATCAAAGGAACCCAAGCTAGGACCGTGAACCCACTCGGCCACCCCTAAAGATTTTCGAACCCTTTGTCCTTCTTTGCTAGGTAATTAGTTGTTTTATTTAATTGTAGCATATATTAGTCTTATAATCTTTAGAATAAGTTTAGAACTGTTTAGAATTATTTGGAATGAATTTCGAATTGTTTGATGAAGTATATTGATGAATGTCGAATGATACCATGATGATTTTAATGATTTTTCCTATGTGTTTGTCACAAATTTATGCATGTTCTTTGATTCTTGCCAATTAAACTTGAGGATTAAATTGTTGAATTATTCTTAGTGATTATGTCGAGTGATGCCGTGTAACAATCCTATTTTTGGAGTGAAATATAATCCAAGAATTAATCTTTCTATTATGATCTTGTTTAATTAATATTCTTTGATGATTTTCTTGATTCATTACTTAGATTAATTAAGTTCTTGAAAAGAAAAGCTTGAATCTTGGTTTGTAAATGATGGAACCGTGTGATGATGATATTCTAGTAGTTGTTCCACTCAAATTTTTTTTTGATAAATTAAAGTATGGATTTTATTTAAGTTTAACTATTGACATCAATTAATATTAAAGTTTTAAATTAAAAGAAAGAATTAAATCTTGTTATTTTTATCCTTGAGAAACCGTGTGACACTAGGCGTTTAAAGGCTCGACTTTTACTTGCTTTTATGATAAAAGTTTGGATTTTGAACACTTTCTTGAAAATTACTTTGATTAACTAATTAAGGCTTATATTTTGATTTAATGATTAATTTAATTGCTTGAATTATGAAAGATGAATTGTAGTGACTTTTCTTGTAACACCCTGAAAATTCCCTACTTGACAATCCTAATTTTTTTTTAAAGTTATGACATAAAATACATTTCAAAGGAAATTTCCAAAGCATTACCGCCACGTGTGAAAACGTTTCGGCTTATTCAGAATTTTGCAGCGGAATAAAACTTAAATCAAACTTAAAATGCCTTTTAAGATAAACTAAACTTGTCAAAGCTTTAAAGTCCTTAGTTAGAAAACGATTGTTATTTGGAATAAATAACATAAATGAAATAACATTTAATAATAAGTTCAAATCTGAAAAACCATGAACTCTCGGATCACACCCATCCCATAACAATGCATATGCCGAATGCTTGAACTTCGCCCATCTAGCTAACCTGTGCAATTCTGCTCCCCAATAATACAAGTGTATAAATTGGTTCATCACAGGGTCATTAAGGCGAGGGCCATGACCGAAGAAGACACACACAAAAGCACGTAATCAGCAAAAGCTGAGTACATATATACAACAAGATATGGACACAGATAATATAACATAAATAAATAATACAAATGATAACCTGCTATACACTATATGACCAATCCCACACATTCCTAGACTCTATCAATTTATAAGGAGGTTTGGATTCATCATCGAACGGGTTTCCAAAGATAAGTAACCATGCCCACTAGAGCCCCACTCGGTTGCAAGTCGAGTGGTAAAAATGATGCCACTTAAGAGTGGCGGGATCCCAGGCCAAAATAATAAAAATAAACAAGGGTGAACAACGTCTTGTACCCCTCGTAGGAAGCTATTTAGCTTCCCCCATATGTTCATACTCAAGGTGTATACGTTCCAAGAGTTTTGGTGTGAATCCTCTTTCGCTTTACGTGATTTATCATATTTAAATTAGTAAATTCGAAAACTCACCCCATACAAGACATCACTCAACGTCAATGTAGCACACAATACACTTTCCGTTTTTAAATCCTCTAGGTCTAGGTGATCACATAACCAATTTTATTTAGCCAATCTTTCTACCGAGTCTCATTCTCCCAGAGGGAGCGAGTAAGAATACTACCGAGTCTCAATCTCCCAGAGGGAGCGAGTAAAACAAAATACTACCGAGTCTCAATCTCCCAGAGGGAGCGAGTAAAACACCTCTAGACTCAACAGGTGAGTAATAACAAATTCCTTGTCTAACTTGCAACATACCTTTCTTTTCCATAATCAGAATAATCAACCCACACTGGGGAATTCATAACACTTGACAAATTTTCACAAAGTGAAGAATAACCGAAATAATCAAATCTTTTCTTTTCTTTTTTTTTCCACACTCATCCATACATACATGAACATAACATTTCAATGCATTCATACAATTCCCTAATCATGCTGCTATTTCCGGAATTAAGTTTTGCGTACATACGTACCTGGTGTAGTATACCCTACTAGTCACAGTTAACAGAATTCTCTGAATTCAAAGTCTCCTACAATAAAATATGGGACTAATTAATTCCCTTGAACATATAAACTATCCTAAGTATATATATTACAAAATTCTAACCTCTAAATAAATTTCAAAAATCATTTCCGACTCCTTAATTTAATTTAGAATTCTGAAATTGTACCCTCTAAATAAAATACTAGGCGAACACTAATTAAATATTTTAAATATCGTTTTAGCGTATTCAAACGAAAATTCCAGCCTTTATAAAACACTAAAAATCCTTCCGAAACATCCCGAAAATCAATTTTTAAAGTTCTAACAACACCCGACAGGTTCCTAACACTATCGGAAGTAATTATACTCTACTAATAATTAAAATCTTTAAAATTATATTATTTTTCCAAAAATCACAACAATAATAAAATTAATAAAACTTCAACAATATAATCTAATTGACAATACTTATCAAGTTTAATTAATAATTTCATAAAACCCATTAAAATATAAAAATAATCAAACTACAACACTTCATCTTCAACCTTTTTCCCAAAACTCCATGAAAACCTCCATTAATACATACCCAAGAGCTTTAAAACTTCATGAAATCAATCCTTTACAACTTAAAATCAATTCCAACTATTTAAAACATGAAAACTAGTCAAAATAACATGTTTTTAATCAAGTTTAATAAATAATTTAAATCTGAAAATCTTAAATTAAAACCTCAAACTTCAAAGATTCAAACCCCAACTTTAATCACAAAACTTCAATCTAAAACAGGATTAAATAACAACATCGAATAAGACATTAACCAAATATAATAATTTATAAACTTTAAATCAAGAATTAAAAATAAATAAAGAAAAGTTTTTTTTTTTTAATCAAGATTCACGGCATAGCAGGTGACCGGCTACGGCAGGGCGGCGGTCGGATGGAAGGTGGCGACCGGAAGGCCGGCGATCAAGCGGGTGGCTGTTGTGGTGGTGGACCGGTGGTCCTTGAGGAGGAAGGCAAGGTTTTTTTTTATTATTATTATTATTTAAGTTTTACGAGAGAAAGAGTGAGGTAGAGAGAGAGAGTGTACCACCAGTGGCGGCGGCAGCAACAAGGCGCCGGAGGGAGGACGGCGGCAGCAACAAGGCGCCGGAGGGAGGACGGCGACGCGGTAGGATATGGTGGTGGCCGTCATGGTTGGTGATTCGGCTGCGTCGTGCCATTGTTGTTGTGGTTCGTGGAAGATGATTCCTCAAGAGTTCAGTTTTTTTTTTCTTTTACTTTTCTGATTTAGGTTTTGACTTGTTTTGGTTTAGGTTAGTGTATATATACTACTAGGGTTCGATTTGGATTTACCGCTGGGTTGGACTTGTGACAGTGGAAATAAAACCTTTAACCTTTTTCGAATCAGAATATTTTATTTTTGTAAACGACGCCCAAAATACATAATTAAAACCTTTAATATTATTTCCAAGTATTATTTTATAAAATTCCTTTATAAACATACATAAGTTATTTAAATACCCAATAAATAATATTTTGTAAATATTGACTTTAAACCATTTTATTAATTTTAATTCGTAGTTATACAAAATATTCTTTTATACGTATAAAATACGTATATAAGTTATAAAATACATATAAAAATACATGTATAAATTTACAAAAATACGGGGTATTACATTTCTTGTGATAAAGCCGTGTGTGATGATGAATTAAGGGCAAGGTTTGATTTTTGTTTCTGATTTAATATTTGGTCTATAATTGTTGAATTATGTTGTTTACTTGAATAATAGTATGAACTTGTTGAATTGAAGCGTTATTGATGCATGATGAATATTTCAAGTAGTAGCTTGCTAGTTGTCGTGTGGTACATATACTAGTCTAGGTTTTTGAGTTATTAAGTTGAAACTAGAGTTGACTAGAAGTAAAGTCTTGTCTAAAGAGTCAAAGTTGTGAAGTAGAAAGATAAATGAAAGATTAATAACCTATGAAGTGACCGCCCATCTAGTGACTAAAGTGCCACGAACATGGGTATAGTCGAAGCCATTGTCCCGCTGCGGAATGGTGACAGTTCTGGATCCCAGTGCTCGGGAAGTAGATCAAAAGTGGTTGACCCGGCATGAGACAAGAAAAACTGGGGAAGTAGATCCTTTGTGGTTGACCCCTAAGAGCATATGACTGTGTCACGGATTAGAACACTTGTGTGAACTGGAACTTGAAAGTTAATAATGGAAGTCTAGAGTCTAGAGTCAGTACTAGCTTGAATGAAAGGTCTGGTCATAGTTGGTCTAGTGTATTTTGTTTCCGCTGTGTATCTTGTGAATTGATTATAATGTTATGTTACTGCTGATCTTGTTGACTTGTGTGGACTTTCTATTGACTTGTTCTATCTATTATATTTCTAATTGCGTTCTACTATTAAGTAGAGCAATCTAATTACTCCCCACTGACTGTGGACCCCCAAATTCCCGTTTCAGGTGCCGATGAAGAGTAATTGGGTACCGCAAGGGCTTGGATTGTGAGCAAGCGAGTTTAGTTGCATAGCTACCTATTAATTGTTCTAGCTTTTGTAGTAGTGTTTTAATGGACTTCCGTAGTTTATGTTATTAAAGGACTTTGGGTATTTTGATTTATTTTGGATCAATTTTTAATTTATTAAATGAATTGAATAAGTTTAGAGCTTCCGCTGTCATTATTTAGTTTTGACTTGAGAATTTCTAGCTATTAAAGATTCGTATTGTTGTTTTCTACGAAAACAACGTTGCTAAAATACGGGTCGTTACAGTTGGTATCAGAGCTGAACTTTAGGTTACTTCTCCATAAGTAACCCGAGAGATTGTGTGCTTTATTATTCCGAGAGTTTAACACAGTTAGCCATACCACGAGAACTTAAGTGAGTGTTGACTCGGGTAGAGCTATGGGATAAGATAATTTTTGACTTTTTGCAACTATTTATCTTTGACCTTAGTTGTCTTTTTATTCAAAACAATATCATCACCATTATAACACTATGGCTTTTTACTTATGCAATAGATGGCATTTTCTTTCACATCTACTCATTGTGCTAGCATTGCCAATACTGCTATTTTGGTGATGGTAAGGTAGAACCGAAATAGTAGGTCAAGAAGCTATGGGGCGAAGACTGGAGGATTAATCAAGTATTTTTTGGTTTTTTAAAGGCCTTTTTGGTATTCTTTATCCCATGTTTTTGGCACGTCCTTTATATATATATATGGAAATCATGGGTTTGAATTCTACATTCTAATAGATTTGTTAGTTCAGAAACTTTGGGCTATATATTGGAGCACGTTGAGAAAACAACTGATTTCTTTCTTGTTGGTGGGTGGCTTCATTTCTTGAAAACATTTTCTATTATCGATGGTGTTAATGTTGCGAGTAGTTATGGTTTTTTTTTTTTATGCAGTATTTTTTAAGTTGTAATGGCTTTGATTTTGGAAGGATTTATTTTAATTCCCCAAAGACGCAATTTTGTGCATTGAGTCTCATGTGATAAGTTTGAAGACTCTCCATACTTTTGTTGATGAGATTTTGTGTATGCCCTACTAATTAATTGGGTCTTTTATTTGATATTCATTTCAACCACATATTTCAACCTTAATCTCTTGATGGATTCGATGAAGTCTTTCAAGACAGTTTGGCAACTAGTTGATAGGTAGCCCAATGTTTTTTAGCTTAAACGACATTACAATGTAATAGTAGGTTCCCCAAGGGATTATTAATGATACTTTTTTTTCATATAATCTCTTGACATTGGTATCTGGTTGTAGGTTGCAAACCCATTCATGAACAAGAGCGCGCAAGACGTGATTTGCTACTTTATCAACGAAGATGTGAATTTTTGGGAGAGGATACCCATCCATCTTGTAGTTTGGCACGGTTGAGATCCTGTTAATCCATGTGTATTTGGGTTTTGTTGTCCTTTTTTAGGGTCTAGAACCACATTTGTTATCCATAGTAGGTAGTGAAATAACATGTAGCGGTCGAGCTAAAAGTAAAGATGAATTAATAATTTTCAAGACGAAATAATTTTCGTGTAACATGGACACCAAGTTGCAAGTAAAAAGGGTTATTAGTTACAAATGAAATGTAAAGATGCATGAGATCATTAGTTTTAGACCACATAAATGTGGGATTATTAGAATAACAAGTCTTTTGTCAGAACATCAAAGTTGATGAGATAACTTTTTTCTAAAACATGAATTTTTTTACTAAACATGATTTTTTTAGCATAAATCACAATTTTTATCTTA
This sequence comes from Salicornia ramosissima, assembly GCA_951394345.1. Classification (NCBI taxonomy): domain Eukaryota; kingdom Viridiplantae; phylum Streptophyta; class Magnoliopsida; order Caryophyllales; family Amaranthaceae; genus Salicornia; species Salicornia ramosissima. The sequence continues at coordinate 2,612,676 of OX596240.1, read as the reverse complement.
TAAGTTATAACCATAACTTTTTAACATAAAACTATAACTTTTTATATTGCTTTCACCCAATTTAGTTGCTTTATTTACTAAAACGAAACTACATATTAGTTCAAACAACTTTTTTTTCCCATTAAATGACAATCATTTCTTCCAATTTCACATGTCTTTGATCTCTCTACTTACTATTTTACAGTGACAACAACTTCTGTCTAGAAGTCCACACAACTTATTTTGTAGCAACATACTCCGTATTAATTCTGTGAGAATTATGAGGGGGAGAAAAGCTCTAAATTTATGTAATATGTTTCATGAAATCATCAAATGATATTATTAGAATCTATCTTTTTTGGAAAAAAAAAACGACAAGAGCGAAGAAACTTTAGAGCTTTTCTTAGAGGTGACAATTTGGTTGGATATATGCATACGTCTTCCATACCCAATTTGTCCTAATATATTTATTTCCATCATCCACTCACCAGTCACCACCGCCCATGACAAGTATAAATTTAAAATCCATCCATACCCACGTGGGACCGTGGGTATAAATCTAAATTCACACTCGCTCCATCATCCAAGTGGATATCTCTACACACTTATATCCACTCATTACCGAAGTAGATAACCACTTCTATTTTCTAATTTTGAAATAGATGAAACTAAATTACATATGTATTGTTGTTTATTGAATAATGCTGCAGATTAGCCAGTAGAGTTTCTAAAAAAAACAAGGAGATTAGTAATTAGTAGTGAGCTTGTCGATATGGGCCTTGATTTGTCACTCTTATGTTAAATTTTAAATTTCAATATAATTTTTAAAATTTTAACTTTAAAAAAGGGAAAAAATTGAAAACCACGCCGCAAATTACAAAGTGGATTAAGGGGCAGAAGTGGGGCGAGTCGGGATGACTTAAAATCAATTACTTACCCAAGATAGATTTTACTTTTAATATCTATAACTAACCATCACCCATCAAAATCATACACATTCTGGCTCCAACAATTACTAATTTGATGGTGCACCGTGCACACATGTGTATTAATAGAATGATACTCACTCTGTATATTAGTTTAATTTGAATGAGCATTATTACATTAATATAAGATTTAATGAACATTATTCAAATTTATCCACGATCCCCTGGAATTGAGAGAAAAACTCTAACCAGAGTAACCACCTAAACTATTCCTCACTCCCATTAAATAAATATTTATAATAAACCTAAGAATAAATATTTATTCATTGTTTGTATAGATCGTAATTTGTGAATGCGGTGCAGAATCGACCAAAATTTACCCACGAGCCATCCCTAGCTGTTCTAGTTCAAAGTCTACACCGAACTCACACTCTCTTTGCCAAATACCATGAGCCTCAGCTAATAGAGAGAGAGAAAGAAAGAGAGAGAGAGAGCCACTCCCCATTTCATGTCTCCTCTTAACAACAACAACAAGCGTCCATCTTCATCGTCTTCTTCATCTTCCACCATTAACAACAACAACATCAACATCAATATCAATTCCAACAATAATTTCTCTTCTTCTCCCTCTTCTTCATCTTACTTCCCATCAATGAAGAAACCTAAGTCTCAAAACTCTTCTCTATCTGTAGACAACAAAAATGGCATTCACACCTCTTCTTTACCTTCTTCCACTGATGATGATGTCGGTGCTCATCATGGTGGTTCCATGATTGTTGATGACGATCTTAAGCCGGATACTGTTGTTTCGCCTTCCTCCAATTCTCGTACTCCCATTACTGCTGGTGTTACTGCTAATTTGTCTCGTAAAAAGGCTACCCCTCCTAATCCTTCCACTAAGAAGCTTGTTATCAAGCTTGTCAAAGGTTTATCTCTCCCTTTTCCTTACCTCCTTACTGATTATTCTAACTTGGATTTTCGTCTTTAGGGTTTTTTGAATTTTGTAATCTGATGGTTTTTGTTTTTTGCCCATTATGAATCTTGTGATTTTCGTTTGATTTTATGCGGTTGTGTAAATAATTTAAGTGTGTGATGAGAGCACGGGTGTGTTTTTTAGATGGTCAGTGATTGGGCAATTTATGAAATTGAGGTAGAAGAATACATTAGAATAGTTTGCAAGGATGTTTCCCCCTCCAAATACGTGGGAAACTCCGTTTTAACTGGTATATGTATGTGTATTAACTAAGTTGTGAAAATTTTGAAGTTGAGTGGTAAAAATGGATGTTATTCCATCTCATCTTGTTTAATGAAATCAATGCTAGGATACTAGCTAGGGTAATAAGAGTTGAGATTGGATTTCTATTGGAGTTGTTTAGGTGATGCTGTTTAAGAAAGCATGTTGAAAATGTGGTAAACTATTTTTTATCATAGCTATTATTCATCCAACAATACATAATTTATGTAAATGCAACTGTTTGGAATTTAATTTCACAAATTTGCCTACTCCATGAAGGATTACAGTCGTGGGGATCAATTAATCACAATGTTCCTTATGTTTTGAACTGTGCAATGGTCAATGGTTGTGTTCTCTATGTTTCTTGGAGATTTGATCTCTTTCTTGAGAGGCATTAAGCTTTGCATGCATATCTTGACGGACATTATGATACTGTATTTTGCTGACACCCTATGGCCTGGGGAGAAAATGGGTTAGGATGAGTGCTAGGATTTTTTAAGATACAATTTTGAAGAGCTTGACCTAAAAGCTGTCAAATTTTATGACATGTTAAGCCCTTGCTAAACATGTAAACATAGAAGACAAATTGCAACACAAATGAGTAATCAATGCAGGGAATACTCAGAGAGGCATAAGAATTAAGGCCCTAGGGGTGTGAATTGGATACACTGGATTGGACTTTGACAAGTCCAAATCCAATCCAAAATTTCTTGGACTAAGTTCGAACCAGATCCAACATTTTCACTAATCCAATCTGATCCATTTCAAATAAATTTTCTTAAGTCCAAATCGAGTCCACCCCAATGCAAATATTTAAAAGTCATTATATTTTTTTTTTTTTTTTTTTAAACATTATCGCACTAGATTAGAAATTATGAGTAGAGCATCATGACAGATTGACACCAGATTAAGGTTGGTAGTACATTACATTGATCTATACATAGATATATGTGTGTGTGTGTATGTGAAATTGTGAATTTATGTGTGTACACACACATATTCATGGAGAGAAATCCTGATTTCTTGTATACATATATACTTTGGACTCTAATTTGGACTTTGGACTCCAATAAGTTGAGTTCAACTAATAAAAAAATAATTTTGATTTGAATTTTCTCGTCTGATCGAGTCCGCTAAATTTGGATTGTACTAGATTGGGCTTTGGATTTTTGCAAATCCACCTACACCCCTAATTAATTGAAGCCCCCCTCCCCCCCCCCCCACACACACACGAGTTAAATTCCACTACTCATATTAGTTAGTATAGTCTAATTACATTGGCTAAAAGGTACACTTACCAAAAAAACCTTGTGCAGCTTTTCAAATGTCACATAATCCTTAGCACCTCTTACACGTGCTGAAACCCTAAATCCTTTTAGTGTAAAGTGTGCAAGAAAGTCTTTTTTTGCACTAGTTGCTACTAAGGGACAAAGGCAAACTTCAATGAGAAGAAACCATCTTTGACAATAGTCTATAACATGTGATTTAGTGGCCTTCAATTGCATGAAATCATAAACTCTTTCCTATTTTGAGTAAAATTAAGGTACTCTGTCTTTGTTACAACAATACGGAATTATATCATGAATGTAACTTATATTTCAAAAGCAATGTTTGGAAAAGATATTTATAGGAACAAAGGTGTCTGTATATATAGGTTACAACTTTGGATTAGTTTTGATTTGGGGAAATGCTTAGTGGATGTGTTATAATTGAAGATTCAATTGTATATTGGAGTGGGAGATAAACAACCGTGTATACCATGTTTCCATCATGTGTTCCATGGTTTAATAATGCGGTTTCGGTTACGGTTGTGAAGTCACAGTAATTGTTATGATGCATTGATCGCGGACCATGTCATGGCTGTTATGATGCAAGTTTGATTTCAAATTAGTATAGGATTAGAGCTATCAGTGGGGAGATATTGGGGAATCATAAAGGATAAGAACCATTAGTGGGGAGATATGGGATAGTCTTTCAATATAATTAGGGTTTGAAGTAACTTTTGAGTGAAACAATACAGGGTGATTTGGGGTTGGAACGTTTGATTTGGACAAGATCACGGTTTCTTTTAATACCCCTTGTTGATATGGACAAGTTTTGGTCGGTCAATTGTAATTCCTTTACAATATGGCCCAACCAAGATGTCGCGAAGGTGGTTTTACACCATGATGGGTTCCCATTTGTTGTGACTAAATGAGTTTGGAGAATTTTATTCAAGTATGTATCTTTTCTAAGTGCTAATTTGATATTAGTTTGATTAATTGTAAGACGTTTGCGAATTAGATCACAGTATTCTCCATTCTTATTAGTTTGCAGAGTTCTGTTCAAGTATGCATCTATTCTAAATTAGTTTGACTTTATTTTTGTTAATTATGAAACAGCTAAGCCAACACTCCCCCCAAATTTTGAGGAAGATACTTGGGCTACATTAAAGTCAGCTATAAATGCTATATTCTTGAAGCAGCCTGATTCATGTGACTTGGAGAAGCTTTATCAGGTAAATTTTCCCTAAAATTTTGTTATTTTTTCTGGGAAGAGGATGGATAAGCAAAGTGTTTTTTTTTACTATTGTGCCGGTAAACTATTCACAGTAATGAATTCAAATCTTTAGGCTGTTAATGATCTTTGCCTGCACAAAATGGGAGGAAGTCTATATCAACGGATTGAGAAGGAGTGCGAAGCACATGTTTCTGCCGTACTGCATTCATTGGTTGGCCAAAGCCCAGATCTAGTGGTTTTTCTGTCTCTTGTTGAGAAATGCTGGCAGGACCTTTGTGATCAAATGCTAATGATTCGTGGAATAGCTTTATATCTTGACAGAACCTATGTGAAACAGAATCCAAATGTGAAGTCATTGTGGGACATGGGATTGCAGCTTTTCCGCAAACATCTTTCTTTGTGTCCTGAAGTTGAACACAAAACTGTTACTGGTCTTTTGAGAATGATTGAGAATGAAAGGTAATTTTGCATGATTCTTTATCATAAAATGCTTAGCTTGATACTTTATTTAATTCCCCTTTCCTCTTTACCCAATGCTTTTGTTATGAAGTATTGCAGGACGAAGACAAGTTTTATTGTTCGAGTGCGTTTGAGTTGCATAAAACAACAGAGCCTTAATCCCAAAACATTTTGAGCTGCATGCGTGTGAAATATCTTTGAGAGGAGGATTACTTTTAATGCATGCTGGATTTTATTTTTCGGAACACTTCATTCATATTTTGCTTCCGATAATTTTGCTTTCTTACTTTTTAAGGAAAATTGATTACTGGTAGTTATATTCCAAAAACGTGTGTGGCTGTGTGCTAGTGCTTACATTTGAGAGCAAGTTTGTAACCACTTGAGGTTCTTGGACCATTATCCGTACTTTTATACTAAGTAGCTGATAGCACTAACCTGAGCTTATGCCATGCCACATGCCTATCATTTCCTAGCGTATTTACTGATTTCTTTGTAAAGATAATTTATATAAATATATATTATTAAACACCAGTATCTGCTTAATAAGATTTGAAAATACAAATCCATGAAGCACATGTCAGCCCCTTCCTTTAACCCCTATTCCATTTTAAAATTGCAATTGCTATAAAAAAAATACTACTTTCATTTAAGTTATGTAGCGCTAAGAATTGAAATGTGTAAATAGATTCAGAGAAGAATTCCAGTGGAGCTGAAGCAATTAAAAAGGAAGATTTATTTATTATTTTTTTTTAATTAAGAGGAAAAGGAATGAAAAGTTCAAGTGCAAGAAGAAAGCTGAAAATGGTGCAAGGATATCATGGTGGTAATGGTTTTAAATTGATAAGCTCAAAATTGAAATCAAAGTTAAACTTCAAGTATTCTAGAGGCTTGTATCTCTTCCAAAAATAACTGAAACACCATATACATCACAATTCCATGTTTTTGATCATCCCTCTCTTATTCAATTGATAGAAAATGGTCCGTTCACTTTTCTAAATTCCCTTTATTTTTAAACTCTTTGATTTTTTATCTCCTTTTCCTTGACTATCTTCCAACAAATTCCTCTTTGTGTTAGCTGCCTTCATCCCCTAGACTTATCTAGCTGAATTATGCAAAGGCTATATTTACAAACTCTTTTATTCCTATTTCTCTTTGTCCTTGACTATCTTCCCAGCAAACTTCCCTTTGTGTTGGCTGCCTTCATCCCCTAGAATTACCTGATTGAATTATGCAAAGGCCATGTTTACTTCTGCTTAAGCAATTATTTGCTTATATTGAAAAAAAATAAGTCAGTTTTTTTTTTTTGCTTTTATTTATCATTAAATATCTTTAATTTCTCTTTAAATAAATGATGATCACATATTTGAAAGCTACTTATCAATACGAATATAATGGTACCTCATTTGATAATTTTTTTTCCATATGGATTAGCATATAAATATAGTCAAAGTTTAGTTAAAATTTACATCAGATCATGTCAGAGTAATTCAGATGAGTTCAAATCAGATGAGACAATTTTCGACCAAATCAGTAAGCTTAGCCAAACAAGTTATACTACTCCTTCCCATTTTGTTGATGCTTACTTTTATCCTTAATCTTTATCTCTGTTGATGATGAAATGAATAAGGACAAAATTCAACACCTGTTGAACTTTTTTTTGTTTATCCTATTCTGTCTACAATAATTTGTATTCTTGGAATCTTGGGGCATTTGTTAATTATCAAATTATGCAGTTTGTGTTATTGCTTGAGTTGCATGCACATTACCAAGTGGAAATGATTTCCCCCATTGTAAGATGTTTATTCTTTCCAATTATATCAATGTTTTACAGATTAGGTGAAGCTGTTGATAGGACTCTGCTCAACCATCTTTTAAAAATGTTTACTGCTCTCGGAATCTACCAAGAGAGCTTTGAAAAACCATTCCTTGCTTGTACAGAGGAATTTTATGCTGCTGAAGGTGCGAAATACATGCAGCATTCGGATGTTCCAGATTACTTGAAGCATGTTGAAGTACGGGTTTGCTTGTAGTTTCTTATCCTAGTTTAATCCCTTAACTTGTGCTCATGTTATGTGTATTATCATGTTGAATTGTTGATCTGCTTATTCATTTTTTCTAAGATCTGTGTTTAAAATCTTGTTAGTTGTTTAATATTTGGCTATACCAAAATTCCTTTCTTTCTTTGATGAAATTCTCAAACTGATGATTTTTTGCAGGTAAGATTACATGAAGAACAAGAAAGATGCCTACTTTACTTGGATGCTAGTACTAGAAAACCACTTATCTCAACGGCTGAAAACCAGCTTCTTGAGCGTCATATTTCTGCAATACTTGATAAGGTATGATCTGTACCATATTTTTCAATGTTTACCAAGGAATTTTGTTTCATTAGTACTGAAATGTTGTCAACTTGCGCAGGGTTTCATGATTCTTATGGATGGCAGTCGTGTTGATGGCCTCCAAAGAATGTACAATTTATTTTTGAGGGTTGATGCCCTTGAGTCTCTTAGGTTGGCATTAAGTTCATATATTCGGAAAGCTGGTCAGGCTACAGTTATGGATGAAGAGAAAGACAAGGATATGGTTTTTTGCCTCTTGGAGTTCAAGGCCACACTTGATAGAATATGGGAAGAAAGTTTCGTAAAAAATGAATCTTTTGGCAATACTATCAAAGATTCATTTGAGTACCTCATTAATCTGCGCCAGGTAATTATTTCAAATTGTTTTTCTCAGTCTCTAACTAGAAGCCACATGTGCTATTAATCTATTATTAATTGAAGATGGATTATATATCTTAATAGGGAAGTTTACAAGAATTACTAGGTTTAGTATACAATTTTATGTTTTAAAAAAGCAAATGCTTAAAGGCAACATTGGTGATGGTAAGGGATGTAAAAATCTTCCATACATGAATGAAAAATAAACCTGAAGCAAGTTTATATCACAGCTTTACTCCCGAAAACTTTCAATTATACTTAGAAATGGAATATGGTATATGATTGGGTACCATTTCAGTTACGCTCTTTATGTGCCTTTATCAATCAGCTTTGCTTATACATCTATTATCTACTGTGCTCATCTTAATAGAACCGTCCGGCTGAGCTGATTGCGAAGTTTCTGGATGAGAAGCTTCGTGCTGGAAATAAGGGAACATCTGAGGAGGAATTAGAGGGCACTCTTGATAAAGTTTTAGTCTTGTTCAGATTTATACAGGTAATCTTGTTTAATACACTGACTGTATTTGTGATTTTTTTCCCCTTTCTGTTACAGTATATCTGCATTCAAGTGGTTATTTCTTTGAAGTATTTTTTTTCCTTAATATTTTTTAAGATCTCAATACATTGCCCAATGTCTCATTTTTTCGGTTAAATTTAGGGCAAAGATGTATTTGAAGCATTTTACAAGAAGGATCTTGCAAAAAGGCTTTTGTTGGGAAAGAGTGCTTCAATTGATGCTGAGAAATCTATGATCTCAAAGGTCAATTCACGGATACTATATTTTCTGTCGGAGTACATTAAATTCTGTCCGGACTTATAGCAAGTTTCTTTCTGCATTGCAGCTCAAAACCGAGTGTGGTAGTCAATTTACGAATAAACTTGAAGGAATGTTCAAGGTATGTGTCTTTTCCTAATGATGTATTTTGTGAAGCCAACAAACTATTCAACGTTCTTTTCATTGTATCCAATGTCATTTGTGGTTTCCACCATAATTTGGACCTCTCTACTTCTTAGTCTTTAGATTTATATGTGACTACTAAAGTAGTAACCGTTCACATTAAAAAAATATTTCTCCAATTTTTTTAATTTTTTTATTTATATGAGAACATTTCAACTTTAGAACATAAGCACATATTTTTGGAACATGAGACTATATAATTAACATACGTACGCATACATATTCTAAGATTTGTCTTAAATTATTTTTGAATATCTGTGTGCATGCTCTCAAATAATTCAAGGATGTTCAAAATTTTAAAATGCATGTTCTGAATTATTACAAGTGTGTTCTAAATTTTCACATGCATGTTCTAATTTATTTTAACCATGTTCAAAATTGTTTAAAGTGTGCTCAAAATTTCCAATATCTCTTATCAGATAATAGGTAATGGAAATGCTCATTAATTTCATTTCCAATGCTTAAATATAACACAGATATTAACATGACCTTAAGACCTCGAACACTTCATGTTAACATGCAATTTTTGGACACTCAACAATAATGACAGAATAAAATTATACAACACAACCAGTGATGCCGAGCACGAACTCGTATGACATAGTAACTAGTAAGACATTCAACACTTCTAACAAATCAGCTACATCAAACAACCATTGAAAACACTTAATGACAATACATGGCATTAGTATAGAAGTTTTATTTTTTAAATTTAAATCAACAGTATATAATAGCTCTCAAATAGGTTGCTATACATTATTTTCCTAGTATATAGGCCAATTCATTTAATATTTGAGAAAATAAAAGAACTACAATGAAGAGGGGTGAGCCGAGTTAGACAACATCATTATCTCCAAGCATTTGAGGATTATTGAGGATTGTTGCCCCACCTTTAACTCTTGAATTTGCAAGACTTTACTAGACATGTCTAGATCACAATAATGCGCTAGTGATTATCTACCTTGGCAGGGTCATTCCCAAGTTCGGATTGATCAGTTCCAGACAAAGTAATGGTTGTAGGCATTAATAGCCATTTTAAATCATAAAATTCATGACTATACTTGAAATTTTGATGACATAAAATTTGCTCATTAGTTTTTGTGTGCCTACTAGTAAAACTAATTTAGAGAACCTAGAAAGCAATTTATTACGTTATTACGTTATCACTAGTACTGTCAATAATACAAGGTATAACCAGCTGGTTTCACCCTCGAAATCAATCTGTAATTAAGCATTTGCGTTGATAATAGAAAAAGGCATAACCAGCTAGTTTCACTCTGAAACAGAATTATCCTTATTAACAACACTTGTATATGGTTTCAAGCATTAAGGATATTTTACGATTTCTTTCATAATACATAATCGAGAAATAGATTATGTAGCATTTAATTCAAAATAAGTTTTAACACAAAATGTCGATAGTGTTACATGGAAATTGAACTTGACTATTTCTCAAACTTTGAATAAGAATTGAGAACATCAGATTACACTCAAAATACATTTGAAAAAGTTTGGTCATAGATTAACACAAATTTTTTACTAAGTTTTAATAGCATATTTCCAAATACATCTTTTAGAAAGTAACATAAACCCAAATTTGCACTTTTATGCATGAAACCTTCATTTAAACTGAACAATAACCTACATGAACTTAACCAGTGAGCGTACAATCTTTTTAGCTATCACCATGGAAAAGAAATCCAAAAAAGCTACAGTATGAAGAGTGAAAGCTGATTGCACACAGCTTGTAATTGGATGATTCTTGCTTGCAAATGAAACAATTTTTCAATATCTACAACTTTCTCTAAGGAACTATATGCTAAAAATGACAACAGATTGATGAGTACTGGATGAGAAAATTCTGCTGCTGACTGGAAGACCTACGGGTTTCAGGCGGTGAATTGTTTGATCTGGGTTTATTCCAATCTTAAGCATTTAGGTGTTTCTGTTATTTTTCTGAATGCTACAAATGTTAGCTTATTATACATACAAGTAACTTTAGTAGGTGTATCATTTAGGAAGATATTTCTGATCTTTTGCTATAACTGGTCAGTTTAACGTCCTAGTTTGAGCTCCCTGCTTATTTGCTTTAACATACCTTATAGTAGGCTGGTTGAATGCTTTGATTCCTCTTATGTAATGTATAGGGTTGTGCTTGTCAGATTCCATAGCTTGCTTGGCCCAAAAATATAATTGCAACCCGTAATTCAATCTCAATTACATCTCTAAGGTTCTAAGGTTCTTTTTGCAACCCGTGTAATTCAATCCCAAAAATATAACTAATAAACAGCTGCTTTAACATACCTTATAGTAGGCTGGTTGAATGCTTTGATTCCTCTTATGTAATGTATAGGGTTGTGCTTGTCAGATTCCATAGCTTGCTTGGCCCAAAAATATAATTGCAACCCGTGTAATTCAATCTCAATTACGTCTCTCAGGTTCTAAGGTTCTTTTTGCAACCCGTGTAATTCAATCCCAAAAATATAACTAATAAACAGCTTTAGCTTGTTTATTCCATATATGAATTATGAAATACTAGAAGTGTTTCTAAGGTTCTTTTTGCTATCTTAATATTCCTTAAACAAACATTTATAGACATCCTTGTTTAATTTCCTCGAATTACGTCTCTAAAACATAAGATTGTCGGATATTGATAAACAACTTGATAATTCCCTCAAGGTAGCTTTAGAATTTGGTCGAATTTCGTTTCTCACCGAATACTAGTCAAGTCCTTTTAAAACTGTAAATCTCTGAATCTTGCTTCAAGCAATGGTTAGTATCTTATTTGACAATAAGCACACTCAATCATAAAACCCTGTCATTATGGTCAAGCAACACAACTAAAGGCTAATACTGGATCATACTGTTGTACATAGCTTTTACATTAGTGAAGTACTTAAACATCTTTGATTGGTTTGCTATCTCATTTTAGTGTTCTTGTTGCAGGATATTGAATTGTCAAAGGAAATAAACGAGTCTTTCAAACAATCTTCTCAAGCTAGGACAAAACTTCCATCAGGAATTGAGATGAGTGTCCATGTTTTAACCACAGGGTAGGTTGTTTTACTGTGCAGTTTTTAAACACTGGGGTTTCAAGCCTATGTTCGTGGTTTTATTCTTGGCTGTAGTAAAATTTCTGTTTGTCTGGCTGCAGGTATTGGCCAACCTACCCTCCAATGGATGTTCGGCTCCCACACGAGTTAAATGTGTACCAGGTCAGAAATAAGTGATAGATAAACCAGGAACTTTTGTACAGTGTAGGCTGTTTGCCGTACATGTATTTTGATTCTGGTTTGATTTGCAGGACATATTTAAAGAGTTTTACCTTAGCAAATACAGCGGTAGACGGCTAATGTGGCAAAATTCACTGGGTCACTGCGTTTTAAAAGCAGACTTCCCAAAAGGTAAAAAGGAGCTTGCGGTTTCCCTTTTTCAGGTCGGTCTCCTGTTACTTCTATGTTTGTGTCGGATTAATCTTTCGGATTTGGTTTTGCGTTCTTACTATTTGATGGATTATTTCTTAAGGCTGTAGTTTTGATGTTATTCAACGATGCTGAGAAGCTGAGCTTCCAAGATATTAAGGATGCCACTGGAATTGAGGATAAAGAACTGCGGAGAACTCTCCAGTCACTTGCATGTGGGAAAGTTCGCGTCCTTCAAAAGGTACTGATCAGCAAATTTAGTGTTCTTCTTTTAGTTGTGCTTCAAATAATGTATATTTTAGCTACTAATTTAGAACTGCAGATCCCCAAGGGTAGAGATGTGGAGGATGACGACTCCTTTGTGTTCAATGATGGATTCGCTGCCCCGCTTTATCGTATTAAGGTACACAAGGGTTGCTACTTTAAATTACTCCTTCCTTTCCTCTGAGATTGCTACATTTTCCTTTTCGGAATGTCCCAAAAAGTTTGCTACATTTCTAAAATAAGTATCATGGTGCACATATGATACCCACAACTTCTCTCTATTTATTTTACCTTACCTTACCCCACCACTCTACATACTAAAAGACATTTTCATACAAACTCCATACTAAACTCTTAAAAAGTGAATATTGTACAATGTAGCAAATTAAGTGGGACGGACTGGACTGGAGTACATGATTAAAACCACATATTATGCAGTGAAGAAGCTGTTCATGAAATTGACTTTCTTAGATATATGTAAATTTCTTCATAATGTCAGGTTTGCACATGTCTCTACATGTTGCTTCTATGTCCAAAATTGTTTGGTGTGGTTTATTTTGTGCTGTATTTACTGTAGTTATACTGAGTTAATGGTTCTTGGCAGAATCAGCAAAGGAAGGCAAGTAGATGTTTTTTGAGATAACAAATTAGCAATTTAGCCTGATCAGAAATGTATACATACTATATGCATGGATACATGTATTCATAGACTCTAAGGTCGTAAATTGTTATTTCTCAGGATGTGTTCTCTTGACTTTAATAAAAAAGTAAAAATCTCCATAAATTCTGATAAGTTCAGATGAGGTTCAATACTTGAATCAGGTGTAATAAGTTCAATAAGGTTTTGATCAGGTTCAATCAGATGTGATAAGGTTCAATAGTTTCTTAAATTAGGGCTAATCAAGTCCAATTAGTTTAATAAGTTCATAAAAGTTCATTAGATAAATTCTGATAGGTTCAGTTCAGATAAGCTCAGATAAGTTCATGTCTAATAAGTTGAAGAAAACGCACCCGTAGTTTAGGGTGTACCTATAGAGATTGATAAATTATTGGCTTAATGTAATTTTCTTTAGTTATTTATACATAAGAAAACAAATCGTTTGCTATAAATTGTTTTATTGTAAGTTTTGTGTTCTTTATAAATTGTTTGCTTATCCTATATTGTGTTTACTGATTTTTGGAATATCAACATAAATGTTTTAAGCTGAAATAGAACTACCCTTTTGAATTTTCTTGCTTGCGACCTATTAAAAGGTGCATAAAATTAATTCTTGTGCTCCATATTAGTTGTAACTCCCCTTTGACAAGCATTATGATGAAAAGATTATTAAGTTTAATTGAACAAATTAATTAGAATTGCTTTAGAATTAACAAGAATAAAACTAATAGTTATCAATGTTGATTTTTTTTAATTAATTTGCTCTTTTACTTTCTATAACCTCTTCCTTAAAAGTGTGTTAGCGAGTTATTTTGCAACTAATGGAGTGGAGGAAGTATTTTTATGGGTATTGTTAAACCTAGCCTTTGTTTTACTTAGTTTCGCCCGAGTTTTGACAATTTTGCCCTTATTTTGTTACTTTCCATCTCTCTCACTAACTTGAACTAATTGGACAATTTGACTTTGTTGGACTTACCCGACGACCACCTTAAGCTCATCGAAAAATGTCAGACCCACTGCGAACAACACCAAGTACTATTGTACAAATGATTCCTGTTTTAGGCGCCCTTGCCTAAGTTAGAGGGTGATTTTTAGGCGCCCCACTCTTTCTTAAAACGATACTTTTGGGGTGTTGCTCGCGGCAGGTCTGGCCTTTTCCAATACGCTTAAGGTGGTCATCGAAGTAAGTTCGAGTGTGTGGTAAAGTCCAAGTTTGTAAGAGTTGTAAAGTTAAAGAGTAAGGACAAAATTGTTAAAGCGCGGGCGATACTAAGTAAACACATGCTAGCTTTAGTAGTTCACATTTTTATATATATCTTATATAGGAGGCTCACTCGTATCCTCTATTTTTCAAATGACTTTTCTTCCATGCCAATATCCAATTTTGTGCAACCTAGATAATATGACGAAAAGAATATTGAAAGTTTGGGTTTATTACGTATTCTTTTTTTTTTTTTTTTTGTTAATCTTTGGCCTTTTCAAATGTTGCATTCTATTTCCTTGTAGGCATACATGTATTAATAGTTATTACACATGCATGATCTGATTACTCTTGCTAACAGAATAATGCCAAATTCTGAAATGTTCTTATTACATGGCATGGAATTTCATGACGACGATAGTAACCATGAATGTTTAAATAATGCAGGTCAATGCAATCCAGATGAAGGAAACTGTGGAGGAGAACGCAAGCACCACTGAGAGAGTATTTCAGGACCGTCAATATCAGGTTGCCTAAACTTCGACCCCTTCTTCCTCTTTCTAAATACTTGCAAGTGGGTTCCAGGATAAGATTGTGTATTATAAGGTTTGTTAATCAGTTCTTTTAATTTTTCTTTAAAACAATAGGTGGATGCTGCTATAGTTCGTATTATGAAGACGAGGAAGGTGCTCAGTCATACACTCTTAATAACTGAGCTCTTTCAGCAGGTAAAAGTTTATGTCTTAATTATTGAGCCATTGAGGTAGGCCAGTGGGGTTGGGAATTCATGAAGTTGGTTCGTTCATCTTAGGTCTGAAGTGAACTTTTATTCATAATGTGATTTGAGAAAATCAGAGTATTAAGAAATGAATAGAGGAAAAATCAGAATTGTTATTTCATTGTTGTATCTTACAAAAGAGAAAAAGAAGAGCATTTATACAATTAATAGGACAGCTGTCCTAACAAACTAACCAACTCTCTAGAAACTAAAATACAACAAACTAAAAATATCCTCTAACTACGAACCTCTCCAATAATTCACTCATTAGGTAGCTGTTTAATGTGATTAATATTACATTCTATGTTATTATTATAGCTGCATCGAGCAGAATGTTACTTTTTGCATTATAATTAAAGCAAGCATCCGGCGAAACTCTATTATTTTGGAATACAAGGGCATTTTACTTGTATATCGGGCAACTACATGATTTTAGCAAATATTGGGTGTGGAATTTGATTTAGTCATGTCTTAATCTTGTGTTTGAATTGTTTATTTTTCATCTGATGAAACAGCTCAAGTTTCCCGTAAAACCAGCAGATCTGAAGAAGAGGATTGAGAGCCTTATAGATAGAGAATACTTGGAGAGAGATAAGAGTAATCCTCAAATATATAATTACTTGGCTTAAAGGCGTTGTTTGAAGTCCTAGATACAACACAGGAAAACCTGGTTACTGTCAGCTGAAGGCAGAAGCTGGGTTGTCTGATAATGTACAGTAATGGCTCTTTCTTTTTATTTTTTCCATTTTCAACAATATTACCCCCCACTCCCCACTTCTTTTTTTATAACATTTTTAAAGGAATTCTCTAGAATCAAGAGCGATACTTTGTAAAAAAAAAACCCAGCAATGTGGAGTATAAATTCTCCAGCATCTCATTCCTTATGTTTCTCACATATGTGGTGTATTCTCACATTCATCCCACATCTTGCTTTGCTCTTTCTAAATTGAAAAGACCAATTAATTCAGTTTTCAAGTTGGAGATCAGATCCAAAGTTAATTTGGACCACCAAAATCTCAATTCGATTCCACGGTTTCAGGATTCAAAAATTAGTTTTTGATCTGATTCTGTGGTAAAATCTTAATCTTTTAGGATCATGCAGTCCTAGCTGGATTTAAATCTAGATTAGTATAATCTTAATATGATTTTGCAATTGAACGATTCGATTCTTAAATTTTATTATATAAATGCATAATTTTCTTAAAATAGTATTGTTGGTTATAATTTGAAATTGATCATAATAATACTCTTCAAGTAAATCAGTCTTCTATTAACCATAATAATAAAAAAAAAAATATTTTGGCATCTAGCTATTGTGTACTTTGAAATTACTCTTGCCATTGTACAAGAAAAACCAATTGTTTTTTGTATTAAATGACATATATGACTATATGTTAACACATTCGAAATTTATTTTTTTTCACAAATTTGTATGTGGTTAAGCACACCATCAACTAATGCACATATTGAAAACAAAATTAAATTGTTTTGTATTCACCAATCACTCAATCATAGCGATTTGGAGAATGGCGTGTTTTCTCCTCAGTCCCAAACAATCTCACACTTGTTTATCCCAACCAATCATAACAAGAGATAGAAAAAACTGCATTTAATTTTTTTTTTAAATGAATACATTACAAAAACGAAAAACTATTTAAAAAAAAACTAAATTTTATATATTTTTATTTCTCTACAAATAGAGGCCCATTATAATATAATAAAAATTAAAGTTTTAGCTCATACTCCCTCTGTTCTCATTTGTTTGTCCTATTTGACTTTGCACATATGCCAATGCACTTGTTTGACCGTAAATATCTTTTGTTGTATATTTGTAAAAATTATAATAATTGGATATTAATGACGTACTCATTGAGACGAATCAAACAACACCATACATGACTATATTATGTTTTATATGTTGAGAGTAATTTAGAAGATTCTCTCATCTTATGAATAGTGTAAGATTCCAAATAAGACAAACAATTGGGAACGGAGGGAGTATAAAACTAAGTAACCCTCAGTAACTGACCAACTCTATAAGGGTTACTAATTGTTTTGTATAAGAGTTACTTCTTTTTTTTCCTTCTTTTGTAGCGTAAACACAATATTTTGCACAGATGTTACTCAAATAAGGGTTACCTAGTGTTTTGTGTTACACTTGTGATTTTTTATAAGGATTAATTATTGATTTATATGAGATTATTAAGTATTTGTATTAGGTTATTAAGTATTAATATAGCGGTACCGAGAATTTATGATTATGTTAATAAGTACTTTATATGAGGTTTTTAAGTAATTATATTGGGTTAGTAGTAAATATTGAAGTAATTATTTGCTTAAAAAAATTGAATTACTAAGTATTCTATTTTTACTAGGAAAATTTTATACGAATAATCGCAATTATTGGAGGTATTTCAATATTAATCCCAACTATATGTTATTACAGTATAATCTAAACTTCGAGGGTTGTTTTATGATATTAGACCATTGACTTAGTTAACCTATGGTAACCAGTTACTGATTCAAAAAATAATCATTATCTTTCCCCCTTCCCCTATTTATTTTATCTAACTATTTCCACCTCCATTTCTACCAAAGGAAACCAGCGACCATAAGTTAGTATGGACTAATATTATAAAACAACCCCCAAAGTTTAAATTATACTATAATAAACGATAGTTGGAATTAATATTGAAAGCCCTCCAATAATTTGGATGATTTGCATGAATTTTTTCCTTTTTACTAATAGTATTTTTTTTTTTTTTTTAAAACTTTTCGATTATATATCTCATCCTTTTTTGCGTTTCATGCACCACTAGCAAGCAATCTGCACCACAGCCACCATCTCCCACTGAACCACTGTTTTAGTCTTTTAGATGGTGTGAAGTAGTGTCGAGGGTTGTATATATATGCAAGGAATTGGACTTTGTTTTTTGGGAGGCTCTCCTATTTCCTGGAAAACATCGAAACAAGCGACAATTTTTCACTCTTTTATGGAAGCAAACATCGATCGAGCCATTGCTTAAGCAACCTGTGAAATAATTTGGTTAAAACTTAAAAGGATTAATTCAGTGTCTTGGTATTGAACTTTCTCCAATCTCCATGACTTTGTCTTCTTGCTAATTTACATTAGTACCCAAATATATTGAAACAAAATCTCTTGCCTGTCTGGTTTGGCAATTCTGATTAAGTATTTGTGTTAATATAACTCAAAACCGCTATAATAATAAACAATAATAATATTGTTCCTCGGTAAATCTTCAGAGATGGGGAGCCGCTTTCTTATGGTAATCATTTTGACCATTCCTCTTCTCTCAACAAATGCAGTTGGATTCTGCTCTGGGCTCATCCCCATTTTATAAAGAAATATCAATCTATGTCAAATATATTTCATATCAAAGTGGGAGTTACAATATCAAAAACTTGATGGAAAACAGAGGCACAAGTTTTCATTGATGATGCATTATCTGTATCATCCGTGCACTATAGTCCTATTTACAATGTACATGAATGAATGTAAATGGATAGTAGCAGCAAGAACCACATGCTCTCTGAAATTTCCCATCAAGACTGGTTCATACTGCATAGTCTAACCATCTGTACAATTTCATAGATGACAAAACTATTATTCACCTAACAAGTGACAGCTAACAATGACTGAATTCATCTTGCAGAAGAATCTCATATATATCTGTTCTCAGATTGAGCTCCTTATCCCGCATAACTTCTTGGAGATCCAGAAGTTCCTTAGCAGTGATAACGGTGTGCAATTTCTGGAAGCCATCCAGCCACAGCATCTTTGACCTAAAGATCAAACAAAGGAATGAGAATTAATACACCATAAACAACGCTATTGCTATTTATATCATTTTCCTCATTCTGGGGAAAGGATATATTTATTTCTTTACTTATTTCTATCTTTTAGTTATTTTATTTATTTAATAATCCTAATTATGTTTGGTCCATATGCATGTATTTTTTCTATGAATAGTATAAGAGTTCAGTTTTTTTTGTGTTTAGGAAGTAATTTTCCGATAAGGGAGTCACGTGATTACCATTTTACCAAAGTTGTGCTCCTCTGTAATATTAACCGTGTTTAGTAATAGTAACTTGGGAGATTGCATATTACTAAGTATTGATGAAATTTTTATTTAAAGCACAAAATTAGAAAAGAAAAGTACTACAATATACTGACGAAGCACAAGTTTTTTTGTCAAATTTAAGTCACAAGTTTTTTCTAAAGAATCTGACAAAAAGTTCATAATGGGATACTACAATATTATTTTTTTTCTCAAACTCATTATTAGAAATTTCAGAAAGTCATAAGTTTTTTTTTTTCTCAAGGTCATGAACCCTCTTCTCAAAAAACTTTGATACTTCAATCTTAAGTTTGCATCCTCTAACTCAGCTAATTTGAGAAAAAGTCACAAGTTTTTAAAAAAAGTTGAAGTATCCGAGTTTCATGTCGTGTCCAATATGAGACAAGTCGACATGTGTTTTTTTAGATAAATAAAGGTGTCGAAACAGCAGATTACTAAGTTGATATCCAACGCCGAGAAGAGTGAAGGTGAGAAGGAAGTGCAGACAATTAACCCAAGATGGAAAGGAACTTACAGTCTGCAATATTTAGAGAGGTTAACTAACTTGATTGTCCAAAATTTAATGGTGATGGATTTACCTTGGTTGTATAGGGATAGCCAAGTTTTTGAGTTGGATGACATTAAGGACCCTAACAGGGTTAAGCTGTCCTCTATTCATCTGGAGGGAAGGGCCCTGCTATGGCATCAGATTTACAAGAAGAGAAGGAGGAATGCCCTTCCTATATGGGAAGGATATGTGAACTTCTACAGTTGAATACGTATGTCTTCCATATAAATAAGGAAGGCGAAAGGGCACCATTCTTAGACCTGACTGCCCTATGGCTGAGTTGAAGGCTCCAAAACAAACTAGAATATCATGGCACTTTAAGGGGTTCTTTTGGTAGAGCATAAAATGCTTTCCCTGAAAACTATTTTCCTCATTTTACAGTGTTTGGTTGGACTGAAAATTGAAATGGAAAAGTTAAGAGTGTAATATGGTTTTACACCATAATTGAAAACATTTTCCATTGAAAACATTTTCTATTCTCTATTCTCATGACCTCACAACACACTCTCTCTATCCTCACCAACCACATAACTTGGTAACTTTCTCATCACGAACGCTTAAAATGAAAAATCGTTTTCCATTGAACCAAACAACGTTGAACTCTTGAAAAAATGAGCCGTTGTAAAATGATTTTCATGGAAAACCATTACATTGAAATTATTAACACCCTACCAAACGGACCCTAGATGCGTTGGCAAGTAAGGTGAACCTGAGTGAAGAACAATCCTTGGCAATATTCAGCATGATTAACTAAAATTGATTTTCCAAAATTTAATGGTGATGAATTGATAGCTTGGCTGTATAGGTGTAGCCAATTTTTTGAGTTGGATGACTTTAAATACCCTCAAAGGGGTTAAGCTGGCCTCTATTCATCTAGAGGGAAGGGCTCTGCTATGGCATCAGATTTACATGAAGAGAAGGGGGAATGCCCTTCCTATATGGGAAGGATGACTGCCCTATGGATTAGTTGAATTGGCCAGTAAGATGACATTTGATGAATTACCCAGTAAGCTGAATTTGAGTGAAGAACATTTGCTGAGTTGCTACTTGGGTGGGCTGGAGCATGAAGTCCAGCTAGCTATTAAAATGCTCTCCCCTAAATCATTCCAACACGCCCACTGCCTCGCTAAACTTTAAGAGGTCATAGCCAAGACTAAGAAAACCAAACCCAATTGGAAACCTCAAATCATTCCCACCCTAGCTCCACAAAAATCCAACATAGCCCCCACACCTAGCACTGCAAACTCTCAATGACATATCCCAATTCAGAATACCACCTTTCCAAATTGACCTTCAACCCCCCTGAACCCTAGCACTAACAGATGAAGTCTCTGTTAACATCTGATTTTAATGAGGGCACCTAAAGGATTATATTTCTGGAGTGATGAGAAATTTGAACAGTCACAAATGTAAGGGAAAGAGACCCCAATTGTACCATGTGGAAGTAGAGGAAGAAAAGGCAGCTTGGGTGGTGGAGGACACTAAGAATGAGGAAGGGGATGCTGAGGCACAAATATCCTTGCAACTTGCAATCTCTAGATGGGATGTCTACCTCCCAAACCATGAGGGTTGTAGGGAATCAAGGCAGGAAGGTGCTCCACATCCTTATTGGCAGTGGGAGTACGGCAGTACGCATAATATTATTAACACATCCTTTGGTACAATGTTTTAGATCACGGTTCGCTATGAATGAGTTAATGAATTACTCTATTTAATATTCAATAAACATGATAAAATATTGAGGGAATGAATTTTACTTCGTAATAGTAAAGACAACTTTTCAAAAGAGAATTGAAACTTAAAAGTAGCATAGCGTTAACAACGGATAAAAGAAAAAGGAAAGTATAAATTACTCTACAACTGTGTCGTTGTAGTTCTTGGGAAACTAGAAGTCATCATGCCCATTAATAGTCACGTGATATCCCAAAACCCCAAACACAACCACTAAAGAATGAGGAGGATAAAAAAAGAAAAGAAAAGGCAAAGCACGCAGAAAGTAGATCGGAAAACAACACCATGTTGGAGATTTCTACTAATGAAGGCAACGAGCCAATGACATTAATCTGCTTGCCCTAACGTCCAAAAGAAAGCCCCCAATATGTCAGTAATCACATCAAAATTTGCAAAAAATCGTTGTAATCGGCAAACCTAGGGTTCAAAAAATTGCAAACGAAGGTCACATTCGCACCACAACCTTGCCGAAAAAGCTAGCTGACAACTGGTCATCACCAAGTCATCCACAAACTACCTCACCATACTCTCCTTCATAAAAAAACCAACAATTAAAATCTATAGGGAGTGAATTATCCCTTTAATTTTCAGTTTTAGGGTTTGACAATCAAACCCTAGATTTTAAAGTTACATTGATTTTTAACATTTTTCTTGCAATCAAACCTTCATGCATGAACAGAAGTTTCTAAGGATTTGGAACACCATTTTGACCGTTACAAATTGCGCATCCTACCGAATTGGAGTATTCAAGATCCACGATTTGGAACGATGATCCTAATTCGCATGGGTGAGGAGCGCAATAGGCAACACTGATATGACAAGTGTCATGATTTCAACATCATTAACTCGTTTAAAGCAGATATGAGGTTAACTTATAATATTGACTTATTTTGAGAACATCAGCCAAAGGAAGAATTATTAAAAACAATAGAAGTCATAATTCATAAATAAACTTATGGTGATGTTGGTGAAAAAAGGTTGTGGTGAATTAAAGTCATAAAAAAATATTCGTATAAGTTTTTTATTTGATGGCCATTAAAATTATGCCATGTGTGTTTTTTAACCTGTATCGCAGGTTACTTCATGTCAAATACTTTTAGTCGAAAATAAATTAGATAGTTGAGACTTGTAATCGATAATTGGTACCTATAGAATGAGAAGGCTAATAGCTGTTGGTGAAAAAAGGTTGTGGTGAATTAAAGTCATAAAAAAAATATTCGTATAAGTTTTTTATTTGATGGCCATTAAAATTATGCCATGTGTGTTTTTAACCTGTATTGCAGGTTACTTCATGTCAAATACTTTTAGTCGAAAATAAATTAGATAGTTGGGACTTGTAATCGATAGTTGGTACCTATAGAATGAGAAGGCTAATAGCTGGTCCCTTTAAAAACAATTATTCCTAATTTAAAATGCATTAATTTTTAATAAGATAATATAAAAAAATATCATTGCCACATCAGCATCACCAAAGGAATCTCATGGGTACAGTAACATGAGGGTTCTGTCACACAACTTAATTGTTCATGTTACTTTTTCAAGTGTAAAAGATTGCGTCAACAATTCCAGTTTGGTCAATGAGTGTAATTTTCTATGACAATACCATTTTTTTCTTTTTTGATGGATGACAATACCAATGTAAAAACACTTAAATAGAACTAAATAATAACCATACTACATTTTTAAAGATAGAGCCTTACCATGGACATGCATGGATAGCTCGGAAAAAGACTCTTCTTGCGGCAGAGAAGTTACTTGTGTGAATTTCAAATGAGATGTAGCAACGCCACAATAAAACACATGACCGCAGCCTCTCATTACCCAGTGCCCTCTCAAATAATCCATGTATTCTATGCTGAGGAGCTCCTCTACTTAGCTCATATGAGAGGGAACAAAGCCAAAGGATAACTGATGGTTTTCTGCAGATGTCCAAAAATTGACCAATATTAGGCGCACGCTACAGGAGAAGAAAAAGTAGTACATGAACTACTTGCAAAGCATGTGTACGAAAGTAACAAAGTTAGAAAAATACTATGATCATCTTCAAGAACAAGATAAAGTATAACATAAGCAACGATGTACAAACTCCGAAGTGTAATAATTTGCTCAAACAATAGAGCAACAATAATAATATGACCAAAAACTATTAGTAGTTGATCAAAACTGGAAAAATAGTGGGCAATATCACAGTGAATTATATTCTCTTCCATTACATTTCCTGGAAAACACAATTTCATAGAACCAAATACCCAATAATGTACTTGTACATGAAAATTTCACATATTTGCAACAAAACAAAAGGAAAAGGATGACCTACTAGCATATTCAAACGGCTGGAACAGAAGAAATGAACTTTCTACCTTCTATCCAATTCCAGTGCTGGAGAACATCTCCGATCAACATTTTATATTCAGTTAATCCATATTTATTGGAAAAAAAATACTCCCTTTTCTTATACACACACACACACACACAACTGTTGATAGATAGCAATGAACAAAAACATCTACAGTTATCAATTTCAAAAAAAAAAAAAAAGAAAGAGTGAAAACACTGTTTTGAAACTAAAAAGAAATACATTGAGATAAATTCAATAACTTTTTACATAATTCACCCTCTGATTCTAAAAAATATGTGGCTAGATTGAGTTATTAGGTATGTAAATAGAAAAAATTAAAGCGGCATATGTATTAGAAAATGGAGGGGAGCATAATTGGTACTTCCTCTGTCCCTTTAAATTTGCTACATTTGCTTTTTCATATTTTCCAAAACACAACTTTAAATGAATATATCTATATAATAAAAAATTATAAATTAAAAAAGTAAGCATCAAGCCGAATCAAACGAGATCCCATCTGACTATATTTTTTCTTATATGTATAGAGAGTCAAAGCTACATAGTAAATTGTGAGAAAATTTCTCATGTATCAAACAAATAAGGATGGAGGTAGTATATAATTATCATCACTAATAAGAAAATGAATTCAATGTCCTATGACTCATATATCCTAGTCTTAGGCTCCGTTTAGTAGGGTGTAGATTGTAGAACATTTAAAATTAAAAATTACTTCCCATGGAAAACATTTTACAATGAAAAACTCATTTCATGAAACTTTTCAATTGTTTAGTTGTAAGGAAAATGATTTCCTATTTTAAGCATTTTTTATTATTTGGTTGAACTAGAAATCAAAAACTACTATTCTAATTTTGGGGAAAACTATTTTCAATAGGGTGGAATGAAAATGGTTTTCCTTCATATTTTGGGGGAAACTGTTTTGAGCACAAATTTTCCATTTAATTTTCCGGCCTAAACCAACCAATGTAAAATGAAGAAAAATAGTATTTAGAGAAAACATTTTTCATCCAACTAAACAAATCCTTAGTAAGATATTTTTCCATGATGCACAAATATTCCCACAACTCAAGTAGCACATATTTTATGGGGAGTACAAATGACCTTATAACATTAGCTCAACCATAGTTTATGGAGATGATTGTAAATGGCAATCAGTGTTAAAGAAATTTCTCCTTCGCCAGACCCCTATTATCTTATGTTGGTTAAATTTTGTAGAGCTTCAAAGACCAAGGGCGAAAAATGAGTGTTACTTGAGGGGTTTGTATAAGAAAATACTAGTGTGTTGAAAAAGGACTAAAGGAGTAGGCAAGTAAAAGATGGAAATAGAAGCATGCCAATAAATATACTTCCTCCGTTTCTAAAAACTTATTACAAATTTGAATTTTTTGGTTTGATGTATTTAGTGGTTTGATAGGGAATTTTTTTCATGTCAATGAGACCATGAGTATTTAATTGCTCATGTCAATGAGACCATGAGTATTTAATATGGCATTTTAATTTCAAAAGTTTGCCATAAGAGGAAATGAGAGAAAAAGAAAAGTGTAACAACTAACAAGTTTTCATAAACTCCCAAAATAGAACTTGTAACAAGTTTTCAGAAAAGGATAAAGTATAAATTAAAAGCATGATGAAGAAAAAAATTAAAGAAATTAGAAAATGCAACCCAAAATTAAAAAAAAATTAAGAAAAAAAAAACCATTACAAACGAGAGATCATTTTCACTCAAATTTCTAGAACCATTTCATTCAAAATTAATGAAAAGTTGCATAAAGTACTTAGCAAATAAGAAAATAAGTTAAGATTGTAAATTCACGATACAAGTGAAACATATATTGACTTAGGCTCTATTTGTCTTAAAGGAAAATGAATTCCTTGAAAACCATTTTATCATTTTCCTTTGTTTCGAAAAGAAGGAAAATTAGTTTTTTCATAGGTGACAAATGGTCCTTCTAAGAGAGGAAAACATTTTCCACTCCTCAAGGAAGATATGCCACATTTCCACCATATTTCCTTAATTTCCTCCTTTTCTCCTCCTACCCATCTTTCTCTTCCATTTCTTCTTTTTCCATGAAAGCAAACAATGGAAAAATAATTTCTACTTTGGAAAATGTTTCCGTGGAAAATCATTTTCCTTCAAAATTGTTTTCTATTAAAACCAACAGAGACATAGTTAAATTAGCAAACACTTTCTCTATTTTTTTTTTCAATTGCCATCTTTTGCACTGCTTATATATTCCCTATATTTATTTTTCACCAAAACACTTTAAATATATGCCTTTTTACATGCCTTGGTTTAAGCATCATTTGTTATTAATAGAAAAAAATTGATTTTAATAATCCCACCTTTAACTGTCCTTTTCAAAATAGTCCCGCCTTTAGTTAATCTTAAAAAACTCCCACCTTTCAACCTTATCTTCTTATATTGAGCCTTTTTACTTGTTTCTTTCCAAACCCGTGATTTTGCTAACCATGTTCTTCTCCATCAACCCAAATGTTATAACTCTCTGCAACTCCAATGGCATGGCATACTAGAATAGTACTTGTCATCTTTTATTACTTTCATTCCAGTTAATTTTATATGAAATGCCAAATTGATTAAAATTTAGAGATGAAGGAATTAAAAATAAGAGGATCGGCAAGATTATAGAAAGATCAACCTATCACTCACACACACTATTAATTGATTCACATTAACAGCCTTTGATGAATGCGAAACTTACTTTTGAAAGAGGTCATCAAAAATCTGCCGGAGCTTATTGGGTACAGTATACAGATGGCCAAGATGCACCAAGCAACGAAAAAGTTCAGGATTGGAGGGGTAAACTTTAAATCCTGCTGACACATACTGTAATACTTTTGACAAAGTTGCTTCTGAATGATGTTTTTGGAGCATTCTCACTTGATAATTGAACAAAGATTCGAGTAGATTGCTTTGGCATTTTTTTTCTGCAGTGAAATAAAGGAGACAATCAATATAGATCATTTGTGAATAGTAATAAATATAGAGTGCAGATATAATAAATTCAAGTAGAGAAGAGCCTAGTAAAAGGTGGCAAGGACATGGCACAAGATAAATTCAAATTATACACATCAAGCTATCCACCCATTAACACCAACACTAATCCATTAAGAGCACTCACAGCAATGAGGAGAAAAAAAAAAAAAACTCTACAAAACAAATATATAACTATGACCATAGCTAAAACAAATTCTTAAGATTTTTCTCACCCGAATTCAGCATTTTTCTATGAGGGGGAGATTCCGTGTGAAAGATTTTTTTCTCCTCACTGCAGGTGTATGTCCTAACCAAGTTTTTCGTAGCATGGGTACTTTATTTTTGCTCATGTAACCATACTAGGTACGGGGAAGACCCCATACTTGACCAAGAATTTCATAATCTCTTTAATTAATTATAAATATCTTCCTTTTGTAATACATTATGTAATATTTACTTTACCATAACCTTATCTTATAAATTTTCAATAGGCGTACTATGTACTCTTTTTGTACTAATACTCTTCTCCGTACCCATTTTTAGACAACTTAGTAAGCAAGTGCATAAGTCAAAGAATGACTTCCTGACCCCAAGGATAGAAAGTGTCTAGGATATGCCATAAGATTAACTGCTCTTTAGTTCTTCAAGATCCCGAAAACTAATGCTATGGAGCTTTATAACATAATTTCTAAGGACTTCATGAATCTGTACAGATTTTTTTTGGAGGCTAACTTGGTTAATTATAAGGTCAACAAGTGAGTAATGACCGTATTTATACTGAATCTTGTACTTAAAGTTTTACAGACTAAAATTTGTCCAGACCCTCGATACAACCTCCTGCTATATTGGTAAAAGCGGATCAGGTAAGAATGGTGATTATGCATTGCAGATCAGGAGATTAAAAAAAAACTGAATGTTTTATGAGCTAAGGTGATTTGGATTAAGCATATACTTTGCGGCCAGTAGGGAAATTGTTAAGATTTGACAGGTGCATTCTGAGAAAATTAAGGAAAAACATGTTGGAGGCCTAAGGAGCGATGTTTGATTTTCTGGCAATGCAAGTCATGACAGACGATTTATTCACTGGAGTTGACCCTTGCAGTCGTTCTACCTAGGAAAAATTAATATGCTTCTCAGTTCACAGTTTCTGAACAACAAAGCTTAAGATGCAAAGAAAAGGTACACCTAGAATAACTTGTTTAAGGTTTCTAATCCACAATATTATTCTCAATATATCTTTTTGGAACAAAACCTACAACCATAAGATGAATCCAATATAAGAGTTCAAGTACCCGCATTGTAGTTCTCAATTGTAATTCTAACCTTTTCTAATAGCTTTACTTCCCAACTATGTTACCTAGACTTGAAGTATCCGTATTGGACACGAACAAATGTCCAACTCTGTAATGTCCAAAATTATAAGATATGTGAAATTGGTTCGTGATGTGGACATGGTATTGCATTTGAAGTTCCTTTAAGGTGCTTATAATCTATGTTGCACTCAGACGGACATGGTATACGAGTATGGAGTTAAGGATGAATATTGGTCAACCCCAAAACTTCGGAGTACGAGTACAACAAGGAGACGAGAGAAATTTAATATTTTTATATTTTATAAACTAAATAAAATAAACTCAACAATTGCAGGTGTGAATTTTTCGGGAGATATAGAAATAATTTAAGGGTAATGTTATACATAGCCCTTAGGGCTAAGGGCTATGCATAAGCATTTAATATATTTCTATAATGGGTAAATAATTGGGAAAGTCAGCAAAAATCACACATGCACAACAACAACAACAACAAAATGAGAGAGAAAGATGGGGGCAAGAAAAATGCCCATTTGATAAGGACATAGAGAGAAGCACTAATTAAATAAATAAAGTTGCAAACATTTTGGAACTCCCTTAAAAGGAAAGAAAGTTTTGCAAAAATTGCCATCGTTAAAAGAATGGAGGAATTTTTTTTCCCTTATGCTAGCTTACCCATTTTTTTTACGAGAACCTTATGCTAGCTTATCTACGACCTCAATTTTTTTTATTTGCATCAAATAAGCTTACACAGAATCCAATAAATGCTTATAACAAGGGCCAAGTTGTATTTGGGGGAAATTGGGCTTTGAAGAAAGTCGAGAAGTTGCTAAGGTGAAGAAATCTTTGTTTGGGATCTAAGTGAGCCTTCCTTTGTGAAAATTTTGATCTTTAGGACTGCCAACTTCGTTAATCTCTACTTAGTGTTAGATTAATGATGCTTCTCTACTTCACTCTGTGTCCTTGATAATTTCAGAACCCACCTTTTTTTTATTTGACTTTTAAAAGTTCTCAGTAAAACAGAACAAAAAAAAGACACATGTTTGAAGCTTTAAAGATGGTTGAGCCAAGGAGATTATGGATCACAATCCAAAAGTAACCTTGAAATGAAAAAAGCTGTACCAGGAAGCACCATGGAAAGAGCATCTGAGAGGACTTCAACCCCTGCAACCCAACCAGCAGTCAACTCTTCAAACAAAGCAGCTGAACAAATGAGAGCAATGGAACTCTCATCTATACCATGTCGTGCCCATGATGACCTTATAGTATTTAAGTGTTCTTTGAAACCTTGGTGTGCCCTGAGCAATTGTGTGCTACATGGTCGTTCTTTATATGGAGTATAAGTAATCCCAATACCTAAGCATGATAATATATGCAGAGCACGAGATGTAGATTCTGATTCACTAGTAAAGCAAACAGCAAGTTCCATTTCTGAGTACCATTGGTAAAGCAAGGGGGCAGCAATTGACTGAGTTTCCTGCTCCAACAAATTTGAAAAACTGTAATAAGTTTCAGTTTATTTTCAAGGAAAAAGTAGTTTTAATAACCCGCCCTTTGAATTATTCCCTATTAACCCAACCTTTATGCCCAATTTTGTTATTGACCCAAAGTTGTAATTGACCTACACACACACACACATACACGAGTACTGAAATAAGAGTGATTGTATTTCTAAATGCTAAAATGTCTAAAATTTGAGTTTAAAGAGTGATTCTTATAATTCAATCCTAAGCAAACAAATAACTTCGGCAAATTCATAAATTCTACTTGTATTTACCCAAAAAAAAAACCCATAAACTCTCCTATGGTGAAGTTTTATCAAAGTTCCTTTAGTTTAATGAACACTCAGAAGTTTTAGTTCAGAGAAATTAAGAGTTTGCATGCTTCAACGTTTGTTATTAATTGCCTTTTTATCTTCAAGAAATTATTAGGATGCAGATTTATATAACTCTATGAGGATCAGACTTTTAAGATTTTTTCAAGTTATCTTTTATTAGATCCTTATCTTAGTAGTAGTTGGAGATAAGTCACAACCAAGGTAGGGCTATCTTCTTATCAAAAGGCTGCAGAGCTTGCTACAAAATACAAACTTGATGAAATAAGATGTGGAGTAATATCAAAAATCAAAGAAAGGGTTGGCAACTCGAGGAACTTACAAGAAGGATGAATAAACTCTTACATTTATTCGATATAAGAAATAAAACACCTAAATCCAAATGTGCAAGATTTGACCATGATGATTAAGATGATGAAGCAGCAAACCCTACATAAAAAAATCAACAGCCCAAGGCTGAGGAACATGGATGGAGACATGTAAATTGAAAAATTTTGGGAAGCCCAGAAATAGAAATGTTTCTCAAAAGGTACAAAAAAACTTGAAACAGAGAGAATTTGACTATAATGATGGAAAAAGATTCAAAGATTGTTTTCTCAAGCTTACAAAATATGCAAGCATGTGGCATGAGAATACAACAATAACAACATCAAAGTATTATTCCCAAAAATTTTAGGGTCGGATCGACATAAATCAAATGTAACGAAATTTTCCACATTTATCCTCCTCCTCTAATCCTCCCTATTCGCCGCCAAATTTTCCTCAACTCCAAACAACCTCATATTGTTTCCAACCACCCTCCTCCAAGTTTGCCTTAGTCTTCCCCTACCCCTCACCCCGTTTACTCTTTTCCATTTCTCATGTACCCTTACCAATGCATTGTTCTCTTTCCATCATACATGCCCACATTATCTTAGTCATTCTCTCAATTCATCCTCTATGAAAGCAACCCCTAATTTTTATCTTAATAACCTCATTCCTTATTCTATCAATTCTTGTATACTCATCCAATGCAAGCATTCTTCCACATTCATCTTATCAACATAACAACACTTCAAACCCCAACATTTGTGCCATTTTGGAATGTGCAATGTGGTAAAATTTTCCCTTCAATCAATGTAGCACATACCAGTCCCACAGAAACCAGAAGCTCACTTCCACATTCGTCTTAGATTTGACTTTTCAATTCGTCCATAATTGTTGCAAAAAGAAAATGAATTAGAGTAGAACCTTGTGCTATGCATCAATATATTGTAGTAAGGGTATTCTAGGAAGTTTACAATAAATTAGCTACTAGAAATTTCTAGAAGGTTCAAGAGTCACTAGATAGGTTTCTCTATAAATATACCTAAGGAGGATGAAAGCATAGGTGGATGAGTGAAGATTAAATTTATGTTTTGTTTTGTAGATTAGTTTGTAGTGTAATGGGAGTGTAAGCTACTCGAAAAGCTGTGTTCTCCATTTGAATATCATCTCCACTTTCTGTCTTACTGTTTTATTGCCATTATTTCTTAGTGTTCTGCTTAGATTGTTACTTTCTGATTATTGTGCTATGAGGTTGTTGTTCTGTTACTGCTTAGTGGTGTGTGTGAGAGTATGAGATAGCTGGTTCGGTCCGCGGTGGCCGGAAAACGCTACTGACCTGTTCTTTGAAAAAAAAAAGGAAGCAGGGCAAGCGATGGAGTTTGACAAAAAACAGCCCAACACAATTTATGCACGCTGGATTCGAGACGAGTTCGCTTATATCTCGTTCAAGAGAGAGCATTGAGTTTCAAGCGTTGAAGAAGAGCAACATATCCGGCGAGAGCTTCAGCTTCCTAAGTTTAATGGCAGAAATTGCTATAGTTGGATTCAGGAAATGGAGGACATTTTCCATTTCTCCCAGTTAGATGATATGGAGAAACCAAAGGTCGTCATAATGTCTGTTACAGGTGAAGCGCAATAGTGGTTGGAAGAAGAGTTGCAACTCCGGACGTTCTATGAGTGGTCAAAATTAAAGCTCTTGCTTTTGCTACGCTTTGTTCACCATCGTTTTCTCGGCAGGCACCACCAACCCTAGCAAGGTTTGGTGACAGGAGGAAGGATCAAAGAGAAATCTGCCCTGAGAAGACCTTGAAGAGAAAGGAAGATGTAGTGGAGCAAAAAGATATAGAGGAGAAAGAAGTGGTGGGAACAACCCCCACTCGTTGAGATGAGAGCCTTTCCGGAGAGAGTTGCTGATAGGAACCTCATCGGTGAAGCAAGAGATGCGAAGGGACAACACCGAAGAAATTTTGAGCACGATGGTGCTGATGGATCTGGTTCTGGGGGTGGTCCAGGTGACACTGCTGGAAGTTGCTCGGTGGACAGAGCAACTGACATGGAAGATGGTAGAAAAAATGGAGGGGAGAACATTCTAGAAGAGGGGATTAAGGTTTATTTGACTGAATCATGGGTTGGCTTGCAAGGGGAGCCAACATTGGAAGATACTAGTAAGGGCAAATTTGTAAATTGCCTTAAGGCTGAGAAAGTAAGGGGGAAAGAATATGAGGTATGTCCAGACCAGATTCAAACCAATTTTGCTGCCGAACCCTACAATAGTCGGTAAGGGCTTAGTAATTGTAGGCCCAATTCTCCTTTCAAAGATCTACAACTTCAATACTCTACAAAGCTTATGAACCCACCCAATCCAAGTCCTCATAATCTTACTGATCCATTTAATCAAAACCTCACCCCCCCCATTTTGCAAACAAAATTCTTAAAGTCTTGAGCCCATTCAAACATGATGCTAGAAGGCCCAACCCCAACATAATCAAACCCATCCTATCCTTCCAGCCCAATTTCCTCTTAAATTTTCTTAACTCCCAAACTTACCATCTCAAACCCAATCCCACCCATCCTTTCAAACATGATCCCCTCTGACTTTCAAGAGCCACCCAATATCAATTGTCCTTAACACTCCAACTTAACACACCAAATTTTCAGCCCAAATTCCTTCTCTCTCCAACTCAACACTCCAAAATTTCAGTCCACCATTCTCTCCCACCCATCACTTAATTCCCACTCCAAGTTCCTAAAACCCAACAGCCCCACCCATTCTGGCAGCCCACAAATCTACATCCACTCAACATCCATCTTCCTAACCCAACATCTACAACCTACATCCCATACACCTCAATTCACACCGAAGACCGTCCCCTTTTATCATCATTCTCACCCACTCCCACATCATACGGTTGACCATATTCCCAATGCCCGAGAATGCACCAATTACTTCCCACCTTGAAGACAAGGAGGTACTTTAAGGGGCCGGTATTGTTATGCATCAATATATTTTAGTAAGGGTATTCTAGGAAGTTTACAATAAATTAGCTACTAGGAATTTCTAGAAGGTTCAAAAGTCACTAGATAGGTTTCTCTATAAATATACCTAAGGAGGATGAGAGCATAGGTGGATGAGTGAAGATTAAATTTATGTTTTGTTTTGTAGATTAGTTTGTAGTGTAATGGGAGTGAAAGCTACTCGAAAAGCTGTGTTCACCATTTGGCTATCATCTCCACTTTTTGTCTTACTGTTTTATTGCCATTATTTCTTAGTGTTCTACTTAGATTGTTACTTTCTGATTATTGTGCTGTGAGGTTGTTGTTTTGTTACTACGCAATGGTGTGTGTGAGAGTAGGAGATAGCAGGTGGTCTATAACACCTTGACTTACTATAATTGTGACAGGGAATTTCCATACTGCCATACTAGCACATACACTAGTGCTTGAACCCCAATACCTTTCCTTGTTAAATCCCACCAAAGTACTTCCCTCGGTACCTTATCATAAGTCTTTTCCAAATCAATGAAAACCATGTATAGATCATTTTTCTTATCCCTATAATTTTCCATAAGTTGTCTATGAGGTGTATAATTTTCGATAAGTTGTCCATAATTTTCCATGAGGTGGATTCTCTCCATTTTTGACCTCCTTGGCATAAAGCCAAATTGTTTCTCGAAAAACTTTACACTTTTTAACCTCAATTCAATCACTAGGAAGCACGGGAACGGCTACCTGGCCAAGGTCACCATACTAGAGATGCCTAAGGGACGATGACACTTATCAACGGTGACTCATGACCTTTGATAGATGACACTATATCAAAGGTGAAACATGAACTCATAGATGAGATACTAAAGAAAGGGAAAAGGAGACTATAGAATTGCTCGTATGAGAGACAAAAAGACTCTAAGGATATAGATGTTACCCATGATATGGTAAATCAATATCTTAAAGGAGAATTTAGAAAAGGAAAATCAAAAGTGCATTGAACAAGATGAGGTCGAAGAAAGCACTTGGACTGGATGGTATTCGTGCGGAGATGCTTCGGTGAAATAGGAATTGATTTGTTGACAACTTTCTTTAACAAGACATTGAGAGGCAAAAAGATGCCTACGAATGGGAGGAAATGTACTATATAATCCAGTATATAAAAACAAAGGGTATGTATAAAATTATGTAAACTAATGAGGAATGAATTAATGACTCATACTATGAAGGAAGCAAGTGATTGAATTAAGTTTAAGAAAAAAAGTGCAAATCTTAGACAATAAATTTCAAGTTATGCCGTGAATGTTTACAATTGAGGCAATTCATCTTATACACCAATTAACGTACAAGTATAATAATAAGAAGAAGGATTCCATATGGTTTTCATTGATTTAGAGAAAGCATATGATAGGTTACAAGAGAAGTACTTTGGTGCGACAAATATATAAAAATGAATATAGGTGCTAACACAAATATAAAACCCAATGTTAGGAAAACAAAAGAGTTCTTTATCACAGTTGGGATAAATCAAGGTTCTAAATTTAGGCCATGTTCGTTTGGACAGAAGGAATCTGAATTAAACTTAATTAAACTGAATCCTAGACTCAACTAGAGTTTAGCTGAGTTTAACTCAATGGAATTTGTCAGAAACTAAGTCCAAAAGAACAAGGCCCCCGTCCTTTCCTTATAGACATTTGAGCATATAGTTAAGGCATGCTCTTTTCAACTTATCCGGAATTATTTGCAGCAAAAACAAGTTCATATAAGGTTTAATAAGTTCAGATTGAGTCTAATAAAAATTGATCCTTCCACGAAATGAGTTCTAATAAGTTTAAATATATTCAAATAAGTTCAAGAAATTTCGTAATACCAAAAGACATAATCCAAAAATACTTAGCAACAAACGAATTGCCAGCAACCAGCATATAGATATTAAAAATGAATTTGGACAACAGCTGAAACAAAGGTAACTTGGAAAAAAAATGACTTTATCCAATGAAACTGAAAGAAGAAAAAAATCATACTATTCTCATCCATAACTAGGGAAAAAACAAAAGTTAAAAGGAGCAGCATACCAAGGGCAACCCACTGATAGATGTCAACGCCATGTCAAATACCTTCCTCGCATGATCAATATTACTATAGGCGGCTTCCCTCCGAGCATAAACACCACATAACAATACATCCTATTATAAAGTTAAAATCAGTAAACTTTAATTTTAATGTAAGATAAACATATATTTGGTCCTCCAATTTGCATAAAGTAGCAATAGTCAGCTAAGTAACATCTTTCTAAAATTGACATACCTGGCGATCACATTTCAACAGGTGCTTCGCCAAAGATTGTGAAGGCATTGCATGTTTCAAGGTGTTGTCTCCCACAAAAGCTTGCTCTTCAGATATAAGAACAGACTCTTCGATTTTGTAATTTCGAGGAAAGATTCTTAAACATAAGAGAGCAGCATTGCGTAGGAATACCATAATCTCTTTTCTGACAACAGTCTCAAAACAATGCAACAAATTGTCCATACTGAGAATGCTTGAACCACTTTCCAACATTTTAGCACAATCTACACTTTTGATATATCGTAGAATAGAGTCGGGTAACATTTCTAAACTCAGCAGTTTCTCGTCCCAACACAAAGAGTTTGTACAAAACCTGGAAAAAAAATTAACGAAAAAATCTATTTAAATGCACATATACATTTTTGTTTTAAAGGCTTTAATTTTGTTTTATTCCATAAGGGGACCAACTTTTAGAGGTCCTTCATTTCATTGGAAATTAATCAATAAATACCAATCAAGTACATAAGATATGCGGAATTATATTCCAGTTTAATAAGATGGAGGAATATGCTGATTGAAATATTGTCATGTGTCATGATTGGTCCTCCTCTAGAGGATAACTGGTTTTTTTTTCTTTTAAAAAAAAGTATTTTGTTGTCTTGTGGCATTGGTTATTTTTGTTTCAATACCTATGAAATAAAAGGGCCTCTTATAGTTAGTACAGGTATGGAATAAAACATTTTTCGAGACCCTAAAAACAAGAACCATCATAGTTGGTAACTTCATGCCTTTTTTTTCCAAAAAATAATAGACAGAAAGTAAGCAAATACGTATATATCTTATGGAAGAAACATTTCACATATCACCTATATTGGAACTTACATATATCATGACAATCCACTAGGAATGCTAGTATGAAAAAAAACTTCAGATTCTGATCAGAATAGGATACAAATAGAGATCAAGGAAAGACATAGAAAACCAAATCAAAAGGCATGAAACCGAGAACCAAGTCAAGGGAACCTAACCAATGAAACCAGCTTCATGCAAATCAAAAGTGAAACTAGAACAGAAATGATATGCTCTCTTAGCCCCAAAAAAGGATAAAAGAAATGAATTATGCTATCTGTTCATTAACAGTTATTACAATCACATTTTAGGATTTCCAAAACTTCACACCATCATTTGAAGTTATCCTTTAGTTTCATCACCACATCAACCCTATTGTGATTCCACCTTGAGAACCAGCTTCCATTTTTTTTTTCTCTATTCACTTCCAAATTCTGGAGCAAATGTAACAGCTATGTTTAATATTTGTTCTGTAACCAAATGGGAAAAAAAAAATTAATGGACAAAGGGATTAAACCTCACAAAAGAAGCTATGAGTATGATGGATAAATTTTTCCCTCTCTTATTTCACACACATGACTGGCTTTCTCAAAGGGAAAATGGGCATTCCAACCCTTCTCCCAGAGCTGATGACAACACAGAATTTCAGGTTATACTAAAAAAAGAGAAGCAGCAAAATAACATAGATGAGCCTTTCATACTAAATGCCATGCCTTGCCAAGGTAAATTGGTTCTCTGAACCCTCCTTAACCTTGATTCAATCACTCATTCTCAAAGCTTCATACTATGACTCAATAGTTTAATCCCTCAATAATAAGTACAAACTTCGACATCCTATTTATTTTTATACACCGGAAATAAGGTGTTTTTTTCTCCACCCAAGCATCCCTAGACCTCAATAGGAATTTCATCTGGTAAGACTTCTCCCATCCTTTGTAATGCTTTTTCGACTCCTTCCATCCAGTGTTTGAAAAGGCGCGCATGAGGCACGCCTAGGCGCTAAGGCGCAATGGGGTAAGCGCCTAAATTGTTCAAGGCGAGGTGCTTGTGGCTAGGCGCAAGCAAGGCGCACCATAAGGCGCATTAAGGTGCATTTCTGTTTTTTTCCCAGATTTTTTCCATCCTTTTTCCCCTTACTTCTTAGGTGCGCCTCACTTCAATGAGGCGCACCAAGGCGCACTGAGGCGCGCCTAAGGCTCTAGGAAATCCTATCACCTTGGTGCGCCTTACGCCTTTTCATACATTGCTCCCATCTAAATCCTGAACATATCCCAATTGACCATTTCATGGCTAATGTTCACATGTCTAAAATTTTGCTGGCTTCATTGAATAAATGGTCAAAACATACTTTCCATCCTTTTTCTCTTTATCTTCAACCAAAACCCTTTGGTTAACATCTTTCAAACACTTAATAGTCCCTATATTTCGGGTCCTTTTGTCCCTTATACGGGCAATTCTATAGATGTCACTTTCTCGCTATTTGAGTCCAATCTTGCATACAATCAAAACCATTGTGTTGCCATAGCTGGGTATGTTGCATACACCAAACAAAAGAATTTAACTTTCAGATACTTCTTACGGCCCGTTTGGTAGCCATAAATGGTGGTAATGGGATTGAATTTATTTGTAAATTTCGAAGGAAAATCAATATTCATTCTCATGGTGGTGCTAGCTTAACTCCAATTAATTTAATTTTCTTCACAAATATCCATTTCCATCCAATACCACCCTCTCCAATGGTAATGTATTGTAATAGAAAATATGAAGAAAATTCAAGCTTCTTCCTTGACAAAATTCCACTTTAAATTCATTACCATTACTATAATTTATTACCAACAACCAAACGGGCCATTAAGGTATGTGCCGTGGCCCGTGGGCTTATGGCTTATGTTCCTTTCTAAAATCATAATGTAAACCTTACACCATAAACTTAGAAAACATGTGATTCTTGAGTAAGATAAACTGTGCAAATTATATCATGAAGATCCTCATATTATAAGAACTCTAGTATAAGGGATATGACCCAAGTTCAAAACATAGTCACATAATTCTCTAAACTCCTTGCGAATTGCGAAACGCAAAAAGCGAATTATGGTCGGTTTTGGCTATTTTTGGCCCATTTTGGGTAGAGCTGTAAATGAGTCAACCTGGGTTGGGTTCGAGTTGACCCATTAATATAAACAGGTTGAAATCCCCAACCTAAACTCAACCCATTTAGTTAAACGGGTTGAGATTCTCAACCCAACCCAATCTTATAAATAAACGGGTTGACCCAATAACCCGTTTAATAATGTTATCACTTTTTCATTAGCATCAAATAAAGGTATACCACTACATGTCATATTGTTCATATTGTTATATACTACAAGTCATATTGTTTATAATTTACACACACGGTATTAATTATTAATTAATAACTAACAGCCTTTTAAGTTATAATGTTCAAGATAAATGCAATAGATTTTAAGACATTACAACCACATACATAACTTGTAAATAATGTATAACATAATAAAAAATAAAAATATGAATGTGATATATTAGATTAGTAAGTCAATTTAACTTGAAACTAATTTTATTACAACTTATATTCTTAATGGGTTAAGCGGGTTGAAATCGGTTGAGAATTTCAACCCGAACCAACCCATTAAACTAAATGGGTTGGGTTGGGTCAACCCATTTAGCTAAATGGGTTGAAAAACTTAACCCAACCCGTTACTGTTGGGTTCGGGTTGGGTTATCGGGTTGAGTCAGATTTTGCCAGCTCTAATTTTGGGCGAGCTGCGAATTAT
This sequence comes from Salicornia ramosissima, assembly GCA_951394345.1. NCBI lineage: Eukaryota > Viridiplantae > Streptophyta > Magnoliopsida > Caryophyllales > Amaranthaceae > Salicornia > Salicornia ramosissima. The sequence goes on along the minus strand of OX596240.1, from coordinate 2,573,490 downwards.
GAAAGCGAACTAAAAGGCGAATTAGGTGACACTGGTTCAAAATGGGCATTACTGCAGCAGCTGGATTACAGTTACACAAAGACCTGCTGGATGGTTCAGGAAAAGAGCAATTCAGACTTTCAGAGTATGGAATGTGCCCTTGTATACAATTTTGTAAGTGTCAAGGAATGAAGTATTGTGGAAGCACACACTTCTGAGACTCATACGTCGGCTAGGGCTATAATTCATGAAGTGAAAATAGGGGTTGAGGGGGCAGCTCCTCAAAAACAAACAAAAGGAACTTGATAGGTTGGATAACTAGTGGGTGTTCCTATTATGGGTCCTTAGTGAGGCCAGCTGCCTATTGCCCTATTCTATAGGGTAGTAGACTTCTTTGTCATGAATGTAACACTACTTGATGTTCTGTGTACCAAAGTTGGTATCGGGCTTGAAGCTATTGCTGATGCTATTCTTGGTTGAGGATCATGCCAAAAGAAAAGGAAAAAATGGCTTCATTATTATTTGGTCAGAACTAACAAGCTAATAATCAGGTCAAACCATGATAAAATAAAAGACGGACACTGTCATCCACCACAAAATGATCTGGCCGTTAGTAACTCACAAGACTCTTCATCAAAAAGTAACTTAAACCTGGAAATGCCCAAGGAAAAAAAAGAAGAGAGAGAGTGAGAGATGTGCACAGGTTCTAACATGTCCCTTCATTAGTTCTGGCAGATAAATAAAGAAACCCAACGAAAATGGTGAACTGCTAGAGAAAGACAACAGTGACGAAAAGAGGTGGCTTCAAGAGGGTGCCTCAAATCATTGCTTCAGCTCTACACTGAAATCCTTCTTTCTTTCCATATAATGTTTCTGGGCAAGGAAACACACAAATCAAGTCATATTTCTAAAGGCAATTTTTTTTCCTATGCCAACCTGCATTTTTTAGCGTCACAGATCAGGAAATCTTTTGGAGACATAATGCCGAACTTCTTAGTCTTGTGTGCAATTACATTTACAAAGTTAATTTCCTTACTTCAAACCTCACAAAGATTTCTCATATTTATAAAAAGACGTAGAGTCATAAAGTGAATATGTATAACCTTCTTAGGCCTAGGGAGCCTAAAGTTCCTTGGAGAAGGGTTATCTGCAATAGCTTGGCTACCCCTAGGAGTGTGTTTGTTTTGTGGTTGGTTGTGCAGAACAAAATACAAAAGACAGGTTGAGGGCTTGGCATGTGCAGGTTGCTCTTGATTGTGTGCTCTGGGGGCAGGCTGATGAGAATATTGATCATCTTTTCTTCATGTGTGATTATATCAGGGTGGTTTGGGGCAGGATTCTGACTATGTTGCAGTGGCCTGGTCTGGGGTACTCACTGGCCTCCATTCAGAGAGTGGTTCAGGCTGCTGGTAGGTGCAAAACAGATAAGTCCAAGCTTCTGCTTATGTGTGTGGCTGAGGCAGTTTATGGCATTTGGCTGCAGAGGAACAGCAGAGTGTTTAGAGGTAGCTGCAAGGCTCCTGAACAGCTTGTAAAAGAGGTTGTGTTTTATGTTGCTAGCAGATGTAATACCTCTATGAGGAGGATGTGCTTTTTGTATTATTTGTGGTAGAGTTGGTCTCTTGTTGTTTTTTTTGGTTTGTAGGCTTGGTCTGCTGGTCTGTCAGCATGACAATAGGTTGAAGAGGTGCTGGTCTGTCAGCTAGCCTCTCTTGTGTTCTGCCTGTTTGCTGTTGTTTTGGTTCATTCTTGGTGGTTAGCCGCTGCAGATGATTGGCAGGGGGGAGCTGAACCCTTCCTAGAAGGTGGCTCTCCTCTCCTGATGATGCTATTGCAACTAACCTTACGTTATTTTGGTGGATGTAATTCTTTCAATTTTGGTATTAATAAAATTTCTTTATTTACCAAAAAAAAAAAAAAAAAAAAAAAGTAACACCAAAAAATCCCCAAAACTAGAAACAGAAGTCAACCTTGTTACTAACAAGGGAAGAAAAACTAATAAAGCTACTGCATAAAGGAATATAATCAAACATCTAAGAATTGACTGCACCCAAGTACTAACCAATGAGATATCTCCCCACCAAAGAAATCAAAGAACTGCAAAACAAGAGATAAACGAGCATCGGCAGAGCTCAATGAGAACAGGTAATCACTAACATCCTCGAATAAAATGACTCTTGAAAGTAGTTCGTGCTCTTGTTCTATCCCATCCTTGCTGGAAGAAACACCTGCATTATTGGCAGAATTCAATTACAAACCACATACTATATGAAACTACAAATATGCAATGTGTTGTTTATCCTGGAAGGACAACATAGATAACATTCGAATTTAGGATTTTATTCAAATTAAGTATTTGAGGTTCTGGTAGTGACATTAAGAAATTAGGCAAATTATTGGGTGGACCCGAGACCATGCAGCTGGGTGGTCCCGGTCCAAACGACGTGAACATTTGATAATTTTATTGTGAATATTTAATAATTTTGTTGTGAACATTTGATAATTTTATTTTCATGAACATTTGATAATTTTGTTGTGAACATTTGATAATTTGATGTTGATGAATATTTGATAATTTTGTTGTGAACATTTGATAATTTGATGTTGATGAACATATGATAATTTTGTTGTGAACATTTGATAATTTAATGTTGATGAATATTTAATAATTTTGTTGTGAACATTTGATAAATTGATGCTGATGAACATTTGATAATTCTGTTGTTAACATTTGATATTTGTATTGCGTTGGACCTTTTGATTTTGTTGTGTTCGTTTGTGTTTGGTGAATATTTGTATAAGTTAGTGAACATTATAAATCATAAGTTAAAGGTGGCATTATAACAATATGTGGTGAATATTTGGGCACAGTCCTGTGAACATTTCTCTTATAGTGTGTGAACATTGTTACTTTAGTGTGTGAACATTTGTAGAGTGAGAGGAAGCGCCTGGGTTTTTTGTTTACTTAGCGTTGGGACGCGAGGGACCACGGAGCCGGATGGTCCTGGGTCCATCTATTACCTATTGAAGAAATTAAGCACTTTAATGCATACAGATGCTTTGAGATTCGCCAACTTCACCACAAGTTCCCAAAGCAGAAGCAATGGCAAAAGACAGCAAGATTTCTTCTGCATGCAGGTTAATAGGGACATCAATATGACCACAAAGTTGAAAACAGTAGCAGAATTTTGTAGCACTTTGTTGGACATTTAGTCTTGATGATGACACATGGATCCTAATCTTTGATCAAGCTTCTTTGTACTCGTTGCTTTTAATCCTAGGTTTCTGGAAAATGCATGAGGCTATTATTGGTTGGACCATTCAAACATCAAATGTTGAACTCCAGAGGCTGTTCTAAAGAGGGAATCGAAGCCAAGCAGGACAGAGTTAGAATAATTTTTCTTCTACTTTTGTAAGAATAAGGTTTGATTGGGTGACAGGAGTCCAAAATATTCAGCGGAATTTGATGCATAGAACTGTTTCAAAAACGGTCTCAACTTGTGTGGCCTAATTTCAGGAAAACGCTTTACTTGGACCATGGTAGTGGGCAGTTGTGCAAAAATAGATATCTTTTCGGAGTTTTCGACAAAATCATTTTAATAAAAGGTATTTCTGAAAATGGGGTAATGAGAGGCCTTTCGTAAAAAAGAACTTCAGGCAGCAACTTGTTTGGACTTGGTCCTACCACTATCCAGGGCACATTCCTATTTTACCGGATGTAGCTGATTAAGTGGAGAAGAAGCCAGCCATCAGTTCTCTCGGAGTTTAGAAACAGAGATGCATATCAATATCAGCATTTTCACTTAACCATTAACAAGCTTTTAACAGAGGATTTTCAAAGTATTTTACAAGTTCACTTTGTTCTCATCTTGCTTATACTAAGCTGTTTTGACTTTTGAGTTGTTATTTGAGATAGTGGGGTTGAGCATGAGTGAGTTGAGATTTTAGGTGTTTTGAGTGAAACACTAGAGAGTTTGTGAGTGCAACTGTTAGAGGGAACTGTTGTTTGGGGAAATTCCAACCGGAACATGAAAGACCACTCAACGGCAGTAATAGGTTCTAATCAAAGGTTGGCCTACTGTAAAGTTGAATATTTCTTCCTATTTGGCCAGAAGTTTATAGCTCCAGAAACCTGTACCTCTATATAAGTTTTGTTTAAAGCAATTTATAATTCCGCACTTACCTTAGGGCTCTTCACAACCATTCATCTCCCCCCCCCACCCCCCCCCCCCCCCCAACACAAAAAAAAAAAAAAAAAACCCTTTTCTTGTAGTTACTGTAATAAAACACCCTGTTATCTTAATAGCACAGAAGCAAAAAAAGGAAACATTCACAAGTGAAAGCCAAAATATAACATATATATCTAAAGAGAAGAGATGCACCAGAGTTTATATGAACAGGCATCCACTGATCATGTTCTCTTGATAATTCCTCTTCTGACCACTTGACCCACGTTTTTGTGTCATGAACTTCCCTATTAGCTTCAGCATCAACATCAATGCCCAGCTTTCTCAACAGAGCAGCATCATCCTCATCTTGCTTCATATATTGTTCTTCCATCTCCTCCATAGCAACATCAATATTGACATCTTCTGAATTAGGTAAGCTTTCCTTATCTTTGGAAGGAGGAACAAACCACCCAGTCCAACCATGTTGTTCATCCTCTTTTACAGACATTTCTTGCATAAGATTCTGCCTACTTTCTTCTTCTTTTTCCAACCAAGAGGACCAACCAAGGGCGCCATCTTCTCCCACTCTTGCACCATTGCTATTCCAGAAATGCTCAAACAATCGTTTTTTGCTCTGCTCAGTAAGCTGTAAAGGAGGATAAAACAAGCTATATTCTATTTCAGCCTGCAATAATGCAGTTGCTAACTCATGATAACCTGCCTGCCACTCGAACCTACACAGACTGAGAAATATATCAACAATGCCCATTTCAAGATCAGTATCCACGGTCTCTGGAGAAGGTTGTTCTGCAGTAGGATGAACCTGCACTTAATAGAGACAAGTTAAACATAAGACAGGAGAAGTACTTTTTACTTGTAAGACAGGAGAAGTACTTTTTCCTTTGTGCAATATCAATGAATCCAAAGCATATTAAGAAGTAATAGCAAGTCTTGCAATTACAGTAACAAATCCACTTTTCATGCAAAGATTTGCATATTTATAGAGTGACATCAGACCTTCCTATGACAAGACTCCAAACTAGAACACGATGAGCAGGATTAAATTGAGCATAAGAAATTATACTCCTATGATTGAATTTGAAGTTCCTCTAATTTCTTAGACCCTTGACAAAGTAGAAATTTTAGCTAGTTGCAATAAAACAAAAAAAAAAAAATGCTAGAGCCTATATTCCCCACAACTATAAGGTGATAAAACTCTAAACTAGCAAGTGAAAATAATGTTGATAATCATAATTTAAAAGGAAACAAACATCAACAAGAGAGCACAAATTATGCAAATATATAATACTTCCTCCATGTTTAATTTGTTCTTCACACTTGACCATTTTTATCTCACAAATACATTCCTTTTCTCTCAAAAAAACATTCCAGATAGGAAGAACTTTAAGATAGGGAGGGTGTATAACAAAAGAAAAATAGAAAAAGGAGCAAATGTAAGTTATGTAACACCACACATGAGAACATCTACACGGAAACACAAGCACAAAGTGAATGTAAGAACCTGCCTATGCCTCTTGCTACAAGTAGCATAGAGAGCTTGAATTGCATGAGCGTACATTTTACGAAGCTCAGAAACTTTAAAAGTGGAGAAGTCTCCTTGAACAACCCGCAAAAACTCTCGCCACAACTTGACACTTCCAGGATGCTGCATCAAAACCTTCTCCCATCGATCAATAAGAACATCAGCACTATCCCTGTTGTGATAAGCTTTTAAAAGGGCAAGCAACAAATCTTCGTTTTCTGGGTTAAGCTCAGCCGCCTTCTCCAATATACTAATTTTCTTTTCGAGCGTTTGAAAGCGCGCACCTTTTTGGGGTTGCTTATTAGCTATTTTGTCTTGAAACTCGGAAAATTCCAGCCATACTTTAACATTACGAGGGTGTTCCCTAGTCAATTTATTGAATTCTCTTGTTTTCCGGAATACCTCATCTTCCCATGACTCCACAATGAAAGAAGCTCCTGAAAGCAAGCTAGAATCCCCTTCTTCATCTGATAATGGAATGAAACCATCAAACCAAAATTCCATGTGCTTCTCATGAGCAACAATACGCATGCGCTTAAAATTCCTATGATATTCCAAAACTGAATGCTTGGCAGACCAATAACGCCCGTTAGATTTTAGCTTCACATCTAACCCATCCTCATCATTTTCTTCTCCTAATCGGGAATTTCTTTTTAAAACGATCACTGAACTTTTTGCGACATCATGAAGTTTATATCGCCCAATATCCATCCTGTAGCAATGACAATAATACAAAACTCAGTGGGCAAACTAAATGATAAATGTACAACTCATGATGCTTAGCTAATTTAAACTTGATAGCAAATATATGGCTACAATATTACCAATTTCTAACCCTTTAAAAAGTTCAAATTATAGGTTCAATATAAGCTCACCAAAACAACCCTTTGAATTGGTTAAACCTTATTCCTTTGTAACAATTTATTATGGGAATACTACCGGATAACCCCGAATATTGTAATTTTCTACGTGGTATTCATAATTTTGTTTGTAATACAAAGTGATCTTGTGTTTTATGTTTTCTTTCTAACGCGACATTAATTAATATTTCCGTTAATATTAGGCCTTAACAAGGCATACGACTTTGCCTAGTTTAGCATACTTTAATATGTGTAGTGAAAATCATTTGATTAAGATTTCGTAGGTCCCTTTATGGCTTATGGGTAAAACTTAAGATCAAAATTGGAAAAAATATTATAAATGCATTTGTTTGCATGCCTTTTTTGAGGGCAAATTCTCAATTAAGATTTTGGGGTCATTCAGGTTCTTAGGGCTTTTATTTGAGGTCAAAATTGGCAAAAAAAACTAATGTCTCAATTTGCATCAATTACATGCCAAAAATTTGAAAACAAAACTGATAAAAATAACAATTTGGTGGCCTGTACAAGGTACTTTTCATCTTTTTTGCAAATTATAACCTCAAATTTGCCCCTTAAGAACCAAAATGATGCCCAAAACCTTGACCAGGTAGCACGCAAATTAATTTACCTTTCTACATGCACATTGAGACGTTTTCTTATTCATTTTACCAGTTTCAACTTCAAATTAGACCCTTAAAGGCCAAAATAACACAAAAGATCTTAATTGAGCAATTTTTACTACATGCACCATTGCATATCGAAGCACACAAACGAAGGTAAAACCCAAACCCTACTCAATGGTTAATAAGGATGGAAATCATTACTAATGTCAAGTTAGAAGAAAAACAAAACCACAAATTACTTTGTAAAATTGATAAAAACTTTGATTACCACATTGATAATTGCAAAATTCGGAGTTACCACTTAGAATTTCCCATGTATTGTTTATGTGAGCATACAATAAGAAATCTAACTAAAGTCTATTATTCTTTCAAATTCTGCTCATCACTTCTGAATTCTTATATCTGAAATTTTTCCACACAACATCTCAAGTGATAAATGGTGGCTATGCAAAAACAGTAATGCAACTTTCAACATGACTTGGTAGATAAGCTACACCTTTACTATTGCAACACCCCCCCCCCCTATCTCACAAAAAAATTCAGCGGAGACACAATGACCCCCCTTTGGCTTATATAATAATAGAGATAAAAAAATTTAAAAAAAAAACAGCAGTCCCATTCAATTCAAAGAAGGTAAACCCATAAGTACTTAGAGGAATGTATCCCTATACAAATGCAACTCACAATGAATTAATGTTCTTTAAGTTGATGATGAATGTTCATATGGTCTAATTTTGAAATTTGACTAGTGTTCATTCAAATTGAACAAATGTACATAGCATGTATACCATTCTATTGGTACAAATGTTATGCCTTCGAATTTGTAGTCTCATCCCCCAAAAAAGATGAAACATGTTATGATGATGCGTCGCAAAAACATATAGAATCAAAGAGGGGTTGAAAAGGTCTTTATAAATTTTCCTCCTTAAATCCAACAGAATTTCAAACTTATATTTGATATTGTTCATTAACGTTTCGTTTGTTTTGGAGGAAAACATTTTCATGGAAAATGATTTTCTACCTCTCTTCATTTTCCTTTGTTTTGCTAATCCAAGAGAAATTACTTTCTCATTTTCATTTTCTAACACATGTATGCTACATTTTCTACCTTACTCCAGTTACTTTTCTTTAGTTCTCTGCTCCCATCCTTCCCCTCTTTCTTACTCCCATTTTCTGTATTTCCTATATTTTCCCATGGCCAAACAAAGAAAAGAAAAGGGTTTAACAATCACATTATCCATTGAAAATTAATTTCCTGCGAAAAATGTTTTCCATGAAAATTATTCTTCGTCTAAACATCAACAAGTTTCCCAACACAAAAACAAATAAAAAAAACATAAAACAAAGAAAAATTGACGAATTCGTGAATAACTGCACAAATCTTGAATTGATCTTAGAGCTGAAGCATGGAAAAGAATAATTAAGATGAATTCAAAACATACCTATACAAGCAGCCAAATGCCAAATTATCAGGGTCACCACGAGAATCAAAGTAATAATCCTTATTAGGCTTCGTATCAGAATTAGCCCAGGCACGGACACCAGACTTTCGAGTACCATATGCAAACTCATCAATTTTCACTTTCTCTCTTTTTCTCTTCTGCTTAATCCATTTCTTCTTCTTCTTCTCTTTATCTCTATCAGAATCCGAAGATTCGAGAAGTCCATACGAGACTGTAGATGATTCTTGAATTGGCTCACCTTCATCTTCTTCATTCGAATTGAAAGTGGATTGAACAGAAGAAACAGCCTTATTGATGACGGAAAGATCAGTGTTGAAGCTGGAACTGGACAGCCATTGAGCAGTAGTAGAAGCGCTGATGGCAGTGGTTTCAGAAGAAATAGGGAAGAGAGAAGAGGGAATTGGAGTATTTTGGGGAGAAGATGGATTGTTCGGTGATGTTGCTGATGTCTCCGCCATTGCTGCTGAAGTTGGAAGCTCAACGGGGATTCAAAATGGCTAGTTTAGAGTGCTGCCCCAGTGTCTCAGTTATTCCAAAGAAGAAAAAAAAAAAAAAAAAAAACAAATTGTCCAAACATTTTTTTTTCCTCGGTTCCATCCTTTCTTGTTTAAATACATCGATTTGATTTAAATAAAGTGTAAAAATGTAATATTTTGTTTTTGTATGAGCATGTTTTGTATTGTTATTTATTATATAGTGTTTTTGCATTAGTTTAAGAGAAGATATTTATAAATGGTCAGACGAGCATATAATTAACCTGAAAAAAATAACAATTGACTTGGATAAAATTGTGGCCGATCTGGACAAAAAACCTACTAATCTGGACAAAAAAAAACTACTAACCTGGACAAAAAAAAAACTATTAACCTGGACAAAAAATACTAACCTGGACAAAATACTAAACTAGACAAATAAAAACTATTAACCTGGACATAAAAACTACTAATATGAAGGTTTGGTTGGAAAAGAAAAACAACATACTTGGACAAATTGACACTAAAACATACAAATTAACTTCCTTGAATTTAAAAAGGCAAAAAAAAGGAAGAAAAAGAAAACAGGGGCACGAAATACATGTTATTCTCATCCCTCTGGACATAAACTCTTGATCAAATAGGCTCATGATCATGATGACAATGATTAGCAATGATATGTCTATAATGAAGGAATAATATTAGATGAATGATGTTTTGTAAAACAGATCATATTTTTTTTTGGTAAAACAGAGTAGAATAATATTAGATGAGTGAATTAGAGTAATACAACGAGCATCAGATATTAGCTTTGTGAAAGATTTGAAGAGGTAGGCCGTCTGACCAATTTTTATGGTCAGATGGTCTGACCTAATAGTTTCACTTAGTTTAAAGCAAAAATGACTTTTGGTGGTGTTTTTGGCATTAGTTTTAGTGTCTTTTCGAATGTTGCTTTGTATTTGTTTAGTTTATGGGTCGTTTACGGACCATTTTGCAGTTTAAGGACGTTCTTGGAACGTATCTAGTATATAGACATCTAAAATTGCTTATAATTTAGGGTCGTCTTAAACCGTTTGTAATTTAGGTTCGTCTCGAACCGCTTGTAATTTAGGGTCGTCTCAGACCATTTTGTTATGGACCACCTGTACACAATCAGCTTCTACCCACACAACCAATACAGTAATAACAATAGAAATACAGCAACAAACAATAAGAACAGTAAGCTCACAACAAGTTAATGACAATAAGTAGATAATATTGATAATCAGTGAAGTAGTGTAGCATTCGTGTCACCACATAACTCTTTGATTACAAAACATAAAGTAAGAAAATAAAAACAGAGATCTTCATTCATCCACATCCCCCTTTCATTCTCCTTAGGTGTATTTATATAATAAACCTAGCTAACTACTCTAACATTCTAGAAACTCCTAATATTTAGATTATGATAAAATAACTAAATTGCACTTGTCTTAATATTTGATTCATTACATTACCGACCCCCTAAACTTACTCCTTGTCCTCAAGATGGGTAGTAATTGGCACAACTTTCCCAGCTTTGGTTGCGATGGACAATGAGTGTCTTGACTAGAAAGATGGGTTGAACAGTAGATTGACTAATGAAAACTGTGAGTTTTAGGGACTAAAATTGAAAACTGAATATTAGAAGAGTGAAGCCAGACATGGGTTTGCATGAAAAAATGTTAGGTGTGAAATTGGATGGGGTGGTGAGCTGGAGAATGGAAATTTGAGTCCTGAATGAATTGATGGGGCTGTGGCCTTAGAACTAGCATAGATGGATGTAGGCCTAATCTCTCATCCTCTAGTAATTGGGTTGGCACTAATGTTATGTTTTAAAGATATGGGGTTGGGTGCAGTGGGTTTAAATCTAGGGGTTTGGAGAATTTGGGTTGTAAATAACATGTTGGGGTGGGTGGGAGGGTTTCCCAGTATATCAAAATGATTTTTGATTCTCACATATTAAATGGCATTTTTAGGTAATTTTGACAAATTTTAGGGGCGGAGATCCAAGCACCAACCAAATAGGGGTGTTTTGGTAATATATTTTCAACAAAATTACAAAAATGTCATTTGATATATGAGTTAAAAAAATCATTTTGATATACGGGGTATTTCCCGGGTTTTAATAGTGCAGGTCCACTTTCTTCTATTTCATCATCACTTTTAATTGGACTGTCATGCACATCTTTTATCATATTGCCCTTAGTGATCCCTTTTACTAGATTACCCTTACTGTAAGCATCTCTTGTGGTTGGTTTTTTCTCTAAGCTAGTGAATTAACTAGTAAAACTTTTCTCATACCAAGTTTCTGCAAGGATGCCACTTTGCACAACCCTATTCCACCATTAAATTTGTTGTCAAAAATTAAACCACCACCATTATCCTTCTTGGAAAAATATCCTTCTTTGATACCAAGTTGTTAAGGACCACCTGTCCACAACCAGCTTCTGCCCACACAACCAATACGACAGTAACAATAGAATTACATCAACAAACAATAAGAACTGTACGGTCACAGTAGGTTAATGACAATAAGTAAAGTAATAACAATGGAGAGAACAACTAATGGTGAGTTGTAGATAATATTGATAATCAGTGGACTAGTGTAGCCTTCGAGTCGCCATGGAACTCCTTGATTACAAAACATAAAGTAAGAAAATAAAACACAGATCTTCATTCATCCACTTCACCCTTTCATTCTCCTTAGGTGTATTTATATTAAAAAAAAACCTAGCTAACTACTCTAACATTCTAGAAGCTCCTAATATTTAGATTATGATAAAATACCTAAAGTGTCATTGTCTTAATATTTGATTCATTACACATTTGTAGTTTAAGTTCGTTTCGAATTGTTCGTAGTTTATAGTCGTCTCAGACCATTTGTAGTTTAAGGTTGTCTCAGACCGATTTTGCATTTGTTTGAATGTAGCTTGACTTTTGTTCACTTTTATTTGACTTTGTTTGACCTTGTTGATTTTGACTTTGTTGTTATTGAATTTGTTTTGCTTATTGGAGGTTTTGGAGATGAATCAGAGACCATAACCAAGCATTTGTTGAGCAAGAGGTTGTAGTGGGGCTAAGTTCGTACATCATCGGGCCATTAGAGGGAGAATTTTTTTTTCTACACTTACGTTTAGTGTCGTTTGCGAATAGAGAATAGTTTTAGCATCTTTACACAAATTTGCTAGTTTTAGTTTCCTATCAGACGAAATGTTGTTTAAGGTCGTTTTAGATTGTTTAGGGTATTTTGCATTAGTTTTTGTGTTGGTTCGCGTGATGTTGTGAATTTTGTTCAGTTTCAAGTCGTTCCAGGCCGTTTTTATAGTTTATGGGTCTTCTTAAACTGTCTATAGTTTAAGGTGATCGATATCAGATTATTTATTTATTAAAATTGTTTTGCATTGCTTATAGTTTTAAGGTCGTTCTCGGTTTGTGTCTCATTTAAAGTCATTACAGACTACTTAAAGATTAAGATCACTCAGACCGCCTGTAGTTTAAGGTCGTCTAGGACAGTTTGTTTTATTTTGCATTATTTTTAACTGATTGTTTGTTTTGAATTTCTTTTTGGTGTCTAAAATTGCAAAATACAAATCCCTACACAAATTTGTCCTATACTATCAACCTATAAAATTAAAATTTTCCTAAAATTACAAAAAAAATTGACACAATTATATTAAGAAGTACACAAGCATTTTTACAATCTAAGGTTAGAAAATTAAAATTTGCAATACAAATCCCTACACATAATTTACGCAACAAAACGAATCCAAAAAAAAAAAAATTCCTAAAATAAAAAAAAATGACATAGCTCATCTAATGTTAGTTTTATATCAAGAAAAATACAAAAGTTTTTTTACATCTAAGATTACAAAATTGAAAAATGCAATATATATAGATTCCTACACATAATTTTCACTATATAATCAACTCAAAAAATAAAATTTTCTTCATTTTTTTTTTTTTTTTTTTTTTGGAGGGGTGATTTAATTTTTCATGTAAACCATCATTGCTATAGAGATTCACAACTATAATATGAGGTTAGTGAATTCAATTTCTCTTTACAAAGTGCAAAAGCCTATTATCACTTAACCTAGTTTTATAGGCTGAAGTCTTGTATTCTAACCATGTGAACTCCTCATACAAGCTTTCTTCCTCATGTTGCATGATGCAAGGTAAAGGTGCTATCTTTTCACTTAATGGTGGGGCTGCAAAGAAGATCATTGATAATCTTGATTTCTTGTTATCAGCCAAAACTCTGTGTTTCACACTCTTAAACCTTCCATTTGTCATCACCTGCACCAACATATTGATATAAACTTGTTAATGAAAGTTATACGTATGTACTCCATCTGTTTCTAAAAGTTTGATACGCTTTTTATCACTATAAAGGGGTTTTTTTTAAACGTCACAATTCAATATCCCTTCACTATACTAGTTAAATATAATATTATTATACCTCGAACCACTTTATATCACTTAAATTTAATAATTGTGTACACCTTTTCTATTTTTCGTCGCTTTTCCTTCTTGTTGGAAATTCAAACAAATATTTTTTAAATTGAAGATTCTTTTGATTAATTTTTTTATCTAAATCCTTAAATTCACCTAATGTTTCAAAGAAAAAGAAACAGATGGAGTATATGATTATTACTAGATTAATTAGTATGGAAAAGGCCGGAAATACAAATATAAGGTGTTTTCCACTTGATTTTTCGTATTGTGTAGATGCAAAAAGCTGATCATGTTTTCCACTTGATTGTATCTCAAGTTTTTTTTTTTTAACTGAAAGATAAATTCTTTTTAAAAAACGGTGTATCATACTATACAACGGATTAAAAGTTATCCTAAACACATAAAAGTTATCCTTTGATAAAATCACTATTTTTTTGTTATTTTTTCAAGGGGGTTTGAAGATATATGAAATAAGGTACTTGATAATTTATAATTAATGTAGTTATTAACACTTAAAGACGTTATGAAAATAAATTAGTACCACAAAAATAGATTAGAAAAACAGCGTGTTTTTGGTGCGGCGCGTTTTTTTAACCCCACTTAAATACTTTGTAACTCACTTATTACTTTGTAACCCCCAAAAAACACTTTGTAACCCCAAAAATAAACTTTGTAACCCCAAAAAAAACTTTATAACTCAAAAAATACTTTGTAACACCAAAGGCACTTTGCAACTCCCAAAAAAACACTTTGTAACCCCACTTAAACCAAAAAAAACCTTTGTAACCTCACTTTATAACCCCAAAAAATACCTTGTAACAAAAAAAAAAATACTTTGTAACCCCAAAAACACTTTGGAACCCCTCTATAACTCCAAAATAACATATTGTAACCCCAAAAAATACATTGTAACCCCACTTAAACACTTTGTAACCCCAAAAAACACTTTGTAACCCCACTAAAGACTTTGTAGCCCCTAAAAACAGCCGCACTATTTGAAACAATGCGGCTGGCCACATGGTTTGCCAGCCACATATAAGAATTTGAATTAGAAAAAAAATATGCAATGGAAAATGAGTAGCAAATTATTTGAGAAGATTGATTTGGACTATATTGATATGGATGTCCAATTGGGTAAAGAATTCAAAAAATGTGTCTAATTTTTTCTTCCACATAGTAAGGTAATAATCAACTAGCTTAGCATTACTTGATAGAAATTTTGGCGGAAGTTTGATGAGTCGAATTTATATGAGATGTGAAAGTTAATTTATTGGAAATTTTGTTACAAACTTGGGGGAGTTACATGTGATACTCCAAAGTTCCATGATGAAGAAACTCTTATTTGGTGGGATGTACATATGACTCCACACACTACACACTACAACCTACACCACTATCTCATATTTATAGTGTTACATGACATACTCTAGAATAATTTTCTACATAAGACTTGAGAATATTTAATCCTAGATAATTCTAGATAATTTCATTACAAGTTCTTTTCTAAGATTTATCTAGACCTTTATGTCACAAGATTTTTCTAGAATTTTTCCTTAGATATTTCTATAAATTTTTCTAAATTAATATTTCCAACATTACTCCCTCGCTCAGTATAAGGTGCACCACATCGCCACTCATTACAGTTACTAGAGCCTTGATGCTAGGTACCTAGGTCACATTTGTTCACCAAATGTGTCTAAAATTTCCCCCCTTGCCACACCTCCCCAATAAACAAGTGCAATCGCAATTGGGGTGGAGCCTTTAATGGTGAAACTTTTGATTATTGGATCACGTTTGACAAATGAGTTATGACAAGGACAAACAAATAATGGATAGGGATCGTGGAACTTGAGCCTTTTTTATTTTATATATCAAGCTTGTCTAAATCCATAAATATCTAATTATCTAGTATCTAGTACAAACGACATACTTTGAGAGGATGGGGTCTTAGCCTAGTGGTTAAGGCTTCAGAATATATCCAATGAGAAAAGGGTCTTTGGATGAGAAATGAGAAGGACGTTTTTCAACCGTCCGATTGAACATAGACAGCTGAGATTGAATCTCAGCCACCTAGAAAGCGTTATCCCAGACAACGATTTCCAAATAGAAGATAACGATTTACATGAAATCGCTATCTGGGGTAGCGTTTTACATGTCTGGGTAGCGATTTACATCTGTGAGATTCATCTCAGCCATCCTTCGCGAATGTCGGCCTTCTCATTTCTCACCCTAAGGCCCCCTTCTCACAGGATATGCCCCATATATATATATGAGAATCTTGAGTTGGAGTTAATTATCATCTATCCCATCCCATCAACGGTTCCCATTTTATTTTGGTTTTGGATGTTTCTAAACCAATATATAGAAGGCTTTTGTGATGGGCAAATAATATGAGTTACATAGGACGGTCAGATTGGAATTCCCAACTTGCAAGAACTTTGTATGGTGGAACAATTATTACTTGATGTTGATAGTGTGACAACGAGGTGTAATCAATGTGGTGGGAGATCAAAATCAAGGCAAGGATAAATCATTGAACACAATGATTCCATTCACTTTAACATTATATATTGATTTTAATTAGCATTTTCTCATTTGTATGCGTTCCTTTAATTAAAAGGAAAATGCTAAACTAAAAGGATATACGGACATGTGATCTTGATATAAATTTTAATATATTAAATATTTATTTACTTTAATAAAAAAAAAACTTAAAATCAACAAAGAATGCTAAATCTCATTGTTTACTGATGTAACAAAAGATAGTGGAGGTCTTGTCAAGCCCACGGGTTAACTGGACCAGCTCAGCTCATAGTGCGAGCCAATAACTTGTGTTGTGTCGTATCGAAAGTTTTAAAAGGATTACACAACCATTACCCAAAACGTGCAACATATATCGTGTCATATCGAAAGTTTTAAAATATGGCATGCCTTTCCCCCGCTAAACTACTTGCTTTTTTTTTTTTTTTTTGCTAAATACATACATACAAATTGTTCCAACCCAATTCTCATCTATTCTAATCCATTCTCATCTATTCTATACTCATATGAAATCTCTTTTGATTCATTTCGATGTGTATTTTCTGGACATATAAATTTATACTTTTTTATTATATATAACTCAAGATATTAATCTCTAAAATTATCCAATCTGATCTAATCCTGCGAAGACAATACACTTGTGTATCAAATTTGAAAGAACCGATAAAAATGCCTAGAAGCATTGTTATATTGGTAGCCACCCTCTTATGTACTAACGGCCCGTTTGGTTGTTGGTAATAAATCGTGGTAATGGTAATGAATTTATAATGTAATTTTGTTAAGGAGGAACCTTATAATCTCCATGAAAAACAAATTTTCATTCCCAAACTTCAATTTTCTTCTCATTTTTCATTCTCATCCATTACCATTGGGGAGGGTGGTATTTGATGGGAATAGATATTTGGGAAGAAAATTAGATAAATTGTAGCTAAGGTAGCACCACTATGAGAATGAATTTTGATTTCCCTTTCAAATTTAGTTATAAATTCATTCCCATTACCATGATTTATAACCGGCTACCAAATGGGCCGTAAAAGATATATACACTAATCTTGTCTCAGGGAAAAGGGGGAAACCCCAGCACAACGTTGTAGGTAATGATCAATCCCGTAACCCTGATCATGAATGAACGTGGGGAGCATAACCACCAAGCCACCCCAACTCCTTTAACCATATCATAATTCATACTATTTGTAGCCTCAAATATAAATAGGATGTAGCTAGGTTTGGCATACATGAAGGGTGTGTTCTCTTCAACTTATATCGTTATATCAGATCAAAACAGACCAGACCAGATCACATCAGATCTCAACAATTCTCATAAGTTTTCAGACCAAATCAGAAAATTTCAGACGAATAGAATACACCCTATTATATTCAAAAGAATGACACATAAGTGAAAAAGAAGTTAATAGTAGTAAGTGAGGAAGAAAAAAAAAGAAGGTATACCTGCAAAGAGTCACCAACAAGAATGAAAAAGGAGTTATCATCAGGTGGAACAGAGACCCAAGTTCCATCATTAACACAAATTTGGAAGCCTTGTATTTTGTTTGATCTTAGTATTGATATTATTTGTGGGTCTGTGTGTTCTCCAAACCCTATCAAACTGCTTTTTCCACCATCACTTACTACTATTGAATCCTCTGGTTTTGGTGGGTAGTGGTTTAGCCTGAAATATGAATCACTTTTCTCATCCTTTATTATCTTACTTATTGCCTTTTTGTCTTCTCCTTTTAGATTTAATCCTCCTCCTATCATTTCCAATATTTGCACTGCCAATTTCTTCATTTTCCCTATGTAATTCTCTAGTGCATGCCTAGACACATCACATCACACATTAAGTATATTATGATAATATGATAATATAATAATGCACCAACCAACCGATGTCAACACCGCCGTTACGTATTATTTGCAACAATTGAATATTTTACATCTCACAAATAATAACAAATTAAATGCTGCCAATAATGCGTGACAACCTGATGGGGGAGTATTGTATTTTCAAAAAGCTAAATGCACACACGACCGAGCAATTAAAAGTAAAAATAATACTCCATTCGTTTCAGTTTGTTCTTTACATTTACTTTTTAGGATACAAAGAGAGATAAAGTTAATCAATTAGAAATCTTGATTACACATAAAAAAATAAAATTTTCATATTGAAAATTCTACCATGATCTTATGATTATGGACTAACATAATAGAGGTCTAAGATTACTTGATTTTTTGAATTAATTTTAATTAGTAATTAGTAAATTAAATTAAAATCTATTTTAATCACTTTAAATACAATTATTTTTTAATTAACTTTAAAATAAAATAATTACAACGACCGACACATGCATGATTTTAAGATGCATTAAAAAAAATATTATTCATGAAATACAACGAATACAAAATTTGAATTTTGACCATGCATTTTCAGGATGAATTTGTTTGAAATGGAAATCCTAACACACAAGGAGTTAAGCTAAATTGAACTGAATAAAATTTGTCCGAACTAAAGTAAAAATTTCAGGAATTAATCCCAGAATAGTACGGTCCTCTTAGTCAACTAACATTGATTTATTTAGTAGTTTTTGTTTTGTTAATGAAAATAGCTTTGTTAAGGGTTGGGGAAAGGTCAAACTTTATACAAATCAAAATCTGAGTTCTCATTCCGTTTGGAGAACTACGGCAGAAAATATTACCGTTTAAGGCTCTGTTGACTGTTCTTTAGGATTAATCTGATCTGATCTGATATGAACTTTGATCTGAACTGATCTGATTAGGTGGGGGTATTATTTTGCGAGAGTATAATATTAAAACAAAGCTGAACTGATCTGATTACTGTAGCTTTTAAGTTCAAAAGAACCGGCCCTAAAACTCAACCGTGAGACCTTGTTTTTATAAAGTATGAAAGAAAATATGCGTTTCTATCCAATCATTTTCAATATAAATGCAACAATTTTTATTTTAAGAAATTTCAAAATAAATGTAATAATTTTAATCTTTTAATTTTTATAAGTCCTTTTTTTTTTTTTATTTCTCACAGTCTTACATCTATTTTCTCTCTATTCCTTTTAATCTACTTTAAATCTTTAATTCATTTCGGTATACATATCTTCCAAATATATATTAATTTTTAATGTTTTTATCATAGATAGTTAGAGATATTTAAGCAGTAAAACAGTGAATGTAGTCAGTAAAAACAAATGTGCTTTTTTTTCTAGAGAAAAAACAATTACTCCAAGATTTCAACATTTATTTTTTTCACACATTTTTGAAAAATCGATTTAAGGGTATAAACGAATAAATTAATCAAAATAGTTTTAATACAAGCAATAATATGATTATAAGTTACTAGTATCAAAATTATCTTGATTAATTTGGTTGTTTACACACTCAAATTACTTCCTAAAAATGCGTGAAAAAATATTTGTTTAAATCTTTATGTTACGAAAAGGATTTTTTTTCCTAGAGAAAAAAAAAACAATTGCCTTTTTTCCTTAGAGAAAAAAAAAACTAATAACAATAAAAATAGCATATTCAAGATTTGACGGGTCATTTTATCTCTTAAAGGGTCCGATTTGAGATTGGGATTTGCAAAAAACAACCCGATTAGCCCCGATTTATGTTCCCAATTTGTCTCAATTTGTGAGAATTGATCTACGTGTGAAGAAAATAGTGATTTTACGGGTCATTTTAACCCTTATGGGATCCGGTTTGCAGTTATGATTTGCAAAAAATGACCTGATTAGCCATAATTTGCGTTTCCGATTTTCCTCGATTTTTGCACATTGATCTACACGTAAAGAAAAATAGTATGCTTAAGGTTTCAAGGTTCATTTTCACCCTTATGGGGTCCGATTTGAGTTCGAAATTTGCAAAAAAAACGACTCGATTAACCCTAATTTGCATTCTCAATTCATCTCGATTTGCGCGATTGATCTACGTATAAAAAATAGTTTGTTCAAGGTTTTACAAATCATTTTAACACTTAGAGGGTTTAATTTGTTAATTATGATTAATTAATTTTTTAATATAATTTTTTAGTTAATTAATGTATTTCTTTTTGTTAATTTTAACGGTTTTTTGTTTAATTACATTACATTTGAGAATTTAATTACAAAAATGTATTACCATTGGGATTAAAAATAACCCGGTAGTACAATTGGAAATTCGCCAAAAACACAGTAGTACTGACAATTTTCCAAAAAAACAATTACTTTGGGATGGAGGCATGAAGCGGGTGGAGCCATGGAGGAGTCAGAGAGTATCCAATAAAACCCCCCAAAAAAAAAAGTGCACAAACATTCAGAGGAAAAATGGGTGGAAAATAAAAACAGAGAAAAACAGGGGAAAACAGAGGAAGGAGGAAAAACAGAGGAAACATCATACATACCTGAAAAACTGTGGATGATCTGGGAAAACAGAGTGACAAATTTGGGAGATAAAATCAGAAGAAGCAGAGATTAATAAGAACTCAAGCCAACCAACATCACCATTTAGTCCAATATTGAAGTTACCATACCCAAAAGGGTTTGGAATTCCAGCACATTCCTTTTGAAGTTTAGGCAAATTAAAAAAGTTTTGAGCTTCATCTTCTAATTTAGATATAATTGGGTTTGAAACCCCATGATTGACCACCTTAAAAAACCCAAATTCATTACAAGCTTTAACAAGCATTGAATTAGCCTCAGGATTAGTTAAGTCAATAGTTGGAATTACTACACTAGGATTATTATTATTATGGTTATGGGTATGGTTTATTGGTTTGCATGGTTTTATCATGAAGTGGTCTAATGCAAAAACCACCATTATTATTATTATTATTATTATTATTATTATTATTATTATTATTATTATTATTATTATTTATGTTTTGAAGAGAGAGAGAAAGAGAAAAGAGAAAAGAGACGGGGTGGATGGAGATGGAATGGGGTGGCAATGAGTTTTTATGGTGAAAAGAGGGGAAAGTGAGGTTGCATGATGAGGGGGAGGGAGAGAAAAATGTGTACAAATGAGATCATTGTGTGTATCTAGAGGAATGTACTCGTGTTATGAATCAGCATTACATGATTCAATCCTTACTTCTATAAATTCCGGTCCTGAATTTATTCCGCGATTCAAAACAGATGCCCAAGTATGTGACATTGTTATGAGTATTAGGTCAATTTAAATAAACATTAGCATAACACTTAAACATTATTTTTTAGATTATAAAATTAGACAAAATGAACAGTCATTATCAACAACGAATATAGGAAGCACGGACATACCTTCAATTTGTCATACCCCGTGTCCAACACCGACATGACACCGAAACATGTTGGACACACGTACCTGCATTAAAACAATTGATTAAGCTTAAACATTATTTAGATTATTAAATCAGACCAAATGAACAATCATTATTATCAACAACAAATATAGGAAACACACACACTCCCAACCTGTCGTAACCTTGTCCAAAACCGACACGACACTACACACACTAAACACACGTACCCACATTAAAACAATTGATTAAGCTTACCCAGGTACCCCCATAAACTTATGATGAGTTAATTATTTCACCTTAATGGTTTATCCCTTTTAGTTTTTGAATAATTTATATATTGAATAACTGCATTATCATCTACAAATTTGATATTTACCTCAATACATTCTCTTAGTATTTTCTTTCACGTACCCGTATCCACAATTTTTCAGCGACACTTTCTCGTACCCGTTTTATATCCGTACTCACACCAGTATTTATTTTTGTACAACCTAATTAATATATGAAGAATATCTTCCTCTAGGTACTCAGGTACGTGCTTTATCTGTCCTGTCTGTCTTAAATAGAGAAAAAGGAGAGGGGAGGGGGGGTATAGAGATGGAAACTACAGAAAGAAGCCATGTGGCAGGCATTGGTGAACTAAGTTTGGGGGTTGCATTTTTGGGTATTTATTATACAAATTATGTGTTGGAGGGAGAAACTTTGGGGGGGGGGGGGAGAGGTTTTGCACGAGACACACACGGTTTGGTTTTGTTGAATCGAAAAACAAGCCTTGTCAGAACTCATCAAGTCATCAGAAAGATACAAGTTTTAGACGTGTAACACAATGATGCATGCCAATTGCCAAATATGCTTTGGAATGTGTTTTAGGATAGTAAATAAGTGTTTTTTAAGAGACAAGGTATCGAAGATAATGGTTGGACGAAGTCAATATTAAAATATTAACAGCCCACTAACAGTAATGCTACACTAATGTATAAATTGGTTTTATAGTGGTACCATGTAGAATGAAAATGTTAATAATGGTATCATGTGAAAAAGCCAATTTCACAATAGTAACAAGACATAACTCATACAAAATAGAGCTGATCAAGATTGGCCCGGCCCGATCGGCCCGAAAATTTTGCGGACTTTGACACACTTAAAATAGTAGTTTTTAGTTCAAAAGCCCAATCTAGCCCGAAAAGCCCTCGCAAGGCCCACCAAGCCCGCCAAAAAATCCGGACTTTGGGCATAGTTATTTAGTTAAGGCCCGGCCCGACTTTTGATCACCTCTAAATCTCTAATACAAAACATACTTGGAAAAACCCAAAATGGATTGAATTGATGTCTGACAAAGTAAGACGAAGAAGACACATGAATTGGGTTTGTCGCTAGTATAAATTTATTCGGTGACAACGTTGTCAATTCATTCATACATCTAGGTTTGGAAGGAAGAATTGAGTTTCAACCGTCTAACAATAACATTAAATTAGACGGTCAGACTCAATACTTTCTCTTTTTTCAAAGGCTAAATCTTTTGGAATACATGTTAAAAGCACATGTTATTCAATGTAATTAATAGTTGCTTTTAGTCGATATTTATGTTTATATACACCATAAGACCAAGTTGTGTTTAGAATTTTCCTAAAATATATATACTCGTATAAATGATGTAATTTTGAATAAAGCTATAAAAAATTGAAGCAAACAAGACATTCATTAGATTCATTAGACAGCTATAACAAACCATAAAATAACGGACTTAATAGTAGTATAACTATTCCGATTCTTTATGAAATACATCTATATAACATGTAATCATGTATATATATACATCCATTTACATGCATCTATCAAATATGCAACTAATTCCATTACTCCATACCAATTCACAACTTCCCCTCAAAGAGTTCTTCCCTTTCAAAAAGCCAACCCACTAGTTATCTTCCTGTCTTCCTTAACCATGACGAAACTTGCAGGACGGCTTTAACACTATGTTTGGATAGCAAAATGGTGGAGGGAAAGGGAGAGGAGGGAGAAAATGAGGTTGCATTTTCCCTCCAAATCTCTCCAACATGAGAAGGATTTGGTTCATTAAAGAGGGAGGGAAAATCAATCTCTCATTTCCCTCCCTTTATCTCCCTCCATGTGATATCCACACAAGGGAGCATAGATCCCTTTCTTTCTCTTCCTTCCGTTTCCCTCTATTTCCCTCTATCCAAACATATTGTAGAGGTTCCTAAGTACAAGAGTACTAGTGAGAGGTAAGATTGAGTGAGACTAGCTCAAGCTTATCTTCAACCTGCAAGGCAGTGAAAACAACATTTAATTTTGGTAGGTCAAAGAGGAGAAAATAATATAATACACGAATCATACAATTATGCAACCATTGAAGATGGAATTCACATTCACTGCTCTGGAAAAAATTCAGGCCATGTACACGTTTTTCTGGATCACCTTTTGGTGTGCATGTAATATTGATTTCAGTAGTTGCAAATGAGCATATGACATTAAGAAGAGAGTGGAAGATGAAAGGATTTGACATCCGCTCATGAGATAACAAACTTTAAGAGTGTTAAACTTGGAGCCTTAGAGGAGCAGCAAACCATAAATAGAGTGGGAGTGTGTGACTCAGCAATAATATGTCCAAACAAAGAGACAAAATCAGGCAGAAATGAATGTCATTAAAGTGATGGCACTGTTACAGGAACATAGAATTTACAAATAGCAATAACAAATTAACAATTATAAAATAAGTGCGCACATAAACGGATAATGATTTTGGCACTCCCCTAATTGATTTTGGCACTCCTCAATATTACTATTCATGTGAGAGGGGGAGGAGTGCCAAAATCAAATTGGGGAGTGCCAAAATCACCATCCCACATAAACAGCCCTTTATTGGTATGGGTGCTTAGGCACCCGGAACATCATATTGGCAAAGTAACCAAAAGTTTCAATTTACCAATTTTGTGAACCATAATCATCCTGCATAGACAGATTATTGTTTAAGTGATTAGCAGTATGCTTCGTTTGCCAAAAAAATTAGTTTGCCAATAGTATGCAAGTTATTCAATTAAGTTCTGGGGTTACAATTCGAACTTTGTAGTCATGCTTCTTCTAATTGTAGCTCCTATAGCTGGAAATTTTATCCTTGTTTGCCTTGATCTTCTTTTGACAACCATGTCTTCAGCGTGTATCTTTTCAATCAGTTAGCAAATAATATCTCCTATAATGATCCCCTGTCACCTTTATTGTTTATTTTGTGTATGGAGTATCTCTCTAGGTTGCTGAAGAAGAAGAGCGAATTTCCTCAATTTCAGTTTCACCCTAGATGCAAATCTGTTAAGCTTACAAGCTTATGCTTTGCAGATGACTTGATTTTTTGTTGTAAAGGTGAGTTGGAGTCCATAAAAATGATAGTGGAGGCTTTGAATGTCTTTTCTATGGCCTCGGATTAAAAGCTAATCTAAGTACGTCTGAAATGTTTACCTGTGGAATGGGTGAGGATATGGTGAATATAAACCCGGGTGAAAGATGCACCTAAAGGTAATTTTGCTCATTTTATAATTTATTTGCTCATTTTAAAATTTAAAATGAGCAAAATTATGTTAAATGAGCAATAAAACACCTTTGTATGCAGCTACTTCCACGTGCATCCAGATGCGTAATAGACCCATTGCTTTTAGATACCATGGGGAATTTGCAAGATGACTACTGGAATCAGGATATAGAGTTCAAGCAATTTATCTTATGTTGGGAGAGTTGTTCTGGTTAATTCTGTCTTAATGGCTGTCCATATGTACTGGTCTCAGGCCTTCTTGTTGCCTAAAGCTGTCTTGCAAGGTATTGAGAAGATCTGTAGGGCATTCTTGTGGACCTTATATGAACTTATCTGAAGCGAAACTCATTTTTCCTTCTAACCGAATCAAGGTAACATAGCCTGATTATACCTTATATGAATTTATCTGAGATTCTGAGGTGAAGCTTATTTTTTTAACTTGAAAAGAACACATCCTAAAAGGTTCTTTGCCAATCTAATGTAAAGTGAGGGAGAAGTTTATAGATGACACACTCAGTGTTTAGCCCCAAGCAATTAGGAGTGAACAAGAGCGGCGAGCCAGAGAGGGTGAACGATCTTATTGTTCCTTCGCTTTTAAAGCCCAAATCTGATTCATCATAAATCAAATCATTACCTCCCCCTTACCTTCCAAGCTACCTACCTCTATAACGGTATAACCTCCTTAATGTCACTAATGAAACACCAAATCACATCTCAAGAATTTGAACTTAGAACATATTAAACCTGCTCTATAAAAAGTTAGTTTTACTCAAGGATACATCGCCCAGTTTCTTTTTTTTTTTTTTGCTCCAGCTTTGATAAACATGTAAAGTCATACACACTGTTGACTATTAATATCTTTAATTACATAGTAGTAAAAATGATAAAATTTTGATATTCATAAAGTACTCGTAGACCCAAATCATCACATGACTATGTTTTATCTTATGGGTTAAAAATAATTTAGAAGATTCCTTGAGTTTAAAATGTTGCAAGATTCCAAACAAAAAATGAAAAAGAGAGACGGAGGGAAGATATAATTAATTTGAAACCTAAATCTTCTGAATTCATTGGCTTGCGTTAAATATACTAATGTAACTTTCCCTTTTTGTAAGAGAAAAACTTTTTGCTCAAAAAATAAAAGATATATAGTTTTGATTATTATACGTCATAGAAAGGGTGTGCATGATATAACTGATATATAAATCACAGATCAAATAAAATTCAGAGGGCATCACATTAATAAAACACTATCTTAAATTCTTAACCATGTGACACAAGAGAAACATTATAAAATATGATAGCAAGACAAAAATGTGATCAATATTAATGGTACTTTACCTGGAAGTCCAGAGAGCGGCTGCTACCAGGAATCCAGCTAATAAAGTTGTATTGAACCTGGGTCATATTTCAAGGCTGGAACACTTACACTGTTTAAGCATACCTTATCAATATATAATAGCAACATCGCCACCATGCCCTCAAAGTTGATTACCCCGTTACAAATATGGTTACCATGTTATCAAGAACAAATGTAATACTTCACTGCAACATGAAACAATTTAACAATACCTGGTTCTACAATCCTCTAAGTTCTATGAACAATGGACCGGTAATTCGGTAAATAATCTCCATGAACCAGAGTTACCACATACTCACAATATGCTCAATACATTTAATGGAGAAAAACAAGATGAATTCGATCTTTTCAAGTCATCGACTCATTCAGCTGCTCAATACTCACTTGGCAACTTATGCAACCGACGACTGTGCACCTTCCCTTCATAAATTACACTCAGATACATCTGATACAGCAGAAATTACCGACTTAGATCTCAAATGGCCATTATATCATCTCCATCGCTAAGTATGCTTTTCTGGTTCTATGTCAAAACGACGTACACCAAGAGTCTTAAAGTCCCAAACAATTTGAGATATTTCATTTTGGGATGAGCTTAGACCTTGTGTTTTGATTGATTTAAGTAGCTCGGAAAAGAATTTTGGATCTTGTAATCTGATGTATTCAAACAACAACTGTTCATGTTCAGGGATCCAAACGCGAGGAAATGGAGTGTAATCACATCTTGGGATCAAAGACATGTGGGAAAACTGCACGCCTTCAATGGATTCAACAAGACCGAGATTCGCTTGATCTGAGTACTTTGATGCCATATTGTTTCCTTTGCCTCTCAACGGACGAATAAGATTACGGGAAGCTATCTTGTATACCTTGGCACGAGATTTAAGCTTATACCTGGCAGCATATAACTTGGCCAAAGAGCTGCGGATCACATAGGCACAAAATCCAACAACTTTTTTACGGTTGTCTGCATAGCGATACCAATCAGCCATGGTTTCAAGGAACTTATTCATCTGAGAGTTCGTATGAGCTTGGCTTGAATAAAGCATCGGAGTACAGGGCAATGGCTCTGGATCCTTATCACCTTTCAACAGTTCAAGGCGCCTAAATCGCCGAATACACTGAGGTAAGCTGGCTGTAACTGAAAGCAATGTTCCAACACACTTTTTACTAATCGTTTTACCACCGGTACCTGTGTAATGCAATGTTGGATATACTACACGATGGCAAATGACATGATCAAGAAACATAATTCCCCTGCTTACATGCTCAATCTCCACCTTTGAGTAATCAAATTTCATCCCCAACTTGCTGCCACAGAATACAATCAACTCTTCCCTAACTTTCACTGCATCCTCCCGGGATCCTCGGATGCCAATCAAGAAATGACCTCCATATCTTATGTAATCCATTTTCCTCGTTTTCTCCCTCCCACCAGAAGGCACAAACTCGGGCCAAGCAGGGTTATGACAACCCTCGGAAGTTGGATTTTTCCATATCGAGTCAAGCATGGATGGCCTAAAAAATTCACCTATCTTCTCTTCCATGATATGATCAAATTCATTCAAACAAACATTAGCAAGCAAAGGACTTAGAATTCCACAATGCCCATAATTAGGTACCTTTGCTGCCTCTTCTGGAGCAAAATCATAAAATGTTCTCAGCCAATAAGGATCAGGTTTTGGCTCATTCGGATTCAAAACCTTTCCCTTTCTTTCACTTACCTTCTTCTTCTTCTTTTTCCCTACAGCTTTCTTCGATTTCCCATCATCATCAGATTCTAAAGGACGATTTCTACAATCTCTAAAAGCAGAATTGATCAAACCCAACACTCTTTTATCCTTAACTACTTTCTCCAAACAACACAACACCAAACTCTTATCAAGATTATCTAATATCTTACTAAAATCGCCTCTCAAATACCAAACATACCCTGCAAAATTACTCCTAATAGTCCTAATAACAGTATGCCCATTTCGGCCGAAACGAAAAGCATGCGATTTTGAGGAAAACCTAGACTCAAAAATAGGTTCAAGGATCAACAACAACACCTCTTGAACAACACGGTCTTGAAAAGGTGGCTTATTGGAACCCAACATTTTTTTCAGCTTGTTCTTAGAAGTAAATTCAGTAATGGGTTTTTCGTTAGGACTAAAAAGATACAATTCAGTTTTCATATTCCAACAAAACTGACCTTTGACAACAGCATTACGAAGTGAAAGAAGATTGTGCAGTACCTGGGAATGAATGGCATTGCGTGAAGGGAAAGAACCAGTGAAATGAGCTACAGAACGCTGATAACCTAAAACCCATAAATCAAATTTGGAAAGAAAGCCAGTGAGATTTGAGAAAGGTTTTGATTTTGGAGTTGAAAAGGATTTTACCCAAATTTCTGAGCATAATTGAATTGGGTCATCTTTCATCAAGGCATATGGGTCTGGTTGATTTTGAGCTTGATGTTGTGATTGTGACTGATGAATTTGATTGTTTAAGTGAGGCGAATGAGAGTGAAAGGAGGATGAAAGCCGAAATAGTAGAGAGTTGGCCGGAAGGTGTTTGATGAAAGTCCTCACAGACATGACCATATTCAAGAAGACCAGCTATTCAATATTTCGGCCTATATATAGTTAGTACTCATAGAATTTAGAATGCATTGTGATTTTTGTGCACTAAAACTGAATTTAGTTAATTTTATTTTCAGTTGAATTTTATTTGAATAAAAAACTTACACAATTACACCGCACCTTCTAGAAAGGTTTGCATAATTGGATCATTATTTATAAACACTCACCCCACTAATTAATAACAAAATATCAAAGAGAACTTTGCAATTACAATCCATAATGTACAAAGCAAAAAAATATCCCCTCGACTACAAAACACCAAGATATTAGCATGCTACATAACAAGTTGTGCAACTAGAAAAGATCAATAGACGCAACTTATACTGTTGCCTTATCATATTTGACTTACAACATCAAAAAGTGAGGACCAACAACCCAACTTTCTACCCCCAAATTATTAAAAAACTGAACAATAGTCTTCATTTTTCCATTGAAAACCACAACATTACATTCCAGCCAAATCTGATAGATAGTTTTAGCCAAAAACATCGTTTTCAGTCTTCTACTCCATTAAGCATTTTAAAATGTCCACGATTCTTCATTTTCTGTAGTACCTCAACCCACAAAGAGGAAGAATCCCTTCCTTACAAGTAAAAAAGTGTAGAGCTCAAAACATGTTAGGAACAATGACAACTATATCATAATAAGTTTTACACAAACACTTGAGCATTATTACATAAAACACATAGATCAATAAGATCATCAACACATGCCCCTCAAAGTTATCTTTTGTTGTGAACCTATTGTTCAAAACAAAGCCAAACACTGAAAAGGCTTTCGAGAGTAGTAGCATTATGATACTAGATCCGACTTCACTTCATTCTAGGCCACATGCATCTTCTGTTTCAACAGTTGGACTTTTTCTGACAAACTCATATTTTTTGACAAGCCCATTGTGCTACGGATTATATTATATTTTTTAATATACCAGATCTACAATTACCGACGTATATAGATCACTTATGGATGTTAAATTTTGTTGTTAAAAAAAATAACAATACATTTTTGGTATCAATTTTGCATCTTGAATCTATAAAAATCTAACGCGATTGGCATCGCTCAATTTTGATCTCATCCCTTAAAAACCAACCCCCCCTTCTTCTCAATAATTCAACATGAAACCGCGTCACAAAATCTGTAACTTAAAGAAACATAGATTCTCTCAAACAATGCTGATTTGAAATTATTGGTGCGAAGAAAATTGCACATAAACCCTACATAGGAAATCGGATTTTGAAATTTCCCTTTTGGAAGAGCATGTCAATGTCTTTGCCTTACTCCATGAAAGACGTTGACTATGACAATGCTAAGTTTCGACATCGTTCTTTGTCTAAGGTTAGTAATTTTCTCAGTTCTATGCATTTTGTTCGGAGTTTTTTTTCCTACTTTTGGTACTGATCTCGATTAAATTCTGTTTGTTTGAGTAGGCAATTTGGTTGATCTTGAATATTCTGATGCAATCATGCTATATGCCGAATTCTTAGACAATTCATGCTGTTATGATGAATTCTCTACAATACACGCACTTGATAAGCTAGGACAAATATATTTAGCATCTACTTTTAGGAATGTCTAATTCTGTTTTTAGAGGTTTGCTCAGCTGTACAAGAAACATAACAAAAGCAACCTCAAATGAGGTCCAGAATTGGAGCTGCTTGGTGATTGTGGTGATGTTGAGCTTGCTTGACTTTGTCAAAATGCTACACCAATATCCCCTCAACCTAGAACTGGGGGTTTAATAAGGCCTAGCTTGGACATAGGATTAGTGAGTTGAGCACCAGGATCAGTGGATGAGGCTTAGAAAAGGCATTAGCAAGCTGATGAGCAGTATGGACCTAGCTCAACTGAATCAAGTCTTTTAGTACTTTATCTTACTTTTTCAAAAATGAAATGGCACTAGATTTATATGTGCTTGGTGCACTCATGTAAGACTAGATTTTTGCCATGGTGGATTGCAGATTGGTTGTCACAGTGCAGTGTGATGTTTTGTACACCAAACTGTTAAAGGAGGCTGTCCAGCATAATCTCATAAGCTACTGTGGCCATGGCACTATATCTGGCTTCTGAGGATCATCTGGGTATGATGCTTGGTTTCTTGCTTTTTCCAAAATTTAGTTGAGTTGTCAAACAGTATAGGATAAACAATGACTTTTTGTTGTTGTTTTTGGCCATGATGCCAATTGCCAAATTAGAATCATAAAGTTTTTTTCAAGTGAATCATGTCACTTGCATGACCAACAATGCTCTGCCCAACACTTCCAGCAACATATCTTAAAACATGTGAGATTCTTTTGGATCTTCCATAAATTGTCTAAGAGTTATGATCTGGTCTGGTCTAGTATGTGACTAAAACTTTAGCTTGCCAATCAAAGGTTTGTAGAAAGCTGGATTTGAAATAGGGCACACCATTTAGCAAAAATTTTGAGCGAAGGATAGAGGTTTAGTTGCTTTCTTTGACAAATGTAAATCAGAAAATTATCTTTTGTGAACTTTTGATAGCATTTCAAGTCTAAAGATATCACAAAGAGGACCTAAATCTCTTATACCGTTTGCTCGTCTAAATTAACTTTTCATTTTAGAGCATCAATGGTAGAAAAATTTGTACTAGTGAGTATAATATCATCAACGTATACAACAAATATCTTGATATTGAACAAAGCTTTGGCCCTTGATCCCGTAATATTGACACAATTTGGATATTGTTGATGTGAGGGTCGTGCTTTAAGCCGTAAAAATATATTCTTAATTTGCATATCTTTAGCATGAAGAACACCATGTATGAAAGTATCATTGACATCAACTTGAAAAAGAGGCCAATTGTTTTGAGAAACCAAAAAGCCAAAACACATCTTATGGTAGCTAATTTGACCATTAGAGAGAAAATTTTCTCACCATATCTATGTATAATTCCTCTAACAATCGACTTTCTCTTTTTTTTTATATATTTTTTTTTACTTTTTTAGTATCCCCAGGGTGACATCTTGTATGAGTGTTTGCACTTGTACACCCAATTGTTGCTATTGGATTTTTGTTTGGTGGGAGTAAAAATATCCAAATTGATTGACGGTAAGTGTTTACATCTTTTCCAACCTCAAGGTAAAGAAATGGTTTATTCTGTATGTCAAAAATGGGAGATTGATAATCAAAAAGATAAGAAGGGAGTTGATGGTATCTTGTGGATTTCCTAGTGACGCTAAAGTTTGTCATAATGAAGATTTTGTAACAAAGAAAAATTTCTTGTAGCCCCAATGTGTCACATGCATCACCAATTGGAGCTGAAGTAGAAGTTGAGGAGTAAATGCCAAATTAATTGTGCGAGTTTCTGCCTAAGATGAGATGTAAGATATTATTAGGATCTTAAGAATAATTTGTAGGTATGTTAAAAAGAAATAGTGTCAAAAGAGTCACTCTATGCGAGGAAAGTATAATGGAAGCGTTGAGAAGGATTATTAGAACAAGATTTAAAAAATATATGAGAATAAAATGATTTTCATGGAAAATAATCTCCTGTTGTACAAGGATTTTATTTTTGAACAATTAAGAATTTTGTAGGCTTTTAAATATGGAGAGTAACCTAGAGAAGCACAAGGTTTTGCACTTTTGCCCTAGTGTTGAACATGGTTAAGTCTGGGAGTGGATATGAACATAGACATCCAATTGTTCAAAGGTGATCATGGTTGGGAGAGATCTTGTGAAGTTCAGGAGAAAGTGAAGTTCAGACATGAGGTCATGAGGGGCATCTTTGTGACTAAGTGGCACAAAGAACTGATTCCCAATATCTAGAGTCTCAAAATGAATGCTTATGTTTTCGTTCTTTAACTAGTTTTGATGAACAATTCCCTTAGAAGCATAAAACATTTTGCAATTCAACTAAACTTTGTTTCACATAAATCACAACATCAAAGCCTTAGTTGCAAGGTAATTTGTGGTAAGCTAGACATGAATCTTCATGAGGAATCACGGAATTCATCCGCATATATAATCTTCCTCTATTTGTCGCTGTTTTCTTTTCACATGCCTGACAAAATTGATCATTTGACATAAAATTGACTTAGTTATTCTATGTACTTTTGATTTTATATCGGCCATATATATCCACATGTTAAATTTGTAATAGAGAAACAATTTTGATATTACTAGAACGAAAAAGAGCTCGAGTTTGTTTAGTTATAAGACAGACTCTACAATGATTATTACTGTGTCATGAGAAGTGTGCCCTGTTAAGGACTTAAGGTTTACTTAGCCAAACCATTCCTTAATGGCTTGGGGTATTTATTTATTTAATTTAGTTACAGAAATAATTAATCAGAAAGCTTTATGTTACTTAATATTAAATATAATAGCTGTTAACAGAAGTCCAGCTATGGTTCTTTGTAGTATAACTGCTTTGTAGGCTTGCAAAATAATTTATAGCTCGGGACAGCTTTTCTCTGCTGAAGTAGGAGTTGTCATAACATTTGACTTTGTCTTTGATGCTGAGTTGTTGATCAATTAGACTGCACTCAAGGTTGTTGCCTTCATGATGTAACTGTTACACTTGGGATGCTAAGAAATGTATTCCTCTTTGAAGATTTTTGCACTGCACATACCCTTCTACAATATGTTTATTTTAAGGTGTGAAACTGGATGTAAACTCTCACCGATCACCTATAATTGCAGCTGAGGAGTCCTGCACAGCTATAATCGTAGCTTTGAGGAGTTTTGCATGGGCGTAAGCCTCTGAATGTCTATATATATAAACTAGATGGTCTTGCAAATGTATAGGAAATTCGTAGTTGTGTCTTACAATTCTTTTCACTCGTTAATCTCCACTTTGCTTTGGACTGTGTTAAAACCATACCCAACAATACCAGACATTACCATAGTGAATCTATTCACTTTTTTTTTTTTTTTTTTTGAGGGGGGGGGGAGGTTTATATGCTTCCTGTTACATCTTATATTATTTGGTTTTTATAGTTATGGAACATTTTGTTTAGCGAGTTAGTTTTGAAGCTGAAATCTTGTGTAAGTATATAAAATGAACACCAAAAAAGGGAATACATGAGCAGATTAAAAATTTTAAACTAATAGCAAACCAAGTTAAATCCCTCTACAAACCATGACCCCAAGATATGGTACTAAAGGAAATACCCTGATGATCAGTGAATCAGGCAACTAGTGAATCACATTCCCATACGCTGGTATATAGACACATCAGCTATTCACATTTGCCTGGGGGAAAGAGAGGTACACAGGTTAATTGGAGAATTCATTGTGTTGTTCCATTGGGTGTTTTCTTCTCCTTTTTCTTTTACCAGGTCAGCTGTCTGCTGCAGCATTTGCATATGCTTTGCAGAGAAAACATTGAATATTATTTCCTGTGCTAGTGTTTTTAATTTATTTCAATAAACAATTCTGGGCTACCACAACTTGTGAGTTCTATGACTAGCATAGTCATCATTTGTTATTCATGCATTATGCATGCTAAAATATGAACATATTTTGTGTACTAATGATTGAGCATTTGGGTTATGTATATAAGTCACACCTTTACTGACCAGGTCCACTTGACCATCAATAGAGAACCATGGTTACATGTTACATATTAAAGACCACATCAGATGAGAAGTTACAGCTGAATATGAGCCTACCTTCCATCTCAGAGAAAAATGTTGTCGTACTTGTCAATAAAGTTACTATTTTGGATTATATTAATTTACTGTCTCACACAATTCTATTTCGTAGGTCCTTAATCTGACAATGCTTTCAAGAAATGTTAAACGTGAGTGTATGAGGTGTAGCACAGGGAAATTCTTGATGGTAATTATGCTTTTTGGCCTTGCTTATCTCATGCTCACTCCAGCAACACATGCTGATTCTTCCCATGGAATAGATCACACTACAGTAACTGATAAACACAATGTCACAGTCGACACTAGTACCAAGTTTCGGAGATTATTCCGAAGAGCACCAAGACTACCCCCTCGATTATCACCTGATGAGCTGCTTACTAGCAATAAATCTACCCTTCAGTTAGATGGAGAAGCATCGAAATGGGTGGGTAAACAGCAGCAAGTCAGAGAGGCTTTTATTCATGCTTGGTCTGGCTACAAAAAGTATGCTATTGGTTTTGATGAACTGATGCCATTAAGCAAGAGAGGAACTGATGGCTTAGGGGGTCTTGGTGCAACAGTTGTGGATGCTCTGGATACAGCAATGATAATGGACATTGATGATATTGTTAATGAAGCTGGGTCTTGGATTGAAACTCACCTTGCAGAAAGGATCAGCCAGAAAGGTCAGGTCAATTTATTTGAAACTACAATACGTGTTGTGGGTGGTCTTTTAAGTGCTTATCATTTAAGTGGTGGTACAAGTGTAGCAAAATCTTTGGGGCCGAAACCAAGTGTATATTTAAACACTGCTACAATGCTAGCAGATCGGTTGCTTTCTGCATTTAGTTCTAGCCCAACTCCCATTCCATACAGTGATGTTATTTTACGTGATAACACGTCACATCCAGCCCCTGATGGATTAAGTAGTACATCAGAAGTCACTACACTTCAACTTGAGTTCAATTACCTAAGTGATGTATCTGGTGATCAAAAGTATAGCTTGGAAGCAATGAAGGTTTTGGAGCACATAAAGACTCTACCTAAGGTAGAAGGGCTTGTTCCTATTTATATAAGGTATTGATTACTGATTCAATTTATGTACTTGCAGTAGGATGTAGGTTTGGCTTTTTTTTTCATGGAACTTTTGAACACTATCTGATTTTAGACTATCTTTGCATATATTTTTATGCATATATCCCACCCATTATTTCTATGTAGTATTGTAGCGTTGCCATTTGTAGCTAATACTTGAGTTTGGTAAGACTTAGCTTTTAAATCTTAGACCTGACAGATCACTTAGCACTCTTATGGGTATGGCCCATGTATGGTCAATATGAAGTGCAGCACATTTTACAGCATGTGTGGTTAAGAAATGAAGTGCAACATGATTATATCCTACACTGATGGGGAAAAGTGAGATGCGCACTGGTCTCAATAATTTGATAATGTTCCCTGATTTAATGGTCATTTTGAGGTTTTATCATTTCACATTCATTAGATTTCGGGTATGTCGAGCGAAGAATGTCCTGATGTTTGCATTTGCCTCTAAACTATAATTTGGTATACTGCAAAGAATCAATTATTGTTATTTTTCTTCATGTTGCGCTTCCATAGGTTCTCTATTTGTCTTTTGGATTGTTTGATACTTTTGGCATTATCATACGAGACAAACACAGCTATCTGACAGCCTATGGCTATGATTTAGTTTGAGCTAAGATGACAGTAAATGTACTTTCATTTAGTAATGTGGATTATTTTTTGCATGTCAATTGTGTCTCCCACTTTTTCCTGTTCCCAGGAAGTAGAGATGGGCAGATGGCCATGTTGATTAGGCTGCATTTTCGTATACTAATGCAAAGTCTCCTTTTGTTTTCAGTCCTCAATCAGGTGAATTTAGTGGTCAAAATATTAGATTGGGATCACGTGGTGACAGCTATTATGAGTATCTATTGAAGGTTTGGCTGCAACGGGGAGCGAATGAAAGCAGTGATTTAACATATTTATATAATATGTATGAAGAATCTATGAAGGGTATGAGGCACCTCCTTGTCCGGAAATCAGTTCCAAATGGGCTGGCTTTTGTTGGGGAGTTACCTTATGGAGCAAGTGGTTCTTTTAGTCCTAAGATGGATCATTTGGTATGTGTTTTTATGAATTGTCTATTAACCTTACTTTCCTTTAATTTCTAATCTAAACTTTTTTTCATTATTTGTGAATACATTACTTGTATATATCCACTTGTAGCTTTTAGTGTGTGATTGCCTTGACAAACTTATAGGAATGTTTTTGCTCTCATTTAGATTTCTAATTTTTATGTCTTTTTCAATATTGCTACCTTTTCAAACAATTTTCTTTGTAATCCTATCTTCAGCAGTGTTATGGTAGTTTTACTCATGGTTTTATTTGAGGTAGCATTGATATTAAGCAACCATTTTTATCTTGAATTTTGATACCTTTATCGACCACGAAGTATGTCACTTGAATGAAGCTTAAAGTTGTATGATTAAATTAGAATGATTTGAACTGGTAGAAATTTTCAAGTTTTATTTATTTTTAATTTCTTTATATGAACTTGGCCAAAGTGGTTGTAAAGAAGGTAGTACCATACTTTCACATGGCACTAATTTGGTATATTTAAAAAAAATCAAAGAAAGTTTGTTATATATTGATGCTCTATGGTACCCTAGGTTGTGCGCAGTAGCATTTTGTGACATTTTTTTAAATAGAAACAACAGTGAAGGCAAAAGTAGAACCAGCATGTGTGACTTTTTAAAAAAAATACTCATCTTCAACCAAAATTAAAACCCAAATTGCTAAATTAGACTCTAAAAATAATGGAAGCAAAAAACAAACTGCAAAAGATAATTGAATAGCAAGAATTTTAGATGGATGAAGAACGATAATTTGAAATACTAGAAGTAATATTTCCCCAGGACATTATGGCATGCTAGATTGATGGGGTAATTGTGGGGTGAAATGACAAGCATGAGAATCCTTTGGACAGTAACAATATGTACCATGCAAAGTTAATTTATTGTATGATGATGGTTATTAAGGCTGTGTTAAGGCTCATTGCTGTAATTATTGGGTTCCTATGGTTGTTTGATTGGGTTCCTGAGTTTTGAAGACAGTGAATCTAGTGGCAGAATGAGGAATGTCTCAGGGTGAAAGGATACGTTGCAAGGTTGATGATAACTGTAGAAACAAGCAATTCTGAACAGACCTATTGAATAGACAAGCTTCCATGACCTGAAGCTCTATGGGCAATAAGGTTCCTATAGAATAGGCTTGCATGATTTCTGAACAACTTTGCTTTCAAAATTAGCTTTGTACTGACATGCATTGATTTGATGAAGTTGAGGGATGGTAAATAAATATAGGAAGCATTATTGTTTTAATTTCCGATGGATTTTTTGATGGGAGCTATAAGTGGACCTGCCATTTGTGACCTATTTTGTTAGTGATCTTTATTCTATAGACTTCACCTTATAGTTTTGCATGTTTATTATCAGTCTTACGATTCTTACCTATAAAGCATGCATATGGGTATGTTGTGTTGTTGGATTATAGTACATATTATCAAAATATTGACGCATTATTAATTTATTTTCTTAACACTTTGACTCTCACACTCGCCCAAACACTATGAACTAAGTTTTAAATTGTGCACTCCCTTTGTATCTTTTTGTTCTTCTCATTTGGAACCTTATCACTAATAATAAGAGGAGAGAATCTCCTTTGAGTTCTTTCTAAATATATAAGAAATAATATAGGCATGTAGGGTCTTGTTTTATTCATCTCAAAGAGTGTTTTAAGAATGTGTAATTAGTATAATTTTTACAAAAATGTAATACAAGGTATTCAGGGCCAACGATGTGTATTGGTTACGCACCAAATTAAAATGGGAAGAACATTTTGATATGAAGGGAGCGTTATTTTAGGGTAAAATTTAAGTTGATATTGTGGTAAGACACGTTAATGCCAATCTCATAAGATACTACGTCACAAGTTTCATAACAATTGAAATTCATGGTCAAACACTTAAACCTAGTAGATGAATAATTTTATTTTTAGAGTTTTGCACTTTTGCATCTTTAAAAAGTGGAGAAGTGTTATTTGTAAAGGTAGCAAAATTGTTTTTCGGTACCACTTATTGGCCCTATTATCAAAGAATTTACTTGCATAAGATCTTTAGTAAGCTACATCTACAATAGCATTTGACTAATGACTATGTCGGTAAGGCTGCATGCATTCGAAGCTTTGTGTTGACAGGTTTGATGCTTGTTTGGATGTTATTGTTGTTCAGCTTTCTAATTTCTACGTTTAGGTGTGCTTCCTTCCTGGTACCCTTGCACTTGGTGCCACCAAAGGCACCACCAAGTCAAAGGCCATGAAGGACAATTTGCTAAGCTTTGAAGACCTGGAAAATTTAAGGCTTGCTGAAGATTTGGTGAAGACTTGTGTTGAAACATATTTTGTGACCTCAACTGGTCTTGCTCCAGAAATATCTTATTTTCATGTGGAGGTCAGTGCTTAATTGTTACTTTACCAAACGTATTGCACTTCTTTTTCAGCCCTAAACTACCACCCAAAACAATAGAACTACCATACAAGCTTAACCAAGGACTAAGTCCCTAATGAGCGTTACATTACAAGCGATTCTTTTTAAGCAGCTTTGGTAACTTGGTCACTTTTGAGGCCTTTTTTATTCCAGTTGTTCATATTTTTTTCCAGAAATATATATAAATATATGGTTATCCTTTTTCGTAATCAAAACAGGATTACTTTGAAGAAGGTTACGATGGTGGAAACAAGAGTTCAAAATATTTGAATGACATAATTATCAAGCCTGCTGACCGTCACAATCTTTTACGTCCTGAGACAGTGGAATCCTTGTTTGTCTTGTACCGCATCACAGAAGATCCAAAGTATGTCAAATTTTCTCTACCCTGTTAACCAGAAATAATATGTTTCAGCTTATA
The DNA here is from genome assembly GCA_951394345.1 of Salicornia ramosissima. Taxonomy (NCBI): domain Eukaryota; kingdom Viridiplantae; phylum Streptophyta; class Magnoliopsida; order Caryophyllales; family Amaranthaceae; genus Salicornia; species Salicornia ramosissima. The sequence continues at coordinate 2,533,996 of OX596240.1, read as the reverse complement.
AGCTGAAGCTCCTCTACTCTGCAGGTATCGTGAATGGGGGTGGCAGATATTCGAGTCATTTGAGAAATATACAAAGATTGATTCTGGTGGGTATACATCTCTTGATGATGTAACTTCACTACCCCCTCACAAAAGAGACAAGATGGAAACCTTTTTCTTGGGCGAGACACTCAAGTATCTATACTTGCTGTTTGGAGACAGCAGTCATATCCCTCTTGACAAATATGTTTTTAACACTGAGGCACATCCTATCCCTATTACCTCTTCTTTAAAGAGGCATAGTGATACTGATGCATGAGGTCTTTAGTAATGGTAGATAGAAGAGAAAATTTGACCTCGATCTGAGCTCACAGGAGGCACGGCTAGTAGCTACAATTGAAGTATTTTGCATTATTGCAAGTTCTGAAGAGTTTTATCGCTGGCAAACAAATTGTTGCCTGCAATTTCAAGAGAAACCTCGCGACAATGGGCACCAGGGGTGGTAGACCTTCAGATCGTCCATGCGGCTCCATTTTTCAAGAACATTACTTTGTTGTAAATTTACATACACTGGGAATATTAGGGTATATACATGGTGGTCATTCCCATTCCCTCTTAATTGGTCACCTCACATAGAAACTAATATGTCATATAGAGTATCTCGTTACCAAATGTAATCTTTGTTGTATTCATTCTCACCATCTATTCTCACTCATCAATTATACAGGTTACTGTCCGAATTGTGAATTTGTGATTATTTGAAATCATTCGATTCTATTTATGCAATTGATTTGCTTTCAAATGCGCTCCTGCATTTGCATTTCGCAAATTGTATTCCACGCTCCTCAATCAACTGATTCTTAGCATGAAGAATAGCCTCTCTAGTTGCCAGCATCCCAATGCTAAATTGAAGGCCATAAAAATAACTCCCCAGATAGTACTAACCTTTGAAACTAGATACCTTTAAATATACTCTCTTAACTTTGTAGGACATTTCCTTACTTCTCAGAAGTAGAGTAACTACCTGAGACTATAGAGCCAACCAACTCACACGAAATAGCTACAGTTGTACCACTCAAACAATTCATAAAGTGTTAAGCTCATGAACTATCCCTACCACATGATGTGCCCTGTATAAAACTCCTAATATTGTCCAAAACAATTATGGGAATAGCGATGAGATTATGATCAAGTATATCAGGCATGAAAGGAGCTAACGAGGATGGGTCTTTAGCCTGTAAATTTTTCAAGAGCGGCATCGTTTTAAGTGGGAATGAGCATCACAAATCTCTCTCTTAATTGCTTGATATTTTACTCAACCAAATCAAGGCCCTCTTCGGCGTCCTACAAAGGCGGAGGAACATTAGCCAAAGTTTCCTATACAACTTACAAATAGGATTACAAACAGGCAACACATGCAAATGAACCCAACAAGAGATGTCACAAACTTTACGGATCACCTTAACCAACGCTCCCTAAAGAACCCTGAAAAAACGTGATACTTGGGTGAGATGGACTTTACAATATGAATTGTTTAGAAAATAACTGTCAAGGAGAGCAACATTAAAACCACAATGATGGCATTGCACTACGAATATAACTAGGTACATCAGAAGGACCATGCAATTTAGAAAAATTATAGAGCACAAACTGAATAACACCGTCCCCAGCATCGGGTTGTGCTAGAAAATTAAAACCACGACCATGTTGACACTTAGAATGAAGATTATATGTCTATCCACCACAATCACAATCCTATGGAAATAGTACAAATGAACATAATCCACCACGAAGCCTATCCACCACCCACGTCGAGCTAAACCCACCACGAAACCACCCTAGACCATCTCCACCGAAACCATGAAACAGAATTGTCGCACACCAGCCTCCACCAATCCCGCTGATCCAAAGAAAATATCACCTTGTTGTTATTTTTAATTTGCTTTATTATTATTTTTTTTAAATAATTTTTAGAAACCAAATGTAGATTCGAACACCAATGAGAACCACCTTTAGACCACCAATAGAACACTAGTAAACCACCAACTTGAAGACTATACAAAAACCAAATCTAGTGGTTCAAGATCTAAAAACCGATGATTATTCCATGGATTGAATTCCATTGATGTTACCTTGTCACTGCCATTTCACACACCAACACTGTTTGCGGATCACGTCGTCGTCATTGTCGTCACTATTGTCATTTGTGGGATAATTTTTCTCCTCTCCTCTTCTCTTCTCCGCTAATGTTGCTGCTAATTTATAGTGATTTTTTAATAATTTTACAATTACATAAATTCAACTATTTATATAAAAAAAATAATAATATAATAAGTCTGGATTAGGATATTGTTTTTACAAATTAAATCTAGCATTTAAAATAATTAATGAAATATCTCTATTATATAATCCAAGGGGAGCCATGGTGTCCCCTCGAAAAGTCTGTCACCCCTCAAAACTTTCTAAAATATCAATTTGTATCACTCCTAATTATTAAGCAAAGTTATTACATTTTTTGAATTTTTTAAAATGAAAATAGTACAAAATATAAAATTCGAAAAAATAAAACAAAAATACCAAAATTCATATTTTAAAAATCTCTATGAATTGACCTCTATATTGATATAGTTCTTCAAATAAAAAATTTACATTTTGATTATTATAGAAATTTGGTAGTCAATAAAATATGGTAAATAAACCTTTTCTTTTGTTCATTGTTGTTGGATGACCGAATGAAAGGGGGAAAATTTATTTTTGATTATATGGATGAGTGTGAATTTGGCACATTTTTCAAATTTTCAAACAAATGACCTTTTATTTTTTTTGTTTGTTTAGAAATATTAATAGATGTATTTAAAATACCATCGCACGCAAAGCGTGCATAGAAGACTAGTAAAATATATAGGGTATTACACAGGTTTAATCAAGTCTAATATGTTTGATATGTCCAAATAAGTTTATAAAAATTCATTTACTAATAAGCTCCTCGATTCTGATTAGTGATTCCATGTCATGACAAAGTAAAGCTGTCAAAAATTTTCGGGTACAATCGTGCAATGGGACCAACTACCAAGAAGGTGAACATTACGTGGGTCCCATTTCTGTAGACTTCATATTTTTCGGTTAAATAATCACCGAAATATCAACCGAGTTCAAAAGTGGGAACACTAATTCCCAACTTTTCATTTGTTCAGCAGCTCGAGGAAAAATTAAAAATAGCCAAGTTTGGTTTAACATTGATTTTATGTTTTTAACGGTTAATGTTTTCCCATGTTTTATTCATTTAACTTCATTACATAATATAAAAAAAGGGTATTTGAGAGTTAGAGGTTTGAGAGAAAAAAAGAGGTTTGAGAGGAAAGATAGATTTGAAAGAAAAGTGAAGTTTGACTAACTCAAAAGTCTATTTTGGGTGTTTGATGAGTTTTTTTGGTTCTTTTTATTCTGAAACACCTTATAACTAAAGCTAATCGTTATTTACCAAATTAGTAAAAACAACTAATTCAATTATCTAACTTTAACAAATAACTTCCAAATTAAACACTGACAAAAAAATCAACCTCATTTAAAATTTCACCCTAAAAGTGCATCTATCAGTTTCTTTTAACATCTCCAATTTCACCCTAAAAGTGCATTGGGATGGGGGACCATGGGGGTAACCATTCCATAACTTACTCAATCCTCCAATTTTGCCCTTATTATTATTACTCTTTCTGTCCCAAATTACTTGCTACAATTTTCTTATTTGGATGTCCTAAAATACTTGCTACATTTTCTTTTATAGTCCATGGGCCCCACATGTATTTTACATTTTTACCCTTTTTTTGTCATTTTTATCCTCTTTAAGCCAATCAATTTCTTCCACTTAACTTTACCAATGGTGGGCCCACATGAAAATTGATTTGCATAAAAATTTGTTCCAAAATAAAATGTAGCAAGTAAAATGGGACGGAGGGAGTATTATTATTAACATCTTCTTCTCCTTAAAAAAAAAAAAAAAAAACAGCATTGAAGCATGGAATCTTGTTAAATTAGATTAAAGAAAAAGGAGTGATTAAAGAAAAAGGACACTCCTTTTTCCCTTCTCCTCCTACCTTTTTACTCTCTCACTCATAACCCTCTTATATCCCTTAACCTCTTTCCTATTTTCTGCTTCACTCACTCACTCACTCTTCACTACTCAATACTCACTAACTAGCTGGTTTCATTTTCTGGGCAAAACCACTCTCTCACTCACTCACTCACTCAAAATATAATGGGCAAAACCACTCTTACAACAACAAGCTTATTGCTGGCTTCTGCTCTATCTGTTTTGCTCTTTTGTGGTTTCAATTTGTCTTCTGCTATTGAAGATGGTATGTTTCTCCTTTCCCACTTTTTTCTTGCTTCTTTGCTTGCTCTTTTAGGGTTCTAATTAAGTTTATCTTATATTATACTCTCCTACCAGCTTCGTAATATATTAACCGCAATGATTTGACATTTTTCTTTTACAATTATTTAATTTATTTTGTTAGTACAAAAATAGAAGGTCACATTTAATTAGGAGTATCAATATCAATTTTGGACACCCATTCACTCCCTCCATCCTCGTTTAGTTGCTATATTTTTTTTCACACCACACAACTTTTTATAAAAATATCTTTAACTATATATAATAAAAAAATATAAAAATTATATATTTGAAAAGTACGTGTTGAAACAAATTAAATTAGATCCATTATTACTATATTTTTTCTTACATATATTAAATTAAATAAAGTTAAAATTCACATTTGAACAGTGCCCAAAATCAATTGATAATCATATGCGTGAAGTTTCTAGCTTTTTTTTACATCACTACCCAAAAAATGCAATACGAGTATGTGTTTTCAATTTTTTTGGACCGTTATCATTTATGATATGGGTGAAGGTTGACTTTATAACTAATGCGACCGTAAGAAAAAAAAAAAAAAAATGGGGACACACAACCTAGCTTATACTTATAATTTGAAAAATTAATTATTATTTTCAATTTTTTATTTTTTTTTTTTAAATTAAAGGTCTTAAAAAAAACACCCAAACAGAGTGGTTTGTATTATTTGTTTTTCATTTTTTAATATAAATAATCTTTATATATTTAACTAGTTTTGAATTTTTGAATTATGTATCAATGTATCATGCACAGTAGAAAAACAAACCTCCTCCAAAAAAACCTACTATATCTGTAATATAATAAGTACTTCCTCCGTTCTAAAAAAATGCAACAGTCAACATTTTACGCATGTCGAGATATTACTTTGACCTCTTAATAACTATAATTATAAATAATTAAAAATTATAAAAAGTTGATAGTAAGATAGTATTTTACAAGACGAATCTAACAAGATCCCACTTGACTATATTTTTTATTATGTATAAAGCTCAAAACTTGGTCAAAGTATATAATGTGAATAGTGCAAAATGTTTACTGTTGCGTTTTTTTTTTAAACGGAGAAAGTATAACGATTTGATATAAAATAAAGAAAAAATATCAAATTATTACAGTTAATATGTTACTGAGAAAATAGGGAAATGTTATAGTTTTATAGTGCCAATATTATTTCGGGAGATAAACTTGAGTATACACCCAATGCACTAAAAAATGTGTTACGAGGAAATCATGCATTAAAGAATGCTTTATGGGTTCAGACTGTCTTTGTTTTCACTTCTAAAGTTTGCTTTTTTTCGACTACTAGACAATGTTGACCCACTATATTACTTTCAGTTGTATTCATTTCAATTAAATTAAGTTCAGTTCAATTAATTTCAGTTCAGTTGTATTCAGCTATAATAAACGAGCCCTAAAAATTCATTTGGTCCCCAAAGCCATATGTATTCGAATAGGTCCGATCCAAACGTGCTCGATTCGAAAAACAACTCAATCCGAACTCATTATATCTAAAACATATTATTTAAGAGTAATTTGCTTAAAAAAAAAATTTGGATCATTACTCAGTTTTAAGATCTAATGAAGCCATATAAGAAAGAACAATAATTAAATAACAACTCAAATGAGTAATAATTATTTTAATAGCGTATACACAAATATTATTTACATATAATGTTGAACCAATAGAAAAACTATCATAAAAAAACTTATTGCCATTATTTTCGAGCTGATAAAAAATCACCTGATCCCATCCGAAGTAATTCGACTTAAAAAGGTTCCAAATCGATTTGGTTCAAATCCGAAATCCAACCCGGTCCGAATATTACAATGATTCGAATCCAGTCTTTATCCTAAATGGTCCGATTCGATCCGAAACTAAAATTATTTGAATTAGTTCGATCTGAGACTAAAATGATTTGAATTAGTTCGATCCGAATTTATCCGATTGGAACGGTCTGATTGCCAAGTCTAAAAGAAAGAAGAGCCATTGAAAAAGCATAATTTCCCGCCAATGCACACCGTTACACAACCTTTTCTCTCCTTATTTTCCTCACATTATACCTTTACAATCATCATGCTTCAACATGATCAAGTGCTAGCTCCCCTTTCTCTAAAGAGGATGTCATGTTTTAAAAATACTACATATTATATTCCTTATGGGTATCAACTCTAGGGTGCCCTTTATTTCATATGTATTTGACAAAAAATTATCGTTGAAATTAATTACATAAAACACATGTAATTATTCGAATTATACTTTTTTTCATGTCTTATGAAACTAAAATATAATTTTATGTGTCATATGTTACTGATTTGATAGATTATTTTTCGTTAAAAACATATGAAATAAAATTCTCTTTAATGTTGATATCTATGAAGAATAAAATATAATTGATACTCCGTACTTTTAAACTAAGATCATCCATGTAGTTGATACCTTTAAAATATATATTTTTTCTAATTTATTTTGTCACTTCATTGTACTCCAACTGTCACACATTATTGGCAACATTTGATATTATTTATGAGAGATGAAATATTTAATTGCTAATAATGTGTGACGGAGAAAATAATTAGTCTTTTTTATACTTGCTCCGATCCAAATTAAATGCAATAATTTTTAGTGCGCAGACTCCTAGGTAAAATTTACTTGTGAGAGTAAAAGAGATAGAGAGATAAAATGGGATATCCGGATATGTGATGATGTCAGAGATAGAAAGTAAAGACTTAAAATAATGGAGAGATTAAAATTATTATAAATAATTTAAAACTTATTACTTTCTTAGAATAAGGTTTTGTTTGGCAATCGGCCGTTGCTGTTGGCCGTATGTATTGACTTTTTAAGTTGATTGTTTAAGTCGGCTGTTTAGAATAGTGTTTGGTAAAATTAATTGTGATTGCTAGCTGTTTATTAGAGGGTTTGTGGGCCAACTAACCAAAAAAACTGCTCCAGACAACCTTTTCATTTTGATTTAAAAGAGCTAACTTTTCAGCCAACCAAAAAGCCAATAACCAAACATATTTTTTTGGCTATTTAACCATATTAAAAAATCAAAAGCCAAAAGCCAGTTTCTAAACAGGACGGTCAGGACCGAAGAAGTATTGCATTTAATTTGATCTAATTACGAATAGCAATTCGAAATTTGAACGATAAAAGTCCAGTGAAATATTTCAAAAAAAAAAAAAAAGTCCAAAGAAAAAACCAAAAAGAAAAAGGACGAGGTAAGTCCAAGTACACAATTAGGAAAAACTGGTCCCACACGTTGGCTGTGTGCCACTTTAAATTGATCAAACAGACAGACAGACAGACCACTGTAGTAATTTCACGGGTTACATTACGGTATATGGGAGGGAAATTCCCAGTTTAATGTCCATAAATGTCATTTTACACAACAAAACTCTAAGCAATCAGCTATGTATTATCAAAAACCTTTAAGCAATCAACTATTTAAATCAGCAGTCAAATTCTCTGAATAAAAAGTAATCATTTAACCACAAACGTTAAACTCTAACCTCTAAAGTCTAAACTCTAATTACCAAACAAGGCCATCAAATGGCATTTTTGTAATTTTGTTGAGAGTTTTTTGTCTAAAACTACCTTATTTACAAAAGCTTGTCCAAAACTACCTTTATTAGCAAATTCCTTGTTGACCACTACCTTGTTCGTTGTTCCGGCGTTGACTTTGCTTTATTCTCGAAAATAATTAGCCCAATCAATGTTTTAAGAGTCATTTTTGCCCTAAAAGCGTTAAATATGAGGTCGGGATCTACAAAAAATGATCGCATAAGCTTCTATTTGCATTACAAAATTTGTCTCAATATGTGTTCATTGATTTGCGTGCCAAAAAAATTATCCTATAAAGGTTTAGTTGGGTCATTTTTACCCTAAAGGGTCAAATTTGAGACCAGATTGGCCAGCAAAGACAAAGTCAACATCGAAATAGTGAATAAGGTAGTGGTCAACCAGAAATTTGCTAAGCAAAGTAGTTTTGGACAAATTTTTATAAATAATATAGTTTTTTACAAAAAACGGTGTAATTAAAGTAGTTTTAGACAAAAAATCCTTTTGTTGAAAATATATTAACAAAACACACCCTATTGAGTTGGTGCTTGGATCCTGCCCCTAAAACTTAGATAAATTGCACTAAAATGCCACTTACTAAGGTCTATAGAGTAACTTTTTAAGTTTACTGTTATTTTAAAAAAACACCTTCTCTTTTTTATTATTCGCTCTATCTTATTTTAGTTGTTACATTTTATTTTGACACAATTTTCTATGCAAACCAATCTTTATGTGGGTCTCAACATTGGTAAAAGCAATTAGAAGAAAAAGATGACTTAAAAAGGATAAAAATGACAAAAAAAAAGGTAAAATTATAAAATATGTGTGGGGCTCATAGTAAGTAATTTGGGATGGAGGGAGTATTTTTTAACTCTCCCATTAAAACACTACTAGAGTACCAGCTATCAATACTGACTACCCCCTCTGTCCCTTTTTGTTTACAATATTTACTTTTTTACATCTCCAAACACACAACTTTAAATAATAATATCTTTATCTATATATATATATATATATTAAAAAATTATATATTAATAAAGTATACATTTAGCCGAATCAAATAAAATCTCATTTAACTATATTTTTTCTTATATGTATATATATATAAAATTAGATAGAGGTAAAATTGTCCGATAAATAGTAGCAAAAGTCAGAATGTGGCAAAATAAAAAGGACTGAAGGAGTATATTGTCAGCATATCATGTCAATTCTTGCACTATATTGTTAACAGTTGAATGTATTCGTGTCGTATCAACCCACATATATAAACAGGATAAAACCCCTCGATCATGTGGGTTGATCCGACATGATTAAATAATTTCGTGGGTAGATTAAATCCTTTTAATTTCGTGTCGTGTTTAGATTGTTATAATTATGTTAATAAAAATAATTTACAGGACTATTGGTAAATGGGGATTTCGAGACCCCACCATCGGGAGGATTTACAAGCAAAAACGACGGAATAGTAGATGGGCCCACAACTATTCCAGGCTGGCAATCAAACGGCACCGTTGAGTTAGTTTCAGCAGGTCAAAAACAAGGCGCAATGATCTTGATCATTCCTGGAGGAAAGCACGCCGTCCGATTAGGCAACGAGGCAAACATACGACAAGATCTGACGGTCGAGAAGGGTGCGGTGTACGCTGTAACATTTAGTGCTGCCCGCACCTGCGCACAGCTCGAATCTCTTAACGTATCAGTGGACCCCACCGGAGCATCCTCGTCCGTTGATCTTCAAACTGTTTATACTGATCAAGGGTGGGATTCTTATGCTTGGGCTTTTGAAGCTGATGACAATAAGGATATTAAGTTGGTGTTGATGAATACTGGTATGGAAGAGGACCCCACTTGTGGGCCCATTATTGATGATGTGGCTATTAAGAAGATGTTTGTTCCTCACAAGCCTAAAGGTATTTTATTGTTTTTTTTTTACTCCGTAACTTGCTACATTGTCTTTAGCACAAGTTTTCGTAGAAACATGTGGAGTGGTAGAAACTATAAAAAAGTAGAGATATTTATTGAAAAGATGACAAAATTGGGGATAAAATAGGTAGAAAAGTGGGTAAATGACAAAAATGTTGATATAATATGTAGGATTTATGTGAGCCTCATATGCCAAAATAAGAAACGCAGCAAGTAAAAAAGACAAAGGGAATACTTTCTCCTCTCCATATTAGTTGCAATGTTGTCAATTTGGGCACTATTTATAATCACTCTTATAATTCACTTTTGTATTTCATGTAAAATAATATAGTCACGTGGGATTTTTTTGAATCATCTCAATATGTTCTTTATTATGATCTAATTTATATATTTTTTGGTAAAACAGAATTAAAGATATTCCGAATATAAATTATATATATTGACAAACGTGAAAAAAAGAAGCGTTAAAACTAATATGGAGCGGATGAAGTGTATCACTTTATACTAGCCTTATGACTTGTGTAGTACCAACCCTTGGTTGTAGACAATGACAATGGAGTATTCCCATGATAGAATTCTTAATGGAATTCGATTTACCGTTACCTTGTAAAAACAACAAAGAGCTTAATTACACATTTGATGATTTGTTCCTGAACTTTACCGTTGGCTTACAGATAATGTGGTGCTAAATGGAGACTTTGAAGAAGGTCCATGGGTGTTCAAGAACGAGTCACTAGGTGTCCTCCTACCAACCAATCTAGACCATGAGACCACCCCGCTACCTGGTTGGACAGTTGAGTCGAACCGTGCAGTCCGATACGTGGACTCGTATCATTTTGACATTCCACAAGGGAAGAGAGCCGTTGAACTCTTATCAGGAAAAGAAGGCATCATATCCCAAATGGTAGACACTACCCCAGAGAAGCAATACACCTTAAGCTTCTCCATGGGACAGGGCGGCGACAAGTGCAAGCAACCACTCGCTATCATGGCATTTGCTGGGGATCAAGCCCAAAACTACCATTACACACCCGATTCTAAGAACACCTCTCGTCGTGAAGGACTCAACTTCACTGCCAAGGCCGAGAAGACACGCATTGCATTCTATAGTGTGTACTATAATACGAGAATTGATCATATGAGCTCCCTTTGTGGTCCCGTGTTGGATGATGTTCGAGTTTGGGGTGCTTCTAGTGCTTCTAGGGTTGTTATTGGAATGTTTGCTCTTGGATTTTGGATTCCGTTGTTCTTTGTTTGGCTGTAAGTTCTTATAATGCTAGTCCTGTGCTGTTTTGATGTAGCGGTATGTGATTATCACGAGGAAGTTAGAACTTTTAGTTTTGATCGTCTATGGCAAAGGCTATAGTTTGGTGTTAATCTTATATGTTTGTAAGGTTTGACAATGTATAATTATATAGATTAGTTTTTGTAGGAGTCTTGCCTTCCAATTTTTATGTTTGATAATTGTCTTATTTCTCGATTAATTTTTGTGTCTTGTCATGCAACAATGACTATTGTTGGTGACTAAAAACAAACAAAACAAACTTTGTTTTTCCCATTATAAATTTTTTGAGGAAAATACAAGTTAGGGTGCCTTCTCTTAAAAGCAAACCATATTGATCTTCATATTGATATATCCCTTTAACCAACGTTAATTAGTTATTGTTCTATGAAGTAACCCTAGATTTATATATTGGAAATTTTGTCAGAAAAGACCTTTTAAAACATTCATTTTGTGAGAAAAGACCTTATAATAAATTTGTTGTGAGCAGGGACCTAAAACAAAAAAAAAGTTACAAAGAAGGACCTTACCTTTATTTTCCGACGTTGACGGTGAATCTCCGGCGTTGACTCACTATTTTCCTCCAATTTTGCACGAACTCTTTCTTATTTAAGGGGGTAAGAGATGAGGAAACCCAAATTCAGAAGAAGAGAATTTTAGATGCTAGAAGGAAGTGTTAATGTAAGGTTTATGTAGATGAATTTTGGAGGGAAAATGGAGGGAGAGTGGAGGAAAAATGAATTTATAGTGAAAAGAAAAGGAAAGGTTAAATAGAGAAGAAAGAATTCATCGAAAATTGGAGGGAAATAGCGAGTCAACGCCAGAAATTCACAGTCAACATCGGAAAATAGAGGTAAGGTCCCTCCTTGCAACTTTTTTTTTTTTTGGTTTTAGGTACCTATTCACAACAAACTTTTTATAAAGTCTTTTCTTACAAAAAGAATGTTTTATAAGGTCTTTTTCTGACAAATTTTCCTTATATATTTTTAGAAGTTTGGATAACAAGTGTATCACCAATCTTAAATAGAATACTTATTTAATCCCCACTTTAAGTAACAAGGTCATCGGAAATAATATCGGACGGAAAATAACATGATCATATGTATAATTAAAAATAAAAAAATCGGGTCAGATCCAAGTTCGGGTCTAATTTTTATGTCCAAAGTCTGTCAAAAAACGGATTGAACCACTTTTGATCAGCTCTATATAAAACTAGAAGCAGTCATAAACTACTTTAGTAGTACAATAGACCACGAACCGAACGAGATGAGCCAAGGGAGGAACTATGGTGTCCCCCTAGAAAAGTTCGTCTTACCCTTCAAATTTTTCTAAAAATTCAATTTGCATCACTCCAACTTATTATGGAAAGTTATTACAGTTTATTAAACTTTTTAAAATGAAAATATTACAAAATATGAAATTCGTAAAAATAAATTAAAAATACCAAAATTCGTATTTTAAAATTCTCTATAAATAGATATCCAAATTGAAATAGTTTATCACATAAAAATTTTACCTATCGATTATCATAGACATTTGATAGCTGATAGAACATAGTAAATAAAAAAATTTGTTTATGATTATATGAATTTGAAAAATATTTCAATTTTTCGAATAAATAACATTCGTTTTTTATATTTAGACAACTTAAAAGATACATTTAAAATGCTAATCTACCCCTCTCCCAAGTCTCCCCAGTGTCTTGCCTTGCTTCTTCAGTCATTTGCATCTCCTTCAAGTTTTTATGCTAGCTCTTTCTGAAATTCGAACCCAAATATCTTGCATCTCTCTCGATTGTTCCCCCTGCTTCTCTTGCTGTCATTGACGTTAATCTCCCACCCGAAGCTTGCGTCGTATCAAATTCTCTTACCCAAGGTAACTTGTTTGGTTTATTGTTTTGGGTAAAAAGTAGATGATAAACGAATTGGATGAACTTTGAATTTAGGGTTTAAGTTCTTCTTTTTGATCGATATAATAATCAATAGTGACTGAGAAACAAATCAACCGCTCTTTCAAATTTGTTTTTTAATATATATATTTTTTTTAAAATTTTGGGTAAAATCATTAAAAGCTTCAACAGGTTAATTGGTAGTAACTAGTAATTAACGAAGTGGAAAAATTATAGTGACAAATTTTCGTAGTTTCAACAATAGCTCACCACTAATAATCCGTACTTCTGCAGATTAGTCTTTTATACTTGTTAGAACAACTCGACAATGGCGTCTTCAGCCGCCATGAAAGACTTGCAGAAAGAGCTTGAAGCTAAGGCCAATGATCTCCATAAACTTCAAAAAGGCAAACTCAGAACTTTCCAATTTTACCGCATTCTTGTATCCTTTGTTTTTGCACACTTTTATTTTATGTTCTATCCAAGGAACTGCCAATTTCTTTCATCTCTAATTGTAATTTCTTCTGCTATAGCAGACATTGCAAAAAATCATGAAATCAGAAGGAAATACACTGTTCAAGTGGGTGAAAATGAACTTGTTCTTAAGGTATATAGCTTCTCAATCTTTTTATACTAATTAATTAATTATTGTTTTTTTTTTTTTTTTTTTGTAATGTCTCATTTTTCACTTTTGGTGTAAATTGGTTTATCAATTGTGGATTTGGCTGTTTTAGGAGTTGGATTTGTTGAGTGAAGATGCAAATGTGTACAAATTGATAGGTCCTGTTTTAGTCAAGCAGGATTTGGCTGAAGCAAATGCAAATGTGCGCAAGAGGATTGAGTATATATCTGCTGAATTGTATGCCCTTTTTTCTTTTATCACTTATGTTTATCTTCTTTTTTCTTTTCTTTTTAAGATTGCATTGATGATTTGATTTTTGTGTTGAGAATAAATTCTTCAATATAATTTAGTGAGTGAGACAAATAGGCAATATTACCATGCCCATGGAAATATATTTCATTTCGAAACTTATATTTACTACGGATTTTACATTGCATTCCATTACAAGTGGTATTAGATAGGAATGCAAATTTATGAAGAAATTAGGTTAGTGTGTGAACTTCAAACATAATCTTAAGCTTTTGGCTGAGATAGTTTTCTGACATGGTATTAGCGCCAACATGACCAAAATGTCACGTTTTCGAATCTGATTCACCCCTCATTTCAAAGTGGAATAACAACAGTAGGGAAGACCCATACTGCATTTACACTTCAAGCCCAATGAGCTTCTATATGACTATGTGAGAGGGAGTGATAGAGTATAAAACCAATTCATGGGCTTAAACCATCAGCTTTAAGTTTTGATTAAAATGGTTAACTAGCGCCACCATGAGAATAAAAACTACTCCCTCCGTAACATAAAAATTTCAACAATTGTTTTTTCACGCATTTTAAGGAAATGATTTAAGGATGTAAACGAAGAAATTAATCAAATTAGTTTTAATACAAGTAAGAATGTGATTACAAGTTACTAATATCAAAATTATATTGATTAATTTGGTCGTTTACATGCTCAAATCGCTTCCTTAAAATGCGTGCAAAAATAATTGTTGAAATTTTTATGATATGGAGGGACTGTATATATTTTTTTCGCTTGTGTTCTGATACCAAATGATCAATCAGTGTAATGAAAATTGCCATGCAACACCTTAGCGGGTTTATTCACAATTTAACCTATACTTATGATTTATACATTAGGAAACACTAAGTTAATTAGTATCTCGTTAGTTTCGTTTTCAAATATTTGTGCAATATCATTTTTTGAATACTTAGTAATTGTACATATTGATGATCAAAGTAATGCATCGACATGCGTGAAATTTCACTTGTTGAGAATAAGAATTAATAGAGAAAGTTTATACACACTTGCAGACACACACATGTTCAGATAAAGTTTTATTAATTTTACACACTTGTCAATGAATTTTTTAAATTTTGTTACCTTTAATTATATATTAGTAAAAATTATAAAAGTTTGATATATAGTACTCATTGGGACGAATCCAAAGATAGCCCACAAGACTATATTATTTATTATATATAAGTATTGATGTAGAAGATTTTCTTTTATTATGAATTGGGTCATGATTCGAAATGGATAGAACATTATGGAATAGATGGAGCACACACACACATCTACACCCACACACCCACCATTCCCACGCACATGCACACTCACACGTAATAGTACAGTTTTAGTAAAACATAATGCGGCACTCCCAAACACCAAATTTCATACTGTAAATAACAGATTAGATTTCCTCTTTTTGGCCATTTTTTTTTTTACTTTAGATTCTATCTAAATAAAGCATGGTGATGATGATTCAAGGGAGCTCACTAAGCTGCTTGAGCTCACAACCATTTATTTTGAGAACCCTAATAAGAGCTGGCATTATGTTTTACTAAAACTGTACTATTACATATATGCATGCTTAAAGATTGGAAGAGCATAAATTCCCTTGAATTTGTACCTTTTTTCGAAGGGCATCAAAGCAATATATAAGAAAATGGATGCCATCTTTAAATTGTAGCTTTAGATGAATCTTCAAATAGTATATTTATGTGGTCTTTTTTGATGGTGTGTGGTGTTTTCATTTGCTTATTGTTGCTACCATTTTTTGTTTATAAATGAAGGAAATTTTCATAGTATTAAATATTATGTTTGTATTCCCTTATTTGGATCCTTACTCTTCTTCATTTGTATCATAGGAAACGTCTTGACACAACTTTGCAAGATATGGAAGAGAAGCAAAATAGCAAGAAAGAAGGGGTATATATATAAACCAATTAATGTTCTCTTTGAATTCATTTGATGATTATGAACGTTTCTTGTTTTGTTAAGTGTCATAGCTTGTGTGCACTATAAATCTATAATGACTGGTTTATAGAAGTCTTGGGCTCCGTTTGTTTTGATGGAAAACATTATCCCGGAAAATGATTTTCCTCCCTTTTTCCATTTTCCGTTGTTTGTTTTGAAAAGGAGTGGAAAACAATTTTTTTAAGATGGAAAATGCCACTTTACTAAAGGAAAACCATTTTCCTTTTAGAGAGAAAAAATGCCACATTTTACTTCTCACTCTTTACTTCTCCCTTATTCACTCCTCCCATCTTCCTTCATTTCTATTTCATTTTTTTTCTTTCCTTCATGAGTTATACTCTAATCAAACAAACAAAGAAAAACTTTCTTACTTCTATGTTTTCCATTGAAAATTGTTTTCCTCAGAAAATGATTTTCCATAAAAATTGTTTTCCTTCAAAACAAACGGAGCCTTCGTAAAAGACAATATTTCACCAAGTGCGTTTGTGTTAATGTTAAAGTTAGTGAGATTCTTAATGTGAGTTCTTATTAACCATGAGTTGGTGATGTTATGGAGGAAACAATAATGTTTGTGATGACTATAACAAAGGATGATAACTTTTTTTTTTTGACAGTGGATGAATAAGTTAAATGTTAGTGTTGAATAGAGGCGTTTATTAATGTGCTCCCAAACTAGAGATAAGATTTTATTTATAATTTATCCTGGCAATGGGAGTCTGAAATTATTGTTTGGGGCTGCTAACATTAAGTATCTATTTTTTTTTCTTTTTAGTTTGTCCTAGTGGTTATCTGGTTGACATCCTTATAGGTCATTGAAAGGCAATAGAAAGGGGCATAACATAGAGTATTAAGGTTAGAAATGTTTGATCTTCTTATGCCTCTCTTTGCAATGATTATATAGTTCTATTATCAATAAAGGATTCCAACTCTTTTCAAAATGTCCCTCATTTTTCTTCTTATCTGAAATTGAATTAATTCTAAAAGCAAGTTCTTACGTAGTTATTTTGATTAGATGTCTTCATGTCTTTTCTTTAGCCTCTTCAAATTTTTATTATATCTTAGGTTGGTACTTAGTACCTTGCGTATTTGGAAGTGGTAGAGATGAAGGAATCACAATATTATTAAAACATGTGCCATGGAAAGGCTTATGTGCTTTGGTGATTGAAATATTCTTTTATAATCATGCCTATTGAATAACTTTTTATACTTATATATCATTTTATATGACCTCACTTTGTTACGGATAGTCAATTTTATGTATAATACTGACTTAGAATTTGTTTTAGCCAAATTTATGTTGGGTTTGTGATATCCATATATGGTATGTCAAAAGACATCATTGTGGGTAGCTTTAGTGGGTAGCTTTAGTGAGTGCTTCATCGACAATGAAAGGTAAAAAAGGAAAGGCACTTCTGGCTGCTCTTTGATCTCTTGCAACTGTTGTGCCATGGAATATTATTTCAGAGCCCCCCTTGGTTTTTGCTAAATTGGTGGCCAATCTAAGTTTCTGGCAATTGTCCAGTATTTTTGGTAAAAAGGAATGACAACTATTTTTCTTATTTAATTAGCTATTTTTCTCAAAATTATTATCTAATTCTTTTTAATACAAGGTATTAGAAATTTTTAAATATAAAAATGAAAAGTAGCTATGTGGAATAAATTCATGCAATTAGCTAACCTAATCCAAGTACTATTATCAGCTTTTAAAGACATAAATTAGAGGGTAGAGGAAGAGAAAAAAAACGAAAAAAAGAAGCATGTGATTTAGATGAAAGAGAATAATATAAGAGAAGGAAAAAACATATTAGCCAACTGTATGGTGATAAATAAAGAAAAGTATGCGAGAGATGTTTGAAATCGAAAACGTGAGACGAAGGGCCAAACAATTTGCTATTTATCGTTTATCTTTTAGGAAACTTTCTCTTTCACATCCTTGCAGTTGAATGATTATCATTAAAGTGTTTCCAAAGGGTTGTGTCCTAAACGTCTTACCCAAATGGTCAACACCATCATTGGGGCGTCCTTGGCCCATACTCATATTTGCTTGTCCTCAATGATTGAAGAGTATATTGGGTATAGGGTTGGCCGTATAGTTGCCCACAATGTATATAATATTGAATGCAAGAATCAATAATAAATAGGAGCAACATTATAGTCTTGTATTTAGGTCACTAAGGTTGACTCTTTCACTTAATTAGGTACCTTGCAATAGTTTATTTTGTTGGCTTTGTGATGTGTATGTAGCTCATGCATCATGGGCTAATGCCACTAATCTGAAATTAGTTTTCTATTTTTTGGATTACTATTTTTCGTAATTGCACTATTGCTGTTGGTATTATTGTGTGATGACTGTCCCCTGTGATCTGATTGAGTTTGGTTAATTTTTATACTTTTGATTGTTAGAAATATAGTTAATTTAATTTTTCACCTTTTGTTTGTTAGAGATCGCTAAGGTTTAATATTTACGGGAGAAGGACATTTTAGGGATTGCAAATTTTTTTTGGATGGCTTGGATTGCAATATTAGAAACATGGAGAAGATTCTACTAGGGGTCTAGAACTAATTAGAGTTATTTTCTTATAAACAAGAGCAAATTAGAGAGTAAGAATATGTTGATTGTTAATGAATGTTACACGAGAGCAATTCAAGGCTCTCGAAAGCTTGTTTGGGAGGGCGTCCAACTCTCAAAAGTTGGTTTATCTTTCTTCAATTCTTAGTTATCAATACATAGTTATCATCTTCTATTTCTCTTTCCTGTCATTTTATCACTTCAAACTCTTATCAGCTACATTGATTGTTAGCAAATTGTATCATAGCGGTACGTTCAAACAGAAGTTATGCAAAGACATAGAGGAAATAATTGATAGAGCATTTGCTCTGTTCAGAAGAAATCCAAGAGGAGCTCAAGGAAGAGGAATGCCAAAAGTGCGACGAAGTTCAATTTTCTACCAATGAAAATTCGGTGAGGCAGAGGAGATGGAATCACTAGAAAAGAAAGTGGGTGTCACAATTAGAATTGGGGAAGAACGAACCTGATTGGTCACCAAGAACAAACCAGCATCGGTAATCTGGGAGAAGCAGACTCCATCTGTCCTCGGAAGAAACCACATAATCCAATGTTGAATATCATCAGGTTTGATGTGTCCATCATAAAGAGAAGTGAGGCTATTCACTATTGTTAGATCTCCTTTCCTTGAAATTAATTAATTATGCTCATCCCCAAGTTGCAACCACTGCACCCTAGATTTTTGCTACCAACAAGATTCTTCAATAGCCAGCCACTTTTATTTATTTTTTTATTCCAAGAGTTTGATGTTCTCATGCTCATAAAGGCTCCCATTAATGAATTCAGTAACCATTTGTGACTGTATGGTATCCAGCTGCTGCCTAGCACGATCAATTTTTGCTTCATAGGGGAACCCCCCTCTTGATGGTGCAGCTTTCTTCCAACACCATTGGAAATCCCTATGATGAGTATGATCAGCCATAATGTTAAAGAACTTGAAACAGTTGAAAGCCCACACCCACCCAAAACCTGAAAACCAAACACCAGGATTGGAGAATGATCAGAAATACCTGGTTTCATATTATGCACTTCAGCCTGGGCATTTATTACCACAAAATATTAATCAATTCAGCTATAACTTCTATTCTCACTGACACTTTTTTTTAAACAAGAGAATTAGCATCCCATGGTCTTTAATTCCCACAACCCCTTATCCTCCACCGACCTCCTCAAATCCACCATCTCTGCATCAGCAACAGCATTCCCATTTATCATGCCTACTCAACTCATGACAGCATTAAGCATTTAGGTCTCCTATCATAAACCATGGGAAATTCCTATTACTCACAGCAACAACAAACATCAAGAAAACTCCAAAGGCCTCTCCTATCCTCTATTGGTATGGTGCCCATAACTCAGGAATTAATAGTCTTTCCAGACTCTATGCAAAACAGATGGATGAATGCCCTGCTCATGGACAAGTAGAACCGTCACCACAAAAGCCATCATTATCCTCAGCTTTATGCCTCCCTGATCCATAGTAATCTCAGTTACTATTCCGTTGGATCCCCCCGCCCAATAAGCCCTGGAGCTGCCGCAATCCTATCAATACCTTCAACCACCTGCTGGTCCTGCTCCGAAACCAACCTAGCTGATGGATGTACTAGCACCATCAAGGATTGCACCAATCGCTCTGGAGTAGTAGCTACACCCACACTGAACCCTTTCTGACTAATAATTCCAACACCTTGAGCATGATTTATATCCTTTTGTCCTTTGCCTAACGTAGAATTCTCTGAATTTTTCTTCTTTTCCATCCCAGGAAGGTGCGAGAGACGGTTGGCATCCTAAACAATTGCCCAACTTCTAGTGAGAGTTGAGCTATGAATTTTTGCTTTTTTTTCTGATATGATAGACCAAATATCAAATAATTGCTTTAAACAATTGTTAAATTTTTGGCATTATTGGTTAGTCTCGCTTGCTTTGGTCTGCAAGTGGCTGATTGCAGATCTCTAGTGACCTTTTCTGCTGTATAGCTTTTTCTCCTGTAAAAATGGATGTAATGGTTGGGCAATTTTTGCATATGAAACTCAGAAAGAAAATTGCTATATTAAGTAAAGATTTCAAAGATGAATACCAATGATTGTATTTATTCCTTCTGTCACGTTTTTCCTTTTTGTTTTCATTCACTGCGCTCGCTAACTTAAACTTAATTTTATTTTTTGAATCTAAGCATGCGTTTGATGACTTTTTCGATGCTTGTTTTGGTTCATTGCTATGCTAATCCATGGTATATTGTTTTTGAAAAGTTTACAAAACATGGTAATGGTATGCAGTAATTACCTTCTTCTGGGATGGCCTTTTTTTTTTTTGTTCAAGTGCTGACTTCTTCCTGGTGGTTCAATCACTTGCAGATATATAAAATTCAGCAGAAAATTCAAACTCTTCAAGCTGGGAAGCCCAAGGTTTAAGTCACTCAAAAGGTTCAAGTACCCTGCTCTGGAGTAAAACCATCTGCTTAAATTCAGTCGCATTAATTATTACTTGTATTATTTTTTAAAAATTTTTGTTATTTAATTTGTCACGGATTTAATGCAATGAAATGTTGCATGTTCATTCACACTTAAGGGGTGTTTTGAACACAGCAGAAAGCAAATGTTGGCATATGTCTAAATTTTGTGGAGAGCATGAAAGATTGAAAATCTAATGTTTTTGTGAACCCTTCATATTTTGCTAATGGAGTAGGGAATGTATTTTTGCTTCTGCTATAAAGATTACATTGGATATATTTTTATAAAAATCATTGACTGGTTGAATACTTCAATCTTTGGCACATAATTTGAAATCTTTGATTTCCACTCATTATAATGTATGGTCGTATGGAGGATGTTGTGCAGCCAATGTGAACCAGAAGTCTCAGTAAGGAATGTTCTGTGGCAGCATATATTCTTCAGACATTACAATCTTTGTATGACAAACATTACATTTCTAACGTTTATTTCGATTACTCTCGATTTTGCAAAAGTCTAGGGGGTGAATTTAGTGATAGAAGCCAAAAGAGCCCGATACCTGATTGAGGATTCCTTGTAACCCATGGACCTCCCTATTGTTTTTCGGGATTGTTTCATTCAAGGGCTCCAAAAACTTTGAACCCCGCTGATTATAGCCTTTGATTTTGGCTGTCGGGAGGCTGTTCTAGTGTAGATTTTGTTTTCGTCTTATTTTGTCATCTTGCACCCATAGGGTTGCATGGAGGGTCTGTTAGTTTTCAGCTTTTGTGATGGTGTATTGTGTCCCACTGTCCCAACTTCCAAGGAAGCATTTTTTAAATGCTCCTCATTTCTGTAAGTGTTTATAGGAGGGTAATTAGGGTTTGAGGTTAAGAAAATTCTATATACTTCCTCCGTTTCGAAATAAACGCAACAATTTCTATTTTAGGAAATTTCAAAATAAATGCAACAATTTAATTTTTCTAATTTTGTAAGTCTTTTCTTCCTATCTCTCACATTATCACAACAAAAAATTGACTAGGAGTCTGTGCCATCCAATTTATTGCGTTTTTTTCGAAACGGATGAAGTATTTTTTTGTGGAAAAAAAAACAAAAATGTAGGGTTTGAGGGTTTAACATGTGACAGTAGGTGACATAAGCATGTTCTGTTTTAGTATAGATTATCATTATTATTATAGATTAGATTTTATTGTTATCGTCACTAGTTATTCTTAATTACTCGGTTTTTTAGCTAATCATACTAAATATAAAAGGAGAGTTACATTCATAAAAAGAAGTGGGGAAGTTGTGATTTTCAGCCTATAACGGAGTATTGTGTTCCCTTAGAAGTATTTTTGTTTTTTTTTGGTTTCAGGGGTTTGCATTGTTTTGGTCCTTAGTACATTGCATGACTCCAAAGAGTCTGATATACGTCATGGGGTTCCTCGTTACCGAAGAACCCTCACATTTGTTGGGATTGTTCAAAACTTGGGTCCTAAAAACTTCAAAACACGCCGATTAGCATTTGATTTCGGCTATCGGAAGGCCGTTTCAGGTTCGGTTTTGTTTTTGTCCAGTTTTGTGATCTTGCAGTTAAGGGTTGAAGCGAGGGTTTGTGTTAGTTTTCAACATCTTTAACGGAGTATTGTGTTATACAGAATCATATATATATATTTTTTTTCCAGTTTTGGGTTTGTGTTGTTTTTTTATCCTTCTTAGATCATTGTAAGATTCCAAAAAGCCCGATATCTTCCTGAGGGCTCTACGTCACCCTAGGACCCTCTTAATATTTCGGAATGTTTTTATTTTTGGGCCCATAAAAATCCCGAAAAACAAGTATTATAGCCTTCGGTTTTGCTTTTGTCGAATTTTTCGTCCAACATTTATGAGACAACATATATTAATGCTGCCTAATAATTGATAAGATTGCACACATTGGTTGTAAAAACACGTTTTTACAGTGTTTGGCAAAACCATCTACTTTCAATTTTTTTGTCAATATTTGGATATGCAAAATTTCCTTTTCTGGGGAGGAATTAAGTTGTGGAGAAGGTCCATCTTCAATAGAATTTTCTACTTAAATTAATACATTATATTTATGTCATCTAGTCTTGTCGTTCCATCTGCAATTGTCATTAATCTTCTTGTCGTTAAGCTCTCTCTATTGTCATTAATCTTCTTGTGGTTAAGCATAGTAACATACCATAAGACATACTCACATTTGCTGAATCCTAGATTAAAAAAACGACAGCTTTTGTATTACTACTTTTTAGTAGACCATTATGGACTTATATTGGTAATTTGGTATGATACGAAATTATTGACTTAGGCCTGTTCTTTTAAACTTGTTTTTCAATTCAGTTTAATTCAATTGTTGCTGTTACTATTAGTATTATTCAACCCAATTCTCCGACCAATCTTTCCGACAACGGTATTTTGGCCGGACTTTCCGATCAACTTTCTGGCAATATTTTTCCGGCACAACTTTTTCCGGTAAAATTTTTCCATTTGACTTTTATGGCAACGTTTTTACGTTTGATTTTTCCGACATTAACTCTCCGATGAATGTTCCCCAACTAGCTTTTTCCGGAGAACTTTTTTCATCTAGTGAATATTATGAAATGTTAGTACTACGTATTCCATATATCTTTTGCTCATCTTATGCATTTTTTTCCCCTACTTGGCGACACCTAGCAAAGTAGCAAATTTTCATAATAGGACGATGCAGAGTTAAGAAAAAAAAAGTGAGATAAATTATTAGTATAGTTTGATATGATTTTAGACTTGAATGAATGATTGCTAGTGAGAGAGTAAGCATCTTGAAAAATTGATCCATCAATGACATGGTAATGGGTATCATAATTCATAAATGCCACATATAAGGAAATATACTATTCATTTTAGGTATAGTCTTGTTCTCTTGAGAGAATTTTTATGTGATGACCAATATGACATACCAAGGGGTGGAGTATTGGAGTATGTAGAGCCCTAGAGGTCAGGAAAACAAAAACTCCCCATTTAGTAGGCTACATAAAAGGCCTTGTTGGGACCACTGTACATTCATGATTCATTTTTAACATCATGTATTGCTTTCAAAATTATGGGGCGAAAAGAAATTATATATAGAACAATAACTTTTAAACCAAAGGAACATTTATAGGAAAAGATAGTGACCATGTAGAAAATAAAAGAGGAAGAGCCGAAGAGGTATTGGTGCAGTGGCACAATATCTCAACTTTCAGAGCCTCCATCCGGGATTGAACCTCACCCTCAATATTTGTTGGGGTTTCATGAAAGGGGCTAGTCAGTGTTTCTTTTCTTATAAAAAAAATAGAGAGGATTTTTTCTTCTTCAATTGTTTGGACTTTTCGGGACAACTTTCTGTAATCTGCCCGTTGTTGGAAATAGCAACATTAGATCGTTCTAACATTTTGGCAGTTTGTTTCTACATTTAGGGCTTCGTTTTAGATGTTGGATCGATAGTTTGAACTTCGGTTTGGTCAATGTTTTCTTTGGACATAATTGCAATTTACAAAATTGTTATTCTTTTATTGTTCTTGGTGATTGTTGGTGAGTATGTGAACCTTTTGTACACGATTTTGAGGTTTTTTCCCCCTCAATTTATTAATAAGAAAAGTATAGGGTGGACTCCTCAAACGGTCCTGATATCATGTAGTTTTTATCCTTCACATTGAAGGAATTTTTCACGTATTAATTGTGTGTTGTTTGTGATCTATATCCACTTATTATATATTGTTACTTCTAGATTTTTATTTGGTTATTGGTTGTGTGACTATTTATTAGGGTTGATTGGTTTGGATGATTGGCTGGTTATTTCGAGTTTATGACATTTTTATAAATGTCTTGGTGACCTCTTCTGATCCCTACATATATACACCACTACTAGTGGCACAATACAATTATGCGAAGTCTGACAAAGAATTAGGACCATTGTAATCAAGGTTAGTAGAGTAGAATATTAATGGGACCATTAGATCCTTTTTTAATTTGGTAGTGAGAATGACTTATCCTATAGAGCCTCAACTCTTTGTCCGAATTAATAGATTGGAATTTGGATCATAATCCATGGATGATATATCTAGGGACAACATGATTCCTTACTAGTTACCACTTCTACCACTAGAATAATTTTAGTTTGAAAGTTCCTCGAATTGAAGCCATAATCAAATCAAATTACTATTCGTTTAATCCCACCTTTCGGTGTTCTACAATAACCATTCGACTTTACAAGACCAGCTAGAATTGGGGCCATGAAGCTCAGAGGACGGAGATCGTCTACTAATCAACGGTTTTGGCCTCAAAGACCGGACAACGTGGCATCTATGAAATAGGTGTGAGAGGACCAACTAAACATTCATCAACTCTGATACCATGTCAAATGGATCTGGATCGCGCCTGCCATGGGGAGTCACTACAAAAAACTCACACAACGAGGACAACTTATCATGATTAAAGAGGGCAATATGAGTATTGTTTTACTTAATGATGCCTACAAGGGCAATTATTTTTGCACTCATTGATATTAACAATGAAGACAATATGATTATTTTGCCCCCTTAGACTTTTGAAACTTTGCCCTATTTGACAATAAATAAAGTGTTTTAAATCAAGGAAAACAAAATGTATTGCCTTTGTTGATGATCAATGAAGGCAATTTTGTTTGCCTTTTTTGAATTGAATCAAAAAGGGCAAAACATATAAATTGCCTTTGAAACCTAATATAACGGGGTTACAAGGGCAACATGAGGGCAATACTAAAATTGTCATTATAACCTAAGAAGACAAATTTTGTATCAAATAGGGCAATTTTAATTGTCCTTGTTGAACACATTTTTTGTAGTGAGTGTAAGTCCAATTTACAAGACCAATAAGGTATCATATCAAAATTATATGACAATGAGGGGAGTAATCCCTTAGTCTTATAAATTGGACACACAACTCTTATTCAGTTATTCGTGTGAGTTGTTTATGAGCTCAACACTCCCTTCACATGTGAGTTGTCCATAATTTTTCCCAGATCAATCAAACTCAACCTAAACTTTGATACCATTTTTCGATGATGGGGGAGTAGAGAAAAGGAGGAGAGAGTAATACACTTTGTAAAGCCCAAGTGAGGTTCCACCCCAAATGCATATGATTTTGGAATGAAACTTTATTAGTGATTCATAAAGTGGACAAAACATAATAATAATGTAATAATCTTCTACATATTCTCTGAAATCTTTTGGAAAAAAACAATATGGCTAGTTGATCGATCGAATGAAACTAACTTGTACTTCATACTTCCTCCTCTCAAGTTTTGATGTTTGGTTTGCTAGTTTAAGATAAACAATCATGAATTACTTATATATCAAATTAAAGACAGATACTGTCAATTGAATAAGGTATGTCGGACTTAAAATCCCACCTTTCTTAAATTAATATCCATGCTCTAATATAAGGAATGAATAGTAGAAAATTAGAGTACTGCGGATATCAAAGTGAGGAGTGCATAAATCACTGCCCCTTTTATTAAAAAACTAGAGTCTAGTTAGTTGAGCACAAATTCGTTTTTTTTTTTGGGTTAATAAATGAATAGAATACATGAATGCTAGTATGCTACCTCAATCTCATTGATTAGATGTGATATACATAATTACATATATCTACTTGATATTATGCTAGTGTCTTCTTGAGATAGTCGAGATATACATATATCAGCTACATGACAAACAAAATTTGTCATTTTACTTTGAAAAAAGACCAAAAAAAAGTTGTCCTGTAACCTAATATATGATCTCAGCTTTACACCAATAATTTCGGTCCGTTTGGTAGCCGTTTATAAATGGAGATAATGGGAATGAATTTATAACTAAATTTGGAAATGAAATTAAAATTCATTCCCATGGTGGTGCTACCTTAGCTCCAATTTATCTAATTTTCTTTACAAATATCCATTTCCATCAAATACCACCCTTCTCGATGGTAATGGATGAGAATAAAAAATAAGAAGAAAATTGAAGCTTGGGAATGAAAAATTGTTTTCCATGGGGAACATAAAGTTCTTCATTAACAAAATTATACTATAAATTCATTTTCATTACCTCCATTTATAACCGGCTACAAAACAGGCTGTTAAAGCTTCAAGAAAGAAACCAATAATTACAACCAATCTATTTGTGGGATCATGAGATGGATTTTCTTGCTGCAATTCAAGTCTGATTGATATCACAAATAGTCCACTGCACCCCCTCTCTATTACTCCACATATTATTAAGCCCAGGGAAAGAATGGTCGGAACCCTAGTTGTGGTCTCTTTTCATAGTCAGAGCTGAGGGGGGTCCTCTAGGTTTGTGCGTATATATTATATAGTGATTCTGAAAAGGTCTAAAATATATATTTGCTGCAATAATGTGGGACACTAGGGTTAAACTAAATCAAAATGATACACATACAATTATTATATGCAGTTCTCACATACAATTTGTTTATATATAGATTTTTTTTTAAAAATGAGGATTTAGGAGAGAGAAAAATCGGAAAATTTTAGGACCCGTATAATTAACCAATAGAAACTTATTATATGTGGGGTTTTCATATAATCATTGTATGCGTAGGTTTATCCGATCCTTAAAATCAAACAAGTGGGTTATGATTGGAGAAGAGAACTTGAGGGTTGCAACACAAGTACACAACTATTATTGGTAGTTATCATGCCTTAGCTCTAATTTAAAACGTGAACATGTAGGCTATGATTCCTATAAATTAAAGTAGGGCTACTTCCTAATAAAAAAAAACAAAAAAAAAAAAAACACTAGGGCTACTTCTTCCTAGCATTAGTCAATATTGAACAGGTGTCATTATGATGTGAGTTGAGCTTGATACAAGTTCGAAAACATACGAGGTCAAAATGTTGAGCTCGAACTCGACTCGTTTGAGAATTTCTCGAGCTTGGCTTGAACTTGAACTTGGCTTGAAACTTGACTCGAACTCAAGCTCTGCTCGAAATTCGACACGAAATCAAGCTCGACACGATAAAACTAGAAGCTGAAAAATTATTTAAAAATGCATCTATGCAACTATAGGTAGTTATGATGCCTCCACTCTAATTTAAAACGTGAACATATGATATGAGTTAAAGTAGGGCAACTTCTTCCTAGCTAGCATTAGTCGATATTGTATAGGTCTCATGCATTTTCAAATCTGGATGTCGTTTTGGCCTATTAAATACTCTCTCTGTCGTAATTAATTTACTTGCTACATTCACTTTTTTATATCTCCCGAGACACAATTTTAAATAAAAATATCTTTAACTAACTACAATAAAAAAAAATATAAATATGAAAAGTATATGTTGAGACGAATTAAACTAGATCTATCATTCCTTACATATATAAAATTATAAATAAAAAAAATCAAAGTTCACATGTGAACAGCACCCAAAGTCAAAATGGAGCAACTAAATTGAAACAGAGGGAGGTGAAATTTTTCTAACAAGATTTTGAGTTTTTCCTCTATACCTTTTTCTCTAATAGAAATTTTATGGCTACTATAAAAGGATTTGATAAAGAGAAACTGTATCTTGCTACAACATATTTATTTCTATGTCTACAATCAATCGAAAACATTATTGATTTAGAATTAAGTTCTTAAAACTATAATAAAGCGATAGACTTCTTAAGATAGTACCTTGAAATCTCATTGAATTGATATGCAACTTCACTCATTGGTTAATTAGATATAAAGATAATTAATTGGTTTAGATTATAGATTGTTTAATTTTCATCATATTATAGCATCAATCTATTTGATTACAAGGCCAGGTATATGAATTATGTACTCCCTCTGTATCCCTTATTTTTGCACCATATATAAGTAATTTTTTCAGTGTTTTATTTGACCATTTTGACTCTCTCTAGCTTCTTACATGTAAGAAAAAAAAAATCAAATAAAATTTCATAAATAATTTTTCCACTGAGGTGACCTAATAGTAAGGTCTCGATCCAAGGCCAACATGGCATTTATATTACACTTAATTAAAATCAATTATAACGGAATTTTAATTTAGATGTTGCCTCATTTTAAAGCCCTGTAAATCTGGAATTATAAAGTGTTTACGAAAGACCTTGGATCAATATATAGTTGCATATTCCTAACCGGCTTTAAATGTTTTAATTAAAAAAAAAGCTTTGAATGCATGTAATTCTTGTACACGGTCAAAGACTCAGAGTTGGGTATGAGCCAGACCGGTACGAATGGAAGGCCAACTTGGCATGACAGGATTTGGGCTCACCCCAACACTTCACGGCATAAAGGCAAGAAAGATGGGCCATGGTCCACTTGTGTACATCATTTTAAAAAGTTTAGCATGAACCCAACACGAACACGATGAATCAGCACGCCCAAGCTGATACATATGTTTCAAAACGTTACGTTAACCTGGCATCTACTGTCACTAAATTTAGTAATTGCAAGTTAAAATCTTAGTTGTGTATAGAGTAAGTATCCACTCTTAGTTGCTATATGCATTTAGCAGCTGGGAGACCAATCATATTGCTCCATTTGTGTTAGAAATAAAGGGAGGTGGTCCCGCATACAAGTGAAGTCAAAACAATACGTAGATAATAAACGACACACTTGGGACAATAATTATGTTACACAGGACAATAATTGCGTTGCACGGGACAATAATTAAGACATTCATTCAAAAACTGCTAAATGCATATAACAGCTAATAGTTTATCATTCCTTCTTGAGTATATATACATTGAAACTTTAAAATAAAGGGAGTAAATTAAATAAAGCATGAAAATTGAAAGTACTCATATTCTTGGAAAAAAAGAAGGGGTTCCTAAAATTGCTTTTTTGTGACTTTTATAGGTACGTGATGTTGATAAAGATTGAGATATCATACTCAGTTGTAATTTTGATGATTCTTGGGCAAAATATCACATTGATACTGAGAACACTTGGAAAGAAAGAATAGAGAGCATATTCTACAATAATTAAAGGAAAATTATATAAGGAGTCACAAACATATATACATTTAGAAATTACAATTGCTTGGAAAGTACAAATAATATCTTTTCATCTAATGAATTGGAATTCAAGTGCTACCTTTTCCTCTTTGAATTTGAGGCAATCATATTTATTTATTGATTTGGACCTCCATTTTAATTTTTTTGGAATTTTTCATTTTTGAATCTTGTACATAAGTGGTTAAGCTTCATTAGCTAGTTCGCTATCATAATTAAAAATAAAAATAAATAAATAAAGTATTGTGTCAAACTGGTCTAACAAAATATAATTAGCTAGTTGAACCTGTTTCAGTTAGAAGCATTATTTAAATGTTTCAGCTAAAATCTATATTGGTTCATTTTATGCTGTGTTTTATTCAATTGAAAAAAATAATTAACTAATTGATCTAGAGTGTTACTTATTAATTATTATTACGAGTAACTAAAATGTGTATGTGTATGTGTATCGAGTAATTCCGAATAACATAACTTCCTCATTACAATTGATCTTTTTCTTTTGCTCGTAAATTGTCTAATATTGCTCAATGCATTGTAAAATTGATTTTCATAATGGTATACAAACATCCGATAATAAAATTTATTTTGATGATCAAAATGAAAAGATCAATTGTAAACATATTGTAATAAATATAATTTTTGATTCTTACTCAAATTTTAAGAACTTGATGAACATAATTGTCCCTGATAACATAGTATGAAAATCATAATAACATAATATCTTGCATCGCACTAGTTTAACACTAATTTTTTTTTTCCTTTTAAGTGTTGGCCTGCCTCCTTAAAATTCCATTTAGTTGGCCAAAACTCTTGGTAAATTAAGATGTTTTATTTTCATTTCCAAAACAATTTTTTTTTACTTAGGTAATTAAAGTAGGATAAGGCTTAAGGTAAATTAATTTATTATTCATCTATTTTGGACAAAACGGTACGTATGTTGTATTAAATCCTACTCCCTCTGCTTTTCTGGATGTAACAGTTTCAAGTAAAAATGGGAAAGGACCCTTATATTAATTTGACCATAACGTTTACATACTAATTGAATTGATGCAATTCAAATTGTATTGGAAAGTAAACTTCAAGAAATTTACAACATTAGGTCATATGTTCGATTTTGACAAGTAACGAGAAAGTTATGGCTTTTCGAAGTTGGCTATTTGCACAAGAAACCCGGGCAAGTTAGAGAGAAACTCACCCGAGTTTTAGAATCCAAAGTCGTTAGAATATATTAGAGTTATATGGGTTGGATTTGGATCAAGTATTGATCTGATTGAGATATACAAATGAATGCAAACCTGATCCACACTCATTAAGACAAAATCCCGAACATATCCATTGGGTCTAGGACCCATTGTCATCTCACCAATCGATCGCAATATATATTTATTTCTCAACGTACCGGCCATTGAACAATATCCACTTGATTAAAAATTTCGGAAAAGGGAAATTAAACAAGCAACGATTGAAAAAGATGGAAGATCCGGACCACTTTTCAAAACTAAAAAGGAAAGAAAAAAAAATAAAAATTTAGGTGGCATAATTGATTGTTATAAAAAAAATACAATTAATTCGAAAGATATTGCATTCATTAGATAACACTTATAACCAAGTCCATACATATAATTATATTCTCCTCAATTATAATAAAAATTTGAGAAGATTGGACTAAGTGTCTAATATTGACGACTAAATCAACAACTTGGTTACCTTTTCTATAAGTGCGAGAGACTGCTTAGGAGGTAAAGATCGTGAGTAAATCGAATTTAAATCTCCATGACAAAGTAATAAACCTTTTAAAACCCCCGAAAAAAATTGTTGACTATGCTAATTGCAGCCAAATTATCTTCCTCAATTTCAACATTTGTAAAGTCATATATAGAGACAAGAGGCAAATCACATTACAAATATATAAATGGCCATAATTTTTGGTAGTAGAGGCATAACATTAACATGGAATCTAATAATCCCTAGCTTCATTCCATTCGGTTCATGTACATAAATGGGGGACCATTTATTTAGAGCTTTATAAATGTTCAAAAAAAAAAAAAAAAAAAAAAACTGAAATAAAACAAAATGGACGCAGCTGAAGGTAAGTGAGTCAAAGCATATCGCGTTTTGGGACATGATATAGTCTAAATTGGGGGCCTTTTTATTTTTTTCAATACATATATAATATTGGATTTTTCATACTTGTCGAGGCTCTGCCCAAAAAGCGAACCAAATAGTCCTTTGTTTTTAGCAGGAATGATTTTGGCCGACAATATATATCTTTAAGTGCGTTTGATTTAATTTATTTAAGCACTCTAATACTTCCTCCGTTTCGAAATAAACGCAATAATTTTTATTTTAGGAAGTTTCAAAATAAATGCAACAATTTTTAATCATTTCATTTTTGTAAGTCTTTTCTTCCTATTTCTCACATCATCACATACCCTATTTTCTCTCTCTATCCATTTTACTCTCACAACAAAAAATGGACTAGGAGTCCGTATCATCCAATTTGTTGCGTTTTTTTTTTAAACGGAGGTAATACTTATTTCAGAAAAATTCAGATCAAATCAGATCAGTTTAGAAAAGTTCAAATTAGAATTTCATATAAGAAAAATTATAACTATAAAGCAACCCCAATAAAAAAATCATATCAGATCAAATCAAATCAAAAAATTAAAGTTAATATCAAATCATATCAGATCAGAAAACCACACATCTGAATTGTATATTTGTAAAAATTAAAAATATATATATATGGATTATGGATAGTGTATACTGAGACGAATCTAATGAAAACTCATCTGACTATAATTTACATTATGTATAAATAATAATCAATAGTCAAAATGTGTTGGATAAATAATGTCTGAAGTTAATAGGTAATTGTTCCGGCCAGCCAAAGTGGTAGGCATAAACAGTAACAATCTTAAAAAATGGGGAGTGTACGTGAGGAATGATAAACTATTAGCTGCTATATATACATTTAGCGGTTTTTGAATGAATGTCTTAATTATTGTCCCGTGCAACGTAATTATTGTCCTATATAATACAATTATTATCCCAAGAGTGTCGTTTATTGTCCACGTACTGTTTGGTTTCACTTGTACTTGAGACTACCTCCATTTATTTTTGACACAAATGGAGTAATATAATTGGTCTCACAGCTGCTAAATGCATATAGAATTTAAGAATGGAGACTTACTCGAATGTACGTAGGCATAACTCATGAGAGTTCTACTTGAAATTTAACTAATTATATATGTGATGGAATAATAGGAAATTTAACTACCTTTCTTATTCATTTCTTAAACAAGTAGCTCCAAGTAATTGTAAGATGGCGATGTTTTGGAATTTGGAGTGCTGTAAGATTATATTTGTACGTACTATATATATAGGAAAAATGTTATTAGTGGTCCATAATCTTCATGTATTATGGTAAAATCACACATTTGGTGGGAGATTGCTTCTAAACTACAATTATTTATGTTTTAGGATTTTTATTTGGTTTGACCAGTTTCTTAAAAAAATATATTGTCCCCATTTTATATTATTTGGTTGTATTGGAACCGAAAAATATAAATGAAAACTTAGGCTGAAAAATTATTTACGCTTTGTTGAAAATATTTTTTCCAAAGGACTTTGCCAAGTTCAAAATTGAATAATTGGTGGGTTCCTTGTCGTCGCATGAGTTACCTTGGGAGCAGTGGTGAGAGTTCCAGGAACAAAAGGTAGCTTTTAAATATGAAGAAGGCGATGGATTTGAAGAGGATGATGAAGAAGCTGCCGTGTTGGTCAGGAGATTCAAAAGGGCCTTCAACAAAAATTAAAGTTCCGACAGGAACTCAAATAAAAAGGAGTTTCAAAGGGATTTTAGTTGCCGTAAGTGCGATTCCACTAAGCACTTCATCAAGGAATGTTCTCAATGGGACATTGAGAAGGGAAATCCCAAGGGGAAGAAACAATCCAAGGGCTAGAGTGCAAAAAAAAATATGAAACTGAATGCACAAGCTGTAAAATTTTGGTTACTCGACTCAAAGACTACCTATGTTCAATGACAAATTTTATTCGTATTAGAAGAACAGGATGGAGATCTTCATCAAAGCGGAGAACTACCAAGAATGGTGAGTCATAGGGGTATGTGATTATAAGGTAACAAAAAAACACCTCTAATAATGAGGTAGTTCCTAAGGCAACATCAAAATGTGAGAAAGAGAACTTTTAAAAACATATATAAAACTTAATGCACAAGCTGTAAAATAGCTACATTTTGGTCTTAAACCTCACGAACATAACTGTGTTATGGGGTGCTAGAGTGCAAAAAAATATGAAATTTGCTATAGGTAACTCACGAAGGAATGAGCGATGTTAAACATTCTAAAATTGATCTTATAATGCATGCCAAAATAAGACCGTTTTGAAATGATGCCTAAGGAAACAATTCAACAAATGCTTTCTTGTTTAACTAACATCATAAATGAGATTGTTTCTCTTGAAAAAGATATTCCTAATGGTGAGCAGGTATATTAGGTGCTAAAGAGTCTCCCACAAGACGAGATATTGAGAGACAAGGTGACAACACTCATGGAAACAAAGGATTTCACCATATTCAATATTGAATAATTGGTGGGTTTCTTGTTGACGCATGAGTTACCTTGGGAGGAGCGGTGAGAGTTCCACGAACAATGGGTAGCTTTAAAAGCTGAAGAAGGCGATGAATCTGAAGAGGATGATGAAGGCACTGCCATTATGGTTATGAAATTCAAAAGGGCTTTCAAAAATTTTTTTTGAAGTTCTAGCGAGAACAAAAAAAAAAGGAGTTTCAAAAGGAATTTTAATTAGTTGCCATAAGTGCGTTCCACTAAGCACTTCATCAAGGAGTGTCCTCAATGAAGCATTGAAGCAATGAAGGGAAACCCCAAGGGGAAGAAACAACCCAAGGCACATATGAGTGTAATTTAAACAACCCAATGTGGTATGTGATGTTATTATAGCCCAAAGTTTGTATGTGAATTAGTGAATAATAACATGATACAAATAAGGTTATAGTGAAACTCTTGAACATATATATTTAATAAAATAAATATACGAAATATGTTATTTCAACCTGAAATTTGAGCATAATGATAATATTGTTATATTGAGTTGACGTAGTAGTATGACATAATTTTTTTTGACAATTTTGAATTTTCTACTGTTTATAATATCCTGGAGAAGGTACAAGAGCAATGAAGGTGATAACTATAGCAATATATATATATGTATATATCAATTAAATTTTTCTCTAATCAAGAGATTTAGACGAGCAACAATGTAAGTTTGTTAGTTGCATTTATATAGGGAAGTAGCGGAACCATAATTTAAAATTTAAAGTGACAAAACAAGTATACTCTCTAAAAATATTACTTCATCCGTTTCAAAATAAATGCAACAATTTTAATCTTTTTATTTTTATAAATCTTTTCTTTTTATCACTGACATCTACTTTCTCTCTCTATCCTTTTTACGCTCACAACAAAAAATTATCTAAAAATCTCTGACTCTTGAATTGTTGCGTTTTTTTTTTAAACCGATGGAGTAATTTTCTTTTGGAGTGGTGTGGGTTGAGTGCACGAACTCATGACTACTTGGCTAGTTGGCTTCCTTCTTTTATTTTGCAACGACTTGAATCAATACACCAAAATATGGATCTCTATCTTTATCTACAATATTTCACAGCCGCTTCCTTCTCAATTTTTTTTTTGTTTGTTTTTTCCTTATCTTTTAAATCATACAAATCAATTACAACGTAGTTTACTATATATATATATATTCACTAATTGATTTATTTTTGTTAAAAAAAACCCTAATTAGTGACATAAAGTGGATAAAAGAAAAAATCAAATCGTTGCAGTTATTATGTTAAGGGGGGAGTATGAGATAGATAAATATTCATGAAGACTATTTATGTCAAATTTAAAATCCGTTACCATATCGTCATAAATTTGTGGTGATTATTATTAGGAGCACCACCAAATGTTTTCTTAAAAAAAGGCTTAAACCCGACTTCAAACCACTACCGCTAGGCGCTAATTGAATTTATAGCAAGTCTCTTGTTAGACCGTCTAACAGAGTAATGTTTTTCCCAAAACAATAATTTTTTAACATAAAACAAAATTTTGTTTACACAAATCTTAACAAATTATACAAAAAGTTAAACATTTATCCTAAAAAGTTACAATTTTTAAGTTAAAAGTTCTGTCAGACCATCAGATGACGATCCGACACAAAATTTTGTATTGTATTTATGCACACATGAAAGATGAAACAACATATTTTACTATCATTACCATTATTACTTACTTTAACTTGTGCATAATATACCTTTCATACCACCATATTTTGTGAGCTTTCCTTCTTTCTCGTGCACATAATGCATGGACCCAATGAAATTTAACCATCAAAATCTTGCCAATACATAATATTATTATTACAAAAGAGACATATCTCTACCTCATTAATTGATTACTCCCTTTCTTTCTTCTTAATAAAATTAAATAAAATTAAATAAAATTAAAAGTTTAAAACCCCACTCACCATCCATCCATCTATCTTTTCTTCCTTCCCCCAACATGCAAAATTCAAGTCCATGCTTCTTT
The DNA here is from genome assembly GCA_951394345.1 of Salicornia ramosissima. Lineage (NCBI taxonomy): Eukaryota > Viridiplantae > Streptophyta > Magnoliopsida > Caryophyllales > Amaranthaceae > Salicornia > Salicornia ramosissima. The sequence continues at coordinate 2,497,419 of OX596240.1, read as the reverse complement.
TTTCCATTATTGTTGAAACACAACCTCAAACTCCCCCTTTTCCTTCTATTTCCTTCTTCTATGTCTCTCCCTTTGAAAACTACATACTCTCAAGCCAAACCAAACCAAAACAAAGAGAAAGAGATTCTTAGCTCAATAAACCAAACTAAACCCACTTTATATATATATATATATATATATATATATATATATAGCAACAAGTAGTCTCTTGTCAGACGGTCTGACAGTCTGATAGAATAGCTTTCTGTTCAAAAACTGTAACTTTTTAACACGAAACTGTAACTTTTTACATAAAGCTTAGCAGATTATACTAAAAAGTTACAGTTTTTTAAGCTAAAAGCTATGTCAGACCATCAGACAGTGTGACAAAAGTTTTTTTTATATTATATATATATATAACCTTCCAAACATAGCTTTACATGTCCGCATTACCATCTCTATTCTCTCCAATATACCCAAAACAATACAAAAATAAAATAAAAAATTGAGCACTTTTAATTTAATAAGAGCTAGCAATAACATGTCACTTTCTTGTACAAAAACGTTCTTGAACCGTTTTTGCACAAATGAGGTGAGAATCGAAGGCGGCGGCGGTAGTAGCAGCTACGACAGTGTTTTATCAAATAATGATATTTTACCGTCTCTTGGAGCTCGATTGAACTCATCAATCGAGCTCCAAAGACACATAGTGTCTCCCTTTGATCCTCGATACAGGGCTTGGGAGACACTATTGGTTATATTGGTTGTGTACTCAGCATGGATCTCTCCTTTTGAGTTTGCTTTCCTTTCTTATAAAAGAGATGCTCTCTTTGTTGTTGATCACATTGTCAATGGCTTTTTCGCCATTGACATCGTTCTCACCTTCTTTGTTGCTTATCTCGACACCCGAACTTATCTCCTTGTTGATGATCATAAGAAAATCGCTATCAGGTTAGTTACGGCTCGTTCGGTACTGTTTTTTTTTTATTATTATTATTATCGTTTTTTCTAAACTAAAAACAAATCAGAAACCAGAAAGAGTGGTTTGCACTACTTTTCTGTTGTCACTTTTCAAAATCATATTGATCTTAATTAATATATTCAACTAGTTTCTGAATCTTTTATGACTTGTATTGTATGTTTATTGATGGAGTATATAATATAATACAATATTGGATCTCACCATCAGCTTAGGTTTTTTTTTGGTAGATCAGCTTAAGCTTTTGGTTGAGAAGACATGTATCTGTTAACCAAAATCTTAAGTTGATCGTTAAGACCCAGATTATGTACGTTACATACTCTGTCATCTATAAAAAGACAAAAAAAAAAAAAAAATCAAAAAACAGAAAACCACAACGATATAGTTCCCAAATTATTGTTGTTTTGTGATATCATTTTACATGTGTCGAATTAACATGTTATTGTATGATACAATACAAGGTACCTATCTACATGGTTTATCTTTGACGTCTGTTCAACAGCACCACTTCAAACACTAAGCATGGTGTTTACAGACAATGGTGGAATTGGCTTTGAAGCACTTAATATGCTTAGACTCTGGAGACTTCGAAGAGTTAGCTCCCTCTTTGCAAGGTTCTATAAACAAATCCATTCCTCATATTATAAGCACACCTACCTTATTTTGGGGCCGTCTTGGAATTTCTAGGATGCCCTGTGTTATAAATGAAAATTATGCCCTTATTTTATTAAACGAAAATTTGTTGGAAACCACCTTATAAAATAAATTTTTTTTATCAAAAAGCACATTTTGATTTTTTTCTTAAGAAGTCACCTTTTTTGAATTATTTTATTATTTTTTTGTAAAGAACCGTCTTTGGCTGAATTTCGGTTTCAATTTTGGTTTTTTTTTCGGGATGGTGGTTCAAGGGAGCAAAAGGGACAAAGACGGCTTGGGGAGTTACGAAGTGGGATTGCTGAGTTACGAAGTGGGTTCTCCGGAACGGTGGAGGGGCCGGGGTTTGATTTAAATACTCAAATTCGGCCAAAGGTGGTTCTTTACAAAAAAAAATAAAAAATTAATAAGGTGGCTTCTTAAAAAAAAAAAGGTGATTTTCGACAAAAAAAACTTGTTTTATAAGGTGGTTTTAAACAAATTTTCCTTTATTAAAATGAAGAGTTTTTTTGGAGACTGAGAGAAAAATAAACATTTTTTTATAAGATATAAGAAATATGTGGGGAAAAATAGAATTTGGGGTCGTTTTGATGACGGAGCCTTGTGTGGTAGACTGGTAGGGCACTTTGCGCACACCATCTACGAACCTGTCCTAATTTTATCACCAAATTTGCCAAAAGATGAGGAACTTGTTTTATTTTTTCTTTTCTTCAGGCTTGAGAAGGATATCCGATTCAATTATTTTTGGACCCGCTGCATAAAACTTGTCTCAGTAAGCCGCAGTTACTTTTCTATAATTTTAATTCAGTTCAGTTCAGATTAATTCAGTCTATAAAAACATGATTATCACGGGATTGATTTGGTTGTAGGTAACATTGTTCGCGGTTCATTGTGCCGGATGCTTCTTTTACTTGATAGCAGATCGACACTCGAATTCGGAAAAAACATGGATAGGTGCGGTATATCCGAACTTCAAATCGGAGAGCGTATGGAAGCGATACGTGACTTCGATTTATTGGTCGATTGTGACGCTAACAACCACCGGTTATGGTGACCTACACCCTGAAAACACAATTGAGATGTTGTTTGACATCTTCTACATGCTATTCAACCTTGGCCTCACTTCATACATCATTGGAAACATGACTAATCTTGTTGTTAATTGGACTAGCCGCACCAGAAATTTTGTAAGTTGCTTTAACTTTGCTTCTTTTAACCTACTTAGGGCTCGTTTACATTAGCCGAATAGAGATGCACTGAACTGAACTGAATTTAATAGAGATGAACTGAACTAAACTAAACTGAACTTAATAGAGATGTATAATTGAACTGAATTGAACCGAACCGAACTGAACTTAATAGAGATGAATTGAACTGAATTAAATTAAACTGAACTGAATTTAATATGAAGTAAACAAGCCCTTGATGTTTCAGATCATGTCTCAATGAAATTAGAGCATTTGAAAACAAAACACTAGGGAAAAAACAAAGGTAAGAGCATCTCCAATAGTGAAATTTTTGGACGTGCTTGTAATTTCTAAAAAATATATACCAGTGTGCCAACTATTGAAGACCGGAAAAACAGAGTTAGTTGAACCAATCAATTTTTAAAATACAGTAATTAATAAGAATTATGTTGGGCCCATGCAAGCTATAGCTTAAACCTTAGGTAGTCTAAATGTTTATTGCAAGTATTGTGTTACAACCTAAAATGAAAAAAGTTGCAAGTATTGCGATACGGAGGTAGTAATTAAAATGGCAAGCTACACCACTATGTATCCAATGGTTGGAGATGCCATAAAAAAACATTCAACATAGTTATGTTTAGCTGCATGAAATTCCCATTTAATCACAAAACTGTATCTCACAAAATAGCACGGAGACAATATTATTTATTATGTAATTTTGTTGTAAGTATATTCCTAAAATACCCCTGTTTTTCATAGACAGGCATATAAGCCCCTGATTTTGCTCAAAATTACGTCAAAAATATCATTTTGACGTACAAAACTGTATGTCACTGAGATTAACTCGGAATCGGTGGTTGTACAGAGGGATAGAATCAGAGGATGCACAGAATTCGCGACACGTAACCAGCTTCCGCGGCGAATACAAAACCAAATGATGTCACATGTAAGTCTCAAGTTCAAAACAGAAGGGCTAAAACAACAAGACACCTTAAACCATCTACCCAAAGCACTTCGATCCAACATTGCACAATTTCTGTTCCTACCTATTGTCCAAAAAGTGCAACTATTCTATGGAGTGTCTCAAAACTTCCTTTTCCAATTGGTAAGTTATCATCCTATGTAATTATTCATCAAAGTTATTAATGTATCTCTTAGGCTCTGTTCTTTTGGACTTAAAAAGATACAGTAATTAGATCAAATCAGACTTTTTCAGATCAGATCGGATCAGTTCGGCTTTGTTTTAATTTTATACTCTCACAAAATAATACCCCACCTAATCAGATCAGTTCAGATCAGATCAGATTAGTTTAGTTCAGATCAGATCAGATCAGTCCTAAAGAACAGGGCCTTAGTATTATAAACATATTGATGAGCTAATTTTAATAATACAGGTTTCAGAAATGGAAGTTGAGTACTTTCCACCAAGAGAAGATGTTATTTTACAAAAGGAAGTCCCAACAGATGTATATGTTATCGTGTCTGGTGAAGTGGTATGTAATTATAGAAGACTAAACGCCCTAATTCGTTTTCAATGGGTATACAACACACCTGCGTGCACCAGAGGTGTTTTACTGTTCATTTTAAAAATAATATAAAATGAGTAAAAAATTTTGAGCGCATAACAAATGTTTTTTCACGCATTTTGATGAAGCTACGTAAGAGTGTAAACGACCAAATTAATCAAAATAATTTTGATATTAGTAACTTATAACCACATTCTTGCTTGTATTAAAACCATTTTGATTATTTTCTCCGTTTACACCCTTATATCGCTTAGTCAAAATTCGTGAAAAAACAATTGTGGGAATTTTTGTGTTGTGTTACGGAAGCCATAAAAGGCATGCTAATTCAATGAAACTTTTTTTTTTCTTTACATTGTAGGACATTGTGGCCCACATTAATGGGAGTGATCAGGTAATGGTGTTTACAACGAGGATCCCCGGGGTAATGATCTGGGTTCGGTCCTCGTTTCATCTCCCTTGTTATTTTATGAGATAGGAACTTTAAGTGGGGCCAAAAAAACACAGTCATCTGACGACGAAAATTATATGTATGTAGGTAATTCAAAAGGTACATGCAGGAGAAGTTTTTGGGGAGATAGGAGTTCTATGTAACAAGCCACAACCATTCACATATCAAACTACAGAATTGTCTCAAATATTGAGGCTAGATAAAGCTTCACTCATTAACATTATTGAAGCTAACAAGGAAGACGGCCATATCGTAATGAGCAATTTGTTTATGGTAATTATTGCCTTTTCATTTAAGGTCTGTTTGGTAGGTGCAAAACGTTTTCCCTGAAAATTATTTTTCGATGTTATATTGTTTGGTTAGCATTTTGAAAACACTTTATTTATTTCCTTTCAAATTGGAAGGAAAACATTTTAAATCACTATTAAAAAAAAAAACATTTTCCCTGACAATTGGAACAACTAATTTTCAGTTCAATCAAACAGCGAAAAATGCTTAAATAGATTATCATTTTAATGACATGTGCGTGCAACTAAACAATGGAAACCCTTCGTGAAAATGAATTTTCTAATGTATAATATATTCCATGGAAAACCAATTTCATCAGAAAAAACGGTTTCATCTGAGAACATTTTACAACTTACCAATATAATTCAAAAATCAAGCAATCTTAACTATTCATTATGATAGTCAGTAATCATAAAACTATAATAAAAAACCAGTTTTATCTTAAAACGTTTTACACCCTACCAAACGGACTCTTATTGTGACAACATCTATCTTAAATATTGGACTTATTTTGGTTGATTTGATATAATAATAATCTAATCTGATTTAATCTAATCTGTTTATTTACAGAAGCTTAAAACACTAGAAAGCCAAGGCATTTTGGATCAACAAAAAGTTGAGGAATATGTGTATGGTCAATGGTGTAATGCCCCACAAAAAAGTTCCATGATAAGTGGAGGGTGGAAGGAAGAATGTGATGAATCAACCACATGTAGGATGGACAATTGTCTAAGGGTCCCAAACACCCGGACAAAGTTTTATTCACATGTCAAAGATGAGGAATTTGGTGCAGTTGATATTCTGTTAGGTGAAGAAGGTGTTGACATGATGAATTGTAATAGTAGTAACACACAAAATCAATTAACAAGCCATAAAAGTAGGGAGTCATATGATAGGATTAGCATAGATGTGGATCAAAAATTAGTACCACAACTCATTAATATAACCCCGTGCAACCATGAGATGAGAGAAAAGCATCAACTTTCCCAACAATATCATGAAAAAGCCAAAAATTTAAAAGGTGGGAGTAAGATTAGAGTTATCATTCACATGGTATCAGAGCAAGAAGATCGAACGGCGAAACGGTTTGGAAAACTGATTGCCTTACCTGATAGCATGGAAGAGCTGCTCAGTATTGCAGGTATGCTATTATTGTTTTAAATTTATTGCTTCCTCCGTTTTTAAAAAGATGCAACAAAGGGGAATTTTCTTTAGAGATAAAACTTTCCTTTGTTTCATGCTTTTGAAAACGGATGAAGTGGGTCGTATAGGGATAGTGATTTTGGCACTCCCAAATTCTTTATTTATTTTAGTCATCCACTTTATGAAACATGTTATCAACTAAAAGATTGATGAAAATGGAATGGGGAAATGAATTTGGAAGTGCCAAAATTACTATCCCAACCCGATAACAAGGAAAATCATTTTCCTTGCCTTATGGCGTAGCAAGAAGACCGTATGGCGAAGCCGTTTGGCAAACTGATTGCCTTACCTGATAACAAGGAAAACATTAGATGAAACAACGTAACCAACCCGACCTTTTGCTCCGTTTGTTGACCTAGAAAATTACAAGGCCATATAGGCAGGGGAAATGGTTTTTGTTTCAAAACAATCAGAGCCTTAGATTAAGAAGATGATTTCACTTATTTATGATGGATGGTTCCTTTATATTTGATACAGGGCAAAAGTTCAAAAGAAGCTTCACAAAAGTCATAAACATAGAGAATGCAGAGGTAGAAGAGATTGGTGTAATTAGAGATGGGGACCATCTATTTTTCATGTGATGAAAGGGAGGGTCCAAAGAGATGGACTCACTATAGATGCACAGCATTTGTGCATAATTGTAAATTAAAGTAACACTTGATGATTCTTGTCATAGAACCATTCTAGCCATGAAAGGGCAGCACGGCCGTGTAAGATACAACACAACAAACTTGAAAAATATTCAAGCTAAATTGATGGGAATGCCTAGTACCTCAAATTGAGGTGTTTATGATTTATGAAACATCTTAAATGACACAATCGTAAATATGTTCAACTTTTTCGTGGCATTATCGTAAATAAGTGTTGATTTATTTACAATAATGTCATCTAAAAGTTTGATGTATTTACGATGATGTTATTTGAGGTGTTTATAAACATGTCAATTTGAGGTACTGGGCATCCCTCTCATATATTATATTCTCTCTATAACAAAACAACGGCAAAGATATAGCATAAAGTAGAGAAAAAAATGTCAAATCGTTGTAGTTAATATATTACGGAGGGAGTATTAACTAAAATTAAAGAGGAAATTATTAAATCCAATTCACGTGTAAGAACTCTTTACTTTCAAAGAGTTTTGTGGTGATCAACAAACCAATAAATAAGCAACTTTGTGTACTTTAAACAAGTATCTCCATCCCTCATGAAATTAATGTTAGAGAATAGAAAGAATGGGCCATGTAACTGTTGCTGAAATGTTGAGTAATAAAGATAAGCAAATCAATCAAAAGAAACATGAAAAAATATGGTCAATTAAAATTGCAAGTAGTGAAGGTCAACAATCCAAAAAAAGTAGTAACAAGTTATGCTTTACTAAAAAAACAAAATCAACTTATGCTTCAACTTAAATGGGAAAGAAGTCATCTCATTTTTTTCGTTCGGGAAAATACACATGGATTAAGTGGTTTTCTTACAATACTAAACACTAATCTACGATTTTTAAAACATAGGACTCCAGTCTCTAATGTTATCGAAAAGTTAGTAATTTGTTGTACGATTTGTCTCATAGTTGATTAGCTAAGAGGTTAATGTTTCAAACTAGCTTGGTTAGTTGGTTGGTTTCCTTCATAAGCGTTTGAATCTTTTTTACATTTCTTAAATCATTAATATATCCTTGAACATAAATTACTTAGCACAACCCCAACTTTTTAATGAAATGACGATATTGTCATTCCAATCACAAAATCACGCCATCAGACCATGATCACAACACCACCATGATAGACCTGGCAATCGGACAGAAAATTAAAGCAGCAACATGAGCTAAGTACAACTTGTAGCATTTCAGATCGGTTTGTTTCGGATCATGGTTTTCGGATCAGTCGAGTTTCGATCAGACTTGTTCAAATTAAGATGAGTTTCAGACCTAATGAGGTTCGATCGATTTGAGATTCGGATCAGACCTATTTGGATTATGATGAGTTTTGAACTAGATAAGGTTATGATCCAGTTTCGAATTCAAAACAGATCTGTTCGGATTCAAAACAGACACATTCAGATTCGGATGGGTTTTCAGACCATATGAGATTTTGATTGGGTTTCAAATTCGAATTGGCTTTGTCAGGTCTACACCAGGAGCATGGTGGTAAAAAAAAAATATTAATTAAGGGAGACGTCTAACTCAGACGTCCCAACCATAATCAGGGCGTTTAGGTTAAAATGCCCTTATCATGGTTGGGGCATCTGAGTTAGATGTTCCCCTAATTCTTTTACTACCATGATCGTGGTGGTGGTTATGTTGGTCGTAGTGGCGGTCGTGGTTCGATAACATGGTTTTTGAGATCATTGTCCAGGTAATTAGAATTGTTAAAAAAAATTAAATTTTTTATAGAAAGCCATAAAGGTTAGTGATTCATTAAACGAAAGTACTCAGCGATTGAAAGCCACAGTCGGCTCTCCACTTTTTGCTTCTCCCTCCCTTCGCCACCAAGTGGTCGTTTTAGACCTAGGTGTATCGGTGATGAAAGGGGAATGGACTGGATAGAGGCCGTGAAGAAAAGATTAACTAAAAGGGTCAATATTAGTAGGAGTCACCAATGAGTTTTAGGAATTAAACTCATAAACCATATATTTAGATCAAAAACATACGAATGGGACACGATTTAGGGACGAATCTAAATAGCACGATTTGGCCCCTTCGATCCCATGGGGATGACTCCAAAAAATGGTCGTGCGAACCAAAGATTGAATTCGGGAGCCAGAGTACTAATATGGCGAAATGCGTCATATTAGCTCGTAGGCGACCTTTACTAATTTCTCTCGATTGCAAAAATACAAGTTATATATATAAATTAATTATTTTCAAAAAAAGTAGCGTCAAAAAAATTTAAACGCTGACAAATCAACGTTTAACAAAAAGCACGTTGACAAATCAGCGTTGAAATAAAATTTGCGATGACTTAAAAATTATTCGTTGATGAATTAGCGTAAAAACTAATTTGTCGCTGATTTTTGTTAATAAATAAAATAAAATAATCAATTATTAAGAATAAAATTTAATCAGCGATAAAAACAATACCACGCTGATAAATTAGCACTAAATAAGTAACTACACTGACATATCAGCGAGTCTAAGAATTAAACACTGATAGATCAGCGAGTCAAAAAATTACTCGTTGATAGATCAGCGAATGATATAATGAAACCCTAACTTTTATTAATAAAAAATAAATAAAATAAACAATTATTCACATATGTACAAAGTAAATAGAATATAATTTAAGACTCTCAGAAAACTTACCACTTCTCGTTTGAAGATTTTTCTTTTACTGTTTGGTTGGACATAATTTTGCCTTGTAAAACTTGATAAATTAAAGCCTTTGGCCAAAACATGAAATAATATAAAAGAACAGAAGTATTTTGATGAGTAATTAGTAGTAGGGAGTGAGGAGAAGAAAAATCATCCTGAAGATGAGAAAAATGGTGGTTTTTATAAGAAATCATACAGCGAGGACAACGCTGATAAGTTAGCTCGTTTTCCTAAATTATGTTGCCAAGTCAGCAAAAGATTTTATCCTACGCTGGTATAATTAGCGAGAATCTTTTAGTTTAGCTCATATAATAGCAAACAAACTAGTTAGTGGGGAAAAAATCATCGAAGATCAAAGATTATCGCTGAATAATCAGCGAATTATCTTTTGACGTGGTAGCAGTGTTAGCGTATGCATTGAATCAACTTTGACTGATCAACGTATCCTGATTAGGATCGTTGATTAATTAGTGAGCGATAAAATATTTGACTCAAATATTCCAAACGTCGCGATCTTTGATATGTAACTCCAAACAAGACATGTAATATATCGTTTTGAAGGTCTTTCAGTCTACTATATGACTGTAATATAACTTTGAAAGAATTTTTTGGCTAAAATTAAAAGAATATTTTAACAAAGCTTAATAATGTCTTAAATAAAAAAAAAAAGCTTAATAATGTCCAATAACACACAATTAGTGAATCTTTTAGAAAAGTGAGTTTATCAATATCATCATCGAGTCTTTCCTCGAGACAGGGACTAAATTTGATGTCAACAACGATCACATCCTTAAGCTCATTTGGTACAAAACCAATGCAGGCTTTAACATCAGAATCCTGGACCAATACAAGCCATAGTATGAGTTGCTTTATTAGCTTCTTTAAAAACATGAACAAAAGCAATAGATTTAAAAAGGGAACTCAACTTAAGGCTTCCTTAATAAAAACACCAAGATAAGAACCATTCCTACTACTCCCTCCGTAACATAATTCTGGCAACAAGTTTTTTTTCACGAATTTCAAGGAAACGATTTAAGAGTGTAAACGAATAAATTGATCAATTTTTTTTTTCAGATTAGTAATTTATGATCTCAATCTTACTTGTATTAAAACCATTTTGATTAATTTGTTCGTTTACACCCTTAAATTGCTTCTTTGAAATGTGTGAAAAATAACTTGTTGCAAGAATTATGTTACGGAGGGACTACTGTTATTAAGAAAATTAATAACTTGAAGCCAATAACTTTCAAGCATGATGTCTTTGACCCCTCCTTATGCCTTCACCCGCAGACCCAACACCACTCTGCCTTCGCCACCGCAATCACTGGCTGCAGACTCTGCTTGCAGTGGCCCGCCGCTATCCTGAACACCTCCCCCTTGTCATCACGGGCAAATAATCAAGAACCAACCCCATTATTGCCCAATATTGTTACAATCTTTTAAAGTGAAGAACAATGTCGTCATTTTATTAAAAAAATATTAAGGTAATCCCCTCCTTTTTTTTAAAATAAATTTATACACTTGAGTTTCCATGAAAATCGGAATATTATTGGAAGTAATATAATTAGAATATCACAAATTAATCAATCAAAAAATAATTAAATTAAAAAATCTATAAATGATTAAATTAGAAAATCAAAAAATGATTAAATTAAAAAAAAAAATCCAAAACAAGTGGGTAAATAAAAAGAAAACAGAGGGAGTGTAATATTCTATATATTCTATATATATATATATATATATAACTCTTGCCACTAAAAAATCCACCCTTCCCTCCTATTTTCTACATTTTTCCTCCTCTTCCCTCCTTAATCTACTTCTTTTTATTTAATACAATGATAATTAATACTCTAACCAATAAATAAATATCTTTTTAAAATTTTAAAAAATACATATTACTATTTCAATGCTAATTTCACATTTCAATTTCTCTATTTAATACCATAACTAGTATTTTGGCCCGGGCAATGCCCCGGGTCGATCATTATTATAAATTGTATTTCGTTATTTTTCATAAACTTCATAATTGATTTTGGTTTTTTTTTTTTTTGTGTAATGCGAATTGATATAGATGACAATGATGGTGTCAAATAATAATAAATTTTAAAAACTATTAAAGATTTGGAATTAAAAGAGAATAACATTAAAAAAATTGAGATAGGATGATATGTAACAATAGTAGCTGTTAACTTAGTATATTTATTTGAAATGTGTTGTTTTTTAGTTACACTAATTTGCAATGTTTTATCATATTTTAACGTTAAATGTTAAACAAACAAATTAAAGTGGTTTGATGGTTGATAGCTTATATTTATCATATTTTAATGATAAATGTTAAACAAACAAATTAAAGTGGTTTGATGGTTAATAGGTTACATTTCACTATGAAAGTTATGGGTTCGATTCTTGACTAAAGCAAATTTTAATTGAGACCCAATAAATATGTTTTTTCCTAGGTGGCATAATATGGTGTAAAAAACATATGTGGACAATCTTACGCAATACATCGCAAATAACATGACATAGTTGAAATAAGGATTAACAATTCAAAGGGATGACATGTGGCAGTTAAAACTTCTTATTTTAAATATTTAATAGTGTTTTGGCCCGGGCGTCGCCCCGAGTCCAACATTTTTATTGATTTTATTCTACACATTTGCTCTGTCTGTTAAGCGATAAAGAAATAAAGACATGGAGAAGCCTAAAAGGTATAGTGCATTAATAATAAATGCGCTATAATCAATAGACCTTTGGCGTGGATGATAATCGTAGACTGTTGAAACACCAAGAACAATCGAAACAAACTCGAATCAGTACAATTACCCTCAATTTGCATCTCAAATCAAACATCAACTTGATGGGAAAACACCAACAACAAATCTAGGTATCATGATGAACAAAATAAACTGGAAATTATAAGTTAGATTGTAAATGAATTTTGTAGACGAATTGAAATTCAATTAGCAAAAAAACCATTGTATTGGAGCAAAGCATCGTGAGTTTTGCTACTATGAGCTATCACTTCATCGCCTTCTTTCGTTTTTATATAAATTTTTTCTCCCTTTATTTTTCCTAAGTAATAAAACAATATGGATATAAAGAAGCATAATTAAATCAACAAATAAATGTAGTTGAGTTGTTTACTATCTACTACTTCCATATAAAAGATCTCAGGTCCATTTAAAAACTTTGTAATTCAATTAAACACTTTGTAGCCCCACATAAATACTTTCTAAATCCAAAAAACACTATGTAACTCCACTTTGTAACATCAATTAAACACATTGTATCCCCCCAAAAAATACTTAGTAACCCAAAAAACACTTTTTAACTCCAAAAAAAAACACTTTGCAATCCCACTTAAACAAAAAAAAAACCTTTGTAACCTCACTTTATAACCCCAAAAAATATTTGTAACCCCACATAAACACTTTGTAACCCCAAAAAAACTTTGTAACCCCAAAAACACTTTGTAACCCCCAAAAACTCTTTGTAACTTCAAAATAACACTTTGTAACCCCACTATAACTCCAAAATAACACTTTGTAATCCCACTATAACTCCAAAATAACACTTTGTAACCCCAAGGAATACATTGTAACCCCACTTAAACACATTGTAACTCCAAAATAACTTTGTAATCCCACTAAAAACTTTGTAACCCCTAAAAACGGCCGCACCATTTGAAACAATGCAGCTGGCCGCATATAAGAATTTGTGTAATTTAATATCATAAAATTTTATTTAACATTTCATTACCTTAACTAAAATTTATCTTTCTTGCTATTTACCCTTTAAACATAATCATTTCAAAATTATTTGATTAATCTTTTTCCTTTACTGTAATGTTCATGTTCTTGATTTTGTTAATTTTATTACTTCCTCTGTTTTTGAATTGTTACAACAAATGAATTTTTTACCTCTTACAAATAATACTCATTTATTGCAAGAATTCAAAAACGGAAGAAATATAATTTTTATTAAAATCGTGCATCGCACCGAGCTAACCTACTTATAAATAAAGCCATATATATTTAGGGATCCACTTGTATAAAACAATATTGAACGTTGCGTCAAATTTACCGCCATAACTCCATAAGAGAGACACGGAGTCCAGACTTTCTTCCTAAAAAAAAAAAAAAAAAAAGTGGTATTTCACCGATGCAAAATCGACCACGTCGATCAATTCAACAATCATACTTTTTTGAACTGTAATCATCAATCAATTACAGAAACCATTAAAACAATCCAATGAAGCTTCACAAATGTTGCTTCAATTCCGAATTGGATTTCAAATTCCTCTTCTTCCTCACTCCAGAATCCGCTTCAAAATGCCCATCACTAGACTCTCTTCCAAACCTATTGTTCGTAACCCTAAGCAACAGCCTGCCATTGATGCTGTTCCACTTCGAGGTACGATTTGTTGAGTTATAGGAAATTGAAGCCAAAAAACAGAACAATTCATAATCTTATAAAGTATCCTTTTGAATTTTTGTTGAATTTTACTCTTTTTTTTTTTTTTTTGTGCACTGGTTTTGAATTGAAAATCATCGCAGGTTCTTCCTCAGAAATCAAAGGTTTTGTTGGCAAAAAAAGGATGAAAAGAGAAGTAGATGAGGGTCACGAGGAGCTTCAAATTGGTAGTGAAGGTGATCGAGTGAGTATGAATTATGAATCTATTATAAATGTTTTGTGTTTTAGAGTTCTTTTTTTTTTTATTTTGTAATTTAATTTTGTATTTTTTTTGCCTAATGATTGGAGTAGGGTGAAATGGTGTATCAATATAGTTACGGGTTCTTTTTTTCAATTTTAATTTTAATTTAATTTTGTATTTTTTTTTTGCGTAATTTTGTATTTAATTTAATTTTGTATAATTTTGGAAATACTGAGTACCCTTGCTAGTTCCGGGCGACATTCTTAATGAAATTCTATCTTTTGTATAATTTTGGAAATATTGAATAGAATGACATAATAATGGGAAAAACCAAACATGAGAAAAATAATAAGAAAAACAAGTGTTTTAAGAGGTGAATGATATTGTTTTGATTTTGATCTTCCTTTTAAAATACTAAGAATAGATATAGATATCTTCATATCGATATCGATATAAATTGGGATGAAGCTATTATTGTACGCGTCATAATTATTATGAGTTAGAGATTTGAAGAGATCATGGAATACAATAAAGAAATGCTTATAAAACTTTAAGTTGAATTTAAGAGAAAAAATCGAGGATAGCGTGTAATCGAGAACAAAATGAATGACCTGTTGTTGTGAAGAGGAGGGAGTGATTTATAAGAGGGCATGCGTCAGATGTGTGTTTGGGGGAATGTTTTAATAGACTAGTTATAGTCTATAGATGTTGATGACTTGATGTTGGGGTATATTTGTTTGAACTTTGTAGTTCCTATAATGTGCACATGCATATATGAGTTTTATGTAATAAGAGCGATTTACTTTCAAGGCTTTTGGATATGTTTTTTTTTTTTTTTTGAATTGGAACTACATGTCTATGGGAGCATTATGAATTGTGATACGTAGCATCCGTATTTTGTGAAATTTTATTTGTATGGAGTGTAAAATTTTTAGTCATTTAGAAGGGTAAGAAAAAAATTCTGAAGCCCTTGAATTTAGATAAATAGATTGCCAATGCCCATAATTTAAAATTATATGAAATAGTTTTACTTACTAGTTTACTACATAGTTTGCTAATACCCTAATATTACTTACTAGTGACAATTTGTTGATAATGAATTCATGTTGTTGTAGATGTCTGATCAACCTGATATTGAAGATCTCACCTTATTAAAGCACAAGGCAACAATATCTGCACGAGGCAAGTGCATGAATGCTCTATAGAGGAGCTGTTTGTTGTGTTGATGCTTGAGATTTATTTGCAACTTCATGTGGTTGTCATAAGTCACAACTCCTCTTTGAAATTCTAATGACAGTAATTATTGTTTTCCAGGGAAATCAAAGTCACCTTCAGCGCGTGCTGCAAAAGTTGGCATTGTTTCTAGCTTGAAGCATGGTAGGTGTGACATCATGGGTATTGAAGGATTTATTGTAGTGATGAATGGTGATTAGTATGAAAATGACGTACCTTTATTTTTTATTTGAGTTTTCCTGAATATCCTAGTCCTGAACCATTACCAATTTACCATGAGGTTTGATAAATGGATAGGCGATATTGAACTAGGGTGTCCAATATCCCCCATGTATAATATCCTATGTTATCAATATCATATTCTATACTACCAATACCATATCCAAATAAGCATAAAAATGGTATTTTTGATTTTTTTTACATATATTGATCACCAAAATACAAAAGTATATCTATTGATTTCAATATGATATCCGAAGTTGTCAATATCATATTCAAACATTATCAGATAATATCTTCATGCATAAATACTTCTTCCCATTACTTGAATCCTCTCTGTCACTATTTCTCCTTCCTCATAATTTGCCTTTTTTTGTTAAACACCCATAGCAACAAGTAGGAAGCAGTAAAGCTGCAGTTTGTGATGAACTATCTTTGGAAGCTTGCTTCATAAATTTCAATGTAACATGGAAGTTAAATAAGTTAATTAGGGGCTGTTTCATTTAGGTGAATCTCCAGAAAACTGGGTGAAGGTTCTTGAAGGGATCCGAAACATGAGATCTTCTGATGATGCTGCAGCAGAGTCCATTGGAAGTGAAAAGCATGGAGATTTTCTTCCCCCAAAGGTATAATGCTTTCAATCCTGATACTCATTAAAATTTGAAAGCTTTCAAAAATCAATTATATGATATCAATTGTCATTGACTGTGCTTATACTTCTGGATGATTATATGATATCATTATTCATGGGCCTAATTGTTTCCCCTAAACCATACCAGATTTTAAACCTAACGTGCCATAAAAGTGGTCCACAACTCTTGAGTTTCCTGAACCTATCTCCAACAAACAGGGCCTAAATGTTTCATTTTTTTTCCAGGAAAGAAGATTTTATGTTCTTGCTGGTACACTTCTATCAAGCCAAACCAAGGATCATGTTACTCATGGCAAGTTCTTTTTCTTATCTATGTTAGCAATTCACTTTAGAATTTATATGATTTGCTAACAATTAGCAGGGATGGGGCTCTGTTTTAAATCATGGGTTCAACCACCGGACTTGAATTGGATAAATTCTGTATGAAATGGTCTCTCAGAGATATATTGCAGAAAATTAAATTTATCTTCCTAAATATTGTAGGTCAAGTGACCTACTAGATATGTGGTTAAATGCTTTTGCTGTACCAACCAACCTTAGTACCTTACTGCCTTTTTCTTTAAATTCCTTTGGGATTGCAGGAGCAGTCCAGCGTCTCTTGCAGAACGGACTTCTAGATCCCTACTCCCTTGACAAAGCTGATGAAGAGACTATCAAGAAGTTGATCTATCCAGTAAGTTATGCCTTGATTGATGAAATGAACATTCCTCCTTTTGCACTGGAATGTGTGCATTGTGGATTTGTGGCTGGGCTAGGTGTTTCTGGCAGAAGAATTGTTCAAAAATTGTGGATCCTTCGCCTTATTTTACTAAGGGCCTGTTCTTTTGGACGTAACTGCAGACAAATTCAGCTCAGCTCAACTCCTGACAAGTCTAGGATTTTGTTTGATTTAGTTCTGTTCAATTTAATTTAGTACAAAAGAACATCGCCTAATTTGTGTCCTATAACTGTTTTTTAAATTGGTTATATGAAAAAACATGTATATGATGTCAGATGAATTTAATTGTAGGTGGGGTTCTACATCAGGAAGGCCAGTTACTTGAAAAAAGTTTCAAACATATGTATTGTGAAGTATAATGGCGACATACCTAGCTCTCTGGAGGATTTACTCAAACTCCCTGGGATAGGTCCTAAAGTTGCTCATCTGGTATGTCCTCGATGTTCAAGTATATTAAATACGAGTAGTAATTTAATTCTGAGGGTGTTTGGGTTGCTAAATTGATGATCTGATGCAGGTTTTGCAGATTGCATGGAATGATGTCCAAGGGATATGTGTTGACACTCATGTCCATCGCATCTGCAACAGGTTAGGATGGGTATCACGACCTGGTACAAATCAGGTAAACTCTCCACATATGCTGCAAAAATGTGATTTTCCACTCTTCCCTTTCTACTTTGTTGCTTAAAAATATGCAAAAGTTTTTTTGTTTCCTTTTCTTTTTTAGATGTGATGCTCCACAGGTTAAGCATGTGCTTGGAAATAGTCTTAGGATAAGTGCTTCCTTTGTTTCTCATGGTCTTAGGTGCTACACATAACATGGGAGTTGTTAGGCCCTGTTCTTTAGGACTGATCTGATCTGATTAGGTGGGGTATTATTTTGTGAGAGTATAATATTAAAACAAAGTTGATCTGATCTGATTGCTGTAGCTTTTAAGTCCAAAAGAACAGGGCCTTATTCATCATCCCATTGGCCATTACTACTAATTATCACCTGAAATTTTAAATGAAATGGCAATACTATTTTTAATTTAAAACAAGACCACAACAATCCCAATTACTTGGACAATGGCCTCGTAAATCACACCTCAACCATGGACGGGGGTGTCTGACTGTCTGGTCCAGAGTCCAGACACTTGGACCATGGTCAAGGCATCTAACCCAGACAACCCACCCAAATTTTGAATTGTTTGGCCACCGTCATCTCCAATGTTCGTGGTGGTGATGGTGGTCTTGTTCGGGTGGCGTGGTTTTCAGGGCCTTTGTCCAAGTAGTTGGGATTGTTGTGGGCTTTTTTAAGTGCAATTTTGTCATTTCATTTTAAATTTGTGGCGATAATTAGTAATACTGAAAGACGTTTAGCGTTTCAGTTGACTAATTATTAAGTTAACTAGTTAAGTCAGTGGATTGTTGATTTGATGTTTATCAAGATGGTGATATATGGGTAGCTAGTTTTGTTGTGCTATTGGTTACTGATCTCATTTTGAATTCATGCTTCAGAAAACTAGATCACCGGAGGAAACTAGAGAGGAACTACAGAAATGGCTTCCCAAGGAAGAATGGGTTTCCATAAATCCACTTTTGGTATGCCACGTTTGCATTCTCACAATTCATGAATTTCGTTGTATATGAAATTATGAATATGATGTTTGTTTAGTACATAAGTTGATTTATTGATGGTCGTTTTAACAGGTAGGGTTTGGGCAAACCATATGCAACCCATTGAGACCTCGATGTAGTGTGTGTAAGATTAACAACCTTTGCCCATCTGCTTTCAAGGAGGCCTCTAGTCCAGCATCCAAATCAAAGAAATCAACTTGAATAATAAAATATTATAAAGTAAAAATTCATTGTGGATGTCATAAAATTCTTGGAAATTCCGTTGATTTCATTCTTTTGGACTTAATTTGTGAAATTTCAGTTCAGGTAAGTTCAGACAAATTTAATAGGATCATTAGGAACTAAAGTGAACTGAAATTTCAGAAATTCAGTCAAAAGACACATGGCCCAAGTGTAAAGTTGTAATTTTGTGAAGCTGGTTATTGGTACATATTACTCTTCCAGAGGGAACGAAGCATTGTAAAATGTAAAATATCAATATTTTTCTTTTTTATTGTCATAGTTTTAAAAAAACGTATCAACATTTCAGGAGCAATTTGTGATATATACAGATTGACAAATTCAATTAGTCACTGTTTTATAATTTATTTACATCAAATTAGTGGACACGGATTTTTAAGAAATTTTTATTTGTGGGTGAAAGGAAATTGTGTTTGTTGATAAGAGGAAAAACCATACAAGGAATTAGTATTCTCTCCATTTTTATCCATCCATGTAAGGAACTTGAAGGAAGACAATGGATCTCCTTAGTGGAATCCTCGAGTGGGAGTAAAGTAACACACGAGCTTGCTATTGAGGTGAGGAGGGAGTGAATTGAACAACGTAATGCATTTCATTATTAGATGGATGAATTTTTTTGAAAAGTTCATTTCGTTCAAGATAAGAAACATAAAATCTCACCACACCCGATCATAAGCTTTACTCATGTCTATCTTCGACTCTTCGTAAACAAAAGGAGCAAAAGAATGAAGAGAAAATCTAAAAAAACAAATCTATGAATCAAAGAGAAACGCTTAATTTTCATTGTGGATATTTTGTTCCGGTGAAAGGATAAAGAAAGGAGAAATATGAGAGAGTACTGAGAATAATTTTTGACGTATTAGATTTTTTTTTTACTATTCTAAAGTTATATACTTATATAGTAGTTTACTTTCCAAATATAATATAATTTCCAAATATAATATAATTCTAAAGTTATCACTCTTACTTTCTCTCCCTCTCAGTTCACTCCCACTCTCTATTTGACATGTGACATACTGGTATAGAAGTTATATTTAAAAATAAATATAAATTAGGTTTTAGTTTTTCCATGCCACATGTCAAATAGAGAGTGAGAGTAAAATGCGAGTGAAGGAAAGTTAGAGTGATGCTATCACTTCTCATAATTTTGGGACGGAGGGAGTACTAAAGAGACAATGGACATCCATTAAACAAGTGAGCTACTAAACATAGCCCGTGGGTTACTTACTAATGCCCGCCTTTTGACAATTTTGTCCTTTATATTCTTCATTTCATCTTTTACTCTCTCTAACCCAAAGGAAAACACATCATGTCGAGAAGGTTGGGGAATCAAAGGATGACGGCGATTGACGAGTTGACGCTTACGATAGTAAAGGCAGTTAGTTTCTTTTTACGTGGTGGTGCCTGATAAATTAAGCTCCTACAAAGGCAGGGGATCGAGCATGTTTCAAGCGCCCTTATCAAGGTTGGGGCGCCTATAATGTTAGAAAAAATGGAATACATTCATGTGTCGCACTTCATATTGGGGTCGTAGGTCGTGTAAACTACAAGTGGAGAAAGCGAGGGTGGATGTAGACATCCATCAACCTTTTTAATCATAACTTTAATACAAGTTGCATTGATGAGATTCTAATTGTATTGAAAATTTCAAAATTAGACTTCAAGAGGCTT
This sequence comes from Salicornia ramosissima, assembly GCA_951394345.1. Taxonomy (NCBI): domain Eukaryota; kingdom Viridiplantae; phylum Streptophyta; class Magnoliopsida; order Caryophyllales; family Amaranthaceae; genus Salicornia; species Salicornia ramosissima. Next base: position 2,476,838 of record OX596240.1, on the reverse strand, counting down.
TCAATGATAATAAGAACTATCAAGGTTGGGGCGCCTATAATGTTAGACTTTAATCATAACTTAATACGCTAAATTTTGACAAATAGTAAGAAAGTTATGGCATTTTGAAAGTGACATGTTTTCGTCAGAGCCCTAGGGCACCTATTTCAGCCTTTCAGGCACCCATACCTAGAGGGGGTATAAGTGACTAGGCCCAAAGCTCGAAACCACATGATATCATTGGCCCAAATTCGACCCGACTCGATCTGAATTAACCTACCATGTGTGTAAACTTAATTATTATGATATTTAAATCAATTTGGTAAAAACCCGAATTCAACCCGACCTAAAACTAAAAGCCCTTGAAACCAAATTGATATGACATGAATCGACTCGACACATACCCAACCCAAACAACTCGATTGCCCCCTTTGGGTCCTACCTAGTTCAAGAAGTGATTTTTTAGATGCCCCTTGTTTTTTCGACGATACATGGCGTTGCTTATCGTGGAGTTAGCAGTTTTTGATGTGCTCAAAGTAGTTGTCTGAGTAACCCTAATAAAATTTGAGTGTCCTGTGATGTCAAAGTTAACGAGGGAGATAAAAAGTTATAAAATATTAGAGTAAGAACAAAATTGTCAAAAAATACCTTAAATAAATAAAAAAAATTTGTATAGCAGTAAAACAATTTTGGGCTTTTTAGTAAAAAATAAAAATTCCAATCTCTGTGGAAACGGTTTCCCCGCTTCCTCTCCTCCATTGAACCAGCTTTTAAGGTAATATCAATCTCAGTATTGAGCGATTGATTATCGTTATGAAAGGTTATTATGAGCGAATTTTTCGATGATTTTAAACGATAAGAATTTCAATTTGTTTTTTCAGAGTCTAGTTTGATAATGTAGTCAAATTTGATTGTTAATTTATTGCAGGTTTTTGTTTATAACCTTCAATTTAGGGTCTATTTATGAAAACAGGACCTTTTCATGTTGTTTAGCTTCTTATTGTGGCATTGTTATATCTGCAATGCAGTAGAATTTGATATCCAAAATTAGGTTTTTTTTTTTTTGAGTGGGAATTGAATAATCATGTAATATGTATTTGCATCTTTATGTACTAGTTGATGCTTACTTCTTCTGTTTCAGATGGCTAGAAAAAATACCTTCAGTGCCAAATCACTAGAAAATTGTGAAAATAGCTGCTTGACATACTTGAATGGAAGTTGTGCTATCTCAGTGGGAGATGAGTCTGAGAGTGATACTTCGTTCGATGATCATGACACGGATGATAGTGAGATAGACAGTAATGAAGGTGATGTGCATAGTAGCAGTTCTGAAAGTGAAGGACCCCTTTGGCTTGGTTTTCTGAAAAACCCTAAGAAAAAGTCGTCGCTTTGTCGCCATTCGTTTCCCAATAAGGCTGGTGGAACACCGGTACCATATTATGATTGCAGCATGTATTCATTTTGTTATTCCGAAAGTGCAATATTTATACACTTTGTTAATTTCTTGTGATTAATTGTTTTGTTACTAGGCATGGTTAGACCCGATTCATTTGCCTACTGGAAAATCATTTCTTTGTGACTTTTGCGAAGAGCCTTTACAATTTGTTCTTCAGGTAATTTTTTAAAATTTTTAATTTCCATGCCTTGAGTTATTTGATAGTGATACATTGTTTTCATTTAGTTTGCACAATTGTATATGTAGATTTTAGAAGCATATTTGCTTGGTTATTAGTATCATATGATAGAAATTTGCAACAGGATTTCACTGTCAGTTATGTTTTACTGTTCTTCATTTATTACATTGTTTTATGGAAAAATTAGAAATAACCCCCAAATCTTTTCATGTTTTTTGCAATTACCCCCTTTAAATTATTTTTTTTAATTTAACCCCCAAACTTTTCTCTCCGTTATCCAAATCACCCCCAAATCACAAAAATCTATTATAATCTAACGGTGGGACCCTTTTATACTAATTAAACCCTCTCCTTTCTCCCTAATCATTCTTTCATCATTATCTTCTTCATTTCATCATCCCAAACCACTACCACCACCATTTCTCTCTCCTTTGACCACAACAACCACCACCACTTCATCACCCTCCTCTTCTAATTCAACTTCTTTCTCGCTCCTCTGACCCTTCCAAAACTTATTAATTTGATTGAAGGAAGTTGGAACGAACGAGGGTAAAGCTGATGGAGGTGATGGTGTTGGTGGTGACAGTGGTGGTCAAAGGAGAGAGAAAGAAAATGGAGATGGAGGTGGAGGTGTTGATGGCAAGGGGGTAGTCAGAGGAGAGAGAAAGAAAATGGAGGTCATGGTTTTGGTGGTGGCAAGGGGTGATCAAAGGAGAGAGAAAGAAAATGAAGGTGGTGGTGGTGGTGGCAAGGGGTGGCAAGAGGAGAGAGAAAGAAGATGGAGTTTGTGTTAACTATGTTCGTGTATTAATAAACTATGTTAGTGTATTAATAAACCATAATATTGTGTTAATTATGTTTTGGAGTTATTAATTAACAAATCATAGGTAATATTCCGTTAAATTTAACGGAATATTCTACTTTGGGGTGATTTGGATAACGGAGGGGAAAGTTTGGGGGTTAAATTAATTTTTTTTTAAGGGGGTAATTACTGAAAACGTGAAAAGGTTTGGGGTTATTTCTAATTTTTCCTTGTTTTATTAATTTTTTCATGCTTTGGGTTTGTAATTAGTAGTATATTGTTTTTGTTAAGCCTGCACTACAAAATATGCAGATTCTAGAAGTGTGTTTGCTTGGTTATTAGGATTATATGATAGAAATTTGCAACTGCATTTCAGTTTCATCAATTTCTAGTACTTGATTTTAAGGTTAATGCACCGATCATTGGTAGTGAATTTGCTCACCATCGGACAATTTTTGTCTTTATGTGCCTGTCAATGGCTTGTCTCAGCAAAGATCAGCATGAACAGAAGATGAAGACTACAAAAGCAGTTTCTCGAAGGTATTTTGTGGCTAAAGCTTGCCTTTTAGTTAAATATTACTGAAAACTCATGTATAATGTTTTGATCTGTTGTGCTTATTTCATTGAAGTGTGAAAGTCTTTCGTTGCCAACTGCCCTTCAAGAATCCTTTCTATGAATGCAAGAACGATTATGACGATGGGTGTTTGAATAAATCAAAACTTGAAGGTAAGATTTAGGCTATGTTTAGTTCACTTTATTTCAGGTACTTATTACGTATTTTAAATCAGATAAAAAAAAATCATATCAGGTCAGAGAAAAAAAATAAGTTAAAACCAGACTTGTTAATTTTATTTGATTTTTTTTAGCCTTTAAATATCTAATTTTTGTAACAAAAAAATCTTATGAGAATTACATGTTTGAAAACTACTCATTAATACAAATAAATTAAGATTTTAATTGATATATTTTTTGCTTATTGATCAACGTATATATGCGTTCAAAATTTAGTCAAATGAGACATTAAGTTCAGATAGAAAAAATAAGTTCATATCAGATTAAATAAGTTCATATTAGCAAAAACCAGTTGAACCAAACATAGGCTTAGTCTAGTTGTTATGAAACGTGTATGCTAACATTAGGAATTGAACTGTTTAGTTAATTTTATCCATAATAATCTATTTGTACTTCCTAGTTAGTTGGGTGAAGCTTAACACTTGTAATCTTTTTTTCAAAAAATATTAGATGCAATATGTGGTTCTATTGTGAATTTGTGATTGCTATATTACATTTTCACTTTTTGAGAAGAAAATGATGATTTCATATTGAACTTGACATTTGCTTATTATGCATGTTACCCAAACGCTGTTGCATCAACAATGAAAAGCCGAAGTCCTCATATTGCAATTTAATGGTTTTGCCTTTATTTTTGTAGAACATTTCTTTTCTGCTTTGCATGTGAAGTGTAATACCTAGTCCTTGAGAAGTACTTTATTTTAAAAAAATTGACCTTTTTTTATTTTTAAAAAAAAGGCATTGTTCTTGATAGAGCGTTGCCTTATTGTCTTCTGTTGTTATTATGATGAAGGAAAGCATTTTGCATTTTATATTTCAGCTTTAGGCACTTTTGATTTTACATTGGCTATTGCTCTTTATCAGTGCATAAACACACCATTCTTTTTAATGTTTCATGTTATAGCTCCACTTTGTACGTGGTGTAGTACTTGGAAGGGAGATAAACTGTGTACTGGTTGCCGAAGGGTACGGTACTGCTCCAAGACGCACCAGGTCAATTTCATTTTTATATTTTGAACTTAATGTTTCTGTGTCTTAGTTAGATGCTGAACTTTTCTCTTCTTTTGGCAGTTAAACCATTGGCAATGCCACAAGGTTGATTGTATACAGATGTCAAATTCTTACTTGCATAATGGTGACTCTGCTTCAGTGAAAACTGAAAGAGGTAAATAGATCGCTAATTATTTCAAGCAAGTATAAACCTGTAGAGGGAAAACTTGAAGGAAAAAACAAATGAAAATTGTTTCAAAAACAAGGGTAAAAACATAGTGTATGTGCCAAAATGGCAACTGATACCACCACCACTTCATCACCCTCCTCTTCAGTGATATATATATATTTTTTGGAAACATGTGTCTATGTCATTAACTTATATTTGTATGTGCCAAAATGGCAACTGATACCCCTAAAATTAGGCCTATATTGCTATACATGTGATGTTTTCGTTGTTTTCACTTGTGACAAATTTTAATGATGTTATACTCTAAAATAAATGTCTGCCTCCCATTCTTTTCAATATTGAATGTTCTCAACTTTAGAACATCTTGTGGAAGAAGTCATGCTGGTTTAGAACTTTAGATCATGGCATTTTGGAAACTTAGGCAAAAGAACAGACACTTTAGCCAATCTAGGCTCAATGAACTAACACAAGTGCAATGAGGCACGCGGCACGCCCCATGTGGCCTCTTGGGAGGGCATTTTGGGTTGCCTACTTCTAGGGAAACATTTAGATCTAAGTTCAAAGGTAAAATATAACCAAAAAGACTTGCCAAGGTTTTACAAAATCAAAGCAGTCCTAATTTAATTGCATTGAAATTTAACAAGTGGAACCTCAATTCTCCTAATTTTTTATCCCTAAGTCCTAATTTAATCCCTAAGTCGCAATTTTGTAGCAATTATTTGCCACCAAATCCCACACTATGTTGTTGAAGGTTTGATGAGTTTTCTCTCTTTTAGTTTTTTCCTTCTCTTCTATATCATAAGGAATGAGGTTAACATGAAAAGGTTAGAGGTTATTTTCATAGAGGACAAAATGAGGGAGAGTCTATTAAAATGATTTGAGTATGTAAAATGGAGAGAGTATAATGCACCAGTAAGGAGGTTTTTAGATTGACAAGAAGGAGACAAGGTGAGCGGTAGAGGAAGACCAAAGTAAACATGGCAGAGAGTGGTTGAGACTTGAGAATGACTATGAGGTTTTCTGGACTTGAGCAAAATATAGCAGAAAATAGGGAAAATTGAAGGAGGAAGATATAGATGGATGATTTTCGTGATATTTAATTTAATTCATGCCTAGCCAATCCCAATTTTTTTGCAATAAGGCTTTGATGTTGTTGTTTTTGTTGTTGTCTTCATTGTGGCGGTGGTGGCGGTGGTAGTGGTTAAGATGCTTTGATAGGATTCCATTTTATCTCCTTTTTTTAATATCCCTATTTCCCCTACCTCTTTGACTCTTTCATTACGACGTTTGTTGTAATGCTTTCTAGCCACTGTATTAGCCTTGACCTAAGAGAGCATTGACCAGGGAGTATTCAGTCACACTCCAGCATAATTTCTACATTTGGTTCTTTTGTTGAGAATTTTGATTCCGCCAAAAATAAAGAAAATTGCTCTTTGCCTTCAAGACTCATTGCCTTGCCTCTTGTGCCTAGGCTGTAGGAACCTTCGCTTCTTGGTGCACCTTGCGCTGTTTGAAACTATGTAGGGAAGCCTTGTATTCTTGAGTAAGATTTTTTTGTCAAGAAATGCGAAAGTTAACCATGCTTTGAGGATTGAATATTGTATCAACAATTATTTATGCCAACTTTTACATACATTTGTTGATGTTGTGCTTGTGTTTGACCAAAGGGTGCTTTGAATTTATTACTGATTTGTCAAATATTTTTCTATATGATTATGCATCTCAGCCGCTAGTAATAGTATATGGCCTGAATACAAGATTTATTTAGAGTGTCGGGGTCTGAAGGCAGAATCCTCAGAGTGTAAAGATGCTGGTGATTCATTGATATTAGAAGGCTTCAACGTAAGTAACCAAAAAAATTAGTTTGAACTTTGATTAACGAACGTTCTTTCCATATTTAATAGAAGTTCCAATTTTTTGATGAGCAGGATGATGATAAGAAGAAGAGTTTGGCTTCATTTCAAAAGCACATACTTGAAGACCCTGCCCAAGTTTTAAGGTGATCGGTTATATTGAACATGACAAAGGAAATTAGCCAAATATGTTTTTGCTTATGACAGACTTTTTTGATAGAAATGGGTCAAAAGGTGGATGAAAAAGAGAAGACAAAATTGCTGAAAAGCCCAACAATATAGGGTGCAAGTCCAAATGGTAAGTAAAATAATTGTAAGAAAACACCCCTAGTTACTATTTGGTCTTATGATCAAACATTCCCCATCCATTGTGCATAAACTTGGGGTGATTCCCTATTAACTACCTTCAAAAAACTATGAGTCTACTTAACCATTGGGCTTTTTACTTAGGAAGGCATACTCCATAAACTTAGGGAACCATAATATTTCCTTTTTCATCCACCTTTTTTTTTTTTTTTTTTTTTGTGAACGGGTTATTGAATGGTAATCACTCCATTACTTATCTAGGTGTTAATTTTGATCGTCACATGAAGCATAGCTTGATTATGTTGTGTGTCTGAAAACAAGACAAACAAAATGACAGAAACTGTACAGTTCGGCTGAAATTACCTGTCTGCTAATCCAACAGTTTTCTGTGTTTAGTTTGCTAAAAAAAAAAATTCCTGTTTTTTTCGAAGGTGTTGGTTAAGGGACGGTAAACCCTTGTGGCCAGAGTTGTGCGGAAGACCATCAATGACGGACATTCCTAAATGCAACTACTGCAATGGCCCTATGCAATTTGAATTTCAGGTTGGTCCTTTCAATTCCTTTTTGCTTCTGAAAACATCATTGCAGTGTTAAACCCTTAATTCCTTGCACTAGGACTATTATTCCCTCCATCTCAAATTACTTGTTGCTTTTTTTTTTTTTTGATCTTAAAGCTATTAGTAATTTAGTATCTCTAGTTTCATGTTAAAATTTTGAAAAATTTGCTATAAAACTACTTATTCAGAGCTAATAAGACCTTACATAATTATACTACCTCCGTTTCGAAAAAAACGCAACAAATTGGATGACACAGACTCTTAGTCCATTTTTTGTTGTGAGAGTAAAAGGGATAGAGAGAGAAAATAGGATATGTGATGATGAGAGAGATAGGAAGAAAAGACTTACAAAAATGGAATGATTAAAATTGTTGCATTTATTTGAAACTTCCTAAAATAGAAATTGTTGCGTTTATTTCGAAACGGAGGAAGTATATAGTTTTTTTTTTTTCCCATTTATTTTTCAAAAATCAGTCATATAATAAATTTTGACACGTAAAAGAAACCATAGAAAGTAATTTGGGTGAAGTCTATTTTTATTTTAAAATGCTTTGTTGAGTTGGCAAGTTATTAGTATCCTCTTTTTGAGCTACGAGTCTTAGACTCTTAGGTTTTTAGCCTAGTAGTTAAGTCTGGCGGCCGAGGTCTTGAGTTTCAACCTCACCGCATGTATTTGCAAGGATTCCTTATCTTTCCTCTTTCATAAGCGTGTGTCAAACAATTTTTTTGTTTTTAAAAAGTATCCCCTTTTCATCACTTAAATTTAAAGTAGTGAGTAACATTATAGGAAATCCAATGATGAAACTTGAAGATATATATCTATTGGCTGGTTTTCTACACATCAGAAACAACAAAACCCATGTAGGAGATGTTTTTCTTCATGCCCTTTGGTATGCATTACTATTTGTCTATTTCCTTCTCTGACAAGTATGTTTCTCAATCTCAGATAATGCCACAGTTGCTGTATTATATGTGTGTTGATAAAAAGAATGATGCTTTGGAAAAATCGCTAGATTGGGCTACTATTGCTGTCTACACATGTGAAGCATCTTGCGACTCGGCTGTTATCTACAAGGAGGAGTTTCCTTGGGTTCAGCTCTATGAGCATGTCTCCAATCAGACAGAGTGACCTACTATGAACGGGCACAACACTTTATCTTCATTTTTAATGAAGGAAAAGCTGGTTACCCTCTAACAGAGGATCAATACTTCTTGATCTTAATGTTATCTTTAATTTTTTTTTTTTTAAAGTTTCTAATGTTTCAGTAACTTTATCCATTGTTTTTCAAGGGATCTTATATAACTTTAACATCTATCAATAGTAAGATTAAGTTTTCAAAAATGACTCATTTTATTGCTTGCCATTCTACCTATGACGCTATTCATGTTGCAACTAATTATTTCAAGGAGATTGTTTAACTTCATGGGAGTCATTGAAATGAGAAGTTTTTGTGTCACTTTATTACCTTGTGGAAGAAGCACTAAACAAAGCTAAAATTTAGCATTCCCTGCCACCCCAAACTGATGGTCAAATAGATAGTATTTTGCTAAGAACTTTGGCTACTAAGGGTCCAAGGCAAACGGAGAAGATGCTATAACATGTTGAATTTGTTTATACTCCTTCGGCCCTCTAATATTGCTACGTTTAATTTTTCACAAACTCCTAAAACACAACTTAAAATATCTTTAGATGTTAAAATAAAATTTTATAAAAATAGCTCCCTAATAAATATATTGTAACGATTTGACATTATTATGTCAAATCTTTGCAATTAATATGTTACAAACAAAAACTCATATACTTCCTCCGTTCAAAAGAAAAAAAACAAAACATTCATCATTTTACACTATTCATATTATATACTTTGACCAAGTAATAATCAAGTGGGATCTTGTTAGATTCATCTTGTAAAATACTATCTCTAATATCAACTTTTTATAATTTTTAATTATTCATAATTATAGCTATTAAGGGTCAAAGTTAATTGTTGCGTACTTTTTGGAACGGAGGAAGTAAGAAAATTTCCCTTTATATGTATAAAATTGGAGTTAGAATTAATACATCAATAGTTACAAGAGTCGATTTATAGCACAAAAATAGAGGGGGGGGGGGCGAGAGAGTATCAAGAATAAGCCGTGCACTACGGTTAATTTTGCTATACGCTTTATTTACTCCCTCCCTTTATTCACTTTTTTTTTTTAAAATGTTAACCTATACACTTCATACTTTTTGACAAGTCATAATTCTGAATATTCATAAGTTTATAATGTACTCCGTATTTATAAATATTATGATAACTACAATATTAAAAAAATATTAAAACAAATCAAACTAGACCCCTCAACCCCTCATGATACTCGCATGATTATGATTTTCTTTGCATAACGATTATCAAAGTAAACTTTGTGAACAATATTAGACTATAAAACTAAAAACTATAATAAAAGACAAATTCACATAGAAATATTCAATGTTTTACAATATAGGTTTACATGATACACAGCACTTACAGCAGAGCTTATTGGTACCCAAATTTTAGACTAAATCCATCATTCTGTATTTACAGTACATGGCATACAAACCAGTGAATACCAGTAAAATATTTCACTATTGCATGCAGCCACTTAATTAAAGGGTCATATTTACATCTATACATATTGACATTAATTACCATGGTTGTGCAGGTTACTGCTAGATGGATATGATACATCCTCAAATAAACATTTTAAAAGCTGAATCTGTCTTACTTGCTTTGTCGGGAAGCTTAGCATGAGCTTTATTGCACAGAGACAGGAGCAACATGCGTGTTAACCTCAGAAACTGATATAACACCTATTGGGTGCTCCTCAGCTAAGGCATCGTCATCATTATTCAAACTTAAGTCTCGGGGTATAACTTCCCATTCCTCTTTAGAACGAGTTACTTGTAAGCCTTTCTCTTTAAACTTCTCAACTTCAACAAAGGTTGGCAGAACCACATAATCATTCAAAGGATCATAGAAGGGATCAGGTTCACCGGCGTTCAGCCAATGCTTCAGCATTCTGAACACATGATGGTCAGAAAGGATGCCTCGGTGTTCACCAGGTACTCCAATCCTTGCTTCAGCATTAAACCCATCAGCCTATGAAAACAACAAAGACAAAACCATTAATTTCTGAACTCTCTTTGAGAAAATATTTATCACCAACTGCCAAAGTTATAAACCACCACCTCAGCATGTAAATGACAGGAAAGACCACAAAATACCACTTTTACAGGGCAAAATTTTTGGGTATATATAAAAGGACATAATCTACAAACATGTGCTAGTAAACATAAATCAGTCCAAGGTAAATTTTTTGTGAATGCTTGGTAAATGAAAATGGCAGCGTGTTAATAGCACAAACCTGCACATGTATGGGACACTTGCTTTTTTGATTTGTCTTATATGGTAAAATGCCCAAATCACCCCTAGTAGGGGATCAAAATGATCTACTAGTTGCTAGTGATTTATCACTTCTCAAATACAAGAGGGAGAAGGAAACGGGGTTTTGGGGCTTTGGGCAGAGGACACACCCAAAAGGGTGTAAAATCAACCAAATCTAATGTTTGTAGAAGAAAACATAATCATATAATACCTTTGCAGATTCAGCAGGAACTGTCCCATCACCATCAACATTAATGTACTTGGCCTGTAATAGTAGCGATCAAGCTAGATAAGAACATATTCATGTGCATGGCTACTAAGCCTTGAGCATAGAGGAAAGCAAAAGGATAAGATAAACAGAAACAAAAACCCAAAGCTAAGTGCCATAGCAGAGACAAAAACAGAAACAAAAAAGTTTCATATTAATGACAACAAAAGGGGCAAGGATAAAGACAACCATAATGACTTAGAACTTGTTAGTTGTTACCCTTACCCAATGGTAAGCCAATATAGAGGAAAGCTTATACAATCTGTTAACTTGAGGAGATTACATACTTCATACTCCATCAGTCCATCCACATGTACTTGCTACATTTCTTTTTGAACTATGATCCCTATATAAACTCTGTCTATTTTACCTTAATCTTTATACATTTCTTTTTGAACTATGATCCCTATATAAACTCTGGACTTTCCCAAAACCACTTAATCTCTATAGATGATGTTTCAACTTATAGTTATCTATTTTTTAAATTAAAAATTGATACGGAGTACAATATACTCGCTCCGTAACTAATTACTAGCAACAAATACACTAGCACGGTCTCTTAGAATAAATTAGGTAATTGTGTTATTAAGTGGTATAATCATAAAAGTAAGAGAAAAGTAGATAAAAAAGAAGGTGGGAAAAAAATGTGGGCCCTACTTGTGTTAGTATTGTGTTAATTATTATAAATAAGGGTAATAATGTAATTTTGTTATTTTTTTGTTGCCAAAAATAGAATAAAATGAAATTGAGAAAAAAATTTGGTAATATGTTACAACCAAAAATAGAAAATGTTGCTAGTAATATGTTACGGAGAGAGTAGTAAATAAGAATTTTGAAAATACTCTTTCCTTAAATAAAGGTGATAGTTTCTGATCAATATTATTTAGTCCCATCATTTCACCTCATTTACCTATGTCGGATACTCGGTCCTTGGGATATTAGTACAACCGTACAAAACTTGGACATCTCAGTGAGAACCAAAGTCATGCATAATTTGCATAAACTTTTGTCTCCAACACTTGTACACACACTACTTTCTAGCAGAGTCCAAGTAACACTTTCAATCCACTGAGTTGAAACCCTCAGCATAGGCCGCAAGACTAGTAAGTGGTAACTATCAGTCTATAACCCAAGGAATAAACAATAATGCAATCTACCAAGCTTGCAATTCAAATCCATGTGCATATAGATGACATAGCCAGATAGTTTCATAAAAGTCATAATAGGCACTAAAACAATATTAAAGGACCTGATAATATCTTAGGAGTTCTAAATCCGAAACTGGCGAATCTTCACTGCCGTAGCTGCAGCACATCAAACAAGCAACAAGCCCAGTTAGAATTACTAAATGATCTCAATCAATCTAGCATGAAAACTCCAAATGCAATAAAACTACTCGATAATGTCAAGCGTCATACATCCCAGTACAAGAAATCACAAATTAAATGAGTAGAGTGCAACTGATCCATCATACCAAACACTGTGAGGAGTCTCAAGACTGGTTCCATAAATGTTATAAAATTTAACACTGGGAGGAATCCTTGCACGTGATAGTACCTCCCTGGTTTCATTAGCCCAACTTAGTATATCCATGTTGAATGGAAGAGGCAGAGTGCCGGCTTCACAGTCAACCTGATAAGAAACTATGTCAGATAAGCCTTGAGTACACTTGTGAGCAGTTGTAATAACTACAAAGTTAATTATCAAGTGAAATTGCCACTAACCGTATTATTTGATAGTGATTTCTTATAGACAGATATAGTCTCCTCTGGCGTATATGACTCAAGCATTATAAGGGATTTTTCATCAACATGCTTCTCCCTCCAAATTTCAAGGCGGGGAGGATTTTGCCAATCAAATTTGGGACAAGCCATCAATTCATAGATTGAAGGACACTCGATGAGCTGAAATTTGAAAACCATCAAACGTAAATGCAGGGTATTGATTCTACCAAAAAAAAAAAGAAAAAAGAAACACAGCACAGTTTAGTGATTTCAATAGATATTGATTCTAAATCATATGCACACTTAAGAATCAAGATGGTTCTAGATATTTTCACCGACATTAGGAGCTAATATAAGTGATTTCTAGAAAAATCATGATCAATCTTGATCAACTTAGATCAAGTGCTCCCATATAATATATTAAGTTGGGCCTTAATTATTGAATCATAAAATTGGGGTCACAAAACCAAACAAAACTTCATTTGGATTACATTCTTCTCCATTTTCTTGAATTTTGTACTTGCTTTTCGCCATTTTTGTTAGAATTTTAACTTAAAAACTGATTTTATTTTTTTGGAATGAATTTAGTTGTTTGAATTTTTTTTGAAAGAATTTCAAGTAGAATTTCATTAATTTGCGAGTGAGAGATTGAATAATGGAGGAAGATGAGAGAGAAAGGAAAAAAAAATTGAGGAGGGAAAAAAAATCAGCAGACAAGAGAAAGCCAATTTTTTTAAAATAAAAGGACCTGAGACCAGCAGAATGTTGACTGGTCCGGGTCCAACCAATAATTTGCAATATAAAGAAGTGCAAATGAGTAAAATAAAAAGGTGGGCCAGCAAAAGTTAAAATATAAAGTAAAACAAAAGGTTTTCTTTCTTTAAAAAATGCCAGTGTGGTAATAGTCTAATATTCTGCAGTACAAGGACACATTTAAAAAAATCATTAGATGTCTCCTCAACTTCTTCCTTCAACCTTCAAGGCTTTAACTACCTCCATTAATGACTCTTCCTCAAGCTTGCATTTGTCATTTGAGAAATCAAAAATCTAAATTAAATAAACCAAAAGATTTGCATCATTCACATACACAAAAGCCCTAATGTTTCGAGTCAAACAATTGAGAAAATATTGTTCAATTACATAGCTAGTGTTTGACGGAGGAGAAGAGTCGAAATTTCTTCACAAGGGTCAAACCCATATCCCGTGACGTATCCTGGGTTGTGTCGTGCCGTGTCGACATGGGTACAAAAGGGGAAAGGTAATAGTCCAAGCAGCACAACCATATTCATCTGGTTAGCATTTTGTATTTTTCACAGAGAGAGAGCATCATCATGTGCTCTATAGTTATAAATTTTAAAAAATCCTTAATTGATTTTTCCTTAATATAAAAGGCATGCAATCCTCTAAACAAACACTCCATGCATAATCCATAGCAATTGGTATCAGAGCAATACAATCCTGGAAGTTTAGTTCGCAGATTTGCAGTTAAAAAATATGGAGGTTGCTGGGAGAAGTGCTGCAAAGCTTATGCAATGTTGAATTCAAGAGAAATTAGTAAACAATTTACATAAAAGAGATCGAGGACCTCCGGTTGAAGTTTAGTGAATCAAATAAGAACTTCAAATACCTTAATTTAGTGGAAGAGATTTGGAAGACTGGATTCATCAATTGGAAGATTTCTTCGATTTTTTCAACTTCAACAAGTGGAGAAGCTGGATGGCAATGCTTTGCAATGGTTCGAATGTGTATATCGGCGAAAGGCATTCTATGAGTTACAACAACTAAAGGAGCAAGTCCGACGACATTTCAGCTCCTCACCAATGCCTTTATGGTTGTTCTGTTCAAATGTGTAGCTATTTCACAATTGGGTGGGACATTGGAGTTCTTTATTGACACACGGTTGTGGTCGTAAGACTGAATTTCCATGTGAAAACAGTAATAGTCTGCGCAAAGGAATCAAGGAGGTGCCAGAAGGTCTGGAATCATATAAGGCGGAGGAAGGGAGAAAACAGAAGAATTTGCTCCAAAGCTGGAGAAAATAGGCTATGTCGAATTTAAGTTCTTCATTGGAGGTGAAATGGGTGGTAGACAAGATGGTCTTGAGGGCAGTGGAAAGTCAAGTGATTCTGATTGTTTCATGGGTGGATCAATTGACGTACTTTTCGAGCCAGAAGGTGCTGATTGTTGTGGGTTTGGTGGTGGTCCAGAAAGGGCTGATGACTGGAGCAATTTTTAATGGTTGTTTAAAAGGTGGAAGGAAGAGCATTGTGACAGGTGGGTCTAGCGCAAGTGGATGCAGCAGCAGACCTGGAAAACTTTCTTACAAAGTGAACTGCAGTGTGAGCACTGGTTGTTGTCACTATAGTCTTTCTGAAGAATTGGCGGGTGATAGCTGGTTCTACATTATTGGACTGAGGGGAGGATTTTTGTGGCATGTGATGTCCATCTGGCTATCATAAATTTTACAAGGCACCATGTTGGGCCTGCCAACTTAAGGCCTACCTTTCTTTTTAATGAGGTGAGATAAATTTCTGGGCCTCTCAATACCCAATTGATTGTCATTACTAAAAGTTAAATTATCATTCCATTTTATTGTAATTTGCATTATAGTGAAACAACCATCTTATTCTTCCAATTTTCTGCCACAGTGCCAATTAATGATGCTTATGTTATGCTAATTCATAGCACAATCCTCTAAACAAACACTCCAAGCATGCACATATTAGAAAGTCATTTTACTCACTACACCTTCCATATTCGTAAGTTCGATCCATCTAAAACCTTTCTAATATTTAGAATCAAAAGAAATCTTCTAATTTATTCTCAAATATCAAGCAACACTTGAAAATTTTCCTCCAACTATTCCCTTAACCCCTCTCATCAACAGCATTAACTTATATACATACAGTTATTAAGTTAACTCAATATAATTCACATCTAGGTTAATTCTGCAAAAACTAGTCCAAATCACAATACAGTTATATTAAACAGCATGCCGAAAAAAACCGATCACTCTGAAATAAAGGAAATATATGTATAACTGTACAGACACTAAATGGTGATAGAACTCTGCAAACATAAATAGCACTTCCAAATTTCCAATTGAAAGTAGGCAAATACTTATTGGGCAACACTCGTAACACTACTTAAATTAATCAGCTAAACCCTCTTGTCCCACCTATTTCAAAATCTAACAATCAAAAAGTAAACCAAAATTTGAAATAAAATATAACAGCTGCAAAAACAGGAGAGTTGTGAGGTGCAACTAATTTGGCTCCACAACCAATTACAGGTATGCACTTTGGAAGCACAAGGAAAATACATTGTAGGAATTAAGAAGAATTAAAATAGTCCAGCAGAAATCTTAATGCTTCTAGCACAAATGATCAATGCATAGTAAAATCTTCAGGATGCTGTGTGAGAATAAGATTCCTAGCGGTTTTCTGCGGTCACCTACGATATTCGAATCCGGGGGATTCGGAGAAAGGAGGGGACGGGCCGCATTTTGAGTGAAGGTGGAGTGAAGGGAGCCCTAGGTAGGGGTCCCGAACGGTAAGCAATGAACCAATCCTTATTGTATTCACGGCTGCTAATGTAGGTTGCTAGCACTTGACTTTGGGAAAGGCAAGGGCGAGGAACCGGCTACTTACGGATATCTGACCCACCCGCTTCCCCGGACTCTAAAAAAGGGTAGGGGAAGCAGGCAAGGGTCAGGCAATATCTAGACAGTCATAAGGAATAAATAGGACATATTAAGGAGTTGTCTTTAGTAGCTAGTTTCTGAAGGAAGCCCCCTTGGGGGGGGTTTGGGGGGAGTCCTTTACGGTAGAAATGGTATAATAAACTATCCGTGTAGCTACTGCTTGCTCTTCCAGTGAAGGGAGCCCTAGGAAGGGCGCCCGAACGTGAAGCAATAAGCTAGGAAGTAAGAAGTAAAGTAAAGTCATTCTCCTTTATTGTAGTTAATGTTGCTATTGTTGCTACTGTAGCTACTGTCTTTTGTTGCCTTCTACCCTCTTGTATTCAATGCAGCTACTGCAGCTAATGTAGGTGGAGGGCACTTGCTCTCGGGGAGGGCTAGTGCTATCAACCGGCTAATGTAGCTAATGACTGCTGACCGACCCCGCGGCATTCCAGGACTTTAGGAGGGGAATGGAGCAAGGGTCATTCATTCTGGTTGTTATTGCTGCTATTGTTCCTGTAGTTAATGAAGTTAATGCAGCTATCTTCTTCCTTTAGCCGGTATCTACCTTGTGTGTGTGTGTGGGGGGGGGGGGGGGGGTAAGGGCATCTAAGGAAGCATAATTTAGACGGGATGGAAAAGAGAAGAACAATGACTAATAAGGCATACCAATTGATGCATGCTCCATTTAGATATGAAAAAATTTTGCTCCCATCCCTCAACAAATGAACAACCATTTAACATTGTAGAGCAGACATATCCGGGAGCACCTGCAATTTTTAACACAGTTAGGTTTTTTCCATTTCTGTACAGGTTATGCATAGCACACTAAACAATTGAACATTAAGAATCGGCAAATCTATATAAATTTAACATTGCAAGCAATTGAAAAGGAAAAAAATTTACCAACTCGTTTACAAACTTAAGTCTGAACGATGAAATTTATGAATTAATCGGAAAAATATCAAACTCAGCAACTTCCAGGTTTTCTTTCTCAATGGTAATATCAATGTTGAAAGGAGTTGCAAAAAAATTTCATGACACTTGATTAAGGTAAAATTAACCGCAAAGCAATTGGCAATTAGCAATAGCACAAGACACTTGATTAAAGTACAGTTAACCCAGTTCTGAAATAGAAATCGAGAATCACCTATAACTATAAGTGATACGTTATTATCTGTAATGAATTGACGTATACATTTTCATGCATTATTCTTATTTCCATTATAATACAAATTAAGGGATAATCAAATTACAATATCTATAGCTTTTTGCCACATCTTTACATTATATTTAATTTTGGGGAAAATGTTCCTTCTACATCTACATCACTTCATGGTAATCATTGCCAATTTCAAGTCTCAACTCTCAAGAGATAAAAAGGAGATTAGTGGCAGGTTTTTGGCAACCAACAAAATATTTTGTCACCACAAATGGACATAAACCGAAATTTAGGGACTTCGAAAAATGTAGCGGTAAACAAGAAAAAATGGAGGCAGAGGATATATGCATATTTCTTCTGTGATTTCCACACAATTCATGTCTAAGCCAACTCCAATTTTTTGGGAGTAAGGCTTTCATGTTGTTGATCGCTTCTATTTTATATTATGAAACTATGATCTGATCATTCAAACCCACATTCCCAAATAAAAAAAAATACTTCCTCCGCTCCTATTTACTTGCAACATTCACCTCTTTAATGAATCATGCATGTTGATAGACAAATTTTTTAACTAATAATATGTTTCCTCCAAATTCACGAACACAACACACGCATATTAGAAACGTCACAACTGCTACCTCCAGCTTGAGGGCCTAGGCCCTTCTAGGAATGGGAAAAAATGGAAGAATTCAAGTTCAGTTTTGTGCAACAAGACTTCAGAAAATAATTAATAAGATAAACAAATGAATTCCAAGAGAAGTTAGTCACAGGCAAAGAAAACTTGCCTCGAAATGGAGCAGCAATTGCAATCCAGTTTTTCACATACTTCTCAAATACCTACATGAATTTGCAGAACACACTTCTTCAGTTATATCGACAAAAAGAAGTTAGCATCAGAGACAGAGAAAGTAAGCGTCCTCACATCACCATGCAGGGACAGGAAACATTTCACAAGAATACCACCCATCGAATGACTAATTAAGTTTATCTTTTTCCCCCCTGATGCAATGTAGACTGACTCCAACTTTGCAGCCAAACGGTCCATTGTGTCCTGCAACCTGAGGATGCAATAATGTGAAGAGAACCAAAAGGGAACAACCCCAAATCTATCAGAATTGACCAAGAAACGGTCATTATTAAGAGTAAATAAAATTTCAGGTCTAGAAGCCCAGATCAGTGTCACATAATTCGGTGTTCACCCATGCAAACCCCGTTCGTGAATTCGTTCCGCGTTCCAAAACGAATGCCGAATTATCTGTAAACTCCACTACACCCAAAACCTATGGGTAGCGAGTTCTGCTCCCAAATTCATTCCGCGTTCCGAAATGAATGTCGATTTATGTGACACTGGCCCAGATACCACAGCATCAATACAAACATGCAAGTAACCCAGAAACATAAACACCTAATTAGTAGTTCTCAGAAAGTATCCAGAATTCCATTAAGAAATAACAAAAACAACATTGCGATTGGTTCCACAAGTGATATGAGTAAAAAGGGCTAATACACACCTTTTCATTTTCTTTTTTATAAGATGTTGGCATGAGCACAAACCTTAAAATGCCTTGTTTAGTCAAAAGAGATGACAATTGCACAGTGACGAAGAAGGGAAAAGTGCTTTGTGGAAAAGAGGGAGAAAAGAAGAAAAAGGGAGATATATAGTATTTTGAGACAACCCCAAAAGGGAATTATTAATTTACACAGAGGATAGAGGGAGTAGCCAATAAGCACATCCAAAGTCCAGATTATCAATTATCAAAGAAAAGGGATATTGATAAGCTTCATGAAGCTCCATCAAGTGACTTATCTACAATAGTAAGCAAACTCAAAACTACTATAGCTCCATCAAACTTTGATATAAAATACAAAAAGATAACTCATACCACGAATTTGAAAAAAGCACCACCTAACCTTCATTCTAAAATCATAAATATATAACTTCAATATAAGAAAAAGGCATATTACAACTTTATCTTAAAAATAATGGTCCTTTATACCACCAATTTTTTCTTTCTATAAGTTCAATTTTCAGGACGAAATTTCTCCTAAGGCGATCAGACTTTAATATCCTGAATTTCTCTGCAATTTTGTAAACTTTTATCATTGGAGTATTGATAATTATTGAGCAAATGAATGGAATTTTCTATGTAATTATTTTATGACAAAATGTGTGTGAGTTTGTGTGTGTAGTCTAGTGAGAAGGGTGCTTATGGTGAGAAAGGTGAGAAAGGTGAGAAGGGTGCTTACGGTGAGATAGATGAGAAGGGTGCTTATGGTGAGAAAGGTGAGAAGGTAGATACATTGAGGGATAGTTATATGTACATAAAGTTCTTATGGTAAATACATCTAAAATTGATACATCAAGCAAACACCTAAGGTAAATTATGGATTAGGAACATCAAGTACTGTGATAAAATACATCATACATCAAGCAAATACCTAAGGTACATTATGGAATACATCAAGTACTGTTACAAAACACATCTAAATGATCTAATATGCATTGAATATACATCAAGCAAATATTTAAAGTACAATGGTATGTTATGAGAACTTTTTTATTGAGATAAATCAAGTAATCAATGGAAGTACACCAACAATATTAAAATGGATTTTTAACTGGGTTTTAAAAAAAATAATAATAAGAATATTGAATTCAATCAACGTTTTGAAAGTTACTTTCAAAGTTACAATCTTACAATTGAAAAGTTACTTTGAAAGTTATGATTAAAAAGTTAAAAACAAACAAAGCTTGCAACATTTTAAGTACAATCTTTCTTAGCAATTTGCAATCTAGAACGATTGATTATATTTTTCAAATGAGATACCACAAATGTTACTCGGACTCTGCTGATATCGGACAAGGATATGTGTCCAAGTGTCAGACACGACAATTTTATGAAAAATATCAATGTTTTTTGTTGTCCAAGTGTGATACCAATGTCTAAGGATCGAATGTCGGACACTGGTACTTGGGGTGAAACAAAGAGTCCGGGTAACATAGGATACCACTAGTAAAAATTCCAGGCAAATTCTAATCAGATCTCGATATTAATTGTTGAAATCTACCAAAATATTAACCATCTTGTTTACAGGTCTTTAGTCATCAAAATATCAGAATCTAAACTAACCTATTTTTATTATTACCACAACAACAAAACCTTAGTCCCAAAATAATTTAGGCTCGGCTAGACATGAATCAATATATGGAAACGCAAGTCATTTGCCCAAATTTTCTCCCTCCACGCTTCCTTATCTAACGCCAGCTTCTCCTCCAGCCCCAATAGCCTCATCTCTCTAGTACCAACCCTCATTCAAGTTTGCTTTGGACTTTTTTTCCTACCTCTTACCTTCCCATTTATTTGTCACTCCTCGAGTCTTCTTATCTCACAAGACAAAACCACCTTAGTCGATTTTCCCTCATCATATCCTCCAAAGTTGTTACACCAATCTTTTTCTTGATAAACTCAATTCCTATTCTATCCCTAATCTTAGCCTTTTTTAATTATTGCCACTACAAAATAAATCTTACTTAGTGACGAAAATTTTTGTCTCTAAACGGTCCTAATCCCTCTCTATACCTTGATTAGAGATGGATTTGATGAAAAAAAAATACGTCTCTTAGTCTCTATAGAGTATAGACTGCGTCTCAAAAATTTTAGACAAATAAAATAATTTTGTCCCAAATTTGAGACATACATGTTGAATTTAGCATTAAATTTCGTCTCAAATTTTGCTTAGAGATGAAATTTTCCATATACATCTCAAATTAGAGATGTTTTTATGTCTAGTTTAAGATCCATCACTATATCACTATAAATTTGTAGTATACCCATATAAATATCGTCATAAGCCTAATAATTTTTCTAAATAATTCCATTAGTTGTGGTAATTCCTCACTTCATCTGTCGTGCATCACCAATAGCATTGCTCTCTGACTATTATCAATTGTTTATCATGACTTTAGTCACTTATTGCCATAATACATAAACTATTCTTTTCAAAGCCATTGTTGCAATCAGAAATTCAGAATTACCATCCATCATACATTCATCTTTATCCATTTTCAGAGCCATCTATTTAGTGAATTGGGGGTGTTACAAAAAGCTTATTTCATTTTCAAGGTTAGAATAGGCAAAATTTCTTGTTTCACAGATTAAAATTATTGTACAGAAGGCATTAATTAGAAATTATAATATTGAAGAATCATAAAAAGGCTTGCAAGTGATATACCCTAGAGTCACTCACTTTAAAGAAAACATCCATATGTTTGTACCCCAATTAAGGTGACTTTTATATGACTATTCCCCAAGTGCCCATGATGGCACTAGGACTTACTAACCTATACTATTAATTTGAGCTGATAATTACTTAGCTAAAGCAAAATGAGAATAACAATTATAACAATTTACAAGGTAACCATGAAAATGAAACAGCATTTGAAGAAACGGATTTTTAACAGTAAGAAACCAATGGATATTAACCTTTAAAAACATAAAATTACATTAAATATAACAAAAATCCAAGATTACAAGAAAAGAAGAGCATAACAGCTACACTAGTAGGGCATAGGAACCTACCTATTACTTTGACGAAAGTCATATCCAAAACCAAATAGCGTTTTACCCTCTTGGAAACCCCAATTGATCATTTCCGTTATCATTTCATGAAAATAATAAACACATTCCCTGCCAATGATCTGCAAGCCAAAAACATGGATTTATAAGCAAACCATTTCCTTGATGAGAAATGCAGTTCATGAAAATGTTGCAATATTGCAGTGTTGACATGAAAGGTCAGCAAATATGATGTGTGTCAATCAACCCAAATCGGACTTTTAATTTACACCAGACAACTAGGTTGCACGGAGTCGGATTCGGGGTCAAAATGGGGACGGGGACAGAAAACAGCAAATTCAAAAATTCTAAAGATTTGTGAGGTGTTCTCCAACCCTAATCCCCAATTTAATTTTGAAGTTCAATAGCCTTTGGGGACGGCTACTTCACCCAATTCCCGTCCCCGAAACGTCCCCAACTCCAAACCCAGTCATCCCCGACCCAACCCTGCCATCCCCACATCTGAGAAGCCACCGGTACGTTTTT
The DNA here is from genome assembly GCA_951394345.1 of Salicornia ramosissima. Lineage (NCBI taxonomy): Eukaryota > Viridiplantae > Streptophyta > Magnoliopsida > Caryophyllales > Amaranthaceae > Salicornia > Salicornia ramosissima. The sequence goes on along the minus strand of OX596240.1, from coordinate 2,454,389 downwards.
TGGCCGCACCCGCACCGTCCCCGTCCACGTCCCCACCCTGTCCCCAGTGCGGAATCGGCACCCAAATAGCCGTCCCCGTGCTTCCTAGCCGCACAGCTTGTCAAAGGAGAAGGAAGGCCGAGAAGGAAGGCCCTCAAAAAAGCAATTAAATCATCAATGGAACATCATTAGCGAGTAAATGTGTTTTCATCGAAAATTACTCCATCTGTCCCATTTTGTTTTGCAAACATGCAAATAGTCAAATACCATGGAAATTATAAATAGAAAGTTACAAAGATCCAACCAAAACATCAGTTTGAGAAAGGGTACAAAAACTCGGCCGCATCGTATCGTATCGGCCGAGATGTAACGGATTTTCAATTTACCGAAACGATATTTTCCGGTTTGTAGCGGTTTACAAAGATACACCGCATTTTGCGACCGTATCAGCTGATTCAGCCGAGTTAACTGGAATTCGCCCGAAATCTTGGCATTAAAGGGTAGAAAAGAGAGGAAGAGATGGTTGTTCTGAGATAAAAACAAGAAAAAGACCAAAATTTAATCTTACCAAGTTACGAAGATACAATTTCGCGAAGAAACCTTCAATTAATTGCATGAACGAACGTCAATTTAGCCCCAATTTACAAACACTAACAATAAAAGTAAAAGATAAAACCCTAATTTGTGAGTTAGCATAATAGCATGGCTAGAGGTTGCCGACAATGCATTGCCAGTGGCAGTTAAGGTTGTCGACGAAGTTGCTGCAGGCGTGGAAAAAAATAGCGGTCGCGGTCACGTTCGCGGAAACGGTCGCGTTGTCGCGGGAATCGCTTGTAACGACAAAAAAGAACGTTTCGCGGCTGTCACGGTGTGAATTTTATCAAAATATTCACATAAGCTCAATATTAAGCTTTATCAATCTTCATTCATTCTTATTTGTTTTTGTATCACATTATGTCAAAAAAATATTATTAGTTATTATTATTAAAATTTATTAATAATCCAACTTATTTATTAAAAATTTAACTATTGCAAAGTACAAGTATGGCTTCTCTTAGCCTTTTCTTCTTTAATATTTATTTTATTTTATAAAAAACGGGCATCTCTTGCAAAAACGCGTTATGTAACGGACGTTTTACCTTTACAGAACGCCATCGCGGCGATTTTTGTGTGAATTCCAACTCTCAGTGTTATAACAGCATTTCGCGTATCGGCAACTCGGAAACAGGTTACAGAATGGCCGTTACGTAACGGAACGGCCGAGTTTTGATTCCATTCTCCTTTCCTTGTCTTCAGTCTGCTACTTTGCTTTCTCTTTCTTCATCTACTTTCTCGATCTTCTCTCCCCTTTTCTTTTTTTCTTTCTTTTTTTTGTTTGTTTCTAGAGGCTTCCCTTATAAGCTTCTCTCTTTTCTTTTAGTTGAATATTTCTCACGTGACTCCCCCTTTACTTTTCTCACTCTTTTTTTTTCCTTTTATATTTATATTTATCTCTATCTATCACAAACTAGCAGCACTGCAGCAGTACCATATGAAGTATAGTGGGCCTTTTTAAAAAAAATAATGGAAAAATTAGAAATAACCCCCAAACCTTTTCACGTTTTTAGTAATTACCCCTTTAAATTTATTTTTTTTTTAATTTAACCCCCAAACTTTCCCCTCCGTTATCCAAATCACCCCCAAATTAGAATATTCCGTTAAATTTAACGGAATATTACCTTTGATTTGTTAATTAACAACTCCAAAACATAATTAACACAATAATATGGTTTATTAATACACTAACATGGTTTATTAATACACTAACATGGTTTACACAATCTCCATCTTCTTTCTCTCTCCTCTTGCCACCCCTTGCCACCACCACCACCACCTTCATTTTCTTTCTCTCTCCTTTGATCACCCCTTGCCACCACCAAAACCATGACCTCAATTTTCTTTCTCTCTCCTCTGACCACCCCCTTGCCATCACCACCTCCACCTCCATTTTCTTTCTCTCTCCTTTGACCACCCCCTATCACCACCAACACCATCACCTCCATCAGTTTTACCCTCGTTCCAACCTCCTTCAATCAAATTTAGTAAGTTTTGGGAGGGACAGAGGAACGAGAAAAAAGTTGAATTGGAAGAGGAGGGTGATGAAGTGGTGGTGGTTGTTGTGGTCAAAGGAGAGAGAAATGGTGGTGGTAGTGGGTTGGGATGATGAAATGAAGAAGATGATGATGATGAAAAAATGATTAGGGAGAAAGGAGAGGGTTTAATTAGTAAAAAATGGGTCCCACCATTAGATTATAACAGATTTTTGTGATTTGGGGGTAATTTGGATAACGGAGGAAAAAGTTTTGGGGTTATATTTAAAAAAATAATTTAAAGGGGGTAAATGCAAAAAACGTGAAAAGGTTTGGGGATTATTTCTAATTTTTTCAAAAATAATTAATAAATAAAATAAATATTTTAAAAATTCGTGCGCGACGCGGTCCGCGATAAGCGCATCAACTTCGAACCGAAACATCACGACCGTTTCCGCAATCGCGATCGAAACCACATTTTCGAACCATTTTTGAGAGAGAAAAGGTAACAATGTTTACTTCAAAAGTAAACAATTTAGGACAATCGATAGGACTAGGCGTACAAATAATGTGTGACGGAAGAAATATATTTAACATGAATACCAAGAGGCTAATTTTTTTTAAAACGGAGTATTAGACATGTAAAAGCTTTCAAGGTCACTTGTCGCCAATTCATGCCATTTTTAAAGCTATTGTTCCAAGAAACAACCTTGGAGTCATGGACACTATCACAATTGCAGCAATGTTTACAACATCGCGGATTCCAATCACTCTTTAATGGATTCGTTCAATGCAACTTATGGTACATAAGCGCTTGTAATAGTCAAGATCACATCCCCTATACTAAGCTTAATGCTCAAATTCCAATCACTCTTTCTACACACAAACATATGCACTCTATCATTGCAAAATTCCCAATCTAAGATAATACCCACTCCATTTCTCCGTCAACCCTTTCAAGATTACCAAAGCTTAAAACCAGATCCAGCTATTGCCGTTCCCTTTTGCCTTTATAAGCAACTGACGAATTTCTAAATCATACAAATGCATATAAGGCTAGTTTTGCGAAAGTTAATCACCTAAAGAACAATGAAAGAAGCCTACATTTATAAATAAAAGCAATTATCTACTGTTTAAATGAAAATAGACCCCAGAGGGAGTCATGCTTTACCAAGTCCGGGTCAAGCACATCAATGGCATAAAGTCCATGACGGTCTTCAGGGACTACAACGGTCGTATTGGAATCCAATGACACTGTTTTACCTGCACCAAAAAGAAATAAGTGGTATTATGATATGAGAATTGGGAGTTGCAAAAAAACAATAGAAATAACATGGACCACTAAAAAAAGGGTTAAAAAATACTTAAAAGACCCATTTACTAACAGAGAGTGAGATGAAATTAAACTAAACTTTATAAGAAACTGACCATTGCCAGGAAAAATGCGAAGGAAACTTCCCTTGCATATTTGAGATTAAGAAATTTTATGAGGAAGACATATCTTTACCTTAGAAGCCACCTTATTTATTAAAGTAAAGAAAAACACAGGCAAGAAAAAGGGCACATTATGACCAAAAAAGATAACAAAAGAATGAGAGCTCGCACATCTTTTAACAAAACCCATGCCAAATTCCCACCAATCTAATCATAGGGACACTTTAAGTGCTTAAATTTTGCAATTACAGATAAACAAGTAGGTGCCAAAATTATTCCTCTATGCAATATGCATAGCTTCTCAAATAATATAATGCTATGTTTGGATACAAGCATTTCATTTGAAATGATGGATTTGGGTCAAATTACATGTTTGGCAAGTAAAAAAATTTGGAATTGGATTTGGGCCAACCCAAATGCTTAACAAGCAAATGTTGTGTATTTCAAATACTTAACAAAACCATGTCGTTTCAAATTCTAAAAATAACCCAAACAAATAGTCGTCATTTAAATTGTAACATTTCAATTTCAGAAATTGAATTCATCAATTTGAAATGAATTCCACATATCCAAACACTACCTAAGGTTGGTTTAGATTTTCCTTGATAAAATCATATGAAGGAGAATAATAATTGGAGCAACTTCTGGAATTAAACATACCTAGAACCAATACTCAATGCCCCAGGAGTACATCAAAATTTTGTAGTAAAATTAAAATCATTAGCTTAAAAACAAACACACTTCTCACATTTTAATGTGCAACAATCAGCTAAGATTTGAGTAACAATTGCTATTCCTAATTCCTATGATGCGTCACTCCTTAAACAATCTAATTGCTTGTGCTTGGTAACAAAATGGGTGATAAAATTTCCAAGGTAATTTTTTCCCATAATTTTCTATTTCCTAGGAAATTCATAATGTTATTTAGGTCAGAATAGGAAAGTGAGAATAGGAAATAGAATTTACCATGGAAGTTCAACTTACCTAGGGGTCCTAGGTAAGTTGTTGCATACATTTTGAATTAGAGTTCCTATGAAGTTTCATTTCCAACATTTTTGGTAACCAACATATTCCCATATATTTACTTCCCAGGAATTTACAATTCTTATGAATTTTGTTGAACCAAACAAGCCTAGACTATGTTACCCGGACTCTTTGTTTCACCCCAAGTACCAGTGTCGGACACTCGATCCTTGGACATTGGTATGACGCTTGGACACTTAATTTTGAACCAAAAACATTCATATTTTTCATAAAATTGCCGTGTCTGACACTTGGACACATATCCTTGTCCGATATTTCCAGCAGCGTCCATGTAACATAGAGCCTAGTCCATGCAAAGGATGGACTACATTGAATTTTCAAAATAAACTTAAGATCATTAGTTGATAAATGAAACAGCTTCCCTTGTCTCTCTAGATGATAATCTGGACTATCTGGTTCAGCCGAAATATATATGGCTTGTATTTCCAAAAGCCAAGGGGATTGCAAGAGCTGCAAAAACATATTCTCCTAAACAAAAACCCTAGTTGCACAACAGATATGTGGAAACAATCATAGGCCCACCAAGCCACCAGCATGAAAATGTGTGTAAACTGTAAAGAAACGAGGACAACAAAAATCATAGTTGAACGTTTGTAAACATCATTGCATCCCCATGCTAAGGTAAATTATGCCCCAATTTTAAAGCCACATGGTTGCATCAATTCTTTTCCAATTAGAGCACTAATAACCGCCAAACCAAATCTGATTCAGCTCTGTTAACAATAAACAACACAACCTTAGTTTTAAAAGACATGACGCGCATCGAGGCAAAAAGGGTCCCTAGAGCCTAGGCACGAGGCATAAGATAAAGACAAGCGTCTAAGAGGCGAGGTGCACCTTTACAATTTTTTTTTGCTTTTCTACTATAAATTTTAAGCAAAATTCCCAAATATATTTTAACTTTAAAGCCTTCTTTTAAAAACAAAATTTCACAACTAAAATTACATTATGAAAAGCCTGGAATTTATTGAAATTTGTTAGAGCTGAAGATGTGTGCCAATGGAGAAAGCATGGAAAGCAAAAGGAGTCAATTTCTAGATGTTGAAAAAGAAACAAACAAATTCCTATCAAAAAATAGAATAGAGCAAAAAAGAAACAGAGATTGTGAAGATAAATTATAAACTTACATAAATGCATCACCAACAAATGTCATGTGAGTCTGTGACTATATCAAGAAATCCTCATCTAACCTAAATCACAACCATAATTTAAGAAACAATATTTGATGACTGAATTTAGTGATATATGGCCTCATCCAGTGACATGCGAAAGAAAAGAAACTCTTCCAAAAAAAAAATTTAAGGAAAAGATAAAGACAAGGAACTTGAAGGTCCCAAATTTTACAGAAAAAGGCAAATGCTCCAGAGGACCAGAAGTGTCCAAGTCCAAGCACCACTGAAGAATAAAGGAAGCATAAATAACTGTGATAACCACCAAAGCTATGACAAAACATCGACATCCACCAGTGTTATGGTGCTAGTAGTGCTGATAATTGCAGATGAATGGATTCTCTGTCATAGCTAGCAAGTTGGTAACAATGCATTGCATATTTGCATCTAGATCCCTCATAGCTTTGCAAATTAGGACTTTTGAAATCGGCTTTAATTTGATGAATATTAATGCAATTAAATTAAGATTTGTTCGAAATAGGTTTATAAGGCCAGGGTAAATTCTATTTTGAATAATTTGCTTGCGAGCGAGTTCTTTCTTCTGACGCTAGAAGGCAACTACGGCGGTGCACCTTGCACCTCATCAAATGTGGCATGAAACACGTGCCTTATAGCGCCTTCTGTAGGTCACTGATACATTTTTCTATTTACCCACTTTGCAACCTTGAAGGTCAGGACCATCATGAGACAATCAATGCTTCTTTCAATAATAAGAACAAAAACCATAACTAGCCACTCAGAAACTCAATGCTTATTCAAACTCCTCACACTAACTACGTAGTATAACTGAAATTAATCTTTCACACAACTGAAATTATTGCTACCAACTCTTCAATTTAGATATAACCAAAAAAAAAAAACCAACTCCTCAAAAAGACAAATAGACGATGATCAAACTAATGGTGTGCACAACTCTATCAATACACGTACAAATTTCTATCCTTTTCTAGCTCCAACCATAAGGACTAATGCTCTACAACTTATCATGAACTCCACATTTATAAATTCGACTTCCTTCAGCTCAATAGCAAACTCCCCACCAATCCCTACGCTCTCCCAATCCCTCCTTTGTGACAAACACATATAACACCCTTGTCAAGTTATCAGTCTTCAAAGGAAAGTAGAAAAAGAACTTTATTAATTGAAAAAAAAAATCCTAACATATATGTATAATTTCATTTCATTTCTCGATGTTTAACCTAACATCCTTCAACTAGTGGCACTATCCAACATCCTATAAAATATATAAAATTTTAAAATAAATAAACAATAGCGCCTAAAATGAATAAGAAACAAGAAAAACCCCTACTTTGGTGAACGATTTTTTTTCTGAATCGATCAATCTCATTAATCAAAATCCTCAATTTCGCTTCTCTACTTTCAAAATCATCAATCCAACCAAACCCTAAAACAACAAAACCATAATCAAAGAACAAAATTTCGGAAGCAAAATTACCGGTAGTAGGGTCAAATTGAGACCAAAGCTTAGTTCGAAAAACGAAATCAGCAGCAAGAATTCGAACCCATATGCGTTCAGTGTCACCATTATGATCAACAGCTTGAAGAATTGAACCAGCAATTCCAGGAACCAAAAGGACTGGATCAAGATTTGGGTCAACAAATTGTTGTTCTTGTTGCTTCTTAATAACCTTCAACCACAACTCTAAAAAGTCTTCCAACAATGCCGCCATTAAGGAAACTTGTGACCAGAGAAACTCAGAAAAAGGAGAAACCTAAACCTTTTTTTCCAAGTTAAATATAGTGTTCAAAAATCTCAGATTAAATTGGGAAAACGAAAAAGGGTTTCCGTATTTGGGAATTTAATCTTGGAAAAAGAGGAATTTACGAGTTTTTTTTTTTTTTTTTGAGAGAGAGGAATTTACGAGTTATGGATGAGGTATATGATTGGATAAGGTAGATTTTGGGAAATTTCGATACATATATATGTGATGGGCTGATGGCAGTTGGTTAAGTAAGATACAAGAATTAACATCTTTTTTTTTTTACTAATAAAATACGACAACGGTAGACTACCAGAATCACGGTTCGATCCCCGCAAGCACGTTGGGAGGAGTTTAAAATCTTAACTCATGACGCGTTTCGAATCCGGATTAGCCCAAATGGTGAATCGGGTGGGTACACCAAAAAATACGACAACTGCCCATTAAATACGAAAACTCCGTTAAATGATATTAGGCTTTGAATCGGACTTTATTATAAGTTATTCGGAGCAATTTAGCCAATACACTAATTTACAATGGAAATATAATAATAATTGTAAACGTGTGCAGTGAGATTTGAATCTAAAATTTCAAATTTGGTGTTTGCAAAACTTAACTAGTTGGCAAAGGCTCATTCTTTAAAATAGAGAATAAAGTACGTCATAGGTACCACATTATCACATGTATCATGGTGTGGATTGTGGAAGATTCTGAGCACATAACTCATACTTATTTTATTTGCTATATTCTCCTTATTTATATTTCAATTTATTTGTTACATTTCATATTTTGATATATGGGGCTCACATAAATTCCACTCTTATTCTATCAACATTTTTATCATTTACCTATTTTATTTTTACCTATTTTATCTTTACCTATTTTACCTTAATTTGTCATATTCTCAATAAATATCTCTGTTTTTTAATGTTCTCTATCACATCACATATTTCTCCTAAAAACTTATGCTAAAGAGAATGCAACAACTAAAAAAACAACATAGGGATTATAATTTTGCTCCTTTTAAATCTATAAAATGAGCAAAATAACTATTTGATACACCTTACAGTAGGTGTAAATAAGAATTTTTACAAATTAAATGTGCTTTTTAATTTCCAATATTATCTTATTCCCTATATATATATATATATATATATATATATATATATATATATATATATATATATATATATATATTCGCAAGGGATTTCCCATCCATATTAAGTTGTCAATTTTCCCACCAAATTCATCCTCTACATATTTCCCTGGCCTCCATCTTCTTTCATGCTTTCCAACAAATCCGTAACCCAAAACCAAGAAGAAAAAAAACCCATTGATATTGAATGGATGATAATGGAGTGCCAAAGAAAATTTACAAATTAAAGCTCTAAATTTTTAATTTTTATTGTTGTTGTCAAAATATTTTTTTTGGTGTTTAAAGAGTCACAATGGCGGAGATGAGAATCGATCCCAAGACCTCCTGAAACTGGGAGAAAAGCTCTAACCACTTGAGTTATACCTCACTCTCATTGTTGTCAAAATATGTGTGTAAAATACTTGGTTGAAGTGGTGTTATTATATTTTATCAATTAAATATAGTATTTATTAAGCATGAATTTTGACTACTGATAAAGTATGAAGTAATGTATAAGGATGTCAGTGGGTCGGGGTTAAGTAAAAGACTCGCCTCATTGGTAGGTGGTGAGGCAGGGATTGGGATTTTAATCATACTTTTCATGGGAATGGGACATGGAGATGGTAATCACACCCGTCATGAAAATGGAGATAGGGATTATGTGAATATGCACTAGTGGAAAAAACATCATTGGCTGCGGGCTTTTTAGGTCCTATGGCTGCGGTTCAAGCCCGCAACCAATGCTATAGTAGCCATAGGTCTTAGACCTATGGCTGCGGTTCCCAAAAGAACCGCAGCCAAAAGTGAACTTATGGCTGCGGTTCTTTGTAAAAACCGCAACCATAAGTCCACCTATGGCTGCGATTCTTTTCGGTACCGCAGACAAAACTTTTTTTTTTAAAAAAAAGAAGGACGTTTGGCTGCAGTTCTTTTCGAAACCGCAGCCAAAAGTCATTTTTTTTTATAAAAAATTCGTGTTATATATATATTTATATATATATGATATATGCAATAAAGCCAATAATAATTAAATACATTAATATGTATATGTAAAATACAAATAAAAATGTGGACGAAGCATCTCTCATTCTCGAATAGTTATCAAAAGATAACATTCAAACGAATCAATATGGTTTGAACATACAACTAACATAAATTCAAAATTATTCCGTAATAGAAAATGTTACAAATTAAAATGTGGACCAATTCAAGCATCTCTAATACCCGAATAGGTGACAAAAGATAACATTCAAATTCTTCAATGGTTTGAACATATACAACTAATAACTTAAATACGAAATTATAATCCGTAATACAAAATGTTACAAACAATTCTCTGTAAGAAAATTAGCGCACTTGTCACGAACTTCGTTAATTTCTTGATTTGTAAAAGGTCATTCCCTTGTTGCAGCATTAATAATCTAAATATAAGAAAAATAAAAACAAAACCAAATGTTTATACTTGCTAGAACATAAAATATAACCACAAATATGCAAAAAGAACCACACATGCCCAAATCACAGTCTTCAAAATTCTTTAATTACACCGAAATCACCTATAATATTTACAGTGGACATTTCATAGTAGTGTGGACGAATTCCAAACCAGTCGCAAAGATGGGGATACAGATGAGTCATAGATGGGGATGGTTTTACATCAAAATCCATCGGAGCGATAATGTGGACGAATTCCAAACCAGTCGCAAAGATGGGGATACAGACACGGATTAAATATTAGGTGGGGATGTGGATGCATGTAGAGGGCAACATCCCCCCTACCCCCTTGCCCGTTGTTACCTTACTGGTGGGGATAGGGCCGGGACAGTGATTAAATATTAGGTGGGGATGTGAATTATATATATATATATGTTGTGACATATGAATGTCAGAACAACCCACCAAGTTTGACTACTACTTGTATCATTTAATGCAAAGCAAAACTCTTTTTCTACCGGCCTAGCTAATGTAAACAGTGGTGTAATTTACCACTATAAATATGTAAGTGCAAATTTGAGAATGAAGTAAGGAGATCAATATATCAGTATACTAAATTCCATCTACCTATATTTCCTTATTCTATCACAACACGTTATCAGCACGAGTTTTTGCTCCTAAAGTAATAATATTTTTCTAAGAAACAAACAGGTAGTTTCTTTTACCCAATATTTTTTTTCTTAAAAGATGGATCACCAATGTAGTGAAATTAACACTACCCTAAATAACATATCATTTTCAAGTATATATTTCGTTATAGAGAAAAATGTTGAACCAATTGTCAACAACTAACATCTTATGCTACTAAACCGCCTATATGGTCTGGCGACCGCCTTTATGGCTGGTTCTATTGTTCATTTAAATTTAACGCAATACATTTTGCATCGAACCGCCTATATGGACGGACTACCGCCTTTATGGTCGTCTATATTATTTCAATAAAAAAAAAATGATGCAGCCTTTATAATTTTATATACTTTACTTTTATGTTATTGTTTGTTTTCAAACCCACGATCTCTTGGATAGATTATGGGCCCTTGGACCACTACGGCTTGCATCCCAGTGTGATAACTTTTATCGATTTTTTTTATAACTTTGTTTTTCGTTTTAATCTGATAAAATACAGTAAAACAGTATATGAAAACAGATCGGTATTATCCTCTATAAATACCGGATTACCCACCCCTTTTTACCACACATCTCTTATCTTATCCTTATTCTCTTAAACTTATCACCACATATAATTATTTTTCTCCATTCTCCATCCTCCAAACATCCGGCCACCATGACTCCCAACAACAACCACCAACAATCTTCCACTCCATCTTCTTCAGTAGAAGACAATTTAAGAGCCATAGAAGTCTACTTATTTTTAATTGCCGCGCTATTTGTATTAATTGTAGCTATTATGTTTGTCATTTTAATTAACAAGTAAGTTTTTTTCTTGACTTGGTGTTTTTGTTATTTTATCTATTTGTTTGTACCTTGTTACAAACCTGGATTTTTTTTTATTGTTGTACTAGGAGAAGTATGTCAGTGGTATTCCAGTTATTATTATCTAAATGTCAATGTCTTTCTTCTTCTTTCGTTTTTTTTTCATTAGCATTAATTATTCTAGTTGATTCATTTAATCTCATTATATTACCTATGAGACATAATAAACTAAGGGGGAGATAAATAGAGTGTTAATAGTTTATTATTAAAATGATGACATGTTTAACATGAAGAAAATTAATTAATATGTACTTATTTTATTGTAGCAAAATGGCCGAAGTCATGAAAAGACAATTTAATGCTCTTGAATTATCCGGCACAAATTTTCTAGAATGGTCAGTTGATGCACAAATTAACCTTAAGGCTCAAGGTTTGGAACATGCTATTGCCAAAGATGATGACTCTATAAAGGCCACAAAACAAGAAAAAGCAAAAGTTGTTGTCTTTTTAAGACACCACCTTAGTGACAGCTTGAAATCTGAATACTTGAGGGTTGATGACCCTAAACAATTATGGGAAAACCTCCATGACAGATTTGGTGTAACGACCCGACTTTTTGAGACATGTCGATTGACAAAAGGGAAATCGACAATCGGATCATTACCAACTTAAATAACATTAAATCAGATTAATTGAGTAAATGAATTAACCTTTATTAAATAAACTACCAACTAACCATATCAATCCAATAGTCATTATTACATACAGGGTCTTAAAATACTGTCCCAACATGCTGGAAACATATAATAAACTAAACAAATGTCATAAATCAATAATCGTCTAATTAAACGGTTCAACTATGTCTCTCGGCTACTCAAACCCATCCACGATAGCCCGTTATTCAGCAGCGTCTTCACCTGAAACTGAGGGGGGGGGGTCCACCGTCAGTGGCGAGTAACTAGGCTGTCCCATTTAATCGAGGGACCACCAAACACATAATAGCATAGAAATTCACATAAAAACTGTACAGAAACTTAATACATGCCTTTATATAAATGTACAAAAATGCGTATAAAAAATACGTATAAAAATACGTATAAAAATACGTATAAAAGTACGTATGAAAATACGTATACAAATACACCTGCAGAAATACGGTTAGAAATACGTATTGTCTACGTACATTGTACGTACAACCACCCCTGCATTATACGATTAGAATACGTACAAATACACACCCATCAATCATATACTTACATACATACAACAATACGAACTCATACACAGCGGAAGTCTTAGAATACCCAAATACTTATACTTATATTATTATCTCAAGATCTTAACTTATGCTAAGCCCATCTTATACTATACTTATCATTTCATATTCATACTTGTCATATTCCTTCTTAACTTATATAACATATCTTATCACATCTGATCATATCTTATCCTTATATCATAACATAAATCTTATAATAAGAACATAATATCTTCTTAACTTTACATATGTACTTATTATATCATATCATCTTATCATATCATGTTTGCGGACTGTCTTCTTCAGCTCGTAGCGAACCTTTGCGTTCGCAACTTTCCTAAAACATGTCGGGGTGAACCTTTGCGTCCCACCCATAGCCCTCCTTTGCGAGAACTAAGCCTAAGCTATGGCCATAACTCCTAAATAGTCCTCCTTTGCGAGAACTACCTAGACGACTCCATATTCTAGAACCAAGAACTGCGCGGGGGAACCTTTGCGTTCGTCCCATGTGAGCAGTGGCATCGACTAAACCCAATTGACAACCTTTGCGTTATCGCAGGGGCGTCCTATCTTATTAACCCGATTGATGACCTTTGCGTCATCGCAGGGGCGATCTTAACTTATTATCTTTCAATTCTTTATATTACATCGTATATCTTTATCTAATCATATCATATCATATATTGGGAAATACTAGGTGACCGTAATAGGAAATGAAATGTTCGGAGTCCCAGGAAAGAGAGGTGCGGCACGTATATTGGCCACCTTAAATACCAAGTCTTTCCTAGCCAGAGACCGAAACATAACATGTATAGCTATTACTCTGTTTCCTTTCTTATCCCTTTACTTTACAACTTATCCCTAATAATTATTTTATCGTAACTTTTATTATCAATTATTCCCTAAATTAATAATAATTCAAATTAAACAAAATTGACTAATTCTACCTATTCATACGGCATACTCAAAATTATGACAATAATTAATCAAATTCTTTAATTTAATTTAATTAATCCATTTAATTACTAAAATTACCAAAATAAGATGAAAACTCTATTTTTCCTAAATTTTCTACCACTCGACAATTTCATGATTTTTAACCAAATAATCAATTAATTTATGTAAAAATCAATCTACATCAATTAACCAAATTAAATAAACAATTATCATAAAAATCATACTTAACATCAAATAACAAGATTAAATTCAAGAGTCAAGATCAAAATCATGCTTTAATTCCAATACACACACACGGCACATATATATAATAATCAAGAAATAATTTACATATTCAAGAATTCATAAGACATAATATAATTAAAGATTAGATTAAAGATTCACAATCATTAACTTAATATGATCAAGATGAACATAAAAATAACATCTTTAGTTCTTCCATAATATTCATGCCACTCGACAATTCTAAAAAAAAAACAAGATTAAGTTTTTAATTCAAGATCTAATTATGCTAATTAATTTAGTCATGATTCATGCTTTAAAAATTAAAGAAACACATCAAAACATAAACATATATTACTCGAAAAACTTAGAATAAAATCAGAAATATAAATCATAAATTTCATAACATAATTCGAATCATGCATACATACACCATGGATCAAATCATGAAATTTTAATTATCAAACAAGCAAAAATCATACATAGAAATCAAGAAAATTCATAAAAATAAATCAAGAATAATTATACATGCAACTCGACATACATATATAAAAACAACATTAAATTTCCTACAATTTTCATGTTACAATTCCTAATTAACTATGTGTTTTTCTACCCTTTAATTAAATGAAATAGCGAAGTTACCTGAATTCGCTATTAAAATCCCAAGGAAAATTCACCAACAATGGTGAATGGTGGACGGCTTTTTAGAGAGGAGAAAAGAGAGGAGGAAAAAATATGTATTTTAGGGTTCTTGATCAAATTAGCAATTTGGACCCAAAATAAAACAAGAGGTCCTATTTATAGAACAATAGAAAAAAACAAGCAAAACCCTAATGTCATATTAGGGCTGCCGTGAGGTAGCAAAATAGGGGGAAGAAAGCTAGCTAGTTAGTTACAACTAGTTTGAATAGGTAAAATTAGAAATTAAAATAAACAATTTAATTAAATAAATTACCTAAGTTAAAATTAATTAATTAAATCCAGAAATTAACTTGGCCCAAAACAACCTAAGGAGCCGGCCAAGCTAGGAACGATAAGGAAGAAAAGAAAATTGGGTCCTTTGGCCCAATTGAGAATTCAAGATGAAGCTGCCAGTTTAAAAGTAGGCTGCCAGTTTCGAAGATGGGGCTTCAAAGCTGCCGGTTTGAACTTCATAAACTGCCGGTCTTGGACTTCACAAGCTGCCGGTTCTATGCTGCCGGCTTTACTTCACAAGCTGCCGGTTCTACTTCACAAGCTGCCGGTTCTATGCTGCCGGTTTTACTTCATGAGCTGTCGGTTAAAATTCTAGGGAAATCACATTAATAACCGCGAAATTTTCTGGCCCAAAATTCCGGGTTATTACATTTGGGCACCACAAAGCAGTGCTCCTTCCTAAGGCCCAATATGATTGGTCCAGTCTGAGGTTTCAAGACTTTAAATCTGTCAGTGAATATAACTCAGCAATGTTTAGAATTGTAACGGTATTACAATATTGTGATATTCTGGTCTCAGATGAAATGATGATTGAGAAAACTCTCTCTACTTTCCATGCAAATGACATTATACTCTCACAATAATATCGCAACAAAGAACTCAAGAAGTATTATGAGTTAATTTCTTTGCTACTTGTTGCTGAGCAGGACAATGATCTACTACTAAAAAATCACAACCTTAGGCCTACTGAGTCTAAGGCAGTGACTAAGGCTAATTTAGTAGAAGGAATACATCCACTTGAATCAAATTTTGTGAATAGAGGTGGGTGTGGAAAATTTAATCATCGAGGTAGAGGACGTGCTAATTACCGTGGTAGGAGACGTGGACGTGGTAAGCACCACTTCTCTACAAATAACAACAATTTTAAACATTTTGACAAACAAAAGGGAAAAGAAACCATGAGCCATAAATTTACTTATGCTAAAGGAAAAGACACATGCAACAGATGCGGCATGGTTGGGCACTGGGTACGTACGTGCCGAACTTCTAAGCATTTCGCAGACTTATACCAAGCTTCCCTCAAAAATAAAGATAGAAAAGCAGAAGCAAATTTTATTGCCGGAACAAGTACTTCAATGCCTAGTTTGGGTGTTTCTGATTTTTTAATGGATGAAGTTGATGACTCTATGTTTAATGAAACAATAAAATATAAATGTATCTTTATATTATTATGCTACTAAAGGCCTTCCTTTTTATTGTTGTATCTTTTTCCTTGTTGTTAAATTATCTATGTATTGTGTTTCCCTAATTTTTATTAATAAAGTTTTTTTTTCTCTCTTTGTTGTACTAATTTCATATTTATTATGAAGATATGGATATCCGTGGATCTCAAAACCAATGCCTTTTGGATAGCGGAACAACACACATCATTTTGAAAAGTAAAGAATATTTTTCAGAACTAATTAAAGATGTTCCAAGCAAGTGTAAACACCATATCTGGATCAACAAAATTAATAGAAGGATCCGGAAAAGCATGCATGATACTCCCTAAAGGAACGACATTAATAATTAATGATGCATTATTTTCTAGTAAATCTCAAAGGAACCTCATAAGCTTTAAAGATGTACGCAAAAATGGGTTTCATCTGGAAACAATGATTTCAGATAATAAAGAATATTTATGCATTACGGCTGAAAAATGTGGCAAGAAACACATATATGAGCAATTGCCGGCATATTCCTCAGGACTATATCTTATTTATATACGTCCAATTGAAATAAACATGGTATCTAATCGGAAGATAGATAATCATGAATTGCTTAATTTATGGCATGACCGATTAGGTCACCCAAGTACTGGAATGATGCATAGAATCATTGAAAATTCAGTTGGACATTCAGCAAAGAATATTAAAATTCCAAAGTATGATAAATTATCATGCATAGCATGTTCACTTGGTAAGTTGATAACAAGACCATCATCGAACAAAATAGCCACTAAATCTCCATCATTTTTAGAAAGAATTCAAGGAGATATATGTGGACCTATTAATCCTGCTAGTGGACCATTTAGATATTTCATGGTGTTGATAGATGCTTCAACACGATGGTCACATGTAAGCTTGTTGTCTAGTAGATATATTGCATTTTCAAAATTACTTGCTCAAATAATCCGGCTAAGAACTCATTTTCCAGAAAATGCAATCAGAAGGATACGGCTTGATAATGCTAGGGAATTTACGTCCCAAACATTTAATGACTATAGTACTTCAATTGGGATTGAAGAAAAGTTGCTCATGTCCATACACAAAATGGCCTCGCAGAATCTCTAATTAAAAGGCTACAATTAATTGCAAGGCCATTATTAATGAGGTCAAATTTACCTTCATCTGCTTGGGGTCATGTAGTATTACATGCCGCCGCATTGATTAGACTAAGACCAACAGCTTATCATAAGTTCTCACCACTCCAGTTGGTCTCTGGGCACGAACCAAACATATCCCATCTGAAAGTTTTCGGTTGTGTTGTGTATGTCCCAATCGCTCCGCCTCAACGCACAAAAATGGGTCCACAAAGAAGGCTGGGAATTTATGTGGGATTTGATTCTCCGTCTATCATAAAATATCTTGAGCCAGTGACTGGTGATGTTTTTACTGCTAGATTTGCAGATTGTCATTTTCATGAAACTGTATTCCCAGCCTTAGGGGGAGAGAAAGTGGACCCACAAAAGAAAGAAATAGAAATTACATGGAATGCAACACAACTACAATTTTTAGATCCAAGAACGAATGCTTGTGAACAAGAAGTTATGAAACTTGTGCATCTACAAAGTGTTGCTATCCAACTACCTGATGCATTCACAGATGCTAAGAAAGTCACAAAATCACACATTCCTGCAGAAAATGCACCTGCATGCATCGGGATTCCTGCAGATAACAAGACTAACGAAAATGAGTCTATTGTGCGTAGAAAGCGCGGAAGGCCGCCTGGTACAAAAGATTCTAAACCAAGGAAGTTGAGGAAACAAAATGAGATGGAAAATGGGACTAACATCATCATCTCTACCGAGAACCGAGAAAATAAAAATGAAAATGACAACAAAGATAGTGAAATCCTAACGGATGAAGACAAGTGTATTGATAATAATGGAATGTCAATAAATTACATTACTTCAAAGACACAATGGAATAGGAAAAATGTTGTCATAGATGAAATTTTTACTTACTCCATAGCGGTTGAAATAACACATGATGAGAATGATGTCGAACCAAAGACAGTGGACGAATGCCGTCGTAGAGACGATTGGCCACGATGGAAAGAAGCCATTCAAGCAGAATTAAATTCACTCGAAAAGAGGGAAGTCTTTGGACATATTGTAACGACCCGTATTTTAGCAACGTTGTTTTCGGAGAAAACAACAATACGAATCGTCAATAACAGAAGACTTTTAATAATAAATTAGATAACAACAGCGGAAGCTCTAAACTTAATCATTCTATTAATTAAACATTAAAGTCATCCCAAAAACAATGGAAATGACAGGTCCTTTATTACAACCCAAAACTACTAAAACAGGAAAATAACGGGAAGAAAACAGGAAAATAAACAGGAGCCTAGTTCGCTCGCCAAACACTCAACCCAACTCTAAACTCTATCCTGGATACCTGCAAAATAAATATTGGGGGTCCACCGTCAGTGGCGAGTAACTAGACTGTCCTACTTAGAAGTAGGACCACATTACATAAAATAACAGGTTAGAAACATAGGACACAATAACGTTCACAAATTACGAAGTAAACTAACATCAGAGATAGTAGCGGAAACATAACCGTCATCAACAACATAGATAATTCATAATTCAATCAACAGGACTCCGCACGGTTTACAACCGATAACATGACCCGCACAGTTTATCACCGATAAACTGATAAACATGACCAGCACGGTTTATTACCCATAAACCGATAAACATGACCCGCACGGTTTATTACCCATAAACCGATAAACATAACCCGCACGATTTATCACCGATAAACCGATAAACATGACCCGCACGATTTATCACCGATAAACCGATAAATATGACCCGCACGATTTATCACCGATAAACCGATAAACATGACCCGCACGATTTATCATTGATAAACCGATAAATATGACCCGCACGATTTATCACCGATAAACCAATAAATATGACCCGCACGATTTATCACTGATAAACCGATAAACATGACCCGCATAATTTATCACCCATTAGACATGACACGACTCTGACTCGACAAAACTTAAAGACACTAATCACACATCAATTGAATCATCAAGTTCAGTCAACACGCAAGTCCATCAACAATACTCGATTCAAAAACAAAAATCGAGATTAAAGCTTGCCAAATCATTCATACGCACAATCCAAATCAAGATCAAGACCTAACAAGTTTAGCTATCAAACAAGGATAAAAGTCAAACCTATGAACTAAATTCTACACGCATGGAAAACAACCAAGATAAAATCATGCCTTTGTACATCCACTCTACATGCATGGACCAAACAAGAATATGATACAATAATAACATATGCTATCAAGCCATCATATTCAGTCAACAACATCAAACGGCAAACGGCGTATATCAAGACAATCAAATTAACAATTCAAGGACCAAAAGTAAACGGTGCAAGAAAACAACCAAGATTCGAATAAATAATTCAAGAAACCAAAGTAAATCATCTAATTAAACCACTCGGCTAACACGGATAACGCAACAACAACAATCAAACAACACTCTAGTCCTATTATTCTATGAAATCTAATCCTATTACTAAGTAGAAGAGCTAGTTACCTATGGAAAGATAATCACAAAACGACACGCACAAACTCGCCCAAGACCACGGTTCACTAGACCAAAGCGCGGCTCAAGGTAAGCAACAATCTTCAACGAGGCTATTCTTGGCTCAAGTTGATGATGGGTTGAAGGTTTGATGGTGTTGTTGGTTTGTTGAAGAGAAAAGTTAAGAATTGATGGAGATGGAGGATGTGTCGTGAAGAACAAGAGGAGGAAATAGGGTTTAGTTTTGGGGTTTAGTTGTTATAATGAAAATAGGAATAAAAATGTAGGCTTTAGGGTAATTATAGAATAATGATTACTAGGGAATAGGAGATGGTTAGAATTGGAATAAAGCAAAAACAATAAGGGGGCCGGCTAAGGGGGACATGGGCTCGGTTTTGGGCTTGATTTCCAAATATAAAAATTAAGTCTCTTGGCCCAATTAAATGGTTTGGGCTTGAAGTCTTAATTTTCCATGAAATTTTACGGCCTAAAAATTCGGGTCGTTACACATATCATCCAAACACCACAAGGTGTGAAACCAGTTGGATATAAATGGGTGTTTGTACGAAAAAGAAATGAGAAAGATGAGGTAGTAAGATACAAAGCAAGACTTGTAGCACAAGGTTTCTCCCAAATGCCAGGGATTGATTATAATGAAACATATTCTCCCGTAGTTGATGCAACTACACTAAGATTTCTGGTAAGCTTGACAGTGTCTGAAAAATTACAAATGCGCTTAATGGATGTTGTGACTGCATATCTATATGGGACACTTGATACTGACATTTATATGAAAGTCCCCGAGGGACTTAAATTACTAGAAAACCACAAACCCAAAGAAATGCTCTCTATAAAATTGAAAAGATCACTCTATGGGTTAAAACAATCAGGGAGGATGTGGTATAATCGACTCAGTGAATATCTTCTAGAGAAGGATTTAAAAATGATCCAATTAGTCCCTGCGTATTCATCCCTGCGTATTCATCAGACGATCGCAGTTAGGTTTTGTTATCATCGCAGTCTATGTGGATGACCTAAACATTATCGGGACTCCTAAGGAGCTCGAAATAACTGCGAAATATTTGATGAAGGAATTTGAGATGAAAGACCTTGGAAAAACTAAATTTTGCCTCGGTTTACAAATTGAACATCTAAAGAAGGGGTTTTTCATCCATCAATCGAACTACACTGAAAGGGTTCTGAAGCGTTTCTATATGGACAAGGCACACCCAACAAGTTCTCCCATGATTGTTCGATCTCTAAATGTGAAAGATGACCCATTTCGACATCAAGAAGAAAATGAAAAGGTTCTCGGTCCAAAAGTGCCTTATCTCAGTGCTATCGGTGCTTTGATGTACTTAGCAAATAACACACGACCTGACATTGCTTTTGCAGTAAATTTGTTAGCCAGGTACAGTAATACACCAACCAAACGACATTGGAATGGAATCAAACACCTATTCCGTTATCTCCGCGGAACAAAGGATCTCGGTTTATTCTATCAATCAAGTGAAGGTGCTACCCTTGTCGGATATGCAGATGTTGTTTATATGTCAGACCCTCAAAAGGAAAAATCGCAAAATGGATATGTGTTCATCTTTGGAGGAACTGCAATATCATGGAGATCAACAAAACAAACATTGACTGCTACATCATCAAACCATGCAGAGTTGATCGCCTTATATGAAGCAGGGCGCGAGTGCGTCTGGTTGAGATCAATGATCAGTCATATTCAAGAATCATGTGGAATGAAAACAATTTCAGAAAATCCGACGATAATCTATGAAGACAACACTGCATGCATCACTCAAGTCAGTGAAGGTTTCATCAAAGGTGATAGAACTAAACACCTATCACCAAAACTCTTTTTCACACATGATCTCCAGAAAGAAGGGAAGATTAACATCCAACAAGTTAGGTCATGCGACAACCTTGCAGACTTATTCACTAAGTCGCTTCCATCAAAGAAGTTTGAAGAGTTAGTTCATAAAATTGGAATGTGTCGCTTACGGGACATATGTTAGATTCAGGAGGAGTATTATATGCACTGCACTCTTTTTCCCTTGTTCAGGTTTTTATCCCACTGGATTTTTCCTAACGAGGTTTTTAATGAGGCAACAAACTAAAGCATATAATTACTTATAACTTATTGTATATGACATTCAAGGGGGAGTGTTGTGACATATGAATGTCAGAACAACCCACCAAGTTTGACTACTACTTGTATCATTTAATGCAAAGCAAAACTCTTTGTCCACCAGCCTAGCTAATGTAAACAGTGGTGTAATTTTACCACTATAAATATGTAAGTGCAAGTTTGAGAATGAAGTAAGGAGATCAATATATCAGTATACTAAATTCCATCTACCTGTATTTCCTTATTCTATCACAACAATATATATATATGGAGTATTAGATTAACAACACAACTGCATAATAAATAATTAACATGAATCTGATTGAAACTTATGAGATCTGATATAAGTTGAAGAGAACACACCCAAATTTTTGTTTTCGACCGGATGAGCCTGGGAGATGGTGTGTTATGTCGTGGTGTGTTATTGTTTTTATGTATCCTGAGCTTGTTACACTTCATTCCAAATGTATTTGACATTGTTTCTTTCTATAGCAGTGCTAATTTTTCTTGTCTCATCAAAAAAACAAAAGCAAATAGAAGTCATGAACTTATTAATTAGACACGATGCATTGCACTGAGGTATAACTCCATCCCCCTTCTTCGTCGAGTGAGCTTGGTTCGGTTGGTGATCAAGTCTCCTAGTTTCCTCGGAGATTAGGGACCAATATCGTACCCCCCAACCTCCGGATGTTACCAGCTCAATAATTAACATGAGATAAGAGTTGTATGTTAGGGTTCAGTTCACTTTACTTGTAAAAAAAATAAAAATAAATAACTCCCCCTTTTCCATCACTTAGACCCAATGAAATGCCATGCTCTATTTAAAATTCCGAATTTAACATGTCTAATGAAATTTATTTATGCTAATTCTTGCAAACAACTTTTAAATCACATAAAATTTATCTACACTTCACTTTGAAACCATCTAATTATCCAAAAATATTTTTTTTCAGAAGTTGTAATAATTTTTCTAGATATTTTTTTCTTTGTAAATAAAACAGCTTTGAAAATCTTTTTATCTACTTTTCTTATGCACAACCAAAACTCAAAAATCTTGGATAAGATCATAAAATTCAATATTTATGTAGATTTAAAATGGGCATATATAAAGTGAACTATAATTGCGAAATTGAGAGTTTTTTTTTAAATGGGCAGAATAGTGTATTATTTAGACGACGAAAATTTAGATTAAAATATCTAAGATTCTTTATTTTGTCACAAAACTTTAACTAAAGGTAGGTTTATATCATAATTATACGGAGTAATACATTATATAAAATCTTGAGAAATTAAACTCTTTAAACTAAATTTTAATAATTAACTCTCAGAAACAAAAACAACAGTTCCAAATTTTGGAAACTAGGTTAAAATATTCAAAACACATAATTAAAAGGATTTTTTTCTTTTAATAATCCAACCTTTCGATCTTTAGCATCTAATAATCCAACCTTTAGATTATTAGGAAATAATCCAACCTTTGTACTAAAATCCAACCAATGAACTCGAACCTTTCATTTTTGAGTTTTAGCAGTTGTATAGGTAGGTAAATGTTAGTCTTTTAATGTGTAGTTGATTACAAAACCCAAGAAAATAATAGATCAACATATAATTGACCTTTTATTTTCAAGTTTAGTTCATTGGTTGCTAGAAATCGAAAGGTTGGATTATTGTATGTATTTAGAGTGCAAAGGTTGGATTATTCCCTAATAATCTAAAGGTTGGGTTATTCGTTACCAAAACTCGAAAGGTTGAATTATTAAAAGCAAATTTTCCTAATTAAAATAAGAATTTTTTGGTTAATTAAACAATCTAATCAATTTTTGAAATTAAACTCCATAAATAGAAACCAGGATTTAATTTTTCAATGATTAGGTTAAATTATCTCAATATAGCCAAATTGCAAAATAATAGCAAAACTTAGAAATATGTTAGTATTACCTTACATAGAAATTTGAATTCTAAAAATTCCTTGCATTAATTAAATAATTAAAATACAGAGACAATGAATAAAATCTTAAACCTTCATAAAATCTAAAAATTACCAATAGTCAACCATTGTTAATTAATATTCAGCCAATCACAATCCAAACATGGTTTGTGAAAACTTCATGTATTGATTAAAATATCATTAAGCAATTTTAAACCTTAATTAGTAACACTATTGTTAGATGTGTATGTAAGAGGGAATCCAGATAAACACCCATGGCACGGGAAACTACAAATTTTAATTAGTTTAATTCGCTTCTCTACTATCGCTCGAAACAACTAATAAGATACAATGGAGAAAATAATTTACTTTGTTGATCTTCAAAGTAAATTTGAACAGGCTTTTATTTTTTGTTTGTTTTTTAATCTCAATGAAAAACTAGCTAGAAATTTCAATGAGCAAGTAACTGTACTTGAGAGAGAAATTTCTAATTTTTCCACACTTCACAAGTGAATAACAATCACCTATTTACAGCCATCAAACTTGAAGACAACCAACAATTGCAATGAACATTCATCAACATTAAATCACAATATGTAAAATTCTGAATTAAAATTGGTTTAATTGTGTAACATTCGCGTACAATGATTCCATACACAATTAACCCCCATTAAAAATCAGAAATTAGGATTTTAATGTCATGCATTTAAAAGCCTTGTAATAGTCCCCCAACATCAAAGGAATCCAATTCAATGGGCAAAGGATCGAACAAGTCATAAAAAACAACGGAGTTGGACAGAAGCATGTCATTGGGTGCGATGCAGAGTCGCAAGGTACGAATTTAAGTTGTGAGGTGTGAATTTATTGTGTTCATTCTTTCCTCTTTGCCTCGTTCTGTCTTCAAGCCCATTTACGCAAAAATGTTCCAGACAACTAATACATCATGTAATTATCACATAAATCAATGGATTATAAATAGATATATAGATAGATTGCTTCAATACGGTGGCATATTTTTGGTCTTCTAAACGAAAAGTCGTCGTTGACATTTTCTGGTCCGTAGAACTATAGAAGCAATCAAGCACCTATGGACAAGACTACTTGGGTTCTAAAAAATAATATGAAAAGTTTTTTTTTAAAGGTATGTATTGATCATGTTTTAAAAATACCAATTATGATAACTATAAGTATTTAATTTCATAGATATGCAACAATAACAAAAAAAAAAAAACCTTGAGACCCATGAAGAATAAAAATATACTTAGCACCCTTAGAATAAGATCGCTCATAGTTTGGTAACTCATCAAAGATACACTAGTGGACATCTAAAGGAAGGTACTCTCAATAAAAATACAATCCACAATAAATAGATGTCATTAATTAATTTGATGACAAATTTTCATTTGGTTTAATTTTAAAATTTTAATAATGTTCATTAATCCTCACACTAATGTTTATTGAAGTTTTTTTTTTTTTTTTGATGGAATGTTCATTGAGGTTGAATGAATGTACATCGCATAAGCAAATACCATTCTATTAGTAATTTGGTACCCACACGTGTACCTCTGACTTTGTTCAATTGGTACATTTCCAAGTAATTTTTCTTTTTCCCTAAAAAAAAGTAAATTTTCTTTTAGACTAACGGGTTTGAATAAAAAAAACTCACGGGGTGTTTGATGAAGAGATGATTGAGTTTGAGGCATATAGAGAGGTTTGGAGTATTTTTAGAGTTTTGACTAGACAAAAACTCTAAATGGGATGTTTGGTGAAATAGAGTTTTAAAAAGAGTTTTGGGACCAAAACTCTCAAAATGAAAAAAAGCTAGTATATGAAGTTTTTTCATTAGAAGGTGAGTCCTTTTACATAATTTGAAACTAAAACTCTAATCAATCAGCTAAGTGTTACCAAACTAATTAACACAAAACAAATTTTCAAATCAGCAGTCAAATCTTCCGAACAAAAAGTAAAAAATTCTATTAGCAAACTCTAAAATCTAATAGTTAAACTCTAATTACCAAATAGGGTCTCAGTCTAAACCCCATAATGATGCGCAAATGTAATTTATCATAAATGATATAAATTCTTTTAAAAATGGTATTGTTCATCACTGTCCAAAAGCTCTGAATGATAATTAGATTAAAATAAATAAAAATAAAATAAAAATAAAAAAAAGAATGGCCGAAGTGGTATTCCTAAATCAAGTCATTTACACGAAGATTAGATTTATACGTATCAAAAACTTGTTTATAAGAAGGAATGCAAATGAAAGAATATAATTACACTGAATAATTAATCTCCTGTCAAAACAGCATCTGGGGAGAGCAAGAGCATCCATGCAACTTTCAAGTTCAGAAAACGTCGAAGAATTGACGACAAGATGAACAAGCATCACCAGCCAATCACACGAGCAGCTGCTACGTGAAGTGGAGGCACAGCTGCTGCCAGTCTTTGCTGCCGATGTTGCGCTGGTGTCTTCCGGCTTGATGCTTTTCCAAGAAAAACTCAGAGTGAGGCGGCAACAAGGGCAGATAGCTGATCTGATACAGGTTTATCAGAACAATACGCTACAAGGTGGTGAAGGTTCTTGTCTGATTTGAACAGATACAAGAGCAGTCAGGTTGAGATAACTCCTTTCTTACAAGCCGTTTGTCACGGTTGATCATCAGCTTAACCAGGGGAACCTTCAAACTAACTTGACGCCAGATTTCATTTACAGTTCCACTGGGATCCTCGTATTCAAAGTAATGCGTCACCTGGACCAATGTATCACCAAATGTAATTCTTGAAAAACTTAGCATAATTGGTAGAGAAACAAAAAGTTAAAAGGAATTGTAGTACGACATCGATACAGTATACAGGGCAACAACATATCCATAACTTCACTAAGACATACAGTATCCAAATTTGTGAAGAGTCCTTTTGACCACAATTTTTTTTTTAAAAAGGCAGAAAATTGTTTGGAACATCCATACTAGGCGTAAAATGCAATAAGTGAGAAGGGAAGCACTAGTTATTGTCATCATAAGGAGGTGAATTTACCTACCCATCCCCTCGAACGGACAGTTTGAACAATTGATACTTTCCCCTTTTACTTTGTAAGGGATAAAGGATACTAATGAACCGACTTTCATCAGGTGTGTGTTAATTTAGGGTCACATGAGTCCATACCTATGTTACTTGGACTATGTTAGAAGTATCGAGCACAGGTATGTGTCGGACACGAAAATTTTATGAAAAATATGAATGTATGTGGTTCAAAATGAAATGTTCAAGTGTCATACCAATGTCCAAGGGTCAAGCGTCGGACACAGGTACTTAAAGTGAAATAAAAAAGTCTGAGTAACATAGGTCCATACACCTAGCTTGGAAAACAATAAGTACACACACAAGAGTCTAACTTAGGGTACACATACCTAATTCAGAACATAAATCTCGAATAAAAATTAGCCTTTATCACAAACCACCAATGATTTAAGCAAAAACCTCCCATCAACAACAGATATAACCCAATATCCACTTGCATTCTATGTAACCTTGAATCAAGTTTAAAAGTTCAAACCATCAGCATTCAAGTTGCAACTACAGAAAGAACGAAACAAAAGGCTGATATCCAAGTTTTGTCTGCCAAAGGGGTCTACATAGGAGCTACTGCCATATCTAATAAGGAAAACCTAGTTAAATTAACATATCTAGTGCTTACAGACAATAATGTTAAGCCCTGAAATCTGCTAGAAAATTACAGGAGACTGAAGTCAGTAGTCTCATAGTTCATGATTGTCATTCTGAGACACACAAAACGATACAAATTTCAGAAGTGAATACCACTTGTAGCATCAAGTGTAATTCACAACTGTTTGATAATCATACCGCCCAAGCTCGAGACAATATATTTGGACATGTTATCAAGCCTTTTGACGGGTAGTACCTTTTAGAACCTTTTTTTTATGGGGAAGCACCTAGGTTGCACAAGAATTGCTATGGGGACAGAAGGGAACAAAATGGGTGCAGGAAAATGTCATCAGAAAATATAGAGGATACAGCATACAGGTATGTTAAATAAGATATTTAGAAGATTTTGATTTTGTGCATAGTTTAATAAACATTTTTTCACGGGGTACCCTGACGCTTCACAAAATGCACGAGGTACCCCCCTATTTTTTAGGAATTCACCACATACCGTTTGGTTTAAAAGAGACACACAAGGTACCCCCTAGTTTTAGGAATTCACCATATACCCTTTAGGATTAAAGGAATTGTACACTTTACCCTTCTAAACTGACGGATGTTGACTTTTTGTGCTTCTTTTTAAAGTATTTATAATCAAGTCATACTCATTATATCATATAACCTTATCCCGATGTCTAAACCTATTTGAAAACATTGAAATAACATCAAAAAAACTAATGTTCGTTAGCCCAAAAAGGCAACTAGTATATTTGTTTAAAACCTTGGGGGTATTTAGTGCATTCTGAAAAACATAAGGGCCCCTCATTAGTTTTGTGAAACCTCAAGATACCCATGAGAAAACGATTAATAGATACCAAAAGATAAAAAATCAATATGGTTTAAATACAACTGAAACATGTATCAGATACTCAATACAATAATAAGAATAGCCATAAGAAATGAGTTGGAACGTGCTTCAATGTTGGAGACAACATGTCGAAGGGGTGTTCATGCTGCTAAGGGATATACTCATATACCGTTTAATTTATTTTTATTTTTATCGAACTACCTTTACTTCTTTTTTTTACTTACATCATTTTGACTTCAATATTATTTAAATTACATTTGACGACGTGTCTATAAATATATACATAAGCAAAATTATAATCAAGTGGAATATTGTTTGTTCCATCTTGATTTTTTACTTTTAAGAAACAAACTTTAAGTTAAGAGATATTCATAGTTAAAATAGTGGACCGAGAAGCATAAAACAAAGTATAATACAAGAATAGAACACCCCCGCCCTGGTGCCCCCCATACAAAAACAAAGAAAGCATCATTTGTTCAGAGGTACCTTAAGTTTGTTTATCGGTTACAATAGTCTATTTTCTAGCTTCAACTATATATCCCTCGCTCCCTTTTTTCCTTTTATCATATTCTCCAAATTTCTCCTATCCTTCCCACTTTATTTTCAACCTTTTTTCACACACACATTCATTAAATCCCCAATCAGGAATGCTTCTCTCAACTCCAAACAAGACAAACACTTCATTCACCCCAAATACCGACTTTTAGAAGTCTTAGAATTCAATTTCATCATTGATTTGATCCATTACTTAATTTTTTTACCCAACTCAAATCTTGTTCTTTATGCAATAGTTTGCAACTTTGTTTTGTCCATCACTTGCCATTCTCCCATGGTGCTTTCCCCATCTAGTCCTGCTGACTCTGGCAGATATCACAATTTGCTACAAAATCTTATGACTATGACAAATGCAAGACGATTGAGGTGGAATTTGCTGCAAAAGCTTACTCCTTCCTATCACCTCCTTATATGTCTATTAGAAATTCGCAGGAGTGATTGTGGGGCTTTTGTTTCTTTATAAAATCAGGCGTTCATTATTTGAGAGGAGATGCAGATGATAGTATAATAATATGGGTTTGGGAAGTTCAATAGTGGGGTGTATTAGTATTGTATTATTCCACATCGTATGCATCATGCAATAGGCAATGCACATCCTGCCTGGATTATCAAAAGTCCACAACCTCAATTGTAGCAATGGGAACCCAGCATATGTATTTGTTTAGCAATGGTAAAGAGGAAGAGCACCATTACTGCCAGGTGATAGTATTTGTGTATATGAAGAAGCAGGGGAGAGAGAGAGAAAGAGAAAGAAGAGTATCTAGGAGGGGGGATGCAAGAATGAGGAAGCATTGAAGCAAAGGATGGGAAAATAAAGGAAAGACATGTTAATAGATGGAGGTGAAATTAAGAAGCGGCAAAAAGGGGGAAATGACAAAGCGACTACCAAAGAAAGAAATGAGGAGAGTCAGCACCAGAAAGCGGGCTTTAGTAAAACTAAAAAACCATTTCAAGTAAAAGGTAGCTTTAGAGGAAAAAAAGGATTAAAAAAATTTAATGGTACTTCTCTACAAATGAAAGTAGTTCAAAAGTTAGCACCTGTCCAAAAAAAACTCTCAAACAAACAGAATTCCAAAAGCTCAGAGACATGTGGCAAAACATCGCACCCCAACCCAGGGGCACTCCACACACAAACACACAAAAAAAGATGGAAAACATGATACCAAAACAAAGCTGTATCATACCTCAGATTTTAGTTAATCCATCATTCCAAGCTAATACATACAAGTATAAGCTTTGGACCAGTGAATTGCACAATCCACTAGTCTGATTGGACAATCTAAAGGCAGATTTTATTTATAAAGAAAAGAACGAACAGAAAGTATACAGAGAAAGATATCATAATTTGGACCAATACCTTCTTCATCTCCAGTTGGTATTCCAGAATTCTATCTTCAGTAATGGTCCTGAGATAATCCACTAGAAAGCCTTGCTTCATTGCCGAGGTGGTATCAACAAATACTGAAATTTTTCTGTAGTCTATGGCATCTTCAAAAGGCAATTCAATATCGTCACTGATTATAACTGGAATACACAGGCTTACAATGGCATCAAAGAGTCGACATGCGGATGGAGTATCGCCTGCAGGATGCAAACAAAACTTAGAAGTGTGCATTCCCTGTGTGGCTGCACGTCGACTCTCCCTAGACTGTGCACCATGTTTTATGACAACATCACTTTCATTCTCGAGAATTTCAAACAGCACATCACGAATTTTTCCACCCTGGAAGTAAGACCAGAAGAAACACATAAATTGATATATATACATGTACCCAAAAAATTCATAATCGACCCTGTCCTTCACCCCTCCAACGTGACGAAAATATAAATAAAGCAAGAAATGGACCAGAAAGCAGCTTTGTTATCAGAAACCAAAACAAGGTGTTCATGACTACATATTCATCTCACAAGCTTCTTTAACCACCTCAATCAACAATGTACAGCTCATTCAAAGTCAAAAAGGTGGAAAAAAACTAGAGGATTCACACATCATTTGACATCCATATAAGGACATTGCTAAAATTGGAAACCAATACTATATAACATCTCCTTCCAGTGGCTTCTGTAGTCCTGTATGCCACTAACCTAAATCAACAAATAAACTGATTCTCAATTTTTAGTAACTAGCAAACCTTTTACTGGCAGCACAAACTTCTCACATGACCTTAGCTATCCCCCTTCTTAGGTCTGGAGAATATAGCCAATATACTACCTCCGTATCACAATTCTCGCAATTTTTGTCATTTTAGGTTGTAACACAATACTTGCAAGAAATTTTTTTTTTTTACTATATTCAGTACAAAAAAAATTAACCATGTGTAACTTTTTCTTTTTTTTTAACTGTACTTTTTGTTGTACGCCCAATTAATTATTCATTTTTCACTCTATCTCTCTAAATCCATTTTTTGCCTAGGAATCCGTATCGTATAATTATGTAGCGAATATTGCGATACGGAGGTAGTACTTTAAAATAGTGTAAGTAGGATTGTTTTAAATTAGAGGAAATAAGTACAATTATAATACAGTACCAAAAATAACTGCAATAAGAATATGACTGAGCTTGTGAACATAGACTCCAAACCAATTGCTAAGCAGCATCCAAAAATTTTGTCATCTATGCCATAACAACCAGAATGAAATATTATTTAACCGCGGCCCCCTTCTTTTAGAGGATCAGGGTTGAAAAAAGCTTATTAAAAAGGAGAAAATAGCTAAAAAAATCTATAAAGAAAATTCAAACTCATGCCCCATTGGCTCATTGCCAACTTGCAAGGTGAAGCATCTATAAAAAAGATTTGCAAATTGATGAAAGTTCAAAGAATACTGATAGTCGTGATAGAGCATTCAACATGGACATGGGTCATCGAAGCTAAAGACTCCGCATGAGAATGATTAAAGAGACCCAATGACACCTTTGATGACATATGCAGATTATATGTTGGGGCAGTAATGCAGTATTTATTTTGTCAATTTCAAGAGAAGGACAATTGGAATAACATTTAGACATGATTACTTCATGCGGAGTATAAACATAGCTTGTATGATGTATGGCTGCCTTTGTTGCACTAATTCCATGTAGCCCCTAGCCATCACTCAATACAAGGCCAGCACAGCCTTTTTAGTTGGCAGGGATTTTAGGATCACTGTTTTAGATCGGTATACAGCAAGTCAAAATCCAGTTACTAATCAACCCAATTGCAAACCAAATTGAATAAAGGGGGAAATACAAAACTAAAATATGTTCAGATGTTGGAGAAGAATTGACAAGTTCTTGTGAGCCATCCTCAACTTTCACCAAAGAAAGCAAAAAGATCAGAAACGATTGAGAAAATCAGCCCACATTACTAATCAAGGAACTTAAATTGGATATTAATCAGCAGGTAAAACCATCAAAATTCCCACTAAATATTTACTAATCAAGGAACTTATATTGGGTATTGATCAGCAGGTAAAACCCATCGAAATTCCCACTTAATTTTGATCAATTTGACTAGTAAGATTAGCTTTTAGAAACATAAATACTAAACACATTGCAAGTCAACACAATTTAAAAGCATGCTAAGACAAAATTGGAAAGAAACAAGCAACAATGACAGGAAATAACCTCTTTTCTATACCGATTACCCATGAAAAATAGCAGTGATCTTCTATTTTCAACACCTACATCTCCCTTAAAGGAATTAATCCTGTGAGAATAAGGCAAAATAATATCCTTGACAAGAGAAGCTTGATCATTCCTCAACCTACCAAAATCGGAAACAAGCAAAATCCCGTTTTTAATCCTATCAATAACCTTATACAAAGCATTGGGGTCTTGGCAGATGAATACATGATCCCACCCATTATTCCTCTTCCAGTAAACTTGCTCCTCCAACCATTCAATCAAATTCTCCTGCATCTTCTCATCACTATAAAGCCCATTCACAGCATTGGCACTAGCCCTAACTGGATTCGCCACCAAACTCAAAGACGAAAAAAAGGGAACATAAAACAAATCAGCTTCTTCAGGATCAAGAACCCTAACAACATCACCATTAACTCTATCCTCATCCTGCTTGATTAAATCAGAAAACAAATACCATTCAGCAGAATGCTGATTTCCCGGGTACTTAAGCTCAGAATCATCAGAAACAGGAGCACTGATCCCACCTCTGGCAATCGCATAGCTTTCAATGACCCCATAAGTAAACTCCCTGGGCAAATCGTACATAAAAACCTTCACTTTAGAATTTCTCCTCGAGTTGAAATCACCATTGACGATAGACGCAGAACCAGCTAACTTATTATTAACATCATTATAATGGTATCCTATAACATCAGGGGAAGAAGACGAAGAAAGAAAGAAGGTGTTGATGAACAAGTAAAGAGCTAAAACTAAGAAAAGGGAAAAAAAGGTTCGTTTGACCATTGAATTTCGACCAAGTCTTTGCATAGATGAAAAAGAAGAAGAGGGAGAGAATTGGGAAGAAGATGAGGATGCTAGTGTTTTGGGACGACTCATGATTTGGGAAATTTCTTTAAATTTGTCGGTGTGAATCCTTGAACATTCAAATTGATTTGGGGGATTTTGCCGAGATCCCGCCTAGTTTCCCGCCGTCTAGGTGGTGGTTCCGGCAATGCCTCTCCGCCGCCTTAATTTAATTAATTAAAACTCTTTATTTATAAATTCTAAACCTAAATTTTGGGTTCTCCAATTCTTCCACTACTTGGAGACTACGATTGACCAAATTAAACAAGGTTTGATTGAAGATGATATTAGTTAGGTACTTATATTAATGTTATTCATCTAATCATCTCCTAATCCTATGCGAAAACGAATTTTAAATTATAAATAAAAAAAAAAAAGATAGAATTTTCAATTATATATACTTCTACTTTTTCAATTTCAAAAAAAACAAAAACAAAAACAAAAAACACAATTTTCGCTTAGCTAAAACAATAACCTAGATTTTCTCAACAAAAAAAAAAATAAATAAATAAATAGATCTCATTTACCTCTATAATTCGAGGGAAATGGCTAGTAAATCAAATTAATTTTTTTAGCAAATATATCAAATGGCATTTTTGTAATTTTATTGAAAATAAATTACCAAAACACCCCTATAAAGTTAGTGCTCGAATCCCTGCCCCTAAAGTTTGTCAAAATTACTTGAAAATTTGAGATACGAAGTTTGTATCTCAAATTGATTTACTGGAAATCCCTCAATACGGAGTACTAGTTTTTTGTGCAAACAATGTTTGCAATCTTAAAATTCGTTAATAACATGGTTTGACAATAAAAATTAATATGTTCCTTAATAATTTTTTTAATTTTAAATCTACGTTTTTACTTTTGCTCTTATCTAATAAGTATATTGCAAATTGAGTTAATAATTTATTTCTCTATAAGAGTGATAATTTATGAATAAATTTTGATTAATTCTACAAATAATTATACTTGTGATTTTTAAAATTGTAATTACTTGTTTTAAATAAGGATAAATAATTTTAAATATCAAATATGAAGATACACAAATGACAAAATTGTTCCTGACTTGATTAAGAATTATGAAGGATGAATAAGAGTAGCATGGTCCACTCCGACACCATCGCAACCTACACTTTCCTTATATAATAGAGATATAGAATGTATTGTGTCAGATAAGTTTGGCAAAATGTTGCTATCAGACAAGTCTAACTGAAAAATTAAACTCATCTGAAAAATATAAACACTAACCTGGACGAAATAAGCATTAACCTGGATGAATAAGCACTAACCTGGACGAAATAAGCACTAACCTGGACAAAATAAACACTAACCTGGTCAAATAACCACTAATCTGGACAAAATAAGCACTAACTTTACATAAGCACTAACCTGGACAAAATAAGTACTAACCTGAAAAAAATAAGTACTAATCTGGACAAAATAAGCACTAACCTGAATTAAAAAATATTAACTTGGACAAAAATATAACCTTACCTGGAAAGTAACTTGGAGCTAGCCTGGAACATATTAACTCTGACGTGGTAAAAAAAAAAAATTGGAACTAACATCAAACTAACCTGGAACAAAAACTTCTTTTACATGGAGAAAACATTCCATTAGGTGGAAACTTATTTGTTCCATTAACAAGAACAATTCTTTCTTTCTTCCTCCTCTCATTTAACTAATTCTTTGCCTCTCAGTGGTTCTTCAACCCATCTACTTCATGACTATTATCTTCAATCAAATTTTATTCTACTTAATTTAGCTAACTTCCTTTTTACTTGTTTATTGATTCACGTCAAAGTGCAAACTCGAATATATCTTCAATTCTTGAATCAGACATGGAAGCTAGGAGGAGGAAGATGAGAGAGGAGGTTGCCATTTTTTATTTGTTGGGAGAATTCTGATAGGAATTGAGGATCTTTGCTGCTCGTGACGGAGTTCGTTTCAATTGAGTATTTTGTTGCTAGTGCTTGCCTGCTTCTCTCATGCTTTTTTGTCGAATGAATGGAAGGAGGTCAGCCGGTCTGACAGTAACATTAGATCAAACGGTTTGACCCAATACTTTCTCATAGAGATAACACGAAGGATAAGAAATAGTGTCCATAGGATTTATAATTTTACAAATTAATAGATTATTTATAAAAAGTGTATCCCCGGCTACACAATTAGTGAAAACCGACACAAATCATTCAAACTTAACAAGTTTAAAATTAAATTTCACGATGGAGTTGTTAGTCAATTAAATTCATTGATACTAATTTGTAAAATCAAAATTGGTTACTATTACATCAATGCTAATTGAAATTAAATTTCATAAAATAGGTAGAATGACATAATTGTTTATATGCCCATTAATCATAGCACGACGATTTTGTTGAACACTATTTATGGTAGAATTGTTAAATTAGTTTGCAAACTATACTATATAAACACATTTTTCTCTCATTATAAAATACAAAATATAAAAATTATGCATTTACACATCGCGTGCATGAAACGCTAGTGAATGATAAGGAAATGTTAGTATCGCATTGGTTGGAACTAGTATGTCATATTTTTATATTTATGAACTAAATTAGCTAAACATTTTGCTGCTTTATTAATTTCTCAATAATTATAATCTGAATAATATTAAATAATCTAGATTGTTGACATCTATTTTTGTATCTTCAATTAAAATATGAATTTTCCCAGGGGATATGCTAGATATTTCGGATAGCATTGATAACTGAAAGATTATCTCCTTCAATGATATAAGATGCTAATTCCTAGAAATATAACTTATACAAAAATGATGCTAGGAAATCTATTGATATTTTTAGTTCCCGTGACTCCGTGAGAATATGATTTTTTTTTATTAAGAATCCTATTGCAGTACTATCATCATTATAAATATAATGAACCATCAAAATTAAGTTTGAATGTATGTTCCAGAGGAGGATTCCAAACAATGTTAGATTTATTCACCTTTTGGGAGAATGGAGATTTTGAAGGAAAGTTTTGATGTGATGGCAAACATAGACAAATACAACAACAAACCATTGAGATGGGCAAATGTAGCTAGAAGAACAAAAAGGTGTCGAAACGGATGATCTTTGAATAAGATCGAACATTCCAATCTTGAAGATAAAATGAATAAGATGGATAATATCTAGAAGATTCAAGATGGATGAAGATACACGCAGAGTACTTAGATTAAAGTTAGTCTTAGAAATATTTCTTGTACATACAGTGTGTTAAATATTGCAAGATGTGACAACATGTACTATCAAGAAACAAAACGGTGCTTTGAATACTGAACGTGAAAACATAAATATTCAAAGCATGATAAATAATTTTGAAAAAATAAGAAGAAATAAATCAGAAAAGACTTGATTTAAAAATGTGGAGAACAACTTTTTAAACTAATTTTGAAAAAACCGCGTGAAAATCCTTAATATTCAGTATATGATGAATATTATGCACTAGTTGTTTGTTCCTGAATTTGTTTAGGAAAAGATAACTAAATCTTTCATACACACACATACATGCATATCTTGAATATTAGTTACATTAAGCTTTGATCAAACTATAAAAGATAGAGCTCATAATTTTAAAAAGAACTTTCGGACTTTATTATAAAACACTCCAAATGTTTATCTCTCAAAGTCTTGAGGTCGCATTGCCATTCCAAAAGCACACTCATTGAGCAAAAATATTTCTGTAATAGTTATTAAGCAAATGTAGTTGGAAGAAACATCAGTAGAATTGACATATGCTTGAAGAAGAACATTCTAGTCTTAAAGATAAAATGAAAAAGATGGATAATAATATCTAGAAGATTCAAAATACATGACAAATTTGAAAAATCTAAAAAGATACATGATAATATGTAGAAGATTCAAGATAGATGGATAGTATGTCAATGCATTTTAAACAAATCTAAAAAGATACATGACAAATTTGAAAAAACGCAAGAGCATCTCATAAATTTCGTAAAACATCCGGATACCCTTGCAAAAATCAGTCCTTTTTTTATCCTTGAAGCTACTTTGGGATACATCAAGAAACATAAAGTTCAAAAACAAAATTTGAAGACAACCAAAACTAATCCAACAAGTCTCATGCCCTTTCACAATATTATTAGTTGTCATTACAATTTTGCTATTCGATCAATGTCCTTGAACGCTGAAAGATCCAATATGGAGATCGCGGATCATGAAAAAGAACAATCAATGTAATATAAACTAAATTCACAAAGAAGTAATTAGGTGCTACATAGGATCAAGAAAAATATGAGGCGATAGAGTAGTTTTCCTTATGCAACAGACTGAACTGCCCTCTCAAAACTTTCTTCGGCATTTGATAAACGTTTCACAAACATATGCTCTGGGTGTGTAACCTTCAACTGACTGCACAAGATGAACAAAATCAAAGATATGCTTTAGGTTAGCTGCAAATGATGGAACATGAAACAAATTCAAATTTTGCATTAGGTTGTACTGTTTTCTCCTAAAAGAATCATTCCAATATAAATGTATCCTCCAAACAGTGGCGGATCCACCTTGTAACAAGTGGGGTCCATTGACCCCACTTGAACCTAAATGTGTAAATTTTTCTCTTGTAAAATTTAGAAAAATTTCAAATTTCCCCTATAATTTGGAATTATTGACCCCTATTAAATTCATCAAATGCATTTTGACCCCACTAAACATTTTTTCTAGATCCGCCACTGCCTCCAAAGACCACAAAGTGAGTACATAGCATATTGAGGTGACTACATTGCAACTGTAAGAGCTATACATTTATAGATTAGAAAAATGATTATGCACAAGACCAAAGTTTAAACACATGAAGAGTAGTATTGATTTATAACAATTTGGTTTATGGATGTTTAGGGAGCAAGTATAGTTTGAAAATACTTACAAGTATATGGATTTTTTAATTTTTACCACCTATTAGCTTGCAGTTTTTTTTTTTAAAAAAAAAAATTTACAATATTTCAACTTTCTTTTTTAAATTACCACCTTAAACTTAGGGAAATCAAGTAAATTACCACCTTTTAACGAAAAAATGCACCTCATTTGTCCTTCTAAACTAGTCATATGTTTTTGTAAACCATTTAATTGCATTTCCAAATTGTAAAACTTGGTTAGTGAAAACCCTTTGCAATTCTATAATGTCAAATGTGTTGCATAAAGTTGTTTAAACGTGACAGTTTACCTAAATTTCAAAGTTTTGGTAATTTAAATAAAAAATGTCAGGAATATGAAAAAGAGTGGTATTAATTTTTTATAAAAAAAAAATACCACCTTTTCTACACTTTTTTGAATTGACCACAAGTTTTCCAAATTGGAAATGCAATTGAATGGTTTCCCAGGAATGATTGATTTAGAAGAACAAAAGAGCAACATAAAACTGTTAATAAGTGGCAGTTTACCTTATTTTCTTAAGTTTAAGGAGGTAATTTTTTTTTAAATGAAAAAGTGGCAAATTTTAAAAATTGCACAACAAAAGGTAGTAAAAATAAAAATAAAAAATCCAAAATATATATAGAAAAAGATTTGTAATATTGAGTTTGGAACTTAAATCTATAAGATAATTAAAGCAAACAGTTTGCAAGGGATTGAAATGCATTCCCGTACGAAAGCCAAACACACCGAATGAAGTTCCAACCCCATACCACTCACTAACTCAGGCTTCATTCCAGATCACAAAACTCATACCACCATGCAAACCAAACATCCAAGGATGTGAGCAATATATTCCTAATATATAAATAACATGAAAACTACAAGGTCCACAACTACAGAGCTACAAGGCAAACACTTTGAATTTTTTTACACCAGTATCCTGCAGGGAATCATGAACCTGGTGGGTGTTGCAGAAAAATGTAAGTGAACATCCCACTCTCCAATGTCTACTTGTGAGACGAAATCATAATAAACTCAACCACATAAAGGAAACTTATTCTGTATCCCTTATATAACCCAGATGAGCATAACTGCTAGGCACTTGCTGAAACATAGATCACACAAAAAGTCGGTCATAAAGGAAAGGAATGGAACCAATAGCTTGGAAGCATATTAAACCTATCCTTTGAATAGGTCAGAGGACATGCAGGCAGCATGGGTCACTGTTTTGCCTTCAGCAGTGAGAATGACAAATATGAAAAAGTTCCGGGGTCATACCAGCAATCGAATTGCAACTGAAAATCCTAAAGTCCCTAACCCCACAACTGGGAAACCAAGTTCTAACATTTTTCCTACCAGTTCTCCAAGTCAGCCATCAAGCCCATGATGGCTTTTACAGCAAATCGGAGCAATAATATGTGTGAAAGAAGTTGGTTTCACAGGGATAAAGGATCACATGACAGCTATACACATTACCATATGTTGATACACGAAATTTCACTGATATCATAAAATCAATCATGACAGGAAATGAGAATATGTGATTTCTGAATGCAGCAAACGGGGCAAGCACAACTTTTTATATACTTTACCCACCAAAAACAAAAATCATAAAATGGGCTAATCTGTCAATCATTACCTCAGGTATCGAGTTGTTGGTTTGTTAAGATGAAGACAGCACACAACCAGATTTGACAATGTTTCAGCATCCTTTGCATCCTGGATACACAGGTTATACACTTCTAAATTACAGAAATTAACTGAATTAATATGATGCATCCTAGCTAATACTATAATGGTTTCATTGATGTTACCATAAAGCCACAAACAGTTCTTTTATTTATAACTGGTTTTGCACTAGTATGTTACTTTTGCAATGTATCGCGTGTCAAGTACAGGTATGCCACAGATATATTACATGGCGGTATGCCAAAAAAACAGATCTGAAATTTTTCAAAAGTACTATGGTACAGGTCGTTGGGTGCGGCTGGGTACACCGGTACAGGACATGATGGACTGTACTCTATTTATTTATTTTTTTTCCGGAAAAATCCTTTCAATCTAATTTATAAAATGTTAACCACTAAACCCTGTTTCTTAGATTTGATACAAAACATGCACTTTGTTGTTTTAGATTTGATACAAAAACATGCACTGTGTTTTAGATTTGATACAAAACATGTACTGTTGTTTTAGAAAAAGACCTTTTAAAAAAATTTGTGAGAAAAAACCTTTTATTTTTTTTATGAGAAGGAACCTTTCTATAGTTTTCCGACGCAAAGTTTCCTTCTCACAAACAACGAAAAACGATGGAAAGT
The DNA here is from genome assembly GCA_951394345.1 of Salicornia ramosissima. NCBI lineage: Eukaryota > Viridiplantae > Streptophyta > Magnoliopsida > Caryophyllales > Amaranthaceae > Salicornia > Salicornia ramosissima. The sequence goes on along the minus strand of OX596240.1, from coordinate 2,413,894 downwards.
TTCCTTCTCGTACAATTTATTTTTGTTTAGGTCCCTTTGATATATAATTTTTCAGCATCCGTATCCAACACTTTTTTTCCATATCCCGTAACCGTCACTGTCCCTGTATCGGTTCTCATACACAATCTAAGGCAACCTAGTGGATGCCTTGGCATCTCGCACAAGTCCAGCTCATTAGGGTCATGGCATTCCTAGACCTAGTAGTGGTGATACATAATACAAGAGAATCTAGCCTAAGTCATTGAACAAGGAAACCAGGGAGAATCACGTGTCAAAGGAAAAAGATGCAAAAGCATATGTAGATTGAGTTCCTATTGGGCAAATAATTTTTATGATATTCTTTAGGAGATGATGAAGTGAAAATGCAAAGGAAGCTGATTATGGAGTCTAATTCTTACTAGCTACTTGAAGACTATTTAAGGTCCTTTAGCATGTTCTTATATTTCTAACGTCTGAAATTCAACAAACTTATCAAAAAGCAGCAATTGGTGTGAAAAATAAAGCCAATTGTAAAGCTCAAAAACCCAACACCACCACAGCTCTGTAACAGAGAATTGGCAGGATCAATGTCACATAATTCGGTGTTCACCCCTGCGAACTCCGCTCCTGAATTTGTTCCGCGTTCAAAAACGAATGCCGAATTATCTGTAAATTCCACTAAACCCTAAACCTATGGGTAGCGAATTCCTCTCCAGATGTCGTTCCGAATAAACGAATGTTGAATTATGTGACACTGGGCAGGATGGCAGAAATTGGATATAAAAGCAAGCTTTCAAAGATTTTTTAAGACAAAATAGGTTTTCGTTGGTCTGATCCCATTGAAAGTCATCCAAGCATGGTTGACTTAGGCATTTAATTATGAGACTGGAGTAAGCTCCTAAAGCTCAACACCAACTCCTGATAACAGCAGCTGGTCTGATGTCTAAAAAGTCAAAAAGATGAATGCAGATGTTTTGGAAAGTGTGATGTTGTAATATTCACCCTGATATAAGAAGATAAAAATATCTTCCAAATTGTTATAGAAGTTTAAAGGAAAGAAATTAGAGGATATTTTAGTCATGCAATGATTTGACGAATTTCACTGTACTAATACCGAGTACTATTTAGTAGATATTTCCATAGAATATTAAGTTCATGTTCTCCCAACTCTTTTATATATAGCCTTTTTTAAAATATATATATTTCATATGATTTCTTAAAAATTACTCAATTATAGCAAGGCTTTTCAAACCTAGCCCGCTGTAACAATTTTTTCTCTTACTACCCAAATCATATCTCAGATAATATTGACACAGGACTGTTAGTGTATTGTTTTGACTACAAAGTAGGCAAAACCCTTCTAGTCCAAACATTCTACCTTGTTCAAAGCTTCAAGTAACAACGATTCTGCTTCATCAAAGTTTCCCATATGCATGCAACAGACAGCCTTGCCATTCAGCATCAATCCTGTCATCGAATACTTCTCAGAGAAATCCTGAAAGATTAGATATGCTTCTTGTATCTTGGAACCCCCCTATTCACAAAGATACATTACTTTAGCACCAAAAACAAAAAAAAAGCTTCACTTTAACTCTTGTAGAGGGACAAAAAAAAAACTGCATTTACCACAGCCAAATTTAGCCAAGCATTAGCAAGTTGAGTCAATGTGTGATCCTCGTCAATCTGTTGCATGACCCTTAGCTGTTTCTCTGCATGTTCTGATCGATGCATCTTGAGATATATTTGGACATTCAATGCATGCCTGTATTAGTGGCAGAAAACATCAGAATAAAAGAAAGCAACCTTTATACTCCTTGGAAAAATACTTCATCCGCTCCATATTAGTTGCAACGTTGGCAATTTGAACACTATTCATAATCACTTTTATAATTCACTTTTGTGCTTTATACATGTAAGAAAATATAGTCATGTGAGATCTCTTTTGAATCGTCTCAATGTGTTCTTTATTGTGATATAATTTTTATAATTTTTGGTAAAATGGATGTAAAAATATTACATATAATAAATTATACATTGGCAAGTGTGAAAAAGGGAACGTTGCAACTAATATGGAGCGGAGGAAGTATATGTATAAAAGACTTGCTAAAAAGCTACTACGATAGTATTATAGCTGCTTTCTTTTTGTTGTTGCCAAGGCATCATAAGGTCAGAGGGTCATGAGTTGCCACAAATGAAGCATAAAACCATAAATTGTTCAATATGCTCTAAACTATCATACAGCCACGTTATAATATTTAACAGTTGGAAATGGCTTTGCTCTTTTCACCTTAAGAACATGAATTCCATGAAATTAAATTTAATATTTAGATCAATGCTTACCACTCACAAGTACCAATTTGCACGTTTCAGTTCACAATTCGAAGGGGTTAGAAAATTAGGCATGATTAACTCTAGATAACAGCCATTAAGTTTAATATGGAATAACAAAAAATTTAAATTCAAATAAATCCAGTTAACGGCTTTTCAGATGTAAAGAATGAAGCCTGTGATCCTCAATTCTAAACTACCTTAAACTAAAGAACATCTAGGACATATAATGAAACCACAGGCAAACAACCAAAAATCACAAATTCAAGTTAAAAAAATCCAACACTCAGAATATTCGGATGATTATGGCTAAAAAGATGAGATTATACTAACAATTCCATGGTTCCTCCGGCATGAGTATACTTTAAAGCCTCGCTATAATCTTGCTCATGCATGAATATGATACCAGCAACAAGCTTCAAAGTTGGTATGTTTCCAATTGCAGGATCAGCCAACCACTCTTTCAAACTTGAAATCGTTGATTCCTGAAATCATACGAAATTTACAAGGCCATTTTACTTGACATTGAAATCAAATCCATTCTCTAAACTACTCATACTAATCCAATAATCCTACAATAACCTACAAACATGAATGATATCCCAATTGGTGAAAAATTCACTGCCATAAACAACAATTCAATCGCCATATAAATGCAAACCCTATAGTTTAAAGGAAAAAAAAAAAAACACAAGTCATAATTGATTCATACTAATTTAATGAAAATCAAACAAAGAAGTCACCGTTAAATCAACATCACAACACACACAAAAACAACAACAGCAGCAAAACTTGAGGAGATCTCAGAAAAGGCAACCTTATTTTCAGAGCCAGAAAGATAAAGAGCAAGAAGTTTGATAGCTTGAAGAGGAGTAGCAGCAGATGAATCAATTTCAGAAATGACAAGTTGATGACTGCCGAGAGCAATGTAAGATCTGTAAACAAGACAGTCTCTTTCAACAGCATCATCAGAAGGTAGATTAGAGATGTCACTGTTATTAATGGCTGATTGGTAAGCTCCCAAATAGAAATTGTTGCGCAAATTGAACAAAAGATCGGGAGAAGCCATTGATGATGGGATCTGAAGGTTGAATGTACGGCCGTGTGGGAGTAGGGAGAAAGTTGGTTTATGACGATGGTTGTGTGATCAGTTTACAGGGCCTTCAAACTTAAATCTCGGTTGAGTAAACTAGAATTCATGGTTTGTTCTTTTCAATTTTATTTTTTTTAAAATATTACGGTCAGGTCAGGTTTAATAAGTTTAATAAGTTATAATTAAGTCAGTTTTAATAGGTTTAATAAGTTATAATTAAGTCAGTTTTAATAGGTTTAATCAAATTATGTCAGGTCAAATAAGGTGTTGTTTGGTTGGATAAAAAAATTGTAGGAAATAAAAATTCCTATGAAATGCATAGAGTGGGAGTTGTTTGGTTGACAAAATTTAAGTAAATATCACTTCTCACAAATTGTAGCAATTTATTTACCTAGGCTCCCCTAGGTAAATATAAATTCCCATGGGAATTTATTTCCCCTATTACAAACCAAACAACTTAAAAAAATTCACGTGAATTTGATTAGGTAATTTATAATTCCCACAAATTTGAAATACATGAAAATTCTACTTCGTATGCCAACCAAACAATCACTAAGTTGAAGATGGTGTACTCTTAGATGAGATGGGGTAGACACATGAGAAGTACCCATAAATATCAATCTCACATACAAATGTAATAATGTTCAAACTGAATCATGTGGTCTATGTTAAATTCTGGGCAACTCAATATCGATGAGGAAAGCTAGGTTACTTATAAGTCATATGAGGTTTCATCCTAAAACCAATTGGTAATAGGAGGAGTAACTCCTAGACTTATAAACTAGTTTAGTGTCTCCTCATCTTCCGATGTGGGACACTCACTAGTGCACTATATGGGGTTCAACAATCTAATTTTGAAATTTTAATAATGTTGATTAAACTTTATAGTATTGATATTTATTTTTAAAAAATATTCAAATTGAACTGATGTATATAACATCTGTATCTTTTTTTGGTACACATGTGTAGTTTAGTTGCAGCCTCAACCTACATATATGGATTAGACTCATTTTAGCTTAGCTTATTTCTATTATTACTAGCCTAATGTGTACCACCTGATCATTGACTGGTTACAAGGCTACAAGTCCGAAAGAAACAATCTACCTTTGCATGTGGAGGAGAAGTAAAGGGGAACTCCACATGCAAGGCATGAGTATCGAACATGAGACATTGAGTCTCATGCACAAAAAAAAGCTTGTCAATCTATTATTCTACAATTAAGTAAATTATATATAAAAAAAATCAAATGGTTGGGATCCAATGCACAACAATCACGCTGAAGGTAATTTAAGAACATCAGCATTCAAATGCATTTCAAAACATGTGGCTTCCACCAACATTTAAGATCCACAATGATTAACTCAAATTTTCTTGAACAAACATGAAATTGCTACCGTTGAGATCGAATTACGAGACCCTACTTCATTTGGAGTTTTCGGACTAGATCCAACCTGAATATCACAACCAAAAGAGAGAAAACGACATTGAGGGGAGAGAAACGACGAATACACCAATTGATGGTAGGTTCGGCAAGAAGAGAGAAAGCTAAAAAGTGTACAGTGAATTAAAGTTGTTTTCTCCATTTTTATGCATCTTTAGTTATATTCATCTTTCACCCCCAATCTCGCCACGAGAAATGCCAAACCTCTCAAGTTGAGATGCAATTTGCATATCTAAATGACAGAATTGTAATAAACATCAAGTTTTATTTTTAAATAATGTAGTGTATGCACAGGAGGACTGCCTAATTCCTCACTGTCAGATGTTTATAAACATCTAACAATGACATTTTGGTAAACAAGTGAAATTTTTTAATGGCATTATTATAAATAACTCAAACAATATTTACGATGATGTCATTAAAAAATTCCATTTATTTACCAAAATGTCACTGTTGATGAATTAGGCATTTTCCGTATGCACAGTACATCGAAAACACATACTCGAATCCATATAATATTATTAACTCAAATTTGAGCCGATCCAACTTACGCGAACATTAATGTATGTAATCTTAATTATTATGTCATTTAAATCTACTTCCTATTTAGGTGTTTTTTTTTATTGGAAAGTTGACAAACACGAACCAAACGACCCGATTGCGTAGCTTCCAGGCTTCCACCGCGTAGCTTAGCTTGGTGTCCATCTCGACTTTCGTTTTTCTCTTAACAGCCACTATCAAATTCCAATCTCAGACGCCCCTGAAGCCATGAAAAGAGCTCTAAATTTACCCTACAATTCATTCTTTAGGGTTATTACTACTACCCCAACAACTATTTCACCCAATTACCGTCTTCTCCAACCCTCGTTTTACAGTACAATTACAAACTCATCCAATCGGAGCTTTCAATGGTATAACCTCTTCATCAATGGTGGTTCAAGTAGGGTTGCTTCTGTTGCTGCTGTTGGAGCTTTGACATCCATTGCTGCAACTGTTGCGCTATGTGAGAAGGCTCAAGCCAAAGAACAACCCCCATCTGAGCTTCTTCCTAAGGAGGTTGTGCTTTACCAGTATGAAGCTTGCCCTTTTTGCAATAAAGTTAAAGGTGGTTTTTTTTTTTTTTTTAAAAATTGGATGTTCAATTATTTTTTTTATACTCGATTTTTGGTTTTGTATTTCTAGTATTGTATGTTTATTCTGCTCGTTGAAAGTGGAAATATTGAGGATTTTATTGTTTTGGAGTATGAATCAAATTTATTCTCAAGGGTTTTAATGGGATTAAAGGAGGCTAAAGTTGGGGCGTTTAATTGCATTTTATATTTTATAATATAATAAAAACGCCTTACTGGGTTTGAATTTCTAGTGTTTTCTGTGTGAAAATTGTAACCTTTTTTGTTTGTTGAGATTTTTGGAGTGAATATAGTTGATCACTAATTGAAAAGGTTACTAATTTGAAAGTGACAGTAAGTCTTGTTACTAAAGCGATTCGAAATAGTCATGAAAATTTTGAACAGGGTAGAGAAGTTTATTTATATGGAAAGGAATATATAAAGCAGAGGAATAGAGAGCTATTCTGTTATTGCCTAAGAATTTTATCAAAAAGGCTATGATATGCCTCAAGGTGAAAGTTTTTGTTTGGAAGCTATCACTGAAAAGACTAATACATTTTTTTCGATGAGGAAAAGACTAGTACTTTAATATGATTTAGAAGTGATGTCGAGATTTTGCTGTCTTGTTCAATATCATGGGGGCTTTGAATTTTATTTTCATTAATTTCTTCAATAAGTGGATGATTGTTTGCTCCTTGTCTGTGTCTGTGCATGTTTCAGTGATGGCGGTGTCTTAGGTTGTCCTTTAAATGTAGAAAAGAGTAAAATCCTGATATTAAAGAGTTTCAATGTTTGTCATTGTAGTGTAAGAGAGTTGAATTGTATTTTTCACAATGTAATTGAAATTATACCTTTGGGGACAACATATAAAAGGTTTTAAATCATTATGAAGACTCAAATATGTGTATGAGCTCTCTTTTATGTGAATTCTGAATCTATATACTGAATTTAATAAAAGATATTTGCAGCTATCGCAGTTGATAATACATTGTGTTTTAAAATGTATTATACTTTCATAGATTATAGATTTATAGAACAACTTTTCGGAGAATATTATCCAATTAACACTGTTGATTTCATGCCCTTTATTTTGTTAGATTGGTTGTAAGTAGAAGTTAACATATCTTTGCCTGACGTGAAAACATTGTTTTGAAATGGTAGAGAGAAAAAAATTAGGCGCTACAATGGGTCTCACATTTGAAGCAAGGGTATAGAGAAAATAATAGGGAAAAGTAGGATGCTAACTTTCTAGTAGAGCAATTCTTTAGGTAAATGTGAAGTGTTGACCTTAGGTTATTCAAAATTTATCTCACCCGGGTATACCTAGAGCAAAAAATAATACCCTTAAATGTACCTTGATATAGGATTATAGGTGATGATGTAATATGCGCATATCATTAAAAATTATTTTAGTAAGATGAAATATAAGGTGTTGGTGAATGGTGGTATAAAAAAAATAATGATTATATACCATTAGCAATGTGAGTGTTTTTTTTTTTTTTTTTGAAATTGATAAGTTTTATTAATAATCAAAAGCAAAGACAACATCAAACTTATGGCAACAGCCTGCCATAACACCAAGTTACATTATTAACAGTAACTCATGCTCAAAACGAGCAACAGTATGTCTAACATCAACAACTTCATTACAAAATATTTTCCTTTTTTATTTTATAGCCAGCTATATCTTATAAACTGTCATTGTAAAAGCAGTATTGCAGAGTGTTAAGAACGAATATTAGGGTGTTGGCATTTTAGGCAATGCAAAATAAATTGTTAGCTTGAGAAAGAATCTAGATAGTGTCTTAGGAAATACTCTACCTATATAAAGAGGTCATTAAGAAGGAAGAAGGTTATGCTGAAAATTGAAGAGTAATTAGTTTGTTATTCTTCATTTTCACCATGTGCAAAAGCATAGAAGAATCCGAGGGATAGGTGCTTGTGTTGCATTGCGCAAGACAGAGGCACCATGTTTTGATAACAACTTTTATATTGGGCAACAAAATTGAATCAAAATCTTTCATCGCATATAGTGGAGAAGTGAAATTAAATTTATGCTTGCTTGGCCATTAAAAAAGAGAGTGGTGGGAAGTTTTGGTTTTTCTTCCCTTATTAACTTTAGCGATAGGTAAAGGTAAATACAATACTTGGTGTCCATTTGAAAGTATAGGAGTGATGGGGAAATTCTCATTCTTGGAGCTGTTTAAGATATTTGTTCATAATTACCGTTCTCATTTTTTTTTTGCCATTGCTCTTCTATCTTCTTATAAATTTAATTGAAAATACCAAGTATTGAAGTATATCTTTCATATTCCAAAAAATTTTGCCCCCTCTTTTTGCTATTCATTTCCACCTAAAGCACTCGGCCCACAATATGTAAAGTAACAAATGCCAAGTTCGGTCTTTGCTCAAAAAGCCATATAATAGAAGTGCATTCCTTAGATAACTATATTTCATTTATTTCCTTGATTTAGCTTTCCTTTTCCCTTTTTTAATTAAAAAACACAAGTTGTATTTTGTGGATTTTTCTTTTTTTGTTTTCCCTACTGGTTTTGTTTCTGGGTGACATAAGTAATGCTCTATATAAATGATCTATGTTACTTGCTAACTCTTCATGTCACCTCAAGTCCCCGTGTTGGATCGTTGACACTTGGACATGGGTATGACACTCAGACACCTATTTTGTGTCAAACTCTTGAATTTTTTTTCACAAAATAGCCGAATAGGACACTTGGACACTTACCCGTGTCGGAATTGCGTATGCAAGTCCGAGTAACATAGATAATTCCTTCATTAAACCCATAGTTTAATTTTTTACTCAATGTAATTGGTTTTAATGGTGTTTTCTGTTGATACAGCACTTCTTGACTATTATGACATACCATACAAAATTGTGGAGGTCAATCCATTGAGTAAGAAAGAGATACAATGGTCAGATTACAAGAAGGTCCCGATATTAATGGTTGATGGAGAGAAGCTGGTTGATTCATCAGGTTGTCAGATCTTGATTATTAATACCTCCTCCGTTCCAAAAAAAATGCAACAATCAATATTTCACGCATGTCAAGACACTACTTTGACCCTTAATAACTGTAATTATGAATATTTAAAAATTATAAAAAGTTGATATTAAAATAGTATTTTATAAGACGAATCTAACAAGATCCCACTTGGCTATATTTTTTATTATGTATAAAGCTCAAAACTTGGTCAAAGTATATAATGTGAATAGTGCAAAATGTTGACTGTTGCGTTTTTTTTGGAACGGAGGAAGTATGTACTACAACCTTCAATTCAGTATTGCCAACTTTAATATATATTGATGAAAATTACGAAGAACCGATAATGATATGCTATAGTTGAATATTCCATTAACAGCATATATCAATTGTGAATAATTTGAGCAGGGACTGTCAACTTGGAATTGAGTTACTAAAATTTCCTAAATTATGATATTGAAGATCTTAGTTTTATGATTATTGCAGATATAATTGATAAGTTTTGCAGTAGAATTCTTCCAGTAAGAACGAATGAACAAAAAATTAGTAGTCTTGGCACAGAAGAAACCGAAGAGACAAAATGGCGCAAGTATGTCTTGTTCTTGTTTCCTATCTTTTTTGCTTGGTTGTGCATTGTCCTTTTATTGCACTTTTGTTTCACTTGGAGGATCCTGTGCTTAATGAAGTAGCACGATACATTAATACTTTGTTTTCAATGCTTAGTAGTGATATTTGGACGGAAAGAATGTATGTCAGAGTAGTGCATTGATCTCTAAACTTCAGGCTCAACAGAATTAATATGGAGTATTTAGAGTGCAAATTTAGCTGGAAAAGTTGAAGTGACGGATGTGATCAGTTTGAAAGAAAAGAGTGTTCAAAGTTCAGACATTTTTTTTTTCTTCTGGTGTTTAGAATCTATCTTCTAAAAGGATGAGAAATTGGATGTAGATGTTGCATAAATGATGAATTTAGGTTTGGTGAAGTGGTAGGGAGTTTTGGGATTTTTATGACAATGATATGCCTCATAGACCAAGGAAAATTTTATCCTGTTAGGCCGTCATTGATACATGGTAGAAATATACCAAAGTAGACTCCCTTTCTTATCAATCAGCATAAAATCATTTGCAAACATCATACATCAAGATATGATTGTTGGAGAATTTCAGGAATATGGGTAAATAGTATGACAAATAACAATTGAGGCGTGTACGAAGCACTTTCTTGAAAACAATATTTCCACCCTATACTAAGGCTGGGTTGCAGGAAATTCGTTAACAAGATACAACAATTAACCGTAGTAATTGAGCCTAGTTTCAATCACTACAAATGAAGAATGAATGTGTGTGTTTCACTTCTATTGTAACAATGGAGGAACTTGGTTTTTGTAAGAGAGGGAGAGAATGAGTGAATGTAACTTCTATCTTTTTTCTCTCTGATTTTGTAAGTTATAATATAACTTACCCAAAACGTACAACAATTGCAACGAACCGACACACCGCAACGGGAAAAATTCAAGCAAAAACTGACGCAACCGTCAGGCTCGCGAGTCGCGATTTGCTACCGTCTCTTTTTGGCACTCTTTGCATTTCAGACTGTTCTCGCCTGTCGCGACCTTAAGTCACGACTCACGATTTTCCACTGTTATTGTTGCACTTTACCTCAACGTTTAGCGATACAAATCGCTAAAATACTTCGCATAATTACGAACTCTAAACATATAATACTACGTCTAGTATTATAAATATTCATAATTATATACATTTATATTCTAAATCAATAAATCTCAACATTTCTTCCCCCATTTAGAATATAAACAAACCTTTTACATAAACATTCCAATGTTACAAGCAATCTCACGTTTACATGAAAGTGTACTATGACTTGAACTTTCAAGTTATCGTATCCAAATAGTGTCGAAGACGATTAAACTATTTTCAATACATAACGATAACTCAAAGATATTATACACACAAGATTAAATATCCAACTTCATTATATCAACACAATTAGGAGGCCATGTGTTCGTATCTTTCATAAGTGCATCAAAGCTCTCCCACAAGCTTCTTGAAGCGGCCAAACCTCGCACTCACATAGGCTTATATTTCAGACGACATGCTATTGTGACACTAGCACATCTGAAATATACTGCCTTAAACCCATCACAATCTGGAACTACATGTAGGATGAATGAACAGTTCCCAACCATCAAGAAAGAAGATTTATCTCGTTGAACTTGAGACCTAACGTCTTATTAGGCGTCAAGTTGAGATCTTCTCAATTGTGATCAACCCGGGGCTTCAATCCCAATACGATTGCCATCCTCTTAACTGAATTTCTAGCGAGAGCTTTGGTAAAACAATCTGCTAGGTTCAAATTCGTCCGCACATAGTCAACCGTGATCACTCCATCTTTAATTAAACTCTGAATATAACTATGTCTAACACCAATGTGTCTAGACTTCCCGTTATAAACCTGACTATATGCATTTGCCAACGCCGCATCACTATCACAATGAATTGCAATAGGTGATATTGGCTTTGTTAATAGAGGTATCTCAAACATGAGATTCCTCAACCATTCGGCTTCTTTACCAGACGAATGCAAAGCAATGAACTCCGATATCATGGTGGAGTCCGCAATACAAGTTTGTTTCTTGGATGCCCAAGAAATGACTCCTCCACCCAAGAGGAAAACCTATCCACTAGTAGATGAATGATCTTCTCTATTGGAGATCCAACTTGCATCAGAGAATCCTTCTACAACCGAAAGACTACCACTATAAGTCAAACCATAATCTATGGTTCCTTTTAAGTACTTCATCACACGACGAATACCTTGCCAATGTCGTACACTAGGATTGCTAGTGTATCTGCTCAACCTGCCCACTGCAAAAGCAATATCTGGCCTTGTACACGTCATAGCATACATGAGACAACCAATGGCTCTTGCATATTCAAGCTGTGAATATGTTGTACCTTCATTTCGTACAAACTTTGTACTATCCTCCATTGGAGTAGAGGCATGAGAATCATTTTCCAAACCGAATTTCTTGATCACTTTCTCAATGTAATGAGATTATGACAAGGTAAGACTTCCTTCTTCTCGTTTGATCTTGATTCCCAAGATGACATCCGCTTCCCCCATATCTTTCATGGAGAACTTTGATGAAAGGAAGGACTTGGTGAGTTCAACTTGTTCCAAATCCGTTCCAAATATCAACATGTCATCAACATATAGACAAATGATGACTCCTTTACCGTTGTCATCGAATTTGCTATATAAACATTTGTCCGAATTGTTTAGCATTAAACCATTAGACAAAACCACATCATCAAACTTTTGATGCCATTGTTTTGGTGCTTGCTTTAGCCCATACAAAGACTTGATGAGTTTGCAAACCTTATGTTCTTGACCTTCCACGACAAACCCTTCCGGTTGCCACATGTAAACCTCTTCTTCAAGATCTCCATTAAGAAAAGCCGTTTTAAAACCCTTGACTCAATGATCGTATGTACCGACCAATAGTCGTTTTGTTCTATAAAATAGAACCTATAGGATTTGCTATGAACCGCATATCCTATAAAAATGCATTCAACTCCTTTTTCACCCAATTTCTTGCGTTTGGGTTCCGGCACTTTAACTATTGCCCTACAACCCTAAGCCTTGAAGTAACTCAAATTAGGTTTTCTTTTGTACCATAGCTCGTAGGGAGTAACTTCATTCCCTCTCATGGGAACTCGGTTTAGGATGTAACATGCTGTTACAACTGCTTTTCCCCAAAAACCATCACTCAAACCCAAATAGGAAAGCATGACATTAACCATTTCTCTAAGTGTCCTATTCTTCCTTTCAGCTACACCATTTTATTGTGGTGTATAAGCAGCCGTGGTTTCATGTATAATACCTACTGATCGGAAATATTCTGGATTATAGTATTCACCACCTTTGTCAGTTCTTAACCTTTTAACTTTATAATTTAATTGCAACTCTACTTCTTCCTTAAATTCTTTAAATTTGTCTAGGGCCTCATCTTTAGAAAATAATAAGTAAACATAGCAAAGCCGTGAACAATCATCAATAAAAGTTACTATGTACTTTTTATTACCTAAAGATGAGTACTATGAAAATCACAAAGATCACTATGCACCAAGTCTAATAAATTTGAGTCCCTCATTATTGTTTTTGGAAAAGGTTTTCTAGTGATCTTAGTAAGCATGCATGTTTTACATTTTTCGGTATTAGGATCAATAGAAGGAATTAAATCATGCTTAGACATAAAACACAACTTTTTATAATCAACATGACCTAGCCTACAATGTCATAAGCTAGAATCAATATCAATCACACACACATTGTTTTGTGTAGAATTCTCTACACTTAGTCTAAATAAGCCATTACATAAGTAACCAAGTCCTACAAACATACCACCCTTAGATAATATAAATTTGTCTGCTTCAAAAACAAGTTTAAAACCTAATCGATTCAACAATGCACCAGATACAATACATCCCGAAGAATGATTGTTTTCCCAAAACTGAACATCAATTCTACAAATACTAGTCGTAGAATCGTTCCCCATGTATAGTCGCTCTCTATCTTCAACCTTCTCAAAGGTCTTGAATAGATTACGATCTTTACAAACATGTTTTGATGCACCTGAATTGACATACCATCCGCAATCATCCTGCACACAATTGATTTCAGAAATCAAATCACACACACATAATCATAAAACCGATTAAGTGAAACTTGTGCACAAGTCATACCTTGCTTGTCTTGGGATGACCCTCCGTCATTCCCGTTTCCATGAGATTTCTTACTCATCCTTCGCTTCCACACGGAGCAATCCTTCTTGAAGTGACCCAGTTTCCCGCACTCCCAACATCCACGAATGGACGGTTCTTGGGAATCATTGTCACCCTTCGATTTCTTACCGAAATCCTTGTTTTTGCCATTGAACTTTCTCTTTTTGGAGTTATTACCACCCTTAGACTTCCCTTCCACGATGTTCACCGTGGAAGTCATAGGTTTTTCATCCTTTTGTCCATCTTGTACTCGGATCCCTTCTTCAATCCGAAGATGGGCTCAAGTTGTTCAACATTCATATCATCTTTTTTATGTTTCAATTGGTTCCTTACATCTTTCCAACTAGGCGGTAATTTATCAATAATAGAGGAGACTACAAAGAGTTCATTCATATCAATATTGTGTTGCCTTAACCTTCCTAGCATTCTTTGAATTTCATGAAATTGCTCCATGATGGGTCTTTAATCAACCATACGATAAGTGTTAAAATTACTAACCAAGAATTTCTTACTAGAAGCATCTTCTACCATATACTTAGATTCAAGATCATGCCAAAGAGATTGTGCGGAATCATAATATTGATAAATATCAAACAAAGCATCGGACATACCATTGAGAATGTGACCACGACAAATGTAATCATCATTCCCAAACTTGAGACGTCTCCTCGTAGTTTCGAGTGGTTCACCCTCCTCGTACTCCTCCGGCTTCGGTGTGGTCAAAACATAAGCCACCCCCAATGATGTCAACAGGAAATGCACCTTCTTCTGCCACCGACGAAATTCCACGCCCTCAAACTTGTCAAGTTTTGCAATGTTGGTTGTCAAATCTTTGATGGAAGCCATACCAAGAGATATTGTTTTCAGATTGTTGGAGAATTTCAGGAATATGGGTAAATAGTATGACAAATAACAATTGAGGCGTGTACGAAGCACTTTCCTAAAAACAATATTTCCACTCTATACTAAGGCCGGGTTGCAGGAAATTTGTTAACAAGATACAAAAATTAACCGTAGTAATCGAGCCTAGTTTCAATCACTACAAATGAAGAATGAATGTGTATGTTTCACTTCTATTGTAACAATGAAGGAACTTGGTTTTTGTAAGAGAGGGAGAGAATGAGTGAATGTAACTTCTATCTTTTTCTCTCTGATTTTGTAAGTTATAATATAACTTACCCAAAACGTACAACAATTGCATCGAACCGACACACCGCAACGGGAAAAATTCAAGCAAAAACTGACGCAACCGTCAGGCTCGCGAGTCGCGATTTGCTACTGTCTCTTTTTGGCACTTTTTGCATTTCAGACTGTTCTCGCATGTCGCGGCCTTAAGTCACGACTCGCGATTTTCCACTGTTATTGTTGCACTTTACCTCAACGTTTAGCGATACAATCACTAAAATACTTCGCATAATTACGAACTCTAAACACATAATACTACGTCTAGTATTATAAATATTCATAACTATATACATTTATATTCTAAATCAATAAATCTCAACAATGATAACCTGGATTTGACTTGTCAGTTTGTCCATAACAATTGCTAAAAGAAAAGGACTGAGGTTAGCACCTTGATGTGCTCTGATTGAGATGGGAAATTCTTTTGTTGTCCGTATACTTGTGCTTCCATCTTTATACAAGTCCTTGTGATGTTTATGTATTTCTTTTGAAATACCTTTCCTTATTAAAGTCCTCCAACGTACTCTCCTTGGTACCTTATACTAGGCCTTTCTAGATCACCCTTTTTTAATCCTATAATTTTTCATGAGCCGCATGAGGTGGATTGCATTCATTGTTGGATCTCCCTAATATAAAGTCAATTTGGTTCTCCAAAATCTTTACCCTCTTTAACCTTGATTCAGTTACTCGTTCCTAGAGCTTCATAGTATGACGCATTAGTTTAATCCTGCAATAGTTGGTGCAATCTTAGACATCACCTTTAATTATTTTATTTTTTTTTGGCATCGGGAATTAGGGTACTTTTTTTTTCCACCAAGAAGGCATTGTATTACTTATTGGCATCTTCTTGAGGAAAGTTATCTACCACTCTATTTCCCTTTATCCCAAGCATTTCTTGACCTCAATTGCTTTCTTCGATCCCATCTCTAGACCTCAATTGCATTGGTCGTGGCCTTCACTTCCACAAGCTCCATGCAGCCCCTATGTGCATGCCTTAGGCCCCAACACATGTGACATACCCATTGTTGCACCAACGCATTAACCATACACGCCTGTGCATATGACCATGCAAGCAACTATATGCCATCATCAATTGTAAAAATTAACTATTCTCAAACGTTAAATAAATCAACTAAATTAAAAATCTTGAGTTTGTACCTTGTTCTTGTATCAGTGGAAATCTTATTTTTTGTGATTGTTGTTCCTAATGTATCATGTATGTAACATTGCCCTTTAGCTCTTGTGAGGTTTGCTAATTAGCATTTTTGTTATGCTGTATATTACAGATGGGTGGACAACCATTTAGTCCATGTGTTGTCGCCAAATATTTATCGCAACTCTTCTGAGGCTCTTGAGTCCTTCGATTACATCACTAGCAATGGTAAGATATTTCTTGTGTGATTGATGCTTCTATATGTCATTGATGAATCTGTTTCACTGTATAAGGCTATAAGCAGAATTGCAGTTTGCAACCCATTTATCTTAACACCCTGCTTAGGTGTCATTTTGCTATTGGCTATGTGCTTTCATTATTTACCATTGGGTTCATTTAAAATGTGGACAAAGTAACCTATGGAAAAATTGATATGGGTAGCAGGGATAGATAGGGTCACTTCCTGGATCTCCATGATTCCATGGGACGAATATCAGGACTTTAAGATGAAGCAATCAGGGGAACATGTCACTAATTTGTTATATGTCCACTGAAAAGCTTAAAGATTCTAAATATATATATTTATATATACACATACAATATAGAACTTGGTCTTATGCTGAAGGTTGCTATCCTTCACACCGTTGATCAGGGGTCGAATGTCACCTCCCTTGGTATTTCAACCTCCCTTGCAATCCTCAGATAGGATCCAAGGATAGGGCCTGTTTGTACCTTTAATGGCACACAAATATCTCTTTAAACCTCATGTACCATATGAACAAGCTGAAAATTTTCACTAGCAATATTTTACTTGCATTGAAAGGTAATCTATGATGTTTTGACAACAAACAAGTATCACCAAACAATTACTGCAATTACAAATGGAAAGATGTTGCATCTTAGATAGTGAACTTGTGTAATCCATTGATTTTAGCTCCAGTTGCTACTTCTTTTTTTTTTTTTTTTCCTTTCAGAATATTGATCTTGAAAAATGCATCCTTTGTCTGTCAAAAATATAACCATTCCTGCCTCCTCAACCTTTCTAACAGCTCCATCTGGTAGAGCAACAATGATTGGTTTCTTTAAAGCATATATGTTAAAAAATACACTCTTGCCCTCAGTTATATGGGCACACAGGCAGTAGCACCAAATACTATCCAGGACTATGCATAAAAAATATTGTTCATGCTGCCAGAATTAAAAACAGAATTGTACCTGCAAAGTTGGCCATTTGACCATTATCTGACTGTCCAGATTGTGTATCCTTCAAAGCCTTCAGAACCTCGATGATTCTCCATTTCGTTCATGTGAAGACCCTTCCTGCTTCACACTGTCAAGTGGAGTTTCCTCAAACTCCTCTTCTTTGCTTTCATCATATTTGCAACATATTTTGGATTACCCTTGCTCTTAGGATTCTTAAACTAATTAGGATACCCTACCAGTTTAAAGCACTCCTTAATATGACCTCTTATTCCACAGTGGTCACATTTCTTAAAATCTCTCTTTTGATTAAAGTCATTAAACTGATTTCCTTGCTTAGCCACAATGTATGCACTCATATCGTTAGATTTGGGTGCTTGCAGTGATTCAACAATATTCTTTTGCTTCTCTATTTGTTTAATCAAGTGGTATGCTCTGTTTACTGAAAGTAGTCGTACTATAGCAAGAATATTTCCCACCATTCCTTCATATTTATTGGTATCTAAACCCATCAGAAAATCAGTCAACCTAATCCTCTCCTGCATCTCTTGTATCTTTCTCGGTATATTGCACTTACAGATGTTTTGTGCATCACATTCACAGTAAGGTAAGTTTTCCAGATAATAGATTTCATCCTAAAGCCTCTTTAGTCTGAAACAGATGACCCTTCCTGCTACACCTTACTTAGATCCTTCTTAAGCTGATGCATTTGTGGTGCATTGTTCTCAGCATATCTCTCCAAAATCTCATCAGAATCACAAAGTATCAAACTCTCCGCAATCTTATCCGACATCTCACCATGTAGTCATTCCTCATCCACCTTTGGAAATCCTTTTGAATATGGATCATGACTTTTGCAAGTTCCATCGTGCTTGTTCATTGATGCAAATGACATCTTTATGCTCCTACTTGAATTGAGAAAATTATCTCCAGTCTCCAGAGAACACCATGCTGTTGATTTGCATGGCAGGGTAGTTCAAGGCTTGATTGATTTCATGGAGATACGAAAGGATTGAAGGAATTTAGAAAGGAAATACAAGTTTAATTCATGTGGTCTTCACTAATGGGATTTTTTTAACGATTTGTTAAGTGGTACAAAGTTTTGTGTTCTTTCATTTTGGAAGATAATAATATCAAAGCATAAGCTATTAACTTTCAAAATCAGTAAAATAAAAGGTATTCGTAAAGGACAAAAAGTCCATATGTATATATTATCCACTAGAAACCATAAAAATTTTGATAACTATGAAAGAAAAAAAGGTGCACGTGAAATTAAAGGCTATATATAATATTAAAGGTGTACGGGTATTTTTTAAAGTCAAAGTATTTAATATTTACTAAATTTTCTTGAACACAGGAGTACCTCTTTAAACATTATATCTACTCTTTTCATATGGTTTTTACTGTTTTACCGGTTTTCAAATTATCTTGTTTCTATATAGAAGAAGGGTACACATTATTTTCGTAAATATTGACAACTTTGGTTTAAAAATTATGTGTACCTCTTTAATATTATATGTAACCCTTTAATCTTCACATTATTTTGTGGTTTTTAGTGGATCCATCCTATTAATTTTATTTTGTGAATTACTACCTAATGACATTAACTTAAATAGAATTTGCTACCAAGGTTTAATTTATGTTGAAAATACTCGGTGAATGACATCAGCATAAAATTCATTAATCCCTAGGAACCAGTATGGGAGTTTCACCCAAATAATGTCATTCGTAGGGAATTTTCACCGAAATTTGAGACTTAGTAGTAAACTCTACTTAAGTGTTATTAGGTAATAATTTACAAAAATAAATTATTAGGATGCAAGATCCTTTTATTAAGGGTGCGTTCTCTTCAACTTATTAGGCTCTTAACTTATCTGAACTTATTATACTTGAAACTTTTTTCAAGGTGTATTTAGAACTTATTAGACTTGAACTTATCTGAACGGTATTAATCCTGAAACTTATTTTTTTAAGGTGAAGAGAACGCACTCTAAATACTAACATAAACTCCTTTTGCGTGCTGAAGTTTGGAAGAAGACTTAATATGGTCAACTAGTATCATTAGTCAAGTATTTAAATTAAGTACCATGGAAGTTGTGAATTTGACTCTAGTGGATATACTCACTGATGAAACTTCTAAAATTTAGAGTGGTAGTATTTCTACATGTTCCTTTTGGAACAAATAGTAATTGGGATTTGGGGACGTGGTGATCCTTTGTTTATCTGGATCTGCTCATTCTATCAATTGCAATTTAGCAGAATAAAACATAGTCTCTTTTCCCCTTCTATTGAGAGTACCCTCTGTTTCATATAGTATTAGTTTATAACATATAGTTTGTCCAAATAAAGTTTTCCTGTTTTTATATAACTCCTTTCAGGAAATTTCAGCTATACAGAGAAGATTACAGTGAAATATGCTGGAGCTGTTGCTATGTATTTTGTTTCCAAGAAGTTGAAGAAGAAGTATAATATAACTGATGAACGGGCAGCCTTGTATGAATCAGCAGAAACATGGGTTAATGCATTAGACGGGCGTGAATTCATGGGTATGTTCTTTGTTTTATTTATTTTATTTATTATTTTCCCGGTAAACATATATTAGGGTCTATTCTTGTGAGTTAGAAGCTAAATTGATCTTGATACTTCTATTTAGCAAATGCTTATAAGTACTACATCCTCGACATTGACACCTAGTAACCCAAAATTATGAAGTATAAACACAAGCAAAACTTGATTAGGAAAAATGCAAACAATTTGATCCTTGAGCTTGTTTGGCCATGCTTTGCTGCCAACTAATCTGATAAATTTCTGAATATTGAATCAAGCAATCTTATATCTTTCATTACAAGGGTGCCAGGGTGGTTTAACTTTGTTAAGGTTTTTTTATTTTATTTTTATAAATAGGTGGATCAAAACCTAATCTGGCAGATCTTGCTGTGTTTGGAGTATTAAGACCCATCCGGTATTTGAGGTCAGGAAAAGATATGGTCGAGAACACACGTATTGGTGAATGGTTTTCCAGAATGGAAAGCGTGGTCGGAGAATCATCCAGGATCATTGCCTAAGTCTGGATAGAACTGTCAAGCCAGAAGACATTATTATTAATTTTGGAGGGCTCACTGTATATTAACCATCCAGTGGCTTCTTTGTGGTGAACTTCCTGCTTATTAGGCAGAGAAGTTTTGCTGAGGTTTTTATTTTTTTCATTCTTTGGTATTTAGTTGGTAGACCACTAACTTTGATTCGTGATCTGATATGGTCTCCCTATCTTACATGTAATTTTGCAGTAAGCTCTATTGGATTGCGTTACTCTCACATACATTTCAAATTTTGGAATCAAAGGAAATTCAAATAAATTCATTGTTATTTTAAAAGATGTGATGACCATTGGTGGATATTTATTACTTCATCTGTTCCAAAAAAAAACGCAACAGTCAACATTTCATGCATGCCGAGACATTACTTTGACCCTTAATAACTATAATTATGAATAATTAAAAATTATAAAAAGTTAATATGAAGATAGTATTTTACAAGACGAATATAACAAGATCCCACTTGACTATATTTTTTATTATGTATTAAGCTCAAAATTTGGTCAAAGTATATAATGTGAATAGTGCAAAATGTTGACTGTTGCGTTTTTTTTGGAACGGAGGAAGTATAAATATATAAGTCTTATCTTTGTTTCAAGGATTTCAAATCCTGCTGTATTGGGCTATACTGTGGTTGCAACATTTTTATTTTTTTTTGGGAAGAAAGGGTGTACAGTCTCTGCACAAAGTTCATATTTCAGGATATTACCTTGGCAGGCACAACTAGGAACCTTCCCTTTTGCCAAAAATATGAAATGGGAAACCTCTTTGGATCAATACTGTTGACACTTTAATATATCTATTGTTTTTTTGTTTGTTATTTATTTTTTTATTTTTTTTAATGTAAATGAATCCCTTTTCATCTTCTCATCAAAGTATCATTCTCACATGGTTAAAAACATTTCCCCTTTAATCTAATAACTATGCATAGCCTTTTATCTTAACATGTACCCATTAGAATCAAAACATATCCCCTTTATTTGATTATCTCCAATTTTTATCAATTTTGTGATTTTAGCCAATAGGATTAATAAAAAATTAACAAATTACAGAGTTTTTTTTGGATTTTTTTTCCCTCTCCTAGAGTTCTCCATAGCTAATACTTGAACATACTCGGATACTCCATTGTTACTCTCCGTGAGTAGTGTGATGTTCTTAACATTGCATCACACTTCAATTGGTCAAGAGCAAGCAACCCAGATGTCTGTTTATATTTTGGTTACTTTTGACTAAGGTCCATACATTTGTACACCACAATTAATGTGGAAGTAAATGGTGTGACGATAATGCTAATGTGATGATGTTCAGAAGCATATATAATTTTGAAAAGCCACATAAAGTGTGAGTGACCCAACTAATCAATCTAATCTAACAATCAGAAGTAACTGAAACATCAAAAGTCAGTCATTCATTCCAACACAAACCTGCACATTCAAGTTAATTTACATTCCCAAATCAAAATAGTTGTGCATAGAAATATCTAAACAATTTTCATTGAAGATTCCCAACAGCCATTCTAAGTCTGTCAGTCTTAAATATTAAATTAAACTAAGTAGAAACCAACCTACAATCATATCTACTTGCTGCCCCAGCCACCTCCTGAATCACTGCTAGGACCAGATTGCGAGTTTCCCCAGGATGATCCAGCAGCCCAATTACCACCGCTCTTTGAGGTTTCATTTGTAGCAGCATTGTCTTGCACTTTACTAGATGAATCATTACCCCAACCAGTGTTTTGTTTGTTGCTTTCACCTCCCCAAGATGAACCGCCTTCACTTGGCTTTTTCCATCCCCCTATGTCTTCACCCCCAGCCCCGCCAGTGCCCCAGCCACCTTTACTAGAGTTGCTGTAACCTCCACTTGCTTTGTTGTCAGTAATTGGTTTTTTCCAGCTTGGATCCTTCGCACCCCCACCACTGCTCCCAGCCCCCCAAGAGGAACTACCTTCATTTGGCTTTTTCCAGCTTGAGTCTTGTCCACCTCCACCACTGCTCCCAGCCCCCCAAGAGGAGCTACCTTCATTTGGCTTTTTCCAGCTTGAGTCTTGCCCGCCCCCATCGGTGCTCCAACCTCCTTTGCCCCAACTGTTTCCTTCGTTGTTTGAATTCCCCCACGATGAGCCACCACCATTTTGGCCTTCATTTTTCCAATTGGAAAACTGACCTCGACCGCCTGACCTACCACTTCCACCTCCACCTCTGCCAAATTCACCACCTCTTCCGCGGAAACCACCTCGACCAGATTGATCAAGGCCTCCACGGAAGCCACCTCGGCCTCCTCTTCTCCCACCCGATCCACCCCCCCAATTATGCCCCTGATCATTATCGGAGTTCCTTGCACCCTCGAAACTGTTGTTTCCTTCTGGTTTGCTCCAGGAATCTCTACCCCCACTGCTTACATCTCCACTCTTTGTCCAGCCACTCGACGTATCATCCTTCTTCCATCCTCCTGTGTTCCCCTGTCCGCCACCCCATGATCCTTGGGAAGCACCTGATTTGTTGTTGCTAGTCTTGCTTGAAAGTTTTCCCCAAGGATCATCAGGACCATTCGTGTCCTTGTCTTGTGCCTCATTTCCTCCACTTTCATAGGACTTTTGACCCCAACTAGAGGTACCAGAAGAAACACCATTCCAACCAGCTTGTTGAGAGCTTCTGCAACAAGAGTAAAAAGAGATCAACCAATCACACCAGTGCACCATGAGTTAATATAGTAAACCCAACAAAAGCTCAAAAATTCTATCTTGGAAATAATAAATTTTTAACTAGAATGAATTTCAACTGATTAAGATCCACAAGATCACATGATAAATTGATAAAAGGGCATACTTCCAAGCACGTAACTTCTCCAAACATTTGGTCAGAATCAATGCACATGACTTAAAACCAGACAAACAACAGACAATAAAATCACTATCACTATATTAAAAAAAAAAAAAAGTAAAATGCACAAATCTTCAAAGCACTTTTGAAACATTGGTTGCACAAGAGATTCAATGGCTAACCAGATTACACTAGAACAAACTCAAATTCTTCATTGCACCTCAAACCTCTCATAAATCAGCACATCATGTCACAAAGAGAACTCACAAGAAGAACAAGAATAGCACAGCAAAAGAGATGCAAAAAATACAGATCATGCACATAATTATGAATCAGCTCCAAAGGCACAATAGTAGATAGGGCAAGAACATAAAATGTGGTCAAATTAGTGAAATCAACACATACTTCTGCAAAGACCAGCCACCAACATCCTTATCAGGTTCATTTGACTTATTCCAGCCTTTATTATCAGCTCCACTGTCATTCCAGCCTTTTTCTTTACCCCAACTACTTGTCAGTCCAACGTTCTCTACAGATGAATTTCCCCAAGAGGATCCATGTTGGTCGCCCCATCCTTTGCTTCCAGATGAATAATTATCTTGACTGTCTTTATTGAAACTGGAAGATTGACCTCTATCAAATGACCTACCTCTTCCTCTTCCTCTTCCAAATTGATCACGGCCACGACCCCTACCACCAGGGCCACGACCCCTGCTAAATCCTCCATCATTCTCAAAGTTATTTGATTGTCCCCAAGAATCATTTCCACCAGTTTTATCAAACGAGGAAATCCTATCAGCACCAAATTCTCCAGACTTACCCCAACTGCCTCCTACAGCACTGTCTCCACCACTCTTCCAACCACCAGAAGCACTTCCACCAACCTCCGGATTTTCTTTCTGTGAATTTGTCCAACCACCAGAGCTAGCCCCCCAGCCTTTGCTGCCATCAACAGATGATTTGGTAGTGGTGGTTCCCCAATCATTTCCTCGGTTGGAACTATCCTTGTTGCCCCACTTACCTGCCACTTTTCCCCAAGGATCTTCAGAGCCTTTATTTTCGGAATCTTTAGCTTGCAGTTTTGATGAGGTTGCTGCTAAACTACCCCATCCACTGGTTTCACTTGCACTATTCTTTTTGCCCCACCCATCTGCTGCTTTGCCCCAGGAATTTTCAACTGGACCACTGGAGATCTTAGGTTCAGCCCATGAATCACCGCCTGCATTACCAATATTTCCACATGTTTTCTGATTACCCCAGCCAAAAGAACCAGAAGCACCAGATGAGCCAACACCATTCCAACCACCCTGCTCTTCGGTACTTTTTCCTTTGTCCCAGGAATCAGATTGGGCCTTTTCAGCACTTTGATTGCCCCAGTTTTTCACAGCATTATCTGATTTTCCTTGTCCGAAACTGCTTCCACCAGTGTTCCAGGAGCCTCCATGATCTCCACCAGGTGCTTTTTCTTTGCCCCAACCACCAGCGCTTGTACCCCATGCTCCAACAGTGTCATCAACAGCTTTTCCATTGCTAACAGCAACTTTACTGCCCCAATCATCTACATGTGCATTTTTTTAATTGTAGAACAGTAAAAATAAATGGCATTAAGGAACAAAGTTCATTAAAAACCAAAAAAATTACTAAGTATTAGCTTAAGCAAATAATTATTTAGCAAGAATTAACTGAACAACAAACATTTTAACCATCTTGTTACCATTAACAACAGAAGAATGCAGATCGGCCGATGAAGTACCCACTTGAAGCTGCATCACCAAAAAGATCATGGATGAGTTAAAATCGTTATAGGCACAGACAAACAACCTTTTTTTGTTATGGGGAAATGAGGAGAGGCTAATGCAAAGCAAGCAGAAGGAAGAGGTCTGGTAGATCCAAATTAAGGTGCAAACCAGATATTAATATATTAATAATAAAAAAGAAATAATTAACCAACCGAAGAACTCGAGGAAGGAAAAGAAGGCCAAGCACTCCTGCATAAAATATTTTTTCGATAAATATCAAATATCAACAAGCTAATGAAACAATTGATGGTTAAAGGAAATAAACAACAAAAAAAGAACAGGAAAAAAGGCATCATCTAGCAACACCAACCTTAAACAGGCAACAATAATGAAAAAATATTCAAAGCAGGTGTAAAGTGGAACAAACACAATTCATGTCCCATTGATCCAAAAAAAAGGCTCTCTCTCGACCATGGCGATTCTGAAAGCAATCCATTGACCATTGCTCTCGGGAAATCATGGCAACAAAGAAGAAACCGAACTCTAAATCTAGCAATGCCATAGAAAAAAATTCAAGAGAAACCGGTGACTTACAAGCAATCTAAAAAAAACTAGTGGGGAGAAGGATGAAACTCATGACCTAGTAGTGACATCACCGTTCATCCAAGCCCTGGGGCAGTTAGCAGGGAGGATGCTGAGGGTATTCATGTTTCGAATGCTATGTTGCGGAGGGATATTGCAGAAACCAATGAAAAAGTTGCACTGCCATCTCAATGCAATACTCTGTTTTCAGGCACTAAGTTAGCTTCTAAGGTTCTTCACTGTCGTTTATGGCTCCTACTATTAAGGATGGATCCTCAATTGCTAACCTAGATAAGAGTGAGGTTAATGATTTGTCTAATGTTTGGAGTTGGACTATGATTGTGTATGTGATAGGTGCTTCACCTTGTGTTGGTCATGTGGTGAAGTTTATTGTAAATGAGTAGCAGCTAAGCCTAAAGCATTTTCACCTGATGCTGGATATTTTGTAGTGCAATTTGTGACTTTGGAGGATCCTAATGAGATTCTCTACGGGGGACCTTATTCTTACTCTAGTAAGCCTATTATAGTTCATGTTTGGATGAGGTTTCCTAGGCTTCCCTTGAATTGTTGGACGCCTAATTCACTGAGTGGAATTGTGAGTGTTAGAGGTTGCTTTATTTGCTTATGAATGTACATCCCAGCACATGAGGGTGTTGGTGGAAATCGATGTAACTAGCAAGTTGAAGTATGCTATTCCTGCTGCTGATCCCAGTGATCGAGTGCTTGAAGCCTTGAACAGAAAGTGGTATATGAGTGGTTACCTCTAAGTGTAGTGTTGTTGGCCATGACTATACTAAGGTTCACAAGGAGTTCAGGAAGTAGAAGGTGGAAAAGAGATGGGCGCCTAAAAGATCATCTGATGATGCTAACAATGGCTCTAACCTGAATAAGAGTGAGGGACAAGAGGGTCAAAGCAGTGGAGATGGGGACCTTGTGGATGTAGGTTTTCACTAGCGTAACCCCCCCCCCCCCAAAGTTATGGGGGAGGGGCCTATATATGCACAATTAACTCAGCATCAAGGCTCTAAGGATAGAGAATTGATATCAGGAGGAGAGATAGAGCTAAGAGAGTGATGTTCACTAAGGGGATATTTTTCAAGGCTACAGTATACAATGGAGAATCAAGATTGTTAGTACTTGGCATATTAGGGGTCTTAATGACGCTTAAAAGCAAGTAGAGGTTAAGAGGTTTCTTAGTTTTAATAGTCTCATTGGTACATGAGCAAATGGAGTACCCATGCTTCATAGGGCATTATTATTCTTGAAGTGATATGAGTCTTGGTCAGGAACCAGAAGTAGGATAGATTGTGCACTTGGTAATCTCTATTGAATTGAGAAGTTTGGGTTAACAGGGTGGAGTATATGAATCCTACCATTTCTGATCACTCCCCCTCATGCCTTTTATTTTTTTTTAACTTAATGGATAAGAATTTTAAGTTTAGGTAGTTGGTACAAGAGGCTCGGGCTCGGGATTTTAGGGATTCCGCAATGGAGAAGGTATGCCAGAAACTTCATCTTTGCAAAAATGAGTTGAAGCGTTTGCATCAAAAAAGAATTTGCTAACACTACTAAGAGCAATGAGGATGCCAGGTTTGCTCTTGAAACTGCACATCTATACCTAATATATTAAAACATACCCTAAAACATAATTTTGACACATAGGATCTCATCTTTAAAATTGTGTCATGTGTCATCCTAAAAAAATGTTTCATTTTCCTTTTCCTTTTTTTGAAATAAAAAATTGCTTTTATTTTCTAATTATAATTAAAATTAATAATTTATTTACATTTAATAAAATTTTCAATTACTTTCAAATTATGAGATTTGTTTTCTAACATCACTTTCTTTTCAAGTTATTCATTTTAAATTTAATTTTATTTCATTTTGAATTCTTCTAAATGTGCTCACACTTCATATTTACAAAATTATTTTCCATTATTTTATAATTATGCAAATGAATATTCTTCAAAATATGTACATTTTTTTCCAAGGAAAATATATGTTATAATCTTAAAAATAATTAAAAAATTGATATATTTTCATTTTTTTAATGAATTATTATCAAGTCTTAGTTTCAATCTTATAAAATCATTAGAATTACAAAAACTAAAACATAAAACTATGAACCTAATAGGTACAAAGCCCGTGCATTATGCACAGGCCAAAAACCTAGTTAGGGATTAGTAACTAAGTGGGATAATCTGGAGCTTCAAGCTCAAGTTGACATTCATTCTAAGGTGTTAAGAAAATGGCGTAGAGTTCAAGAGTGTGCTTTAGCTCACAAATCAACAATTAATTGGTTTATGTGGGGGTGGTGGAAATTATAGCCTTTTCTTTTGGATTGCAAAAGAGAGGCAATTGACAAATAATATTCGAATGTTATTTAATGCTAATGGAGTAATGGGGGCAGGCTTACTACAAGAGATGAGATTTAGGAGGAGGTCTACGCTTTTGACCATGCTTTGTTGGGGAGTGCAGCACCCACTCTTCAAGGGGTTGATATTGGGGCCACTAGGCAAAGGGCTAGACTATTTGATGAAAATGTTTCTAGTCTAAGCAGGCGCCTTTCCAACATTGAAATTGATAGAGCTTTAAAAGATATTAAGGATGACAAAGCTCCTGGTATTGATGGGTTTACCTCCTTGTTTTTCAAGGGGATATTATTAGGGAAGATGTATATGATGCAGTTATGAATTTTTTGCTACCTCCTCTAGAGGGTAGAGATGGCTCTCCTTTTGTAACAGAGTTCAAACCTATCGCCTGTTGTACTATGGTTTACAAGATTGTCTCCAAGACTATAACTGCAAGGATTTATCAGGGGGAGGTGGTGAATGTTGCACAATCAGGTTTTATCCCAAATAGGTACTTCGTTATAATGTTCCCTTGGTGACTGAACTTATTAAAGGCTATGGAAGGAAGCATGTGTCTCCAAGATGTATGCTTAAGGTGGACTTATAAAAGGTATATGATTCTATTGAGTAGCCATTCCTTCAAACAATGCTCGAGTTGGGCATTCCCCTTGTGTTTAAGGTGGTTATGTCTTGTGTACAGATTGTTTACTACTCCTTTTATATGGGAGCAAGTGATGTCCTCCTATGCCTGCAAAGAAGGGATTGAGGCAAGGTGATCTAATGTCACCTAATCTGTTTGCCCTGGGGATGGAGTATCTTTTCAAGGTGTTTGTGCCAATTGAGGACAGTCCCTAATTTTAATTATCATCCACAGTTTCAGAAATTAGCCATTACTCATGTGATGTTTGTTGATGATCTCTTAATGTTCTCTAGAACCGATTAGGTTTCTCTTCAACATTTGTTTGACGTCTTTACAAATTCCCTCTTTTCTTCTAGGCTGAATCCTAACATGAGTAAGAGCAATCTGTATGTGGGGGGGTGTCCAACCAGGACAAGGATGAGACGATGAGTCGGGTTCTGATTCAATTTCCTTTGGTTAAAATGCCTTTCAAGTACTTAAAAGTGCCTTTTAACTACAAGGAAGCTCTCATACGAGTGTAAATGCTTGGTGGAAAAAATGACAGCTAGAGGCAGGAGGGATGACCAGTAAATCAATTTGAGATACAAAGTTTGTAACTCAAATGGCATTTTAAGGTAATTTTGACAAACTTTAGGGGTAGGGATCCGACCACCAACTCTATAGGGGGGTGTTTTGGTAATTTATTTTCAACAAAATTACAAAAATGCCATTTGATATGTTTGCTAAAAAAATCAATTTGATTTACTAGCCATTTCCCCTAGAGGCAGGGGGTGGACTGTTAAAAAGTTAAGCTATGCCAGAAGACTTCAACTCCTTAGTTTTAAGGGGCATTATAACCTATTGGATGCACCAGTTTTTGAAGGAAGTAAAAAGCATTTGCAGGAGGTTTCTATGGTCAGGGAGCATGGAGGCCAATAAAGCTCCAGTTGTGTGGGGTCAGTTGTGCATGCCTAATGTTGCAGGTGGTCGAGATGTCATTGGCATAGAGTTGTGGAATAAAGCAGCTATTGCAAAAATCTTTTGGGTTGTGGCTCTTAAAAAGATAAGCATTGGGTTAGATGGTTGCATACTTATTACACCAAGTGTAAAGATCTCTAGTGCATGGATATTCCTAATACTCTCTCTTGGTGCTTTAGGGAAATTAGGTCTCATAGTCCATGTTATCATGGAATTACCTCTCAGCAGGTCCGGGGAGAGGAGGAAAGCGTTCTATATCTAAATTACATCACATGCTTAAAGGAAAAGTCCAAAGAGTTCCAATTTCCACGGAGAAGAATGGAATGTCATAATGGCGCTAATCCGAGAAGCATTTTCGTTATTTGGTAATTAGTTCTGCACAAGCCCTACTTGTGATTGTTTGAGCGAGTGGGGATTGCATGTGGCTTCTAGGTGTGTGTGTTGTGTTCTGTGGTTAATGAATTAATGAAGCAACTTCTCTCTGGTTGCCAAGTGATTGCGGACATTTGGCATGATGAGTTGCGGTCTTGCGGAAGGCAGGTTCTCGAAAGCATATTGGTATCTTGGAGCAGGAGTTTGAACAGGCTGCCAAGGCAGGGCGTGGAAACACTGAAAGTGCCAAGTTATGCTTGTTTTGATTTACTTTTTTTTGTTCTGGGAATCCTTAAGATCTATTATATTGTTGGATGCATTTTGTATTACTTTGCTATTAGATGCTTTGAGAAAATGCGAGTGTATATTGTAGTGTAGCAGCTGTTGCCTTTCCTTTCTTGGCCAACCCTTTTCCTTGAAGATGGGCCTTGAGGATGAAGGTTTGTTCTTGTTGATTTAATAATATTTTTATTACTTGCCAAAAAAAAACTTATATTAGCAATCTCATCAAATATTCTCCGGTTCTACTGCATATTGAAGCACATCAAATTTCTGAACTAGATAGCCTAATCAGAGTTATTCCTTTCTTTTTTTGGAAGGGGGAGGTGTGTTTGTCTTTGTGTTGTTAGCGGAAGAAGTGAAGCTAGTCAAAATAAATATTTTCAAGGAGATAAAAGGAGCACATCAAACATACTACACAGAGAAAGATCATACCTCTGACTAGATAGCCCTCCAACATTCCATCCATCACCATCT
Organism: Salicornia ramosissima; assembly: GCA_951394345.1. NCBI lineage: Eukaryota > Viridiplantae > Streptophyta > Magnoliopsida > Caryophyllales > Amaranthaceae > Salicornia > Salicornia ramosissima. The sequence goes on along the minus strand of OX596240.1, from coordinate 2,383,291 downwards.
GCTGACCCGCTAGCTTGTTGTAGCCAATCTTCAAAGGTAGACACAAATACAATATAAGATGCTATCAAGTCATTAATTTCCAACTAATTCCTAAAACACAAAGATCAAGTCATAAAATGAGCGTTCATCCATTACAAAATATGCAACAATAGCTGTGACAGTGAATGCTTCAAAATGGGATCATTAAGCTTATTATAGTGGGTTCCAAAATGAAACACGGATTATTCTTGTCACAATATGGAAACAAACCACACTATCATACTTTATGTATTAACAGAACTTTTCATCTGGATGGATTTGCAAATTTGAAGCAAATTCCAAACTAGTGAATCAAAATTGGATGAATAGACAGGTAATAAAGAGTAGAGACAGAAAACTTCTTACAGCAATTGCATTACGGTTTTCTAATCCGTGTGCTTTACAATAAGCACATGTATGACAATATGACTCCTTTGACACAAGTTTGCTATCTATTATCAAACTAATCAGGAACTACTTTGTTAATCTTGATCCCCTTTCTAATAATATTCTTTCTGCAAGGTGAATCTAGAATGATGTTGACATAATAGGTTGACTATGGAGGTGGAAAAAGATTAGTAGAGAAATCCACACAAGACAAAGACGGTCCAATATGTGGAACGAAAATTAGATGACAGCTCATGATAAGAACCAAAGAATCATGAGAATAATCTCAAACAACTGTATAAGTGATCCTTTTATAAGATAAGATTATGCTTTACGGTAAGCTACAAAATATACAGAAATCATCATACTTCTCAAAAAAATAACTTTGCGAATAACATGCACGCATAATTACACTCATATCTGGTTGAAAAGAAGTAATCACAAAGCACAGCATAACTCTACCATTTGTGGTTCCATCAGTGCCAAGCAAGTCAAATGGTTTAAACGGAGAACTTGATTCTGGATCACTGCAACCACAAATAGTCATCAAAACAAAATGCAGTTAAATATATGCAAGTAACTAGCATATAAACAGCTAGAGACAAGTCTTAAGATTCAAAGAACGGGATGTATACCCAATTAAAGAGGCAGCACTCTTTTCACGGACCTCCACAAGATGCTCACGTTTAACTGCAAAAAAATATTTACTCAATGATATTGTTCCTATATTGTCTTAAAGGGTATAAGAGCCTTAAGTTGACAAACCTGTAAGAACCTTTTGTTTAGAATCCAGCTTCACAGTGACATCAGAATAGCGAATAGCTACAACACGGCAAAGATAGCCCTTCAAGGGGCCAATTCGAATTCTTAATGACTGACCAACAGAAAATTGTTCATCTTTGCCTGTCAGATCCAATTAGAAAATACCAAGATTAAAGATAAAGATAATAATAATAGCAATAGTAGTAGCAGTAGTAATAGTAATTATTATTATTGTATACCTTCATTATTATTCCCCCTCATCTCCCATACTTTCTTAGGTGACAATGGTGATTTAGGTGAAGAAGGAACATCTTCAAAACTTGATGGCCCTCCTTCATCCTGCATGAGATAATATTTCCAGGAAATCAAAGACTAAGAATTGAAATAGAGCAGAACAGAAACCACCAACACTTCCAAAAGGTTGTTTTCATATTCATAATTGGTGAAAGTAGATAGATGGCTAGAGGCACGCCACAAATATGTAAAATGAGAAAACCTTTCCATGACAAACAATGCCAGCATTCTTCACTTTCTCAGACATTTGGGACTTTGTGCAGCAATAAGCATTATCCAAATCATTTTCATCGTACAAAAATATGATCCCCCTGTAGATCTGCTTCACTATTCCCTGCCGTTCCTGCAACGTACAAACATTCCATTATTAGGTAAGCATACACATCTTGACATACACTTCAAACACATAATAGCAAAGATGAATATAAACCTTGCTAGGTCCATCTAAGATTTTGACAGTGTCGTTGATGGATATAGTCTTCATACGATGATCTAAAGCTGTAAATTTCTTATCTTGAGGCACATGCTTCAAGTCTTTCTGTCCCTGAGTCAGTATCACTGGCCCCTCAGAACCATCTTTTAATATCTAAAAACCGATAACAATAGATTAGAAACCAACAAGATTTAATCAATTAAAAGAAAATATAAAAATAAAGGTGTAAAACCTTGTAATTATCATCCTTCTCCATGCCTATTACCATACCAAACTCTCTTTTGCTGCAAGAGTAGATAGGAAACAGATTAATATTGATAGCAAGCAATAAAGCCAAAGAGGGTCCTTAAGATAACAAGACATGGGGGGTGGGGTGTAAAAAAGGCTTTACCCAAAAAGAACAAGATCATGAACGTCAAAGCTAGATTGCTCATGGGATCCAGATGAACCCTCTCCCTTTCCTCCTCCCTTACCTCCTCCCTTATCAATCTGCATAGTACACTTCTTTGGCTCCCCGTAAAGTTGTGAAAGCCACTCCGCATTATCCGACTCATCATTGCTGGGTACAGTGAACTTCTGTAGCTCGTCTTCAGTGGGATTTACACCCCAAAAGCTCAAGGAGTCAATGGATACTTTCTTATAGAGAAATCCATCCTTCAGCATCAGGCTATCTAGGAACTCAAACATTTTTCCGGTGTCACGATCACGTCTGTATTGTATGAGCGGTCGGAACTCCCTGAGAAGGCCAGAACTTAAAAGTCAATGTCAACCAAAAGAAAATTCCATGAAAATTGCACAGTTTAAAATAAGCTGCTACAACAGAAGGAGATATATAAATCAGTCAATTACTCAAGATCCCTTGAGTTTATCAGTCTTGCCGCTGGTATAGAACCTTTTGTTCTCTTCGAAATTGCACCCCCACCCTGTAAACAAATTTCAAAACTGTCAAACATAGTGCAACATGGAAGCCTTGCACGTGTACCATTGAAATGAAAAAAATAACAAGGCAATCTCTTAGTCTCAGATAAGGTCTGAGTGAAAAAAAAAAATCTAAAACCAAACTTTCTTAAAATCACTTGGGCTATACAACTATACAAATATAAAACCATACATAGCTCAAAGAGGTTTATTATGTACATTCACATAGGAACACCAGAGGGCCGTAGAGGCTGAAGATTAATATATAACATTAAAAAGGCAATGCCATAGTACTGAGTGAAAGAACTAAAAACCAATTTTCTTATACAAGACTTGGGCTTTCCAACAATACACATTTTAAAGAGGTGATCTGTACATTGTACAAAGGAACAATAAAAGTTGAAGATTAGCACAAAACAACAAAAACTACTCGGAAGGGGAAAACTTGAAATTTCAAACAAAATCTATAAAACCATCAACACAGCCCCGATATATCTAAAAAGGAACCCTCCAAAGATGCTAGGCTCCAACTTTCCACCTTTTACACCCAATTAACTTTTGGGCAAGATCACACATGAACAAACCAATATTGCCTGTTTTTCTTTATAATGTCCCCCATAACAGCCAATCTCAACTTTTGTCTTTTGAATATCATCTTATCATATACATCTCCTTTACATCCAACTTAATATGATACTTAAAAACACAACCTTCTCAAACTATAAAGGTAGTAATGTAGTATCAATCTTATAGTCCCATCAAGTTTTCCTTTAAACCTTTAAGATAGATACGGTAACGAAATACCCAAGATTGCTCTTTTCTCTCCAATCTAATCACTAACACTTCGGTGTTGTTTGGTTCAATACTATGGAAAAGAAATGAATAATCAAAGGGTTAGCAAAGGAAAGAAATATAAATCCCTTTGTTCATTATTGTGTTTGGTAAACTTTTTTACCACTACAACCTCACCACCACTTCTCTTTCTTCCAGCAGGAGAACCACAAAAGACATCAACCCAAAACAACCACTACTCTAGTAATCTTCATCCCTAACCTTACCGCAGCCATGCCGCCTGCCGATCCTCTTCGCCGCCGCACCACTTCTCCTCGCAGGCATTCCTCCTTTTAGCTTGTCATCTTTCTCTCTCTCCTAGGTTTTGTGGTGTTGATATTGATGGGGTAGTTAGGTTTTCGTGGTGGGTTTGTGGGTGGGTTCGTGGGTGAGTGTGTGGTGGTGGGTTCGTGGGTGAGAGTGAGTGTGTTGGTGGTGGTGGTTTCGTGGGTGAGAGTGACTTCTCACTTCTCATAGGTGGTGCCATGGTGGTGGCTTCAATTCGTGGATGAGTGTGAGTTCATGGTGGTTTCGTGGGTCGGTTCACGGTGGTGAGCTCGTGGATCGGTTCGTAGTGGTGAGTTTGTGGGTGGTGGTGGTGGTGAGTTTTGTTGGTGGTGATGGTGAGTTCGTGGGTGGTGGTGGTGAGTGGTTTTCTGGGTAGGTGGTGAATTTGTGGGTGGTGCATGGAAGGTGGCAGGGCCATCCCAATCATTAAAGGGGCCCTGTGCAACCATAATTAAATTGGGCCCCAAATATTATAACTACTTTGTATAATAATTTCTTCGCTTTTTTTATACATGTTATATATATTTTTATTTTTTTTGCAGAATTTTCGAGACGGCATTTATTTAATGGTAAAAGTAAGAGAAATACTTTGCCGAAAAAAAAGAGAAATACAATGTGGGTGTCAAGGTATTTTATACATCAAAACTTATACAAAAGAAGTACAAAAGATTTTAAATTTTCCAAAGAAAGAAAAAAAAAGCAAGAAAATGCTAAAATTTTCAAGTACCCATATAGAGACTAGAGTAACGGATTAATATGACAATTTATATAAGACAGGGTGAATGTTTAGTTGTTTAGAATTATCCCAAAAAATAATGTAGGCTTGTAGGTGACTAGTAGCAATTTAGCAAGTAGCATCTACTCCAAATAAAGGAAAAGAAAAAAGAAAGAAAAGGAAAAAAATAGTTCAAAATCACCCCCTCTTAAGCATCGAACCCCAGACCTCAATACTTATTCCAATTCATGCGATAAAACAACAACCATTACAACACATTACTCATTTCATTAACTTAGCTTACACTTTTTATCTATATAGGAAGATAGGTAAATTAGAGGCCCCATTCCACTCGGGGCCCTGTGCAATTGGTCTTCTTGCACGGGCTCCGGGACGGCCCTGGAAGGTGGTGGCGAGTTTGTGGGTGGTGGGTGTTGGGTACTGGTGAGTGGTGGAGTGTGTTAGGGTGGGTTTTGTGGGTGGTGGGGACTTGTGGGTGTGGGATAGGTGGTCAAAGTTGTTCAAATTTGAGAGGAAAATGAGGGAATCATGATTCCCTTGTAGGGACTAGAGAATGAGAGTAGAGGGAAATGGGGGAATTGGAAGGGGTAAGGGAATGATTGTTTTAGCTTAACAAACATTAACAAAGGTGATTTGGGTTGTTAATTCCCTTTCTTTTATCTGAAACCCCCAAACCAAACAGCCCCTTCAATGCATAGCAACATTCCTTTATGTATCTACCTGACTACATCAAAGTGATTAAAGACGCATACTTTGAAGAAAAATTCAGTTAAGCACACTAATGCAAAAGCTCAAGATAGTAAAACTTTGAAATTATAGAGAAAAAAAAAAAAAAAAACACAAACAGAATCTATTTTAAGATATGCTATGGTAGCGAAATACCCAAGATTGCTCTTTTCTCTCCACCCGAATCACTTACACTAAAACACTTAAATGCACAGAAACATTCTTTTACGCATTTACATCAAGTGATTAAAGACACAAACTTTGAACAAAAAATTCAGTTAAGTACACCAATGCAAAAGCTAAAGATAGTAGGACTTTGAAATTATTGAAGGAAAAAAAACACAAACAGAATCTATTTTAAGGAACAATATTAGGCTATTAGTGTAGGACGAGTAAAGTTAATCTCTAGGAGTTTGAATAAAATGCAGTTTTAAGGGTCCTGCCACACTTGATAAGTTTGGCCTGTCTTGTATTCCTTTTCAACACTCCTTACCATCTCTTACGATCCCCATAGGTGTGACTCAAAAATCAAAGAAGACCACTAGACACTACCCATGAATCATGATGCAACAAACCATACACAAGTACTCCGTAATAGAGAATATACTAAAGGACCTGCCACAATTGTTCAATTTTGCATTATTTTGGGATTCCTTAGCACTACTTCCCCTCTCATAAAATCCCCAAAGGTGTGACTTAGAACAGAAATAAGATTATCCATGCTGCAACAAATCCTAAATTAATATAATAAATTCAACAATCTTACTCACCTAAGATGGTGCAGCTAGATCAAGAAACATAACTTCTTGCTCATAACAAGACCTCCCCCCTTTTCCTCATTTCCTTAACCATTTTCATGCAATTTTATTGAACTATGGGACATCACTACAGCAGTAAAAAGGTAATATTTTATAAACCTTTGACATTAGAAACTATTTTTTTTTTCAAGAAACAATTTCCTTGCCATGGAACAAAAAAAGCATAATCACATTCCAGAAGCATGTGACTTCTTTGATAATACAAGTGAGCATCACATGCAGCCGCTGATATTAAGAGAGTTTCAATAATTTTTTAAAACTTCATGTTAAATGGAAACGCCATAAGGTAAAGATATTTGAACTGATAAACCCAAACAGTTAACATTTAATCATGATTTTTAAAAGGAAACGAGAGCCACTATATCAAACATAAAAACCACTTGCTCAAAAAAAAAAAAAGAATAACAGTATAGTGCAAATTTCATTACATATTTCTCAGTGAGGGCCTGTAGATCAATTCTTGGGATCAACTTCACTGTTGCTCTTTTACGCACATTGTTGACTGCTACCACCTACAGGAAAATGGGTTCAACATTAGAAACACGTACTAGAAAGTGCTGTTTTCCCAAGTTGCACCAAAAAACTACCAATACCTGAGCCAAGTCACCCCTGTAAATTCCATTCTTCACCCGCGCCCAAGTGCCCTCTTTGACCTCATTATACCTCTTTCTAACAACCAGAAGTTGACCAACTTCATTTGATGGAACTTTTGTCACAAGGCTAAAGTATACATCAGCAAGCTGGTTACACGCCTGAAGCAAGATTTACGGATTGATTTCATACTCAAGAGGTTGCAAATTTAGGGAATATATAAACATATACAACTTAAAAGTTTAGAACTACCGCAGCAACATCAGACTGCTTTTCTGCTTCAATAAAAACAAAACCTTTGATGTGCTCAACAGCAAATGCAGATATTATTTGCAGCTTAGTTCCCAGATCTTTCAAATCCACAAACTTCTGAATCAGGCAGAAAACAGTATTTTTCTCTCGCCCAACCTAAATGTGCAAAAAAATTAGTTACAGGCACTAAATTAAGAATGCACATAAATGAAATTGTTTCCAAGAAAACACGAAAACAAATAAATAATTAATTAAAAAAATAGTGTATCGATTCAACTTTGATGCCAAAAGAGGAGGGCTGCCGAAAACCTAACATTTAGATGTTTATGAAACATCTCAAAGGGCAATCTGGTAAATGCATCCTTCAATTACACAGTTACACATTGCATTATTTTCTATTAAAAGTTTCGCTTATTTAAAAGTGTGCCATTTTAGATACAAAATTTACATCTAAATGTTGGGGCCTAGTCATTTCCCCCAAAAGAGCAATTTCAAATACATACCTTGCACTTAACTTTCCAGATTGTCGGTTCAACAACAGAGGGTACAAGAAAATTCTTGTCCACGGATCTTTTAGTGTCATAGTCATCTTCAGCATACCTAACATGCCCAGACCTTGTTCGGTAGCGTTCTGCTAACATTTTTTCAAGCTCATCCCCGCTCAACTCTTCCTCTTTAGGGAAAGAAGGGAATTGTTCAAATCCATCCGGCTCACTTTTGACCTTGGGTAAATCGTTAAAGAAATCTGTTCAACCACATAAAACAAAAACAAAAACAAAAAAACATAAATCTTTACAATTAGACAAGACTACAAGAAAGAACTGACACACCTGCACACATGTAATCTTTCAAACAGACGAGAATGCAACTCGTTTACAAAACAAAGAAGCTCTAGCTAGTTACAAAAGTAGAAAAGCTACAAATGAAATTTTAGATTATTAGTGCAATCAATCAGCCAAAGCAACTTAAAGAAACATGTCTGGCACCAGAAAATCAAAGCCCTAAAAGGCTAAAATCAATCATTTCACCTTCGTGATACAGATAGAGTAATAACCAAATTCAGTGTGTAAATTATATTTTTCATATTCATAATTCACCGCATTTGACAACTATGTGGCAACTCAGCCTTCAGCATGGTAATAAAAGGCAGCTGATTTCACATATCAAGCTGCAAAAAGTGATTCCCACACAAGATGAACGGCTTTACGCAGTAAAATAATGATATAAACAAACTAATTATTCTTTAGCATGAAACGGAGTAGTTGATAAAAACCGCTAGCTGCACATTCACAATGGAATCGAATGAATTCGGCCAAAACCCCATATCACCAATACTTATAAACAAAAAGCTCCGATTATACCTTGCTATAACAAGAAAACGTTAAATTCACGAACAAAAGTCCACCCACATCTCCCCAAAGATACTACACTACATTTTGAAAAGAGAAAAAAAAATGAAAACTCCATAAAAAACTACAGTTAAAATTTTTCAATGTACCCAAAGAACCCATCCAATTCTTGAAAAAACTACATGCAGATGTCCAATAACCTAAATATCGAGCGATAATGACAAAAACAATGGACTATTACTTTATTCTCATTTAAAAACACACAATTACGAAAAAAGAAAACCCTAATCAAATTGTGTTTTCAAATCTGAACGAGAAGATGAAAATGTACCATCAAGATCAAAAAAATCGTCGTCACTATCAATATCATCGCTGTAATCGCCATCAAATTCAGCAGCTGAGTCCTCAAAAAACTGTAGAATGGCGCGATTTTTCCTCTTATTACTACCACCATTATCGTTGTCTTTTCGTTTACGCTTTCCAGGCGAATCATAATCAGCAATTCCTTTCCCCTTTGACGCCATTTTTGTCACTGCAACTTTTACTGTAATAACCTAACACATTTAGTAAGCTTCTGAAAGAGAGAAAAAATGAAAATGGTGAGTATGGTGTGAGAGTGACAATGGGGAACTGGTAAGTGGTAAGAGACCGAAGGAATATTTATATACTTTCTACTTTTGCATATTTTTTTTTGGAAAAATTCATATAAATAATGCCGGACGTTTTTTAATATTAATCTCAACTATTAGTTATTACAGTATAATCCAAACATTGGGGTTGTTTTATGATATTAGTCCATTTACTTATTCAACCTATTATAATCGGTCACCAATTCATAAATTATTCGTTATCTTTCCTCTTTTCTTATTTATTATAGTTGACTATACCATCCTCCCTTTTTACGAAGGAAATCGGAGCCGGTCAAAAGTTAGTATGGACTAATATCATAAAACTACCCTTAGTTTGAATTATAGTATAATAACCTATAGTTGGGATTAATATTGGGAGACCTCCAATAGTTGGGATTATTTATATGAATTTTTCCTTTTTTTAATCGGTTTTTCTAAGATATGCCCCTGAGTTTTTTCGACTTTCTAAGTTGTGCCCATGCTTCTTTAACGAATCTATTGACGTTGAGATAACAGAGTGGGTACTATTAATTAAAAAACCTAAGTTGAGAAGCATGGACACAACTTAGAAAGTCAAAAAAACTCAGGGGCATATCTTAGAAAAACTCAGGGGCAACAAATGATACAGATGACCTTTAACCAGCTATTCAGGTTAAAACTATTAATTTTTTATTTTATTTTTTTTAAAGTCAAAAACCGGTTTTGTATCATTGGTTGCAAAATTTTGGACAAGGTTGTATTATTCACGAAAAAACGATAGGTTGTATTATTCTTTGCAAATCGATGAAAGGTTGTATTATTCAAAGCAAAAAAAATCCTAATTTATATTCTCTCTGTCCCTAATTACTTTATTATTTGTTACGGAGTACATTATAACTTGGGAGTCGGGGCATTGTTCACATCTGATCTTTGATTGCTTCTAATTATATATTTGTAAAGTAAAACATAGTTATGTGGTTTCATTTTATTCGTCTCGATGTATACTTTTCAAATATAGAGTATATATTTTTTTAGGATTTTTCTATGTATAGAATTATACTCTCTCCGTAACACAATACTTGCAACAAATGAACTAAGGTAAGTTCTAGGCAAAATTTGTTAATGTTGAATAAATGTGTAATTTGATAAAGTATGTGACATAAATTATATATGATTAAGTGAAAAAAGGAATAGAGAGTAAAAAACAAAAACAAAAAAGTACAAAAGGGGTATTACTGTATTAGTGTTCAAAGTTGTATCTCCAAAACTGTTAAAAAAAAGTGAAAGTATTGTGTCGGACGATCCGACCGTCGGACCGTCCAACACTTGTATTTTTTTAACAACTCATGGGGGATCCAGGTTTAGTAATATGTATCCAGGTCCAACAACATTTATCCAGGTTTAACAATATATATCCAGGTTAAACAAGTTTCACCAGGTTTACAAATGTCATCAGGTTTATAAATAGATTTTCAGGTTTAACAATATATGTCCAAGTTAGACAGATCTGTGTCCAGGTTTAACAATATGTGTCCAGGTCCAACAATATGTTTTCAGGGTTACAAATTTGTGTCCAAGTTTACAGGTATATGTCCTGGTCTACCAATACATGTCCAGGTTTAACAATATGTGTTCAGGTTCAACAATATGTGTCCAGGTTTAACAACATGTGTCCAGGTCCAACAATATATGTCCAGGTTTACAAATATGTTTTTAGGGTTACAAATTTGTGTCCAGGTTTACAAACATGTGACAAGGTCTACCAATACATGTCCAGGTTTAACAATATGTGTCCAGGTTCAACACATATGAGTCCAGATTCAATCATATGTGTCCAGGTCTAGGGGAATGGTCTGACAGAAACGTTACTGTCAAATCAATCTGACACAATACCTTCTCAAAAAAAAATAATGTAACTAGTAATTTAGGATAAAGAGAATATTATAAAAGGAAATGGGGTATTTTTACAAATATTAAAAAGTTGGGATTAAGTGTAGAATATATTTCATATATTAAGCTATCTAACCTAGAAACCAGATTTTCTCTCCTCAAATGCTTTTTCTTTCCTCCAACTATGTATTGCCCAACATAGAATACCATTTTTTTCCACACAATTTCAACAATTTAAATTCCAATAATTTCATTTTTAAATTATACAAACATAAACCAACACACACAAAATTTAACTAACGAACATCAAGAGCACGAAAATTTATGGAAAACACAAATATTAGGTTGGCTATTATTCTTGGTTATTGGTTTATTGCCAGTAGGTTGGCTATTATGCTTGGTTATTGGTTATGGCCAGTAGGTTGGCACAATGAAATGTTGGGTAATTGGTTGGTTGAGCATGTTCAACCTCTGGTTAATTTTGTTTGGAATAATTTAATAAGGTGTCAGTTAATTTATTGATCACCTTGTCTTAAATATATTAAAATCTGGTTATTGTGTTATTGTGTATATGGTCTTGGTTGGACATTTTATGGTTGGTTTAATTATTAAGCTACTAATCACTTAAAGTGAAAGACGTAATAGCAATAAAACTCAAGATGAGTGCACGTCTGGAGTATTGACTACTTGGTACGGGTTGGGGAGTAGGTTCCCTTCTTTAGAGTCGTCTGATCAACGTGCTCATTAGAGGTGGGAATATATGACTCAACCCGCCAACCCGACCCGATATTAAAGGGTTCGGGTCAAAGTGTTTGACCCTTTTATTATTTTGACCCGACATGACACGAATAAATGGGTTTCAACCCGAATAACCCTTTTAAAAAATGTCTAAATTTTTATTTTTAATATTTTTTTCCCATTTGTGGAATGTTGCTGTGAATTACTGAATTGATAAATCAATGGCCCACTTTTTAAGCCTATTACTAATTACTAACGGCTTGTTTACTTCAGATTATATTCAGTTCAATTCAATTCAGTTCAGTTCAATTAATACCCTTCTATTCAGTTCAGTTAACTTCAGTTCAGTTCTATTCAGCTAATGTAAATGAGCCCTAACAGTGAGTGTAGTTGGAGACTTGGGCTTCCTCTAATTTGGCCCATATTTCCTCTGTATTTTTTATTTTTTTTTGTTTTTGGAGAAAGCTTCTTCTTATTTCACATTTTCACTCCTTCACAATTGAAAGCGTCTTCCTCTCTACTGCATCTTCTTCTCTACTCTGTCTCACTCTAAACCTCTCAAGATTCTCAATTTCTCATTGTCTCTACAAGTCTACAGCCTCTACTGAATCAGGTATATTGTTCAAATTAGTTCATTTTGATTTTTATTCCTTTTTTTGTTTGAATCTGTTCGATATTTTTTTAGGGTTTTGTACTATATTATTTAAATTTGTTCGAAACTTTTAGGGTTTCGTATGAATCTTGTTCGATTTTGTTGTTTCTTATTCATCGAATCTGCTGTTTTGTAAGCTTCTTTATTCAGCTTTTTTTATTCCTTCATTCGAATCTGTTGTTTTTAGGGTTATACTTATTTTAAATTTTTAATCTTGTTTTTAGGCTTATACACGGGTCATAGACAGGTCGGGTTCGGGGTCAAAACTTTTGACCCGTTTATTAATCGGGTCGTGTTCGTGTCAAGGCCTCCCAACCCGTTTTATTATACTGACCCGACCCGAGAATGACCCGACCCGGCCCGTTTACCACGTCTAGCTCTCCAATCGAACGTTCAATTTAAGATAAGATTATCTTTTGCTGGTATCTGTTTTTTTGGTTAAAGATGCAGCACGATGAGGTCATTTGGCAAGTCATTCGCCATAATCATTGCAGTTTTATGTCCAAGTATGAACCCTAATCCTTCATGAATTTTTTTTTTTTTTTATAAGTGCATAGGTTTTGACGATTTTGTTATTGTTTCAATGTTGTGTATTAATCAGAATTGAAACGGGAAAATTTTGCCGAAATCCGTATAATGTGACTGGAATTTGCAATCGGAGTTCTTGTCCTCTTGCTAACAGTCGATATGCCACCATCCGAGATCAGGAAGGTGGTTATTTTTTAAAACTTCCTTTAGTTTGTGACTTTTGTTGTTGGTAATTTAGTCTTTTGTGAATGAAACTTATGCTATGCTTGGGAATGCAGGGGTACTCTACTTGTACATGAAAACTATTGAGAGAGCTCATATGCCTAATAAATTGTGGGAAAGGGTTAAGCTGCCCAGGAATTATTTGAAGGCTCTTGAAATTATTGATAAGCATTTGGTACTTGTCTTCTTTGTATATTTTTCCCCTCATTTATTCCCAATGGCTTATGAAAACAATTAAATAAAGGATTGTCGTTAACTGCCACTAATTCTTTGAAAAAAAAATTGCAGATGTATTGGCCTAAATTCCTTGTGCACAAGATGAAACAACGATTGACGAAGATGACTCAAATGCGAATTCGTATGAGAAAGCTTGCTTTGAAAACAAGGTGATCTGTTCCCCAATCTATTGAGTTTTATATATGCTCTATAGACTTATAGGTTAGAATGTAGGGGAGATGTTTATCAACGGATGGTCTCACTAGAAGTATTAGTGTTATGCTGATGGTTGTTGAAGCCATCTTTTTCGAGCTTGCTTCGTTAAATAGAGGGATCTTGTTTGTTTAACTCTGGTGTGGTTTATGAGTTGCCTTTTTATTTAAGTTATGACAGGTTTGTCAGCAACTCAGCATGCCATTAAATTATTGGTTGGTCCTTTCCAGTGTTAGTTTGCTGTTTGGTAACCCAATTTGCTAGTTGGCCAATTTTTCGGTTCTTGGAGGTATATTCTTAATATGATTTGTTGATTTTTGGGGGCATGAATTGCTTTGGACGTTATTTGTTTCAGGGATGCATTTTAAAAAAAAATAATTAATATGTTTGTAATTTCATACTCCTTGGATTGGGCTTATCCGATTATGTTTATAAAGTTTACACTACTTAGATGAAAAGACATGTGGAAAGTGTTAAATGGGATAACTTAATGTATCATAACCTTGACAATGCACAAAAAATAATCGTACTTTTTATTTTTTCACGCTCAAACATGGAGATTTTTAAAAAAAAACATTGACTAGCTAACACTCAGTTGAAACAGACGGCACAGCAAAGCTAATTTCTTTTTTTTTTTTTTTGTAAATTTCCCAAACTTAATCCCAAATTGTAAACGTTTTAAATAAGCAAAGTAATCAGTCTTTTGTTGGCTACAACTTGCTTTGACAACAATTTTGTATGGCCTTTGATATATATTCAACTACTTCTCTAAATATTAACCTTATGAAGAATATGTAATGTGAACCAGTCCTAGTCTTTACTGTAACAAAAAATTCTGTTCGATTTTTTTTGAAGAATCTTGTTCTTCGCCATAGCCTTTTAAAATTATGCAGCTGCTTGAACTCATGATCTTGGATGTGAATGTTTTACACTGTCTATCACAAACCCCTACTGGAACCCTCCTTTGTTATGTAGTGTGCTAACAAGACGTTGGTGATTAGCGAAATACGGAACTGTCTAACTCAAAGTGCCAAGTGTCATTCTTCCAAGTGTCATACAATCTGTGAAAATCAACACAAGAGTATGACTTTGATTAGGAGACTCGTAAATATGATTGTTATCGCTACCAGCTACTCTGCTGTTCTCAGCGTTATCAGTCACAATCTGGGGAACATTTGATTGCCAGATTTCATTTATATGATCATTGTCTCCCTTGTGAAGACCCCAACATCCAAAATCATATCTCCTTGACTATTGTTCGCTATTATGCTAATTAGTTGTTTTTACTTGCAATTGGATCAACCATCAGATGCCAAGAACCTTAAAAAGTACCCCAAAGCATGCCAAGAACGTACTGCCATTGTGCCTCTCTAGCCTTACAGTAGATTTTACTCTAGAAACACAGAAAAGGCGTGCTAGCCTTTTGGATATGGCCCCACACCTCTTCTGCTCCCCCCCCCCCCCCCCCCTTTTCATCTTCTCTTCTCCCAACTGCTTGTCATTTTTGTGCTGTATCTTTATCTGATTTATGCTCTCTTCTCTCTTTTTTTTTATATGCTTTTATTTTCTGTAATCGTTTAGCTCTATCTTCTTCATTTCTCATCACTACATGAAGTTTGCCTTGTATCCAAAAGGCATGCGCCTTAGACATGCCTAGTCTCTAAGCCTCTAAGATCTTTTGAGCTTCATGCTCTCAAAATAAAAATCTGAGTACACTGAGTTTACTATATATTATACATTGGAGCCATTGTTATTATTTTTTAAAAATTAAAAAGAAATATTATTTATAGTTTTGAGCTATGTAAAACAATAAAAGTTAAGCCTAATCTAGTGATAACATGGATTTTCTTAAAGCCAAAGTCTAAACCCCCGAAAATATGTAATGTCATGAACAGATTATAATGAAATGCATCAGCAAATCAAATAATGTTCCAAGCCGAACCATGACCTCAAACATCATACTAAAAATCCTCCTCATGATCCTAAAATTGGCTAACTAGCAAATTACATTCCTGTACCTGTTTTGTCTCTCGATTTGTATGTTCAGGAGCTTTTGAAATTATTTAGCAGGCAAGATCAAGTGCTAATTTATACTAGTACATGACTTTTCCTTTTCTACGGGATTTGGGTAAGAGATAATAGTGTAAGCTGGCCCACTCTTATTATTCATAGAAGTGATTTCGAAATCTATTTAAATACTTACACTTTTGAACTAAAATCCTGTAATTTTGAACTAAAATCTATTTAAATACTTACACTTTTGAACTAAAATCCTTTAATTTTGTTAAAAAAAATATCCATGTGTACTTTGATTGATATCCGTTTGTAACACTTGTAGCAAAAGAACAATGTAGTATGTAAAAACACTATTGAAGATTTTATTGGTCAAGGTTGTATCTTTGAAGTAGTGAAAAAGTAATTGTGGCAAAAAAAATGAAATGGTAGTCATGAGTAGGATTGCATCATTAAACAATTTGTTCACATACTCAACTTCCAAGGATTGCCAATTTTTTTTTTCTTTTCATCCATCTACAGATGACAACAGTAGCAACAACAAAGCTTTAATCCCAAAATAAATTGGGGTTGGCTGGACATGAATCAATATATAGAATTGCAAAGATCATTTGCTGAAATTTTCTCCCTCCATGCTTCTCCGTCTAACTCCAACTCCTCCTCCAGCTCCATCAGCCTCATATCCCCAGTAACCACCTTCATCCAAGTTTTGCTTTGGTCTTCCTCTACCTCTCACATTCTCATCCATTTGCCCACTCTTCAAGCCTCCTATCTGGTGCAGTACTCGATCTCCGTCTCACATGACCAAACCACATTAGCCGATTTTCCCTCATCTATAGATGACAAGGAAACAATGAAATTTACTTTTCCCTTGCAAAAAAATTAAATTAAAAATCCACAGAAGACAGCAATTTAAAGTCAGGGCTGTCTTATATATTTTAGTGTCCCTGTTCGAACCTAGAAAATTAGCCCCCAAAATAGCTTATATATAGAAATTATTATCAGAATTGTGGGAAATCGAAAGCATGTAAAATATTTATATTTTATTAAAAAATTACATAACTCACAGTTTGTGAATTATTAATTCTTAAGAAATAGGGTATTTTTAATTTTTCTTTTAAGGTTGAATCTTAACCATTATTTTTAATTTCCCTTTTCCAAGGTAAACTTTTCTGCTGACTGCTTTGCTAACTCATTGCCCACAGTGTTCTTCAAAATTATCAAATACTAGCCCTTACTCCCCAACTTCAGGTCTCTTCTTGTAAAATCTTCCATAACGAAACAAGAACCTTGTCTCTCATATACAATAACTAAAAATAAATTTTGTAGTTATGATATCAAGTTTTAATTTTGAAGGAAATTAATGAGAAATTATAACACATTGTGAAAGATACCCATTACCACTTTATTTTAAAGAAAGTCAATTATGATTTTTTTATACATTATTTGTACACACAAGTGGAGGGAGGATGAATTTTACTTTGATGGGCAAATGTTACATTAATCCATGTCAGACAAAAATGTTAAGGTTTGAATCACTAAAAAAAAGTAATAATTGTAATATTATGAGAGTGAGACGTTGGGACTTGGGAGATATAAAGTATAATCAATTTCATAATATTTTCATACAAGTTACTTAGTAAAGGGCCCAAAAAATTGAATCTTGAAGGATTCGAACCCCAAGCTCTAGACAAGCATGCAAATCCGTGAAGTACCGCACACCACTGAGACACATTGTATTGTTGTTCTATTTAGTGCAGCAAATAATTATTATTATAAAATGGAGGCCCTGCTGATTTGGGGGCCTTGTGCTGTTGGGCTGGATGCACAACCCTCTTACCGGCCCTGCGTAAGATAACCCAAAACAATATTGAATACTGATGTTGAAGTAAGTACCTCCTAAAATTTCAACTACCATTTTTTTTTCTGCGCGCCCCTCTCCCGTGGCTGTGATATAGCGAGAGTATGTTTGACAAAACTAGTTGTAGTAGTAGGGGAGTAGCTGTCGGCCATTGAAGTAATTGTTAGTTGTTGAGTAGTACTCCCTTTATTGTTTTTACTTTTTTACTTGCTACTCACAATTTTTGGTCAAATGTAGCAACTAAAAAAGACATCTGGGGAGTAGTTGTTAGAGGTAGTTGTCAAAGTGGATGTGTAACATTAGTGTTTGGCATAAAAGAAGCTGTTTAAATGAAAAAAAATGACAAAAATGACATTTTAAAAAATAATAAGTAGCTTTTGGTAACAACTATTCCAATAGCTAAAAGCTGCTATTTTTTTTTTTTTTTTTTTTTGTTTTCAGATGAGGGATGAATTGATGAACCTAATAATGTTGAGTTGACTAAATTCACTAAAAGCTAAAGCAATTGTGGGATATTCTTTCTAATTACTTCTTTAATACATATGGGTCATAGGTAGACCTGTCAAAATGCGAATATCAATCCAACCCGAAATTTGATGCCAACATGACTTGAAATATGTTACCGAAATTGAAGAATGTAGAAGATGGATGGAAAAGCTTTGCAATCCCAATATTAAAATAGGGGGAGGCTAAAATTATACCTATATTCTGAGATAGTAGGATAATTCATGTTTTGTTTGCTAATGATAAGAAGTAAGATTGAAATATAGAGAACCACCAGTTTTAATATTTAGCTAAAACTTGACTTGGAAAAGCTTTGCAACCCCAATATTAAAATAGGGGAAGCTAAAATTATACCTATATTCTGAGATAGTAGGATAACTCATGTTTTTTTGCTATTGACAAGGAGAAGTAAGATTGAAATATAAAGAACCACCATTTTAATATTTAGCTAAAACTTGTTGACTTGGAAAAGGAGATAAAAAGTTGCAAGGTACCTGTAATTTTCTTTTGTGAATCAGATAGAATTGGCAAAAGTACAGTAGTACTACGTAGTATATAGAATTTCCCAAATGCTTTAGTTTGGGTTCACTATCTGGTAGCATTTTGCATGTTCTGACATTTTCTTTCAATCTTTAACTAATTTGGAGCATGTGTCAATTTTTGTTATGTATATTAAATGAAATCTAAAGGTTAGTCAACTGAATTTTCATCTTTTTTGTTTTTTTGGTTCCATTTTTTTGTCTTGTGATATGCAGAGAGAAGATAATGACAACTCCCAGGAAGGAGATGAAGAGGGATGCTAGAAGATTGGAGAAGGCTGAGAAAGCAGCAGTTATAGATAAGGTAATTGTGTGTTGTTGCAGATGAACTTCACTGTGATAGTCGGCAAACTTACAAACTTGTGTATGCTGCAGAAAATTGAGGAGGAATTACTTGAACGTCTTAAAAGAGGAGTCTACGATGACATATATAACTATAACCAGAAAGCATGGAATGAAATTCTCAAGGACCAGACTGAAGAGGAAGTTGAAGAGGTATGTGTTGAAATGCAAACATATAAAAGCCCCCCCCCCCCCCCCAACCCACCCTCCCCCCAAAAAAACTGGTTGAAGTATTAGGGTGGTCCGATGTTGTAATTTTTGTTCTATTTAGGTCTTTTACAATGCTTTTATCCAATTCTATTGTTTTATGTCCTTGTTCTGTGGTAACCTTTTTATTGATCAGGAACCTGAGGTGGAGTATGTGGAGGGATATGAAGAACTCGAAGAGGAAGATGATATGGAGGATTTTGGTGGTTTTGCAATGAACGACCCTCTTGGTGATGACAGTGAAGGTAATACTCCGAGTCTGTCTCTTCACCTACTAAAATATGGAATGAAGTAGTGAACAAATGAGAATAAACTTTACATGTTCACTGTGTATTTCTGATCATGAATTATTCCCTTTTAATGAATTTTACCTTTTGTTATTATTCATGAATGGAACAGATGCCTTGGATGAAGACAAAGATGATGCAGGAATAGCTGATAGAAAGAGAAGCCTAAATGAATCCAAATTATCTTCAAAGATTAGGGAGAGAGAGGAGTCTATTTCCAAATCAAAGAAGAAATCAAGAGTTATTGTCGAGGTATATTTTTGCAACAATGGTATATCAACTTGCATGCATGCATCCTTGTGGTTGAATGACTGGTGTTATAGATTTGTAAGTTGTAACTTTCCTGCATCTTTTCTTAAGAAAATTTGAGATGAAATCGAAGGAAGAAACAGAAGGGCCAACTATGTGCTAATAACAAGCAAGTTTTATGGTCTTGTATTGCTACTTGCTAGGTCTTGTAAATATTGCTCCTATAAATTCTCAACCCTAGAAACTTCAGCAGCTTTCTGTAAATGAATTTATTGCTCTATGTGTCTATTACCTTGTAGCATGAGAACACTTCATCACAAAATCCCACCCTCCTGACAGTATTCATTCCTGTTTAAATCCAGGGCCTGAACAGCAATTCATGCCAACATTCATTTAGATAACTTCAGAACTTTTCATTCGACTAAGAGAGCTTTTGTTTATTGTTTCCAAAAGTGGTATTTGTGAAGTTGTCGTGGCATAGTAAAATATTTTGCCACACACTTTGTTGATGTCATTATACGCAGCTGAGAGTTGAGACTGCCATTCTCATTCACTTGTCAAATATGCTGTGAATGTTTTTTATTGAATTCATTACCTGTTTTGTCAGGTTGAGCATGAAGATGCTGGGGACAGACAAACAGCCACGCATTAAGAGAGTTGTATTCAATTTTGTAACTAGGTTAGGTTATGTGGCGAAACTATTGTACGAAATTGTGCTAATTTATAGTTGGAAGCGCAATGGTGGCAAATGTGCAGACAATGCAGCAAGCTCTTAGCTGTGTTTATTTTTATCAGAATCAAATTCTTGAAATCTCTCTTAACTTGTGCTAATTTAGATCATTGTTTTCAGATCTTCTGTCTATGCTAATTGGGTTTAATTTCTTAACCCTAATTGGCTCATGTTAGTTTAATTTGTAATTTGTAATACATTATCATTTACAGATAATTTTCTAATGCATGCCGCATGTAGGATCGTGGGCCTCCACGTAACATGTTGTACACCTATGTAATCCTTGTTAGCTTTGTTGACGCTTAAACATGATTCAACAAAAATACTTTCGGATGCTTTCATTTATGGGCCCAATGTTCCAAAATGCTCTAAAGCAGTGGATCGAATCATTTGATTTTGGCTCCCAATGCTAATAATACAATTATTGTATTGGTTAATTATATGGATATTAAAACTCCCTTTATTTTCGGGACTACATATAATGATTATATGTTTAACCTCCTGAGGGAATTTAACATTATATATCCCTTGCATATATCTCGGCAGAGAATATCTTTTACCATTAACTCTTTAACCTTTTTTTTTTTTTTTTTAATTTCATTCCTATAATAATAATATCAAGGATAATACTAACGAGCGCTCTTAGACACTAAATAAGCATTTATACGTTTTTTTTAAAGTAGTATTAATCTTGAAATGCATGCCAAAATCACGTGTCAATCAATATAATTAACGTTTGTTATAATTTATTATTTTCATCTTTTGTTTCATTACCTAACTCCCGGGCGGTTGTTTTGCCTAATATCAAATGTAATTCTAGAATTACAATTTTAAAAAGGAAAATTTGCGAAAAACCACCTTTTAAAAAAATTTGTTTTCGAAAAACCACCTTTTTAAAAAAAATTGCGAGAAGAAACTTTTTTTTATAAAAATTGCGAGAAGAAACCTCAAGGCACGAATCATGCGTTAACCCTAGATTGATTAGTTTTAACTTTGATTATGTACCATTATTGTGCTTGATTAGTGCTTTTAAACAAATCGGGAGCACAAATCGTAGCTAAAGAGGTTTTTTTTTCAAATTTCGGCCTCAAATCTGATCCCATAAGGGTTTGATTAATTAGTTTAAAAACACTAATCAAGCACAATAATAATAAAAATCAAAGTCAAAACTAATTAATCCATGATCAACAGATTCAACGCATGATTAGTACATTGAGGTTTCTTCTCGCAAAAAAAAAGAAGTTAAAATGTGGTTTCTTGCAAACAAAGTGATATAAAAGGTCATTTTTTGCAAATTTTCCTTTAAAAATTTAGTCTTAAATGTTATTTGAAATTTTAGTAAATGCCCTGAAAAAGAATTCGCGTATTCTCAGTGGTATATTTAAGTTTTAAAAAATCTCAGTGGTAATATAACGGAATTAAATAACCACTTTTAAAGGTTGTTTTAAGACTTTAACAACCATTAATTCCATTATTGAAACAACCGAATTAGTGGTATTTAATGGCCTGAAACAACCGTTAAAAGTGGTTATTGAATTCCATTATTTATTTAGGTATACCACTAGAATTTTTTAAAACTTAAGTATACCATTATTTAAATTAATCCGATTTAATCAATACTTATTGATGTCCGATCGTAATTATTTTAATTTATCCGAATTAATTTACTATTTGTCTAATTCATGTAGATACATATTGCTTGAGATTTAATTAAGCAAATAAATGAGGTGGATGAGAGATAAAGAGTTGTAGATAAAGTAGAAAAGTAAGAGAGGGATGAAGGGTTGTTTCTTGGGTCATGGATAGAGGTGAATGAAATTTTCTTAAATTGATTAATGATGAGTGAGAAAGTGGTAGAGAGAGAGAGGGATGAAAGAAAATTTGGGTCATTAGTGTGGATGCTCTAAGCTACATAGTAGTTGTGAAAATTTGACATAACCCTAAAATGAACGGATTCAAACTAAGGCCTCATTCCTTTGGACATAAAATCTTAAATGTCAATTCAATTCAGTTCAGCTCCTAATAAGTCTAGGATATAGTTTAATGCGGTTGAGTTGATTTTAATTCAGACAAATTCAGTTCAGATCAGATTGATTCCGTCCAAAAAACTATGACCTAAATAACTAACAAAATACCCCGAATCAAACTTTTTTTTTTACCCCGAATCAACTTGATCCAACAAAACCTGATCTGCAAAATAGCTTCTGCTACTACTAACATAACAAGCTTACAATTCTAGTATTTTGCATACTGAGAAACCAAATTGTTTGATGGAATAAAAAGGATTTCTCTCCTCAAAAGCAAAGCATAAGAGATTCGAGCAATGCAAAATGGAGATGTGGATTTCATTGCAATTTCAAACAAAAGTATCACATGAGCATATACACTGGATTGTATACAATACATGCTCCCCTTCCCTAGTTCCCTCCCCTTGAATCCTTCCCAAATGAAAGGTCACCAATGATTACATTTTCTAAGACCCGGAATTGGACCAAAAATCTCAATTGACATTGGCAACCCTCTATATACATTGCAGTTGATGAGGTGCAAACCACATCCCAATGTTCTCTAGAGCTGCTTCTATTTCTGCAAGAAAAAAAAAAAGTCATAAAAGTTGTTAACATTCTGATGCCAAGCAAGGAGTAAATCATACGGATCGTGGATGTGGATGAGATCATACATTTACAGAGTGTACAGTCAACATGGAATGCCAAATAATGCCTGTCATACATTTGAATTTGGGGGCGGATCATCCTTCCAACCTTTGCTTAGTAAATCATAATTGATTGAAGCAAGCTGAGACAGATTCTGGATAACACAATAAAAAGGGTTAAAAACAGGGGAGAATGAGGAAACAAAATAACATGGTAATATTTTTTTTTTTTCCTTTCACTCTTTTCAGGAACAACAGTAAACCGTAATTCAGTAATAAAAATACAGTTCATGGTTTCTAGGAAAAAGACCAGATCAAATTTTACAGCCTTGTTTATCATATTGGTATAGATCAAGGACCACCCACCAGTATATAACATGTTATATCATGCATTAAGGAATCTTATATGAAACATCAAGCATAACAAAGTTAGGGTTTCGGCAATGCATCATATCACAAAAAAATCAAAGAAAATTCCCACAAGTTGCTCAACAGCAAAGCAAGGAAGATTTCCTATAACTGGAACTTTTTATCATTCTCACCTAACCACTTATGGCAACACCAAAACAACAGCTATGCACCAGGATAGAGCACAAATATGTTATGGACTGGAAATTTCAAACTCGCAAATCTGGAAAAACACAGAAAATTGAAGCAAGAACGAAATAACAGTAGGTTGAAGAGGACTGATTTTTGAATAATAACAGTGGGTTTGAAGAGCATAGTAGCAGTAATCAAGAACTTCAAATGGTAGAATTAAGAGAAAGATAATAATATTTGATTAATAAACTCAAAGGATTAAACAAGGATAGTTAGCAACATTAGGATGCCAATCTCTAAGTGACTTTAGGTCACAACTCTCAAGCGAAAGCCTTACAAAATAATTTCTGGATGATTCCTTTTCCTCCCTACTGCCTGATATATATACTAAGACTCCCTTACTCTATTTTGTCCACTTTCTAGTACAAAATCACCTAAAAGCTAATAAGCCAAAATACAAAAGTACTAAGGACAAATAATAAGGTAAATAAAGCAAAAATAAACATAATCAAATTCTGAAAATAATTAAATTCTTAAGAACTAATTTTAATTACTTGGTGCATTACAAAATAACCACCACCGTCTCATGACCTTGAAGACTCATAATAGCTAACAAGCTAATGAAAGTATCAGTAACTCAGAACTAGCTAATCAACAAGGCATAGCAAGAGCCTAGCACACAATTATCAGTATACAAAGGGCAAATTCATTGCAAAATTTGATGCTAAGTACCTAGTATACCAACACAATCTATTGCAACACTTTCAAAGTTGGAAATCTACCTGGTAAGTGCATAAATCTTATGACTCTATTGTTAATGTTATGAAAGCAGAATAGGATATAAAAAAAACAGAAGGTTCTTGAAGTTCAACTTGTGAACATCAGATATCATAACATGTAGATAGTTAAAATGAAGATTAAGTCCCTAATGACCAGATTCAATAAGGGGTTAACAGAGAAATATCACTATTGGGTAGCATTGAAGTTGAAGAGATGGAGGTTGTAAATGGACGAGCTACTGAAAACACAGAAAAACTCTTTCCTCATTTGATCATTTGGATTTTTTCAAATGAGAGTATTTCAAACAGACTTGAGAGCACCTGGCTCCCAGGAGCATCATTGTAATTATTATTTCTAAGCAGAACTATATTGTTTGTTGGAAATGCATACTGAACTATCCTTCACATTATACATATTTACACACACACACACACACACACACATATATATATTTTATTCTCACAATTTCCCACAGAAACATAGAACTAATAAACACAAATGCAATTACAATTTACAAGTACAAAATGAAATATATACTTATAGGTACGCCCGGCTAGGAAAATACCTTAAATGAGAAATTACTAAAGGAGTAATTGACAGCCGAGCTAGAGTCAAACGCAGTCAGTCCACTGCATTCATCTCCCTGGAGACAATAAAGCCCAATTTGCATCATAAAAATCAACATGACTTGAAAAAAAAATATAGGTGAAATTGGAAAGCACCAAGGATTTAGTTTTATCTTGTATTGTTGTTGGAAAGAGTAAATATGGAATGGTAAAACAAAAGGAAAAATCTCTTGGCTATATTTTGTGTTATTTGTTTTCAAGGCTCATCCTTTCAAATGTAATGCAAAAGCTATGGATATGTAAACAATTAAAAAAAAAATTGGAAAAAAAAAATTGGGCAAAAAAAGGAAAATCAATAATACAGCTGAAAACTATGCAACACTCTACTTTTGTTTTCCACTAGTTTCTAAAGAAAAAGGCCAAACAAGTGAAACTAAAATTTTCCACATATTTCTTCATTTTCTAAGATATTGATAGTTTTACTCCTCACATTTCCACATTAAAGTAATTCCAAAACCTTAGCTATAAAAAGCTTTAGCTCAACAACAATAGTACAATACCAATTCTTCTTGCTTGTTACTCAGACAGCCGCTGCTTCCACTAGCAGTGCTATCATCACTGGTGTTCTCAAATTCACTAGCTGCATTAACATGGTCATCTGAATGATTCCAAGAGTAACGACTAGTAAAGTAACTCGTGTCACATGCACTCTCCGAAGCAGGAACGAATGCTGCCTGTGGGGTTACAAGCATCAGATTTTGTATAAACATGAAAGTAGTCACAAGTGCTAAATATTAACTCAACAGTTGCACCTTCTGCCTGGCGAGCGTATCCCAGTTAATATCTCTGAAGAAAGGATGTGCTTTCACCTGAGTTGAAAAATGAATGGATTAAGTAATTATGTATACAAAAACAATTAAATAGGTTGATTCTTTAGAACCTACAAGATAAATAAAATCACCTCTGATGCTCCTTGAGCTCCAAGTCGCTGATGTGGATCTTCAGTCAATAATCTGAAAAAGGATCGCCACACAACACATTTGTTAGTAAGAATCCGTTAAGTATTGGTCTAAGCTCTGCCAAACTATTAATTACAAGGAATCCATGCTGCTGTCTTTCATCAACTCTATCAAGCATTTTGTAGTTTACATACCCTATTTTCCCAAGAAACATGGATAAGTTTTGCCAGAAAAGGAATAAGTTTGCTCTGGAAATGGGGATTTATGCAACAGGAAAAACTTTTGCTATTACTAATTATTACAAAATCCATTAGAAAGCATGATCACAGTTCTAAAGATACTAGCAATGCAAAATTAGCTCCAAATTTGTTTCCACACTGAAGCAAGAACCTAATTCACTTCAACTTATCACCATAAGATGATAACCTCTCCGGAAAGCTTCTGAACAAAGAATATCCCCATTGTTATGAAATTTATGACCTGATGCATAATATTTAAAAGTGCTAGGCAAAAAAGCTCATGCCCCTCAATCCTAGGCTAAGTTGAGGCAGTGCACTTCCGGTAAGCCAAGAGCAACATTTTGTTTGTTTATTTTTGCTTTTAGGGTACTAAATTTCAGCAAAGGAACCCCAAATTTACATAAAAGTGAAACAAAAACATAAATAAGAAATAAACCTTTCGAAAGATTAAAGTATCGAAGGTTCAAATTTATCACAAGACTAGAATAGGAGGCATTTTCACATTAATGTCTCAATTTCTGGGGACTACAAATAAATAAAAAAGGACAATAATAACGTAAAATGAGATCATAATATTTCAGATTCGAAGTAATAGTCTGTAGCTCAAAGCGGAAGGGAAGAATGCAGAGCAGCAGAAGCCATGATGAAGAGAGAAAAACACATATGCAAGAAAAGATTGAAGCAGAGCAAAAGAATTCAAAGACAGGGTAGTCTAGAAAAAAACTGAATCAAGGCTTCAATGGTGACATCTTTTGCAACATACAGTGCCAGCAAGCACTAGAAAAGTCATAAGGGGTGA
Organism: Salicornia ramosissima; assembly: GCA_951394345.1. Lineage (NCBI taxonomy): Eukaryota > Viridiplantae > Streptophyta > Magnoliopsida > Caryophyllales > Amaranthaceae > Salicornia > Salicornia ramosissima. Next base: position 2,356,553 of record OX596240.1, on the reverse strand, counting down.
CCATATTAGATTTTTAAGCAGCTTAGCAAAATAAGGTTTTACTAAATTTTCTTTAAAAGACATTTTTTAATATTCAAAACTGTTTGTATTTATATTTCAATCCTATTTTATATTTGATCGTTTAAACCTCTAGATTAAATGAGAACGAGGCGCTGCATTTTTCAGCAGTTTTGGCAGAAGTGATGATGCTTGCTCCTCTCAATGCCTGATCTCAGATTGCTTTTAAAAACTCCATACATGAGGCCCTATGTTCCAGGGACTCAGATAGTACGGATTCGTGTGTCTGATAGGGCATTTCTGAAAGTATTTGATAAGAGGACACCTTCGTAAATTTGGGTATGGAAACAGGGATATGATGTTTTACAACTTGGAAATGGAAACAGGGATATGATGTAGTGATGATAGTGATTGAATGCGGTGGGAGTGAAGATTTAGTGGAGGTGATGGTGAGTGTTGTGGGTTGTATTAGGGAAGAAAGAAAGGCCGTGGTGAGTCCTGGTGGACTTTTTTTGTAGAGGGGGGCGATGACAAATGAGGATAATTATTGATAATGATGCTTACTGCGTAAGTTCCTAGTGAGGTGGGATAGTTTTCTATTAGGAAAAAAAGTTCACCGGTTTACTGGTATTGAGACATGTAGACCTTTACTAACCAACTTGTTTGTTGAGGCCTATGTAGAATAAAACATAGTTAGGATCTATTAAATGCGGTTGTCAATAGTTGAGACCTTCAAAAAATCCAAATTAATTATACAAGAAAAAACACATTCATGTGAGATCTTGTTATATTTTTCGTACTATGAATGTCTATGTTTTTAAGAAAAATTATTTCTAAAACACAACCTTTTAGTGATTCTTTTCTAGTAACACAACGTTTGATTTATTACCTATTAACCCAATTTTTTTAATGACCCTAACTTTATAACTTACCTACTTTAGCAAGTAATTTCACAAAAAAAATAAATAAATAAAACATAGTTAGGACCTTTTAACAACACAACCTTTTATCGATTCTTTTCTAGGAACACAACATTTGGATTATTCCCTATTAACCCAATTTTTTAATGACCCTAACTTTATAAGTTACATACTTTAACATGTAATTTCCCAATAAATAAATAAATATTGAAATCTTAGCGTTAGAAACCCACGCTTATAATTTAAGAATTAACACCCAACCTCAGCAAAACATGAAAAAAAAAGAAGCTTCTGCTTCCTCGCCTTCTACAGGTCATTTTGTCACTACCATCATCTTCGAGTTCAAACAATTAATGGCAGGTGGAGAAGAATTTTCGACCAATCATCTGAATTGAGGTTGATTTTGTCACTTTGCCCTAAGATACCTTTTAGTACTACTACAAAATCTTCTAAGACTTTAATTCAGAGTGAAATGCCCAAAATTGTTGTTGAAAACTTGTTGGTCTGGATAACAAAAAAACATTGGCTCCTCTTCACCATCCATTGTTGATAGCTCCACTTGATGCTAACCCATCTTATCAACCATGTGATCTCTAAACCAACTTTCTATAACCTAGGCCTCAATTTCCTCACTACAAACCAAATCCCCTAATCAAGAATCACAATAGAAGCTCGGACTACAACTTTGCCTCAGATTCAGTTTCTGAGACCAATAGTAGTGAAGATGTTCAGTAAGAAGAAACTTCTTCAGTTTGGGCATTTGCTACTGAAGAATAGCCTCACTCTTTGGAATTGGTCTCTCCAAAAAACCATCAATTTGAAGAACTCAATGAAGCAATAATTACTCCAAGATTTTGAATTGGTTGGAACTTGCAAGTTAAGAACTGGCACTCTGTCACTTTGCTCTTTATCATCCTCCTTGGCTTCATTCCGTTTGCCACATTTGGTTTAGAAAACGAAATGCATTTATATCAATCCTCAAGGATGTATGCGTTTATTATAGATGATTGATCATTTGATCTAAAACATTGATTTCACGTTGAGGCCTTCAGCCATCTTGTGACATAATTTTCGATTAATCATCTTCGAGTTCAAACAATTATTTTGTCCAAGTTTCTCTTGTTGTGGATGAAGAGGATGAATGTGAAAGTGTCTTTCATTTTTCTTTTTCCCAATTTTTTTTATTTATTATGTTTTTTTAAAGAATTTCTCATTTAAAAAGTAAATCATTAAAAGAAGGCTTTAAAATTCCACAGCATGTAGGAGGTAAACTAGGTCATTTATATATATATATATATATATATATATATAATTAAAAAAAAAAACCAGGTTCAAAGGTTGGGATAATAAGGAATGATACAAATGTTTTTTTATTACTGTAATGAATTTCCTCCGTTTCGAAATAAATGCAATAATTTCCATTTCAGGAAGTATTTCAGGAAGTTTCAAAATAAATGCAACAATTTTAATCTTTCTATTTTTGTAAGTCTTTACTTCCTATCTCTCACATCATCACATACCCCACTTTCTCTCTCTATCCCTTTTACTCTCACAATAAAAAATGGACTAGGAGTCCGTGCCATCCAATTTGTTGCGTTTTTTTCGAAACGGAGGAAGTAGAAAAGACTATGCTATTAAAAGTAATTTTTCCATTTATTAATAATTTTTACTAATGTAATTAAAGGTGTTACCAATCTAAGCTGTGTGTTGGCAACCATGGTAAAACTAAGGAAAAGGTGGGAGAAATGTTAGATAAATGTGGTGCATCTTGAAAAAAATTCTCAAGGAATTGGATATAATTCATCATTTGATCATAGAAAAGAAAGAAATAATGCACCATACAACATTTAGGTACTTCTCGTTAAAACCAAAAAAAAAAAAAAAACATTTAGGTACTTACCTGTCTATAAGATCCTGTGTTTCGCTGCTCATTTCTTCCGGTACTTGTGGCCAAGGAATATTACGGTTGAGGATATTGTCAAATATTATCTAAAACATAAGAATATTGGAAAATTTAGAATGAGGAAAAATTACTTAAGGTGTGCATCAAGCTCATAGGATTCTCATACCCAACAAGACTTAAGACGAGAGTCATGCGCTATTAGCTAAGATAACAGTCAGTAGCATACTAAAAAGTCAATAGAAGAACTAAAAGGCCTAGTGTAACCTAAAACCCTAAAATCTCAATATGTTCAAATATAGTAGTTTGTCATAACATAAGCAGATATTCCCAATCAGCAGAAGAAATCCCTTTGGCCCCATAAAACAGAAGAGATCCCAAACAGCAGAGATGTATACTCAGCTGGTGAACGTTTTGACACCTCCTACTTACTGATTGCCTGTGAATCATTGAGGAAAGTTTGTTGAAGAAGCTAAAAAGCACAAACGATCAAAGCATTCATATGAATCTATTTGTGCATGTCTTTTTACTCTCAAACAAATAAATAAATTAAATCAGGATAAAGATTACCATCCTTCAACTTCATTTTCGAAATGTCTGCTTTATGTTTTTAGTTACACATCAGATGAGGAATAAAATTATTCACAATTGTTTTCATGGAATTATTGCATCAGACCCATGACTCAGCTTATGTTTGTCCTTCTCCCTCACTCGTAAAGAAAAACAAAATTTAATTATATTTAGATACTAATAACTAATAAACTGAATATCTTTGATGCTATGGACATCTATTTAAAAGTTATATCACAATTCTGCCTTAATTGATTGACAACAGTTGAATTCAAAGACAAATACAGACTATTCACGATTATGGATTCCACTACATAGATGGAACAGGAACACCAAAAATGTTGCCAGAAACAGGAGAAGCTTTAGCCCAAAGAGTCCCACAATTACAGCCAACACAGACAGAAATAAAACAGGTTTTTTTTAAAAATAAATAAATAAAACATAAAAATCTACAGCCTGGAAATGGATCATAAAACAACTACGCAGGAAATATAAAATGGCACATGCAAAAAACATAAGAACCAGCCACTAACTAACGTGAATGATAGGCATATTTGTTTAGTACAACATTAAACATGAGCTGCAATGAGTGTCATACCATACATGCTGCTGGTCATTACCTTGTCAACACAAGGAAAAAGTGATTCGCATCAAATTAATAATAGTGCACATATATACATTAGCTGTAAAAACCATCTTCACTTGTTAAATCAAACTTGTATTTACCCCACAATTCTAATCAAGAAGAATTTATATATCATATTACTTTAATAGCCACAAAGTTGTTTTAGTAGAGAGTTTAATATCTATCTAAGAGGATGTAATGGAGCCAGGCAAGCCAAAAGTGGTCCAAACTTATGTGAGAAGGAAGAAGACAAAAAAGGGCAGCAAAAAGGGACAACAAAGGACATCAACCCATTACTACTACAACACCCACTACCACATCACAGAACTGACATCTGGGAGCAGCCAGCAGGGGGGGGGGGGGTTTGGGATTGAGGGAAGTAGTCTGTATATATAAAAAGAGAGAGAGAATAGAAAGGGATTATCCAGAAATTTATGTATGAACTTTTGAGAGTTGTGACCTCAAGTCACTAGAGAGACTAGAAACCTGAAGTTGCTATTGTATTCATCTCCATTAATCAAAATCCTCAATCAGTTGTTATCCTAAGTCTTGATTATTTACTCCATTTATTTCTGTTATTGTGTCGGTTTTTCCTAGTCCATTACAGTGGATTTAGTAGGATTCTATGTAGGATAGAAAATTTCAATACTAATTAGTTTATTAATTCATAAAAAGTTTTGATTTTTATCTACATGTTTTAAAAATATATCTTGTTTCATTTTAGAGTCTTATTATGATTAGATCATTTTTTAGTTCACAACCTATATAACAGAAACCCATGTAATTTCATTAATTAATTTTTGAGCAATTCTTATGCAAAGTTTCAGACTTTGCGTCTTGAGTATTTATAATCAAATACTTCATTTCTTTAGTTGCAACTATATCCATTTATGGAAATTTTCCAATTAGTAATTAGCTGCAATAAATTTTACTTTTCCATTTTTGGTAAACTTTTGAAGACAAGTAAACAACTGTACAATATTACCCTATAAAGAAAATAAACAATTCATTAATAGCCTTAACACCACTTAATTAACACACCAATCCCCACATCTCTTAACTAACACCACCAAGGCACCAACACATCTTCAATAGCAGACCAGCCATCCACCCATCAACACTCACCTTTCTTAAACAAAACACCATCCACAACCCACTATTGTCATAACCCCTAACCCTATTCGAGTAGGGTGTTGTGGTTTAGGGGTTTGTGTTTAGAGTTTGAATGGAGTAGTGGTTTCTTGAATAGGGTGTGAGATAGGGCTGAGCAAAACTAATGTAGCAGTGCTACATTGTTTAATTATTTTTATTTTTGAATTGTGCCAAAGGTGGAGGCTTTAGGTGATTGATTTGGCTCTGCATGGTACAAATGAATCAAATCTTCGTAAGTGAATGAATAAGTAGTGAACTAATGATAAACTGAGAAGTAGGTTGAACTATTGAAGACTATTCTGATGCTAGGTGGCAGGCTGGCAGCTGCTTTGACAAGGAAGATGCAAGAAAAGGAGAAGGACATGGTTTTAGTCATCTTTAAGTGAAGTAGGCTGAACGAATGCTTCATTATTGTAGATTCGACTTGGTTATTGTCAATATATTGAAAGATAGGCAAATGCTTTTTGCTGTATGCTACTGCTGTGCTGTTGACTGAAGACAATTATCTCAGTATTTTTCTTATATATAAATTTGCTGAATTTGCAATTTTCGGATACCCGCAATATCCGATCCAAAATTTTCCGGATATTGGATATCCGAAGTTGTTGGATTGGATACAAATATCAAATATCCATATTTTCAAATATTGGATAACTGATCATAAATGGATATCCGATCTGTGCTCAGCCCTAGTGTGAGGTGGTTTTCAAATGGGGTTAGGAATGGGTGTTTTTCAAAATGGGTTTAGGGTTTCGAACGGGGTGGTGCGTTTCGAATGGATTTTGGGTTTAAAAAAGGTGGTGTGTTTCAAATGGGTTTAGGATTTCGAATGGGGTGGTGAATTTTTGAATGGGTGGTGGTTGGTGGTCCCATAGTTATTGAGTTCGAGCACCACCAAATGGTTCATGGGTGGTTTTTTGGTTGGTAGTGATTGGTGTTGTGATTGTTGACTTGAGGTTGGTGGTGAATAATGGTTACAGTTTGGTGGTAATTTTGTGGTGATTATTGGTTTTGTTTGGTTGCGTTGGAGGTAGTGCGTAGGATGGGTTAATCATTAACCTTTATTAGTTTACTTAATCAAAAAACTAAACTTTAAGAAAAATTGCCAAGGAGACCATGAATGCTAGTTTGTTGCAACTAAAAAAATGGAAAAAGTATTTGGACTTTGAGATTAAAGATCGAACAGAATAATTACTTGGTTTTTGAGAAGGAGCTGAGAACCAATCAGCAGTTCATATTGTTTGACCGAATGTTGTTTTTCCCTAAACTATTGTTACAAAAAAATGTTCTTTGCATAGAAAGCTTGTATATATTATCATTATCTAAGTAGGTCTTTGGTGAGACCGTCTCACAATGGTGAGCACAGGTCTTGCCAAGAAAAAGTTATGAAAACATATGTAAAACTTATTGAAAATATATAAAAAAAGTTATCAAGTAGTCATCAAAAGGTATTTTTAGCAAATTTACCCATGTAATGCTCATTTAGAAAATTTCAAATACGTAGGGAGTAAAATAAAGAATTACCCTTGGGTATACATAACTCTAGGTGTGCCTAAGAGCAACTAAGAATTTATATAGATTAGGACCCAACTAACTCTGAACAAAGCACGTGGCAGATCAAAGAAGACAATCTCACAGTAGATATTTGTAAAGAACTGAAAATTGCAAGGATAAAATTCTGGAAATTTGATTAAATCACTCAAAAATGTAATACAAGGATAGTTTAGCAACTTAAGGTTGCAAATCTCCCAAGAGTGACTTTAGGTCACAACTCTCAAATGCCCAAGCTTTTTCACAAAATATTTCTGGATATTTCTTTTCCTCCCTACTGCTTAGTATATATACTAAGGCTCCATTACTCTATTTTGTCCACTTTCTAGTACAAAATCACCTAAAAGCTAATAAGCCAAAATACTAAAGTAATAAGGACAAATAATAAGGTTAATAAAACAAAAATAAACATAATAAAATTCTGAAAATAATTAAATTCTTAAGACTAATTTTAATTACTAATACTTGGTGCATTACAATATTCTAGCGATTACCTGGGGATGTTCCGCATTGAAGGGAGGGATCCCAACAATGAGTTCAAACAAAATAACCCCAACAGACCACCAATCAGCAGTAGCTCCTGAAGAAAATCAGATGGCACGACATGATTCCAAAAATTTGGGAACAAAGAAATCCGGAAAGGAAATATATACAAAAAAGATAAGTGAGTAGCATCACAGTACTCGTAGTCTCGTATATTATATTGAAGTACCCAACCAACACAATGTTCCCATTAAATAACCAAATCATCATCACAAAATTCTTGCACAACCTACTAATTTGCTACAAAGAATTAAATGACTTGACTATGCAAAATGAAATTGAAAGTTAATTGACATTGTAACCATTTTATTTCAAATACCATATAATGCTTTACTTTAAACAGACCAATTTATAAAATTAAAAAAAAAAAAAAAAATACGATACAAACCATGCCCTGTTCCCAAAAGTATCTCAGGTGCCAAATAATCCGGTGTTCCAACTGCAGAACGCTTTTTCCTTCTTTCTTCTTGCATCTCGGAAGTTGATAGTTGGGACTGATCATCTTCAAAGATGGAGGTCCCACTAACTGCAGGGCCAGATAAGTCATCTGTACTGTTGATGAGACCAACTTTTGATAGCCCAAAATCTGTCAACTGATCAAATTAAATAAAATAATTTAATGAGCCCCAAAATACATGCCTAAAATATAATAAGCACCTTAATTTTATAACCCAAAAAAAGGGAAAATATTCGAGGAAGTCTGGAAAATTGTTACAAACTGCAATGGCTAGGACTGATTATGAAATAGAGATTATGGAAGAAAGGAGATGAACTTGATTAATGAACTAGAATTACAGCAATTAAGAATAAATTATCAAGTATTTGAGTGACTTGACACACTCTAAAAATTACAAACTATTAACCTGATTTCTCATCGATTTTCATCATATGTCTCTCTCTCTTCCTAATGAATTATATAGATAGAAAATGTTCCTAACAAATACACTAGATCCTTCCTTAAGCTTCTACTAACATTCTTATTAATGTAATACCCAAATTACCCTTTACTATAAGTTATTACATTACCAGCCCCCAAAAATTCAACCTTGTTCTCAAGTTGGGTAGTAGTTGGCTCTAGATTTATCAGAGATAATATGCAGTAGCTTCTTGACCCTTGTGCTGTTGAAATTGATGTTTTCCTTCTCTTCAAGTTCTGTTTTCCTTTCATTTGTTTGGTAATTGAAGAAAAATCATGAAATAGAGTGTTGAATCCTGGTTGGTGGAGAAATGTGGATATTGATTTCATGATGTGTAATTTGGTGAATTGGGGAAATTTAAACCAAAATGTTGCGTGGAATATTGGATAGGTTCAATAAAAAGTGAGACGAGTGAACCACGGGGTTGGATTAGAAAATTGGGCTTTAAAATTTGGATCGAAAATTCTAGGCTGAGTAGCAAATAAAAATGGGCTTGGAAAAATTTTTGAGCCCATCCGCATGTTTAAACTAGCTAAGAGTTTGTGGGCTGAAGGAATTAGTGAGGTCTACATGCTAATGGATGGATAGGGTTATAAATTAAAGGGATAGATTGCTGGGTGGGCTTAGAATTGGAGTTGTTGGGTTGAGAACATGACAACAAGGAAATGGATCTTGCAATAATAGGCTCATAAAAGTGCCTCACTTCATTTAAAAAAGAAGTGGGCATTGGCAGGCCCAATTTCTTGCTTGCCCACATCTTGATTACATAGGTTAATGTTCAGCTCTTCCTCCCTTAAATACTTATCTTGACTCGTACTTTTGTGCCTTTACCAAACTTCTCTCACCATCAACTTCTAGTATCTTCTCCAAACCAGTAAAGACAAGGCTTCTCCCACAAACCCCAAAATCTGGAATTTTTTGCAGCCAAACCTCCCATGAACGCCACCCACTTTCACCGCCTAAACAGCCGCCAATAAGGAAGCAACCACCATCGCTGCCTATACAAGAAAAGTATCCAGGCCCACCTGACCTTGCATCAGATCCCCAATTTGCAAAACCACTACCTACACCGATCCAGCAACTAAAACTAGTGGTTGGACCAGAGATTCTTCAACCAGAAAAGAAACCACCTCCACCGTTGTATCCACTCGCAAAATTACCATGTCTTCCGTTTAGCCTACATCCCGAATCTCCAATCACCAAACCACCATGACTCTTGTCGACATGACAGACCTCAGAGGTTCCAAAATTATCTTCAGCCGCAGTGGAAGTTTCCTTAGCCATGGTGTTGGGTATGAAATTATGGTGCTTTACCTTGCTGCTCAACTTCTTACTAGAATAGCACAGTGAAACCATTAATGAAGAGTTAAAATATCGCATCATCAAGGCCTTTAGCTCTTCCCACTCACAGATGGGTCTTTGCCAGGGTTCCCATTCAAACCACCACAATGCTTCACCATCAAGTACTATCATGACAGCCTTCAACTCCTCCACTTCTTGAAGCTGGGAAAAAATGGAAGATACCTTCTAACTGCTAAACCCAGTTTTCCAGATTTTCTCCACTGAACTTCGGGATTTGAAGCTCATTTCGGTTTCGCTAAACTTCATCCGGTACTCCGCGATTTCTATTATGCAAAATGCTTGCATATTCCTCTAGAATCCAGCTTTGCATAAGCTAGGTACAAATCTTCCCATCAGCCACCATTTCTCTCTCTCTTTTAATATATGACAAGCAACTCAGCAATTAAAATCCCCTAGAATAGACTTTTTTGATACCATTTGTAACAAACTACCATAGGTGGGACTGATTATGGAAGAAAGGAGATGAACTTGATTAATGAACTAGAATTACAGCAATTAAGGATAAATTATTAAGGGTGTGTTTGGTTGGGGGTAATAATCAAAGGGAATGGGAATCAACTGCCCCCATTCCCTTTGATTGTGTTTGTTAGACCACTTTTACCATTCCCTTACCCATTCCCCCAATCTAACACTTTTCTAAACCCTCCTCCCCCCCTATCTTTTGCATTCCCTTTCCCCACCCTTCACCTAACCACCACCCAACCACCCCACCCCCACCCGCCCCCACCCACGCCCACTCACCCACCACCACCACCACCCCCACCCACACCCACACCCACTGCCACCCCAGCCCCAGCCCCACCCACACCCACGAACCCAACCACTCAGCCCCACCCTACTAACCCTAACCACCCAAATACCCAAATCCCTAAAACAACTCCCAACCACCTCACCCCCAGCCGAACCGCCTCCCCCCGCCGCCCCTTCGCCACCCCCTCCCCACCACCCTACAGCCCCCAACCACCCCCCACGAACCAAAAACCCCCAAATTCGAAAACCTAGGTTTTCGAATTTGGGGGTTTTTGGTTCGTGGGGGGTGGTTGGGGGCTGTAGGGTGGTGGGGAGGGGGTGGCGAAGGGGCGGCGGGGGGAGGCGGTTCGGCTGGGGGTGGTGGTGGTGGAGGTGGTTGGGAGTTGTTTTTTTAATTTGGGTATTTGGGTGGTTAGGGTTAGGGTTAGGGTTTTGAGGGGTGGGGGAGGGGAGGAGGCTGCCATGGTGGAGGGGGTGGCGCCGACAAGGGGTGGGGGAGGGGGGGTGGTTTTGCTGGGGGTGGAGGAAGTGGGGGTTGTTTTTGAACTTGGGTGGTGGAGGTGGGTTTGGGGTGGTGGAGGTGTATTTTTTTTTAACAAACAACCTTTTAAATCTAACACTTTTGCTTTCCATTCCCCCCCATTCCCATTCTTAAAGTGATTCTCTTTCCCCTTTGATAACCAAACACACCCTAAGTATTTGAGTGACTTCACACACTCCCAAAACTACCAGCTATTAAATTGATTTCTCACTATAGCAACCCATTAGCTTAATGCAAGTTCGCTGTATGGGCTTGGGTACTAATAATACATTGTTCCATAGAAAGAGTGCAATAAAGGCCGGTCATTATGTTTTTTCAAGTTTTCTTAGGGCCCATTTGGTTCATTGACCTGGGATGGAATGGTAATATGGATTCTAAACCCCATACCATACTAAAACTGTTTGGTCTAGTTTAGGATTTGATACTTGGGTAGAGTGAGATGAGAAACTTAGGGGGTAAGGAGAGAATGAGATTCTAGAGATATGGAATGGAGTTAGATACTCCAGGGTTACTGACTCAAAGGTAAAAAATCTCAACCAAACATTAGAATGGATGTCATATCATTCCATACCATTATAAAAGAGCCAACCAAACACACCCTTATTGATTCTAAGAAAGTACAAAAGGTTCTTGAAGAGTTCAAAACTATCTCGAAGATAAAGAATCGTGAAGACAATACCTTTGATTGCAAACATGTTGCAAATAAGAATCCAGATAATAGAGGTTTGTAGTTCAAATTTAGATGAATAACTAAGTTGTCGTCAATTAGAAGACAAGGGTTGCTAAATCTAAACTTTTCCAAGTTTATTAGGAGGTTACTAAGCTAAGATGATAAAAGACACTCCCTCTATCCGGGAATAGTTGGCAGACTTTCCTTGTTCATATATCCAAAATAGTTTGACACACCTCTAATCTTCAAAATATACCAACATTATTTATTTCATCAATCTTCCACACAAAGTAAAAGGGCCCACATTCTTTCACATTTAAATAAAAAAAATCCCACTATCACCAACCACAACTACTTTTTAAATATTCCCTACTTTCTCTTTCCTAGGATTAAAAAAAACCCCACTTATAACAATAAGATCTACTTTTTATATAAAATAATAATTGATAACCACCTGAGCATTTTTCTTTTGAAATTGTGCACATAGTAAAATACCTCCAACTATTCTGAACGGAGGGAGTAGGAATTATCTGACCTTACGTTCTAGTCGCTAGAGCCGATAATGAGGCTATATATCAAAGGGCTGTGTTGTCAAAAAAACATCCTTTTTATATATTAATAGAGTCAGGAGACTAACATATAATAGTAGTGGATGCCGGAAGACAGACAAGGTTGCCAGAAACTAGTCATACACTCCCAATAAAGTACAAGTGATACCTTCTCGCTAAAAAAATCATATGAATATTAATAAAAACCATATTCCATACCTTAATATGACCATCATGGGCAATCAATAGATTGTCTGGCTTTAGATCACGATGAACCACATGAAGAGAGTGCAAATATTCCAAAGCAAGCACCTGAAAAATAAAATATTCTTAAGAGACCATTTTAAATTGATGACCAATTGCTTCAAACAAATTGCAGATAACATAACAGAAAGATTAGAGAAAGAAAAAGATACTTACTACTTCTGCTAAATAAACACGTGCAACATCTTCATCTAAGCAGCCTAAATTCCTTAACAATGAATATAAATCTCCACCATTCAAATATTCCATAACCAAATACAAGTTTTCACGGCACGTAAATGAATAAAAGAATCGAACCTGGGAAAATAGAAAAGAAAAGGTTTAAGAAGATTATCATGTATTGGTGTAGAGGAGAAGGGAAAACTAGATAGACCTCCTCACCACAAAAGGATTGCGAACAGAAATTAAAATATTGCGTTCAGCTAAAATGCTCTCCACAGCATTCTTTCGAATCATGTCTGCCTTTTTTAATACCTACATAGAGAAATTTATTAATAATTAGAAATTGAAAGTCACGCATCACTAGTTCAAGATACTAGGGCAATAATAGTACCTTTATAGCAAAAAGATCTCCGGTTGTTCGTTTCTTAGCCAAAAACACCCGACCAAATGCTCCGCGACTTATAGGTTTCATTATCTCAAAGTCATCAATTGATGTGCGATCCTTTGCAGAATGGATAGGGCTGGTCCTTAAACTACGTACAACATCATCTTCTAACGGAGCATCTTCATCTATTATTGTACTCACAAGATCAATCTTCTCATTATCAACTAACTCAACAAGTTGTAGATATTTTTCCCTGAAGAAATTATGGCAGCAGTTATGTGCTTGGTTATCATGGAAATGAAGAGAACAGTAAAAGCAACACTAATATTTAAGCTATTGCAGTCATCTGATCTGCAAAGTCAGTGGACATACGTCTTAATACAAGACATTAGCAAAACCAACCATTGCTGTCTGAATTGGAATACATAATCCTCCCTCCCAAAAAAAAAAAAAAAAAAGGGAGAGGGGAGAGGTGGAAGAACTCACCGAATCAACTTCTCAATTCGTGCCCCAAAAGTCTCAACAGTAAGAGCATCAAATTTCCGACGGCCAATGACAAAGCTCAAATCCTCAAGACATGTCAGCAAATAGTTCATTGAACGATCATCTTCAGACAGGGCATTTGCCGAACATCGAGCAATGTCTGCAAGTTCAGATATCTGATTCATACAAAATCATCATTAAAGTTTATTCATATAAGTACAGCCTATACTTGGAAAATAATAAGCATAGCACAATACCAATATGTTCTAGATATAAGCATGCAATTGCGCACTCTTATTTTAACATTATATTTATGTTTCCTTTCCCCATAATGAACTAACCTTTGACTAGAGCTGGCAAAAACTGACACACTATATGAAACATGGCACAAAATTATCAGGTTTGGGTCAAGAACTTTGACACATTTAAGTAATCAGGTTGACACGACGTCACGACATGACACACTTATTAAATGGGCCTGGTTTGGATCAAGAGGTTTCAACCCGTTTATGTGTGCGGGTTGACAGTTTGACACAACACGATTACACTTAACTACTAACTTTGCAGTGCAAAAATTGACCTTACTCTTTTTTTTCACTTCATTAGTCATGCAAGGGGGACATTTATTATTGTGCCTTCTACATTTATTAATGTACGTTGTAGATTTTTTGTGAGGAGGAAAAAATTATATTTTTGGGAGGGAAAGGAGGTATTTTTTAGTGGTAAGAGTTTTAGTAAGGTATAATAGAATAATAGATTTTTCCTTTTTTATTTGGGTTTGTTTTTCTACATTACCGAAACATTGTATTTCTACATTCTCGTTATTATTTTCCTTCTACTGGTATAAACGTGCAAGGAAATTTCTCTTGAGGAGAATCCCCCAGTCCCACACCGCTCGTTGATGAACATACCCCCGCAAAAGAAAACTGGACCAGTAATTGGGAGTACACAAGGAATTTTTTTGGGTAAATGAGTACACATGGAGATAGGTGAGTAGCAAAGGGCTTTATCATTATTATGAAGCAATTTTGTAGTGTTGTAGTTGGGGGGAAGCAAATGGTCAGATCCTGTGGATCAGCACTGATTTGCTATGCTTTGGAACATCGTCTCTGAGTTTTTCCTAGAATGTGCATTTCATATACGTAGTAATGTAGTATATAACATGCCTAAGTTTTTTACACTCCTCTAAACTATCTAGGTTGTTCCCCTCGTTCTTTCATTATTTCCACTTGAACACTGTATTTTTAAGAAAAATTATTTGTAATTTGTTATTTTCAAATTGACAATGCTAGCTGCATGCTCTATCCTGCGAGAACCCAACAATAAACTTAAGTAGGGGGGAGGGGGATCCCACAATGCAGTATCTTTAGAATACTTGTAAGAGTAATATTGATCTTCAAATTACTAAATTACCTGAGAGAACGAGAGAAAATACCTGGGGATGATCTTCCTGTTCCGAATAACCACCTTTACCAGATAAAAGCAGATCTATTTGACTGGTTCTTGGTGTTAATAAAGGAGACCTAGGAGTCATGCTTCCAGCAGATGATGTAGTCATCCCTTGATCAGATTTTGGACCAAAACGAGTCTTACAAGACATAGCTGATAAGCCTTTCAAATCGTCCATAAATACAGCATTATCAGCTTCAGGAAAAGAGTCTAACATGTCCTCTGATCCTCTCCGTGACCAGTCACTAAGTTTTGGAGAAAAAATTTCAGACTCTTCTGTAACGCTAGAATTTGATACTTTTGCAGCATCAGGACTCCCTACGGCAGTTTGAAACTCCTTCTGGGGAGGATATTCCATCATTTTTTCAAGGATGTCAGCGATCCTTAAAAGACGTTCGTTGACACTCAAGCCCTTTTGGTCACATCTATCGGCAATGGCACATATTGTTGAATGATCTTCAACATGTAAAGTTGCAACCTCTTCCTCACATATTCGACAGATAATGGAACTCTCATCTGACACACTTGGCTGATCTCCCATGTAACCCCATGAATTTTTCTGCTGGTGCTTAAAAGGAGCACAAGTTTGTCCAACTGGATCTTTTAAAAAAGGGACTTCAGATACCTTAATTGTAGATGGATCTGGTCCTAGAAGGTCTGTTTTATTCGACACTTTTGAAAGCCCCATCTTAATATCACTCTGATCTATATCAAGTGTAGGTTCTGTTTTTCTAACACCAGGGGAAGGAAGTTTTTTCCAAGAAGCAATCTTATCCCTTCTTGATGGAGATTCAGTACTCTTTGTGGTGTCTAAAGCCGAAGGAAAGACATCTGAAGTATGTATATTGTGACCACGACCCCCATGTTGTTCTTGACTAAAGGATTTCTGGGCTGATGATCCCCTTGGAAGCTTTCCAGAAACTGATTTTTTCTTATCCCTATCCTTTCCGAGGGGAATCCGCTTTTCTGCATATTGCAGGTTTGTTGACTGGCGTAGGTGAAGAGCGTGTCCATCCTCAGCAAATCCACTTTCTTTGTGAAATTGCAACAATCTGGTACACCGTGTTAGTATAAAAAGCATTCGTGTATGAAGTTGCTTCAGAGTACCAGGAGGAAATTCTTGACGCCTATCATCCAATTCCTGAACTATGCCTTCACACTGGAGCCAAAACTCATTTGGTGATGTCATAGCACATCGTCGAGCTAGAATCAATAAGTCCTCAATAGTTTCCTGCCATCCAGGGTTATCTGCATTTTTTTCTAAAATACCAACTAGATCAGCTGCAAAAACAGCTAAATCAGAGTCGACTTCTTCTTTGGCTTTCTCAAACCTTCCTCGTATCATTACCAAGACCTCCTACATGCAGCATCAATTGCAAAAGGAAAATAAGTACTCAAAGCATAGGTCACTACGACAGGAGGAGAAAGGAAGGTACTTAACAATATGCCCACCTCCAGATTATTTAAACCACGAGGCTTCCAAAATGGAAAAGGCCGTACACCTTTAGAATTTAACTCATGAGAGAAGCTTTTTATATCTGCTGGAAATCTTTTCCTAGGGCCACTTGTAACACGAAGAATGGCTTGAAAACGCGGCGATTCAGACTCCTTTGGTGTTTCACAATCATAAGCCGTCTAAGGAAAAAAAAAATTCAAATTTCAATAATACTCGAGAAAAAAATAAACACATAGTATTTTAATTTATGAAACTACTAACTCGATTTGGTGCATGTGAAGAATGGGAACAAACCTGTCCCTCAGGAGTACACATATCAGGGCTTATTGCATCTCCAGGCTGCTCCCACGAAGAATTTAAGTTCCCTGCACGGATGAAAAACAATTAGTAGAGTAGGAGGACAAAAGGTAACATGTCCGCAAACAATTACAACAAATAACAACTATATGCAGCCTGGAACATTACGACATAGAAAATATATAAAGGTTCCTTCCTTTACCTATGGATATTCAAAACTGTTACATGCCCGCAAGTAATCTGAAATACTCTCCAAATCTTTCGCCCCCACCCCTCCCAGAAGAGAGAGAAGGTAGAGAGGAACAGGAAGGTTTGATTTTGTATGCAATCCAATTTTTAATTAACAACAATAGTAAGAAATAAATAATACAATAACAACAAAAATAACAAAACCTTAGTCCTAATTAATTTGGGATCGGCTAGACATGAATGAATATGTGAAATTACAAAAGCCATTAACAATCAATAGAGTAAAGGCTGTTCTTTGAGGTGGGGCACATGGCTATGATATTCAAGTTCAATAGCTTTTGGTTAGGCGAAAACTGGCTTATATTTGGGTGGGGACGTGGGGTTAAGTATGGATTCTCTTTGGGATTTTTTCCTCTTAGATATCTTGGGGTTCCACTCTCTTCTAGGCCTCTTGTTACTTACGTCATTTGACAAAATTACTACATGGCCACAAAGATCATCTATGCTGAAAGATTGCAACTTACCAAAGCTGTTAACTATGGTTTACACTGCTTTTGGTGAAAGCTTCCCAAGAATGTTCCTCCAGAAAAGAAGCATTGTTCCTTCAAAAAAAAGAAGTGTGGGTGGCTTGGTCTACTTGTTGTCAGCCAAGTCCAAGAGTGGCCAGAATTTGAAGCAAATGTAGATTCGGAATAAAGCTACACTGGAAAAACTTCTCTAGATTTTGGAACACAAAAAAGACAGCGGGGAAAACGCCTAAATTCTTATTATATGAACGGTAGACCTCCTGAGTCTACTCACCTTCCTGCTAATAAGTATTGTATGATTGAAAAATGGCAAAATTGATAAATGTTCCCAACTATGGCCGATCTCCTAAAAACAGTCCCAAGTATTGATTACTTACTCTGTTTCATGAAGTTCAACCCATTTGAAATCTTGACACTATTCATAATAAGAGAAAACTACTAAAAAAAGGGATGTTTGGTTAGAGGGTTTAAGGAAAAGGAAAGGGAAACAACAGCCTAAATCCCCTTTGTTGATGTTTGTTATGACAAAACAATCATTCTTTTTTCCCCTGTGATTTCCGCTTTTCCCTCTACCCTCATTCCCAACCCTCACCAAGGGAATCCCAATTCCGCCATTTAACTCTTAAATTTAACCAACATTGACCATTATGACCACCCATCCGACATCCACCACCAACCATGAAACCCACCTCACCACCCACAAAACCCACTGCACCACCACAAACCCATCCTACCACCATTGCACCCACGAACTCATCCCATCATCACTACACCCACGACATCTCACAACCAACAAATCCATCCATCTCACTCAGACCCACGAAACCCATACACCACAAAACCCTAACTTTGACCAAATTAAAGGTGGCAGAAGAGAGAGGATGGAAGAAGAAGCATTCTAGATGGTGGAAGAGTAAGGATGGAAGCATAGATGGCGGCAGTAGATTAAGCAGAAGTAGAAATGGAAGCATAAATGTGTTGTGGTGTTTCTTATGGAAGAGAGAGAGAAGGGTTGGTGATGGTGGTAAAAAAGATGATTTATTACCAACATAAAGAATGAAGAAAGGGAGTTCTATTTCTTTCCTTTCCTAAACCTTTGTCTAGTCCTTTCCATTCCCTAGTAATAAACCAAACAACCCCTTAGTGTTAATATATAAGAAGTATAGTCATGAAGGGTATCTTCAGGTTCGTCTCAATGAGTACTACAAGAATATCAAACTTTTATAATATTTGTTAATATATGATTGATTAAAGATATTAAAGTTAAAAAAGTGCATTGGCAAATATGTAAAAGAGGAAATGGGTAGAACTTTAAGGAAAGGAGGGAGTATATCATAGAGATCATAACTTTAATAGATGTTTTATTGTATAAATCGTCCTAAGTCCCAACTATTCATTATCTTCAAAAAATTGAAGCGTATTGAGAATGTTTTTAGAAGACCTTATAATTAGGACAAGTTTAAAAACACACCCCTTAAAGTTGGGACTGGTATAAGATAATTAATTGTTGACATTATTTTTAGAAGAAATGCCATAGTTGGGACCATTTTTTAAAAATTGAGAAAGTAGAATCATCGTGTATCAAGTTGGTGGAAGGCATGGTTGCACTTGCCAAGGGAAATTCTTAATAAAATTTTTTAAAAAAATAAAGTGTATCAAAAGGTGATGGGTAGCATGGATGTCATGCCTTGTAAAACCTCATTTGTAATAATTCTGCTACCCCACGAGCATTTTCATTTAATGGCTTGCTCTTCATGGGAAGCTAGCTACTCCCAATAGATTACAAACTTGGGGAGTAAACTATAGTTCCATTTGCAGGCTTTGTGATGCTAATCTTGAGAGCTACCAGCATCTTTTCTTCCTTTATCCATATGGTAAGATGGTCTAAGAAGGAATTTTTTTTATCTTGGTGTTAGAAGACATATTCATAAGTTTTGTCAGAAGGTAAAGATGAGTGCTACGCATGTCAGGAAAACTTCCAAGTTCCAACAATTAACAGGTATGCTTTTATTGGGTATGTGTATGTTGTATGGTTGCAATGGTTGCCTGCTGTAGCCTGTATGGCTGCAGAGAAATAGTAAAGTTTTATGTGGGCTATGATTCCTCTGCTATTGCTTGTGTAGCCTCTTTAGCGTATGGTGTTTTGGTGTTGGTGCTAGGTTTGGCTAATTTCTTTTGGTTAAAAAATAGCTTAATTAGGTAACAACTACCCATAACTCTTATTGTTAAAGAAAATAATATTATCATCTCCAAAAAAACTTAATTAGGTAACAACTACATTGCATACTTGCAAGCACTTGATGAAATCATACTATTGTCAGTTTGCCACATAACAAGCCATACTTTTTTCACCAAGACACTCAATAAATCACCTACACTACTCACCATTACAATGCATAAATGCATATATTTGATCAAATCATACTGCAGTACTTTCAACTTTAAACAAGAATGAGAAACCAAAATAAAATTACCTTCTCCTGTTGACAACCTAGACCGCGGCAACTGCCCAACATTGGGCAAATTCGGACTTGGGGCAGTCCCACCACTTTCCGGTGACATACTATCCGAATTACTCCCACTCTCTGCAACATTCTCTGCCAACCCCGCTTCCTTCTTCCCACCACCACCAACTCCACCACCAACTCCACCACCACTACCACTACCACCACCACCCTTAGAAAGATTACTACCCCCAAGAACCACACCACCCTTTTCATGCCGAAACCCGAAAAAACTCTCTTGGGGCAAGGGCCCAGATCTCGTCTTAATCTTATTAAGGCCCAAAGAAGATGCAAGAATGGGGGAAACAGCAGCCGACGGCGAACCCAAGTTGTTTTTCACTAAAGACTCAAGTTGGGCCTCCTTACCCTTACTATTACTACCATTACCACTACCACTACCACTACCATCCTTTTTCTTTACAAACCCGGATTGCTTAAAAGCAGTATTAACACTCTTTTTACCACTACTACTACTACTATCATTAGCTAATTTAGAAGGGGTTGAAGGAGTACTTTTGTGATCATCTTTATGAGATGATTTGCCCTTCTTCTTGTCTGATCTACTTGGGGAATTGAAACGACGAGGACTGCTCGATCCATCTGGGCTTGGAGATGAATCTGATGATTTTTTTGATGAGAAAAATCTGCCTTTGAACACCATTTTTTCAGGGGAAGTTTAACTTTTGGAATGTGCTACTACTTATCTCAGGCATTTGATTTTTTTTTTTTTGGTGGACTGGTAATAATAATAATTAAATAATTAATTCCTATAAATATATATATATATATATATATATATATATGATCAATTGATCATAAATAATTTGAGAAGAAAAGTGTGAATGTAGAAAATGGTATGTCGTCGAAAAAAATTTCAATTTCAAAGATTGGACCAGAAGCACCAGATCGTAGAGAGAAGAGAGATAAAAGACGGTGGTGATCCGTGTTCACACTGTAACTGCTGCCCTTTCAAAGATAGTGTGATAGGTCCATTTTTGGCTTTGGTCCTTTTATTATTTTTTATTTTTTTTGAAAACTTTATGTTTAAAAAAAATGAAAGTTATGGCCCTGTTTAGGAGTTATCTGTTAGAGGTTAGGTGGTTGAATTAGCTGATTTGACTAACTGATTTATATTAGTTGTTTGTGTAAAGATGTTTGGTAAATAGCGGTTAGCTGTTAGATGTTTCAGAGAAAAAAAACTAAAAATTATAAGCTCTTCCAAAAAGCTCTTCATATGGGCCCAGTTTGGGAGTTAGTTGATAGCTGTTAGAGATTAGCTGATTGAGTTAGTTGTTTTGACTAGCTGATTGTGATAGTTGACTTGACTAACTGATTTCATTAGCTATTTGTATAAAAGTGTTTGGTAAATAGTGGATAGATGTTAGATGTTTAAGACTAAAAAGAACTAAAAAGTTATAAGCTATTTCAAAAAGCTCCTCATATGAGCTTTTTGAAAAAGAGATTTTTCACCCCAAAACTCTCTTCCAAACCTCTAACTACCAAACACCCAAAAATAGCCTTTTGAGCTGGTCAAACTTCTCTTTCCTCTCAAACCTCTCTTTTTGCCTCAAACCGCTAACTCCCAAACACCCCCATGAGCTTTTTGAAAAAGAGATTTTTCACCCCAAAACTCTCTTCCAAAACTCTAACTACCAAACACCCAAAAATAGCTTATTGAATTGGTCAAACCTCTCTTCCTTCTCAAACTTCTAATTTTCCCTCAAACCTCTAACTCCCAAACATCCCCATAACGTTTTGTGAAAAACATTATTAAACTTTTTTTAAAAAATTTAACAATAAAAAGTTGTGGAAAAAATTTGGTAGCAAAACTTTTGAATAGTTCACTATTCGACTCCAGTGTTCATCTCCTTGTTTAGTGTTCGACTCTATTGTTCTAAACTAAACACCACCTCCCTGCGCGAACATCGCCGCAAACATTGTTCGGAGACTGAACACCACCTCCACTATTCATTGCTTCTTTATCGTCTTTATTGCTTATCTTGTATTCACTTTAGTTAATTTCTCAATTCATAGACGTTTCCGCTACACTCATATACTTTGTCGGGCCTTATTTTTGTGCGATATATGAGAGATCCAACCATACTTATGTATGTTGAAGCATCGTCCTTCTCTTGGCCATCATTGTTGGATAATTTCTTACTAAGCGTCATTGGAATGGCTAATGGTGTAATGAAATGGTGTGTTTGAAGGCTTAGGTTAGGAGCGTATTTTGGAAAATTTTGGGGAGAGGTGATTAAAATTTTGGGTCGTGGGTGCCTTAACTAAGCAAGTATGCCCAAAGCTCGTATTTTTAGGTGGGTTTGACGGACCGTCTATTTTTTTTTTTTTTGTCGGACTAAGCTTTGAACTAAGACTCACTTATTTCAAGTGCGCCAAAGTCCCCAAAAATTTCAGATCGGTCTAGCGGGCGGGGCCAATGATGATCATCTCTACTTTAGGGGGTGTATGTTACTAAAGTAATTTTGCATTTTGCTTGTTTTTGTTTATAATCATATGATGTATGTCATAAAAGAATTTAAAAAATACTAAAATCATTTTAATTATGAAAACTAATAACAACAAAAAACAAAACATTTTTTATCGTTTCTGTTTTTGGTTTTTTTCATTTTAAAAAACATTGAAAACAATGCATAAAAGTACCAAACGAGGCCTTCGTTTTATACTTCAAAACTAATGACAACTAGTTTTAATCTCGTGTTATGCACGGGTTTTGATCATTTAAACCAACAATTATTATATAAAGTTATGAATTTTTTTTCTTATTTGAAGCAAAATGTATGATTTCTATTTTGATTTTGAGTGAATTCAAGTATGGCAATTTGATTTATTGTGATATGTGATTTCACAAGATTGAGGATCAAAGTGGAACTCATTGTTATAGGAGTAATAAGGAGAAATTGAAGGTTTTTTTTTTAAAAAAAAAAATAATAATAAATAAAGTAAGAAGGAGTGATAAATGGATGACACGTGGCGCTTAAAATTCTTGTTTTAAATATAGAAGTATAGATATCCAGCTCATGTAAAGCATGAAATCTAAATGAGGCCAATAATTATAAGTCCTTTATATGCACGTGAAGTTTGTACACTGATTTTAATTTTAGAATATTTTAGCAAATTTTATGTATTTAACCTTACTAAAAATTTTGAAATTTTAAAACATGAATAATCAAGCCTAAAATAATTATAGGCTCTCACACATCCGTCAAAATACCTAATTGGCCAAAATTAATGTGGTACTAGTTAGTCAGGATCAAATCCACAAAGAAGTACTCCCTCCGTAACATATTAATGGCAACGATTTGACATAAAGTAGAGAGGAAAAATGAAAATCGTTGCCATTAATATGTTACGGAGGAAGTACATATTTTCTTTTTAATTCTTAAAAAGATCACACTATGTAAAAGACATTTGAAGAATATTAATAAACTAATGAAATAATATAAACAAAATTAAAAATTAAAACTTTGATCTAAGGTTAGGGTTATGTGACGGCCATGACAAACCCCTCTGTTCTGCGGATTTGTTACTTTATTTTAGGGATGGGGGCTCGATGTTTGTGTTGACTTGACTAGGTCATTGTCTTTGACACAGTTAGAGTTGTTGTTTGATTTCATGGTTGGTCATGTGGTGATGGCTGCGGCACATCGCAAGCTTGTAAGTATCAAATGAAATGTAAGGCACTAAGGTATGTGTTCTTACCGTTCTTTTTTTTATTCAGTTGGAGAATTAGAGGCGGATGTTATTTCGTTGTTTAAGCAGATTTAGAAGTTCTCTAAGACTCGGGACATTGGGGCGCATGCCGCAACTCATATCTTCACTAAAATTAGTTTGATAAGGTATTGTGTCAGATGAGTCCAACTGGAGCTGGACACATATTGTTAAATCTGTACACATATTGGTTAAACCTGGACACATATTGTTAAACCTGGACAAATATTTGTTAGATCTGGACACATATTACTAAACTTTGACACATATTTGTAAATCTGGTGAAAACTTGTTAAACCTTGTGAAAATGTGTTAAACCTGGACACATATTGTTAAACCTGGATATCTATTTGAAAACCTTAACACATTTGTAAACATGGACACATGTTTACAAATGTAACTAACCTGGAAAAAATATAACATGGACACGTTTTTTGGCATTTTGAGGCCTTTAGAAGGCCTCGTTTGGTATTTTCTCGTGGCTTTTAGGGATTTGCAGCTGCGTTCGTCTCAAAAATCTAATCAATTTCGACATATCATACGTCCCGATCCGACATCCGAGCGCAAAGTTACAGTCTTTCAAAGTTTTTTCCACTATTATAATGACTATATTGGGTCAGCCGTCTGACGACCATACTACGGTCTGACCCAATACTTTCACAATTATTTTTTTTATTGCTAAAGGATTGTGAACCTAGTAGTATTTTGGTTGTCCACTAATTTTTTGTAAATTATTTATGCTATTGTTAACAATTGCCATGAAACTCTTTATAAATTTCAAAATATTATGGAGGTTTACATTATCATTATTATTATTAGGAAAATTTGTCAAAAAAGACCTTATAAAACATTCTTTTTGTAAGAAAATACCTTATAAAAAATTTGTTGTGAATAGGGACCTAAAACAAAAAAAAAAGTTGCAAGGAGGACCTTACCTCTATTTTCCGACGTTGACTGTGAATTTCCGGCGTTGACTCTCTATTTCCCTCCAATTTTTGATGAATACTTTCTTCTCTATTTAACCTTTCCTTTTCTTTTCACTATAAATTCATTTTCTCTCCTAAATTCATCTACATAAACCCTACATTAACACTTCCTTCTAGCATCTAAAATTCTCTTCTTCTGAATTTGGGTTTCCTCATCTCTTATCCCCTTAAATACGAAAGGATTCTTACAAAATTGAAGGAAAATAGTGAGTCAACGCCAGAGATTGACAGTCAACATCAGAAAATAGAGGTAAGATCTCTCTTTGCAGCTATTTTTTTAAAATAAACTTATAATGTCTAGAATTAAAATAGTGCCTTATTCATGACAGAAACCAACCCCGCAAGGATTGATCAAATTGATCACCATACACTAAACAAACAAACAACAATTCAAAAACTAACATCAATCTAATCCAATCTAACAACAACAACAAAAATGCGACGAAATTCCCGGCATTTCGCCGGAATCTCACTGATAATCGTCACATTCTCTCTTCTCCCACTCCACACTCTGTCACGCCCCTTTGTGCTCGTTCTCACTCAAGAAGATCTTCGTGACTCCATTAACATCCCTTCTGATGAACATCAACAACACCCCAATTCAAATTCGGATCAAGATGACTCGTCTGAATGGGATGATGAAACCGATTCGAATTCAGACGAAGAACTTGATCCTGGTTCATGGCGACCAATTCTTGAAGACCCCAATTTGATTTTGACTGATAATCACGACGAGAATTTGTTTCTTTCTGGGGTTTCTAAAATGGTGAATGCTGCCAGTAATGGTGAGTTGAGATTGATGGAGGAAGCTTCGTCTGAGATTGAAGCTGCTGCTAAAAGCGGTGATGCTCATGCTAGGTCTGTGTTAGGGTTTTTGTATCATTTGGGGATTGGAATGGAGAGGAATAAAGCTAAAGGATTTTTGTATCATTATTTTGCTGCACTTGGGGGTGATTTGCAGTCTAAGATGGCTCTTGCTCATTTTTATGCTCGCCAAGATGTAAGTTTGCGTTGTTATTGTTTGCTTTTTGTACTACTTGGATCTCTAGAACTCTCGGGAAAGGGGATGGGTCTGAAATGGGTATTAATGAAAGATTGGATCTCATTTTTATGCTCGCCAAGATGTAAATTTGATTTCTAGTGATGTTGTGCTCATTATGGTGGAAGATAATTGTTCTATTATCTCTGTCAATGTGTTTGATTACTCAAGGGGATGTTTTATGTCTTATAGTTCCGTGAACGGCTGGTACTAATGTGGGAAGGTGGGAATAAAATGAGCTGGGAAGTAAATTTTTTATTTTTTTAAAAATAAATGCTCAACTTAATGATAACTAGTTTGCTGGTTATGAGGGACTTGCTTGACTTCTATATATATATGTATGTGTGTGAATATATATCCAATTTTCTCCACTCAGGTTCTTGTTGATGATAATCATTTGTAACCAATTGTTTCATTATACAAAGTATATGTTTAGGTCTGTGTTGTATAATGTGAGTAATTGTGTTTGCTTTGGTTGCAGATGTTTGAGAAAGCGGTGAAGCTGTATGGTGAATTAGCAGAAGTGGCAGTGAATAGTTTTTTGCTTACAAAGGATTCTCCTGTTATTGAGCCAGTAAGGATTCATGTTGGAGCTGAGGAAAACAAGGAAGCTTTAAGGAAGTCTCGAGGGGAAGATGATGAGGATTTTCAGATACTGGAATTCCAAGCACAGAAGGGAAATGCTGGAGCAATGTACAAAATTGGCATATTCTATTATTTTGGACTTAGAGGACTGCGCCGTGATGCTTCCAAGGCTTTATACTGGTTCTTGAAAGCAGTCGAGAAAGGCGAGCCCAGGTCCATGGAGCTTCTTGGGGAAATATATGTAAGAGGAAGTGGGGTGGATAGAAATTATACAAAGGCTCTGGAATGGCTTACTCTTGCTGCCAAACAGCAACTTTACTCAGCTTATAATGGCATTGGATATCTGTATGTCAAAGGGTATGGGGTGGAGAAGAAGAATTTTACAAAGGTAAGCTCTTCTTGCCAAAAACTACATGTTTTGATTATCCTACATGTGGTTGCAACTGTCAGCATTAGCTTTTGATTTTTGCTTCCAAGCTTTTAACAAAGAATTATTCTCTCTATTGAACTTGGAAACAAAAGCCCCAAGGTGTGGAGGGTTAAATTTGGTGTCTTCTTGGATCCCATGTAGTACCAGATACCTCTGCATGGCTTGGCTATGTGCGGTCAACAAAAGCTTATGAAACAAAGAGCTGGTTCTAACAAGGCCCATCCATATACGGGTTGGCTGTGCATGCTGTCACGCAGCTTTTATTTTGTAGTAGCACCGGGCTTGTAATGCTTGATTATCAGAACTTCCAGTCCACTTTGAGCCACCCTTATGTCTGGAATAAATTATTATAGCCTATCTAATCCTTCAATGGCGTTTTTAGGATTTCTTTGTTTGAAAGCAAAAAAATCTAAGATGCGGCACTGTGATCGAAAAGCACTCGAGTAACTCTATTGGAGTAAGATTAACACCACAAAGAAAATAAAAATAAAAATGAGGGAATTCACTTTCATTGTTGAGCCTGATTGTTGGAGGGGGTGTCTTATCATTAGTTGCAACATGTAGTTATATTAATGAAATATAGTATTGAATGGTTAGAACGGTGGAAATAAAAGTTGGACTCTTAAGGTTTAAATTGATTTGAAGGAAAATTGAATCAATGGAATGTCACTTCAGTTTTAGATGGCAAGGAGTTTCCCATGAGTGGAGTGGTTTAATGTATTGAGATATTGACCAAGCGTGTCCCACTAGATTAAATCTAGCTGGCTTAGGCAGAGAAACAAGTGGGTTATTATGTGAGCATACTTTAAAGTTAGCGTAAGATTGCTACATGACTAGTGCTTTAAAATATGAAATAACATGTGGGCATATAAGTTCTATGTTAAGAAGATGAGATTTATTGAAATACTACCTCTGGTCCTTATTATGTGCAATGCTTGTGTATTTTTTGTGAGATAAAAAATTCAAGTGTTGCACATAATATGAACCAGGGGCAGCATGTTATTTGAAATCGATGTGTGAGAATATATTTAACGGATAGAGTGAGGGATGAATATATTTAGAGCAAAATAGAAGTTGTGGATATTGAGGATAAAATCAGGGAATTGATTACATTTGTTTGGGCATGTAAGACTAGGTCACATGATGCTCAACAAGAAGAGTAGGCTATTCGTATTTTGATGTTGTTTTGAGTAAAGGGAGACTGAAATTGATGTGGAGTTTAGACGGATATCAAAAAAATTGGTTGTTGACTCTATGGGATTGTTCATGTAGCTGACCCCACTTGTAGGATTAAAGCGGTAATTGATTGACTTCTTTGTTTTTCGCAACACCTCCATTTACCTTAGAATATGAATTGCTTACATTTTTTTTTACTTTCATTTATAGCCAGAAGCTTCAGCCAAGTCCGACACTTGAACGTCCATATCCAAGTCGGCTTGTATTCATGTCTGATTAACTTAGATTAACTTTATTAAATGGTTGTGCAGCTTGCTGTAATTTCAAGGTTTTTTAAGTTTACATATTAGGGGGAACCTTTTTTCTCTTTTCTAATTCTTCTGGTTTTGCTTTTGACAGATAGTATAGGAGTTCCTTTAATCTTGTGGGCTGTGCCCACCCCCTCCTCCCAAAAAACATAAAAAAATCAAAATACAATAAAAGAGTGTTTAATTTTGTATATTAAATTATTTAGTTGTTCTTAGACAAGGCTTTTCCTTGACAGGCAAAGGAGTACTTTGAAAAGGCAGCTGATAACGAGGACCCTGGTGGCTTCTATAATCTTGGGGTTTTGTATCTCAAAGGGATGGGGGTAAAGAAAGATGTGAGACTGGCTTGCAAATATTTTATAATGGCTTCAAATGCAGGTCAACCAAAGGCTTTTTACCAGTTAGCAAAGATGTTTCACTCTGGTGTGGGCCTGAAGAGGAACCTCCAAATGGTATGTTTATCTAGCCTTTTTATTTTATGTTTTAAAATTTTGTTAGACATGGCATGGTAATTATCCATGTGATTTTATAATTTGTCATTAGAATCTGCCCCTTCCTGTTTGTTCATGGTTCAACATAAGGAGATGGCATCAGTTTTGTAATCGAACGAAGTGCTTGGTATGGATATCCACCCAATATCCCCCAATTTGGTTCTTTTTATCTTGTAAAATCAGAACCAAGCTCCGTTGCTCCCCCCCCCCCCCGCTCCTGCCTCCTTCTTACTCTAGCACTTCTAACTTTAACTCTTGCAAATTTTGAGGGATCAATTAATCCTGCCAAATGAATATGCCATTGCTGTCCTCTTAAATTCCATGGCTCCATGCTACTTTGTTCACCCAATCATAGACTCAAAAGAACCTGGCCTAATCTTGAAAGTTGAATTTTCCCCTTGAATGAACTCAGTTGGCTTTATGAACTCTCAAACATGGAAAAACCCAAACCCCGTGTTTTAGACGAGTGATGGCTTTGACGGTAGATGTGTTGATAAGTTATTCGTGTTTTTATCCTTCTATCAGAATCTATTTTATCAGTCACCATACCTATGTAGGTTTCGTTGTGAATTATATGGCTCATAAAGTAGATGGATGTATACGCATAAGATAAAATGTTGCAAAAACTGGTTAATGATGTTACTATAACAGTATAACCTGCAAAATGTTTAATTACACTATTCAAAGGGGTACTGAATGAAAGACAAATGGTTTTACTTGACAAGTTGAAAAATGATCTTACATGTTATATTTCACAAGTGAAATTGATGCATGAGTTAGTTTTGTCTAATTGAAATACGAATGTTTTAGGGGGTCATTGGTTGTTATGATTTATGAATATTCTGTTAATATTTTGTTCTATAAGGGTTTTGATCAGGGAGGTATTTGGCTGGAGGAGCAAAATTGGTGAACATGTTAGATCTAGTGCTCTAGTGAGAATTGGTTTGGTTGTGTAAATGGAACACTATGGGCCAGGAAGTTAATGAAGGGCATCTGATTTCGAGGGGATTGAAAAGTATAGTGGAGTTTTTGGAAAGATTAAGAAAAAGCCCTCCTAGGGCAGAGAGGAGGGTGTCATAACCTGGGTTTCCTGCATAGAGATGAGCTAAGCAGGAAAGAACTAAAAGTATCCAATCAATAGCAATAATGGAAGGAATAAAGGATTTGTTTGTTGTATTGCATAAGATAATTACAACTTCCATAGCAGTTCGAGTAGCTGTGTTACTCACTCCCAAGGGGTTGCTACACGCTTCATACTAATGGTAATTCTTTTTCCATGTCTCTCTAACCTCACTCCTTGTTTATAGCCTCAGGCTCATAGTTTGAAAATGCGGTTTCGGTTGCCGGAACGATTATGATGCTTTGATCATAGACCATGTCACGGTTGTCGCGATACAAATTTGATGTCAAGAAAGTATAGGATTAGAACTATCAATGGGGAGATATGGAGGATTAATATAGGATTAGAGCCATTAGTGGGAAACTATGAGGGAATCCTTCACTATATCTTTGAATAGAAAGTAACTTTTGAGTGAAACAATAGATGTAGATTCCAATACAGGGTGAACTGGGGTTAAAACGTTTGATTCGGACAAAATTGTTTTTTTTTTTTTAACACCCCTTGTTGATACGGACAATTTCGGTTCGGTCAATTCGAATATCTTTACAAAACAGCCCAACCAAGACGTCACGGCCTTGTTTTAAACCATGGTACAGCATTACAGCTCAAAGCCTCATACTTCCACGTCAATCACCTGCATAACTAACTCCCTGTAGCATTCTCCATATTATTCTTTTTCTTATGCCTAGCATACGTGTAGCAAATGAGTGGGTCTATGACAGAGAGGGATGCAAGTACATGGTCAAGCTGATATAAGAAAGGGATTTATTGAGGCAGAAATTGTACTCTTCACGTATTCTGCTATGGTTGAAGTCTTGAAGAAGTTTTGTAGCTTCAAGGAACTCACACTTCCATACAGCTATGCATGTAAATTTCATGGTACACGATGGGTATATGTGTAATGCCATAAAGATGTTACTGTAATTAGTGATCACAACTTCTTGTCCGTGGCGTTGCTGATGAGTAAAACTATTTGCAAATACAAAGTGCGGTAGGATTAAGTTGGAGGAAAACTAAAATAGTAAAATGTAATCTTTGAATTGTGCACCTAGGTGCACAATTAATCCCATGCACCTAGATTTAAAATAGAGTATCCATATATATTGAACATTTAAATTATTTATGATTTATATTTAAACCACTTAATTTTATAAAATAAGTGTTCGAAAAGTAAAACATGAATGTTCTAAATGCATTACTTAAATGTTCTAAATAAAAGCATAAAATGTTCTATTTTAAGAGTGGGTGCATGGTGATTAACATTTATGTAAATGCATGACATAAATTTTCTAAATATATAGCATAAATTTTCTATTTTAAGAGCAAGTGCATGGTGATTAACATATAAATTTTCAAGTAAGAGTTTATTATTGGCAAAAGATAGAAATTAATTAACACCTTAAAACTATATCATAACTTCATTTAAACAAAACAGTTGTCAATAGTGCAAGCCTATAACCTCAGTACCTCACTTTTGTTTTCCTCTAACCATAATGAAACCTTAGGATCTCTGAGTATATCATAACATTGGCTCCCTATTTATAGATCCCAAGTTCTTAAACCTACTCCGTTAGAGTTTAGCAAATAATATACTCCTAAAATAAATTTTTGCAGATACCATTCTAACCCAGATTAACTTTCTTAGTTACATAAATTATTATTCCTAAAGATTGGAACAATATTAACAAAATATATATTCTAAATAAATAACCTAAACATACTCCAATTTTGTGCATGCATTATGATGCACATCTTCCTGAATGTGTTTCTGTTTCTCCTTTATTTTATTTTTTGCATTTTGTTTCAGCTGCAGGACATACCTAAAAAAGTAAATATCATTTTGCATTATTGACGGGTTATTTTGTTTTAGGCTACTGCATTGTACAAGGTTGTTGCAGAACGTGGCCCATGGAATTCCTTGTCTAGGTGGGCATTAGAGGCCTACTTGAAGGGTGATGTGGGTAAAGCTTTACTCCTGTATTCCAGGATGGCAGAGCTGGGTTATGAGGTAGCACAAAGTAATGCAGCATGGATTCTTGATAAATATG
The DNA here is from genome assembly GCA_951394345.1 of Salicornia ramosissima. Taxonomy (NCBI): domain Eukaryota; kingdom Viridiplantae; phylum Streptophyta; class Magnoliopsida; order Caryophyllales; family Amaranthaceae; genus Salicornia; species Salicornia ramosissima. The sequence continues at coordinate 2,324,879 of OX596240.1, read as the reverse complement.
GTGAACATAGCATGTGCATCGGAGCATCTGGATTATGCACAGATGTCGAGCAGCATCAACGTGCTCATTCTTTATGGTGGCAGGCTTCGGAGCAGGGTAATGAGCATGCGGCCCTGTTGATAGGAGATGCGTATTATTATGGTAGGGTATGTATGAAATGTATCTCTAAATCATTCTCTTGTTTATATGATTGAATATATACGTACTGTTGATATTTGGGATGTTCCTCTATGTTATGTTAGAAATCTTTGATTGCTTTGCTGATTATTGATATCTTAATTTAGGGTACGAACAGAGATTACGAACGTGCTGCTGAAGCCTATATGCATGCAAAGTCTCAGTCTAACGCACAGGCTATCTTCAACCTTGGGTACATGCATGAGCATGGACAAGGACTTCCATATGATCTTCACCTTGCTAAACGCTATTATGATCAGGCTCTGGAGATTGATACTACAGCAAAATTACCCGTTTCCCTGGCACTTACAAGCCTATGGATTAGGAAAAATTATGCCAACAGTTTTCTGGTGAGTTTCATTATTCTTGTCATGTTTTGCATATTCATTTTTGCTTTAAACAAAAATATGAATCTCCTATCATTTTCGAGTATAAAAATTGAGACATTTCAAAAGAAGAGGTAAAAGTGTAAAAGACCCAACTTTCCTGCACCAGTGTAGGATGTTGGTAGAAGGACCTTCATGTATCTAGCTCTTATGAGCTGCCTTTTCAAATTGGTTGGTCCTTTTGTTTATTTGTCGTCATATTGTGGTGCTTGTGTATTTGGAGCGACTTGAACTTCAAGAAAGTGAATCTCAAGCCCTAAATCAATGTATTTGAATGAATGAATGATTTTGATGTATTTTGATAAACGAGGGATGATTTCTTGAACAGATTTGCAGATTTGGATGAAGGGGGTTAATTGTAAAAATGAAAATAACTCTCAACATTCAGTTGAAGAGGTTCTTTTGATAATCAAACACCAAAATATAGCCCTTGATACAATCAATGCTTTAAGGTACTCAACCTTGTTAAGCAGTAAGCACCCGTGCTCCTCTCACTTGGAATGAATTCACACGCCCAAAATGACTTTTGCTAAACTCAAAACTTTAAATCTGATTTTATTGCTATAAATATAATAGGGTTTTATTTATAGAAAAGCACCTACTTTAGGCCAAATTCAAAACCTTCTAACAAACACTGAAGAACCTTACAAGGCTTTTGACTAAGTCAACTAACTAACCAGCTTTTACTTAGTCAGCATGTGACTAACCAATAATCCTTTATTTTGCACCTGGGTGCACAATAAACATTATGCACTGGCATTTAAAACAGAACATTCATGTTATGCTTATAGAACATTTAGAACATTTGTCTTTTGTAGTTAAACCACTTAAATTTAGAAAATAAATGTGGTTATTTGATCATTGATTTTGTTTCCTTCTTTAAATTATTTATTTCATTGACTTGATGACCATAGAGAATATTAGCTAGAATAACAATGTGCGGGAAGCTTGACGGTGATATACCACAACAGGCTGAATCAAGCTTATTAAGGGCCCAACATTGCTTAACATTCATTACTCTAGTGCAGTTCATATGTTCATTTTTTCATATCTTTATATTGGAATGTATTTTATTGCAGGTGCGGACAATTGATTCTCTACCAGAAGTCTATCCAAAAGTCGAAGCATGGGTAGAAAACGTTGTTATGGAGGATGGAAATGCCACAATTCTTACTCTTATTGCTTGCCTCATAACCGTCCTTTACCTTCGTGAATGGCAACGTAGGCATATTGTTGTTCCTCCTGCTGATAATGTTGCACAGCGGCCCAATGAGCCGCTCATCCAAGCTCTCCAGTGAGTTGCCATACATACATAGTGTAGTGCCCGGAAAATTTTGCCAGTTCTTGGGACTGCTGTGTGAGGGGAGATGAAACGAGGGGTGCTGGATGGAGGTGGTTCAAATGAACCCTGTCATTAAAAGTAACATCTCTTCTTTTGTGAATAGTCACAGGTACAATTGTGGCCATTGTACATCATAACCTCTTACATTTAGGTTTTACCAAGTTGTTGTCATGTAATAGGTCTTTGGCTTGTTTTATAAATTGATTGGATTGTTTGTTAGTTTGTAGCTTTTTATTGGTGGTAAATGGAGGAATAAAGAGCAATCAATAGTTGCTTACAATCAGTAGAGAATGAAATTACTTCTGTGAATCCTTTCACATGTGATAACATTTGTACTTGGTAGTTCAATTTTTATTTAGTCTAAGGTAATGCCTGGTTGACAAAAAAATAACATGGAAAATTAGACATTTTAGGTGAAACTACAGATAAAGTTAAAGAATCCTAAGCCCCAAAATCCCAATTAAAATAATTAGTTTTTTTTTATTTGTTCATCCAATATTCACCCCATCTTGGCATTATGAACAAAATCTTCTCCCTTTCTTCACATAACTGGAAAAAAAGAAAAAAAATATTCACCCAATATTCTTGACAAACCTGCATAATCGTCCTCACATTTTACCTGCCATTGAAAATGCCACAATCAATTTGTACAAATGCGTTTCTAGTGCAAATAAATCTAGGCCGCCACTTTGAATTAATTAGACTATTTTTTTAAAAGAATTCATCAACTAGTTCAGCTCAGAAATTCGAGAATCTAGATGAACATATTTCTAGCGCAAATGTTCAAAACAGTGTTCATTAAACCGAAAACAAAAGTAGATTGCCAAAATAAATTTTAAAATTATTCAATAAAGTAAGAAGGGATTCAAAGTTATTCTGCTTAAAATATCTAGGTATTACATTCGGTGTTTTGGTGCTAGTCGTGGTTTTTTCAGTTGTTTATGATGGTCGTGGTGGGTGGTTCAGCGGTTGTGCTATTGCTCGATGGTAGTGGTGGAGGTGTGTTGTGCTGTGGGTGACAGTGGTAGTGAGTTGTTGTGTTGGGAGTCTATGGTGGAGGTATTATTCGTTGGGTTGTAGTGTCGTAACACCCAAATAATTCTCAATTCTTTCTAATTTTTTTTTTTTTGAAAAACATAGAGAGTTATTAATACATTACTGTCATGTGTGGAAACGTTACGTCTTATTCAAAGTGTTGCGGTGAAAGAACTAAAGTCAACTTAGCTTATGTAGTAAATTATTAAATCATATTACAACTTGAAATCTTAAAGGCCCTAAAACTTGAATAGTTTAAAGGAAATGTACTTCTAAAACCTTTAAGTCAAGAACCATATTTTCAAAACCACAAGTACATTTGTTTTTCAAATCAAAAGCTCTTCAATGTTACACTCATCACTCACAAACTTGATAAACTCTGAAAAACTTTAGTAGCAAAACGACTCTTAACCAGCCAGCCTAGTTAATGCATAACCCTCGGCGTAGAAAAATGACAAAATAATGGGGAAACATTACATAAAATCCAATTATAAAAAAAGCAATGTGATTTGGCCCAAATCTTCAAAATAAATTGGAGCAAACTTGTACAACCTTTGTTCAAATGCAATCTTCATTTCATTTCCTTGGCTGAACTTCATTCATTCAACACAAATCAATTTAGAAAATTATAAACAAATAACTATTCCTACACTCAACCAAACCACGAAACCCTCTTGCTTTCCTAGGAGTTTCAATTGCATGGGAATATAGATTTTCAAGGAATTTGCAATTCCTACAACCAACCAAACGAAACCTCTTGTTTTCAAAAATTTATTCTACAATTTTTTGTTGTTATTTTGTATATAATTCTTTATTAGATTATGGATTTGATTATTTAGATTATTACTGTACTTTGGCGTCCCTTCAAGTTCAAAATTTTAGATCCGCCTCTATATATAATTGTACTTTAGTGCCCCTTCAAGTTTAAAATTCTAGACCAGCCTTTACATATGAACAAAATCATATATTAACGATTACTAGAGACTTACCTATAACACTGTGGGAGTTTATAGATATGATTAGTGGAATTTCATAAAATAGTGTCCTAACATCTATAACAATAGGATCCATCATTAGAAATTATTAATATGAATTGAAGTTACAACCTTTAATTTGTAGTGTGATACGAAGATTGAGAGCCAAAATTGTTGCCGCTCTACTCATTCCACACAAGCAGAGAGACAAATATATAGTCAATACCAATACAATATATAGTCAATAGTCAATACCAATACAATAGCAATCTTTTTTCACATAGATAGATAGGTAGATGCATACATAGGTACCTAGATAGATAGATAGATAGATAGATAGATAAGTAGGAGTGCATGACTCGAATGTGGAGGCTTCAGCCTTTCATACCATCAATCACGTCTCGAACCTCAGTGCACGCATCACTTGCTTGCAGCACGTAAGGCTTGGCTCAAAGCATATACAGTATCACCCACATACATTATCTTATTAAAAAAAAAGATAGATAGATAGATAGATAGATGAGTAGGAGCGCATGGTTTGATGGTGGAGGCTTCAGCCTTTTATACCATCAATCACGTCTCGAACCTCAATGTACGAATCAGATCACCTGCCTACAGTACGTAAGGCTCGGCTCAGGGCATAGTATCACCCACATACATTATCTTATTATAAAAAAGAGTAGATAAATAGATAGATAGATAGATAGATATAGATAGATAGATGGATGGATGGATAGATCATAATGTAATTAAGTAAGTAATTTAAGTGGTTTGTTTGTTGATGAGAGCACCAGGCCAAGTGATTTGCATTATGTGATGGGCATCTTCATCAGAAACAGATGCAGGGATAGTGATTGAAACAGCAGGTTTCTCATCCAAAATGTTCCGCAGAAACTCGAGTTCTTCAGTAGTGCGAACAATAAAGGTTGAGGAATCAGCAAATTCCTTTAATCTTCTCTTCATTACATCAACAGACCTCACCCGAGCTTGCTCTTTCTCGTCCATTCTTGTTAACTGCTTTGCTTAGGGAGAGAACGAATGACTTACATATATATATATATATATATATATATATATATATATATATAGAAGTAGGCTCATGTGAGAAATGTAGTTTTGGTGAGAAGGGTGAGAAGCAATCACAATCCTTTGATCACCAAATGAAAGGCTAAGATTAAATTTGATTTTCCCTCCTTACTCCTTTTATAGTTTGGAGTCAATGTAATATATGGTATAAAGTCAATGTATTTTTACTCAATGTATTTATAGTGTATGGTGAATGTACCTATAGTTGGTGCTCAATGTACCTCTAGGTTATAGTTGATGTATTTATCTCTTCTCACATTTCTCACCATAAGAAATTTCTCACCGGAACCCAACCCTATATATATATATATATATATATATATAGAGGATGACAAAAACGCATATCCTACGTATGTACTTAAGATCTACGTGCATGTAACCAAGGCCAATGGGCAGGGTCGGCCCGGCCAGGCCAGCGACCCGCTCGCTTTTTGGCCCGTAACCCACCCCATTGTTCTAATTCGCCAAACCCAGCCCATCCCGTGACCCAGCCCCTGCACAACCCGAGCTATGGGGTTTTGAGGGTTTAATAGTTTTTTTTTAATATAAATTAATACAATTGCATAAATCCTAAAAAAAACTCTTAAACCCCAAACCCTTAAACCCCCTAAACCTTTAAACCCTCAAAACCCCCAACCCTTAAACCCCCTAAACCCTCAAAATCCCGAAACAACCATCCCAGCCCACGAACCCAGCCCATGACCAACTGGACTCAACCCACGAACCCAACTCGTCAACCCACACGGGCCGGTTCATAGGTCGACCCAAACTGAACCTAGCCCGGCCCGCCCACCACCCCACACGGGCCGGTTCATGTGTCACCCATTTCCAACCCGGCCCGCCCTTCGACCCGGCCCGGCCCGCCCGTTGGTCACCACTAACGCGAAGTTGTGGTATTAGGCTACCGCTACGCTTCTGGCATTCTATTAGATAATAGTACATGGAAATTCTTTTAAACCTGTATTTAATATATTATATTTTTGGAATTTAAAACTGGGGGACAATGGTCCCCTTATTCCAACATGGGTACGCCACTGCGAGATGAGAAATGACAACTCACACAGGGTGGAAAATAACAACCCCTGATACTATAAAGCAAATCCTAATCCATGTCATTTGAGATTGAAATTTAGAAAGTTACGAGAGTTGTTAGTTTGTAACCCGTGAATCAAATTATAAAAAAAATAAATTGTGGTTTTTCAACACCATACCTATGTGTTTTGTCGATTTCTACATTATATCAAAGTTTTGAGAAATTTTACATTATGCCCCTGAGCTTTATAAATTGTTGATATGGTATTCTTAATAAAGAAATAGAAAACTCCAATGAAGGAAATCAGAACCCAACTGGAAAAAAAAAATCAAAAATCAACTGAAAAAAAAACCCTACTTAAAAACAAATCAAACACCAAACTGGAAAAAAAAAAAAAACTAACCTAAAAATGATAAAAACACATCTGAAAAAAAAAGTATCTGCTGAAAACAAAACAAACTCCTTAGTGGGAAAAAAAAATTGAAATTGAAAAAAAAAAAAACTCAACTGAAAAAACAAACCCTACCTAAAAACAAAACAAACCTATTCCTTTTTCTTCCAACATGTATTCTTATCTTCTCATCTAAACTTCTTCTTCCTCATCACAAAAACAAATCTTGAAACAAATTCAAATTAATTAAAACGCCAGGCAAAGTTTATACCACCGTGAAACCCAAAGCCGCCACCGACATCTCTCAACAGCCGCACAACTGTCCCAAATGGATCCCTCCCTCCATCTCTACAACTCGAACCGCCCTTGGCCGGTATATTGTTAGGAAAATTATAAGCGAGAAACCAGAATATGGATTTCTAAGGCTCGGAAATTTCGTTTTTCTATTAGTTTAATTTTGATCATCGGGTTTACACGAAATAACTAATGAGATATAAGGGAGAATATTCATTCTATATGATCCTAAGAGTGAATCTTAAAAGACTTGTGTTTTTAGATTGTTTTTAGCGTACTTAGAAAAATTTGCAAGGATTTTCTAAGTGCAAGCAAGTTATTAAAAAAGTGAGATAATTTCTGATTTTTCCTCACCCCAAATTTGAGAACTAGAAAAACCTAGACATAGGCAACAAGGAAAGAAATCAGCTCAAAAGATGAACGTTACAACACCATTAAACTCCGATAAAATCTGAATTAATAGGTTTAACATATGACATGATTATGCACTATTAAATCTCCAATTAATGATCAAAATATAATTAAGTATTTAATTGCATTTAGAAGACTTAAACTAGACTTAAACATCCAAGGAATCCAATGAAAAAACCAAATCGACAACGAAGCAAGCAGAGGGTCACCGTAGGGCGCGGCCCACCTTCACGCGGCGCGCACCACCACCGGTCGCGTGACGCGACCCTGGTGTTGCGGGCGTGGTTGCTCTCTGTCTCCCTACTTTGTTCCAGATCTTTTCGCGTACCATAACTAATTAATTTTGCGTAGCACGAAAACCTCTCTATCTCGTCTCTAATTTAGACTTTCCTAAGTTCACAAATTTCTAATCCATTTATATATAAATGTTCCAACATATACCATCCACAGTAAAACCGACATTCTAAAAGCTCATGTACTTGCAGAAGATGTTGCATTCTCACCTTCATCTACACTCTCATTGCACTTCTATGCCTCCTCATGCTAGCCGCCATCGCCGGTCAGAAGATGCTGCCATCTCACCTTCATCTACGTTACACTCTCACAGTAGTCTCACCTTCCTAACTTTGTTTAAGTGTAATTGGGTTAGTCGTCTGACCCAATAGTTCCACTTTGTTATTTAAGTAAACTTAGCAAATCTTATTAATTAACTTAAATGATCTATAATTCAACAAAAATTATTGAAATCATTCAAGGTTGTTTAGCAAAGAGGGTCATGTAGACATTATTGTGAGTTTAAAGGTACGTACAATGTAAAAAACACTAGAAATATACAAAACCATATGTACACCTAAGAATTTAAATAAATATCATCGCACACATCAAAACGTGCATACAAGGCTAGTAGTCTCCTAAAGTAACAGTTTTATCACAAATTTATACCTAGTATATTAAAACAACCCCATAACATATAAATGACAAATGTTATATCAAAATATGCATATATTATAATTGTAAAAATAATTTAAAAATTGATATATTTTCATTGTTTGATGAATTATTAAGTCTTAGTTCCAGTTTTCAAAAATTATTATAGTTAAAATTAGTACATACAATTGTTAGCCTAATATGTACAAATCAGTGAAACCACGTGCATTATGCATGGGCCAAAAACCTAGTTTTAGTTTATAAGTGTTTCAAAAATTCATTTTAATTCCAATGGATTATTTAAAAAAAAAAAATATATACGGAATTACTACGGAATACATTATTGAATTCCTTTCTTAAAAAATGAAAACAACTTTCAATTCTTCTTTAACTACGTAGCATTCATTAATTTTCAGTGCCTAATATTAGAAAGTCTGAGAAAGCACGTGGTCTGAAGACTTTGTAATTGATTTCAGTGGGGTTCCAAATTCACCAGTTCTAGTTCCCCCCATACCATTCGTTTGAGATCTTCCTTTTATTACTCGTATCATGGGACGTAAAGGTGGGCACGGGCCGTGCCGGGACGGCCCATGTGACAAGCCTGCGTGTCTCGTGCCACAACGTGCCGTGCCTATAACGGGTCAAGAAAAGTTTGTGCCGTGTCGGGCTCGTGCCAAGTTATAAAATATAAGGCCCATGCACAGCCCGGTCCACGTGTCGTGCCGGACCGACTCGTGCCGTGCCATCGTGTCTTATACTAATCTTTATATATTATGAATTTTTAACCAAAATGAGCGTGCCAACGTGCGGGCCGGCCCGTCGTGCTCGTGCCGGGTTCGTGCCAAACTTTTAAAATGTTGTTCATAGGTGGCCCACGGCCCACTAGTCGTGCTTTCGTGCCGTGGCGGGCCCAAATCGTACCGTGGAGGGCCCAAATCATACTGTGCCGAGTTGGCCCGCGTGCCGCCCCGACCCATGCCCAGCTCTAATGGTACGTGTGTACTTGGTGAATGTGAACTCTGTAGTTTGTATCCCATTAACTTTGATATCATATTAGAGGACAGTCTCAACTAAAATATTAAGCTGATAGTTGAGGCCGGCCCAAGAATATGTTATATACTCTATCAATTTTTTTTTGTTGGGAAATATACTTTATACTATATTAAATTTTTTTCAGGGATATACTCTATCAATTTTATCCACCAGGCCATAAAATCCCCTTATTTGAAAAAAAAAAGTGCAGTTCTTATAAAAATGTAAAGTGCCTAAATCGCCACCCGTTCAGCAAATTGTGGAACTTTGCATCATGTTTTGGGGGCTTGTGCTTTAGTTGTATTAAATTTTTTCTTTTTTCACTTGTATTTGTTTTTGTAAAGAGACCGGGAGAGAGTTAAAATAAAATCCTATAGTAGATGTGAGATAATGATAATTTGTTTCACAAAAAACAAATGGTGCGTGCAAGGTTTAAATAAATGATTTTTTTTCACGGGTTATCATTGAGCCTATTGTTTCAGTAATTCATCATATACCCCTTAGATTTTAAAAGATGGTACAATTTAGTGATTTACCCTTTATTAACTTATAAACTTAGACTTTTTTTCTAATTAGCCCCCCCCCCCTCCCCCCCCCCCCCACAAAAAAAATATGCTTTAAAACTATGAAAATTAAAATAACATGGAAACACGAAACATTTTTGTAGTCATAAAAGGTCATCTAGAGCCTTTATTCAAAACGTCATTAGTATATCATGCATTATTGAAAAATTGGAACATCCCATGTATTTTTATAAATTGTAATACCTAAAGGATAACCCGTGAAAAAAGAGTAAAAAATAAAATATAAAAAGCATATTACTTGTATATACCTTTTTTTTTCTTGAAACAATGATAATTACTTGTACATTATTTGTCAATAAAAACTATACTATCAATCCATCTTTAAAAATTTTATTATTAGTATTCATGGGTGATTGTATATTCTTTGACAAAACTCAATTTTCTCTAACTTAGGCCCCGTTCTTTAGGACTTCTATTGACTTAATTTAATTTAATTTAATTTAAGTTCAGTTAATTTAATTTAAGTTCAGTTAATTTAATTTAAGTTCAGTTAATTTAATTTAAGTTCAGTTAATTTAATTTAAGTTCAGTTAATTTAATTTAATTTCATCTCATTATTATTATTATCATTATTATTATTATCATTATTATTATTATTATTATTGTTATTATTATTATTAGTTTCGGGCATCGTTTTTCCGCTCGACATTTTTCGACGACGGTTTTCGGACTGACTTTTCCGACGTTGATTATTCGGTTGACTTTTCCGGCGACGATTTTCGGGACGAGTTTTTCGGCGACGTTTTTCGGGACGACTTTTCCGACGACGGTTTTCGGATTAACCTTTCCGGCGGTGATTTTCGGCCGAGTTTTTCGGCGACGATTTTCGGGAAGACTTTTCTGACAACAGTTTTCGGACTGATTTTTCGGCGATAATTTTTCGGCAGACTTTTCAGGCGACGATTTTCAGGCCGAGTTTTTCGACGACGATTTTCGGGACGACTTTTCCGACGACAGTTTTTAGACTGATTTTTCGGCGTTGATTATTCGGCCGACTTTTCCGCATCGATTTTCAGGCCGAGTTTTTCGACGACGATTTTTCGGGACAATTTTTCCGACGACGGTTTTCGGACTGATTTTCCGATGGTGATTATTCGGTCGAATTTTCCGATGACGATTTTCAGGCCGAGTTTTTCGGCGACGATTTTTTGGGACGACATTTCCGACGACGATTTTCGGATTGACTTTTCCGGTGGTGATTATTCGGTCGACTTTTCCGGCGCCGATTTTCAGGCCGAGTTTTTAAGCGAAGATTTTCGGGACAACTTTTCCGGCGACGGTTTTCGGAGTGACTTTTCCAACGGTAATTTTTCAGCCGAGTTTTTCGACGACGATTTTTCGGCGGTGAAAATGAAGGTTTTAGGGTTTATTTTGAATTATAAATAAAATAAATTAAAAAAATAGAAATAATTTTTTTTAAAAAAATAATTTTTAAAAAAAAATAGAAATAAAATAAAAAATAAAAATTTAAACAAAAATTAAAATTAAAATAAAAATTAAAATAAAAATAAAAATAAAAAATAAAAATAAAAAATAAAAAATAAAAAATAAAAAATAAAAAATAAAAAATAAAAAATAAAAAATAAAAAATAAAAAATAAAAAATAAAAAATAAAAAATAAAAAATAAAAATAAAAATAAAAATAAAAATAAAAATAAAAAATAAAAATAAAAATAAAAATAAAAATAAAAATAAAAATAAAAATAAAAATAAAAATAAAAATAAAAATAAAAATAAAAATAAAAATAAAAATAAAAATAAAAATAAAAATAAAAATAAAAATAAAAATAAAAATAAAAATTTAATTTAATTTAAGTTCAGTTAATTTAATTTAAGTTCAGTTAATTTAATTTAAGTTCAGTTAATTTAATTTAAGTTCAGTTAATTTAATTTAAGTTCAGTTAATTTAATTTAAGTTCAGTTAATTTAATTTAAGTTCATGTTTTCTCAGTCCTAAAGAACGGAGCCTTAGTTTTTGCCCTATATTATTTAATTTCAATTTTTAAAAATCTTCTAAAATGAATGAACTATTATATTAAATATGTTTATTATTTTGTATTTAATTTTCAAATAAATGTTTTGATTGTTAGTATATTTTTTAATTACATTTGAAATACTTATTTTAATTATTAAGAAAATATAAATGAGAAATTCAAAAATACAATTAATTCTAAAAGTTATTAAAATTAACAACTGGATGACCATACATGGATTTTTTTTTTTTAAAGTTTTTTGACCCCAATTTTATATTACAAGAAATAACTACACAATCTTAATAAAAAAAAATATAAAGGATTGCATTGTCAACGTTAGATCAAAGACATGAAATTTACAAAAGCAAAATAATTTGATTGATATCAATCCAAATTCGAAATGATTATTGAAAAATTATAGTTAGTGAACTAAGTTTAAATTACAAGAAATAACTACACAATCTTAATAAAAAAAAATATAAAGGATTGCATTGTCAACGTTAGATCAAAGACATGAAATTTACAAAAACAAAATAATTTGATTGATATCAATCCAAATTCGAAATGATTATTGAAAAATTATAGTTAGTGAACTAAGTTTAATCTATTGCATGAGTCAATTTGAAAATTATATACATTTCAGGTATTATTTATTCTTTATTGTCCAATATAACTTAAATAAAGTATTTAAATAAAATTTTCACCTACAATAACTTTTTACCAATTTAAATACTTACCTTAGTTAAATAAACTAAACATTAACGCGGGTCTTATCTAGTGTTTTTGTTGTTTTGTATGCGTAAATTTCAGATCATATAAGACAAGATGAGATCAGAAAATTTCAGACGAATCAAACACACCCTAGGAGTGTTAGAACTTGAAATGCCTTCTACTTGCCCTTTCTTTTCTTGCCATTACCAAATTTATTTCCTTTCCTCGAATTGTTTTTCATCCAAGCCTGCTGGTTCTTCTGTCTTTGTTTACGAATTTGTTCAAGATCTTTGATTTCAGATGGCACATGTGCATTTGGTATATATCGCTGCTGTTTGCATCCTTTGAACCTGCGATTAAACCGACCACCTACATGCAACAAAACAATAGGGTACCACATGTTAGCACAACAAAAAACCTAATCAAACATGCAATTTACTAAAACTCCTACTAAGAGTGCGTTTGATTCATTTGAAATTATTTGATCTGATCTTAATTTTTCTAATATGTTATGATCTTATCTTAAATTTTTAATCTTTCTGATCTGATCTAAATTTTAATTGTAGTTAAATATAGTAATAATTTTTCTAATCTAATTTGAACTTTTCTGATCTGATTTTTTTTTATTATTGTAATGAAATTATAGTTATAATTTTTTTTAAAAAAAAATCAAATCTCAACTTTTCTGAAACAAGCATTAGAGCGCTTAAATAAGTTGAATAAAAACGTCCTAAATCCTCTGAGGCTGCTACTGGAGAAGCATACAGTCATCATATCAAAGACAACTAAGACTACAAACAAGAGTTAGGTCAAGTGATAAGCTACTTGATGCCCACTTAACGGAAGTCTTGCCTTTTAGCCTTGCCAAATGCAGAAAACTCTTATTGAAAGACTAACCCACCAAAGTCATGTGTGTGATGAGGGTTGGATCCAGAGGTAGTACTCAGAGCTAAGGACCATAAATAGGGGGGGGGGGAAATGTATCAAAGTTAAGCAAGTGAAAACTCTAGATCCATGCACAAAAAGTTAGTACAGTATTATTTACCTGGTGTTAACGTTAAGGAAAAATAAGCATGGAAAAAAAATTAAGTTACTAGAACCTTCAAAAAAAATAAGCAATAAAATTGAATCACATGAACAACTCTTTACAAACAATTAAAAAGAAAGTGATTCTAAGTCTTATTTCTTCAAAACACACAAAAAAAAAAAAGAAAAGAAAAATAAAGTACAAGATAACCAATGGGAAAGTTAAGAAAGCAGGACAACGAGTCAACGAATGAATGTTGAATTAATAAATTGAGGAGTTCATGCACTCACTAAGTGGATATTTGTTTAAAATTTTTGCATGGAAAAGAGACAAAAGTAATAAACTTTAGAAAAGGTAAATGGAGGGAATAATTGAACTACGGGAGATAGTGAGCAAAAGACAACCACATCAGCAACAATTAGCTTTTTCATGAAACACTCAGAAAGAATAGCATAAGAGAGTACATTAAAGAAGACTAGATAAATCAACAAAACCAGAAGAATGTTACTAGTTCTGGTAAATTCAACGTTATTATTACAAAAAAAAAAAAAAAGGGATAAATTTGAAATAACCCCTTAACCATTTCACATTTTTTTGCAATTACCCCATTATTATTATTATTTTTTTTTAAATTTAACCCCCTAACATTTAGCTCCGTTAAGCAAATCACCCCGAATCACTAAAATCCGTTAAAATCTAACGGTAGGAACCATTTTTTACTAATCAAACCTTTACCTTTCTCCCTAATCATTCTTTCATTATCTTCTCCATTTCACTATCCCTAACCACCACCACCACCACCATTTCTCTCTCCTTTGACCACGCCACCACCATCACCACTTCATCATCCTCCTCTCCCAATTTTACTTTTTCTCGCTCCTTTGGCTCTCCCAAAAAACCTAAATCTCTCTCTCTTTCTCTTCAATTCCACCGCAACTCAACCAAACAATTAAGTCCTTTAGATCAATCTCCATTTCCTCCAATCTATGGTGGTTTGATTTGAACTTGTATTGATTTCGAAAGGGTCAAATTGATGGTGGGGTGGGTTGAATTGGTGGTGGGATGGTTCGAATTGGTAGTGGGGAGGGTTGAATTGGTGGTGGATTATTCGAATTGGTAATGGGGAGGGTTGAATTGGTGGTGGATGGTTCGAATTGGTAGTGTGGTGGGTTGAATTGGCGGTGGAATGGTTCAAATTTGTAGTGGGGTGAGCTGAATTCCTGGTGGGGTGGTTCGAATCAGGCGTAAGGTGGGCTCAATTTGGTTAGGGTCGGTTTGGCTTGGGTTTGGTGGTTGGGTGGCTGAGGTTCGGGTAATAGGGTGGTGGTGGTGGCAGGGGTGGTCAGATGAGAGAGAAAGGAAATGGAGGTGATGGTGGTGGCGGTGGCTGGGGGTGGTCAAAGGAGAGATAAAGAAAATGGAGGAGGAGGTGGTGGTGGTGGCAAGGGGTGGTGAGAGGAGAGAGAAAGAAGATGAAGATAATGTATTAATGACAAAGATTAGTATATTGATAATCCATCTTAGTTTGTTAATTATGTTTAGAGTTGTTAATTAACAAATCAAAGGTAATATTCTGTTAAATTTAACGGAATATTCTAATTTGGGGTTGATTTGCTTAACAGAGCTAAATGTTAGGGGGTTAAATTTTAAAAAATAAAAATTAGATTTTATTGAAAATATATTTGTATAAACTTCAAATCAGAAAAAAAAAAAAAAAAAGGAAAAGGCTTTTGATTTTTCAGAGCAAGTTTTGCAAAGTATAATACAGCGTACAGTATTAAAAGCATCTCATATCACAAAGATGCCAAAGATGTCATTAGAGAATTCCTACCTCGAATTGGGTCTAACAAGGACCCAGTCACCAGAAGTTAATGCATTGTAAGCATTAAGCAATAACTTCAAAACACAGGAATTCACTTCATCTGATTAACGAAGGCACTAAGGCTGATGTATACACACCATACACAAAAATGCATATCATAAAAAGAGGTGAACATTAGATGAAAGTTGAAGAATTGAATAGTCTCACAGCTTTGCTTTAATTATGAAGTAAAAAACACAAAAATCATATACTCCACCAACTCTAATCATGAAAAAACAACAGAATGATATTTGGAGATGTAACATCAAATTGACAAACAATTACTCTGTAAATAGCAAAAATGAGTTCATAGGTGAACTACTTTCAACTAGGGAGGAATTTACAAAAATAAGACCGTACAAAAGACACAATTAAGTACCTTCCCAGTAACAGTCGCACGTTCACCATGGTTGAGCTTGATATACTTCTTACTTCTCTGATGGATAGAAGTATAATCATGTTAAAAGAATACCTTTCGCAAAAAGGTAGTTAATCAGATTTGACCATATATCTTTCAAATTTACATGTACCTTATCCCAGTGATAGATACTTTTTTGTTTCTGCATGCCCTCTTTATCGTCTGCAATTAGATCCATAACAGCTGAATCCAACCTACAACAAAAAGATAGGCACACCAGGCCAATAAGCTTCTTACATCAGCATGTTGTTAATCCCTGAAACAGGAATTTGTCTTAACTACAAACATATTGGACACAGAGTTTTAATGCTGACCCACATATCATTCAATTGAAGGTGAAAACAACTACTAGCCAAATATCAGATACAAAAGGTGTACCTATGAGATTATTAACCTTTTAATTTCCTCCCCCCTGTTCCCACAAAAATTCTCTCTCGATCTCTCTTTTACTTCCTCCTAATTTCCTTCAAACAGTATGAGGAACTGCAGAAAAGGCATACTCTACACAATAGGGAAAACCAGTAAAGCCATGATTGAAGCAGCAAAATAAAGAAATCCAGTAGCTTCAAGCCCACAACATCAACATGACACATGATGAAATGATCAAAATTCAGAAAACAGTCATTCAATTTCATTGAAAGCATTAGTCAAAGTATTCTCGACTTCACTGGTTTTAAAAGTGCTAGCCTGCTAGGCACTAGCACCACCATATGAAGCTGAAAGTTTGTCGGTCCAAAGATAATTGTTTCTCAACCACACCTATTTAATCCAAAGCCTTCCTCCGCTCGAATTGATCTGAGAGCCCGGCTTCCGACCGCTGAAATTTAAACCAAAACATGTCACAAATCACTCAAACGTACAAGGTCAATAGAGGGCTAGTAGGCTGCAAAAGATGCTTAAATAATTTAAACTGAGCAACACCACATTTATATCACAAATGATAGTTTTCCCCACTTTCACCAATGGATCGATCAAAAGAGGAAATTACCTGATTAGTTAGCACTGAACTGATAAAATACTCCTCACCCCTGAAGCTCTTTGCTTTTCTTTTACACCCAACAGTTTCTGATGCAAACATATTAGAATTGTCACTATCGAATAATGAAAATTTTAGACAAGTATATGGTATCGAGAGATAAGAACATGTTTGTCTACCATTCAAACTTTTACATGCCTTGGTCCTTTCCAGTGTAACATGTTATGGAACTATTTATACACCACCAAAAGGCCACAACTTATGACATTGCAATACATTTGACAGATCTAGAAATGTACCATAATAACAGATAATGATACAGAAAGGAGAATATAAAGAATCTGAAATGTTAGAGCTCATATTCTTCTTGGTCACATTCTAATCGTTCATTTTTTTTGTAAGTGTCCCAGGTTTCTTAGAAAGCAGATCAACTCCAAACCACCCTATTTTAAAAAGGATCCATATATATATATATATATATATATATATATATATATATAGTGATGGTGGTTTGTTATTGACAGAAAAGTACGCATTTGTCCATCATTCAAACTTTTACATGCTTCAGTCCTCCATCGGTCCATCCTCCTTCCTAGTGTCAAATATTTTGGATAAGACTTTGCAATGAACTAAGTAATTAAATTAGTTTTTAGGATTTTAATCACTGTTATTTTGTTTTGTTTTGTTTTGCTTTGTCCTTTAGCTAGTGGTTGATCATATTTCAGCCTTTTGATCTTGTATTTGAATATAGGCAAATAGCTATTAAGATAGTAGTAGTATATATATTTAGGAAGGGGAAGAGAGTGAAATTATCCACAGAAATATTTTTGAAAAGCTTGGGCTTTTGAGACTTGTGACCTAAAGTCAATATTTGGAGATTTGCAACCTCAAGTTGCTAAAAACTATCTTTTGTATTACCATTTCTGAGTTTATTAATCAAATTTCCAGATTTGTTTTTCGAATTTCAAGTTTACTACAGACTTAACCCTGCACTCATGAAATTGAAAAATATATTTCCAATGTGTGTTATGTTCTTTGTCACAAATACTAATAGTTCATGCTGTTTCCCAGTGTCACAATTGTTGAAATTTAGCCGTAGTTCATGCCACCGGGTGTAATTTTCCCTTACAAAATATTTGATTCTCATTTCATCTGCTATTGTTGTCAAAAAAACCAAAAAGGTAACAAACATACACGGATACACCTTTATATGTCAATTGACATATTGAAGTCAGCTATCACCTATCCACTAACTGTTAAGTGCACATTGCCAAACAGTGTTATAGCCTATTCCTCAATCCTCGGTTTATTTCCTTTTAACAACAATTAAGTTGTAGCAATCAATGAAAAAGAAAATGATCTCAAAGGAACAAATTACATAATTTAGAGTAATTCCAAGCCATACACACTTCATAATTATTACACATCACAAAATGGGAATAGAAATTAAGCATCATAAAAGAAAAGAAGTGAAGGAGATTACCTTTATTTCCCTTTCCGTTGACAGAGAAGATTTCTGGTTTGACTTCCTCATCCTGCATGAGGAATGTACCGTCAAATTCTAATAACAAATACATACATATATCAACAATTAACATGACTCAAATACCTACAAATGTATAGTATGTACAATAAGTAGGGGTAATTCTGTAAGAAAAATGAGAAGAAAATTGAAGCATGAGAATGAAAATTTATTTTCCATGGAGATTATAAGGTCCCTCCTTAACAAAATTACACCATAAATTCATTACCATTACCACAATTTACTATCAACAACCAAACATGCCGTAAAAGTACATAGTATATATGTAATTAAAAAAAAAACAAAAAATCAAGTGCCCAGAGATGATTCTAGACGTACCGTATCGTTGAAGAACTGAACATGCCTTGTGCATGCAAGACTGCCAGTATCTTCTTGCCATTACCACTCACTCACTCGTCCAATCATATAGCCCCACATACACATATAATTGTTATATACTCCCTCCGTCTCTTAATGTTTGTCCCATGTTGACTTTTATTACTGTTCATTTGGTAACTTTGACTCCCTATAATTTTATACATGTAAGAAAAAATATAATCAAATAGGATCTCGTTTGATTCGGCTCAATGTGAACTTTTTTAATATGTAATTTTTATAATTTTTTATCACACGTATTTAAAGATATTTTCATTTAAAGTTGTGTCTCGGGAGATGAGAAAAAGTGAATGGGGCAATCTTTTAGGGACAGAGGGAGTATATATATACACACACTCAAATAATCCTATAGCGCAGACGACTACTATATATATATATATATATATATATATAAACTAGCCTTTTATGCACACTTTGCGTGCGATTGCAGTATTTTACTATATTAATCTGTCGAAACAGACAAAAAAATAAAGGTTATATGTTCGAAAATTGAAAAATCTGTCAAATTCACACTATTCACATAATCAAAAACAATTTTTTCCCCTTTTATTCGGTCATCCCACAACAATGAACAAAAGAAAAGTTTTATTTACCATATTTTATTGGCTACCAAATTTTTACGATAATCAAAATCTAAAATTTTTATTTGATGAACTATATCAATATGGATGTCTATTTATAGAGAATTTAAAAATATGAATTTTGGTATTTTTGTTTTATTTTTTCGAAATTTATATTTTGTACTATTTTCATTTTAAAAAGTCCCAAAATTGTAATAAATTTCCTTAATTAATAATTAGGAGTGATAAAAATTAAAATTTTAGAATATTTTGAGGGTAAGATAGACTTTTAAAGGGGACACCATGGTTCCCTTTGGCTTATATAATAGAGATATCCCTCCCTCCCAAATCCGATCCTATAGCAGTCACTACTCAATCACTAGCTAGCTAGTTATGGCTTCCTCCCCTTTAAGTGTATGCGACGCAATGAATTTAAAAAGAAAAATAGAGAGGAGAGAGGCTCAATCAATTCGTTCCAGGACAAAAATTGGAGACCTACAACAGAAATTGTATGATATCATTACAGAGTTGAGAGGGATGGAGTTTGTTACCCTCTCTTCTATGGCGCAGCTTAAATTCTTTACTGATGAAGTTGATAATGGCTCTACTTCCGTTAAGATACACCTTAATGTTGCTCCCAATTTAAAGAAGAGGATGTTGAGCTATTGCAATGCTTTTGGCCTTAAAGTCATCAATGGTGATTATGCGGATGATGGTGATGACCACGGTGACTGTGAGGCTGATGCTGATGCTGATGAGGATGACCGTGACGGTGATGGTGATGACGATGACGGTGATGGTGACAGTGATGGTGATGGTGATGACGGTCACGTTAACGGTGATGCTGATGTTGATGACGATGACCGTGAAGGTAAAGGTAAAGGTGACGGTGACGGTGGTGACGGTGATGATGATGATGGTGATGACTGATGACGGTCACGGTAATGATGTTGCTGATGCTGATGACGATGACCGTGAAGGTGACGGTGACGGTGATGGTGACAGTGATGGTGATGGTGATGAAGGTTACGGTAAAGGTGATGGTGATGATGAGGAGGAGGAGAAGAATGATGATAATGATGAGGAGGAGGAGGAGAAGAATGATGATGATGATGGTGATTGCAGCTCGGAGTCTGTTGGAACCTCAACCGATGAAGATGATGATGAATGAGGTTGTTTTGTTGTTTTCTTAATTAAGCAATTTAGTAATTAAAATGTTTTTTCGTTTATTAGTGATTAAATCTAGATTATGTAGTTAATGATGATGATGATGATGATTGCAGCTCGGAGTCTGTTGGAACCTCGATCAACCAATGAAGATGATGATGAATTGAATGAGCTGAGGACTGAGGTTGCTTTAATTTGCTGTTTTCTTAATTAAGCCATTTAGTAATTAAAATGTTTCTTCGTTTAGTAATTAAATCTAGTATATTATGTAGTTATATCGTAGTTATGTTTTACGGTAAGTTTCGGATTAGGGTTAATCTTAGCTAAAACTAATCTTAAACTAGAATCAATTTTATTTTATTTTTTTATTGGCAATAGGTTAATATGTACTTCTCTCTGATATCATCATGATATTTTTAATGGGTTTTTCTCAGTTATACCCATGAGGTATTGGGTATAATAACAGCTAACGAATTTTTAAAAATTTCTATTATACCCATGAAGTTTTTAAAAAATTATTAACGGTAGCCAAAAAATATAATAACAGCTAACATGGTTAAGTCGTTAACAACAAACTAACATTAATTTTCACCACCACAACTTCAAATCAACCTAACAAAAGTCCATCACACTCCCACTTTTTTTTTTTTTTTTTGTAAAGTAAACGGTACTAACGTTTGTGACCTATAGTTATTTTTTGAATTTTTTGTGAGAAACTCTCGTTAAGTGTGACGACTTTGAAAACAACTCTCATTAACCTTTTTATTTATATTTAACCCTCACTAAGTCTGGTTTACTTTTGGTTGCCACTCATTTAGCAGGTTGCAAAGGAAGTGCCGGTTTCGTGGGGCCCACTTTTAGGAATTACCTTCATTTTCCCTCACGTGATGCTCACGTGGTCTTTACCTCCCTCACTTTCATCTATGCTCTCAGAATCATTCTCTGTAAAAAAAAAAAATCATTTCATAACTTCTCTCTCACTTTCATTGCATGAAACCATAATTTTTTTTCGAAAATTATCATTTGTAAGAATCTTCCAATCTCAGTAAAAATCTTCATTATCTCTGTAAAAGCTAGGATTTGTCAGTTTCGAAAATTGGGTAATGGAGAAAAGTGACGTTAGTTTGAGCGAAGAAGCGAAGAAATTGTGGGAGATTAAGCAAGAAGAGGGTGAAAAAAAAAGGCAAATGAGGTGAGGACCAGTGATCTAGGTTTATTTAAGCTTAAAATTACTTAATTTGTTAAAAGTTTAATTTTTTATTCTAGTTTAATTGGGCCATTTTGCAAATCGAATTAAACCCTAATCCCCCATTTATACCCCAATTCATACTTTGCAACCCTAATCGACAAGTTAAAGTAAATAATTACCTGATTTCGAATCTTTCATCTTACTTCAAGTGTTGAATTTTTTTTCTCTTCAATTTCAGATTTTTAGGGTTTTGGAATAATTTTGGGGAATTTTTGGATGTTTTTTTGGCAAATGAGTGACATTTATAGAGTCTGGCATCTTGCTTGGGGGTTGTTTGACTGGGACCCACACCAACGGTCATTATTTAAGAAGTGGGCCCCACGAAACCGACACTTTCTTTGCAACCTGCTAAATGAGTGGCAACCAAAGGTAAATCAGACTTAGTGAGGGTTAAATATAAATAAAAAGGTTAATGAGAGTTGTTTTCAAAATTGTCACACTTAGCGAGAGTTTCTTACAAAAAATCCTTATTTTTTTGGCATAGTTAAAACTTTTTACAAACCTCATGGGTATAACATGTAAATCAGACTTAGTGAGGGTTAAATATAAATAAAAAGGTTAATGAGAGTTGTTTTCAAAATTGTCACACTTAGCGAGAGTTTCTTACAAAAAATCCTTATTTTTTTGGCATAGTTAAAACTTTTTACAAACCTCTTGGGTATAACATAGAATTTTCAAAATTTGTGGCTACAGATGGGAAACCCTAATACCTCATGGATATAACTGAGAAAAATCCTTTCTTTTATTGGCATTAAAGTAGGTTAATATGTAGTTCTCTTTTATCATGATTCTCTGGTATTAGGTTTTAATTTCTGATAACATAATTTTGTAGGGACGGGATCCTAAATTACGACATAGATGTATGGAAATAATTCAAATATCAATATGTATTGCCTAATGGTTGACCCTAATTCCCTAATATCATGATTGTTCGTTTGGTATCTTGAGTAATTTCATTTTCTTTATACAAAATTTTAAGACTAACTAAAAATAATCATATTTTTAAATAGACTTATATTGATGTTCCACAGAAGAAAACAAAAAATAAATGATGATTAAATTAAAAGCTCTATAAAAAGTAAGAGAAAATATGAAAAAAAAATGATAATTTTATTGAAGTTAGTAAAAATATGAGAGAGCGCCGGATATGTAAGAAGTGAATAAATTATTAAAAAAAATCCAAAAATAAAAAGTGAATAAAATAAATTTAAAAAAAACATAGGGAATATTTTATAGTCCACAAATAAGTGAGAATTTGGTAGGGAGACCCCCTAAAAAAAATTTAGTAGGGAGACCGGAGACATATATATAGTAGAATAAAAGGTGAATGTTTTTGGTCATTTATTTTTAATGAGTCAATTGTAAAATGATTTAATTGGGTGACGTGGCTAAGAGAGACGTGTGAACCTATTTTTAGTTTTGTTGTTAATTATGACCTAAGTAGCTAACCATTTTGATTATTTGAGTACTGTAGATAACTTTTACACAACTCAAAATAAAAAACAATGATAGTTGTTGTAAAATGGAAAAAAGTATGTTATTTCATTCAGTAAAAGGCTATATATACAAGACGTCAATAGTATGAACAACAAACCATAATTTCAAAATGTTCCTAAGTATAGACAGGGGTATAATGGTCATCCACTAATATATATTACATAACACTCCCCCTTGGATATCCATTATACAAAAACAACAACTTAAAATACAAATTTTCATAACATTCATTAACTCCCCCTAATGATGTAATCTATCAAGATCCTTGGGACGACGTAACACAATTGTTGAATAAATTTCTTGAATGCAGTCGAATAGTGTGCCTCCTTAAAACCTTTACTAAGAAAAACCCTGTGGGATAAAAACCTAGTGAAGGAAAAAGAGTACACCACTTTTGTAACACGCTTTGAAATGTTGCCCCATTAAAAACCTTACCAAGAAAACCCAATGCGGGACAAAACCTTGGTTAAGTGAAAATAGTGCAACGCGTATTTTCTCCCCCTGGTGAATACATAACTTGAGATCTTCAAATGCAATAAATCCAATGCTGCTGAGTAACTTCACATTTGTTGCATAATAAAAATTCCTCGGTGACAGATCTTCTTAGACTGGTCTTGAATCTTCAAATCTTCTCTTGGACATAGTGAGACATCTTCGGTTATCAATACTTATGTAAACACTGCATGAGTATATTATCAAGTTGCCTTAATTATTGAATTGATGCCTTGTTTTGGAGGTCATAAAGTAAAAATTTATGATCAATGATTGATCATACATTCTCCAATCACAATATCATGGCAACATTTTATATATTCACATATTATTGTCTAATCATACATTTCTCATGGTTCTTCTAGACCATAACAAACCATAACAACTATTCTCACTAAGAGATTGTTATTTATATTCTTTAGACATTTCATATATGCTAGAATTCTCCAATGGGTATAAAAACTAGTTATCTATTACATGCTCAAACTTCAGGTTGAGATGTCAAAAATTAAGTCGCATAGACTATTTAAAAGTTCAATAGTAATATTAACTAACATTGCTAAACTACAAGTATATAACTTGTAGAATCAAATATTTAGGAACTCTACTTGCATGATTCACAATATGCTATCAAATCGATGTTATATATATAGTCTCGTAAGAGCTATAATCCCATTAGAGTATAAATATCTCATGCAAACTTATGAATTTCTTCTCACTATTCTTTGGGCAAACATTTAAAAACACCACAATTATTAAGTATTGTAACGACCCGACTCGCTTAAATCGGTGCGGAAGAAACCGACGAGTCAAGTAGTTATAAACCTAAAACTCAACACTTAGAAAAAAATAAACTAATACCTCAAAATATTAGTATTAAACCAAAGATGTACAATAACCCACAATTTTTGTACAAAACTAAATCCAAAAGTCAAATGTACTAAAACAAAAGTAATGTGCAACTCTAACCACATGCTAGAGTCTTATACAACAAATGTAATATCAAAAATCTGAAACAACGTCTAACAAGTCTAATGCTAAGAAACAACTGAAATAAACAATAGAAAGCACACAAAGCGCCGCTCGCCCAACCCCAAAGCTAAGCAAGAGCATCATCGTCAGATGTACCTGAAAAACACAACATATCCACCATCAGTGGCGAGTAACATAACTGACTCACCCTAACGGGAATACACAAGTACATAGCAACAATCAAATGACATCACACACACAATCCTCGAAGACACGAGACAACCTCAAGCTCGTAATCCAAAATCAATCTCACCACTCGACATCATCAATATACGACATCTCTATACTCAAATCTAACTCAGGTGCAATCATTCTAGTTCTAGACCGGACTAGGCTCGTACGGAAGCATCTTACGCAACCGAACTTCTACTATGTCAGGACCGGGCATAAGCCATACACCCAAATCCCACGAACCCATTTCATACTTGGAAATTCGTGTCCCTAATCCCCAAATAAATCTGAGCGTACTAGGAATAACATAGTGAGACTCCAAAACTATTCCAATACCGCGGATGGAATAGGGGCAACGTCTTAACCCAAAAACTATGCATAAGCCATACACAAAGTCAAGGGCGTCTAGAAAAGAAATCAAGCTAATCATCCCATCATATCATCATCATATCGTCATAGTTAATTAAAGACAAGAATAAGCCATACTCTTGAAATTAATAACTAAATTATCGAAGTTAACTCAAGAATTGCCTATAGCCATACTCTTGAGACTAACCAAACATCATATCATCATTCTCAAATCAATCTTTAATCAACTCATCCCAAATCTTTAACTTTCAAGACTCTTTCTAACACCTTCTTTAACTTTCAAGAACTCTAAAGAACTCAATCAAGAACCTTAAAGAACTCATCTAACTCTTAAAGAACTTATCAAGAAACAATTCAAGATTCAAGAACTTCAATCAAGAACTCAATCAAGATTCAAGAACTTTAATCAAGAACTCATACCAACTCAACTACACGCATGAACATCATCACTAATCCACACGGCACTCTTCATGTTTTTAATCAAAATTCAACGAATTCAAACCCAATCACCATGATTTTCAAAACATCATAAATCAATCTTAAAATATGAAGAAAAACCACCATTAAAATCATCATTTAATACTTCAAAATCAGAATTAAGATTAACTTCAAAAATCGTAAACAATCATCAACAATTCAATCAAACATGCATTTAATTAAGGCTATAAACATAGTACTACCAATTAAGTTGAGTTAGCATGTTACCTTGTTGAAGATTAACACACAAATTCAACACACAATTGCAGTCCAAGAACTCAACCCACACGGCACACACACGAGCACACGGTTCTGCACACCACTCGAACACGAACACCACACAAGTGCACCACTACACACGGCCACTGCACGGCCCTAGCAACACGGCACAGCAGCACGATCACAGCAACACGGCCCCAACCACGAACCTTCACGCACGGCCACACTCGAACAAACCCACGAACAACCCGGAAACAACCCCCAACAAAAGATCTTGGTTGAAATAATGTGTTTAGGATTGTGTTTAGGATGCTTAAAGATCAATGATGTTTGAATCTTTAAGTTTTGGGCAAGGTAAGATGATGAACAATGGAGGTTCAATCACCAAAAGTGGCGTGAGAATTGGAGAGAGTAGAGAGTGTTTATGTGCTTAGCAAGTTGATGGCAAGGTAGAATGGCAAAATGAGTAAGGGGCCTTACTAACTCTCATATAAATAGAGTTAGTTAAGGTGTGAACACAAGGCAAGTGGCAAGCCTTGCCATGCCTTTGTAGAACCGGCCAAGAGAAGCCAAATGGGCCTTGTGATCCATTGGGCTAAATTACTAAATCTACATGACTAATCATGCAAAAACCGGCAGCTTGTGAAGTTCAAGACCGGCGGTATGGAACTGGCAGCATGCAAGGTCCAAGACCGGCAGTAAAGAACTGCCAGCTTGCAAGCTCCAAGACCGGCAGTATAGAACTGCCAGCTTGCAAGGTTCAAGACCGGCAGTTTTTGAAGACCAAACCGGCAGCTTGAAGCCTCGTCTTTAAAACTGGCAGCTTCATCTTGAAGTCTCAATTGGGCCAATTAATAAAATAATAACTAAAATAAATAATAAAAACTAAGAAATAAAACATTTCGATTAAATCGAAATTATTCACATAAAATTAAAATAAATAGTTCAAAATAAATTTTGAACTGGCAAATAAACACATAAATACACACACAAACACCGGCAAAAATACCGATAAAATCTGGGTCATTACAACCTCCCCTCCTTAAAGAAATTTCGTCCCGAAATTTCAAGGTGCAGGAGATCGCTCCCCATCGAAAAGCTCAGGGTACTTCTGCCGCATAGACGCTTCCGTCTCCCAAGTCGCTTCTTCATGGTGTTGATTTCTCCACAACACCTTGACAAGCGGTACCTGCTTACGCCGCAGGGTCCTCTCCTCCCGATCCAAGATCTGAACGGGTCGCTCCTCATAAGTCAGATTCGGCTCGATTACGACCGGATCCACTGAGATTATATGAGTAGGATCATGTACATATTTCCTTAGCTGGGAAACATGAAATACGTCATGAACATTAGCCAGACTAGGTGGTAATGCCAATCGATAAGCCACCTCCCCAACTCGTTCCAGTATCTCGTAAGGTCCCACATATTTCGGTCGAAGTTTACCCTTTTGACCAAAGCGTACAACTCCTTTGAAAGGTGAAACCTTAAGCAAGACTTTGTCACCTACTTCAAAAGCCAGTGGTCTACGTCGATTATCGGCGTAAGATTTCTGACGACTCTGAGCGGCCTGCATCTTAGACCGAATGACTCGAACCCTCTCGATAGTATCGCGTACCATCTCAGGTCCTAAAGCCACAGAATCACTAATATCATTCCAGCAAATCGGACTCCTACATTTCCTGCCATACAGGGCCTCGTACGGAGCCATTTCAATGCTAGAGTGATAACTGTTATTATAGGAGAACTCTATCAAGCATAGCATACGTACCCAAGACTGGTGATACTCCAGAGTGCATGCTCGAAGCATATCCTCCAAAGTCTGGATGGTCCTCTCAGTCTGACCATCAGTCGCCGCATGAAAAGCGGTGCTCAACTTCAATTTCGTCCCAAAGGCTTCCTGAACTGATTTCCAGAAACGAGATAGAAACCTCGGATCTCGATCAGAAACAATCTCCCTCGGAACTCCGTGAAGTCGGATTATGTCCTGAGTATATGCCTCAGCTAGACGCTCCATCGACCAGGTCATTTTCATCGGAATGAATCTAGCGACCTTAGTCAACCTATCCACAATGACCCAAATAGCATTCAAGCCATTGCAAGTGGGTAAGCCCACTACAAAGTCCATAGAAACAGACTCAAACTTCCAGGTCGGAATAGGTAGTGGCTGCAACAGACCTCCTGGTCTCTGATGCTCAATCTTGACCTTCTGACAGGTCAGACACCGAGCAACAAATTCTGCGACATCCCTTTTCATCT
The DNA here is from genome assembly GCA_951394345.1 of Salicornia ramosissima. Lineage (NCBI taxonomy): Eukaryota > Viridiplantae > Streptophyta > Magnoliopsida > Caryophyllales > Amaranthaceae > Salicornia > Salicornia ramosissima. The sequence continues at coordinate 2,296,834 of OX596240.1, read as the reverse complement.
TAGGCCATCAGAACTGGCCTTTAAGATCCTGGTAAAGCTTATTACCACCGGGATGAACAGAATAAGGCGAGTTATGTGCCTCGGACATGATCCTGTTCCTAAAATCAGAACAGTCCGGTACACACCATCTCCCTTGAAAGCGCATAATACCATCAGAAGAGATCGTGAAACCAACGGCTTTACCTTGCCGTATAGCCTCTCGAATCCTAGCAAGCTGTGGGTCGTTCTGCTGACCCTCACGCATTTCCTGAATTAAATCAGGTTCAGCACTCATCGATGTCAGACGAAGTCTGACGGAACCACGGCTTCTACTGAAGCTCAAGCGATGTTTGCGGCTTAGCGCATCTGCAACCAAATTCGCTTTGCCCTCGCAATAGTTGAGCGTCAGGTCGTAGTCCTTAATCAACTCAAGCCACCGCCTCATATTGAGGTCTTTCTGAGTGAAGATGTACTTGAGACTCTTATGATCCGTGAATACTCTACACGAACCACCATAGAGATAGTGCCTCCATATTTTCAACGCGAACACTACAGCTGCTAACTCCAAGTCATGCGTAGGATAGTTACGCTCGTGCACCTTCAGCTGTCTCGATGCGTAAGCGATGACCTTCCCACCCTGCATGAGCACACAACCTAGGCCACTCTTCGAAGCATCACTATAGACTTCGAAGCCCTCTTCATCGTTTGGAAGAGTAAGAATCGGAGCAGAGACTAATCTCTGTTTCAACTCCTGAAATGCTTGCTCGCAAGCTTCTGTCCAAACGAATCGAACCTCCTTTTGCAGGAGACTAGACATCGGTCTAGCTATTTTGGAGAAGTCCTGGACGAATCGTCGATAGTATCCAGCCAAACCCAGAAAACTACGAACCTCTTCCACATTTGTCGGGCTACTCCAATCTACCACAGCCTTAATCTTAGCTGGGTCTACTTTAATGCCTTCTTTGCTAATCACATGACCTAGGAAGGCTACTTCGCGAAGCCAGAACTCACACTTGGAGAGTTTCGCGAACCACTTATGACTCCTCAATATCTCGAGTACCATCCGGAGATGTTCCGTATGCTCGGACTCATCTCTAGAATAGATCAAGATATCATCTATAAATACTACGACGCACTTGTCGAGTAAGTGGTGAAACGTCCGGTTCATCTGGTCCATGAACACGGCTGGCGCATTTGTGAGGCCAAAGGGCATCACCTCGAACTCGTAATGGCCGTATCTAGTACGAAAAGCAGTTTTCGGGATGTCTTCCTTCTTGACTGGAATCTGATGATATCCAGACCGAAGATCTATCTTTGAAAACACTCCTGCTCCTCGCAATTGATCAAACAGGTCCTCAATCCTAGGCAATGGGTACTTATTCTTGATAGTTACCCGATTCAACTCTCGGTAGTCTATGCACAGGCGCATACTACCATCTTTCTTCTTCACGAAGAGCACAGGAGCTCCCCATGGAGAAACACTCGGCCTAATGAAGCCCTTATCGATCAAATCCTGGAGTTGTGTCTTTAACTCCAATAACTCAGACGGTGCCATCCGGTACGGTGCCTTCGAGATCGGCGCTGTCCCGGGTACCAAGTCGATATGAAACTCGACGTCGCGCTCCGGTGGAACGCCTGGTAGCTCGTCAGGAAATACGTCTCTGAAATCCCTCGCTACAGGTATGTCGTCCAACAGAGACTCATTAGTCAAGTCTCGTACCTGACATAAATACACCATATCGCCCTTCTGGCGATGCTTCCTCATTTTCAAGGCAGAGATTACCTTTACTCCTTTCTTAAGGACGAACCCAGAGTAGGTAACTCGGTTGCCCTGAGATCCTCGGAATGTCACTGACTGATCTCGGCAACGAATGATTGCTCGATACCTCGATAGCCAGTCCATACCAAGTATAACGTCGAACTCCATCAGCGGGAACTCTTTCAGGTCGGCCGTCGCTTGCTCCCCTGCTACCACGATGGACACTCCTCGGAACTCTCGCTGACAAGTAAAATCCTCTCCTGAAGGGAGAGTAATAATAGAACTAACAGGAAGGCCGCCTCGAAGATTAGACCTCGAGACGAAACTACTAGCCACAAAAGAAATGGTAGCACCAGAATCAAATAAGACTAATGCTAACACACCAGAGACAAGAAATCTACCTGATACAACATCGGGCTGAACCTCGGCCTCCGCCTCAGTCATACAGTAGACTCGGTTCTTCACCGGAGTCTTTGTCGGTGCTGGAAGCTGCTTAACCTCTGAATCTGGCCTCCTCTCGGGACAAACCGTCGACTTGTGGCCTACCTTACCACAAGTAAAGCAAGTAATCGGAGAACCGTCACACTTCTTTCCTGGATGGAAGTCTCTGCCACAGCCTCGACACTTCGAACCATCACTACCCTTATGCGAACTCGGGGCTGAAGGGGTACTGCTAGATGTGCCAAACCGAGGCTTCTTAAACGAAGCTGTAGTCATCGGAACTGGGGCTCTCTTCTTGCTCGAATCCTCCTCGGTAACTGATGCCTGTATCTCGAGTGCTACCTCGTAAGCCTGCTGGAACGTAGCCGCTCCACTGCTGATCACGTGAACTCGGATCCTCGGATCTAGCTTTTTGATGTAGCGCTTGACCCGATCCTTCTCCGACGGAACCACAGACGTAGCGAACCTCGATAACTCCGTAAATCGATCAGTGTACGCCTGGACAGACATCTTACCCTGTGCAAGAGTAAGAAACTCCTCCTGTTTCTGCCACCGCAACTCGTCGGGGTAGAAACGCTCCTGAACCTTATCGATAAAATCGGTCCAAGACATCGCATGCAACGGCTGGTACGCGTCCTTCGCTAACGTCCACCAGTTATCAGCCTCCCCACGTAAATAGTATGCGGCGATCAGCACCCTCTCGTGATCGGGGCAAAACGTCGCGTCGAAGAGCTTCCCCATCTCGCGGATCCAGCTCTCCAAGGTAGTGGGGTCGGCAACCCCGTCGTAAGTCGGAGGTCGATGACGAGCGATACGATCGAACGTCGACTGCATATTCGGCGGTTGACGACTATGGTGCGCCAAAGTAAGGATCGCCTCCTCGAGTGCCCGCAACCTCTGTCGTCCAGTACTCGACCGGCGAGGTGTAGACATGCTGAAACGCATCATAACAACAAACATAACAGAGATAGCAAGTCAGTAAAATACCCCACCAAAACATACTAAAATTAAGAAGAAAAGGAGAAAAATAGAAAGAATCCTATCCCGGTCTTTCTACCCAACTCTTCTCCCTTCACATAAATCCTAGAATTTGGTTCAATCACTCGGGAAAAAAAATAAAGCTCTCATCTCCCGGGTTTAACTCAAATCCTAGAAACTTCACTTAAACCTATTCGGCTCTGATACCAACTGTAACGACCCGACTCGCTTAAATCGGTGCGGAAGAAACCGACGAGTCAAGTAGTTATAAACCTAAAACTCAACACTTAGAAAAAATAAACTAATACCTCAAAATATTAGTATTAAACCAAAGATGTACAATAACCCACAATTTTTGTACAAAACTAAATCCAAAAGTCAAATGTACTAAAACAAAAGTAATGTGCAACTCTAACCACATGCTAGAGTCTTATACAACAAATGTAATATCAAAAATCTGAAACAACGTCTAACAAGTCTAATGCTAAGAAACAACTGAAATAAACAATAGAAAGCACACAAAGCGCCGCTCGCCCAACCCCAAAGCTAAGCAAGAGCATCATCGTCAGATGTACCTGAAAAACACAACATATCCACCATCAGTGGCGAGTAACATAACTGACTCACCCTAACGGGAATACACAAGTACATAGCAACAATCAAATGACATCACACACACAATCCTCGAAGACACGAGACAACCTCAAGCTCGTAATCCAAAATCAACCTCATCACTCGACATCATCAATATACGACATCTCTATACTCAAATCTAACTCAGGTGCAATCATTCTAGTTCTAGACCGGACTAGGCTCGTACGGAAGCATCTTACGCAACCGAACTTCTACTATGTCAGGACCGGGCATAAGCCATACACCCAAATCCCACGAACCCATTTCATACTTGGAAATTCGTGTCCCTAATCCCCAAATAAATCTGAGCGTACTAGGAATAACATAGTGAGACTCCAAAACTATTCCAATACCGCGGATGGAATAGGGGCAACGTCTTAACCCAAAAACTATGCATAAGCCATACACAAAGTCAAGGGCGTCTAGAAAAGAAATCAAGCTAATCATCCCATCATATCATCATCATATCGTCATAGTTAATTAAAGACAAGAATAAGCCATACTCTTGAAATTAATAACTAAATTATCGAAGTTAACTCAAGAATTGCCTATAGCCATACTCTTGAGACTAACCAAACATCATATCATCATTCTCAAATCAATCTTTAATCAACTCATCCCAAATCTTTAACTTTCAAGACTCTTTCTAACACCTTCTTTCACTTTCAAGAACTCTAAAGAACTCAATCAAGAACCTTAAAGAACTCATCTAACTCTTAAAGAACTTATCAAGAAACAATTCAAGATTCAAGAACTTCAATCAAGAACTCAATCAAGATTCAAGAACTTTAATCAAGAACTCATACCAACTCAACTACACGCATGAACATCATCACTAATCCACATGGCACTCTTCATGTTTTTAATCAAAATTCAACGAATTCAAACCCAATCACCATGATTTTCAAAACATCATAAATCAATCTTAAAATATGAAGAAAAACCACCATTAAAATCATCATTTAATACTTCAAAATCAGAATTAAGATTAACTTCAAAAATCGTAAACAATCATCAACAATTCAATCAAACATGCATTTAATTAAGGCTATAAACATAGTACTACCAATTAAGTTGAGTTAGCATGTTACCTTGTTGAAGATTAACACACAAATTCAACACACAATTGCAGTCCAAGAACTCAACCCACACGGCACACACACGAGCACACGGTTCTGCACACCACTCGAACACGAACACCACACAAGTGCACCACTACACACGGCCACTGCACGGCCCTAGCAACACGGCACAGCAGCACGATCACAGCAACACGGCCCCAACCACGAACCTTCACGCACGGCCACACTCGAACAAACCCACGAACAACCCGGAAACAACCCCCAACAAAAGATCTTGGTTGAAATAATGTGTTTAGGATTGTGTTTAGGATGCTTAAAGATCAATGATGTTTGAATCTTTAAGTTTTGGGCAAGGTAAGATGATGAACAATGGAGGTTCAATCACCAAAAGTGGCGTGAGAATTGGAGAGAGTAGAGAGTGTTTATGTGCTTAGCAAGTTGATGGCAAGGTAGAATGGCAAAATGAGTAAGGGGCCTTACTAACTCTCATATAAATAGAGTTAGTTAAGGTGTGAACACAAGGCAAGTGGCAAGCCTTGCCATGCCTTTGTAGAACCGGCCAAGAGAAGCCAAATGGGCCTTGTGATCCATTGGGCTAAATTACTAAATCTACATGACTAATCATGCAAAAACCGGCAGCTTGTGAAGTTCAAGACCGGCGGTATGGAACTGGCAGCATGCAAGGTCCAAGACCGGCAGTAAAGAACTGCCAGCTTGCAAGCTCCAAGACCGGCAGTATAGAACTGCCAGCTTGCAAGGTTCAAGACCGGCAGTTTTTGAAGACCAAACCGGCAGCTTGAAGCCTCGTCTTTAAAACTGGCAGCTTCATCTTGAAGTCTCAATTGGGCCAATTAATAAAATAATAACTAAAATAAATAATAAAAACTAAGAAATAAAACATTTCGATTAAATCGAAATTATTCACATAAAATTAAAATAAATAGTTCAAAATAAATTTTGAACTGGCAAATAAACACATAAATACACACACAAACACCGGCAAAAATACCGATAAAATCTGGGTCATTACAAATAATCTTGATTGTAATTTCTTAATTGCTAGAGATAGAATTAGGATTTTAATTGAAAAAAGAATTTGATGAACTCGATTTTGGGTTTTGCTAACTTGACTAATCGAGAGAGGTTAATTTAGTCGATCCTAGGATTTCCTATCGCCTAATCGAGAGAGGGTGTTGGGATTGAGTTCTTTGAATACTTTTGAATGTTTACATTGCAATCAAGATAATCGAACATAAATTGGTACATTGATTATAATTCCTCCAATTAAAGTAACATTAGGTAGTCCGATCTTTAGAGTTTTTTCTTGAGTATTTCCTTTACATTGAATTCATTTCTTGTATTTCTTTTAATTCTTGTAGTTTAGGTTAGATTTCAACTTTCGATCAAAAAGTGAAAGATCCTTGGATCATCCTGTATTCACGACAAATTCTGCATAAGTTCCCTGTGGATCGACCCTATTACCGCTAATACTACGTATTAGTTGTTTAGGTTTATTAATTGTATATTTGATAGGCGTCTAGGGCCGCGACACCCTAGAGGCCGGTCAAATTTTGGCGCCGTTGCCGGGGAAACTTTTTTCGGTTTCGGTAGTGAATCTTGGTCCGAGTTATAGCTTTCTTTTTTGTTTCTTTTTTTTGTTTTTGTTATTCGTTTTCTTTTAATTTGTGATAGTCATTGCTAATCTCTTTCTTAGTTGTGGTTTTGCATGCACACAAGGTCAAGAAGCTTGCCCTTGTTCCCGGAAATATCTGAAATAGAACGTGCTTTTCATCACCAACGCCGTGTACAAGAAAGTGTGATCCAACATCCTAACATAATCATGGCCGAAGGAGGAAATGACAACATACTATTTAGGGATTTCGGGAATCCCGGAGTCTACGAACTAACCGGGGGTATACAACTTCCAACAACCACGTCCAATTTCACCATCCATCCTCAATATACAAGGATGGTGCAAACGGACCAATTCTCCGGGAATTTGAACGAAGATCCTATTGCTCACCTAGATCGTTTCTTGGAATTGTGCTCAATGATTCAAACGAGTGAAGTTTCTCAAGACTACATTCGCATGCATTTGTTCCGACAATCCTTGACTGGGAAGGCCAAGATATGGTTAAAACATTTGAGGCCCAATTCTTTGACGACATGGGGTGAAGTCGCTAAAGCCTTTCTAAAGAAGTTTATTCCCGAAGACAAGACCGCAAATTTAAGAAGGAAGATAATGAGCTTTGAGCAAGATCTTGATGAATCATTGGGAGAAGCATGGGAAAGATTCAAGGAGCTCCAACGAGCTTGCCCACATCATGAACTTGCAAAACCAATGTTGATGCGGGTTTTCTATGACGCTCTTGATCCAATCTCAAAGGCTCAACTTGATGCCGGGGTTGGTGGCCAAATCAAGACCATTCCACAAGCTCAACTTGAAGAAAGGATTGAAGAGGCTATTCAAGATTATGCATGGAGCACTCGAAGAAGGGCAACATCACAAGCTCAAGCTCCTCCTCAAGTCAAAAAGAGAGGTACCTTTGTGTTAGACCCGGATACATTGAAGGATTTAATGGAGAACATCATCGACAAGAAACTAGGCAAGGGTGAAAGTTCAACCACAAAACCATCTCAACAAGTCTACCATTATTCTTGCGAGATATGTGGGGGCACGAATCATGATGCTTCATATTGTGGTGGAGCCGATCTGGAGCATATAGCGGCTATTGGAATGAGGTATGATGGTCACCAAGTGGGTCCAAGAGGAGTCCAAGGGTATGGCAACCGAGGTATCTTTTTCAATCAAGGTTATGCAAGTCAATTTCAAGGGCCACCGGGAAATCAATTATATCAAGGGGGTCCACCTCAACAAGGCTTCAACAACAATTAATGGGATTCTAATGTCTACAATCAAGGATTTGGATATGCTAATCAATTCCAAGGGCCACCCGGAAATCAATTATATCAAGGGGGTCCACCTCAACAAGGCTTCAACAATAATCAATGGGTTTCAAAGCAATCTACTAGTGACAAATTTATTCCACCCCCCATGAGACAACAATCGGCAAGACCTCCATTCAACACTTCTCAACCTTCTTCTTCAACATTTCAAAGTCAAAAGCAAGATCAAAGTCATGGTACGGATTCAAGCCTCCAAATGATCATGCAACAACTTCAAGCAATTCAAATGGAACAAAAGGAAGAAAAGGCTCACCGAAAGATCTTGGAAACCCAAATCGCTCAATTAGCCGAGGCCAAAGCTTCGTCAACAACTACTTCAAAGGTGGTGCCTATCTCTTCTACTTCCACCGATGTGGTGCCCATCAATAGGGTTGAACTTCGATCAGGCAAAGGCTATGACGGTCCTAGCATGGTAGAAGAACCGCAACAAGATTCAATCCCGGATGACAAAGAAAGTCAAGGAAAAGATGGGGAAAAGGTTCAACAAAAGGCAATTGATCCATTAAATAATTATGAACCACCACCACCCTATCCTCATAGGATCGTGGAGAGGAAGCTAAATGATAAATTTGCCCAATTTATCAACTTAATGAAGGGGTTGCACATCAACGTTCCATTCTTGGAGGCTATGTCTCAAATGCCTACTTATGCTAAGTTCTTGAAGGATGTGCTTACTAATAAAAGAAAAGTTCCGGATGAGGTGATCCAATTACCATATCAAGTAAGCGCTTATGTTGACAAGAAGCTTCCTCAAAAACAAAAAGATCCGGGTAGTTTTGCATTACCGGTGAAGATTGGGGATTTGGAACCGATAGGTGCTCTTGCGGATTTGGGGGCAAGTGTAAGCCTCATGCCACTATCAATAGCAAGGAAATTGAACTTCATGCTTATTCCCACCCGGAAAATAATACAATTGGCGGACCGTACTAATAGATGTCCTTGTGGAGAACTTGAAGATGTTCCGATCCAAGTTGGGCACGTTTTTGTTCCTTGTGACTTTGTAGTGATGGACATGGAAGAGGACCCAACAACTCCTCTCATTCTTGGTAGAGAAGCGCTCAAAACCATGGGAGCAATAATAAATTGTAAAAGCAACACTATCACTCTTGAGGTTGCTAATGAGAGGGTTATTTTTGAACTTTCTCATTCTCTAAAAAATCCTATGGTGGAGAAAATATGCCGGGTAGAGGTACTTGATCATGATCTTGATAGTCTAGGAAGGGTTGCACTCCAACCCCGAGACAAACTTCTTAAAGCAATCCGAGACTCCAATGATGAATTAAGATCAAAAGGGGCAAGGCGGTACGAATCTAAGCTAGAGGAAGCACCAACGTGCTTACCTCATGAGGACGTATATGAGGTTTTAGATGCAGAAAAAGGTAAAGAGGAGAGTACCACGCCTCCTCTTAAGGTAGAACTAAAACCTTTACCCCCTTCCCTTAAATATATGTATTTAGATAAGGAGGGTATTAAACCCGTGATCGTGAATGCTACACTTGATGACAATTCTCTTGCAAAACTTCTTGTGGTTTTACGAAAATATCAAGAAGTCATTGGGTATAGCATTGACGATTTAAAGGGTATAAGTCCCACTTTAGTTATTCATAGAATTTCCCTTGATGATGAGAGTGCCTCCTCTATTGAATGTCAAAGAAAATTAAATCCTACCTTAAAAGAGGTAGTCAAAAAAGAAATTTTAAAACTACGTGAAGCCGGGATCATCTACTCTGTTCCCAATAGTAAATGGGTGAGTCCGGTTCACATAGTTCCCAAAAAAGGAGGCATTACCATCATTTAGGGAGATGATGGGAATAAAATATCTACAAGAACTGTTACGGGATGGCGAATGTGTATTGATTATAGAAAACTTAATAACGCCACCCGTAAAGATCATTTTCCCCTTCCTTTTATGGATGAGATGTTAGAAAGGTTGGTTGGTCATTCACATTTTTGCTTTCTTGATGGGTATTCGGGCTTTTTCCAAATTCCGATACACCCGGAAGATCAAGCAAAAACTACTTTTACATGCCCGTTTGGAACATTTGCATATAGAAGGATGCCCTTCGGGTTATGCAATGCCCCAAGCACTTTTCAAAGGTGCATGATGACCATCTTTTCTGACATGCTAGAAAAGGAAATAGAGGTATTTATGGATGATTTTAGTGTGGGAGGTTCGTCTTTTGACATTTGTCTAGCAAACCTTGAAAAGGTCTTAAGGCGATGTCAAGAAACGAATCTCATCTTAAATTGGGAAAAATGCCATTTTATGGTTGAGGATGGCATTGTCCTAGGCCATAAAGTGTCATCCAAAGGAATTGAAGTAGACCCGGCAAAGGTTGCCGCAATTGAGAAACTTCCTCCACCATCTACGGTGGCGGGAATTAAATCTTTTCTTGGACATGCCGGTTTCTATCGGCGGTTTATTAAAAAATTTTCTCAAATCGCTAAGCCTTTGACGAATTTACTTCAAAAGGATGTAGAGTTTAACTTTGATGAATCTTGTTTGCAATCTTTTAATTCCCTTAAAAATGCACTAGTAAGTGCACCGGTTGTGCAAGCTTCGGATTGGAGCTTGCCATTTGAACTAATGTGTGATTCAAGTGATTATGCAGTTGGGGCAGTTCTTGGTCAAAAAAGGGAAGGACGTCATGTGGTAATAGCATATGCAAGCAAGACATTAAATGAAGCCCAAATAAACTATACAACCACGGAAAAAGAAATGCTCGCCGTAGTCATTGCAATAGAAAAATTTCGCTCCTACTTGATGTGCAACAAAGTAATAGTATTCACCGATCATATGGCGGTAAGGTATCTAATGACAAAGAAAGATGCTAAACCGAGGCTCATAAGGTGGGTTTTATTGTTACAAGAATTCGACCTTGAGCTTAAAGATAAGAAAGGGAGTGAAAACTTGGTAGCCGACCATCTATCTCGGTTACCAAGTGATCATATAAATGAAGTAGAGGGAGGCCTACCATTTATAGATGAGTGCCATGGAGAATCTTTGATGGCTATAGCAACCCATTCCATCCCTTGGTTCGCAGACATAGCAAACTACTTGGCAAGCGGTGAAATACCGTATGGGTACTCATCTAAAGAAAAGAAAAGATTCTTCAAAATGGTTAGACATTATTTTTGGGAAGACCCATTCTTGTTTAAAAAGTGTGCGGATGGATTATTCCGGAGATGCGTTGGAGAAAATGAGGTCCGGGAAATTTTTGAAAAATGTCATACCCACGTATGCGGGGGCCATGGAGGACCGAGGAAGACTATAGCACGCATTCTCCAAGCCGGGTTTTGGTGGCCAAGCATGGCCAAGGAAATAGTAAATTTGGTAAGAGGTTGTGATAGGTGTCAACGAAGTGGAGGAATTTCCAAACGAAATGAGATGCCTCAACAAGGAATTCTAGAGGTGGAGCCTTTTGACGTTTGGGGGGTCGACTTTGTAGGTCCGTTTGTTAATTCAAACGGAAATCAATATCTTCTAGTGGCGGTTGATTACGTTACTAAGTGGATAGAAGCAATTCCGTCTCCTACAAATGATCACAAGGTAGTCGTAAAACTCTTGAAAAAGTTTATTTTTCCGAGATTTGGAGTTCCTAGGGTGCTTATTAGCGATGGTGGATCTCATTTCGCAAAAAAACAATTTGAAAAATTATTAGCTAAGTATGGAGTTCACCACAAGGTAGGGCTACCTTATCATCCTCAATCTCAAGGCCAAGTTGAAGTTTCTAACCGGGAAATCAAAAACATCCTCACACGAGTGGTCAACAAAAGTGGAAAGGATTGGTCACTCAAGCTAGATGACACATTATGGGCTCTCCGGACAGCTTACAAAACTCCAATAGGAACCACCCCTTTCCGATTGGTATACGGGAAGGCATGTCACTTACCGGTAGAATTGGAGCATAGAGCATGGTGGGCATTGCAAGAGCTAAATATGGATTTGAACCAAGCCGGTGAGAAAAGGTTGATAAAGTTGAATGAGCTCGATGAACTCCGGTTCGATGCCTATGAAAACATGAAATTGTATAAGGAGCAAACAAAAAAGCGGCATGACCGGATGATCCTTTCCCGAGAATTCAAAATAGGAGATAAGGTACTTCTCTTCAATTCAAGACTTAAGTTATTTCCCGGGAAATTAAAATCAAAATGGTCGGGACCTTTCGAGATTGTGTCCACCCGGCCATACGGCTCATTCGAAATTAAAGGTTCGGATTCTACATTTTGGGTCAATGGGCAAAGATTGAAACTATACATCGATAATAATGACCCGAAATGCATAGGGAGGTTGATTCTCGAGTCGGCCTCGGTTTTGGACACATGAGCTTCAAAGGTTAAAGTCGAGCTAGCGACTATAAAAATAGCAATTTTAATTTATTTATTTTTCCTAAAAAAAAAAGTATAATAGAATATAATTTATCAATAAGGGAAGAGTATAAAATATAATAATAAAATTATATAATTAAATTATTAATATTTATAAATTTTATATAATAAATATTTAATAATATTAATAATTAATAAAAATAAAGGAAACAAGGATTTTGGTCGAAGAACAGAGTGCACGATCGTGCAGTTCATTCTGCACGATCGTGCAGACTTCAGTAACTTTTGGAGAAAATATGCACGACCGTGCAGACTAAGTCTGCACGATCGTGCCAAGGTCAGTAGCTTTTGGGAAAAAATTGCACGACCGTGCAGGCTAAGTCTGCACGATCGTGCCAAGGTCAGTAACTTTTGGGAGGTAAGTTGCACGACCGTGCAGGCTAAGTCTGCACGATCGTGCCAAGGTCAGTAGCTTTTGGGAAAAAATTGCACGACCGTGCAGGCTAAGTCTGCACGATCGTGCAAAAGTCAGTTTTTTTATTTCATTAAACTGCACGATCGTGTAGGCTATCCTTACATGATCGTGCATACTTCACTTCATTTCGCCACGATCGTGCAGCTTATTACTGCACGATCGTGCAGTACGAATTTAAAAAAAAAAAAAAAAAAAAACAGAATTAAACCCTTATCCCCATTCCCCTCTCTCCTCACCTCTCATTTCAACCAGCACGAGCAAACGACCGCACGACCGCACGAGCCTCTCTGCATCTTCTTCCTCCATTTTCTCCTTCATTATTTCACTCAAAACTTCACCATTTTCATTTTCTTTCCTTCTTTTCTTCCTTATTTTCTTTCCCCATCTCCATTTTTCACTCCATTGAAGGTATTTTCTAACCCAAACTTTTTCTAGGGTTTGTTTATTTTCGTTTTTTTTGTGTTATTTTTGCTTCTTTTTGTGTTTATATGCTAGATCTTGTAAATTTGGCTTTAATTTATGCTTTAGTTTGATTTTGTTCTTATTTTTTTGAGCTAGGGTTTTTACTCTAGAGTTATTTGTGGTTATTTTTGGGGTTTTTGGTGAAGTTGTGGGTAATTATTTTTCGTTTGTTTTCTTGGATTTTAGGGGTATTTTTGTTCGTTTTTTTTTTATTATTATTTATTTATTTTCATAGTTAATTTAATTATTGTTCAATCATACTCCTTGACTTTTAATGCTCCTAATTAGTTTGATTCGTATTTGTTTTTTCTTATGCCATGATTGGTAATATTTTCCCTTTATTGGGTTTATGTTGTAAAAGTATGAATCATGCTAAGTTTTGAGTTCGTAAGGTTGAGGAGTATAATTGAGCATGTTATTATTATTTTGATTTAGTCGGTAGTAAATTAAGTGTTTTATTAATTTTATTTTAATTTATCTCTTCTATTAAGGTTGAATGCTTGATTATATTATTTGGAATTTTTTCCAGAATGACAGGAAAGCGTCAAAGGAAGGGTAAGGGGGTGGCCTCGACATCCGGGGGCGCCTCTGCCCCTCCTTCGAACAACATGGGTATAGTGTTCACATCGCAGCAGCATGTGGCCAACTTCCAGAAACTAACCGATAGGAGGCTGCGTCCCACTCTTTTTAATGATTGGGGCGCAGTCGACCTTTTGGGGATTCGGGAAGAAGTCCAAACCATAGGCCGCACTTTAGGATGGGAGGAGTACCTCCTAAAGTGCGAGAACACTTATCGGCGTCCAACGCTGGAGTTTCTCTCCACGTTGGATTATCGGATTAACCCCGGGGTTCAACGAGGCACTCCGGGCCGGCCTCGAATTCAGGTAAAGTTCCAAATTTTTAATAAAGAGCATTTACTTTCTCTAGAAGAGTTTAATAAAATATTCACTTGGCCCACCGACGGTGTCCTTGGGCCACTTGAATTCACCCCCATCGAAGGCAACCCCCAACCCTTTTGGGAGGCCATCACGGGGACTAATTCAAGATATAGCGGGCGAGATTGTAAGGCTTCGCAAATCCTCCAGATTGCGTTGCGTTACATCCACCGCATTTTTTCTTTTACTTTATTTTTTAAAACAGAGTCGGGTCAACTCCCCAAAGTTGACCTTCTTTTTTTAAGACACGCCCTAAACCCGAATGACCCCATGGCTAACTGTGGGGCTTATCTCCTCGAACGTTTGGTTTCGATTCGAGATAAGCCTCCCATTGCTATCACTTGTGGTGGGATGATCACCATAATTGCCCGGCATCTGGGATATGGTGATCGTCTCAACAATGGGGATTCTATTTTGGTAAAGGGTGTGAATAAATTAACCATGCCCATCTTAAGGGACATGGGATTTTTTATTTCCGACAAACCCCTAGCACCCCCATTTACACTTCTAGTTCTTTGGGGCTCCAACCGAGTGAAATGGACGAATTTGCCATCCGACACTAGTCGGATGACAAATCCGCACTTTTTGGCTCCCCCTAGAACCATTTTTGAGGATAGGGATAATAGGGGAGATGGTGTCGATAATTTTAATAATAATAATTTAAATAATATTAATATTAATTTTGATATTGATGATGTCGATGACACCCAGCCTCAACGCGAAGACGTTAAAATGGGAGAGGCAGGGGGGTCTCATCCCCCTCTAACTGACGCCCAATTGATCTTAAATCAATTGGCTGAGATGCGCTTATCTCAGGAATCCTTTTATAACTCGACCTGGGATAGCATTCGAGGGTTGAGGCGTGATTTGGACCATGTGGCGAGGGTTAGTTGGCGTAACCATTTGGCCAACGTCAACCAATCCTTGGCACCCCCATTCCCGAACCACCCCGACTACCCTCCGGCGTATGATTATACCCCGGGTCCATTCCAGGAGCCTCCCGCCTATTACATGTATCCCTATGGCTTCCCTTATTTCCCTCCCGGGGATAATGAGGGGGGACCATCAGGGACATAGGAGGCTCGACTTCCTAGATAAGCGTTTCCTTTATTTACTTTTATTTATTTATTTTCTTTATATTTATTTTCTTTATAATTTTAAAATATATGTATATTTTCTTTTTTTTTATTTTATTTATTTCTTTATTTAAGTTTTTAGTTTATTTATTTTCTTTCTTTATTTTGTTATTATTTTGTTATTTTGTTATTATTATTATCATTATTGTTGTTGGAGCTATTTTTCGCAAGGAGCTTACGTGGTATAGCGCCGCTTTGGATTCCGGTGAGATCTCTCCCCTTCTATTTATTAATTTGTTTGCTTAGTTTTAGGTTTAGTTTAGGAAGAGTTGATAATCGAGGATGTTTGGCTTTTAATTTTCGGCTTTCAAGCCCAATTGAGGATTACTGGTTATCGATGGCGTTGGGCCTCGATTTTATTTTGATTGGTTGCTTGATTCTTGATTATGTGTTAAGCATGCTTGATTTTTGGCTCCTTTAATTTTATTTTATTGCGTGTTTATTTAATTTTAGTTTTTCATTTGTTTTCTTTTCTTTTATTTTCTTTTTTTTTTCTCTCTATTTTCCTTTTTCTTTCTTTCTATTTTCCTTTTTCTTTTCCTCATTTAGCCGACTTTGATGTAGTTTGTGCATATTTGAACCCTTGTTTTTCTTTTTCTAGTGAATAAGGCATGCTTAGGAACTTTTCTTTTGACCTTTTAGGAGTTGGCGAGTTTTTGAAAACTTGTACAAACTTTGTGTTCTTGGTTAGAGGTACCGGTAAGATTGGTTGAACCTTAGAGGGATTTGAAGCCTACTAGGAGTATTTGCACCTTTTGGGGGGGTTTTAGGTAGCCTTCTCCGTGTATTCTTAGTTTTGGGGCATTATTTCCTCTACCTTTGAGCCTTGATCAAGAGTTTGTCTAGGATTCCCGAGTTCAAGTGACCGAGCCACCCTTGGGGACGACGAAGGCATTCATTTCTTAGATTATTTCATTTTTCTCCCTTTACATTTACTTTTTTTTTTTCCACATTTTGAGATTAGGCTTTTTCATTGCCAATTGGTTCTGTTTTTTTCGTTTTTCCTATTCACTTTTGGAGCCCTTTTGAGCTTGAACCTTCATTTCTTTAAGCCACATTACACACCTTTTCCTTGCTTTTATTTCACCCTTCTAGGTAAGTGAAGTTAGGGATCTTGGTATTGTTTGGTAAGAGCTTTGAGATTGTAAAGTTTAAAGTTTCTTAAGTCCTCTTGTTGTGGAGTTTTATGAGAAATAAAAGCCGATAAATTGTGAAAAAGGCATTATCTTCAAATTCAAAAAAAAAGAGAAAAGAACAAAATGAAGAGAAAAAAGAAGTAGCGTTTTATATGTTTGGAGAATGAATTTTTATCTCCGAATTTTCAATTCAATGAAAAATGGAAAAAGAACAAAAAAATAAAAATCAAATCAAAACAAAAAAACAAAAACAAAAGAAGAAAAAAATCAAATCAAAAATTTTCCAAGTTTCCTCTTTCCATTTCTCACAATGAGGACATTGTGTCCTTCAAGCTTGGGGGGAGGAAGTCAAGAAAAAGTTTTTTTCCTTTTTCTTTTAGGACCTTGTAAATTTTTTTGGTCCATTTGGTTTAGATTTTTTTTTTTTGAATAAGCTTGGGGGAGGTTATCCCCGGTAGTTTGGTTATTGTGATCCCTTGTGTTTTGTTCTTCACTTTAGGATACCACCACATAGCCAAATTTTTCCACACCCTTACCCAAGCCTTACGTTACATCCATAAGAAGTCCTTCCGACCCATGCGGGGTTGAGTCCTCCTTGTCTTTCGGGAACTAGCCAAGTATATTGAGCGGGCGAATAAGGGGAGTGACGGGGGTTAATTCTAGCTCTACAATAAATGATCCATTCACAACGGATCCGATTTCCCTTTTCCGGTTCCTTCGAGGAATCATGAGACACTCCTAGTTAGGTGGATTTGAACTCTTTGGTTGGTTTCGTGGTATGATTGGTAGGACTAGCTTTAGGACTATTAGGTTGTGCATAGTTTTCTTACGTTTCTTTCTTTCTTCCTTTTGGGTCAATTTCTTAGGTCCTTTGCATGCCAAGTTTGGTAGAATTAGGAAACTTTGTGTTCTTTTGTGTGCATTCTCCTATTTCGGCTAGAGGTTTTATTTAGTTTTCATTTTCCTTTAGTTTTAATTTAATTTGTAAGAGTTATGGGTTAAACTCTTTGGAAACCCTTACGAGAGCATACTCGTTCTCTATGGCGACTTAGGGGTTTAAAGGGCTTGTTACTTGCGCTAAAAGTGACCGTGATTCCTACGAAAGTGAGTTAGGTTTTTGTTTTTGTTTTAGCTTTAGATTTGTTTTGCTTGAGGACAAGCAAAAGGCAAGCTTGGGGGATTTTGACCGGTCCATTTAGGACCTCTTTTTAAGCCTCTTTTAGCTTGAGTTTTGGTCGTTCTCGGCTTTATTTTATCATTTTTAGGGTAGTTTAGTTTAGTTTTGAGTTTTCTTAGGTTTTAATTGTTTTTGTGTTAGTTTGTTTATTTTTGCTAATAATTGGCTATTATATATGTTACTTGAGTTGTGCCGAGTTTTGTGCAGGCAATTTTGGGCTTTGAACGGGTCGTGAGAGGTCCCGAACGGATTCCGAGGAGCCGGGATTGGCGCCGAAGTGACAATGGGGCACTTGGGAGCAAAAAAGGCTAAGGATGAAGGCCACACGACCGTGCAAGAAGGCAGTGCACGGTCGTGTAGATCGTGCAGCCCAAAAGCATGGGTGCACGATCGTGCAAGTTATAACTGCACGATCGTGCAGCCCCTCCTTCACAAGACACGATCGTGCAAGGTATAACTGCACGATCGTGCAGAGATCAGAAGGTCCATTCTGATCTGCACGATCGTGCAGCCTATCCTTGCACGATCGTGCAGATTTCACTTCGTTTCGCCACGATCGTGCAAGTTCAACTGCACGATCGTGCAACTAAACTGCACGATCGTGCAGCCTATTTCTGCACGATCGTGCACGGTTAACTCGAGATTTTTGTAAATTTAGCCATTTGCTTTGTAATTTTTCTTATAAATAGGAGGTTAAGGCAATGTTTTGGGAGATGAAAAATTCTAGGCAATATTTTCTGATTTTTAGTATAGTTTAGGCTAGCTTAAGCACTCCTAATTGTAGTAGTTTACTCTCTAAGTTTTCAATTCAATATTAATTCAAGTTTGTTCAAGTTCTTCAACTTTCTTGCTTTCAAGTTTTGCATTCCAAGATTAGTATAGATTTAATCAAAGTTTAATCCAGGTTTTTTCTTAGTTTTTCATTGCTAATTAGATTTTAATTCTTTGTTTCTTGTTGCATTTAGTTTTATAGAATTTGTTTTAATTTATAGATTAGTTTTAATTGAATTTCATGATTTTAATCTCAATGGATAGAATTAGTGAGTAGTTCTTTTCCTAGAGATTGGATGGCTTAATGTTATAGATTTTGGGGGTTAATCTTGGATTAATTGTGTTTGAATAATCTTGATTGTAATTTCTTAATTGCTAGAGATAGAATTAGGATTTTAATTGAAAAAAGAATTTGATGAACTCGATTTTGGGTTTTGCTAACTTGACTAATCGAGAGAGGTTAATTTAGCCGATCCTAGGATTTCCTATCGCCTAATCGAGAGAGGGTGTTGGGATTGAGTTCTTTGAATACTTTTGAATGTTTACATTGCAATCAAGATAATCGAACATAAATTGGTACATTGATTATAATTCCTCCAATTAAAGTAACATTAGGTAGTCCGATCTTTAGAGTTTTTTCTTGAGTATTTCCTTTACATTGAATTCATTTCTTGTATTTCTTTTAATTCTTGTAGTTTAGGTTAGATTTCAACTTTCGATCAAAAAGTGAAAGATCCTTGGATCATCCTGTATTCACGACCAATTCTGCATAAGTTCCCTGTGGATCGACCCTATTACCGCTAATACTACGTATTAGTTGTTTAGGTTTATTAATTGTATATTTGATAGGCGTCTAGGGCCGCGACACCCTAGAGGCCGGTCAAGTGTATGCAATATGAGATGCAAAATTCATGATAAGACACAAAACAAAATATTTGTGATGAGAAATGAGAAATGCTTACCTATAACCTAGAGTGCATCCTATATATATAACAAATAATGCATTTAACCTATGACCCAAACATGCATATAAAATTAAGACTCAAAAATACTAAACATTGTACAGTGTGGATTTTAGAAATCCTTGATTCTAGTTGGACTACTGGTCCATGACAAAATTTTCATATTTCGTTGGACTTCTGGTCCATGATATACTATTGATCTTCGCTAATATTTCTTTGGACTTCTGGTCCATGACAAAATATTGATCATTATCTTAGTTTCACGTCGACATCAAAATGGACATAATATTGTTACCTAGTGTTTAGGTGAGTGGCATAATATTGTTATTCACGTAAAAGTTTGTTACCTAGAGTATAGACACAAGGTATGCTACCTTATTTTAGATTGTTTTAATAGTGGAATTATTCTATAATATTGTTACCTAGTGTTTAGGTGAGTGGCATAATATTGTTATTCACGTAAAAGTTTGTTACCTAGAGTATAGACACAAGGTATGCTACCTTATTTTAGATTGTTTTAATAGTGGAATTATTCTTTGGTCTCACCCAGGTTTCATGTGCTTCATGAATTTGTAAAGTATTAATTCGACCTAGTATGAAATCCCCTAATTCTTTGGGAAGAGGGAAGGAAAATGTCTTGCTTGAGTAGTAATTATATATTTTGTACCATTACTCGATTTGTGAGATTATTTTTATATTTTATTGACCGTTAGTTCAAAGATTTATTTTGAGGAAATTTCCTTAATATCTTCTTTCCACCAAAATGGGGTTATTAAATTTCATTTTTTCTTAATTTATATTGCGTGAGAACTTTCAACGTTTTATGCCAGACTTGAGTGTATATATACAAGTTTGATTTTAAGATGTGAAATATTTGCCATAATATGTTTTAGCTCTTAAATGCAATTAATATAAACACAATCATTTACATTTACATATGCATGCATCAAATTGATGTACAATAACTATTGTGCAACATACGATTGAGACTTTAATATAAAAATGATAATAGATGTTTGACTGAATTCATTTATACAAAGTACTCCGTATATGTTTTATATATGAAGATGAATTATTATATTGATAAATAAATTGAAAGTAAAATACTCAGTACATAAAATTTGAAGTTTTCTTAACATATATTATAAAGGGTCACATAATATGAAAGGTGTTATTCGATAATGGTATTTGAAAATACATATAATTTGTATAGTTTACCTATTGTATTTTAGGTGAATATTTAAGCTAAGATATCAAACTCTAGTTGATTATTGATATATAACTAGATATACTTATTCCAAGAAGTGAATTAGAAATTTCATACTTCAAAGAGTTATGATTATGTTTGCAATATTTTGTCTTGATATTTCATAGAGTATTTAGGAGTTTAACAGATTGACCATGACACTATGAGCAACCCAATTAATAAATATATTTATCATGCCCATAGTTAAAAGATATTCCAATTTAAAATGGATGCAAGATAAACACTTTACTTGATACATGATTGTACTAAAAGAATTTATGGTGTACAAGATGCAAAGATTTTAAAATATTGCTGGACTATTTCCATAATCCCATATGCATGGATTATGGGGAGATAATATATGAATAATGCGATATATTGATGGTCAAATTTGGTATATACATTAGCTTAAAAAAAAACAATGATTTATTTAATAGTAGTGACCACATGATGATATGATTGATATCTGATTGTTGACTATACACTAATTGTAAATGCTCCAACTAAATTTGATGTCCTAGAAGTACAACGTCAATGTCTAATGAATTTAGAGCATGCTTAAAGTGTGGTAAACCGATGATGTGTTCTAAAGATCAGAATAACTAAAAAAAAAAAAAAGATAGAAGCAATTACTAACAATGGTAAATTCGAAAAAATTGATACATTTAAATGAATCTCCTAAGGAGGATTATGTTCAGTAAAATTTATATGTATAATGATGATATGAAACACTCTAGAAGAGTATAAGGGTATCCAACAATATTAGCATGTATCAAGATTGATTTTAATACTCCAGCATAGTATAAGTTATTATTGAGTAAAATATTAATTATTGTCTTGTCAAATGCTAATTGCATAATGAAAAACACATGTTAGTGTTCTTATATCACATCATATTCATCGCCATGAATAAAATACATCTAATAAAGTGATCACTAGTAGACTTGAAAAACTGACCATGTATAATTTAAATTTAAAATGCGATTGGATGTGATAATAATATTAGGCCATCCGGGTTTAATGATTACCCGTTATAGAAACCCGAAGTTTCATTTAATGTGTTGACGCTCTCTCATGTTAGATATACGAAGTGAACGGAATGGCAAGACATAACATTGAGATTGAGCCATATTTGAATTATGATTTTAATAGTTTATTTGAGAAATTTCAAGAGATTATAAAATAGTTTCTAACAACTTTGTATTGGCATATGTAATAGGTGGCCAGAAGCTCACCATGATAACTTATAAGTTGTTTCATATGGGGTGATTAGAAGCTCACCATATTAGGTGACTGGGAGCTCACCAAAGCTACTTGTATGTAGAAATTTTTGTGTAACTAGTATCTCATTATAAAAATCTTTGTTGATCCAGAAGATCATCATCTAGTGGAATTACATACAAGTTATTGATATGTATACAACAATCTCTTGATTATTGGGGCTATTATAGTCAACACAAAAGATAAAGAAAAGAAGAGAGACAACTGCACAATACATGTCTCCCCATTGATATTATTTTCAGAAGAGAATGAATTATGAAAGAGTTCATAATAAATAGTGAAAAAACTAATTTTGTTTTAAATGGTTCTCCAGGAGAGATAAATAACACTTAATATAATTCTTCTGAGAGATGAAATATGTTGAATATATTTTGTCTATGTGCCGAGGCATTTTGCACATGAAATAGTATGCTAAGTTGGTATAGAATTCGACGCCCCTATAAACGATACATTTTACCAACTTAGGGGGAGAATTAGCATAAGTTGGCAAAATAAAAATAAAATAAATATTTGACGATCCATATAATGTTAGTTTGAAAAGTTTTATGCCAAATTTTGTCTATATATTATGTGTGGGATAAATCTTGCCAATTATACTTAAATCACTACACTAGAAGTGTGGATTATATAATCGGTTCCAAAATAAAGATATGATACAGGGCAAGATGCATGGTGCAGTTGACACTTTTATTAGTGCAATAATATATTAATATCATAGTGTGAATATGAATATACCTTAAAAGTGGTATAAATATCTGAATTATTATAATTGATGGCCTATGGTGTAAATATAGTTGCGATGGTACCAATGAGAAATATCATTGTAAAATAGGATGCAGATTTTAAAATTATATTTTGAGGAATTATATGGATGATACCGGTATATGATGGAACCGATAAATAATATGCATATGCAGGAGTGGACATGTGAACAAGGGATCAAAAATATATGTCCATTTTGATGTCGACGTGAAACTAAGATAATGATCAATATTTTGTCATGGACCAGAAATCCAAATAAATATTAGCGAAGATCAATAGTATATCATGGACCAGAAGTCCAACGAAATATGAAAATTTTGTCATGGACTAGTAGTCCAACTAGAAATATGGATTTCTAAAATCCACACTGTACATTGTTTAGTATTTTTGAGTCTTAATTTTATATACATGTTTGAGTCATAGGTTATATGCATTACTCATTATATATAGGATGTAGTCTAGGGTATAGGTAAGCATTTCTCATTTCTCATCACAAATATTTTGTTTGTGTCTTATCATGAATTTTGCATCTCATATTGCATACACTAGTTATACTTAATAATTGTGGTGTTTTTAAATGTTTGCCCATAGAATAGTGAGAAGAAATTCATAAGTTTGCATGAGATATTTATACTCCAATGGGATTATAGCTCTTACGAGACTATATATATAACATTGATTTGATAGCATATTGTGAATCATGCAAGTAGAGTTCTTAAATATTTGATTCTACAAGTTATATACTTGTAGTTTAGCAATGTTAGTTAATATTACTATTGAACTCTGAAATAGTCTATGCGACTTAATTTTTGACATGTCAACCTGAAGTTTGAGCATGTAATAGATAACCAGTTTTTATACCCATTGGAGAATTCTAGCATATACGAAATGTCTAAAGAATAGAAATAACAATCTCTTAGTGAGAATAGTTGTTATGGTTTGTTATGGTCTAGAAGAACCATGAGCAATGTATGGTTAGACAATAATATGTGAATATATAAAGTGTTGCCATGATATTGTGATTGGAGAATGTTTGATCAATCATTGATCATGAATTTTTACTTTATGACCTCCAAAACAAGGCATCAATTCAATAATTAAGGCAACTTGATAATAGACTCATGCAGTGTTTTCATAAATATTGATAACTGAAGATGTCTCACTATGTCCAAGAGAAGATTTGAAGATTCAAGACCAGTCTAAGAAGACCTGTCATCAATGAGTGTTATTATGCAACAAATGTGAAATTACTCAGCGGCATTGGATTTATTACATTTGAAGATCTCAAGTTATATATTCATCAGGGGAGAAAAATACGCGTTGCACTCTTTTTCCCTTAACCAAGGTTTTGTCCCGCATTGGGTTTTCCTGGTAAGGTTTTTAATGAGGCAGCATTTCAAAGCGTATTACTATAGTGTTGTACTCTTTTTCCTTCACTGGGTTTTTATCCCACAGGGTTTTTCTCAGTAAAGGTTTTAATGAGGCACGCTATTCGACTACATTCAAGAAATTTATTCAACAATTGTGTTACGTCGTCCAAAGGATTTTGATAGATTACATCATTACGGGAGTTAATGAACATTGTAAATAAATGTTATGAAATATTGTATTTTAAATTGTTGTTTTTGTATAATGGACATCCAAGGGGAGTGTTATGTAATATATATTAGTGGATGACCATTATACCCCTATGTATACTCTAGGAACATTCTGGAATTAAGGTTTGTTGTAAATACTATATATACCCCTTTACTGAATGAAATGAGATACACTTTTTCCCATTTTCACAACATTAATTAATTTATAGTATTAAAATTGGCAATTCAGTAATACGGAAAAACCAACCAATGTATTATTATTATTATTATTATTTTTACGAGAATGTATTGTATTCTCAAACAAACACCCATTCTATTTCTTGTGTCTTATAAGCTATTTATTGATTTAGAATATAAATGTATATGATTATGAATATTAATAATACTAGACGTAGTATTATGTGTTTTGAAGTTCGTAATTATGCAAAGTTTTTAGCGATGTAAGTCGTTGAACGTTGAGCTTAAGTGCAGCTATATCAGTGGAAAATCGCGAGTAGTGACTTAAGGTCGCGACCCGCGAGAATAGTCTGAAGTGCAAAAAGTGCACAAAAGAGGCAGAAGCATCTCGTGACTCACGACTCGCGACCTAAGGTCGCGACTCGCGAGTCTGGTGGTTTTGCGTCAGTTTTGCTTGGCTTTTTCCCGTTGCGTTGTGTCGATTCGAGGCAACTGCTGTGCATTTTGGGACAAGGCTCGATTTCTACGGTTTCTTGTTGTATCTTGTTAACGAATTTCCTGTAACCCGGCCTTTGTATTGGGTGGAAATATTGTTTTCAGGGAAGTGTCATCCGACACGCCTCAAGTGTTTGTCATACTATTCACCCACAAATTTCCAATAATCTGAAAACAATATCATTGAGTATGGCATCAATCAAAGACTTGACAACAAACATTGCCAAACTTGACAAGTTCGAGGGTGTAGAATTCCGTCGATGGCAGAAAAAGGTACACTTCTTGTTGACGTCGTTGGGTGTTACATACGTTCTTACAACACCAAAGCCGGATGACTACGAAGAGGGGGAAGCACTCGAGACAACAAGGAGGCGCCTAAAGTTTGAGAATGATGATTATATTTGTCGCGGTCATATTCTAAATGGTATGTCCGATCCTTTGTTCGATATTTATCAATATTATGATTCTGCACAATCTCTTTGGCATGATCTTGAATCTAAGTATATGGTAGAAGATGCTTCTAGTAAGAAATTCTTGGTTAGTAATTTTAATACATATCGTATAGTTGATTCAAGACCCATCATGGAACAATTTCATGAACTTCAAAGGATGTTAGGAAGATTAAGGCAACATAATATTGATATGAATGAATTGTTTGTAGTCTCCTCTATTATTGATAAGTTAGCACCTAGTTGGAAAGATGTAAGGAACCAATTGAAACATAAAAAGGATGATATGAATGTTGAACAACTTGGAGCCCATCTTCGGATTGAAGAAGGGATTCGAGTTCAAGATGGACAAAAGGTTGAAAAACCTATGACTTCCACCGTGAATGTTGTGGAAGGGAGGTCCAAGGGTGGTAATAACTCGAAGAAGCGTAAGTTCAATGACAAAAACAAGGATTTCGGTAAGAAATCGAAAGGTGACAGTGATTCCCATGAACCGTCCACTCGTGGATGTTGGGAGTGCGGGAAACCGGGTCACTTCAAGAAGGATTGCTCTGTGTGGAAGCGAAGGATGAGTAAAAAATCTCATGGAAGCGGGAATGACGGTGGTTCATCCCAAGACAAGCAAGGTATGACTTGTACACAAGTTTCACTTAATCGGTTTTATGATTATGTGTGTGTGATTTCTGAAATCAATTGTGTGCAGGATGATTGCGGGTGGTACATCGATTCAGGCGCATCAAAGCATGTTTGCAAAGATCGTAATCTATTCAAGACCTTCGAGGATGTTGGAGATGGAGAACGATTATACATGGGGAACGATTCTACGACTAGTATTTGTGGCAAAGGCCAAGTAGAATTGTTGTTCAGTTATGGGAAAACAATCATCCTTCGGGATGTATTGTATTCTCCTGAACTTAGGAGAAATCTTGTGTGTAATGCGTTATTGAATCGATTAGGATTTAAACTTGTTTTTGAAGCAGACAAATTTGTATTATCGAAAGGTGGTGTGTTTGTAGGACTTGGTTACTTATGTGATGGTTTGTTTAGACTAAGTGTAGATAATTCTACACAAAACAATGTGTGTGTAATTGATGTTGATTCTAGCTTGTGGCATTGTAGGCTAGGTCATGTTAATTATAAAAAGTTGTGTTTTATGTCTAAGCATGATTTAATTCCTTCTTTTGATCCTAGTACCGGAAAATGTAAAACATGCATGCTTACTAAGATCACTAGAAAACCTTTTCCAAAATCAATAATGAGGGACTCAAATTTATAAGACTTGGTGCATAGTGATCTTTGTGATTTTCATAGTACTCCATCTTTAGGCAATAAAAAGTACATAGTAACATTTATTGATGATTGTTCTCGTTTTTGCTATGCTTACTTATTATTTTCTAAAGATGATGCCCTAGACAAATTTAAAGAGTTTAAAGAAGAAGTTGAGTTGCAACTAGATATAAAAGTTAAAAAGTTAAGAACCGACAAAGGAGGTGAATACTATAATCCTGAATATTTCCGATTAGTAGGTATTATACATGAAACCACAGCTGCCTATACACCACAACAAAATGGTGTAGCCGAAAGAAAGAATAGGACACTTGAAGAAATGGTTAACGCCATGCTTTCCTATTCGGGTTTGAGTGATGGTTTTTGGGGAGAAGCAGTTGTAACGGCATGTTACATTCTTAACCGAGTTCCAATGAAAAGGAATGAAGTTACTCCCTACGAGCTATGGTACAAAAGAAAACCTAACTTGAGTTACTTCAAGGTTTGGGGTTGTAGGGCAATAGTCAAAGTGCCGGAACCCAAACGAAAGAAATTAGGTGATAAAGGAGTTGAATGCATTTTTATAGGATATGCGGTCCATAGCAAATCCTATAGGTTCTATGTTATAAAACAAAACGACTATTGGTCGGTTCACACGATCATTGAGTCAAGGGATGCAATTTTTTATGAAACAAGGTTTTCATCGTTGCCTAGACCAAGGGATATAACTCCGATTACTAGTGTTCAAGACTTTGGTCAAACTTCGTTTGAACAAAGGAATGATGAATGTGCTAGTGATGAAGATGTACCATCTACTTCAACTCAGCCGAGGAGAAGTAAGCGGGCTAGGAAAGAGAAATCTTTCGGGTCTGATTTTCATGTATACTTGCTTGAGGGGTCAAGAGAGTCCGTCGTGACTAGATTTCCATATATACTTCATGTGGAGGATGATCCTTCAACATTTGGTGAGGCCATGAGGTCTCATGACGCTGCCTTCTGGAAGGAAGCAATTGATGATGAGATGGGTTCCATCATGGGAAATAACACATGGGTTTTAGCTGATTTACCTCCAAAGTGTAAGCCGATTGGGTGCAAATGGATCTTCAAAAAGAAATTGAAGGTTGATGGAACTATCGATAAATTCAAAGCCCGACTTGTGGCACAAGGTTTTACCCAAAAATCGGGAATTGATTATTTCGATACATATGCACCGGTTGCTAGAATCTCCACTATTAGATTGTTGATCACTCTAGCAGCTATTAAGAATCTAGTGATACATCAAATGGATGTTAAGACAGCTTTTCTTAATGGAGATCTAGAAGAAGAGGTTTATATGCGACAACCGGAAGGGTTCGTCGTGGAAGGTCAAGAACATAAGGTTTGCAAACTCATTAAGTCTTTGTATGGGCTAAAGAAGGCACCAAAACAGTGGCATCAAAAGTTTGATGATGTGGTTTTGTCTAATGGTTTCATGCTAAACAATTCGGACAAGTGTTTATATAGCAAATTCGATGACAACGGTAAAGGAGTCATCATTTGTCTATATGTTGATGACATGTTGATAATTGGAACAGATTTTGAACAAGTTGAATTAACCAAGTCCTTCCTCTCATCAAAGTTCTCCATGAAAGATATGGGAGAAGCAGATGTCATCTTGGGCATCAAGATCAAGAGAGAAAAGGGAAGTCTCATCTTATCACAGTCTCATTACATTGAGAATTTGATTAAGAAGTTCGGTGTGAACGGTGAATGTCTTGTTTCTACGCCAATGGACCATAGCGTAAAAATTATACCTAATGAAGGTGAAGCGGTATCACATCTTGAATATGCTAGAGTCATTGGGTGTCTCATGTATGCCATGACATGTACAAGACCAGATATTGCCTATGTTGTTGGCAAGTTGAGTAGGTATACTAGCAACCCTAGTGTACAACATTGGCAATACATTTATCGTGTGTTGAAGTACTTGAAGAAAACCATGGATTATGGTTTGACATATAGTGGAAGTACTTCGGTTGTAGAAGGATTTTCCGATGCAAGTTAAATCTCCAATAGAGAAGATTATTCATCAACCAGTGGATGGGTTTTCTTTTTGGGTGGAGGAGTTATTTCTTAGGCATCCAAGAAGCAAACTTGCATTGCGGACTCCACCATGACATCGGAGTTCATTGCTTTGCATTCGGCTGGTAAAGAAGCCGAATGGTTAAGGAATCTCATGTTTGAGATACCTTTGTTATCAAAGCCAATTTCACCTATCACAATTCATTGTGATAGTGATGCGGCTTTGGCCAATGCATATAGTCAGGTTTATAACGGGAAGTCTAGACACATTGGTGTTAGACATAGTTATATTCAAAGTTTAATAAAGGAAGGCGTGATCACAATTGACTATGTGCAAACTAATTTGAACCTAGCGGATTGCTTCACTAAAGCACTTCCTACAGAATCTGTGAAAAGGATGGCAATCGGCTTAGGATTGAAGTCCCAGGTTTAATTGCGTTTAAGGGGATCTCAACTTGACGCCGAATAAGACGTTAGGTCTCAAGTTCAACGAGATAAATCTTCTTACAAGGTGATTGTGGAACTGGTTTTCATCCAAGTGAGTTCCAGGTTTGTGATGTTTAAGGCGGTATTCATTGGTTGTGCTAGAATCACAATAGCATGTTGACCAAAGGATAAGCCTATGTGAATGCGAGGTGTGGCCGCTTCAAGGAGCTTGTGGGAAGAGCTTTGATGCATTCATGAAAGATACGAACACATGGCCCTTGAATTGTGTTGATATAATGAGTTTGGATATCTAATCTTGTGCGTATAATATCTTTGAGTTATCACTATGTATTGAAAATAGTTCAATCGTCTTCGACACTATTTGGATACGATGTTTCGAAATGTGTATTATACTAAGTGGAAGTTCAAGTCCTAGTGTAACACTCCGTATTTTTATATCATTTATTTAGTAATTATTACATTAAATAATTTTACGAAAGTAATTTTATATCTCCTTTTATTAAAAATATTTTTTTTAATTTTTTTTACTTTAACTTTAGAAGTGATCAATAGGTCTTAGATCTCTAATTAGGTCCTAAGTGGTAAGGAAGTTAAATAAGTAAAATAAAAAGGATATTTATATATATATATATATATATATATATATATAATATAATATAAAGCATTAAAAAAAAGAGAAAAGAAAAAAAAACAAAACAAAACAAAAAGGGGAAAAGGGGAAAGTGAACTTACAGACTCATTTGAGTTTTGAAGCTTGCTTGCTTCTCTGCCGCGCAGGTGCGTTCTTCCTCTTCTTTTCTTTTTATTTTTTTTTATTTTTTTTATTTTCCTTTTTATCACCACTCTAATCTTAATCACTCATATTCTCCATTCATCTACTTCATATTCTCCTAGTTTATTGGTGATTGAAGATAATAACATTGAGTTTGGAACCCTAGGGTTTGGGTTAAAAAAAAATCAAATTTCAAGAGCATAATTTTTAGTTTTTGTTGAGTAATTTTACCTCCCTTATTCAAGTATGTTGTGATCTAAAGTTTTGTTTCAAATTTGTTTGTTTTATTTGTTGTTTTAGTTGAGGGTTTTGTTAAGTTAGGGTTTATGAGTAATTGAATTGGGGAAATTGAATTATGTCATGTTTTAGTTGATTTATATATAAGTATTGACTTAATTATGTAGTTAGTATAATTGTTAGTTTATTCTTATAGTTGTTTGAGTGTTCTTTATGTTATGTGGTACCCTAAGTTTGGGGAAAATCATACTTAGAACTATTATAATATGTTGTTGGCATCATTGTTGATTGTGATTTTAATATATATAGTTGATAAATTATTATTAGATATACAATTTACACTAGTGTTGTTAGTATACTAGTGTTGTTTGTATATTAGTGTTGTTAGTATATAAGTGTTGTGTATATTAGAGTTGTTAGTATACAAGTGTTGTTAGTATATAAGTAGATTGATTTTAATTGAATAGTAGTAAATAGTGTTTGATTGTGATGTGTGAATTAATTGTCAAGTACCATTATTATAATTTTGGGTTATAGGTTGGTAGTATCTAGTGATATTTGGTTGATGTATGAGCAAATTCCGATTAGTTTGGATAGATGTATAGTTGACTTATAGGTTGGTAGTATCTAGTGATATTTGGTTGATGTATGAACAAGTATAGGTAGTTTGTAAGTCAAGTGACTTATACACTATTATTATGTTGTAGATCGCGAGTTTGTTGAAGAACCTTTTTGACTTGACATTTGAGGTTGATTTGTATTTTGTTGCTGACGAGGTAAGATTTTTTACTAAACCTATACAGTTATTTTATATGTGTTTGATTGATACTGTTGGATTGGTTTTGAGAACTTACATTGTGAAACCCTTTTATAAAGCTTGATTATATGAATTGAAAATATTATTATTAAAGTTTTATTTTGAAAGAAGTTATGAAAATTTGAAGATTTATATTATTCGGAGGAAGTTCCTCAATGAGACTAGTTTGAGATTTATTTTATCAAGAGGAAGTTCCTCTATATTTATTTAGTTTGAGATTTATTTTATCAAGAGGAAGTTCCTCTATATTATTTAGTTTGAGATTTATTTTGAGCATGAGCAAGTTTTTCAATTTTTAAGAGTTTTCATATTTCTAAAGTTTGGGGTTTGCCGGTAAACGGTATTCTCCGAGTTGGAAGCATGTTGAGTTAACATTCGTCTCAACCATTATATTTAGTAGTCGGGGGTATGTTGATCAATACTCTTGCCAATTGTCTTCCTTCTTGAGTTAACATCGTCTCATGTAAGGGGCATGCATACTAGGGGCTTTGGTGTTCTTTTCTGGTGAGCCTAGCTAGCTCACTAGACCTTTTCAGTAATGTTGCTTCCTACTCACAAGGTTTCGAAATTATTATTATTGTATTGATCATATAAAGTTTTAGAAAGAAAGAAAGTTTGATACAAGTTTGTTCGAAAGTAAATTCTGGTTTGATCTAAAGTTTATTTATATTGTTTATTTAACCCTGTACAGTATTGAAATGGATTTGCAAGATATTTCTATATGTTTTGCCTACACATTGGTTAGTTTGTTTATTTATAGTAGGAAATCTTGCTCAGCCTTTGGCTGATATTACAATGATCAATGTGCAGGGGCTTGATGGAGTCCAGCTTGTCGGGTTAAAGAGTGCGATCATTCCTTTTGGATTTTAGACTTTATTAAGGCTTCCGCTGTCATTTAATTATACTTAGAATTTATCACTTAGAATTTATCTTTGGGTTGTAATAACTATTTTAAGTTTATTATGTTGGACTGTAATAGTTAGTTAATTAATCTTTTGATTATTAGTTTTCAAGTAGAACCACTAGCCTTGCGGTGACTATAATTAGTTATCGCGGCATAACAACCTTGAGATTTTCTGAGTTTGGGTTTCAGGTGATAAGTATTATTTTCATATCGGGAAATTCAGGGTTGTTACACCTAGTACACTTTCATCTATGCGTGAGATTGCTTGTAATAATGGAATGTTTATGCAAAGGTTGTTTATATTCTAAATGGGGGAAGAAATTTTGAGATTTATTGATTTAGAATATAAATGTATATAATTATGAATATTAATAATACTAGACGTAGTATTATGTGTTTTGAAGTTCGTAATTATGCAAAGTTTTTAGCGATGTAAGTCGTTGAACGTTGAGGTTAAGTGCAGCTATATCAGTGGAAAATCGCGAGTAGTGACTTAAGGTCGCGACCCGCGAGAATAGTCTGAAGTGCAAAAAGTGCAAAAAAGAGGCAGAAGCATCTCACGACTCGCGAGTCTGGTGGTTTCGCGTCAGTTTTGCTTGGCTTTTTCCCGTTGCGTTGTGTCGATTCGAGGCAACTGTTGTGCATTTTGGTTAAGTTATAATATAACTTACTAAAACTCAGATAATTTAAGAAGTTACGTTCATATTTTATCTCTCCCTCTTGCATACACTTAGGGTTTTTTCCTCCATTGTTACAAGAAGTTTACACATACAAATCCCTTCTTCATTTCGTAGTAATTGGAACAAGGCTCGATTCCTACGGTTTCTTGTTGTATCTTGTTAACGAATTTCCTGTAACCCGGCCTTTGTATTGGGTGGAAATATTGTTTTCAGGGAAGTGTCATCCGACACGCCTCAAGTGTTTGTCATACTATTCACCCACAAATTTCCAACATTTATGAAGTATAAAATTAAACAACCTATTATTAATAATAATTTAATATAGATGATATTCAACCAATGGCGTTATATCTAGACTAGGTATAACCAATATTTTTCAAAGTATCCAAACCAATTGATCTAATGTCCAAATAAACAAACTCGCCAAACCTATATATATATATATATATATATATATATATATATATATATATATATATATATATATATATATATGGTTGGGTTCCGGTGAGAAATTTCTTATGGTGAGTAATGTGAGAAGAGATAAATACATCAACTATAACCTAGAGGTACATTGAGCACCAACTATAGGTACATTCACCATACACTATAAATAAATTGAGTAAAAATAAATTGTCTTTATACCATATAATACATTGACTCCAAACTATCAAAGGAGTAAAGAGGGAAAATTAAATTTAATCTTAGCCCAGGGTTGTGATTGCTTCTCACCCTTCTCACCAAAACTACATTTCTCACATGCGCCTACTTCTATATATATATATATATATATAGGGTTGGGTTCCGATGAGAAATTTCTTATGGTGAGAAATGCGAAGAGATAAATACATCAACTATAACCTAGAGGTACATTGAGCACCAACTATAGGTACATTCACCATACACTATAAATACATTGAGTAAAAATACATTGACTTTATACTATATATACATTGACTCCAAACTATCAAAGGAGTAAGGAGGGAAAATTAAATTTAATCTTAGCCCTTCATTTGGTGATCAAAGGGTTGTGATTGCTTCTCACCCTTCTCACCAAAACTACATTTCTCACATGAGCCTACTTCTATATTAATTTTCCCTCCTTACTCCTTTGATAGTTTGGAGTCAATGTATGTATGGTATAAAGTCAATGTGTTTTTACTCAATATATTTATAGTGTATGGTGAATGTACCTATAGTTGGTGCTCAATGTACCTCTAGGTTATAGTTGATGTATTTATTTCTTCTAACATTTCTCACCATAAGAAATTTTTCACCGGAACCCAACCCTATATATATATATATCTTTTAATTGTCAAAACAAATAAAAAAAAAAAAACAAAGGTTGTTTGTTCAAAAATTTTGAACATTTTTCAAATTCAAGCTAGCCCATTGACATGATCATAATAAACTTTTCCTTTTTCATCAGGTCATCCCACAACAATAAATAAAAGAAAATGTTGAGTTCTTATATTCTATCGGTTATCAAATTTCTACGATAATCGAAAAGTATTTATGTGAAAACTTATATCAATATGGATACCCATTTATAGAGAATTCAAAAATATAAATTTTGGTATTTTTATGAATTTTATATTTTGTAATATTTTCATTTTAAAAGTTCAAAAATTATAAAAACTTTCCATAATAATTAGGAGTGATGCTAATTAAATTTTTGAAAAATTTTGAGGGGACAATACAGACTTTTCTAGGGACACTATGGCTCCCCCTTGGCTTATATAATAGAGATATACAATTTTTATTTTTTTTTTAATACACGACAGAAATTTGAAAACCATATCTAATGGAGTATTTGGCTTGCTAATTTTAACCTGGAGAATTATATGGTTAAAATAATTGACCATATTTTAGCCGTAATTTATCTTGGGAAATTCTCAGTGGTATACCCGAGCTTTTTCGAAATCCCACTGGTATACCCGAGTTTATTTTAATCCCAGTGGTATACCTAAAATTACGTCTAATTCCCATCCGTTACATTTAGAAGGTATATTCCGTTAAATGTATTGGAATATACCTATTTTAAGGTTAGATTATTTAACTTTGGTTAACAATTTTTAAAATTTTCTTTAAAAAAAATAAAATTTAAAACTACTAATATATTAAATTAATGGGTTTTTGCAAAAAAAATCCGATTGCCCCCAATTTGCGTTTCTGATTTGCATCGATTTGCGCGCATTGATCTACGTGAAAAAAATAGGTCGCTCATGGTTTTCCTCCGCTTCATTTTTATCCTTACGGGATCTGATTTGAGGTCAAATTTTGCAAAAAATGATTTGAATGCCCCACTTTGCGTTTCCAATTCGCCTCATTTTGTGCGCATTGATCTACGTGAAAAAAATAGTTTGCTGAAGGTTTTACGGGTCATTTTTACCCTTATAGAGTTCGATTTGAGGTCGGATTTTGCAAAAAATGATCCGATTGTCCCCCAATTTGTGTTCCCGATTCGCCTTGTTTTGCGCGCATTGATTTATGTGAAAAAATAGTCTGCTCTAGGTTGTACGGGTCATTTTTATCCTTACGGGTTCCGATTTAAGGTCGGATTTTACAAAAAATGATCCGATTGCCCCCCAATTTGTGGTTGTTTTTCCTTTATTTTATTTTATTTTTCAATTTATTAACCATGGTTAGTGTTTTTAACAATTTTTAAACAAAAATGTTACTTTTGGGAATTATGTTTAACATTAGGTACACCTCTGGGATTATAAAAAAACTCGGGTATACCAGTGGGATTTCCAAAAAGTTCAGTTATACCACTGGGAATTTCCCATTTATCTTTCATTAGTTGTAATTTTATTTCTTTATGCTGATATTTTTATTCCTAAATTATAGGAAAGTAAGTTAGCAAGTTTGACTTTGTAAACTTGTATATAAGGCCTTTCTTGCCGTCATAACTTATAATGGAGCATTAAAAAAAATACTATTATTCTCCTAATTCCAAACTCTAAAATATTCTAATTCTCTTAAATTCCCTTTCTCATAACCATCCAAAAAAATACCTACGAAAAATAAGAACAAAACTCCACCAAAAAAACCATCCAAAAAAAAAACCCAGAAAAATTACAAAAACTCCTATAATAATATGAACAGAAAATTCATCAAATAAATATAACAAAAATGAAAATTTTGAACAGGAATTTGTAAAAAAAAAAATATTAGGCCAAAATTGAATCAAATTCGGACCAAAATAAAACCAAAATTCAAAAATCAGACCATAAAATAACTGAATTGCTAAATACTGCCTAAAATTACTGCATACCGCCCGTATTTATACAAATACTTCCCATACGACCCCTCCCCATTTAGGCATTCACCCAACCTTAAATGCACATCCCCCTTACTCCTTCTATACTCCCACCCCGTGCACCCCCCCCCCCCCCCTCCCTTACTAATATTTTTTTTTTTCCTTTTTTTATCTTTGATACTTATATATTAATGGTTTTTTGTTTCTTTTTCCTTTTTTTTTAATCTTACTTTTATTTTTTTACTTTTACATCTATATTTACATGTTCTTTTTTACCACTATTTTACTTACCCATTTACTTACTTACCCACTCAGCATCTTCTCTTTTACTTTCTTCACTTTCTAAAAATTTTGAACTATAAAAAAAATTAACACTTCAAAATATTTACTTCTACTATTTATAATTATAATTTTATTACCTTCACATATTTATTAAAAATGATATGTTGGACGACGACAATGCAAATATGAATGCCAGAGAGATAAATTTGTCAATGATAATTTATTTTTATCTGTTAATTATGTTATTTTTCATGAAATATGTTAACTTTAATTTTTAAATTTGTAATGTTCATGTTTGTTTGTCCATGTATGTTATTTTATGTCTTCTTAGTTATGTAATTTTTTGTTATACTTTACTTTGATATTTTATTACACGTTTGAATTATTTGTTTCATATTAGTTTTTATTTTTTTATTCATATGTTGAAATTTAGTTTGACTTTAATGTTGCATACTAAATATGAATTTTATTTTTATTTCAAAAAATTATGTGAATTTTATTTTTTAATTCTTATGTTAAAAGTTAGTTTGATTTATTCCTTGCATACTAAATATGAATTTAATTTTACTTCAAAAAAAATTTATGAATTTTATTTTTTAATTCATATGTTAAAACTTAGGTTGATTTATTCATTGCATACTAAATATGAATTTTATTTGACTTCTAAAAAATATATGAATTTTATTTTTTAATTTGTGCACGTTACAACCGAACGTGTTTTGTGTATGTTATGTCCATGGTGCAAAATACGTTTCAACCAAGGTCACAACGTGTATAAAATACGTTTGAACCATGGAGTGAACGTGTTCAGTACACGTTCGAACCATGGTTTAAACGTGTACAATACACGTTCATACCATGGTTTAAACATTTTCTTTACACGTTCAAACCATGGTTTAAACATATACAGTATACGTTCGAACCATGGTTTAAACGTATTTCTTGTACGTTCACCCTATGGTTAAAACGTGTTTTGTACACATAATGCACACAAAACACGTTATTTCTCGTTATTACTCGTTATTTCTTTGGTCAGAATGCACACAAAACACGTTATGTCCATGGCTGTAACATACACATAATACATTATGTCAAAGGTTCAAATGTTTAAAGTACACATTCCTTTCTATTTGATAATTTGTTACTAATTAGGGTTGTTCTTTGTTAATCAGGATAATAATGCCAATGATGGAGACGGTGTAGGCTATAGCTCCTATTTTCAAACTGATCAAGTTTTTTCAAGCCACATTAAGGTGTGTGATTGGTGTAAACCGATTGCAAATAATATAGGTTTTTCGATTGTTATTTCTAGCCATAACTACAATTCTCCGGCCTTCAAATTTTGTGTGCCTACTTTGTTGGAATAGGGGTGCAGTATCGTGGTACTGACAAGAAAATGGATTAGGGAGGATCCTGAATCAGGACATACCTAGTGACGTCAATGAGCCAATACACTCGTGAACAACTTGCGAATAAACCCGGTCAAAGCTCGTTCATATATAAATAAACGAGTCCGAGCAAATTTTTCAAGCTCGTTTAATAAACAAGCTTTACTTGAACAAAGAAGTACTCAACTCGTTAAGATAAGGTTCGTGAACATCTCGTTCAAGTTCATTAATAAGCTCATTTGTAATCATTTAATACTTGTTAAAAGCTCGTTAAAAACTCATTTATATACTTTGAATTTTATAATATATTTATTTATATCACGTATCATTTAGATACCATACTTTGTTTTGGTTATAAATTTGGAATAATATTATACTTTGTATTATACTTTTAAATTTTTATATATTATATTACTTAATGCTTGGCCAAATGGTAAAATTAGAAACAATTAATAAAACAATAGATAAAAAGCTCATTTAAATATATGCTCGTTAATCACCGAGCTCAAGCTCGAATATGTAAACGAGCAGATCGAGCTGAGCTCGAACATGAAAAAATTAAAAGAGCCAAGCTCGAACAAGGTTTTTGAAAGCTCGATTATAAACGAATTTCGTAAATGAAACAAAAAATGTGTATTTGTGAATTTTAAAATATTTAAATTTAATTAGTTTAAAATTCAATTAATAGGATTTTAAATAAAAATTATTCTATTTGAATTAGATTTTAATTAGGGAAAACGTACCCTAATTACGTTCAAACTTAGGCCAAAAAGTGCAAGAATCACGTTTCAGACTAAGTCCAAACGCAAACCTGACACGTTTCAGCCTAGGTATGAACGTAAATCACAAACATTTCAGCCTAGGTATGAACGTGAATCACCCACGTTTCAACTTAGGTTTGAACGTAAATAGGGTATGTTTCAACCTAGCTATGAACGTGTATCACACACGTTTCTACCTAGGTCTGAACGTAATTAGGATACGTTTCAGCCTAAGTTTGATTTCTAATTGAATTATTTTAAATTCTATCAATTTAAATTCTATTTTAATTTTTTTTTGCAGATTAAATTCTATCAATTTAATTTAATTATAATCTTAATTTTAATTCAAATAAATTTGACTTTTGGTTACTTGGAACTAAATGATGTGGTATTAAGGAGACATTTGCTACATTGACTTGATTGAATAAGAGTGAAACATCTCTTAATAAATTAAACAAATTAAATTAATATGTACATTTAATTACATAATCATAAAGAAAACGTCTAAAATACATCAAAAACAGTAGTTTAATCTTCCATTTATTGATGCAGTTCGTGCCACTCTTGTCTCACGCTGTCAAATTCTGGCGACAGTAACTTGTCTAATATTGTGTTGAACAAAATATCCGACTTGTCAAACAACCTCGCCATCCACTACAAAAACAACAAAGAAATGTGAATAGTAAAATCGAAAATTTCAAAAATGCTTATTTTAAAAAATAGAATTCTAAAAATAGAAAAATAAATTAGGATTAATAGTAATATAACAATTTGTATTTTTCATTATGTACTACTAAACCAGACAAAATTGAATATTAAAAATCCGAAAAATAAATTTCCAAAAAAAAAAAAACAAATCACAAAGAAACGTTTCACAAAATTCATTTCTCCTCTAATTTACAACATTCAACTTCATTAGAATTCCTAGTCAGTTAGTGAATCATGAACAATGGTATCCTTGTAATTTGTTCTAGGATTAACAGAGGATATCATTCAAATGATTTATTTTAGACCTTATTCTAACTTGTAAATTGTAATTCAATGCATTGCTCTAAATTTGACAAAAAAATTACTCCCTCCGTTTCATAAAAATGGCAACAATTTTTTTGCACGCATTTTAAGGAAACAACTTGAGGGGGTAAACGATTAAATTAATTCGAATATTTTTTATATTAGTAACTTATATTCATATTCTTACTTGTGTTAAAAACATTTTGATTAATTCATTCGTTTACACCCTTAAATCGTTTCCTCAAAATGCGTGAAAATGACATTGTTGCCATTTTTATGAAACGAAGGGAGTAGAATATTACCCAAAAGACTGCAGTGGTGCCACAAGCCGCAGCAACACCAATCGCCACCACCACACCGTTGCCACCACCACACCACTAAACAAACAATAACCTGTAACATTCTCAGCCTTGTATTAAATCAGCATGACCCTTCATCATTGTTGCATACAAGTACACAGACGAACGAATACCGATCAACGCACTCCTTCCACTCAATTTTAGTGTAGTATCACATTGAACTCATCAACATAATTTTCAAAATCCACCACAATCATCTAACTTCATTTTCAAAATTTTCCCCAAATTGTTCTCTAAATTCACATAAATTCAAATAAATTCACCACATTCAAACAAACTCAAAAATCATCTAAAAAAAATCAGAAAAAACAAAATCAAAAATCAGGAAAAAAATCAAAATTAAAATCCTTACTACATATTAGAAACTAACATCATTTCTCCAGAAATCAGAAAATCCACCCACAATTCAACACAAAATTTCTCAAAATTCACCACAATCATCTAAAAAAATTTCGAAAATTAACAAAAAAATAAATAAATGGACTAACCTGATCGGAGATGGGTTGTTTTCCTTCTCTTCGCGGCGGCATTGTGGCGGATTTTTCGGTGGTGTTTGATGGACATAGCTCGAACCGACGACCACAGTGGTGCTTGGAGAGGACAATAGAACAACGACGGTGGTGGTGCTGGTCGGGACGTCGCTGCTGCAAGGGCGATAGGTCGGCGGTGCACGCTGTTGGTGGTCGAGCTTGGCGTCGACCATCGGGTAGTGGCGGTGCTGGTGGATCTGAGAAAATGAAGAGAGAGAATGAAGGTTTTTTTTTCTTTTTCTGAATGAAACTGTGAGATTGGAGAGGAAAGAGGGAGGTAGGTGAAAGGGGTTAATTGGGGTAAGGGTAGAATAGGAAATGTCTGCTAAAATACGAGCGGTATACGGTAATTATAGTGCGCTAAATAGTAATACCCTAAAATAATGAAGCAAAACTTGAACCAATTCAAACAAAAATATAAACGAAAATCAGATTGAAAAATTCGCACAAAATCATTTCAAAATTTAGATCAAAATTCAATCAAAGAACATATTAAAACAAATCAAACGGAAATAAACGGGAAAAAAGAATAGATCCAGAAAAGGAAAAAAAGTGTTGAACAAAAAAAAAACTGGACAAAATTCATCCCAAAAATCAAACGAAAAATATATTAATAACAACGAAAATGAAAATAAATAAAAACGAAAATGTAGATACAAATTCGAACAAAACAAAAAAATCAAATTTTTTTTTTCCCGTATGGATTTTCATTCAAAAATTCGGATAAAAAAAATGTAATCAAAATAGAAAGAAAAAAAAAACTTACGGATCTGCAGTTTAGGGTTCTTCACGGTGGCAGTTGTGCTTGTGTTTCCGGTGATGCGATGACTGTTGGAAGTTCAAAGAGTGAAAAGGGTGGGAATGTGAGTAGTTAGAAAGAACTTATCCCACATTGGTAGGTGGGTTGTTGACAAGACACAAGCGCGCGCACCGGACCGGACCGGCACGGACCGGGCTTGTGCTCGGGCCGTGGGCCTTGGGTCTTGGGAAATGTGGTGTGCGGGTTTGGGTTGGGCCTTGGGCCATCCTAACTTTTTGCTGCTTAACCGTTTGGTCTTTTATTAACGATCATATATACCCAGTCATTTCTATATTCTCTAACTTGTTAAACACAGTTCTAATAATTGTTTGGGCATGATCTGAGTTCCAGTCGGGCTGGTGCGTGCACACTATTCCGGCGCCGTGCTAATCCTGGAGGGCAACCGATGTACGTCTACTGCACCGGGTAGCGCGGAATTGTCTTTTAGGACAGTGGTCTTTCACGACGCGGCAATCGTTCACTTCTGTCCGTACGTTCACGCTTCAACAGCTAAGTTAAGGTTTTTAATTATTTCGTACAACAATCTAAAAGACAAATTTCTTTGGTGTTTGGATTTGGTCGACTAATTTGATTTCATATTAAAACTGAATTATTTTGGTGTTTTTCTTTTGCTGTGTTTCTCTTCAATTAAGTTAGAATGATTGAGTGAGTGAGTGATTGAGTGAGACATATTATATATGGGTATATATCT
The DNA here is from genome assembly GCA_951394345.1 of Salicornia ramosissima. Classification (NCBI taxonomy): domain Eukaryota; kingdom Viridiplantae; phylum Streptophyta; class Magnoliopsida; order Caryophyllales; family Amaranthaceae; genus Salicornia; species Salicornia ramosissima. The sequence goes on along the minus strand of OX596240.1, from coordinate 2,255,316 downwards.
AGCTAGGGCTTTTATACAGTAATTGATTGATGGTGTTGTAATCAACTTGTTTAATCTTATCACACTGCATTCAGTTCTACAATCAATATCTTTTAATTAGGGTTTTTAATTATTTGTTCTCATCTTCACTTTTGGCCTGGTCATCTCAATTGCATTAAAAATACAATTGAAACAGGAAATTAAAAGATGCAATTTCTGAATCGAATCATATCCCGCATGGCAGTCACCCTTCAGCTTATTGTAGCAGTGCGAGTATCATATCAAAGTATTTTTCAGAAACTAATTTTAAGGTTTTAAGTAATTCTAGGGTTTATTTCTCGAGTGAATCCCAAAATGGGGGTGATGGTAATGGAAATGAAGGTGATGATGGTAATCACAATCTTCCATGGGATCACAACGTAGTAAGTGCTGGTTAATTAGTGGCTTGATGGTTGTCATGCACTTTGCCACTAACTCCACTTTGGTTGAATATGTCGATTAATCTTGCATAATGGTCATTTAGGGTTTTATTTTTATTTTTATTTTATTTTATTTATTTATTTATTTATGTTTTCATTTTGTTTAGCCGGTTAATTTGGGCAAGTAAGTGGTTTGTTAGTTTTCTCTTGAACTAATTCCACTTTGGTTGCATTCTTCTATGACTTTTTCGGTTACTTCCTTCTTAATAGGGAGGTGTATTGCATTATGCATAGTTGGTTAGTCTTTGGTCATACTAGCTAGGTAACCGTCCATTTTGTCGGTTAATTAGCACTTCTAATGATGGTGACTTGGGTATAATTTGTATTATTTTTCACAAGTTCAGTGTTAATGGTTTTAACTTTAGTTAATATCTAAGTAGTTTAAATTAATGTTATTGTCATATATAGTTAAATATATAATACAAGTAAAGTTTTGTTTTATTTTTCTTTACTTGATCTCCTCGGTATGAAGGAGTGATTGACATAAATTATTGGTTAATTATTTAAAGTTAATATTTTATGGCTTAATAGAATAAAAGGGTTACAATGAAATCCACTAAAAGTGTGGATATTGTAGTTTATCAGTCATAATAATTAACTTAATCATGAAATTATAATCTCTTGGTTTTAAAGGATTATGAGTTACATGTCAATATAATTTTGATCAATGTATCTTGATCGGACATAGTGATAACTTATACTTTTGTATTATTGTTAATTAACAACCAATTGAGATATATATATGTGGTCAAGCATAGTGCTAGAAACAAGTGACCCGTGAACCGGCCCGCTGGGTTACCGGGCCGGGCTCATGGAGTGGTGACCCGTGAACCGGTTCGGCCGGGTTGAACCGGGCCTGGCACCGGGCCGGGTTCATGGGTTCGCGGATTGAACCGGGTTCATGGGTTCGCAATTTAAGGGGGTTTACGGTTTAGGCATTTGGAGGGTTTAGGGGGGTTTGGAGAGGGTTTAGGGGGGTTTGGAGGGTTTAGGTAATTTGAAAAGATTTGGAGGGTTTGTAAATTGTAATGGTTTTGAGTTTTTATAGTAAATTTGTAATATTAGTAATAGTAATTACTAATTAGTATATATGATAATATGTATAATTGAATTTAATACATTAAAACAATTAAACAAGTTGCAATATATATTGAATTTATATTATAATTTACAAATTACAATTATAAAAATGTATGTAAAATCTAGAAAGTTAAAGTATTACTTACACAATTAGAATTCGTAATTACACAACTAGAATCTGTAACTAATATTTAATTTATAAATTACAAATTAATTTATTACAATTTACAAATATATTTTATAAAAAATAATAAAATTAAATCACTTAAACACACTGGAAAAAAAATCCAAATGATATTAGTTAATTACAATTTACAAAACATATGCTTTAAAAATAATTACATAATTAAAAAACATTAAAATAATTACGTAAAAAATAAGGCAAAAATATATGAAACCCCCCCCCCCCCGGGGGGAAGGGGGGGCTTGGACTTACTTTGATTATTAAAATTTAATTTTTGAATTAAATTTTAGTTTATTAAAATTTAATTTTTGAATAAAATTTTAATTTATTAAAATTTTATTTTTGAATTAAATTTTAATTTATTAAAATTAAATTTTTGAATTAAATTTTAATTTATTAAAATTTAATTTTTGAATTAAATTTTACTTTTCAAAATAAGATGCCTACGTATCCTTAAGTTTCTTAAGTAAACTTAACGAATCAAAGCCCACGTAGTTCTTTTGCGTACCTGAATGGTGGTCGTGGACCGTTGTTGTGACTTTTGACTTAGGTTGCATCATTTCCGCTAGGGCCTGCATCGGATTCTGATGTATTCATCAACATCCACGGGTCTTCTTCGTCTTGGTCGTCCTCCTTCAATCCTTGTATCCTCTTTTCCGCCTGATCCCAATCTTTTTTGCAAACACATATTTCTATGGTATCAGGGTGTAGGCTAGATCTTTTTTCATCCAATACTCTTTTACCTGCACTAAAAGCTGACTCGGAAGCAACAGTAGAAGCCGGAATTGCTAGGACATCCTTAGCAATTCTAGCTAGAATAGGAAATTGAACTGAATGGGAATGCCACCATTTAATAATCTGAAAATTTTCGTTAGTTTCGAATTGAAAAGATAAATAATCATCTATACCTGAACCTTCATCTTGGGAGGGTGATGATGTGGATGGTACCCTCGATTTTCCTTTACGAAGGATAGATGCTAGAAAGGGGTCTATGTTTTTCGGCTTTGGTTGTGAAGACTGACCGGGTTGATAAATACCCGCATAATGTTCATATAGTCTATCTAATAATGTCTTACAATCATTTACATAATTATCAACATCATAATCCGTACCAAGAGTTTCGTAATAAAAGGTGAACAAGCTTCTCAATCCTTCAAGCTTGAGACCCGGTCAAGAATAACTGCAATGCCATAAATATAAGGGAATTCGGCAAAATAGGACATCCATTTTACCTTCATTCCCCACAAGATTTCGGAGACGGCAGGAATTTCACTGTTCTTGTTGCCTTCGTGAATGGCGTGAACTATTTTAATTCCTTCTAATAAAACTAAATGTACATTAGGCTCATAAACATAAGAAAAAACATTAGTAGCATATTCAAATGCGGCAAGTACATCACGAATAATCATTGCAATAGACCAATTGTAGTTAGTAATCATTTCATTAGGCTCCGAACGAGTTTCATTATACAATTCAGTTAAAACTTCACGATATTTAATCGCATCATCCAATAATTTAAAAGTAGAATTCCATCGGGTTACGCAATCTAAACCTATGCATTTTTTCTTTAGTCCTCTTTCCTCACATTTTCTTTTATAAGCCCTGCTCATACTACGAGTGACTCTAATCCACTTTACTACACTACTAATTGGTTTTAATAGGGGATATAAGTCTTTAATACCTTCTTGCGCACATAAGTTTAATATATGCGCACAACATCTAACGTGTAAAAGGCTACCATTAAGTAGCAAAGGTACGTCACTGTCTTGTTTTAAAAAGTCAATAGCACGGGTATTAGCCGATGCATTGTCAAATGAAGCTGAAAAAAGTTTGTCAACCAACTGAAAATTTTTTAAACAATTCACAATATGGGTTTTAATGTTAAAACCCGTATGGTTTTCCTCCATTGCCTCAAAACAAATAATCCTTTTTTGTAAAAACCAATCATGATCTATCCAATGAACAGTTACACAAATAAAAGGTTCACCTACAAAAGAAGTCCAACAGTCACTAGTTATGCTAACCCGACCATCATAGGTACGGAACATTTCCATCAAATAAGCTCGATAAGAATTATAAAGTTTGATGGTGCGAAGTTTAAGGGTGTTTCTAGGAATTCTTCTAAAAGCCGGTTGCATAGCAACCCGGTTAAAATGTTCGAAATTGGGGCTTTCCCCATGCGTAAACGGCAATTCATCAAGAATAACATATTTAGAAAATTCATCAATCATTCTATCACGATTATAAACAAAAGGCATACCTGCGCCGGGAGTAGTCGTTGCGTACCCATGGATTTGAGCCTGTCTCGAATCATCTCTTTCTGCACCATCGGGCCCCAAGTTGTGATCCTTTTTTAAATGACGGGCCAATGTTCCGGTTCCATCGTTTTTGGTCCACTTGTAACTTTTTGGTTTTTTTGTTTTAGTAACATCTCGACAAATTTTGCAAATTGCAGTATATTTGTCGGGATCATTTGTTGCTACTTTGTCATAGTAAGGCCATATCCATGAAGTATGACCTCTTTCTCTTTTACCAGTTGATGTTGTATTAGTGTTACTAGGACCACCTTGTTCACCTCCTCCTTAATTAAAAAAAAATGAAATATTAATACTTTATTTTCATAATATATCCATTTTTTGTACATAAATAAACAATTAATTAATTTAATCAAACTCTTGAAAGTATTAATTTCAAGTTATATTATTTACGTAAACAATTAATTTATATTATTAATTTCATGAATGTAAACAATTAATTTATATTATTAATTTCATGAATGTAAACAATTAATTTATATTATTAATTTCATTAATGTAAACAATTAATTTGTATTATTAACTTATTTATAAACTCATTAATGTAACAAATGTAACTATGTAAGTATGTAACTATGTATGAATCAAAATTAATTTCAAATTATATTATTTACATAAACAATTAATTTATTTATATAAACTCATGATTCATAAATGTATGATAAAGTAAACAACTATAATAACTTAAAAAAAATTAATTTGAATTTATACCTTCCATATTATCCTCCGATTCAAATTCGGGAACGTACCCTCCGCCTCCGGCGCCCACCGGAATATGAGGAGGTGGCATTGATGATGATGATTGATGGGATTGATATGGGTTGGGTCGAGGTGGACGAGGATTTTGTTGACTGTCTAATGCCCTAGCTAATGATTCAATTTCATCGGTATTTATTTCATACGAACCGTGAAATTGATCATTAACATTACGAAAGACAGGAACATTACCTCTACCATCACCTCTACCAGCACTACCACCTCCAATTCTACCACCACTATTCCTTCCAGACATTTTTTTTTTTAAATTTAGAAACTAATTTAAAATATAAGAACTGAAATTTTAATATAACTACTAAAACTTGAATATAAACTAGTAATTTCTGATTTTTTTTTTTTAGTATAAACTTCTAAAATTTAACTATTAAAATTGAGAGATTAAGAATTCAGAATGAGAACTTTGAGAACTAGAGAGAGTAAGAGAAGAGAAGAAGAATGATGTTAATTGTGAAGAATTTGGGGTAAATTGGATGGGTATTTATAGGGGAAAATTGGGAGGGAATATGTAAAATTTAAAAAATAAAAAATAAAAAAAAAGAAATGGTCGTTGCAGCCAGCAGAAAAAGGAGAGGAGGGGGGCATGCATTGGGAGAAGGAAGCCATAGCCATTAAAGACTCATGCAGGCTGCAGCCATGCAGAGAAAAAGGAGAGGCGTAGAGGAAAGAGCAGCCCGCACTGCTGCATGCATGCAGACGATGCAGTAACCGTCCGAGCGGGCCGAACGGGTCGGGCCGGGCCTGGGTTGCGGGCCGAATACGGGCTGGGTCACGGTCCGGGCTGGGTTATCCAGGTTAAACGAACGGGTTGGGTTACGGGCTGGGTTTGGAAAATCCGACCCATGACCCACCCGGTTTGTACCGGGTTAGGTCACGGGCCGGGCCGGGTTTACCGGGCCTGACCCATCAGGGCTGAAAACCGGGCCGGGTCCGGGCCGGGCCGGGCCAACCCGGCCCAGTGGCCACCACTAACTCAAGCATATGAATTTTTTTTAGATATTGAGTTAACTATCTAATTAGTTTATAACAATTGTGTATAACAAAATTATTTTGTTAGTTTGTTTTATCTAATTGATTAAAATTCTCATGTTAGTGGTTGTTAATGACCAACGAAATGTGCAAATGATCAATAGAATAATAAGGATGAATTGAATTTCATGTTATAAGATTTATATGCAAATATGGCATAGTTACTACTGCAATTAATTAATCATGACGATATAATCCTTGGGTTTAGAGGATTATGTAATTTATGTAATTATGTCAATCAATGATCAATTTAATTATTGATGTAGTCTATGGTATAATAGAATTATTTATAGAATTATTTATAGACTTATTTGTTTGTTTCTATTGTTCATGTATTCTATTCAAACAATTTGAATAGTGATAATCACAAAAGATTGTGAGTAATTATCCTAAAGAGGATATATATTAGACAAGGATTATGTATTTTAATACAAAAAATTTGTGATATATAATTTCACAATATCGTCATAGCGATACTTGACAAATTAAAAGGTTTAGACTTGTTAGAGGCAGTGAATAACTTAATCCAAGTTTTCAATGTTTATAAAGTATACATGAATTAAGTTTTACACTACAATTTAGTGGTGTGTTTGAAAGAAAATGATGGTTTATTCCATGTTATTGCATTCAGGTTTAAGTGATGATATATGGGTAAAAGTTGTCTTATTGACATAAAAATTGCTTAAATGACATGTTAATTTTTGGGGTTAACTTGGATCGAGTAAATGAGACTAAAGATTTTTGAAATCAAATTTTGAAATGAAAGATATGGGTGAGGCAGACGTGATTTTAGGTGTAAAATTAAAAGGACCTAAAATGACATATGTCTCAGTCAGTCACACTACATTGAAAAACTACTTAGAAAATTTGTCTTTTTTGATGTCGATCCAGTTAGAACCCCCTATGATCCTAGCTTCCGCTTAAAGGAAAAAATGGGGCTCCAGTTTGTCAAGCCGAATATGCTAGAGTTATTGGTTCTGTTATGTTTCTTGTGAACTGCACTAGACCTGACATTGCTTATTCCATTAGCAGATTGAGCAGGTACATTCATAATCCAAGCAATGATCATTGGATTGCTTTACGGAGGTTGCTTAGGTATCTTAAGGGTATGATGAATTGGGGTTTGCATTACTAAAAATTTCCAGGTGTCTTAGAGGGGTTCTGTGATGCCAATTGGGTATCTGGAAATGATGAAATTAACTCTACTTGTGGTTATGTTTTCACCCTCGGAGGTGGAGCTGTATCTTGGAAATCTTGCAAGCAATCTCGTACTGCTATGTCTACTATGAAATCTGAATTTATTGCTCTTGAATTGGCAGGTTATCAGGCAGAATGGTTGGGGAATGTGCTTGCAGATGTTCCACTGTGGGGGAAGCCAGCTCCCTCAGTAGCACTTCATTGTGATTCGCAAGCTGCTATTGTTGTTGCAACCAACCTTGCCTACAATGGAAAGAAGAGACACATTCGTTTGAGGCACAAGGCCGTCAAAGACTTGATGTATGTGGGGGTGATATCACTGGACTGTGTAAAGTCCGAAAAGAGCATTGTGGATCCGTTAACTAAAGGCCTATGTAGAAAACTAGTTTTGGAAACATCGGAGGGGGTGGAGCTTAAGCCCATTGATTGAATTATAAGTAATGAACTCCTACTCACCTTGAGTTCAAAGGGGAACATTATGTAATAATTCAGAAGCACTAAATTTTATTTTTCTCATCCTTTAGATGTTTTGTTTTGTGCTTGCTACATGTGATTGAGGTTAAGCATTGGCTTTTAGTGAACTCATAGTCATATATTTGGTGGTGTGATGTAGCTCACACTTGATGGGTTCACCTACTTAGGTGTGGAAGTTTGGCTGCTTCCTATGAGTAAGGCATGGGCTGATACTCTAGAGCACCTATGAGCATCCAGGTTTGGACGTATGGCCAGTATAAGGCGTCAATTGTATTCGCGGAACTCAGATTAGCGTACATGTTCAATTGTGTGGCCCAAGTGACGGGTCTCTAACTCCCTACTAAGTTCAAGACAAGAGTCACCTAGTAGGAAAGAGATCATAGCTTGAAGTTCACTATGTGTTAATTCAAGTCGCAAGACATTGACACTTATGCAATTGATTGTCTTGCCCAAAACAAATTTCCTTCAAATTCTTCTTGCTTTTCACATCTTCGAAACTGTGGGGGATTGTTGGAAGTTCAAAGAGTGAAAAGGGTGAGAATGCGAGTAGTTAGAAAGAACTTGTCCCACATTGGTACAATAGGAAGAGTTTTTCACATTTATATATTTGAGCTTACCTCTATTCTCTAAAAGCTTATGTGGTAGGTGGGTTGTTGACAAGACACACGCGCACCAGACCGGGTCGAGCCGGGCTCGTGCTCGGGCCGTGGGCCTTGGGACTTGGGTCTTGGGAAATGCGGTGTGCGGGTTTAGGTTGGGCCTTGGGCCATCCTAACTTTTTGCTTAACCGTTTGGTCTTTTATTAACGGTCATATTTACCCAGGCATCACCACTAACAATCATATTATTGACTGTTGATCATTTCTCTGCCCACTAACAGTCATGTTATTAACTGTTGATTATTTCTCCCACTAACAGTCAGTCAACACAGCTTTCTCTCCCATGACTCCTCTCTCTCATCAATTCTGTAGTCTATAATGTAACACCCTGAAAATTCCTTATTTAAAAACCGTAAATATTATTTAACGTTAAGACATAAAATCTATTTGAAAAGAAATTTCCAAAGTATTACCGCCACGTGTGAATAAGTTTCGGCTTATTCAGAATTTTGCAGCGGAAGAAAACTTTAATTGTTATTTGAAATAAATAACATAAATGAAATAACATTTTAAACTAAACTCAAATACTAAAATCGTGAACTCTCGAACCACACCAATCCCAGGACAATGCGTATGCTGGAAACTTGAACTTCACGTCCTCAAGTTAATCTGTGCAATTCTGCTCCCCAATAATACAAGTGTATAAATTGGTTCATCACAGGGTCATTAAGGCGAGGGCCATGACCAGAGAAGACACACACAAAAGCACGTAATCAGCAAAAGCTGAGTACATATATACAACAAGATATGCACATATAATATAACAAGATTAAATAATGCAAATGATAACCTGCTAAACACTCTACATGATCAATTCTCATACATTCCTAGACTCTATCAGTTTATAAGGAGATTTGGATTCAACATCGAACGGGTTTCCAAAGATAAGTAACCATGCCCACCAGAGCCCCACTCGGTTGCAAGTCGAGTGGTAAAAACCGTGTCACTATGTGACGGGATCTCAGGCCAAAAATAATAAAAATAAACAAGGGTGAACAACGTCTTGTACCCCTCGTAGGAAGCTATTTAGCTCCCCCATAAGTTCATACTCAAGGTGTATACGTTCCAAGAGTTTTGGTGTGAATCCTCTTTTGCTTTACGTGATTTATCATGTTTATTTAATAACTGTGAAGACTCACCCCATACCAGACATTACACAACCTGATGAATCAAACAACACATTTTTCGTTTTTAAGGTTCCCTATAACTAGGCGATCACATAACCAATTTTTAATTATCTGAGCTTGCCTATGCCCAATCCAACAATGTGGTTGGGTTAAACCTTTATCCTTGTCTCAATCTCCCAAAGGAAGTGAGTAAAAATACTACCTAGACTCAACATGTGAGTATCAACATATTCCTTGCCTGAATTGCAACATACATTTCCTTTTCCATAACTATAATAAACAACCTACACTGGGGAATAAATAATTTTTTTCCTCACAACGTGAAGGTTTATATAAATAAATAAATTTCCTTTTCCAAACTACATGCATCCATACATATATATGCACGACATTTCATCACAGTCCACACAATTTCCTAATCATGTTATTACTATAGATAATAAGTCTTGCATACACACGTACCTGGTATAATACACTCGACTAGCCACAATTAACGAAATTCTCCGCATTCAAAGTGTCCTACAATAAGACATTGGGGCTAATTAATATCCCTTCTACACTACAACTAACCTAAATACATATTACAACATTCCAGCTTCTAAATAAATTTCAAAAATCATTTTCGACTCCTTCATTTAATTTAAAATTTTGAATTCGCGCCCTCTAATCAAAATACCGAACAAACACTAACTTAGATATTTGGAATATCGTTTTAGCGTGTTAAAACTAAAATTTCAGCCTTTATAAAAATCGTTTAAAACCTTTCAAAACGTCCCGAACGCGAAATTTAAGGTTCCAACAACACCCGATAGGTACCGAATACTGTCGTTGACAATTATACACTACTAACAATTAAAATCCATTAACTTAGACTACTTTTACAAAAATCACAGCATTATAAAAATTATAAAAACTTCGTGAAAACCACAATTTAAATCCCAAAAATCATATATTTTCAAATAAAATCATATATCAAAACTATAGACTACTGATTATTAAAAATAACCATTAAAACATCTTTTTAATAAAATTTCAGCAACTTTTAAATAGTTTAAACACCTTTAAAACCTTTAAAAATCCATGTTTGATACTCTAAAAACTTATAAAATCAAGCCCAACTATATATAAATCAATCGTAGTACATAAAATTACAAAATACAACAATTTTAACATGTTTATTTAGGATTTAAACAACATTTTCCAAATCTGAAATTTATTCCTAAAAATTCATAAAATCAGAATTTTAATTACCCAAAACAAAACTAAAACTAGAATTAAAACATGTATAAACAACATATGCAAAATCAGAAATTAACCAAATATAACAATTTATAAACTTTAAATCAAGAAATAAAAATAAATAAAGAATTTTTTTTTAAAAAAAAAAAAAAAACCGGACAGAAACAGGGGAGGCAGCAGCCAGCAGGGCGGCGGACGCGGCAACCGAGGCTGGCGACCGGGCTTCAGCGTCATCGGACGTCAGCGCCAGTGGTGGCCTGCGTTGTCAAGGACGGCGGTGGTCCGGCGGTGCACACAGCAGCAACATATTTTATTTTATTATTATTTTTAAATAGACAGCGACACCGGAGCAGAGGACGGCAGGCTGGCGTCGGCTGCAGAGGGTGACAGGCGATACACGGCGGCGTCGGGTGGCCGTTGATAGGCCCGATGGTTATGGAAGCTTGGGTGGTGTTGCTTTGTTATGGAGGTTGATTGTAGAAAAAAAAAACCCAAAAATTCTTCTTTTCTTTTCCTATGATATTCACGTAAAAGAGGAGAGAGAGGTGGGAGGTTTTAATTTTCTGATTTAGCGTTTTCGACCTGCTTTGGGTTTACGTTTGCATATATATTAAGATTGGGTCCAATTTGGGTTTCTTGTTGGGTTGGACTTGCGACAGTGGAAACAAAAGTTTTAACCTTTTTCGAATCAGAATATTTTATTTTTGTAAACGACGCCCAAAATTAAAACCTTTAATATTATTTCTAAATATGACTTTATAAAATTCTTTATAAATTATACGTAAGTTATTTAAATACCCAATAAATAATATTTTATAAATATTGACTTTAAACCATTTTATTAATCCCAATTCGTAAGCATATAAAATATTCTTTTAGGCGTATAAAATACGTGTATAGGTTATAAAATACGTATAAAAATACATGTATAAATGTACAAAAATACGGGGTATTACAGATACAACAGTTATATACAGCAGTTTTCTCTCTCATTTTCAATATTCTCTAACTTCTTAAACACAGTTCTAATAATTGTCTGGGCATGATCTGAGTTCCAGTCGGGCTGGTGCGTGCACACTATTCCGGCGCCGTGCTAATCCTGGAGGGCAACCGCTGTACGTCTACTGCACCGGGTAGCGCGGAATTGTCTTTTAGGACAGTGGTCTTTCAGGACGCGGCAATCGTTCACTTCTGTCCGTTCACGCTTCAACAGCTAAGTTAACGTTTTTAATTATTTCGTACAACAATGACGGGGCTCCGGCGGTACAAGGGAGATGCGAATGGAGATGAAGGATGGTAAGAATGAGATTAAAGGCGATGAACATGCCAAATGAATGAAAGTGATAGATGGCACTTTTTTTTCCTCTCTTTTTTTCTTTGGGATCCTAAAACCCTAGAGCACTACGTGCTGATAACGTGTTGAAAATGGGAAAAAGTATGTTATTTTATTCAGTAAAGGGCTATATATACAAGACGTCAATAGTATGAACAACAAATCCTAATTCCAAAATGTTCCTAAGTATAGACAGGTATAATGATCATCCACTAATATATATTACATAACAATAATAATAATAATCGTACTCACTATACGTACTACTAAAGTACTTCGTAACTAACAACAGAGACACATTTCACAATTTGGTTAAAAATTTTCCCTCCAAAAAGCTTTTTTCTTTTTATTTTTCCCCTAAAAAATTACTCCGTACTTTTAATTAAAAACAAATTCTTTTGAAACAAAATTCTAAAATCCTAACAAAATCAACATCGTTTGAATTTGAAGAATGTATTGTGTCAGACCTGTCCAACATAAGGTTACTGTCAGACCAGTTCAACTGGACTTGGACACATATTGTCAAACCTGGACAAGTTTTGTTGAACCTGGACACATGTTGTTAAACCTGGACAAGTATTGTTAGCCCTGGACACATATTTGTAACCCTGAACAAAAATTTGTAAACCTGAAAATATATTAGTAAATCTGGACACATGTTGTTGAACCTGAATACATAGTATTAAATTTGGACACGTAGTACTGAACCTGGACACATATTGTTGAACCTGGACATAAATTTGTAAACCTGGTGAAACTTATTAAACCTGGAAACATATTGTTTATGTAATACCCCGAAATTTAGGGCCAAAAAATTTCGCGGTTATTAGTTCTATTTATTTATTCTAAGTCCAAAAGGCCCAATTAATTTGGACTGTTTTATTTTATTTTTCCTCTTTTACTCTAAATTGGGCCAATGACCCAATCTTTTCCTTCTTTTAACCTTGGCCGGTTTTCCTTCTCTTCTTTGGGCCAAGTATTATTTTTTCTTTTGGACTTAATTTAATTAATTATTTAAGCTAATTTAATTAGTTTCTAAACTATTTTTTTTAAGCCTAGCCCAAATCCATTGTTTTGCTAGGTCCATTAACCCCTTTTTACCCTCCCTTTCACGGCAACCCTAGGTAGATTTTAGGGTTTGTTGTTTTCTTTTTCTCCTATAAATATAAGCTTTGGCAATTTGTTTAGTTCCTAATTTTGCAAAAGCTTATAAACTCTAAAGAAAACTATCCTCCTTTCCCTCACAAAAACCGAGCTAAATTCACCCAAAGTGGTGAATATTTTTCCTTGGAATATTTAAGCGATTTAAGGTAACTTTGCTAACCCGTTTAATTCCGGAACAACCTATTCACATAGTTAATTAGGATTAGAAGCATGAAAATTATAAAAAGAATTAGTATCATGTTAGGGTGTTTTTCGAACTACATGAAATTTATGTACATGTTATTTTTCTAGATTATTTTATGTAGTTTCTTGAAATCTTTAATTGTTGAATAATTACTTGTATGAATTTATTTATTAATCAAATCTTGTTATTTCTTGATGAATTTTTCGTGGAAGTTTCTTTACTGTTTGATTATGAATTATGATTTATTTCGTGGAAAAATTCGTCCTTTTATTGCTTATAATAATTTAATCTTTCAAACCGGTAAAACTGTCCAGATTTGGTTTACGAATTATTCAGGATACTTAATCAATTCGGATGGCTACGAAAATTTAGGTGGAAGTTAATAATAGTATTTTACAGCTTGTGTTAAATTTTCGTAATTTTTGAAGTTTTTCTGCTGTGGTAGAAAAATCTGAAACCAAATTCAGCCTAATCTGACTCGTTAGTTATAAAATCACTTAAAATTAGTAAATGACGTTATTTTTAAACTAAATTTATGCACGTTAAACCTTGAACCTATATTTAACTTTCATTAAAATTTCCAGATTATTCGAGACCTTTAGACGGTCGTTCTTAATTTAATTCTTTAAAAGTCAGATTGTGTAAAGCAGGGTGATTGAATTATTAAAATATGTTATTATTAATGCTTGAATTTTTCGAGTGACCTAAGTATTAAAAAAGAGTTAAAAATATGATTTTTATAATGAATCTTGATTAATCTTGAATTAGTATTGGTAATCTTTAATTTAATCTTTAATTATATCATGTTATTTTGCATTCTTGAATTTAATCTTGTCTTTGATTGAACCCTAAGATGCCGTGTGATTTAAGTATTTAAAAGGATGATTTTTGATCTTGTTCTTGAATTAATCTTGATGATTTAGTGTTTGTCGTATAATCTGTTTTACTTAATTAATTATGAATAATTATTTTTAAATAATTTAAAGTGGAATTTTGAATATCTTCACTAGAAATGTCGATGACTAGAAATTATGTGAAAAATAGTATTTTTATCATGTTTTAGGTAATTTATGTAATTAATTGTAAATTTATATGATTTATTAAATTGATTATATGATGATTGAATGAATTTATCTAATTATTGTTGGTTTTATATGGAAAATGTGGAATGGCCTAGTATTTAATTAGTCAATTTTAGTTTAATTTTGACTTATAATAATATTAGGAATAATTTCGGAATAATTAATATATTAATTATAAAAGTTACAGTTAAAGGAATTATCAGGGATAAGTTGTAACAAGAAGGAACAGATAATAATATTATTATTTTTATTATTATTTACACGGTTATTATTATTATTATTATTAATATTTCGGATAATGTTAGTGTTATTATTAGTATTATTATTAATATTAGGAATCAGTAGGGATAAGTTATATAAGTTACGAATAAGATATTAATAGGGAAAGAAAGGAAACAGAGTAAAAGGAATACGAATCGTTTCGATCTCTGGCTAGGAAAAACTTGGTATTTAAGGTGGCCAATATACGTGCCGCACCTCTCTTTCCTGGGACTTCGAACGGTTCATTTCCGATTACGGCCACCTAGTATTTCCCGATATAAGATAAGATATAAGATTTGAAAGATGTAAGATAAGATAAGGACGCCCACCTGATGACCCGAGTAGTCAGACTGGGTTAAGTCGAAGCCACTGCTCAATGGGACGAACATACGAGTTCCCCCGAGTAGTTCTGGGTCTTAGGATATGTAGTCGTCTAAGTAGTAGTACACGAGCTGCTATTTAGGGGTTATGGCCATAGCTTAGGCTTAGTGGTGCAAACGAGATCCGCTACGGGTTGAGTACACGAGCTCACCCCGGCATGTTCTAGGAAAGTTGTGGTGCAAACGGGATCCACAACGAGTTATAGTGACCGGTCCGCTGAAAGATGATAATGATATGATATGAAAGATATGAATGATAAGATATGATATGATGATATGTTTTGATAAGATGATGATGAGTAACATAAGTTATGACATATATTGTAATATGACATAAGATGTATAATTTAAGATGTAGGTTATGATCGAATGAATTCGGGATAGTTAGGTTATAAGGGTATAATTATATAAGTAAATGTATTAAGAATGGTATAAGACTCCCGCTGTGTATTTCTGTATTCGTATAAGATTGTATGTAAGCATGTACGTATGTATGTATCCATGTATGTATACGTGTAAGTATGTATGAATGTATGTATAGTAAGTGTATATTTGTACGTATTCCTAACCGTATTTTGCAGGTATGATTACACGTACATTATACGTAGATTTGTACGTATTCTAACCGTATTTCTGCAGGTATTCTTATACGTATTTTTGTACGTATTTTATACGTACCTTGTATTGAATTCTGTATAACATGTATTAGATTTTTGTATGGTTTTCATGCGATATTCTATGATATTATGTGTTTAGCGGTCCCTCAATTAAGCGGGACAACCTAGTTACTCGCCACTAACGGTGGACCCCCCCTCAGTTTCAGGTGACGATGCAGCAGCATAAAACGGGCTTCCGTTGGATGGGTTTGAGTGTGGATGAAGTTTAGATTTATTTTAGTTATTCCAGGACTTATAAGACAATATTATAGTTTTTATTTATAATCCCAGCCTGTTGGGAAGACATTTACTTAGTTCATGTAACACTTTGGGCACTATATGCCTTATTTGACTTTTGGATTTTAGTTTAGTATTTTAATATAAGTTGCTTAATTTTAATTAATTAATTCCATTTATAGTTTAAATTGTTTAAGTAATGATCCGAATAATCGACAAGTCCAAAAAGTCGGGTCGTTACAGTTTACCCTGGACACATGGACCTGGACACATATCGTAAAATCTGGACATATATTGTTGAATCTAGACACATGTTGTTAAACCTGGACAAGTATTGTTAGCCATGGACACATAATTGTAAACCTGAACACAAATTTGTAAACCTGAAAATATATTTGTAAACCTGGACACATGTTGTTGAACCTGGACACATAGTATTAAATCTGGACACATAGTACTAAACCTGGACACATATTGTTGAACCTGGACATAAAATTGTAAACCTGGTGAAACTTATTGAACCTGGAAACATATTGTTTACCATGGACACATGGACCTGGACACATATTGTTAAATCTGGACATTATTGTTAAACCTGGACACATATTATTGAACCTGGACATGTTTTGTTGAGTTTGGGCATAAAAAAAAATACAAGTGTTGGACGGTCCGACGGTCGGACCGTCCGACACAATACTTTCACTTTATATAATTAGTTATGCTTAAAATTTTGTATCATTGACACATGGATTAGTAAAAAAAATAATAATAAGACAATGATATTGAAAAATAATGTATTTTCGTCACAATCATAAATTATTAAGATTTTTTATATTATTCTTGAATGTTCCTCTTGATATTATATATATAGGGTTAAAATAAAATTTTATGATTTGTAATTTTTTTTAACTAAATTAAGAATTAAATTACTACATGTACATTTTGTTTATATAGATGATAGAAAAAGTTCTAAAGTGATTTTTGAAAAAAAAAAATCGAGCATTATTGCTCGGGAAAAAAAATAGTTAAATAAAACCTACGAAGAACTTCGTATAAGATAGGAAAAACATAGTTAAATAAAACCTACGAAGTACTCCACATTGTCCATGCCTATTTATAAACAAAGTTGTAACTTAAATAGTTAATTGTACGTATATATATATTATGGTAAGTGTATACGTGTATACACCTAATTTTGTCCGTCCCCTCGCTCCTCATCATCCAATAATTTAATTACATCACGTTGTATAGGTCCAACTCCGATATATATAATTATCTCCACTTGATCCACTAGTAGAAAATAATTTAAGTGATGCGGTTTTTTACCGTAAATAATGCGGTTTTCAACCGCAGTATTTATAGGCGTATCATTTGAAAGTTTTCTAAATGCTGCGGTTTTTCAACTGCATCTTCTACAAACTAAATGCTGCTGTTTTTTTTAAAATTGCAGCTTTTAATTTTTTTTATAAAAAAACTCTCTAAAACCGCATCTTTGAGTTTAATTAGAACACTAAAAAGCTATGAAAACCGCATCTTTTTGAAATATTTTTTAGAATGATAAATTCAAAATTTATATTATAAAAACATAAATTTAAATTCAACGGTACAAGGGTGATTCCTATTGATAGGGAGCCCCATTCTCACACATTTTCGAAGATGCTATTCTGTGATCATCACCACGTCATTACACGGGGTCGAAGTAGAAGCAATAATTTTAAAAAAAAACCATATATATATATATACACGAAAATTTCATACAATAATAACGTTTAATAATAACAAAGTACTAATAATACAGGAAATCACAAATATGTATCAGTAATGATAGCTGCACACTTGTCTCGAACTTTATTGATCTCTGTAGATGTGAATGGCCCTTCTCTTCGTGTGTTGAAAATCGGAGATACATAACATAAATGACGTGATTAGTTTTCGCCAGCAAGAATTTTGGACCAATCAAACTATTTTGTATTTTTAAGTGTCATTCACGTCCTATAACATTCATGTAAACTTTATATGACTTATTAGCATGATTTTGGACAAACTTAGAACGTTTTAGAACAAATAACGAGCCAAATAGGTCATTTTTGGCTCGTTTTGGTAGTTTCCGTTCTCATCTTCTTACCAATCAACCTAATTTGTATTTTTAAGTGTCATTCATGTCCAATAATATTCATGTAAACTTTATATAACTTATTTACATGTTTTTGGTAAAAGTTAGAGGATTTTGGAACAAAAAACAAACCAAATAGGTCGCTTTTGGCTCGTTTTTTGTGTTTTCATTCCCAACTTGGCACCGATCAACCTAGATCATGTTTTTAAGGTTAATTCACAACTCATATCATTGATATAAACATTCTATAATTTATTTGCATGTTTTTGGGAAAGGTTAGAGTGTTTTGGAACAAAAAACAAACCAAATAGGTCATTTTTGGCCCGTTTTTGGTGTTTTCGTTCCCAACTTGGCACCGATCAACCTAGATCATGTTTTTAAGGTTAATTCACAAGTCATAACATTGATATAAACATTCTATAACTTATTTGCATGTTTTTGGGAAAGGTTAGAGGGTTTTGGAACAAAAAACAAACCAAATAAGCCATTTTTGGCTCGTTTTGGTAGTTTCCGTTCTCATCTTCTCACCAATCAACCTAATTTGTATTTTTAAGTGTCATTCATGTCCAATAATATTCATGTAAACTTTATATAACTTATTTACATGTTTTTGGTAAAAGTTAGAGGGTTTTGGAACAAATATATGTTTTCATAAAATTATCTCATAAAAGTTAGAGGGTTTTTGGAACAAATATATGTTTTCATAAAATATAACTTAAAAAATATACCTCATAAAATATACTCAAAAGAGGACGAGAAAGAGGTGTTACAAATATATGTTTTCATAAAATTATCTATATCCTTCAAGATGCCAAAATCCTATAATTTAATTATTAGAGTGATTGGCTACATGTTTATTAATTATTAGAGTGATTGGCTACATGTTTATTGATTATTAGAGTGATGCGATCTCCTGCCGCAACTACGCCTCCGTTTAAGAATCTAATCATTTACCATGTCAATCAAGCAAAATGGGCACTCATCCCCATTCATGATCGACATAGTTAAATTTAGATCCTTGAGACAGCCCACGCAAGCGACAGTTAGATTGTGTAAAGCGATAAGCAAGAGCGTTTAAAATTAGAAGCAAGTGATTGGTTACATGTTTTTGTAATTATGAGAGTGATGCGGTTGCAATCTCATGCCACAACTACACCCCCGTTTAAGAATCTAATCATTTACCATGCAAATCAAGCAAAATGGGCACTCATCCCCATTCGATTGCAATCTCATGATGATATGCCTCCTAAACTTTAATTAATTAATAACTCAAGATTTTAATTTAATTTATTTTCTAAAGGTTCATTTAAATGATTTTATTATCAAAATGAAATAATTATTCTCATAATATTTTTAATTTGAAAGTAATAGTTTTGTTTTCCTGAATAATAATAGTTAGTATTTAGATTATCTTTAGAAAATGAATTATCCAAAAAAAAAATCTGATTGGCCAAAATACATCTGAAGTCTTTAAAGATAAATTATCCCCAAAAAAATTCTAATTAGCCAAAACACATTTGTAGACTTTTAAAAAATTATCCAAAAAGAAAAAGTTGATTAGTCGAAACATATCTGCAAAACAACCAAGCAGAGAGAAAAATGGGGAGTCTGCGTAAAGAAACGTCAGACTCAAGCCGTGTGTGTATTCGCACGGTCCTAGGCGCTTTTTCTTCCTTTATGCATCTCCTCTATAAACAATAAAAAAAAGACGCGCTTTTTCAGTCAAATAGGACACATATGGAGTACGAGTGATATTTATATCTCTATAATCACTCTCTAAGTACTCCAAACTCACAACCGATCACTTATTCACAATCACAACCACAAATACCACTCGAACTCTCAACAATCCAAACCCTAGCTACCCAATTACCAACACTCGAACCCACCACAATCAAACCCCAACCAACCAACCATGCACTATCCAAACCCTAGCCACCAAATTACCACCACTCGAACCCAAAACAACCAAACCCTAGCCAACCAACCACCACCCGAACCCACAACAACCCAAATCCTAATCGAGGCTCGCGGTTCAATTTTGAAGGCTTCAATGCTCAATTTCGAACCCACAAGCCACTGCTAGTGGCTCGACTTCGAAGGCCAGCAGCTCGATTTCGAAAGCTGGTGGCTTGATGAATGGGTTGATGTGGTTGGTTGTCGTCTCAATTTGGAAGGGTCTTGCCTTGAATTTTTGTCATTTTGGCTCCATTTCGAAGGTGTAGGGGAGGTGGAGTTGAAGGGGTGGTGGCGGCTCAACCAGTGTTTTTGGTGGGCGATGACTATGTGGGTTTGGGTGAGTATTATTAGTAGTGATGTGCATCTAAGAGGTTTGGGTGAGTATTAGAGCCTGATTAGTGTTCTAAACTTACATTAAGAAGTTTTGCGTGAAAGTCTGCAAATTGTGCAATTGTTGAAATCTTTTCGTTATAGAAAAATAGAGAAGTGAGTAAAATTTACGAGTATCACATAACGTTAAAGTAGCTATTGCGTGAGTAAGGACAGACCTAGATCTAGAGTCCCTGGCCTGCTAGGCTGCTACTCTGCTAGCCTATTATTACCCCCTTCTTGAAATGGAATTGAATGCAAAGCAACATGCAAACATATATACTTGTTGGGGTAATTTAAATTGATATCATATGTAAAGTAGGCCAACGGGCGGGTCGGGTCGGGTTGGGGACCGGGCCGAGGCCGGAATTAGGTAACCCGAACTGGCCCGTGGGTGGGGCTGGGCGGGCTGGACCGGACCGGGCTTGGCCAGACGAGGGTCGACCCACGAACCGACCCGGCGGGTTGGGGACCTGGCTAGGCTGGGCTGTGTTGCGGGTTCTTGGGTTGGGTTCGTGGGTTGGGCTCGTGGGTTGGGTTCATGGGTTGGGCCCATTGGGTCATGGGCTGGGTTCATTTATGGGTTTAGGAGATTTGGGGGTTTTGTTGGGGTTTAAGGGGGTTTAAGGGGGTTTGGGGGGTTTAAGGGGGGTTTTGAGGGGTTTGGGTTTTTTTTTGGATTTTTAAATTTCTAATTGTAATCATTAGTTTGCAAAAACATGTTAATTATATATTTAACTTGTTAATTTAAATTCGAACAACTAAATAACTAAATATTATTAATTATTACAAAAGTAAAAACTAATAAGTAAATTAATTGATAATTAAGATGATAAAATATTCTTAATAAGTAAATAATTTAATGGGGGAAGGGGGTTGGGGGGGGGAGGGCTTGGACTTACTTTGGAAATTAAAATACATATAAAAACATATATTTTAATTTTGCAAAATAAGATGCCTACGTATCCTTAATTATATTAAGGAATCAAAGCCCACGTAATTCTTAAACATACCTCAATGTCATGGTTCGCGATTCGTTAGTCTTTAGTTGTTGGGGGGCGAATCATCTGAAGTATCTAGCACCATCCACGGATCATCTTCATCATCGTCTTCATCGTCCTTCATTCCTTCGCGTTCTCTTCTCCGCCTGAGACCAATCTTTCTTGCAAACGCACATTTTTATGCTATTGGGAGAAAGGCTAAATCTTTTTTCGTCTAACACTATCCTACCTGCACTAAAAGCAGACTCGGAGGCAACAGTTGAAACTGGAATTGCAAGGACATCCTTTGCAATTCTAGCTAAGATAGGAAATTCATTAAAATGATTTTTCCACCATTTAAGTGTGTGGAAATCATTGTTAGTTTCAAATTGAAACGATAAAAAATCTTTAACATTACCACCCGAAGCACCTGCGGATGATGATTATGTTCGTTGTTTCTTTAAGATTGAAGAAAGGAAAGGGTCCCACCTGCTTTTGGATTGTCTAGGAACTCCAACCGATTGTGGTTGGTAAATAGATGCGTAATGATCATAAAGATGTTCTAAAATATTTTTACACTGTAATACATAAGTGTAAACATCAAAATCAATTTCTAAACATTCATAATAAAAAGTTAATAAATTTGTCAAACCATCAAGTTTGACACCAGGGTCCAATATGGCTGCAACACCATATATGTGAAGAAATTCACCAAAATAGGTATACCATTTGACCATCATTTGCGACAAGATGTCGGAAATGTTCTGAATGTCGCCAGCATTTTTAATAAAGTTTACAATTTTAATGCATTCTAAAATAACCTGGTGAATATTAGGCTCATAAATAAGAGAAAAAACTTTTGTAGCACTGTTAAAAGTGCTAAGAACTTCACAAATAACACTGGCAACACTCCAGTGATCGTTCGTAATCAAACCATTTTCATTTGTACAAGTTTCATTATATATTATTGTTAACACATCTTTATACCTAATCGCGTCTGTCAACATTTTATATGTTGAATTCCAACGGGTAGGAGTATCTCAACTCCAAACTTTTTTTCTTAGACCTTTTTCGTCGCACAACTCCTTATACCTACGTTTAACTCTATGGGTAACTCTAAACCACTTAGTTACATTCCTAATGGGTTCTAACAAAGGTTGTAATTCTTTCATGCCTTCTTGAACGCATAAATTAAGAATATGTGCACAACATCGGATATGCAATAACTTGCAATTAAGCAACAAGGGTAACTCAGGATCAGATTTTATGAAATCTACGGCCCTTTTGTTAGCACTTGTGTTGTCTAAGGATAAAGAAAAAAATTTGTTAGTAATGTGCCAAGTTCTTAAAACATTTGTAATACGACATTTAATGTTATACCCACTATGACTTTCCTCCATTGATTGAAAAGCAATAATACGTTTTTGTAAATACCAGTCATCATCAATCCAATGAGCAGTGATACATATAAATGGTTCCCCAATTGTAGAACTCCATGTATCACTGGTCAGACTAAAACGACCTTCATATGTTCGAAACGATTCAATCATATGAGCTCTATGTTCAAATTAAAGTATAATTGTTGAGTCTTACGCTTAAGTGTATTCCTAGGGACTCTTCTATGTGCAGGTTGCAAAGCCATTCTATTTAACTCCTCATACTCCGGGTCTTCGGCAAAATTAAAAGGTTTTTCCGTATTAATAACATAATTACCTAGGTACTTACACAAATTATCTGTAGAATAAACAAAAGGCATACCTGCGCCGGGCATGTTAGAAGCATACCCGTGTAGCTGAGTTTGGGTGGTTCCATCGCTTGACTCCGCGCCTTCCGGCCCTAATCTATGATCTCGTGAAAGGTGTCGTGCTAAGGTTCCATCGCTTTTTTGCCATTTGTATTGTTTGGGGTTTTTTGTCTTATTGACATCCCGACAAACTTTACAAATAGCTATAAATTTATTAGGCTCATTGGTTTCTGTTTTATCGTAGTATGGCCAGACCCATGACCCTTTATATTACGACCAGTGTTGCCCTGGGTCGATGGCCCGGAATCATCTTCACCTTAATTTAAAATTTAAAGTTATCAATATCACATTATTTATTTCTTATAAATCATAATTAATATACAACTTTAATTTATTATATTTCGTATTTATATTTCATATTTATAATCACCTTAATCTATAATCCTATTATGTTTTTATGCATACTAATTTCCAAGTATAAATCATAATTGGAAACGAATGCTGACTGGATAGAATCCCAGGTAAGAGAGGTGCGACACAATGGTCAACTTAAATATCAAATCTTGCCTAGACAGATTCCGGGCTTCTGTTTAAGCCAACTAACCAATCAGATTGTAACCTTATAATTAAACTGGAAAGTTCATGATACAAAACAATGAAACATTTTTAAAATCATGTATTACATATATAATTTTAGTTCTTAACATATATTAAAATCATGTATTATATATAATTTTAATTCTTAACATATATTAAAATCATTAATCACATATATAATTTTAATTCTTAACATATATTAATATCAATATCACATATATTTTAGTTCTTAGCATATATTAAAATCATGTATCACATATATAATTTTATTTCCTAACATATATTAAAATCATGTATCACATATATAAATGTAATATTAATTCTTATTTCTTAACATATATTAAAATCATGTATCAAATATATAAGTTTTGTTCCTAGCATATATTAAAATCATGTATCACATATATATTTTTAATATTAATTCTTATTTCTTAACATATATTAAAATCATGTATCAAATATATAGGTTTTGTTCCTATCATATATTAAAATCATGTATCACATATATAAAATATAATATTAATTCTTATTTCTTAACATATATTAAAATCATGAATCACATATATAATTTCAATTCTTAACATATATTAAAATCATAACACATATATATATAATTTCAATTCTTAACATAAAATAATAAAAATAATAAAATGCATAACATTACCTCGGGTTGGATGACGAGGACGAGGAGGTGGCATTGTGGAAGACGATTGCCTCGATTGTTGTGAGGAAGGATCCACAAAATCTGTGTCGTTTTCCAACTCCCGAACAAATGATTCCGTATGTATTTCGAATGAACCAATATTTTGATCATCATTTCCACCACCATTACGAACACCACTACCACTAGCTCCACCATTACGGCCACCACTTTGCCTACCATACCCTCCTGAAGCTATTTTTTTCTTAGAATATATTAATATAAAGTAGAAGTTTTTTTCATTTAATTTAAAATTATACAAAAACTAAGCCATTCGGGGCGGGCCGGGCTATGGGTTGGTCTGGGTTACGGGCTGGGTTACGGATTGGGCTGGGTTCGGGCTGGGTTACAGGTTGGGCTGGGTTACGAACGAGTTGGGCTACGGGCTGGGTTTTGAAACCACAACCCGTAACCAACCCGTCTAGGTACCGGGTCGGGCTGGTTACGGGTCGGAGCGGGCCAACCCAGGCGTGCCAAAAAACGGGTGGGTTTTGGGTCGGGCCGGGCCGACCCAGCCCATTGGCCACCTCTAAATTCATAGGTGATTAGTTTGTGTTTTTTTGCCATTGCTTTATTATGTGGTCCCCATGCAATCTCACCAATTTTTGTTGTGTATAATGCAAATTAGTTTTTTTTTTTAATTTTGATCTATTTTTTTCCTTTCACTCACAGTACAAATTAAGTACAATAATTCATCATTTATTTCCCTAAAAGATTTATTATTATGAATAAATTTTGGGTGTTAAGAGAATTTAAATAATACAATTTTATAATTAATTGTACTTATGATTTTTTAAAATTATGATTACTTATTTTAAATAAAGCTATTAATAATTTCAAAAACCAAATATCATTACGGAATATTTTTAGGGTTATGCTATATGCAGCCTTAAGGGCTGCATATAAAAAGCTAAAAAAGGAAATAAAAAACATTAATTATGCATTTATTACATTGATCAATGTGTAATTTTCACATAAATTCACAACTTATTTACATATTAGAAATAAGGGTTGCATACAGTATTTTCCCTTTTTTATTTAATACTACTAAAGTTGTTGCCACTACAAAAGGCCAATTTCCCTCCCAATTATGCAAACTTCCCTCCCTTCTCTTTTTTCACGAGCAATTATGGTATGTTTTGGGGAAAAAATATATATTAGAAATAGGGAAATGTATCATCAAGTCAGTCCAAATGGCTGTAGTAATTAGTGAACATTCACTACTTACGATGCATTTAGTTTTTTCCTACAACAATTATAATAATTTTCACTTAATTTTTCAATAAAACTATACTACACCAGTTTCAAAAAAATTATTGTAAGAGCTCATTTTTCTTTCTTTAAAGTAATTTTCATCACCCTTAATTCGTTTGTAATTGTATATTCTTTGACAAAACTTAGTTTTCTTCATCTTAGTTTTTCCCTTATTTTTACATGTTAAATTTTTAAAAATCTTTTAAAGCGAATGAACTATTATATTAAAGATGTTTATTGTTTTGTATATAAGTTTCAAATAAATGTTTTGATTGTTATGAAATTTTTTATACCTCTGATCTGCTTCTTTTTAATTGCAACAATTTAATATAAAGTATAGAGAAAAAAATCCCAAATGTTGCAACAGAGGTAGTATTATATTTTGAAATTAATACTTATTTTCATCATTAACAAAATATGAAATAGAAATTCATGAATGCAATTTATTCTAAAAGTTATTAAGTTTTGACAACATGTAGGATAAGTGGATAACCATACATGGATTTTTTGTTTTGTGTGTGTGTGTGTGTGTGTTTTTTTTTTTTTTTAATTTTTACAATAGTGCATTTTCATATAACAAAATGAATACATAATTTTGATAAACATGTAGAAGATTGCATTGTCATGTTAGAAGACATTAAATTTATGAAAATAAAGTAATTTCATCAATATTAAGCTAAATCTGAAATCACTATATGAAATTTTCTAATTAATAAACTAATTTTAATTATTGTATAAATTAATTTGAAAATATGCGTATTTCGATATATAACTAAAAGAGAAACACTTAAATAAAATTCCATCTACAATAGTTTTTTTTTCCAATTTTTGTATATAAAGAATTAATTTAGATCTAAATACTTACTTTAATTAAATAAATCGAGCAATCACTCAGATATTATCTAGTTCAAACTATACTCCACGAATTTTGTAATATATATAGCTAGTTCACTCGGGTTTTTACAATGTAACAAATTAACTAGACATATACTCCCTCCGTAACGTAATACTAGCAACAATTGATTTTGCACGCATTTTGAGGAAACAATTTAAGGGTGTAAACGAATGGATTAGTCAAAATGATTTTAATACAAACAAGAATGTGCTTATAAGTTGCCACTATTAAAATTACTTCGACTAATTCCTTCGTTTACACCCTTAAACCGCTTCCTCAAAATGCGTGCAAAACCAATTGTTGCTAGTATTATGTTACGGAGTAAGTACTTCGTACTCCGTAGTATAAAAGGTGCATGGTTGGGCATTATGTACTAGACAATAGTTTTAATTCTATTCACTTGTAAAATAATGAGTTTCAAGAGAATAAAGTGAAGAAAGTTATATACTTCCTTCGTAACATATTAATGGCAACGATTTGACATAAAGTAGAGAGGAAAAATGTCAAATCGTTGCCATTAATATGTTACCGAGGGAGTATATGACTTTATTTCATTTTGAGCACACTCTCTTCCTACGGAGTACTTGTTTTATACTCTTGTTTTCTTTAATTCCATCACCTAACTTTTCATCAATATTAAGAAACTAATAAATGCTTATAAAAGGTATTGTGCAAAGTATGAGGTGTACTCCGTACTTCATAGTATGGAAAAACGATTAAAAAAATAATTTTACTAAAAACTTTCAAAAGTGAGAGATAAAGAATGTATAAAGTACTTGGAAAATATAAAGGAAAAATTCACAAGAATAATCCAACTCCTATGAATCTTTTCAAAATAATCATAATTTTTGTTTATTCTAGAATAATCCCACATTTAAGCTCACCCATATCAAAATAATCTAAAATGCTAAATTTAATTTATTACTTTATTAATCCATGTTGGAACTATTGCAAGTAAGAATATAAAAGTTTGGATTATTTTCAAAAGATACCTAGCTACCTACTAATGTTGGAATTATTCCAAAATAATCAAAAGTTAAGATTATTTTGAAAAGATCAATCAAACTGAGATTTTTTTTCCTATCTAATGATCTCAATTATATAAGGGAAGGGGGAGGTGGTGGTGGTGTGAACTTAAATTACCACATTTTCCAAATTCATCCTTAATAATTGTTAATCAAGTGGGGGATAATTTTTTCATTTGTGTATAAAAATATGGAAAATGTTATATGCAGCCCTTAAGGCTGCATATAAGCATTAATTACATTACCTAATATGGAAATAAGTTGTGAATTGATCAATGTAATAAATGCATAATTAACGTTCTTTATTTCCTTTTTTAACTTTTTATATGTAGCACTTACGGTTGCATATAGCATAACCCTTAAAAAAGATGATGATGTCATTCATTCTTGGTGGTGTTGTAGAGGCCCTCAAATAGGCTAGTGATGTTTGTGTAGATACAGATTTCATATTTGCCCAATGTTAGGATATATCCCTTTTAAGATTGCTTATGTGAGAAACTTGTTATGTGAGAAACTTGTTTCGAGCACTGACTACTAGAATCAGGTGGTTCTCCATGGTTGATGTAGCAAGTCTATCATATCATTGCACTTGCCAAACCTTTTCGGCTTTTACTTTTCTTCCATGTTACATCCTCCATTACTCTTGTCGAAGGAGTAACAATGAGATTAATAATTTTCAATCAACTTTTTTTTACGTTTAAACGCTTCAATATGACCATAGAAGTATAAAAGAATAGTATTCTAAAGGGAATTTATATTAGCACTCCACTTTTTCCCTAAATGTGCTCTCACATAGTAACAAAGGAAAAAGTGAAGTGTCAATATCATTAGCCTATCCTAAAGCATCAGCACACACCAAACTGATCAATCTGACAAAAAATGAACAGTTTTTATTTTGTACTTGTGGACATTGTGGTAGATCAAGTCCTTTTTTTCTTGCACAAAAAGGGCGGTTCCCATCTATAAACTTCATATCAGGTAATAACCTGTAAATCAAGAAAATCTCAAAGTTTTCGAACTTTACAATCATACATCAACATACTTTCCCACCCATAATTCCTACGGTCCTACCTACATAGATAACCTAATTTTTGTATGCAGACACTCTCATTCTACCAACTCTTGCCCTTTAAAAAATCTCCAGGGAAAAGCACTTCCACCACTAGCCTCTATCTACTAGGCAACCAAAATGCAAGGATTCAATGACATCCTTTTAAAAGCCTCAAAACTTGTTAATTTTCTCTATACAATCTCATTATTTGTAATAAAAAGGTAATTATGTTTTGTGCCAAAAGCTAATAATGTTTCTGGCAAAGCCCTTCAGGTTGCCCCATAATGAAGACTCATGCAGCTCGTTATCATTGGTTCTCTGCTCGGTAGTCACCCTGAAAAGCAATGAATATCAGTTGCTAGAACACCGATCCTTCAATTGAGAGTATATAGAGGTGACATTCAAATGTAAAATGATAAAATATCACCAAAAATTACATCAAGAATACCTGATTGAGCTTTATCTAAAAAAAAAATTTTACAAATGAACTATTAAGGCATGTACAAGACAAAATGTTCAGAAGAAAAAGGAGTTACAACACCATTCAGAAGAATTCGATTGGCAGAATACAGTCACTCAATTCGTAAGGATGACATATGAGGTAGAGGCATCTATGTTGTGTTATCACCATATATATTATGCGAAAAAGGAAATCACTAATCCATTATCATCTTCCATTGACCTGACGCTAACACCCAAACCATCTCTGTCTTGCCACTTCTAGATGAATAAACTTCTACTAAATAATAAAATAAAATAAAAAGCTTTGAGAAAAGGGTTGCTAGCCTATGACAGTAAATAAAAATTGCAGATATATGGGTATGATACCACACCTCAAGTAGTGAACTGATTAATTGAAATTTCCACTTCAATGTAGTTTAAATTGTTCCAAAAAAATCCATTTAAATACAGTAAAATAAAGAAATTGCAGCAATTATTATTTGGTGGGGGATCAAAACTTTTGAATATTTCCATTGAACTATGTTTAAATTATAGTTTTGTTCAATCTACCAGACCAACAAATGTTAACACTTCCTCTCATTGTTTTGGAACAATTTTATATTATGAATTATGAATTATTCATCTAACCCACTTTAACCATGGCTTTTTTTACTAACATACAAAATATGATTCCGGAATTTTTAAAAAGGAAAATAGATTTTTTTTTTTTAATTATTAATGTATATCTTCCAATCTTTACTCTCACTACCTAACAAACAATTTCTCTTTTTTAATCCCTTGTAGTTTCAAATTAAACCTGCCTAAGGTCTAGATCTCTCATATGCCTGATCTTGGCTTAGGTTGGGTGAAACCCAAGTTGTTATTCTAGGCAGTAGATTTCACACATAGGCCATTTTTGTTGCCTCTACATTCGGTTCCCAATTATAATTTCCATACATTAAGAGCAATCATTTAGAAATTTGTTTCCATACTAATATTATAGATATGTGTTAGTTCTCTATCGCATTTGTGTTTCACCATTGGATCCTGTCCTCTTTCCTTTTGTAGTCAGAGAACAGATCTCAAATAGCTGTTCTCAAAAATTAAAAAAATTATTGCTTCCTGGTAGCAAACGAAAACAATACCTTGTGACTTCAGCAGAAGCCTCTTCTACTTTCTCTGGCATCAAATTTTCAGATGTGCCAGTATGTTCTGGCATGGCTGGAACTTTGCAATGATCCTGAACACAGAAGCTTGTAAATATTAAAATTAGAACAAACCTAATAATCCAGCATCCAGTAATGATAAAAAGCAATATAAAAAATATGGGTTGTATAAGCATTAAGCAGATCTAGCATTTGCATCTCTCACCTTCGATGCCCAGATAAATTACAAAGGTTCAAAAATTATACTTCCTCCGTTTCAAAAAAACACAACAATTAGGGAGACACGGACTTCTAAACAATTTTTGGTTGTGAGAGTAAAAGGGATAAAGAGAAAAAGTGAGGTATGTAACGATGTGAGATATAGAAAGAAAAGACTTACAAAAATGGAATATAAAAACTGTTGCATTTATTTTGAAACTTCCTGAAATGGAAACTGTTGCATTTATTTTGAAACGGAGGGAGTACTAAGATTCATCTCACTGCTAGGGTAGTTTTAGTCAATATTTTCAATTGATCTTAGTGGTTTTGATTAGCTACCCTTTCATATATATATATATATAGGGTTGGGTTCCGGTGAGAAACATACTTATGGTGAGAAGGTGAGAAAGAAACAAATACATCATCAAATTATTGTATATACATTAAACGGGTACAACAAATACATGATCAAACCTATCATGTACATTAGGTACATTATTTTATGTACATTGAAGGATAATTAAAAGTACATTAAGTTACCATTATAAATACATTACTTATATTTTTATTTTTTTTAATTTGTACATCAACAAAATAAAAATGGAAAGAGTTTTTAATTAAAGAATAGCAACAATCAATGATGAATCATATCTAATGGTGAAGTGGAAAGCTTCAATCAAGTTAATTCACTTCCAAATCTACTGTGGTAAAAAGCAAAAAAATAAAATAAAACTTCGAGACTAATGATGCCAGGCTAATGTCTTTATGAATTATGATGATGGCAGAACAATATATTACCAACTAATACAGTAAATAAAGACAAATCATGCTATTTTAATTTATTAAATTAATTCAACAAATATTTAGCTAGATGATGTTAATGCAGAATTTGGTCTTTTAATTTCTTGATTGCCACGCACTAAGCGTATCCTATCATTCTCTAACCATGAACAATGAATATGATGTTGAAGTACAGCTATTAGTATGGAAATTCACATCGATTCCGTCAACATCAACATATTTCATATTTACATACCATGATTTCTTCTTATATTGCGAGGTTGAAGAAGAAGAAATTAAACAGCGTCTGGAAAGATTCGCGAGATTTTCCATTGTTATTTTTCCTTTTTACCACTTGTTACTAATGTTATAATCTTGACCCATACAAAATCAAGTTCAACGGTTGAGATGGTTTCTCACCCTTCTCACCCCAATATAGTTTCTCACATGAGCCTAAACCTATATATATATATATATATAGTTTATGTCTACTTTCAATTTTATTTATTTTTTGAATAATAAGGAAACAAATCTAGGTTAACTCCTAAAAATGATGTAAACCTAATTCATCTAGACGGATTAGTTATCCTTTCATTTTCTGTATTTTTTTTATTTGATCATCATTTATTTGAATAAGTTAAATTCTAGGCTATTTGTTGATTTTTTTTTTGCGTATATTCTTCTTGTTTGTTTGTGTGTTTAGTAGGTTTGCAAGCAGTTGAAACCTCAGAAGGGAAGCATGACGGCAAGGTTAAGCATATAAGGCTGACAATAAGAGGGGTCAAGGCTGCACTTAATCAAAAGAAGCAGGCATAGGACAAATTTGGTCGGAGCTACATATGCCTGATCGGGCATATGGACACTTCAATACCTTTACACCTTATTAGCTGCCAATCAAGGTCAATGAAAATGCTCACTTAAGCCACTGTATGGCCAGACAGAGCAACCCAGTCCACGCAGCTCCCCTTTTAAGCATCTTCTTTTATTTTGTGTTAAAAGGAAGGCATAAAAATTAAAAACCCACTTTCATGTAATAGTCAAGGAAGCACAACAATTATATTAAGGAAAATTTGTCAGAAAAAACCTTATAAAACATTCTTTTTGTAAGAAAAGACCTTATAAAAAATTTGTTGTGAACAGGGACCTAAAACAAAAAAAAAGTTGCAAGGAGGGACCTTACCTCTATTTTCCGACATTGACTGTGAATTTCCGGCGTTGACTCGCTATTTCCCTCCAATTTTCGATGAATCCTTTCTTCTCTATTTAACCTTTCTTTTTCTTTTCACTATAAATTCATTTTTCCTCCACTTCCCCTCCATTTTCCCTCCTAAATTCATCTACATAAACCCTACATTAACACTTTCTTCTAGCATCTAAAATTCTCTTCTTCTGAATTTGGGGTTCCTCATCTCTTACCCCTTTAAATACGAAAGGATTCGTGCAAAATTGGAGAGAAATAGTGAGTCAACGCCGGAGATTCACATTCAACGTCGGAAAATAGATTAAGGTCCCTCTTTGCAACTTTTTTTTTGTTTTAGGTCCCTGCTCACAACAAATTTTTTATAAGGTCTTTTCTCACAAAATGAATGTTTTAAAAGGTCTTTTCTGACAAAATTTCCTTATATTAAGGATAAATGCCTTGATATTTTCATAATTTCTAGAGAGACTGAGAGAAACCATCAAAGGTGTTATTATCTTTGAATTTGACATACAAGTGATTTTGTTTTAAAATTCTATGATTTTCTTGCATGGCCGGTTTTTTTCCCTAGTTGTTTCTTATTTGCTTGCTGCCCAAGGTCTAGATCTCTCACCTGCTCCTCCTAGCTTAAGTTTAGCTTATTTTCATCTTTTAATCCCTTTTAGCTTCAAATTAATCCTGCCTAAGGTATCTCTCATATGCCTGATCTTGGCTTAGGTTGGGTACTTGGGTGAAACCCAAGTTCTTATTCTAGGCAGTAGATTTCACATGTAGGCCATTTTTGTTGCCTCTACATTCTGTAATTCCCCCATTATGCATACTTGGTTGTCTGACAGGGGAATATTCACTCTCAACCTCTTCCCGGCCAGTCGGCCACCTTCAATTATCTTATGGGTATGATGGCCAAGTAGCTTTATACCCCCTTTTTTACTAAAAGTTGAAGAGAATTCATTTTTCTAGCGTCTCTTAAAGAATATTGCTCGCCATGAGCTTACAGCTAGGCAACTCCATATTTCAATGACATTCCACCGAGCTCTCTCCTTTACTTTCACTTATAAAGTTTAGATATGACCAGGTTTTCTTATCTATTTTCCTTGAAATGCCAGTTTGCAACACCAAATTATTGCAGTGCCGTTCATACTTAGACGCACTTATTTTCATTTAAACAACCAATATTATCCTCCTTGTCATTCACCAGCTAGCATACCCTCCTCCATCATTTAAAGTCATATCCACATGAACTCTTCCTTCACCTTTGATGAATATAACTTATCCATAGATAATTAATTCTTGATGAAATGTTATTTCAACATCACAATCACATTGAGATAAGTAAACACCTAGCAGATCTACTTCAAAGTTAATGCTTTTGCAGCAACAACAGACTAGTAGATAATTAAACATCTCATTTAACAACGAACAACTGAACTTCAGCTTGTAACAAGCATAATCTGATATGTTACAGAGCATAATTGCTAGCTTAGGATAACTTACAGAAAAAGTTCAAACAACTGTTGAAAAACACTCAAAGCTCAATTAAAAGCTTACTCCCAGATGCCTATTATTCTACTGGATAACATGATGGTAAATTCTTATATCATGGTGTGGCCACATATATACTCTACATTTGAGTGTGAAAGGTTACTTTAATGAAAAATAGGGTAATACAGATAAGGGAAACAATGGTTGTATGAACAAGTGGGGTTACTCTCAATATAACAAAATATATATAATAAGGTTACTCGTATGGACACAATGAGGTTACTATTAAGAGTAAATGACATTACTATTTTGTATAAATAAGTATGGCCATATATTGTGGCCGGCCACACACAACTTACTCTACTATGATTACCATTTTAACAGATATATTAATTACAGAAGATATAATTCTGATGAGCTCACAGTCAA
Source organism: Salicornia ramosissima (assembly GCA_951394345.1). Taxonomy (NCBI): domain Eukaryota; kingdom Viridiplantae; phylum Streptophyta; class Magnoliopsida; order Caryophyllales; family Amaranthaceae; genus Salicornia; species Salicornia ramosissima. Next base: position 2,221,102 of record OX596240.1, on the reverse strand, counting down.
ATACTACGTAAGAGGTTTAATGGGTTTTGACAGGTTTGGGCTGTCAAATAAACTGTGTGGGTATTTGGTTGAAAGAAGTTTGGAATAGAGGACTGAGCACAAAAGACTAATTTAAAATTAGGAAATAAGAGGAGCTTTCTCAATAAAGAAGCTTCTAATTTTAGAGAGCTGATAATATTATCCATAAGTTGGACAAATATACTACTCCCTCCGGGTTTTTTTTTAAAATTTACCTACTTTCCTTTTTGGCTTTTTTTTTTTTAATTTACCCACTTATTACATTTATTAATTTGTGATTCCCAAGTGCTTTTTCCATAATATATTTCTTACTTTTGACTAACTTCAATAAAATTTCTCTCTTTTCTTTCTTTTCCATACTCTTTTGAATAGTGATATTGACACTCCAAAATTACTTCTCACACTCCACTTTCTTCAATTTTTTAGTTGAAAACATATTCATAAAGTAGAGTGTGGGAAGTAATTTTGGAGTGCCAATATCACTATTCTACTCTCTCTCTTACTTTTTATACAACTTTTAAACATCATTTTTTTTTCTCCTACTCACAATAATTTCTTGGTTTTGATGAAAACACAAGTGTGTAAATAAAAAAATTAAAAAAAAAAAACCAGAGGGAGTATAATTTACAAACAAAATATATAATGACAAGCTATATCATTCTAGGTTATTTTACAAAATAAAATACTAATTTTTTTATCAACTAATTAATTTAATCAGTTAATTTATGCTTAGTTGCTTAGCACAATGAAACTCAGTTCTTTCTCTCTCAACAACTAAAAAAAATAAATTAAAATTAGCTAACATCTAACAACTAATATAATCAACTAAGCATAACCAACAACTCCTAATTGCCAAACAAGGCCATAAACTCAGTTCTTTCCCTCTCAACATTTCAAGCTAAATTCCAACAAAATAAGGACGAGTAAATGAATTGATCACTTAGTACATGAAACTCGAAGAGGAATTGCCAGAAAAAATTATGATTCTCAATCTTACCACTATTGCAGTCCCACTTGATGTGTTCTCTGCCATATTTGACACGCAAAGCACTTCTGGGCTTTCCGAAATTTTATGACTGACGTTTGTTCCCTTGTGAGCAGATGCCTCATCACTCTTCCCTTCATGTTTCAGGTTAGCTTGTCTCTCACTCCTGGAAACATACTCAGCCGGTTTCTCAGGGTTCTTATCCATATCTGACATGTCTACCTTCTTCAGACAGCTGCTTTTATCCACCACCTCTTCAAGGTTTGTATCAAATTCTGCTGAAATACCATGTTTCTCTACAACAGCAGTACTACAGTCATTTTTCCCCATAGTTGAGCTATTCGCAGCACTGGGCAATGCAGATGACACAATATCATGTCGCACCTCCTGAAGAATGGTCCTAACTGTATAGTAGCTTCCACCCACGTGTGTCATTACATATTTGGGTGTTGGGAATTTTCCAGCATTTATTACCCTATACCTGCCACAGGAATAATGTACACGCCTTAAAACAATGCTCGTAGGTCAGCTAGTAACAAGGAATATTTATCAGAAAGTATTAGTTGGATAAAAGAGTCAATATTTAAATAGAATGACTTGATTGACACTTGATCATCAATGAAAAGTTCATAGATGACACTTGTTCTGTCTAACTTCAAGTTTCCATGTCCCTAATTATATAGTAAATTGACAAAATAATTTGATTGACAGTCATAAGAAAAATGCAAAACTTAAATTTCATATTAATAGTTACACTAATTATATTTCTAACACTTGAAGGTTGATTATTATTTGGTAATTTGTATTATTTGAGTACATGTTTTTTTTTTCTAACACTATTTCTTTCTCTTAACATACTTCATATTTGAATAACGATATATGAACTACTAAAAAAACCAACAAATTATTGGTATAAGAAAATAATACAAAAATTTATAGATATGTATTTCTTGATACACACGCAAGTACATATATATCTCTATAATATAAGTCAAGGGGAGCCATGGTGTCCCCCGTCAAAAAGTCTAAACCACCCTTTAAAAAAAGTCAAGCGGATTCAGATTTATTTTATTTAATAAAAAAAAAAAAAACTAAATTCAGATTCTAGGGGCTCCATCTATCCTTTATTTCTGTAATTTTCAGATTGTTAGTCAAGCTCTTATTACTTCTTAATTACCGAACTAACAATTTGTTTGAGCTATGTCAGTTCATTAAATAAACTTCAGATCAAATATATTCCTGCCAGAATACCATCATCATAGCAGTATATCCAGTTAAATATTTTAAACCTATATCAACCAAGGCCGAAGGGTTTATTTAATGGGAAATGATTTGCCTCGGGTCTTTATGCACTCAAAGTTGTGAAAGCTTTTTTAATGATGCTCACTTGTGGTGTGGTTGCTCATATTGGTTTTTTTCTGCTAAAGGCTGGAATACCCTATGATGGGCTGTTGTGGTCTGGCTGTGCAAGGGGAAGGGCAGCAGCACGTCTAGCAGCTGCTGCCTAATCGGTTCTGCTGGTTGGGGGCAGCAGCGTGGGCCGTACTGCTTGATGGTCGTGGTTGTTGAAAGTGTGATGCGGTGGTTTGAGATTGATGCTAATTGGGGTCCCATTTGCTATGGTTTGATGTCAAAGAAGCTTCAATGTCCTATTAGTTCTGTTGGTTTCTTTATTTTGCATTTACATTACTAGCTTGCAACTAATGTTAATTAAGGATTTAGTCCTTTGTTTAGCTTGTTTTGTAAGGTATAGCTGTGATTTCACTACATTACTTGTTTGTTTTAATGTTTATTAGGGTCTTAGACCTTATGATAGTTTCTCTTGTTTTTTTTGGATGTTTGCCTAGGACTATTAGGGGCTTGTCCCTAGTAGTAGTAGGTTTTCATTCTGGTGGTGGCTTTGTGTCACTCTCTTGGGGTAGGATGTATTATCTTTTCCTTTGGTATATAGTTCTTTACTTACCAAAAAAAAAAAACCAGTTAATATGTTCCTGAAAAATATTTACTGAAACTAAATATGTTTATGTCAAAAAATTGAGCAATTAGAACAATATAAAGTCGATATAAACCCTAAAAGTATGTCATTCTAGAGAGGAATATATGCAACTCTTGATGTGAGCAAAGAAGACTGAAGTTCCGTAGTCCAGATAATTTAGTTGAAGTTAGACTACTTCAGTCAAAACTAACAGCTGGAAGAAGACTACTGAAACCTTGAACAATTGAGAAGATGGTTAAAAGATTCCAGTAGTGTTCCACCAGTTTTTTTACAAAACAGAAGAAATTAAAGGTTTTAACACACTTTAATAACACAACATCACACTCAACCAGAAAACCAGATTAACATAATTGAAAGCCAATGTTCATCGATATAGGAAGCCACAATAAAAGAGGTATTAAACATCAATCAACAAGGCTGCCAAAGTGGAAATCCTAGCATGCTTGCCATCAATGAACTAGAAGTAACCCCAAGTCCCCAACTCAGAAAATGACCAAGAATGTGAATTTCTGATTTTCCTAAAGCCAAAAAATGGACAACATCACAACAAACACCAAATCTATATGCATCTCAATTTTCATTCAGTTTCCATATTTTGAATATCAATTAGTTGCACTTGCACTAGAGAATTCCTGCATGCAAAAAAATAACAATAAATATAAAACAAAAGTTATGCCTAATCAAACTAAATTATCAACAAGCCTCTCCTCTGCCTCTTGCACAGTTGCACTAACCAATCTCCTGCTGGTCTATTAGCGGACAAAAACTGAGAGACAGACAATGCAGTCACTAAGATCACACTTAAATGAAATCATTATTACTAGAGTCAGCTGCAAGTCAAGATATTTCGTACAAATCGTTTGGAGCCAAGAGAAATTTAAAACAAGGGTTAGTATGTTAGACTTTGTTCTAAAATATACCAGCCATCCCGAGCATAGAAATCATCATAGACATTCAACCCTCTAATAATGAAGGACCCAACATCCTGATTGAGTACATTTAGCCACATTTTAATATGCAATCTACCCATAGTCACACCATGTTCAAGCTCATATGATTGATTAATGAATCTCCAAGACATAGATATGGTTATAGACAGAATACATATCAAAATCCAAAATGCTATCAAATGTTAAGATTGTTCGAACAGATATGACTACTAGTATTCATCTACTTGACGGCTTGACCAAGAATAAACCCAATGTGTTGGCTATTTCTACTTTAGGCTACTAAATTACAGCGAGGCTACGATTCATTGATTCATTGGCTGGTGTTTTATGGCTCATTTAATTTTACGAATGCAATTCAATCCACAAACCGAAATTCCCAAATCAACCATCAGGATCATTAGCAAATAAAACATACATTCTCCTATCCTCTATTACAAGATAATAATCACCAAAGCAAGAATTCAACACAACAAACATTAATTCCTTTGTTATCTTCAAAAACATTTTAGAGCATGTCAGGTACGTTAATTTTTGAAGTTGGAAATGTAATCAAAAAACAATTTCCATTAGTTATTGTTTGATATGAGAGCATGGTAACACACTCCCTCTCTTAAGGGAAACTATTACCCCCATTTTGTTATCCTTCGAAACAAAATCTTTACCATTCTAATTTGCTTCCATTCTATTTCATTAATTATACCAAACAACAAATAATACTATTACTTAATAGTTAATATTAACATTTCCTCTACTACTTTGTTTCCATTCCATTTCTCTCCCCAGTTTATACCAAAGACAACCCCCCCCCCCCCCCACCACAAAAACAAAAAAAAAAAAATCCAATCACAGTTTCTCTCCATATATATATATTTTTTCTTTCCTCCTAAAGTGACATTCTATCAAACTTAATACCAACAACAAAACATAAGTCTCCTCAAAAACAAACAATCAGGAAGTTCAAACCCAGAAAAGTAGAAAACAAATGAAAGGGGCAAGCCAAACAGAGAGTTTGATGATCGATCAAAATCAAATTATGAAGGCACGAAAACGAAAAAGAGTTAACTAATTAAACTCACTTATTGACAAAGTCTTCGACAATAGCTTTTTTTTCAAGTTTAGACATACTTTTGGTAAATCTGCTGCCATGAACTGGTACTTGACGAGCAGCTGCGGTACCCAATAACCTGTTTTGCTGCAATGCAACATCTGCAACATTCAAACACTTCAATAAACAAGTACAAACAAAGGTGATTTTGAACAATAAACATCAAATTTCCAATTCAGAGGCAGAGTTTTGAGAAGGAGAAAGAGAGATTACCAGGACGAAGTAGAAGTAGAAAACGGTTTTTAGAAGAAAAGAGGAGTTTGTAATGCGTCATTGAGGTTACGAAGGAGTGAATCTAGAGACGCATCACCTCCAGACTTGACTCGTGAGAGTGTAGTGTAGCTGCTAAAGTTTGAATGTTTGATGCCTTTTTGAGGGAATTACAAACTACAAAGGTTTTTCTAATTTCAATTTCCTTTCTCTTGTGTCTCATTCACTTTTTTCATATGACAAATTTTAAAGGAAATACTCCCTGCGTAACATGTTAATGGCAACGATTTGATATAAAGTACAGAGGAAAAATGTCATGTCGTTGCCATTAATATGTTACAGAGGGAGTATCTTTGGATACTTTTAATAAAAAAATATATATATAAATTACTTATTGAAAAAAAGCATATTAAGCTGAGTTAAACGAGATTTGATTTGGCTATATTTTTTCTTATATATGTAAAATTATAAAGAGTCAAAGTTGACAGATCAACAATAACAAAGTCAATTTGGGCATTGGTCAAGGGATGTAGGGAGTAGCAAATCCTCATCATAGAAGTTTCCAAATTCATGCAGTTTCTAATCAAGTTTAGAAGAAACATAAGTGACATCAATTCCAAATTCCAAATGTGTTGATATCCAATAAAAATACAATGTGGCTACAATATATGGTATAGGGAATGTGACTTGTAAGTAGTAGCTTTCAAGTGACTTATAGAATCATGTCATGATTAGCCATAAACCTAGTATGTGAAGGCAACTCTTCACAACTAGTATCTCAATAATTACCTAACCTAAAACTGTAACACCAGTGAAGGCGACTCATCACTAGGTAGTTCGACGAATCCAATGATAGCGATTCATTATTGATCGTTATCGACAAACTTGAGGAAGGCGATTCATCAACAAACATCAAGCACACTGAAAAAGACGACTCATCAATGGGGCCATATTTAATCGGAAGGTGTGTTATCCGGGTATTAGTCCTAATTTGTGACACGAGAAATCTATTCTTGGTTTTATGAGATACGAAAAGTCAATTTCCATATAGCTTTTAGAATTAAAACAAAGGACGATTTCTGGTGAACAAAACTAATCGATTTATGCTACCTGGCTATTAGCCCAATTGTTAATGGAAAAGCTAAGGTGGGTAACAAGAAAACAACTCCTAATACCAGGAATTAATTGAAAATTGTGATATTCATCTATTAGTCCTAAATTTATTTTATTCAATGTGAAATAGATACATAGAGCTGATTAACAAGAAAACAACTCCTAATACCAAAAGCTTATAATGTCATCTATTTCACATTGAATAAAATAACTTTCTCCTTAAAGGTACCTCCATGTAAAACGTGTGTTGCGTTGCATGCCCTGTTGTGTCGTATGTGCCTAGAAAAATGCAAAAAAATAAATAGAACTCTGCTATGGGAATGAACCATTTGGTCTCCTTCAATTCCATTTCTGGGACTCCGTTCGCCTGTCATCTATGAAATGTGGAGTAATTGAAACTACTACTAAAATATGGGAAATTGCTATTCATCCCACAATTAATCTTAAACAAACTGAACTTTAGGAACACATATAATTAATAAATATTAATTATAGGTAGAATTTTCTTACAAACTTTAAATGTGTAGACTAAAAACGAACAGCTAGCAGGAGTTACCTAAGAGAAAAAGGGGTGATAAAAATCCAATTCTTCAATCTGATCCTTAATACTTAAACATCAATTGCTATATTAACATCATGATTTCAAAATCGCAAAGAAATCAATGCAATTATCATTATCATCTAGCTAGGCGATGCTTAATTACTCCTCTTTCCTCATCGAGCTCAAATCCGGCTCTCTCAAACTGACTACTGGAGAAAAATGGTCTCAGATCATATATTTCATAGTCATTTGCCTGCATTTAGAATTAAAAAAGGGTTCAGAAGTGAATTTAGTATTCTTCAACCAGAAAAAGAAGTTTGGTTAACAAGAAAATCCAAAAAGCTCAACGCACCTTGTGTTGCAACTCTTCAACTTTGAGTTCGATATGAGTACGATTTGAGGGATAACCAGAAACGATTTCTTCAAAATGGAAAGCATCCTTAACCAATCCTCTAAGAAGATGTACCAGCAATTCATTGTAATCCTTTTTGAATGTCATGTACTTCTTAAAGCTCTGCATATAGTAAAACATCATTAGCCCACATGAATGCATTGCAAACTAAACAAGCAAGAAATTTCCTTGAATGTCGAATAACAGAGGTTAGCCACCAAACAAATAAATATGATATTTCACCAGACCTTGTCTGATCTTTGAAGAGTCCTACTTAAGACTCCAAAAATGGTCCAAGTTTAATTCAGGTGAAGTATTGATTCAATGTATGCAATTAACCTTCACTACAATGGTTAAGAAAGAGCTTAAGATTATTTTATATATCCAGCAAACATTTGGGTGTGTCTCTCATCTCATTAGCCAAAAATGTACTAAACCTAGCTTGTATAAGAAAGCAGGAGAAGCAATTTACTTGTTCAAAAACAAAAGACAAGATTAAGGTTGGATTTAAAGCTCATATTTGTGTTTTAATTAATCCCAGAATTACCTTTTGCAGAGCCTTTTGTACTCCAAATTTTTGGGTTGAAATGAAAGAATCAAGCAGGACACGAATTGCCATGTCAACATCCTCCTGGGTAACATGATGTCTCAGGTGCATTCTAGCATGTGCTTCAGACATTCGAATCATAGATTCAATGTGCCTCACTGCAATTGGGACCCCTTGTCCATGCTGCAACAATGTTAACACCAATCAATTAAATTATGTGATACCCCAAGGGACTAGTCAGATTCAGTTTGAATTGGTTAAGTTAAAAAAAAACAATAATGGAATATATATATTAAAAAAAAACTCACAGAAGATTCCCTTCGCAATTCAGCGTAAACATGTGTAAGTTTATCCAAGTCAGCATCATGCAATCTAGGGAACACATTCAACTTGGCATATGTTATGTACTTTTTGAGCAGATCCTGAGAAATTATCTGAAAATAGGAGAAACGGTTCAGGAACACAGTAAATCAAAGCCATAATGAAAGGAGAGAAATCATTCCAATTTAGACAACTACCTCAGGATCAACTTGATTAGTCAAGGGGTCTGCATCTTCCTGAGAATTGTTTGTTGATCTGTCATCTATATTGGAACCACTGGGTTTTGATTTGAAATGGCTATCTACAACAAATGTTGCTAGCATCTCATCAACAAGAGGATCAACCACATCCTTCAATATCAGACACATATATTAGTTGTATGTATAGAAGAATGATTAAGATCGACATTATGAATAGAGATGGCCCAATGACAAACCTTAACAACACACAAGATGTCAAAACGGGATAAGATGGGATCGGTTAACTCAACATTCTGTGAGAAATTCTTAGAAGAATCATACCTGGAAAAAAAATTGACTTGCAAGTATAATTACATGTCCACATCGTATGGGAACTAAGTCATATAAATCCCAGCACAAAAGAGAGAGATAGAGAGATTAAAAATGAAAATTTGCATTAGAGGAAAGCAACATGAAGCAAAACATTAGATCTATTATGTAAGCCACAACCCTTTTTATACAAAGCCTGTTTACCTCCCCCCAATTGGATTTGCAGCCGCTACAACAGAGCATCGAGCCTGGAGAGAGGTCACAATTCCAGCTTTCGAAATGCTTATACTTTGCTGCTCCATTGCTTCATGAATACTTACCCTATAAATAATGCCATAAAGAATCTTTAGCAGAAAGAATTTCATTAGCACACTTTTGTGGTACTGCTAGTTTAGGAACATAGGAAAAAACACCAAAAAGAATAGAAAAAAAAAGTAGATCTCCTTGCCTGTCCTGATCATTCATTTTGTCGAACTCATCAATCAAGCAGATTCCCCTATCAGCCAGAACAAGTGCTCCGCCTTCTAGAGTCCATTCTCGAGTCACAGGATCTTTGTGAACTGCTGCAGTGAGCCCTACAGCTGAAGCTCCTTTGCCTGTTGTATAGACGGCCCTTTGCCCAGTTTTCTCAACATACCTAGTTTATAGTAACCCAGAGTATCAGTATCCTGTAGCACAGCCAATGAAGGCACTAAGTATACAGGTATATGCTTACTTGAGAAACTGAGACTTTGCAGTTCCTGGATCACCAAGGAGAAGAACATTTATATCCCCTCGCAGACGATGTTTTCCTTTAACATTTTTTTCTTGGCCTCCAAACATTGCTAGAGCTATTGCAGTCTTTATATCTTCATGGCCATAAATGAATGGAGCAATGGACTTCACAATCTACATAAAAGAAACAACATATTGAAAGTATAATCTTACAAGTTAACTATAACACAAATGTCAGCACAAAATCATACCCTTTCTCCTATCCTGGGGTCTTTGGACAACTTTTCGATTTCCTCTTTATCCTCTTGAGTTAGTTTGTAAGCAGAGAAGAGGTCTTGCTTTTTGGCCACGTAATTAGCTTCAACTACAGTAGCAAAAACAGGAAAGCCATTCTTCGTATTTAATGACAGGTCGAAATTATTTGTATATATTCCAGTGACCTCCTGTGTTGCATTAAAAAGGGCAAAAAGTCAGAATTTGGGCTTTGATTTCTATAAATAAATAAAAAGAGAGAGAATCCTGATGACAGCTACATACAATTTCCTCCCCAGGTCGAGCACAATCTATCAGATCATTCAATAATATCACTTCCTTATATCTTGGAAGTCTACCTGCAGGGACAATTCCTGGACTTTCCTGGAGAGTTAGCTTTTGATAATTCCTGTATATAGTCTGTAATGAAAAGGCAAGAGTATTAGCTGATTAGCCAAACATTGAGTAGATTTTTTAAAAAAATATGATACATCTCACCTGCTCAACATTTACAGTAAATGGTCCCTTTGACTGACATTCTGGGCAAGAGCCAACCTTAACTTCCGAAAAAGAGTTCTGGAAAAAGGGCCCTAGAATAGCCCCACACTTGTTGCAGTCATACTTCACCTGCTGCAATTGCGGGAAGACCCCAGAGCGACGAGTAACCACTCCTCCAATACGAATCATGGTGTTCAAGTGTATTTGTCTGTTATTTAAAAAAAATATTACATTACATAAATTTTTAAAAAAAGAAGAAAAAATACCCAAATGTTAAAATGGATACAACCATGTTAAAATGTAAAAAAAAATATATATATAAAAAGACCTAACAAGCCCTTTTCTACCTTATGTTTCGAATCTGGTCATAAACTGGCAAGTTTGTGATGCGAACATAAATCTTCTGTTGAATATTTCTGTAGTTGGGATGTAAATCAAAAACAACCTTTTTAGCAACTTCCTCCATGACCTCCAGGACAGATTGCGGAGCATCTGCCAGCCAAATGGCAATATTGGGGTGGACATAGATGAACTGTTTATAATCAATTTCCAAGCTGCATTTGTTTGCTGTAATGGAAGAAATAGATAGAAATTTAGAAATACCTTCAGCATTGGAAATCAGAGCTCTTTCAAATCAGATAAATGATTGAAATCCCCAACAGCAAGCATTCAAGCAGCAGAACAATACAAGCCTACAGAATTCATACCTGAAACCATCTCATTTATCAGCCGGACATACACAAGGTCTCCTTGCCCATCCTTTGCATTCACATAAGAAAGTAAGAAGTCCTTGAACTTTTTTCCAATGAAACGACGTACTTCATCTCTTGTCACCCACTCCCTAAGTGTCCCCTGTACTTTGTACATCTCAAATTCCCCCTCACCATCTTCATCATCCTAGTAATAGAATCCACCCATCAAAAAAAGGAATAGAGCAACTAAAAATGACAATCAACAAGTACTAATCAATCTGCAATACCAAGTTCATATATTTTCCATCAATTGGTCTCAGAAAAATACCCATTTGGGGGAAAATACCTCATAAGGCTCATCATCTGTTGGATCAGTCATGGGGACATCATCTCTAGAGTGTCCATGCTGTGATCTTCCCGGTGAACTCTGCTCCGCATCAGTGTCATCATAGCTACGTCCTCCAACAGGAGGTCGGAAATCTGCTCTAGACCTTTTAGACGGCCTATAGTTATCATCATCTGTATCTGTTGTCATTACCCCAAATCATTCAAAACCAATTCATGGCCTAAAGGAATATCTTATAGGTGTACCACATAGATGAATTAAACAGTAAAAGTAAACTTTTGAGGGGCTTAACCTTCAAGGAACAAAAAGCTTGACATCTTGCCTATAATTTCCCCTCTTAAAACATATCAAACATAAACATATAATCTACATAACAGACTGTAGTGGAAGCAATTATAACAGGGTTATCTTCTCCAAATTCCCTAATTATTACCCCATCAAGACATGGCTATTGTTTGGTTGAAATGATAATTTACAATTTCTAGAAAGTTACTTCTCTTATGTAATTTCTAGGAAATGGCTTTAGTATGTTTGGTTGACATTAGGAAGATGATTACACTTCCTAGGAATTCTTAAGTTACACGGCAGATGAATAATATGATTCCCATCTTATGAGGGAATATCAAATTCCTAACCTATCACAATCAATTCTTCTTTGTTCCCCCAAATGGGTATTTTTGTGAGACCAAAAAATAAGTCAAACTAGGGAGAACTTTTCGGAACAAAGAAGAATTTTAATGTTGTGGTTGAATTTGTGCAATCAAGCATGCAGTTAATACAATTTACAATGGAGAACAGAGCAACAATAGTTAAACACTTGCACTGATGTTAAAATTTAGGTAATACACTTCTATTTTAAAAATAAAAATTAGAAAAATCTTCAAAATGCCCAATCTTTTTACATTATTATATCAATGTTTGTTTCTACTACATCACAATGCATAATGCAAAAAATACAAACTTTTCCGACCAGAGTTGTTATAGTTCTCGAATGTCTCAAGAAGTGTTCAGAATTCAAGTAAAAACATATTTGATTCGACAAGACATAAGCTTAAAGTCCAAACCCAACAACTACACACCACGAAGGTAAGATAAAAGCGAGGGAGAGTACCCTGATCATGCAGAAGTTGAGGAAGTTTACGGTTGCCCGAAACACGATTATCACGAGCTTCAAGCTCCAATTCAGCAGCTCTACGATCCTTCATAATTTGATCCAAATCTCTCTCATCTTCCATTGAATCGTTCAAGCCATCCTGTTCGTACTTATCCTGATCTCTCATCCCCTGATAATCACTGTTTCCATTCCCCAAACCCGAATAAATTAACAATTAGCTAAAACTGATTAAACCAATTAAAGATCTAACATTTCTTAACTAGTATAAAAACGGATATGCTTATAAATTAAAAAAAAACAGAAGAAAAATTCTGAATATAACTTAACTAGTAAAATTAGTATTTTTTAAGCAATCGAACTAAAAAACAAGCAAATATCGATTAGTAAGAACAAAGGAAATAAATCAAACATAATTTAAAAAACCACTTGATAAAGACATTCCTTGCTATAATCACCATTTCAATTCCCGCCCAGGCGCCCACCCAAATAGACAATTTCCAATTACCGTAAAACCCTTGAATCGTATTACCCAAAATTAAAAATTTTAAAAACAGAAATGCATAATAAGAATCAGTTAACCCCTGAAATCTTACTACATAATAAGAATAAATCAAGCTTATTTTAATTCAATTCTCAAGTAGTTAAACCTAGAAATCACTCCCCTACTCAACCTCCCAGCATGAAATTATAAAAAGAAAAAAAAAAAAGAGTAATGAGATTACTTGAGAAAGGTGTCATTGTAAAGATCTTCTCCATCATCTTCTTCTTCATCGATATCTTCAGGCTCATCACGAATGATTTCGGGATCAACAGAAGCTTCATCATCATCATCATCAAGATCGTTGTCGTCAAAATCATCGGAGTAGTTGCTGGTGTTGGGAGGAAGCTGGTCAGTAGGGAAACCTGCAGATGTTGGAGAATCAGGTGTTGATGGTGGATTTTCTGCTGCGTTTGGGTTTGCGTTTTCGTTTCCTTCGCCTGCCATTTTTCGTTATTCTTCTTCTTCAGCAACTGTTGGTGTTTCTGTGTTGTAGCAAGTAAAGGGGGCTGGGAGAGCAATTTAGGGCTGAACTGTCTAATATAATTGTGAGTTGTGGCGGGAAATATTGGCGCCAAATACTAACGCTCACACTTTCCATTCACATAAAAATGGATTTTGATTTTTGTGAGAGTGATGTTAGTATTTTCTAGGAAAAAACTTTCGTAATACCTCCACCGAGTAAACTACCCACTACTAATAAAGTGTTGTAGTTAATATTGATAGTGGAATCTAACTCATAAAATTAATAATATTTTAATGGTTTTATTAGTAGTGGGTAATCTACCCACTGAGTAGATGTAGCAATGTCCTATTTTTTAACTAATTACTCTTTGTGTCCCTCTAAGATTGTTACGTATATATTTCTTTTTTGGATGACCCAAAATATTTTTTACTCCCTTTGTCATGGAAAAAAAAAATATTCTATTGTATTTTGAGGTCGGATTTAAAGATTAAAGTAGCTAATATTAAGTGGTAAGTAACGGTATAAATATAAAGTTTTGTGTGGATCATGTTACTACAAAAATGGATTTTTTTTCTAAGTATCATGGTTCACATGCATATGCCCCATATGACGCAACTTCCTTTTACTTTATTTTACATTATCTCACATGTCCCACCACTCTACGTACTAAAAGACAATTTTTCAAAATAATTCAATACTAAACTATTATAAAAATAAAAATTATTCAGTGTTACAAACAAATATGGATGAAGGAAGTAGCTTGGTTACTCCCTTCTCTGTAACGCCCCAGATTTTGGGCTAGTTTCGTGTTTAATTTCTTGTAATTAGTTTGCATCGGTGCATGGTCTAAATTTATTTTTAGACTATTTTTAATGTTTGAGTGTAACCATTATTATTTAATGGTTTATTAATTCTTAATTTTATTTTATTTTATTTTATTTTATTTCAATTAATTAGAATTTTATTATTTAATTTTCTAATTAATTAATTAGTTTTGGGCCAAGTGCAAAATTAATCATGTTTAGTCATGAATTAGTGCAAATGGCCCAAGTGAACTTTGAGCCCATTTTAGTAAGCCCATGGCCGGATTTCCCTCCCTTTTAGTGGCTTGATTTGCCACTTGCCATGCATACACACCTAACTCACTTCTATAAATAGAAGTATTAGTAAGGCATGATGATTCTTTTATCATTTGCTCATCTCTTGCCATCTCTTTTTAAAGGCAAACATTCTCTCCATTTGCCTTACTTTTCCCACGCCATTTTGGTGCCCCAAACCCATCAATTGTTCATCACCTTTTCTAAACCCATACTTAAAGATCCTTCATCCATTAATCTTTAAGTATTAAAACATAATTCAAACCCCAACAATATCATTCAAGATCACTAGTTCGGGGTGGTTTTGGGTTCGTGTTCGTGCTTCAAGTGGCGGTGCTTTTGCGTAGTGAAGGTGGCCGTGTGTGCAGAGGGGACAGCAGCAGTAGGCCGTGCAAAGGGCAGCAGAGGGCCGTGCAGGTGCAGCAGTGAAGCCGTGCAGTTCGTGCTCGTGTAGGTGCTGCTGGGCAGCCGTGTTTTGTGCCGTGCCGTGCATGTTTGGATGACCGTGCAAGACTCGTTCCGGGCAGCAAGTTCTTGGTACGTTTTTGGGGTTAATCGTGATTAAGGTAACATGCTTTCTCAACCTTTTTGGTATACTATGTCTATAGTATAGATTAAATGCATGTTTGGGTTGATTGTTGATGAATATCCATGACTTTATGTATGATTTCGTAATCTGATTTTTATATGTTTACATGGTGTTTTGATGATGCTTTTTCATGATTTTACGATTGATTATGTGTCGGTTTATGATCATGAATATCATGTTAAAGTTTGACGAATTTCGGATACTAGTAAGTTGATAATTTCATGGTTATATTTCAATTCATGCGTGTGGTTTATGTAAGTTGGATGAGTTCTTGATTGAAGTTCTTGAATCTTGATTGAGTTCTTGATTGAAGATCTTGAATCTTGAATGAGTTCTTTATGAGTTCTTTGAGTTCTTTATGAGTTCTTGGTTGAATCTTGAAAGTTAAAGAAAGGGTTTAAAGGGTTAAAGAAAATTAAAGAAAGTGTCTAAGTTGATTAAAGAATAGTTAAAGATTGATGAATTATGGTTGGTTAGACTCAAGATCAAGGCATAGAGGCAAATCTTGAGTATAACTTCGATATTTTAACTAGTTATTTTCAAGAATCAAGGCATTGAGGCAATTCTTGAATATAATTTAGTTAGGTTGAGATAATTAAATGAATAACATGATTAAGATGATTAAAAGATTAATTAATTAAGATTAGCTTGATTTCATTTTTAGACGCCTGATACTTTGAGTAAGATTCATTGTATTCGGGTTAAGACGTTGCCCCTATTCCATCCGCGGTATTGGGATAGTTGGAGTCATACTATGTGATCTTTGTGAATTTCCAGTAAGATTGGTTTCACGGGACATGGATTTCCAGTAAGATTGGTTTCATGGGGTTTGGGAGTAAGATTCTCAAATCCGAGCATAGTAGAAATTTCGAATGCGTAAGATGCGTTCGTACGAGCACAGTCCGGTCTAAAATATGAATGATTGCGCCAAAGATAGTTGATTAGGTTGGTTTGAGTCGAGTTCACGTTTGGGTTGATCTTGTACTCTAGATTATTGATTTGATGTTGTCTATTTGATTTATGCTATGTGCATATGTATTCCCATTAGGGTGAGTCAGTTATGTTACTCGCCACTGATGGTGGACTGCTGTATATGTTTCAGGTATTTCTGATGATGATACTCTTGCTTAACTTTGGGTTGGGCGAGCGACGTTTATTGTTTCTATTGCCTGATGTATTTTCCATTTCAGTTGTTTATAGATAGTATTGACGTATTGTATAGACTTTATACGTTATTGTATGGACTTTCATACGTTGTTTTGGATTCTGACGTGTGGTTAGAGTTACTTGTATTTTAGTACTTTTTAGTTTGACTTTTGGACTAGTTATGTACAAACTTGTGGGTATTTGTACTTTTGTGGTTTAATAATAATATTTGAGGAATTAGTTTTATTTCTTAAGTATTTTGAGTAGTAGTTTCTAACTACTCGACTCGTCGGTTCCTTCCGCGCCGATTTAAGCGAGTCGGGCCGTTACATTCTCACTCACACATTAGTGCTTGTTTGGTTCGAAAATATTTCGCTTGGAGATGTAAATTTCTAGGCAATAACTAGAATATGATGTGTTTGGTTAGAAATTTCCACAAAAGTTAAATTTCGAAGGGGAATTTAAATTCCCAAATAACATGTGAAATAACTCACCAAACCCCCCCTAGGTGAGTCAATTTGTACGATGCGTAGGAAGTTATTTTCTAAGAAATACTAATTGAGAGTTACTGTCAGACGAATCCAACTGAAAAGAAAAAAACTCATTGGAAAAATAAAACTTACCTGGAAAAATAAACACTTACCTTGACAAAATAAACAATCACTCAGACAAAATAAACATTCACCTATACAGCAGAAACACTGACCTGGATAAAATAATACTGACCCTAGAGAAACACTTATGGCAAAAATAAACACTAACCCTAGAGAAAATAAACACTCATCTGGACAAAATAAACACTAAACTGGAGAAAATAACACTGACCCTGGAAAAATAAATATCCACTTGGACAAAATAAACACTTACCTGGACAACATAAACATATGGACAATATTCCTAAAAAATTCAAACTGACCTGAAATTCATCGGCCATACTTTAAATTAAGTGAAAGTATTGGGTCAGACGGTCTGACCAGACAATCTGGTCAGACGGCTGACCCCTTATAATCAATTATAATGGTGAAAAATTTCGGGAGGCTATAACTTTGCGCTCGGGTGTCGGATCGGGGCATATGATATGTCGAAATTTGGCCACCGGAAATTGCCAAACGAGGCCTCTAAAGGCCTCAAAATCCAAAAAAAACGTATTTTGTCCAAGTTAGTTACAAAATGTGTCCATGTTTAAACAATATGTGTCAAGGTTTACAAATAGGTGTCCAGGTTTACAAATAAGTATCTAGGGTTAACAATATGTGTCCAGGTGTGTTCAGATTTGTTCATATTTGTCCAGGTTTGTCCACATTTGTCCAGGTTTGTCAACATTAGTCCAGGTTTGCATATCCAAGTGTGTCAAGATTTATCCAGATTTGTCCATGTTTGTCTAGATTTGTCCAGGTTTGTTCATATATTTGTCCAGGTTTGTTCATATTTGTCCAGGTTTGTCCACATTTGTCCAGGTTTGTCCACATTTGTCCAAGTTTGCATGTTCAGATTTATCCAGATTTGTCCAGGTTTGTTCATATCTGTCCAGGTTTGTCCACATTTGTCCAGGTTTGTCCATATTTGTCCAGGTTTGCATGTTCAGATTTATCTAGATTTGTCCATGTTTGTTTAGATTTGTCCATGTTTGTCTAGATTTGTCCAGGTTTGTTCATATTTGTCCAGGTTTGTTCACATTTGTCCAGGTTTACAAATTGTGTCCAGGTTTCAAATGTGTCCATTTTTGTTTCCAGGTTTACAAATGTGTCCAGGTCTATCAAAACATGTCCAGGTTAAACACATATGTGTCCAGGTTAAACACATATGTGTCCAGATTCAACAATATGTGTCCAGATCCAGTGGACTGGTCTGACAGAAACGTTACTGTCAGACCGGTCTGATACAATACCTTCTCTTAAATTAAACATCATCTTTTCATATGAATTTTGAATCAATTCATCAGCCATACCTTAATACATATCATCTTTTTCTTATGAAATACTCAAAATTCATACCATTTGCTCATATGAATCTATGTTGAACATATTTAAAACATTAAGAATAAACTCATGATTATTTTGCTAATTTGTTTAATATAAGAGCATGCATGACATGAGTTCTGAATTAGGATGAGTCTGGTTCAACTTAATTAAAAACTCATGTCCTTATTTTTTAGAAAATTTCCTATCAGATTAGAAAATTTCGTATCAAAAAAGTTTAGGTCAGATCAGAAAAAAGATGACAATAATAATAACTACTCCCCGTATCAATTTATATGCAACAATGAATATTTTACAATTCACATATGTTCTCATTGTTGTAGATAAATCGATGCGAAAGAGTACAATAACAAAAATTCAGATCAGAGCACATCAAAACATATTAGAAAATTTCAGATCATAACAAATCAGATAACAAAATTTAACATTAGATCAAATCAGAAAATTTCATTTGAATCAAACTCAATGATTATCTCTATTATATAAGCCAGGGGGAAGCTATGGTGTCCCCCCTGGAAAATTATAAATTACCCTTCGACTTTTCTAAAAATACAAACTACATAATTAAGGAAAGTTCATACAATTTTTTTTATTCTTTTAAATAAAGATAATACAAAATATATAGTTAAAAAAAATAATATGGAAATTCATATTTTTTAATTCTCTACAAATAGATACCCATATTGATATATTTTTTATACAATTTTTTTTACCTTTTGATTACAGTGGAAATTTAGTAGTAGAGAAAAAAATACAGTGGATCAACTTTTTCTTTGTTCATTTTTTGATATGAAAGAAATTCAATTTGTATATTATTTCCCTATATTTATACTATCACAAAATGGATGGAAATTTAGATTCGAACCTTGTTTTTTTGTTGTTTGTTTTACTATAGTATAACAACTATATAAAAAATGTTGTCGTACATAATACTAGTCTCATATGCACGCAAAAGCGTGCGATGATATTTTAAACGTAACTTTTAATTTGTCTAAACAAACAAAAAAAATGTTGTTTGTTAGAAAATTGAAATGTTTTCAAATTCACACTATTTCACATTATCATAACAGACTTTTCCCTTTTCATTAGGTTATCCCACAATAATGAACAAAAGAAAAGATTTATTTACTATATATATATAATATAGTTGTTATTGAGTAGTAAAACAAACAACAAACAAATATGGTTCGAATCTGAGATGTCATTTATTTTTTGATAGTCTAAAAATAGGAAAAAAAATATCCGAATTGAATTTCTTTCATACCAAAAAATGCATTGAAGAAAACATTAATCCACTATATTTTCCCTCCTACGAAATTTCCACTATAATCAAAAGGTATTTTTTTATGTAAAAAAAATATCAATATGGGTATCTATTTGTAGAGAATTAAAAAATATGAATTTACATATTTTAATTTTAATTTTTTGAACTATGTAATTTGTATTATTATTATTTAAAAGAATTAAAAAATTGTACGAACTTTCCTTAATTATGTAGCTTGTGTTTTTAGAAAATTATAAGGGGTATTGTATACATTTCCAGGGGGACACCATAGCTCCTCCCTTGGCTTATATCACATCAGATCTCATAATATAAGTTCAAATCCTCAATTTTTTTTAGATCTTATTTTATCAGATCAGAAAAAAATAAAACGAAGAGAACACACCTTATATAAGCCAATAGGTTGGGGAGCAATGATGTCCTCACAAAAATACTTATATAGCCTTAAATTATTACAATTATGAAAAAATTACCTTATTTGTGCTTCAATTAATCAACAATCGATTGCTTAATTAATTCAATAAAAAGGTAACTTTGCCTTTATCTCATTCAATTTTAACTTTTTTATTTTATAATATAATATCTTATTATAGTTTGACTAGCACTATTTAATAGATTGCTATTATTTTATTTATTTATTTATTTAAAAATCAATCAATACTATTTTTTTTAAAATTTTTAAATCTCAAGTTTAGCTTTGATTTCAGTACTAACAATAAATTGTTATTGCAAGCAACGTAAATGGATGCATAAAAAATAAAAAATGTGTTTTAATTATTATTTTAAAGTAAATCAATGTTTCTTTTACAACAAGATGGATGTCAACTTAATTATTATTTGAGTTTGGTTTATTATTATCGAGTAACATTAAACACGCACAGTGTGTGCACAAAAGGTTACTTAAAACAAGTAGTAGGTTATCAATATTCATAGGTTATCCGTTCAGAACATTCAGAAGTACTATCTAGGGCTCGTTTACATTAGCTGAATAGAGCTGAACTGAACTGAATTGAACTGAATAGAAGTGTATTAATTGAACTAAATAGAGATGAACTGAACTGAATAGAGATTAACTGAACTGAACTAAATATAATCTGAAGTAAACAAGCCATAGTCTACAATCTACAATTCTACACCCAAAGATTTTATTTTATTTTATTTTATTTTTAAAATCAACCTTTTGATTTTTATGCTACACTCTCTCCTCCATTGAAGCCTACAAGAAGATCTCCATTGAAGCCTACAAGAAGTTTTCCATTGAAACCTACAAGAAGTTCTGTTGAAATGACTTCCGTTCTTCGTCTACTTAATTGAAGCTGATACTGAGGTAATTTTCTTCCCCTCATTTTTTAATTAGTTGTCGATTATCAAATTCACGATTAGAGTTTAATTGTTTACTTCGTCAGTTCGTCGTCACTTGTCAAACAGTACATAAGTTCCAAATTATGTTCCACACTGTTGTAAGGTTAAAATTTTAAGTTGTAATTGTTTTGAGTCAATTTACTATGTACAATTTGAACTTGGAGTTTTGAGAATGAAATTTGTTTAATAAAATCCCAGATGCATTATTTGTTTTCGTTGATGCAATCCAGTGGTAATCTGTTCATCAACCGAAATACCAAAATTGTTGAATTCGAGAGATGGCATCCGCATTTTGTGTTTCAACAGCATTGCCTCTGAAAGATCTTTCTTTACTTCCTGTTCGTTCTTCTGGAACTACAAGAGGTATATCTTGTTGCACAACATGTTACTTCAAATTGTTTAACATCCAAAAAATGGGAATATTCCATTCTTTTGTCACTCAAAAGAACTTGAAAGAAAAAGCTAGGGTGCTTGATTCAAGGCAGACTTCTGTTATTTCAAATGTTGGAGTATGGGAAGATCCTGATGAAGGAAGTGGAAGTGACTATGATGGTGAAGAGCAGGAATCAAAAGAAAGTGACTTGGATTTTGAGAGTGATTGGGAAGAAGACAAAGAATCTTCAGTTTCCGAAATTGGTGAATCACATACAGCTATTCAGTATGAGGATGAACTTGCAAAAGGTTCTAAACCCTATTTTTTAAATTTTTTTTGGTATAATTATTCTTTTTACGCAGTGTTACTGATTTCTCTAAACTTTCTGCGAATTTGGAATTGAAATAAGTGAATTATGGTTGGTTTTGTGGTTATTTTGGATTATTTTGGGTGAATTGCAATTATAGAAGCGAATTAAAAAGCAAATTAGGTAACACTGGGTTCCAAGTCAATTGGAATTTCCCCATGTCCATGTTTTACAGGGTTCAACAAAGCAAATTGGAATAACTTGATGGTTTTTTACGCAGTGTTACTGATTTCTCTAAACTTTCTGCGAATTTGGAATTGAAATAAGTGAATTATGGTTGGTTTTGTGGTTATTTTGGATTATTTTGGGTGAATTGCAATTATAGAAGCGAATTAAAAAGCAAATTAGGTAACACTGGGTTCCAAGTCAATTGGAATTTCCCCATGTCCATGTTTTACAGGGTTCAACAAAGCAAATTGGAATAACTTGATGGTTTTTGTCCTTTTGCACACTCATGTTCGTAATTGAAATTGTATGCATCTGATTAAAAATTTGGGTTTCAATTGTTTTCCCTTTCCCCATTTTCTTGGGCAAGTGCCTTGTGAAATTGTTGTTTTTTTTTTCCCTAAATTTATTTACACATTATTCAACTTGTATTTTGGACTTTGACCATCAATTCTCTCTTAGAGGTTGAGCATCTTTTGGAGCCAGGAGAATTGATAATATTGCAACAAAATGCAGCTCCAAATCTTGAAAAAATATCAACTGTAAGTATTCGGAAATATCCGAAGCTCTCACCATGCCTTAATGCTATGTATTAAGACCTGTTGATTTCTGCTTGTTACTCATTATCAAGAATGATTCGTAAAAGAATTTTGCATTTACTAAAATCTTTAGCTGCTAAACTTGTTCAATAGTGAGAATTTCTGACATCTTCCTAGGCAAAATGGAGCCCTCTTCACACACTTGCATTGTCAGGGCAAATCCATTTTCTTGACCAACTACTAGATAATGGTGTCAGCATTGATTTTGCAGACAAGGTTAGTTTACTCCAATTTACTGCATTCTCTCTAGTCGAAGCAAGGGGCATTTTTCATGGAATAACATGTCAAAGCTATATGGGCAGGATGGTCGTACGGCTCTTCATGCTAGCATTATTGGGAAGAGAGAAGCTGTTATTAGTCATCTTTTAAGGAAAGGTGCCAATCCTCATATTATGGATAAGGTAAATCTGCTCCTTATTTATTTGTTCTCTAAACTTTGTTACTTGAACGCAACAACTTTATGCTGCTATTTTTGTCATAGAATGGTGTTTCGGCACTTCATTATGCTGTTCAAGCTGGTGCCATTCAGACTGTGAAGTTATTGATCAAGTACAATGTAGATGTGAATTCCTCTGACAATGTAAGTATGAATTTATTTCTTGTCTTTCCATTTGCCTATATTCTTAACTATGTTAAATTTTTGGTTTTGTGTTCGTATTGACAGGAAGGATGGACCCCATTACATGTTGCGATGCAAAGTAGAAACAAAGACATTGCAAAAGTCTTGTTAGTTAATGGTGCAGATAAAATGAGGAAAAATAAGGTAAACCTGTGGTCCATGTAGCATTTGGTAACCTAACATATAAGACTTGTGTCACATTATTGGAATATTTTCATACCTTTTGTTACTTCTTTGTGCGAGTGTGTGGCCCTTCAATTTGTGTTTGATTGCATTCTTTCTACTTCAGTTATCTCAACATTTTTTTGATTTCCTACTTCATCTCGTTATCAATACTTGTTGGAGCAACATGAGGGGTCTTTTTGAATTTTGGGAGAATATTTTTACTATAAAGGAACATCTTTTTTGATGAAGATGCATATGTTTTCATGGTCTGTTAGAGTTTTGTTATAACTTGACCATGTAATATGTCTGGGAGTGATACTATAGAGAATTAGAGATGGGCTGAATGAATCCCTGTGTTGCTAAAGCTCAATCTGTTTTCTTCTCTCATTCTCTCCATCCCATGTTTTTTTCTTCACATGAAACGATGCATTGATGAAAGCATTTGGCAGTGTGAGTATATATGACTATATGTTTAGCGAATGCATTCCCTCCATGTTATGTAATACTCGTATCTGGATTACTCTTGTTAGGGTGCTACACTGCTACTTGTCTAGATCCTAGAATATTACATTATTTAGTGATTACATTTTTTTAATAGTTAAATTAACATATATTTACATCTTACAAGAAGGAAAATAAGATCAAAATCGTAAAGATGTTGTGAAAATAGGTTGTAGGTTGTAGGTATTGGTAAGGTTAGTTGATGGAAGGTTTCCAGGTATAGCCTTTTGTATAGCTGACAAGGCTGTCGCAAATCCGTCAAAAATAATTACCTAACGGTTCAACTAAATGTATTAGGGTGAGTCATGGTCAAATCCATAGGGTGGCACCAATTATTTTTTTTAAATACTAGAAAGTTTAAATAATACAAGGGGCCTTTGATTGATGGAAAAATTAATTAAACTAAGAAAAAATAGATTAATCTAAACTAAAGAAAATACGATTAAAAGACTGAATTTAAGGTTGAAAACTGTATGAAATTGAAATCTAGGATTAAGATTCACCGTGATCATATTAATCAATTAAAACAGGTTTTAGGATTTGAATCCTAATATGAATTAAAGAAAGAAACTAATTAAATCATAAATTAATCATAGATTTCTCAAACCCTAGAATGGGAAAAGGTTGTGATAAACATCAAAACATTACATATGATCAACATTAAAATAAAAAGACCAAAGAAGAAAAGTAAATTACCAATTGAAAGATTGAACAAACAACAGATTACATATATTTGCAACTTGCTGAAATAAAGGACTAAAAAAAAGATAGAATACAATGGGACTTTTTTTGACTTAAAAAGATTGAAAATTTGAGATGAGTGACCTCCCCCCAGTACCGGGGCCAGACCGTGAGGTCCACTTGCTACTGTTGCTTTGCTTTAAAACTTCGTTGTAATTGTGAGTTTGTGACCTTTCAGTGGCCCCAGTGGACTCGCCATAGTTAGGTCGTAATTGAGAGGAACACTTCTGCAATTTGTAGAATCACCCAAGAGAACATCAGACCAAACCCCGGTGGACCGGGGCCCAGAACCCGCCACCGAGGTGGGGTCTTCACCTCAGCTGCTTCTCTTCCCTTTCTCTGCACTAAAATGGGGAACTCTAGACCTTACTCCGGTTTATCGGGCCCACCACCCTAGCACCGGGGTGGGGTCTTTTCCTTGATTTCTGTGTCCAATTTCTCGCATTAGCTCATTTGGTGGTTTCTACAACTGCTTCAGCCTTAAGGTGTTACTTTTTTGTCGGTTTCTAGCCCATTTGACATGCAAAATTGCCCATTCTTGTCAGAAAACAATGAAAAGACAAAAACACATTGCAAACGAACTTATTAGTAATAAATGGCAACGAAGAGCTCGGTTAGCACATAAAAATACCAAAATAGAGGGGGGGAAATTCATATAAAATCACAATTTCAATATTAGAATAAATGATCTACTCAAACTCAAGTCATTGGATTATTGTTGAACAATTTTAATTGCCTCTACAGAGTTTATATATTATTAGGGAGGAGAGAGTCTTAAATATGTGTAAGCTCATTTTCCTACAATGAACCCCCTTTGTAGCTAAAGCTCTCTACCAACTGAGAAAGGCTATTAATAGGCACGCCATATATGGCAGCTGAGGTCACAACTGATTTAGTGGTTTTTCATTCCGTATCATACAGATTGCATTAGAAATTTGGGATAGAGGTCCATATATTGCAAGTCTAAGGAGGCCCTTTCCTAATACCTCTCCGGAAATTGTATAGGCAAAAAAATTGTGGTACGGCAGTATCTTTGTGTGTGCAGCATTCTGCATATGGCTATGTTAGTTCCATACTTCCATGTGTGTAATTTGTGCATGTACGTGATTGTGAGTCAATTTTATATTTAGTCCCCCCATGTTTTTCAGAAAGGATGCTTGATTTTCCTTTCAATGCAAGTACAAAATGTTAATCTTTAGGTTTTGTAGTATGCACCATCTGTTTTGTGTATGTTCTTAAGAAACAACTGAAATATATCTTCAAAACTCTGTTCTCCATTACATAAAAATTTCTGAGGCATATTTCAGCAAATACTCCCTCCGTAACGAATTAGTAGCAACATTTGGACTAGCACGGACTCCTAGATGAAATAGGTTAATTGTGGTATTAGGTGTTATAATGATAAAAGTAAGAGAGAAAAGTAAGAGAAGGAAAAGTAAATGGGTATTATGTGGTATGATGATAAAAGTAAGAGAGAGAAAAGTAAGTGGGGTATTGTGTTGTTTTTTTTTTTTGCCAAAAAAGGAATAAAATGAAATTGGAAAAAATTGTTGCAAGTATTTTGTTACACCTAAAAATGGAAATTGTTGCTAGTAATTCGTTACGGAGGGAGTACTTGATTTAGCTAGACAAGATGTGATTGGTAAACAAGGATTAGTTTTGAGCTATATGCAGCATGATTTCATTATTTTATTTACATGATTCTAACATGTTACTTTGTCTAATTATAATCTAGCGTATCGAAAGAATCTACTAAATCAGCTAATGCATGCACACATGTGCACACTCATGAAAAGCCTATGTTTTTTGGACTCTTCTAGGAGTCTCAGACACCGGTAAGTGTCTAAGTGTCAGACACGACTACAATTTTGATTTTTGGCTCAAAATGAAGTGTCAAATGTCACACCAATGTCCAAGGGTTGAGCCTTGAGCGTTTGACATGGGTACTTGAGATGAATGGAAGAGTCCAAATAACATGGTGAAAAGTAGAAGAAACCATGGTTTGTCTTCCAATTTGATTTTAAAAAGCTAATGTCTGTCGTGTTTTCTAGGACGGGAAGACACCTTTGGATCTAAGCTTGGCGTATGGAAAAGACTTCAAGTCATATGATCTTGCAAAGTTGTTGAAGATTATACCTGCTAACAGAAGTCTGTAGCTGTTGAACATGATAGATCCCTACTATTGATGTAGGATATGCCAAATATCTTTCAAGTTTTTTGATTCTCACCGAGATTTGCCCAATCTGTTCATCCTCCGCAAGCAGAATCAGTAAGAATGACACTCTTTTCTCTTTTCTAACTCTTTTTCTTCAATTTTAAGGGGATGGAGCATGAGATGTAACAAGTATCAATTGATTTTTAACTAAGGCTGAATTTGCTAACAACTGAAATTGTCAGTTCTCTGTGCCATATCTGCAGGGTAGTCTGCAGTCTGTTATACTATGACTAAGAAGCAAGATATGAAGGTTGATTAGACAGTATTACAAACAACTACTGGTGATTTACATGTGCATTCTTGTCTTTCACTAGGAGCAAACACCCCCCCCCCCCCCCCTGTGAGGATTTGCCTGGATATCCATGCTCAATCTACATTTCCATTTCCTATCGGAGTAGTTTTTTCTGTTATGCGTGTAACACATTTTATTTATTTATTTATACTTTTTAACAAGTGTTTTGGAATAGATCATAGCAAAAAAAAAAAAAAGCAAAAGTTTATACAAACGCTTGCAAAAATATGTAAAATTGTATCTTTTGCAACAATAAAAAAAGTCTAACTACTTTTTTCCTCTCCACCTTTCAATGCTAATATTCTTCAAGATTTTCTGCTGACAAAATAAGTTGGAGAGAACATATTTTAATACATTAATTTTTTGAATCTTCTATTTTTTGTTCGTATCTTAAAGTATTATTAAGATATCCAAAGCCACTAGACTAGTAATAAAATAAGGCACAAATGAATGTACCTAGACATTCAAATTACGTAAAAACTTGTGTAATGCAAGTCGCAGCTTTGAAAATACTATATAACCTTATTTTAAAGAAAATACATCTCCAGAAGCTTTTTTTATTTTTATTTTTATCGATAGGTCTTTGTTAGACCGTCTCACAATGGTGAAATCAAATATTCTCAAGAATTTTTTTGAAAAATTATGAAAGAAGTTACTTAAGATATATAAAAAGTTGTGAAGTTGTTTTAAACATATATAACTACTTACTAATTGTTTTATGTAACTTTCGCAAAATTTTTCTTTAACCTTTTCTAATGAGACTTGGTCTTACGTTGAGACTGTATCCATGAAAGAATTTGTATTCTTTTGTTGATTTAAAATTTTGCATATTCCATCCGTAACACAAATTTTAACAATTATTTTTGCATGTATTTTAAAGAAACAATTCGAGGGTGTAAACAACCAAATTAACCAAAATTTTGATATTAGTAATTTATAACCACAGTCTTGCTTATATTAAAACTATTTTTTTATTAATTATTCGTTTACACCCTTAATTGTTTTCTCAAAATGTATGAAAAATAATTGTTGAAATTTTTATGTTACGTAGGGAGTATATAATAAGGGAAGTTCAAGACTGTTATAAAAAAGTTTACTTAAAAACTTGTGAAAAAAAATATTACAATTGTACAATGGCGTCATAACAGAAGTAAATTCAAACAAATACAAAAAATTTTAAATACAGAGTAATTTTTTTTTTTTACCCAAATAACAAATTCAAAGAACAATCTTTCAAAAAAAAAATATTCAGAGAGCAAAAATTATCAATTCATAAAACTACCGAGTACCGACAACTAGGGGTGTTCATAAACCGTTTCGGACCGAAATTTAGACCGGAACCGGACCGGTCCGATCTCCGGTGCGGACCGGAACCGGACCGGTCCGGTCCCCGGTCCGGACCGGACCGGTCGAAATCTAAAATTAATATATAATTTTTTTTAAAAAAAGTGTATTTAAATTCCGGTCCGGTCCAAACCCGGACCGGTTAGGCGGTTAGAGGGAAAAAGTTAAATTTTTTTTTTTTAAAAAAAAGAAACCGGTCCAAACCGATTTGGTCCCGGTCCACAAAAAATATGAATTCCGGTCCACCGGTCCAACCGGTTCTAGACTGGTGCACACCAATGACACCATTACCGACAAGTATAAGAGTACAATCTCACCGGTTTATTTTATTAAGCTAACGGGTATATATAATCTTATGATATTATTAGTGAATTTTCTTATATTGACTTGCACATATTCCTTAGTCAAACCGTACGCATGGTGTGCAAAAATTGTTTCTTATTATGTTAATGATAAAGTCAGTAACAATGTTTTGTGCACAGTAGTCACCCATAAAACAAAGTTGGCAAGTGTATGCGATCGAAGTTAAAACAGGTGATCAATTTTTGTACAGAAACAAAGTACTCCCTCCGTAACGAATTACTAGCAACAATTTCTATTTTTAGGTGTAACAAAATACTTGCAACAATTTTTTTCAATTTCATTTTATTCCTTTTTTGGTAAAAAAAAACAACACAATATCACACTTACTTTTCTCTTTCTTACTTTTCTCTCTCTTACTTTTATCATATTACCACATAATACCCATTTACTTTTACTTCTCTTACTTTTCTCTCTCTTACTTTTATCATTATACCACCTAATACCACTATTATCTTATTTCACCTAGGAATTTGTGCTAGTACAAATGTTGCTAGTAATTCGTTACGGAGGGAGTACCAATTAGAGAATAATTTTTTAGCTGAAGCAAAACCCATACTAACAAGATTTTGCAGGAAGCCATTACATCCCCAAGAATAATGAGACAGTTCTAACATTCAAGTGACATGTATATTTTTTTAACGACTAGATTCTAAACAAATAATTCAAAATTCGGTAAATACCTACTGTGGATCACATTGTACATTGAAGCAACGTTCTTCAAGAAATATAGATCATTAAACCCCCTTCGAATGCCTCCAACACGTATTTGATCTTATTAAGAACATGGTAGCAGTCGCCTCACAAAACCCACCATTCAAAAGCTTGGATTATTTACGGATGCACAGACAAATAGAAGATTTGACATACTGCACATCAATCTTCCTCAAGCTGCCGTCTGTACATAAAAATCCTATTGCTCATCTGAGACTACCCTTCTAATGGCTATTGGAATATATATTCCATGCAGGTAACCAGGTCCAATACTACTCACCTTTCATGCGACATGATTGGGACCCCTTTACCTGTGAAACTAGAACATCGAACTCTCAACTCATCACCTACTTTAAAGTCCCTCTTGTCATTCTTCTGCAAATTAAAATTTAAAAAAAAATAAAAATTAAAACTATGTCTAAAAAAAGTAAACAATAAAGGGGGAAAAAAAATCTTCCAATCTTCGGAAAATACAATGCCCAAATATTCAGTTCAAATCGTAACTAATAATCACAAAGCATCATAAATTTTTGCATAGGAAATGATGTGACCAACAACATTAAGGTGATCAAAAGATTGAAAAATACTGTACTTCTACACACACTTGCACACAAAAACCCACGTCCCATATTCAAAGCAACATAAGGTTCTAGAGTCTAGCTCCAAATATTCACAACTCACAAGCAGCATGTACCTCCAAAGTATGTTGATTTCCCCGAACTTCTAAAATGTGAGCTTCAAAGGTATATACTCTAAGGCATGATTCTTGTATAAACTTCAAAGGTAAGCATGACAAAACTTCTAAAGGGGCCCAAGGATGAAGAATTGCATTTAGTATAAGAATGACTATATACAGGATAGAATCATAGAAGACGTAAGGGGGAGTAAGCAACGACTATGGAAAAGAGTATCAAGTTTCTCAAGGAAAGCAGAGACCCCATAATCAACAAGTGAAAGCCACAAGAGCATCAGAGACGGAAAATACAGGGACATTATTGCATATTAGGTCTAAGTGATAAGACTGATAACCTATGTTGCACTGAGGCATAGAGATGGATGCAAAATATGGAAAATCTCAAAATTTCAAGATACGGTACAACTAAGAAAAGAAAAAACTAAAATTTTCTACTATATTTTTATTTTTCTTCTTTAAGTTCTTTCCAATTGATACTAGGGAATTTTAAGGAGGGATTATAGCAGTAGAATTTTGGAGTGAATCTTAAATAAATAAACAAACACATATATTTTTTTTTAAAAACAAATATAGAGGGCACTAAATTTTTTTATGAGAAAGAAAAGATATATGGTCCATATGGGGATCAAAGCACAAGATAGAGGTAAAATTGTAAAAAATAAATGAGCAGTTTTAGAAAGATTGAATATGAGAACTTTTACAAAAGTACTCCCTCCGTTTTTTAATAGAAGTAACATTTAACTTTACACATTTGTCGAGACACAATTGTGACCGATAATATCTCTTAACGGGAAGAATCAATAGGAATGGGCCAACATATTTTTAAAAAGCTAAACGAAAAAATGAAAAAGCCAATAAAACTCAGCCAAATGTCACATATTTAAAATTATTTGTTTTTTATTTCTAACTTTCATATATAATATATATATGAATAGGATCTTGTAATACGAAAATAAATTTGGATCAATAGATTAAATTAAATGCAACGGATGATATTTTATTAGATTAAAAGAAAAATAAAAGTTGATGTAAATCAATTGCTGCCCTTATCTCACTCTACGACATTACCAGCCAAAGCCCTCCACTCATAGCTTTCTCATTGATACTTTCTCTCTTCATTTTTATATCAATTCAATTCAACAAACATCAAACTTCTTCATCATCTTCATTTTATCACAATAATATTTTTTTCGATCTAGCAAAATACTATTAAATCAAGATGTTCGGTGTTCGCCAAACGATTGGGAAATTCAACACAAAATGACGGGTTGACAGCATAGTAGGACATCGCCGGTGACAAGTGACAAGTTTATAAAAAGATTTCCGCCATCAATTTTTTTTTTAATCTATGTAGGGTGTTTAATAATTTATAATATTACATTGGTTTTATTAAATCTCGATTATTTGTTGATAGAAGATTTTATATAATGCGATTTCAAAATTGATTTTCAATTTTTAATGTTACAGTACTATGGAATGAATTGAATTACTAGA
Source organism: Salicornia ramosissima (assembly GCA_951394345.1). Lineage (NCBI taxonomy): Eukaryota > Viridiplantae > Streptophyta > Magnoliopsida > Caryophyllales > Amaranthaceae > Salicornia > Salicornia ramosissima. Next base: position 2,189,698 of record OX596240.1, on the reverse strand, counting down.
TCCCAGGGAGCACCGGTGCGCAGGGTTTAAGAGTGGGATCACAGAGATTTCAAACGAGGTAGAGGAAGACCGAAAATGACTTGGTTGGAAGGAGTTAGAAAAGATATGAAGCATATGGATTTACAGGAGATTGAGGCTCTCGATCATAGAGGATGGAGGAGGAAAATCTTTGTGGATTAATACCCGGAATAATCACTTTGTTTCATGTAGCCGACCCCCACTTATGAAAATAAGGCTTTGATTGATCGATTTAAGTTAATTGATGTCAATCAGGCATTGAGTTTGATGATCTTAGTTTTGATGTTACTATGTTAGTTTATTTAGTTTTAGTGTAGTTTATTATTACATTAAAAAATAATTTTTTTTGGTATTCGTGAATGCGTTGATTTATTGAGGGGTTTTTTTTTCTTTAAAATTGTTTTAGATGATACATTAGTTTGATTTCAATTATGGTGGACGATGCTGATGAATGATTGTTGATGACGATAGGTGATTGTTTGTAATGCATTAGTTTTTTACTAGCCTTATATGCATGCGATGCGTCCATTTAAGTTTAAAGAAGGTTAGGCATCTATTCTTTACAATTTATTTGAATTAATTTCATTTGAACATACCTAAACTTATTAGAAAATACCCTTAACATATCCTCAAATGAAAATCACACAAAAATACATTAAATTCTACTTGTACTAGTATTGTCATATACTTTGTATTGCCTTATCAGTTTCAAGTTTTTGATGTTTTCTTTAAATGCATTTATTGTAACTCGATTGTCAACTACAGTTAAGCATAAGTGAATTTATTTTGACACTAAGCAAAATATAAATTATATCTGCAAATTACATTAGTTTGTAATTGGTTTTATTCTAAAACTAAAAACCTATATCTTTTTCATTTTACGAAATTTGATGGTTAGCTCTTTTTTCGAGTAGTTCTATCTTCTACATATATCCTTTGTATGTGTCAAGCTTTCTGACTTGTATGCTTTCAAATTTGTGTTTGACATTTCATTTGTAAGATTTGAATTAGCTATTAATGATGACACTTAGTAGTGTAACAATTGAAATTAAAATTAGTTTTTTGAATGATTTTTTTTAAAGTTACCTAAATGCCCCCTTCATTTTTATGTAGTCATGAAGATTCATTAAGAATAATATGGTAATGTCAATTGGACACCACCCCCTCCCTTCGCTTATATTATAGAGATCAAGCATTTTAGCAAAGAAAGCTTTTTCAGGAAGAAAGAAAAGGGCAAACAATAATAATGTGGAAGTGAAGAAGAAGAAAATAAAAGTGGAAATCACCATAACCATGAGAAAATTTTAAGTAAAGTAAAGACAAAACAATCTATAATTAAGATATAGAGAAAACAATCCAATTTAATCTTGACCCTTCGGTTGTTGAGCCAAGGGCCATTGTTCTTTCTCATCCTTCACACATGAATCTAGGCACACACACACATATATATACTCCCTCCATTCCTCAAAATTTTGTACATTTGTGAGAACTTTCAATGTATAACATAAAAGTAAGCATTATCATGTGGGGTCTTGTTTTGTTTGTCTTAATAAGTATATTACTAATATCGAATCATTACAAGTTTTAATAGTATACAATTGCAAATGTTTATGATGCAAAATATGCATTGAGAAGCATGGTATTAAACCAAGGCCGCATCATAGCGACCACATTGACAAATTGGAAAGCATTTTGAGCATACCGCGGCCAAGATATTAGGCAAAAATGGCCGTGAACCATCACATTGCCTGCAGATGTGGTTTCGCAGAAACGTATGAACACTAAATGTATAGAACTTTGAGGAACGGATGGAGTACAATGTGGTTCGCAAAAGCATTTATATACTAAAAGTCCGTTTGGTTGTTGGTAATAAATTGTGGTAATAATAATGAGTTTATAGTGTAATTTTGTTAAAGAAGAACCTTATAATGCCCATGGAAAACATATTTTCATTCCCAAGCTTCAATTAACTTCTTATTTTCCATTCCCATCCATTACCATGGGGGAGGGTGGTATTAGATTGGAATGAATATTTATGAAGAAAATTACATAAATTGGAGTTAAACTAGTTACACCATAGGAATGGATTTTGATTTCCCTTTCAAATTTAGTTATAAATTTATTCCCATTACCACCATTTATGATCAGCTACCAAGCGGGCCGTAACTGTCCAGAACTTTAAGGAATGGATTTAGTACTTCTAACTTTAAGTGGGACACTAGGCAGGATTTTAGTGCATGTCTCATTTTTTTTATTTTTTTTCATTTCTTATTTTACTATTTTAGCAAATCTAATGTTAAAAGAGTAATCACTTATATATTTGAAACAGAAAAAGAAAATATACATACCTCAAATCGGTACATTCCTTTAAGTCCGCCTCCCAAATCAAGCACTAATCCGCGTGCACGAATTTGATAAACTTTAGATGTAACCACTGTGCCAATTTTCAGGTCTTTAGCACAAAGATTAGACCCTGCTTCATCCTTCATATTATTCTCAATGGAATCGCCCATGCTAAAAGGCTTTAAATTTTCTCCACCAGTATCTGCATCACGTAGATTTTGACATTGCTGATCAGAGTTATCAGGAGTTAGAGCCTTATCTTGGCTTAAAGCTATTTTCTCTTCTTCATCGCACTCTGCAGCACTTCGAATCAAAAAAGAAGAGTCTGAACTCTGATCATATTTAGTTACAAACGACCCATTTTCGCCACTAGGCTTCTCTTGACCATTAAATTCATCATCTTCAATGGATGCCCAAAGTTTGGGTGTAACTTTTTTGGGCAAAGCATCTCCATCTGTAAAACGGCTCTCCTTGGCTTTTGGTAGAGTTGCTTTAAGGGATAATTTAATATTACCACGAACATCCTGCCCTATACACATTAATGAAAGCTTCTGACCAATCGACACTACATCTGATACTCGAGAGACCTGCGGGGAATAAACAAATAATATAAATAGAAACAGATGCAAAATAGTATAAGCACTTAGATGATCACTTTCAAAAGAAACAAAATGCTCCACAAATGTTTTTTTAAAAAAAAAAAAAAAACTATTTTGGGTATGCAATCTATTAGACTACTGTATAACTTGTCAGTTCGAATCAAAGGAGAAACTTGGTCATCAAAATACTTAGTCCACATAAACAAATGTCCGATCATAGAGGGGATTAGAGAACAAAGCACCTAACATACAGAAGATTAATATATTTAAAAAAATCGCAAAAGTGGTCAGCATATGGTCCAGAGTTGTCAATGAGCTTGTAGAGGATTTATAGCACAAAGGTTGCTTGATACACCAACAAACATGAAACAAGCAGACAAGTAGATTTATGCAAAACAGAGTTATGTTGAACACTTAAGGTTCCCGAAAAAAATGCAATCAATTTCTCATGATAGTGATTCCTCCTTTCAAAAAATAAAATAAAATAATGTAAATTGATTCCTTGTTTTCTACTATTAAACTAAATCAAACTTATACAACTAAATTTGCTACATAATATACAAATTCCTTCAACTCAACCACCACTTCAAAATATACAAATTTATATAGAGGATGTCCAAACAAAAATTATCCGGACCCATCTGGGTCATTCTCACAAAACCTCAAAACCCTTTTCGATTCTCTCATAACTCAATCATACTGAACCAATTTCAGCAAAACAACTATTGGAAAAAACACCAAGGCCGGCATTTTTGGTCCTCTATATAACAAGAAAAAAAAATCTTTGTATTTCTCCACTTCCTTCAAAGTGCAAAATTCCTTTAAATCGCCGAAAGCTAACATACTAAGTTAATTGCGACAAAACAAGAAAATATAAGGCTTTCTCATTCTTTCAAATTTATCATAACTGATCTACAAGTTTATGAAAACAATGCCTACAAACCTACGATTAGCTTAATAAATCTTATAACACCACTTATACAGTTGAGGATAACAGCATGCCATCTCTATTGCAAAAATATTTCAAGAATTGATGAGTGCAACCACCTCAATTGAACAGTAAAAAGTTTGTTTTCTTTTTAATGAAAAAGGGAAACCAAGAAAAAAGAAGAAAAGCTCCATGTCAGCTTCAAAAATAACAGTAAGGTACAGGCCATGAAATATATTCTCTAAATCACATGAAGTCACAAAGTATACTATACACTGGAATACTCAAACTGATTTAACTAGAAAAATCAGTTTATTCGTGAAAGGCAGAAAATGGATAGCAGCAGTAAGGTCGACTTTAATAGAGCAATTGAAAGCCATAGCCGAAAAGAGGTAAGGAGCATAAAATTTGTGTTTTTTTCTTTGGATATCGGTAAGTAGTGTTTGGTGCGGCCGAGTTTTTGTTCATAACGGTCATACCGGCCGAAAATGCAGGGTTTTGAAAAGAAGCGTGCTGAACCGATAAAATTCGGTTCGTTAATATTCAAATCCGTTACAAAACGGACGATTCGCAACGATGCGAGCGCATTTTCGAACCATGAAAAGATCAAAAAGGCTGAAATATGATCAACCACTAGCTAAAGGACAAAATAAAGGTAAACAAAATAACACTAATAAAATTCTGAAAATAATTAAAATCCTAAAAACTGATTTAATTGCTTGATTCATTGCAATACACCCCCTCCCTAAACACCACCTTGGTGGTGGCGTGGAAGCTTGCATAGCCTCCATAGTGGCGAGTTCTTGGCGCTCGTACTCGTCTTCATCCTCCACGATCATGACGCTCAACTCTCGGGCTTTACACTTGTGTCCAGCTCCCCATCGTTCGTCACATTTAAATCCTTTTATTTTACGATCTTGGAGCTCCTTTTCTGACAATCGTCTCACGTCGCCAGAGACGCAGGCCGTGAACTGGGCAGAGCGGGTGGAGCTTGGGTGGTTCGAATGTGGGGTGTTCTGTTGGGCAGAGGCTGTGAAATTTTAGGTGGATTTTGGGCCTTGGTGTTTACCGTTCTGCTGGGAAGGAGGGTTAGGAGACATTTGGGAAAAGTTTTTAAAATTATGTGATTTGGGCTTGGGTGGGGCTGAGAGTAGGAGAGTGGTGCGTTAAAAAGAGAAGGATGGGTTTGACAGGTGGACAAGGCTAGTCCAGCTAATGGAGGCAAGTGGGAGTATAATTGGGAAGTTGAGCTCTCACTATCAATCAATCAAAAGCCTTATTCAGTTATTCCCATAAGTGGGGTCGGCTACATGAACCAAAGTGATTATTCCGGGAGGTCGTCCACATATGTTTTCCTCCTCCACCCCGAACGGTTGAGAGCCTCAATCTCTTGTAAATCCATATGTTTCATATCTTTTCTAACTCCTTCCCGCCAAGTCATTTTCGATCTCCCCCTACCACGTTTGAAATCCCCCTGATCCAGCTCTTCCAGTCTTCGTACCGGCACTCCCTGGGGTCTCCGTGTTACATGCCCAAAAACAACGCAAGCAATTTTCTATGGATATCTTCATTTCTGATTCTATCTTCCATCTCAACATCTGTATCACTGTAACCCCTATCTTTTGGATGTGCTCCTTCTTAGAAGCCCAACATTCTGTACCATAGAGTAACACTGGTCTTATAGCGGTTTTGTAGAATTAGAGCAATCTTGAGCATCTCCTTTGTTCTTATAAACTGGAACCAAGGTACTCTTCCGCCAGTCTTGTGGGATAGTCGAAGTCTTCCATACCTTGTTGGGTTGTCACTAAAATAAGAAAAATCAGAGGGTTCAATAGGGCTTACCTCTTGGGCCTTAGTACCCCTATTTTTCTCTTCAATCCCCTATGGCTAAATCCATTGCTTGCTCTAATGTTCTAGGGTTTAACATCCTTACTTCAGCCCTAATTTTCTCCTTCAAACCATTCACAAATTGCCCTTTCATAAAGGCCTCAGGTACATCTTCCAATGGTGAGACTTTATCAATGAAAACTCTCCTCTACTCGTTGACAATCGTGGTCTGCATGACGGCGAGCTACTGCTGCTGGAGGTCGCCGGTGTTCGTCGGGCTGTATTGAACAAGCTCCCGCTCCTTCAAGTCCTCTTACGAAACCATGGGTCTCCTCCGATTCTCCCATCTAAACCAGTGAAGGGCGCCGCCTTCAATGGCCACCGACGCCACCTGAAGCTTCTCGAATTCCGTCATCTGGTGGAAATCGAAGTACTACTCCTATTGTACGATCCATTCGTCTGTGTCCTCGCCCTTAAATACGGGCATCTCGAGCTTGCAATGCTGGTGGTTCCCCTTGCCTTCGAACCCCTGTCTGGTCCCAGTCACAAAAGCCTCCTCGAATCCCTTCGCGTTCGTCACCATCTCTCTCATTTCTGCAAAGAAGTTTTCTTGGGCCTTTTTTAGGGCTTCGAGCTGCTGGTTCTGACTTTCCTGGTGGCGCGTCAGTCGAAGCTCCAGTTGCTGATGGTGTTCTTCTTGGGTTTTTGACATGTTCTCAACCCTTGAAGTGAATTCGCCCATCCTCTCTTCCAGAACATCCAACCTTTGCGTGGTACTTCCCGGGGCCATGGTTGCTCTGATACCACTTGCTATACACTGAAATACTCAAACTGATTTAACTAGAAAAATCAATTTCTTAAGGTACTTCCCGGGGCCATGGTTGCTCTGATACCACTTGCTATACACTGAAATACTCAAGTTGATTTAACTAGAAAAATCAATTTCTTCGTGAAAGGCAGAAAATGGATAACAGCAGTAGGTGTTAATGTATGAGTATGAAAAGGAGAGATTGGTTAATATGTGAATAATAAAGTGGTAGATTGATTAACAACAAGAAAAAAATAGCAACTTTAGGTTGCCAATCTCAATAGTGACTTTAGGTCACAACTCTCAAATGCTCAGCCTTTACAAAATATTTCTCTGGATAATTTTTTTTGTCTCCCCCTTCCTACACCTATATACTACTGCTATCTTAATTGCTATTTGTCCATATTCAATTACAAGATAAAAAAAAGGCTGATATATAATCAACCACTAGCTAAAGGACAAAATAAAGGACTAAAGGTAAACAAAACAAACAAAATAATAGTAATAAAATTCTGAAAATAATTAAAATCCTAAAAACTGATTTAACTGCTTGATTCATTGCAAAGTAGCCAATATAGGCCAATCCAGGTTTAAACTATAAAAAATGAAAGATCACTTACAGGTTCATGAGACAACTCAGAAATGTGTAGAAGACCTAGCTGCCCTCCATTAAACTCCACAAAAGCTCCATATTCTTTGATTGATGCCACAATACCTTTATAAACCTCTCCAACTTCAATCTCACGGCCAATAATGAAATCAATCTGACAAGACAAAGTGATCCTATAACACAACAGATCAACAGAAAAAATGCATTGGTGCAAAGTGAAACTACGGATGAAACAATCCCAACATCTAAATAAGTAGGGTTGCGCATGATAAATCTATAAACTGAGCAGCCTAAATGCAATAAATACCTTTTCCTGTACTCTGTCCATTATAATTTGATTTTTAGCTAGTATAGTAAGTGTGCTATCACCAACAGAAATTCGCGCCCCTGACAAGTATATCAATGCAACATTTATTAGTACTTGTTGAAGAGAATAATAAGCAGTAAACTATTTCCACCTTAGTTTTAGAAGATGTGAGGAACATCGAGGCATAAAGATTCCCTGGAGCACAGACAGAAGGTGAAGGGGGTGCACATTTTGGATATGACACGCACTTTGGAAATTAACAGAAGATAAGGCAAAAAAGGAGATTAGAAAAAAAGGGATCCGTGAAGGTTGTGGTGGAATAAAAGAAGTGCACAGAAGAAAAGAATAAAAAATAAACAAGACAAAAAAAAAAAAAGCGGTGCAATGCAAACAGCAAAATACAGCAGAGGGGCAGGCCTTGCACCCTGCCAAAGGTGCACGCCTTGGGTGCTTGGAGAAATTACATCTGTGCTTGTGAGTTTGCCTCATGCCTAGGTGCGTTTTCACACATAAACATTTAATAGCATAAACAAGATGTTCATCAAATAATATCAATACAAGAAAGTGAAAAATATTGGCTGATTCTGTTGTAAGATATATATCCTGTTGTGTTTTGCAAATATGCTACACATAGCTATTTGTCTTTAATAAAAGTAACTTAATGGCCATATTGTTGCAAAGGAATTTCCTATTTGGGCTAATTGGCAGTTGGCACCCAAAAAAATATATTAATAAATTGAAACAAAATATTGTGTACAATCTACAATGAACCACATGTTTCATAAGAAAGATTTCCCCAGTAGAAAAGATATATTTTAAATATTTGCCAACTTTCTTCAAATTCAGATCACAAACTAGGCAGGCTTAGACCCAAAGATGCAGCTTTGTCACTGACCAAAATGGACAGCTTGTTTGCAAAAGGCCACATAAAAACATTTTCATGCAGCAGAAATGAGGGAAAATGTGATGGAGAAGCAACAGAAGATGGGAAAGAAAAATAATAACCCCCCCCCCTCCCCCCCTAAGTTCCAAATCTTCTAATTATGAAATAATTAGCCTATTTTACAAAGCAAGTTCAACAATTGTCCCCAGACTTGTGATGTTCCAAATCTGGATTAATTTCTACCATGTGATTTGCTTGTTCAATAGTAATTATTGATTTTTTTTTTTTGAACTTGGTATAACCGAAAAAGAAAATGAATTATTATCACATTGGATTTTCAACAAACCTGTTTCTGCTTCAATCTTTCTTTTCAAGGCACCTAAAGGTCCAATCAACCGACGAATAGAGTCATTGTTGTACTTCAAAGTAGCTGCCACAGTGAAAGTTACTAGAGTTAATAAAGGCATACCATGCTAGAGACAGCACAGTGTTAACTGTTAACACACAAGCACATACCTAATCGAGGGGAGTTTTTATCTTTAGTTCGAGGAGCACTAATAGAACACTCCATATGGTCCAGAATTTGGAGCCGGCCTTTAAAAGCAGGCTCCAAGCTTTCACAAATTATATCCAATGGAATTCCTGCAGGTTTTATGTCTAACTGTATTGATGTTATTCCATTTCGCGTCCCAGCTATTTTGAAGTCCATATCTCCCAGATGATCTTCCAGCCCCTGAAAATTTTGGGAAAAATGATAGCATTATAGTCTGATTAATCACAATCATAGAAAATTGAAGAGAATGTAAACTAGATTAATGAGCCTTGAAAGAAAACTCAGATCTTTGCAATTTTTCATAATACAAGACAAATTTTATAGAATTTTGTCACTGAATTCAACCCCAAGTTTCTCAACCTCATTGACTTTTGCATATTTTGCAAGATGTGTTATTAGCTTCCATTTTTATGATATACAAGTTAGCTTATTATCCTTGCAGTACACTACATTACCTTTCAAGGATGTCACATTACCTTTAGTCCTCACCCAACTCAATGAACTCCAATGGATCATGATCTACTCAAAACTCAGTCAAAAGCTAAGTGCAATTCAAGCTCAGTTTCTAAAGAACGCCATGGCTTAAGGCTCATGAGCATGCATTTAATAAATAAGAAGTAGAGGGATACACTAATAAGGACTCACGTTTAATACATAAGCTAAGTGCAGTTCAAGCTCAGTTTCTAAAGAACACCATGGCTTAAGGCTCATGATCATGCATCTAATAAATAAGAAGTAGAGGGATACACTACTAAGGACTCATGTTTAATACAAGAATTTATGGAAATGTGTATCCCAAATTTTGTCCTTGTATGACCACACATCCATCATAGCATACACATTTCTACTACATTCATCTTATAAACATGACAATACTTCAAAGCTCCGTATCTGGTACCATAAAGCAATGCCGGCCAAATAGTTGTCTGTTAAAATTTTCCTTTTACTCTATGTGGCTGTTGTGGCATGCCATAGTCACGTACCCAGATTCTCCCTTCCACTTCACCCAACCCGATTTAATCCTATGAGCAACATCTCCATCCAATTCACCATCTTTTTGGAGAATAGATACTAATGCAATTTTATTTTATCATTACAAGAATCTTGCCTACTGCAATGATGGTTATAGAAATCCTTGAATAGTAATGCTACTCACTTTAGCAGAAGATATGAAAAATTCCGCTCACATCAATAGATTGTATAAAGCCAACAAATTAGAAAAATTACTCAAGATGACTTATGCCTCACCAAGATATCAGTCAAAATACGATAATCTGTTATTTGTCCAGTGCTTGGGTCAAGCTCACTAACAAGGCCCACCGATACACCTGCAACATGCTCTCTTAAAGGAATTCCAGCATCCATCAGAGCCATACTACCTGCCACAAGAGCAGAGGAGTAAGCAAAGAAAGGAACACATAATCAAAACAGACTGCAATTGAATTAGCAAAAACATGAAAATTCAAATTCAAAGCACCCTTAAGTAAAGCCTAAAGGTAATACTGGTTAAGTGTAAGACAGTTTTTGTAATCTTACATTTGTTTACGACATGAAATTCTACAAATTCAGGAGGATCACAATGAAAAACTAGTGCGACATAGAGCATAAAAATGAGACTTTAAACGATCTCCTAATATAAGACTTCACTAGATGTACTACTAGATAAGCAAAATTAAACAACAATTGCAAAGAAGGTGGGACAGAAGCCAAATGTAAAAAAAAAAAAAAAAGTAGAGACAGAAAGAAATACGAAGCATAAAAAATACCTCCACAGACACTAGCCATTGAGGTGGAACCATCAGAGGCCATAACTTCTGAATTCACACGCACCGTATAGGGAAAAGCATCCTCGGGTGGCAATACGGCAAGAAGAGCTTTCTCAGCAAGTGTACCTACAACATCGTAAGATACAAAAAGGTCATTCATTTTATGACATACAGAAGATTTAGGATGAAAGCTTAGCATTTGGAAGAAACATATGGACAATCAAATAGCAAATAAACAGCATGTAACCATCAACTAGACAAATAGTAATGGCACTGCCAATGCATCAGGAGTTCGGGAATTCCGTGATACAAAATAAGAGTAAACGATGTAAAGCTGAAGTTATGATCCCTGCTCACAGCCTCATCTGCTAATGCTTTTTGAGGAGAAACTATTTTGCACTAGTAAATCAATAATTCTAGTTTTTTGGAATAAGGTTATGGTGAAGAAGGAATCATTTAATCTTGCTTTCTAAAACAATCTTGTAGTATTGTATATGTGGAGTTACCTATTTCAACTGGTAATCCCTGGTTCTAAGTTAGCAAGAACGGCTTTCACATTTGAATCTCTACTAGTAGACTATGCTAACTTACCATGCCCAACTTCTCTCCTGTTGAGGCCAACTCGTTTGCCCACTTCATTAATAGAAAATGGAGGGAAACTGTAATGAAGCATGAATTGTTTAGATGAAGGGCCCACTACAGAGTCCAACTGTTGTGCATCGCCAGGTGCACCAAGGGTGACAGTGCAGAGTACCTGTATTTTAACAAAGCAAATGGCATGATCAAAACCTCAACGCACAGAAATTCATTCTATTTGTCTTGTTTCTAGCTATAAGATTTAAAATGATTCACTCACTTGAGTGTCTCCACGTGAGAAGAGTGAAGATCCATGCAAAGCAGGTAGATTGCCTGCTTCACAATATACAGGCCTCACTTCATCAAGACTCCGTCCATCAACTCTCTCACCTTCTTTAAGAATCCTTCTACGAACAACCTGACGAAGCAGAAATCTTACTACATCTCCTAAAGCATGTAAATTTATGGAATCAAACATCCACAAAAGGGCAAACTAACAGAAAGATATAAGGTAAATTCTTGCAAAGTCTGTATTATTTAGACTTATCAAAGGCACTTCTAACATTGCAAATAAGAAACAAAGCAACAAAGGAAAAATATGGTCAGATCAAGGGAGAAAACATTCCCCATTGGTAATAAAGACGATTCAAAATGTTTTGCACCGAATGGGGCATAGAGGGAGTAATGGCAACAAGCCCACCATTCAGGACAATGAACAAAGAGATTATTAAATTATTTTAAACTAAATTGGCTTGAATTATAATGGCCATGGTTTCAAAAGCTGAACGTTTTCTAAGACTTTTCTAGATGAGACTAGAGATTGTATCACAATGCTTCTAACGTTCTTTCTCACACAAAAGTTTGCTCCATAAATTAAGATGATAAAAGGAAACAATCATCATCAAACTTAAATTTTCTAAGTCTGGTTGATTACAGGCACCTGAGGAAAAGTCTTTCAGAACTAAAACAGACAGAATACAATCTAAGGCGTAGAATTTCAACATACCATCAACATACTGTGGTAAAAATCAACCAACATGCTGATAAAAAAAATGATTAAGGGAAAACCGAAAAAGGCATAGAACATATCAAAACTTTCTAATCAACTTCTTAATGCGAATGTTTCACACTATGTTACTCAAACATAGATGTGAGTGTTGGATATGGGTACATATCCAAGTGTCAAGAATGTAAAATGCTACTACATTAGACACAGGGGCTTGTCCTAAAATTGAACATAGGTGTGGACGCCCTGCATTTATGATAAATACCCTGATATTAACATTTTTGCATAAATTTTTCATACAAAATATGAATACAAATATGTTTGAAGCTGGTTCAATTGCTTATTTTTGTTGACATATGAAGTGTTGAGATCATAATTAAAATATATGGTAAGAATTTCATCCCCTTGTCAGAGTGTCAAATACAGAAAGAGGAAATAGAGTGGGCACAACACATTTGGATCCAAGAAGGTACAAAGAGTTTGGCCATCCATTTCATGTATGTATAAGAAGTATATCTTTGGTATGATGTGAACAATGTTTATCTTCAAAACCATCAACTCAATTAAGAGAGATGTAAAATTGTTCCATTTTTCTAATTTATCATTTCTTAACATGGTATCAACAATCAACATGCGGTCGAGTTGATGCGTTTCAGCCGTTTGTACAGGGTTTTAGAATTAGCGAAATGATATTTACCGATTCAAAGTTTCATCAAAGACAGCTACATTGTACCAGATTCCAAGTTTTTCGGTGAGAAGATAACCAAACAGAGCAAGAAGAAGAAGAGACCAAGACTGAAGGGGGAAGATAAAATTCTTAAAATTAAACCCTACCTTGTCAATAAAATGCCGATTAGACTAAAATCCTCAACTAAGTGGAAGAGATAACTTCAATTTCAATATCAATATCAATAAAAAATTTAGACCAATTAATGAAACCAAAAACCCTAATTTACAAGTAGGTAATGTTGGCTATGACGGAGGTTGCAGTGGTTTTCGGCTTGTCAGTGAACACATCAGTTCAGTTATTCTTTCCCTTTCTTGACCTTCATTCTCCTCCTTTTCTCTTTCTTCGGTCGCTTGTTTCTTTGATCTCCTCTTCTTTCTTTTCCATACTTTTTAGTCAAGGTCGGCATTCTGCTTCAATTCTTTATCTCTCCTCCTTTTCTTTTCTTTTTCTTTCTCTTTTTTCAATTACTCCTTTGGTCCCCACGTGATGGTCCCCTTTTTTCCCTTTTCTCTACCGAGTACTTCACACTTTTATATTACTATTAGATGCACTGTAATATGTACAATACACAAATACATAATAGGCCCAAAGTTTAATGGTTTGATTTTTTTAAACCAAGGATTAAATATAAATTTGTAAAAAAAATCTAAGTCACTTTAATATTAATAATAATAATGAATGATAAATAGATAAATAAATTAATGAAAAACTAAGAACCTAAATAGTGATGAAAATTTTAATTTCCAAAAATAATGAGTAAATTGATTTAAAGCACATAAAAGAATTTAAAAATAAAAATTCATTCACGACAATTGTGACGGGTTGGCGATCAACGGATCAAATCCGTTACCGTGACATTACAACCATTTCCGCGATCACTACCGAAACTACATCTTCAAACCATATTTCTTAAACATATATATGTTGCAACATTGAATTTTGACATACATAAAACCATTAATAATATTGTTCATAAACTGGGCATAGCTTTAAAGTTCAAATTATAGAAATAATTCTCTCTTGGCTACTCTGAGCGTGATTTCTCCATTGCTCTTGAGAGTTGAGACCATGGGAAGGAAGAAGAAAACTCCTAATCCTACAAATTCAAATCAGAAATAAGCGTCTAGTGAATCTACTGAGCAGGATATACAGAACCTTAGCTTTAGGAGTGGACCATGGAAACAAAACTCGGCTGTTCTGTAACGGAACGGCCGTTCTATAACGGGTTTCAGACCCACCGTTCCGAGAAACCCCGTTATAGAACGGTGAGTTGAAAATCACACCAAACTCGCCGCGACGGCCGTTCCGTAACGACGGAACGCCCGTTCTAACACGGTGGAACGTCCGTGTTGTTGCAGGTAAAAGAAGAAAATGAAGAAAAAACATAAATTTTGAGTATTAAAGTAAACAAATAATAGAAATTTCGTCGAATAACAACTTACCTGAGCTTGAAAATGTTTAGTCAAGCAAAAACCCCAAATTAATTGAATAATTTACTTCCATTGAAACCCTAAATTAAAAACCCTAAATCAGAACAAAACCCTACTTTGCAAACTAAGCCAGATGACATCGTTGCCGACAAGCCATTGATGACAGTGCTTGCCGATAAGCTGGTTGGATGTGTCCGGTGGTCTTTGTCGTAGCCACCGCCGATGATCTCACGTTTTTCTTCTTATTTCGCGTAAGTGCAAACTCTCTCTGCTTTGCTTTCATCGTTCATCTTTCTTTACTTTTCTTTGTTTTTCTTTTTTGTTTTTGTATGAGAAAGTTCACGTGATATACTCTTTTCCCTTTTTTAAATTCCTTTTTTACCCTTTTCTTGAGGGTCCACTCATTTTTGTTTTGTAGCCACAATAACTATTGCCAAAAAAAACAACAACAACAACAACAACAACAACAATAATAATAATAATAATAAGATTAAATAAATAATTATTATTCATAACATTGTTTTTGGGAATTAGATGATATAATTACTTAAAAGGATGAATAAACAAGCTTAAAATTGAACTTGTGTGATTTTTTTAAAAAAAATCACGCCGCGAAAGCCGCGATCCGTTCCATTCCTCCGTTACAAGCCGTTTCCACGACAACGCAACCGTTTCCGCGAACGCGACCACGACCGCGATTTTTTTCCTTGGAGTGGACAGAAGGATGTGATAAGTTCTAGCTCTTGGAGTGACATGGATAAAATATATCTTCAGAAGAGATAGCTATTCATCCTGTGATGCTTGTCCATCCTATTGCTTGACCTTTACCCCACAACTCTGTGGAGACAATTCGAACTTAGAATATGCTGTTGCAAAATTCTTCTTGAGTAACAGGGAGTGTTAATGGGGCTTATTGACTTGTGTTGCTCCTTAACTGAAGGAGGGAATGCCAGTATTTTATCTGGACAAAGCTGAGCTTGAGAAGCTATCGGAGGGCTAAAGCCATGATTATGCATGTGGAGGGGGCTACGCCTTCAATTGAGTAACATTGCTACTGAATCAAGTAACAAAGCCAAAAGTTTATTTGGAGGATGATGGTTATTTCCTGGTTCTATTTGATTCTTTGGAGGATAGGAATGAATTCCTCTATGGAGGTCCTTACTCGTACAATAGTAAACATATGATATTGAAGAATTGGAATCCTGATTTTAACTTGCATAAGTACTGAGAGACAGTGAGAGTATTCGCTATTTGGGTGCGATTTCCTCACGATCTCACCTTCCTCTGAATTGGAGGATGATGGTTATTTCCTGGTTCTATTTGATTCTTTGGAGGATAGGAATGAATTCCTCTATGGAGGTCCTTACTCGTACAATAGTAAACATATGATATTGAAGAATTGGAATCCTGATTTTAACTTGCATAAGTACTGAGAGACAGTGAGAGTATTCGCTATTTGGGTGCGATTTCCTCACGATCTCACCTTCCTCTGAATTGTTGGTTATCGAACTCCCTCAGTTGCATGCTTGCATTGCTAGTGTAAATTGTAATCTGTTGCATCTGTTTGGTGATGCTTGTACCACACGACAGAGTCGCATTTCTTTTGATAGAGTTCTAGTTGCGATGAATATTATTGTAAAGATTCATTATTCGATCCCTACGGGTAGAGTGTTTGAACAGGAAGTTATGTATAATTGGCCTCCTTCCTTTTGTGCTAAATGAAATAGGGTGGAGGATGAATGTGCTAAAAGGGGTGCTAGTAAGGATCAACAGGGCCCTAAGAAGAAATGGGTGCCAAAGGGTCAGAATTTGGGGAATTTGGTTATGCAGGCACATCAAGGCAGGGAGGGGCCTGTGCAATCAGGTGAGGATGTGTAGCAAGTCCAAGGGGAGTTTGGTACAGTCGGATGTTGAGAGGTCTGTGCAACCAGTTGCTGAGGGGGGTGCAGCAAAGCTTAACTCCTATTAATGTAGAGAATGTTGCTATAATCCGAACAGAGACACCTGCTCCAACTCACCAGCAAGTTCAGTCAGTTGGTGGTGGGGCTTGGTTGCTGGAAAATTGTCACAAGGAGGATGGATAGAGCTAAGAGTATGGTTTTTTCTTGTGGTACTTCCAGACTGCAAGACTCAATTGGGCAGGTCCTTAAAGGTGTGTTGTTGGAGGGTGGATGATACTCCTTAGCTATCTCAAATGATTTTAGGGACCTAGAATATTAGAGGACTCAATGACCCTCAAAAGTAGAAGGCCAAGAGGTTTTGTAGTGTGAGTAATTTGACTTTGGTTGCTCTTGTTGAAACTAGAGTTAGGGAAGCCGGAGCTACTAATATCATGGAGAAATGTGGCAGGTGTTTGCATTGGCACACTAACTATTATTCTTCTGGAAGAGGGAGGATATGATTGGGATGGCTCCACCGAGAGGCGAGAGGTAGTGGCCCAGGTGCTTAGGGACTTAGGGTTACTGATGTGCTCATTCGTGTATTAGTAAGAGATGCTTCTGGTAAGCTTGAATGGGTATATTGTTGTGTAGCACTGTCAATTCAGGTCAACAGTTCAGTTTTGGTTTTAACCAATCAGTTTGGGTCGTTTCAGTCATGGTTTAAAAATGCGGATTCGGTCGCAATCGCGGTAACGGAATTGATGCGTCGATCGCGGACCGCATCGCGGTTGGCGCGAAAGAATTTTGATAGATCTTATTATTATTATTACTACTACTACTACTATTATTATTACTACTACTACTATTAATCTATTATTGTTATTGTCATTATCACTAGTACTAGATAAAAAGATAAAAATAATTCTTTAAAAAAAATTAACTTATACCCACAAGTCACCATAAAGGTTGAACTACTTGTATGTGGGTAATGAAAAGAGGGGGAAAAAATGAGTGATGGACAGCTGGCCCACGTGATCCCCTCTCCCAAAATATAGTAGGTCAAAAATTCAAAAGTAAAATACTTTATATGAAAGTGATGGACAGTTGGCCCATTCTTTATTTCTCATGTGATTAAAAAAGTAAAAATACAAAGCCTTTTTCTGAGTTTTCTCGTTCACTTTGTTCACCAGCTCCACCGCCATGTTTACCCACAAAAAGCTTGGAAAAAAATGGCGAAAAACGTTTACAATTCAGTCTATTGTGGTGGTTTCGGTCGAATTTGGCTTGTCGCACATGAATCGGCCGAGATCACGTTGTGCTGCGCCTAAATCGGCTGAGATCTCGCTGTGTTAAAAGGACCCGGCACAAAACGCTAAATATCGGTTCGCTGAAGTTGAAAACCCGGCACAAAACGCTAAATATCAGATACCCGATTTTCGGTTCAGTTTCAGTTCAGTTATTTTCAGATATTTAGCAGTTAACTTCAGTTTCAGTTGATTTCAGATTCAGTTCAGTTCAGTTTGATATTTTTCAGTTATCAGTTCATTCAGTTCAGTTTACTTTCAGTTTCAAGTAATTTTAGATCGACCCAAAACAATTCAGTTTCAGTTAATTCAGTTCAGTTAAATCAGTTCTGACCCAATCTGACAGCACTACTGTTGTGTTTGAGTTGCATACTGTGGTGGATAGGAAGCCCTTCTGGAGTTAGTTGCAACTTGCAAGCTATTGATCCTGCTACTGCATTGCCTTGGATTGTGCTGGGGACTTTAATGCTATTCTGACTATTGAGGATAGATTAAATGGTGCTCCAGTGGAGGATTAGGAGACAGCACTAGGGCTGAGCAAAAAATATCAGGAAATCCCCATAAAAAAATATGTCTAGAAATCCAAAACTCCGATCCAAATTTTTGGATATTAAATATAATTTCGTAAAATTTACAAAATTATTGGGCATCCAAAATATCCAAAAAACTTTGGATATCGAATATTTAGATCATTATCTACCTACCGCCTCACCTTCGGAACAGTGCTGCTCACCTTCTCACTGTCGCCGCCGCAGCTTCGCCTTCTCATTGTCGTCGCCGCCTCACCTTCTCACGGTTGCCGCCACGGCCCACGCTTTCTCATTGTTGCACCTTCACACCGCTGACACATCGCTTTTCTAACTACCGCCATCGCTGGTGCCCCTACCACTTATCAATCTTAAAAATGTAGTAGCCTTCAGTTTATGCTTTTCGTTTCGAGATTTAAATTCTTCTCTCCCCCTTTCTTTTTGTTTAATTCGGAAATTTACAAATTAAGTTGAAGCATTTGCAATTTCTAAGAATTTTTAGCAAATTCCTTTTGTTTTTTGTTTTATTCTCGACATTATTTTCAGTTCTTCGTAAATGAAATCTAGAGATGAATGTTATTGTTATTGTTGTTTAATTCAGTACTGCTGTTGTTGATATTGGAAGATGTATATTGCAACTGTTTTTTTTAAACAAAATTAACCAAACACAAAAGTTGTTTTAATGCTCAAAAGTTGAAGATTATAATGTCGCTCATTTTCTTTTTTTTTTTGGACTGGGTACATTACTCCTCTCCTACCTTTTTTTCCCTTTTTGTAGACTAACATCTCTGTTGATTTTACATTACTTTTTTCTTCTACCCAATTTTTTTTAATTTTTCAACAATGTTTTATGCCCTTTGTTAATTTATTTTTTTACATATTGAATTAAGTTGAAAGCAAAGTTCTTAATGTTTAATTTTGCACTTTCTACCTTGAACCTATGCATTATGGTAGGGGAGAATTGGTTGTCACTTGTTTGTTTTAAGTATATGCGACTACTATTTAATGATTTCGATAACTTTTCAAAATTTGGGAAAAAAGAAAACGTTTTAATTTTTCCTGTTTCTTTGCCATAACATATCTTAAATTTTATGATTTTTGTCCCTATCTGTGGTACCTGTTTGTATTCCCGTATACATCCCCATGCAACTTAGCGCTAAACTAATACAACAAACACTATTGTTTCATGTTTAATTCTTAACATTAGTTCCTACAACACATTCCAATATAGACAAGTCATCCTCAAGTTCCATCTAATACCCGGGACAGTTAGTTTCCAAGATTTCAGCTGGGAACATAAATTTATATGCATCCCACACAAACCATAAGCCAGATAAAATGTCAACGCACTAAAAGCACAAAAATTGAATTGTGAATTTAATTTATATCAGTAATCTCATGAAATTCTCGATACAAGTAAAAAAGATATAACAACCCACCTGCTTCCTCACAGTATCTACCGCCTTGGACAGTCCCTGTAAGCTTTCTTCATCACAATCTTCCTCAAGAGTCGCCTTAACATCTTTTGTAATCTTTTCTAATGCTTCTCCACGTTCAAACTAATTTAAACAAGATGGGCATTAGAACAATGCTCATTGCTATACTTTTCTATAACAAAAATAATGAATTAAGAAGAAATTTACTGGTGTTCGCAAAAATCAAAATAAAATCTTCAAAGGAACAAAATACAAAAACATGTAAGAGTTTCACCTTGCCATATTTAGGATCTGAAAAAATAGCTTCAATGCGTGACTCAGACAGGTTTCTGATTTTTTCCATAGTACTTTCTGGCATCATAGATAATCTGTATTCCTTCTTTTGCTTACCAGCTTTAGCGGCCAAGCGTATTTGAGGGTCAAGATATTTAACAGCCTAAAAGAATAAAGCAGTGGATATCACCAAAAAATTTTTTTTATCAAAGCAGTGTAACAGGGAGCTCTTGTGTAACTGACCTCAGGATGTGCAAGCCTCAATCCAGCTTTTAAATCATTTTCAGATATTTCACGAGCTTGCACGTCAATCATCAAAGTTTTATCCTTTGTGCAGGCATACACCAAGTTAAGATCACTCGAGCTCAGCTGTGGTATATTCACATTAGAATAATAGGAGAGTTAAGAAACTAAAAATATAATGGCTAATTGGCTATGATGTGCCTACAAATATAAGCAAAGGCTTAATTCTTTCTAGGGGCCTGAGCAAGCCATTTTTTTCTCAAGGCAATGTTGCCTTGTTGTTTTCGAAGAAAAGAACAACAGTTAAGAAAACCAAATGACAGGATAAGCAGAATGCATTAAAGAAAACAAATTAAAAAAGAAGAAAAAGGTAACAAAGGAACAATTTGAACAAAAGCATAATCCTTTTACATAAATAGCTATATACATAAGAGTAATTTTTTTTCATGTGACTTCATGTTGATGAGTGAGATTTATCTCACTCTTAGGTGTAATGTGTAGGCATTTTTCTTCTCTTTTTGGCTCTGTTTTAGTAGTTTTCCTTTTTATTTCTCCCATTTTATGTGTCTTCTACTTTTCCGTCTCTCAATAAGGTTTTTCGGTGCTTTCTCTCGTGTTTTGCTCTTTTTTTTCGGTGTTTCTTGACACTCTTTGCTTTTGTGTGTTTCTGTAGGGGCCAATAAGGGTGATGACCATGCTACAGAAGGGTTCCCGAATATGTCATAGATATCGCAAGGAGCAAGGTCACCAAATTTGAGCAACAACTCGGTTGAGTAAAAGCCCTGCTTAACCGAGCCAAAGAAGCTTCATGAGTGAAAGGCTTTTTGTCCGAGCCATTAGGTCAGCTCGGTCGAATAAAGGGTAAGCTCGGTCAAGCTTATACCTCTGCTCGGTCGAGTAAGCTCTTAAACTCGGTCAGAGCAATTTTGTTGGTTCAAGGCTACATCAGCTCGACCGAGCCACCCTGATGCTCAGTCGAGCCACATCAAGCTACAACATGACTTTTTCCTTTGTCCGAGCAACACTTCTCCACTCGTTCGAGCCACCCTTCAAATCGACCGAGGCATGCACGGATGCACCTGCTCGGTCGAGCCAATGTTGCTTCTAAACCTCAACTTTTCGAAATAATTTTAGCTCGATCAAGTTAACCCTGCTCGACCACACTTAAATTATATCACGTGTACGGAGCACGTTTTTCTTCCTATTTTCTCTTTTGTTTAGCTTTTAATCTAGGCCCTTGATCTTGTTTAGTCAGAATAATAGGGTGGAAAAGGGGATTAGAACCTCATTAAGACTTGTATTACATTAGAATACATTTTTTCTCTCTCTAGTTTTTACCTCTCTCTTTTCCCTTTTAGTTCTCCATTGTTAAATCCTTATCCTACCTCCATTAATGAAGTTTTAGCTCTTTATTTAGGTAATCTCTTCCTTTATTTACTTTTCCTTTGTGCATTTTAGCTTTAATCTTTCATTTATGCTTAAATTGGTAGTCTAGATTTAATTTTGCAATCCATTCTTAGGTTTTATTTGTCTTTCTTTCTAAGCTCTCTTGCTTAATCTAGTGTTATTAAAGTAGTTTTTTTATGGATTTTGCTTTGATCATGTTTTTTCTTAGTGAATAGTCTCCTTCTCACTAAGGTTGGGTGAAACCCAACCACCCTTGCTTATGTTAATGGATCTTATAGCTAATGTTGATGGCTTTAAGGATTTATGCTTATGTTGAATTCAAATAAATGCCTCGAAATATAGGTTTTTATGTGAATTTGGAGGTTCACAACCTTCTAACCAAAGTTTGTGAAGTTATGATTGGATTAATTTCATCAACTCCTTAGGTTTTTTATATTAGCGTATAAAGTTCATATGCATAAGTATAGATTGGTTGCGGGGATCCTAACCTTAGTGATTTTCTCCATTTGATTAATTTCTCGATTAGCCATTTAGTTCTCATTATTGTCGGGAAAAAAATAGAAAATCCAAAAAAAAACAAAACCTCATCGCGTTTCTTGAAACTAGCTTAATCACGTTGTGTCATCTCGGTGATTACCACCGGTCCTTATTGTAACACCCCGGCCCCATACTGGGTCGGGTCTATTATAACCAAAGGGCACTCTAGACTGATAACCTGACTCCACAGTCCAACACGAGTCTTTTCGGCACATTTTGTCCTCACTCATACGCACCGCAGGAAACTTCCCAGGAGGTCATCCATCCTAAGACTACTCCCAATTGAGCACGCTTAACCGTGGAGTATCTTAGCACATGAGCTCCCTAAAAAGAAGATGCATCTTATTGACATGAGTAGCTTATCAAATCCTCTTAAACCAATCTCCTGGGTGTTATATTTATGGATTTGACCTTTTGCTTTCCTTATACGTGTGTAAGGGTTTAGCTAGATTTTCTTGATTTTTGGGAGTTTTATCTAACGACGTAAAATTTCCAAGTATAACTTGCCAACCCTTAAATAAGCCACTAGACCTCATTGCTGCAGTATTGTTAGGGATGTCAGTGCCATCAGGTCAAATAGGAGACCTGCCCCATCCTCGCTTGGGGTGGGGCAAGTTTCATGCGGATGGGGGAATGGGCACATATGGTGATAAATATTGTACCCACTATGGGGATGGGTTTCATGATGTACCCACCCCATCCTCGTCATACTATCCCACCCTACCTTATCCCCGCCATATCCGCACCATCCCTAACTCATTCCACCCCATCCCCGCCATAACTGCCACATACTCATGGTTTATAATGGAAATAATTGGTCCACCAATGAAATAATTATGTCGTATGTTTCATTAGTCATTTACATGTTAGTGCGCATGGAGCGGGGATGGGTACCAAGCATGATTCAAAAATGCGGTTTAGATCGCGATCGCCGAAACGGTCGCGGTGATGAAGTAACGAAATTGATGCGTTAGTCACGGACCGCGTCGCGGTTGTCGCATACGAATTTGATTTTTAACTACTTTATGTTTTATAATAATTGTGATTATTTTTTGGATTTTTTTTAGCAATACATTATTTTATTATTATGATTATTACTACTAGTATTTTTTTTAAGGAACTAAAGTACTACCACTATTAATATATATAAGTGAAATAAGATATTTTAAATAATAAAAAAAAAAAATTTAATATTATGTTTAGTAATTCATTATTTAATTAAAAGGGGAAAACAAAAGACACGAGTACTCCGTATTAAAACAAAAGAAAGGGCAAAAAAGAAGAAAAAAAGAAAAGAGAATAAAGTGAGTAGTGGGGCTAGTGGGTCACGTGGGACTTGGAAAACCAGGGAAACAAAGAGAGAGAAAGAAAGAGTGGAGTGATGCTTACCTCAAAAATTAAGAGAAAAAACATTGAAGAAAGAGAATGAAGAACACGACTCAAGAGCAGAAAATGAAGAGTGCAGCTGAAAGTAGATAATGAAGCGCCGGAAAACTGACCATGTCGACGCCAGAAGCGCCACCCTCTGGTACCCAACCCGGCCACGCAAGCATTATCAACTCGCAATATTAGGTTTTTCATTTTGTAATTAGGGTTTTAATTTAGGGTTAAATTCAAAGTGATTTAAGCAATAAAATGAGGGCTTTTGTTCGAATTTGCATTTTAAGGATAAGGTGAGCTTTAATTTGAATTTTGTTTGGATTTCTGGGTTAAATCTCATATGTGCTTTCTCTCTTTCTCCTTCGTCCTATGTTTTTCTTTGCGTTCACCTGAAATTCGGGCGAATCTGAGTTGATGCAGCCGAATCGGGCAAAAGTCGGTGTGTTTGGAAAGAGCAAGACATACCGGTAAAAATCGTATCCGTAGAATTCGCATCCGCATCAACTCGGGCGCATCGCATTGATGCGGCCAATATTTCGCACCATGGTACCAAGTTCGGTGTTGGGGCAGGGATATGTTGAGTTAGCATAAAGACAGGGTACTGACTTAAACATATATAGTGACTTTGAAAGAGATAACTCAGATTTTGATAGTCCGTATGAGTTATCTGATGAAAATGATTGTGGGTATTTGATTCCACCAGAAACACACAAGAAAAAGGGTATCAAAAACCAAATCCTACTTGCAGATGGTAGTCGGCTTTTTTGTTAAAACTTCTAACCATGGATGCCTTAAAGCTAAGGAGATTCTTAATGATTTTTAACAATATTCGGACAACATTGATTTTGATAGATCTTCTATAGCTTTCTCTAAAAAAGTTAATAATCCCCGTAATAGGAACCTTGCTAGCATTTTTAATGACACCTAAACAGTTTTTCGAAAGTTATTTAGGGGTCGTTTTTAATTCAGATTCTTTTTCTAAGTCCAAGTTCGAATACATCCTTCAAAAGGCAGATTCCAAATTAAATCTCTGGACTGCCCAATGGTTATCCAAAGCCAATAAAACTACTATAATTCAGAGCAATCTAGAAGCCCTTCCTTGTTTTGCAAAGTCCATTGCGGCACTTCCAACATCTTTTTTTTTTAATCAAATCTAGATCGAATTCGAATCAAATGATCTTTTTTTTTTTAAACAAAACCCAGACAAATCATGTATGCCGATAATTTCCGGGGATAAAATATGTCACCCCAAACCTCTAGGTGGCCTTGGTTTACAAAAATAAGTTGCGCTTAATAAAGCTCTTCTTTTTAAGTTGGGGTGGAAAATCCTCTCGGATCACAACATTTACGACATCTTTCCTTTTTTCAATATCTTTCTCAGGTCTAATGACTCTTGGATAGAGAAACACAGCCTTCATGATCGCCTTCTTTTGTTAAGAGGTATTAAGTGGAAGGTCGGTAATGATGCTAATATTCATTCTAATTTGACAGCTGCGTCTTTCGTGATAATTTGGCAGAGCACCTTCATCTTAACCATACAGATATTCAGTATCCTGATTTAACGGTGCCTCATGTTATCCACAATGGGAGGTGGAACCTCCCACTACTTGATCAATTAATTCCTGACCATATTATTCAGAATATTCTTACCCCAACCTAGATCAATACTATTTATGTTTTTTTTTCCAGGAAGGTCGGTTTACTATTAAATCTGCCACCTAGCTAGCTCGTGGTATTCCTTCGTATATTGTTAAGTGGGATTTCATTGGATTTGGAAATTAGATATCAACCCTAAGCTTCAAATTTTAACTTGATAAAATTTACATAATCGCTTTCAAGTGCCTCAAAAAATATTTACTCATGGGGTTCCCATCTCAGCACTTTGCCCATTGTGTTCATCTCACAATGAAACACGAGATCTCCTGTACTTACATTGCCCAATCATTTTCCCAATTTGGTTCCATATCCAAGCAATTCATTGGATCGCCCCCCTAGAAAAGCATGGGGACGGCATTTTGGGTGCCGTACCCGTACTGGGGGACGGGGACAGCCAAAAAAACGTACCGGGGACAACTGGTATAATCTTGGGAAGGCAAGGGTGAGTCGGGAACGGCTGGGACGGTTCGGGGACGAGAAATGGAAGTAGCCGTCCCCAAAGCCTTCACCACCACCATTTGAAGGAAAGAGAGGAGTAATGGATTGAAAATTAAAAATTAAATCAAACAAAAGAAGGGGGGGGGGGAATTAGGGTTCGTAGGAAAGGAAAATTACACTACTTTCCTCTCCTCCACCACTGAAATTCTTCTCCACCATCGACTTGCCGTCGACTCGCCGTCCACCACCAGCCAACGTCAACAACTCGCTGTCCAACACCAGCCACCGTAGTCGACCAGGTTCTTCTCTCTTATTTTCTCCTCTGCTCGAACTTCTCTATTTCTTTTCTCCTTTGAACTTCTTTTCTCCTTAAAACTCGTTTTTTGCTTTCCTTTCTTCTCTCATTGATAAATTCTGATTTAAACTCTTGTTTTGTTTTTATTCAAATGCCATTATGCCTACCAAAGTGCCAGTTACCGAGCTTTTTTTTTCTTTTCATTATACACCGCTGGCCATGCCCCACTAGTGTCATTAGTTTTTTTTTTTTTTTTGAAATACACTAGGGTCATTAGTTAAGTACTCCCTAAAACTTTATTTTTATATATTTTTTTGATTTCCTTAATTTGTATTTTTTTAAAGACATGTAATTCATTCTTTTAGTGTATTTGTGATTTTTTTTAAGAATTTATTTTATATATTCTCCCATGCCTAAGCCTTCCCGTTTTTTAGAATTTTTGATTTTGACGTTTTCCATCCCCATTCCCGTACCCATTTTTGACCCCAAATCCGACTGTGCAACCTAGATCTTTCCTCTTCTAGCACAAGCCACTTTACCTCTTTACTTTCTTGTATTAATAATAGGATTATTTGCTTTGAATAATCCAACCTTTCAACTTTTGCTAAACAATAATTCAACCTTTAGATTATTAGCTAATAATCCAACCTTTGTATTTACTCTCCTAAAAATAGACTACAACAGGTCACAAGCAGGTAAACCTTTATGACTGTTATTAGGGGTTAATTACCCTCCATTTTTTTTTATTTTAAATCAAAATTAAATCAGAAAATTAAAAAAAAAAAATCAAATTAAAATTTATGTTGAAAATTCATTTTTTTTCCTCTAACCCCCAACGTCCAGCCCCAAACAGCCACCCACCGCCACCACCACCCAACCCAGTCGCCACCCACCGATCGACCCCCCCAACCGCCCAAACTCAAGCCACCCCATTCAAACCCCACCTTACCCCAATCGAACCCCCCACCCCAAATCGAACCCCTAACAGCCCGCCCCAATTCAAACCCGCCCGCCCATTAAGCAATTGGAGACCCGCCCATTAAACCACCTCCCAAAGTCGAACCCCCCACCCCAATTTGAACCCCCCAGCGAAAAAAGTGAAAGAAGAGAAAGAGGTGACGATTGTGATGGGTTGTCGGTGATTGGATGACGATGGTGATGGGTCGCCGGTGATGGGGTGGTGAGCGGCGGCGGATTTGGGGTAGGTGAGAGAGAGTGAGATTGAAGAGAAGAGGGAGGGGTTATGGAGTCCAGTGGTTTGGATAGGAGAGAGAGGGAGTAAAGTTTTTTTTATTATTTATGATTTTAAATTTTAATTTCATTATTTTAATAAAAAATATTTCTTTTTTTTATTATTCAATATTTTGAGAAGAGAACCAATGATATGTTGCCAAGTGTCTAAGTTTACCTGTTTACTTGCTAGTGACCTGTTGTAGCAGGTTGTAGTCTATTTTTGGGAGAGTAAATACAAAGGTTGGATTATTTGCTAATAATCTAAAAGTTGGATTATTCTTTACCAAAAGTTGAAAGGTTGGATTATTCAAAGCAAATAATCCTTAATAATATGCATCATCTTTCTATTGTTAAAATTCTCCATATCCTACGGAGCACTTGGAAGGCTCGCAAGAAGTTGGTTTTTCATAATACTACTATTTTTTCAGTTTCCTTTATTTTCTCAAGCCTTATCTTATTTTTAGGAATGGAAATCACGACTATCCAGGGACGGTGGGGCACGTGACCTACCATTGTCCATGTAAATTTTCTATGTGTATATATATATATATATATATATATATTTGTGCTTAAACAAATACATGGTAAACATGCAGTAGCTCAATGGTAGAAGATATGTGATGAAGATGCTCTTATAGCAGGTTGCACGGGGACAATTCTTGTTGCAAGCAATGCTTTTACTTTTTTTTCCTGTATTTATTTTGTTCTTGCATTGGAAAATTGGTTATATAATACTTTATATTAAATATAGGTGGCAACAAATATTGCTTTCATTTTCTTTTTTCATTGTTTTATTTTTCAATTATATACCAACATTTTTTTAAATATAATTGTTATAATCGTACTAATTTTCTTTGTTAAAAATTATTCTACATTTAGAATATTAAGGATATGCATCAAACATGCAAATTTAGTCAAAACAACTAAAAACTGAAGAATTTTGCACCAATTTGCTGACATAATAAGTGTAATGTTTTCAAGTTATCATTTTTTTTTTAAATTAAGAATAAACGTTATGTTGAACCCTATATATGTGTGCACTAATGAGTGTCCCACATTGAAAAAAAAAGGAGAGAATAAATTAACTTATAATTGAGTTTAGAGTCACTGCTCCCATATAAATTGGTTTTGGAAAGGAAGTTTATTTGCTTGTAAGTGGATTGAATTCTCTTCTGTATTGAGTTGCCTAGACCCGTTTATCATATTCTATCAAATCCAAAACATTGTAGCCTTAACATTTGTTATTCAAAATCGTTTGAATGGTGCCCCAACATATCCAAATTCCTAGATCCGCCCCTGCGCCTATCCCTAGATGTCCTTTCTTCACTATATAGCTCCCTCAAAGGAAACCTCTTCTTCTTTGACATCTGCCAGTTAGGTTCCTCCTAATCCTAGTAAAGACCATAAAATTAAACTCAATTTTGAACCCGGGCAATACTTCCCCTTTGATGGTTGAAGCTATTGCTCTTTGTAACGGATTTTGCTTCGGTTTTCTCTACTCATTTCTTTCGTGAAGCCAATCGTACATTCGTACATCTTTAGGACACCGGATCCCCGCGCATATTGATATCATCTATGGATGCTAAATTATTTTTCTTCCTAGTTAATGATAGTGCAAGAAGTTTCTTCGAGAGGAATAAATCCTCACTACTTGTATACCATTCCTTTAAAAAAAATGTAGATGGTACAAGGAGAAATGATAACAATTTTTATGTTGGTAGAATTTGAGAATCCTCAACTATTTAGAAAGGCATTGGTTGATTATTGTGTTCATAATGGAAAGGACGTAAATTATATTAAGAATGACAAAATAAGAATTGTTGCCACTTGTATGGTGAAAGGTTGTCCATGGAAGATTAGGGTGTCGTGGGAGGGTAGAAAGAAGACCTGGAAAGTGAGAACACACTAGCCTAACCACACTTGTGGTATATTATCTACGATCAAGATGATAAATGCAATTTGGATAGTCACTAATCTAATTATCAACAAAAATTTAAGATTAGCCCTTGTTTGGGGTTACTTGAGATCATGGAATCAATTTGGACAGATTGGGGCATCAAGGTTTCTAAATTCATAGCTTTCAAAACTATAAAGAAGAGGCGGGAAATAATTTGTGGTGAATATGCTGAACAATATACACTGTGAAAATTTAGTGTGATAACAATGTACTTCAGAGAATTTACATATGCTTTGATGTACTAAAGAAAGGATTTTTAGCAGGTTGCAAACCATTTATATCACTCGATGGGTATTTTTCGAAAGGGCCCTATGGAGGTCAATTGCTAGTAGCAGATTTTGTTGGGAGAGACGGGAACAAACACATGTTCTCATAGCCTGGCATGTATTGAAGTTGAAAGTGGGGATAGTTGGGGATGGTTTTTAGAGTTGTCGGCAGTGTATAAAAAGGTGCAAGGCGCACTAAAGCGATAATGGAGTCGGAGCCTAGGCGCATACCTTATTTAAGTAAGGTACATTTTTGAACAATTAAGCCTTTTTAACTAATGTGCATACATAAAGCACTAAAATAAGCCATTAAAACACAAATAATTAACAAAAGATTTAAATATTATCAATTTCTATTAGTTTTCGAAAAAGATAACACATAAATGATAAACTAATCATGTGCTAGCATAATTAAATATCCAAGTTGTTCTCTCAAGTCTCAAATCAAATTTCCCTCAGTGCACGCATGCTATTAAGTGGTGAATTAGTGGGGAATCCATGATAGGACAATTGCTTTGAATCACTTGCCGGCAATCAAATTGTTTTAATTACACTCAAAATGAATGAATTGGTTTTCAGCATAATTTGATGCATTGCCTCATACCCAAACCATCATCTTATAAACCTCAAATGAAAGCAAGTCGCAAATATTTAAAGAAAAAAAAAAAAGACAAGTCGTACACTTAAAAATCAATTGAAAAAAAAGAGTAACACAACACTAACTAAACCTTAGCCATGAGAATTTTTAACCTCATTCCAAACCAAAAACAAAATGAAAATTATACACACGCACATACACTCGCACACACAAACACACATATATATACACACACACAAACACACATAAATATACATAGATATGTATAGGTATATATATACATGTATATTATATATATGTGTGTGTGTGTGTGCGTAATGAGAGCATAACAGCAACTATTTACAACGGCATGACAAAAGCAACATTACATCAAAAAATTCTAAGTTGCTTACCTCATCCATGGTAGGATTTATTATAAATTGCCCATCAATCCTTCCGATACGAATCATTCCAATAGGGCCACCCCAAGGAATATCCGACAACATTAGGGCAGCAGATGTTGCATTAGCTGCCATTATATCAGGGTCTTGGTTTCCATCAGAGGAAAGAACACTAGCCGTTACCTGAGGAAAACAAAAGGGCAGTCGTGACATTATCGCCCATCAGACAAAAGGTTTGACTTTGGCGCATGGGCAAAACAAAAATAATTATGATCAATGTATCTATAAATTTGCTAATCCAATACTAGGGCATGTTGAGCCATGTCTTATCTTAAGACTTTCCTCAAATTTCACATAAATATTTAATTTTACACTTCAAAATCTTATTCATATTAGTGTAGGGTCAAACAAATTTAGTTTTTTAACCCTTTGGACTCACTTAATACTTCTAAAACAAGATGTAACATAGCATCATCAACCTCTATACTAACATCAATATCTCAAAAATATTAAAATAAAGTCAAAGTCTTGAGTTTAAGGCTATGTCCAGCCGGTCGCATCTGATTTTTTCTGATGTGATCTAATCTAATTTGAACTTTTTTGTTTCTATATGATTTGAACTCTTTTTATTTAATGTGAACTTTTCCGATCACATCTGCATTTTAACTAATTTTTGACCTCGTTTATATATTAATTCATAAGGAAAAAATATCAAATGAGGTATCATTATATTCATATTAATGAGTAGTTTTCATTTATGTCATTTTTATAATTTAATTTACTATGAAATTAATACTTTATGATATTTAGTGTGATAAATAAAAGCAATTAAGAACATCTAATCTCATTTTTCCAATTTCAACTAATTTTTTTCCAACAAGCAAATACTTGATTCAGTCAATTGATATAATCATAGCCCAAGTCTTTGAAACTTCAAGATTTCGTAGCACATGACCAAGTGCTTGTTTGGTTCACATAATACATTTCCTACATCCTAGAAATTATATTAGTTTCTTTGGTTCACATAATAAAAATTACACTTCCCATGAGAATTTTAACTTACCAAGGGTGCTAGGAAAGTTGGGGGCTATTTGATTCAACACTAGGGAAAGGAAAGAAAAGAAATCATCAAAGGGTTAGGAAAGGAAAGAAATGAAAAACCCTTTTTTGATTGTTTGTATTTGGTAATATATCCAAAACCATTCTCACAACTACCACAAACCTCCCACCTCTTTCTCTCTCCTCAATGAAACACCCATAGCAACCCTTACCCCTAAACTTAAACCAACTCTCTCCATTGCCCCTGCTTTTCACCGACGTATCTCTTCATCGGCGTCTCTCACTGTCGTCGTTCTTCACATCTCTCTCAATTTCGTGGGGGTGGGGGTGGTTTGAATTTTCTCAGGGTAGTGTTGCAGCTGTGCAGAAATTTTCGTGGGTCTTGGTTTGTGGGGGTGTGGTCACGGTGGTACAGAGGTTTCAAGAGGGGTCATAGAGGCTTTGGGGGTTCGTGAATGGTGATTATGTGGGTTTGTGTGGTGGGTGCATGTGGTGCAGGGGTTTTTTGTGGGTGGTGGTTCGTGGGGGTAGGTCACACTAGTAAGGGTGTGGGTCTTGGTTTGTGGGGGTGTGGTCGTGGTGGTGCAAGGGTTTTGTGAGTGGTGGTTCGTGGTGGGTTGGGTTTCGTGAGGGGTGGTTTTTGATGGATTGATTTTTGTGGTGGTGGGTCAGAGAGACGGGGGTGGTAGGTTTGGATGGGTATGGGGTGGGGGTACGGGTAGTCAAGGTGGTGGCGGGTTGGTCAAAGTCATGGTGTGGTGGTCAAGGTGAGGATAGAAATGGGGGAATGGTGGGGGAATGGTGATTACCTTGGGTGAGGTTCATAATGGTGGGAAAAAGAAATTGGGGAATGGGAAGTTGAAAGGGAACGATTGTTTTGGCTTAGCAAACATGACAAAGGGAATTAAGGCAGTTGAAACCCTTTCCCTTTATTGAAATCCCTCAACAAAACAACCCCTTCTTACATTTTATGGGAATTTCAATTTCCCCCATTTTTGCATTTTCATGCGTACCAAATTCCACCACCATTTTACACTTGCTAGGAAAGCGGTCAAATATTTGGCTTAAATTTGCTATGAATTAAGAATTTTTAAAATTTTGTAATTTTTAGTACGTTTAAAGTACACATTTTGGTATATATTGCATTAAAATATTAAATATGAAAGATAAAAGGGCTTCTTAACCCATTGGGTCAACCTGATCACTTTGGGCTATGATAAAAATAACACCAACCCAAACCCGTTGACACCCAACCCGCCACAATCCGGACTCGAAAATGCTTTATCCTAGCCTAACCCAGCACATTTGACAAGTGTACCTCCAACCAAACAACCCCTAAATTCTTAAATGGTTTTTTCACCATGTACCCCCCCAAGGTTTTACATAATTCACAGTGTACCCTTGTTAGTTTCAAACTTCACAATGTACCCTTATGGTAACCGAAAATTTCACCAAATGCCCTACATAACATAGGCATAAAAAAAAAGCAACGGCGTCAAGTCCTCATCAATGTTCATCCTATTGCTCATTAAGTCATTACGGCGGCAAATTTAGGTTATTACCCAAATAAATTAGGAAAAAAACCACGATCATCTTCTTTTCTCACCCTGTGCTCACTCTCATTTTCATCTTCATTTTCTTTCAAATCAAAACCCTTTGATTTGGTTAGGCCCCAATATTTGAAAAACAAATCCGCAAAATCGAATGCAATTGTGTTTTATTGAAGTAGGCACGTGAATTTGGGTTTGAAGTGATGAACATTGATTGTTGTTCAAGGAAGAGTAAGCTTGTGAATTAATCTTCAAGAACTTCAATATTTTTATTTTTGTGTAGAATTATGAAAAATTGATTGTTTGTGTGTAATTGCGTTGGTTAGATTTTGGAAAAAGAAATTCGGGCCAACTTACATTAAGCTATCTGATCGTATATTTTTGCATTTTTCCCCATATTTTTTTCTGAAATTTACTCTATTATACGCTATATTGTTTATGTGGAATTGTGAATGTTAGCTTTTATGGAAAAAAATAGGGCTTAGTTGTGTTTGCTCATTTTTATTGAGCATTTTTTCACATGCAAATTGTATGTATCATTGTTTTCTGCTAATTTGGTTATATTGATTGCTTAATGTTAAATGTGGTTAGCGTGAAAGGATTACGGCTGTTGTGTAATTAACTAATTACAATGAGAAGAAGTTTGGTGTTAGGATTTTGGATATTGATCAAAAACTTTCTAGATTTAGTTGATGATATGTTTGACTGTTTGAGGAGTCATAAAAGAATAATCTTTTATTGCCTGAGTTGTTTAAGATATATGATGGGAATCATTGGGCTAATGAGGGGGTGAAAGTGGTAGATGATGGAAGTTTGACAAGACTGTCCATTCCCCTTATTTTTGGGAGCTGAAGAAATTGGCAATGAAAAAATAGAAGTGGTAGGTGATGGAAGTAGGGGATTCTTTCAAATTGGCAATCATAAATAGAGTTAAAAGGAGAACAATGGAAGAGTAAGCAAGGAGGGGGACGGAAGCAAGAGCAAAAAGGATGGCAGCGAAAGAGTTGATTGAAAAGGAGATACAAGAGCTTGATAGATATACATTTGTTGGGGAGCTTCCCATTTTTTTAGTTAAAAACAAAGTTTATACATTGGTTCTATGATGTTGGTGTCATTTTGTTTTGTTGCTTAACGCTTTTTTAGGCAAAAAAAATTTACATTTACGTGGTTTGTTGTTGGGTGATGATTTCACATGCTTTGTCTTTTGCATGGAAACCTTAACTTTGGATGGATACTGTAACTTTCAGACATTTGGAATGATAAGCATTAAAGGGACATCAAATAGTTGAGATGAGTAAATGGTTCTTGGTTTTTTAGAGATCAAATATTTAGAGATTTATATTATGCAACTAATGAAATTGCATAACGAAATTCATATTACATTTTGGTCTTGTACTATTTTCCAATCACTACGCCCCTATTTGGGAGTTAGTTGTTAGCTGTCAGCGGTTAGCTGATTGAGTTAGCTGATTTGACTAGCTAATTTGGCAACTAATTATATTAGCTATTTGTGTGAAACTAGCAGTTAGTTGTTAGACATTTTAGAGTAAAAAAGAATCAAAATGATATAAGCTCTTCTAAAAGCTCCTCATATGAGCTTTTTGAAAAATAGTTTTTTTCATCCCAAATCTCTCTTCCAAACCCCTAATTACCAAACACCAAAAATAACATTTTGAGTTAGTCAAAGCTCTCTTTCCTCTCAAACCTTTTTTTTTTCTCTCAAACATCTTACTTCCAAACATCCCCTATGAAAATTAAGAGCATAAAAAAATTGCTCCAATTGTGATTGTTGTTGACATCAATTCGTTATCTAAATAAAGTTTTAAAAAAATGAGAAACTAGCTATCAAGGGTATTTCGTGAATTATGTACTTCGTAATTTTTTAGGGGCATTTGATGCAAAATAAGTTTTAACCTTTAATGGATACTTAACACCATTTATCATTATAATGGTAGTTGGTAAATTTTCTAGTTACTATAATAGGGTTAAAACCGATTCTTAATTTCTTAAATCTTGCTTAAAACAAGTAGGACCCGCTTTATGATAATCTAGTAACAAGGCTTTAAGACCTAGGCCTGAAAATGATGTTATACCAATGTCCATGGTCATGCAATAATTCTCAAACATGCTAATTCGTCCATGCAAAAATGATGCATCGCCATTGCGACTCCTTGTGAAGTCACAAACTATGAAATAAACACCGTCACTACTATTTATTGCCATTTACCAAATGTAGCTTCAATACTAACTATACCTGAACATCATGATAGAAACCAGAAGGAAACAACGGTCGTATAGGTCGGTCAATCAAACGACCGCACAAAAGCTCACGCTCTTTTGGCGCACCTTCCCTCCGCATAAATGTATTCGGAATCACACCTTGCGCGTACTGCTTTTCCTGGTAATCAACCTTAATCCGAACAAAACAAACAAATACACAAAGATTCATCCGAATACAAACAAGAACAGCAATTCATTTTATAAAGCAACGACAATTAATGATTGAGCACTTACAGTAAGAGGTAGAAAATCACGATGAGCATCTGCTTTAGCAGAAGCAACAGTAGAGAGAACTTTGGTCTCGCCCATGGCCATAACAACAGCTCCATTAGCGAAACGAGCGATTTTACCAGTTTCGAAGGAAGATAAGCGGTTGCCAATTTCGAATTCTTCTGTGAAAGTTTCAAAGAGCTTGGTCTCAAGTCTCGATGGCGGAGGCTGGAAATGAAGTGCGAATTCATGGAGACTGCTGCAAATTGAGCGGAATTTGAATTTTTTGCGAGTAAGAGAGAGTGGTAGAGAGTTGCGGAGAGGGTTGAGAACTTTGGTAGCCATGAAAATGGTGAGCTTATGCTAGGAAACTAGGAAGTGAACTTAAGCTGAGGGCTGAGGGTTTAGGGTTTAAGCATTAACCCTCCAAAAAAAGACATGGGGCTTAAGGAGCTAGACTTCTTTGGTTTGATAGGAAAATATTTTTCCCAAAAATATTTTTGAGGAAAATCATTTTCCTTTTACTTCCTCTTTACTTCTCCCTTATTCACTCCTTACATCATTCTTTTATTTCTATTTCATTTTTTCTTTCCTATATAAGTTTTCCTCTAATCAAACAAACAAAGGAAAACTTTTTTTACATTTATGTTTTATATTAAAAAAAAAATTCCTTAAAAAATAGTTTTCCATAAAAATTGTTTTCCTTCAAAACAAACGGAGCCTTAAGGCTAAGGGGACTTCTCCTAATCCGTGATTTTCCTTTTTTTTATTTTAGTTGCATTAGTTACAAGACTTACAATTTACAATAAGGGCTCGTTTACCTTGGCTAAATAGAGATGAATTGAATTGAACTTAACTAAACTGAACTGAACTTAATAGAGATCTATTAATTGAACTGAACTGAATAGAACTGAACTGAACTTAATTGAATTTAATCTGAAGTAAACAAGCCCTAAGTAGGCCAGTAGGGAACAAACCCCTCTAGTAGAGTTCTAATCCACATATTAACATAAGAGTAGTATTTATCGATCTATCTATCTTCTATCTATCAGGAAATGATAAAGTATAACGTCCCTATCTTTCTGTGAATAGGAGTCATTAGTAGATATTGTCCTTTTTTGGGTAGGACTTCAATTTTACATCAAAGCAAATCCTTTTGGGCTAAGGTACAAAGAGGAAAATATATACTCATGGGTTCCTATTCACCCAAAGATATAGGTGTTACATAAAGGCACACCCAAAATTGATATGAGCACACTTCTTTGTGAGAGGCTGATAGCACAGTTTTTTGTGTTCCTCTCACAAAGAGTTGTGCACAGATCAATGTTGGTTGTGTCAATATCACTCCCCCTATCTATCTTCTATATATATATAACTGAAACCACTCTTCAATCCCCCCCCCTAAACTCTACACGTGGCAACTTCACAATGCTTCTTTTCTCGCCTAAAACTAACCCATCTAACTTGGCAATTGTTGCAACGACGTTTTGGTATTGGCCTCACTCGGTCATTTTCAGCCTTTGCTCTACAACCATCAACAGCCTTTGTAATACCCCAAATTTTCTCTATGCCATAATTTCCAATTCTAGTCATCTTTCTCTAAGTCTAGCGCAGCCTTTTTTATGAGTTATATGCTTAGTATTATTATCTCTTATTACTTGTTATTGTTGTTAATTTGTTTATTTTGAATGTTATGTGTGTTGATTAAACTCATGATTGATTATCCCAAACCTTTCATTTTATCCCATTAAAGTGTTGCAAACCTCTTCTCTTCCTCTCCCCTTTGGCCGGCCATGATGAGGGTTTTTGGCATGCTTTTGGTTGTTTTAAGTAGCAAAAACAACTATAAATACCTCATAAACAATTAAGCTTAAACTCATCACTTTCTTCTATCAAAAAAAAAAAATAGCAAAACTACTCCTTCTTCCATTTCTTCTCCAACCAGCCGAATTACATCACAAAAAAAAAAAATTAGTTGGGTAGTTTTTGAAGAATTCAATCTGTTTATTCAATCTTGGTTCATCGGATTTCTTTTGCGAATTCTTGGAGCTTTTTCTTGGAGGTTTCTTCTAATAATTTTTTTTGAGGGTCATAATTTTCTCCTAATCCAGGTAACTAGGTTTTCCTTTCACCTTGTTTTTAATTAAATTTAGAATTCTTGTTTAGGTTTAATTAAAAATCAAAATTCGTTTAATCGGTTTCTGGTGTAAATTTTGTCTTAATTCGTTTTTATGTAATCCTATTGTTGTAATAATTTTCCATGATATGTTATAATTTAGATTTAATTTTGGGACTAGTTATTTTAATTTTTCATGGCTTGTATTATTTTATTTGCAATTTTTATTAAATTCTGAAAATAGGCGAATCAATTTTATTTTAGGCACAATTTTGTGTAAATAAATTCTGCATATTTTTGTGCTTATTTTTATTGATTGGATAATTTTATTTAGGCCTTGATTAATCCCTTAAATTATTGGAGTAAATATATTTTACTTGGTAATTAGTTTAGTGTCTCAAATAAATTAATTTTCTTAATTGTGTAATCCGAAAAATCTGCAGTTTTTACACTCTGGAAATTAATTAATTAAAATTATTTTCCACTTTATTTTGGCACTAAAAGGTGTTAAAAACAGTAGGGAATTGTCCAAATTAATCTTGGTTACTTAAATTAATTAGAAAGGAACTTCTGAAATTATTCACTAATTCGGTGTATATTTTTTTTAAAAAAAAAAACTGCACATAGTTATAATTCTGAAAATAAATTATTTCCCCTATTATTTAGTACTAAAATATGTGGTAATCATTTACGTAATGGTATAAATTAATTTGGTTAATTTTGGTCAATTAAATTAATTAATATGAAATTTCGAATTAACCTCTTAATTCGTTTTTAAAAAAAAATTATTAGCAAAATGGTTAATTAAAATTACTATAAGTGTTAAAAACAGCCCTAACTAATTTAGAACAGTACCTAATGTAATCCCCCGTATTTTTATACTCTGGTATAAGAGTTAATTATACATAAATACGCGATTTTACGCCCATAACGGATATTTTCGGAATTAGAGTTAATAAAATAAATTTAATATTTTATTCTATGGGGATATTAATGATTTATATGTTTGAAATCATTTTATGAAAATTCGTGGGTCATATTTAACATAACTCAAAAGGTTTTAATTGTCGGTTGGGAACCGTTCAAACAGATAAATAAATAAATAAAAAGAATTAAATAAAAAAAATAATAAAAATTCAGTGTTTAAAAATAATAAGGGCTTAAAAGGGTTTGTCACAGGCCCAACTTATTGAGAAACCCTAAACAACAATAATAGTATAAATACCCCAGGATGAACCAAATTAGGTCAAAAAGCAAAAAGTGAAAAAAAAAAAATACTCACTCTCTCTCACCGTGTATCAGGAAAAGGAAAAAAAAAACTTCAAAACTCCACCTTAAACCTCCATAACCAATTAACCACCACAACCTTCAACTTCCACCAAGCTACCGCCACCACCGCAGTCACCTGCCGACCCTCGTTGGTCCCAACCACCGCCGACTGGGCTGCCCTGTTGCAGTCAGTTCACTTAAAAAAAAAGAAAAAAAGAAAAGAAAACTTCTTCACGTAGAGCCACCAGGTGCAGCACCACCACCAGCCCACCTGCAGTCGCGTCACCGGAGCCTCGTCTGCCGTAGCCGCCGCTTGCCGTCACCGTACGTAGTTAGTATATATATATGTATATATACGTATATATATGTAAAAAAAAAATTCTTTGATTTCTTTAAATCTTGAATTAAATAAAATAATATATATATATATATATAATGAATTAATTATTATTATTACATAGTAATTTATGGGAGGTCTTAGGATATGTTAGAGCTGCTGGATATTTTAGGACTCGAGTTAATACTATTGTCTTTTATATTATAGACGAGGAATATTACTTAGGCGAGTTCTGAAAGGAAAAGGTGGAGTACCACCAGGTTTATTCAAGGTACGCGTGATTGATAAGTGTTCAGACGTAGTATCATGTTAGGATTTTGCATATTTCTATCACGATTGTTGTGATTTGTGAAACATGATTATTTGTGGTGTTTTTAGTTGTTTGTATAACTTGTGTTTGCAAACCTGTTAAGAAAAGGATAGGAAGGATTATTTCTTTGCATGAATAGGTTCTTTGAATATTTCATGCTTCAGTAGTAGCAATTTATTTTGCGTATGGACAAGTTGTCCCTTTCAAGTTATTAGTAGCAATTTATTTCGCATATGGACAAGTTGTCCCTTTCAAGTTTATTAGTAATGCATGAATAGATTCTCCGAATATTTCATGCCCTTTAATAGCTTTGGGATACCACTTAAGACATAAGTTCTTAATGGGAATCTCGTTAAATAGACAAGAGTTCAGTGTGTTTTATCTGAACAATAATTAAAACAAGTGTTATGTGAATTGTGTGTGTGTGCTTGGTATGTGTAACAACTCTCAAGACACTAATCACTTAAAGTGAAAGATTCGAGTAAGCATTAAAACTCTCGACAAGTGCACGTCGTGAGTATTGGCATAGATGTGGGTTGGGGTCACGGCAGGACTCGTGACTTTAAGGGAACCGTAGGATCCACGTGTTCCATTCGCGGATTGAGCTCATTCCTTTATTTGTGACGTGGGTAGCTCCCATTGTCACCTTCTAGGCATAAACAACTCGCCTGGTGCTTACACTGGCTTCGGCTCTAGAGGGCCACCTAATAATCAATGTGTTTAACAAGGGAATAATAAGTAATTATTCACCATAGCAATTAAGTTTTTGACATGATTTTTATATGCAATAGATCTGTATGCTTATTTAATTGTCGTACTCAGCTTTGCTGACGCCGTACAAATTTGGTCTTGTTAATATCTTGACCCTGTGATGACCCAATTATTGGTGAGCAGTCGTTCAGGATCAAGGTAAGTTTGTGCAGGAATTCAGGGACGATTATGGGCTTGAGTGATGAGCGGTATTCTCAACATTAATAAATTTTGAGAAAAATTTTCCAAATTTAATTTTATTTTATAGTTTGGTTAATTTTAAACATTCCTTTTTATCTAGGTTGGATTATTTTACAAGATCTTTCGTTTGAGTTGATTTAATAATTCTAGGGCCTCAATGGTTCCAAGTTGTAGTAGATTTAACTTTCTTTTACTTAACTTATGTTCTATTTTATTATTTCCGCTGCAAAATTCTGAGTAAGCCGATACGTTTCCACACGTGGCGGTAATACTTTGATAATTCTCAGTATTTCTTGAAAATAGCATTTATAATTTGATGAGAATTATTGGGGTGTTACACTAACCTATTATTATTTATTTATTAATTCTATTGCTGAGTTTTGGGCTTAATTTGGTGAATTATTGCTTAATATTGGTTTAAACTAGGTCCTTTAGACAACATAATTTTTACTTGTGGCTAAGAGGGTTTAAAATTGATAATTCGTGATAATTTACTGTTCTAATCATGTACCTAATTGTAAGGAATGTGTGAAGATTTATTTTGCACTCTTTATTCGCTTCGATTAATTAATTTATTAATTGTTTTGCTAAAGTATATTTATCTTGAGTTCAACCTTTGAATCTTGACTTTGATTTTTGGTTTTGACTTTGATTTTTGAATATTGACTTTGACTTTTGAATCTTGACTTTGACTGTTGATTGTTGACTTTGACTTTTGAATCTTGACTTTGACTGTTGATTGTTGACTTTGACTTTGATTTTGACCTTAACTTGGTTTTTAATCTACTTCATGGAAATTATGGAATTTGTTTTAGAAATGGTCATTGTGGCCTTTGGGTTCTTAAGTGTAAGTCCATAGTGGTACCTTAAGAACATTGGTTTTGATTTGATTTTTGGTTTTGGAGTTGATTCTTGTTGGATTGTTTTGTTGATAATTGGAAATCGTTGGGTAAGTCCATAGTGGTTCCTTCGATTGGACAACACATCTATAGTAGATTGGTTTTAGATTTAGTTGTCGTTCTCATTATGCTGGATCTTTGGAAAATGAGAGAGTTTGGCCATTCTCAGACCGGGTCATGTTTTTGTGGTTGACCCGAGGTTCGCCCTGACTATATCTAGGCTTATTGAGCCGCGAATTTGTTCACTGCGTCTGCTCCAATTACAACTTGAAAATTTGGATATTGGTTTTGATGTTCTTCTATTTTTACTTGATCTAATTGATTTTGTTTTGGTTTAATTATTTTTGGTTGACTCATTTTTGGGTTTTAAACTAATTCGGTTAATTGATCTATCAATTTGTAATGTTGGTCTCGTGTGGCTGATTTCTGTAAGTTCTTTGAGTTTTAATCTAAGCCTTGCATTAACTCTTGGTTTAATTTTGAACACGTGTGTTAATGACGATCTAGTTACTGGCCACTAAGTGGCATATTTTTGTGGTTTTAGATGGTGCTGGTGAGGATTGATCCGTCACCGAAGCTGCTGGGATGTGATTTATGAAAGAGCCTAGGATTACCTTTAAGACTTTCTTTAAATAATGTTGAACTAGCTGTTTTGTTTAAGTTTTTCAGGAGGTGTACTCCTCGAATTGTAATTTAATAACTTTTGGTTTATGTTATTTTAGAAGTTTTAAATTTTTCCGCATTTTTTTGGCCTAACTTGGTGTATTGTTTCCGCCATTACACCCTATTATAAGACGGGTAGTACAGCCAATTTATCTTCAATCTACCTATTAGAATTTGTTGGTTTTGATGGTTTTATTTGAAGGTTTTACGACTTGGTTTTGTGATCATTCTACCTTCTTCAT
Source organism: Salicornia ramosissima (assembly GCA_951394345.1). Taxonomy (NCBI): domain Eukaryota; kingdom Viridiplantae; phylum Streptophyta; class Magnoliopsida; order Caryophyllales; family Amaranthaceae; genus Salicornia; species Salicornia ramosissima. The sequence continues at coordinate 2,147,618 of OX596240.1, read as the reverse complement.
CTGATGAAGCTATCTAAAAATTCAAACCTGAAGAGATTTTTTTGGTAGTCCTCACCAAATTTGCCTACCTTTTTCTCCAAGATTCAGCTAATTGAGGATTTTGAGCTTGTCTTCCTTTTGTAATGGGTATTTTTCCTTTTTCTTTATAGTCGTCAATTTCCTTTGTTGTATGTTTGCAAGGCTTTTCTTATCTTATAAAAAAAAACACTCTTCAAGTCCTCCCTATACTCTACACTTGGTAACTTCACAATATCTTTTTCCCCGCCTAAAACTAACCCATCTAACTTAGCAATTGGCAAAAGAAAAAAAGATCTATATTTATAGCTGGTGGAAAATTCATTGTAACTCTTTTCTAGTCATGAAATCTATATCTATTTATACTAATACTTTAAAACATGATGTATTTGTGCCACATGTCAACTTTTTTTTAATTCAACTTTAATTTATTTTATTTTTTAAATAATCGTTCATTAATTAAGAGAATTTTAGGAAACACGTTATATCTTAATTTAAAGAGTCTATAATTTCCTATATTATTATGATCAACTTAATTTTATTAATAATATTTAAATTGTTTTGAGATTATATTTTTTTATATATACAACTCGTGCATTGTATGGATTCCAAAACTAGTTGGATTTATAGTTGGATTGAAGTCTTCATGGGAATATGAAATTACTTCTTGACATTTGATATCTAATTATTATAAATGGTAAACTAAGAAGTTGTTATTGACCTTGTTATTGTTGTGGGATATCACCCGTTACCCCAAAAAAATCACAAAGCAATTAAGTGAGAAATCAAAAGTTATTCTTATACTGCTCACCACATTATTTAAATGTTCACATTTACTATTTTCCCAATCAAATAAATCTCATATAGTTTTTACAAAACATCATTTTTAGTGATTCATGTGCCACGCACGTGCTGATCAATGTCGATTTTCGGCTAAAAGATGGTGGTCAACAAAATAATGTTTACAAAAGATGGTTTTGTTACAAAATTTTCTACTAAAAGATGGTTTCTCGCAAAATGTAACTTAGAAAAAAAAGATGGTTTTAGGCAAAAACTTTTTTTTTTAACTCACTATATACAAATCTATACTAAATATTTAAAACAGGATTTGTCAATGCACGTGGCACTATTTCATAACACATTATTGAATTTAGAATTTATTAAAAAAAATTAATGACAAATTCCCTAATCATCTCTCTAATCTCTTTAACTTCCTTACATTGCATTTTAAAAAAAAAAAAATCATAATTGTTTTTTTCTTATCTTAATTTAATTTTTAATGAATACCTTTAAAGTTTAAACTCTTATTTACGGAGTACTATTATTACATGCATGTTCAATTTCTTTATTTGTTTTTACATACATGTTGATGTATATTTATGGTAAAAATTGTAATTTTTCGCTTATATACTCTATTTATAAGTCAAACAAAATTCTAAAACTAGTTATAATTGATATGTTAACCTTTCAATTTTCGCACTTGCCAATGCATATTTTATATCGGTAATATTTCCAGTTCTATTTTGCCAAAATTATACATCTCCATCCCAAACAAAATGGTCCAATTACTTTTTTCACATTTCCGGAGACACAACTTTAAATATTGATATATTTAATTAAATATCATAAAAAATTATAAAAATAACATATTTGGAAAGTACATATCGAAATGAATCAAACTATATCCACATTAGGGGCTTGTTTACTTCAGATTAAATTCAGTTCAGTTCATCTCTATTAAGTTCAGCTCAGTTCAATTAATACATCTCTATTATGTTCAATTCAGTTCAATTCAGTTCATCCTAATTCAGTTCAATTCAGTTCCGTACATCTTTATTCAGCTAATGTAAACGAGCCCTATGTTTTTTCTCATATTTATATGTGTGTGTATGTATATACTATTTACACTAGCCTTGTGTGCACGCTTTGCATGCGACATATTTTAATTGTATCTTTAAAAAATTGAAGGTTTTTTGTTCAGGAAATTGAAATATTTGTTAAATTCATACTTATTCACATAATTATAAACAAACATTCTCTTTTCATCCGATCATTCCACAATAATGAACTAAACCGGCTATCAAATTTCTACGATAATCAAAAGGTAAAATTTTTATGCAACAAAACATATCAAAATGAGTGTTTATTTATATAGAATTTAGAAATATGAATTTTGATGTTTTAATTTTATTTTTACGAATTTTAAATTTTGTAATATTTTCATTTAAAAAAGTTCAAAAATTGAATTGTTTTTTTTTTTAATATAAATTTAAGGCATGTTTAAAAACGTATAAAGCTATATTTGAACTTGCAACCTCCGACAAATCATTATATATTTACCATCTCACCTAATTTTTATTAATGATTTAATTATCAATTTAATTTTTTATATTCTTGTTATTAAATATAGAGTGTTTTTTTTTTGTTCACAAAAATAGAAAATACATATATATCAAGTAAAAAAAAAAGTAACAACAGGCAACGCCCAGGATGACACACTAGTTGATATTCATTCATATAATTAAAAGAGGGAAAATTTGTCTAAAAAACCCTGAAAGTTTTAGCGTTTTGTGAAAAACACCCTTGAACTTTTCTTTTTTAATTTAACAATACAAAGTTGTAGAAAATTTTTAGTAGCACAACTTCTAGATAAAAATGGGAAATATGGGGGGTAAATGAACTTCAAAATGAGGATTTGATTAATTAGAGTTTCAAATTGTGTTCTTCTTTTCAATTATTTTTCTATTGAATTGTTTCTAAAGGTTAAATCTTTAGAATAATTATCTTATATTTCAATGTTTCCATCCAAAAGTTGTGCTATTAAATGATTTCTACAACTTTGTGTTGTTAAATTTTATAAAAAAAAGTTCTAGGGTGTTTTTCACAAAAAGCTAAAACTTTCCGTATTTTTTAGACAAATTTTGCTTAAAAGAGGTCAAAGTTATAAAGTGGCTATAAAAAACACTAATCCGAGAAGAGAGAGGCAACAATAGCGAAAGAAAATGTCTGAAAACCCATACGAGAGGGTGAAAGGTGGTCGCCTAACTTTCAAAGGTGGCGATTTAGCCACTCGCAGTAAAACTATCGACAAGAAGAAAAAGAAGAAGAAGAAGAAATTACACGACCAACAACAACAACAAGAGGTTATTCTTGATGACCACAAATCTGATCTTGTTCCTGATGATGATGATGATGAAGATAACCCCAGTACTACTGCTAATGCTTCTGGAGAGATTATTTATACAATTGATGCTGCTAAAAAGATGAAATACGAAGATCTTTTTCCTGTTGAAGCTCGAAAGTTTGGATATGATCCTAAAGTTAAGTCTAAATCTATTGAAGATGCTCTTGATGATCGTATCAAGAAGAAGGCTGATCGTTATTGTAAATAGAGGTTAACCCTAAACCCTAATCTTTTATTAAGTACTGTATTTTATTTATGTTTTTAAATGGAAAGTTGAGGTTTGCAATTGTTGTAATTTATGTCATATTGAGGAATTTTGGGTGCTCGTAACAGTTTGTTATGCATTTTGAGTGAAATGCAATTGCTTATTTTGGGTATATAATTGCGGGAATGTTTTATTGGGGCTTAAGAAGGCCACTGTGCTTCTTAAGGCGGAATTAAAATTACTTAACAATAATAATAGAAGGAAAAATCAATACTAATAAACCCAACTTTACGTGATCTGCTAGTCTGCAACTGATAAACTAAACTTTGCATAATTCCCTAATGATCTTATCTTTGATAGTGATATGTCCAAAATGTACCCTTTCCATTTGTGACCTATTATTGCAGGTTCTTATTACCTGTCAGATTTTTTTGATAGCTATTACCTGCTAGATTTTTGTAATTAAAACTAAAGGAATGATTATCCCCCATTATCACAACAACGGCCCACCACCCATCTTCACACAGTCCACCACAACCAATTGTCCAATAGTCGCTAATTCACCCACAACTGGCCACAAGGCCACAACCTGCCAGATAAATTTTATTATAAATTATGCTTTCTTCTTGAAGAGACGAAGGTGGAGTTGAGAGATGGAAAATAACGGAACATGTTAGGATTTGGTACAAAGTCGCTCTCTCATTTGTTAAAAAATCAAAAACTTGGGATACTCTTGCAATTACTAATAGCAACATAATAATACTGCATCAGTACGAGCTTAATTTCAACACCTAAATAGGTACAAAGTATTAGGATGAAGTAAGAAGTTTGGTCATCAATTTTATTTCAGTGAAAAGCTAGATGTGATGGAAGATATCAGTTACGAGTAAATGATTTAACGATTAATGTCGTTTTCGATAATACAATATCTTTTGTGAGACGGTCTCACCAAATTAAACAAGTTCATACCTTTAAAGTCGCCCAAACCATCACATCTGCTCTTCTCTGCTCTGAGCAGATGTGATTGCTCCTCTACCTACATGTCCTTTGTGACGCCATCTCTTCTACATCACCTAAATCTTCTTTGTTGCACTTTTGGTTCTCTTTCTTGACTTCCTCTCAGATCAAAGCTGTCTCTCGTCTCATTCTGATACTATCTCTCATAACCCCCTATTTTCTTGTGGCATAAGTAGGCTCATTCTCTTTGCTACCTCATCCACATCAAACACCAATTCATCATTTCCAAAAAAATTATTCATTCCCCCAAGTAACCATTCATTACTTCCATCAATCTCTTCCAAAAGAATAGGACCAGCAATGTCTTTCCTATTATATCGGCGCCTCTGACCATGATTATATTTTGAAAAAACCATATCATTCAATCCGAAGAAAAAAATGTTTAATTCAAAGGAGAGAATGAAATGAAGGGATGAAAAAAGGTGGAAACAACTGGGAAAAGGCAAGGGGGAAAATGGGATTTCGAAAACTGGAATTCGATCTGTAAAAAAAAAAGGAAATCCGGAATTGATAGAAAATAGGAGAGGAGGAGAAGAAAAGGAAGAAAAAGGGAGAACAAAAAGAGAATTTTATTTTTTCCTAAAGGCTTCATACCAGTAGCCGCAGCTTCTAGTGAAGAGGTGGCTGCAGGAGCTTCTGGTGGGGTTTGAAGGAGAGAGCACAAAGCTGTAAGGTTGAAGTGTACACTAAAATCTATGCCATATATATACCCATAGGCCCTAGTCTCATGTTCCCTAGTGCCTCACCAAAGGCAAGCATTTGCACCCATTTAGGGTCTTGCGCCTAGCTCTTTCTAGGTGGCCAAGCCATGCGCCTGAGTGCACCTTACCTCTAGGCATGCTTTTTAAAATTAAGATCCCAACTATACAAGAATCTCCCCAAAATGAAGATGTCACATTATGATTTGTTTATATAAATTTTTGATTAATTTTTGTTTTTTTACGCTTCTCCTTATCCCTTCTTGTGCATGAAATTCTAATTTTTCTTCTTCCTTTCACTACCATCATTACAAAACAACAAACCGCCACCAGAATTTCTTTGATCTTTCTCCTCATGAGTATCCCATTCTCTTTCCTCCATTCCACCAACGAGCACCATCATGTTCACTCTCTCTTACTCTCCTTTCTTCTCCATTCCACCATTTTGATCTTTTTCTTTTCTGCTCGAATTTAAACGCACAAAACACCAAATGTGGAGTGTTTATAGTCGAAGTTTTCCTTCCGAAGCCTTGGATAAAGCTTTTGAATTGTTAAGGGTGGTGATTTTTACATGGAATTAGGTATGTTTCCATCTCTTCTTGATTTGCATTTTGTGTTTTCCATAATTTTGTTCCTATCTGGGATCTTTTTAATATTAGAAATGTATATTTTTTTTACACAATAACCTCAGTTTGCCACAAAACTTTGTGCCACGTTTAATGTTGTTCTTGATTGTTAAGTCAATTACATGCAAAAGGCTGCAATATTATTTGTAGTAATAACAAGTGGCTACATTCCAAGTTCATTTATTTGCATATCCTTCTTTTTCAATATGATTCGTTGTTTTTTTTTTTTTTTTGAGAATTTATAGAAATCAGGGGGTATTAATAGTAAAAAGAGAATATTGTCCTTTTAATTTTGATTTTTTGTTTATAAGGAAACAAAAACCAGTGAGTCTCTTTGATAGAGCCAACCAATAGCATATTCCTCACAAAAGATTCTAAACAAGAACAACAAAAAAAGACAAAAGGAGTACCATCTACATTGAGACAAACTATCAACACGAAGCCACCAGCTACTAACTGCGTATATTAGAGATAGCACATGTCTTGCTGCAACACTTTAGAGGAATAAAGGGTATAAAGTTGACTCTTCTGAAGGTTTTTTTTACCATCACCAAGAAATAAACAAATTTTTTGTCATCTTCGACTTAGGAGCTTGAGCTTGACTTAAAATTAATTATTCTATTGAATATTGATCTCTTCATTATAGAGTATGGCTAATTTCACAATATAAAGTTGCTCATGATGTATCTTCCAAGTTAATTACTATTTTGACATATTTTAGTATTGATTGGTTCATGAACCTTGTAGTAATCAGTTGTTGGTCATGGTTAAATTGCTTCCAGCATAGTAGCATGATCTCTGTTAGGATTAGCATCCAATGCTAATACATTTCATTTGTAAGTGTTGTTGACATGTTGGCAAATGGTTCTTTCATGGTCATATAATATAGGAAAATTTGTCAGAAAAGACCTTATAAAACATTCTTTTTGTAAGAAAAGACCTTATAAAAAATTTGTTGTGAACAAGGACCTAAAACAACAAAAAAAGTTGCAAGGAGGGACCTTATCTCTATTTTCCGACATTGACTATGAATTTATGGCGTTGACTCGCTATTTCCCTCCAATTTTCGACGAATCCTTTCTTCTATTTAACCTTTCCTTTTCTTTTCACTATAAATTCATTTTTCCTCCACTCCCCCTCCATTTTTCCTCCTAAATAAACCCTACATTAACACTTCCTTCTAGCATCTAAAATTCTCTTCTTCTGAATTTGGGTTTCCTCATCTCTTACCCTCTTAAATACGAAAGGATTCGTACAAAATTGGAGGGAAATAGTGAGTCAACGTCGGAGATTCACAGTCTTCGTCGGAAAATAGAGGTAAGGTCCCTCTTTGCAACTTTTTTTTTGTTTTAGGTCCCTGATCACAACAAATTTTTTATAAGGTCTTTTCTCGCAAAATGAATGTTTTAAAAGGTCTTTTCTAACAAAATTTCCTATAATGTATGAAGTTTTTTTTTTTTTTTAATAATAAGAGAAGCAGTTAAGCTCCTCTGGACTGGATTTGTGGCGTGAAAACTTTTAGTTGTGTATCCATTGCAAGCCTTCTCGGTGATTCTAGGATTACTTTATTAGACTTAGTGATCTACAAAGTTGAAATCTTTGTCAGAGCTAATTGAGTATTTATTCATCAATTAGTTCTGATATGCTGAGTAATTTTTGTGTTTTATCCATATGACTACATGATCCTTGGCATATCAGTAACTCAAATTAGGGATTATTTATTTTTCTGTTTTGAATATGAAAAACAAATGCATGAAGTTTTCTTCAAACAAAACATATTACTTAATAGCGCTGTTGAGTTTGGAGCAAGTACTTGGAAACATTTCCCTATGCTCTCTTGCCTCGTTCCGTGGATGTTTGGAATAGTCAAAAAAGCACCCGAACTCCTGACATACATATATTTAAATATCATATATTGGGGGTTTGAGATATGAATTGATAAACTGTTATTTTATTCGACAATACTAGGTATAATTAATGAATTATTCTAAACCATGGCTTATACCTATGTCTTGTTATCCAAATGCCCCTTAGTGCTGTAGTGATTGAATGCATGATTGAAGTCATTGAACAAAACTTGACTCAAAATGTTTAAGGTTAATAGGATCAGAGTTAAGGATGGATAATATTTGGTTTCTTCACTCAGGAGTGTTTGTGACGCTCATGAGAGTGGTGATTGGTTGGCTACTTGCTAACATCCCGAACGGAAAAGAGAAATGCCTTGTGTCCTATTTTACAGTTGTGAGCGGTGTAATTTTTTGAGACATAGGTTTGCTAGTCCTTTCCTGTGGCTGCTTCTGTCAGTCAAGGGTCCTGGATGGTGATGGTCTTCACAAATGCTTTTTATTGTTGCCATTAGAATATTTTATAGGTTTGTTTAGTTTTGTTATGGTTATCCTTAGCAATAGAGAAACACTAACATGCTACAGTATTGTTTGAGCTCTGTTATGGCCAACTGTGCTTGGCCAAATTGTTTTTTTCAATGATAATTGAATATTTCTGATACATATTTATGAGATATCACTGTAATTTATTGTCATATTTTGTGTTGATTTTATGTGATGATCTTTTCTATATCATTGGCTCATTTTTATGATAGGCATTTTGAAGGCTCCTGTTTGTGGATGTGCGCGTTAAAATGTCAAAGGCTATTTCAGTTGGTGGAATCAATTTATGTAAACTGCTTGAAGGAAGGTTCCTGTTTATTATGGTTGTACATTCTCTAGCTTCTGACTTCGTCAATCCTGCGCATTTTACATGGGGAATTATAATTATATTATAATGCCAAACTCGGATTGTCCTTAATTTAATGTTCAAAGTTGATCTGGATTCAATGAGGTGGCAGCGGCTGGATCTTGGTTAAATTATGTTGATTGTTTTGAGCATCCTCTATAGGGCATCTGAAGACTTCATTCATGAGAACTGACTGCATATGAAGGAGTTCCTGAAAAAGAAATTGATTTATATTTTTGGGTTTCTATCTTGTGTCAATTGTGTTATGGGGCTGTTACTGCTATGCCACAACTAGATTAATTGGATGGTATCACTTGTGCCCATAGAATTGCTAAGAAATTTAAGTCTTAATTTAGCATCTTTTAGGGCTTGTTTACTTCAGCTAAAGTAAACGAGCCCTTAGTTGACTCACTAGGTAAGCTATTCAGTTGTCATCCACACTTCATCACAATTAACTTTTGTAAGCATTGTATCGTAGTGGGGGGCTATTTGGTGGGTAGATGTAGCATTCTTCGTTAAGTTATATACATGAACTTCTGATTGGCATAACAAGTGAAGTAATTTTTTGCCATATGAAAACCATGTTAACCAAAGGGTTTATATAATCATAGGACATCAATCAAGAAAAGCATCTCCATAGCTAAAATATTCCATGTCTCCTCATTTTTGTGTTATATACAAAAACCAGTTCCTTTAAACTTCACATTACTTGATTCATCCGTCTTTTTATAAAAATGACTCAATTGATAAATTCTTGAAGTAAACCTCAGACAACATACTATAATCAGAGCTCTATGAAAAATTGAAACATAGATATTTTATATATTTGGAAACTTTTCAACGTAGGCTCAACTTTTCGTCAAAAAAGAAATAACCAACCATAGACTCAACTTGGTCAACCTTGTAGTTAAGAAAGCTTTTACAATGTATTATTAAGAACTTTATATTATACTTGTATTATGAAATCATGAAATAAGTTATTCAAAACAAATAAAATTCTAAATTTAATAATTAGCTAAAGCCTTTTAAGTTTTATCTTACACAATTGCATGTTTAACTAATAATATATCCCTCTCAAAATATACCTAATATGTATCAATTACTTTGGCTTTTATCTAGAGTTTATATGCTTGAAAATATTTTTCTAAGATAGTATAAAATCATAAAATTAATTCTATCCATACATGTAACAAAACAATAAAGTTTGTAGTTTAAAAAACGGTAAAATTTGAAAACTAGTTTAATTTTAATGATGACATCTTTAAATTTATATAACATGACCATCAACTGAAATCATTAAAATAGAATCTTTTAAATTAAACCTATATTATTACTCCATTCGTAACATAAAGATTTCAAAAGTTTTCAAATATGGGTGTAACAAAAGGATTTTAACAATTGCCAAACTTTTAATTCTAAATAAAAAAAGGTCACAAAATTTATCAAATTGTCATTACTTATCAAATATAATTTCTTATTAAACATTAACACTATATGTTATATTTGATTGAATATTAGAAACGGGCCTAGACAACCCAATATCGATGAGGAGAGTTAAGTTACTTACAACTTACAAGCCATAAAAGGTTTCATCCTAAAACCAAACGGTAATAGGAAGAGTAACTCTTAGACCTATAAGCTAGTTTAGTCTCTCCTCATCTTCCAATGTGGGACACTCACTAGTGCACTATATGGGTTTCAACACTACATTATTAACAAAATATAGTCTTCCCTACTCCCCTCATTAAATTAACTTAATCACCACCTCACCCACCAGGCCAGTAGGACACCACCTTATCACCCACGACTCCACGAGCAGCCTCAATCACACATTCACACTAACCACCAACCAAACTGACATAATTTTCAAACCCAACAAATTGACATAATTTACAATGCTAACCAACCCATTAACTTAGGGTTGGTTTGATTCTCTTTTTTAAGAGTTTTTTTTTAAAAAAAAATTAAAAAATACCATTACCAGTTTATATAGTGTTTTTTTAGTTCAAAATTGACATACGACATACCTATCAAAACCAAAAACCTAAACGATACCGAACGAGTCCTTGGATAAGAAACTACTACAGATTGAGGTAATGGCTCAGACTGAGGTTAACAAAAACATGGGAATAATATACTTTCAAGAAATGGGTACCTGCATAATTAAAAAAAAAAAATAGTAATAATAATAATAATAACAATAACCATCCTCACAGAGATGGATACATTATTTCCATACCTTTCTCCAATCTAGAACCAAAGAGGTTCTAGATAAATAAAGGGTATATAATGACAAAACTATATAAACTGGTGGATCCAGCAATACCTACAAAATAATTTCATGTATATTTCCCTAGATAACAAATTTCTGAGAGAAACGGACCACTGATCAATTGTACATCACGAGCCGCATGTAGGCCATCTTCTGTACTGATAAGAAAGGTCACAGCCAAAAAAACACAGATAAGCAGCGAATGACGAGCAGGTTTCCTGTCAATTATGAAGAGTACATTCTCAAGGCTGATGCACCAACAACTGAAGCAGCAAAATTTAATCCTCGATTAGATAAATGTTAGAAGAGAATAGCATGGATCAACTATGGATGTAGCATATCAAGTCAAATAGAAGACCAGACCTATGATGATGGCTATTGGCATGGAGATGGAACAAAAACTGTACCCGCATTGGTGATGGGGCAACGGTGGATACTAACATACTATTTATTGTTGTGAGATTTTGTAAATATGTAATATATACAATGCCATCAAAAACATACACACACACATAAAACAGAAGAAGGATTGGCTAAAACCATAAGATTGCTGAAAACTGATGAAAAATCTAATAAAAGGGTACAAGTGGTTTTCAGCTCATGTTTTATTACACAACTTTGAAGCTTAGTCATGTTTGTTCTCTTTTTCAAGTAGTGTAAAATGCTTAAGTAGATTGGCCATTTTTTTGCCAAGTACTATAAATCGCCAAGAACTTCTTGTTTGCTTTTATTTATTGTTAAGTAAATATATAATAATATGACAAATTATGAAAAATACTTATTGGAGCAATGGAGACAACGGCAGAATCTAGAGGATTTAAGCTAAGCTTGACTAAGACTGAGTATCTGGAATGTCGTTTTGGGTCTGAGAAGGGGGCAAATGATGTTGTGGTGAGGTTAGACAGGAAAGATCTAGCCATGAGCGAGTGCTTTAAATATATCTTGGCCTCTTGGGTCAATCATCCAAAAGAATGGAGATATTGGCCAAGACATGGCTCACAGGATCAAATCGGGGTGGCTTAAATGGAGAGCGGCTACATGAGTGTTGTGCAATCGAAGCATCCCCTTAAAGTTGAATGGAAATTCTATAAGAGTACTATAAGACCAGTGTTACTCTATGGTACAAAATGTTGGGCTTCTAAAGAGGAGCACATTCAAAAGGTAGGTGTTACAGTGATGCGGATGTTGAGATGGATATGCGGCAACACTCTACGAGATAGAATCAGAAATGAAGATATCTGTAGGAAAGCTGGCGTTGCGGATATTGCGAGCAAGCTAAGAGAAAATCTCTTGCGTTGGTTTGGACATGTAACACGGAGACCAAAGGGAGCATCGGTACAAAGAGTGGGATCTGGGGGATTGCAAACGTGGTATGGGGAGACCGAAAATGACTTGGCGGGAAGGAGTTAGAAAAGATATGAAGCAGATGAATTTACAAGAGATTAAGGCTCTCGACCGTACGGGGTGGAGGAGGATAATCTATATGGACGACCTCCCGGAATAATCACTTATGTTCATGTAGCCAACCCCACTTATGGGAATAATGCTTTGATTAATTGATTGATCGACTTATTTCACAATACTCATACATACAAATATAATGAATTAACGATACCTCATTTGATATTTATTTTTCTTATGAATTAGTATATTAATAAGATCTAAATTCATATCGTATTAGTTCAAATTAGATTAGTCTGAGTTCAAGTTTGTAATTTTATGTCCTATTTTTATGAGATATTATATAGGAAAAATTCATATCAATAATCCCAACTATTAGTTATTACCGTATAATCCAAACTTTGGGAATGATCTTATGATATTAGTCCATTGACTTAGTTAACCTATAGTAATTGGTCACCAATTCAAAAATTAATCGTTATCTTTCCTCTTTCCCTATTTATTGTACTTGACTATATCTTCCTCCTTTTCTACGAAAGAAATCGGAGCCGGTCAAAATTTAGTATGGACTGATATCATAAAACTTCCCTTATAGTTTGGATTATAGTGTAATAACATATAGTTTGGATTAATATTGGAAGACCTCTAATAGTTGGGATTATTCATATAAATTTTTCCTATTATATATTCAACTTTGTTCTAAGGAGGTTTCTTTTAAACATTTAATATTCCACAAAAAAAAACAAAAAATTCTATATATGATACTTTTTTAGACAAAAAACAAATTATTATGTTGATTTTTAGAACTTGAAATATCCCGAATTTAAGATTAGCGCACATAAAGCTAGTAATAATAGAAATCAACAGCAGGTATCACATCCTAACCCTCAGAATTCTTGGATTTGAATGTGTTCAAGATTGAAGTAGAGTTTATTTATTTGACCCTACCAATGAGGCTATATGATACTTGAAAGAATATGTTTAGGAAGTTAATTTTCTTTAAATAGTGATGCAAATGTTAGTACTATTGCGTTGGTGGATGGTCTATGTTGCACTGAGTCAGGAACGGGTTCGGAAACGAATACGGATACGGGGATTGAAAACGGCAAATCTAAAAAATAATGTTAATGGGTACGGCCAATTATAACATGAAGAATCAGAAACGTCCCTAATATGGGGACGGTTACCCATATGAAGTACCCATGCTATATAGGTGAAGGTTATGATCACCCCTCTTGATTAATAATGGTCAACATCTTTAATGTGATTTTGTTTAGTCCTATTTTATGCTTAGTGTTTCTCTAAAGATTAATCCTTGCTTACGTTACTTTCATGTTGAGAGGAGTTTGGATAGAAAGAACTTTGAACAACTCTCATTGCTATATGGAGCCTATGTTCTCAACTTCTTGAAGGTAAAGAATATGGAGGTCTTCAGTCTACTATACTGGCAATGGCCATCACTCTCCTAAGCATCAATTCTCTCTGTACTATGCGGGGTTGCTACATGCCTACATGGCTAATGTTTTGCTCTCAATTATAGTCATTCAAGTGAGAGGATCAAGCAACTAGATAGATTGATATCCACAATTAACATAAAAGATTTCTTTGTCAAGCATATAACTTTTGAGGAAATGCAAAACTTCCAGCAAAAAAAATTAGAGAGATTGGGGTATCCAGGTATTCACCTCAAGCGTCATATCAAAAAAGGTTCTAAGCATTGTTGCCAATAGAAGGAAGTTCAGTAATTTTTCCAACAGCGACAGTTTTACCTGCAAGTAGAAGAACAAATGTTAATGTTAAATTGTAAAACATGCATTGACATCATTAGATCACCAGCATCACAGCAATCACCTTCAGTTCGAAGTGTAAACCTTCCAAGTTGTGGAAAATCAGAAAATTTCTCCACACATATCAAGTTGTTTACCTACAAGAACAGCATTCAATAAGCTAGGATCGATGCCATCAGTCATCTCCAGTTGGCTACACAGAAAAACACATCATGCTAGGATAACAAGAACAAAGAAGTTTTTGCAACACCGCAGTATGTAACATACCAACTCCGTGAGGATGTGACAAATACCCGACTTCAAAGTTATTGAACAAAATGCAAATGCAACATACATACTTTATATACAATCAATAACGCTGACATTTGAGTTATGGAGAAGAATGTAAATTACACTATTAGACATGCAGGGAAAAAGAATTTAATTTGAGTATTTAAGAATGTAGAAAAAGCTAGACAATATGAATGTAGCGAACTAGCGATAATGCAAACAATATTTCTTATAAATAGCTGATGAAAAATGAACCAACCAAACTCACAGTATACTAAATTAAAAGAAAAACAAACCTGAACACGGCACACAACAGCGGCATTATTTTTCACGAAAAGAACTTTCTTTCTCATGGGTTTCCTAGTCTTTAGATCAATCTGATGCAGCAGCTCTACAATCTCACACTCTTCAACAACAGAATGGATATGCAAGACTGCCTTGTACCCAGCAGTAAAGATTGCCTAAGGAAGCAACATACAAAATTAATTAACAACACATTAGTAACAAAAGAAAGGACTAAAATTCAAAAATATAGCCCACTAATCCTATGATCTTCAATAATTAAAAAGTTTTAAAAAATGAGTTTCCCATACATTATCAAGCAACTCAAGGATCTGCAACTGAGCAATGAACTCGTTAACAGCTACAATTGGCTTGGCTGCACAGAAGTAGAGCAAGTGTCAAGAACCAAAATCAGCAGTCATTTGAAAAGGCAATGCAAGTTGAAAAAACAACACCCCAACTATTATAGATAACCATCACCAAAAATAAAATAAAATTCAGTCATCATAACATTTCTTCGGCCAGTCAAATTCTAGAAATATAAAAAGGAAAACCTCAAGGCTAGGCACAATCATTTATGCATGCTAGATTGCTACATAATACATGATATATTCTCCATGAGCCATCAAGGTGAAGCTTAAGCATGTATGACTAATGTCCATCATAAACACTATGGCAGGAAAAACATTGTATTAGTTCTAGCCATAAATTTTGACATTGTTCAATCTATGAGTACGGTTTGCTTAAATGCATAATAAGAACTGATCATAATAGTTTAAACAGCTATTAAGATCTGGCTAATGGTTCTCTCTACCAATCCGATCACATGTGTCACTCTTTTTTATCCCTCTCTATAGCCTTAACATCTGTACAATAGTTACCAACCAACAGTGTGATTCACACTCACCTGTCACCTCATATGGTTCAAGAAACACCATCCTCATAATTTTTAATGTCAAGTTTAGTTGATTAAATTGGACGAAACGAGGTAGATGTAATAAAACCAAAAGTAAAGCAACACATAGGGATGTGTTTTAAACTATAAAATTTAGGCCACGTCATATGCAGATGAGTATCCTTCTGATTTACCATTAAAACTCTATTTTCATCAACATCAATAAAACTCTCTATTTTCATTAACATCAATAAAACTCTATTTTCATCAACATTTTAGATAAACAAGAACAGAACTTTAAGGTAGTCCTCATACAGGTCTGATATTTTAAACAAAGCTATCAACTTAATGTAACCAACTTTTTCCCAAACAAGAAAAGAATATCTAACAAAGGTTTAGCCTCAAACTTGAATTTCAGCTAAACTTAGAACAAATTATTCGATCCTTATATTACAATTAACAACTACCATCCACAACTAGTAATGCAATCAAGTTTACAGTTACAATTTTACTGTGAAGTGTGAAAGGAAAGGACACAATACAATTTTCTCTTTCCTTAACATCCTTGGTCAATATATTACTAAAAATCATTGCAACAAGTTTACAACGAACAACTAGAAGAACCATTTTCTCAAAATCACATGATTATAAACTGCCATCCATCAGATAGCTGAAACAAATACATCAGCTTGCTAATTTTACAATACAAGCAGAATGTAACAATTATGTAATAACACATCTATTAACAGATATAAAACTTAGGTATTAAATACCAAATATGTTCTAAAGAATCAAATACTGTATACGGAGAAAAAATAAGTTGCAACATGATATCATCAATGCATCCAAACACAAAATTCAGCATTAGCAACAAGTGATAAAATAATATTTTATAAGATAAAATAATTTTTTATACGATAATTTTTTTTTATAAGATAAAATTAAATGATTCCATGGTGTCACAAAACAATGTAAATTTACAGTGACCAAATGAACTTACAAATGCTTGACAAAACAAAGCCGGAAAGTATATCCTCCTCTTCAATACCAGACAATCTAGCCCGCAGATTTTCACCGGGGTCTGCACGCTTGACTTTATTTTCATCAACATATAGGGCAACTACTTTCACATTAACCTGAAAGCCACATCTTAACAGTTCATTCACAGTGATATCAGATCCTTTAGATTAATAAAAAGAGTTCAAACGTCAAGATTATACCCTGTTTGGCATGACAGTTAATGAATCACCCTCACGTATACTTCCAGATTCTACTTTACCCATGACAACGGTTCCCAGGTCCTTAAATTTGTCTAAAATGGGCATCCTGCAGTAGAAGTAGTCCATTAGAAGCACAGAAAACAATCACTTCCAATACAGATACAGACCATAACAGGTGAAAAGAAAATAGGTCAAAGCTGCAACAACTCCAATCATAGAATCACTCTTAAAAGCAGATAGGTTGCAGGCCTAAAAAACCCATTCAAATTTTGGCTCCGTTAAGGGAATCAAAGCATGGCTTTATCATATCTTCCAAATTGAAACTCTCTGTGACATCTCTGAAATCAAAGTTACCACAGCTAAAAGGAAAGCGCTGTTATGAAATCTCTTTGTTAACAAAAATTGGTGGCACCTAAGATCCCTGGACTCAAGTAAGAGTAAGTGATTACATATCTAAGGTTTTAACACTATAAATTCATAATCATGAATGACACATGACCTTGGAAAGATTATATATATATATATATTGTGTGTGTGGGGGGGGGGGGTAGTCGACTTATAAATTCTACAGCACATACATTGGAAAAGGGCAACAGTACCTTTAACCTTTGCCCCATCAAAAAAGGAAAAAAGAAAGAACTTAGCAATATGCAAAGATTTATGCTGCCATTGCGGGATAAGTTGGCCAGAGCCCAGAGAGGGGCTTAGATGCTGAAAAAATAATTCAATTGGGTCACCATTAGAAGCCAAAGAAATACCCTGATCTTTCTTTGTAGTGCATCGCAACTTAAATTTTATATCTAGGGTTAAAAAATGTTGCGTCTATTTACTCACGCTGGTGTTTGACGTATTAAATGTATGCAACTAGATCGCGTCGTGCCAACAGAAGAATGACTCTAACGAGAAGACAAACGAATAATCCAAGCATCAAAAGTTTGCATGGGTGATTTAGTTGATTACTCATTTAGGGATAGTCCTCCTAATTATTCGTGTTTATTTTTATCTTAATGTTCCAAAATATGCCTTTTTATGCTAAACCCTTAAACTCGCCATATTCTATTTAGAATTTTACTTCTTTTTAAAACCAACCCTTAAAATCGTCATACCTCTGAATGTCCAGCGGCTCCAGCCTCATGGATCTCACTTACCCCCACCCCCCGAACTAACTATACTCAGCGTCTGCTTTATCATTACCCACAAATGTCATACTTACTAGTGGTGAGCAAAACCGGGTACCCGGTCTTTTTCAATGGAACCGGACCCGGAACCGGGTTTGTATTATGCATCATGAACCACAATTACAAAGCAAATTCTACGGCACAAGCAAGCTCATAGCCTCCAATATCTATTTCACTCCCTTTCTATTCAATCCATATGAACCCATCAATCTTCATCCCTTTCTTTTCTCTTTATATTCTAGCATATCAACACATTTTGAAGAACACTCACATTCAAGGAATATTGAACCTCATATGTGTTTACACATGTAATGGGCTTAGTTTTATAAGGGCCGAGATGCAACAAGGGATAAATGGCCCCTCGAGCCTAGGCACAAAGTGCAAGGAGAGGATGTTTGCCACTTTTAGGCGAGGCATTTTTACTCATTATTTTTGTTTCTCTTTGGTTGTATTTAATACTAATAAAAAAAGATCCCTAATAAGGCCATTTCTGAAATCTCAGTTCAGTTAAGCTCCTCATAAGTCAAGATTACAGTTCAATTCAATCAAGTTATGTTCGGTTCAATTCAGATTAATTCAATCCAAAAGAACAGGGCCTAAATATAGTAATAATATATGTAAAGCAAAGATAAGTCACAATTTGAAAAGAATTCAATCATTTTTTATAATCTTGCACAAAATTAAAGATTCGTCACTATAATTTGCCTTTTTTGGATCGCAGTTTGCAATGAATGGGGAAATTAGGCAACATTAATTGACGTAAAAACAACTATAAGACCATCAACTATATGCGATTGGGTGTTTGGGGTACACATAGCTTCACAAACAGAAAGACTGAATCTGTCAAACTAAACAGCATAGAGTCCAAAACCTAGAAAAAAACATCAATTTCTTAATCAAAGAATAGAACATAGCTCTAAAATAACCAAGAGAATCACCTGAAGGGACCTTTAGGATCTCGAACGAGAACTTCAACAGAATCTAGCACTTCAAAAAGACATGAACCATTCCACCAAGGGCATGTACTTTTGTCTACTCTAGTTTTCAAGTTTGATCCAACCAAACCTGATACTGGGAGAAACTGGACATCTGCAAATAGTCAAAAATAGACTAATGAAAGGTCTGACACACAAACTATATTTTTCAGAAGTTACGACACAGAACTGTTTGGTTCAGCAAAAAGTATCCAATGCCTAACTTTACAATATTCTGCAACTTGTTTCGAAGCGATCAGACATAAATATCTCTGTCCATTAGTAGATAATAGGGACAGAAGTGTCAAACTACCAAAACATAAGCCAAGATCATTCACTAAAGTCAATTTTTATTCAGGGATTTTTTTTTTCAATAAATAAATTAAAAATTAATTAATCACATTTAAAAAACACAAACAATGGAGGTTACTTACTTTTCTTTTCCTTCGAAAAAAGAAAAGAAAATTACCTTTCTTGACATTGTAGCCTGAGGATTTCAAAAAAGGTACAATCTTTGACTCTATCTCATCATACCTGGGAAGCAAATGAGACAGTTAAATTAAAAAGATAAAGATGCAAAAAAGAATGATAGTGATATCAGTTGAAGCTTTTGGGCATCTAGCGGTAATGCATCTCAGCCCTAGCAACCCTCTCACATCCGAAAAATCAATATCGATATTAATAAAATAATGAAACACACATACACATATATTCACACAAGAGAGTGAATATGTCACCAAATACCTGAACCATATTAAAAACTAGACACAAGAAAGCCAAAACAATGTTTTAAATTACCAACTGACCAATTATTTCACCAACCATACTAATACATAACAAATCCAAAAATATATCAATACAAAATACTCTAGATCCTCAAACCAACCATCACCATCTTGACATTGCTCGTTTCATCTAATCTCTTGGTACATTTTTATGTTAATCACATTTAGGTACACCGAGAAGCACAATAGGTGGCTCCAGCTTAAAATCAGTATTTGCAATAGAATTATCAGTTGTATTGTAGGTTTTATAACTATAACATCTAAGCCATTATCCAACCAGAACAAACTTTCTTTAGGATCTCCAAGTTTAGTGAACAAGTACATTCACCTCTATAATAGTAGTAGATATCCAAGGCTAATTACCCACGCAATAACTAAGGTAGAAAATCTAGTAATTTTCACTAAATGATAATACTCATTATGAAATTAGAGACACAAAGGTACTAATTGACTTGTCTATCTTTTACATAGCTAAATATGTTTCTTAACAAAGACTATAATCTTGATGTTTACACATTCATCGCTTTTCACCCACCTTTGCATATTTTATTTTTTTATTAATTTTTTAAAAAGAATCAGTGAATGGGATATCATTATTAAAGCCAAACCATACCTTAAAGTTTCAACATGCCATTCTAAAAAAGATTTTTAAACTCCCCAAGTAAAGAAAAAGAAAAGAACTCAATAAATAAACAGCCGCAGTATAATTCTCTATTCATTAAGTTACTTTGACTTTGCTGTCTAAGTGTCGCGCAAGGCCAATTTATGAAAAACTTGCATGATTTTGGTTCGAAAAGATGTGTCCAACTATCATATTAATGTTTAACGATTGAGAGTTTGACACGGGTACGTGAGGTGAAATAATGATTAAGGATAACATAGGCTATTCAAGAAAGTGAGAAACCCTACCTTAACCACTCTCTACCCCCATCCCTACATTTTTATAAATAAAAAAAAAAAAAAGAAAAGAAAAAAAAAAACAGGGCAAAAAAAGTTAAAATGCACAATTCCATATTCACAAAAACATTTGAGGTTTCAGAATCTCAGATCGAATCAACAACAAAAATCGCACACCTTTCTTTTGACCAGTTGACAGTAGGATCATCCATCTTGTTGACTACAACTATAAGCTTAATAACACCCAAAGTCTTGGCAAGCAAGACATGCTCTCGAGTCTGTCCTCCTTTTTCAAATCCAGTTTCAAACTCCCCTTTCCGAGCAGATATCACCTACATATACAGGTATGTAAATAGCAAAGGTCAGAGATTATAGCTCCAAAATCAGTGGACCTAGAACATGGGAAAGAAAACCTTAATGCTTACCAAAATGCCAATGTCAGCTTGTGAAGCTCCAGAGATCATATTTGGTACATAACTTTTATGACCCTGCAATAATAAAAACAGAAACCACAAGTATAATTCAGAAAACAAAAGAAAAAAAACACAGTATACAACAGTCAGCTAGGTAGCAAGGAGACGGATACGGGGTCAAAAACGGGAACGGGGACGAAAACGGAAAAATGAAAATTTCTAAAAATGGGTATGGCTTGGGGCGGTAATAAAAATATATTTTTTAAAAGAACATACAAAAGTCACAGCTACATCTTAAAAAGAGTGATTAATTATAATTTTATGTCTTGAATAAAGTGAAAAATAACTAAAAAATAAAACGGAGTACAAAACATCCACTCGCACAACTAGTGGAAAGAAAGAAAAATCAGGAAAAGAAAAGGCAAAACACATTTACTAAATTAAAACAATTTAAAAGCAGAACTAATTAAATACATAGGAAAAGGGAACTCATTAAATAAAGAAGAAAAAGGAACTCATAAATAAAGAAGAAAAAGGAACTCATTAAATAAAGAGGAAAAAGAAGTAAATTTTTTAAAAGCAAAAACACATCTACTCCGTAGTAAAATGGAAGAAGCAGCAGAAGAGACAATGGAGAGAGAAAATAGAGAAGAAAAGACGTCAACAAAGGTGGTGGACGACTGGCCGGTGGGCTCCAATCGTCAATGAGGAGGTCGAACTTCAGATTTCGAACAGAGAATGAGAAGCGACAGGAAGAAGTTCGAACCATCTGGCTCGTGGTGGCTAGCGAGCAACAGACGGCGCCGACAAACCCAGAGGAGGAGGCAGCTGGATCCGGCGACCATTGAGTGGTGGTAGTCCGTGTAGAGAAAACTCAGATTGCAATTTTTTAAAAACCCTAGATTTTCCCCCTTCTCCTTTCTTTGAAACCCTAGCTCACGTCACTTGGGGATGGCAAATTTGCTCCTTTCCCGTCCCCAATACTTCCCTAACCCCCCACCTCCACATCCCCAACAAGATCCAGCCGTACCCACCCCAACCAAAACTTCTTGGGGACGTTCTTCAGCCAAACCCGCACCGTCCCCGGTACGGTAACCTTGGCCGAGGAGCCGTCCCCGTGCATCCTAGGCTGTCAGGTTTCAAAATTATTTACAGATAGTATGCCCTCAGGAAGCCCCTATTAATATATTCTGTAACCTACAACTACATATACTAAAGCAACTTAGGCCTTGTTCTTTGGACTGGATTAATTTGTATTTGTCTACATTGAACTAAATTAAACTAAATCCTAGACTCAACAAGAACTGAGCTGAATTGAATTTGTTTGAACTAAACTAAAATTTCGTTAATTAAGTCCAAAAGAGCAGGGCCTTACAATACCTTCATTACACTCTTAAAGAAACTGATCTAGGTAAGCTGCAATGTAGCACATCCTAGTGACTCACTACCGATCTTACCCTATAACCATATTACTACAGCTGTCATTACATATTTCATCTTATTCAAAGTTTCCTCGCACTTATTTGAGACACTCCAGATATATGTCTAATACAGTCACATTTAAACCAAAAAAAATAGATTTCACTACCACCAAACTTCAATTAAGCCCATAGATAGCAATGAAGAATAAATATGATTACCGGTGCATCCAAAATGGTAAACCTAGTTGTCTCAGTCTCAAAATGTGCTCTTCCAACTTCAACTGTTATCCCCTGCCCATCAACATTTAAGCAGTTAATTCCAATATTTCACTAGATAGCATTAGCAACAAATTCACTCCAAGGAAAAAAATAAATATGAAATATTACAGTGCCTCAAGAATCATGGAGACAGAGTCTGGATCAAGACAAATACCTTAGAACGTTCTTCTTCATTTGTATCCATGATGTATGCCATGTACCTGGCATAAAGAAACAATTTCAATTATTAAAATTGCAAAAAAAAAGGTGAATAGGCAAGTACAATGATACTTCCAAGTCTCCAACCCACACCAAGAAAACAAAAATAAAAGTTACACATTTTTGTCATGCTCTGGGTGGTTCGATCTTAATTAATCTGGAAGTGCAACTGAATGAAGAGCAGAAGGTAAACAGCAGCAGCAAATGAAATTATTTGAATGTTCAAAGGAGAATTTGATTAACATATTTGACTAATAAAATGCGGATTGGTTTAATAGTTAATACAAATAAAAGTAGCAACTTTAGGTTGCAAATCTCTTAGGGGCTGTTTGGTTCACTCTTTTTTAATGGATTGGAATGGATTTGATACCAATCCATTGTTTGGTTGGGTTTTTTTTGGGTAGAATATGAAACCCATGGGTTTCTAACTCCACCCCACCCCCCTTCAATTCCATACCCCCCCTCATACCCAAGTTTCTAAATCCATTCCCTCCACTTACAAACCCTAATCTGTGAGGAGAGAAAAATTGAAGGGAGAAAAGCTGGAAAAAAAAATTATGGGTCGTCTTCTTCTTCACGGACTCTTCATTGCAACTATGCAGGTATTCTTCACGGTCTTCTTCTTCACGGACTCTTCAGCATCTTTTTCTTCTTTTGGTTTGTTCATGTTTTTTACATGTTTCTTTTTCTTTTCTTTTTTTTTCTTCTCTAGTTTGTTCAGACATAAACAACAACAAATTCCATTTTTCTTCTCTCTTTTATCAACGGATCATTTTTCTCTTTCGATCTAGATTAGCTATTGCTGTTTCTTTTTCTGGTTTGTTCAGGTATTTCTTTTTCTTTTTTTCTTTTTTTTTTGAATTTGTTGCACTGATGTTTTATGTTAGGTCTATCAATACTCATTTGGTGTTGTGGAAATTTTGTTAATGCAATTGATTTCTATTTTTTTGTTACTTTTGTATTGGCTTTTGGGTATTATTTCAATTGATTATTTCTTTGTCATTTTTTCATCTAAAACTATGACATTGTTATCAAAAAACAAAACTTACATAATCCATTCTATAAGTGAACCAAACAGCAGGAGCGGATATAGAATACATTCCTATATTGAACCAAACAGTTTAAAGGTGGTATGGGATTTTGAATCCATACCACCCTAGTATGGATATCCATACCATTCCATTCCAACTAAATGAACCAACCAGCCCCTTAGTGACTTTAGGCCACAGGTCTCTCAAGCAATGCCTTACAAAAACCTTCTGAATACCTTCTCTCCCTCCTCCATCCTAATACTTATACTACTTCCTCCTATTAATTGTTGTTTGTCCATATTCTAGTACAAAAATCACAAGAGACTGAAATATGATCAACCATTAACTAAAAGACAGAGTAAATATGACAAAATAACAGTAAAAAAAAAGACCAAAAATTAATTAAGCATTTTGTTGTTGTTTTTGTTGTTGTTGTAACGATGGATTGGCGCATTACAATTTTGCACCTTTAATATTGCTAGCCTGAACGCCTTCGTGCACTGGATAAATGATGAAGTTACAAAGATAAACCCAATACATATCTCAAAAGAAAGCACAGGAATTTGAAGTTCAAAACAACAACAAAAAAATTCCGGGGAGATAGATGCCAGCAACAAACCCATTAGACTAGGAAACATAATAATACTACCTTCGTTTCTTTTTTACTGTGATAATTTAACATATAGTAGAGAGGAAAAATGTCTAATCGTTGCATTAAAAAAGAAACAGAGGTAGTATATAAAATAGATGGTGCCTGAAAGGTGCTCAAACAAACTCCTAAGATTGTAACACAGTATATAATAAGCTTAACACAAAGGCAATGGCACCATTTTTATGAGCTTATAAATGATCTCTATAATCAACACACCATGAGAGCACAAGAATGTTGGTAAATAAGGTTGACTATTTGGATTTTTGGAGTTGGGCCTAATTCAATCCAAAGAGAAATAAAATTTGGATTCTAATTGACCAAAACCCTATCCAATACAATCCAATTTAAAACCAGCTAGTTTGGATTGAATTCATATAAGAAACTTCTTTCAAAAAAATGTTAAAGAAACCAATTTACACTTTAAAAAAAGGCTTAGGTTTTTTTGGCAAGAACTAACACATTTGGACTATAAAAATTATTGACATTTGGACAGTTGGGCTTAATGTTTTATAGAAACATAAATATATTTACATGACCTAAATATTTCGAGTTGGATTGGATTTCTTTTGGATCCGAATCCCTTCAATATGACCCCAACCCAAAATTCCAATTTTTACAGATTTTGAGTCCAGACCTTATTTGATTTTTTTTTAAATCCAATCAATCTAGAAGTTTACAATAGATTGAAAAGATATAGGATTATTAATCTGAATTGTGGACAGCACTAGTGGACATAATGTGTTGAAAATTCTAAAGCAAAGCACCACCAACGTACCTTTAAAATTTTCACCGACTACAATCATTAGAGCATTATTGTTACAGATATCAATGGAAGAGGATCGCCTGCGGCCTCTATGGCAGTCAGCATCTTCAGATTTTCAATTATTTCTCAACTTGCAAGTTAGGGTTCCCTTTGGGAATTAATAGTTCCATTCTAAGGTTGAATTCAAAGCCAATTCAAGCAATAATTTGGATTTAAAAGTCTTGGTAAGATTCAAGTTGAAGAAATTTTGTTTTTATTAAGGTTCATAGTCAGATCTCCAGCTACCTTGCGCGTGGAAACACAATGCACAAAATCCAAATTAATTCAATCCGATACAATATATATATATATAGGGTTGGGTTCCGGTGAGAAATTTCTTATGGTGAGAAATGTGAGAAGAAATAAATACATCAACTATAACCTAAAGGTACATTGAGCACCTACTATAGGTACATTCACCATAAATACATTGAGTAAAAATACATTGACTTTATACCATATATACATTGACTCCAAACTATCAAAGGAGTAAGGAAGGAAAATCAAATTTAATCTTAGCCCTTCGTTTGGTGATCAAAGGGTTGTGATTGCTTCTCACCCTTCTCACCAAAACTACATTTCTCACATGAGCCTACTTTTATATATATATATATATATAGAAGAAGGATTGGCTAAAAACCAAAAGATGGTTGAAAACCACACAGAAAATGGTTTAAAGGGGTACATTAGCAGTCGCAGGGGTACATTAGATGTTTAAAGGGGTACAAATGGTTTTTAGCGAAAGTTACTAATATTTACAAAGATTGCCATTAGTAATCACACGTGTACCCCTTTAAGTGTCTAATGTTGGGGTTTTTAGGTTGAAAACGTTTTTAGTTGATCCTCATCCTATATACTATATATATATATTCAAAACATACACTTGGCAGCTTTAAATTAGCTTTAAATATATTCAAAACATATTCTTCATTCTAGTGATTCACTATGTATAAAGAGAGACGTTTTTAGCCCTAATTGTAAATGACAACTAATAAAGGAAACCCTAATAGTCTTGGTTTATTTAAAAAAATTATAATGTGACATAGTATTTCTTAATGTTACCCTAATATTTAAATGTTCTAATGTTGATTATTTGATGTTTGGAACATAAATATTATGATTAAAGTTTATTTCTATAGTATTTATTACATTCAAGCAGATTAGAGTGGATCGGAGTAGCTGGTTATAATTCGGATAGATTTTGTTAACTTTGATTGGATTTTGGACTAGCCTAAAATCAAATCCGAAATCCAAATGAAACCCTAAGTACCACAATCACATATATTGCCCCGTCTTCCCATAACTCCATTAGCAGGCTAATAAACCAAGAAACACTAGTCTTCATATCTATCAAAAAAACTTCAAGCTTTCTTTCTGATTGCATGCATCAATTTCTGACTTGCTCATTAATAGCTGGATTGCTACCACCTTGTTAATGACAGAGAAAATGATGATATTAAATTATTCTGACATATCTACTAAATGAAGTATCTCACCAGCTGTCTCTTGCTTTATCCTTGGCCTCTTTCTCATATTTTTGGATCGTTCGATCATCGACATGGCCACTTAGAAAAAGTATCTGGCCACCTATTGTTGACTTACCAGCATCTGAAACCCAAATGTAAAGCAGTTTTTTATGAAAATAAATTTCAACAAGAAACATAAAGACAAAATTAAGAACAGACCATCAATGTTTTCACAATCTTAAACTTTATGGAGAATCCAAAGTTATTATAAGGAGAAAAAAAGGCCATCAAGCAGTTAAATGAATTCTCAAATCATAAGCACACAAAACAGCATCATTAAAAACAAGGTAAAGAGCATAGGAGTGCAATCTTAAACAGTTTTATCCTCTGTGGGCTTCACGGAAGATACAGTAACTAGCAAGTTTCAACAACAGTAGATTCAGTCATCCATCCAACATCCCAACATTAATATTTGTTCAAGAACAAGCAGATTATCCAATAATTTTTGATATTTTTGTAGAATATTATCATTAATTATCCAAGAATATTTTGTAAAACTTATTACTAATTAATATAAGTTATTTAAGGATATTCTCGTAAATCCTTTACTACTAATGTAACCATAATTATTCAACAGTATTTTATTTATTTTTAATTAGTATTAGAGCCGTGAATGTGTTATCTATATAGTTAAGAATATTTTGTAAGGGTCAAAATAACCAATTGTCAAAAAAATCAAAGAATAAACCTTCTTGGACCTTATTGAAACTTATTAGACTTGATTGAACTTATTGAAATTTATTAGACCTAATTGAACTTATTGGAACTTATTAGACCTAACTGAACTTATTAGACCTAATTGAACTTATTCCAACTTATCTGAATTGAAACTTTTTTTGAAGGTGAAACCCTCAACCAGATGTAATCAAATGTCACAGAAAGATTTGATAAAACTTTTTGTTGAAATAATATCGGATTTTCTAATATAAGAATCTAAGCACTAGAGAGCAAACTTTTTATTGAGTATTGCAAAGCAACCATCCTTATTTTTCCTGTTATTACTCCCCTAATTACATTTTAGTTGTGATGACTATTATTTAATTCTACTACAACATTTTGCAATCTAATTAATTGTACTATTGTAGATCATATATGAATTATCTTACAAAACTATAACCAGTCAAAGAGAGAAGGCAGCTATGTTGGAAAAATAGGAGAAAAGAAACTGCTTCCCCTACATTGAACATGCATATGGGTATCAGTAACTCTAATTATGAAAAGGAACAAGTAGGTACAAAAAACATGTACACAAATTTGGAATCTCAACAAGGGCCATAACACTATACTTGGAAAATAAAACAATCTTATACATGACAAGAACTAAGAATCACAAGGCCTCATCTGGAATTAACTCACCAACATGACCAATAGACACAACATTCAAGTGTCGTTTCTTTTCCTTAGCCTCTTCTTCAACATTTACTGTTTCCTTTACTTCGTGCACAGGGCCTTCAACCTTTTCCATCTCTGCAGTGTTCCAAATAATTAATCAGGTTGGGCAAGTTAACAGATACAATTTAAAAACAAATAAAAAAAAATTAAAAAGGAAAAAAAAAAACAGATACAATTTACCTCAACAAAGTAGCCAACATTTTGTTTAATAACAGTCAATCAAATCCTAGAAATTTTGGTCTTCTTGAGGCAACATGTTTGTTTAATAATTAACAAAAATTACTAGCTAACATGAAATCCTATATAATCACACATGGCTGCAAAGAAATGAATTTGATGGTCAAAATAAAAAAATAAAAAAAAACACCAAGATAATGTCATGACTATGCTCCACTGTTACAAGGAACGTGGAACGTACGCCCGAACTGCGATCTGGATCGTCCGTACCGAATCGCGAAACGAACACGACCCAGAACGCTGCAGGCGACGACCCGGTTCGTTCAGTCATATGGATTACAAAATATTATTGTACAAGTATTATTTTACTAATCAAAATACAAAGAGTTTTATCAATATTAAAGTCATTTTAAAATTTTGTTGGGTTCATTTAATTATATACTTTTATTGTCATATATTAAAAAAAGGCTCATCGTTCCCGATTCACCTAAGGGTAGTGTACCACGTATCCGTTTTCGTACCGCGTTTCGAATCGATTTTCGTCCCTTGTAACATTGCTATGCTCACACTCAAAAAAAATGTTCCAGGTATCAAGCACAGCCACTTTTAGAAAAAAATGTCAAGTTTCTGGTTTGAAAATGAAGCATCTAAATGTGTACACTGGGCCATTTTATAGACAGCACCTTCATCCAAACCCTCTACATTACCTTTTGGCTCTACTTGAATTCTAGCACTTGATGATTCTCGGGTATCTGGGGAAAAAATTTAAAAATATCAATGCAATGCTAACTTCACCCAAAACAGTGGAAGGAGTAAAATAACGAGAAAGGTAGCTGCTGTTTGTATTAGCTTAGAAAATATGGGTTACAGAATTGAAGGCTAGTTCTGAGTGGTGTATAGAGAGAGATGTTTCTAATAAGATGTGATAGCACTGGAGACTTGTATCCTATCACGTCCACATCAATATTTGCAGCTTTATAGCCTACTTTTTGGCATAATAAGAAGAAGAAATTATTAATTCCCTCTAAATCCCCCTCCATCCTCCTACCTTATTCATACTACTCATAATATTCTCTCTTTCTACTGACATCGTATCAAACACATGTGAGCACTCCAACATACTGCACCACTAAAAGCATTATGCCAAACTGAATGACACAGCAGTTCATCCTGCATTGCCCATCCTACTCTCAACATGAAACGAAATAGGCTAATATAATTAAACTTAATGGAGGTTTGTGTGAGCAGGCCAGTCTATTACTATTAATATATAAATAAAGTCCTGTATATTTCAAACAAACAATACAACTATTAAGCATGAAATGGTACATGGTACAAATATAACTGTAACATGAGCACAAATTTTATATACACAAACTGCCATGTTCAAAAACTACCTTAAGTGAAACATAAACAGAAGATATTGTATGCTTCAGCATTATATCATCCCAGGTGTCAGCAACCTTCATCAAAACACCTAACTGATCTAAGTAAAAAATACACCCACCATCACTAATTCTTTGTTCCATTTTCCTTATTTGGTTGTCCCTAATTCTTTGCTCCCTTTACCTTTTTGACAACATTTTTCTCTCTACTTTTTCATATATGGTAAGGGCCCATATAAATCTCCTAACAATTTTCTTTCTACTTTTTTTACTTCATTGGCTTGTGTGCCAAGCCCACAAGGAGTAAAAATTAAGGGACGGAGGGAGTAAGGATTACCATAAAGTACACACTTCTTCAAATATCATTCTGATCTACAAAAGCGTAACCTTCTGATAATCACATTTAGATCTACATAAAGTTTGCCAATACATAGATGCTAAGAGCTTACTACATTGCAAAACCATACATCAAGTTTTCACTCTTCACATCATGTATCCTAGTAACCTATCTTATGCGAAGTTTAACCTTTTCAAAATATAGAAAACTGCATGTTAACAAATTTTCATTCCCTAATTCAACACATAAAACTCTCTAATTTGCATGACATATGTCATTGCACTCTAAAATGCTCAAATGCAGCATCATTCGTTTATTGATGTGAACATTCAAATTTAATTTACCCTTGACAGAGGTGTTACTCAGCTACACTTGGCCTTCTAGTGAACTGCTTATAGTCTGCTCGAAAATTTTCAGCTACACTTGGCTCAAAAAACACACAAATAGGATCAAAATATTTTTACCTACACTATTTTATATAGTAAAGACCAAACCAAAACCTAAAAAAAGGTGGTTGACTGGTTGTCAATGATATGAAGCTACCGAGGCTTGATGAAGAGTTGGCTTACATAGGGAAGCATGACACCATGAAGGGAGAAAAATATGGGTTTTGCGTTAGAGCTGGCTATTATTTGTTGTTGTAAAATGATACATCCCTCCGTTCCAAATTATTTTTGTATGTAAAGTGGGCTCAAAAGGTGAAATAACAAAGGAAGAGAAATGTTATATTAGAAGTGATGGACACGTTGTTGCGGACCATGTTAAATAAATAAAAAAAAACATGAAAAAGATTTCTTAAAGTAGAAGAAAGTGAATTGCTAATGAACTTTATGGAGCATACCAAAACGAAAAGATTAAAAAAAAAAGGAATGGAGGGAGTATAATATATTATAACATGTTAGTGATTTGCAATGAATTAAATATTAGGGTAAGGGGAATTTAGGAATTTAATAATAAGTTAGATATCTAGTAGTTTCTAGAATGTTTTAGAAAAGTATTTTCTACATATAAATAGAGCTATATATGTGCCAACTTTTTATACTTCCCATATAAAATAATATTTGATAACCACAAAACAACTTATCATCTAAAACTCCACGTACAACAAAATGTGCCAACTTTTCTAGGATGGAGGAAGTACTATATACGTACACATAATTTCTTTACGTCAATAAAATTTTCTCAGTTCGCTTAGCCATGGTGATGGTATGTCAATAGTCAATGTTAGTAACGATTGTAGAAGTCTAGAAAGAAGGGTAAAGTTGAAAACTCAAGTCAATAAATAGGTATATCAAGTAATTAGTGATTCCATAGAGAATAGAGATGTCGACAATGCTACTGGAGCTGCACAAACAGCACAACCAAAGAAGAATTGAAACATAAATTTATGGATTTTGGAGAAACAATATTGGAAATTAGAGTCAAGACAAAACAAGATATTTGGAAATTTGTAATAAAGTGAAATAGGTAGGAAAACATGTTCTTACTGGTGGTTGTTTCACGTATATCAGTATATTGGTTTATAATGATTCATGAATGTCTCTAATGGTTTATTTATAAAATCAAATAGGAAGTAATAAAAATGTATATATCAGGCCTAAACTCTGTTTTTAAATTTTTCATTTATAAACTATGACATGGTACAGCTATACGGTGCTTTCTATTAATCGGCTCCTACAATCGTGCCCTTTATATAAGTATTTTTTCTTCTTCTTTGATATAGCCAAATAAAGAAAAATAAGTATCACAAATCTAAAATCAAATTGTCAGACAGTGTAACTCAAATCGTTGTATATATACAGGGAACACATACTCTAGAATTTTTGCATAGTACTAACTACTAAGATCTACCGACAAGGCCCATGATTAACAGAACGAGATATATAGAATTGGCCATGTATAATAATATTTAAGTTAGTGCACAATTCCAAACTGAAATCCATGGAGTCCTATACATAAAGGAAAGTTTGAAACTGACACTTTTGCAATTATTCAATATACAGATTAGAGGTGAGGTAAAAACATATACAAAAACAATTGGGGTGCTAGAATAATCTACCTTCCTTCATATTGACAGGCACATCAGCTTCTTCGATATTAGCTTCCTCCACCTCAATTACATCGCTATCTTCTACTTCACAAGTACATGAAAAAGTTCAATGAAAGTGTGAAGATAACAGAGTACTAGGAAAAAAATCCAGAACGCTTGATTAGATTACCGGTCGATTCCAGCTGTAGAGCCCGTATGTCTTCTGAAATGTCTGTCATGAAAAAGCATAGTGAACCTCAAACACAGTGAACCAGAGCATTACACACTCCATATAAATTTGAACAAGTAAAGAATAGTTCTTCTGCAAGAAACACAATCTAATGCTCAGAACCAAAAAGCATACTAAGAAGGGAATATTAACCAGCTTAATTCAACAGAGATCAAACAAGAAATGTAGGGACACAATATAAGGGGAGTTGTAGAAAATGAGAAATCCATGAGTTGCAATTTTACGCATTTTATGAAGAAAGCATACAATCATGATAGATCATCCTGAAAACAATGAACTAAACAATAAAGGCAGGGGGAGGCATACCCATCTTTCCTGTTTGAACCTACAAATGGCTTCTTGAGATAATAATACCTGAGACAGTCAAAACATTCAATAGGAGTTGAGCCATTAGGAGAACATGTGACTAAAACACAAATCAAATACTTACTCCGATCTCTTATTATTGTAAAGTTTGTATTTTCACGCTTGGAAACTTCTTTAGTTACGTATTAGTAAACAAAAATGATAAAAATTTAATCATAATAACAAAATTCATATAGAGACGAATAAATCACATGACTGCACTACTATTTTTTTTGTTCAAAAACAAACAGCAGCAGCTTGGGGATGCTTTTGCTCAAAAATCCATCTAACCATCTTTAACATGTTTCTACCATTTTATTTACTTCTCAATTTCAACACTCTCAATCTTCATAGATAGTCTATGTTAAAATTAAAACTTGTAATTCTTTCACATGTATAATCAGGCCCGTCCCTGACCCAGGGTAACAGGGGCGGCCGCCCTGGGCCCAGTAAGAAATCCTCCATTTTTGTAGTCTACAGCACAGCACATACATAATCTATCAACAATATTCGATTGGAAATTCATTTTCCTTCTGCCAATAAAATAAATTACCCAGCAAAGCATGAACTTTATTGTATAATTGATTCTACGGGAAAAATCAATCTTACCTCAATAACTCTGCGTGCTTTAATGGAAGAAATCTGCTTGCTTTAATGGAGGAAAGGCACCACAAAAACCACGCCCAACCTAGTCACAGTTAGTTAGTTCGACAGAGAAGAGGAGAGGGTGAAATAAACAGAGAGATGAATACGTTGCCCTAGGGTTAGATTTTTTTTTTTTAAGGCTCAAAAAAAAAAAAAAAAACCAAATCTACAATGTTAAAAAACACTTAACATTATAACTGGTTAAAATAAAATAGTTACCCGTCATTTAGTAGTGGCCACTGGGCCGGGTTGACCCGGCCCGATTTTTGGCCCTGATGGGTTAGACCCGGTTAGCCCGGACCCGGCCCGTGACCCGGCCCGGTGCTAATCGGGTGGGTCATGGGTCGGAGTGTTATAACCCGGTCCAACCCGGGTGGGCCGGTTCATGGGTCGCCTATACATGAACCCGGGCCGGTTCATGGGTCGGAGGTCTTCGGCCCGGCCCGTTCGGTGGCCACCACTACCCGTCATGGCGTCATCTACTATTGTTACATTTGTTTCAAAAAGTTAATTATTCTCTCTGCCT
This sequence comes from Salicornia ramosissima, assembly GCA_951394345.1. Taxonomy (NCBI): domain Eukaryota; kingdom Viridiplantae; phylum Streptophyta; class Magnoliopsida; order Caryophyllales; family Amaranthaceae; genus Salicornia; species Salicornia ramosissima. Next base: position 2,113,771 of record OX596240.1, on the reverse strand, counting down.
CAAAATAATTGCTCTATTTACTTTTTTATATCACCCGAGGGCCTAGACACAACCTTAACTATTAATATCTTGAAAAACTATTATATATTTAGAAAGTATATGTCGAGACAAATCATACAAGATCTGACATGACTATGTTTTTCTTTATAGGTATAAAATTAAAGAGAGCCAAAGTAATCGTTTGAATAGTGTGTCCAGTTAAACTAGAACACTTATTATGGGACATAGGGAGTACATAGTTACCTCTAATAAACAAATAAATATATTCTTTTTCATAATTACAAACACAAAAGAATAAGAAAAAAAAAATAGTTTAGGTTTAAATTTTTTAAGTGGTGATTCCATATGATTTAACATTTTACTTCTTCCAAGTACAAACATAAAAAGATAAAAGTACTCAACCCAATTGCAAACTTAGGGGACACAATAAACAATTTTAAAAAAAAACTTAGTTTTTTATGACAAATTGGTAAAAAACAAAAAAAAAAATTAGATGACAAATTATTTTTAAAAAAAATACCTTTTGCAACAATTGAATAAAAAAAAAAAATCGACGACATTTAGGTCAATAGATTATTTATTTTGTATTTTTCGTTTTGGTATCTACTGATTATGTTTTCATTTTTTTTTTATTAAATTCTAACTTGTATGGAGTGTTTTCCACATCCATTTATTTATTAAACCATTATTTATTATTTTTTCTCTTCTTTTTCCATACTAAAATATACATAATAAAAAATTATTTCTCTCTCAATTAACAGAAATGTATTCACTATCTACAAATGTTTTGTTTTGCATTTTTTTTCTTTTTCTTTCCACTATTTAATTTTAAAATTCTCCAATTTTATCTTCAAATAAACCTTTTTCCTTAGGACTTGTTTTCTCCATTATTTCTTTTTTAATATCTTCTGAGTCACCATCCTTAATTATTGTAAAAAAATCATCGGCGTCATCCTAATCAGTTATCTCTAACAAGTAGATAGACCACCACCACTACTTCTACCACACGGTCACCTTAAACGCCCACCACCTGACCAGAGTTGAGCTGAGCGCCGACTTTTCAACCAACTTCATCGAGATTCCTCACCATCAAAAACACAGCAAGAGTATTGTAATTGAAGAATTACTATACATTAAAAGTTAAAAAACGAAGTAACCTTTTCTTTCCTTTCAAATCAATTTGTTGATTCGATTTTCTTCTCTACTCTTACATCTATGAAGGAAATATTATTTCAACAACTCTATGTGTAACCCCCCAGATTTTGGGCTATTTTTCGTGGTTGTTTTCTTATATTATTTTTGTTGCAGTGCATGGCCTAAATTTATTTTAGACTATTTTTAGTGCTTGAGTGTAACCATTATTATTTAATGGTTTATTAATTCCTAATTTTATTTTATTTTTATTAATTAGAATTTTATTATTTAATTTTCTAATTAATTAATTAGTTTGGGCCAAGTGCGAAATTAATCATGATTAGTCATGAATTATTGCAAATGGCCCAATTGATCTTGGAAGCCCATTCTTCTTAGCCATAACCGGCCCATTTGATTAGGTGGCCTAATTATGTCACTTGCCTTGCATTCACACTTTAACTAAACTTCTATAAATAGAAGTATTAGTAAGGCATGATGATCCTTTTTGCCATTTGCTCATCTTTTGCCATCTCTTTTAAAAGGCAAACACTCCCTCCAATTGCCCTTGCTCCTTCACGCCATTTTGGCTTGTTTTTACCCAACTTTGTTCATCTTTTTCCTCAACCAAAACTTAAAGATTCAACCTCTAATTTTGATCTTTAAGTAACTAAACACATTAGCTTTCATAGTTTTTTTTTTTATCAAGACTTAGGGTGTGGGTTGAACTTGGTTGTTGGAAGGTGGTGCGTGTGGTCTGGTTGGGCAGCAGTCGTGCAGTGGGGCAGCAGGTGGTGCAGCCGTGCAGTGGGGCAGCAGGTGGTGCAGCCGTGCAGTAGGGCAGCAGGTGGTGCAGCCGTGCAGTAGGGGCAGCAGGTGGTGCAGCCGTGGTGGTGGCTTATTTGCCGTGTTCGTGTGCAAAGGTTGTAACGACCCGACTTTTTGGACGTGTCGATTGACGAAGGGAAATCGACAAACGGATCATTACCAATGTAAAACAAACTATAAATGAAACTATTCATCGGAAAATAGATACTTTTATTAAATAATCAAATATTATCCAAATCTAACTCAATATCCTTTAATACATAAATTAACTTAAAACTGTCCCAACATGCTGGGATCATAAAATAAACCAAGCAACTAAGGTTTATTTAAACTAAGTCCTCAGCCACTCAAGCCCATCCATCGAAGCCCGTTAATCTGCAGCATCTTCTCCTGAAACTGAGGGGGGGTCCACCGTCAGTGGCGAGTAACTAGGCTGTCCCATTTAATCGAGGGACCACCAAACATATAATATCATAGGAAAGCACATAAAAACCGTACAAAAACTTAATACATGCTTTACATACAATCATACGAAATACGTGTAAAAATACGTACAAAATACATATACGTATACGTACAAAATACGTATAAAATACCTGCAGAAATACGGTTAGAATACATAATTTCTACGTATAATGTACGTACAATTAACCCTGCATTATACGGTTAGAAATACGTATAAAAATACACTCATCAACCATATTCATACATACACATACATTCATACATACAAAATACAGAATCACAGCGGAAGTCTTATATCATTCTAAATCATATACTTATAGTATAATATCATCATAACTTATATTATTCCATATTCCCTAAGTCATAACTTATATCTTATCTTGTATCCTATGTTATATCATAACATAAATATTATATAAGTATATCATAACCCAAACTTTCCATCAACTTATATTATAACTTATCATATATCATAACCTATGGTTTCATAATCTTATCTTATCATATTCATTTCATATCCTTTCATATACTATATTTTGTCGTCTCATATACTTATCTTATCATAATCATTTCATAACGTATCATATCTTCCATTCATATTCATATCATGGCTTTCATATCATTATCATATCAAATCATATCATTCGTTGGACCGGTCACTATAACTCGTTGTGGATCTCGTGTTTCACCACAACTTTCCTAGAACATGCCGGGGTGAGCTCGTGTACTCAACCCGTAGCGGATCTCGTGTTTCACCACTAAGCCTAAGTTATGGCCATAACTCCCAAATAGTAGCTCGTGTACTACTACTCAGACGACTACATGTCCTAAGACCCAGAACTGCTCGGGGGAGCTCGTGTACTCGTCCCAATTGAGCAGTGGCTTCGACTTAACCCAGTCTGACTACTCGGGTCATCAGGTGGGCGTCCTTATCATATCTTATATCTTTATTTAATCATATCATATCATATATTGGGAAATACTAGGTGACCGTAATAGGAAATGAAATGTTCGGAGTCCCAGGAAAGAGAGGTGCGGCACGTATACTGGCCACCTTAAATACCAAGTCTTTCCTAGCCAGAGACCGAAACATAACATGTATAGCTATTACTCTGTTTCCTTTCTTATCCCTAGTAATATCTTATGTAATTCAAACCTTATCTTATACTATCCTTAATATCTTATCATAACTTTATAACCTATCCCTTCGGATACTAATCTTAATATTAACACTAATATTATTAATATCGACTATATCATTATATTCGAAATATTATACTATTAATACCAATATTATTCGAACCCCATTAATAATAATGTGTTATTTATCCCTTCACTTTACAACTTATCCCTAATAATTATTTATCAGTAACTTTTATTATTAATTATTTCCTAAATTAATAATAATTCAAAAATTAACTAAATTTGACTTATTCCCTTTTGTTCCATTCGACAATTTCAACCTTTAACAATAATTAATTAATTTCCTAATTTGTCTCAACTAATTAATTAATTACTAAAATTACCAAAATTATGATAAAAATCCTATTTTTCCTAAATTCTTTCACTCGACATTTTACATGAATAATAACCAATTTTCATCATTTAATTTATTTAATTCAAATCTACAATAATTAAATAAATTAAATAAACCATAAACATAAAAATTATATTTTTCAACAACATTCATCAAGATTAAATTAAAGAACAAGATCAAAAATTCATGCTTCATACTCATGTCCACTCGACATTTCAATATAATTAAGAACAAATTTTATCAATTAATCCATATAATTTAATCTTCAACAATTAATTAAATTAACTAAACTATAAACATAAAAATTATATTTTTAACATCAAACAACAAGATAAAATTTAAAGAATCAAGATTAATCAACATGCTCAATGTTCATACATCTACACGGCATTCATGAGACAAATTCAAGAACAATTTATAATTTCAAGAATTAAATTAATCATGATAGAATTAAAGAATTAAATTAAAGATTATACAATTAATTATATATGATTAAGATTAACATAAAAATCATATTTTTAATCTTCTTTAATAATTTCCTTTCACTCGACATTTTAAGAAAATAAATATGATTAATTTTCAATTCAGGATTTAATTTATACTAGTTAATTTAATCATGAACATGCTTTAACAATTAAAGAAAAGCATCATAAAACATGTTGAACCACTCGAAAAATATCATGAATCAATCAAGAATTATAATCATCAAATTCAAACAACATTTTCGAATCATACATAAATTTCAAGGAATAATTCTATGCTATTTTCATTAATTAAACATACAAGATTCATGCTTTAATTCAAGAAAATGCAAGAAATAAATCAAGAACACATCATCATTCATTCGACATTCATATGTACAAACAAGATTAAATTTCCTACCATTTTCATGATATAATCCTAATTACTATATGTTTTTCTACCCATAAATTAAATGAAATAGCGAAGTTACCTGGATTCGCTTATAATTCCAAAAATACAAAACACTCTTTTTTGAAGAACCTCACGGCACACTCAAGAGAAAAGAAGAGAGAAAGAATTTTTTTAGGGTTTTGAAACAAATGCAAAATAGGAACCAAAGGTATACATTAGGTCCTATTTATAGAATAAGGAAAAGAAAGAAAAAGAAAAAAATAAAATAAAATAAAATAAAACAAACCCATATTTTATTAGGGTTGCCGTGGGATTGGGAGTACAACAAGGGAATTGGTTACTTGTTATAACAAATGTTGACTAAGTTTAAAATCAATAATTTAATTAATTAACTAATTAAATCAATAATTAATTTACTAATTCAAAGAAATTAAAATGGCCCAAAACAACATAAGGGGGCCGGCCAAACTTAAAAATGAAAAGAATAGTTGGGTCATTGGCCCAATTTAGAATAAAGGATAGGAAATAAGATAAAACAGTCCAAAAATAATGGGCCTTTTGGACTTAGAATTAAGACATATCATTAATAACCGCGAAATTTTCTGGCCCAAAATTCCGGGTCGTGTGCAAAGGTGGCCGTGTGATGATGGCCGTGCAAGACTCGTTCCGGGCAGCGGGTTTTGGGTTTCTTTATGTGTTTAATCTTCATTAGGTAACATACTTTCTCAACCTTTTTGGTATACTATGTTTATAGTATAGATTAAATGCATGTTTGGGTTGATTGTTGATGAATATCCATGATTTCTTGTATGATTTCTAAATCTGATTTTTATGTGTTTGTATGGTGTTTTGTTAATGATTTTTCATGATATTATGATTGATTATATGTTGTTTTATGATCATGAATATTATGTTAAAGTTTGATGAATTTTGGATGAGTAAAAGTTGGTAAATTTCGAAAAGATGATGATGATATGCGTGTGGTATGTATGAGTTTGGATGAGTTCTTGATTGAGTTCTTGAATCTTGATTGAGTTCTTGATTGAAGATCTTGAATCTTGAATGAGTTCTTTATGAGTTCTTTGAGTTCTTTATGAGTTCTTGATGAGTCTTTACGAGTTCTTGGTTGAATCTTGAAAGTTAAAGAAAGTGGTTTTAATGATAAAGAAAGTTAAAGATTGAGGTATAATTGGTTAAAGAATGATTAAAGATTGTCGTAATATGATTGGTTAGACTCAAGATTAAGGCTAGAGGCAGTTCTTGAGGATAACTTCGATATTTTAACTAGTTATTTTCAAGAATCAAGGCATTCAGGCAATTCTTGATAATAATTTAGTTAAGTTGAGATAATTAAATGAATAATATGATTAAGATGATTAAAAGATTTAATTAAGGATTAGCTTGATTTCATTTTTAGACGCCTGATACTTTGAGTAAGATTCATTGTATTTGGGTTAAGACGTTGCCCCTATTCCATCCGCGGTATTGGGATAGTTGAGTCATACTATGTGATCTTTGTGAATTTCCAGTAAGATTGGTTTCACGAGACATGGATTTCCAGTAAGATTGGTTTCATGGGGTTTGGGAGTAAGATTCTCAAATCCGAGCATAGTAGAAAGTTCGAATGCGTAAGATGCGTTCGTACGAGCACAGTCCGGTCTAGAATATGAATGATTGCGCCAAAGATAGTTGAATAGGATGGTTTGAGTCAAGTTCACGTGTGGGTTGATCTTGTACTTGGTTTATTATGTTGATGTTGTTATTTGATTTATGCTATGTGCATGTGTATTCCCATTAGGGTGAGTCAGTTATGTTACTCGCCACTGATGGTGGACTGTTGTTGTTTTCCCAGGTATTTCTGATGACGATGCTCTTGCTTAGCTTTGGGTTGGGCGAGCGACGTTGTTATTACTGTTATCTGTTGTATTTACTGTTTTCCGTTGTTTTAGATAGTATTGGAGTATTGTATGGACTCTTTTACGTTGTTTATAACTCTGACATGTAGTTGGAGTTTACTTGTATGTTTGGTATTCTTAGTTTGACTTTTGGGATTAGTATATACAAACTTGTGGGTATTTGTACGTTTGTGGTTTATTAATAATATCTCGAGGAATTAGTTTTAATTTCTTAGGTTTCGAGTTGTAGTTTCTAACTATCTGACTCGTCGGTTTCTTCCGCGCCGATTTAAGCGAGTCGGGTCGTTACAGTTGGTATCAGAGCCGGATAGGTTTAAGTGAAGTTTTTTTAGGATTTGAGTTAAACCCGGGAGTTGAGAGCTTTACTATTCCCGAGTGTTGAACCCCCAAAATTAAGATTTAAGTAAAGGGAGAAGAGTGTCGGGTAGACGAATCCGGGATAAGACTCTTTTTCCTATCTTCTTTTGTGTGTATACTTGACTTAAGTGTGGATTGTTAATTCACATTTTTGTTTATTTGTTTTTTCGTGTTACGTTTCGACGTGTTCACACCTCGCCGGTCGAGTTCGGGACGACAGGGATTATGAGCGCTCGAGGAAGAGATTCTTACACTAGCGCATTTTTAGTCGTCAGCTATCGGGATCGCAGTCGACGTTCGATCGTATCGCTCGTCTTCGACCACCGACTTACGATGAGTTGCCGACCCTACGAAGTTGAAGAGTTGAATCCACGAGATAGGAAGCTCTTCGACGCTACGTTTTGTCCAAGCACGAGAAGGACCAGTTCGTCGCCTACTTCTTGCGAGGAGATGCCGATAACTGGTGGAGCATAGCTAGGAACGCACATTTACCCTGCATTCGATATCGTGGTACGAGTTCGTAGCTAAGGCCTAGAGGAGGTTCTGCCCCGACGAGTTGCGGTGGCGGAAACCAGAGGAGTCTCTTACTCTCATACAGGGTAAGATGATAGTTCAGGCGTACCCCGATAAGTTCGCTAAGTTATCAAGGTTCGCTACGTCGGTCGTTCCATCCGAGGAGGAGCGGGACAAGCGTTACGTCAAGAGGCTGAATACGAGGATTCGCGTTCGTATGATCGGCAGTGGAGCGAAGACGTTACGGCAAGCTTACGAGGTAGCACTCGATCTTCAGGCGTCTGTTATCGAGGAGGATGCCAGCTAGAAGAAGACCCCGACCCTGATGATGTTGCTATCCTTTTTGGAAGCCCGATTTAGTGCTCCTAGCAGTACCCCCCTCCGACCGCTAGTTCGCATTAGGGTTTCGACGGTTCGAAGTATAGAGGTTGCGGCCAGAACTTCCACCCAGGGAAGCGATGTGACGGCACGCCTATGGCATGTTCCATCGGCAGGAGAGGAGCTTTCGGCATCGGCTAAGTCTCCGATGAAGGATCGAGTCCGTTGTACGATCAAGGCAGAAGCAGAGGTCCAGTTCGATGGAGTCTCAGTTTTCCCGTTAGTTCATTTATAACTCTCCCTTTTGGAGAGGATCTTGTTTGTCAGCCGAGTTCCGAGGTTTACCTATCGTATTAGCTGGGGAGCAAGCGACGGCCGATTTGAAGGAATTCCCGCTGAAGGAGTTCGATGTCGTTGTTGTCATGAACTGGCTGTCGAGGTATCGAGCGATCATTCGTTGCCAAGATCAGTCAGTAACATTCCGAGGACTTCATTATGAGTTCTTTATGATTTCTTTGAGTTCTTTATGAGTTCTTTATGAGTCTTTACGAGTTCTTGATTGAATCTTGAAAGTTAAAGAAAAAGGTTTAAAGAATAAAGAAAGTTAAAGATTGTGTCTAATATGATTAAAGAATGGTTAATGATTGATGTATAATGGTTGGTTAGACTCAAGATTAAGGCTAGAGGCAGTTCTTGAGAATAACTTCGATATTTTAACTAGTTAATTTCAAGAATCAAGGCTAGAGGCAATTCTTGAACTTAATTTAGTTATGTTGGGTATTAATAATGAATAAAATGATTAAGATGATTAAATAATTGATTTAATAAGTTTAGCTTGATTTCATTTTTAGACGCCTGATACTTTGAGTAAGATTCATTGTATTCGGGTTAAGACGTTGCCCCTATTCCATCCGCGGTATTGGGATAGTTAGAGTCATACTATGTGATCTTAGTGAATTTCCAGTAAGATTGGTTTCACGGGACATGGATTTCCAGTAAGATTGGTTTCATGGGGTTTGGGAGTAAGATTCTCAAATCCGAGCATAGTAGAAAGTTCGAATGCGTAAGATGCGTTCGTACGAGCACAGTCCGGTCTAGAAATTGAATGATTGCGCCAAAGATAGAGTTAGGTTGGATGTCAAGTTGAGTCGAGTTGAGATTACGAGTTTGAGGATGTTCTCGTGTCTTTTTGGGATTTAATTGTGATTATTGATGTTTGATTTATGCTATGTACATGTGTGTTCCCATTAGGGTGAGTCAGTTATGTTACTCGCCACTGATGGTGGACTGTTGTTGTACTTTTCAGGTACTTCAGATGACGATGCTCTTGCTTAGCTTTGGGTTGGGCGAGCGACGTTGTTATTACTGTTTTCTGTTGCTTTAGATAGTAATGGAGTATTGTATGGACTCTTTTACGTTGTTTATAACTCTGACATGTAGTTGGAGTTTACTTGTATGTTTAGTATTCTTAGTTTGACTTTTACGTATTCGAGCCATACGTTTACGTATTCGAGCTTTGTATATATTGTTTTATTAACGAGAGCTCGAACAAGAGCTCGAACAAGGTTTTTGGAAGCTCGGTTATCGAGCTCGAGCTCAATTAATATTAGTCAACACTTGCTCGAACAGGTTAATACTCGGCTCAGCTCGATCAGCTCGTTGACATCACTAGAGAGGGGCAAATATAATGATGTTGTGGTGAGGTTAGACAGGAAAGATCTACCCATGAAGGAGTGCTTTAAATATCTTGGGTCAATCATCCAAAAGAATGGAGATAATGACTAAGATATGGCTCACAAGATTAAGTCGGGGTGGCTTAAAGGGAGAGCAGTCATAGGAGTGTTGTGCGATCGAAGCATCCCCTTAAAGTTAAAGAGGAAATTCTACACTAGTGTTGTGCGATCGAAGCATCCCCTTAACGTTACTCTATGGTACAGAATGTTGGGCTTCTAAAAAGAGCACATTCAAAAAGTAGGGGGTGAGAGAGATTATAGTATTTGTTTGCACTTGAATTTAAATGCTAGTATAACATGAAGATAATTATGAAAATGTAGGAGTCGTAGCTTAGCCGCTTGAAGTTTTAACCTTTTTTTTCCTTTTATCATTTTTAAACAAAAATATAACTTTCTAAGCCTACTTAACTCACCCACAATTAAATATTGGTCGGAAAGTAAACGCGCGGTCCCTTCAATCGTTCAATTTCAATTCAATCCAATCCCATACCTTTAATTCCATATCATCAATTCAGTACAACACAATACAATTCAATTCATTCTAATCCCATCTATCCATTCCAATCTATTTTTTAAAGATAATATGGGTGGTACTTCAGTCAAATTATACTGCAGATCACCTGACTCAATTTAACCAACACATGTATCTAAAAAGAGAAGATAGAAACCCTCACAAATACATGGAGCAAGATTCAAACGCAAAACCTTGTACCTAAAATTGAGGCCTTGACAACTAGACCAAAAACCACAATACAATACTTCATATGTCCCTTAAGTTCTGGGGCGAAGCCACAAGGGGGTTGGTGGGGGCCCAACCCCTACGACCCTTATTTTTTTAATTGGCACCTGTAAGGATTTATATATTATATATACATTAAATGTATTAATATACTATAATAACTATGTTTGGCCTAATGATGAAATACGTGTGAGATGTGAAGAAAACCTCTTGATCGATTCTTTGCCCCAACACATTTGACGCTAAAGTGTTAATTTTTTTCTTTTGAGAAGGAAAATAATTTTTTTTCTAACCAAGATATGTCACATTTTTCATATTATCTACTACTTTTGCTTTCTGTCCTACTTCCATTACAATTTTTATTTTTTGCTTCTATTTTTTATTTCCCTTTTATTTTATTCTCAAATGCAATCCTTCCATTAAAAATAGTTTTCGGTCGAAATAAAAAGAACCCACGCATGTAATACCCCGTATTTTTTTACATTTATACATGTATTTTTATACGTATTTTGTAACCTATACACGTATTTTATACGCCTAAAGGAATATTTTATATGCTTACGAATTAGGATTAATAAAATGGTTTAAAGTCAATATTTACAAAATATTATTTATTGAGTATTTATATAGCTTATGTGTATTTACAAAGAAATTTTATAAAATCATATTTGAAAATAATACTAAAGGTTTTTATTATGTATTTTGGGCGTCGTTTATAAAGTAAAATATTTCGGTTTGAAAAAGCGTAAAGGTATGTATTCATATTGTCGCAAGCCCAATCTGGTAGGAAACTCAAACCGGACCAAAGTTGTATATATACCCTAACGTAAACCAAAATAAGTCAAAACCGTAAATCATAAAAAAAAAACCCCAAACATTCCCTCCTGCACTTTGTCTCTCCCGTAAAACAGAGGGGAAAAAAAATTCGAACCACCTGCAGGAGCAGCCAGACGAGCCACCGTGGGTCTCAGCCCAGCCGTCACCAGCCGCCGGGGAGCCGCCACAGTCGCTGTTGCCGTCCACCGTTGTTAGCCCCTGCTGTTCGACGGTACCTTCAAAAAAAAAATTCTTTTCTTTAAATGTTTTGTTTAGGGTATTACTATTTTCCGCCCTTAAATTACCGTATACCGCCCGTATTTTGACAGACCTTCCCTATTTTACCCTTACTCCAATTAATATCTTTCACCCCCCTCTCTTCTCCAATCTCCATTTCACGCATCTTTCAGAAAAAAAAAACTTCTTTCTCTCTCTCCATTTTTTCTCAGATCCACCACCAGCAACTCCTATCCGACACCAAGCTCCACCACCAGCAGCTCCTACCCGACGCCAAGCTCCACCACTTGGGTAAATGGGGAGGGGTAAGTGTAGTTAGATTGGGTAAATGTGGAGGGGTGATATAGGAAGTATTTGTATAAATACAGGCGGTATACAGTAATTTTAGGCGGTATTTAACAATTCAGTTTGTTTATCATGTTTAATTAGTTTTATAATCCAAATTTATGAGTTGAATTTGTGAAATTGATTTCTAGAATTGTATGGGTTTTTTTAGATTGAAATCTCAGATTTTATTAGTTGAATAAATCGTGTTCAAACCTTGTTAAATTGATGTTATTTGGTGTTTAAAGTAGTTGGAAGTGCTTATTAGTTTTAAAGGATGAATTGTTTGAAGTTTTGAAAGCTTTGATGGAGTTTTAATGGAGGTAGTGTTTGGAGGTTGTAGATGGTGTGGGTTTTTGGTATTTTGATTTGTTTTAATGAATTTCTAATTAATCTTTATTAGTATTATTAATAAGTTTATGAAATTAATTTCTATAGCTCTAAATCTTGATTTCTAATGATTTTAGATGGTTTTATTTAATAGTATTATTGTTGCCATTATTTTAAAAATGAGTTTATTTGAAGGTTTTTGATTATTTTAAGCCTAAAATTGTTACTAACGATATTTGTAACTTGATTAGTGATTCTTAACCCTCAAAATCTGTTTTAAGATTGTTTAAGATGCTTTTTAATAAAGTTATTAGTGCTGTAATTTTTCGGTAGTGTTGGGAACCTGTCGGGTTTTTTTAGAACCTTAAATTTCGCGTTCGGGACGTTTTGGAAGGTTTTAAACGATTTTTATAAAGGCTGGAATTTTAGTTTTAACACGCTAAAACGATATTCCAAATATTTAAGTTAGTGTTCGTTTGATATTTTATTTAGAGGGCACAATAACGTAAATTTTGAATTAAAAAAGAAAGGGTTAAAAATCATTTTTGAAATTTATTTAGAGGCTGGAATTTTGTAATATATACTTAGGATAGCTTATATGTTCAAGGGAATTAATTAGTCCCATATTTTATTGTAGGAGACTTTGAATTCAGAGAATTCAGTTATCTGTGGCTAGTAGAGTGTACTACTCCAGGTAGGTGTGTACGCAAGACTTATTTTCTAAAATAGTAACATGATTAGGAAATTGTGTGGACTGTGATGAAATGTTGTGCATATATATGTATGGATGCATGTAGTTTGGAAAAAGGAAATTTATTTATTTATATAGTCCTTCACGTTGTGAGGAAAAAATTATTATCAAGTAGTATGACTTCCCCAGTGTGGGTTGTTTATTATAGTTATGGAAAAGGAAAGGTATGTTGCAATTTAGGCAAAGAATATGTTGTTACTCACCTGTTGAGTCCATGTAGTATTTTTACTCACTCCATTTGGGAGATTGAGACAAGGATAAAGGTTTAACCCAACCACATTGTTGGATTGGGCATAGGCAAGCTCAGATAATAAAAAATTGGTTATGTGATCGCCTAGTTATAGGGAACCTAAAAAACGGAAAATGTGTTGTTCGATTCATCAGGTTGTGTAATGTCTGGTATGGGGTGAGTCTTCACAGTTACTAATTAAATATGATAAATCACGTAAAGCGAAAGAGAATTCACACCAAAACTCTTGGAACGTATACACCTTAAGTATGAACATATGGGGGGAAGCTAAATAGCTTCTACCAAGGGGTATAAGACGTTGTACATCCTTGTTTAGTTTTATTTATTTTGGCCTGGGATCCCGTCACTTTAAAGTGGCACAGTTTTACCATTCGACTTGTAACCGAGTGGGGCCCTAGAGGGCATAGTTACTTATCTTTAGAAACCCGTTCAATGTTGAATCCAAATCTCCTTATAAACTGATAGAGTCTAGGATTGCATGAGAATTGATCATGTAGAGTGTTTAGCAGGTTATCATTTGCATCAGATCACTTAATCTTGTTACATTATATATGCATATCTTGTTGTATATATGTACTCAGCTTTTGCTGATTACGTGCTTTTATTTGTGTCTTCTTCGGTCATGACCCTCGCCTTAATGACCCTGTGATGAACCAATATATACACTTGTATTATTGGGGAGCAGAATTGCACAAGTTAGCTTGATGATGTGAAGTTCAAGTTTTCAGCATACGCATGCATGGTCTTGGGATCAGTGTGAAGAGAGAGTTTACGTTTATTGTATTTGAGCTTATCTTAAAATGTTATTTCAATTATTTTAAATAACAATTATTTTCTAATTAAGGGTTTTAAAATTTTACTAGACTGTAAGCTTTAACTAGTTAGCTTTATTTTTGAGATCAAGTTCAATTTAAGTTTTCTTCCGCTGCAAAATTCTGAATAAGCCAAAACGTTTTCACACTTGGCGGTAATGCTTTGGAAATTTCTTTTCAAGAATATTTTTTTTTTGTCCTAATTTTAAATAATATTTAGTGTTTTCAAGTAGGGAATTTTCAGGGTGTTACAACGCCCCTCTTCATTCCCTTATTTTTTTCCCGCCTAATTAAATTATCTTATAAAATTTAAATTCAATCACTCTTTGTTCTCTCTGTAGGTATTTTTTTCTTGGTTGGATTTTTACCAGTTGTACAATAGATGAGTAGAATTGATAATTTGATATGTTTGAGAAATTTCAAATATTTATAAGCCAACAATTACTTTTACACACATTTTGAGGAAACATTTTAGGGGTGTAAATGAAAAAATTAGTCAAAATAGTTTTAATACAAACAAGAATGTGATTATAAATTTATAAGTTGCTAAAATTAAAATTATTTTGACTAATTCATTCGGTTACACCATTAAATCGCTTCCTTATAATTTGTGCAAAACCAATTGTTGCTAGTATTATGTTACAGATGAGTAATTAAGGAGGAATGTAGTACTCCATCCGTCCTAAAATAATTGCTTCATTTTCCTTTTTTATATGTCCTAAATTAAATGCTACATTACCACTTTTTACTACTTTTGATATTATGACCCACCAATAAAATTACACCTATACCCTTAACATATAATTAATTAATTTTACTTTTACTACTTTTGACATGGTGATCCACCTATAAATTCACACTTAATATTTTTAATATTATGTCCCACCTAGGGGTGCTTATTGAGCTGGGTAGCTCGCGAGCAGCTCGAGTTCGACTCGGTCAAAGCTCAGTCAAAGCTCGACTTGAGTTGGCTCGAGTTCGCTCGAAACAGCTCGTGACTCGATAATTTTACAAAAAATCAATAATTTTCTACGTTAAATATTTGAAAAACAAAATTAACCTTGATATTTAATATAATAAATTAATAAACTTTAACAATACATAATTTTCATAAAGAAAAGAAAATATAATCAATGATTTTCTTTTGAAAAAATTAAGATTCAAGAGGACTAAAACATTAAATGAGCAGCTCGTAATCGACTCGGCTCAAAACCTAATGAGCACGAGTCGAGCAACCCCCAACTCGCGATCGACTTGCTCGATAAGCACATCAGTCCCACTTATACCAACTACAACTTTAAAAATCACCTAATTTTTCTTTGTTGCATTAAAAAAGGGATAGAGGGAGTAATAATAAATTAATAATACACCACCAAGGGCAAAATAAATTTGGAGATGGCGTGCAATTTGGGCTCCTTTATATATCCTTGAATCTTTATCTCTCCTCTCTCCTCCCCTTCTCTCCCCCTTTGTCTCTCTCTCCAACCGAAGAAAGAAAGAACCCTAACCCGGCTATTCACCCGTTCTTCGACAGTGAGTTCCCTTTTCGTTGTTTTCTTGCATCTTTTTCTCTCACCTCCCTCCCCCTTTTCTTATCTGTTTCTTTTTTATTTTTTGTCCATTTCCTTTTAATGCTTGCATAGATCTGTTATGTTGTAAGATCTGAAATTTTCATTTTTTATTTGTTACGCATTTTGGATTGACAATTTGAGATCTTGCAAAATTCTGTAAAATGCTGCATCTTTTGTCATTGAATTCGGAATGTAGACCTGTAGAATTTGATTTTTAATTGATTGGAATGTTTCAATTTGTTTTCAAAAAGGTGACTCATTCCGGATTGTTTGCTGAAGTTTGCTCGGGTTTGACTTTGTTAGATTCTTTTTTTTTTTTGGGCTTCATTTTCCATGGCATGTCTGTTGATTCAATTGAGTTATGTGTTTTGTATGTTTTCCTTGTTTTAGGGTGTGTAATGAGGAACGTAATGTGGGACCAGGAACGAGTCGAAGTTTGTGAATTCATCTCTGATTAACTGGTTTTCCTTTTTTTTTTTCCTTTTTTTTCTTTCCCCAATTGTTAAATTAGTTTTCTGCAATGGATGGTGATGGTGGTTTGAATATGAGAAATTGGGGTTATTATGAACCCCCAATGAAGCATCTGAACTTGCAGCTGGTGTCTACCATGGCCGAAAGGAAGCCCCTTCTTGGGGCTCGTGATTCGGCCCTGATAGCGAATACGAATGGTGGGTTTCACCAAAGAGATTACGGGGTACCAGGCTCGCATTATCAGGTGGATTACATGCGAGATGCTTGGATCCATAGGGATAATAAATTCTTTAACATGTTACCAACCAATCACAGTCATAGCCATAGCCATAATTATGGGGTTCCTCCTGAAAGTGCACCAACTCATCACCCAATGCAGCAAATGATTAGACAACCAGAATCCTCGACGGAGGAAAGGTTGGTTCGAGCAGCGGAGCCACCAAGTGGGGAGATGAGCAATGGTCCTTTGAAAAAGAGATCAGCTGGGAAAACCGAAAAGGTTCCGAAACCTAAGAAACCGAAGAAAGGCGTTAAGGAGGGAGGTAGTGGTTCGGGTCAGGCGCAAACTCAAAGGGCAAAGTCTGCGAAGAAGACTACTCAGGTTTTAATAGATGGTCAAGATTTTGATATTTCGAGCATCCCTATACCGGTGTGTTCTTGTACCGGGTCAGCTCAACAGTGTTATAGGTGGGGTTCGGGTGGGTGGCAGTCTGCGTGTTGTACTACGGGGATGTCGATGTACCCGTTGCCAATGAGTACGAAGCGACGTGGGGCAAGGATAGCTGGGAGAAAGATGAGCTTGGGAGCCTTCAAGAAGGTGTTGGAAAAGTTGCAAGCCGAAGGCTATAACTTCACTTCCCCTATTGATTTGAGGACTCATTGGGCTAAACATGGCACCAACAAGTTTGTTACTATCAGGTAGATGTACAATTTCAGATTCTACAAATTGGCCTCTCTTTCACTTTGCATTATTCCCCTTCGGCCTGCTTCTCATGTACATATTGTATGTCGCCTGAAACCGAGGCTAATTTCCCAAACTTCCCCCCACCCCTCCCCCCAAAAAAATGTTTGTAGTTGCTGAATTATCTTCTATTTTTATTTTTAATTTTCCATTTTATATGCTTTGGAAATTCTCTACCTTTCAGGACCTGAAATTTGTTGTTACAATCTGGGGTTCTGTTGGTAGTTGTAGAGGATTCCACTAATGTACGGCTGCCTGGTTAGTAAAAAATAGTAGTGGATGAGATTTTATTTATTTCTTCCTTGGAGCAGAAGCAGTTTAATAGTTGACAGTATCATGTTACCAGATAAACTATCTTCTTCTTATAAACAGAGGTTTTATTTCTACTGACCCTTTTTTATCATGTTACATGCTCTTGTTTATCAATCTGTAAATTATTAGCTACTCTTTCTGCCTGCAGCCAGATCTTCTTGTTGTAAAACCTTGATCTCTTGTTAACAGGATTAATTTCTCTGTCACAACTTTGGTTTGGGTAATATTCATGAATACTTTGCATTTGAATTTGTATATTTTTTTTAACATGCTATATTGTAGTTATTGCTGGTCTTTGTAAGTGGTTAAATTGAGGATAGAAGCATAACTTAGTGTTTAAGGCATGCTCATCTGGGAGTGATGACCCGGGTTCGATCCTCACCAATGTCGTCACGCCCCTCCGTCCCACCTGACAAGTTTATCTCTTGAGATAGGAAACCTTGTGTGAGTCTTGTATCTAATGACTCTAGATTTTGTAGAATCAAATTCGGTTTACAAAATTTGGAGTCTTTCACGTTCACTTGAGAATGGAAATAATGCACATTTGATCATGCAGTAGAGCCTCTTGGAATAGGTTATGTAATAGATCTTTGTCTCTTTGTGTACAATCCTGTATTTCTCTTCACCTTCACAAGCAAAGATCATAAGTTATGGTCCATAACAAAAAAACCCATTGATAAGTAGTCATTAGTTTTGCAAGCTCTGAGACTTGATGACTTAAGCTTGATAAATAGATCAAGCAACTGTAGAAACAAAAGCAATGGGAAGCTTGAAGATGTAGTTAGGTTCATTGCCACTAAATCACCTTGAGAATGGAACAATGTCCTCCTTAGTTGTTTTCTTTATGCATTGGTTTAAGTTTATTCTATTCCACCCAGTTATTATAATAACTGAACCTAAATATATTAATAAGCAACAACAGAAAGATTTTGTTAAAGAATCTCATAATCTTAATTTAGAAAGTAATTCAGATGACTTAGATAGCTAAAGTGCTAAAGGATAATCAAACACTGCAAACTTCTTAAATTTCAAAATAAATGCAAAAGTTTTCTTTCTAGGAAGTTTCAAAATAAATGCAATAATTTTAATCTTTCTATTTTTGAAAGTCTTTTTTTTTTATCTCTCACTTCATAACATACCTCACTTTCTCCCTCTACTTTCAACAAAAAAATGTGTAAGAGTCCGTGTTTCCCTAATTATTTGTGTTTTTTTTTATTTTTTTAAAACGAAGTAAGTATAAGAAATTTTGTAGTAATAGTAACTACAACAGATTGGCAAAGAAAGCACAACTTTTTGTAGCTAACAAGCCCTTCTATAACCATCTATTAAACTCCTTATTAAGATGATCTACTTCTACTCCCTTGAGATAACACCATTGGAGAACCTATTAGGATTAGAATAAGGTGGTTTCAAATTGTTGTTTTGTTGATCAAGCTTAGATCTTAGCAACTGAATGACTAATGCGTTTATTGTGGACATGATAACAAAAAATGTAGCTTAGTAAAGAGCAATAAGATCTTACTCTTTTTATCACATCAATATAAGGCATGCTTAGAGCAATAATAATCATCTAAATGACAACCTCACCATCTTTCTTATGGAGAGAAGAGGCGCAAAATCTCACAAGACTAATTACAGATAATTTAATCCACCTAAGTTGTTCCTAACTAATTACAGAGCTAACATGCAAACCCTAAAACTTATAGTCTTGTCCACTACAAAAAAATGTTTTCAAGAAGGACAATTAAAATTGTCCTATTTGATAAAAAAAATTTCTTAGGTTATAATGACAGTTTTAGTATTGCCCTCATGTTGCCATTGTAATCCCGTTGTATCAGGTTTCAAGGCCAATTTGAGATGTTTTGCCCTTTTTGATTCAATTCAAAAAGGGTAAACAAAAGTGAAAGTATTGGGTCAGACGGTCTGACCAGACAATCTGGTCAGACGGCTGACCCATATAACCAAATTAATAGTGAAAAACTTCGGGAGGCTATAAATTTATAGTAAAAGACTTCGGGAGGCTATAACAGATCGGGGCATATAATATGTCGAAATTGATTAATTTTTCGAGACGAACGCAAATGCAAATACCCGAAGGTCACCGGAAATCCCCAAACGAGGCCTCTAAAGGCCTCAAAATGCAAAAAAAGTATTTTGTCCATGTTTTACAATGTGTGTCCATGTTTAAACAATATGTGTCCAGGTTTACAAATAAGTGTCCACGTTTACAAATAGGTATCTAGGGTCAAAAATATGTATCCAGGTTTGTGCAGGTGTGTTCAGATTTGTTCAGGTTTGTTCATATTTGTCCAGGTTTGTTCATATTTGTCCAGATTTGTCCACATTAGTCCAGGTTTGCATGTCCAGGTTTGTCCAGATTTATCCATGTATGTCTAGATTTGTCCATGTTTGTCTAGATTTGTCCAGGTTTGTTTATATTTGTTCAGGTTTGTCCACATTTGTCCAAGTGTGTCCAGATTTATCCAGATTTGTCCATGTTTGTCTAGATTTGTCCAGATTTGTTCATATTTGTCCAGGTTTATTCATATTTGTCTAGGTTTGCATGTCCAGGTGTGTCCAGATTTATCCAAATTTGTACATGTTTGTTTAGATTTGTCCATGTTTGTCTAGATTTGTCCAGGTTTGTTCATATTTGTCCAGGTTTGTCCACATTTGTCCAAGTTTGTCCACATTTGTCCAGGTCCAGGTTTACAAATTGTGTCCATATTTCAAATGTGTCCAGTTCTGTTTCTAGGTTTACAAATGTGTCCAGGTTAAATACATATGTGTCCAGATTCAACAATATGTGTCCAGGTCCAGTGGACTGGTCTGACAGAAACATTACTGTCAGACCGGTCTGACACAATACCTTCTCTAAACAAAATTGCCTTCATTGATCATCAACAAAGGCAATAAATTTTGCTTTCCTTGATTTAAACACTTTATTTATTGTCAAATAGGGCAAAGTTTCAAAAGTTTAAGAGGACAAATAATCATATTGTCTTCATTGTTAATATCAATGAGTGCAAAAATAATTGTTCTTGTAGGCATCATTAAGTAAAACAATACTCATATCGCCCTCTTTAATCATGATAAGTTGCCCTCGTTGTGTGAGTTTTTTTTGTAGTGATCATATTATCAATTTATCATCATACCATATCATAACATTATAACATCATCATCTCAATGATCTTATCAAAAGTATTTAAGTTTCCATCATATCATGAGAAATTGAATATCGGTGTGATGTAAAATTAAATATTGCTATTTATTGATAAGCAAATTAATGATAACAATGGGTTACAACAAACTCATGTGCTTGACAACATCCATGCATAAAAATAGAAAATAATATAGTAAATATCATGAGACCAAAAATATAGAAATAATATAATCCCTCTAAGTTTTCCACATTTCACTTGGTAACTTTGATTCTCTATAATTTTATACAAATAAGAAAAAATTATAGTCAAATGAAATCTTGTTTGATTCGGCCGGCACGATGTATACTTTTTAAATATATACGGAGTAGTTTTTATAATTTTTTTTCTTACAAATATCTCAAGATATTTTAATTTAAATTTGTGTTTTGTGAGATGCGAAAAATTAAATGTAGCAAGGCTTGAGCCATGGAAGGGATAACAACCAAACATATTCAAACCGATTCGAATAAAAAACTAACAATACATAAACATAGGAATAGGATTGCTATTTATATCATGTACCCCACACACAAGCCATATAAATAATTTTCATAAACTAATCAAGTTTTATCTTAAACCAAATAATAATCTATCATATAATTTAATTAACACTAACATGATGAAATCATCAAATTATTAACTATGGCAGAAATTTTACTAATAAGTTAGAATAATCAAGTTTTATCTTAAACCAAATAATAATCTATCATATAATTTATTTAACACTAACATGATAAAATCATCAAATTATTAACTATGGCTAAAATTTTACCAAGTTAGAATAACATGTCATCCTCCCTTATTTTATCCAGTTAAAAAGATCGAAATAATTAATCATCATACCAAAATAATTATTAGGATCATATTAAGATTAATATTCAACAAACACTTGACATGAATCAAAATTAAGGCTCCGTTTGTTTTGATGGAAAACATTTTCTCGGAAAATCATTTTCCTTTTGTGGAGAAGGAATGGCACATTTTCCTTCCTACTCCTTACTTCTCCCTTATTCACTCTTCTCATCTTCCTTCGATTCTAATTCATTTTTTCTTTCCTTCACAAGTTTTCCTCTAATCAAACAAACGAAAGAAAACTTTGTTTACATCTATGTTTTCCATTGAAAATTATTTTCCTTAGAAAATGATTTTCGATGAAAATTGTTTTCCTTCAAAACAAACGGAGCCTTAAACCCTAACGTGATATATACTATGTCTATCAAAATTCAATCAAGAAACATAATACAACATCCTAAACCCTAATCCAAACATACACAATATTAATAAGAATAATAAAAATAACTTAAATTATTAAACAAGAAGCATGATAAACATGATTTCATGCAAAATCCCAAGCGTTATATAATTAGTGATTTTAATGCCAATGATTTCATGCAATGAGAAGATTAAGGATTAAAGAAGTCAAATCTTGAATAACCAAACACCAATGCAAGGCCAAATTTAACATGCAAATTATCATCTCATGAAAGAAATCATGTTTTTTTTTTTTTTAATTTTTTATTATCAAAAAAAGAAAAAAAGAAAGAAAAGAATCATGCTTTAAGTCCTTTAACACTAACATATTAATAAATTAATAAAATAAGATTACGTAAATACGTTAAGCATGAAAAGATTTAACATACTTGCGTTTGATTCAACTTAAATATGTACTCATGTGATTATTTTTAGAAAAATCAGATCTGATCAGAAAAATTCAGATCAGACCAGAAAATTTAGATTAGATCAGAAATGTTCAGATTAGATAAAAAAACTTATAACTTTAATAATAATTACAATAAGAAAAATTCAGATCAGATCAGTTCAGATCAGATCAAACTAGAGCATAAAATTTCAAATCAAATCATATCAAATCAGAAAATTTCTGATGAATCTAACGCACCCTAAATTACTTAAACTATTCGCCATCAAAGAAAAGATTTCGGATCATATGAGTAAAATTTAGTAATTTTAATTCCCTCTAAATTATTCTAACAATCATTCAAATGCACATTTAATTGAGCAAGAAACACCACTCCAATCACATGGCTCTTTTACGCAACAGTTTCAAAAACACTTCTAAAAATTATTTTTAGGGTTCTAAACTAGTGGTTAGAAAAGAAGATTAATTAAGGAGAGGAGAGAAATGTCGTGAATGTAAGAGGGAGAAGAAGAGAATTGAACAAATTGGATGAATCCAACTCCCCTAAACCCGCTAATATTTATAGGCACTTAGGATAATTCTATATAAATAAATAATTATATAAATAAATAATTAAATAAATAAATAAAAATACTCAATGGAAGCATCCAAATATCAAACAAGATAGCCGTGGAAAGGGAAGGAAAAAATAAAAGGAGGTTTTTATATTCTTACCTAAGTCCATAAATGGGCTAATCTTGACTAATTGATTTAGTTTGTGATTAACCCAAAACAATTGATTAGACATTGGCCTCTAAATTAAATTTAAACTTTCATATTATTTTCATGTAAATCCAAAATTAAAATTTAACTTGGCCCAATAAATATATTGAAAACCTACATTGACCTAATTATTAAAAAGAGACTAAAATTAATTCTAACCCACACTTGGCCAATTCGTTTTTATTCAACATTAATTTTGATTCGGTTTAGAACCATCAATTGTCGTACACTCAAGCAACCTAGTGGGTTGAGTTTCAATGATAAAGTTTAGAATGAAAACATTATAATGAATAAATTTAAAAACACTATAAAATATTATTAACATAAATTTCCATAAGTTAAGTTCAAAAGATTTTCTACTAATCAAACATAGAATTACAGAGAATTTATTAATAGTTTTCGAAATAGATTTCTGAGACAATTAGATCCATATCCCAATCAATTAAAATTCTTACCCGAAAATATGAGTGTTACAGTCTAGTGTAGGCTACACTGCTTAAGTCAGCACCATGAAGTTGTCAACCGCGATAGATTCCACATCGTGGCTTTTCCCAAAAATAGAGATTAGTATTTATTCAAAGGTCTTTATTTATTTATTTGGCAAAAACCATAATTCAAAAAGTTTTTTCTTCTATTGATTCCTTTTCTATTCATTAAATTTTACACATAAATGATAGAGAAAATTTAACCATCCACAAGCCCTTAATAGATCATAAAATTGTTCTACAAGCCTTAAAATTACACAAGCAAGAAATATTTGCATAATAATTGAGCAAAATGTCTTATATTAGATCAAAACCAGAAACAAATCTTGTGTTCTAGATACATTGATAACAAAATGCCTTACTGCAACAACTAAAATACATAGTTGTCACTCACATGGTATTAAATCAAAGCCGCATCACCTCATCGCGGCCGCTTTGTAAAGAATTTTGAGCTTACCGCGACTGAAATATCAGGCCGCAACGGCCGCGAACCATCCGCAACGGCCGCGAATGTGATTCCACGACCGTTACTGTGATCGCGACCGAAACCGAGATTTAAAACCATGGTCACTCATCACTTGGTCTAAATAATGAAAGTTACAACTTAGAATCATCTAGCTTTCAATCCGTTGAGTTAGCCAAGAAATTATATCATGGATTACAATTTCTCGTTCGGGTTCGAAGAGAATATCATGTAACAATCCTTCATACAACTTGATGCCCTTATCAATTGATGAGGCCTCTTGATGTAATTTTAGGGAACCTTTAGGATCAGTCACAGCATCGGCAGATCCATGAAGTACAAGAAATGGGACTTGCAATCTCCACAAGTTTTCTTGCAGATACGCGGATATACGAAGAATCTCACACCCAGTCCTAACACGAATTGCACCCGTGTAAACCAGAGGGTCCGAATATTTTGCTTTCAATGCCTCAGGATCTCTACAAACTACTGTGCCTGAATTGTTTGCAGCACGGCATTGGTATCTTGGCATTAACAAGGATGCAATTGGGGCAATGACCTGCAATATGCAGAGCATCAAAAACATTAGATTGGACATACACATACAACAAAAAATCAAAGAACATTACATTGGCAATTTGGCATCTTGGCATTAGCAAGGCTGAAGGTATTTCTGATCATTGCCAGCTATTTTGAGAGTGGGTGATAAGGTTGGTACAAGAGGAAGCCCTTCAAATACTTTAGAATACACTTCAAGGAGATTATCTCATTATCCAGGGCAGTGGAAAGGTCCTATCTAAAGGACTAAAATGTTTCAAGTTGTTCAAAGATTAAAGAGGGTGAAAATAGCTCTAAAGGAGCGGAATAAGAACAGGTTCTCTGATATCCATGCTTCACAATAGGGCATCACAGAATATGATAAGAGCTCAAAATGAACTTCACAGTAGTCCTACTGATCATGATCTGTGTGTAGCTGAAAGTGAAGCTACTGCTCAGTAAAAGGTTCAGCATAAAATTTAGATGCAGTTCTTCAGGCAGGGAGAAAAAGTGAATTGGCTGAAAGATGGTGATCAGGACTCTTATCTTATTTCATTAGCGCATTAAGGCTAGGAAACTCAGTAACAATGTGCATATTATTCAAGATATGAATGATAGGGTGACAGGCAAGCCAAATGAAATGGTTAACGCTTATGTTGAGTATTATCAACATTTGCTAGGAGAAGAGATGGCTGATAGGGTTGGAGTGTTGCCTGAAATTGTTAGAGCTGGTCCTGTTCTATACTTCTATCAGAGTATATACAGGAAACATTGGTGTCACCCTTTTCAGCTGAGGTTGTGAGGAAAGCTATGCATGCTATTGCAGGGGCCTGATGGGATTGTATCATATTTTTTTTCAGGGATAATTAGGAGATAGTGTGTCATGATGTTTACGCAAGCTATTCCATCTTTCTTTGACTTAGGGAAGCTGTTGAAGGAGGACACTCATTGATCTCTTTAATCCCTAAAGTTAATTGTCCTCAAAACGTGACAGCGTTTAGACATATTTCCTGCTTTAATACTCTCTACAAGTGTGTTACAAAGTTACTATGTGGAAGAATAAGGAGTATTCTGCCTGATTTAATTGCTGAGAATCAGGGGGTTCATGGTAGATATATAATACACAATATCATGGTTTAAACTTTTCTCTTTGGGAGTTCTTTTGACTTTTTTTCCTCTTTGGTAGCCCTAAGTTATTGATTATGTTCATTCCGTAATCATTTTCTCTGTTAAAATGTCCATTAGCTGTGGGTTAGTTAATTTTGGTCAAAAGTTCCAGGATGACCTTAAATGTGCAATTTTGAACTTCAAAAATATTATCTTAAAAAGATGGACACCATTGAATGGCCTTTTATGGGCATGTATATTGACTACTCGGGCAAAGTGACTACCAATATAGCACTTTTTAATTTTTTTTTAACATGTCTAGTAACCCAATCCTAAATGGAGGATTTTGACATTCAAAACGATTAAAAAAAAAGACGTAACCAAGCTACCTTTATGGGCATGAATTTCGACAAGCCAACCAAAATGCCTACAAAAAAGGTTTTTGTTTTTTCATCAAGACTTTTGAGACAATCTTCACCGGATGATCTTGACCTACAATATATATATATATATATATATATGCACCATTGAACATCATTTATGGGCATGAATATAGACAAGCCAATTGAAATAACTACAAAATGGCAATTTTGTTGAACTTGACTTTTGAGACGACAAAAAAATAGATAATTTTGACCTTCGAAGCAGAAAAAAGGATGTTCAATGGCATCCACTTTTCAAAAATTGCTTCAAAGATTTAAAAAGTCACATTTTGGTTTAGAAAACATCATCTTTGTAGTCATTTTGACCGGCTTGTCGATATACATGCCCATAAAGGACATTCAATGGTGTCCTTTAAAAAAAATCATTTTGAAAGTCAAAATCGCACTTGCTAGGCCATCTTGAAATGCATACCTAAAATCAACTAACCATTAAAAATTAGCAGATATTTAATGGAAAACACTAATTAAGGCTACAAAACCAAAATAACAATAACTTAGGGCTATCAAAGAAGGAAAAAAAAAAATCAAGAAGAGCTACCAAAGAGAAAGTTAGAAGTTGGGGGCTATCCTACCAAAGAGAATTTCCCAAAATCGATTGTAGACAATGAGAGAGTGATTGTTGAGGATGGTCCTTCGACCGTGCTACAACAACAACAAAGCCAAAATAATTTGGGGTCGGCTAGAAATAGCCAAAGTCATTTGCCCAAAATTTCTCCCTCCATGTATCTCTATCTAACGCCAGATCCTCCCCCAACTTCAATAGCTTCATATCTCGTCATCCATCGACTATTCTAGTGTTCGCAATTCGGGAATGAGAGTACGTATTACAATTTGTGAATTAGTCGTTGCTAAGTTATTAATTTTATAGCACGTCGAATGGGTTCTTAAATGGGAGTAAAATGGATTACTACACAGAGAGTTGTATGATGTAAAATTAAGATGGAATGGATATTAATACAAGATGACTATAGATTACAGAAAAAGGCGTAGCTTGAGGAACTACCATCAAGAGATATAATGATATTAGGGGGAGATTGTTTCATAAAAAAAGGTACTTGAAAGCCCATGAGTCATTGAATTATTGCAATAAATTTTTCCTCTCAAAAATTAAATATAAGAAAATTGTACATCAAGCTGAACTTAAACAAAGATCATAATTATATATTTGAGTGAAAAATCAAAGTTCAATCTAAATAGGAGCCCAAGCCACTTGAAGTGAATATTAAAGTATCATTTTCATATAAGACTCGTACATGCATTTGGGTTGCATTCCTGGTTCATAATAATATAACATTTAAGTTCACAATCACATAGTTTATTAATTGGTCCATTGTGGGGCCTAATTTCTGGCTTGGGTTGCATTCCTGGTTCATAATAATATAACATTTAAGTTCACAATCACATAGTTTATTAATTGGTCCATTGCGGGGCTAATTTCTGGCATCTTTTTACTTCTTTCAAGGTCATTTCATAGTATAATTCTTTGGTTTTCAGTTCTTTTAACTTAGATTTAGTTCATTTAGTGTTTTGTTGGAAATAAATAGAGTTTTAGTTGTTTTCTCTAATAATTGAGCTAACAATGTGATCCTTATGCTTTGCTGATCTTTTGTAGGTATACATCTGGTAAGTTTGATCAAATTCCGAGAGCTGGATATGGTTTTTGGGATGTTGAGAAAGCTTGGAAGGTTACATCAAGCATCCCGGGATCTTTAGCAAAGTTTAAGAAGGCCATTAAGCCCATACAATCATGCTACATACCTCTCCACGACACACGTTGCAGAAGCAAGTGCCAAAACAGGGACACACGGCCTTACAAAGGGAGCTACACAACCATGCAACTACGATGCTCAACTGAGCTGCTCTTCTTTGCACGGTCATGCACTCATGCAGCTAGTTTAACTTTTGGGCAGTGGCTTTTACATAATCCAGCAAGTATGACACAATCGTACTATTTTGAGTAGCATTGAAATGCAAGGGTTGCACGGTTGTGCTGTTCACTAGCACACAATCACGTCATGTCTCTCCGCTGTAGTTCATAATTTCCTTTGCTTCTATGCTTTGGCCATTATGAAGCACATAATTAGGGGAACTTAGCTTGGTTTTAAACGAAATCTCTCTCTCTCTACTTTTCCTCTCTAGACTAGATTAGAGGAAGATTAGAATATGATTTAGCTTTCTCTTCTTAAGTTTCATGTTTTGCAACTCAATTCAAGGTATTCATCTCAACTTCTCATGCTTTTGATTCAATTTTTCTTGCTTGCTTGATTACATTAGAGTTAAATTCTGCCATTAGTTAGTTTCTTAGTTTTAATTGCTAAATTGTTGCAAGATTTAGGTTTAATTTTTTCTTTGATTTACTGTTACTGCAATTTCCTTGCCAAATACATACATATTTGAGGACTTAGATTACCTAGGGATTTAAGTTAATTTAAATTATATTTGGGAGTTAATTATGATTATTAATTGCTTGCTAATCTCATGTTTGACATCATTGAATTTATTGGTTCATTAATGTGAGTTGAGTTGATGATGCATTGGTTTGTTGATGACTTATGATAGATGAGCTAGATCCATGCTAGCTTGGTGTAGGCCATTAGAAAGATGATTGGGAATCTAAAGAGTTAAATTAGGATTTGATTGTTCTCCCTTGCATGAGTGTATGAGTGATGCGTGATCATGATCCTTCTAAGTTGACTCTAATTCACGAAATCATATTCCTACGGTTTTCATTCTTGCTAAAATAAGTTTTCACTTCTCCTTTGCCAATTTAGTTTTAAAACACTAAAAAAATAAACCCTCAATTAATTAGACTTGCCTAATTCTAACTCCACCACTACTGCACATTAGTAATTAGGAATTATAAAATATATATTTGTTCGAAGTTAGAGCTATTGTACTCTAGCTTTCTATCATTTACTCAAATTGTGAACTGGTACTTACTGTTTATGTGTTTTTGATAAGTTTCAAATGATTTGTATGCAACTGTATTATGGTTAGTTAAGCTTCATATATTAATCATGGAAATAATAGATAGTATGCACTTAGATACCAGTAGTTAATTTTTCAAAGAGAAAGCTTACTGAAAAAATGGGATGAGATGGATTGACACCAACAGCTGGTGAAGTTAAAACTATGCCTTGTATTTGAGCTTTAACGTTAGGGTCTAGAGCAGCCTGCATTATTAGGTAAGTGCGGGCATTAAACTGGCGAAATGGTAGACACAAAACAAGCACAAACTGAAAGTTGATAGCCTAAGGGATAAAACTCACTTTTAGTACAATAGCTGCACCTGTAGAATGTGCAAAACAAAAGCAGGGAAGTCCAGGATTCTCTGATAAAACAGTATTGAGGAATGCTTTCTGCATCAGCAAAATAATCATAGAGTTAGCCACTAAAAAACAGTCGTCTTTATACCATCTAACTGATCAAAACATACCATATCAATAACAGCATTATCGAGGGATGGGACATAAGCATGGAGTCCATCACTTCCACCATGACCTGAAAATCAGGGAGAATGACAGTATTGTCAAGTAAAACATCAAAAAATGATAAATATTAGAAAAACAAAGGTAGAAATTAATTGACAGGCAAGAAGATAATGCTGAATGTTGGTAATATCTTTAAATTAATGCTGAATGTTGGTAATACAATTAAAAAAAAGAAACAAAAAACAAAACAAAAACATAAAGCTTCAGCTGAAAATCATGAAGGACAGAAATTAATGAAAGATGGAAAAATGAAATAAAAAATTCAACAAAACCAATTCAGCACCCAAACAAAGGCCCAACTCACAGAGTTGCATGCAACACCAAGAACTTAGATTATCTGAAACATAATTAATATGACCATGAATGAGAAAATCCTATCTTATGTGGACAAAAAAAAGACGCATAAAGTAGGATGTTTGATGTCATTGTAGTTTTTAAAGCCATGCATCATGTTTGCACTCAAACTCAAGTAACAAGCTTACATATCAAGAGGAGCTTCACAAGTTACCTTTTCAGCATCACAGGAACCCAATCAAAATGCTCAATCCTGCACCATTAACAGGTAGATGCGTAGAAACATGACTAATATGCATTCAAGCAGTTGTAATGATAAGCATAAGACACTTCATATACATAAATCCAAACAAGTGTAGGAAATGCAAAGATCAATGGAAATCAAATATTTATCTTGCTCTTACTCTCATGCCTATATATTGATTTTGCATCATATTATAGTACCAAAGTCCAGAATGCACCAAGAACCTTTCAATTTTATGGCACGCCCAATATTCTCACCCAAGTGACCCAACTTAAGAATGTAACACTGAGCTCAAAAGTTAATTCCATGTTTTTTTCAACTCATTATATAATCTTTCAATGAGCAAAGTGGGAAAGATAAATAACCAATAAAAATTCCTTTCTTTGAATTGATTTTATATGTTTTTGTACAATTTGAACTACCCTTGCTTTTACCAACTTAAAAATTAGCTACATTAATCCTTGTATGATATACTACATGTTCTACTGGAGAACACATGTTACCAACCTTTGCAAAAAGAACTGCACATATGAATATTAAAAAGTCAGCTAAAATCCTTAAAATTCGTAATCTTGTATCTTTCTCTCTTAATCTACATAATATGCATTACAACAAAGTAAATGAAAAACAGCGGCACTCGATGCTATCAGTATTCCTCTGAGTAACTATCCATTTCTGCCACTTTTCTACACTATATAGTTTGTCCATGTTTACAACTCTACCCCAGCATACATTAAAAGTTGAAACAAAACAAAATTATTATTCTTAAAACTCAAGCTCCCATTTTGTGCCTTTCATTACATTTGTCTCTACAACCAGGAGCATTTTGGGTTAATACTCAACCAAGTTACAAATTTTAAAACATTGGTCTCCCTAAAATTTTAAAACATTGGTCTCCCTAAAATTGTTAGAAAGTTGAAATATACCAGAAAAACAGTGTTGGGCTTATTTAGTAAGCTGATTATACATACAAGAGAACAAGCAGTGCACAGTTGAAGTTGATGAGAATTGAGATAATACCAAGCAGAATAGCAGAGGGTTAGAGTGATGGTAAAGATATATTTGTCTAGTTTCATATGTACGTTTGGAAGCAACTGACAACGTACATTTTCACAAGTTAGGGAAATTAAAGGAATTCAATCAAATTTGAATGTATAAGAGATTCGACACCGTTATTTACAAGTTGAAGAAGAACACTAACAAAGAGAGTACTGCCATTAAATAATTTATGTCTTGGTTAATGCTGATGGTCCGGAGTAGAAAGCCAGTGCCTAAACTCTCTTCCAAACTTAATTTGCAATGCTAATTGAACCTCCGACAAATCAGATGAAGTTAAAAGAAAAAAGTGAAAAGTAAGATTAAAAACAAGGTCATTAGACGAACGACTGAACGAGTGAACATTCAATTAAGTCAAACAGCCACACAAAAACATTGGATTCAGGCATGAAAAGAAATCTTATAACATTCATTAAGACAAATACACACAACACATTGAAGTAAATATATTTCCGAAAAGTAGAAAACAATAACTAGATAAAGAGTTCACAACTAAGCTTTTTGAGTGTCCTCTTTAACACATAGTAACCAAAAGTCACCCTTACAGAATAAAAATTAGAAAAGGGATATAACAAGGTATAGCTTGTTCAAAGTTCAATTACCTCACATCTCACCCCTTAAACCACACTTTGGAAGATAAATAGATCTTGAATCCTTTGATCACACCAGAGACTAAGTATTCAATCAAAACTAAAACCTTACTCTCAAATTGTCTTTTAAGTTTTGTGTAGGAGTACACAAAAAAAATGACATTTTTATGATTCTTGCCGAGCTTTTCATCATCCTATCATTTGTACATACTAAAAAAGACATGAACACAAGCTATGTTGCACATACTCTTTATTTCACCTCAAGTACTAGTGTCGGACACTCGACCCTTGGAAGTTGTTATGACACTTGGACATTTCATTTTGAACCAAAAATATTCATATTTTTCATAAAATTGGTGTATCGGACACTTGGACACATATCATTGTTCGATACTGAGATATGTGTAACATAGAACACAAGAGAGATTTTTTCCAATAAGCACAAATGCATCAAGAGAACTGAGATATTATGGAAGCATGTGAAAGGTAAATTATGAAAAAAGCTCTTGTTTAGATTAATATCAGAATTCAGTAAAGTCAATGTTACTGGAAAACTTACCAATCCAATCTATACCATAAACCTTGATTCCAAGACCATTTAGGTGCTTTGCAAATTCACTATAACGACCACTGTATTAAAAACGAAAAAGTCTGAACAATTAGCATCTCAAATGGATAGCACAAGCAACTAGATTACCAGCCATTACAAACCTGTGCTCATTAAGGCCGTGCAATAGCAACACAAGTCCCCTACAAATAAAAAAAAGGAATTGAAACATTAGATATTCGACATGAACATCAAAACTGACCAAGCTCAAACATCTGATGTCAGTATTTGCATTCTTTGTATCATATAGCTAGCTAAATAACACACTATGCTTACCAGACTCTTCATTTAATTTCAAGTACACCAAAGGAACACTCAACAGTCAAACATTGATATAATACTTTGATCAGAACCAATATAGTGCAAGCATTTCATTCAACAATTGGACTTGTACCCATCCGACAATTCTGGAAAAATTCAATGAACATCAGTAGCTCAATTTACCAGCCATACTTAACATTTGAAATTCACCATTTACTATAACTATTAGGTGGTATTGTCACTTGACAAAATTGCCCCTGTTAGTAATCATAAAAATGACTATATGGTGGGTGTTTTAAAAATTAGGAAATGCCTATCAATTAATCAAAGCCTTATTCCCATAAGTGGGGTAGGAAATGCCTATATAGGGTAGAAATTAATTTTTGCTTTAAAATAATATAAAAGAAGGGCAGCTGGGTAAGTAGTTCTAATGCAGAAAATAGGAACTGCAAACTTAGTTTTCATACAATTTGGAAGGATAAATTACTAATTGAAATGTAACCTTAACTGCGTATTCTAAACAGATCTTATACAAGTTATATATAGTGACTTAAATTAAATCTTGGAAATTTTCACAACTTCCACTAATCTTCCCAAAATAATAGCAACTTTTGATTATCTTGGGATAACCCCAACTTTAGTGGGCAACTTCTGAAAACAATCCATACTGCTGCACTCTTTCTCATCTAACTATAAAATTGGTTTCCATTTATAATAACATATAGCTTCTCTAGTTCTTTAAAACTGAGGGACTATAATAATTTCAAGCGTTTCACATAATTAAATACACATATATATCAAAGGAATTATCAAGTCGTTATTTACACTAGATACTAGTTTTAACTTCTCTATTTGTTTGTTGTTGTTTTTTTCTTTTGTGTGTGTGTGTGTTGTGTGTTTCTTAGAAATGATTTTAGAGTGATAGTCTACAATATATCAAGGCAATTCTTGCCATTCATTACAAGTTACCCGCTCATTATACATTCACATCTTATCAAATCACATATATAAAATACCATATAATACACATAATAACATCCTTCATTATAAAATACATATAAATTACACTATTATTTGTATTGTTGAACCCATCACTAACTCTATATTAAAAGACATATAATAACATCCTTCATTATAAAATACATATAAATTACACTATTATTTGTATTGTTGAACCCATCACTAACTCTATATTAAAAGACATATCTAATGCCAACTCCTCCATAAATAAGAATATTAATGTGCTATAAAATGAGAATTCTAACCCAAAGTCAAATGTTATTTTCATCAATTTTACATTTTGTAGCTATTTTTTTATTTTTTAAAATTTATACTTGAGTGATACATCCAAATCCTGTATGGATCCAGAAAACATGTAAAATAGACATTTCTCACATAGTCACATTCAATGAATAAAAAGGCTCAAGGCGCACCAAGGCAATTGGATTTCATAGAGCCTTAGGCGCGCCTTAGTGCGCCTCAGTGGGACTCATTGAAGTGAGGCACACCTAAGAAGGCATGGGGAAAATCTGGAAAAAAAGGAAAGGTCCGCGCCTCAGGACGCCTAGCCACAAGCGCCTCGCCTTGGCCAAATTAAGCGCTTAGCGCCTAGGCGCGCCTTTTCAAACACACATTGATCGAAACTATGAAAAATTTACAAGTAGAATTCTTGTTGGATACAATGAA
Organism: Salicornia ramosissima; assembly: GCA_951394345.1. Classification (NCBI taxonomy): domain Eukaryota; kingdom Viridiplantae; phylum Streptophyta; class Magnoliopsida; order Caryophyllales; family Amaranthaceae; genus Salicornia; species Salicornia ramosissima. The sequence continues at coordinate 2,079,640 of OX596240.1, read as the reverse complement.
AACTATGTTAGATAGATACAATGTCATTAAGTCAAATACAAAGTAGCAAAATAAAGATTTCTCACACTGGATGAAGGTGATATATAGTAGAATTCTTGGTGGAGACAAAGGCAGTTACGTTAGATACAATAAGCATTGTGAAAATACAAAGTGATAATATAAAAGTAAGTTAGCAATATTTTAAACAAGTGCTAAAATCGGAATTTTTGTTGCATTCTTTTTTGAATACAAAAACTTAGGTGTTGTTTGGTTGAACAAAATTTATGGGAATTGAGTATTAAGGGACTTGTTTGGTTGACAGTTTAATGTAAAAATGCAGAAAATACAAATTCATGGGAAATGAAAATTCCTACAAAACATGGGAATTTAATTACCAAGTCCCCCTTTGGTAACTCAAATTGCCATGATTTTTAAATGCCATCATAATAATCAAACAAGTGCGTTTAATTCATGTGAAATTTAATGGGGGACTTAAATTCCTATAGGAATTTAGTTCCTACACCAACCAAAGTACCAAACAATACCTTAATCAACATTGTATCCTAAGTACATCATGCAAGTTCAACATTGTATCCGGAAATTTTGAAACACTGAAACACCTTTGTATTGATTTGTACCGAGTATAGGACAATAATTTCCCCTTAATTTTTTTTGGGTGCTATAATTTCCCCTTAATTTAAAATGCAAACTAACAAGAAAAAAAGAACACAAAATGACAATGCTAACCCAGTGCATAATGCAACTATGCAAGTTCAACATTGTATCCGGAAATTTTGAAACACTGAAACACCTTTGTATTGATTCCTAACAAGTATAGGACAATAATTTCCCCTTAATTTTAATGTGCAAACTTACAAGAGAAAAAACACAAAATGACAATTCTAACCCAGTAACCAAGAGATTCTACTCGAATTACACCTGCTGAACTGAATTATATTTTTCTAATGTAATCTACCCATTCATTACACAAAACAACATTATTTAATATACAGTGACCCACAGAATGTCAGCACCACTTGCAAGTTGCAAGTCTTGCAACTAGTTTTATTCCCAACAATCCCAAGTTATTATAATTTAAAAACAATACCAACAATAATACCTCTTCAATTTGAACTTGTTAGTTACATTTCAAATCCGTTTATTTAAGTAAACAGGTAGTGGGATTTACATGTACTCCGTATTATTTATTTACTTTGATTGAAAAAGACTAATTCCAAAACCTCAATCAATGCTTGTGATTGCAACTTTTTATTTATTAAAGTCAATCACAATCGAAGTAAAATTGACCATGACATCACAATAATAAATGTTACTAATTGGACAACAATAAGATCATTATGTATAAATGGGAGGATGCCAAACTTAGGGTGTGTTTGATTCAACTTATATAAGCACTCTTAGTGCTTATTTTCAGAAAATTCAGATTAGACCGGATCAGAAAAATTCAGATGATAAAAAAAAATCAGATCAGATCAGACCAGATCAGCATTTTATTATTTGTTTCTTATAACTCAATTAATATTATTTCTCTTAACAAATAATAATGAATAGTGTTATATATTTATAATATTATGCATACTAATGATTAATTATATTTTATTTATTTATTATTTTTTATAACTCAATTAATATTATTATTATTATTTTTATTTATTTATTTATTTTTATTTTTACATGTATTTTCATTTTTTTTTTTTTTTAATTTCTATTTTTTGTTTTTTTATATTTTTATATTTTTATTTCTATTATTATTATTAATATTATTTTTATTTCTATTATTATTTTTTATTTTTATTACTATTTTTATTTCTATTTTAAACAATATTAATAATAGTTTACATTTATAATAATGTACAATTAAATTTCACCAAAGATCAGATCAGATCGAACCAGATTAAATCAGACTAGATCAGAAATTTTCAGATCAGATCAGACCAAATCAGAAAATTTCAGATCAGATCAGAAAAGACCAGATCAGAAAATTTCAGACGAATCAAACGCACCCTTAACTAATAACTATAACCATTAATATCTTTCTAAATAAGGTTATAACACAATAACTGCAATTCATATCTATCTAAATTCGGTAAAATTTTAAACCTAAAATAACACAAGTACCCCTAACTTAAAAACATAAACAAAACATATATTTTTCTTAAATCTTAAACACTTTCCAAAAGTACTTTACAAATAATTTTCTCTCTTTTATTTTACCCTGTAATACTTTCCTAACATAACTTTAAGAAAAAGTACTATGAAACTCTGCTAACCATTTGTTGCAATTAAATTGATGTGGAGGGAGTACATAATTAACAAATTGAAACAAAAGGGGTAATCTTTGCCAAATAAAAGGAGTAAAAAATAATACTCCCATTTTTGGCCTTGGCCATAAAAAAAAAAAAATACTCCCATTTTCTTTTTACATGGACTCCCATTGTTAATAGAGGTTACTTACTCCGTTCTAAATTTTTTAGAATAAACACGTGAAGTGTAGGAACCATTGAAAAATATAGGCATTTATAAAGGAGATCAAAAGTAGGTTAGAATAAAAAAAGTAAATAAAAAAATTATGGTAAAATAGGTAGAAATTAAGTGAGCCCATATATTAAAAAAAAAATGTACTCCCTCTGTCCAGAAATAAGTGCTCCATTTTGACCATTTATAATGGTAAAAATGTATTCACTTTTTGTGGAGCACTTATTTGTGGACAGGAGTAACAAGTAATTAAGAGTTAAAGACAACCAAATAAGAAAAACATACCAATAAAAAAAGATAGAAGAGTATTATTTTACTCCATCTGTCCCTTTTTAAATGCTACATAGAAAAATTGAGTAATTTTTAATATTGTAGTTGCTATAGGTGAGCCATAATATTAAAAGTAGTAAGTGTGAATTTATAGTTGAGTCATAATATCAAAAGTAGTAAAAGTAGAATTAATTAATGTTATGTTAAGGGCATAAATGTAATTTTATATGTGAACCATAATATTAAAAGTAGTAAAAGTAGAAATGAAACATTTATTTTGGGATAACCAAATAAGGAAAATAAAACATTTATTTTGAAACGGATGGAGAAGTATATTTTGGATAATAAAATAATAATTTATTATGACCTAAATCTAGAGCTGATCAACATTGACGCAGCCTGTTGGCCCGACCCAATCGGCCTGAAAATTTTGCGGGCTTTGGCACACTTAAAATAATAGCTTTTGAATCAAAAGCCCGGCCCAAAAAGCCCTCACAAGGCCCGTCAAACCCGCCTAAAAAATCCGGACTTTGTGCATAGTTATTTAGTTAAGGCACGGTCCGGCCCGACTTTTGATCACCTCTACCTAAATCCTTACACAAACTATCAGATAAGAACAATAATTTATTTATATAAAAGGATGGAGTAATAATTCTGATGGACAGGACAATTACCTAACAGTAGATGAAACAGGGGACCAAGATTGGGTAAATAGCGTCACACCGCTAGGACTAACGAAAAGCGAATAATCCCTTAAACACTTGCTCCGATCACCATCACCACCACCATCATCCTTATCCTCATTAACCCTACTAATCGCCAGCGACCTCCTGACAACCACCTCCTGTTCTACCACCACTCGTCTCGCAATCGCCGCCGGCAACCTCACTAACTTTCCGCCACCGCCGCTCCCAGCTACTTTCTCCTCTTTCGCCAAAACTAACACAGCTTTCTCCATCTTCCTCCCACGAAACGGTAAAATTATCAACATCAGAATTGCAGTAACCAACCTTATTATACTCCTCCATGCATTCAATGACACCAAAACTTGTACACGCCCACTTGCTCCTGATGTCAACATTTCAGAGGCCATTTCTGTTCAAAATTATTATTATTTTTTAATTCCTGTTTATGTGTGTTTTCTGTTTTTTATAATTTCTATATTGTAATTGATGAAATTGAAATTGTTAATTTACTTGGCCAAAAAAAACTAACTATAAATTGATGAGGAAAAGGGGGGTAAATGAATAATTGATGATTGATTTTATGGGGTTTCTCCCCTTTTCCTGATTTTTTCCCCCCAATAATTTGTTGCTCAAAGATAAGGAAATCAGAAATGAGAAGCAAAGTAATAATGGAGAAAAACAAAGAGGTTGCTAATTGTACAACAAGGCCTATGTTTAGACAATGCTTTTGGCTTTAGACAAGAAACTACTAGAAGCACGGATTATTTATTTATTTATGGTTATTAAAATATGTTATTTATAGCCATCCTAAATTCGAATCCTTTCCTCTAATGCTCCCAAAATTTACAATTCCCATTTTACAGTTACAATTTTATCAATTCTCAGATTACCGTCCACTCATCTTTTATTTATTTATTTTTTTTAACAGGAAAACCGCCACTGGTAGTGGCGGTTTTACCTTGGAAATCGCCACTCCCAGTGGCGGTTTTAGGTTACCATGTTACCACTTACAATTTATTCTGTTCAGGCATAGTTAAAGGCAAAACCGTTACTACCAGTAGCAATTTTGCACTAAAAATAAAAAAGCATAAATTTTCACACTTAACTGTTAAAGTAATAAAACCGCAACTCCCAGTGACGGTATTTTTACCCTGAACCGCTACTGGTAGTAGCGGTTTTCTGAAAAATCTGAAAAAAAATAATTTTGCTGACGTAGACAGTAATTTGGGAATTGAAAAAAAAAGGCATATAATGAGAATTGAAAGTTTTGGAAGTATTATTAAGGGAAAAGATTCCCTAAATTCCTACCGAATAATTTTTTCTCTTACCCACTTTTTTTGTTTTGTTTTGTTTTTTTTTTGTTTTTTTAATTTTAAGGCAAGGCCCCACTATTTAGGGGGAGCATTAAGCGACTTTTTTTGGGTGTTGGACACTTGGACATCGGTACTATCTAAGGCTACGTTTGTTTTGGTAGAAAACATTTTTTCGAAAAATGGTTTTCCTCCCTTTTAACATTTTTCTTTGTTTGTTTTAGAAAGAGATAGAAAATAATTTTCCTTGAGATGGAAAATGTCACTTTGAAAAAGGAAAATCATTTTCGTTTTGTGGGGAAGGAATGCTACATTTTCGTTTACATCTATGTTTTCATTGAAAATTGTTTTCCTTAGAAAATGATTTTCCATGAAAATTGTTTTCCTTCAAAACAAACAGAGCCTAAGTGTCAGACATTTTGGGTTGTTTGGTTGGCGAATTGGAAAGAAAATCATGTTAAGAATGAGAAATGAAGGAGAATAAAAGGCAAATGTGTTAGATTTAATTAATTGTATGATAATTGAGTTTTTTTTTTTTACTATTTATAGAGTGATTGAATTATAATTTAGTCAAATGTTGAAATTAGTTTTCAAATTAATAATTTTAGGAATCACCTTAAAAAGTAAATATTCTCTTCATTTTTTTTTTTAATTTGCTCACCTTACTTTTTTCACACTTATTAATTATTATTCAAAGATTAATACAAAAAGGAGGTAAGCATTTGTCACGCCTAAATATTTGAACTGAATATTTCATAAATTCTTGGATAAAAGTGAATAAGCCTTATAATATGTTTATCTGATTAGATCCTCTAGAGTTTAAGTTTTGTAGAGTTAGATATTTCGAAAATTTATTGTAGTCATAGATTTAAATATGGCTGGTCCAGATTTGTTGAAATCTACCAATTCTAGAGGATCTCTAAAGCATCCCAATTCCTAGAAGACGTAATAATACTTTTTAGAATAATTGGATTGTCAACTGTGTACCATTTTCTTTGAAAAAAAGCCTATGTTCTCTTTTGGAGTAATAATACTTTTTGCCATTTATTTTATAATAAAAAATATGTTTAACACTAGATCGAATCCGAATTTTGTAAATATTTTTATTGAAAAACTAGATCAGAAAACCAAATTTTGATCGAAATCTGGATCTAAAAATGTGAAATTCAAATATTCATATACCATATTTAATTCGAATATTCGAATCCGATCTTAAATTCAAATATCCATATACCATATTTAATTTGAATATTAGATTTAAACTGTGAAATTTGGATTATCCGAATTTCATCAATTTCGATCAGTATTTCTCGACATTTATTTTTTTTTTTTAAAAAGGACCGGATATAAGATATTTCGGATCGGGTTGTTAATTTTTTGGATCGAAAAATTGAATTCAAAAAATTATACACACCCCTACGTGTAGTTGCCTATAGTTTCATTGGGATTAAGTTTGCAACAGGGAGGGGTTTGGGAACACAGATTGTATCTCGACCCCACTAATTTCTTGTAACAATAACAATAATAGGAGGTTCATCATCTAACATGTTTTTTCTTTGGGCATCCAAACCTTCTTCAAACAACAGTTTTACAGACTTGGCTTCCATAGGTGCTTCACTTCAAAACATTTTGCCAAGGTTAACTTGTCGGGGTACAGAGTCATCAATCTGCAATTGCTTTGAACTTTCAACCATTGTCATCAATTCATTAGTCTTGTCAAACAAGCCAAGTAGCCCCCCTGTATGTATAAACAAGATACTTCTACCTTCCCATTTCTTAGGATTTTCAGTTATATCCTTCATTAACCCGAACGCAGCTTTGCCACTGCAAAAAAAGGAGAACGCAATACCGAAACATAAATGCTCGAAAGGTATATGTTCATAGCAAGTTTAAATACATACAAGACATGAACTAAATATTAGATTATTTAATTGTGGAGCTAAAATTGTACAATTCCCAAATAGGCAACCATTGTCAATTACAAGTGTGTTCAATGAACGTCCTAATTCTCTGATACAGAAACAGAAAATGTTGCAACTTAAAATCTAACTCTTCCTATTGAACAAAGTTTGGACATTTTTATTTGATTTTTTCTTACAAATTACATGAAATTTTTATACAACTACCATCATATGTAGCAATTTCCCCAAACTAGCCTCAACCTATCATGAATCTTTTCAAATTTCCAAGATTAGCTCAAAGTTAATTTAACCCATCTAATTGCTTATTTGGCTAGAATGAGCTATAAGGATTTTTTTTTTTCTTGCAAAGAAATTCAAAGGGTCCTTGTTATGGACTGGTAAAAAAAGGGTTAGGTTAGGAAAAAAATAATGATAATAATAATAAATAATTACATACAGATATCACACATAAAGGCTTAGGTTTATGCATCTCCATGACATCTTGCCTACGCGAAATTTTAAGATACAAGCAACAATTTATCATGGAGACATTAGACATGCATTAATCACCACTAAACTTCGCTAGTGACATTCTTGCTACTAGTCCAAGCTTGGATAAAGGAGGGTTTCGGTAGACTAGTGACAGCAAGTGTAAACCATTGTGACATTCCATAAGCATGAGCCTAAGTGATAATTCCGTAGGGGCGTTCCCATCTTAACAGCAGGTTGCATTTCTTTAAATCGGATGTAGTGATAAGTATGCAAGTGTTGCATTTCTTCTGATCTAATCCTGCCAAGATATGGCCTAAGAAGCGTGATTTTTATTTAATAACTTAGTGTAGCAAATGCAGCTCATTTAATCTGGACATTTTGTTAACAAGAAGTATGGACAAATAAAGCTGCATTAATTGTAGGGGGGAACAGTGGCCAAAGAAGTGGAACTGGAACCCAAAGATAGAACTAGAAGCAACTTGGTAAAGTATGAAGAGTATTTCATGCTTGCGCAATGACGTCCTGGGCGAATAAGGGGAAAAAACTCTGGTAGCTGGTGGAATTAGGATATAAAAGTATAACTAAGAGGAAAAAAGGATGTTATTTCGCCTTGGGGGAAATGTAGGAATGACAAGAATTTGTAGAGCATGTGGATGTTAAAGTCAAAGCAAAATAAGGCATTCAACATGCAAAGAAAAAGATATATAAAGAGGTTTATGATAATTTGTACTCATGGAAGGGGCAAAAAGGTTAATTAAAAGATGGCTAGAAGAAGGAACTAGTGAACAAAAAAATGTGCATGGTGAAATGTACAAAAGAGAAAAACCAAAGAATTTTGGTCTATGGTGAGGATATCAAGAAACGGTGGAGAGGAAACTTTCTCTCTCTATCCCTTTTACTCTCACAACAAAAAAATTGCCTAGGAGTCCGCGCCTCCCCAATTGTTGTGTGTTTTTTGAAACGGAAGAAGTATATGCATGATGAAGTATTATTGCATCGAGAAGAAGGATGGCATATGCAAAGGCTTTGACTTTGCCAGGTCTACATATAACACACGTCAAAAAATGGCGTTTTGCAAAAAGCAACTTCAAAATTCTTTAAAATTTGGCTTGTATAACAAAACAACCTTCATCGAATGTCATGTCCCAAACATTAAAAATTGAAAACCAAAGAAAAATCTATTGATATATAATAGCATGATTTGGCAAAGAACTCTAGCAGAAAACAACAGAAGTCACAAGCGACAAACACGGGAAAAATATTAGTAATACTGAAAAACAACAACGTCAAAGTCATATCCCAAAATTTTGGCTGGACATGAAGCAAATGTAGCAGTAATACTGAAACAAGGTAAAAATCTAACAACAATATTTCTGATGTCTTTACATACCTATAGACTGGATCAAGAACAACACCAGTAGCAGAGGCAATATCCTTGACAAATTTAAGCTCCTCTTGTGTGTTAATTGCATAGCCCAGACCTTTGGCCTATGGAAACCAAAAAAAAATAAAAATTGGTAGGGGGAAAATATGAAGGTTAATTATATCATTAGTTCATTACCAATCAGCTGTACAAAAGGGAAAGAATGTGGGAGCATAATTTCAATTCAAAGTTGATAATAAATCGTTGTTATTATTCCTAGAGAAAGCAGATAATGAACAACTCATTATCAAAACACGTACACTAGACCCGAAAAAACCATATTATCAAATAATTTAACAACACAAACGACATACTCAGCTCCATCTTCCTTAATAAAAAGAACTACACCATATTTATAAGTTGAATCACTCGTTTGAAAGGGGTTCATTATATGAAATTCATTCTTACAACACGATTTGTGAAGAAACAGATGCGTATGTTCCGGACTGAAAGCGCTCAGAGATACAGATATTACAAAGGACCTTCTCTAACAAAATAAATCATTTATTGCAGCTGAACCAATTACTATACCTGAACGTAACACAGAAGAATTTCAGTTTCACATCAATTACAACAAGATTAGTGAGGAAAAAGAAGCCTAGTTTCTTGACAAGGCACACACACATACATATGTATACAAATGCCTCTCTTTACCAAAATAAATCATTCTTTGTCTTCTTGTAACAGAGCCTGCAACAAGAGTTGAAATACTGCTGTACGTACATTAGATATTGAAAGCATCAAACTGATCGTAGTGCAATGATAGGTTTTGCCTATACTCCCTATAGAATAAAGTCTTCAATATCTCTCACAAGACCTTCAGGCAGATTGAAATATAACTTATCACTTAGATTTTAACTGAGCATGTCCTATCCTACAGAGGAATTAGTAACACAGAAGTCAAAAAGAAATGTGGTCAAACATGATAGCTTTGACTTTGAAAAGAGCAACGAAACACATATTAAAGCTTGCATCAATTAACATGTAATCCTGTCTATTTGACTCTTGTGTGAGAGTTGATAGTCTATTTATACTTTATACAATTGGAAGTTGAGGGCTTGGGCAATTTCATTTTTAAGCCCAATTTCAAACCTAATTTAATTACAACTTGCAATCAGAATCAGAAACAATTTCTTTTGTTCAGTGTATTCCAAACACCCTCATCCAAAACAAAAATGAGAATCCAATGTTATTCAAGATTTGAGTCCTTGCCATCAGAATTTACTAATTCAATTTGATTTAGGTTGAACTTTGGGTTTTATATACACCTTGCAAGCCTATTTAATTTAATTAACCAATCAAAAAAGAGACATGTGATACAAGATCTCCCTTGAAGTCCAATGCCAAAGGACATGGACTCACATGTATGAAAATTAATCATTATCGTAACTTAAACAACAATAGCCATTAATTGTGCAATGATCATGTTGAGGCAAAAATCAAACATGTTAAAAATTGAAATTCTGAGTTTATATCATAAACGGATCATCAAGGATTAATTATGAGCTACTAATATTATCCAAGAGATTTAATACAAAAGATAAATCATCCAAACAAAACAAAGTCAATGACTGGCACAACTGCACAAGTGAATGTTAAGAGCTAAGATAAGTACACCTGTACACGTACATTTATAATGTTCAAAATGTCACGAGAATTGGTTTCAGCCTTAAGTCCATCAAGGAGGCCTTGAACAAAGTCGTAGAAGTAATCTGGATCATCACAAACTGAAAACGCATGAACCTGTTGAGCCAAAGCGAGATCATCAAATAGGACTTGGCCACCCCAACATGAAAGATGCTTTGTCAAGAGAGACCTACTTTTGCCTTCAAATTACTCAGCCATGACCCCAACGACAAACCAGCAATTGTGCCCCCACTGAATAGAATATAAATAGAAACAAGATTAAAAAAGAAGTATCAGCTAAATATAGAATGGCATAAGAGCATTCTATCTTCTATATATGTGTACATGCATTTGCTGAAGGAAGATGACACTGAAATTATGAACTGTAAAACATCAATAACAGCTTTGTTTGGATTGAAGAAAACAGAAGGAAAAGAAGAAAGGAAACAGGGGGATGGGTTTTCTGATTTTGGATAACAAATTAGGAAGGATGGGAATTTGAGGGAAGAGAAATGGAGAGATGAAATTGTAAGAAATTGATCTCTCCAACAATGGAAAGATTTGGAAGGAAACCTCATCACTCTTCCCTCCCCTCCCTTTCCTACCCATTCCTTTACCTTCCTTCCCCTTCCTTTCTTTCCAATTTGTTTAACCAAACACTGTAAGCCTCACAAGTCACACCCTTCAAAACCTTTCCCCGTTTTAGAAAAGGTTCACACCACAAGTTCTTCAAAATTCAAGTGCAATGCTTCACATGTTTATAGCTGATACATAAAATCTTAAGGGTTCAATTGGCATTACCAGTAGGTAGCAACTGCAATTTGGAAATTCCTTCTCAAACTCCAAGATAGTTAAGCTCTAGGTTAGAACGTTAGATATTGTGATGATCATACCTGGTTCTATAGGGTCTTCCTGACAAACTTTCTTCTAAAAAAACTACATCACATCCATATTTAGATGTGTATTTTCAATATACAAAATTATTGAAATTTTAAATATACATAACTAAAGATTCAAATCATAAAGTTCTGCATAGAAAATGAAGAAAGAGAAAAAGAAAATGGAACAACTATCTATAAAAGGGAGTAACTGATCACAATTATTAAACAAAACACAAGCAATGCATAGTGTCCAAAGCATCATGTCAGAATCATTTTGGATCTAGGGGCTTTAATCCTATTTTTAGATATGCTACAATCATTATTCCTTTTACCAATATATGCAAGAGTAAAGGAGTACCTATACACGATACTTCTTTTTGTTGATTCTGTCATTCTCCCTCAAGTGTTATTTCCTACTTTTCAATTGTATATTGATACAGCTATCTTTTTCCAGATCCTATACTATAAGACAAAGACACAACAAATAAGAACCTAGTCACCAGATCTTTAAAGGAAAGGTGTAGACCTGCCACAGGCTACAACAATGTCATCAAATTTTCTTGAGTCTGCAACATCATCAAGCTGCTGCTCTATCTCCCTGATTGCCTCAATATAACCCCTGCAGGCAAAGAAAACACAAGACCTAATGCCAAAGTAACAACATTGAATGAAAAAAAAGAAATGCGACTACCTTTAGAAAGAGTAGATGTACAACATTAGGGTGACAGAATCAATATAATCGCCAAGCTTTTGACAAAGCAAATTCAGGGGTACAGTCTTCACATTACACCTGGTGCGAGTGCTTAGAATTCAAGATGGACATGAACTAAACAGATGAAATCTACCTGTCATTTAGTGAAATCTTTTCGTAATTGGCAGCAATACAAAAATTTACAAACATACATTTTACACCATTTAAAAAAGATTGATCAATTGTCAATACCCCACACTTTTACTCGTATTCAAAATAGTTTGCTGAATTAAAAAGATTATTACAACACAAAAGGCTATTATTTTAAGAGATGACTTACGAAGCATTGGTAATTCGTCCAAGTGCCGTCCCAGGTACTTGATATGTGTATGAGGGAGTATGGGTATGCTCCTGGTACATACCAAGTACGTCGTTGACTAAGTGGGTACGGCTGGTGGGGGACAAGTACTTCGTTGACTGTCTTCTGGACATTAGGCCCACATATTGCCGTCCCCAATGGCAAAAACAAAACCCCTAGTATGTGGGCTTTTGTCACAAGAAAAAGAGACTAAGAGAGAGAAGGAAATTTGTTTTTTTGTTCAAGAAAATTAAGCAAGATTGGCAAGATGACGATGAAAATCATTCACTTTTCAGATGAAAATTATACAGTGCACCTTGGAGCATGGTAAGGTCGATGTGAGAGGTAGTTAGCTTATCTACAAGAAAAGAGGGTCTAACATTAAATCTCAACGAACAAGATTAAAACAAATAAAAAGTGCTATGGGATTTAATCCAAACCAAAGCATCACAATTATATTTGACCCAACTAATTCATTAATACATGTCAATAGACTATTTATAAGAAAGAACCCCGATTGGAACATAAACAACTTGGTTCCTTGTAGTTTGCCAATGAAAGAGACTTTAAAAGACCTGATGGGTTTGACTAATAAAAAGACTTGGGTTGCAACAACCGGAAAACAGATTAATCCCAGTGTAAAAAGTCACGGGCAATACATTTCCAGCTTTACTTTGTAATAGCTATAGATAGGTTGCAATAACTTTTGTAAAAAGGTGTGTTCACTCGATAAAAATTATAAAAAAAAGGTTGCTTTCCCTAGAGTTTTTTAAACCGTCATGTTTAGAAAATCTTTATTCTGTGTGGTGGATAAAGGCTACAGCCCTACAAAAAATAACCTTAGATAAGATAATAGCTATTGTAGAAACATAAACCAAGGTAAGGGAGAGGAGAGGAGAGAGCGTGATTCTGGATTAAAATAAGATTAAAAAAAAGAGAGTAGAAAAGATTTTCTTTTTAAAGTGATGAATGTGGAGCTTGTGCAAGAAAAAAGAGGAAAGAGGATTTTATGTGGGTGTAATGTACTTGTATGACTTGTGCAAATTGCCAAATTGTAGGATGGTGATTAACTGAAGAATAACTTGGTTAGCATCATGGAAAATGCAACCAACAAAGGATAGATTGCCAAAATTTTCGAGTGGCTTGAGGCAATGTTACAAGGGACGGGAATCGATTCGAAACGCGGTACGAAAACGGATACGCGGTACACTAACCTTAGGTGAATCGGGAACGATGAGCCTTTTTTTAATATATGAAAATAAGTATATAATGAAATGAACCCAACAAAATTTTAAAATGCCTTTAATATCTATAAAAGAGTATTCTGATTAGAAAAATAATACTTGTACAATAATATTTTGTAATCCGAATGACTAAACGAACCGGTCGTCGCCTGCAGCGTTCAGGGCCGCGCTCGTTTCGCGATTCGGTATGGACGATCCAGATGAAAGTTCGGGCGTACGTTCCACGTTCCTTGTAACAGTAGGCTTGACACTCCCTAAGTTAAAACTACAAAACTAATTTCTATCAACATTAACTATAACTTACTTCCTCTAATTTGCTCTATATATAGAGATTATTCGCGAATATAGATCATAGATTCTTCTTCAAAACACTATTAACAAACCTTTTATATATACCTAAAGTAAAATGTAAAGAAGACATATCAACTTGAATATTATCATCATTTACTAACTAGTATTGTAGTAACCGGAGTTGACACATGTTACTCATATTTTTAAAAAAAATCTCCCTTCAAATTTATTTATTTTTGACAAATCCAAAAGTTTTTTTACTCCCTCCTTTGTTTACAAAAAAAAAATCGTAGGTATCATATTATCTTAAAAGCTAATTCAACATTGATTGTTAACTACTAACAAAAGTTTAACTATTCTTAAAATTTTGCAAGACTAATATTTCTTCAAAATATGAATAAATCATTAATGAATATTTTAGAAAACATATATATAAATAATTTTTTACTTAGGAAGTTAGGATATATATACCGAACATGGCTCAGGTGGTCGAACTAAAGAATAGTTTTAATATGTGGCTTTTCATTCCACAATATGCTACAATACAAAAGGGAACATTTGTATGCTGAAGCATGAAAGAAGCCAATTGTCTCTCACCAAGTTCCAAGGGAATTCGAACCACCAACAGGAATAACATACGGTTTTCTTCCTTCACTTATAAGCCTTTCTTTCAACACATTTGTCAAAGCCTGCACGAAAGACAAAAAAGTGGTCTCCTGGTCATATATATTTAGGACCTTGATTCATACATTACATGGAGGCTCAAATTCACAATGCAGGAAAAAGAATAGGGAACCAAACTACAAGAACTTAGCACAATTTTGAGTTTATAGGCAAAAGTCACATTTCAAAGTAATCTAGAACAGGGAAACCATTGACTGTAATCAAGGACGATGAAAATCTACATTAATTCGACACAGCTTATTTGCTAGCATACTTGGGTCAAACTTACCAGAACACCACCGGTCATTACAACATGGAGGGTCATGAAGAACTCCAAAACTACTGTAGGATGAGAAGTATGCAGGGCAATGGGTCTTGAACTGACAAACCTGATTAGACCAAAACTACTTATAAGCATATCTGATTTTTTAGGCACAATAGGACTGGTTGGGTGTGGGTCTTAATGAGTACGAGTCAGGTAGCATTGGTCCAGGCACACATATGTCAAACCAAGACCTGTCTCACAGGCTCATTTATATAAAATTATTTTTAAAAACAAAACTAAAAATAAAGATTTCCATCCATTATCTAAGTCTTATTATACCGTTTTTTCTCCTCATTTCCTACTTCGTACATCCCCTTAAGTTTTCTACATATGGGGAAAAACACTTTTTTAAAGAGTGCCTTAGAAAAAGGGGTGGATTTTTGTATTTTTGTCATTTTGAGCATGTTATTAATAAAAGTAAAATGCATTTTATAGGCTAATCACATGGGACCAAATAAAAAAGGAGGAAAGATTATAATAAAGAAAAGATCATTTAATTGTGTATTAAAATTTTCCCCATTTTTTATAAAATATAAATGTAGCAAACTTTTTAAGACATCCCAAAAAGGAACAAATTGGCAAAGTCAATTCAAGAGGATATACCGTGGTGTGTGATTTTTGCACATGACATTGTGTTAGTTCAAGCAAGTTGGAATTATAGAGAAAGACTTTGGAATTTCGTGGGTTTAAGTTAAACAGAAGTAAGAAAAAGTATTTGGAATGTATATAGTTATATACAGTCAGATAGGAAATACCAGGACAAACTCGATCAAATTGGATGGAATGAGTATTCAAGGTTCAAACTCATTTCGGTATGTAGGATCTATTATCGAAAAATATGGTGAATTGGATGAGAATGTTTTTCACTGGATCAAATCAGGCTGGTTAAAATGGAAATGAGTCGGTATGCCACAAAGACTTAAGGGAAAATTTTACCGTACATCTATTAGAGCTGCATTGCTCTATGGCACAGAGTTTTAGGCTTTGAAATACTACCACTTTCAAAAGATGAATATGACAAGAGAAGTGTATACTACGTTAGATCAGTGGGCATACAAGGAAGGATAAAATAAGAAATCAGGTTATTCAAATAAAAATATAAGGATGAGGACCAAGAAAGATAAGATGAAGGAAAACCAGATAAGGAGGTTTGGTCATGTGAGACAAAGACCAATTAATGAATCAACAGCGAGGCTTCAGGAATGACAAACATATGAGAAGGTGAGACTTAGAGGAAGACCAAAGCAAGTCTGGAAGAGGCCCATTGCCATATCTAAATTGAGAAGGGAGAGAAAAAAAGTGAAAATTTGAAGTTTTACCTAGAATGAAAGAAAATTAAGGTTTATCAAACTGAGAGAAAACAGAGGATGGTAGAGGCTCCTAAGCGCAGTTGGTTTTTAGTTTCCACTTTTGGGGATCAAGAATTAAAAGGGATAGGTAAGATGACAAAGATTGTAACTCTGTGAGAAAAAAATATAGAATTCAAAGGAATAAACAAAGACATAAATTTTGGTTTAAGTTTATGTTTGACAACTCAATTATTTTATTTATTTTTCTCATAGCATTAGCGCAATGCAAATCATTTGATAGTTGATTTGTTTGGCCTTGCTTTGTGGATAGTTGATTAATTTTCCCTTAGACTAAAAGGCTTATTATGATGCCATTATTATAATTTCCACCACACATACTAATGTGGCAGCAGAAACACCAAGGCTTTGCTTTTTTATATTATTCCAAGTAAAAAACCCATGATCCACCTCGATTTTTTTAGATGCCAGCAAGTGACCATAAAAGTATAAAACATGGAAGAAAAAGAGGCAAGAAACAATTTAATCAAGAAAGTGACCCAAAAATGGGGGGAAGGGGGATAGGACTTGATTACTCTATCTTAAAGTGAAGATCAGGTTGTTTTAGTTATTGGTCTTGTTGACAACAACTGAATTCTATACAGCTTATCCAACATAAAAAAATTTACAGTACGATAAAGTATGGGACCATGAATCCTGATTCATATTTGTTATATAAACTCAAATCACTCTCGCTTTCTCTCAATCTCTGCCCACATTTATTTATTACATAAATACGTGGGTGACAAGATATAACACAGATCCCAGCGATGAACATAGATTGGATGGTCATTGTCGCCTCTGCATTTCTGAACTAAAGCTTCTGTTGATAATGGATGTCCAATAGTCAATAGTTTTCGAAGCATAAGCAGACTCCATAACTTTATTAAAGTGAAACTGCTAAGAAGAATTCCGCATGATCTAGCTGAAGATATGCTAATACTAGACCAACTTTAAATCATCAATAAGACAAACTACCATTTAGCAATGTATCAATTGAAAGAGAAACCTTTAAATTCCTTTATAGTATATGGAAGCTTATTGCATAAAATTCAACCCTACTTAAAGTTTAGGATATTCATCTAAAAACCGGAAATAATAAATAACTAAGTACACAAAAAAGTAGAGAAATCAGCATACCACACTTCCAATCTTCGCATATTCTTCTTTTGATATGAGTTCAACATGAACTCCAACTAATCGTTCAACCAATAGGTTGCCAGTCAATCCTGGATCCTTGTCCAAAAGAGCCTGAATATCATGAAAGCAAATTTCTAATGCATATAAAAATTAAACCACCTCCAGCATTTAATTTATTTGGATTAATTCAGAGAACTTTGGAGGTAGATTAAATCAGAGAACCTTGGAGGTACGTAGTATAAGAAAACAGTCAAGATTCAAGTACTTTGCAGCTACAGCAGTTGCACGACAATGGTTACTCTGGATGCCACCAATTGTTATAATACAATCTGCCCCCTGAGTCACAGCATCTGCCATCAAAAACTCCAGTTTTCGCACTTTGTTGCCACTCAACTGCATACCTGAGAGATCATCACGCTGTAGCAACAGATGTTCTTGTCAATTCAAAATATCGTATGGAAAGTGACAGGATCAGAGCAGAATACCCCTGTTCCTCACCTCCATGGGTTATGAATGAAGAAGAAAATGGAAAAAGGCTTAAATTAACAATGGGTGTTTTGGAACACAGGAGTATCAGTAAAAACATGCAGGCAATGTAGAATGGTCAAAGTTTACAACAAATAGCATCGATTCTTATCTTAAATATCATACTTTTCCCTAGTCCCCATATTGTCCTCTTAACACAATCTACTCAGCAAAAAAGTGACAATATAATGTCAAGTATTTACAATTATTTAATAAAAGGCAAACACTATTTTTGAGAAAGTGGCTAAGTCACAATATATAAGATCAGATGCAACACAAACATTCATGTAACTGATTAAACTTGCTAAATTACAAAAAATTACAAGTAAAATTAAGAGCGAAAAGTGATTTCCTACAAGAACAATTTCCCCTTTTCTTTTTTTTTTAATGCTCAATAAGGACTGAAAAGCAACCACCAATGCATTATATGATATGTGAATTTTGCCGGTTCGATTTGCATTTAAAAAAACCATTCATAAAACAAGGAAAATATGGTTGCAACAACACCACCTATAGCTTGGGCGTAACACACCGTATAACTTAATTGATGACGACGAACCAACTATGAGCAATTGAGCATAGGTGGCGGGCATAGCATAAACCATAAAGGACATTGAAAGTCTTGGATTCTTTAATTCTTCATTCATTTTTTTTTTCTCTAAGACAATAAATCAAGAAAAGTCCTTTGGGAGGGCATTTCAAAGAAATACATTGACATTATTAAGGACATGTATAAATGCTAGCACAAGTTATGACCGGTGTGGGGAAAACAAAAGAATTTCCTATCACAATCGAAGTACATCAAGGTTCTACCATCCTTTTCTTTTTGCAATAGAGGACAAAAATGAGGGAGAATCGACTAAGATGGTTTGGTCATGTAAAACAGAGAGAGTATAATGTGCCGGTAAGGAAGCTCAAAGAATGGCAAAGAGGAGAAAAGGTGAGGAGTAGAGGAAGACCAAAGCAAACATGGAGAAGAGTGGTTGAGAATGACATGAGGCTGTTGGGACTTGGAAAATTTGGCAGCAGATAGGGAATTTTGGAGGAAGATCTTTGTGGACGACATTCATCATACATATATTTGCTTCATGTTGTTTGTGTACCAAAATGGGCTCATTCTAGTAACAAATTGAATGGGCCCAGATATCAACCCAGGTCCCAATTCCAGAGGTCAAGTTTGGCCTTTAGCCCAATTGCAATCATTCTCCTCACAAGTGCACTTAACAGTGGGGAAGCGGATGGGAGCGCAAGGCCCATCTATCATTTTAACCCAATTGTCAAATGGGAATTGGCTATAAATGCATGCCAATCACCTTCATTTATAGGTATTTAATTCAAGCCTCACGTAGTAATACACTTGTACTTCATGTATTGCTCATTGCACTTAAAAGTGCTAATTTGGGCATCGATTGGGCATTTTCTCAGACAAAACCCCGAGCTAATTAATTTTTGTTCAATTTGCAAATTAGCTTGACCCAATCCAAGATTGGACTTCAAACAATGTAAATTCACTAATCCTAGACAATATTATTTTGGAAAAATTGTCAAGAATAAGCCAACCTTTGCCCGGTGTGTCACAATTAAGCCAACCTTTTGAAAATACAGAATTAAGCTAACTTGTTATCATTTAAGCCAAACCATTCAACCTATTTTTGCTTAAATGATAACAAGGTTAGCTTATTTTGGATTTTCAAAAGGTTGGCTTAATTGTCTGCCAGACCGACCAAAGGTTGGCTTGTTTTTGGTAGTTTTTCCAAAATAATATGGTCTAGGATTAAAAAAAAAGACTACCTCATGCGTCACTAAGAACCTTAATGCTAGAAGACATTGGACCCTAGAGAACTTCCACCAATGACATGTGATTTCTTAGGCTTTTGATCATCTAATTCAAAGCGGCTCACCCAACTAAACACTCTCCTTCCTAAAAAAAGGAGAAAATTGGAAACAAATTATTATCTAACTATCATATAGGAAAGTTAGTCTGTCATTGGTGGAATTTCCTCTATTAAAACATAAAAGAGCAATACTTGGGTTAATATCATACCACTTCCATTGTTTACCACCATTTCCAAACCCCAATTTTGATTAAACACCACTTTTGACATTGACAGCTATTCTTTTGGGCAAGTCAGTAATAAATACTATGAAATTGATAAAAATAACATACCCACTAAAAACAAGCATATTAAATTTGGATCACACAAACACACACAAAAAATGAAGAAACAAATTTAAAACAGAGAAGGGAATACCTTCAACCAAACTTCAGTTTGGGGTGGCAAATTAGGGAGATTCCACTTGTGTATTGGAGTAGGAGTCTGCAAAAATAAATGCAATCAACATTAAACCAACAAAACAATGCAATATAATTAGGAGAAAAGACACAAAGGGAAGAGGGGTAAGTACATGTGCGAGAGATATAGTGTGCGAAGGAACTGGGGAAAGATGAGAAGCCCAAGAGGGGACATCGTAAGGTCTCTTAGAGAAGAAGCCAAAAGCTGTTTGGGAAGCCATAGAAAGATGATGGCAGGTATCAAGTGCTTGTTCTTTGGAGTCACTCTAAACAATCCATCAACACGCAATTTTTTATTTTTTTATTTTTTTTAAAAATTAAAAACAAAACCCACTAGTTCCGGATAGCCAAATGCATCTTTACGTGGAATTTAAGAGACATTTTGATCCAAAAGTTGAAACCGACATGTTAAATTACTATAATCAAGCCCTTTATGAGATAGTGTGGTGCTCGATTATGATGCCATATTTCCATTAACACAGTATCTCATTTCTAAATCACCTCTTAACAACAACTTATTGTAAAAAATATGTGAAAGTATTGGGTAAAACTGTCTAACCCAATGTTACTGTCAAGCAAGGATATGGGGAATGGAGGGATCAATAAACTAAAAGTGTTATATGGCAAGTGCAATGGAATTTCTGCAACAACCAATATGCAGAATGGAATTACATATGAGATCTTAATCGGAGCATGTCGGAGTTCAACCGGGGTATAAACCCTTGACTTTCATCGCTCAATCGGAGAAGAATTTGTCGATGTACATAGAGATTTGTTGATGGACGGAGGTGTAACACCCGACTCCTATCCTTGGATGAACAGGAGCCCGCTATAAAATATTGTCCTCTTTGGATACTAGCCCGCAAGGATTTGCTTTGGAGTGGGAACGACCCACCCAAAAGGTCTCTACTAGGTTGAGGTATCCCATATCCATCTCTATATATAGAAGCAGAGATGGCAGTCAGACCCAGATCTGGTCCAGATCCGTTTTTGTGGATCTGGATCATTGAAATTTGGACCCATGCGGATCCGGGTCGGGTTCGGGTCCATCCTGAAAAAATGGATGATCCAGACCCGTAGACCCGTTATATATATATATATATATATATATAGAAGTAGGCTCATGTGAGAAATGTAGTTTTGGTGAGAAAGGTGAGAAGCAATCTCAACCCTTAGATTAACAACTGAATGGCTAAGATTAAATTTGATTTTCCCTCTTTAGTCCTTCTATCGTTTGGAGTCAATGTATCTATGGCATAAAATCAATGTATTTTTACTCAATGTATTTATGGTATATTTTGAATGGACCTATAGTTGTTAATCAATGTATCTCTAGGTCATAATTGATGTATTTATCTCTTCTCACCTTTCTCACGATAAGAAATTTCTCACCGGAACCCAACCCTATATATATATATTTGAAGAGTAATTCATAAGTTGTTGTCTACTCCGTAATATTCTTATGTCACAAGCCCAATCTCTTAAAAAATATATATTTTTTAAAATTAATTTTATGTTGCTATTGTAACATTAAATTTGTAAGACATGTAATTTAGGAATTAATGGTTTTAAGATATGTAAGACATTTAGTTAATGTTATTTATATGCTTAAATTTTAGAAATTTTTATTTATTAAAAGGAAATACAATGGACCCATTTCGGACCCGTTGGATCCAATGGATCTGGATCCATGCATTCCAGACTCGGTGGATCCGGGTCCACATAGACCCGCTCCAAATCCGACCCATTGCCATCAGTATATAGAAGATTTCGTTTTCCTCAACTTCCGATGTGAGATGACTTTTACTCCCTTTAAAAATACCCCTTTATAGAAGGTTAATTAATATAGTCATGTCAATGCAACTAGTGAGGCTTGAACCCTAGTCTAAGGGAGTATAAATAAACAATCAAACCAATTGAGCTACTATATTTTTGCCGTCGTTGCCACCACATCGTCGCTGACGATATCGTCGTCATTGCAGAGGTCTGCTGTAACAACACGACTCGCTTCAATCGGCGCGGAAGGAACCGACGAGTCGAATTGTTATAAACTACAACTCAAATTACTTAAGAATTAAAAACTAATTCCTCAATTATTATTATTAAACCATAAGAGTACAAATACCCACAAGTTTGTACATAACTAGTCCAAAAGTTAAACTAAAAATACTAAAATACGAGTAACTCCAACCACACGTCAGAGTCTAAAACAACGTATAAAGAGTCCATACAATACTCCAATACTATCTAAAAATAACAGTAATAGAGAATACATCAAATAACAGAAACAATAAACGTCGCTCGCCCAACCCAAAGCTAAGCAAGAGTATCGTCATCAGAATTACCTGTAAAACAACCAACAGCCCACCATCAGTGGCGAGTAACATAACTGACTCACCCTAATGGGAATACACATGAACATAGCATAAACCAAACAATCAACATCAATAATAAAATCATACGAGAACATCCCAAACGTGAACTCGACTCGACCAACCTATCCAACTATCTTTGGCGCAATCATTCATATACTAGACCGGATTGTGCTCATACGAACGCATCTTACGCGATCGAACTTTCTACTATGCTCGGATTTGAGAATCTTACTCCCAAACCCCATGAAACCAATCTTACTGGAAATTCATGTCCTGTGAAACCAATCTTACTGGAAATCCACATTTCAAGATAGCATAGTATGACTCCAACTATCCCAATACCGCGGATGGAATAGGGGCAACGTCTTAACCCAAAAACAAAGAATCTTACTCTAGGTTTTAGGCGTCTAGAAATGAAATCAAGCTAATTATTATTTAATCATCTTATCATCATATTTAACCCAACTTAACATAATTAAATTCAAGAATTGCCTTTGCGCCTTGATTCTCGAAAATAACTAGTTAAACAACGAAGTTATACTCAAGATTGTCTTTGCGCCTTGATCTTGAGTCTAACCAACCATATTCCATCACTTATTATCCATTCTTTAATCAACTTAGACTCAATCTTTAACTTTCTTTAATACTTTAACCATTTTCTTTAACTTTCAAGATTCAACCAAGAACTCATCAAGACTCATCAAGACTCATCAAGAACTCATAAAGAACTCAAAGAACTCATAAAGAACTCATTCAAGATTCAAGATCTTCAATCAAGAACTCAATCAAGATCCAAGAACTCAATCAAGAACTCGTCCAACATAAACATCACACGCATATCATCAATGCAAAACCCACTTAAACTCATCTAAAATTCGTCAAACTTTAACATAATTATCATGATCATCAAACAACATATATTCAATCATTAAATCATCAAAACCATCATCAAAACATCACAAAAATCATATCAAAATCAGATTAGAAATAATACATAAAATCATGGATAAACTTCATCAAATAACCCATACATGCATTTAATCTATACTATAATCATAGTATGCCAACAAGGTTGAGAAAGTATGTTACCTTATTGAAGATTAACACACAAACCAACACAAAAAGTTGCTGCCCGGAACAACCCAAAGAACACGGCCCAGCACGAGCACCACGTCCTTCAACATGGCACCACTGCACGAGCACCACGAACCGCCAAGGACCCGCGGTTCTTACTGCCTTCACCACGGACCACCGCTGCCACGGCCCTACTGCACACACGACACGAACACGCTCCACCACCGTGCACCACTCGCACACACGGCTGCACACACACGGCTCTCAACACGAGCACCTTCACTTGCACGGCTTCACACATGAACACCCACAATTGCACACGAACACGAACCCAAAACCAAACCCGACCTAAAAATCTTGGATGAAATAATTGTGTTTAGGATTGTGTTTTGGTACTTAAAGATCAATAGAGGTTGAATCTTTAAGTTTGGGATTAAAAGATGGATGAACAATTTTGATGGTGATTAAT
Source organism: Salicornia ramosissima (assembly GCA_951394345.1). Classification (NCBI taxonomy): domain Eukaryota; kingdom Viridiplantae; phylum Streptophyta; class Magnoliopsida; order Caryophyllales; family Amaranthaceae; genus Salicornia; species Salicornia ramosissima. The sequence goes on along the minus strand of OX596240.1, from coordinate 2,055,782 downwards.
GCCAAAAATGGCGTGTGAAACTAGAGAGCAAATGGGAGGGATTTGTGTTTGAAATGATGGCAAGAGCTTTTGATGCCAAAAATGAGCAAATGCCTTACTAACCCTCCTATTTATAGAGTTAGTCAAAGTGTGAACACAAGGCAAGTGGCAAACATTGCCATGTCACTTAAGAAAACCGGCCATGGGGGTAAAATGGGCCTAAAAATGGGCTCTCGTGATCCATTGGGCTAATTTACGTAATTTACATGATTAATCATGCAATAATCGATTTAGCCCAAAATATTAAATAATTAATTAGAAAATTAAATAAATAAAATTCTAATTAATTAAATAATAAATAACGTAAATAATAAAAACTGAAAATAAAATAATTCGAATTAAATCGAAATTATTCACATAAAATAGAATAAATAGGTCAAAAGCAAATTTGAACTAACACATAAATACACATAACGCACATAAATTATCGGCAAAGATACCAATAAAATCAGGGTCATTACATAAGCTGCTGCTAGTAAAGTGAAGAAGAAATAAATGCCCTCTACAAAAAGTAATCATTTGGCATTTGAGGTTGGCTCAAAGAGTGATAACTGATAATATAGCAAGTATGGTGAACAACTTAAGATCGTCAAAAGTGTCTTAGTAATGCTTCTCAAGTTCATTATTCAATATCCATGTTTCCACCAATGTCTGATCTGCTGAATTAACAGGTTCAACTACAAAATTAAATAAATATTGGGTGTGAATTCACAAAAATAAAAGAAAAGTCGAAATTCAAAGATGTTGCATGTATTAGGCAAAAGCAAGAAGATATGGGTTTATAATGGTGATCAGAATTTTCCGGCTCTTTTGGCTTGCTTTCAGTACTTTTTAGGCTTAGTTTTCGAAGTTTTAGTGTTGTATTAGGAGCTTCTCTCTCTAGATTATAGTGGATTAGGCTAAATTTAGGTCCAATTTCTTGAATTTCTCTTTGATTTTCATGTCATCTACTCTTCTCAAGGTATTCAACTAATTTCTCTTGCCTTTAGTCTTCTCTCTTTCATATTTTGTAAGTAGATTAGTGTTTAATTATAGCATTTAATTGTTTTCTTAGTTTATTTGCTTGTTTGTGGTTGGATTTATATTTAATTCATGTTTTCTTACTTAGAATTCCACTTTAATCTCTTCTCTAAGTTTTTTTCCCAATTATGCGTGAGTAGTTAAGTTTTTCTAGGAATTGGATGACTTGATTTCTCTTTTTGCCCGTTACAATTAATGTTTTTTCCACTAGTGGCAATGTGCACTATCTCACAAAAATACTCCTTTGTTGAGTTTAAAACGAAATGAATAACGTGGAGGTGATCATGGGTCGGACCCAATGTATAAAATGAATCCCATTAGGCAAATCGGGGTTGGGTCGGGCCTAGTTTGGCTTAAATTTCTTGGTCAAAACAAAAAAAAAATAGTGCGGGTTTGGTGGGTTTTTTTTGGGCCAGACCTAAAAAAGTAACTAAAAAAGAATAATATTTTTAAGTGTCCAAAGCCCGCACAAAAGAAATGAAAAATCGAGTCGAGCTGGTCTAAGCTCAAATTCGGGCCTAATATGTATGTTCAAAGCCCATAAAAAATAAGGCCGACCCTGTGAACCATGCTACTTTTGATCAGCTCTAGAATAAAGTATAAAGAAGTGAATAATTGTTGGGTTAAATCTGATGAATCAAATAAAATCAATCAAATAATTAAGCTAATGCTCTTAAAAATTCCACATGTTGACATTAATCAAACTAATAAAATCAAATCAATAAAAATATGGATTTTGGGCTAAAATATACATCAACACTCAAATATATTCTATACTCAAATATATTCCGTATTCTACATCAAATATAGATTGGTTGTTATAGGAGGTAATACGACTAAATTTTAATTGTACAATATTTTTCCCCCGATGTTGATTAACTTAGTTGTAACACTTGATTAGTTCCATTTGCAACAGACATCCAAATTAGTTGGTGATAAAGTTAAAGAAATGAAGGTCATTAACTTTCAAATAGAAAATTATGGACAGGTAAGTTAAGTGTTTATTAAAAGTGAATAATTTTAAAAGTGGACCTTGTTTAGTTATTTGTGATGCATTGCAAATGATATTGTGTACAAAGTAGTCTCCAATTCTAGCTGAGGGAGGATGGAAAGAATCAGGGCCGTCTCGGAGCCCGTGCAAGAAGACCAATTGCACAGGGTCCCGAGTGGAATGGGGTCTCTAATTTACCTATCTTCCTATATAGATAAAAAGTGTAAGCTAAGTTAATGAAATGAGCAATGTGTTGTAATGGTTGTTAGTTGCTAACTTGCTACTAGTCACCTACAAGCCTACATTATTGTTTGGGATAATTCTAAACAACTAAACATTCACTGTGTCTTATATAAATTGTCATATTAATCCGTTACTCTAGTCTCTATATGGGTACTTGAAAATTTTAGCATTTTCTTGCTTTTTTTTTCTTTCTTTGGAAAATTTAAAATCTTTTGTACTTCTTTTGTATAAGTTTTGTTGTATAAAATACCTTGACACCCACATTGTATTTCTCTTTTTTCGGCAAAGTATTTCTCTTACTTTTACCATTAAATAAATGTCGTCTTGAAAATTATGCAAAAAAAAATATATATATAACATGTACAAAAAAAGCGAAGAAATTATTATACAAAGTAGTAATAATATTTGTGGCCCAATTTAATTATGGTTGCACAGGGCCCCTTTAATGATTGGGACGGCCCTAGAAAGAATCACGCCTTCTGACCAATCACTACGACCACAACCGCCGTAATGGTGGATCAAATGATTTTTTCAAGGGGGTTGTCTTAATTTTTTTGATGGTGGTGGTGGTCCAGTGGTGGGGTGTCCAACTGTCCGGTGTCATTGTCTAAATAATCAAGATTTTTGTGATGCCGTTGTAAGTTATAGGCAAAATTTTATCTACTCCTTCCATAACATAAAACTTTCAACAATTGGTTTTGCACGTAGAAAGCGATGTAAGGGTGTAAACTAAGGAATTAGATAATATAATTTTAATATTAGGAACTTATAATCACATTCTTGCTCGTATTAAAACCATTTTGACTAATTTATTCGTTTACACTCTTAAATAGCTTCCTCAAAATATGTACAAAACCAATTGTTGAAAGTTTTATGTTACAGAGGGAATATTCATTTAAAATTTGAGGCGATATTTAGTAAAATAGGACGATCGGTCCACTAAAATCGACGAACATCAATTCGCGTGGTTTACATTTGTACAAATATTCTGGAGACTTCTTTGAAATTCCACGAATTTATCTCACCAAACTACGTCGTTACTAAAACAAATTTGTCAATTGTCGTATTGGATTTGTTCAATTGCTACTTCTCTTACAAACTCAGGGCTCCTCTCTCGCCACGTTCTACAACTTGTACTCAAGGTTATAAATTACAACCTCCATTTTTCTTTACTTTGTTCATTTTCATATTGATTTCGTCTTCTCAAGCTGTACTAAATATATTTCCTTGAATTTTTTTCTATTTTTTGTGAAGTTTAATTAGCTTCTGCAACTTTTCACAGGTAAATCTGCTTTTAGTTACTGATTGTATCGAATTGCCGGATTTTTTTAGGTTGAAATTTGAATATATGATTTATTTATTTATTTTTAATTAGGTTTCTGGATTCGTTCAAGTTCATCCGTTGAATTTGATCTAGTTTTTTCCATCATTTGTCAGGTAATCTAATGTTTTTGCCGATTGAATTCGTTTTCGATTAAAAAAAGATTAAAATCCGGAATCGCTCCTTATCTTTTATTAGGTTTCTGATATCATTGTTAATTGTTTATGTTCACTAGGTGAAGATGAATGCATCTACTGTTCTTCGATCACCATTGAGCATTTCTGGACCTCACAAATTAGCTTCAAGACCTTCTATTTCAGTTCCAAACGGCAACAATTTAATTCATTTTACCATCAATAACCGGTCGAGTAAGGTATGGTTTTGTACTTTTGTATTTAGCAGTATTTAGGTTCTGAAATTTTATGATATTGTTAATGGTGCATTTTCCTTACCTTAACAAAAACTAAAATAAAATCGAGATAAGTTCAGTTCAGGTGTAATAAGTTCAAGTCTAATAAGTTTAGTTTAAGTTTAAATTGAAGAGAACGCACCTAAATCTAGGTGTTTGGTTATTAAACTATGAATTTTCTTAGGTTTGTGTGTGTTCGCCTTTTATTATTATTATTTTTAATTTTTTTTAATGCTATACTCTCTTTTCCCCACGTTTAACATAATGAGGGAAAAAATTGTATATGAAGTTCCTTGGTTCTTATAGGTGCGATTTTGACACTTTCAAAATTGATTTTGACATTCCTCCCCTTACTATTCATGTGAGAAGGGGAAGAGTGCCAAAATTAATTTGGAGAGTGTCAAAATCATTTCCCGTTCTTATAGCATGTAATTTGCTTGTGATACTTAAAAAAACTATTATCATTATAAGTTATATAAAGTTTGTAACAGTAGAGAGTAGACTCAAGTTGGTCTACTGATTAATCTATCTAGGGAAGGGAAAAAGAGAGAGAAAGTAGGAGAGAGAAAGAATTATTAATGAATGAACGATCTTAATTTTACAAGTGCTTTCTAATAACTATCAACATAAAAACAATAGCCGGTTAGTCTTAACTTGTATAGCTCAACATTATGATCATTAAACATTTGGATTACAACATAAGGCACACATAGCCAATCTAACATTACTTCCATTCCCCATTGAGCAACACCCTGCCCTCAAAGTTGTACGTCAAAGTGAGGAAATCAGGCTTCAATTTTCTTGCAAGCTCAAGTGGCTTATGAGATTGGGTTACCTGCCTACCTCCCATTTAATTAAGTACTAAACCAAAACTTGATTGTGGCGCTTAAAAGTCCTTTTATCCCCAGCCACTTGTTGGATAGGGGTGTGAGGATGCGTTTCATGGAGCCATGTTGGTATATGTATAACTAATTGAAAGTTACCCCTATAAGGCTTGACCTCTGACACATGAAAGATAGGGTGAATTTGATCTTTGGAAGACAGCTCTAGCTTTATCAGGTAATATATCCACAACATCCTAACCTGAAGTGGACCATAAAACTTAGGAGAGAGCTTCTCAGAGACAATTTTCCTCATAGTGTGCTGCTTGTATGGTTACATTTTTGACCATAGTACCACACCAAATCTCCAATAGCAAAAGTCCTCTCACATCTTTTATCGGCTTGTGTCTTCATTATGTTGTGCTCTTTGTTAATGGAACTGTAATGTCTTAACCATTGACTCCTCCCTTTTCTGTAAGGACATGTCAACTAAATCCACCTTAGTTTCTCCGGGCAAAATGCATGTAGGGGGCTGGTTGTACACTACCTCAAAAGGGGTGACTTGAGCAGAGGTGTGGTTAGTGTTGTACCACCATCCAGATAAGCTTAACCACTTACTTCACTCCTTGGGACACTCCCCCCATACATGCACCTTAAAAATGTATATACATATTTGTTAACTACCTTAGTTTAGCCATTAGTTTGAGACTTTGAGGGTGGTATGTATGTCCCTTGGATTGTAAAGAGTGTCTCCCCAATAAACCATCACATTTCACAAACAATTGATCTAGGCCACACATGCAGTTCAAACACATGGTCCAAATAGCTTTGAGCAACATCAACTACAGAGTAAAAGTGTGAAAGTGGCATAAAATGAGCATATTTGCTCGGTCTATGCACTACCACAAATATTTACAGCCTGCTGTGACACATCATCGGAAGCCCTATAATAACCCAGGCTGGTACCGCTTTGATTCCATTTGTAATGAATTGACATGGCTAAGGCTGATTATGCAATTGAGATTATGGAAGGACAGGGATGAACTTGATTAATGAGCTGGAATTACAACAATTAATGATCAATTTTCACACATTCGAGTGGCTTTATCACTCCTAAAACTAATAATAAACACTCAATTCATATACAACTCCCCCCACTCTCTCTAACTTGCCCTTATTGATAGAAAATACCCATCTCCACTAGAATCTTCGCAATGTTTCTAATAACAGCTTGTTCTATATTCCCTAAAATACCACTTCCCCTAATTATGAGTTCATTATATGGTGCAAAATTGTCTCCATGTCATTCTGACACACTAGATATCTGTGCATATCCCAAAGGTGTTGATTTTTGACTTCTTATTAGCTTCCCCGAAATAGCTGTCATGGGGTATTCTATTCCATACTTCGCTTGTCCATGTTGGCTTGTGGTAATTGTCTTGTAACCATTTGTCTTGCACTTGTAACAGTTGCTAGCTTGCATTTTTTCAGGGTTTATGGGGGTGTTTGGCATTTAGCTTTTTGGATAGAGTCTAGAGGTTTAAAGAAATATTAGAGGTTTGACTGATTCAATCTCTAATATTGGTGTTTGGTGGGGAGAGTTTTGAAATAGAGTTTTTGGACCAAAACTCTAATTATCAAAAAGCTCCCTAGAGCAGTTTTTTGTTCAGAGTTTTGTAAATCATCAAATAATTTGGTGCTAAGTGTTACCAAACAAATTTACATAAACAATCAAATCAGCAAAATCAGCAATCAAAACTACTGGTCAAAAAAGTTAAAACTAACTCTAACAACTAAACTCTGTTTGCCAAACATGGCCTATATGTTGCTTGTTTGTTACGAAATTTGCTGGATAAAGTTGAGGCTTTTTACTGTTGATTTCGCTTAGCAATTGAAACATTTCTTTGTTTGACTTCTTGATGTTATAGTTTAAGATTCTTCTGATCTTATGATGTATTTTTTTTTTTTTGTGAAATTAGATCCTGAATAATTCAACATTTTATGAGTTCTATTTAAATCAAAAACAAGATTGTGGAATTTATTTTGTAAAATTTGACTATTTCATTGTTTATTTAATGATGGATAATTTATCCATTTAGTAGTTGCAGTCAGATTGTTGATTATTATTACTGGTAAAAAAGAGTATTTTTTTTTCTTGCTCTTGTCACTGGAAGATAATTTATTGTACGACTGATTTGTAGTGTCATCTTGTTAGGGTGGCTTTTTGCCCTGCTTAATTTGAAGTAGTTCTGTATGTATTGAAAGCATGCCAAGTAGCTAACTGTTCGCACCTGAATTTCTGCAGTCTACCTATCCTCATCATGCTAAGCTTAAGGCTGGAAGATTTTCCTCTAGGAATGGGAAGTCTCTAGTGGTTAGAGCATCTAAATCTTCCAATTCATCCGACTCTACTGCACCTATTGCTCCACTTCAGCTTGAGTCACCAGCTGGGCAGTTTCTGTCCCAAATCTTAGTGAGTCATCCACACCTTGTCCCTGCTGCAGTTGAACAGCAACTTGAGCAGTTGCAGATTGACTATGAAGCGGAGAAACAGAAGGAAGAGCCATCAGCTGCTGGAACTGATATTGTATTGTATAGGTTAGTGGTAAATGTGGTTCATGGTTTTCACATAAATATCCAGTTCATCATCATGAAACACATATTATTACGGAGTATATTTTAACTGGCTTTTCATTGTCTATTCAGGAGGATAGCAGAGGTTAAGGCCAGTGAAAGACGTAAAGCTTTGGAAGAGATATTGTATACTTTGGTGGTACAGAAATTCATGGACAAGGATATTTCTTTGATCCCCTCTATCTCTCCATCTCCTGCTGATCCTACAGGCCGTGTTGACGTGTGGCCTAATCTGGGTGAGAAGCTAGAAGATATTCACTCTCCTGAAGCCTTTGAAATGATCCAAAATCATCTAGCTCTTATACTCGGTAATCGATCGGGAGATTCAGCATCCATTGCACAGATCAGCAAGCTCAGGGTCGGACAGGTGTATGCAGCATCAGTAATGTTTGGGTACTTTCTGAGGCGTATAGATCAGAGATTTCAACTTGAAAAGGCAATGAAGATCCTTCCTGAGCCGAAGGGTGACAGCGAAGCAATGGTTGAAGATGAGGCACCCATGGGTTATGAGGACTCTCCTTCATTCCATCCCAATCCCAATCAAGGGCCATCACACCCTGAGGTTTCGCCTTTGTCTGATAGTATTAATCAAGGGGAGCTTGGTCCTGGGTCAAAACCCTCCCGTTTAAAAAGCTATGTAATGGCTTTTGATGCAGAAACACTTGCAAGGTATGCTACTATTCGGTCCAAAGAGGCCCTCTCTATCATAGAGAAGCACACCGAAGCTTTGTTTGGGAAACCGGAAGTAGCAATTACAGTTCAGGGAACTATTGATACTTCTAGGGATGAACACATCAAGATTGGATTTGGTGGTCTGAGGAGACTTATTCTCGAGGCCGTGACTTTTGGGTCGTTCTTGTGGGATGTTGAGAGTTATGTTGATTCAAGGTACCATTTTGTTCTTAATTAGTTCTTCCTAGGGGAATAGTCTGAATAACTAATACCGAATTAGGTAGGCTTATTAATTTACGTGAAGTAATTGGTGTTGTACATATACGTAGATTTGGAAATTTGTTTCTCCCCTTTTTTCCGTTTAAAATGGGGTTTGTGTTGTACATTGTTAAATTGTTTGACAAAATATTGTGAAAGAAACTAAACTTTTTAAAGTTTTTTAATTATGGATTGTAAAAACATTACAATATTGGATGTGGAGTTGAAATAGTTGAATTTGCTATGGTAGATAAATCATAGTTTGAAAGTGTAAAATACCTTATTTGGAAGAGGAAAATGGAAGAAACAAATATGGGGCAATACGGGCTTTTGTGGTTTTGACTGTTTGACATGTGCATGATTCGGTCCTTATAATTCGAAGGCCTTGATATAGGGTCTTGATAGTTTGTAATAAAGTTGATTATGGCTTGGACCCAATGCCAAAAAAATGAAGCCCATTAGTCGGGCTAGGCATAGTTCGGGCTGAAATGTCTTGATCAAAATTCGAAAATTTTGTGCGGCTTGTCGTGTTGGGCATAACAAATTAACTAAAGAGCCTAATTTTAAGTGTCCAATGACCATACAAAGAAATAAAAAATCTGGGCCAAGTCGGGTGAGGCCCATTCAGCCATAATATGTATATTCAAAGCTCGCAAAAAAATTGAAACACGTCGGGCTCGCAGGTCGGGCCAACTTTGATCAGGTCTTGTTGTAATCGTGTACTTTTCCTACTTAAAAAATACAAGTTTTACCTATTTAGAATAGGGACAGTTGGAGTAATTGTACCAACTTTAGCTTTGATGCATCAAATAAGTGCACCAAACAACACGAATTTCAACGGGTACACCTAACAACATAGACTTTGATGTTGGGTATAAAGAGTGATTTAATTTTGGGTTCATGAACTTGTTTGCTTGTATGTTTTGTAGTAAAGGTTGTGACAATTAAATTTGTCATAATTTTCATAGAGAATCTACAATATTATATGAATTACTAAATTTATGTCACTCTTCTTCCCTAACATTAATCTATGTCCTTGTCTATTAAAATTTATGTTGTTGGATGCACTCAAACTAAAGTTTGTGTTGTTAAATTCAATTTTCCTTTTAAAATATTTTCTATTTTTTGTAATTTATTTTAAAATATCATTTTTTTTATTCCATCTCAATCTTTATTTTTAACCTGTCTTCTTATTATTTTATTTTTGAGAAAGTATTGGGTTAGAGTGTCTGACCATAACATTAAGTCAACCAGACCTAACTAAAGTTTCATTAAGTATAGAGGTTAAAGTTTCTCCTTGTAATTTCAAAACTCTGTACTTTATAAATTTTCCCATTAATAATCCTAAATTATTATTATAAAGAAGGAAAATATCATAAGTTTGGTTAACAATTTGTTAAATTTAATGTTTTATTTTATGTGCCCAAATACTTAGCTCGACTTGTTTATTGGAAAAATCACCCAACTAAAGGTTTGAGGGTTTTTTGGCCTTTAAGGGTTAAATTCACGGTCATAATAAGGTCTAAATGCATTGGTTTGTATGTTTTAAAGGTCTTAATTTAAGTGTGTCGATTTTTGTAACGGAAAAATTGATTAATCAAGCTCTGGGTAGTTATTCTTGCCCTTCAGAACGAAATGTGCCCTTAAATTAATTCTAATGGAACGAATGAGTATTTGCTTTATCAGATTCTTTTTGAAATTAGAATAATAGATAAGTGTCGTCGACGAGAATAAAAAACATTGATTACTAATTAAAAACTTAAAAAGTACTTCCTCTGTCCCTTCAAGTTTGCTACATTTCTTTTTTCACGCCTTCCAAAACACAACTTTAAATGAATAGATGTATATAATAAAAAATTATAAAAAATTACATATTAAAAAACTGCACATTGAGCTGAATTAAATGAGATCACACTTGACTATATTTTTTCTTATACATATAAAATTAAAGAGAGTCAAAGTTACACAATGAATAGTGCTAAATTAAAAGCTCTTATGTAGCAAACAAATAGGGACGGAGGAAGTACAGGTTTACCATTTAGAATTTTTGGATGAGATTTTTTTTGAAGGTATGGGCATATGTATAATAATTTTAAAGCGGCACAATATAATCAAGTTTTTTTTTTCTTTAATAACCCTAAATTATTATTATTTTCGTTAGTAATCTTCCATGATTGTCTCGTTTTCAAATATGATCTTAAGAAGCAAAATATGGTTAAAATTTTGTTTAAATTAATGTTTCGTTTTATGTGTCCAAATATTAGCTCAATTTATTTATCTAAAAAATCACCCAGCTAAAATTTTGAGGTTTATTTTGGCCATTAAGGACCAAATTTACGATCAAAATAAGAAGAAGAGAAAAAAAAAAGCCTAAAAGCGTTGGCTTTTATATTGTAAAGGGTCTTGATTTGATTTACTTATGTTTTTTTTTTTTTGTAACGAAAAAATAGTCTGATCAAGCTTTGGGTATTCATTTTTTACCCTTCAGGATCAAAAGTGCCCTTAATTCTAATTGAACAAATGAGTTTTTACTTTATCAGATTCTTTTCGAAATTAGAATAATAAATGTCACCAATAAGAGCAAAAAAAACATAGTTTTCCAATGAGAAACTTAAAAATTACAGCGTCGTCGAGGCTTACCATTCACAATTTTCGATGAGACTTTTTTTTTTTTTTTAAAGGTATGGGCAAAAAATATATATTAATATTAGTGCATGCATAATAATAATTATAGATCGGCACAATATAATGAAGTTTTTGTTTCTTTGTGGGGGATGCTTTTCTTTAGTGTCTAGTTGTGAGTGTGTGGGTTCAATTTCAGCCAAACGTGGTTGTATTTGCCTGCACCTTTCAATATCCCTCCCTCCCCTCACTGACTCTTCTTGTCTTTCTAACTCACACTCAACTTAACTTTTTGGAACTATTTATTTTTTATTATAATCCAAAAACAAATACACTTGTATATATATTAATATACTCCATTTCTCTGTTCCAATTTAGTTGCTACATTCACCTTTTTAAATCTTTCAAGACACGACATTAAATAAAAATATCTTAAACTATACATAATAAATAATTGAAAAAATTCATATGAATAATCTCAACTATTTGAGGTCTTCCAATATTAATCCCAACTATAGGTTATTACACTATAATCCAAACTATGGGGTAGTTTTATGATATTAGTCTATACTAACTTTTGACCGGCTCCGATTTCCTTCGTAAAAAGGGAGAAAGATATAGTCAAGTACAATAAATAGGGAAAGAGGAAAAATAACGAATTCTTTATGAATTGGTGACCGATTATAATAGGTTAACTAAGCCAATGAACTTATATCATAAAATAACCCCCAAAGTTTGGATTATACTATAATAAATTAATAACTAATAGTTGAGATTAATAGTGAAAGACATCCAATAGTTGAGATTATTTATATGAATTTTTCCTAAATAATTATACTCCCTCTGTCCCAAAATAATGCTACATTTTCCTTTTTTGTATGTCCTAAAATAAATGCTACATTACAAGTACTTTTTACTATTTTTGATATTATGGTCCACCTATAAAATTACACTTATACCCTTAAGATAACATTAATTAATCCTACTTTTACTACTTTTGATATTGTGGCCCACCTATAAATTCACACTTACTACTTTTGACATTATGGCCCACCTATACCAATTACAACCTTAAAAATCACTCACTTTCTATATGTTGCATTTAAAAAGGGACGGAGGCAATAAAAAATTTATACTTCCTCCGTTTTGTTTAGTTGTTACACTTTTGGAATATATGTGAGAGATAAAAAAATAAAGTGTAAGAACTAAAAAAACGGAGAAAGTATTTGAAAAAGTACGTACATGTTGAGACGAATTAAACTAGATCCATCATAACTATGTTTTTCCTTACACATATAAAACTAAAAGCAGTCAAAAACCACATATGAACATTGCTACAAGTCAAAATGTATGTATCAACTAAATTTGGACAGATGGAGTATATATATACACGAGAATACCACAACAACTAGTTTGTTAGCCTTTTTAAGATGAAGATGAGGGTTGTATCATATAGTCTAGTGCTAAGGCATAAAAAAGCTGATTTTCAAAAGCTGAAAGCTTATTTTAAAGATAAATAAAAGCATCAAAAAGCTTAGTACCGAAAGCTGTTACCTTTTCTTCCTCTTCCCATGTTCTCCATCACTTCTATCTCCCTTTCTTTCCCCCCCCTCAAATCTCTCCTCAAATGAAACACACTACATACCCTCATCATTAGATTTTTGTATTACACTTAACTTACATACTCTATCTATCCATCTAACCTCTAACATTATTATTATTATTATTCACTTTCATATATATATATATATATATATATATTACACCCAAAATAATTATAACTCTTACTTTAGAAGAAAAGAAAAAAAAAAAAAAGACAAATGTTAGGTGGTTCATCTTCTTCCTCGGCTCCTTCGTCGGAGCACGTCAACACCAGCTACGCTGGTGGCGACAACGGCAACAGCAGCAAGCGCAAACGCCGCCCTGCTGGTACTCCAGGTAATCATCTTATATTATACATACTGTCGTCAAAATAATATTTTTATTCTAAAAGAACGAACCCTTAAAATAATATTCCACATACATATTTTTTTTTTTTTTTACTAGAAAGATATACAGAACCTACACAAGACTCCTATCTCAGCAAATTATATATCTTGGTGGGTGGGTAGGGTGGGAGGCGGGGGGTATGGTGAGGATCGAACCAGGTCATCATCCATTCATCCTTATATTATATATGGATTTTTTTTTTAACCGAAAAAGTACATAGAACCTGTACAAGACTCCTATCTCATAAAATTACGTTTGTGGGGGGAGGAGGAAAGGGCAAGGGCGTGGTGAAGATCAAACCCAAGTTATTACCTCTGAGATCCATTGCTCTACCATTTAGCTAAGGGATCATCCTACCTATCCCAACAAATTACCTTTTTGAGTGGGGCGGGGGTAGTGATCGTCTGATCGAGCATCGAACCCAGGTCATCACCCCCTGATCCCTTACTCTGCTATGGGATCATCTTCATATTATTTATATATACAATTTTATTTTATTTTTACTAGAAAGATATATATATACCGGACGTACAAAAATACTCCTATCTCAAAAAATTACCTTCCTAGATAGGGCAGGGAGCCGGGGGGTGGGGGGGACATGACGAAGATTAAACCCGAGTCATCACGTACCCCCAGATCCTTTGCTCTACATACCACTGAGCTAACAGATCATCCCAATATAATATAATATAATATAAATATGTATGATTAATTAAGAAAAAAAATGAATAATGTGCATGTGTTGGTAATTAAATTAAATTAAGAATGATAATAATAATATATAATAGATGAATGAAATGAATACAGATCCAGATGCGGAGGTAGTATCATTGTCACCAAAGACACTACTAGAATCAGACAGATACATATGTGAGATCTGCAATCAAGGATTTCAAAGAGACCAGAATTTACAAATGCATAGAAGAAGACATAAAGTCCCATGGAAGTTACTTAAGAGGGAGAACCCGGTTGTAAGAAAACGGGTATTCGTTTGCCCCGAACCCACATGTCTACACCATGACCCGTGTCATGCATTGGGTGATTTGGTTGGTATTAAAAAACACTTTCGTAGGAAACACAGCAACCACAAACAATGGGTTTGTCATAAATGTTCTAAAGCTTATGCTGTTCAATCTGATTTTAAAGCTCATCTCAAAACTTGTGGTACTCGTGGCCATTCTTGTGATTGTGGCCGTGTTTTCTCCAGGTTAGTTTTTATTTTTTTTAGTTCTTTCTACGACAGACGATCTATATAATATATACTAATTAATTATTAATTAAACATACGTACTGCTGGGAAAGTGATTTTGGTACTCTACTGTGTCCCTATATATTGTGTTTAGAAGTAGTGTCACACAGAGGAGTGTCAAAATCAAAATTATTGAAGTTTTGAAATTATTATTTGCCTAAACATATATATATATGCATTCTCTTTGAATTTATATGTATTTTTTTTATATATATACAATTAAGTTGAATTTATATGTGAGTTTGTATTCTAAATGTTTTTTTTTTTTTTAATTATAAGTTGAGACGAATCTAATAACGAGAATGCACTTGACTATATTTTTTCTTTATGTGAAATAAGTCACAAGTTAAGGTCAAAGTGAAAATCGTGAATATAGTGTGGGCTTAAAGTATAATTATTGGATGCAAGAATTTGGTTACGCATGAAAGTACATGTATTTTATATTTTTATTTATATACTAAACATACATTCTATTTTCAAAAAAAAAAAACATACATTCTATTCAATATATATACTTACTTAGTTCCTAATTAAATGCAACAAATCATTTTGCATGCTTTTTAAAGAATAAATTTAGGTTAGTAAATGAGCAAATTAACCACAACAATTTAAAGACAACTAACATATGATCTTATTTTTGCTTTTATTAAAATCATTTCGATTAATTTGTTCATTTACACCATTAAATATCTTCCTTAAAAAGCGTGCAAAATGAATTGTTGCGTTTAATTTGAAACGGATGAAGTATATAGTTTGAGTGATCCTATTCTTGTAAGAATTATCTGATTATGGGTCTGTTCTCTTCAACTCATTTGAGCTTATTTGTTTAGTTAATTGATATTTAACTAAAAATAAGTTTAAAGAGAACAAGACGTAAGTACGTATTTGTAAAAATTATAAACACTTCAATGATTATAAAAAAATTAAAAAAAAAAAAAAAAACTACATACTAATCTATCGAGACCCACATGACTATATAATCACAAATTACGGTCAAATTAAAAATAAAAAATAATGCTAAAAGTACAATTGCTGCAAATACGAATTTAGTACATATTTTTTGGGTTTTTCTGATGTGGGAGTGGGTGTTTTGACTTCATATTAATAAAAAAAAATATATAATAAAAACCTTCCTTAGCTTCTAGCTAGTTGTTGAATAAATTAATTAAAACATTCCTTGTATAAATAAGTGCAAATCCTAATTTTTTGACGTTTTATAATCTGTTAGGTAATGGTGCCGCCTATTTATTAAACCCATTATTTTACATGATGATGCTTAAAACGGATGTGTAATTCTATAAACACACAACCCTAGGAAAAGTTCTCATTGTCCTTGTAATAATTACTATGGGCTCGTTTACATTAGATGAATAGAGATAAACTGAACTGAACTGAATTGAATAGAAGTGTATTAATTGAACTAAATAGAGATGAACTCAACTGAATATACTCTGAAGTAAATAAGCCCTAAGTATCTTTTTTGTTTTCTAAATCATCCTTGTTTCAGAATAATATAATTAAATAAATTAGAAACCATAACAGGTTGCTTGGAATCTGTAATGAGTTTTTTTAGAAATAATGAAATATCATGGAAATTAATGATTTTACACCAAAATTAAATTAACGGACTGTTTGGTAACTAGTTATAAATGACAGTAATGACAATAATATTATAGGTAAATCGTAAATGTGATAAGAAAATTAATATCTATTTATTCTCATGATGGTGCTAGTTTAGTTTATATTTAGCTCCAATTTATCTAATTTCCAATCATAATATTTATTCATATCCAATATCATCCTTTAATTTCCAAAAGTTTTTGATGGTAATGGTAAATATAAAGAAATAAAATTCAAGCTTCAGAATTAGAATATTTTTGCATGATGATTACAAGGTTTTTTTTGTTAAATTATGCTGTATTTTTTTTTATTTTTTTTGAAAAGGGTTAAATTATGCTTTATATTCATTTTCATTACAAGATTTTTTATTTTCTTTCCTTATTAAGAAAAAAAAACAAAAACAAAAAAAAATTTACATTATATTACCAACTACGTACATTGCAAATTAATTTTTTTTTATTGTTTTCGAAAAATCCCACTTATTTTTGTCCTTTTAAATCCTTTTTTCCTAAAATCCTATTAGCTTGTATATGAAGTAATCACATTAAAAATCCGTTTATTTTTTGATAATGAAGTAATCACATTAAAAATCCGATCGACTTATATATAAACTCTCGTAATGGATGCTTTATAGACTTTGGGTAATATGAGTGTGATTTGTGAATATGATAATTAATTAATTAATAATAAGGTTTATACATTTATTTATAACCGTACACGCACATCATTAGATTTAGATCAACCGTTGTGATCTATTTTTTTTTTTTAAAAAAAAAAAAAAAAAAAAGAGGATGCTGATTTAGCAGAATCAATGTTAATCTGTTTTTATTTTTCAACTCTCAGATTAAAAGTTAGAATTGCTCAATGGTTCAGATTAATAGTTTTTAGTTTTCAACTAAGAGTCTAGTTTTTACGTGATCTTATGGTGAGAAAAGTGAGAAGAGATAAATACATCAATTATGACCTAGAGGTACATTGAGCACGAACTATAGGTACATTTACCATACACTATAAATACATTGAGTAAAAATACATTGAATTTATACCATATATACATTGACTCCAAACTATCAAAGGAGTAAGGAGGGAAAATCAAATTTAATCTTAGCCCTTCATTTGGTGATCAAAGGGTTGTGATTGCTTCTCACCCTTTTCACCAAAACTACATTTCTCACATGACCCTACTTCTATATATATATATATATATATATATAATGTAATTAGTCAATCAATAAAACAAGTCTTTCATTATTATCGTTTTGTTCTCCTTGTCTCTACTACCCGTTTCTTTGTATGAAGACAAACAACGCAAATGGAGCTTGCTTTTTTATGGAACCCACTTTGCTATACCTTTTTTGTAACATCCACCACTCACCAACAACCAGCCTTTTTTTTAAAAAAAAAAATACTTATATTATATGTACTTAATTATCTAATTCAGATCTATTTTGTTCTGCTACCTTTACAACTAGTTTGATGGAAAAAATATATATTATATTAATTTTGAAGTATATATAAAATATCATGTGTTGCATCTAATTATATAATCCAATAGAGGAGGAAGTGGTGTAGAGTAAATGATACATGCATCAGGTTTCGATTCTCACTCCTTGTTTGAAAATTCATCTTTATCTCCCCTCAAACTAACCAATAAGTTGATGGATTTCTTATCATTTTAAAAACTAATAAAAATATAACCTATTACGATTTACGAAGGTATGTAGTATATATTTAATTGTTTGAATTCTCCTTTATTCCCTCTTAAGTGCAAGGGTTAAATGATTAATGTGTTATATGAGTTAGTAGTGGCGGATGCAGCCTATTCAAGTGTAGTTCGTTTCCCCATCTAAATATGAAAATAGAAAATTCTATTGCTATAAAATTTTAGTTTTCCTATTTTTTTTCCTTAAAAGCTAGTTATTTGACTCCAATAAAATTTATAAAATGTATTTTGCATGACCCGCTATACATATACTTCATCACTCTATTCACTCCTATATAGTTGCAACGTTGATGGCAATTTATGCACTATTCATAATCACTTATATATAACTCGCTTTTATTGATGATGAATGTTGTTAACATAGAATTCAACTCTTAACCACTAGTCTATTAGGTTAATTAGTTGGTATATATAACTCGCATTTGTGATTGATAGAGTACATAACAATCAGCTTAATGTTGATGCACAAGAATATGTTATATACTCTATAAGTGACTTACACATGAAAACAAATATAATCATGTGAGATCGATCTCTTTAGAATCGTATCTGTACTTTATTATGATCTAATTTTTATAATTTTTAGAAATGTAACCAAAGATATTATGAATATAAATTATACGTTGGTAAGTGTGAAAAATGAACCCACACACACACACAAAAAACGGATTTATATTAGTTAAAAACGGATTTATATTAGTTAGGCCCTGTTCGTTTGGACTTAAAAGATACAGTAATCAGATCAGATCAGTCCTGAAGAACAGGGCCTTAGTATATATATATTTTTTTAAAGAGGAAAAAACTTATAGATTTAGCATATTAGTTCGTATAATTGATTGTTTGGATTGGATATAATTAATTGTGATGGTGTTGATTTTATACCTAATCTAACAATGTATGTGCATAAATAGGGTGGAAAGTTTCATTGAACATCAAGACGCATGCCACATGGGCCGTGTTGGATGTAACGATCATCAACAACAACATCAACATCATCAATCAAACAATCATCCTTCCCCAACATGGCCCGTGTCTCGAGCAGCTTCTAGCTCTAGCCCTTCTCCCAACGACAATCTCGACCTTCAACTCGCCGTTTCCCCTAAGGCCGCCGCCGCCGTCAACGGTGGCAGTGGCGGCGGCGACGAAGAGAACCACTCAACCCAGCTTCAGCTCTCGATCGGCTCAACCACCTCCGAAATTGTCTGCGACAAAACCGCAGTAGTAGCGTCCGCATCAAGCCCGTCAAACCACCACAATAACCACCAGATCGAGTCGGCGGCGGCTGCGACGGCGGTTAGGGTTGCGATGGCGGACAAGGCGTACGCGGACGACGCTAGAAAAGAGGCAAAAAGACAAGTGGAGGTTGCGGAGAGGGAATTTGCGAATGCGAAGCGAATAAGGCAACAAGCGCAAGTTGAATTGGAAAAAGCACAAACACTTAAACAACAAGCAATGAGACAAATTAGCTCTACTCTCTTGCAAATTACTTGCCATTCTTGCAAACAACAATTTCATGCCCCAAATAACAACAATAATAATGATGAAGACCAGCAAAGCTCTCTAGCTGAAAATGGCCAGGTTGAAGATAATAATAATGACATTATTATTAATTATTCTGCAATTAAACCAAATTAAAATTAAATTAAATAAACAACAACATCAACAAATTAAATAATTATGTTCTTTTTCTTTTCTTTTTTTTGTTTTTTCCATGAGGTTGTTGTGACTTGTGTTGTTGATATGTATGTACCTTTTGGTGTTACTGGTTCTGCTTGCTTCGTAACATGTTAATTATTGCGATGATTTTGACATAAAGTAGACAAAAATTTTGTCAAATTATTGTAATTAATTAATATGTTATGGAACGAGTTTTTTGGATGTCAAGTGTCCATCGATAGTAAGCACTTAAAAATAATTAATGCTTTAGTATGTAACAAGTTTTTTTTAAAAGTTTTCTTTTGGACATAACAGTCATTTATAATTGCAAATCTTAGTCGTAGTTCTGAATTTATTATGGTTATAAGTAATAATAATATGGTATTAATTAAATAGTTGGTTTTCATTATAAGTACTTAGTAAAAAGATTATTATTTTATAACTAATTAAGATTTCATGAATTGGAATGACACAAGTTTTAAAATATTACCACATGTCCATTTTATTTCCATTGTTTTATTATTTGCGTTGCAATAATAATTTCTATTATTTAAGTCAAGGGAGCTATGGTGTCGCCCCTCAAAAAGTCTAAATTACCTTTCAAAAAATTCCTAAATACTCAAACTATATAATATTAATTAAAAAGGAAAGTTTTTATTTATTAAAATAAAAATATTACAAAATATATAATTAAAAAAATAAAACACAAACACCAAAATTCATATTTTAAAATTCTCTACAATTAGATACTCATATTGTTAAAAATGTCTATTATATAATATATTCATACATTAAAGCACGCATATATAGCGTGCACATAAGGCTAGTATTAAGTATAATGGGGGTGCTCAATGTTTTCGGAGACCCTACTTCATCGCGCACTGCACATTGCGTAGGCCAATCACAGACTAAATTTCCTTTGTATGTATGAATGTTTCCGGAGACCCTACTTCATCGCGCACTGCACGTTGCGCAAGCCAAACACCAATCTTAATATTATACACCTTAATTAGTTTGAAAATAATATCATTATCAACTCTTATCATTATCAACTCTTTTTTTTTAAAATTAAAAAAAAAACTAGTTATTAATTAGTTTGAAAAAAAAATCAAAAAACTTAATTATTATTTTAATTTTTTTACTTAATATAACTTCTTGGGTTTTGGTGGAGGGGATGTTTGAATTATTGTCCATTTGTTTATTAATTCAGTAAAACAAACAGATTATATAATTGTTGAGATTTATTGATTTAGAATATAAATGTATATAATTATGAATATTAATAATACTAGACGTAGTATTATGTGTTTTGAAGTTCGTAATTATGCAAAGTTTTTAGCGATGTAAGTCGTTGAACGTTGAGGATAAGTGCAGCAATAACAGTGGAAAATCGCGAGTAGTGACTTAAGGTCGCGACCCGCGAGAATAGTCTGAAGTGCAAAAAGTGCACAAAAGAGGCAAAAGCATCTCGCGACTCGCGAGCCTGGTGGTTTTGCGTCAGTTTTGCTTGGCTTTTTCCCGTTGCGTTGTGTCGGTTCGAGGCAACTGCTGTGCATTTTGGTTAAGTTATAATATAACTTACTTAAACAGAGATAATTTTTAGAAGTTACATTGATACTTTATCTCTTCCTCTTGCATACACTTAGGGTTTTCCTCCATTGTTACAAAGAAGTTTACACATACAAATCCCTTCTTCATTTCGTAGTAATTGGAACAAGGCTCGATTCCTACGGTTTGTTGTTGTATCTTGTTAACGAATTTCCTGCAACCCGGCCTTTGTATTGGGTGGAAATATTGTTTTCAGGGAAGTGTCATCCGACACACCTCAAGTGTTTGTCATACTATTACCCACAAATTTCCAACAATAATTAATTAGTAGAATTAGCTAGCCTTCATTGGGGATGTTAATAATTATTTAGTTCCCTGCATGAAATATTGAAGAATAATCACAGACTATCATAGTAATGTTTTGAATGTTCTGTTGTTTCTAGTGTTAAGAATAATAATATCATGGAATAAATAAAGAGCTAAGAAAAAGGAAGATCTGTGAAAATCTGGGTCCATTTCGTTACTTTTTTTTTTGTTATACTAGCTTTATTATTATTTTATTTTTTTTAAACATAGAATATAATATATTTGTACGTACTTCTAATATTTGACTTTTTCTGTAGTAGTACTAGTACATAACTTAAAAAATATTGCACACATCCGGCACTGAATTCTATGATAGTAATTTTAAATTATGTTAAGCCCTATTCTTTGGGTTGAGATTACATGATCGGATGGTGATATAGGCATTTTCTTATTACTTATTACACTTTATTTTTGTTCATTTTTTTTAATTGAAAAAATATATAAATTGGAGTGTATTGAATAAATTGGAGTGTATTTATCTCCTACCTAAACTTAATTGAACGGAAGAAAATTGAATTGAACTAAACTAAGAAAAAAAATTATTTATTTTTTTTATGGAAAACTTTGTTCATTTTATTTTTATTTTTTATATTTTTATTTGTATTTTAATATTTTTTGAATTTTAATTTTTAATTTTTTTTGTATTTATTGTTTAGTATTTAATATATTTTATTTTTATATTAAATACAAAAAAAAATTAAAAAATTGATTATTAAAATTTTCAAAAAAATAAAAAAAAAATGTTCAATACAAAACATGTACAAATTAAAAAATACGTAAAGAACTCGTTAAAAACTCCTTTGCCACCACACAATTTGCTCGGAAGACGTTTACCAAAAAAAGTTGGCTGGGAAAAGTTTGTCGTAGAAATTCGGTTGGAAAATTTGGTCCAAAAATTGGGATGGGATCAGTCGTCCGGAAAACAGTCACCGAGAAAGTCAGATGAAAAAACCACCGCTTGAAAAGTTGTCCCGAAAATCGTTCGGCCGAAAAAATGTCAGCCGGAAAACCGTCGGCCAGAAAAATTGAACCTTGGACATAAAAACGATGCTAGAAAATGATAATAATAATAATAATAATAATAATAATAGTAATAATAATTATCATAATCATAATAATAAATTAATAATAACAATAATAATGAGTCCAAAAGAACGAGGCCTTAATATTAATCCCTCGTATAAAAATATTCATTTATAAAATTGTTAAAGTACTCCCTCTGCCACACATTATTGACAACATTTGGTATTATTTGTGAGAGGTAAAATATTTCATTGTTGCCAATAATGCGTGACGAAGGGAGTACTTTTTTTCACTTCTCTTCAGATCAAAATTTCAATATCATATCAATGGCACCGTTTGATGATTATTAGAGTTTAGAATTTGTGGCTAGATGATTAATTTTTATTCTGAGTATTTGATATATAGTTGGTCATGATTTAAATACTTGATTGTATAAAATTGTTTGGTAACATTTAGTTAGATGTTGAATGATATTTATGGACATTTAATAATAATTTGTTAGGTTTATATACGTATGTATAAATTAGTCAATTTCCCTAAAAAAAAATAAAAATTAGTCAATTGATTTTTTTTTCTTTCCAAAACTCTAAAAACAAACTGTTCAACCCACCTTTTTCTATAAAAAAAAAAAAAATTGTAACAAGTTTTTATGAGAATTTTTTATATAAACTCTCTTTAATTAAAATTTCTATCTCATCACCAAACATCATAAGTATAATTTTAAATGGTCAAAACTCTAGACCCTCTTTTTACCCCTGTAAGTCTCACCCTCAAAACCCCATTTATATACTTGATTGGATAGTTGAATGTGATCATGTGGGTAGAGCAGACTTTCTAATTTGTAGAAAAGTAACTTAATCCTTTTCTCTGGAAAGTGATTTTGACACTCCTCAATTCAATGTTACTATTCATGTGAGAAGGGAAGGAGTGCCGAAATCAAATTGGGGAGTGCCAAAATCATTTCCCCTTTTTCTTTATGGGATCTATATTGTAATAACCCGAAATTTAGGGCCAGAAAATTTCGCGCTTATTAGTTCTATTTATTCAATTCAAGTCCAAAAGGCCCATTATATTTGGACTGTTTTATTTTAATCTGATCTCTTTTTCTCAAATTGGGCCAAAGGACCCAATTTCCCCTTTTCTTTGGCCTTGGCCGGTCCCCTCTAGTTATTTGGGCCAAGTGTTATTTTCTTTTTGATTTATTTAGTTAATTAACAATTATGTTATTTAATTAATTAAATTAATTATTTAATTTAATTTCCTAAAACCCATTCAAATATAAGCTAACAACCCAACTATTTTCTCCCTATTCTACCCATTTACACGGCAACCTTAACAACCCAATTAGGGTTTGTTTGCTTTTCTTTTTGTTTTATAAATAGGACCTATTCTATTCAATTGGTTCCTATTTTGCTAAATGTACACTTAAACCCTAAAAAAAATATAAACTTTCTCCTTCCCCTCTCTTCTCTCTTTGGCCGTGCATTATATCACCAAGGAGGTGATTTTCCTTTGGAAATTTTAGCGTAATCAGGTAACTTCGCTATCTCGTTTAATTTTGGAACAAAGTTAATCATATAGTTGAATAGGATTAAAACATGAAAATTGCTAGGATTTAGTATCATGTTCATCTAGGAAAAGTCGAACACCATGATGATGTTATTATGTAATTATTCTTGATGATAGTATGTAATATTTATGAATTATTATGAAATTTTCTTGATTATTTTATGTAGTTTCTTGAAATCTGCAATTGTTGAATAATTACTTGTATGAATTTATTTCTTAATCAAATCGTATTATTTCTTGATGAATTTTTCATGGAAGTTTCTTTATTGTTTTATTATGAATCATGAATTGTTTCGTGACAAAATTCGTCCTTTTATCCAGAATTGGTTTACGAATTTATTAGGATACTTAATCAATTCGGAATGCTACGAAATTTTAGGTGGAAGTCAGTAATAGTGTTTTACAGCTTGTGTAAAATTTTCGTAATTTTTAAAGATCGATTAATATGGCATAAAAATCTGAAACTGAATTCAGCCTAATCTGATCTGTTAGTTATAAAATTTCTTAAAAATAGTAAAAGATGTTATTTTTGGACGAAATTTATGCACATTAATCCATGAACCTACATCTAACTCCCATAAAATTTTCAGATTATTCGAAACCTTTTAATGGTGGTTCTTAATTTAATACTTTAAAATCAGATTGTGTAAAATATGGTGTTTTAAGGATAATTTTAATGTTTATTATAAAGGTTGCTATGACTTAATGGTTGTTGAATTTAATTAATTAAAGATGTAATTTTGGTATTGTTTTCCATGATTTTCGAGTAGTGTAAAATATGAAAAGTATAATTTTTCTCATGTTTTAGGTAATTTATGTAGTTAATTGTATTTTTATGTAATTTATTAAATTAATTATATGATGAATTTATGAGTTTATTTATCTTTTGTCGAGTGGCCTAATTTTTATGTTGGTCAATTTTAGTTTAATTTTGACTTATAATATTTTTTTAGGAATAACTGTTATAATTACAATTAAAGGAATTATCAGGGATAAGTTGTAACAAGGAAGGGTAGATAGTAATTTATTAATA
This sequence comes from Salicornia ramosissima, assembly GCA_951394345.1. NCBI lineage: Eukaryota > Viridiplantae > Streptophyta > Magnoliopsida > Caryophyllales > Amaranthaceae > Salicornia > Salicornia ramosissima. The sequence continues at coordinate 2,030,976 of OX596240.1, read as the reverse complement.
TTCTTAGGATTCGGATAATATTATCAATATTATTATTATTACGGTAATTATTAGTATTATTATTAATACTAGGAATCAGTAGGGATAAGTGATAAGATATTAATAGGGAAAGAAAGGAAACAGAGTAGGAGGAATACGAATCGTTTCGATTTCTGGCTAGGAAAGACTTGGTATTTAAGGTGGCCAACATACGTGCCGCACCTCTCTTTCCTGGGACTTCGAACGGTTCATTTCCGAATACGGTCACCTAGTATTTCCCGATATAAGAAATGATATAAGAACTGAAAGATATAAGATAAGATAAGGACACCCACCTGATGACTCGAGTAGTCAGACTGGGTTAAGTCGAAGCCACTGCTCAATGGGACGAACACACGAGTTCCCCCGAGTAGTTTTGGGTCTTAGGATATGTAGTCGTCTAAGTAGCAGTACACGAGCTGCTATTTAGGAGTTATGGCCATAGCTTAGGCTTAGTGGTGAAACACGAGATCCACTACGGGTTGAGTACACGAGCTCACCCCGGCATGTTCTAGGAAAGTTGTGGTGAAACACGAGATCCACAACGAGTTATAGTGACCGATCCAATGAAAGATGATAATGTTATGATATGAATTTATAAGATATGGTATGGATGAAATGAAATGTTAAGATATGATATGATTGCAGATTTATGGAAACGTTATATTATAAGTTAGGGATTAATTGTATAAGTCTTCCGCTGTGTATGATTTGATATACGTATGATGTATGTATATGTGTATCTGTATTGTATACGTATTTGTACGTATTCCTAACTGTATTTTGCAGGTATTATTATACGTACGGTATACGTACTTTATACGTATTTTTGTACGTTATTCTAACCGTATTTCTGCAGGTATTTTTATACGTATCCCGTATGAATGATTGTATAAGATGATTTATGTTTATGCGTGATTCTATGAGATTATGTGTTTAGCGGTCCCTCAATTAAGCGGGACAGCCTAGTTACTCGCCACTGACGGTGGACCCCCCCTCAGTTTCAGGTGACGATGCAGCAGCATAGAACGGGCTTCCGTTGGATGGGCTTGAGTGTGCAGAAGTTTAGTTTTATCCTAGTTATTCTAGAATTTATAAGACAATATTATAGTTTATTTAATTATAATCCCAGTCTGTCGGGAAGACATTCTCTTAGTTCATGTAATACATTAGGTTTCATATGCCTTATTTGACTTTTGGAGTATATTTTCAGATATTTGGGTTAATAAAAGATGATCTATTTTTATTTATATTTACCTAGTGTTTAATTATATGCTTAAGTAATGATCCGTTGTCGATTTCCTTCGTAAATCGACGAGTCAAAAAGTCGGGTCGTTACATATATCATCAAATTGCTTTCTAATAATAAATTAATTTTGTTATTTGTAGAAAAGTAGCATAAACTAACTTCTCATCACTTTATGCTTATTTTTATGATAAATTCAATATGTTTTCTATAAATTTTGTCAATTTTTGCTTACTTTTTTTTCATTTAACATTTTAAACCATTTGACAAAAAAAATTCTATAAGGGGTCCGAGTTTATTTATTATTTATTCTTTTTTATAGAGTGACAACACACTTTTAAATTAAAAAAAAAAAAGTGAGAGCTCACCTCAGAATCTTATTTGGATTATTGAGAAATCTTTGTTGGGTTTGTTGGGTTATTAATGTAAGCAGTGAGGTGACCTGACTCTTCCTCAACACATTAAAGTGAGCACTTTATTTATTGTAAATTTATTAAAACTTTAAATACCCAAACTGTCCAAAAATTTCATTCATTGAAAATAACTTTTGTATTCCATCCAATTTTTTATTAGGTCAGTTGCATTTGGAATCTTGATTAGAATGACATAGAAGTTTTGACTATAAGCAGTCGTTACTATATATATGTATATATATATATATATATATGTAATTTTATGTATATTTATTTTTTAATATCATCAATTAAAATAATTTTTTAATAAAGCATAGCTGATAAGATATTGATGTTAAGACATGTGCATTGAAAATCATGCAAAAAGCAAACGTAGCCAATATTTGAAACGAGCATGCAGAGTAGATCGTAGGCGAGTTGGCTTTTGCAATTAAATGATCCTTTTTACATTTACATATGTAAATGTGAATAGAGATGAAAGACGTCATGATTTTCAGTGCCAACACCGTTGTAATGCTTAATGGCAGACTCAGTTGTCGTTCTCAGTACATTATTGCATACCACAAATTAAAGTCTCGCAAATAAAACAAACTCTAACCTCCCCTATCGAAAAAAGAAACTAATTGACCCACCAAATAAACCACCCACTACTCATAGATCAGAGAATGACAATAAATAATAATAATAATAATAATAATAATAATTAATAACAATATTAATAATGTCGTGAAGAAGAAAATGAAGAAAATGTGAGGAAAATGGATACGAGTTCATCCCTTTGCTTTTAACACGTTTGGGGAGCTGGATAAGGAGGCTCTTGATACATTTTCTTGGATCAAGTTTTTTTTATGCAGTCATTCCATTAATGCTAGGGATAGTATTTTTATTTTTCATCGTTTGAGCTTCTGTATTCAGAAAGGGGTGGGGGCTCAACTTGTTTCTCAGCTCACATCCAAATTTTTGTAAATAATAATAATAATAATAATAATAATAAGCAACAAAGGTTTGCTCAAATAATAATCATCATCATAATAATAACAATAATAGTGTAAGCCAACTTAACATGTTAAATACGAACTACACTAATATTTTAAGACTTTATTAGTAATGGGTAAGCTAACTACCGGATGTCTGGATAGATTTAGCAATGTACACCTGCCCCTTGAGTTCCCTAAGCTATGATATATATAAAGAGATATTATTGGTGCATATCTGATATATATGCAAACATAATTTACAGAGTACCATTTTTCTTTGGAAAAATATCAAACAAAAAAAAAAAGTTTGTCTTGTAGCTGACTAGCTGATATATAAATATCTCAACTATATACTAATAATTTCTGTCTCGGATATAAATATCTGCCTTTTCCCTTTCAACATGGGAATCAGTGAGATTTCAGGGTTTAATGTGAACTCTGAAGAGATCACTGAGATCACTGTGCCTTTCTTTCCATTTATATGCATACACCAGAAACTAACATATGTTTGAGTTTCAATTTTTTTTTTTTTTTTGCTTTTGGCCATTTTTCTTTTGTTTTCAAAGGTTGTGTCAAATGAAAAACTGCATGTGCTTTGCTATTGGCTTGTTACCTTTAATCACTCGGGAATTATAAGCCCTTAATTACCTTTCATGATTTTTTTTTGCGTTTGGTTTATAAATTGATGTTGGATTTTTTGTCCGAAACTAACTTAGTTACATCATATTTTACGAGAAACTGATTTATTTACAAAATTTTGTGAGAAACTACTAAGTCAAAACTCTAATCTTGCTATTTGGTGGTTAGATGATTGAATAAGAGGATTGAGCTGAAATAAATCAGGATTTCCAAAATGTTATTGTAACTTGTAATTACCGGACAAAATTATCCAAAAGCTTTCAAAAATCACCTAAATTTTATCAAACAAATTTTTGCAAAAAACTAGTCGAAACTGCTGTCAAATATTCTAAACCAAAAGGTTAAAATTCTAATAGCGCGCAATCAAACTCTAATAAACTGATCTAACGGCTAAACTTTAAACTCTTATTGCCAAACAGGATTATTAACTAGTAATTTTTTTTTTGTATATTAGTCCCTAATATTTTATTTTATTTTATTTGCATATTAATCCTTCAAATGTAGTAAATTGTATATACATCTTTAATATTACACGAACAAGCAAGTTCATATAGCGACCATAATATATTAATATAAATTGGATTATAGACAATAATCACATCTTATATTACACTTTTATAATTTTACAAACTGATCCTAACTTATCATTCGGCTACTTAACTTATCATACTCCAAAGAGTCAACAATTCTTGATGTTATATGTCTATGTATGGTAGACTTCAATTGATGGAAAAACATTGGGCCCCTTCTTTTTAATTTTTGGGTTTGTTTTTTGAACTTATTTAACTAATTAATTATGTCAACTCATTAAAAATAAATTTAGTTCGAATTTATCAAAATTTATCTTAAGCCATGTGAATTTATTAAACGTTATCTTATGAAAGGACGAACCGGCCTATTGTTACTTTTTTTTATTGTATGTAAAAAATGTAAAATTTAACATTTTTTTAATTTTTATTTGTTATGTTTTGACTTTAATTTTCTTAGAAAAAGATTCCAAGCTTAATGAATTGAATAAAGCAAATAGAGACAATATTTCTTTACTTTTCCACTTAATTTTAAGTGCTTGAATTCAATTCTAGAAGTTGAAGTTTAATAAATAAAAGCTTAGCTTGAACTTAGTTCTTTTTTTAATCAAAATAAAAACTAAAGAGAAAAAAGTGGGTGGATATAAAAGGATGTAACAGATAATGTTTGGCAATTAGAGATTGGGATAAAAAGAAAGTTTTGAATAATTTTTTTAGTTTTTATTTGTCAAAAACTCTAATCGGTGCGTTTGGTAACAAGAGTTTGGGTGTTTGTATATATGTTACCTCTGAGATATTCACTTGTTTTTGTTGTGCACTCCTAAAAATACAAAATTTCACATTGTAATTCCCAAGTCTAATTATGTTCCAAATAATAATTAATAACCACATGATATCCGTGATGTATGTAAACGGTTTTTAAGGATGTCATGTGAGTACTAATAAATCTAAGGAATATTATATGGGCACAAAGAAAACCTAAGAGCAACACCACCGGTACGGTGTACTTGATGAGGAACTAGCTTGCAAATTTGATAAATTTGGATCTACTAGCTTTCTTGTTGGAGTAAAATTTTACTTGTACGTAGCTTGTGGGAGCTAAGCTGTTCCACAAAGCAACAAGGTTTCCCATCTACTTGTGGGCTCCACATGTGCTTAGAAATGTGGTAGCAACAAGTAGTTGTACTTTTCCATTACAAGAGGTTGTAGCTTGAAAGTGGTGTAGTTTGGAAATATGATGTGGCACACAAAACTACAAGTGGTTGTATCTTGTCATTGCATGCAGTTGCTCTAAGGGATACAATGTAAAATTTTATATCTAATTTGAAGAGGTACAACATAAAAAATGAATAGCTCAGGGTTACTATGTAGTCGGCATAGAAAAATCTTTAAAAAGAGCTTTTAGGTGGGGAAAAAACCCTCTATTTGTGGTATTAATTAAGGCTTATTTTTCCATTAATTCATAGTAAGGGCTCGTTCTTTTTACGGGATTAAACTGGATTGGGTCAGATTAGTTTGTATAACTTTAAATATTAACATCTTGAGTTATGTATAACAGAAATTATATATTCGTAAAGTACACATCAAAACGAATTAAACGAGAACTCGCATGACTTAAGAGAATTGAAATGAATATTAATGCTATGTTTGGATACAAGTAATTCATTTGAAATGATGAATTTGGGCCAGATTACATGTTTTGCAAGTAAGAAAAATTTGGAATTGGATTTGACACAATTTCCAACCCAAATGCTTATCAAACAAATGTTGTGTATTTCGATCAATTACTTAACAAAACAATGTCATTTCAAATTCTAAAAATAACCCAAACAAATAATTGTCATTTGAATTATAACATTTCAATTTCATAAATTGAATTCATCAATTTAAAATGAATCTCACATATCCAAACACTACCTAAAATAAATTACATATATTAAAATGATCAAGATTATAAACCCGTGAAAAGAACACACCCTACCGGCATGAGTTGGGTCCAAACAAAAATATCACACAAATGATATGAAAATCGAGGAATAAAGAAAGAAAGAAAGAAAAAGGCTTTTAAAAAAAAGAGAGAGAAAAAAAGGCAGTGGCTTTTTATATCCTTTAGGAATTCAACCATGTGTATGTCTGTGCAGCTTTTCTTTTTTATTTAGGCCACCCTGGGTTTCGCTTTCTATCTGGTACATCATGTGTTTGGATATAATTATGTATTGGTATTATTATTATTATTATTAGAGTTTTTTGTCCAAAACTACCTTATTTACACCATTTTTTGTAAAAAACTACCTTACTTATAAAAGCTTATCCAAAACTACCTTTATTAGCCATTTCCTTGTTGACCACTACCTTGTTCGTTGTTCCGACGTTGACTTTTCTTTATTCTCGAAAATAATTAGCCCAATCAATGTATTGGGGTCATTTTTGTTCTAAAAGGGATAAATACGAGGTCGGAATCTACAAAAAATTGTCGCATAAGCTTCTATTTGCATTACAGAATTTGTCTCGATTATGCGTTCATTGGTTTGCGTGCCACAAAAAATTATCTCTATCAAGGTTTTGGTGGGTCATTTTTGCCCTAAAGGGTCAAATTTGAGGTCGTAATTTGCAAAAAACGACTAGATTGACCAGCAAAGACAAAGTCAACGCCAAACTAGTGAATAAGGTAGTGGTCAACCAGAAATTTGCTAAGTGAGGTAGTTTTGGACAAACTTTTTTAAGTAAGGTAGTTTTTTGCAAAAAGTGGTGTAAGTAAGGTAGTTTGGGACAAAAAAACTCTTATTATTATTATTATTATTATTATTATTATTATTTTAGTCTTATTTTTTGTCCTATGGGCCCCAACCTCACTCACCTCCTTTTTACTGTTTCAAAACTTACTTTTTAATCAACTTTAAAGAGTTTTTTTTTGAAAAAAATAAATAAATAAATTTGGATTTAAATAATTTAATCTTTTAACGTTTGGACAATAATATATAGTTTCACCTTTGCGTAATAACGTAATTGTAAACTTTTTTATAAAAAAAATATTTTTGATAACTATGTAATTATTTAAGGTTAATAGGTCACTTAAAGTAATAAAAAATAAAAGTTGACTTGTTAATGTTAGTTGATCACCAAACAAAGGCTGAATTAGTTGTTATTTAGCTGACAAATAGGTCGCTGGTCATTTAGACCACTAGTGTCAAAATATAGTAAAAGGTTGGATTATTATATAATTGCGCAAAATTTGGATTATTATTGTCCAAACGTTAAATGGTTTGATTTTTTAAATCTGTTTTTCCTTTTTTTAATATAGGTATTATTCGAATTTAAATAGTCTATTATATTATTAAATCACTCACATATCACACATAAATTAACTCGGAAAATAAGTTTGGCATCCCAATTTTGATTTTGACACTCTCCCTTGTGATAGCACAATTTTCTATGAAATGCTCATATAGTGGAGTGCCAAAATTAAATGAGATTTGAGAGTGCCAAAATTAAATGAGATTTGAGAGTGCCAAAATCAATTTCCATAAAACTCTATTCAAATTTTATAAGATATAAAAAAAAATTGATTGAAAAAATTATATATGCGTTCTATGTAATCAATTTTGAAGGTTGTATTTGGTCAAATACCTATGAAGTAAAATTCCAATTAAAGTTGATACCTATGAGTAATAAAATATAATTGATATACTTTTAAAACATGATCCTAGATTATTAATACATTTAAAAATAGTTCTTCCTTTAATGTTATTGAGTTTAGTGGTTTCTCAAATCTTACTTTAAAAAGTTTTCTTTTTAAAATATATATATATATATATATATATATATATGATATAAAGTAAATTATGCACTATTAGAAATATTTTATTATGAAAATGTACGGCTAACACTATTGGGCTAATTGGTCAAATAGGTATATTAAAAAAAATATCGATCATTTTGCTATATTGGTATAAAAATTAACAAAAATAACAAATTTATACATCTATCTCTATTATATAAGCCAAGGGGGGAGCCATGGAATCCCCCCAGGAAAAGTCCAATTTGCCCTCCAAAAAATTTAAAAAATCCATTAGCTTCACTCCTCACTATTAAGGAAAGTTATTATAATTTTTTAACTTTATAAAATGAAAATATTACAAAATATAAAATTCGTAAAAATAAAATAAAAACACCAAAATTTATATTTTTAATTATCTATAAATGGACACCCATATTAATATATTTTATCAGATATAAATTTTAACTTTTGATTATCGTAAAATTTGATAACTGATACAAAGTAGTAAATAAACTTTTCTTTTATTCATTGTTGTAGGTTGACTGGATAAAAGGAAAAAAGATTTGTTTATAATTATGTGAATGAATATACATTTGAAAAAAAATCAATTTTTCCAACCCACCATGTTCGTTTTTTTAATGTTTATTTAACAAATTAAAAGATACATTTAAAAATCATCGCACGTAAAGCGTGCATACAAGGCTAGTACATTATATATTAAAACACACATCCATTCATCATATGTGTCAATAACCACTCTTTCATTCTTCCTTTATTTTACCTGATATGTCATTCCATCGATCACCTTTCAATTTAAATTATTTCCACATTTGTCATCAATTCTATTATAAGTGATCATTTAAATTTCTCAATAATTTATTATCTTCTTAAAAGTTTTCATAAAGTCACAATTTTAGCCATCTCTCCATCTTTATTTTCTAATTATTGTCACGCTATTATATTCATTGCAACAAAAAAAATTGTATTATATTATGTTTTTATGTATTCTCTATTTTCCTTTCCTCCATATATCAAAGATTTTTCTTGCTGTTTTCCTCATTACATTAGTGTTATTGTTATTTGGATATTTTGTTGAAAAAAATTGAGACTTTTAATTAAAAAAAGTTGGGCATTTCTATTTAATCATATTAATCAACATATCTAGATGGAGAATAAAGCTATTTGCAAATAAAGCTCATATTATTTCATTTCAAAATCATATTATTTCATTTCATTTCAAAATCAACATATCTAGATTGAAACTTATTTCATTTCAAAAATTGTAACTTAAATTTAAAAGAATAAACGAAAAGGAAAACAAAGAGAATAATAAAGCCAAAATGAGCTAAGGAAAATGATGAATTGAGGCTTAAAAGAAGAAGAAGACTAGTGAAAGACAACAATATAACAAAAAAGTGAAAAATGAAAAAATATACTTCTTCAGTTTTTTTAATGGTAATAAATGGTTTTGCATGCATTTTAAGGAAGTGATTTAAGGGTGTAAACATACAAATTAATTAACATAATTTAAACACATGCAACAGAGTAAATAGTGGTTACTGGTGTTAAATTTTTAAAATTAATTTGTCTGTTTATATTTTTAAATCTATTCCACAAAAAGTGTGCAAATGAGTTTGTTGCAAAAAAAGAAACGGAGGTAATATATATATATATATATATATGACCAATAGGCAACAAAATTAGAAATAATGTAACAAAGTATGGATAAAAAAATATACGAACATCTACTTTATATGCCCCCTCCAACAAGGAAAAGTTACGAAGGGAATAGTTTTATTTTTAAAGTAAAACTAAGTCATTGATAAAAAGTCATATGACATCTATAAAAAGTATTGATCCTGAATTTAAACAAACACTTACAAATTGAATCAAATAAACACTTTCTTTTAACTTCAATCGTTGATATCAATCATTCTTTGTGCCCTATTCCACATCGTTGGATTTAACAACCTTCAATTCAATGTGAGGAGCTATATGATCTGTTGTAGCTTTGAAGATTATAATATTGATCGGATTTTTTCGATTGTCCTTTTCGATCCTGCATAAATCTTTACCAAGGAATTAACTTGTACACACATGACTAAACAAACAAACTGAAACACGACAAAAATAACACCCACTATATAATTAATAACTCTAAATTCTACCAAAGGGGCACTAACCATATAGAGGGGTAGTAAATTAGGTGCAAAGATTGAATCATAATATAAAGATAGTACAATAATATAACAAAAGGGGTGGGAAATGAAATAAATATAATAAAATTGTACTTTATTCAAATACTGAAGAAGACATTATTACACACTAGTCTTAAAATATTTTGCCAATTTTTATACCAATATGGCAAAATATTTTTTTTATATACCTATTTGGTCAATTGGCCCATTAAAATCATCATCATCAACCTATTCGCTCTACCTATTTGGTCAATTGGCCCATTAAAATCATCATCATCAACCTATTCGCTCTCTCTTCCTTTTCTGATTCTCTTTTTTTGTTCATTGTTCTTTTTACAGAAATTCTTATATACATCCAATGATAAATTTGGTCATTATATAATTTTTTTTATCATTTTTAAATTTTAAACAAACAAAATTATTTAAAATGAACAATAAAACACATTGAATGTACATTTATCTATATACATCCAGATGTATAGTAAATCAATTGTTTTTTTTTTACAAACGCTTATCATTTTGAAAATTTGAAATTCGTTTTGGATTTTCATTCTTCTTCTGAATTCTTAAAATTCAGTTTTTGGGGTTTGCGTTAGTTGGAGCAAGGCTCGGCCCAGAGCCAGGGAAAGCAGGGCAGCCGCCCAGGGCCCAGGGCCCAGGCCCAATTTATCAACTGCTAATAAGAAAATATACTTAAAACAAGTTAGATGGTGATTACGTTTTCTAGCGTAGCTCAGTTGTTTGGATTGTGTCATTAACTCATTACTCCTTACTCCTTACTTGACAGGTTGGATTCGGGTTCAAGTTGTCGGGTTATGTACCCTCAATCCGAACCTAACTTTTTTAATAGATGGATTGAGTTTTTTAATCTAACCCAACCTGAAAATAAACGGGTCGAGTTCGAGTTTACCTATTTATATTTTTGCCAATTTTTTTTCTACAATCTAAAGTATTTACCCTAATTCACAACAACGAAAAATTTACAATTTCAACAAAGTATAATATTAAAATCTAATAGATAATAGTTAGTTTACAACAGCTTAAAGTTAAGTAAAATAGAACATTCAAAAACAACATGCAGGTTAAAACAACCGCTTAAAATTTAAAAACAATAATTAATTAGGTTTAATGGGTTATATTTAGGTTAAAATTTTCAACCTTAACCCAACTCATATAATAATGGGTTAGATTCGGATTGATCCATTTAATTAAACGGTTTGCAAATTTCAACCTAACTCATTATTAATAGATCAAGTTCAGGTCGGATAGACGGGTTGGGTCGCTTTTTGATGGCCCTGCTTTTCTATTTCATTTAACATTAAAATCATTACAGTAACAAATTTATTACACACATTTTTCTCCTTACCAAATAGATCTATCTTTTGGTTAGTAATATTTCTAATTATTTTGGTACATTAAATATTATTCTTTATAACTCATAAATGATCGTTTTAGTAATATTATATTCTTTTAGCATAGCCTTACAGTGGTGGATCCATGAGAAATGTTTAGTGGAGTCAAAATGCATTTGATAAATTTTATTGGGGTCAATTAACTCAAAACTATAGGAAAAATTTAGAAAATCTATAACATATACTAAAATAGAACATTGTTGACATCATCTTCTTATTATTTTTCATTATAATAAATAACAGTAAATAATATATTAATAGTAAACCGACCAATTTACTGCTTTACTCTTACCATATTTCCAAGAAAACATACTACATTTAGTCTAAATACATTTGTAATGAAAAAAAAACTCTCAAGTTGGCTAAAATAAATTGGGAGAGTTACACTTACCAAAAAAAATGAGAGAGTTATTATTACGATTTACAACTAAAAAAAAGTAAAGTAAATGTAGTTCTATTTTTCCCACCTCACAAAAAAAACACGTGTCATTTTCTCCATTTGTAAATATTAAGTATTTTGTTTGATACAATTTTTATTTTGCACATAATTATGGTTGTTGGTGACTTATGACTTACAAAAAATGTACGGAATACTCTTTTAATTTGACTTTACAAATTTTAAAAAGCTATACAATAATACTCCTCATAAAATTAATTTTTTTTTATTTTTGTTTTTTTTAATGTATAGTTTTAATTTTTAATAACAGGTAAATATTATTTTTAATTTTACTAAATAGATAAAACTTTTACAACCGTGCAACACATGAATATTTGTGTTGGCAGGGTAGGTGGTGTCGGTTGATAGATGGTAGTGATGGTGATTGTGTTTTGGTGATGGAAGAAGAAGGGATGAGGTTTGATTTTTAATTTTGTTTGAAGAAAGATAATATTTGTGTTGGATTTGCTTTCGTGATTATGTAATGTAGCCCAATGAAATGTTTACAACTCTTCATTCAATGGATGATGGATCCTCATAAGATTCAGTCCTAAAATTGCTCAGTTGAAGAATTGTTTTCAAAAAATAATAATAATAATAATAATAATAATAAGCAAACCAATAACAATTTGACACGACAAAAATGTTAATTTTGGTTGATGAAAGATAATAATAATATTATTATTAATATTATTATTATTATTACTACTATCATTGTCAAACCGATAAAGCATAATACTCACCCTTTTCAAAAATGTTAAGTTTGCTTTTTGCACAATTTTTATTGCACTTAGTTAGACATCTACAAGTTCCATTATGCTCTACAAAAAATATAAATGTTAATATATAAAAAAAATATACATCTAGACGAATCTAGGTAGATCTCATATAAATATATTTTTTATATATAATAAAGATTTTTCATAATTAAAAATAACTCTCCTTTTACCTAAAATTTCAAACATAAAAAACCTTCAAAGACGAAGGGGCACTATAGGTCTACTACCGTACTACGCTCCCTAATGCCGGCAAAGATAGGTGCAACCAAAGGTTTTTATTGTTCATTTAATATAATTTTGCTCATTTTAAATTTTAAAATGAACAAAAAAAAAAAATGAGCAGGAAAAAAAACATAGAAATACAAAGAGTCCAGAAAAATTGAAATCTCCCCACCATAAGAAAAGAGAGGCATGGAAAGGAATAAACTTTACCTTTAAGAGTACTCTTCCCTTCCTAGAAAAGACAAAAAGTAAAGGTCCCAACTCTCAATCCCCACCCAAATATTCACCATCTCAAAAAATTCAAATCTTGATTTAGGGTTTCAAGGACTGCTGAAACCAACAAAACAATATCCTGAATCATCCCTTCTAGTCTTTTTTTTTTTTTTGGAAACATAATTTCTACTATAGAAACAAATCATCAGAAATTTGCTCAGAACCAACCAAACACACAAGGACAATAAAATGAAGATAAACTTAATCTTAATTCACAATTTTTGTAATATAAAACATTAAATTAGTGTCATCATGGAAGAAGATGAAAACAGAAAAAGGACTATTAGGACATTTTTGTCTGGTTCATCAGTATATAAAAACAACCATTTTGTTTGTCATACTAACAATACAAAAGGACATAAAATCAAAAAAAATGATAATGATTTTTCAATAACATTATATGGAGTTTTTCATTTTCAATCCCTAGGTAATCAGAACTTGTACTTGAGTTCACTGTCAATGCAAAAGATTTAAATTAGGTTCTCTTTTTTTTCTTCTTTTTTTTGGGTTAATACTTGAGATGCAGCTATTTTCCAGCTAGTATGATTTCCTGTGCACTGTTCTGATAGATTGGTAGATAGATGTGCTGATGCCTAAAAGACAAAGACAGGAAAAAAACAGAGCATGGTGTGTTTTGGTGGGGGTGGTATTGGGATATTGAAAAGCAAGAGAGTAAGGTAAGAAGTTTCAACCACCCACATCAAAAAAAAAAATACCATATGGGAAAATGGCTCTAAGGAGAAACCTCAAGCCTAGGTTCATAACAAAAACCATTGAAAAGCTGAAGAGGGAACCTCTTTATAGCAGGGCATTTTTGAGACCATCTCCATTGCTTCTGGTTCATGTCGAACAGAAGCAGGGCCGGTGATCCATAGCTCTGGATGTACACCAGGTCGTCAATCCCGCTGCTAGCGAAAACATCGTCGAACTCTCCGAAACCCTGGAAGTACTTGTGAGGCATTCGGGCGACCTCTTGCCATTCGTTTCCGTTCAATGTCCAAATCCCGATCCCTTTGATTATGTCAAACCGATCTTGTTTCCCAATTCCTCCAACCATTACCAACTTCTCCTTGAGGTTCATCAACCGGCCACATGTCAACGAGCATGGGACCCGGATAAAGTTCTTCATCAGTAAGCCGTGGGATGATCGACTCGAGAGATTGTACTTGATCAAGCCATGGCGATTATTATCAGGCAGTCCACCCCCGGTAGAGTATAGCAGGAAGTAGAGAACACCATCACATATCACACTCTCGTCGCCTGCTCTCCACCCATTTAACACTTCTGAGAGCGAGGTCACCCACATCATAGTTTCGGAGTTGTAAACATGAATCGACAGATCCCATTGGTAGAAATTTTCCGGTACTTGTTTCGATTTCACGATCGAGACATTGTAGTTGTGTGAGAGCTTGTCCACGGACATAGCGAGGGCAATATAGTCAGAAAATTTCACCCCCGAGGGCTCGATGAGCATCTTGCTGCATTTGGTTATAGGGTTGTAAACATGTAGCTCTGTTCTGCTATCATTGTTCATAAGGCAAATGAGGCCAAATGAAGAAGCAAAGAACCAATTGGAGGTTACAAAGTAAGGGAGCTCAATGCCGTACCACTTCTTAAGAGCTGGATCATAGGAGTACCCATAAGATTCGTCGGAGGTAAACATGAAATACCATGGCTTATGGGTTAGAATGTTGGCAGAGAAGTTCCACAGAAACCTTTTTGAAGTCACTATATCATTCCATCTCTTGCAAACACAACCTGCTCTGAAAATGCTGGCAACAGGGAGATAGGCCAGAATCTTCTCCAACAGATCATCTGGAAGAACAGTGTCTACTGATACAATGTCTTTGTTTGCTTCATCATCAACATCAGAAAATAAGTCGAATTTGACTGGGTTTATTACAGGTCCATACCGGTATCGGATAGCCCATGTATCTCTATCCATAGGTTAAATGAAGTCTGCAAAGCAAATAATCATTTTTTATTTGCAAAGCAAATAAGTACTCCAACAAATACACATCACCAACTAATGATAACTTTTGTAAATGATACACCAAGGATGTATTCTCTTCAACTTATTTTATTAGTGATTAGGGGTTTTTAGGGCTGAGCACGTCAAGTCAGGGCTAATAAGTTCCAATAAGTACTTATTTTAATCGTGATCAAGATCATGTTAGGTTTTATAAAATCAGGTTTCATAAGTCAAAGAGAACAAACCACAAGTATAGTTAACCAAAACCTCATATAGTTGAAGAGAACCATGTCAAATGCAAGAATTTCAGAAGTTTTGGAAAACCCAAAAATTCCAGCTCCCCTTTACCTTTACTCCTTAAATATCATATAAAATGCTTAGCAGATGTACACCCAATTCAAAACAACATTCCTAATCGCCGAGCTTTAAGGTATTATCATTCATGAATCATGAGTTTCCATAATGCTCAAACAATATCAAAAACAATCACAGAAGATGCATGCAGCTAACAGCCTAACCGAAAAAAGGTATTCTCCTCAAAGGCTCAGACACCTTCAAATAAATCAAAGATAATTTAACCCTCTAGACAATTGACCTTGTTCTTATAAATTATGTGATGTGTAAAGCATTCAGTTTAAGATTATCTGGGGAGAAAAAAGTTTGCAGTGACATAAGAAGATAAACAAACAATATGAAAAAAAAAAAAACAACTAATCCAACAATCTTTGATTACCTACCCCAACAACAATAACATAAAGGTGGGAAATGAAACAAAACCAGCTAACTAGATTTATATATCCACAATCTCTCAAGTTCAAAAAACCACAGTCAATCCAACTATCAAACAACTAGATTTATTTCAACATGATAAAGCATAACTAACCCAAGTATCCAGCAACTTAATTGTATAAGTTATAATCAATTAATCTAATAATCTCTAAATTCTAAAAATTGTAAAACAAAAAATTAGGGTTTGAAGAGTGGCGAACCTTAGTCGACAGTCGTGGGTGGTGGTTGATGACTTGATTCAGACGGAGCAGTGATAAGTGGCGCCGGCAGTGGTGTGAAATGCTACGTGCCTGCGTCGCTGTGAGAGCTGCGAAGAGAAGCACTGCTACGATGAGAAGACGACGGTGGTACTCCGGTGGACGGTGGTACTCCGGTGGACGGTGGTACTCCGGTGGACGGTGGTACTCCGGTGGACGGTGGTACTCCGGTGGACGGTGGAGTGGTGGAATGGCCGTGAGATCTGCGATTAGCAATCTTATGTCTCAACTCTCAAGATTCTAGGGTTTTTTAGGTGGAGTTATTCTGATTTTCTCTCTCTTCCCTCTCTGGTTCCAGCTTCTAACTTTGAACATCTAATAAATTGTTGTTGTAAAAAAATATATACTCCCCCTAATTTATTCAAAAAAAATAAAAAAAATACTAGGAGTACTTAGCAATAATTAAACTAGCATGTGTTAACTACTGGTACATCTGAAAATTTAACAAATTTCACTGGTACACCTAAGTTTTTTAAATTCCCAGTAATAAATATGAGTTTTTGACAATTTCTAAACGTGACATTTAGAAGGAATATTCCATTTGAAAACATAATATTCTGTTAACTACTTGCCTCGATTTATGTGCAATCGATTTGTGTGACGAATAAATTACACAATCAAAGATTTTTGGGGTCATTTGGGCAAAATTTGCAAAAAAGCGACAACATTCATCTTCAAATGCGTGCTAAAAACTAAAATGAATAGTAATTTAACGGAATATTATGTTTTTAAACGTAATATTCCTTCTTAAATGTCACGAATTGTCAAAAACTCTGGTTTATTATTGGGAATTTAAAAAACTTAGGTATACCAGTGACAGTGGGATTTGTTAAATTTTCAGGTGTACTAATGGGAATAACCCTAAAAATAAGGGAGAAAAAAAGTAGGAGAGAGAAAATTAATTGGGGTATTATGTAGTATTACTCCCTCCGTTCTTTAAAGAATGTTCTATATTGACTTTTGCTACTGTTTATTTGATAATTTTGGCTTTCTATAATTTTATACATGTAAGGAAAAATATAGTCGGATTGGATCTCGTTTGATTCGTCTCAAAATGTACTATTTTAATATGTAATAATGCTTATAAATTGTTATTGTATGTATTTCAATATATTTTTATTTAAAGATGTATCTCGGGAAATGAATAAAAATGAATGGGACAATCTTTTAGGGAGTATTAAACTAGAGACTCCTAGATCAAATTTGTTGTTTTTTTTTTGCCAAAATTAGAATAAAATAAGATTGGAAAAAATTGTTAAAATATTTTGTTATACCCAAAAGTGAAAAATGTTGCAAGTATTATGTTACGGAAAGAGTGTATACTAGATCAGGGCAACAATTTTTTGAAAAAAAAAAATTAATTTATTGATAAAAGAGTTATACGACATCTATAAAAGATATCAAATCTAGCAAATATAAAGAAAATTGAATTAAATTAAATTCTAATTCGACAAAACTACGATCGTTGATGTGACATTGAGGAATTCTCTCGTCTTTCACGATCGCGATCCTTTACAGCCTTCTACGATCTTGCGATCTATTATAGATTTTAAATTAAATACAACTTAACCCAATTAATTATACTTGACCTAATTTAAACAAATATTATTCAGCTAAATCCCAGAAGTACTTGACCTGTTAATGTAACAACTACTCATATCTGTTATTTTTATGTACAAGGCATGATAATTTTTTTGGGCAGAATTTTTTTAGGGAATGGGATGAGAATTATATTAGTAAAATTTCACCCACCAATTTCCTATCATTATCTTGTTCTCTAATCTTTTTTAATTTTTATCCTTCAATACAAACGCTCCGATAATGGATAATTAATTAAGCACCTACTCATAAACAATAATTAAACAACTACCCAAAAAGAATTATTACCAAATACAGAATTCATATAAATAATCCCAACTATTGGACGTCTTCCAATATTAATCTCCACTATTAGTTATTACAGTATAATCTTAACTTTGGGGTTATTTTATTGACTTATTTAATCTATTGTAATCGGTCACCAATTCATAAAGTATTCGTTATCTTCCCTCTTTTCTTATTTATTGTACTTGACTATACCTTCCTCCCTTTCTACGAAGGAAATTGGAGCCGGTCAAAAGTTAGTATGGACTAATATCATAAAACTACCCCCTTAGTTTGGATTATAGTGTAATAACCTATAGTTAGGATTAATATTGAAAAACCTCTAATAGTTGGGATTATTCATATGAATTTTTCCTTCAACAAATAATTCCCAGGAAAAATATATTAAAAAAAATTAGAAACAAAAATCATAAAAAAGCATACACTAAAAAACAAATCATAGAAGAATATTAACAAGTGAAATCTAGGGGCGAGAGGAAGGCATACGATAGAATATTATTCTACGGAGTAGTTTTTTTTTTTTCCCGCATTCGGCAACATAACAGTTTAGGTGCGTTTAATTCAACTTTTTTTAGGTGGTGTTTGATTTAATTTAAATAAGCACCTATACTTATTTTAAGAAAAAATAGATTTGATCAGATCAATTTAGGAAAATTTCAAATCAGATCAAAAAAATATAACTACAAAAATGTAAACTAAGATAAAATCAAAATAACACTCGAAAATCTGTATCAAAAATGGAAGATCTCCATATGAATGTTTACAGTAGTATAAGGAGGAAGAAGGTAAAAGTAAAGTAAGAGAGAGAGTTAGACGTAAAAAACAAGCAAGCATAAAAGCCTAATAATAGCCTCTTATAAACTAAAACTAAAACAAAGAAAAATAAAAGAAAATAGGAAAAATAAAGAAAAGCAAAAAATAAAAATAAAAATACAAAATAATGCATAACATCCTATATCCCCCCTTCAAGCTTGACATAGGAATGAACACCAAGCTTGGAAGTAATGCTGTGATGTTGTTGAACAGGAAGGGATTTTGTGAGAATATCTGCAAGTTGATTGGAACTAGAGACATGACTAGTAGTAAGAAAACCTTCTTCAACTTGTTCACGAATGTAGTGAACATCCCTTCTAACATGTTTAGTCTTCTCATGAAACTTAGGATTATGTGCCAAATGTTCTGCAGAAACATTGTCACAGTACATAGTAATAGGAAGAGCAATATCAACTTGCAAGTCTTGAAGTAAACCATGAATCCAAACCACTTCACTAGAGGTGAAAGACATGCTCCTATATTCGGCCTCATCAGAGCTTTTACTAACAGTAGTCTGTTTCTTGGTTTTCCAAGAAATAAGATTAGAACCCAAGAAGATGGCATAGGCACTAAGAGATCGACTACTGAATTGACAGCTACTCCAATTAGAATCTGTGTAAGCATAAATAACAAAGTCTGAGTTGGAAGAATAAGAAATGCCATGATCTAATGTGCCTTTTAAATACTTGAGCACATGAAGAGCAGCACGTAAATGAGGAACTCTAGGACTATGAATAAACTGACTTAAATGTTGAGTAGAATAAGAAATATCAGGTCTAGTAATACCTAGATACAAAAGTCTACCAACTAATCTTCTAAAAACATCAGGCTCAGAAATTAACTCACCATCATCAAGATTAAGTTTTAAACCAGAGGGAAGAGGAGTACTTACAGAATTGCAGTCCATCATATGAGAATCAATGAGAATATCAGTTATGTACTTTCTTTGAGAGAGAAAAACTCCATCACCTGTTTTAGTTACTTCAACTCCCAAAAAATAATTAAGAGGACCAAGATCCCTTATAGTAAAAGCTTGATCAAGAGATTTTTTGACATTATTAATTTGAGAAATAGATGTGCCAGTAATAAGAATGTCATCAACATAAATCAACATAACAAGAAACTCACCATCTTTAGATCTAGTAAACATAGAGTAATCTTGTTTTGATTGAGAAAAATTTAGAATTAAAAGAAAAGATTTTAATTCTTTGTTCCATTGTCTGGAGGCTTGTTTAAGCCCATACAAAGCCTTTTTTAGTTTACAAACTTGCCCAATTTTGGCTTTATCATAACCATCAGGAGGAAACATATAAACATCCTCATCTAAATGCCCATGCAAGAAAGCATTATTAACATCTATTTGAAATAAATTCCATTTCTTTATAGTGGCCAAAGCAACAATAATTCTAAAAGTAGCTAACTTAGCAACAGGAGAAAAAGTTTGAGAAAAATCCTCACCTTCCACTTGTTGATATCCGGTAGCAACCAACCTAGCTTTGTATCTTTCAATAGTACCATTAGGATTAAGTTTAGTTTTATAAACCCATTTAGAACCAATAGCCCTTTTTCCCATAGGCAATTCTGTTAATTCCCAAGTATTATTAACTTCTAAAGCCTTTAATTCTTTACTCATAGCCTCCTTCCAATGGTCAAATTTTTGAGCTTGTTTGAAAGTCCTAGGTTCAATTAATAAAGAAGACTCAACAACAAAAGAAGAAGATTGAGAATCAGAAACATTGCTAGTGTTCTTATGAGGAATATAAGTACATTGATAATCTTGAAATTTAGAAGGTAACTTAACAGTTCTTTTACTATCTTTGATATTCAGAGAAGTATTAACATCATTATTTTGTTCAACATTAGTTTGAATTGTAGGAATATAAGGTTGATTATTAGAAGAAATATCCAATGAAATTGGAGAATTAGTAGAATTATTTTGATTTGAACTTATATGATCATTTCCAAGAGTATTAGAACCATGTTCTAAGCAATTAACAGGCTGCAAAATGGGAGAAAAATTATCACCTGAAGCAGTAATAAAATCAGAAGTATTATGATAATTATTATCAGAATCAGAAACAGTATCAGCAGACCTTGAAGAAGAAGGAATATTATTACCATCCTCCTCACTAAAATGAACCAAATGCAAATCTTGAGAAACAGGACAACTAACATCTTCTTTATAAGGGAAAATTTTTTCATAGAAAACAACATCCCTAGAAACAAAAGTATTATGAGAATCAAGATCATATAGTTTATAAGCTTTTTGACCCAAAGGATATCCCAAAAAAATGCATTTTCTTCCTCTAGCATCAAATTTATCCTGTTTAGTTTGCATATTATAAGCAAAGCATAAACAACCAAAGACTCTAAGATTATCATATAAAGGTGGTTTACCAAATAAAATTTCATAAGGAGATTTCCAATTAAGAATTTTAACTGGGAGTTTATTAATAATGAAAGTAGCAGTGAGAATGCAATCACCCCAAAATTTCTTGGGTAAATTAGCTTGAAGTCTAAGAGCCCTAGACATATCCAAAAGATGTCTATGTTTTCTTTCAACCCTGCTATTCTGTTGAGGAGTTCCAGGAACACTTTTCTGATGCAATATCCCTTTGGAACTAAAAATTTGAGAACAATGACTATTAACTAATTCTGTTCCATGATCAGATCTAACAATTTTAACATGCTTATTAAATTGAGTTTGAACCATGGCTAAAAAATCAGAAACCACTTTAGTAACTTGAGCCTTATTTTGCAATAACACAGTCCATACTGCCCTACTATTATCATCAACAATAGTCAAGAAATACCTTGCTCCATTCAAGGCTTGAACCCTATAAGGTCCCCATAAATCAATGTGCACTAAATCAAAACACTCAATGGCTCTATTAACACTTTTAATAAAAGGCAATTTGTGGAATTTAGCACTAGCACAAACACTACAATTATATTCAGTTAATCCTTTGCAATTACAAGCATCAATATGTTGCATTTTGGACAAAGATAAATGGCCTAATCTAGCATGAAAAAGATCTAAATCTTTAGCACTATGTCTACTATCATTAATACTAGTAGCTGTTTTATTTGGTAACACAGAGTTACACATTACACTAGTTTTATTAAGACTAAAAGCCCTACAATTACCTTCCTCAACATGTAAGCAATACAGTCCCCTGATTTTCTTGGCTATAGCAATAACCTTGTCATTAGAAGGGTCCTGAAAATGACAATAATTTCTTGAGAAGACTACTTTAATCTTGAACTGAGCAATTAATTGCCCAACTGACAACAAATTATGCCTAAATTCCTCAACAAACATAACATTTGTAAGAATTAATCTATCA
Organism: Salicornia ramosissima; assembly: GCA_951394345.1. NCBI lineage: Eukaryota > Viridiplantae > Streptophyta > Magnoliopsida > Caryophyllales > Amaranthaceae > Salicornia > Salicornia ramosissima. The sequence continues at coordinate 2,008,996 of OX596240.1, read as the reverse complement.
CTTATATGAACATTTCCAATAGTATCTACCATAGAATAACTACCATCTGGAAATCCTACTTTAACAGGTTTGGTTAAAATTCTAATATTAAACAAAAGATTTTTATCACAAACCATATGATCAGAGGCTCCAGAATCAACAATCCAAACAATTTTTTTATTAAATTTAGAAGTAGTGCAATTTAAAGAAAAGGAAAGATTACCTGCATAGCTTACAAAAGCATTAGAATCTTCCTTGTGAGAAGCTGATTTGTCCTTCATTACCTTCATTACCTGCTTGCAAACAGAGTTCAGCATCTTTGGATCAAGGCTATCATCACTATCTTCACTCTTGTCATCCAATGGAGTATCACTATTTGCAGCAACATTAGCAACCATTTTCGAACCATTTTTCGATTTCTTCAAGGCCGTATACCAGTCAGGATAACCCTTCAGCTTGAAACATTGTTCTACCAAATGCCCCTTCATTTTACAATGAGAGCATAACCTCTCCATTTTCTCTTGTTTCCAATCCTTTTTGTCACTTCTTGATTGTTTTCCCATATAATTCTTGCTTGTCTTATATGATACCATTGCACTATTTTCAGAATTTATTTCTTGATCAATACTTACTTCCTTTTGTTTTTCAATTTTTTTGAGTTATTGCAAATACCTTGTTTAATTCGGGCATAGGATCCATGGACAACACATTTGTAACTGTGTTATCATAAACTTCATTTAGACCCAGCAAGAATTGCATTGTCTTCTCATCATCATCAATTGCAGCAATCTTCTTCAAGAATCCACAGGTACAATTCTTTAAAGCTCCGCATGTACAAGTGGGAAAATTGCGTAAATTCTTCAATTCATCCCACAACCTTTTTATTTTTCCATAGTATGACATCAATGACATATTTTCTTGTTTTAAATTCTGCAAATCTTTCTTCAATTGAAAGATGAGAGGCCCATTAGCTTGTCCAAAGCGTTCATTTAATTCTTCCCACAACTCCAAAGAACTTTCAACATGCTCGAAATCCTGAGCTAGATCGGGTTTCATGGAGCTCAAAATCCAACTTGACACCAAATGATCTGCTCTCTTCCACCTTATGTAATCTTTATTACCTTCATCAGGCTCCTTCAACTCTCCAGTAATAAAACCCTTTTTATTTTTTGCATTCAGCGACCTTTTAATCGCCCTTCTCCATCGAAAGTAATTGAAGCCATTGAACAGAACAACCACAAGAGAAGCATTTGGATTATCCGAATTTACAACATACAATGGATCTTGATTTTGCTTTGATGTAATATCAGATTCAATTGAATCTAAGGTAGCAGAGGAAGCCATGAAAAAAATCGAAGAAAAGTGAAAGAAAGAAAGAAAAAAAAAACCTAAATCTTAGAAGAGATTAGGCTCTGATACCATGTAAACTAAGATAAAATCAAAATAACACTCGAAAATCTGTATCAAAAATGGAAGATCTCCATATGAATGTTTACAGTAGTATAAGGAGGAAGAAGGTAAAAGTAAAGTAAGAGAGAGAGTTAGACGTAAAAAACAAGCAAGCATAAAAGCCTAATAATAGCCTCTTATAAACTAAAACTAAAACAAAGAAAAATAAAAGAAAATAGGAAAAATAAAGAAAAGCAAAAAATAAAAATAAAAATACAAAATAATGCATAACATCCTATAAAAAATAACTTTAATCACAAAAAAAATCATATCATATCAGATTAGAAAAATTTAGATAAGATCGTACCAGATAAGAAAACTTAAGATCAGACTAGCTCAAAAATTTTCAAACATACCCTTATTTTGTTTCAATCTGATCTGAATTGACATACAGCATACACAAACGAGAATAGTTATCTTTGCATGTATTTTTAAGTGCGGAACAATTATGATTTTGTGACACTTAATACTAACTATAATTAATAATTGACACGGAGTATGATTTATATACATCCAAATTACTCTATTTAGTAGGTCTGTAGTGAGATCGTCTTAAAATAATGAGACTAAGTCCTGCCGAGAAATGTTATTAAAAATATATAAAAAGTTATCAAGTTGTTTTATACATGTGCAACTATTTAAATGTTTTATATAGCTTTTGTAATTTTTTCTTTAACTTTTACTAGTTCACATTGGTCAGTGAAACTATCTCACCCAATAATTTATATACTATATTTTTTTTCAGAATGATAAAATGCACGAAATGCAAATTATGTAATGGCCTAATGGGGTACACTAAAAATTGGACTAACCATAAACCAATTGAATAATTGTCTCGTCCAATTGTGAAAGGTTACCTTTAATGAAAATAAAGGTAACATTAATTAATCAATGATTTAATGGAAAAACGGCCTAGGCCATGCATCGTATTGGATACAATTATCAATTTAATTTCGTATTATTCTTCACAAACTTTATTTGTAATTGATTTCGTTATTATTCTAATATTTTTGTTTAATGTGAATTGATATAGTTGACGACCATGATGTGATAATTAATAATTAATGGTAATTATATTTTAAAAAACTCTCCAAGGAGTTGAAATTAAAAGAATTGAAATAGGAGGATATGTAAAAATATTTTGTGAAAGTATTGTGTCGGACGGTCCGACCGTCGGACCGTCCAACACTTGTATTTTTTTTATGTCCAGACTCAACAAAACGTGTCCAGGTTTAATAATATATGTCCAGATTTAATAATATATGTCCAGATATAACAATATGTGTCCAGGTCCATGTGTCAGGGTAAACAATATGTTTTCAGGTTCAATAAGTTTCATCAGGTTTACAAATTTGTGTCCAGGTTCAATAATATGTGTTCAGATTCAACAATATATGTCCAAATTTAACAATATGTGTCCATGTCCATGTGTCCAGGGTAAACAATATGTTTCCAGGTTCAATAAGTTTCACCAGGTTTATAAATTTATGTCCAGGTTCAACAATATGTGTCCAGATTCAATACTATGTGTCCAGATTTAATACTATGTGTCCAGGTTCAACAACATGTGTCCGGGTTTACAAATATATTTTCAGGTTTACAAATTTGTGTTCAGTTTTACAAATATGTGTCCAGGGCTAACAATACATGTCCAGGTTTAACAACATGTGTCCAGGTTCAACAAAACTTGTCCAGGTTCAATAACATGTGTCCAGGTCCAGTTGGACTGGTCTAACAGTAAGCTTATGTCAGACTGGTCTGACACAATACCTTCTCAAATATTTTTATGTTGTTAATTTGTTTGAAATATACATGTTTTAGATCCATTAATTTATAAGCATTTACCATATTTTACTTTCAAATATATATTTTTAGATTTGTTCGAACCTACGTCCAAGCCTACGTGGACGGTATTCACGTAAATTGTTTGGATTTTAACGCAAACCTGTAAATAATTATGGCCTCAGCATTATTTGAGTAAAAAATTCTAAACAGACAGCTAATGAGTCATCCATCCATGCATGACCCAACTTTGCTTAGCTTTAAGTCTTTAACATTAGCATTACATCATAGATTCATAGTGATCATACACGATTACACGGTACACGTCGTCGCAACATATTCATTTATTTTTTTATTTTTTTTTAAATGAGGTGAAATTCTATTTTTGTTCTTTGATTTTGGCCTTTTTCTCTTTTGCACCGTAATAACCTAGAGAAATGTCAATATATAAACTATAAAGGTGAAAAAAGGGAGAATAGAACATACTTTATGCGATTAGCATATGCTAAAACATACGTAAATTTTAATCCCATTCCCAAACAATTATTCCTAAAGTTAGAAGAATAATTTATAATAAACTACTAAAGTACTCCCTTTGTTTTTTTGTTGTTTTTTTTTTTATAATTTACTTACTTCATTTTTCACACTTGGTGAGGTAAAACTTTGAAGATTAATATCTTTAATTGTGTTTTGTAAAAATTATAAAAACTGGGAAATTATAAAAGTAAGCCTACCTAAATAAAGCATTCACATCACCTAGGTAACGGGTTGTATAAAAATTGGGAAATTAAATTATAATTGGAAAATTATTATTGATAACATTGTGTTTTTTGATTTATCAATGGTAAACATGTGTTTTTCAAAATTCCAAAAACAACCTCGTATTATACAACAAATTGAACCCATGACATTAATAAGGCTCAAAAGTTAGTTGGAACGTTAGTTTTATGTTTTATAGGGTGAGTTTACAAAGTTTTTGATGCTTTTGATTTTTGTGGCAACTTTTGACTTTCGAGGGACTATATGGGTCAAAAATAAATACAAGTGCAAAAATGAAAACATATATAGATACTTTAGTTTAAATTATACGGAATGTATGCTATTTATAATATTTATAGAAATGTGGAATTTTAATAAATTTTCACTATCAATAGGAATATTTTAGTAGAATTGCTTTATTATAATAAGTAAAATTATTCAAAAGCATATGAAAACACGTAAAAATTTGGGTCAAATTGGAGTGATGACATAATTCAAAACAATAATATAAACATGTGAAACTATTGGTTCAGACGGTCTGACCCAATAGTTATTGTCGGACGAGAGTAGGCTGGCTGGCCCACAAAAAACATAACAATTGAAGCACCCAAAACCATGTAAATTCACCCTATAAAATTAAATATAAAATTAAACTCCCAAACTAACAGTTGAGCTTCATTAAATTAATGTCACGACCGTTTCAAATTGTTGTATACCATGGGGGTATTTTTAGAATTTTTAAAAACATAGAGTCGCTACTGATAAATTTAAAAAACACGAGGTTATCAATGATAATTTCCCTAAAAATTTCTAGAGCCTAATTTTGAAACAAAAACATGAGTATAGTCTAGGGTAAAGCTATATGAGCCTATGACCCACATACTTTTTAGGCGGTGTTCAGGGTTGGATCTAGGAATTTTGAGGCCTTATACAAATTCTTAAAACCTGACCCTTATTTGCAAAGAATAAACTTTGTATTAATTGTAGAATAATACAAAAAAAAACGGTACTACTAAAATTCAAACTTTGAACCTATTGAAAGAAACATGTGTGTTTTTAAACACCATTGCATGACAATTCATATCATTTTCATATTTTTGTAACAAATTATGTATAGAGAAAAACGAAAAGGAGGCCCCAACACTACAAAAAGAAGAGCTTTTAGCTACGAAAAATTAGAGACGGATTATGTTCGTTCGTCTCTAAATTAGAGACGAATTCTGTCCGTCTCTAAATACACCGAGGCCTTGCGCGGTCGCGCATGCAATACACCTTAAGCGTCGACCTTGGCTATATTCATAATGAGTGTAGACACTAAGGGCTTGTTTACTTCAGATTATATTCAGTTCAGTTCAGTTCAATTCAGTTCAGTTCATCTCTATTTAGTTCAATTAATACACTCCTATTCAGTTCAATTCAGTTCAGTTCAGTTCAGCTCTATTCAGCTAATGTAAACGAGCCCTAACACATGCATTGTGTCCTCTTTATCTTGCTTATAATTTAACCATACCATGTTACACAAGTCTACCTCAAAAAATATGATCAATTGAGTAACACGACTTGAGAATAATAAATTGTTAATAATGTCCAATGATCGTAAAATCGTTCCTGGGAGTCACAAGCACTACTAATAATGTTCTAGCTTCTAATGTTTTCTCTTTTTTAAAAACTATTTTTCTAATTAATTGTATTTTAAAGCATTTTTATTATTTATTCTAGCTTTTAAACCCTTTTTATATATCTTACTTTTTAAAAAGGATTTTTTTTTTATTTAACTTGAATAATTTGCAATAGTGTGACTAGCTTAGCTAGGTTCGTAGGATAAAAATTTTAGGCAATAAAATCATACAATTATGTATTTATGTTCATTAATAATATTTTTTTTGGGGAAAAGATAAACATTAAAAAAATTAAAATCTCTTCCTCTCGAAGAGAAATCGTGATTTATCTAAAACTAAGAAATAATAGAACTTAGCATCCAAAAAAAGATTGATATCGATTTGCGTGGGGTCCAATGCTCAAGGGATGCAATAGAATCCGCAGAGTGATTGGTTTCCCGAAAGACACGTGTGAGCAGAAGAATAGGCCGCAAAGTCTCGAAGGGTGGATCGAATATCATTCATAAGAACCTGGATTTTCCAAGGACATCTGAATTTACCCTGCAAAACACGGATAACTATTAGATTATCACCTTCAATAAAAATGGTGGTCAAATTATGTTACCTATCTAATAAATTAAAAGACCATTTTGAAGGTTCGTGGCCAGTGATGGACCCAGGAAATTCTTCTTAGGGGGACAAATTATTAGCATTCAACAATTCGATAGAAATATTTTGAAAATTCAATAAATTTAAAGCGATTGTCGCTATAATTTTTCATAAACCTCCTTATTATTCCTCCTAAATAATTCATCTATTCGTTTCTGTACATATACTATAATCATTAATTAAGCTATTATTGGTTCCTTGAAAATATTATAGACTATTACTCTCTTTTTTTATTGGTATTACTATAATTAACTACATTTTGTTAAATGAACAATTTAATAATATTTTAGAAAGCCGGTCAAGAAAGACTTACCTAGGAGTTTGTGCATCTAGCTACCTCTAAGCCAAGTTTGTTTACTTGTTCTAAAAATACCACTTAATTTATATATTCTATTTTTTTTCTAGTTGATTTTATTTATTTATTTATTTTTTTTTTTGAAAGTGGGGGACAACTTTCCCACTTGTTCCTACATGGGTCCGCCCATGTTTGTGGCCTCAACAACAAGGGGAGAAGCATTGTCTAAAAAGAAAGCTCGTGCTACAATGTAAGTACTAGTGTGATCCCTTAGTACAAATTTTACAACTAACTAACTTGTACAACATTGTAAATTACTTGGAGTAGAGAAGAAAACTTACTATCCTGGACAAAATTCTAACTTGTATAGACAAAATTCTAATTTATTTGAAAAAAAGATGACCTGGCCAAAAAAAAAGACCTGGATAAAAATAATGAGGACTTCGACAAAAAATTACATTGACCTGTATAGTATAAAAACTGACCTGGATAAAAATAATGAAAACCTTGACAAAAAAATACACAAACCTGGATAGTATAAAAAAAGACATGGATAAAAATAATGAGGACCTGGACAAAAAATTACACAGACCTGGATAGTATAAAAAAGACCTGGATAAAAGTAATGAGCGACCTGAACAAAAAATTACACTGACCTGGATAGTATAAAAACTAAGAAGAAGATTACCAGGAAGCAAACAATGAGACTTGAAAAACAGAGAGAGAGAAGTTGTCATCTTCAAATTGAAAGAAGACAAACATGTTGTAGCCAAAAGTTCATGTGAAAGAAAAATGTTGAAATGCAGCTCCTGCTCTTTAATCAAGGTTTTATTTACAACTTTAATTTTACCGCTAATCCCATTTTTTCACTCAGTTTTTTCCCGATTGTTAATTGTTTACTTTAATATTTTGGAATTTTTTTTCCTTCTTTTATTTTTGGAAAATTTCATTTGGTAATGTACTCTTCACAAAATAAATTAGTCAGACGGTTTGACCCAATATTTTCAGTAAATTATTTTAGTAATGACTTTAATTTGATTTTAATTTATTAAATTACTACCAATCAGAGCAAAACACGTGGCAAATAAACTAGGTTTACCTATAGCACCCTGATACAACAAGTTACACAGTATATTGGGACCAAAATGAGTAGACGTGTGAAAGTTGAGATTATTCCCATCAAACTTTAATATTTTTTGAGTTATTTTAATCTTATATTACAATAACTTATGAAAACACACCTTATTCAAAATTTTATCTTTTTAAAGCTTGATTAAGTATTTTATTTTAGTTTTTTTCGATAATGTTCTACTCCGTATTATATATGTTTATCTTATTCAAAATTTTGTCTTTTTAAAGCTTGAATAAGTGTCTTGTTTTAGTCTTTTTCGATACTGTTCTACTTCGTATTATATATGTTTTCATATCCCCTAGGCCCCTGTTATATATAAATATGCTTGTAGCCTTATACCAACGTATCCCGTGGGACAAGTTAAAAGACGAACAAATATATAAGTGTTTATTTGGTTGGAGTTGGAATTACTTTTCTAAAGTAATTTGTAATTTATGGGAATTAAATTCCTAAATCTATTACCTATGAATTTGCTTTATGTGTTTGGTTGCATGTGAGAAATACAAATTTCCATGGGATCAAAATTTCCATTTTACTTGGCTTTTCTTGGTTTCTTGGTAATTTATTTCCTCCATCTTGTAGGAGATAGAATTTTCTATGAAGTATAATTAATTTCTTACATTATTGTCAAACAAATAAGTTTACATAATCCTATTTTCTCAGAATTCTAGTTTCCCATGAATTTATGTGTCAATATTAAAAAAAAAGTTAGCATGCCTTAAACAATTTATTATTATTTTTTTAAAATTTTACTTGTCTACCTTCAATAGTTAAGATATTAATATTAATTAATTCGTTTCAGATTAATTTTTAAACTTTCTATGTTGAAATGTTTTAACATAAGTGTTACCCTATCTTTTTTTCTTTTATGATAAACTTTTGAAATTAAAATATCATATAAATACTCATGCTTCCACACAAATCATGTTCTTTATTTTTTTTTTCTACATTACACCACATAAATAATTAAAAAAAAAAATATTAAAGCATGGAATATATCAAATGAAAAAAAGCATAGTCCTTAGCTCATTTAATAAGAAGGGACTCAGGGGATGATGACCCGGGTTCAATCTTTATCCCAAGACATGTTGGGGTTTTTCCCTCCCCCTAATGTTCAAGACTCTGAGATAAAGTCTTGTTCGTTTGTAATCGTGTATCAAGAAAGCACCAAGGGTGGAGGAGGAGATGACAAGGACTCAATTTCCTATATCAAGAAAGCACCAAGGGTGGAGGAGGAGGTAACGAGGACTCAATTTCGAGTCATCACTTCGGGACATATTGCTTTGTTGGCCCTCAAAATGTAACAATTAAACACTAACGTTTTGTTTGGTTATTGGTAGGAAATTGTCGTAATGAGAATGGATTTAAAGTACAACTTAGTAAAGTAAGGAACCTTCTAATCCCCAAACGACCACACAAATATTCTTATTTGCAAGCTTGAATATTCTTCATAATTTCTATTATTATTATCGAATATCCATTACCATTAGAAATGGTGGTATTGGATGAGAATGTATATTTATGAACAAAATTAGATAACTTGAACGTAAGCAAGCACTGCACCACGTACCATTGGAATAAATATTGATTTTCCTTCCAAATTTATCTATAAACACATTCCAATTACGACATTAAGGACCGGTTATCAAACGAGTCGTTAGGAAACGTGTGTACAATTGTTCATTTTTTTAGTTGGATAATGTAGGTGGTAAATTGGTAATAAGCCTTGAACCGGACCCTACTACATACTCAACTTGGCCATCACACAGTCACACGTATCCGTAACAGAAAGATAAAAAATCCTCACAAATACATCAGGTTTGTAAGACTTAACTTTTTTTTTTATAGGATAATGTGTGGGATACTAGGCCTTGGAACCGACTCTATTGCAGGTCACTCGGCCCAATTTTAGCCAATACACGCATCTGTAAGGGGAATAATTAGGAATCATCGCAAATGCATGCGGTGAGAATCGAACCCAAGACCTCGTGCCTGGAATTCTGAAGTCCTAACCACTGGCTAGGACTTCATCCTCAATTCGTAAGACTTAACTACTAGGCTAACACTCACATGTAACCTACAACATGGTGTGAAATGGAGTATAATGGTATAAACAATTCAAACAACAAACAACTCCAAAATTGACTCTTATGCTAAGAAGAAGAGAACAGTCTTCCCTAAAAAAAAAAAAGATGAAGAATAGTCATAGCTTAGTCAACTCTAGTCATCGTCCATGTAAATTTAATTGATTAGATTATTTTCACATAATTCCATTTTATTTTATTGCCCCAACTCTTTTTTCTGTTTAACATAATAATAATTAATAATTACACTTCCAAAAAGGTATTCTGCTACTCAACTTTCTCTGTATAGTTTACCCTCAATTCGTAAGCAATTACGCTTCCTGCGCCTGAATTTTCCTCAGGTTCTTCTCTAATTCCGCTTCTTTTGTTTTTTAGATTCATTTTAGCCTTTTGTTATCTGATCTTTACTGTTGAATTTCTGCATTTTAAGTTAGTTTCAGGTCGAATTGTGTTTGATTGAGCTTGTCAAATTTTGCGACTGCTGTGTAATTTTGTGGATGAAATGGTGATTTGTGAAAAAGTTTGCAGAATTTTTTGAGTTCATCTCTAGCTAATTAGTGTTTGTTGAATTGCAAGCTTCTGAATGGTGTTTGTGAATTTCAAGAGTTGTGCAGTATTGCATTGGATATTGTCATATACTCATATGTGTTGTTACTTGTTTTTTTTTTTTTTTGTTGCAGTGTGTTGTTACTTGTTAGGTTGTCGTTGTTGGTGGTTGATTTTTTTTTCTTTTTTTTTTTTAAATTTAAAAAAATCATTTCTACTGAATTCTTGAAAAGTACCCAATTTATTAGTAGTGATAGTTTGATACTTTGGTTGTTTTTGAACAATCAAATGTTAAAAATTGATATAGGTATTTGTCTATTGCCAATTTGCCATTGCATTAATTATTTGCATATAATGCTATTTAATTTAACTTTTAAAATTATAATTTCTTCACACTCTGTCCATTATTTTTGAAATTGAGAGCTGAACTGAACTGAATTTAAGCTGAAGTAAATAGGCCCTTAATGAAATTTTTAAAAATTTAAGCTGAAGTAAATAGGCCCTTAATGAAATTTTTAAAAAGAATTTAACAATTCATTTTTTAATGTATTTTTATGTATCTATTTCATTAATCATTTACAAAGAAGAACAAGAATTGAGGGAGTGGCCTACAACAAGTGTCAAGTGGTGCTTATAGGTAAACTGTTAAATGAGTTAGTAACTCATTACTAGCCAATGATCATATATTTTATTTTTTTGCTTTATAAAAAAAGGAATAAGTGAAAATTTTTGGTGAAAAAATTATCAATGTAAAGGTGATACTCTGCATATCATAAAAGTATGTATCTTAATTAGGAAATGACTTTGGTTATTTCTGTAGTAGTAACTAAATGACAATTTCGGAAAATTTGTACAATGTCAATTAAATAAGGATTTTGTATAAAAAACATATTATGGAAAATTTCATTCTTATGAAAACAAATAATTAAAATAAAGTCATCTTATGGAAGGATCCTAGATACAATCTTCAATCAAAGGTGGTGATATCAATACAAAAGGGTTATTGCAAGGACATTATTGGATATTCTTTAAAAAAAGAATAGAATTTATTTATTTATTTATTTTTTAAAAAAGATGAAAATGAAAAACACAGGATATTTTTTTTTAATGCTGAGAATTGAAGCATGTCTCATGTTGATTCCACTTTAGTAGTAAGTATATTGATGATTAATAGAAAAATATTATCCTTAATTGCTCTTTATTAGGCTATAAAAAAAAATTCTCTAGAGATAGTGTACTATATTACTAATTGTATCAGCTTAAATAATTTGGAGGATTTTTAATCTATTATTTTGTTTTTATATATTAATTAATATTTTTCTTTATATAATGTGTAAAATATATCTAAATTATATCTAAAGCATTAATTAGTTTTAGCAACATTATTCAAACAAAGTGTAATTATTAGCCTTTCAAAAAAAAAGTGTAATTATTTAGATAATTTCTTTTCTTTCACCATTCCCAAAAAAACTCCACAATCTCTTGATAAAATATACACTATACAGTATCATTCTACTTAACCAAAATGCCTTACACTCACCAAATGGAATTAAAAAAATTGGTTTATACCATATAAAAGTTTCCAAAGCACAGGGTTATTATATAGGATTTCCCTTTTTTTTGCCACGAATTGTGGATGAGAAAGTGATCTCATTCGTACTCCTTCCATTCTAAATGTTAATTACATTTTGAATGTTGCATGACTATTATGACAAAAAAAGAAAGTTGAAGATTCCTTAGTATTTTAATACAAAAGTACAAAATAAAAGTAATTAAAAGAGAGAAACACGTAAAGGAAGAGATAAAAAAAAATATTGATAGCGGGGTAGATTTTAGAATACAAATAAGTTTTAGTTAGTAGTGAGAGAAAATAAAATAATGATAGTAGGTTAGGTTTTAGAATAAAGTAAGAATTGAGATTAGAATAAAACAAGTTTTAGATAGGAGTGAGAAAAAAATACAAGAACCTTTTGTTACATCCATGATGGAAACGTAACCAACATTTAGATACATAGTTTTTTTTTTTGGCAAAGAGTAGTTTGTTTTATTGAGGAGAAACTATGAACCATTATTTCCTTTAGACTCTAACCCACACATTAGCAACGTGATAGAAATTAAATAGGATTAATTACGGGAATTGAGAAAAAGAAACAAGGAAAAATATTTTAATCAGTAAGACTATGATGTGGAGATTTTAGTTTCCAAAAATATTTTAATACATCGATGGTTGATAAATAGTGTACTTCCTTATAAAGCAATGCAACTCTTAAGGGAGAACTTATAGGTTGTGTTCATATTGTGTGAGCATTCTTTCATCATATAATTTGTATGATGAGGTACATATGTAATAATATTAGTGCTAGTTTGCGAGACTACTACAATATCCGTACTTTTGTTGGTGTATGATTTTATTTATTTTTTATTTTTAAAGAATTCATTACCAAAAGTAAGAGTTACAAACCCGTCTAGAGCACTCCAGCTACTAGACAACCAAAAAGTACAGCAAACAAGGGTAGAGAAGTTGGCGTATGGAATTGATTTAATGACTTGGTAAAACTTTATGATTTTCGGGTTCCCTTGTAGAACATTACTTTATAGAAGCTATACTCCTCCACAGTTTGGTCTTTGCCATACCTGCACCATATTGAGGATACGGGCCTGCGGAAGCTAATCATTTGCTTAGAATCGAACTATAAGAATCACTCTTTAAGCTCAAAATTCAGATATTTTAGCAACAAGAAATAGAATTGCTCTTATTCAAATTACTAAATTGTCAGATTAGGAGAATCACTTTCAAAATATTTTAATCGGTTTGAAATACTTATAGTTTCAACATCATCTCCCTTTCTAATGTCTATTACTTGTTGTTTTACTTGCTTATAAGCAAAATAGAACAAAAGATCAATTAGCCTACTAGGACTAACACTAATATAATGAACAAAGTAAGAACAAACATCTTACTGCTAGAACCTCCTATAATATCAACCTTAAGAAACTAAATAAAAAACAATCCAAGTAAAGCGAAATATCTCTCTAAAGGAGAACATATTGGCAGTTAACTTGAATCATCAATGATGAAAAGAATGTATGATTCACCTACTTACTTAAGTAGACACAACCACTTGCGAGGAATCACAAAAGAACTTCAAACAAGCCTAAGCACCTCAACTAGCATAGCACATGGATCCCCAAGCAAGGACCTCAAGCCACCATCACATAAAACAAAATGTAAAAATAAAACCCCAGCCTCGTACAAGAGCCGTAAGTCGTGAAATGGGTCGCACCTCGCGACCTGGCCACTGCCTTGGTCATTTCACTTTGCAAAAAATAGATCATCAATTAGTTAGAGGAGTGACCGAGTGAGGGGAAATATCGTATTGCTACTATAAAAGAGGATAGAGGCAGGATAGATCATCAGATAATGGTGTTATTATTAAATAATTAGAGGCTAGAGGGAGTAATAATTGTCAGAATTGAACAGAAATAGTTTTATTTGGCTTTTTTCATAAGAGATCTAAGTCTCTCGAGCTTGTAAATTGTCTGTACGATCTGTATGTTCAGCTTATGTTAATCAACATAGTCTTCTTCAATATTACATCATCTTCTACAATATGTCAATTATTGAAAATTTCTACTTGGTTGCCCCTCTCTTTAGTTTTAGCACACAGGATTTTGAGGATTAGACAGTGTGTTGGGCTCTCATGTTCACATATATTCTGCTTTGCAAAATTCTGTCATTCCCTAAATTCTGACCTGCTCTTGCTTGCGTTCACTCAGCTCCTGTTAAGTGTTAAGCTTGGCCAATTGGCCATGTCCCACTCCTTGTCAAACTTGCATTAACAAGGATGTATTGGCCATCTAGAATTTCGAAATCATGACAGCTTGGCATGGCATGCTGATGTTGATCACTAGGACTTTGGCCAAGCACAATCGAGCTTAAGTTTTTGCACTCATATTTCAGCAAAGGGGGAAGATCCTGACGTGTTATTATGCATTTTTAAACATGGAAGTCACTAGGAGTGTTCATTAAGCATAGGTATTCTCTGAGCCAAGCATGTGATCAACCAGATTCATAGTGGATTGACTTCTGTCTATGACATAGAGTTACTAACCAAACGCTTATTGTTCCTTTTTGTTATTGTACACTTGACTTTAGTTTAAAAATGTGAGGCTCAAGGAGGGCTAAAAGTATTGCTTTTACATGTGGCGCTTTGGCTTATGAAGGCTGCATGGAGCCATGGAGGCATGTGCCTAAAGCTGCTTGTGATGAGGCTCAAGGGATAGTGCCCAAGGAAACTTTATGGTAGAAGAGAGGACAAAGAAGAGATCTGATTTGAAAACTTAGAAAACATGAAAGTTTGGTTAAATTAAAATTTACAGTCTCTGGGAGTACAATTTGAGCACAAGCCTTTTGTTACTCACATGTAATTGCTTCAATTTGAACCCTAAATCACAATCTCAATTCACAGATAAGCCTAACTCTTTATTTCTGAAGGGATAATGTGATTGATTGTCATTAGCCCATTGATTTGGAGTTTGGACAAAGTTGGATATCTACCAAGACCCCGTGGATGCATTCTTGATGTTGATTGGAAGAGTCTTGACCTTATAATTATCTACTCCGTACTAATTTCTTGCTGTCGTAGTTACTTAAATTAGTAGTTCGGCTACAAGTTTTTATTATTCACTTGGATGAAACTTTCTTGTTATTTCCCTTAGGAAAGTTCAATCGATTTCTTACTTAGTGTGTGGCCAATTCGATTAAATCTAATCCTTATAGACAGGATAGTTAGCCGGGTTGGTGATATCTCATCGGGGTTGTTAATTAGCTTTATGATAGGATTTTGTTAGCTTTTATCTAATTAAGTAACTGTTCTATGTTTTTTACCCCTTAGCCTAATAGGTATGATTGTTGCATATTATTACACTTAATGTTCGGACAATAATATGAGTTTATTTTGGTGGGCTTTGAGCTATCTGAGGTTGTGAGTTGTCTGACCATGAAGCTGCAATCTTTGTGCAAACTTGAACCAAGAATTCAGGTTATATCCCCCTTTTATTCAATTACAATTCAACATTTGCCATCATTGACACCATAAGTCTGAATCATTTTTCAATCCTTCTGTGCAGTGGCCCATGTTGTCAGCAATCATAAATTCTGTCCACTACAATCACATCAAAAGTTCATTGACAAAACATCTTCATTTAACTTGGCCTGTCATTTGTGTGGGCATGTCTGTTGCATAAGTGTACGTATTTAATGCACTGAGCTGAACAAAATGAGTCCTTACATGTAAATAAGATGAATGGTTGCTGCTGGTGCCAGTTTTGATGTTTGTTTATGTGACTTGTGAGTTTTTATAAGAAATTTAGTTCTAGTGGTATTTAGTTTAGCATAGTAGTTTCAATTGCCACAAAGTTGGTTTCTTTAATATTTTTGTTGGTTTTCATTTTTAAATTTATTTTTATCAATCTTGTTAGGGATTGTGGGTTGGTACACAAGGCGGCTCAGTCTTATTTCTCTTATTTTTTCCTCTTAATTTTTTTTTTCTGGTTATATATATAAAAATCTAAATGATACTTTCTCTCCAATATTGCTATATTGCTATACTTTTCATTTGGACATGGTTATATTTTTATCCGAGCATCAATAAGTGACAAGGTTCTGTTTCATTGTTTTCATCCTTAGCATTATGCAAAAACTAGAAGTTTGCAGCCCCATGGCATGGGATAGTTTGGTTTACTTGTGTTTCCTCATGTCACAAATTTGTTGAAATGTGCCAGGTTCAGAAGCTTTGATATGGATGCTTATGAAAGGGATGAAGTACCAATGTTGTCTGTGAACCCTCGACTATTGGTGGATCAACATGAAGATTCTAAATTTGACAATATCCCATTATGGACTAGAAGTGCATCTGTGTCAGCCCGTATGAGTCATATCAGTTCTGCAGCGTCTTGGCGAGAAAGCACCTTTGTAGGACATACAGGTCCGCTAAGAAGTGAAAAACCTTCATTTGTACAAATGAGTGGTCCACTTAAAGTAAGAAGCAAGCCTGAAAACTCATATGATGCTAAATCTGAATCTCCAAGACACCAGGAGAATTTGCAGCTGACAAAAAAATATTCTACAAAAGATGAGATGGTAAAGGATGGAATGTTGCATGATAATTATACCGAGAAAAATGAACATCTATTAAAATCGGGTCAATTGGGAATGTGCAATGATCCTTACTGTACAACTTGTCCATCATATTACAATTACCAGGCGCCAAGAAGGAAAACGAGGAGTTATGATATATTTGATGCAAAGGTAACTGTCTCATTTGGTGATCTGTTTGCACTAAAAGAAACTTCACTGCTGTAAGCTTAATTTAGCTTTTGATATTGCCACCTAAATCAAAGCAACCATTAACTCATCTTCCAAGTAAAGATACAAATCACATACATTAAAGCTAGCATTAACTCCTCCAAACTCTCAAGGTTGTCATTATCCAAGCAACTCAATCTTATAAGCACTTTCACGATTTCATCATACCTTTCAAATTCTTGGAAAGGGGAGCTTGCTCTTGCTCTGTGTTTAGATGGGAGAAGCTCCTTTCTCAAGTGAATCGAAACCAAGTCTTTAGGCTTGAGGACAGGTTGTTTCCTCTTCTTGTTGGCAATATTGTTTGTTCATATTCTCAAGTTAGGCCTCGAGTTGCTTGGCCTTGTTTGGTAACGAAAGGTTTGAGCCAAAAAAGAGAGTTTTGGACCCCTTGATCAAAACTCTAAATGAGATGTTTGGTAAAAGAGCTTTTGAGAATTGAGATAGAGTTTTCGCCCCAAAACTCTATTTTCCAAAAAGCTGGAAATCGTAGCTTTTTGAAGAGAGTTTTGGTTTGATTAAAGGTTAAATACACATTTTACCAATGTAAACTTTCAACAATCAGCTAAGTTTTACCAAACAAAATTTTGCAAAAGCTAGTCAAAAGTCAAAACCGGCTAAATCGTTGTCAAATCTTCTAAACCAAAAAGTTAAAACTCTAACCGCAAAATCTTAACTCTAATTTCCAAACAAGGCCTAATAATGTTCTTTGAACCCAAACGCACAAACTTATTGTTTGAAAAGGAATGATTAATGAGATCATTTGAATTTAAAGGATTGATATAATACAATGAGATAGTGAGCATTGTAGTAGAATGGGACCTATTATGTGCAGAGTTATCCCAATTTATCTGTGTCTTTTTCTCTCCTCAAGTAATATTCCTTATAGTTCAATTTATGATTTCGGCTTGGCAATTATTTTGAGCATGGTGTGAAATGCTGAAACACAACTTGTTACGAAATAATCTCAACAAAGTCTTTCAAACGTGACTAGAGAAATAGTATCCCTATCACAAACAATAGGGTTGGTCATTTCAATTATTTGATCAATTTTTTTTATAAATCAAATCTGCTAATATTATATTAACAATTAAGTTTGATACTACTAAATTTTAATTTTTTAATGGGCATTTACGCCTTTCATTTCATGATATTTCAATTTATTTTGTGGTCAAGATCTATACGATCAATGTCAATAAGAGAAAGTCTTAATGAAGTATGTAATGATCAACACAGCAAACTACTTGTGCAATAAGATGCCTTAAATACACACTAGTGCAGTAATACAACTTTTAATTTCAAGTGAAACCTACTTGCTGGGATATATGTTTGCAATTCTGTCGTTGTGAAATTTTACTGATTGTTCTTCTTGCTTTCCTGCTTTGTTCTGCCTTTTTTTAATCGTCTTTTAAAAGAAAGGAAGATAGGACTGTAGGAGAAGCATTGCTGGGTTAGATTGCACAAAGCCAGTATGCTGCACAAATCTTCATCACCGAAACCAGGCAAATCCAAAGCTAGTAAGGCAAACAATATAATATAAAGGAATACACTTTTTTTTCTTATTCAAAGAAACATACTAATCAATACACATTTTAAAAAAAACATAAAAATTTAAAATAGGAGAAAAAAAAAGAAACTGAGTTGTGAGTTGTGGGCTTGTGGCTGCACAGACAAGTAGAATGAGCAGGCAATGGCGACAAAAAGATTTTAAGGTCAAAGTTTAGGTAAGATTAGATAAAAAAAATTCAAATCATATCATATTAGAATAGAAAATTTGAGGTCAAATCAGACCAAGTAAAAGTAGACTAAGAAGTTCGGGATTTTTGCTTTTCATTTTTAATTGGTAAATTAAATAAAAAACAGATATTTTGAATTACCTATGTTTCAAGTATTTACAAAACTATGTACTTAGAAAAATTAGATTGGACATTTGAATTTTAATATAGGATCTAGATTTTTTTTTGAATTACCTATGTTTCAACTAGGTCAGATTTTGAATTACCTAGAAAAACTGATATTTTGAATTACCTATGTTTCAACTAGGTCAGATTTTTTTTGAACACCCCTAGTTTGAGGTACACTATGTAACATGACAATAACAGCAACAACAAAGCCTTAGTCCTAAATTAATTTGGGGTCGGTTAGACATGAATCACTATATGGAATCACAAAAGTCATTTGCCTATATTTTTTCACCCCTATGCTTCTTTATCTAACGCCACTCCTCAAGCCTCCTTACTAGTGTAGTAAATTAGTAATTGGTCTTCATCTCACATGCCCAAATATTTTTCTCTCATCTTATCCTCAATAATCGTTACCCCTACCTTCTTCCTGATAACTTCATTTCTTATTTTATGCTTCCTTGTATGCCCACATATCCAACATATCATATGCATCTCTATCACATTTATCTTTTGAACCTGATAGTATTTCAAAGCCCAAAACTCTGGCCATTTAGCAATGCCGGTCTAATAGTTGTATGGTAGAATTTTCCTTTAAGTCTTTATGGCATACCTTATTACAAAGAAAACCTCAAGCTTCTTTCCACTTTAACTATCCCGATTTGTTCTTGTGAGCAATATCCCCATCCAATATACCACCATTTTGGATAATGGATCCTAGATACCGGAATATGTCAAAACCTTGAACACTTTTTCCATCTACATTGATCTAGCTAGCCATCCTAGTTCCTATCCCACTAAATTTAGATTCCAAATATTCTATTTTACTTATTAGCTTAAACCCGCGGGATTTTCACTTTTTTGTCTTATCAACTAACATAATATCATTTGCAAAGATCATACACCATTGTATATCATCTTGAATTGAACTTGTCAATTTGTCCATGACTATGACAAAAATGAAAGGGCCAAGTGTGGAACCTTGAGGTACTCTAATTGTGATAGGAAATTTCTCTATTGTCTTGAAACTAGTCCTCACACTCGTGCTAGCACCTACATACATATCTTTAATAATGTCTACTTCCTCCGCTCCATAATAGTTGCAACACTTTGAACAAATATGTGAGAGCTTTTTGGTCAAAGTGTTGCAATTAATATGGAGCGGAGGAAGTATATTTTTAGAAAAATTCACAAGAGTAATCCGACCTTTAAGTGGTATTCTCAAATGGTCCGTCCTTTCAATTAACTCAATCTAATCTGACCTTTATACCTTATCTTCTCACTTTGGTCCATGTGACCTACAACCCATAAAACCGGTATTTTTTTTATTTCACCCCTTCTCTCTCCTCACCTTCTTACTTCTATATTCTCTCTCCTCACTCCATCCCTCCATCTCTATTCACCTAAACCGACCACCATCACAACAAAACCAGACCACCATCTGCTCCTACCAACTAAACCGCCCACCTCCTACCATATTTCTTCCACCATCCATGATTTGTAGAGAAGAAGGTAAAGTTGAGGGGCAAAGGAGAACTTTATAAATAGAGTCAGATTGCTTGAAGTTATACTTATACCCTTGAGCTAGCTTGTGAGCTTGGAAGCTACTCATATTGGGGGTGGGTGGGAAATGGTGGGCTTGTTTAGCATTGAGTGAATGATGGAGCCATGATTGTCCATGGCGGAACTGGCTCATTTTGTTTAGTGTCTTTATTTCCTCAAATGTTTAACTTTTTTAAAATCAATGTTGTTAGTGATGGTATTGGACTGGTGTTTAGAGGGAGGATGTTGGTTAGTGAGTGGTTGTAAAGGGGAATGGGGATAGTTTGATTAATAAATCTCAAATTTGTAATCAATTACTCTAATACTGTATGATGGTATTATTAATTAAGTGCATAATTTTAGTTAACTTGTTAAACCGGTTAGCAGCAGGTTAGGGACCAATTTAAGAAGATGGCCTTTAAAGGTTGGATTTACTGAGTTAATTGAAAGGTCGGACCAATATGAGAAGACCGGTGAAAGGTCGGATTATTCTTGTGAATTATTCCCATATTTTTTTAGAGATGCATTTTTTTTTGTCAAGGCCCACTAAACTTCCCTTGTTACCCTACCATATGCCTTCTCCAAATCAATAAAAACCATATTTAAATCCTTCTTATCCATATATTTCTCCATGAGATGCTTCATAAGATGAATTGCCTCCATGCTTAACCTTCCTATCATAAATGCAAATTGACTCTTCATGATCTACACACTTCTTCTTAACCTTAATTCAATCACTCTCTCCCCTTTTTTTATTATATATATTGGGATCAATCGGATCATATCACTTTTCCTCCACTCAGTAGGCATCTTATTACCTCTAAAAATTTTGTTAAAGAAAGTTGTCAAACATTCAATTCCTCTTTTATACAAGCATTTCCACACCTCAATCGGAATTCCATTTGGTCCAATTGCCTTCTTGGATTCGATCTTTTCCAATGCACTTTTGACTTTCTCCTTCTGAATTCTCCTCATAAAATCCCGATTTATCATGTCTTGAGTAACATTCTAATCCCCCGATATATTGCTTCTTTACTCCATTGAATAGGTTATCAAAGTATGATCTTCATCTCCCTTTGATTAACATCCTCCACGCACGTATTTGTCCCAATGCCTTGATTCTACCTCTTGGCTTCTCTTCTAGTCTTCTTATATTTCTCATAATTTTCATCACTTCAATATTTCCCTAAACTTTTATAGCATTCTCGCTTGCCCTTTACTATATCCTTAACTTCTTCGTTCCAGTGGGATGTGTTCATATCCGATGACATGCTCAATCCATTAGATTATCCTAAAAACTCCTTCAATACTTCTTTTATGCTATGCACCATTTTTGTCCATTCTGAGTCTATAACTAAATCCATATTTGTGGGCTAAATATCTACCATCAACATCTTATCCACAATTTTTTTCTTTTTCTCCATAGAGTTTCCACCACTTTTTTCAAGGCTCATTTTTTGGTCTTCATCTTCTTACATATTGTTTGCCTTGGAAATCAAGCACCACTAACCTATGTTGGGTTTCCGCACTCTTGCTAGGGATCAATTTACAATCAATAAAACATTTTCTCCATGCGTTCCTGATAGAGATAAATTTGACTTGCATGTCCCTGCTCTTATAAGTCACCCCTTGCGAGAGCCTTTTCTCGAACCAAGTGTTTATTATACCAAGTCATATGTTAATGCAAGCTCTCAAATATTGCTTCATATTTCGTTCATATCTCCCACACCAAAACCCACCATGAATGCTTTCAAAACCATCTCTCTTACGGTCTACATGCCCATTTAGATGATAACCGATGATCAAACTTTCTTCGTTAGGAACTTGCTGCACCACTTCCTCCAATTCTTGACAAAACCCCTCTTTAATGGCCTTATCCAATGTGATTTGTGGTGCATAGGCACTTATAACCGTCATGAAATCATTTCGTATTACGAGCTTAATGCTCATAATCCGATCACTCTTTCTAACCACTTTGACCACCTCTTAGCTATAAACCTAAGCCATCAGAATACCCTCTCCATTCCTTCACGGATCCTTTCTAGAATACCAAAAGTTTAAAACCTTCCATTTTTTTAACCTTTTGTCCAACCCATTGATCTATTGAAGGTGCATTATGTTATTTTTTTTCTTCTTCATAATCCTGCTGATCTCCCATACAAAGAACTGTTGTTTCATGTCTCAACGCGTCTTACCACTCTTACTATTACCATTACCATTGTCTGAGTTCTTTACCCTCACATGTCCTTAATGTGCGAACACTTGCCACACCATCCTCGGGTTTTGGGATGGTAAGTCGCTTTTAGGTGACAACCTAAAAACCCTTGCGTTCTTATCACTACACCCGAGCCTATGAAGTGCAGCGTGTTGCTAAGTAGGGGACGCCCTTCATGAAATCCATATATTGATACGTCACCAAGTCGATTGCAGGCCTACCGCCAACCCTCCTCCTTTATTCGAATTTAGGATTGTCCATGAATGCCGCAAAATATATCAATTCTTGTTCAAATTTGCAACATATCCACCATCTAACCATTTTATGGCCCACATATCCACCATTTCACCATTTAATGGTTGGACTAAAGAGCTAAGTTGAATCCTAGACTCATCAAGAGCTGACATGAACTGAATTTTAGAAATTATGTCCAAAGCAACAGGTTGTGAACACCAAAATGGCTAAAGGTAAACACTACTATGTATTTCCCTTATAAGCTATTCGTGAACACTATAAGAGGGAATGTGTAGCCCATTACTTTTGAACAAAAAGCTATCTTGAAGTGAATTTGTGTGAATTAGTTGTGCAAACAACTCAATCCACATGTATAAGGTGGAAAGACTTGAATTGTTTATCCGAGTATCCTTGCATCAGTCAAAGCCAAAAGATAAATTCTTGAAAATGCATGTCTATGATTGAGCTTTTGTTGTCAATCGATTTATTTCAATGTTTTAGCGCAAATAACATTGCTCCTTGGATAAATGGCTGTGAATTCTTTAAGGGAAGATATGTTAGCCCAAAGGTGAACTATGCACATGTGGTTTCAAAAGAATTACTAAGTTGCTAGAGTTGAGAGCAATAGCTTGAAGTGCATGTGGCATGATATGGTTTTCACTTGCAGTGCAGCTCCTCCCTGTAGTTATTAGCTATTTAGCTTCATGTAAATTTTTGTAATCAACCTTTGGACCCATTAATTGAGGGGAGGTTTCGATTTTTATATCCTTGTTTTTTTTTAAATGTATTGCGCTGCTTGTTCTATAGTTGTACACTTGCTCTTGCAATATTATTGGAATTGCCTTTTAACATAAGAATTTTCTTGATCCTCATGCAAATTAATCCTTAAACTGACCTTATATACATATTCTGATTATATTGTTGTTATATATGTTTGCTTGTTATTTGCAGTTTCACAATGCACTCTATGGGGATGCTAAAGGATGGGCAAAGAGATCTTGTTCTTTTCTGCATTCATATATCCCAGGAGTCATGAATCCCCATGCCCGGGTTATTCAGAAGTGGAACAAATTTTTTGTCATCTCTTGTCTTGTTTCAATCTTTGTTGATCCTTTGTTTTTTCTTGTGCTCTCGGCATTGGATGTAATTCTCTCCTTTATCTCTTTGTACTTTATTCCCTTGCCTTTTTCGCTTTTAGTATGCCTATAAAAGTGTCTATGTCCAAACACAAGCATAACCTTCATATCATAGAATTTACCAAGATATTGTTCTAGCTTTACATCTCAAACAGAATGAGGTCTCGCACGGCTATTGTATTGTTCTATCGCAGGCCTTTTTTGGGCCTTTTAGCACTTGTTTAATTGATTTTTTGGATAAAATTTCTCAAGATTGAAAGACTATCTTCTTTTCTTCTTTACTTGTCCCTTGGCCCAATGTATGCGCTTTCTCCTAAACTGTTAAAATTACTTGGTTACTACTTCATGATTACGCTGGATTATTTCCATGTTAAATTACTGTCGTATTAACTAAAATTTAAGAGTACTGATCACCAAAAAAACTGACTAGAGAAAAGCATTGTTTAAAAAAAAAACGCGTAAACTGACACTTTTATCATTGTTTAAATTTTCCTCAATTGCAGGATTCAAAGTGTATAGTCATCGATAAGGCTATGTCAATCACAATGGCTGTTTTCAGAAGCTCAACTGACATCATTTACCTATTTCATATCCTTCTTCAGGTGAATAGTTCAAAAATTCATTCTTGAAAAGCCTTAGATGAGTAAAATATTTCAATGGTACCTTTTTTTTATTAGGAAAGGAAAAAACGCTCTTTTTGAGCTATCTATAACTAATTACTAAAAGAGGCCATTAATGACATCATCCTTATATAATATTGTACATGTGTCAACTTTTCATGCAATATTTTCCCTCCAAAACTAATTTTGACATCATCTATTTTTTTTCCCTCTTTTTTGACTATTTATCTTTCCTAAATGTCATTAATGACCTATTATGAATACCTTATTAAATGACCTAACAAATAATCTATTTATCAAATGTCTCATTTATTTATCTTAGTCTTCTTAATTATAAAATCATCATACAATTTTTTTAATTATGTAATTGTTTGCAATTTAACTATCTTCTAACAATATTTTTATTTACCCGTCAAAAAAAATATATTTTTATTTAAGCAAATCATATTTGTTAAAATCGTGCATTGCACGGGTCATGTTTACATTATCCCTACTTCATGAAAATAACACCTGCTATTTTTCTCATTCAATTTTTTTCCCTCCAAAAACTGTAATAATTATTCTTCTCTTTTCAATGTTGTGTTTTAATTAAATCTATCTAAAATTAAAACTATATACTAAAATAGAGTATGCTTACATTATCCAGTATACATACCATTATTTTATTTATATATGCAATTGATTATGTTATCACTGACTTTTGCTTCATTCACATTATTTCAAACGCCTTATTACTCAGATCATACCATATTAGATAATTTAATTTGATGTTCTTAAACTTTAAAGGTCTTTAATTCCATAATAAAAAATAATATTAAAACTACGATACATACTAAAAAAGTTCTCATTAAGACAAATAAAATAAGATCTCAATTAATATTTTTTTTTCTTATGGATTAACATATATACGCTCTCAATGTTTAATCAAATCAGATAATAAGTTCAGGTCAGGTCAACAAATATAAGGTGAATCAAACATAGCCTTAGTACTCCTACCATCTTTAATTTTCCAAAAGTTTTCTTTTAAATTTTCAATGTACTTTTTATGTGTGTAAGTGAAATCATTATTATGGCCATTGTTTTACTTTATTTTTAAAAAAAGATAGTTATGTTTTATAATTATTATTAGTATGATCATAATAACTTATTATGAAATTTTTTGTATAAACCATGCATTGCACGGGCAGCTAATCTAGTATATACATAAAGGGGAGGGAAAGCGAGTAATAAGATTTGAACCCGAATCACAAGGATACGAGGTGGGAGTGGGCACCACTTTTTCACTCCTCTTGACCTTTTTCACTGGTACTTTTTGAAATTTTTACATGATATCCACACCCAATTTTCACGTCAACATGCAACACAACCCAATTCAAATATAATCAACTCCGTTTTGAAATTTCCTCCATTTTTCTTCAATTTTTAAAGATCTATATTTTTTTAATGTTGGTTTTATTTTAAGAATGAGGAGGTTACAGGAGGTGGAGGTGTTTTAAGGGAAGGGAAGGGAAGCTGATATGGATCGGGATGTTTCAATCCGATGTTATTACGCGTGGTTTGTAATCAATCTTAAGATAACAATGAAATTGTGAATACTATGGTGAAAGTATGAAATTTTATGGGATTTAAGTAGGTAAAAGATAGTAACAGTCAAGAGGAATACAAAGTATTCAATCTAATCCGAATTAATATAAGAATTGGTAAAAAAAAGTTCAACAATAACTTTTAGGAAAAATTAGTTAGCATAAGCCAACCTTTTGCCAATCTTCCACAATTAAGCTAATCTTTTGAAAATACAGAATTAATATCATTTAAGCCAGAATGATAATAATAGTGACCTGAATCAACATGAAACTAACAGGTTAAATAATCATTCAACCTATTTTGGCTTAAATGATAACAAAGTTAGCTTAATTATGGGTTTTCAAAAGGTTGGCTTAATTATGGCTAAGTGGCCAAAGGTTGACTTATTCTTGGCAAATTTTCCTAGTTTTTATGCTTCAAACTTCTAATAATCAACATTACAATAATTAAATATTAAGGTGACATGAAGAAACACTAAATCATATTACAATTTTTAATTAAAACAGTTCTAGTATTACATTGGAAAATTGGTAATTGAGCCTAGAAAAGGATCACATATATTATTATATAATTTCAGGTTGGATTGGATTAATTTGGATTTTAATTTTCTCAACTCGAATCTAATATGAAAATTCTAATTAAAATTTTTTTTCCTTGAATTTTAAAAGATCCAATCGAATTTGATATTTAAGATTGGATTGGGTTTTGTATTTTTTCCAAATTATGGACACCCTTAGTCCCAATCCCGGTAACATCAATTTTCAAAAGAATAATCAATTTTCAAAAGAATATTAAATGATTGGTTTTGGTGCTATCTTTTTTTTTTTTTTTTTAAGAATGTTCAATGCGAGTCATCTCATGGGCAGCTGCATTTGCCTCTTTAAATGCATGAACGAAAGAGATAGACTCAAAACAATTGGCATGAGACAAAGCCTCTCTAATAAAGACACCTAGATAAGAACCATCTTTTTTTTTTTTTTTTGGTTAAGCAATCACATTCAACAATGATATTCCTGTCCCAACGTTGCATGGCCATACAGATCTCTAGTATAACAGCCTTGGCTTCAAAAAAGGGAGCCTCAAGTCGTTTCATATGACCACACACTTCTCGAATCACATTCGTTACATTGTCTCTTATGATTCTCATCACCACACCCATATTCTTTTTTTTTTTTTTCGACGACACCACACCCATACTCACACCATTCCCTTCAGCATTACACAAGTATTACACAAGGTAGATGAGATTTGTGTCCCATTTAGCATCTTCTTATAGTAATTAATAAAAAAATTCCCCAATTTCACCGAATATTAACCACTCTTTGTATAATGCCATATGAAGACATCGTCCAAGGTTACAAAGGAAGTCGTAAATTAAGGATATCCTCAACCTCGAAAGGCAGAAAAAAGTAACCTAGATGGTGGCCTTGGCATCCAGCGGTCCTTCCATATGTGTATATTATGTTATGACTTGCTCACTTGAGATGATGGTTAGCTGCACACACACCAAACTCACCACAGCAAGTACACCAAGTAGCAAGTAAAGTAACAGTAAGAATAATAACAGTAGAAGAACACTCAAATGGGGAAGGATATATGTGTTTGTATTAATCTGAGCAAAAGGTTGATTGCAACTTTCAAGTTGTTGCCACTCCCAAAACAAACTACAACTTTCTAAATGAATTCCTAGAAATTTCCCTCCTACCTATTTATACTCCCATTCACCCTTATTTCCCTTCCTTTGATTGGCTAAGTACAAAAGTAAAGTAAAGACAAAAAGGGAAATGAAAGCAGTAGGACAAAAGTACAACACAGGGAAAGGCAGTAAAATAAAACATAAAGTAAAATATTAAATATTTTCCATTTTGCCCTTCTTCCTTCTAGCATAAGTTTAGTGTATGGTGGGCTTCATGACATTATCCCCTCCCCAAAGAGCCATCTTGTCCTCAAGATGGAAAGCTGGAAAGCGGTCTTTGATGGAGGATTGGAGGTGACATCATCCAATGTAGCTTCGAAATCTGGCAGCCCTTGACACTTAACAAGTAACTCTTGTGTGGAGCCATGAGGGTGTTGTTTGTAATGGACATTGAGCACTAATTCTGGAGTAATTTCCAGTTCCATGTCAGAATTTAACTGTGGGGGTGGGGGTTGTGAATTGGCTGAAATCGGCCCGTAGGCTGGTTTGAGCTGGGATACATGAAAAACAGGATGTTTATTAGCATATGGGGGAAGTTGCAGTTCATATGCTACTGCCCCGATCTTCTTCAACACCTTAAAAGGACCATAGAACCGTGGTGCAAGCTTAGCATAAGGGTGAATAGCTTGTGATCGATGGCGGTAGGGTTGCAACCTTAAATACACAGAATCCCCTTCATTCAATTGAAGCTCTCTTCTCTTTTTGTCGGCCATGATTTTCATCCTTTGCTGAGCTCTTAACTAGTGAACCCGCAAATCAACAAGGATGGCATTCCTCTCTTGTAATTGAGCTTCTAATGACCCAACTGCTGTCTGCCCTTTTGTAGCCAGAATCAGAACTGGGGGGTTGCACCCATACAAGGCTTTGAAGGGTGAAATGTTGGTCGAAGTATAGACTGATGTGTTGTACACTTGTACCAATACTCCACCTAAGCTAACCACTTGGCCCATTGTTTAGGTTGGGTACTTGCAAAGCACCGCAAGTAAGTCTCCATGGATTTATTGACAATTTCAGATTGACCGTCCGTTTGCGGGTGATAAGCTGTACTCCTTTTGAGACTTTTTCCATGAAGTCGGAATAATTCCCTCCAAAATTGGCTCATGAACACCCTATCCCGATCTGAGATGATGGTGGAAGGAAATCCATGAAGCCGAACCACTTCTTTTATGAAGAGGAAACCATGGTGAAGGGGTGTAAGAGACCCAAGAAGTGAGCACATTTTGTGAAACGATCCACCACCACTAACATAGTGTCCAACTGTCCATGGCATGAGATATAGGCATTCCTTCCACAAAGTCCATGGTGAGGTCATCCACACTTGGATGGGTGGTTGTAGTAGACCCGCCAGTTGTTGAGTGGATGATTTTGTCGTGTTGACATATTGGACAAGGTTGAACATAGTTCGAAATTGCTCTCCACATACCATACCAATACCACTCTTGAGCTATTCTTAGGTAGGTTTTTAACTCCCCGAAATGACCACCTATCGGACTATCATGATAGGTTTGTAAGACCTCTTGGACCAATGGAGAACTTGGAGATATGAGTACCCTCCCTTTATACAGTAGCCTGCCTTGTTCAATAGTGAAGCCCCCCTTCCTTATGGTCCCCTTGTCCGACTTCCAATAGATTCTGAAGGTAGGGATCTTGATCTAAACTTGATCCTAAACTTGAGCCCAATCAATGTTGGCCGAGCTAACTAAGGCCTGAAATTCCATCAAAGAATCATCTCTCCTTGACAAAGCATTTGCAACTATATTGGCTGCCCCGGTTTATATTGAATCACATAATTGAAGCCCATGAGTTTAGAGACCCACCTTTGATATTCTGCCCCTATCTCCCTTTGCTCAAAGAGGTGCTTTAAACTCTGTTGGTCGGTCCGCACAAAGAATTTGTGGCCCAAGAGACAGTGCCTCCATTTGAGGACAGCTAGGACAATTGCCATGACCTCCTTCTCATAAATGGACTTCATGCGAGACCGAACAACCAATGTGTGACTGTACTAGGCAATTGGCCTTTGGGCTTGCATCAAGACGGCCCCTAACCAGAACCCGGATGCATCCTCTTCAACAATGAACTCTTGTGAGAAATCCGGTAGGGCAAGAACTGGGACAATAATCATGGCCTATTTTAAGTGATTAAAGGTTGCCTCTGCCTTGTCATTCCACCCAAAACTGTCCTTTTTAAACCCTTCGGTGAGAGGGGTGGCCATGCTGCCATACCCTGTCACAAACTTACGGTAGTACTAATGTAGTAGCCTGCAAGCCCAAGAAAACCATGGAGCTCTTTAAGGTTCTTAGGAGTAGGCCAATTGAGCATTGCCTTAACCTTCTCATTATCTACTGCCAGACTTTGTGATGAGATCACATGGCCCAAATAATTCACCTCTCTTTTGCCAAATTCACATTTTTTGAAATTTGCATACAATTGATTTTTTGCCAAAGACATCCAAAACTATAGATAAATGATTAACATGAGATTGTTCATCCACAATATAAACAAGCATATCATCGAAAAACACCAAAACAAATTTACAAGGTAGGGGCAAAATACCTCGTTCATGAGAGATTGAAAAGTGGTCGAAGCGTACGTGAGGCCGAATGGCATGACAAGGAACTCATAGTGCCCTTCATGTGTGCGAAAGGCTGTCTTTGAAACATCCTCGACCCTAATCCGGATTTAAAGATACCCGGATTTCAGTTCGAGTTTTGAGTACATCGAGGACCCGTGTGATTCATCCAATAACTCATCAATTACGGGTAAGGGATACTTGTCGGGTACTGTTTCCTTGTTCAAAGCGCGATAATCCACGCAAAATCTCCACGAATCATCCTTATTCTTCACCAAGAGGACAGGAATTGAGAAGGGGCTAGTAGAAAGTTGTATAATTCCCGCCTTCAACATTTCTTTCACCATTCTCTCACTCTCGTCTTTTTGAATTTGGGGGAACGATAGGGCCTCACACTAACAGGGTTGCTTCTTTCTTTATGATTTATGGAATGCTCCAATCCCCGATTTGGTAGGAGTGTTCGGCCCCACGACACCACCTGGACTCTGGCATTAGTATGATATTGTCCACTTTGGGCCTATCCCGCACTGATTTGGAGTGATGGGCCTAGAGATGGGAATGATGGTGAAGATAAAGAGAAAGTGGTGGTGATGATGTAGAGGGGGAGAGAGAGAAGGGGGAAGAGAGAGAGAGAGAGAAGGGGGAAGAGAGAGAGAGAGAGAGAGATCAGATGCGCAACAAGAAATAGTGGTTGGAAGGGAAGAGATATTATTGAGGTTGATGGTGATGATATATAATGGTGAAAGGTGTGAATTTTTCGAGAATCTATTTTTAATTTCTTGAACACAGCTATTATTATATACAACTTCTTTCACATAAGAGCTATGTCGTTTTAGGTTTAATTGTTACTCGGTATTAAAACAAACCATAATTAGTATCTAAGTTGATATTCATTTTGTAATGGAAAAAGAATTGAAGTAATTACTAATAGTTATTAAAAACGCGTTATTTAGATATATAAGTAATAAAATTGTCTAGAATACAGAACAATGTATTCATAATACATTCTAGAATACCGAGTACATGGTATGATATTGGTGACACTTGAACAAGGAAAAAGATACTGCTCTTGTAAGATCTAGGTCTGTCACTCTGTCTGGCAGTTTCATATTCAACAAGCAAGCTGGATCAGTGGGAAGTTTCTGATTTCCACTTGAACCCACACTTGATGATTCCCATTCACCAAATTTATCCATAAACCTAATATTGACTTTGCTAAAAATAATTTCATTGGATCATCACCATGTTGACTCAATCTCCAAATAATGTAGCTAATGGAAAGCACGAGATGGAAAACAAATATTGGCTTGCTATCTTTGTCAACGCATCCATGAAACACTATAGCAATGTGAAGAATGCAATTTGTGATCCAAATTGCGTGTTGTAGCTTTGTAGGGGTTTGCTTTAATAATATGTACTAGTGATTTTGAAAGCCAAATTTCTTTTCTGGCTATGTGATATGATGTTTTAGCTTAATCATTTCTACTAATCTTCTATGTTGGAATTGTGACTGACTGTAGTTCAATTACAGTTCCGACTGGCCTATGTTGCTCCTGAATCCAGGGTGGTTGGCGCTGGAGTATTGGTTGATGAACCAAGAAAAATTGCCGTCCATTATCTTACTGGTTTTTTTCTGATTGATTTTTTTGCCGCACTGCCTGTTCCTCAAGTAAGTAATTTTTTGCATGATTTTGTTGCCAATTACACTTGAACCAGGGATTTGTCTTTATTCGAGACTGATGCTCCATTTGTTTTGACAGAAAACACTTTCCCGGAAAAATGATTTTTTTTTAATTTTTTTGCATTTTCCTCTGTTAGTTATGTTAAAGGATGGAAAAGAATTTTCCCCACTGTAAAAAAGTGCTCTTTAAAAGAGGAAACCCGCTTTCCTTTTGTAAAGATTGTATGCTTCATTTTCCCCTCCTCACATCCTTCCTCTTTTTACTTCATTTGTTTTTCCATGAGTTTTTCTCATACCCAACAAACAAGGAAAATCATTTTAATGTAATTGTGTTTTCCATTTTCTTTATGAAATGATATTCCGTGAAAAGTGTTTTCATTCAAAACAAATAGAACCTGATTGAAAACATGAAATTATTGCTTATTTGGTTAACAAAACATAGCATGGGAAATCAAATTTTCTAGTAAGTGGAAGAAGATGGTCTTGTTTGGTTGGTAAAAATGTAGGAATTTGACTTTACTAGGAGTTATTTCCAATAAAGCGGATGAATGTACTTACCTAGACCCCCCAGGTAAATGGAAATTCTCGTAGGAAATAAAATTTTCCATGATCAACAAAACAAGATTGTTCATTTCTTAGGAATTATAATTTCACGGGAAAACTATTTCCTACATTGAACCAATGAAGCATTTAGTCTTCTATCTTGATTTGTGTCATGACTCATGGATTTTTATGGTATAAATGCATTTCACTATCTGCTTCTCCTCACATAATTTATGTTGTGCATTTAAAATGATGTGCTTACTGATTGCATCTAGTTTGTTTAACAATTTCTTCACTTTTGAGAAATTTTACTCGTAGAGACTGGGAGAAGGGAAAAAGAAAAATGCAGATGCAGAAGGGAAACAAGGGGTAAATTAGAAGAAAAAATCCTGTAAATATTTAGCAAACATTCTTGTTTTTGGTCTGGGTACAAAGGAAAATATAAAATCCTATAATATGGATATGGTGACCTACCCTTGACTTATTTTGGCGGTAGTGATGTGCATCATGATTTACGGCTACATCCATACTCCAATGTTTCTTGAAGAGCCCTGCATTTTGTGTTGGGATGGGGGCTCAAATGTAAACTATTGTAGGCCACCTAATTGGCTTGCTTCGTAGAGAGGCTTCTGCTATAGTGATTAATAAGGAATTGCAGAGTGAATCTGCAAATTCCTAATAAATAAAAGCACAAGCACTAGGATGAACAATTTAAGTGCTCCATTATAATTGACATAGTAGATTATAGTGCCTGTTACTGTTAATTGCTAAAATATTTGTTGGCCTGCAGTTTCTAATTGTATTTTTGCAGAGGTACAATTTTCGATATCTAGTCATTCTCGTTAATTTCGATCAATGTGTCCATAAATTTTCTCCTGCACACTCCTAGAATGAACACATTATTTCTGTCCATTATTATTTGTTTTTAGATACCAAGAGCAAAATAGGAAAAATATGTGTTGCTTTCAATATATTCCCTTTAAAAATGTAATTATTCAGACTACATCCTATATTTAAGGACCCGCTGAACTAAGGAATTTATAATTATTTGTTATAAGAAAACATTGGAGTTGCTACAAAATGAATGCTTTACTGCTGTAGTGCTGTCAGGGAGAGATGAGAGAGGGAGGCATCCAGCATGTGCATTCTACTCTTTAAAATGTTGAATCTATACTAGTTTTACATTTTGCGCCTTTAAACGTTTCACATTTTATGGCAAACTAGAACTTACACGTTCTCCACGATCTTGTTTTGAATAGCGTTTATTTTACCTGTTTTGCAGATAATAGTATTGCTTGTTCTACCAAAATCCTTGGGATTGTCTGGTGCAAATTATGCTAAGAATCTTCTTCGTGTTGCAGTCCTTGTTCAGTATATACCAAGATTATATAGGTTTTTACCTTTGTTAATTGGGCAGTCAGCCATTGGCTTCGTATTTGAGTCAGCTTGGGCAAATTTTGTTATTAATCTCCTCACATTTGTTTTATCTGGGCATGTGGTGGGTTCATGTTGGTATCTTTTTGGTTTACAGGTAAATAACTATTACATTACCTAGTTGTTTTTGTTTTATATGATTTTATGAAGTTCTATTTTTTCTTATTCTTTTTGATGATTTGTGATCATGCTGTCATGAATCTATTTTACTTCCTGATTCTTCATAATTTGTATTTTTAATTATTTAGTTCATGAATCCTTATAATATAATCTCCTAACAAAAAAAAAAAAAAAAAAAAACCCACACTTGTAAGGAATAGTAATGAGAGGTTTCATAATAGTTATCGAATTATGAGTAAAAACAAAAACCACGTTACTTATTTGTATTTGCTAAACACAAAGATAAAGATGTGCCATGATTTTAAGTAACAATGGCCTTTATATATTTAATGACTCTTTTCAAATACTTTTCTTTCTCACATCTTATGCAGAGAGTGAATCAATGCCTGCGAGAAGCTTGTCATGAATCCAAGATTGATTTTTGCAAGAATTTTATTGATTGTGGTTATTGGAATCCTCAACAACATCGCTTTTTTGCAACGTGGGATGAATGGAAAAAAAATTCAAATGTTACTGATTGTTTTAACAGCTCAAGTACTAACTTTGATTATGGCATCTATGAAAAAGCAGTGAACCTTGTCACTCAACATAGTATTGTAAAAAGATATATATACTCCCTGTTCTGGGGATTCCAGGTATGTTTTATTTCTGATTTTTAGTGATAGAAACAGAGATGTTTGCTTATAAAAATGGCTCTATCCCAAAAATACATTGGCTGCATGATTCATGAATAAATTTTGTAATATAAAGTATACATGTGATCTTCCATGTTTGCTTCAATTAGGTCTTCTGCTAAAATATTGGATCGTGTACATGAAATGGATTGGTATCTAATTGATAATGAATTTGATGTTAATAAGTATAGTCCACTTTCCCTGACTGTGCGTTTCACCATCCTGTCCCCTTTTCATGTCAATTCTTGGCCATAAGTTATGCTCACTGATTTATTAGTGCTTGATTTCTCGTTCCTATCCTCTCTTCTATTTCTTTGTATAGAAGTCGAAAATTTGAGGATGATGATTGAGAGAAGAATATGAAGATGATATGACCAATAAGACATTCGACACAACCTGTGAAGCTTTTGAGTAGCTTGAGATTCTTGAAAATACATAACATGTTTGTTAAGATTGTTCTAACAAACAATAAGTCAAATATAGTGAGAAAAAGGGTCTTATTATTTTTCTTTGAGGCTTAAACAAACAAATTGTACGAATCTATGCGGATACACCCTTAATTTGAACAAAGGTATTTCTCACTTTCACTTCAGCTTAACTTGTATGTTCAATTGTTGTGTGAATTGGGTTGGATAAATGTGGAGTTTTTTGAGTTGTGAGCATTATATGTCCCAAGTTGTCTAAACTCTATAGATGAATATGTGCACAGGTTGCTATATTTGTCATCTCTTTGCAGATCATGAATTTAAGTTTTTTAGAGACACAAATCCAGACAATTCAACTTTAAAAGAGCTTGCTACTACTTCATGATTAGAGTTGAAAGTATCTATTTCATGTTGTGATATTTGATGAAGTGGTGACGTACCAATAATGAATAGGACTTGGTGAAATTGATTAGGTTGTGGTGATTTGCAGCAAATCAGTACTCTGGCGGGGAATCAAGAGCCAAGCTATTTTATTGGGGAGGTTCTTTTTACTATGGCTATAGTTGGGCTTGGTCTTCTGCTATTTGCTTTACTGATTGGGAACATGCAGAACTTCTTGCAGTCTCTTGGTCGAAGGTACAATGTTTACCATATTCTCTTAGCTACTTTACAACGTTCTTTCTATCTCTGTATAAATGAAACACAAATGTCTTATTTGGTATCAAGAATATTTGTTCCCTTTTATTCTCAAAATTTCATAAAGCATGCAAAGTTTCAAAGCATTATTAAAACTAGTTTTGAATTCTTCCCCTGCAAAAGATTGCCACTTTTCATAGCCACCATTCACTATAAAGACTGTTGTTTGCTTGTTTCAGCCATTGGTTGGCCATTAGAACCAGTTCATACAATTAAGAAGCTTTGACCAAATCATATGATGTATGAAAATTTCTTGGTTCACCCGGGTGCGAGGATTACCATGCACCTGCATTCAAAAATGAACATTCATACACTATAAAATTAAGTTTTCTAAATTTAAAATATGAATGTTTTAAATGCATAACATAAATGTTCTATTTTATATGCTTGTTCATACAAGGTGCATACTTCATGAATTTTGTGATTTATATACGAGTGTCTAATCCCCTAAGGCTTTAAGAACTAACAAGGGTTTTGCTAGGCCATTGGAAACTAGCAAACTTCTTGTACAAACAATATTTAAAAATCCTTAAGTATTGTTAGACCCTGTTGTCTTAGAATGAATTATTCTGAACTCAACTGTATTAAACCAAATCATGGACTCAGCAGGAGCTGAATTGAACCAAATTTATGAAGATTCAGTCCAAAAGAGCAGGTTCATAGTCTAGGGTCATATTCGGAGCCGACCAAAAAGAACTAAGCGAAAACGATTTACGTCGAAAAGGCAATAAGTTAGGTTATGGTCTAGTTTTGAGGTTTTCTATTGTTTTAATATAACTCTAATCTAGAAAGTCAACTAAAAACGTGAAGAAATCCCTTTTGAATAGCAAAGTGAAAGTAAAGAAATCTACTACCACCCTTGTAATCACAACGACCAATCAGATGAACATTAGCCTCCAAAAGTCATTTATATTTTCTACTATTTGGTAAGATCGTACAGTCCGATTTCATCAATCCAGTGTAGAATCCCAATCCTAATAACCTTGCTAACAATAATCCTAAATTCGAAGTTTTTTTTTTTTTTCTTTCTATGCAAGAGAGAGTATTATTATTGCAATAAACACCAAACCAACAACAGTCCTTCCCAACTCCAGAATGAGCAAACCATCTATGATGGACTCCTCATCAAACTAGGGAAGGGAATACATAGCTACAAACAGCAGGCAAGCAGCCTAGAAACAAACCAACATTAGCAGCATATACAATGGAACCAATCCCTATCACCTCTTGAAATCTTCCTAGGTATCACCCCTTAATTCTTTTTACAACCTGGTCCCTAATACAAAATACAGTTTGATCAATGGCTTGGACAGAGTTCTGCCAAAGAGCCATGTTTCTGACATACCAAATAGAATATATAGCAGCACTGCAGACCTTCCTTCGAAATTTAGACCTGTGGCTTCTATTCGCCCACTTGACTAGTTGCTGGTAATGCTTCTTCTGGACTGTCAGATCACTCAGATGCAACCATTATAGTAACTTTTGGAGCACAGCACTACTGTAAGCACACTGGAAGAATAGATGTTCATGAGTCTCCTCTACATCACATAGAATACAAACACTATTATCACACACTCCAAATCTGCATAACCTACTCTTGACTTTCAATCTTTGTTTCATTGCCATCCAGGCACAAATTCTATGCTTTGGGATGGCTAATCTGGCCCACACATTGCTTCACCAGTAAGCCTTACTACCCTGCTCACATAGCTAAGCAACCATTTTATGTAAAACTAGCTAAGCAAGTCAACACACTGACACTAATTCTTACATTAAATATAAGCAAGTCAACCCTTACTACCTAATGCAATTCTAACTCCATTAACTCCATTTTCTTTTTGTCTCTTACTACATCTTTTCCCCGTTACATTCATTTTTCTCTCGTTAAATTAGATTTGTATATCTCACCCTCACTTAAAACCCATGAATCTTTCAGTATCATACAAAATAAATAATTCTTTCACTCAAAAGACCTATAAATTTCTGCTCATCTTAGACGATTCTCTATAAGTGTCACCCTTATCTTGTTCCTGGTAACATATTTCTTGTATGCTTGCACATCCAACATAGCATACACATATTTGCCACATTCATTTTATGTGCGTGAAAATAATTCAAAGTCTGTGTGCAATATAGCACTGTCGGGCCGTCGGCCTAATAGTTGTACAATAGAATATCCCTTCATGCCTTAATAACAAAGAAATACTGAAACTACCTTCTGCTGCAACGAATTTGATTTGATCTTGTGAACATCTCCATCTAATTCATCATACTTAATAATGTCAATATATTTCTTCAAGATGCATTTCCTTATTAAGGCCCAAGAAAGTACTTTCTTCAGTACACTATCATATGCCTTCCCCAAATCAATGAAAACCATATGATCTTCCTTTTTCTCCCTTTATGAGATTCAACCTAGAAATTGCGCAATTTCTTATCTGATAGTTTCCCTCTTAATTTTTAGTCTATCTTTGTTTGTTCTTAAATTGTTTTTTTTTTTTTATTTATTGAAAACATTAAATTCTATTGAATTTTTAATGGGATTTTGTGGTTTCTATTAATTTTTAATTGCTGTCTTTGTGGTTTGATGTGTGAACATCTTATTCTTTCTGATTTTTTGTGATGATTATATGTTTAGATTTGGGTGTCGTTTGCTTAGTGAACACCTGCAATTTTTTATTTTTTTTAAAAAAAAAAAAAATTAGGTCAGGTATTAAAATAATCTTATTCTTATTGCTTATAAATGATATCGATTCATATTGTGTGCATTTTGGAATTTATGGTAACTTCATGTAGAGGAAATGTGATTTTATAATCTGTTTGTAAAAACCTCAAGAGAGAGGAAGAAGATGGAGTTAATGGAGTCAGGTTTCTATGTGGATACACGACGACTATTTTTATAGGGAATAGGGTATATGGAGAGAACTTCGAAAATCCGCAGTTATACAAGACAAAAAACCATAGAAAAAAGGACTTTGAGCTTCGCTTTGAAGGTTAGGACACACACAACCCTCTTTGTTTCACCCGTACTTGAACGCTAGTCATGTCTTTATCTTGTTATTAGTTCTTACTCATGTTCTTGCTGCCTTACATACCCTGGAATATCACTCTAATGTTGAGACACTGATCAAATTAGAACTATGCATCTTTGATACTTTTCTTGTAATGCTTTACACAGGAGGTTGGAGATGACACTTAGAAGACGTGATGTCGAGCAGTGGATGAGTCATAGACGTTTGCCACAGAATTTAAGAAGGTATTCATATCCTCTATTTATAATCTGGAGTCTGAGCAGTATATATATTGAACTATTTAAGTCTCGAATAGAGTTTCTTTTGGTTTCTCCACCATCTGATTGTCCCTATGAGATTGTACATGTCATCAGTTCCTGGTGGGTTTAAAAATTCATATATTGTGCACCCGGGTGCACAATGAGTACCATGCACTTGCATTTAAAACAAAACATTTATCCTATGCATATAGCAATTTCTTTGAGCATTTAGAACATTTATCTTTCATATTTAAACCACTTAATTATTAAAAAAGATGTTCTAAAAGTAAAATATGAATGTTCAAAGTGTATGATATAAATGTTCGATTTTAACTGCAAAGGCATGATGAACACCATGCACTCAAGTGCAGGATAAGATTTTCATGGTTTTAAGGTTTGTTCTTGTGATTTGTCCCAATGGATACTGATTGTGCCTTACAGATAACTGATAAGAGTATATCATGCTTCCAAGAACAGTTTAAAGTGGGTTATAATGTTATAGTTGCTTTAGGATTCGGGGTGAACACGTTCCAGTTTGGTGCTTCCAAGGACAGTTTAAAGTGGGTTATAATGTTTTAGTTGCTTTAGGTTTAGGGGTGAACATGTTCCGGTTTGAGTACCAAACCAAACTGCATAATACGGTTTGGTCAATTTTTGAAACCAAAACAGATGAAACCAAACCATAATAATGCGCTTTATAACGAGACGCTTTTTTTTAATAGAAATTGGCAAATGCTACTTCATTAACTTGCGTTAAACAATATGATCCGAAAGATTTAAATTAAGTTGTGAACCCTAAATCTGACCGTATGTTATATTTTGATTTTAATGTTTTTATTTTTAGTTTTTTTAATGTATAACAAATTAACAATATTTTTAATTTATTTTAAAATTATATAATTATATTAAAATATAATTTACTGGTTTGATTTGGTTTATAATTTTTTAAAAACCACACCGTAAACCGTATTTTCAAAAAAATCCTAAACTTAACCAAACCGCCAAAATGCGGTTTTGTCCGGTTTGGTTACGGTTTAGACCAAACTTTTTACAACCGTATTTAGGAGTTTAATTAAGCCTATAGGCATAATAATGACATTATATTTAATATATGTTTATTCCCCAAATATTTGTTGAATGAGAAATATATTAGTGCATGTGATGAAATTCTTTGTTATCTTAGTGAGGCCAATTCGAGGTTCTTCACAGTTGTGTTAATGCCCACTCATAATATCATAGTGTGTTGCTATTCAAGTTAAATTAAATAATTTAGTATCATTATGAGTTAGTTCCTCCATATCCCTGTTATGGTTTTTCGCACCTTTGAAACATGTAAATATGTAATCCATATTATCTGTTGGCAGTAGTACACTTTGCAGTAATAGCTTAGTTATTTTGTTACCTGCTTTAAACAGTTCATGATTTCTCTACTGCAGAAAAGTCCTTGAAGCCGAACGTTATAGCTGGGCTGCTACACGGGGTGTAAACGAGGAGATGTTGATGGAAAATCTTCCTGAAGATCTTCAAAGAGAAATTAGACGTCATCTATTTAAGTTTGTTGAAAAGGTATGTTAAATCTAATTTGATTGAAGCTGGAAGAATAGAGATTGTATTTTTCAAGTTTTTCTAACATTAATCCTTTTTTTAAAGAGCATTTATTTGGCTATGAGGTGATACATTGGAAAGTGTTGAGTTTTATCATCTTGCATGCAATTTAGACTTGAGTGTCTGATTTTATGAATTGTGTCATAGCTTTCGTTCCTTCTTTGTTGTCTAGTGACTTGTAATATCCAAATCTGACAAATTTCTCAGGAAGTTAAACTAGGTATGTCAGTTGGGTTTAATGCAGCCTTGGTTAAGCCTACGTCATATTGGTACCCTGTGCTAGGCTAGATTCTTATTAAGGCATTGGGGAAAATGGGCAATGATAATCAAAATTTTGGACATTTTTTGCGCGTCTCCATTTAATGCATCTACTCCTCTACGGATTTCTTTTTGTTTGATTGGTCTATATTTTTAGTGGAATCATGGTCTCATGGGTTTTTTCTTTCATAACATGCTCTATCTTGCGTTAATTTCTTATCATGTTTTAGATATCACTCAGATCAATATTCATAATTTTTATTTTTTTTACTGTTCCCATCTCAAGATTTTGCTTACTGGATTGTGTTTTTATCTGCAGGTGAGAATATTCACTCTGGTGGATGAGAAAGAGCCTATTTTAGATTCCATTTATGAGAAGCTAAAGCAAAGGACATACATCAAGGATAGTGAAGTATTGTATCAAGGGGGCATAATCGATAAAATGGTTTTTATTGTACGAGGAAAAATAGAAAGCATTGGAGAAGATGGTATAATTGTTCCCTTGTCTGAGGGGGATGTGTGTGGTGAAGAACTTCTTACATGGTGTCTTGAGCACTCTTCAGAGAATAAAGGTCAGTTCAACACTTTTTTTATATTAAATTGGTTTTTGTTTAACAAAGAATGTTTGTTTCCAAATTCATATCTTAATTCATAGTTTTTCGATCGTATTTGCTTTAACCCTAACCACATTACAAGCTTCCATGGTTTAGAATCAAGTGTGATATCTATGTACCGTTTTACCTTTGATATGTTATGTCTTAATGCCTAGAAAATGTATTTATGATATGGCTACATTATATCAATTGTTGATCAGTGCTCTAAATGTTGCATGTATCTAAACCTTCATATCAACTTTTTCCTTTTTGCTAATTTAGAAGATGTTGGTGCTATATGATTGTACTTCAATCAGTTTCATTCAGCTAAATTCTGGACTTCTAGTTTTGTTACAATTTCCCTTTTGATGATGGTTAATATCATTTTTTATAATTGTTGACAATTAGTTTCTCTTCTTTAATTACAATCGCATGTAGCTTTAGATAAGAGTGAATGGGGAGTTAGATTTTTGTGGATAACAATATGACATAAATTATTGGTTCATGCAGACGATGCTCTCTATTTAGTTAGGCTTTGATTTTGTTATTTTTTGTAGCATCTATTAATTCGATGCTATAAAGTACGAATACGTGTAGTTGTAAACATGTATATATATTTTCCAATTTATTGTCTCACAGATGGGAAGAAAGGTAGGATTCCTGGACAGCGGTTGCGGAGCAACAGGACTGCAAGGTGTTTAACAAATGTTGAAGCATTTACACTTAGTGCCCGGGATCTTGAAGAAGTCACAAGTCTCTTTCCAAGAATCTTGAGAAATCCACGAATCCAGGGAGCTATAAGGTTTGTGAACATATATACGAGTATGCAATTGGAAAAGTTGCTTTCCTCTCCTATGGCTGCTGCAATATTTTGTTTTTAAAATTTTTAACAACAAAAATAACGCTTGATTAAAATGGAATTGCCCTGCAATTGGTTTTCTTGTTTGTGCCATATATATTCATCCATAGGTACCTATCAAAATATCATGTTCTACTGAGTACTGACATTTCCTTATTGGAAAAAAAATTAATAGTGCGATATGTCTATTGACATTTCTGTTCATTAGGTGTTGTATGATGATGAACATATCCTGCTTTCTTGGGGTTTTTTCCCTAATAATATGGGAATGATTTCTTTTGTTCTGTTGCATAGGAGGAGTTCCTTGTCGGTAAAGATAAGGTGGATAGCTAAAATGTAGGGCACAAAGTTCCTTAACAAGCTCATGGATGATATGGGTTTGTGTTGCACCCTATACTCATTAGAAATCCTAATTGACAATTTCCTTTTTATGAAACCGTAAAGCACCAGGAGAATGTCTTAATCAAAACCCCACCCATGGGTGTTTCCATGTGCACATGTTTGGAACTCTTTGTTTGGCTACTGATGAGAGATTTTGTAGAATTTTTGCTTTTTAACCGCCCGAGTATCAGGAGGCCCTAGTATTCAACTGTAGACGTGTTGAGTTGCAGGTGAAATGTTAATGAGCAATTCCAAGTAATCAAGGAATGATTACTTGACAATTGACAATTTTTGCTTTTGGTTTAACCGATCGTTGTGATTGAAAAAGTTTAAGATGAAGTACGTTTGGAGAATACAAAAGGATAATAAGATCACCTTTTTTTGGAAGATAATATAGCCTCAATACTATGTAAGAGAAAAGCAACAAGAGCATATGAGCATGTTTTGATTGGGAAATTGAACTGCAAGAATATCTGTTCTTTCGTTCTATCTTCCCGACTGTCATTGGCTTAAGACTTTGAAGACTACTGTCAAACTGAACTTTTACATTTCCAAATTCCAAGGGTTTTTCCCCCATGTAACATTAATGCTAGACACAAGCACAAAACAGAACATACCTTGGTTCTTCATAAATTGAAAAAGGTTTCAACATTTGGAGTAGATAAGTTTCCCTGTTTACCTTGAATTTTGAAACTTAGACTCAGAATTTGAAATACTTCATATATCTATTTGTGGTAGTAAACCTGTGTATGTTTTGGGTGTCATGGTGACAAAAGAAGTGGTCGACCAAAGAAGTTGATTTGAGATGACTTCATTCTAGGACTAGATGAGTAGATGCTTGACAGAAATTTTTGATGCTCTAATATTATTGAATTCTAATGGATTTCTCTAAGATAGAGTTATTAAATCATTGATAATGACTAAATCTATCAATACTTGGCATGAAATCTGTATTTTAATTACAACAAAGTTTGGTTCCTCATATCGACGTGGTAAAATTTGCTATCCTTTTGGCAGGTATGAATCTCCGTACTGGAGGTGCTTTGCTGCCACACGGATTCAAGTTGCTTGGAGATACAGGAAGAAGCGGCTAAAACGCATAGTAGCTGAAGGTGTTTGAAAGGCACTTCTAATTTACCTT
Source organism: Salicornia ramosissima (assembly GCA_951394345.1). NCBI lineage: Eukaryota > Viridiplantae > Streptophyta > Magnoliopsida > Caryophyllales > Amaranthaceae > Salicornia > Salicornia ramosissima. Next base: position 1,965,161 of record OX596240.1, on the reverse strand, counting down.
GTTCATGGTTGTTTGTTGTAGCATAAACATCAATTTCTTGTTGTACATTAACATATATATATATATATAAAAAAAAACGGAATACAAAATTTCCCAAATTCCATGTTATCCTCTCTCCTCATCACATGTATTTTATCTCTTTTCCTTCTACACACAAATAGATTTTGCAAAGGAGTCTATGCTCATTCCTTTGTTGCAAAAAAATGTGGGCATGTGGCAGTCTGGCAGATATAGGATTTTCTTTTTACAAGGGTTTCATATTATCATGCAAAAAGCCATCTATCTATATATCTAGGTCTGACTAATGGACTATGAGACTAACCAGTAGCACAGAGCCCTAAATTCTTGGATATGCGATTTTTTTTTTAACGATTTTTTTTTTTACATGTTAAGGTACTGCTCGTTAGGGGAGGGCGGCGTGAAAAGTTAAACTCTCTATCTCTCGGTTGCAAGATACATTTCAGTATCACTGAGGTAGAGCTCGATTCTATGTGAAAGATTGTATATAGGAAAAACTCATAGGAATAATCTCAACTATTGGGGGTTTTCCTATATTAATCTCAACTATCAGTTATTACACAATAATTCAATCTTTGGGGGTTGTTTTATAATATTACTATATTAGTCCATACAAATATTAATATTGCAAGACCTCCAATAGTTGGGATTGATCATATAAATTTTTCTTTGTATATATTGTCTCTACCCCTTTTTACAAAACTTGGCAAAATTTATGAATGAAATTAATAAGTAAAAGAGAGAAAAAGTAAAAATAAAAAAATAAAAATAAGAGTATAGAGAATCAAAGTTACTTGCATTAGTTACAATTTTACAAACAAAACATAAAAAGAGAATTGAAGCCCCCCATCTTTCGCATTTCAAAACATTTCAGGCTACTATTCGAGAACTTAAAGTACCAATTGAAGCCCTCGGCTTTGTAGGTATCATGATTCATGAGACGGGCTTGTTTGTCTATGGGTCTCTCTCTCTCTCTCTCCCATCTCTCTTTTCTCAGTAATTGCTAGGATAATCTTTTTGGACGGAAAAAATAAATAAAAAGATAATTATTGTTCAAAGAAAATTAAAGCATTATGTGATTCAAGCCGAAGAGATAGCGTAAATAATGGTGAGAAGCCGGTGATAGCTAAAGATGAAGATGATTGTATATGGACAATAAAACCGTAATTAAGAGACGTATATGACATTGGCGATAGAGGTTGTTATGGCAAAGATACAAAAGTTTCCACCATTAATTGCTATGCAGTTGTAGGCAACCAATAACACTAAGAAATAGCTAAAACCAAAAGTTGTTGAAAACCAAATAAAAAAGGTACAATTTGCTTATACATGAAAACAATTAGGATAAAAACGTACGCTTGTTTTTCAAATCAAAATTGTCGACATTTACAAAAAAATACCATTAATGATCATTCCTGTGCTATTTAAGTGTCTAACTATCATTCTTGCCCGAGCATTGCTCCAATTCGCAATCTTTCTTTTTATTTTTTTATTTTCTTTGTTATTGATTTACTGACACCTAAATTATTATCAATGAAAGTTATTTATATTAATTGAAATCATCTTATTAGATACAAGGAGATGTAGACTACTAGTAAAAAAATTGGCTGCATGAAGTTGGGTTGTGGATACGATGCTTGTTGGCACCATCTGTTTTAATTTATTTTGGGATTGAAATGATGTGAAACAACCATAAAAAACATGTGGACTAATGACATGGCGCTGACTTGGCGGCTAGTGGTGCAATACAGTGCGAGGAACACCTTTTAATATATTGTATAGATAGATGTAAGTATTTTCACGTTGAAAACATTTTTAGCTGATTCTATTCCATAATAAACAAAACAAAAAAACATATTTGCAAATCATTGAAATTCCAACAATTTAAAGGATTCTAACATTGACTAAGGTGGAAATCATTCCCCAAAAGAAACGGTTTATAGTTTTATACTCCGTATTTCATAGCATTGAATTATATAAGTATATAACTCGAACACGTAGGCAATAATTTTCCTAAGCTAGGGAAAACATTGCATGCTCACCATGTACTCCCTCCATTTTTAATATTGATTACATTTCAAATCTTGATTAAAAAGAGAAAAACTTCAATTGTGAAGAATATTCATTACATATAATGAAAAACATATTCATATAATCATATGAGATGTTAGTAAAATTCATCTCGATATATAATTTTTTAATGAGAAAGTATTGTGTCAGACCAGTCCGACATAAGGTTACTGTCAGACCAGTTCAATTGGACCTGGACACATATTGTCAAATCTGGACAAGTTTTGTTGGATCTGGACACATGTTGTTAAAGCTGGACAAGTATTGTTAGCCCTGGACACATATTTGTAAACCTGAAAATATATTTGTAAACCTGGACACATGTTATTGAACCTGGACACATATTACTGAATCTGGACACATATTATTGAACATGGACATAAATTTGTAAACCTGGTAAAACTTATTGAACCTGGAAACATATTGTTTACCCTGGACACATGGACCTGGACACATATCGTAAAATCTGGACATATATTGTTGAATCTGGACACATGTTGTTAAACCTGGACAAATATTGTTAGATCTGGACACATATTTGTAAACCTAAACACAAAATTGTAAACCTGAAAATATATTTGTAACCCTGGACAGATGTTGTTGACCTGGACACATAATATTAAATCTGGACGCATAGTATTGAACCTGGACACATATTGTTGAACCTGGACATAAATTTGTAAACCTGGTGAAACTTATTGAACCTGGAAACATATTGTTTACCATGGACACATGGATCTGGACACATATTGTTAAATCTGGACATATATTGTCAAACCTAGACACATTGTTGAGTCTGGGCATAAAAAAATACAAGTGTTGGACGGTCCGATCGTCCGACACAATACTTTCACTTTTTTAATATCAACTAAAATTAATTTTTTATAAAGCATAGTGAAAGTTATTAATGCTTAAAAATGTGCATTGAAAGCTATTAAAAAACACCCAAGTAACCAACCTTTTGAAATGGGGGGCATATATTTATAAATAAAATAAAAGATAAAATAAAAAGCCTACATGCACATGTCGATTGCTATTGCCAATTTGCCACAACCACCCAGTGAAGTAGCATGAAGATGGACTACCTGTTCTTTTTACCGCATTCAGCCATCCCATAACCAGTGCCAACGAGAAACAAATATCAGAACCTTGCTCAAGTTGTTATAGATGCCTTGCACTCTTGCAGTGATCCATCCGCATAATGTGCCAAAACATGAACGGTAGCAGCACGAGTTGTGTATCCAACTACCTTAGCTAGCTTGAAAATTAAGAAAGAAATGCAGTTTTTGAAGCAGAAGGTCAGTAGATCCGTAAACAGGCTTGCCATTGCTTAGCCAGTCTTTCTCCAAAAGCCCAACTTTAGCACTAGCATGCATCTCTTGAAGAAATTCAGATACTATTGAATAAATAGATATCTTTAACACATCTGCTAACGCATACGACTTTGAGTGTGAAGGGCTACCCCTTTTCTTGTTCATGGCTGTAGCAATTTCTCTTCTTGCTGTACTGTTGGTGGCCCATTTAATACCAGCAGGGCCTAAGATGTGATTTGGAGATTTCACGTTAAGCTTCTTCCCCATTGATGTTTCTACAGCAAGAAGACAAGACAATAAGGTAGACAACACCATTGCATGACTCCCAGATAGCTGAGCAACTCCAAACCGGTCTTCCTTGTGTGATCGTACTTCTAATGACGCAACAGCTTGGGCACACCATGCATATAACTGCAGAAAATATAACAACGTAAGAACACATTCGGTACATCAATCAAGTTTATCTGCAGGAAATATTGCAAAGTTAAGCCATTTTACTTGGGCTCTTCATTTGACCTAAAGTATCAATGGTGGATCCTGAACCCTCGGACATGGGCAGGACACTTGGAAAGTTCATTTTGGGCTAAGATCATTAAAACATTTCACAAATTTGCCAAGTCAGACACTCGGATAGTCAGATACATATACCAAAGAAAATCTCAGCCTACAACAAAAGAAAACACTACTCTTCCCTGCCCATTTGATAGCAGATAATAAATGGCAGTAATGGTGGTTAAAGTTAAGGGTAATTTAGCACGAAAATCCCCTTGTAATTCCCAAGGTAATGTAAGCCCATCCCTATTCTTGTATGTTCTTCATGTTTTTTCATTGACGTCCACTATTATTTGAGTAGAAGAATTAATTCAAGAAAAAAAGTAGACGATTAGAGATCAATTAGTATAATGAACAATAGTTTTCCTCATAAATTTAAATACCGATTAAAGCTTGGTTGAATTAGTTATTGGATAGCCCTAAGGTATAAAGAATTCACTATGTACTTTTTCCAATCTACTCAAACATATATTTTTTCTTATTATAAAAAAAAGGCCGGCTAACCCAATCAAAGAGATAACATACCGCATCTTTCCTTGGAGTTAAGGAAAGAGGGGATGGTTAACATAGGTGTTGCATAAATGCATCTAAATATGTAAAGGATATTGTTTGGAACTATTTGGGGGAAACTAGGAATAATTTGGAACTTTGAAGTTTGAACTATATAGGATATTGTTTATATGAGATGGTTTTTATATAATTTACATTCTCCAATTTCACACTTCAACACAATCCCATATAAACAACATCCTATATTGATCCATGAAGGATGTCAACATGGGAGAATGTAATAATTCACAAATATTCATTCCCATCTAATACCACTCACCCCCATGGTAATAGATGGGAATGGAAAATAAGAAGAAAATTGAAGCTTGAGAATGAAAATATGTTTTTCATGGGCATTATAAGGTTCTTACTTAACAAAATTACACTATAAACTCATTACCATTACCACAATTTATCACCAACAATCAAACGGGTCGTAAGAGTGTAAGACACTAACAGAGATGGAAATATCAAAAGATTGCAAGGTTATGGAAGACCAGAAGAAACAAAGATTGAAGTATATCAAATCAGAAATATAAAGAGAAAACAGGATTTACCTGGAAATCACTAAATGATTCTAATATTTCAGAACTTTCACCAATTTCATTGGGTGAGCTCAATTGATGTGAAAGCTTGTTTATATTATGAGTAGAACTTGTTAATCCTTCAGCTACCCTAGATGCAAATTGCTCTAAAGGCCTCAAGCATGCAGCTATTACTCTCTTGTAAGTTTCACCAGTTTCCTCAAAGAAAGCAGCCCGGCGCCAGGGTTCGATGTTACTTTCACACACCATGAACATATCAAGATATGCAAGATACTGCAGAAGCGATCTAGGATAGCTATCCTCCAAAGCAATGAGAAGAAATTCACTGGGATTTGTTTCTACTGCTACCGTTCCTTTTGATGGAGCAAACACAAATCTCTTTGTATGTAGAATCTGTCACAGTATGAAGAAGAAAATGTTTCAAAGTATGAGAGCGAAAGAGAATGTTTTATTTTTCAAGCAGTAAAATGTTTTACTAAAAATGCCAAAAAGATCTAGTGATTACAGTTAGACCCTTATTAATATCATGAGCTTAAAAGTGTCAAACAAGCTCCTGTAATCAACTGACTGAAACAATACATAACAACCAACATGCTGATTCGTTATTAGCTTTAACTATGAAATAACAAACCTAGCTAGTTGTTACAAAAATATGACTATATCTCAATAGGATCTGAACAACATAAATGATTAAATAGTTCATAATGGTCAAAACTTTGTGACATTAAATGTACAAACAACTTTAAATGAATACAGTAATCATAAAAGTGACCTACATGCATATATCTAGAAAGTTAATCTGAAAATAATCTGTAAGCACAAATGTTTTGCAAATGGCTGTAAAATCATCGCATCAAGCAATTCAAAGAGATTCATATGCCTAAGGCCTAAGCCAGTTGCAAGCTATGATGTTTATCACAGACTTATAGTAAACTTCTGCCCATTGGGTAGTTTGATCTTGTAAAATGATATAATTTAAGTTCTCTAAACATGGCATGTTGGTCAAAGATTAACAGTTCTGCAGTCTTACATTACACAAAATGTTTGAACTTTGAACTTTGAACAGCATTGTTTTGTGTGGCATTTAAAATGTAATACATGTATATGATGATTTTTTCTTATTATCCATCACATACTTCCTTTTTTATTATTATTATAAATGCTGCTTACCTACTAGCCTCTTGGCAGAGAAGGTTAACGATCAAATTAATTAAGATTAAACACAAATTATTTCACTCGTCCCTCTTATTATCAGTGGCTAAGGCATTTGTATTTGTCTATTAACCATCTCTAATCTCCCTCTCAAATTAAGTGTCATAGAGGTGCAAAAAAAGTATCAAAAAATCGAGGAAATACAAAACGATAACATCTAGTAAACTCAAATAATATAGCAATGAACAAACCTTGTACAAATGAAATATCAATTCCCAGGAGAGAAGAACTGCAAAACTTCCTATGTAAAAGATGGATTGGCCAGCAACTGAGCTTCCATACAGATAATACAAGAGGACCACACCCACTGATGCAATGGAAAGTTTTAGTGCTTGCTTGAGAGACGAAAGAAGCTCCATCTTATAGCTAAAGAAAGGTGGACGCTGTTGACAATCAACAATGATATAATTTTATTATTTATTATTAAAAAAAGGTGCAACACATGCCATTAAAAATATACAGAGCTGCATTTAAAATATTTACCATTATTTTTAACTTATGGGAGAATAAGTTAGAAGCAGCTCCAAGTAATTGCAATTAAGGACTTGCTTTGCAATTTCTAAAAATTTCAACCAAATTGCTAAACAATTGCAGTTTAGATTTAAATTAGCTTCATGGGCTAATTTGCTTGTCATAAAGTTCAAAAAGATGGCAAAAGTTGCCAAATAAGTTATTGACAAGTGACAAAGTGGGAACAATTTAAATTGGTGGAAGTATTGACCTATTGGGTCGGTCCGTCTGACCCAATAATTTTAGTATTTCACCCTAAAAATTCATCATTTCAGTTCCCATAAACTTTTTATTCTCCCTTCTTCAATCATCTATGGCTCCTGAATCCTCCACGCTTCCACTTCTCACCTATCAATGGCATCCGCCATCATCGTCAATCTTCACCTCTTCTCCCAATCTAAACTCATTGCACCATCCCTTTGTTCCTCCACAAGTTGATAAAAATGGTGAAAATCGAATGACGCCCAAATAAACATCCGATGATCATCTAATTCGTTCATCATCCCATCTAGGATTGATGACAAAACAACCTTGGAACGCACTTAACCTGATTCTTGAGAACGCATAATAACCAAACGCCGCACTAATAAAAGTGATGGGTTCGTTTTAACAAAAACATTTTCAAAATTCAAATCAAAGCCCAAATCACCCATTTCATACAAAGCAACCTTTCCTAACATCTGTTACACCCTGAACCCTCACAACCAAAACACTGTTTACACTCACACTCAAAATCTTTTTACAATGCCATCTCCATACAAAGTACTCTTCTTAGACATATTTCTACAAAGACAGATTTCTCATACTAAACACAAATTTCACAAACACACTCTCCCAATAGGGAATTCCCTCATTGCTACCATCGTGAGATAATGCGCCTTCTCACAATATCCCTATAAGATAACACAACTTCCTATGGAAAATATCTTCTATGATCTTTCATTGTGAGATTATGCACCTTCTCACGAAATCCCCGTAAGATAATGCAACTTCCTACGAGATGCAAATAACTTTCATCCAGAGATAATGAACCCTCTCGCAAACACCTCCAAGTGATGATGCAAGTTCTGGCGAAGCCCGTACACATCAAAACACAACTGTGTATTCCTATATGGTTCAGGCAAACTAAAGGAATTCTCATACAAACACATCATCTCGCTATACACAACAAATATTACATACGGCTACCAATTCCTATACAGTACAACCGGCCTGAAAGAATCTTCTTCCAAACACATAAAGCTATATGCAACTCTACCTCTTATGCGATCCAAGCAACCTAAAGGATCATAACCATCTTCCGTCACTGTCATATACTTTGACTTTCATCTTTGTCAAGACTCGGTCAAAGTTTCTATTAACACTAAAATGTATCTACCCATTTAGGATCGATGAAAAACAACCTTGCAACACACTTAATCTGATTCTTGAGTACGCATGATAACCCAAATATTGTATTAATAAAAGTAATTTGTCCACATCTATGAAGCATGGGTACTTCATATGGCTAGCCGTCCCCGAACCCGATTCGTCTCCATATTGGGGACGATTCTGATTCTTCATGTTATAATTGGTCATGCCGATTAACCATTAGCATTATTATTTAGATTTGCCGTTATTCAGTCCCCGTATTTTTTTCCGACCTTGTTTCCGACTCGGTGCAACCTAGGGTCCATTTAATCAAAATCATTTTCAAAATTTCAAATCAAGGCTCAAATGATCCAATAAAGTCCAAATAAAATTTTTGAGTCCATCCTACATTTATGCACACAAATACACAAAAGCTAATGGTTCATAAGCACTTTTACATAACTCAAATATGACAACGGCTCCCTCTTTTGCTCATAACTTTTGATATACAAATCGCAATGATGCTATTCCTGTTTTATTAGAAAGTAGATTTCGAGAGTTTTCCAAAAATACGTCATAAACTATCACTACTAGAAAAGATGCAATTTCCAACGAGAATTCCCGTAGTGAAAATGTGACCCATCCTAAGAAAGAGGGTCGTAAATGAATTTTTTTGTTGTAAAAATGTGACCCCATCCTAGAAATGGGGTTTGTAAATGATTTTCCGTGTCACGATCTCATCATAAATGAGTCAATTTCAATAGAGTTTGGGTTTAATATTGGGGATATTTTAAAATTTTAATGACATTCTCGAAAATTGTTATAAAACATATACTTTTTTGACATAATTTAAGCTCGTCATTAATGTGTATCATTGTTAATGGGGCAATTTTTAACATATTACAATTGTTCATGACGACTTTTCATGGTTTAATATCTACTTATGATATCATTCATCTTAACATCGATAAACAAATCACTCTTAGAAAAGTAAATAAGTAATCAAACCATCATTCAACATTTGATCTCCCATGCTCTTACGTAATTTATCTTTCACGATCGTCATACTAGAAAATACTATATCGACACTAGTCGTAGCAACAGGGAGAACTAACAGCAACTTCAAAAGCAAGTATACCCTATTATAAAAAAATCGGAAAATTCTTGATGGTCTCTGGTGAGTCACTGGACCAACCAGGACCACCACTGCATCCGCCAATGTTCGTCCCCATATTGGGACGATTCCGATTCTTCGTGTTATAATTGGTCGTACCTATTAACATTATTTTTTACACTCCTACTACCCCTTATTAATTTTGCTAAATTAAACTAATCCCTCGTAAAATACTCAATTTTGGCTATAAACCATAACCACTCTAATTTTCCACCAAAACATTTTAACTACCACCTTCTACTTAATTTCTTTTCAAAAAAAAAAAAATCCAATTAATTTCAATATATTACACTCCTATTTATTCTACTCAAATCACGTGCAAAAATAAAAACGTAAAAAAGTAAATGGAAACAAGACAGGTAGTATATAAAGAAAAGTCAAATTTTAGAAGGAAACAAAAAATCATATTAGACACCCGCATTCAACTAAACACGCACGTCATAACCTGTAAAAAAATAAAAAAAAACACACACACGCTTCATAAGTCATCTATAATCTATAACTAATATTAAAACAAAACTTGCTCACATCATCTTCTCCCTCAATTCTACACATGTCAAGTTGTGGTTAAAAATTTTCCCGCCTAAACTCAAGATGATGTCATATGTTATAGTTGTTACATATATATGTACAGTTTTTCAAGAATTTTTCATTTATTACACTTTTTAATTCAATTAACTTTCCAAAAAAAATTATTATGAACACTTTCCAATTCAACTTTCTAATAAATCTGACATACTATTTATAATTGTATAATACCTAAGTACTTGATCACCGATATTAAGGAAATTTTCAAGTTCAAGAGTTAAATTTTCATAAATCTTGGTCATCGGTCTAATTTCACTATTAGTTTATTTCCAACACAAAAACAATACTCCGTAATTGTTTTCTTATTTTTTTTCTTCTATTATATTATATGATTTTAATTATTGATAATATGTGAATATTATTTTTAATGTTACTAAATATAAAAAAACTTTTACAACCGTGCGACGGGTACTAAGCTAGTACTAACTCATAACAAATGAAATTTCATCACAAAGTACTCACCATAAAAACCGTGAATTTAAAAATAATAAGCCAAAAAAACAGCACACAAATCCGCACCTGAACAATAGGGAAATTCAACACCCAACGATGATGGAAAACGCAGTAAGCCCCATAAATCAAACCAACACCAAAACCACGAATACCAAAGGTAGCGATCAACTCAGAAAATGAACCAGAAAAGCTAGTCGCAGAAATCGAAACCACGGCAACAAAACCCGAAGCAGCCGAAACACAAACAAGAAGCGCTATACACAACGAGGACCTTGCTCGAGAGAGAAAATCGGTGTTTAAGGAAGAAGAACCGGCAAAAAGGAATCTAACAAGTCCGAGGGCGAGGGAAAGCGGGAGAGCGGGGCGACGGAACTGAGGAGTAGAGATAAGGTGGACAGAAATGGAGAAAATGAACATGGAAAGGAGGAAGAAGATAAGAGATAAGAAGCCAAGGAGAGAAGGGAGGAAGGGTTTAGAGGTGAAAGGAGAGAGAAGGAAAGCTTTAGAGAGAACAAAAATGGAGGTTGATTGAATTGATTGCCATATTAGGAAAGATAGAAGGCGAGTTTTGAGGATGTCTGAGGTTGAAGATGGTGGTGCTGGCATGGTTGATTGAATTGAATTTTTGAAAGAAAAAGCAGTGACTTCAGAGGAAGAAGAAGGAGAAGAGGGGTTTTATGACTTGTGAGGTTTTTCTGAGAATTTTGCGGAACTTAAGCGGGAATTTATGTTTTTTTTTTAATTGATGTAAATTTAATTTTTCGTTTGTATCTATTTATCTGTAACAATTAATATTTTAACTCTTACATATATTTTTAATTGTTGCAGATAAATCAATACAACAGTAGTACTTAATAATTAACTATTGTAGTTATTACTCGAGCAATTGCTTGTTTTTTTATTTATTATACATAAAGCATCAATATATAAAAATAAGGAAAATTTATCATAAAAGACATTTTAAAACATTCGTTTTGTGAGAAAAAACCTTATAAATTTTTTTTTGTGAACCGGACCTAAAACAAACAAAAAAAAGTTGCAAAGAGGGACCTTACCTTTATTTTCCGACGTTGAGTGTGAATCTCCGGCGTTGACTCGTTATTTCCCTCCAATTTCTCACGAATCATTTCATATTTAAGGGGGTAAGAGATGAGAAACACTAGTTCAGAAGAAGAGAAGTTTAGATGTGATAAAAAAGTGTTAGTTTAGGGTTTATGTAGATGAATTTATGAGGGAATATGGAGGGAAAGTGGAGGGAAAATGAAAGGTTAAATAGAGAATAAATGATTTGTGGAAAATTGGATGGAAATAGCGAGTCAACGTCGGAAAATTGAGGTAAGGTCCCTCCTTTCATTTTTTTGTGTTTAGGTCGTGGTTCACAAACAAAAAAAAATAAAAAAATTATAAGGTCTTTTCTTAAAAGAAGAATGTTTTAAAATGTTTTTTCTAACAAATTTTCCTAAAAATAACAATTGAATGAAAGTAGTCGTCTTAAAACGCAATTATTTTGTTATTTAAGAGGTTGCATATATTAAGAGGTACTTCACAAAGATTAAGATTATTTATCATGTGATGATAGCAAGATCGATCAAACTCTCTACTATATCAACTACGACATGGTGGTTAGCTACCTAAAGACAAGGTAAAAACACATAAGTCAAACACTATAATGCTGAAATACTCTACTACGGATGCCTTACCTTATAGTCACCACCCAAGTATCGTATTGACATAGATGATGGAACTGCATGCATCCCACTTGCACTGTTTAACAAGGAAGCTGAAATAGTGGTGGCCAGTTCAACACATAAAATAGTTGATATGGAGAAAAAGGTAATGTAATTATAAATGTAATGATTTAACACGATTAAACTTTGAAACTTCTAACATCACGACCACGATGTAGGTTGATGGAAACAAAAAAGTGGCAAACTGTCTAGAATATTGTGTTAGGAAACAATTTGTTTTTAGGGTCAAGTTTAGCAAAAAGGAGTAAAACAACATAACTAATTTGCCGAAAAACATTTGGAGAAAAAGGTAATGCAATTATAAATGTAATGATTTAACACGATCAAACTTGGAAACTTCTGACATCATGGCCTCGATGTAGGTTGATGGAAACAAAAAAGTGGCAAACCGTCTAGAATATTGTGTTAGGAAACAATTTGTTTTTAGGGTCAAGTTCAGCAAAAAGGAGTGAAACAACATAACTAATTTGCCGAAAGACATTTGAAACAAACTATGCGTTGGAAAATTCTTGTAACACCCCTATCCTTTGATGAATAGAAGCGAGCCTACTAGCAGATATTGTCCTATTTGGGTCTTAGGCTGCAAAGATTTGCTTTGGTGTAGAACTGAAGTCGTACCCAAAAGGTCTCTACTATGTTAATGTATCCACCTCTATATTAAGAAATCTTCGTTCTCTTGAACTTTCAATGTGAAACGACTTTTACTCTTTCCCCCCACCCCCTATAGGGGATATGCGTCCTCGAAGGCATTACATGACACCGAAATGGGCTCTTGCTCTCAAAAGGAGGGGAGAAATTGCCTAATATATTGGCTATCCCACATAGAAAGTTGAGGAAAACCAATTCTTTTTTATAAAGAGATGAATACTTTAACCCAGTAGAGACCTTTTGGGTAGGAATTCAATCCTACACTAAAGCAAATTCTTGCGGGCACACAACTAGCAACAATTACAAAAACACCATACATACAGGCACATTATATAACATTTACAACGTACATATTGATTGTTTTAAGAGCTACAACTCTCTGCTAAGTACTTTTATCATATATATTCAATTAAGTTTCAAGACTTCCTTGTTTATTGTCACCAACAACGATCGCTATATTACAAATTGCATATGAGATAAAATCAGTACATTAACAACAAAGACAATATTAAATAAAAAGAAAGATTGCGACACGGGGCAATGCCCAAGCAAGTACACTAGTTTTTAAATTAAATCTGTCCATAAATTCGTGACAAAAACTTTGTTGCACATAAAAAAATGTATCTCCACCATTTCACATTTAGTTTGAAACTTTTTAATATAGAAACTGTGAGAGTAAGAGGAACAGAGAGCGAAAGTGAGACATATGATGATGTGTGAGATAGGAAAAAAACTTATAAAAATGCAAGGATTAAAATTTGTTACATTTAGTTTGAAACTTTTTAAAATAGAAATTGTTGCATTTTTATTTTTAAAAGGAGCAACAATACTATTTATTTGTTTTTTTATATTTTTTTTAGTGTGGAGAAGTATATAGGTTGACCTATAAGTGAAATTCTGTATACAAATTTTGATGCACCAGCTGACCAGCATCCCTCGATATGTTCTGTGTTCTTCCCGTATATTTGATAGTATCGACTCTCGAAGCTGGAGACAGATGAAATTCTGCATACAAACTTAACAATTCTCAAATTCAAAAAAAAATATTCAACTATAGTAAGGTTTAAATCCCAGAAGTAAAAGAAGTTTGAAGTGTATTAATTCAAAATGAGCAAATTAGGGTCCAAATTGTCGGTTTTTCATGGGGAAACAAATTTGGGAGAATTAGAGGCAATTTCTGTAGTAAAAGACTCAAATTTTCAATTCCCAAACAATGAAATTCGAATCCATCACTTAACCCCACGTAGCGAAAGATGTCACCCACTTTCTGTACTCCATACAATCTCTCAATTTTCTCTAATTTGCAAGCTTGAACCTAGTTCTGGTCAAGAACAACCCAACCTCTTAAATCTTTATTCTTCTTGCTTTTATGAGCTTAAAACTGCTGTTGTATTGCTTAACAATGAGGAGATTCATCTGGTTGCAATGCCCAGCAAGCAGAAAAGGTTCCCTTGTTTCTGGGTTTGTAGTGCCCCAAGTGGGATTTATGTTTCTTGTTTAGGGATGTTGAATTTGCGTTGTCTGTCGATTGTTTTCGATCTCGATGAAACCCTCATTGTTGCTAACACTATGAAGTCTTTCGAAGATAGAATTGATGCTCTCAAGGCTTGGATTTCCCGGGAGTCAGACCCTGTGAGGGTTTCGGGTATGAACGCCGAGCTGAAGAGGTATGTAGAAGATAGGGCATTGCTTAAGCAGTATGCCGAGGGTGATTGTGTTGTCCATGGCGGTAAGGTGTATGAGGCTCAATTTGAAGAGGTTGCTCCTTTGGCTGGCAATCATGACACTCTTGTTCGTCCTGTTGTTCGGTTGCTTGACAAGAATTTTGTTCTTACTCGAATAAATCCTGAGGTTCTATAACATCTTTAACTCATAATCCATTATCATTTTCTTGCACTGTTTATCGTATGCTGTATGGGTTTCTCTATTGTTACTCTTGGTTTGGTTGAATTGCTAGTGTTTACATTTTTTTATTTTTGCTTTATCTGCTTTTTCATCCTGTGGGAGAAAATTGTTGGGTTGCTATATTTTTTTACCTTTCCATTTGTTCCTCACAACTTATTGGCTTTTCATAGTTAACTTGGTATTCGTATGAAAATCATTTCCTTTGAAAGGCTTTGGATGCTATGGTTAGGAATGAGTGAGGAGGTTCTAGATGAAGGAAATGGATAGCAGATGTTTTAATCTTCTTTTGCAATGAACTTAGTTTTAAAAAGTTTGCATAGGTGCAAGGCGGCTTGAAGGGACTAAAAACGCCAGCGAAGCTAAGTATAGCAACTTAGCAACCTACAACAAAACCCTCATGCCGCCTTTGAATAGATGTGCTACTTTTGAGGAAGATGCTTAGATTTGTGTTGAATACTAAAGTAAGAATGTGTTTAAATTAGTGCTTATGTAGTTGTTATGTTTCAATTAATCAATTATGTTGAAAAACCTCAATTAATAACGTTATCAATTCGAACTTCCTCCTAGAATTTGTTGTGGGCCTCCTCCATCACCCTTATTTGCCGAAGGTTCTTTGAGCCTCTTCCATAGCCGTTGCAATCTCGTGAGCTATGGTGCTGGGTATAGCAGTCATCTCTTCCTCTAACTGCTCTACCCTCTGATTAGTGGACCCAGTTGCCATCGTAGCTGGCTCTGATACCAACTTCTATGAACTGACATTTTTGACCAGAAATCTAAATAACAAAGTAAAAACTAAGAGATGAAAGTGATGATTAATGGAAGATAATGGTGATGAATCTGATTAATTAAAAGATATAACACTAAGCAAAATAACTATAAAGCATTTGAAAGGCTTGATTTCCTCCTAAACAAGCGCATTCGAGAGGCTCATACTCTCCTAAGAGCTTTCACTTAATTACATTCAACATTCAATATACCCCCTCCTACTAATCAACTCTCTTTTTATAGAGAGATCTCATCTCAAAAACTTAATCTTGTCAAAGCTACCAATAACAAACTTATTATGTATCATGGCCTAAACTACCCTCCCCTTTGATAACCTATTCAATGAAGGCAAAGTGCAAGATATTGGAGACATAAGTGTTACTCATGTTATGTTAAATCGGGTTTTATGAAGAGAAATCAGGAGTAAGTCAAAAGAGCATTGAAAAATATTGGATCCAAGAAAGCAGTTGGACCGAATGGAGTTCCTATTGAGGTGTCGAGATGTTTGGATGAAATAGGAATTGAGTGGTTGACAACTCCCTTTAACAAAATTTGGAGAGGTAATAAAATGCCTATTGAGTGGAGGAAAAGTACTATAGTCCCAATTTATAAAAATGAAGGGAATGTACATGTTTGTGCCAATTATAGAGAGATCGAATTAATGATCATACTATAAAGGTATGGGGGCGAGTGATTAAATTAAGGTTAAGAGGAAGTGTGTAGGGAAAGTCGATGATGGAGGCAATTCATTTTATGAGACAACGCGTGGAAAAATATAGGGATAGGAAGAAGGATTTGCATATGATTTTCATTGACTTGGAGAGGGCGTATTTTAAAGAAATATATTAAATTGTAAAAATATAGGCAATTCAATTCATTTTCATTTTATAAGGTGCCAATGGAAATACTTTCATTACTTTGGTGGGTCTTAAGTTCTTAACAAGAAAAGGCACCCCAAAAAATATGTTGGCATCATTAAAGATATGTATGTAGGTGTTAGCACGAGTGGGACGACTAGTGTCGGGAGAACAGAAGAGTTTCATATTATAATTGAAGTACTTCAAGCTTCCACACTTGGCCCTTTTATTTTTGCCAAGGTCATGGGCAAATTGACAAGGTTAATTCAGGATGGTATAACTTAGTGTATGATTTTTGTAGATAACACTATGTTAGCTGATGAGGCAAAAAAAAAAAGAGTAGAAAGTAAGTTGGGATTGTGGAGAAAGACTTTGGAATCTCAGGGTTTTAAGTTAAGTAGAAGTAAGACGTAGTATTTGGAATGTAAATTCAGTGGATAGTAAGTAGGAAAACAAACTCGATCAAATTTGACGGAATAAGTGTTCAACCCTGTATTATGATGAATTGTATGGGGATGTTTAGGATCAAATCAGCCTTCTTATAGTGGAAAGGAGCTTCAGGTTTTCTTTATGTTCGTAGTATGCCACAAAGACTTAAGGAAAAATTCTATTGTATAATTTTTAGATTGGTATTGCTGTATGACAGAGTGTTGGGTTTTGAAGTATTGCCACGTTTAAAAGATGAATGTAACAAAGATACATATGTGTGGGCATACAAGGATAAAATATGAAATGAGGTTATCAGGAATAAGATAGGGATAATGACTATGGAGGATAAGATGAGGGAAAATTGGCTAAAGTGGTTTGGTTATGTGAGACGGAGACCAATTAATGCACCCCTAAGGAGGCTTGAGGAGTGGAAAAAGGACAGGAAGAGGAAGGCCAAAGCAATCCTGGAGGAGAAGCTGGCGTTAGAAACGGAAGCATGGTGGGAGAAAATATGGGCAAA
This sequence comes from Salicornia ramosissima, assembly GCA_951394345.1. NCBI lineage: Eukaryota > Viridiplantae > Streptophyta > Magnoliopsida > Caryophyllales > Amaranthaceae > Salicornia > Salicornia ramosissima. Next base: position 1,947,955 of record OX596240.1, on the reverse strand, counting down.
TGAACTTTTGCGATTTCGTATAATTATTCATGTCCAGTTGACCCCAAGTTATTTTGGGACTATGATTTTGTTTTTGTTGTAAAAATATTTAATGTACCCTTGACATACTCGTACTTTGGATTTTTGAAATTTGTTGTTCCTTGTCTCCGTCCCTGTATATAGTGGTCCCCGTTTCAGTGCTACTTAGTTTAGCATTATTGTTGGTAACTATTACCCAGGGTATTGTAGGAGATTGCATCAATTATATAATGAACATATTCCTTTTATGAGATACAAGTGTAGGCAAATTATAGGAAAATATAAGTGACATTTGTCCTTCATGGTGATTGTTTTAGTAATTTTTTATAGTTACATTATAGGTTTATAAAAATTTGATAATGTTGATTTTACAGCTTCTTTTTTTTTCCATTTTTTTGGATGTCGTTGAAATGCATGAAGTTTATATTTGTCTTTATTATCGTCTCATGTATTGCAGATCCCAAATTATATATGGTCATCTTTCAGCATGAAAGTATTGGCCACGTAATCATGAGCAGAGTATCTAATCAGTTATTTTATATGAACAGAATCGGGATACAAGTGTTCTTGTGAGATTACGTCCGGCTTGGGAAGACTTGAGAAATTACTTGACAGCGAAGGGGCGAAGAAGATTTGAAGTATTTGTCTGTACTATGGCTGAGAAAGATTATGCTTTGGAGATGTGGAGGCTTCTTGACCCAGGGGCACATCTGATAAATACTAAGCAACTTCTGAATCGTGTTGTATGTGTGAAGTCTGGTAAGAGGAACTACTTATTAATCACCTTGTTGGTGGTTCGTATGCTGTTAACTACATTTATGCTTGCGCAACAGCAAGTAGCTACTAGCTAGTGACTAAACAAAGTTGTGTCATGATGAGCTTCAGTTTTTCTACTGTTGAACATGAAATGGTAGAATTGTCAAATGGTTAACCAAGTTTCTGTCATCTGTGCAAGACTAGAATAGTACTTTTGAGCTAATCACAACTTCTTGAATAACATATGCCTTTTTGCTGACAGGATATTCATTTGCTTAGATGTAAATATTTTGTTCTGGGTTGTGTAAAGGCTTCACGTTTCATACAAAAGTTTTGTGTTGATGAGTTCATGAATTCTGTCAATTAGAATGTTGAGTGCTCAACTGCTCAAATATATGCAGGTGTTACTTTGTTGACCTAGGCTGTGATGAGGCTCAAGGTGGCTGTTTGTAAAAGATAATTTGAAAAAACGTTCAAGAGAATGAAGGTGACAAAAAATTAATTGATTGATTTTCATGGTGAAATTAAAATCTTATAGATATACGTGCACAAAAGAATGTTTGAAATAATTAAATTAAAAACTCAGTAAAAGTGTAGAAACTTTAGCATTCTACATGCCCCAAACGCTGTGCTTGACAAGCCCATCAGGAAGTAACCAGGGGGGGGGGGAGGAAGAGGAAACTAGAAGAGTCCCTCTAGTTGGATAGCAGAGAGGAGGGAAAGGAATTATATATATATAAGGTGAGGAGAAGAAAACTGGTGCTTTCATTTTTCCCCATGGTTAGAAAATGCGGTTTCGGTCGCGAACTCACGATGTTGTAGTAATTCAACTGGTGGGTTAATTGCAGACCACATCTCAGATGTCGTGGTCGAATATTAGTTTTTAATTTTTTTTTAAAAAATTAAATAAATTTACTCATTTTTGGAAATTATAATTACACATTTATTTATTTATTGTTATTAAATGGAAAAATTGTCAACAACTACCACCGAAGTTGTTTTTTTCTTTTTCAAAACAACTTTTGTAAAACACTACCACTTGACAGTCATGTAACTTAGCCGTCAGTTTGGTTAGCAGTAGCTTTCTATAGGATTGGTACTAACTAATCTTTGACATTTAGCAAAGCTCAAAATATCTTTTGCAAGAAGATTTCCTTTTCGTTTTAAGGTCATATTTGCATCTTATTCATTTAAATTATGGATTATATGTTGATAAAATTCTAGTTTTCTTACGAGAAAATTTCACAAATGGGGTCTACAAGCTAGGATGCATGGTTACTTCAATTAGGTAGCCGTACATGTGTCGGATACTGATACGATACCGATACTTCACGGATACCCGATACTTCACTCTATTTTTTATTATATTGTTAAAAAATATTTTACCTTATTTTAGTTATTTTTTCCATCTTTCTTTTATTCTTTGAAAAAAGCTTTATCATTTTACTTAATTATTTTTGTTTTTACAACTACAGTTTCCAAGTTACATTGAAGATTTTCATAAAATTTCATATTTTTATATATTTTATGCATTATTTTCTTATACGTACCTGTATCCTTAATTGTAAAAGTGACGTATTCCGTACCCGTTTTGTACCCGTTCTCAAACCCGTACCCGTATCCATGCAACCTAGTCTACAAGTAGAGAGTTTACACCTTGGTCATTGTTTTACTTGTAAGTAAATGGCTATAGGTAGGGCTTCTTATTGCTTCGAAATTAATGTCGTTCTTGGGCAGGTGAATCTCGTTCCCATGTCTTTCTTAATTGTTAGGTGACTCACTGATTCAATTCATTTGAGAGAAATTCTTGTGTCTAGAGTTGTAGGCTTGCCCTTCTTTTATAATGGAATTTTTTCAAATGTGTTTTGTAGGGATTGGGGTGACCAACGATATCAATGTGTACACATGCAGCTTTATGGCGATTTTATGATGTACCCTCTATTTCAAACCTACTATCCGTTTTGGGGTATTTGATAAAGATTTTCCCTATAGTGCTCGTACTTGGGTATCCATGTCTAACATGTGTACTTGTCCAAGTGTTTGACTTGATGATATTGAGAAAATTTTAAATAATTTTTTGCCCAAAATATAGTGTCCAATTGACATAGCCATGTCCAAGCATCGAGAATCCAACATGGGTTCTTGAGGTAAAATGAGAGTCTAAGTAATGTACTTGCACTCCATTTTTCAAATGTTTTTTATTTTTTTATTTTTTATTACCCTCAATTATCCTACTTGTTAGACCCACTTACTTTCTCAACCAATCTCTCTCCTATTAAAAAGTTAGAAAGGGCACACCTCTATCCTCTCTCTCCTTATGCTATCCACTTAGTCATTTAATGATACAATGATGCAGTACATGGAACTCTTTATAAGTGGTGAAGTCACAAAAAAAATTAGAGTCTGCTTTTGCAATATTGAACCCATTTTGATTCATCATTTAAGTGAAGGCTATTTACTCTACCATAACCCTATATTGAAAATTTACTTAGAAACATCTTGTATAAATTCAGTACTAAAATGGCTGATTGATCACTAAGCAATTAGGTTAGTATAAAAACCTTACTTTCTCTCTGCATCTCATAGATTCACCCCAACTGATTTGCGAAGATTGTTATTGTGGACAGTTGGACACTATATGGCTCTGCCAGTACTTGAAAGCATTCCTTTGTTCTAATTCTTGTCAACTTGGCAGGATCAAGGAAATCTTTGCTGCATGTATTTCAAGATGGTTTTTGTCATCCTAACATGGCAATGGTGATTGATGACCGGTTGAAGGTATGGGAGGATAGAGATCAGCCACGTGTACATGTGGTTCCTGCATTTACCCCTTACTATGCTCCCCAAGCTGAGGTACAAAATTAATTTCATTGCACTCTGGTCCGTCATTACTAGACATTAGACTAATTATATGTAAATCTTTTCCTTTGTTTCATAGACAGCGAATGCTGTTCCAGTCTTATGTGTGGCCAGAAATGTTGCATGTAATGTGAGGGGTGGCTTCTTCAAGTAAGTGCTTTGCTATATTTGAGTATTATGTTATTCTGCCAATAAATTCAGCTAAATGTTGTTATTCTTTTGAAGATTTTTTGCTGTATGATCTGATTGTCTTTTGTGTGTGCAATTTAATTTGTGCCAGGGAATTTGATGAGAACTTACTGAGGAAAATCTTTGAGCTATTTTATGAAGATGAAATGTCAAGTGTACCTTCCCCAGCAGATGTGAGCAATTACTTAATTTCAGAGGTACACACTTCTTTCTTTGTCTTGAGTATGTTGATAAGGTTTGCATGTGCTTTTGCCAAAAAGTTGATCTATGTTTACTCTTAGGAGACAGGATCTGCACCTAATGGAAATGCAAGCACTGCCATGAGTGAAGGCATATCTGGTGCAGAAGTTGAACAGAGCTTCTCACAGATAGTAAGTGTCTTTAGTTCCTGCTCTAATATCAATACTTTCTTACAGGGTTGTTTTTTGTTGATTTGTGGCAAAAAGCAGCTATTCAGTTCATCTTGTAAGATGAAATTTGTTTTTCTCAGCTTTGTCTATGCTACACATTGTTTTTCCGTGCCCTTTTTGTAATACATTTTCTTTACTTCCTTGAGGACGAGAAACCTGCAATGGATTCAGATACTAATTCAGCGACTAATATTCCTGACATAAGACCTGAAGCATCCCAGCTGTCCATCGCATCTGTTTCAGGAGTTGTTAATTCTTCCAGAATGACTATGCCTTCTCAAAGTATAAAAGCTCCTTCCTATTTTTAATATTTTATTTTTTCAAGTATTAACATGCAAAACTAATTTTGTTCATCTCTCTTATGTTTAATTCCCTCTATTGCATACATTCTAAGAGGGCTTGCTTGGAGTACCAGCTAGAAGAGATATAGCACATCCTTCTGGTGATCCAGCTATTCTTAAATTACCTGCTCAAGTATCGCAAGGTTTCTCGTTAGTAGAAGATGTGAATAGGGGACTCTTGAACAACCGAGGATGTGTGCTTGCCCAAGAATCTGATGCATCAAAAACTGATAAGCCTCGAACTAACTCAAGTTATCTTGACCATAGTGTGACACCACCTGTTTCTTCCATGGCACTTTCGAGAGGGAGGGCTGATGAGGTTTTTCTCGAGTTATCTTTAATATTGCAATCTCTTATTTATTACTTCTCCGTTTCAAAAAGGTTTGTTACATTTGAAATCTAGCTTGGTAATTAAGAAAAGTGGTGGTGAGGTATTAAAAGGATTATAAAGTAGCATGAGGTAGTAATTGTAACATTTTTAGTAAAGTGACAATTTATGCTTATTTGTTTTTTAATAATAATAAGTCACTATTAATTATAAAAGATAGTAATTGTATTGGAAAGAAACATAGGGTAGTAATTGCAACCAATGAAATTATAATTTTAAAAGGAAAGATTCTAAATGTAACAAAGAAAATGAAACACTATAGATGGAATACGTAAAAACATTGCGAAATGGAGGGAGTACTTTGGCTGTCCAAAACTAGTTTTTGTTACATCCAATTCTTGTATTCAATTTTCAATTCATGATGCTTGCAGGAAAATACTGGACGCGAATTATCAAAACAAAATCTTCCTATGAGTGAGGCAACAGGTTTATATACATTTGAGAATTTATTTGGAAACACAGCTGTTTAATGATTGGGCAATGAAAACTTTCTTACCATAGACTTCCCACTCTATCTTCATAATCTGAGCTGCAGGTGCTGTTGAAATGGCTAGTTTTCAGAGTCCAGCTCCTAGTGTTAGCAAAGAACCTCATCTTGATGCTGTAAAAGTCAATGCACTGCCCTCGAGCCTGTCCATTAGTGTGCTGCAAGAAATTGGTCGGAGATGTTGTTCGAAGGTTGTAAAATGAGTTCTTGTTTACTAAATTTTGATACAGCTGCTCTCTGGTTTTAAAAGAGAACTAATAAATCCTTGAATGCAGGTTGAGTTTAAGCCAATTCTAAGCACAAGCAAGGATTTGCATTTCTCTGTCGAGGTTAGTATAAGTTGCTTTAGCATTGTACACTAATTTTGTGATTGCAATGTGTAACGTAGGAATTACTCGAGTAAGCATCTTCTCAAATTGAATTATTAGGTATTTGCATCATAGGTTTTGGGCTAAGTGTTGTACTGGTAACAGTTTCTGAAGCTTGATCAGGAACTTTATGGGATTGGGGCTAAAATCTGTGTTTTTTTCTTTAAAAAAAAAGTAATGTTAAAAGCTCAGCCAAATTTTATAAATCTTGTTGATAAGTTTTCACACACTTGTAATTTGTTGGACATTTTCTATTTTTTCTACAATTGTTTCTCCAAATAGTCTAAGAGTGAAGTTTAAAAATAATGTGTATATACACCTAACTTTATACATTTCTCATATTTACTTCATCCAGATTAATATAAATGACGTTATTGGAAATAGGTATCCTTTATTACAATATACTCCCATGTTGTAACTAAAATAGTGTAAAACAAGCTTTCCAGCACTTTCTACATCATCTTTCTTCTCTCTCTTTTTTTTTTTACATGAAAGTTTAGAATCTGCCAAATTCATGCCTCCTTCCTTTTGAGTTTCTAAACCCTATACCAGTACGTTTAGTGTGTAAGTTTAGAAATGGTAAAAACTAGTATGGGGTTGTAATGTTTATAATTGCATACTTTGTATCGTATCATCTAATATTGCTGAAATGATAAACTCTTAAATTTTTAACCCAAGGCCCCGCTCTCTGAACTTATCAAAATAAATAATAATGATTTAAATTATTATTTTTTGTTTGATATTGATTATATAAAGTAATTAATGTAGTCAATTCAATCGCATTCAATTTAGTGGAACATAATAACTTTCATTACTAATGTTCATATATTTTTTCAAAACTTTACTTTTATATCATTCAATTTAGGGTGTGTTTGGTTGGGGGTATTAATCAAAGGGAATGGGAATCAACTGCCTCCATTCCCTTTGATTATGTTTGTTATTACATTTTTATCATTCCCATTCCCCTCCCCATTCCCCCATTCAATCACTTTTGCAAACCCACCCCTCCCCCTATCTTTTCTATTCCCTTTCCCCACCAACCCACTAACCACCACCCAACCACACCACAAAACACCCAACCACAAAATCTAAACACTAACAATTTATTCATTACATCGATTTTCATAGACATTAAATAATTAAATATATGACCTAAGGACTAATTTGATCGACATAATCTACCAAAAGTATACATAATATTTTTATGGTAAATGCTCTTTTTAAAAAAATGTCAATATAATAATACAATGTGAGAGTTTTATATATTGTCTTACTTTTTTTTTAAGAAAAATAATTAATATATTTTGAATTCATTTAAACTCAATATTTAATTAGATAATTATATCATATTTGCTCTCACATATTATTTAAAAAAATTTAAGCCGTGCATCGCACGGGGATTAACTAGTCTTTTCTATTCCCTTTCCCCACCTCCCACTAACCACCACCCAACCACACCACAAAACACCCAACCACCCGCCCAGCCCCACCTAGCCCCACGCTAACCCCACCTAGCCAGGTCCGACCCCAACCCAGACCCACCCTCGAACCCACCCCCACCCCACCCCCACGTACCCTCGATCCTACCCCCACCCCCACCCTCGAATCCAGCCCCACCCCCACCCTCGAACCCAGCCGGACCCCAACCCAAACCCAGCGCCATCCCAACCCAGCCCAGCACCACCCCAACCCACCTCCACTCTCGAACCCAGCCTCACCCTCGAACCCCAAACCCGTGAAACCTAGCCATGAAAACAACACCCTACTCTCAAACCCAACCCCACCGTCGAACCCAACCTCATGCAACAACCGGCCCTCCCCTACCCTCGCAGCCCCACACACCAGACCCAGCCCCACGCACCAGCCACAGCCCCACACACCAAGATTGGTTTAAGGTTTTTTGTTTTGTTTTGTTTTGGGTGGTTAGGGTTTTGTGAGGGGGCACCGGAGGCGTCAGTGGTAGTGTCGGTGGTTGAGGGGTGGTGTGAGGGGGCTCTGGTGGTGTCGATTGTGATGGCTTGCAGTAGGTGGTTGGAGTGGTGGTTTGGTATGGTGGTTGGAGTGGTGGTGTGGTGGAGACAAAAATCAACCTTTTTTTTAAAAACAAACAACTAACTAAATCTAACACTTTTACTTTCCTTTCTCCCTCATTCCCATTCCTAAAGTGATTCTCTTTCCCCTTTGACAACCAAACGTCCCCTTAGTTCTATAACCAAAAGGTATTATTGCCTTGTTATGTAATGTTGTCAATTTATAAAGGGTTTTGTTAGTTTTTAACAACGGGGAGAATCAACTAAGATAGTTTGGCCATGTAAATTGGAGAGAGTATAATGCATTGGTAAAGAGGCTTGGAGAGTGGAAAAGATGACACAAGGTGGGGGGTAGAAGAAGACCAAAACAAACATGGTGGAAAGTGTTTGAGAATGACATGGGGTTGTTGGGATTGGTGGAAATTATAGCGGCAGATAAGAAGATGGAAGGAGGAGGATATATGTGGTTGACTTTCATGATACATATATTTGATTCATTTCTAATGGACCCCAAATTTTTTTGGAATAAGGCTATGTGATGATATAATGGTTCAAAAATGCGGTTTCAGTCTCGATTGTGGAAACGGTCGCAATATCACAGTAACGGAACTGACATGTTGATCGAGGACCGCGTAGCGGTTGTCGCAAATGATTTTTTAAAAAAATCTTTTATGTAATTTAAATCAATTTACTCATTTTTTTTGGAAATTACATTTATCATCATTATTAAATTCTTAGTTTTTCATAAAAATTTATTTATCTGTTTTTTAATATTAAAATTATTAATTTTCTTCTTATTATTATTAAAGTGAATTAGGATTTTTTTTACGAATTTTTATTTAACCCTTGTTTGAAAAAAAAAACCCATTTAACTTTGGGCCTATTGTCTATTTCGTATTTGTTTATTGTACATACTACATACTGCAATGGATCTAATGGTAATATAAAACTGTGAAGTACTCAGTAGGAAAAAGGGGAGTGTCAAATGGTGACTAAGGGAGTATAATAATTTAAAGGAAATTGTCACAAACCACTATTTAAAATAACCTTTTTTTTTTGTTACATACCACCTTTTAAAAAAAATTGGGCATGCAACCACCCATTTGGATCTTTTTTTTTTTTTGAAGCCGCCATAGGTTGGAATCTGATAGTTGACTTCTCTTGTCCAATCGATAAACATCATGTGAAATGCACCTTAAAACATCTATTCATGGTTATTTCAAGCTTTCATGATTTTTTATACTTTGTGCAATTGAATTGATATAGTTAATTGGTGCCTTCCAACAAAAAGATCGAAAAAGGTGGTTTCATGCCAATTTTTTTTTAAAAAGCTGTTTTGTGACCAAAAAATAATTTTAAAAGTGGTTTGTGACAAATTTTCCTACTTTAAAAAATAGAAAAGAAAAGGGGAGAGAGAGAATAGAAGCAAGACCTACGCCAAAAAAAAAGAAAAATGAAACGAGATCGAAGAAACAAGAGACTGAAGAAAGAGTGGAGGAGAATGAAGATCGAGAAAGGGAAAGAACAACTGACCTGACGTGGCCACTGACGAGTCGTAAACCACCACAAGTCCACAACCTCTGTCATAGGCATCATTACCATTTTGTAAATTAGGGTTTTCTTCGTTAATCTTGGTCTCTTCTTCTTACTTTGTTTTTTTATCTTCTCACCGTAAAACTCAGATGAATCCAGTAAAATGTTGCAGACTCGTGGGAAACTCGGGGTATATGAAAACACTTTGATGAATCGGTAATGATGTAGGATGGGGTGTCAAAAACAAGCAAAATCTCGTAAAATTTCAGAAATTCGTAGGTCTAAGTTAAGCTCCAAATATGAACACCAAAACTAACATAAAAATGGGATATGAACTTGAGAATTAGCTCACTAAGTACTAATAATCAAGAGCTAAACATAATCTAATCAAAATCACAAAGGTAATGACTAGAAGATGACTTACCAATCACAAAATTTAGCAAGGTTTGCAACCGCAAAGGAAGTTGAGCTCACAAAGAACTTCATAAGAGAGAAAATCTCAGATTTTTAATTTCAACAAAAGGTGAATACCAAAGAGGCAAAGCAAGCTATTTAAAGGCTAAGCAACCCCTAATGAAGCTTCTAATCTGGACCATCAATCCCTAAGCAATCAAGGGCCAAGATTAGAAAGACACTGAACAAAACAAGAGAAAAAGAGCAAAAATATGAATAATACGTGCAGGGCCGTGCACGGTCGTGCAGTACAACCATTTACGGTCGTGCAAGCCAAAACCCCCTCTCTGGATTGTGCAGGGTTAGCCTGCACGGTCGTGCAACCTAACATGCATGACTGTGGCGAAATCCTTCGTGCTTGCACGGTTGTGCAGCTTTAGCCTGCACGGTCGTGCAAGCCTGGACCTTTGCCACTATTAATACTGCACGGTCGTGCACTTCTTTCCAGGCCATTTTGCATCTTGCACAGTCTCTTGCTCGGTCGTGCCAAAGCAGAGCATGGCCGTGCAAGTCTTCATTAGCTTCCTTGGCTTGTTCTCCTAGTTCCACTACACATGCTAACTCAACTAAAGCATTAAAACGAGAGTTTAGACTACTTATTACAACCCGAAAAACACGAAAATAGGCTAAAAAAAGAGTTCAAAACTATCCAAGTAAAAAGTGAACAAAATTGAAGTCGTTGACCGTTGAAGTTGCTCGTTGGACCATCCCATCCTGCATCAGGTAAATATTGTTTCGGTAGTTCTGAAATGCGTTACAAAACGGCCAAAATGCATCAACTCAGCCGTATTTTGGAACCATGGATTATACACATAAATTTTAAAAATAATGAATGCTTGTTTAAATTTTAATGATCATCACAATTTATTCATATTAATAATACATGAGCTGCCGATAATTATTACGTTTGATTGGTAAAATCAGTTTTGATAAGTTGTTAAAACCACTTCTGATGGAAAATCAGTTCATTACAACTTTAGTGAAATAGGTAATCAACTATTTGTATTGGCAGAAAAAAAAAATCAATTGCAGGTAATAATCAGTGTTTCCTAGTGTTAATTTCTTGTTCATCCAAATTAAAGTATTTTTTTTTTATTGTTGAGAATTAGTTTGGTAGTCGATTAAGTCCAATGTTTTGCTTCTTTTACTTGACAAGCTTAAATATCTGTTCTGCTATGCTCTTTCTATCAGGTGTTATTCACTGGTGAAAAGATAGGTGTTGGAGTGGGTAAGACTAGAAAGGATGCTCAACAGCAGGCTGCAGAAAATGCTCTTTGTTGGTTAGCTGGTATGTAGATTCGATATGTAATTGATATGTATCTCCTCCCTTCATTTATTGAACATGTGAACTTTTCAGAATTGAAGTGTTTCTTGATTTTAATGACTCAATCACGAACAGTTTCTCAGTGTTTAACAAGCAAGATACAAACAGATTTTTAAAGATATCTCCAATCTTGATGATAGAAAGAAGGAATTAAATTGATGGTTTGAGATAAAAAAATCTAATATGTCACAAAGAATAGGTTTAAAAAATGAAATTTAGCCATGATGAAAGCTAAGTTTTAGTTTTTTCATAAGCTTTAAGTGTGAAGCAAAACCCTACAAAGATAAGATATCCTTGCCTTGCTACTCATCCTTTCTTACTCTAGTATATCTTTGATAGTTGATAAGATAGCCCACTAATATAAGTTAGGGACCTAATTATAAACTGACAGGACTAGTAGATGTAGTAGTAGAACTTCAAACTGAGTTTGTTAACGTTCTACCCTGTTCACATAAAGCTAATAAATAAAATAGACAATGTGCAACATGAAAAATCTGTACCTCAAGGGTTGTGAATTTGTGATAAAATCCATGGGTTTATAACCTAGAAAGTAGAAACTAAGACTTCCACACTATGCACACTTTCCATTTTGACCATCCTTTAAGAGGTAAGCATAAAAATAACAGCCAATTGAGATCTCATAATCTTATTAATGTCGTATCAAGGTGTAATATAGAAATATCTAATTTATATAATACATGTATTGGCATAGGGTGTATATTGCTGGCCAAGATGTGGAGTGGTTTTAACATATTTTTTTGCTAGACAAGTGATAGTAGCGGAAGAGGAGAAATTGATTGTGTTGGGATAACAATTGTTGGTGGCAAGGGAGAGAAATGATGGAGGTTTTGTGGTGTCTCTTTTGGTGGTTTAGTAGTGGAATGGAAGGGTTCTACACTTCTACAATAAATCCTCCTTCCCCCACTTTCTTACAGAAAGGAAAAAAGTAGAAACAAGGAAACACATATGTGATAAAGAAAAAAGGATACATTGCTAAAAATGCTCTAGGGTTTTACTTCATAGTTTGTAGATGTTTCTGCAGTAACTTCATTCATCAGATAGATGGGGCCTAAATCTATGACATCTAACATGCTTGAAGTGTCACACAATTTAATCCAATGGCACACCCTTATTTGATTCATCCTTACCACCTCATTTCCATAAAAAAAAAAACTGTTGCGTGACATAGCTACAATTATTAAATACTAAAGAAGAAAGAGTAGGTGATAATTGACAGATTAGTTCCCCCATCTTGAATTGGCCTTTAGTAATTGAATTTGACCAAACTCTAAATCGAAGTCTTAAAATTCAGTGACAAAAGCCAAATTAGGCATTGTTGTGTTTATTTTGTGATGGACTACAATGACAAAAGCTTAATAGTGGTATCATGTGAATACATGGTGTTTGGTGAGGCGTTGGGCTTTGAGACCAAGAAAATGAAGGGCATAGTTCAAAAATGTGGTTTCGATTGCGGTAACGGTCATGATGTCATAGTAACGGAATGAATTCGTTCATCACGAATCATGTCATGGTTGTCATGCACGAGTTTTAATTTTTTAATTCTTTTAAACTTTATTATAAACATGTTATTAGTGTAGCTTGATTTTGGAGTAATTAAAGTGGGAAAAAAATCACGAAAAAAGGTGAAAGAAGATGACATGGGAATTGGGGAATTAAAAGAAAGAAAAACTAATAGACTGCCAGCCTTTTACAGCAATAAATGGCATACTGCAGCCAACACCTAATTTTAAAACAATAAAAAAAGAAAGAAAGAAAGAAGGGCCAGTACCACGTGATTGGGAATTGGAGAAGATTGTAGGGAAGTGGGTTAGATTTATTTTTTTATTAACAAGAGCAAGTTAAAGAGGAAAGGAATCTTTGGGAGAGATTGCCTCTTGAAAGTTTGATTGGGAGATCCTCTCAAAAGTGAAATTATCTTTTTAATTTTCCGTCATTCTTATATATCAATACAAAGTTACTACCGTCTTCTCTTAATTTGCATTTTTATCAATCAAAAATTCATTCCTATCTACCCTAAAAAAAAGTTCCTACCTACGTCAATCCATAGCTAATCAAGGTGTATGTTTGAGGGGGGGGGGGTTAATGTTAGGAGCTCAAGAAAACCTCCTCTTCTAGATTGCTATTCACCAATTTTTGCAAGAAGGGAGCAACGTCAAATGCTACTTTGGCTTGAGGGCTGAAGAGTAATTTTAGTTTACTTAATAATGTGTAAATAAAAAGGAATGCTATGCCTTAAAGTTTGTTATTATGGTGTGTAGTTTGTGATGAGAAGCATCTACATAAGTAGGGTAGCTGTAAATGAAGAAAGCATAATGAATTTAATTATCCTATGCTCATTTTTCTCTTTTGGGGGAGTGCTTGTCTCTTGAAAGAAGAGCTTTGGTGTGGTGATGACTTGATCAATTACACATATTATTCTTAGATTTCACAGTTAGGCCCTGTTCTTTAGGACTGATCTGATCTGATCTAAGTTTGTCTGATCTGATCTGATTTGAGTTTGTCTGATCTGATCTAATTTGAATTATTTAAAATAATGATAATATTAATAATAACTATTAATTTTATTATTATAATTGTAATTGTAATTATTATTTTCATTATTATAATTGTAATAATTTTTTTTTTATGAGAAAGGTAATACATGATTATATTTACTAAAATAATAATAATAATAATGATGATGATGATAATAATTTTTTTTTGGGTGAGATCGAGGGGAATGTAAAATGACATAGCAAGTAATCTGGTTTGGGCTTTGTATAACTATTAATTTTATTATTATAATTGTAATTGTAATAATTATTTTCAAGCCATGGATGAGGATTAATAGCTAATCATAATTATAGGCTGCTTATTGAAATAACTTTCTTCCTTTAATAAAATACTCTTCTAATTCTAATTTGATCTTATAATTAGAATTTGTAATCTTTTAAGTGTTACATGTTTAGAATTTGTAATTTATTGGCAATTATATTGTTTTTATTGGGTTTTTTTTTTTTTTAAAGTTGTATCTTCTAAAACATACAAGTTAGAATCACAAATTAATTAAGGGGTATCCGATCCACTAATAATTAGTATATTGAAATTATTCTTACAACAAATAATAATAATAATAATAATAGTAGTAGTAGTAGTAGTAGTAGTAGTAGTAGTAACAATAATAATAACAATAATAATAATAATATTAATACTAATGTCTGATCTAATCTGATCTGATTTGATTAAGTCTGATGTGATCTGATTACTGTAGCTTTTAAGTCCTAAAGAACAGGGCCTTAGTTAGGAATGTTAGTGTTTGAAGCTGAGCGGATCCCTAGCATTCCATTATGTTATTATTTGTCTAGGAGCTAAAATTGGCACTTGATTAATTTGGTTTATCTTTTATCCACAGAAAAATATTTGGCTTATGTGACTTGCTCTGGTGTAATTGACCGGGAAGAGAAGCTTCCGGTCCAGATTGATAATGGATTTGTATGGGATAATGTCAACATTCAGTCTGAAGAACTATGTTCTGATGAGAAACCACAAAGAGAGAATGCTAGCGAGGTAAGCATTGTTGATGCTATTTTTCTCTGCTTAAGTATAATTATCAAAAGCGGGAAACATCAATACCCAATATTCGATTACAAAAACATTGAATATAATGTATAAAAGTGGAAGATATGAAATTTGTAGGTTATTCTTGGTACATGCTAGAAAAAACATGATAAATTTTGTAAATTAGGTCTTTACGAATAAGATCGTCATGTAATTTTGTAATTGCTGGGTTCCAATGCTGAAATGGTGGTGGAACTGTTTAGTTTTTTATCCCTAAAGGTCGAAATATTTATTTGGAAATGTTGGCTCAATCTTATTATTAAGGAGCATGGTGAGCCTCTCAAGAAAACTGTTTCCAGTTATGTTTTTATCATTTGAGTGGCTTTTGTGTTTTGATGCAAACTCATCTCTCCTGAAAAATCAACCCCGGTTTTCGCTAATGAATAACCTATAATTTGTGCATCTATTTGCTTTTAATTTATTTTATTTTATTTTAATTGGGGGTCTAGAGGGTGTGCACTGGGGCACAATGTTAAGGTTTCATTTGAGTGATTTATTTTAATATGGTGGTTCATGAAGTTGAATTCAAGCTTTGGAGTTAGATGGTCTATGAGATTTGCGTGATTGTGCTTGTGGGCTATCTTTGATGTAGAATAGTCCTCTTGCCGTATCTTTTCCAAGTCTCCCTTAGCCGGTGTAAAGCTCAAAGTGGACACAGTATAATTCTTCATCCTATCTCTGGATATCTGTTTACCTGGGATCTTGTGTGCACTTGTTCTAGGATTTGATTTATAGGTACCGTTTTTCCAGGGACCTTAGGGAATTTCACTTCAAGAGTATCATACATTCTCTTGATATAGAATTTCCCGTGCTCCTCCACGGGCATCAGATTGAATAGATCATTCTTTTGGCTGTGTTATTCCAATGGGCATATTTATATATTGGCATAGTAACAGTGAAGTCTCTTTTCGTGCGATCACTTTCACAGCATCTGTAAACAGAATTTAGAATCTTTGTACTGCATATTATATGTGAGCTATTTTTTGCAGGCTGCAGAAGTGGCACCCTCAATGACAACAAAGCTTGCGAATTCACCCAGGTGGGAATGAACTAGTCCCTTTTTCTCATACACAAGTACTGTTAGTAACTTGTCTATAATATGTTCTCACTTTAATGCATTGAATGGTAATATAGCAACATGTGCTCACTGCTAATCAGTGAAGGCGTGAATATTGGACCTGGCTGCACAATACAAAATGCTGCATCTAATCACTAAATCAAACATTCAAATTCATAAAAATGAACATTCAAAATGAAAAAAAAAGGAAATTAAAAACTAACTCTTTATACACGTAATCTGATGCATAGACAAACCTCAATTGTCCAGAGATTTCGTCCACCCAACAAGCACCCCAAAAACATCAACCACACAGCAAATAAATAAGAGGATATGAACTTGTAATTATTTCACATAGGATTAATAACAAGAGCTAGGCAATTTCTAATCAAAACTAAGTAATTAGAAAAACACTCACTATCACCAAGTTTGGGAGATTTGTCTTTCAACAAAGGAAAGGTTCACAAAGCACCCAAGAGAGAAAATCTCAATCATATTCTTCATCAACAAAATCTCAATCACATTCTTCATCAACAAAGAGGCGTAAAGGAGCTATTTGTAGAGTTGGATTAGACCTAATAAAAAGCTTAATCAAGGACCTTAATGTGAGCAAATAAACAGACAAGATTAAAAGCTCATTAATTAAAACACGTAAAAACTGCAAAGGCCTTGCTCTAAGCACGACATGACCGTGCTATTGTAGCTGACCCGATCATGCAGCTGCTCGACACAGTTGTGCTACTGTAATAACTAGTTTGCACGGTCGTGTCGAGGTCACCTTCAGAACTTGTAACCAACTCTGGAAAAGTTTAAAGCAGGATGCACGGTTGTGAATGAACACATAGCATGATCATGTTGGGGTCTTGAACGATCGTGCAGATGTTTTGCCATGGTCGTGTCAATGTTCCAAAGCTTCTGAACGTTTCCTGAACTAGCTGCACGGCTGTACTCTTTGGCCTCTTTGGCAGCTCATCCATGAAGTTTATCCTCGGTGGAATTTTTTCCCTTAATAATTTCATTCCTGAAGGCTTAATCTATCATTTTTTATATTCCCATACATCCATTGTAGCATACACATTTTTGCCACAAACATCTTATGAACATGAAAATATTCCAAAGCCCAGCATCCTGTACTATAAAGCCATGTCGGCCTAACAGATTTCCGGCAATCTTAGTCTATGTGGTATACCGCGGTCCCGTAGAAACTTATAAGCTCCCTTCCACTTCATCCAAGACGATTTTATTCTATGAGCAACATCCATCCAGTTCACCATCCTTTTGGAGAACAGAATCTAGATATCAGAAAAATTCAGACCCTGTATACTTCTCCCATCTCTATTTTGAAATATTAGAGGGGTAAGCAATAAGAAAACAACGTATGCAGTTAGGCCGGGGAGTAGTCGGGCCTCCCCCTACATCCTTGTGGCTTTGCCCTTGTTTTTAAGTGCAACATCATGTTAATACGAGTTAAGTGTTCAAATCGGAGTGTAATGTATTTTAAAACTTGATTTAAAAGTTCATACCTGTAAATATTATATGTTGTAAAAAGTGTAAGATATTTTAAAATAGGAATATTTAATATATGTGGTCTTTATGTTCTAAAATAATTAATTTTCATAATAAGAGTAAGATGTTCTAAATGACGATAAAATATTCACTATTTGTTTTCTATATGTTTTAAAAAATCATTCTTGTTCTAATATAATAGTAAAATGGTCTAAAATTATGAGATGGATGTTTAATATCTAAATTCTATATGTTCTGAATTCTATCCAGGTGCATTATATGCACGATGCACCCAAGTAAACCATAGAATTTTCACCTCGCTGCTACAAGTGAACCAAATTTATACTGGTTGTTGCATTACTTGCATATGGCAGAGAATTTCCAAAATTTATTTTTGGTAATTTACAAACTTTGTTATGTTTCTACTTCCCTGTTCATTTTGTAGGTTACAACAATCCTCGTCTGGCAAATGGTCAAAAGAAGAGACATCGCGTGGACTGCAAAGTTCGTCATATGCCCGACATCAAAGGAATAGTCATCCTATGTTGTAAGTTGTCAAAAATTTAGCAGGAGGATTGTGAGATCTAATGAATTTTCCGGACTGCTTGACGGTTTCGCCTACCTGAGATATGAGAATCTTATCCTCTTCAACAATCACATACATGATAACTGTTGATGTGCATCTGTGTGGAGCATCTTTTAAGAATCCAGCTCAGTTATTAGACAAGGCGTGCAGTTTTGTTTAAATGCTCTGCTCAAGAAATTGGTTGGACAGGGATGATGTTAATTTACTTGCCATGGTGTTAGTCTGCCATTTGTTTTTTCTCACAGAGCTACCTAAGAAAGATTGGCCTAGTATATCTGTTTTGCATGGTCTACGAAGTATATAATTTCATTTAGGCCCCGTTTACTAGGCAATTTTTTTTTCCTTGAAAACAGTTTCTCCCAAATTTGGAAGGAAAATATTTTTCAGTCACATCTCATGTTCGTCTCCTATCTCTTTATTCATCTCCTATCCTCTAATTCTTTCCCGTCGCAAGAGAGCCCTAAACGAGCTCAAGATTTATTGGCAAGTGACATTGTTCTCTTCATTTTGAATTTATTCATCTATCTTTTTGCCTTATTCCTTATATTTATTATCTTTATTTGCTGTTGAATTCTAGATTTTTAACGGAATTTTTGGTCTTACATGTTCCGCCATTGTTGAGTGATTTCAACCTTTCTTTTTCTTGTGATGATTAATTTCGGAATTGCAATTTTTTTTCTTTCTCTATTCGGTTTTATTTTATTTTATGGTAATTCATGATTAGTTTAAGTTATCTCTTGTAGATGTTGGTTGCTTGAGACTATTCAATGAGTTGATTGGAGTGGTTTTGGTGACTCTATGGTCAACCTCTGCTTGAGATTATGATTTGCAAATGTGCTTATTATAGTCAACCTCTTCTTTCTAACACTGGTAATGTAAAATCTTGTTTGGTAATTATAGTCCTTTGATTTTTAAAGGATGATAAATACAAAGGAATATTTGTACATGTATTCTGTAGTTGGTTGGAACCAGATTTGAAAATATTGTTTCCCATGAACATTGTTATAATAAGTTTTCTACTCTTGTAACAAATATGTTCATATATAGGGAATGATCTTTTAACCATATTCTGATATGCTAGTTGGGAACCAGTTGCATTGTTCCCTGATTGTACGGAAACAATAAATACTATTTTGCAATGTTAGTTAAGTGTACAATAAAGTCGGCGCTTACAAACAATTGAAGCTTGCAAGCTTTTCAAAGACATTCAAAGAAAGCTTCAAGTCTCAAGTGCTTGAAAGATATATTTAGGACCTTTTAATTTAAGTATTCTAAGTCTTCATGTGTTAAAAGTGCCTTGATGTGTTAAAAGTAAAGTTAAGAATATTGAAAATTTAGAATTAGTTGTTACAATATTCAGATGCCTACTAACCAGAGTAACAAGTCAAAGCACTAGTTACACTAACAAAGTAACAAGCATTGAAGATACATATAAGTGTTTGTGAGGTCATACGCAAGTGCTTGTGCGTGTGGTCAAGTGTGAATTAGTACATTTAAGTTGAGTGTGGGGTCAATTGGTTCTTGATGTAAGAAATAGTTGGGTGTTTGCATTCATGTGTTTTTGAGTTGATTAATATGATACACATTGTTTTTACTCTCAATTCTTAAATCGTATTAACTCTTGATATTAATATTTTGATTTTATAAATAATTATTTTTATTATTTATTTTTTTTTTAAAAATATAGAAAATGATATTGTAAGCAATATTACAAGGGTTATGCTTATATGCAACTCTGAGGCTGCATATAAGAATTAAATATATTTCCTAAAATGAAAAGTTGGGAATTTATGACAAAATCACACACATATCGATGTAAGTAATGCTTGGCTTTCTTTTAAATTTTCTATCTTAATTAAGCCTTTTATATGCGGCCCTATATAGCATTTTCCATATTACAATTATAAATAAATATTCACTTATTGTTTATTACCATTATTATTATTATTATTAGTGAAAGTATTGTGTCGGACGGTCCGACCGTCGGACCGTCCAACACTTGTAATTTTTTTTATGCCAAAACTCAACAAAACGTGTCCAGGTTCAATAATATGTGTCCAGATTTAACAATATATGTCCAGATTTAACAATATGTGTCCAGGTCCGTGTGTCCATGGTAAACAATATGTTTTCAGGTTCAATAAGTTTCACCAGGTTTACAAATTTATGTCTAGGTTCAACAATATGTGTCCAGGTTCAATACTATGTGTCCAGATTTAATATTATGTGTCAAGGTTCAACAACATGTGTCCAGGGTTACAAATATATTTTCAGGTAAATTTGTGTTCAGGTTTACAAATATGTGTCCAGGTCTAACAATACTTGTCCAGGTTTAACATGTGTCCAGATTCAACAATATATGTCTAGATTTTACGATATGTGTCCAGGTCCATGTGTTCAGGGTAAACAATATGTTTCCAGGTTCAATAAGTTTCACCAAGTTTGCAAATTTATGTCCAGGTTCAACAATATGTGTCCAGGTTCAGTACTATGTGTCCAGGTTCAATAATATGTGTCCATGTTTACAAATATATTTCCAGGTTTACAAATTTGTGTTTAGGTTTACAAATATGTGTCCAGGGCTAACAATACTTGTCCAGGTTTAACAACATGTGTCCAGATTCAACAAAACTTGTCTAGGTTTGATAATATGTGTCCAGGTCCAGTTGAAATGGTCTGACAGTAACCTCATGTCGGACTGGTCTAACACAATACCTTTTCTAAAAGTGAATAATAATAATAATAATAATAATAATAATAATAATAATAATAATAATAATAATTATTATTATTATTATTATTATTATTATTATTATTATTATTATTATTATTATTATTATTATTATTATTATTATTATTAATATGGTTTTATGAATAGATATTCACCCAATGTTTTAATTAATAAAAGTGAAAGTATTGGGTCAGACGGCTGACCCATATAACCAAATATAATAGTGAAAAACTTCAGGAGGCTATAACTTTGCGCTCGGGTGTCGGATCGGGGCATATAATATGTCGAAATTGATTAACTTTTCGAGACGAACGAAACTGCAAATGCCCAAAGGGGATTTGGCCACCGGAAATCGCCAAACGAGGCCTCTAAAGGCCTCAAAATGCAAAAAAAAACATATTTTGTCCAAGTTAGTTACAAAATGTGTCCATGCCATGTTTTACAATATGTGTCCATGTTTAAACAATATGTGTCCAAGTTTACAAATAGGTATCTAGAGTTAACAATATGTATCCAGGTGTGTTCAGGTTTGTTCATATTTGTCCAGGTTTGTCCACATTTGTCCAGCTTTGCATGTCCAGGTGTGCCAAATTTATCCAGATTTGTCCATGTTTGTCTAGATTTGTCCATATTTGTCCACATTTGTCCAGGTTTGTTCATATTTGTCCAGGTTTGTCCATATTTGTCCAGGTTTGTCCACATTTGTCCAGGTTTGCATGTCCAGGTGTGTTCAGATTTGTTTAGATTTGTCCATGTTTGTCTAGATTTGTCCAGGTTTGTCCAGTTTTGTCCACATTTGTCCAGGCTTGCATGTCCAGGTGTCCAGATTTGTCCATGTTTGTTTAGATTTGTCCATATTTGTCTAGATTTGTCCATATTTGTTCATATTTGTCCAGGTTTGTCCACATTTGTCCAGGTTTACAAATTGTGTCCAGGTTTCAAATGTGTCCAGTTATGTTTCCAGGTTTACAAATGTGTCCAGGTCTACCAATACATGTCCAGATTTAACAGCATGTGTCCAGATTAAACACATATGTGTCCAGATTCAACAATATGTGTCACATAACTTTTTCTTAAAGAAACCATAAAAAGTTTTAATAAAGTTTATGCACATATTAGAGTCTTTGTTTGAATATTATGGGAATGCTTAAAAGCCTTATATTAATAAAGCTTGAATTATTTGAATGTAGAGTATTCTTGGTAAAAGTCCTTAAGTTCTTCGTGATTAGTATTCAGCGAAAAGGGGAAAGATACATTTAGGTGGCTTGATACCTTATAAAAGTGTTTTAAATGAGTTTATTTAATAAATTGACTATTATGTTTCAAGATAATTTATTTTATATTACGGCATAATGGTTTATCATAACAACCTTTTTTACATATATTGATTTAATGTCTTATTAACAATTTATTTTTATACCATGTGGATTTAATATTTCAAGATGACTTATTTTGGATATTATGTTTAAAAAAAATTGTTTTAAGTCATGTTTAAGAGATTTGATTCTTGAAAATAAATTGATATGAAGTATATGTTGGTTTGAATGACATTAAATAAAGGAGTTTAATTATTGGCATGACAAATATTTTTTGAAGTGAATTTATTTATACTCAACATATCTCTATTGTTTTATAACCCCACTATGCGGATCTGGTTGATAAAACTATAAAATTTTGTGTGATCTAGTCTTTCCTTAAGGATAGTCTTTCTGCATAAAGATACTAACTTGGAGTGTGCACATTACTTAGGAGAGGAAATTAGTTAAAGGAAAATAAATTTTCAATATTTGATTTATATGGCTTTCATGATTTTGAATTTTTGAAAGGATTATTTAAAGGAATATTTTTGGATAGATAAATGTGACCATAAATTATGACTTGAATCTTTGAAAGCATGTTTGTTAAATAAATAAAGTTTTAACTTATCTTTCACTTATATGCACATAACATATTTTACTAACTCGTACTTTTCTTTTATTTTTGGTTTGGTCATATATATCATCAATGATGAATAGTTCGGTAATACGGTAATGATGATTGAGCGTGAACTAAATGCTGCATTGGGGACTACAGGCGATGATCGCCTACGCCTAGTATAAGATATATTTTCGATTATTTTTGGAAGGACTTAATATATTAATTTTGACACTCTTGTAATAATAAAATATTTTTCATTTATGATGCAAAGTTAAACTAACATTGTTTTTAGTATATCCTTACATTACCATACGACGATAATAAACACAAGTCTATCTCTGCGGTATGTTATACGTATCATTCGGGTATTTCCGTAGAGGGGGATATAGGGTATTACCAACATGCAGGTCCAAACCCTTCTCTGCGAACTTGAAATATTGAAACAAGATGTCAAATAGGAGGTCACCATATTTTTATCCAAGTGGAAATAATTTCAAATGACTGTTACTCCGCTTGAAAAATAATTGGTTAAAATCTTCATCTCCAACCTGCAGCCTATGTACAAAAATCATCTCTAGTATTTGGGTTTGGATTCCTTTGATAAAGTCTACAATACGGGGATTGATCGAAATTGAGGATTACAAACCAAAGAATGTAAAATTAAAAATAGAGGGAAATAGTTTTCTACGAAAATGTGTTACGTCATACAATCATACCAAACGATGGAGCTAAAATGCATGTCAAAGAGGTATGTTGCGACTACTATAAAGCAACAAAAAGATTAACTTTCATATCATCCAATTAATTGTGTGATTTAAAAATAAATTGAATAATTTTTTTTGTTTTATTGGAACCAAATCATATCATTATGTACATTGTCTTGTTGGGACTGAATTTTTAACAATTAATAATTTTTTGAAAGGAAAACAATTTAATAATTATGAGCAGTTATAGAGCGGATTAACTATAGGTGGCATCAAACACGCTGTAGAGCAAATTAACAATAAGTGGCGTCAAACATGCTATAGATTTATTGTAAATTGGGTTAGATCGGATATTTAGCGAGTTACTATCAGGCCCAGTTCTATTCTTTTCAAATACAATTTTAGTTCAAATTCTATATTATCGGGTTCAATATACACCCATATATAAATAATTGTGAGGTTAGATGAAGGCAATAGAATGTAAAAATTCTTATTCTCAATTTCTCATACCATCAAATTCTAATTCCAATTATTATTATTTTTTGATGCTATAATTCCAATTATTATTACCATTACATATTTACATTACTATAAGCTTTAACTCCTATAAGTATAAAACATTTTATGCACGTCACAGAATCAACAGTTGTTGTTTTTTTTTTTTTTTTTCTTTTCTTCAAACTGCTCATGTTGCTGCTTTCTCCAAGCAGTAATTTCTATGTTTGAGAATTGAGATTCTCTTTTTTTATCGCTCACTCCCCTCTCACAATTGCTAGATTTGCTCTTGTTAATTCTTACAAAAAATTGGCAATTCTTTTTTAGAAATAATAAATTACTTGTGTCAAGCCGAAATTTCTAAATTCAGATCTGCCAGGTATAGTTACCCTTTTCGTGTTATTAAACTTGATTTTGTAATTCGTTTGATATGCAACATGAAATGCCTATTCTTCCAATTGATTTCCTGATAAACATTTCTAAATTAACCATGTTAGAATTGTTTGAATGTCCAGTACAATACAATAAATGGCATTTGAATTTGGACTTGTATTTGACCGATTTGGGGGTTGTTTTAATCTTTATGATATGGCAGTTTCAAAGGAGACTGTTATGGCTATCAAGTCTTACCAATATCAAGCTGAAAATTTGGTGAAGAATCATTTGCTGTCTGATCCTATTATTCCTTACACTTCAATTGTTGCAGGCATGTTAATCTGCAAAGTGGTATATTCACAGATTAATACCCCTCTTCTTCATATTATTTATTTGTTTAATTTGTGGTTGACATGGGTTTTTCATCTTGGCATGTTCTAATATTGCAATGCTGCATAGGTTATGTGTGGCATTTGGCAAGAAATTTGTTTATGCTATATGTTTTGACATGCTTGATTTTGTTTTTGGTTCATTGTTTGTGTTTGTAGATCTATAATCTTACTCAGTTGTTCAGTGCTCTATACTTCAAGAGTTATGCTTGCCTTAACAGAGTACAAAGGATTGAATGGAATAATAGGTTTGTCCTTGTTGAATACTTTGCACTGTGATTCTATATATATGTATGGTTTTTTTTTGTTTTTTTTTTGCATAGCTACTCATATTCTCTTTGAATGATTTGCAGAGGCATCTCAACAGTTCATGCCTTTTTCATTGCTGCTATGTCTTTATATTTTGTTTTCTGGTCGGACTTATATGCTGACTACCGGACAAATGGCTATGTTACATTTCGAAGCTCAACACTTTCGACTTTTACATTAGGGGTATGTGTTTCGTTTCTCTCATGTGATTCACTTTTCCAGTTCCTCTATTTTTTCTACATTGCAAGTACCAATTGTCAAATATGCTGGATGGTACTCTTGGTGCTTTGGTTGTACTTGGTACCAGATTTTCTATCGTTGTTTTGAATATAGAGCTATTGTTATATGTCATGTCTGCAAGTAATTTGATATATGTTGTTGCAACCTACAAATGATTTGAAGGGAAATAAGGAACAGAGTTACAGTGTAATGATTTTATTTATTGTGTTGAGTCATATGTATATTGACATGGTTGAGGGAGATAGATAGCTGACTCTGGAATTGTTCTGTAATGTGATCAATCTTGATTCAGTTGATGAATGAATATAGGAAGGGCGGTTGACTTGTTTGTGGGTGGAGGAGCACAGTCCTTTTTGTCTTTCCTCCACCTCAGATTTGATAAGTTGTTACTTTCTTTGACTTCCCTCACCAGGGACTCAGGGAGTGCCCTATAATCAATTAGAATACATTGTTGACCTCAATTTATCCTTATATTAATTCAAACAATCTCTTAAACAAAGCTGCACTATAATTAGCCAAAAGGATTCAATGGAGCTAATTATAAGATTTTTAAATTTAAATTTGACTAAGCAGAATCACCAATTAACCATTTATAGTTCTAGCCCAGATAATGGTAGTTTTAAGTGAATAAATCCCTCTTAAACTCAAACGTAGTTTTGATTATTTCACTAAGAGAATCACTCTCAATGGTTGTTTATCGATTTGTGAAAACTCAAATCCACATCAAGTATTTCGATCATTTTAAACTGCAATTCAAACTAACAAAGAAAGGATTCAATGGAGCTAATTATAAGATTTTTAAATTTAAATTTGACTAAACAAAATCACCAATTCACCATTTATTTATAGTTCTAGCCCAGATAATGGTAGTTTTAAGGGAACAAATCCCTCTTAAACTCAAACGTAGTTTTGATTATTTCACTAAGAGAATCACTCTCAAAGTTTGTTAATTGATTTGTGAAAACTCATTCTCCATGTTGTTAAATGTATTTTTTTTGTGGTAACTTGTATGTGGAATATGACAGGTATCTGTGGGGTACTTTATTGCAGACCTTGCAATGATCTTGTGGCTTTATCCTTCGTTGGGTGGAATAGAGTATGTAAGTCCTGCTCTCTCTTGTTTCTTTTATCCTCATTTGCACCTCTCATTTTCACTTTTCTTTTGTCCACTCTTTGTGTTATGTCTTTTGCTAATATTATTTACAAATATGGTAACTATAATGAGTAGATGCTATATAATTCTAAAGGAGAAACACAGGTTTAGTTTGTAGAGGTTAGAGTAGCAGCATAGTGGTTGCAGGCCCTCCAAATTTGGATTCAATGTCTGGTTTTCATTGAATATAGAATTGCTTAATTAGATAAAATGCCGCAAACACTTTTTATTTGTCATAAAGCATCCTTAAAATAGGGCACTTTGCAAAATAGCACCCTAATATTTATTTATTGGAAAAGACACCAAGATACATTTAAGTTTTGTTTAGAGACATTAAATTCTCATTTTCCAGTAGAAAAATCAATGATATGGAAGAAAGTGGCTTAGTTTTCTAAAAAACATATTGAGTGAGTTACACACATTATTTCAAGATGAACACTTAAAAAACTAAGTTGCTCTCATCCCTGAGATTTGACTTTTCTACCAAATTGAGCATTTAGTGATGGATTTTTAACCCCAAAAATTAACCAGAAATTTGTCCAACAAAAAGGCACCCAAAAAACATTAAACAATCAACAAAAAATTGTATGGATATGAACTTGTAATTGATTCACAAAGTCTTGATGACAAGAACTAAGCAATTCTCTCATCAAAGCACCGAGTAAATAATTAGAAAAAGACTCACAACCACCAAGTAAGGGAGATTTGTTCTTCCACAAACAAAAGTTCACATAGGACTAATGGAAAGAGAAATCTCAGTCATTTTCAGCAACAATCTGATTACAAAGATAGCTAAAAGGGGCTTTTATAGTATGGAAGTAATGGAACTATCCCTAAGCAAAGCTTTACTCTTGGCCCTTAAAATAAATAATTTATGGCTAAGATTAGTTAGAAATTAAAACAAGCGCAAGAAAACACGTCAAGCAGGCCGTGAAACTCGATACGTATGTGCTTGTAAAAACCTGCACGGTCATGTCAAGCTATCCTGTGAGGCTGTGATTCTTGTAGCTTTGGAGCACATTTGGGCATTCGACATAGTCGTTTAGGATACGACGAAACGGTTGTATCGAATTTTGGCTCAGTGGAACAATTTTGAATGTTCGACGCGGTTGTGCACTCTAATTAAGAACTTGAAAACAATTTTGAACATCTTCCGCACGACTTGTGTACGGTCTTGATGCTCAGGACAACTCAACTTCAAACGGTCATAACTTCTTCATTACTTAGGCCAAATTCTCATTTACAAGTTGAATCAACTTGCATATTACCTATTGTTTTGAAGCTCTCGAATCAATGTTTCATCTATAAGTTGAATCAATCCCAAATGAAAATAATATTGAGAAATATTGCCCCTTGAAGTTGACCAGTATGCAAACATGAGTTTCCACACTTTCCCAACTTTGATGCTAAATCTCTTCAACTATACCTAGCTTAATCTCAAGCATCCAAATGCTAGCTTGGATATTTCAAAACTCTTCTTTATGAAGACATTTTAGTCTCTTCTTGAAAATTGCCTCTTAGTGCACCATTCCATGAATGATTTTAGGCCTCCGCATTAATAATATTTTTATTACCCCTTAGGCCCTTAGTGCGTTACTCTCAATAATTGATGCAAGCATGCCCTAAATGTTTCCAAAGTTCCTATTTGACGTAAAACGTTTTTTAAATACAATTTAAATTCCCAACTTTCAATTTAATATAGAAAATGCATAATTGCAAGGGTACGTCATTGAATCCTCCCCCCTCCTCCACCTTCATGTTCTTCAATGCTTTGAGCCTTTCTTGATTTCAACGCTTTGGTTTTACTTCAAACTTCTTGAATTAATTGATCATGCCTCAAGTATTGGAATATCTGTATGCCAATCACGTAAACACATACAAACATGGCATAGAATATTGAGTTACTCAAACAAAGTAACTAAGGAACAAATTGTTCATCAGCTGTTTCAAATTAGCTATTTTAACTCATCGCAATCAACTGTTCCTGTCAACTATTTGTCATCATTCAAAACTACAATGGCCTTAACAAAGATGCATATTCATTTGGGAGAAAATACTTATCTGGTCCTTTAGATAATTACAGTGATTGTGAAGCCCTAGATTTTAATTCCTCACCAAGTGTCAAGTGAGCAATTAACGAAATTAATATAAAAAACAAATTCAGTTATAAATTTCAATCTTCCATAAGGTAACAGAAGAAAGTTGTACTCCAAACTCCCACTAAAGGAGAGAACAAATCCAAATTTTGGGAAGAAAACTCTCATAAAGAGAGAAAAGAGGATCATTAAAACCTAAACATTAAACAATTAAGAAAATAAAGAAAGATTTAGGGCTTACCACTGTCAAAGAGATGATGATGGCAGCCCTTTGCCCCTTTGTGGCTGAAAAAGGAGTTCGCTTTTTTTTGGGTTTTTTTAGAGAGAGAAATTTAGTAAATGGAGTTGTAGGTTCTGTTAATATGAAAATACAGTTTAATGTCTCAACTTTGTTTATTTATTTTTTTTACGGGAAATTCAATGTTGATATAGGTAATAAATACATAATTGTAAGGGAACATTGGTGAATCCCCACCTTCCCCAACCAAAAAAATTTGATACTTGTAGTCCACATTATTGCCTCATAAGTTGACCCAATTGTGCAGGTGGTACACCATTCTCTCTCAGGAATAGCAGTTGCTTACGCTATGTTTTCCGGGGAAGGACAGCTTTATACTTTCATGGTCCTCATTTCTGAAGTGACAACACCTGAAATCAACTTGCGATGGTAAAGTCATTTTGTAGGTCTTAATTTTTTTTCCTCTAGTACGTGACTTCTGCTCACTTCTTGCTTTTCCTTAAAAGTTCCTTGAAATGCCCAGATAGAAAAGTTTTTTGCCCCTCTAGTACGTGACTTCTGCGTACAAAATTTATTATTATTTTTCTCTAGTATGTGACTTCTGCGCACTTCTTGCTTTTTCCTTAAAAGTTCCTTGAAATGGCCAGATAGGAAGGGAAAAAAATTCCCTCTAGTACGTAACTTCTGCTCACTTCTGTAGTCTTTTTTTTTTTTCTCTAGTACGTGACTTCTGCTCACTTCTTTCTTTTTCCTTAAAAGTTCCTTGAAATGGCCATATATTTCTTCATTTATGTTCTTCTGCTCACTGTTTCTTGCATTTTCTATGTAGGTTTCTCGATACGGTCGGATTGAAAAGATCTCATGCATATCTAATAAATGGGATTTTGATTTTTTTTGCCTGGTTGGTGAGTACATGTCTCTTAAGGGATATCAACTTTTCATATCTTGATCTTTTAAAGAATCATTTAGAGCATGAGAAAATTTGTGATACTGAGAGTTTGAGTCTACTTTTTTCTTGAAGCAGCTCTAATGGAAGTGATCATTAAATTTTAGGAAAAATTACTTTGAATAATCTAACCTTTTAGCAATTTTGTTTTAACAATCCAACTTTTAGATTATTCTGTGATAATCTAACCTTTATCCCCAAATATTTTGTATTGGTCTAGTGGACCTAGTTTAATTAGTAGTCCTTTTTTGGAAGCTATTGTTTTTTAATGAACAGAAATTATGTAGCTGTTTTACCACCAAAATTTATTAAAACTTTTATTTGTAAAAAATAACTGCCAAAAAGGGAACCACTAACACTTTGAGTCCACTAAAAAAAAATTGGTATAAAGGTGGAATATTAAAACAAAATCACCAAAAGGTTGGACTATTCAAAGAAATTTTTCTAAAATTTTATCCTATTGTTTGAAAATTGTCAGATGTAATCTGAAATGGGACATAGTATCAATGTTTTGCTTTTCACTTCATCATCCTCTAAGGCTCTAACATGTAACCGGATGTGCAATGCAGGTTGCAAGAATTTTGCTGTTTGTTTACATGTTCTATCATGTTTACTTGCACTATGAGCAGGTAACCGCTTAATTTCTTGTACCTTTAATTTTGATTAACAATAACTAGTCACAACTCTTTAGAGTATGAAATTTCTTCTTATTGTGAAACCACATAAAACCTTTCACCTTGTATCTTTGGCTTTCCTTGCATTCTTTCTTCTAAGATCCCTATGATCCCAACTCTCCATTTTCCTTATCAAAGCATCTTCTACTGTAGCTTTCTTCGAATATCTTCCTTTGAAATTATATCCTTTATGATGATCCCATCCATCATTCTCAACACATGTATCTTTTGATGCACTTTTGTGCTTATTATGTTCTTTCTACATATTTTGAATTTCCCTCAAAGCCAAACATTTTACCAATATTAAACACTTGAAAAATGCCCGGCCTTAAAAATTTCCCCTTAATCGATAGTTTTAATTGCTGCACAATATCATATGTACTCCCCGTTTGAGCCGTCTCTTAATCTTATGAGTTACGTCTTAATCAATTCTTGAATAGGCAAGATTGACATAATTGTATTATTGGTTTTTCTATATTTACCCCTCAGGTTTTGAGTTTTCTACGTTTTACCCTCATGTTTGAGAACTTGCACATCTCTTGCTACTATCACTATCTATTTCTTTACTAACTCATCTCTCTAATTTCACCTACTGTGAATTGTGGTTTAGGGGAGGGGAATTTTAGGCATAATAACTTGTTACTATTATTTTATAGAAGGCCCTAGTAGGATTAATTAGAGAGGAGTAAATTCTATAAATAATAGCAAGTTAAGAGGCAAAATCATGATGAATGTTGAATGTATTTTAGTAGTATTATCTTTGGAAGTGAACAAGCCATTTGAATGCTTGCATTGTATTGGGAGAGAATCAAGCCTCTCGAATGCTTGATAGTTATCTTACTTAGTGTTTACTTCTCCTTCATATTCATCACCATTATCTTCCATTAATTAGCATTTTCATCTCTTATTCTCTATTTTTTCATCTAGATTTCTGGTTAGCTATGTCAGTTCATAGCAGTTGGTATCAGAGCGATTCAATCCTTGGAAGCAACAGCACCGTCAGAAACCAGACGGTCTTTGGTGATCAAGAGGTGGTTGAGTTGCTATTGGACAGGATGGAAGAGCTGATGCAGCATTCAACAGAATGCATCGAGCAATTTCACAAGTCAGTTCATGTTGATCTGAATGATTTCAAGCATAGGACGGAGAGGACATTGAAGGAACTGGGAGAAGAATTGCAACGAACTATCTCTGACATAACCAGTAAACTTCGCTCCAGCCATTATAGAGCTCCATAGAAAGTGCATGGGGATGCAGAAGCCACCAAACAGAAGCTTCCATCCACGGTGCAAAGCAATGAAGAAAAGATGCATACACATACACATCTGGTGGAATGTGACGCAGGCAATCAGCAAGGCAACCACAACACAACTTTACCCAGGGAGTAGTATCCTGTGGTTGGAAACCACCAGCTGTAAACTTCAACAGAGGAGAAATGTGGTTCAAGTGGTGGTCCGGGCAGAGTAAGCAGTTATGTTTAAAGGTATGGTGATTTTGTTGGTGGTTATGCCGGTGGCGGGGAAACGATGTGGTTTTGCAGGCGAATTTGGGAGTGGGGGTCTACTTGGTGGTCTTGGGAGTGGTGGAACGTCAAGTGAGTTTGATTGTCCATGGGTGGATTGATTGATGGATTTTTTGAGTGGGGAGGTGCTGATTGCAGTGGATCTGGTGGTGGTCCAGGAAGAGTGGCGAATGGCTGATCCGCTGATGCGATTTTGGCAGCTGCTCGGAAGAAATAACATTGCAAAAGGCGGCTCTGATGCAAGTGGATACAGTGATAACAACTTCGATGGGCTTGATCTGGTCGGTGGTGGACGAAGTGGTATCGTCAGAAAACTTGTCGAAGATAGAGGCGGATTGCAAATCTGGAAGCTTCAAGAGAAGAAGGTGCAATGCTTCCTTGGAGGAGAGCATTCTAGAAGTTACTAGTAATGACAAGATAGTAAATAGCTTAAGAAAAGACAATAGCCTGCTAGGGATCAGCACAAAGAAATTGGCAGTTTATTATTTGGTGATTTGCTAGTATGTCCAATTAAATTTGCTGGGGAATGGCAAGAAATTGGGTATTTGTCACCATTATCTTCCATTAATCGGCATTTGTCCAATTTCCCACCTCAAGTTTTGAAACCCAAATCTTCTAAACCTAAGCAGACACATGAATACAACCCAAATTCAAAGGACCCTAGCCATTCATTTAAATATAATCCTTGTGACCTTTTCAGCCCATCAAAGTCCAAGACAAGAGAGTTCATTTTCAATAACACTAGGCCTATTCTTAAAACCCAATATGTCAATTTCCATTTCTTTACTCTGCCACACACAACTCCAACCTTCTTTAAATCCAACCTTCCAATTCATCCTTCCATCTACAGCCCCAACGCCCAAAAAAGGCCCCACACACAATTTCACATACCAGTTCTCTGCCAAGGATATGCTATATAAGCTGAAGCAGAGTTCCCAATCCAAGGGCAACCCCCAAGGTGCCACTGCTCCTCATGAGCAACACCAAGAATCTAAGGCCGACTATCATCCACCTTGAGGACAAAATGGAACTTTGGGCTGCCGGTATTGCTATGAATTGTAGTTTCATGGAGGGTTGTTTTTGGCATGATAAATTGTTTCTAGAATCTTATAGAAGGCCCTGGTAGGATTAATTAGAGGTGTAGTTTCTATAATTAAGAGCAAGTTAGAGAGGGAAAACAATGTTGAATGTATTTTAAGAGTAATCTCTTTGGGAGTGAACAAGCTACTCAAATGCTTGTATTGGGAGAGAATCAATCATATTCATCACCATTATCTTCCATTAATCGGCATTTTCATCTCTTGTTCTCTATTTTGTCATTTAGATTTCTATTCAGTTATTTCAATTCATAGCATCACCTCTTACTAAATTTTACAACTGCCATTGTCGTCCTCGGTCCTCTATCCATCGTTGTTCTTCTCATGCCATTGCCCCGCCCATGTGTTATCGTAGTAACCACCGGAATCGACTTTGCTCAATTCCCACCAATTAATTTTTTCCCTTGGCTTTGATGTAGTCCAATCAAACCATGCATGCCTCAAATTTAGAGCTTTAATAGTTAAATTTTACCATCTAAAGCCAAAATTCATGCTTTGAAATCGGTTTTATGTTTCTTATATTACTCTTTTAGTGGTTACTCTTTTTTTTATTGAATTTTTCATTGTTGTAATGAAAAGTGAGATGATTGTTGATCGGAGGGGTTGATGGACTTGTGTGTAGGATGATATTTGGTTGGGTGGTTTGTGTGCATCAGTTTTTTGGGTGGTGATGTGCTTTCATAGGAGGTGGTGTTGAGGGCAACAAAGATGATTATGGTGTAGAGGGAAATTAGGGGATATAATTCTCATGGTTGGAGGTGGGAATGACTAAAGAGGAGAGTTGGGTAACTCTAAAAACTGAAAAGGTGAAACGGAAAGAGTAAAAATACAAAACAAACACTAGTAAGGGAATCAGCAGTCCAAGTTCCCTTTCCCTTTCTCTTTCCTCATTCCATCCAACCAAACAGCCCCTAATTCTTAGATATTTTATATATAATATCTGATACTTTAGAGCTCAATTTTCTTATTTGAATTAAACAATGGCCTACAGCAGATGCTGATCATCTGTTTATTTGTCTGTCATTAACTGCAGGTTATGCAGATGCATATATTTGGCTTCTTTTTGGTGTTTGTTGTGCCATTAGTTCTTGCTACTATGAACTTGATGTGGTTTGGGAAGATACTCAAAGGATTGAAGAAGACCTTAGCTAAGAGGTAATGACAGTATGTAATACAAATTGCTTGACCTTTTTCATAGGATTGTTTCACTTTGGTGTAAAGGAAATGTGGGTTATGGAAATGTGAAGGTAATGGCCACTTATGTAACTTGACTTGCTATAGAATTTGTTGTAAATAGTTGAACCTTCCAACTGTAGGCAATACCCCTTTGTGGCAAACAATGAAATTAATTTTCAAATTAAACCTTAGTTACTATCCATTTATATACCATTTTGTATGCCACATGTTTCGCTTGATAATGCTGTAATTTTTCGCTTCTTTACCTTATTTGTATGCTCTCCATTCGGAGTTGTTGGAATGGAGGAGTGATGGGAAAAGAATGCTTGCATGTCAATAAAGGAAAATGAAGGTTTTTAAAGGATGTTCTTGCTATTTCCAAAAAAAGAGAGGATGTTCTTGCTAATGTAATACTTCCAATTACACCAGATATCATTTCAAAGGTTTACAGTTTCCTGACTCTCCAGGAAAGTTTGCTTATCAAAAGGTTTATTTTGTGAGAAGCTACATTTTCTTAAAGAGGTAAAGGATGTCATATAACTTATTTCCTGGTGTTAATCCATCTCATGTGACTTTTTAAAGATTTTACAAATTTAAGGAAATATTTCCTATCACTTATATTCATCCTTACAAATGCGTGTGTTTGTTAAATTGGACCGAGTGATTTGCAGTAAGGCCAAGATCAAGACCTAATACTACCCATATTATCTCTCTCTCACATAGATATATGGTATATTTCAAATAAAGAATCAAAAATTAATTAAACCTATTAAATTCATCATAATTTTGAAAATTGACAACAAAAAAGTGCATTTTTTTTTTAGGTTTTTAGTTTTCAAGAAAACTAAAAAATTATCGGGTAATTTTCTCGATACATAAATCGGGACACGTAAATCTAGGTGCTCAAAAGTCAAAACTATGTGTTTTCTATCCCTTTTGTTTTGCTAATTCTATATTAAATTTGACCTTTAAGGGCCAAAATAAAACCTCAATATTTTAACCTAGTGTTTTATCACAAACAAACCTAGCATTTTTTTAGGCACCCAAAATGCAACATTAATTTTAATAAATTGCTAACTAAACGGATGATTTTTCCTATATAAGAATGAGACAATAAATGAGGGTTACCAATGAGAATAAAAAAAAAATAGGGTTATCAATGAGAAAGTTATAAAGTATAGGGTTATTATTGGGAATTTCCCGAGAGTTGCCCAATACCTCAATTTGAAATGTTAATGAAACATCTCAAAGGGCCTTTTGGTCATTTTACGCGTTAAGTTTATTAACTTTAAGTTGAGTGAATAGTGTTTCAATTGCATTATTTTATAATTTATTAAGTTGCAGTTAATTACGAGTTTGTCATTTTTAATGGTTAAAAAAGCATCTCAAGTTGAAATATTAGGCATTTCCTGAATTACCCTTTCTCTTTTGTTTACCATTTGTTGTATCTTGTTCCTCGACAAAGCCTCCCCCCACCTCATTCTCATTCTCATCAAATGGAGTTTTAATTGTGCCTGGAGTGTCATATGTGCTAGACATCTAAAAATTAGAATATAATAACAAGTTAGTTATAAATTACTCACTCATAACTGCAACGATTTGACATAAAATTTAGAGAAAAAAATGTTAAATTGTTGCAGTTAATATGTTACAGAGGGAGTACATTAGTAGTTTAACATGTCATTACAATTAAAATGGAGGGAAAACACCAACTTACATTAACAGATCCAACACTACTTGACTCTGTAGTGATAATTGGTAATTCGTACAAATCCAACACTATATTTACAAGTAACAAACAAATCACAAATCAAATTAGGAACAATAATTTGAAGATTCAATTAACAAACCAATCAACTTTACAAGAACTTGAACAATTAAGAGTTGAACAGTTCAAAATTGGAAGAAAAAAAAGAGGGTACAAATAAAAACAAAATTGGAAAAAAAAAAAAAAAATTGAAACACTTTATATAACAGTTCAAAATTGACAACAAAAAAAAATTAAATAGAGAGAACTATATTATACAAAAATGGAAAAAAAAAAATGGGGAAGAAAAATGGAAACGAAAAATCGGAAAAAAAAAAAAAAAAAAAAACCTATAACTTGTGGAGTTAAAGATTATAGTTGTGAATGTGTGATTTCAAGATCTTTTGACTTCTTGAAATCTTGTAGATGTATGTGGTTTTAGCATTAAACTATATAGTTGCCTCTAAAAGTATTTGTTTTTAATGTCATACTATATGGTTGTCTCTATATGTATATGTTTTAGCATTAAGCAAACAGGTTGCCTCTGAATATTATATTTAGAGGCAACCATAAATTAGTGACAGACTAATCAAATACAACCAAAAAAATTGCTTCAAAATACTTTGAGACAAATTCCACATTTCTAGAGGCAAATGCCATATATTTTGAAGCAAGAGACTCTTGCCTCTACATCTTTTTTATTTGGGTGTGATGTTTGTACTGGCATGACTAGAGCCACATAACGATCCCATGCTAAGCAAAATGACAAACAACAAGACAAACATGGGTCAACGGGCTACCCACTGACAAAAAAATATTCCCTTCGTAACATATGAATTACAACGATTTGACATTTTTTTTTTCTCTCTACTTTATGTTACTTTATGTCAAATCGTTGCAGTTATTTTGTTACAGAAGGAGTACAAGTCAACATTCAAAAAAAGACGATAGCAAAAGACAAAGAAAACATGCATATATTGTTACACTAAGAAGATGACAAGAAAATGCTTGGTTTTTAGAGAACTCCTTCACACTTAGAGTTAGAGAGAAAACAAGAGCAAGGAGAAGAACAACAAGGCACAATCAGCCAAATCCTCCATGGACAGCATGGCAATTTATAGCCAATAATTTAGGTTCAATTTAGGCAAAATTACAAAAGATGCCACTCCTAGGCCAACCAACATCAAAGCATAACAACAAACGCAAGCAAAGGGAAATGCATGCTTCCCCCCTAGTTGGCCACACCACTAGACAACAGAAAAATTGCAACCAGTACTGAAATCTTGTTATACTTTTTAGAACGCAAGAAAAACATGGCAATTAATGAAGATATTTCATATAATTTGTACTTTTTAGAACGCTTAAGGTACATTTTAGTACATATATTGCATTAAAATATGAAAAATTAAATGACGTTATAAAACTTCCCAACCCGCTGGATCAACCCGAACCCGAAGAATTTGGTTTATAATAAAGCTAATACTGACCCAAACCGCTAACACCCAACCCGGTACAACATGAACCCGCAACTATTTTACACCAACCCGACCTGACCCGACCTGTTTGACAGGTGTAGTCATACGTGACCCCAATCAGGTCAGGGTCCGGGATCAGGTTTCCCCTTTTTCGTTTTCTATAGTCTGTTAGTGTACGTTAGAATTCAGTTTTGTCTCTTTCTCAATTACTTACTTGTACTCCAAGTTTTCAATCTATGCAATTTAAGTTCAAGTCTTTTTTATTTGGTAATTTGTTTCTTTCTTTCAATTATGCTCTTTATGTTCATCATATTTATTGTTTTAGTTTTATTTCCCCCCTTTTAGGGTTTTGTAATTAATTTATGTCTAATTAAATTCTTTAATTCATGTCATGATTCAATTCTTAAAAACCTATCTGTATTATAAATATATGACTCATATCAAATTGTGCACCAAAAGGTAAGAACTGCATATTATAAAACAATTCTAGTAAATGTCAGAGTCTAATAGAGTATGTAAGTTCTACGAGAGTATATAATTAGAGATTAGTGTACCTTACTTGAAGGCAATTTATGAATTATTGAATATTGTTATTACCAAATAAAAAACCGAAAATACAATGGTACCAAATGAAATTTTCCAATAAAAAGTAAACCTTCACAATTCAGTGATTCACATTTACTATTCAAATTCCACAAAAAAAAAAATGACAAGTAGTGCATACGAATCAGATCAGATCAGATCTGATCAATACATACATAATACTCAACCCAAATCAATACGCAAAAAGAATGGGTGTTGCCGTGTAATTAATAAGCAGTTTTAAACCCTAATGAAAAATATGAATAGTACTTTAAAAATAAAAAATAAAAAATAAAAATAAACATATATATATACCTTAGGGTAAAAAAAAAAGGGACCAATATAAGAAAAGAATTTTTAAAAAAAAAGAAAGAAGAAGAAGCTAAGGTCCTTGTTGATTTTTATTGTGAGAATTAGACCAAGTAAAAATGGAGGTAGAAAGGGTATTAATGGCATCAGTTAAGGCATGAAGTCTGTGTGTATTAATTTGTAAGTTAGATTCTTCAATTCTTAATCTTGATTCATGCATTTTCATGATTTCTTTGTGCCTCCTTTCTTGTTTTTCATCACTTGCTTGAATTGCCTCTGATAATATTCTAGCACTCTTATATATTGCTCTGCTCACCTCTTCATCTTCTCCTCCTACTGTCATCGTCGCCGCCCCCGGCATTGCTGTAGTACCAGCACCACCATCGCCATTGCCCCCACCACTACCACCGCCGCCATTACCACCACCACTTCCTCCACCGCCATTACCGCCACCGCCCTCTTTTCTTCTTCTCTTTGATGGTGATGATTCTGGGTCATGAGAATGTTGTTCACTTGTTCCAGCTTCTGATCATTTGCATTTATTTGAAATAACAATGTTAATTAATTAATTAGTACGTCTCAAAGATTTTTATTTTTAACCCCCGTGTCATGCACGAATTTTTATTTTTCAAAAAAAATAATTAAAAATATTAGTATATTTTCATATTTTTCCTCTGATAAGACATCATTAAATTGAAGGACATGAATTATGAAATTGAATTTAAAAAAAAAAAAAAAAGATGATAGAAAAGCAAAAGAAATGAAATATAAATTAAATAATGATGAGAAATTGAAACATTTATGGAAAAAATTAGAAATACCAATCAATAGAAAAATAAAACAATTAAATTTTTTTCTTTTTCTAATAAAGCAAAACCAAATTAAGAGGAAATGATAGGAAGGTGACACGTGAATGTTAGAGTTTCTGTTTTAAATATTTAGGTATATATGTGGCGCCGGAAAAATGAAAATAAAAATATATAAGTATGAAAATAAAATATGAAAATAAAATATGAAAATAAAAATAAAAAAGTATTATGTGTATTTTATGATATCATCAATATTAATTATACATTTAAGGTTCATCTCGGTTTTTTTTTTTTTTTTGCTCGACTCGATTGAGTTTTGATCAAAATTAAGAAAATAATAGGGAGTAGGAGAAAAAAGTTGTGCACAAATTTAGAAGAAAGTGTATGAAAAAGAGGGGGAAAGTTACTAGAGAAAGTATGGAAAAGGAAATTATGAATCATAAATTAATCATTTACTTATTTATAAAGTAGGAGTAGTAACCAAAATCTTCACATTAAAAAAAATCCCTCCAAAATTTTTTTAAGCTATATTTTATTTTATTTTTAAAAAAAAAAAAGTTAAGTATTACTCCATATGTTATTTTGAATAAATGCAATCTTCCTAAATTTTTACAAAAAAATTTTTTTTTTTAAATTTAAATAAATCATTTAAGCATATCTTAGAAAAAATTATATATACCAAACATAGTTCGGGCCAAAAACTAATAAATGTATAAGAATAAACTTTACTATATTTAGCTAATGTAGGTATGTGGCAAATAAAAAAAAATCACAAAATAGAAGTGATGAGCAAATTAAAAAATAACCCAAGAGTTATTATTTTATTAGTACATCATGTGTAAATAAAAAAAAAAAACAAACATAAATTTTGTTATTCCTTTTTACAATGTGCAAATTGAGTAAATAATTTATTTCTCTAAAAGATTTATTATTTATGAATAAATTTTGATTAATTTTACAATTATTGTACTAGCGAGTTTTAAAATTGTGATTACTTGTTTTAAATAATAAGGCTATTAATCCACTAAAACACCGCTGTGACCTCACCCCTTCCCTTATATAATAGAGATCATGTGGCTGAGGTCACTTCGCACAACTTTATCACCCTATAGTTAACATCATATTATAATTTAATTTTAATTACTGTGTGAATATCTTTCCACCAAATAGAGTTGGTTAATATCAACCATAAATTAAAAAAATCATTGTCTTATATGGTCTTTGCCTTATACTACCTAATTTTTTTCTTTCAAATTCCATTTTTTTTCGTTTATAAGAGTTATGATTCGATGTTTCTTCTATGGTCATCGAAAAAATGGCCTCCGAAGTCAAAATAATCTATAACGTCGATCTTGGTAATTAGATTTGACTTTTTAAATTATTATTATTTTTGTAATATTAATTCATTTTTACTATTTTTGGATTTATCTTAATTTCAGATTTTTAATTTAATTTTTAAATTATCTAAATCTAATTTAGATAAATCCAAAAACATTAAAAATGAATTAATATTACAAAAAAAAATATATATTTTAAAATGTATACTTTTATTTAAAATAAAAGTCAAATCTAATTACCAAAATCAATGGCCTAGATTTACTTGACTTTGGTGGTCGTTTTTTTTTACGACCATAAAAGAATTTCCAGGTATGATTCCTCTTAAAGTAATTGGTACTCAATAATAAATAAAAAAAAGGCCAATTCTATTTGGAAAAAGATACTTCATCCGCTCCATAATACTCGCAACGTATTTATTCATTCAAGCATTTTAACAAAGTGACTTGAGCATGTAAATAAATTAACATAATTTAAACACAATCAAAAAAAGAGTAAAAGTTATTAGTGTTAAAATTATGCCATTAAAATTGCTCATTTGTATTCTTAAATCTTTTTATTAAAATGCGTATCAAAAAGTATGTTGCGAATAAATGGAACAAAGGAAATAAAATATAAAATACAATTTAGATGGGAAGTAATGAAATATCATAGTATTTGTTTTTTTTTTTCCAATTGAGCTTATTAGTAGGATTAAAATGCTAACACTAGCTACCAAATTTATAATAATGTAAAGTTTGGCAGTATAATTGCACCAATTATAAACTCAAGATTTAATTCATTCGTGATGTTAATCATGTAATTGGACGAAGGATGCAAAATTGCAAAGTACTACCTACCTCAATTTTAAGAACATGTTTTATTTAAGTATTAACTATAATTTACAAAAGAGAACAAAATGTTAAAAAAGTAAGGTGAGACATTTTCAATTGAAATTTATTTTTCATTGGGAAAATATTTTACAATGATAAAACTCATTTTAAAATAACTTTTTGCAAGAAAAAAGATTTTTTCCATTTTAAGCACTTATGGAAAAAAAAATAATTGCAAGTAAAATTTAGCCTTATGTTTAAGGCTCGTTTACATTAACTGAATAGAGATGAACTAAACTAAACTGAACTGTATTAATTGAACTTAATAGAGATGAACTGAACTGAATATAAAATGGAGTAAACAAGCCCTTATATTTGGATAAAACATTTTATCTTTAAGTTTAGAGGAAAATTGATTTCAATAAGCAAACATTTTCCTGTCTGATTGTTTAGTAAGCAAACATTTTCTTGTATCTATTCATTTTTCTTGGAAAATAATTAGTGTCATATTTTTCACCGTACATATTATTTTTGTTTTATTCCCTACTCTATAATCCTATCCTTTCAACCTAATTTTGCTTTTATTTTCTTTTACCCATATACCTTTCATTTTTTGTTGCTTTTATTTTCTAATTTTCCTTATATTGTTTTATGATCAAACAAACAAAACAAAATATATTTGATAATATGTTTCAATTACTTCAAAATATGATTTTCTTGAAAAATTGTTCTCTATAAAAAAAAAAAACCATCAAAACAAATGGAGTCATAAACTCATAATATAAAAAAAAAAGTTTTGAATCCTAATTTTTCATTTAACTTTTTGACCAAACTAAACTAGATA
This sequence comes from Salicornia ramosissima, assembly GCA_951394345.1. NCBI lineage: Eukaryota > Viridiplantae > Streptophyta > Magnoliopsida > Caryophyllales > Amaranthaceae > Salicornia > Salicornia ramosissima. Next base: position 1,906,057 of record OX596240.1, on the reverse strand, counting down.
TGATTACACAAAAAAGTTGGAAAAGAATAAAGGCACAACTAAAATTGATATGAGCACAACATATTATGCTAGCATATCTTCCTATGTTGGGCCTATATTAATTTTAATTGTACCAATATCAATTCACAAAAAAAAAATTTAAAAATGTTTTACTTGTTTGTAAACGGAGCCTAAAGGATCAATCACTCTCAAACTTTATGGGCCCAATGTGTAGACACATACATAACATGACTCTTCATCCACAATTGACCGATTGATAACTGTTATAGTGTTATAGACTTATAGTGTTATTATTGAAATTTTAACTTTTTTTGATTCTATAAAGGTAAGAAAAAATATAGTAATAGGTTTGTATTTATATGTAATTTTGTTTGATTTGTTTGGACATATCTGCAACGATTTGACATAAAGTAGAGAATAGGGGGGAGTATAATTTTTTGTTATACGTAAAGATATTAAAATTTAAAATTGAAGAAAATGTGAAACGGTAAACTGAGCACTTAGGCTCCGTTTATTAGAGCGAAAAATGTTTTCCCTGGAAATACTTCTTCTATTCATTTTAGATCATTTGATTTGAATGAAAAATTAAAATGTAAAACTTGGGCTAAAAATTCATTTTATAACCAATTGAAAATATTTTTCCCCAAATTTGGGAGTAAAATGTATTTTGTGTCCAGATAAACATTGTAATATTTCTATGAAAATGATTAAATGAGTTTTCAATCATAAAATGGTTTTCATGGAAAATAATTTTACATCGAAATTTTTTTACACTCAAGTAAAGAATCCCTTATTGTGAAAGGCCCTATCAAACAATGTAAAATGATAAAAAATACTCCCTCCGTAACGAATTACTAGCAACAATTTCTATTTTTAGGTGTAACAAAATTCTTGCAACAATTTTTTCCAATTTCATTTTATTCCTTTTTTGGTAAAAAAAACAACACAATACCCTATACCCCCACTTACTTTTCTCTTTCTTACTTTTTTCTCTCTTACTTTTATCATATTACCACATAATCCCCCATTTATTTTTCCTTCTCTTACTTTTCTCTCTCTTACTTTTATCATTATACCACCTAATACCACTATTACCTTATTTCACCTAGAAATTTGTGCTAGTACAAATGTTGTTAGTAATTCGTTACGGAGTGAGTAGTTTTTAGAGAAAACATTTTATGTCCTACCAAATGACCCTTCATGGAAAACTATTTAAAATATTTTACGCTCTATCAAACAAACGCTTAGGCAAAAAATGTTTTACCCGTTTTATATCGGTTAATTTGGGTGAAAAAATAAAATGTAAGGAAAACTCATTCTACACTCTATTGAAAACTTTTTCCAACAGATTTGGGAGTAAAATATATTTTTTGTTCAAGTAAACATTGGAAATTTTTTATGAAAATAAGTTTTCTATCATAAATTGATTTTTATCATAAAATTTTTACACCCAGATAAACCGACCCTAGAAGAGCAAAGAAATGAATTTGAAATTGTGAAAATCAGTGTCCATTATGAACTGAGACATTACCTAAAGCCGGAGAAGCTTGCGCCGTAGACACCTGCTGCGGCGAGACAAAACCAGAAGACACCGGTAGCGGCGAAGGCGCCGGCGACGGAGATTGGCTTAACACCTGCAATGTCGGAACCGGAAACGGCGGCGGAAGCAAAAACGACGTCGTAGTTACACCAGCAGCACCACCGTCAACGACGTCAAACAAAGCCTGATAAATCTGAGGCAACATATTAGTAGGCAAACCCTGTTCTTTCCTCTCCAATTTATCCATACTCCAATACGACTTATTATTATTATTATTATTATTATTATTATTATTATCAATTTTATGGATGAAATCCCTAATTTTTTTAAAATCTCGCATAAGATTATCCCATTTATCATTACATTGATTTTGACTTCGAAAACAGCTTTTTCCCCAGCAATACTCTTCGACCCATTTCCATCTTAGCTCTGTAACTGGCTTAATCATGCTGCTACTACCACTGCCGCTACTACTAGGAGATGAAGATGATTGTTTAGATCTAGTAATGAGGTGATGTTTTCTTCTTTCGTCGTCTTTCTTTTTGGCTTCGATTAGTATCATTGTTTCTTCTACTGTCCAGTTTCCTTTCCTGTACTCTCTCATTGCCATTGATTTTCTTCAATTTAATTTGTGCATACAAATTGTATTGCTATTATATATAATGTGGTTAAAAAAATGGAAAAGAAAAGAAAAGAAAAGAAAAAAGGGGGGTTTTCTCAAGGGATGTTGTGGAGAAAAAAGAAAAAAAAAAAGGATGGAGGGAGATGGGGGATGGAGAAAATGCAGAGGGATATGGACATACATGGGTTCTGTCACTATCTGTCTCTCTATCTTTCATTTTATTATTTAGCGGTTAGAGTTTAGCTGTTTTGAATATTTGATTATAATAGTTGATTTAACTAACGGATTATACTTACGTCATGTTTGGTAGCTGGTTATAAATCATGGTAATGGGAATGAATTTATAACTAAATTTGGAAGGAAAATCAAAATTTATTCCCATGGTGTGCTACCTTAGCTCTAATTTATCTAATTTTCTTCCCAATATCCATTCACATCAAATACCAACCTCTCCAATGTTAATGTATGGGAATGAAAAATGAGAAGAAAATTGAAGCTTGAGAATGAAAATTTGTTTTTCATGGAGATTATAAGGTTGCTCCTTAACAAAATTACACTACAAATTCATTACCATTGTCATAATTTATTACCAACAACCAAACAGTGATTTAGACACTTGACCTTATGTACGTAGGGTGTACTCACTCCGTCTCATTTTGTTTGCAACATTGCCCAAAGGAGAAGGGGATCAGAATATCCCAACATAATAGTGGAGATAAAGATTGAACCTATGACCTTGGTCACCGGATATGAAGGGCTTACTACTAATTCATACTGTCAGGCTAACTTCTTAACACACAACTTTAAACAAAAATTTCTCTAAATACATATAATAAAAAATTATAAAAATTAGACTCCCTCTATATCGGTTTATCTGCAACAATGAATATTTTATCTCTCACATATATTCTCAATTGCTACAGATAAATCGATACAGAGGGTGTAGTATATTAAAAAAAAGTACACATCGAGCCAAATTAAACGATAGCTCATTTAACTATATTTTTACTTATATGTATATACATGTAGAAAGAGTCAAAGTTGTCCATTAAACAGTAACAAAAGTCATATTGTTGCAAAAATAAAGGGACAGATGGATTATATGTTAAGACGAATTAAAATATTTTACAAAAGTAATACTTCCTCCGTTCCAAAAAAATGTAACAGTCAACATTTCACGCATGCCGAGACACTACTTTGACCCTTAATAACTGTAATTATGAATATTTAAAAATTGTAAAAAGTTGATATTCATATAGTGTTTTACAAGACGAATCTAACAAGATCACACTTGACTACTCCCTTCATAACACAAAAATGTAAACTTTTGCTAAATATGGGTGTAACACAAAAATATCAACTTTTACAAAACTTTCTATATATGGCAAAAAAAACTTCATACAATTTACACATTTCCCATTACTTTTATATGGGAGTCCGTGTTTTCTTATTTATTTCTCTCTTCTCTACACAATTATAACACAATTAACCCACATAAAACTTTTACATGGGAGTCCATGTTTTTTACAAAGTTTACATTTTTATGTTACGGAGGGAGTATATTTTTTATTATGTATAAAGCTCAAAACTTGGTCAAAATATATAATGTGAATAGTGCAAAATGTTGACTGTTGTTTTTTTTTGGAACGAAGGAAGTATCTTTTTTAATGTTTAAAGACCCACGAAAGCGGAGAAGAGAATCGATCCTAGAATCTCCGAAAATCAAGAGGAAATCTCGTACCATTGTATCTATCCCTTTACCCAAGTATTTTATTATATTGAGGGAGTGCTTTAATTTTCTTTTTTCTATTTTTTTTTTTTTTGGGGGTTATGCTTTTTCGAAGTTGATGTGGATATAATGTAGGCCTGTAGGGACACTGTAGTTCAAAGTTCAATCAGATATTGTGGTCAAAGCTATATTTCTGTGTGAAGTAAATGTCGACGTACAGTACACCTGTACACTGGAAGGGTAGGTAATAATTATGCGCTTCATACAGGATGTAAGTTTGGGTTGAAAGACATTGGATTAAATGAATTGACCGTGAATTGAACTGAAATAAACTAAAGTGAAAGTAACCCGTAACCTGAAATTTATCTGAACTGAAGTGACCTGAACTAGCCCGTGAATTAATGACCTGAACTGAAAGTAACCTGAACTGAGGATAACCTGTCTCAAACCCGAAGATTTATTAATTAAACTGAACTGGAATGAACTGAAACCAACCCGTTGTAGTATTTGACCTGAACTGAATTGAACTTAAATCTTATTCAACTTGAAAGTAACTTCATATTACAAATAACATACTATATTAAAAAACTTGTTGAGCCTGAGCCTCATATGCTACACTAGTGAGTGTCCCACATCGGAAGATGAGGAGTGACTGAACTAGCTTATAAGTCTAGGAGTTACTCCTCCTATTACCAATTGGTTTTAGGAAGGAACCTCCTATGGCTTGTAAGTAACATAATTCTCCCCCTCTTTTCTCCCCCAATTCATTCCTCCCACACAATTACTGAAACCCCAGATTCACATTCAAATCACCCCCTTTTCATTCCTTCATTCAATCAATTATCCGCCATTAAAATTCAATATCCGAGCTTCTGAATTCTAAAGACACTCACTAGTGAGGGGGAGTGTTGAGCCTCATATGCTACACTAGTGAGTGTCCCACATCGGAAGATGAGGAGTGACTGAACTAGCTTATAAGTCTAGGAGTTACTCCTCCTATTACCAATTGGTTTTAGGAAGGAACCTCCTATGGCTTGTAAGTAACATACTCTCCTCTTCTATATTGGGTTGCCCAGGCCCGTTTCTAATATTCTAATCAAATTTAACAAAACTTTTTGTGTTTTATGATCAATTTTAATTGCAATGGACACTCCAATATAACCTGATATAAACTGATGTCAACCTGAAACATACTATTTCTTATCCCTGAACTGTATTAACCTGAATCGTTTTGGACTGAACTGATATCAGCCTGATCGTTAATGACCCGAACTTGAACTGAATTGTCAACGAGAAAAATACAACCTGTTATGACCTGTACTGAAATGACCTGAACTGAACTGAACCGAACCGTTGGGCTAATAACCTGATTCTACCTAAACCAAAATTAAACTGAACTCGTTTGGGTCAACCCTAACCTGTACCGTTAACCTGTTTTGACATCCCTTCATCTTTTATACTCGGTACGTCCCAAAATAAGTGTTTTATTTACATTTTTCATATCTTGGACTTCTATCTATCTATATATACTTCTATACTATATACTAAAATTCAAGCCACTACAAAAAGTCTTTCATCCTAAACTCTTATTTTTCCCTCCTCACTTATTATTTATCATATTATTAAATGCTCTCCATCTTCCAATGATGCATTATTTGTGTTTTTTTTCCCTAAAATAATTATAGTTAATTATACTTTACTTTCCAATAAAAATTATATTAACAATCTATCTTCAAACAAATTCATATTTCTCAAATTTTATAGTATTTTTTCAGCCTTAATTCATTAGTGATTGTATATTCTTTGACTCGATTTTCTCCATCTTAGTTTTTGCCATGTTTTTTATTTTCAATTTATTCTAAAGTTATTAAAAATTTACAATAGGACAACCATATATGTCTTTTTTTTTTTACAATAGTACAATTTTATATTACAAGAAATAAATACTCCCTCTGTTCCCATTTGTTTGTCCTATTTGGCTTTGCACATATGCCAATGCACTTGTTTGACCGTAAAAATCTTTGTTGTATAAGTATAAAAATTATAATAATTGGATATTAATGAGGTACTCATTGAGACGAATCAAACAAGACCATACATGACAATATTATGTTTTATATGTTGAGAGTAATTTAGAAGATTCTCTTATCTTATGAATAGTGTAAGATTCCAAACAAGACAAACAATTGGGGACGGAGGGAGTACATAATTTTGATAAAGAAAATGTAGGAGATTGCAGTCAACGTTATAAGACATGAAATTTATGAAAATAAATAATTTGATTGCATTGATATCAATCCAAATTCAAAATGGCTATAGCAAAAATTATAGTTAGTGACCTAATTTTAATCTATTGCATAAGTTAATTTGAAAATTATGTACATTTCGGGAATTACTTATTCTCTATTGTCTAATATAACTAAAATAAAATACTAAAAATAAAATTTTAATCTATAATAAATTTTAACCAATTTTTGCATAGAAAGTTTTAATTTAAATTTAAATACCTGCCTTAGGTAAATAAACCGAGAATGTGCTCGGGTATTATATCTAGTATCTAATATATATATATATATATATATATATATATATATGCCTTACTAAAACTCTTACCACTAAAATATATCCCCTTCCCCTCCCAAACTACCATTTTTCCCTCCTAACAAAAAAAAAAAAAATCTATATCTATCTTCTATCTCACTTTTCTACCTCTCTATATTTAATACCATAATTAATACTCTAATAAATAAATAAAATACCAAACAAATATCTTGTTAAACTAAAATAATATTGTAAAAAAAAAAAAAAAAAAAACTTTGACATAATAATTGACAAACATTTACATAATTTTTCTTTACTAATTAAATTACTCACTTGTCTTTATTTAATTTGCATACTACCATTTTTGGGTTGTTTTCATTTTAATTTGCTGACTTCCTACATTATCTAAAGATAGTAAAATTTTATTCTTTTATATTTATAAATACTTCGTATAATTTTCTCACGTTACTTTATCATCTATTATCTCTTACTTTTTTTTTTGCACAACTTTTATCATAATTTATGATTTTCCTTTTCTTTTTCTATTACTCTATTAGTTTATTGGTATTGATGAAAACACAAATGAGTAAATATTTAAAGGGGGTGTATTTTATTATAATTAATTTTTTTTACATCTCTATTAATCTTTTATACTACATCCGTATTGCAATATTCGCTACATAAGTATGTGATACAGCTCCTAGACAAAAAATGGATTTAAAGAGAAATAGAGTGAAAAATGAATAATTAATTAGGCCCACTACAAAAGTAAGGTCGGTTTAAAAAATAAAAAAGTTACACATATATAGATAAAATTTTCACTAAATATAGTAAAAAAAATGTTGTAAACATTATGTTACAACTTAAATTGCAAAAGTTGTGAATATTACGATATAGAGTTAAGACTAACGTAGGAACAAAAAAAAACCTTTCTAAACCCGTATTATCCACCCCAACATATCAATACTTCTATTCGGTATAGTATATCAATACTTTTATACTAATATAGTAAATTAGTAACCACTAAAAAAATCTTTCCTAACCATTAATTAAAACCGAGCATTTGCTCGGGTATTATCTAATTGTATAATAAAAGGTTACCCTTTTGAAAAAAAAAATTATATGCAAATTATTTGAAAAATACACATTGAAACGAAACAAATGATATCATATATGATTATATTTTTCTTATATATATGGATTATGGAATATGAAATAAAAACAATAGAAATTATTATGCAAATAGTGTCAAATGTTAAAATAGAGCATTTTTTGCCAAAAAAATAGAGCACTTTTTATAAAATAGTGGGAATATATATGGTAGCATTTGGTTGCATGGAACATGTGCATGTATGATTTTAAAAATGTGCTTATTAAGGGAGAAAATGTTATTCCGTTAATTTTCTGGATATTCAAAATATCCAAAATTTTAATATTTCGTATCAGTTATTTGGATGCTTTGGATCAATAATCGAGTATTTCAAATATTATGTTGAAAACACACAAAATACATAATTTTGGGAAAAACTCGGAGTGGATAGGATATTTGGATTTTTCGGATCGGATTTGATTCGGGATTTGGCTTGTCCGAATTTTTCGGATATTCAACATCTCTGATCGGATTCGAATCGGGATTTGGTTGGTCAGAATTTTTCAGATATTCGAAATTTCGGATCGGTCCGAATGAACAGTCCTAATTATGAGGCTACAAGGTTTGGAGGCTTCGAGAATTAGCGTGGTTGATCGACTGACAGAGGAGTTGCCATTTGCAAGCTTGGGGGACAGTTATATCCCCTTGTCACTTATTTCAATCCGCCCGACCGCCCCTATACATGGTTGAACTTATTGGAATTTCTTAAATCTGAATATAATAGACATGATTCTAACTTGGATGAAATTATCCAAACTAAATTTAATTTTAAGTTAAAATTTTCTGTGTTTTACTCATAAAATGAAGTAACGAAATCATTTAAAAAAATAATCTTATAAGGAATATCCAATATGAGAAAGTCTACACTTGCATATTGTGTAACTTTCTCATCTAATATGAAATATGTAGTGTACTCAGTATCACTACTTTAACATTCATGGGATGCAGTTATAGATTTTGTGCTGACAAAGTAACTAAGTAAAGATACTTTAATTTGGTATTATGATGCTACGTAATAATGACACTCCCATAGTCTCAATTACAAATTTTGTGTGAGGATAATTATTGGTTAATGCTTAAGAATTTCAGGTACGAGATTTGGGTGTGATTCTCATTGCGCGCATTTATGAGAAATTCTCATCCTCCCCTACAAATACGTATGTTAGCTAAATATGGTCAGGTGATCTGTAGTAGAGCATAATTCAAGACCTAGTACCCCACACATTATCAGATCCTATCATACTAAAAAATATTAAAAATTTTGTGTCGATGATGAGCTTTAATTTTGTTCTAGTGGACAAGGTCATAGAATTTCAGACACGAAGTCCTGATGGATTCGACTCTCACCGCACGCATTTGTATGAGTTCCTTATCTTTTTCCTTTCAGGTACATGTGTTATCTAAATTAAATCGGATAACCTGCAGTAGCAAGATCCGACTCAAGACCTATTACCACACACATAATATCATATTTTTTTTATAAAAAAAATTGCGTTTAAATTTAAATTTAAATTTTTTTTTTTAAAAAGTGCCCAAAAAGGTGGTATGCATAACAATTACTCTCACTTCTTGGTTAGTCCCCCAATCATAATGAGGGCTAAACTGCTAGAATATTTGGAGTAAATTGTAATGATTAGTACGTAATCTGCATGGAAATACGTTATAACATGCATAATAATGCTTACAAACGCCATGCAACGATACTAATCATTTGCTTATCTTGGTTGTCGTGGGCAGTCCCATGCATGCAAAGTTCCAACTTGCAAATAAAGTACTCACTTGGTAGCTGGTACTAAATAATGACTTTTTTTCCCACGAAAAAATAATAATTTATATGCAAGTTAAAATAATAGGGAATATAATTCATATTAAAATTACAATAAAGTTTGTTTTCCCTAAATTATTTTTCTTTCCTTAAAGTTATGACTTATGAGAGCCTATTACTGCTTTCATTTGGAATTTTTTTGTGAGAATTTGAGGATTAAGACGATAATAAATAAAGTAAGCATTCTGAAATTTAGAGCTTGTAGTACTAGTTTTATGTGTAAAATTTAGCTTTGGCAATACAAAATTTTTTAAAAAGAGCTGGAGTAAAGGTGGGCACAAACCGTGCTAGGCATGTATGTCTCGTGCCCCTAGAACAGGTCAAGATAAAGTCGTGTCGTGTCGGACTGGTCCCAAGTTTGAAAAAAGAGCTCATATATATGCAGGCATGCAGTAAATGCCCAACCCATACCACGGGCCGTGATGTGTCTGGTGCATTAGTTGTAATTTTTTTAATTTATTTGGGGAGTATTTTTCTCATAACGATCGAGTATGCCACATAGCGAGCAAGTCCGCTATGCCCATGCCAAGTTTTGAAAATGTTGTTTATGCATGACTCATGACCCACGAGCATGCATCTATTGTTGTGCTTGTGCCATTAATATAGGCTCGTTTTGGCCTGGGCGAGCCCAAATCATGTCATGCCCATTTGGCCCTTGTGTCGGTCCGATTCATGCATACCTCTAGGATGGAGCATTAAATGACACTGGAAATAAATAAAAATTCATATTCCAATGTTTCTATGCATGGTTTTAGATATTGAATATATAAAAAAGTTATTGTCGGTACAATAATTAATACAATTAAGAATATTTTAGCAAATAAAGCTATTGTCTAAAATAGAAAATTTTCATATTGGAAAACTTTTTAAACCCCCAAAATGAAATGTGGGAATAGCATTATGAAATGGAGGGAGTAATATTTATTTGACTTTATTTAATTTGCACCGTATTTTATGAGCCACATAAATCTTATTTTTCAATTTTTTTTGGGTTTATAAAAACTGATCAGATCTTCTTATCTTTCACTTATCTTTAATTATTTGAACTTATTTTTATTTAAATACCTTGAGTGGTTGTTTGGTATACCAAAAAATTAACATAGGAAACGTAAATCACAAAACATTACCAATTTGGAATACCTTGAGTGGTTGTTTGGTATACCAAAAAGTTGTAATAAGCTCATCATATGATTGTTTATAAATAAAGTTGTTTTCTTGATTCTTTTTCTTTACCAATTTGGAATTAATGAATATGGATTTAGTTAGGTGCAAATTGAAAAGAAATCTATTGCAAATTGAAAACTTGTTTTTAAAATGCTCTATTATTGCTTCTTAGTTTTGTCCAATTTTCTACATTCACCAAGCATTGTCAGTGATACATTAATTATACAAGAAGTTATGAAGTATATATTGTTGTTGTGTTTCAATTGTTTGGGTATAATGTTTAATTATCTAAATATATTTTATTGCATGTTTATTTCGTGATTAGTGTGCACAACAAAAGACTGGTCTTGATTGTGGCTATTATGTGATGAGATTTATGCACGACATAGTCTCTACTTGCACAGAAGTAAATGATTTGGAGAAGGTACGTAAAATTTTATTTTTTTGTAAATTACTATGAAACATAGGAGGTTTGGGGGGTCAATGGTGGGGGAGGGGCTTGGGAGGTGGGGCAGGAGTGGTTGTCGTTCCGAAAAGCCCTTGTTGCCCGCTAAACCTTGTAAATGAGTCATATAATCCAAAATTAGATGGTTTAGGACATGCATGAAGCTTAAAAACTTGAAAAAGGCTATGTGGGTTGAAATTGGGAACAAATACACCCTTAAACAACCCAAAATGGCCGGTTTGGCTTGTTGTCGTTCTGAAAAGCGCTTGTTGCCCCCTAAACCTTGCAAATGAGTCATATAATCCAAAATTAGATGGTTTAGGACATGCATGAAGCTTAAAAACTTGAAATAGGCTATGTAGGTTGAAATTGGGAACAAAAACACCCTTAAACAACCCAAAATGGCCGGTTTGGCTTGTTGTCATTCCGAAAAGCCCTTGTTGTCCCCTAAACCTTGAAAATGAGTCATATAATCCAAAATGAGATGACTTAGGACATGCATGAAGCTTAAAAACTTGAAATAGGCTATGTAGGTTGAGATTGGGAACAAAAACACCCTTAAACAACCCAAAATGGCCGGTTTGGCTTGTTGTCGTTCCGAAAAGGCCTTGTTGCTCCTAAACCTTGCAAATGAGTCATATAATCCAAATTAGATGGTTTAGGACATGCATGAAGCTTAAAAACTTGAAATAGGCTATGTAGGTTGAAATTGGGAACAAAAACACCCTTAAACAACCCAAAATGACCGGTTTTATTTGTTGTCGTTCCGAAAAGCCCTTGTTGCCCCCTAAACCTTGCAAATGAGTCATATAATCCAAAATTAGATGGTTTAGGACATGCATGAAGCTTAAAAACATGAAATAGGCTATGTAGTTGAAATTGGGAACAAAAACACCCTTAAACAACCCAAAATGGCCGGTTTGACTTGTTGTCGTTCCGAAAAGGCCTTGTTGCCCCCTAAACCTTGAAAATGATTCATATAATCCATAATTAGATGGTTTAGGACATGCATGAAGCTTAAAAACTTGAAATAGGCTATGTAGGTTGAAATTGGGAACAAAAACACCCTTAAACAACCCAAAATGGTCGGTTTGGCTTGTTGTCGTTCCGAAAAGGCCTTGTTGCTCCTAAACCTTGCAAATGAGTCATATAATCCAAATTAGATGGTTTAGGACATGCATGAAGCTTAAAAACTTGAAATAGGCTATGTAGGTTGAAATTGGGAACAAAAACACCCTTAAACAACCCAAAATGGCCGATTTTGCTTGTTGTCGTTCCGAAAAGCCCTTGTTGCCCCCTAAACCTTGCAAATGAGTCATATAATCCAAAATTAGATGGTTTAGGATTTGCATGAAGCTTAAAAACTTGAAATAGGCTATGTAGGTTGAAATTGGAAACAAAAACACCCTGAAACAACCCAAAATGACCGATTTTGCTTGTTGTCGTTCCGAAAAGCCCTTGTTGCCCCATAAGCCCCCGAAACTTTGTCAAAGTGTGGTATTTTACATTATTACCAATCATAGCTATATTAGAATTAAACATTTTTAATTAAGCCAAAATAACCTATTTAACAGGTTCTCTTTATTTTTTTCTTATATGATTTATATTTTAGGTTTACAAGGTTTCAAGGGAAACAACTTTCAGTGTTGAAGAAATCACAGTCGTTCGAGACTTATTTGCAGACTTTATCCCCGAATGCATATGTTCTCTGTAAAATAGATAGGTTTTGATATATTATATATGTAGGAATTGTTATAAACTTTCAAAAATTATTTACATTGGATTTGTATGTCGTAGTTGGACAAAGGCGCATCGGGTAACACGTTTGTGTGCTAAATTTATTATGTTTTGGCAGATGTAATAATGTGATGATGATAGATAAATGAGTTGTTGGATTAATTTTTATATATATATATATATATATATATATATATTTTTAATTAAAGGTGAATGTTTGAACAAAGGCGCGGCGCTGGGAGTGATTATATATGATTTGCGCCACGCTGGCTTGATGTGTATGATGATAGATGTGATATTAGATTATGAATTGTGATCGATTTTAATATATAAACCGCGTTAAATTTATTTAAAATATATATATATATATATACATATACATGATGCGGTTCTAATAAAAACCGCATCTTTGTTCAACCACTATATGATGCGGTTCTTAGAAAAACCGCATCATATAGCACCCTATATGATGCGGTTTTTCTAAGAACCGCATCATAAAACTATGTTTTTTTTTAATTTTACCTGTATATGATGCGGTTCACCCCGCATCATATACACTTTTTTCCAAGTGCTGCTCCTGCTTTTGCTGCGGGGCAAAACCGCAGCACTAGGGCTTAAAAATCCCGTAGCAAATGGCCTTTTTTCTACTAGTGTTACTCCACTAAGTCACTAACCTAATGATACTTATTAACCACTCCAAGCATTATTGACTACTAACTTCTAATTAATGGTACCTAATTTTTACTAATTAAAAATCTACTCAATATAATATTTTAATAACTAAGAAACAAACACATCTTTGAAGCACAACAACATACCCCCTTGCTTCAAAGTTGAGATCTTCAAGAACTTGTACTTAGCTTTCATATTATAGTCACATACTTAATTTGATGCACTTCTAATTGGTAATTCCTGCTGATGCACATTATCAACATCATTACTTTTAAAAATGTTGATGCACATTATCATCAACCTTCATTTAATGGAGCACTTCTCTCCAAATTTGTACTTATTGATGCACTTCTCACCAACTCTACACTTTCGTTTTGGAGCACTTCTCTCTATAAACTCTATTTGACGTTGTCTTGCATATTGACTACGTACTCCACCAATTTTTTTTACGACGACAGCCTTGACTGCACATAATTTAAAACGAGACCGACTCCTTGACGCTAAACTTTTTTTTTAACCCATCAACAACGCTCACATTTTTTTTTTTCATCACCTTTTTTTCATCACTCTTTTCTTTCTTTCTTTTCTTCATCTTTCCCTTCTCTTTTTTCCTTTCACTATCCGGATCTAACATGAAGCTCTTGATACCAATTTGTTGGAATTAAAAAGCAAGAGTAATAGTCTAATAGAGATAAGCGTGGAAAATAAAATACTGCTTAATATTCAATTGAAATACAAAATAAATAACCTATTATATAGGACTGTTAGAGATTAATCTAAAAAATTGTAGTTGAGACATGCATAATATTATATATTCTAGAAAAATCTAGTAAAATGTTGTAGAAATTGAAGAATAGAAAAATCTAGAGATATTAGATTAATTAGTAGAATTCTCTAGTATTGGATTAGTTTAGAATATTCTAGAATTATGTATGTAACTAATATAAATATGTAATATGTGAGCCAAGTAGAAAAGAGCCAAAATGAGAGGAAATTAAGAGAGCTCCCAAAAAATAGTAGTAAGGGTAGAAACAAGGGTTCTACCAAGTTAGAGTAAAAATGCGAGACATGAGCTCTCAAGAAAAATAATATGTTGTAAGCAATAAATTACAATAAATGAAAATACAAGTCCATCACACAAAATCATTCAGGTTCATCAAAACTTCCGCGTGTGCCCCAAATTTCCATCAAGGACAACATAACAAACAAAAGCTGAAATTTTGCTACCGCTAAGCACTAACATATTAGTTCGTTGCTTACTAACCGTAGCCTACTAACATACCACTAACACCACTTCTAATTACTGACTTTGACTAAATAAAATAAACTGCCCTGAATAAAATTTAACTAAATTAATTAAATACTTTGAAGCACACTTCAACACAACCCCTTGCTTCAAAGTTGATAATTTGTGAAGCACTTGTCTTCAACCGCAATGCACATCTCATCGCCTTCAGTTTTGTTTTGGTTGATGCACTACTTCTCATCAACATTACGCTTCGAAATTTTGGAGTACTTGTCTCCATGGTGCACTTCTCACCCTCACTTCAAAATAAATCTTCTTCTATGGCCACTTGCGCCATATCTTTTTTGTTATCATTTTCAGACCTCCTGCAATTCTTAGCCATATGCCAAAAATTTTGACATTTGAAGCATTTTGGCTTTCCTTTATGCCATTGATAGAGATAAATGATGAAGGTTTTAAAAAAAACATACAGCAAGATCTTCTGTCTCTTGATACCAATTTGTTGGTTGGCTTTTAGCTTGTTGGCCCACAAACTCTTTAATAAATAGCCAAGGACTTCAATTAATTTTATCAAACACTTTTCTAAACAACTAGTTTATTAAATAACCGCCAATAGTTTCAATCAGTCAAATAAGTCAATCTATCTATCTATATATCTATATATCTATCTATATCTATATCTATATACCTTACTAAAACTCTTACCACTAAAATATACCCTCTTTCCCTCCCAAACTACCATTTTTCCCTCCTAATAATAAAAAAAAAACTATATCTATCTTCTATCTCACTTTTCTACCTTTCTTTATATTTAATATCATAATTAATACTCTAATTATAAATAAATAAAATACCAAACAAATTTTTCTTAAACTAAAATAATATTATAAAAAAAGGGTTTTGCTATTCATTGCCCTAAGGGCAATGCATAAGAATTAACAAATGCATTAAAAGTTGAAATTTACATTTAATATGTGTAAAAAATTCATTGAAAAGTGAAATAAATATATTTATTTATTTATTATATGAAAATATTACATAGAAAATTGAAATATGTATTTAATATATGAAAATAATTTCACATTTAAATGGAAAATTTTCATATAATCATTGTGTAAAACAAGTTTCAATGTGTTTTTCACATTAATTAATGCATTTGTTAATTCTTATGCATTGCCCTTAGGGCAATTAATAGCAAAACCCTTTTATTATAATTAAATTTTTTTACATCTCTACTAATCTTTTATACTACCTCCGTATTGCAATATCCTCTACATAAATATGTGATACTGACTCCTAGAAAAAAAATGAATTCAAAGAGAAATAGAGTGAAAAATGAATAATTAATTAGGTTCACTACAAAAGTAAGGTCGTTTAAAAAATAAAAAAGTTACACATATATAATTTTTTTTACTAAATATAGTAAACAAATTGTTGTAAACATTATGTTACAACTTAAATTGCAAAAGTTGTGAGTATTACGATATAGAGTTAAGACTAATGTAGGAACCAAAAAAAAACTTTTCTAAACCCGTATTATCCATCCCAACATATCAATATTTCTATTCGATGTAGTGTATCAATACTTTTACACTAATATAGTAAACACTAAAAAAAAAACTTTCCTAACCATTAATAAAAAGCCAACAGCTTAACAACTAATTGCCAAACAGTATCTTAATCCAAGACAGCTAATGACGGTAACTAAAAAACGAAAGATAATACACATACAGATATACATATACTTCCTCCGTTCCAAAAAAAAAACGCAACAGTTAAATTTTTGCACTATTCACGTTGTATATTTTGACCAAGTTTTGAGCTTTACACATAATAAAAAACATAGTCAAGTAGGATCTTATTAGATTCGTCTCGTTAAATACTATATTAATATCTACTTTTTATATTTTTTAATTATTCATAATTATATATATTAATGGTCAAATTTTTATCTCGGCATGTATAAAATGTTGACTGTTGCGTTTTTTTGGAACGGGAAAAATATAATATCCAATAGAATAATACTCGTAAAAAAAAAAAGGGGGATTTAGAAAAAGTGAGAGACAGGAAAGGTTCAAATGTACAAAAAATTGGCAGAGAAGTCAGTTTGACTCGAAGCATTGACCAAAAGGGGGTCATGTGATTTCCGAGTCGTTGCTTTCGTTCTTCTTTTTTGGACTCTTGCCTGCTCCTCTCTTGGGTGTCCTATTTAAGGACAATGAACTACCACTCGTTCAATTTTAATTTTTTTAACCCTTCATCCCAAAAAAATTGCTGGTTTGGGGTGAAATTTTTGTTGAGAACCAATTTTTTTGAAAATTAAGGGTAAAAGTATAAAGTTGTAAGTAAAAGTAGGTAAAAAGTTGTGGATATTAAGTGGTAACTGAAAAGTAAGGGTATAAATGTAAAATTGTATGTGGGTCATTTGCCAAAAAATAGAAATGAAGTATTTATTTTGGGACGGATGAAGTATTATTTTCTATACCATTCGATCCATTACCATTGAAGAGCGTTATATTAAATGGGAATGAATTAAATTGGAGAAAGAAGTGGCTAAAGTTAGCCTTTTGATATAATTTTGATCAATAAAAACATAAGAATAAGGCCATGTTCTTTTGGACTTATAAGCTACAGTAATCAGATCAGATCACTTCAGCTTTGTTTTAATATCATACTCTCACAAAATAATACCCATCTAATCAGATCAGTTCAGATCAGATTAGATCAGTTCTAAAGAACATGGCCTAAGAGGATTGAGAACCCTTAAGGTTACTCAATCACTCCTTATATATAATCCTCTTCATTAGATGTAATCGAGGTGTTAAAAAAATCGACCCACATTATCCGACTTCTTAAACCCTTTACCTACTTCTAAAATTGTTTTTTGCTATATTATATATGTAACCGGCTTGTAAGGGGTGAACAACAATTTTGGGTATCCATCCATTACCCGAAAAATTCAATAAATCAGATCTGTAAATAATCGCTTTCAACCCAAACCAAACCGAAAATTATTAGTAATGTATTAACATTATGATATATATTATGAAATTTTTTAGGCAAAAACACTTCTTACTATTAAAACTTTGTATTTATCATTATTTTTAATGGACCACAACATCAACTATTTCTAATAAATTGGCCATTGATAAAATATTTCTTATAATTTGTACTTTTTAGAACGTTTAAGCATTTGTGAAAGTATTGTGTCGGATGGTCCGACCGTCGGACCGTCCAACACTTGTATTTTATTTTATGCCCAGACTCAACAAAACGTGTCCAGGTTTAATAATATGTGTCCAGGTTTAACAATATATGTCCAGATTTAACAATATGTGTTCAGGTCCATGTCTCCATGGTAAACAATATGTTTCCAGGTTCAATAAGTTTCACCAGGTTTACAAATTTATGTCCAGGTTCAACAATATGTGTCCAGGTTCAGTACTATGTGTCCAGATTTAATACTATGTGTCCAGTTTCAACAACATGTGTCCAGGTTTACAAATATATTTTCAGGTTTACAAATTTGTGTTCAGGTTTACAAATATGTGTCCAGGGCTAACATTACTTGTCCAGGTTTAACAACATGTGTCCAGGTTCAACAAAACTTGTCCAGATTTGACAATATGTGTCCAGTTACAGTTGAACTGGTCTGACAGTAACCTTATGTCGGACTGGTCTGACACAATACCTTCTCTAAGCATTTTAATACATATATTGCATTAAAAATGAAAAATTAAATGGCGTTCTAAAACTTCTGATCTCAACCCATTGGGTCAACTCGAACCCGACAACTTTAGGTTATAAAAAGACTAATATCGATTCAAACCCATTGATACCCGACCTGTTATAACATGAACCCAAAATTATTTATACCAACCCGACCCGACCTGATCCATTTGACAGGTTTAAATATACATGTATTAAAGGACTTATTAAATAAGTAAAATAATTGATTTTAGGTTGCTCATTTTCTTTTGGATTGCGCAATTTTCACATTACTCCTTACTTCCATGTTGTTTCCAAATTGCTTATTTTTAAGATGTTTTGATTTGAACCGTTTGATTTATATTCTAGGTGTCTTGATTGTTTTTTTTTTTTTTTTTTGGCAAAGAGGTGTCTTGATTGTTGAATTGTGGAGGGAGTTTTTTTTGTAGTGCTTATGTTGGAGTGTTAGAGACTTAGAGGAGAGGAGAGGAGAGGAGAGGAGAGTGAAGAGAGAAAATTATTCGTTTGGGTTATTAGACTATTATTGTAGATAGTATGTTTTTTTAAAAAAAAAAAAAAAATTGGTCTCATACAGTCATACTACGGAGTATTTAATATTTATAAATTAGCCCTTAGGTACACTTAGTTCTACGTGTACCTGGGTACTAGGGATGTCAAATCGGGTTAACGGTACAGGTTAGGGTTGACCCAAACGGGTTCGGTGCATTTTCAGTTCAGGTTGAATCAGGTTATCTCGTCCAACAGTTCAGTTCGGTTCAGGTCAAGCTATATCGGTAGCAGGTCATAACAGGTTGCCTTTTTCTCGGTTACAGTTCAGTTCAGGTTCAGGTCATTAACGGTCGGGCCTATATCAGTTCAATCCAAAACAATTCAGGTTAATACGGGTCAACGATAAGAAACGATAATTTCGGGTTGAAGCCAGTTTGTATCGGGTTTTATTAGAATATCAATTATATCGGAATTTGACAATATTTTGGGGTTAACGTATGTATGTATGTATGTCAGTATGTATGTACATATGTATGTATGTATAAAAAATCGCATTTAACGTCCATATAAATCTAGTCAAATGATTTTTTCTACGAGGAAATAGTAATTTTATTCATTCATCAACAAGATCAGATCTTATAATTTCCAATATTTCCTCCAGACCTTTTTCAAATTTGAGTTAAATAATTTTAAACACTTGGTGAAAAATACTTTCAAAATTTGATTACAACTAGTACTCCATCCATTTCATGGAGTGTTCCATATACAGGTGAACGAATACTTTCGTATATAAAAAAAGTTTCATATAGAATTATGCAAGTAAGATATAAGAAGTATATGATTAATTATATGAAAATTAAATATACATTAGTCAAACACTTGTACATCATTGTATACTTACATTAGACAATCGACATATTCAATGTTTGAATAATAAATAATTTAGTAGATAAGTTAGCTTAGTATTTTTCTACTATTTAGTTATTGTGATAAAATTGATTATTTGAGACAAGAGGATTTTCAAGCAAAATTTCAGTATGTTATTTGTGATATGAAGTTAAAATTTATTTTAATTGGGGTATGATGAAGTTAAGCTATTAATAAATTTACACAACATCTAGTATGGTTTAAATAATTCTCATAATAGAAGCTCGTGTGAGATCATAATTTCACTTAATATGTTGGATTATTGGAATAATGAAGAACATGATTAATTAGTAACTAATTAAGTTATTTTTTTGAAAGAAACTAATTAAGTTATTGGTTGTAAAGATAAGATTAGGTCGGTAAAAATCTTATGCTTGGTCCTACAATCTTACATAATCGGTGAAAGATATAATAGACCACCAACAACAACTTAGAAATCAAGTATTTGTTTAATAGGTGGTTTTTTCTTTGTCTTATGAGAAGTAATGCGGCATTGACAATTTGGGATCGTAAAAAGATACAAAGAGTAGAGTAGGATCGTACGAAATTAAATTAGATAAATGTTGTATCAATAAATTCCAAACTATTTCAACCAATTGTGTATCAATAGATACCAAGTGATCGATTCCAATTGATTGTATCTGTGATTTGGATTATTGATTTATACTTTTATTGAATGATTGCGTGATGACAATTACGTGCATTTAAAGAAAAAACGGGAGAATTATATTTATTATTAAAGTGTAACATCTATTTTGTTACAAAAAGAAGTATTACAAGTAATTGACATCATGTAATCATACAATAAAAGTATACATGAATGATCTAAATCATCATAGGTACAATCAATTGGAATCAATCACTTGGTATCTATTGATACACTATTGGTTGAAATAGTTTGGAATTTATTGATACATCATTTCTCTAATTCAATTTCGTATGATCTTACTCTACTCTTTGTATCTTTTTATAATCCCAAATTCCCAATGTCACGTTACTTCTCGTAAGTCCATAAGACAAAGAAAAGAACTATCTATTAAACTAATACTCCCTCCGTAACATAAAAATATCTACTTTTTTTCCATGCATTTTGCGGTTGTGATTTAAGGGTGTAAACGACCAAATTAATCAAAATAATTTTGATATTAGTAACTTATAACCACATTCTTGTTTGTATTAAAATCATTTTGATTAACTTATTCGTTTATATCCTTAATTAAATCGCTTCCTCAAAATGTGTGAAAAAACAACAGTAAATATTTTTATGTTACGGAGGGAGTACTTGATTTTTAAGTTGTTGGTGGTGGTTTATTATATCAAGAATTCTAATATGAAGGAAGTAATTTTATTCAAAACACAATTAAAATTAGAATTGGACCATGTTAATTAAATGGGATGGAGGAAATAGATAGATTGCATCCAATGATTCATATAACAATTGATCAAAATTGATGTAATCAATGGTAACAATTTGCACAGATTGATAGTTCTAACCGTTGATCAAAATTATGTTCAAAATGGATGTAAGGTTGAGATTTGTGAAGGGTGAGAATTGAAAGCATTTGGGCCATAAGAGTAAAATTAACTTGCCCATTTCTATGCCTAGTACTCCATAGTATAAAAGCATCAACCCTAAAAAAATTCATTTCCTTTAGCCATTTTATTTCTCTCTCCTCTCATCTACTCTAACATTCATTGAACAATTATAGATTTATAGTCACACAACTGAACAATCATCTTCTATTTTCCTTTCAAACAAAGGAAAAAAAATCTCATCTTCTCAATTCTGATATATGCACAAGCATCAACAATAATGGACGAATCTTATGATTTCCAATCTGATGCAAATCGCAATAGCAGAGGTATTAACCCTTGTTTTCTTTAATGTTTACTTGAATAATTTCAATTTATTACAAAAATCGTCTGTTTTGGAGGTATTAAACCTTGCTTTCTTTAATGTTTACTTGAATAATTTCAAATTTTCAATCACCTGTTTTGGAGGTTGTTAAAAAAATCAGATCTTTGATTTGACCACAAAAAAAAAAAAAAGCAGATCTTGAATAATCGATAATCATCACTATCACCATCATGGACGACAGTTATCACCGACAAGCTCACCGTTGAAAAAATTCCATTACATTAAGTAGTATTAAACCATATCTTTGATTTGATTAACTTCACCGACAAGCTCACAGTTAAAAAAAATCCATAAACTTCACAGCAAGCTCTACATTAAAAAAAGTAGTATTAAACCATATCTTTGATTTAGGGTAAAACATGAACAAATTACAAACCAAAATAATAAAAAAAATAAAGAAAACATAGAGAGAAAGAGCAATAGATAAAGAGAGGTAATAATTAGCATCAGAATTACAAACCAAACGATAACTCATTATATCATGTTTTCTTAACTCTTCTTTATTTAATTTTAATTTATACACTAATTGTTCCCTCACTTTTTTTAAGTTGGTGAAAATGAAGTTTCTGTACCAGAAATTGAAGTGATAGAATCAGATTTAGTGGGGAGTGAGCCAACTCATAAGAAGAAGAAGCGGACAAATGTTCCAATCCAAGGCCGACGCTTATCTCTTGTTTGGCGACACTACAACTGGGTAACTGATGATGTCCAACAGGTATATGCTCAGTGCAAGTATTGTGAGATTAGGTACAAAGGGAATTCAGTTTTAGGAACATCCACTGCTAAAAGACACACTGGTAAATGTGAGATGTATAAAAAATTTTGTGCTGACAATCCACCAAAAGAATCTAAATTTGACCAAAAAATTTATGTTCGTTTATGGGCAGAAGCAATTTTAATGCACTCTTATACTCTAACTATAGTGGAACATGTGGGACTTAGGAGGTTGCATAAATATCTAGAACGCAAAGTTAAAAGTATTTCTCGAAACACCGTTCTAAAATATTGTATTGAGGAGCATGACAAGTTTAAATCCTTGTTGCATGATATTCTTGCTAATATTCCTGGGAAGGTTTGTTTCACTTGTGATTGTTGGGAAGCTTGCAATTCACGTGGGTATTTGACACTCACTGCTCACTACGTTGATAACGATTGGAAATTGAAGTCTAGGATTTTAAATTTCCGTTATTTCCCACCTCCTCACAATGGTGTTGAAATTTATAACTTTGTTATTGGATTACTGAAAGAGTGGGGTCTTGAAAAAAAAGTTTTTACTATGACTGTTGATAATGCTGCTCCTATGAATGTGATGATGTCTCTTCTAGAATCTGACTTGCATTCTTCAAGTAATTTGCCTTGTAATGGCAAGTTTTTTCATGTCAGGTGTAGTGCTCACATTTTGAATCTTATCGTTCAAGCGGGTTTGAAAGTAGTTGATGGTTGTGTTATTAAATTACGTGATACTGCTAAGTATATTCGTTGGTCAGATTCAAGACAATGTAGATTTGATGAATGTAATATAGCCACTGGTTCCGAATTTAAGGGTAGATTGTCTCTTGATATGCCTATAAGGCGGAACTCCACATACAATATGTTGGAGCGTGCGATAGAGGCAAAAAAAGCTTTACAATTGTTTGCCACTAGGGAGTCTGGTTTTCAATATGCTCTCACTCATGAAGAATGGATTATAGCTGAATATATCCATCATTTCCTTAAGCCTTTCTTTAGTATAACAACGCTGTTTTCTGGTTCCGAATATCCCACTGCAAATCTCTATTTTGGAAACATCATTGCTATCGAGTCTTTGTTAGTTGAGGCACATAAACATGCTATTCTTTGTATTCAACAAATGGCAAAAAATATGATGAGCAAGTTTGAAAAATATTGGTCTGAATATTCAGTTATCCTTTCGATTGCTGTTATTCTTGATCCTCGTTACAAGCTTAAATTTGTGGAAAGTTTGTATTCTCATCTTTATGGTGCAGGTGTTAATGCCAAGGTGAAAGTTGTATATGATGCTTTTGTTGAGTTGTATTCATCTTATGCCTCAACAGCTCCGGCAAATTCTACATCTTCTTCTTCGCATTGTTCACCAATGCCTTCTTCATCATCTCAACCAAATTTTGTGTATGATTTGATTGAGGTTTGTTGACATTTTCTCAATATTGAATACAAATAATTATTTGTTTTCCAAAAACTTGTTTTTGTTTTGATTGTGTATTCTTTTTTTTTAATATATTTTGTAGAACTATGGTGTTGGAAATATTGACGATAGTAGCCACATTACTATCATCAATTCTTACCTGAATTCACCTCCTATTCCTCGTAGCAAAGATGTATAATTTGATGTTCTAAGTTATTGGAAGGATCAAAGCACAATTTATCCTGCGTTGTCTCGCATGGCAAGAGATGTCTTGGCTATTCCTATAACCTCAGTTGCATCCGAAAGCTGTTTTAGCTTAGCAGGGAGGGTGATTAGCAAATATCGATCTCGTTTGCTCCCTGAGAATGCTGAAGTATTAGTAACTACTCAAAATTGGTTATTTGGTTATGCTAAAGATGGTGTATTCGAGGAAGATGATGATCACGTCTCCGATCATGATGATGATCACATTTCTGATCATGATGTTGATCAAGATTCCCCTCCTAATTAGGGTATGCAATAGTTTAATATGTTTTTTGTCCTTTTCATATGGTTTATGAATTTTGGTCTCTAGTTGTTAGCCGACTTACTTGTATTTATTTTTTCTTGCAGGGGGTGTCTTTTTTTGTTGATCTAATAATGGGTTTTTTTTGCTATTGTATCCATCCAATGGTTGTTTTTTCTTGTGGCGATACAAAATCTACTATGAAGCAATAGGTGGATGATTTTTTTGGGGATGGTGAAAGTATTACATGGGCCTTTGATAGATTTTGAAGGAGATATCCTTATAATGTTGGGGCTATGATTTGGCTTCTTTTTGGATGATATGTGAAGCCAATCAAATTAGAGCCTTATATCTTATACAAAGTGGCATGGTTTGATGATGATATAATCTAAGGGTGATTAAAAATAATAAGATCATTATGTTGGTTTTAAAGGGTATTGTTGCTGAACTACTTTATTTATTTTTTGATTCTTAAATCCATTTTCTCTTTGTCAGTATATGTATTATTATTTTTTATTTTGTCTGTTTAATTCTTTTTTTTTCTTCTATTTGGCAGATATTACTATAGTTCTTTTAGCTGATATGCTACATTTGATGATGTTGAAGTGGGAGAACTTGATGCAAACTATATTTTTCTATTTCTCATATGTCATTTCATCGTGACATGCGCCCGAACATCCTATTCACCCATTATTATGAACCATTGGTGAGCTGTTGTCATACCCTTTTATTGATATGGCTTAGAAAATATTGGTCTATGTCTTTCACGGGGTGATATGAAAAAGTAGACAAATTCACAAATCCAATTCAGTGAAGGGTTCTTTTGTTTAGTCTTGAGAGTCCTACTCCTATGCAAGTGAGTTGTATCTTAAATTGTCAGTATTCATGTTACATGTTTTTCATGTTGATTACTTGTGGGATATAATTACAGGACTTGCTTGTACCTTCTGTTGTATCTTTGGCTCCATGGGTCCTTTATCTCTTGCAAGGTATATATTTTAAAGATAATCTCTGCTACCTAAAAAAATGTTCTTTATTACTGGAAATATTTTAATCTGTTCTTTTCATTATAGGTAAGTTAATGGAAAGGGACTAAACAATTCAGGTTTGAAGTTTGAGCAGGACAACAGGTGACACTCAAGAACAACTTGCTTTTGCAGTGGATCTATATTGGTGCAGGAGTCATGACTTGTAATTGAAGAATATTGGTTCTTTGTAGTATTATGATCATTTTAAAGCATTTTAGAACATTTTGAATAGATGTTTTAAGTACTGAATTGTTATGGTTGTGGATTGATGAATGAATGATTTTATGGGAAGCTAAATGGAAGTATATATCAAGACTAAGTACTATACGACAATGACCCATGAGCTAGCTGCTATTGCTTTAAACGAACATGTCATATGATGATTTAAGATGATCATCCATGTTTTGCCCTTGCTAACTTAAAAAGAAGAAAAGTGAATAAAAGAATTGTTTTACGAGTATTATTTATAGTTTATGTTAAATTATAATGTTGAAAGCTAGGTTCAAGCGTTTTGTACAATTAAGTTATATAATGTCAAAAAATAGTTGATAGTGGTCTCACAAATTAAATGTCACAAGTGACCATATATGTGAATCAAATTAAAACCATTGAATCAGATTCCCCCACTAATTGAAAATCAAAATTAAAAGTCAACAATGTCAATTACTTTTACATTAATTCAGGATTCAGTTCAGTTCAATTCAGGTTTCAGTTCAGTTCGATTCAGGTTTCAGTTCAATTCAGTTCAGGTCAAATTATGTAACGGGTTGATTACAGTTCAGTTCAATTCAGTCCAGTTTCTTGAAAATTCAGGTTTGGGACAGGTCATTATCAGTTCAGTTTATATTCAGTTTGGGTTCAGGTCAGTTCAGGTTATTAATATATGGGTCACTTTCAGTTCAGGTTATTTCAGTTCAGGTCAATTTCAGGCTATGGGTCACTTTCAGTTCAGGTTATTTCAGTTCAGGTTATAAACAGTTCAGTTAACCCAACGGGTCTCAACCCAAACTGACATCCCTACTGGGTACACCATATAGGTTTTAAGTATTTTTGGTGTACAATGAAAATTTTCAAATTGGATATTTTATTTAGACTAGTCAAACAGGTTAGTTTATGAAATTCGAGTTTGGGTTGTAACATGCCAAATGTTAACTGGTTCAAGTTATTTTTTTTACACAACTCAAAGTCTTCGGATTTAGGTTGATCCAATGGGTTGAAAATGTATCATAAAGTGGGTTTGTTTTCATAATTTAATCCAATATTAATTTTTTGAAGGGATATTTTAATAGCAGTATCATTTTTTTTTTTTTACTTTAAACGTTCTAAAAAATACAAATTTTAACATTTTTTTTCATTAATAACCATTTTGAGACAAATAAATGGTGTAGTAGTAAAATAAAAATAATTTTAAATGCAAATATATAATAACTAAAAATTTTCATAATATGATAAGTTTAATTGAGTTAGATTGATCAGGTTGATCAGGATAAAAAAACAGATATCCCATAAAATGTTACCGTTACAAATTGTCGGATATCCCATATACGGTATGTTAAAATGATTTATAAATGTAGTGTATGATCTAGTCTTTCATTACCGTCACTCCCCATTATGTGGAAATTGGATTTCTTAGCTCTCATTATGTTGGAGATAAATTGATAAGACTGTATAATTAAAGGATTTATTAGCTCGGGGGGTGTGCAGTTCTGCACACATGGGTGGAAAATGAATTACCAAAATGAGTTGCATGTTATAATTGAATTATATCTTTGTGAGTTATTGGTTTGGTTTACATTTCCAAATTATGGAATTTTTATTTATGTAATATTTGAATATTTATGGTTGGCAAAGGATAAATGATTTGTGAAAGCATGTTTGGTTAATTAAATTGATTTTACATATTTAGCATTTCTATGTACTTAGTGTTTTTGCTAACACGTATTTCTCTCTCTCTCTCTTTTTGCTTGACCCTACTTATCACTTATGAGTTATGATAAATAGACAAGTGATGGTGGTCATAATGTGTTCTAAAGTGTTGCATTATTGGGGGCGAAAGGCAATAACTCACATAGTCTAAATTTAATGTTATGCATTTGTTTAAAGCACTTATTACAATTATGTACTAAAACTATTATGTCATTATTTTTATGTAATGAATAAAAATTAAAGTATGTTTTTCCACTGCAAAAATCTGTTTCGTCTTACGTAATCACGTGGCAGTAATACCCTTAAGCTACTCTCTAAACCGTAATTATAAATTATAATCTCTATTATATAAGCCAAGGGGGCAGCCATGATGTCCCCCCTTGAAAAGTCCATATTACCCATCAAAATTTTGTAAAATCTCAATTTGCATCACTCCTAATTATTAAGGAAATTTATTACAATTTTTGTACTTTTTAAATGAAAATAGTACAAAATATAAAATTAAAAAAAAAAAACAAAAATACCAAAATTCATATTTTTAAATTCTCTATAAATAGACATTCATATTGATATATTTCATCAAATAAAAATTTTTCATTTTGATTATCGTAAAAAATTGGTAGCCAATAGAATATGGCAAAATAAATTAAACATTTTCTTTTGTTCATTGATGTGGTATGACCGAATGAGAGGGGAAATGTTTGTTTCTGATTATATGAATGAGTGTGAATTTGACTGATTTTTCAATTTTTAGAATAAATAACCTTTATTTTATTTTGTTTAGACAAATTAATATAGGTATTTAAAATATCATCGCACGCAAAGCGTGCATAGAAGGCTAGTTATTATTATTAGAGAGTAGTTTGAGGGTGTTACACTGCATTTAAATGAGTTTGAGAGAGAGACAAAGAGAGAGTGAATGGGAGGAGGGGTCGTTCACTCGTTCGTGGGAATTGAAGTCACAACTTTTTGGTTGTGAGGTGCATCATAGCGTACTAGTGTCCATGCACTAGAGTTCGATCTTCGTCCAACATTGTATTTAACTATTATTCAATTAATAATAAAATCAAACAAATGTACAATGTTACATTAAAATTACTCTATATTTTATTGTTACAAAATTAGATACTATACGGCCTATACCTTAATCAAATTCATAAAAATACCAAATATTATTCTATATATAATATAAATTTAATTAAAAACATCTTAGACGGATCGAAAATACGACTCCTTGAGTCCTTGTCGAAATATGACTTTGTTTTTCGAAGTCCGATTTCGACTAGAGTTGAATCAAATTTAATCTTACGAATCAATTGAGCTATGATTAGATCCAAACTAAATTGATACTCTATGTGTGTAACTATTTGTTTTAAAAAATGCAGCAAACCTTTTGGAGAGACCACTAATTTATGTACATTCAAATTTGATTTTAGCACTCCCATATTCACCTATTATCATAGTGTATCAAATTTGAATGTGCGGAAATTTGACATCATAAGATCCTGTTCTTTTGGGCCGAGATTATAAGAATTAAAATGAGTCAAGAAGAAGTCCAAAAAAGGGCCCAAGTACCAAATATTCAGTAATAGTCGCCATTTCGCCAAAACTCAAATTTTAACGGCTACTAAATTCTAACGTCACTCATTTTCGTCACTTTCTTTCTCTGTTTCACTGTTTCTCACAGAAACACCCAGTTTCTTTATTATACTCTGCATCAAAACTCCAATTAGAAAAAATTACTCAGTAAATTTAGAAGTTTCGACAACAAAGATGTCAACAGATGGAATGAACAACAACAATTATTCACGAGGATTCTATACCCCACCTCCAAAATGGAAATCAAGACCCCAATTTCCCCCAAAAACTTGGATGTCAGAAGTAAAGAAAAAACCAATTTATTCCAATGATTCTTACTCTTTTCATGTCGTCCATAAAATCCCTTCTGGTAATTCTCCTTATGTCAAGGCCAAACATGCTCAGGTGATTATTTCGATCATTGATTCTTTCGATTTCTCGTTTAATTGATTAATTGTTTGTTTTAATTTATGGGGTATAGTTAATCTTTGTTTTTTCTAATTGTTTAATTATGTTTCTGGGTCTCTTCTACATTTGAATTTCATGCAATTACTTGTGGTTCTTGAATTGTGTGTGAATTGTTTGTTTAAAATTTCACTTTCACAGTAGTTTGGGCCATTTCAATTCTTTTCTTTGCGTTTGAAATTTTCTGGATTTATTGTGGTGTCTCTGTTTTGAGGAGTCAAATTTTGCCTCTTTTAGCCAAAAAAGAAATTAAATAATAAAAAGGATTAAATAAAAAAAAAAACTAATTGTATATTGTTTGGTAATTGGTATTACTACGCTATGTTACTCAGACTCTTCATTTCATCTCAAGCACCCATGTCCAATCCTTGAGACTCGGATATGGCCATTCCCACAATTCATTTTGGGTCAAAATCTTG
Organism: Salicornia ramosissima; assembly: GCA_951394345.1. Lineage (NCBI taxonomy): Eukaryota > Viridiplantae > Streptophyta > Magnoliopsida > Caryophyllales > Amaranthaceae > Salicornia > Salicornia ramosissima. The sequence continues at coordinate 1,876,259 of OX596240.1, read as the reverse complement.
AATTTTTTTCACAAAATAGCCGAATTGGACATGGGCATTGTGAGAGATTTTGAATTAATATGAGTCTCATAATAGTATATTGACGTAATTTTGAGCAAAATCAGAGGCATATATATTCATTCACGTGAAAATAGGGACTATTTTGCAATAGATTTTCAACAATATTACATAAATGCCATTGTGATATTTCGTTATATACAGTTTTGTTATTAAGAGGGAATTTCACCATGTATTGTTACTTGAGTTACAGTTTTGTGATTAACTGGGAATTTCCCCGTATATTGTTTGAATGGTCTAATGGATTTTTGCCATCATATATATCTTCAACTGTAATATTGTAGACCACGTAACCCAATCTTTGTTCATTGTTTTATTTGGCTAGTGAATTAAATTAGCTACATTATTAAGCAAGGCTGTATATATATATATTTTTTTTTGGGTGATTGATGGTGATTTGTTTGGATGCTCAGTTGATAGAAAAAGATCCAGGAAAGGCAGTAGCCTTGTTCTGGAATGCTATAAATTCCGGTGATCGCATCGACAGTGCCTTGAAAGACATGGCAGTAGTGATGAAACAATTGGATCGGTCTAACGAAGCCATTGAAGCGATCAGATCTTTTCGCCATCTTTGCTCATCTGAATCTCAAGAATCACTTGATAATGTGCTTCTTGAACTATACAAGGTATATATTATGAGAAATTTTGTGTGTTGATAGAATGATAGTTCAATTTGCATATAGAAATCAGCCAAGTATGAGTAGTTTTTAATGCTTGTACAATTTTTTTTTAGAGGTCTGGAAGGCTAGAAGAGCAGATTGAGGTTCTTAGGCATAAGCTGAAGAGAGTTGAAGAAGGCAATTCTTTTGGGGGAAGGAAAGTGAAACTGGCAAGATGTCATGGTAAGAAGGTTCATATAACAGTTGAACAAGAATATGCAAGGTAAAGATAATGTTGCACATTTTTTTTCTTTCTGGGAAATTCCCCGCTAATCACAAAACTGTATCTCACAGAATATTATAATGGCATTTTTGTAAATTCATTGAAAATATATTCTCAAAATACACTCTATTGTTACATGGATTGACATATATACCCCTGATTATACTCAAAATAACATCAAAATGATACTGTGAGATACAAATTTGTATCTCAATTTGATTAACCAGAAATCCCTCTTTCTGGGAAATTTTCTCAATTAGAAGCATATAGCTGTCATCTATATATGGAATAAGGTCTTTAACTTGTTTAATACAGGCTTTTAGGGAACATGGCTTGGGCATACTTGCAACAGAATGATTATAAAACTGCTGAGGAGTATTACAGGTACTTTACAACTTCTAGCTATTGCACTACTGCTTTTATGCATCCAACTTTTTAGTGTATTTTGGCTATGTTCTTTTGGACTGAATTAATCCGAACTGAACTAGACTGAGCTGAATTGAACTGAACTAAACTGAAGTTTCAGAAATTAGGCCTAAAAGAAAAGCGTCTTTGAATCCCAATCTTGGTGTATACCTAATAAGTTGTGTTTTTTTCTCATTTGCTTAGGAAAGCTCTATCAATTGAGCAGGATAGGAACAAGCAATGCAATTTAGCCATCTGTTTGATATGCACAAACAGGATAAAAGAAGCTAAAATCCTACTTCAAGTCATTCGAGCATCTTGCCCGGAAGGAGAGGTAGATGAGTCCTTTGGCAAGTCTTTCAATCGGGCATCCGAAATACTGGCTAAATTCGAAAGTCAGGAGCCAGATAGCCAAGTCCGAGCCTGTTACTCAACAGATTCATTTGCCAAGAGAACACACACGCCATCAGCTCAAGACCGAGGGTTGATCCCCAAGTGTCCATTGACACAACCCAAGCAAAGTCCATCATCATCATCATCTATCTTATTAGACAGCAGGGCTGAAACATGTAGGAGGCAGCAGGATGAGCCAGTAAAGTGCTTGCCTCGCAGACTTCAATTTGAAGAAGACCATGATGATCATATGTCAATTGTTTCGACTCAATTCGAGAAAGGTTTGGACTTAACAAATGGAGGTGGATTTGACAAGAAAGAAAATCTGCCCCCAGGTGAGTTTGAGAAGCAAGATTGTGGGCTTGAAGAGTGGATGCTCGCCAGCAACTTAGGTGTTAAGAGCTGGGCTGATATGGTTGAGGAAGACGAACAGGAGCTCAGCCGATCTTTGCTTACAAAGCAACAGCTGCCAATGAAATATAGCACAAAAAATAGGCTTCAAGTGTTTCATGATATTACCCCAGAAAGCCCTATAGCTGGATGAAACAAACTTGTACATAATGTGCTACCTTGGTGTTCATTTAGACATTCTATTCATTCTTTGATTCATGTAAATTTCTCAAGTAAATGACTAGGATTGGTGTACATAATAATGTGCTACTTTGTGTTCATTAATTAGGATGACATACTATTCATTCTTTGATTCATGTAAATTTCCCCAAATAAATGACTATATATGATAGCTGATGATTTAGTGGATGATAGATACTCTTCATTCTTTGGTTCATGTAAAAAACCCTTCTACAAGCTAAGGTTCCTCCTAGTATAGTATCCGGAGGATAACTCTAATGGCCCTGTTTGGTGATTGGCCGGGTTATAAATAACAGTATTGTAATAATGGAAATGAATGTATATGTATATCTGATAGGGAAATTGATATTTATTCCCAAACGGGTTTATAATCCGAATCCAATTCAATCCATTTTAATACATTCCATTTGAATCCATTTCAAACCATTCTAATTCATATGATATATTCTAAAGTCATGTGAGGACTCATTTGATTTGATCCATGTGTGTCTCATTTGATTTATCTATAATATATGTAATTTTAAGACAAGTAACCTATAATATCATTCTTACGTGTGTTAAAATTATTTTGATTAATTTGCTCATTTACACCCTTAAATCACTTCCTTAAAATGCGTGCAAAATAATTTGTTGCGCTTTTTTTTGGAACAGAGGAGGTATCAAATTTATAGTATATTATTATATTACTAGTTTCGAACTTTTCTTACGTAACCTTATACTATATTATAATATCAATTACGGAGTAAAAAGATAATTATATTTTTCTTTTCTCAAAAATTAAGTATTGTGACAACTCTAGTACTATAATATAAAGGAGTAAAACGATATTTATATATAGGTGTTCCTGTTCTGGAACTTCTCGTGAATAGTCAACGATCCTTTGGTGTATGACGTGTACTCTGGACGATCCTCAGTTAATGCTGTGACCTGTAAAACAGTCAGAGATTGCTAAACCGGGGGGTGGAACTCGGGAACGCCCCTCTGATGCTTAAGTCAGATATTGGAAATAAGGATTCAGAGTATTTTGTGAGTTTGTGGACTGTGAATTGCGTACCTTTGGAATGATTGGACTGATCCTTTATATAGGCATTAGGTTCCCCGGTTAGGGTTTCACCAAGTCAGATGGATTGATGCGTGGGCCTGGCCCATGACATGTAGCAGTAACCTGGTCAAGGTTTTACTAAGTCCGCTGACACGTGGCACTATCTCATTCGTCGTAGAATATATGATGTGTCCCTAGCCCTATCATAACTGGGCCTAGGATTTTGGGCCCACTAATACGGGTTTGACCATCTGGGTGGGCCCGGAACAATTAGCCCCACGCTCGACGTGGAACGGGAAACTTTGGACGTTGGATGTCGAGCGGAATATCTCGAAAAGTGAGCTACAACGGGACCCATGGATGTGCCTCAAGGTTGGTCACCTCGACCATGGTGGATGACCCTCGATGGTGAGGGAGTCCCCTCGACCATGAATATGTTACCTCGACCGTGGGGTGTCCTCGACCGTTGAGGACTCCTCGAGGTAGGATGACCACCTCTCACTATTTTGGACATAACTCGCGCTATGAATATCAGATTCAAGCGATTTCAGCGGCATTGGAAACTAGATTCAAAGAGCTTTCCAACGGTGGGTCATAAGCTTAATTCCGAATTGAAATGAAGGAGTTATGAGCGTTCGAAGTCGGTGCATCAAATCAGACCCCGATACAGCCTCGACCCTATGGACCTTTCCTCGATCAACATGCTCCACCCATATGCTACCTCGACTAACATGCTATCTCGACCAACAATTAATTGGAGCCATGAGGCTCTTAAATGCACCTCGAGGGGGTATACCTCGATGGTGAGGAGATACCTCGATCGAGTTAGGGGCACCTCGACTGTTGAGGACTCCTCGAGGTTGGATGACCACCTCTCACTATTTTGGACATAACTCGAGCTATGAATATCGGATTCAAGCAATTCCAGCGGAATTGGAAACTAGATTCAAAGATCTTTCCAACGGTGGGTCATAATCTTAATTCCGACTTGAAACAAAGGAGTTATGGGAGTTCAAAGTCGGTGCATCAAATCAGACCCCGGTACAGCCTCGACCCTATGGACCTTTCCTCGATCAACATGCTCGACCCATATGCTACCTCGACCAACATGCCTCGGGACCCATGGTTGTGCCTCGAGGTTGGTCACCTCGACCATGGTGGATGACCCTCGATGGTGAGGGAGTCCCCTCGACCATGAATCTGTTACCTCGACCGTTGAGGACTCCTCGAGGTAGGATGACCACCTCTCACTATTTTGGACATAACTCAAGCTATGAATATCGTATTCAAGTGATTCTAGAGGCATTGGAAACTAGATTCAAAGAGATTTCCAACGGTGGGTCATAATCTTAATTCCGACTTGAAACAAAGGAGTTATGGGAGTTGCATCAAATCAGACCCCGGTATAGCCTCGAGCGTGCGGTTGCTTCCTGAAATCACCTCGATCGAGAGGAACCTCGACCGTGAGGATGCTTCCTCGACCCACAACTTCTCCAAGCTGTCTCGCTTGCTACCTCGATCATGGTCCTCGTCCGTAATGGGGTTTTCTCGACCAACATACTCTCTTGCAATGCAGCGTGGTCCTTGGGTGTGCCTCGAGGGACAACACCTCGATCGAGGGTACCCTTGACCGTGAGGGACACCCCTCGACCAACATGCTCCGTGGCCTGCCTAATGTCCACCTCGACCATGTGGATGCCAGGAGTGAGGACTCCTCGATCGTCGTGACGCGTAGCTATTGCAATGGTTGCCTCGACCGTGTGATCCTTTTGGTGCCTGAGGCTTACCTCGACCATATGGGATTGGGCCTAGGTATAGTGCACCTTGACCGAGGGGCACCTAGACCGTGAGGGTGTCTGTAATACCCCATAATTTTGGTACATATTTTTCTACGATATTTATTAAAAGACTATTTTATACTATGAATATATTATTTGCATATATTTTCAAGTTAAAAATATTTTTCAAAAAAAATAATAATTTCAATAAGTCCTAGTTTCATATATAAATAACTAGAATTTTATAATATGAAAATGATTTAAAAAGGGATTTCTAAGCCCAATTACTTCTCTTGGACTTGTAAAACCAATAGACCAATTAAGTATTTCTAAGCCCAATTATTCCTCTTGGATTTGTAAACAAATCCTAATCCAAAACCAATAAACCAATTAAGTAGCCCAAAAATCCTAATCCAAAACCAATAAACCAATTAAGTAGCCCAAAAGTCATAATCCAAAACCAATAAGCCAATTAGATAGCCCAAAAAAAAGGGGAAAAGCCCCCAAAATCACACGGCCAAAAGGGGATGAATTAGGGAAATTAATTACAAATATTTCCCTAATATCCTACTAAGCAATAATTGCTTTTTTTTATCACCCAAAAATCTTCCCATAACCCTCCCAACCATCATATGCTTGATCACCAAGAATAATATATTCCCAAAGCATGACTAAATCAAATAATATTGATCATCAAATTATTTTCATGATCCACCAACTTACCATACTGCACATACTTTAAACACTATAAATACCCCCTAATTCAACCCATTTTCCACACACAAAATTACAAAAATTTCTCTACTCTTTCTTGTCCAATCTCACGGCATTTCCCACTTAAAAAAAAAAAAATTCTCAAGCTCCGGCAACCACCATCACCACCACCGGCAAGTGTTTTCCGACCCTCTTTTGTTTTTATTAAATTATTTTATTAAGTTATATATTATTGTTTAAAACATTAACTAATCTTAAAAACTATAGATTATAAAGTTTTTATCTATAATACTTCACTACTAATAATAAGTTCTTAAAATTTTATGGGATTTAGTATTTTATTATAATTATTAAAATAATTCGGTTTTATAAAAAAAATAATAATAATAATAATAATATCCGAATAATAATGATAATATTAATAAGTGTTTAAAATCCTACTACTCATATAGTCTTAATATTTATCACTTATATTATAAAAATCCTACTACTAATATTATGATTTTTAATATCCTAATACTCATATAAACTTATTACTTATACTATAGTTTTAAAAGTATTAGTGGTCATGCACATCTTAGGGTTCACTTTGTTAGTATAAATATTTTGGTGGCCTTATATTAATCAAGGTCGTATTAATTTTGTGTAGGACGCTCTCGGTAGGATTCCTTAAGTTTTTCGAGTTTAGTTGTCCAATCCGAACGAAAGGTACGTTTAGGTAGCTTGATATCTTATAAAGTGTTTGAAATCTTATGTGCTATATGTATACATGATTTGGTGATTTGAAATATTATGTAATGATTTTTGAGTTTCGTTGGCACTTTTATTTATCTTGGTGTTTTAATATTTTAGTAATTAAATAATTGTTAGGAAATTCTTTTTCTATATAATATTTTTACTCTATGGTATTTTGGTAACAAAATAAATTGTCAAAGATTTTCTATGTCACATTCGACACTTTCTGGAAAGATTTTAAGGATATGATTGTTCAACAATAAAGGAATTTTTATTTGGAAAGAATTTTATGAAATATGTATTTCAATACTATCTTGAACTTATATTGGAAAAATCCCACAAAGCTTTATAAGCTTATTTGTTAGTCTGTAATCCCACTACGTGGATTTGGTTGATAAGACTATGGACTTTGTATGACCTAGTCTTTCCTCAAGGATAACCTTTACACAGAAAGACACTAACTTGGGGGGTGTGCACACTTGGGAGAGGAAATTTTTGGGATAAAGGGAAAATAAATTTTCTACATGATTTGCAATTAATTATAAATTCCTAAATTGAGTTATTTCAATGGTATTTATTTTCGTGGAACTTTTTGGAAAGGAGATTTTAAAGATTTATGATAGGAAATAAATGTTGTTTTTCAAAGGCATGTTTGTAGAATAAAATGATCTTTACTTATCTTGTGCTTATTCGTACTTAGCATTTTTGCTAACCCGTACTTCCTTTTTGTTTTGGCTTGGCCCTACTTATCATTATGATGGGTAGGTAGGTGATGATGAGAAGATGTGGACTTGATGCATTGGGAGGCAACAGGATTTCATCACCTAGATTAGGATTATCACTTTATATTTTTAGAATAAACACTTATAATTTTGTATTTGTTAACATTTGATTTTTCTTTCCGCTGCATAATTAATTTTAATAATTGCTACTTTAAATTAGTCGTATGTTATCACGTGGCGGTAATACGCCCATATTTATCTCTACAGTATTTTATACAAGTGTTTTCGTAGAGGTAGATTTGGGGGTGTTACAGTGTCCCCTCACCCATAACTTCAATTATCATGCTTGCCAGCTACCTCGACCAAGTGGGGTATGCCTCGATCAATATGTCCCCTTGTTTTGCTTTGCTGAATGCCTCGACCATCAAACCCTTTTGTAGAGCCATTGGTCCCCTCGATCATGTGAAACATACCTCGTCCAAGCGTGCTCTTATTTACCTCGAGGTAAAACTAGAAAAGAAAACAAAACACTAATAATTCACACTAACTCATTTTCGTAGGAATCGCGGTTGTTTTTAGCAAAAACAACAAGCCATTTAAACCTCAAAGTCGCCAAGGAGGACGAGTGTGCTCTCGTAAGGGTTTCCAAAGAGTTTAACCCATAACTCTCTCAAAAACAAACCAAGGCAAAGGTTCACAAGAAACAAAAGAAAAGAAAAACAAAAATAAAGGAAAATAAAAAGAAAACCAAACAAAACAAAAACAATTAGTTGGACTTGTCAAGGGACCGAGGATCAATGAATGCGAACCTTTCTAAGCACTAACGGAAAACATGCTCAAAGATGTCAAGGGTGGATAGTCAAATAAAACATGCTAGATTGGAGAACTAGAGAGGAACATTCCCTTTTCGCTCAACAACCAAGCATCCACATGCTAAGCTAGTGTCGTCTCCACCCATAAAGGTAGCTTCTCATAACTCCACGAAGGAGTTGGAAAAACAAAAAGGAGAAACAATTTAGGCTACCCGACATCTCCTCATAGCAAACCGCTCAATATGCTTGTCTCCACCCATAAAGGTAGCTTCTCATAACTCCACGAAGGAGTTGGAAAAACAAAAAGGAGAAACAATTTAGGCTACCCGACATCTCCTCATAGCAAACCGCTCAATATGCTTGAAACATGACTTCCTCAGCTGAAAAGGACTCAACTATCTAGGATCGAGAGGGCTTTAGGGTTGTAATGTAAGGCTAGGGATAGGGTAGGAATCAATTTGGCTTGTGGTGCTCAAACCTAAATAGTGAAGCAATAAGTACAAATGAGCATCAAATAGCAAACGAATTCCTCAAATTCGCACACATACACCAAAAACCCCCAAGCTTATTCAAAAAACTATATGAAAAATGAAAAAAATAAAAATATACATCAAATTAATTTTTTTTTTCTCGAACTATTCCTCCCCCCAAGCTTGAATGACACAATGTCCGCATTGTGAAAAAGGAAGGAATAATTGGTTGTGGTTTTTTTTTTTTTTTTTTTTTTTTTTACATGACCTTGCCTTTTTTCAACTTAGGTCGGCTTTTGCTCTAATTCATACAAATTAACACACTTTCTCTTGGGCGAACTCCTTACTTCACAAATTTTCAATACAAAACATATACGAACCAAGACGCTCCAATTGCTTCACTACACCTAAAGGGTACAAAACAAAACAATGGGAATCAAGGCTTGTAACGTGGCTAGAAGAAAGGAAAGGCCAAGCTCAAGGGGTTTCAAAGGATGAATGTAAAGCAAACACCTAGAAAAGTGAAAAGAAGCAAGATGCTAAAATAAAAAGGAAAATGAAAAAGGAAAAATGGAAAATGACTAAGAAATGAACGCCTCCGTCCTCCCCTAGATTAGCTCGATCACAGTCTCAGAAAGTCATGAATCAAGTTCTTGATCAGGTTATACTATGACAAGGATCCTATTGCCACTCAAACAAAATGATGAAGGCTAGAAAGATTTGACAATTTTCTCACATATGAAGGGTAGAGAATTGCAAATACTACCTCAAGGGCTTCAACTAGCTAGCAAAGCTTTGCCAATCGTACCACAAGCCAAGACATTAGGTTTCATGAACTCCAAAGTTCTGAAACCTAGCATGTAGTATTTGAAAATCAACCCCAACATCTAAAACCATGTGGACCACTAACACTTAGGAAGGAATGCATTCAAAGTCCAAGAAATTAAGAACCAAGTCCAAACTACAAACAAAACAAAAGCAAACTTTGCCTTGAAAAGAAAATAAAAGAAAAAGAAGAGGAAAAAGGGAAAATAGAAATAAAAACTAAACAAAAGGAAGGAAAATAAAATCAAGCATGAATGACTCTCAATCAAGCAACCAAGCATCAAACAAATAAATAAATCGAGGCCCAACGCCATCGATATCCAAATGTCCTCAAGGGCTTAAAAGCCAAAAATTGAAAGCCAAACATCCTCGAACAATCATCTCCTCCTAAAACTAATCCTACAACTAAGCACACAAGAAAAATAAAATAAAGGGAGTTTGGAATGATCTCACCAAAACAGGGTATAAAGTAAGCATACAACCTCCGTTTTGCATTTTAGTACCATACATGTCCATGAGAGTTGCTTATTCATTTAACCTGCAAAAAAGAAAGAAAAGAAACCAAACTCCAAAAAACAAAATAATTACAAATAAAAGAAAAAGGAAAAAGAAAAAGACTCGGGTTGCCTCCCAAGAAGCGCTTGTTTTAACGTCTTAAGCTTGACAAAGGAGCTGGACACAGGGACTAAGACATAGAAGAAAAACTATGTCAAAGTCATCCAACGGGAACAACCACTCGGGGCTTAGTAAATAGCCCCGCAAAGCTCGCAAGAGCTTGTCAAACACACTGGCACTCAACTCACTAAAAACCACATAAGCGATAGATAAATTAAGCAAAGAAAACGGTTTAAAAACCGGCATCCTATGCTTATGTGGGAGTGAGTGCCCACAAGGAGGTAAATTAAAATAAAAACTACAAAAAGAAAAATCAAATAAAGTAGGGGGAACACCTCCATACACCTCACTTGCCTTGGTTTCTGGAAGAGAAACATGGGAGTCAAGACAAGAGATGATGCCCTCGGATGGAGGTGATATGAGCACGGATGGAAGGGGAGTGGGATGTGAATAAACAAGGCTAAATCCTCCTAAAAAGGGAATAAGAGAATGTGGTATAACCACATCCTCCACATTAACTACCTCGTCGGTTTCACTCGACTCTGCTATAAGGGCCTCATCCTCTACAACATCACATGACGATATGAAAGTGTCATGATTCTCATCACAACATTGCCAATAAATGTCATCGTCTATGCGAGTCGGGATGGCGTGCTCGACTATGAGGGGTGAGGGATCGAATTCATGACTAAGGTCATCATCGAAGGGCTCACCTAGGGGAATATGAGGTGAATCAACTATGTTCATGCCAAGACCTTGTAAATACTCATCAAGAACATGATTAAGCGAACTCGGCTCATGTGAAAAATGATGAGAAAAATCAAAGGTAGTGGCATGAGGTGATGGTTGATTAAAACCATATTCCTCAAGTGCACTCAACTCATGACTATAATCATGTATTCCTTGGCTAGTTATATCCCATTCATAGGTGTCCTTAGCAGGACACTCGAATAAGAGCCAAGCTCTATCCAAGTTGGGAGCTAAGAAATCGCCATGAGATAGGTATTCTATCCAATTCCTCGTCTCATAGTTCAAACCCTCATACAACATATTGCATATATCCCACTTACCAAGATTATGATTAGGCGGAAGAGAGCTTCCGATCCTGTCATAATACACCCAAAACAATTCATGCTCATATTGGGGATCGATCAAAGGAGTGGCCATAAGGCCCAAATATTCACAAAAATAAAGAATAAGAAAAACCTAGAACCATTCTACTCAACCTAAACTAATGGCATTGCCTTCCCCGGCAACGGCGCCAATTTGATAGGAGGGATTTTCATACCAAATAAAAACCCCTGTCGTAGTATGAGTGGGGGTGTCGAACACGGGGAAGGTACGTTGCACTAATCTAGGCATGAGCGTCGAACAAGCTAGATCGGGTGATGGTCGCGAGAAGCGGAGAGAACTAACTAAAACTACACTAAGGAAACAAGAATAAAAGGGACTAGGGTAAGAGATCCACAACTCATACCACCATGAATTGTGAGTCAATCGAACTTAGACTTAGGTCATGGATAAGGGGAGGTCGTTCTATGATCGTACCACTCTTTCGAGCTAGTACGACGACCGGAAAGACATATACAACTCACTTTCGTGCAGCGACACATCTAACGAGTCCTAAGCACAAAATCACGAAGACCGGTAACTTTCCCTTGATCGAAGGCCCAACTTTCGTGGTGCTTCCATCAATCGGGCAAAGGAAGTCATCACCCACGTTCACCTTTCGGTCCTTCGGTGGGGATTCTTCAATGAATCCTATGTTAGCTAGACACAAGACTCAACATAACCGAATCCTAAGGTACCGACATTATCATAACCAAAAGCCAAGAAACAACTAAACCACAATCATGGAGGATTCCCGAGAAATTAACTACTCAAAATTAATTAATAAAAACATAATTAAAACTAAAACTAAAAACATAATTAAACCTAAAACTATGAACAAAACAAATGAAACTAAAAACCTAAGAAAATAAGAACACTACTAGTAAAACAACTATCAACTAAACTACCAACAAATCAAACAACAAAAACAAACAACAACAACAATAACAAACTAAAACTATAAGGAATAAGTACATAAAGCAATAAAAAGCAAGTAAAAGAAAGCTATGAAAATACCTTGAAGAGGAGAACAAGAAGAAGAAGAAGAAGAAGAACAATTACACTACTTGCATAAATCAAGAACAAAATGTAAATTACAAGAAGAATTGAAGAAGAAAGCTCTTAAAACTAACCTAACCCTAAGTTTGAGCTTCTAACCTCAGCTCCCTAAGAAATGGGAAGAGGGGGGTATTTATACAACCCCCCAAAAATGCGAGCAAAAACAGAAGAAAAGTAATAAAAAAAACGCAGAAAGGCATCTCAGCGGGCGCTGAGGCGATGACAGCGCCCGCTGACACCTATAATCATAGGCCTGCAGGCTGGGAAGGAAAAAGGCAGCGGGCGCTGAGTTGGGGTCAGCGGCCGCTGCTAGCCTTTGTGATGCCACTGCCTCAATACAGGGAAGGGGACAGCGGGCGCTGAGTTGGGGTCAGCGGCCGCTGTTCCTATATGTATGCTCATTATGCCCTGGTGACTGCAAAATCAGCGGCCGCTGGGAATCCATCAGCGGCCGCTGCCATGGCATAGAAGACCTTCTGCCTTTTTTTCCTTGCAAAAAACTTGAAACACAAAAACCCATCTCAGCGGACGCTGAGGAATTCCCAGCGCCCGCTGTCTTCTTTTGGTGCTTGTGAGTGGTGTAACACCCCAATAATTCTCACTAGTTTATAAATCATTCTTTCAAGAAATATTGAGAATTATTAAGGCATTATCGCCACGTGTGGAAACACATCGGCTTACTCAGAATTTTGCAGCGGAAATAAAATAATACTAAATTTAAAATAAATCTAAAACTTATTACAACTTGGAACCACTGAGGCCCTTAAATTTATTTAATCAACTTAAACGAAATAAATCCAACTTTATAAATTAAAAAGTCTAAAATGACCAAAACTAAAACGTTAAATTATTTTTAGAAAATATTTTATAAAATGTAATAAGTTCAGAAATTTCACTCGTCACTCAAGCCCAAAATCATCCCTGTAAACCTGCACAAAGTTACCTTGACCCTGAACGACTGCTCACCAATAATTGGGTCATCACAGGGTCAAGATATCAACAAGACCAAATTGTACGGTGTCAGCAAAGCTGAGTACGGCAATTAAATAAGCACACAGATCTATTGCATACAACAATTATATTCTCTAGCTACGGTGAGTAATTAGTGATTATTTCCTTGTTAACACATTTACTATTAAGTGGCCCTCTAGAGCCGAAGCCAGTGTAAGCACCAGGCGAGTTGTCTATGCCTATGAGGTGACAATGGGAGCTACCCACGTCACAAATAAAGGAATGAGCTCAATCCGCTAATGGAACACGTGGATCCTTCGGTTCCCTTAAAGTCACGAGACCTGCCGTGACCCCAACCCACATCCATGCCAATACTCCAGACGTGTACTTGTCTAGAGTTTTAATGCTTACCCGAATCTTTCACTTTAAGTGATTAGTGCCTTGAGAGTTATTACACATAACAAGCACACACATATCATACAATCCACATAACACTTGTTTTAATTATTGTTCAGATAAAACACACTGAACTCTTGTCTATTAACGAGATTCCCATTAAGAACATATGTCTTAAGTGGTATCCCAAAGCTATTAAAGGGCATGAAATATTCGGAGAACCTATTCACGCACCAATAATAATAAACTTGAAGGGACAACTTGTCCGTATTTAAATAAACTGCTATTAAAGAAGCATGAGATATTCAAAGAACCTATTCATGCATTATCCTTCCTTAAAATCAGGAACATGAAATAATCTTTCCTATTCTTTTCTTGATTAGTTTGCAAACACAAGTTATACAAACAACTAAAATCACCACAATAAATCATGTTCCACAGAATCACATAATCGACAGTCAGGACAGAAATATGCAAAATCCTAACATGATACTACGTCTGAAAGCCTATTAACTGCGCGTACCTTGAATAAACCTGGTGGTACTCCACCTTTCCTTTCAGAACTCGCCTAAGTAATATTCCTCGCCTATAATATAAAGACGATAATATTAAACTTGAGTCCTAAAAATATCCAGCAGCTCTAACCTATCCTAAGACTTTCCATAAATTACCCGAAGATACTATTAACTACTTAATCAATTGTATAAATACATTCTTTAATCCAAGATTTTAAAAGAAAATAAATAATTAAAATAATTTTTTTTTTTTTTTTTTTTTTACATATGCGTGTATATATATATATATATATATATATATATATATATATATATATATATATATACATATATACATATACATACACGCATATACAGAGTACATATATGCATATACATATGTATATACTCAATGGCGAGTCAGCAAGCACGGTGCTACCTACGGCGGCTCGGGCGGCAGGCGGCGGCAACGGCGTGGACCCCCGGCGACGCAGCTACGGGCTGCCGGTGGTGGTGGCACGGCGTCTGGGCGGCTCTTGAAACAGAGATCTACTATGTTTTTTTTTTTAAAAAAAAAAAAAAGAGCCACGGACCTCCGGCGAGACAGAGGAAGGTCGGCCTCGTGACGTCGGTGGGGCTCCGGTGGCTGGTCGGCTGCTGTAGTGGTGGTGGTGTGTTTGTGAGGAGGTGGTTATGGAGTTTCTTGGGTTTGAATTTGAAATTTTATTTTTTTTTCCTTTGTTCTGGTTCACGGTGAGGGGAAGAGAGAAAGAGAGAAATTTTTTTATTTTTTTTTTTCACTTTTTGCTTTTTGACCTAATTTGGTTCATCTTGGGGTATTTATACTGTTAGGTGTTTAGGGTTTCTCAATGGGTTGGGCCTGTGGCAAACCCCTTTTAAGCCCTCATTAGTTTAAACACTGAATTTATTTATTATTTCATTCTTTTTATTTATTTATTTATCTGTTTAAACGATTCCCGGCCAACAATTAAAACCTTTATTAAATATTACCCACCATTTTCGTAAAAACGATTTCAAACATATAAATCATTTATATTTACATAAAATAAAATATTTAATTTATTTTATTAATTCTAATCCCGAAAATATTCGTTATGGGTATAAAACCATATATTTTCGTATAAATAATTCTATATTAAAGTGTAAAAATTATGGGGGATTACAAGTGGTCTGGCAGCTTCAGGATCAGCGGCCGCTGGGAATCCATCAGCGGCCGCTAAAAGGCCTTCAAATTGCTATTGCCTTCAGCCATGCCTAAAACTCATCCCAGCGGGCGCTGAGGGATTTCCAGCGCCCGCTGAGGCCTTCTTTTCACATGCCATGGCATAAGGACTCTGTGGCTTCCTCGAGGTTCCCGGCTCGCTTCCTCGGGTTCCGAAATCAACTCGGGACCTGCAAAAAGGGAAGGAAACGCAGAAACAAGGAAAAATAGAGGAAATCACATAGAAAAAGGGGAAGGGGACTACAAGAGCAAAACTAAACTAAAAAGCCTAAAAACGCTAACGAAAGCTAAATAAAATAAGAAAATAAACTAATAAAAATTAAGAAAATAACTATCAAAATACCACTTATCAGTAATCCAGGAGATGTTTTGATTGTTTATACACCTCGGTTGTGCCCACATTGAGTGGGGCTTTTGTAACGACCCGACTCGCTTAAATCGGCGCGGAAGAAACCGACGAGTCGAATAGTTATAAACTACAACTCAAATACTTAAGAAATTAAAACTAATTCCTCGAAATTATTATTATTAACCACAAAGTACAAATACCCACAAGTTTGTACATAACTAGTCCAAAAGTCAAACTAAAAATACTAAAATGCGAGTAAACTCCAACCACACGTCAGAGTCTAAAAATAACGTATGAAAGTCCATACAATATTCTAATACTATCTAAAAATAACAGTAATAGAACATACAACCAACAATAGCAGAAATAACAACGTCGCTCGCCCAACCCAAAGCTAAGCAAGAGTATCGTCATCAGAAATACCTGAAAAATATACAACAGTCCACCATCAGTGGCGAGTAACATAACTGACTCACCCTAATGGGAATACACATGTACATAGCACAAACCAAATAATCAATATCAGTACTCAAAGTAAGAGAACAACCCAAACGTGAACTCGACTCAAACCAACCTAATCAACTATCTTTGGCGCAATCAATCATATTCTAGACCGGACTGTGCTCGTACGAACGCATCTTACGCGTTCGAACTTTCTACTATGCTCGGATTTGAGAATCTTACTCCCAAACCCCATGAAACCAATCTTACTGGAAATCCATGTCCCGTGAAACCAATCTTACTGGAAATTCACAAAGATCACATAGTATGACTCCAACTATCCCAATACCGCGGATGAAATAGGGGCAACGTCTTAACCCAAATACAATGAATCTTACTCAAAGTATCAGGCGTCTAAAAATGAAATCAAGCTAATCATTAATTAATTAAATCTTTTAATCAACTTAATCACATTATCATCATTATTACCCAACATAACTAAATTAAGTTCAAGAATTGCCTCTAGCCTTGATTCTCGAATTTAACTAGTTAAATTATCGAAGTTATTCTCAAGAACTGCCTCTAGCCTTAATCTTGAGTCTAACCAATCATAAATCATCATTCAATAATCATTCTTTAATCACTTTAGTCACTTTCTTTATCTTTCTTTATCATTTAAACCTCTTTCTTTAACTTTCAAGATTCAACCAAGAACTCGTAAAGACTCATCAAGAACTCATAAAGAACTCAAAGAACTCATAAAGAACTCATTCAAGATCTTCAATCAAGAACTCAATCAAGATTCAAGAACTCAATCAAGAACTCATCCAAACTCAACTAAACTACACGCATATTCATCATCAATCAATCGAAAATCCAACTTTTACTCATCCAAAATTCATCAAACTTTAACATAATATTCATGATCATAAATCAACATATAATCAATCATAATATCATGAAAAATCATAATATCATGAAAAATCATCAACAAAACACCATACAAACACATAAAAATCAGATTTAGAAATCATACATGAAATCATGGATATTCATCAACAATCAACCCAAACATGCATTTAATTCATACTATAGACATAGTATACCAAAAAGGTTGAGAAAGTATGTTACCTTATTGAAGATTACACACTAAAACAACACAAAAAGTTGCTGCCCGGAACACCAAATACACGGCCCAAGTAGCACGGACACGGCACCACCACCACGAGCACCACACGGCCACCTCACGAACTGCACGGCTGCCACTGACTGTACCAGTCGAACCACCACGGCTGCACACGGACCTCTGCACGGTTCACCACTCGAACCACCACCCTTGCACGGTCTTCAACACGGCACCCACACGGATACAACCCAAAACCCAACCCGGACTAGAGATCTTGAATAAAACAAATGGGTTTAGATTGTGTTTAGGATACTTAAAGATCAATAGACTTTGAATCTTTAAGTTCAAGGTTAGAATTGATGATGAACAATTGATGGCTTGTTCATCAAAAATGGCGTGTGAAAGGGAGTGATTGAGAGGAAAATGTGTTTGAATTTGATGGCAAGCAACATTAGATGGAAAATGAGCAAAATGATCTTAAAGCTTACTAACCCCTTCTATTTATAGAAGTTGGTTAAGTGTGAAAGCAAAGCAAGTGGCAAAAATCTTGCCATGCACCTAATGGAAACCGGCCAAGGGGTTAATTGGGCCTAAAAATGGGCTCTCGTGACTAATTGGGCTAATTTGCAAAAACCGCATGACTAATCATGCAATAATCGATTTGGCCCAAAATATTAGATAATTAATTAGAAAATTAAATAATAAAATTCTAATCAATTAAATAATAATTAACATAAATAATAAAAACTGAAAATAAATATTTCGAGTTAAATCGAAATTATTCACATAAAATAAAAATAAATAGTTCAAAATAAATTTGAACTAACACAACAACATACATAAACACACATAGTTATCGGCAAAAATACCAATAAAATCTGGGTCATTACAGCTTTGGCCTAAGGTGGTCAACTATCCCTTAGGGGCTAATGAGCCCCAAGGTATGGTTGACACCTATCCAGCCTCCCATCCCCCTTGATGGGTGCCTAGCTTGACTAAGGCTTATTGTTAGCCTTAAGAGCTTTCCTCAAAGCCAAGGGGTTAATGAGCCCCAAGGACTGTGTGTCAAGCCACCTTCCCAAATGACCTCGAGGGTGTCTATTACCTCGACTTGTGATAGATGTAGTCAGAGAATTCTCTTGAATAATCAACGAGGTGATTGAGGCGAAGCTATTCCGCGACCATGATAGTATTCTCCGCCACCGTGAGGGGCTCACTTCACTTGAGCTTTATTGTTGAAATTGTTCTAAGTATGGTGCCCTGTTAGCATTCTGCGACCGTGGTGGCCTCGGTCGTGGTACGGAAATGCTTGGGGCCTTTTTTGAACTCGAGGGTCATCTCACCTCGACTGTTGTTGTCCCTGCCGCAACCATTAAGGACTTTCTACATGAAATATTTTGAAATGTCTAAGTGTTTCTTTTCCAGGCTTCCCTTTACCTCGAAGATCTTTCTTCTACCTCGAGCGTGATGTATTCCCTATGCAATTGTTGATCTATTAGCCCCACGCTTGGTGTAGAACGGGAAACTTTGGACGTTGGATATCAAGCGGAACATGGTAACCTCCCTCGACCATGGTCACCTGGGTCGCGGTGAGGGTAAAAGTTAGGGAACTCTTTTATGAGCTCGAGTGTCCTCTTACCTCGACTCTGATCATACTTTCCACGACCGTTAGGAACTTCTTTACATGAACTTCCATGAAATTTTCTAAGTGTTGATCTTTTCAAGGCTTCCTTGTACCTCGAGGGTCTTCCCTTACCTCGACTGTGAGGGATGTACCTTGAGAAGCAAATGCTTCCACTTTCCATAGTAGGTGCCCATGCTCAATGGGGCTTTGGCTTGAGATGATCAACTAGGTCTTAGGGCTAATGAGCCCCATGGGTTGATACTTTTTACCTCGAGGGTCCTTTCTACCTCGAGGGCGAACATGATACACCTTGTGGGACAAAGCCTTCCTAGTGACCTCGAGGGTCTTCTTTACTTTGACTGTGATAATAGAGGTGCAAGGAAAGGATTGCCCTGATAACCTCGAGGGTCATCCCCTTACCTTGAGCGTGATGAAAGTAATTAGGAGAAATCTGTTTTGATTGCCCATCTCCTTTGATGGGTGCCCATATTGAGTGGGGCTTTGGCCTAAGATGATCAACAGAGTCTTGGGGGCTAATGAGCCCCATGACATGGTTGATACCTGTCCAGCCCCCCATCTTCCTTGATGGATGCCTATGTTGAATAGGGCTTATGCCTAAGATGATCAACTGACTCTCAGAGGCTAATGAGCCCCATGACATGGTTGATACCTGTCCAGCCCCCCATCTACCTTGACGGGTGCCTACTCTGGGTAGGGCTTATTCATTGGCCTAAAGAGCTATTCTAAAGCCAAGGGGCTAATGAGCCCCTAGGACTTTGAATGCCTGTCCAGCCACTCCATCTCCTTTAATGGATGCCTATGTTGAATAGGGCTTGTGTTAGCCTAAGGTGACGCTATCAAGGACCCTGGGGCTAATGAGCCCCAGCTACTTAATGAGGTACCTGTCCAGCCTTCCCCATACTCCTCGATGGGTGCCTACATTGAGTAGGGCTTATCATCCCGGTTAGGGTTTCATTTTGTTAAGAATCCAAGTAATAACACTGAACTCGACCCCGTTAGGGCTTTATAAGTTAATGAACAAAACTCGACCCTGTAAGGGTTTTATTATTGCGAATGTTATTTTCATGATAACAAGAAGAAACTCGACCATGCTTTGGTCTTATTACAAACGAAAAAATAACTCCACTGAGGATAATCAAAGAAACTCGAACCTGTTAGGGTCCTTATTGCAAACACTAACTTCGGTAGGGAGCTAAGATATGACATTAATAATTCCATCAGACTCTACACTATGACTACACTTTTTCCTTTTTCCCCCTCCATCATTCAAGAGATAAGAATTTAGTTTTCCTTGGTCTGCTAGCTTGTCGAGAGCTTTCTTTAATTCTCTACAGTCCTTTGTGGTGTGACCACATTCATGATGATATTCGCACTAAAGCTTGAGATTCCTCCTGCCGACGGGTGTGCGAACAGGCAATGGCTTGGGGAGAATATGTGACGACCCGACTCGCTTAAATCGGCGCGGAAGAAACCGACGAGTCGAATAGTCATAACTAACAACTCAAAATACTTAAGAATTAAAAACTAATACCTCAAATATTATTATTATGATTCCAAAAGTACAAATACCCACAAGTTTGTACAATACTAAACCAAAAGTCAAACTACAAAGTCTAATATACTATAAACTCCAAACACATGTCAGAGTTCAAACAAATGTATACAAGTCCATACTAGTCTAATACTATCCAAAATCAACAAATAATGAAAATACAATCATATTAAAATATCGACGCTCGCCCAACCCAAAACTAAGCAAGAGCCTCGTCATCAGAATTACTTGGAAAATAAACAACAGTCCATCATCAGTGGCGAGTAACATAACTGACTCACCCTAATGGGAATACACATGAACATAGCACAAATCAAATACCCAAACCAATCATCAAAATATGCGAAAATCATCCAATAACAAACTCGACTCAAATATCTTATCCAACTTATCTTTGGCGCAATCATTCATATACTAGACCGGACTATGCTCGTACGAACGCATCTTACGCATTCGAACTTTCTACTATGTTAGGAAATGAGAATCTTACTCCCAAGTCCCGTGAAACCAATCTTACTGGAAATCCCAATACCGTGGATGGAATAGTAAGACTCCAACTATCACAATACCGCGGATGGAATAGGGGCAACATCTTAACCCAAAACATAGAATCTTACTCTAAGTTTTAGGCGTCTAGTTACGAAATCAAGCTAAATTATTAATTAAATCTTTAAATCTTAATCAACTTAACCATAACATAATTAATTTCAAGAATTGCCTTTGCGCCTTGATTCTCGAAAATAATCAGTTAATCACGAAGTTATTCTCAAGAATTGCCTTTACGCCTTAATCTTGAGTCTAACCAACACTTAACCACTTTCTTAAAACCATTCTTTAACTATCTTTAACATTATCTTTAACTTTCTTTAACATCTTAATCACTTTCTTTAACTTCCAAGACTCAACCAAGAACTTATTAAGACTCATCAAGAAATCAACAAGAACTTAAAGAACTCATCCAAGATTCAAGAACTTCAATCAAGAACTCAATCAAGATCCAAGATCTTCAATCAAGAACTCATCCAATTCACACGCATAACTCAATATTTAATCATGAATTACCAACTTTACTATCACCCAAAATTCATCAAACTTTAACATGATCAACATGAACTCAAAACCAACTTATTCAACCATAAAATCAACATATTCAATCCCCAAAATCATCATTAAACCACATAAAATCAGATTTGCAATTCATACATGAAAACATGATCAAACTTCAACAAATAAACCCATACATGCATTTAATCTATACTATAATCATAGTATACCAATTAAGTTGAGAAAGTATGTTACCTTGTTGAAGATTAACACACAAATCAACACAAAAATTGCTGCCCGGAACTACCCAAAGAACATGGCCCAGCCACGCACAACACACGAACACGGCACGACACACACACACGGCACGGTCCTTGCACACGAACACCACTTCGAACACGGCCCTGCTGCACGGCTGTGATGCACGGCCACCACCACGGACCACCTTGATCAACACGGTCCACCACACGAACCCACTCGAACCACACGGCTCCCACACGAACACGATCAAACCAAACCCGAACCAACGATCTTGATTGAAACAATTGGGTTTAGATTGTGTTTAGGATACTTAAAGATCAATAGACTTTGAATCTTTAAGTTTAAGGTTAGAATTGATGATGAACAATTGATGGTGATTATAGACAAAAATGGCGTGGGGTTTGGGAGTAAATGAGAGGGAGTTTTGTGTTTGAACTTTTGATGAGCAAGTGTGTTAGGATGGCAAATGAGCAAATGGATCATCAAGCCTCACTAACTCATCTATATATAGAGTTAGTTAAGGTATGAACACAAGGCAAGTGGCAAAACTTGCCATGCATAAGGAGGGGGCCGGTTTTGGCTTGCAACACGGGCCAAAATTGGGCTCTCGTGATCAATTGGGCTAACTTGCAAAAACCGCATGATTAATCATGCATAAATCGATTTAGCACAAAATATTAAATAATTAATTAGAAAATTAAATAATAAAAATTCTAATTAATTAAATAATAATTAACATAAACAATAATAACTGCAAATAAAATAATTCGAATTAAATCGAAATTATTCACATAAAATAAAATAAATAGTTCAAAAATAAATTTGAACTATACATAACACCACATAAATACACATAAGTCAAGGCAGAAATATCATGGAAATCAGGGTAGTTACAGAATATCTTGGTTTTTAATGTCCAAGAATATTTCTTGCCTATTGGTGTTGTATCTAGGATCCATACCACCATCACGAACATCTTTCCTCGAGTCGGACGTCCGGTTAGGACCTTCACCTCGATGGGGCCCTTTCCTTTTTCCATCCTTTTTCTCAGACTTCTCAACAGGGTTGTTGATGTTTGATGCTTGCACATACTTCCGTGCTCTGTCCATCGCGTCAGTATACGAGGACACTTCATTTTCCAATAAGGAAAACTTAAACTTACCGCGCTTTAATCCAGACATGAACGCTGCATAGGCCACTGAATCTTCAACGTTAGGTATTTGGAGTAGTTCAGCGTTGAAGCGCTTGAGGTAGTCTCCCAATAGTTCATGTTCCCCTTGTTGGCAGGCCATGAGGTGGATGCTTGTCTTTCTTTGTTTCTTTCCAGCCACGAAGTGACTAAGGAACATGGCCTCCAGTGAGGCAAAGCTAATGATCGAACCCGATGGGAGATCAGTGAACCATGTTAGGGCCAGGCCCTTGAGAGTAGTTTGGAAGTACCGACACCAGCTAGCCTCACAGCTCGTTTGCACTGCCATTTGAGCCTTGTAGGCGGCCATATGGTCAGCAGGATCAGTAGTTCCTGAGAAAGTTCGATGGTAGGGGCTTTCACCTTCTTAGTGTCGGTGGTATACAGAAGCCTTTGGCTGAATGGGGTTTTGAAGGTGAGCGTTCCCGTTGGTCGCTCCTGCTCGACAACGGGGGATCGTCGTATACCATCGTCCCGGTTAGGGATAGCAACTGGGGAGCGCCGTATGCCTTCTCCCTGGTTAGGGATGGCAGCTGACCTCTGATTTCTAGCAGTTGTATGATGAGATCTCTCTGGCGACCTCCTTGGCCGGCCTCGAGTTTCTTGTCTTCTATTGTTAGTGACCTCTCTGACATTCGAGGCCGTTCGTACTCGGCGCGAATCAATGATATTTCGGGCGTCATCGCGCCTAGAATTGATGATTCCTCGAGCGTCCCCGGGCTGAGAACCTCTCTGTGAGCGCGCCCCCGTTGCCCGGCTAGGGATGGGGCCCCTTGATGGACCAACGACCTGTGATCGTGGCCTTTGTTGCCCGATCATCACAGGCATGCTGTCTTTCAGGTCCTGTAAGCTCTTTTGGCATTTGTTGTTCATCGCCGTCACGATGTCTTCGAAGTCCTTATGTGAGACCATCTGTTCTTTGCGACGGTGATGGTCACTTGCCCGATCGGACGAATTGTCATTAGTGACATGTGCATCTCGCCGGTTAGGCGATTCATGGGGATTTTCTTCTAGCTGATTGGATCGAGTCGTCTTTGCTCTGGTGTTAGCCATGTTTTTGTTCTTGGCCCCACAGACGGCGCCAATCTGTTCCTGTCCTGGAACTTCTCGTGAATAGTCAACGATCCTTTGGTGTATGACGTGTACTCAGGACGATCCTCAGTTAATGCTGTGACCTGCAAAACAGTCAGAGATTGCTAACCCGGCGGGAACGCCCCTCTGATGCTTAAGTCAGATATTGGAAATAAGGATTCAGAGTATTTTGTGAGTTTGTGGACTGTGAATTGCGTACCTTTGGAATGATTGGACTGATCCTTATATAGGCATTAGGTTCCCCGGTTAGGGTTTCACCAAGTCAGCTGGGTTGATGCGTGGGCTTGGCCCATGACATGTAGCAGTAACCTGGTCAAGGTTTTATTAAGTCCGCTGACACGTGGCACTATCTCATTCGTCGTAGAATATATGATGTGTCCCTAGCCCTATCATAACTGGGCCTAGGATTTTGGGCCCACTAATATGGGTTTGACCATCTGGGTGGGCCCGGAACAATAGGTTTAGAAGGATAGTTCTCCGGCCGACATTTCAGGCTTCATTTTTCTGGCCGATGGTATTTAGGCTAACTCTTTTGGCAACAATTTCCGACAAAAGGTTTTCTCCCGACTTTCCTTGCAACGTTTGTCCGCTCGACTTTCCTGGCAATAATTTTATGGACGACTTTTCGGCATCCGACAATAGTTTTTTGGTCGACTATTTTGCAGCAACCTTTTCCAGCAAACTTTTCGGACAACAATTCTCCCTCCGACATTCTGGCAAAGATTTTTCCCGCCGACAATTCCAACAAATGTTTTTTTTCCGATGACTTTAATTTTTGGTTCTTCAGACGACTTTTCTGTCAACGTTTCTCCGAACAACCTTTTTAGAAATAGTTTTCTAACTTTTTGGCAACGACTTTCCCGCCAACTGATCCGTCAATGATTTTCATTTCGACCTCTACGACAACATTTTTTCGGCCCACTTTTCCGGCAAGGATTTTCATATGAATTTTTCGTTGATTTTAAGGTTACATACATTATTATTACATTATTAATTGAGTGAATGGTGATGAGTTGTACTGCTTGCGACCCTCCAGGCTGGATACCGTTAGTGTTCATCATCAATTCATCATCATCATCATATGAATCAGCTGGCTATTCTATTCAAATCAACCTTTCCAATAAATCTAACGGCGTTTATTGTTTATCTCCCTTCAATTTCAAATCCTTCCACATATTACCCTAATTACAACTCTACTGTTTTGGCTTATTGTCTGTATTTTTTGTTGTTGGATTTGTGTTTTTTTCCTGTTTTGTGTGCTGGGAGAGAGAAAGCGAGTTTGGAAAACCAAATTCGCATCCAAATTCTCTTCTAATCACATTGCATTTTCAATCAGTGAATCCTTCATCTTCATCCTCTTCATATCTTGTCGAATTTGTTCTAGATCTTTTGCCACATTTTTTCTGTCTGAAAAAGGTTTGTGATTAATTCGTCTTATCTTTTGTCATTTTGTTCAACATTTCCATCGTTTTTTCCACTAATCTGATATGATAATGTTAGTTTGCTTTTCACTATTATTATGTCTTTATTGTATACTGTTCTGGGCTCCTGATACTTGTAATTCTATATTCTAATGCAAACAGTGTAATCGCGTTCTTGATTATGCTGCTTCAATTGAGAATTTCAAGTGCATTTCTGCGTGAAAAAAATGGGGAAATTATGAGGTTTTTTTTTAGGTATTTGAAGATGAAAGCGAAAGTCAAAAATATTCATGCGCTTTGCTGTCATTCACTTTTTGATGGATTTGATTTGATTTGATGTCGCCCCTAACTGATGTTTATTGTTGTAATATCGTGATGATATCATTCAAGTTCAATAACTGCATTTAGTTGTGTGTGTATGAAATTATGAATACATTATCAATTTGACCTCAGGGTAAAATTGTAAATGTTTATATTGACTCAATTCTGTCACTGTTTTTGTGGAACTGGTTTGAAATTATATTCTAACTGGTTGTGTTTGACCGTAGAAAAAATTAGGTGAGAGCTTTGGCGTGAATCTATTGTATGTACACTTAATTAGTGCAGTATTCTAGGTAAACGCATGGTTTTGTAGATTACTGATTTTGTTTCTAATATCACATAGAACATACTACACTTGCTATTTTTTATTGCTCTTTTGCAATTAGAGCTTTACTCAAAGTATTGTTGGTACTTGTTTGTGAATAAAAAACCTCCTAATTGCTACCTAAAGTTAGTATGAGTAGAGCTAATTAACAGTTCAGGTCAGGTTTGGGTCCGGGTTTAGATTCGGGTTGGAGATAGACGGGGGATAACCTGTTTATTAAAATAATTTATTCTTTCGCTGTCTCAAAATAATTGCTCTATTTTAACTTTTGGCACTTTTCACATTGTAAATATTGATGATGTTGCATATGAACAAATCTTTGTGGTTTGTTCTGTTGTTATTGCTAAATTTTATTCTTTAAGATGAGTATTGAATTAATTTTTGTACTATATGTTTATGAGTTTAAATGGAAAGGAAATCGTGTTTGGCTTAGGATGGTTATCGGAAGATAATGCTAATGTACAATTTGAAAGCTGTGAGAGGATGGGTGGGACTTGTCTGAGATATTGCTACACATTGTTAGTGTTTTGGCATCGTATTGCTAATATTTGTCAATTCTACTAATTGTTTGAGAATTGATTGTCGTTAAAAAGAAGTCATAAGATTACCAAAAAGAAAGAAGACAATATATTTGTGGCTCATAGTGAAGAAAGAATTATAAAGGTTTAGAAGAAGTAAAAAGGGGAAATGGAAAGTAACTTCTAGAATTATACTGTTTTCCATCTTATAAAGGATGCTAGGGATACTTTTCTAAGAAAATTTCTCTTATTTTGTAGCTATCGCCACATTGAGACGCCAAGATGGTTACCAAGGGGTTCACAGTGGATTTAAATAAACCACTTGTGTTTCAGGTAAAGCTTCATGCTTTCATTGGTTTCTTCTAAAGTTGCCCTCTTTCAATGTCATTTTAAACGAGCTTTGAGATTGCTGCTTTCTGTTGCTCTATTATTCATCAATCAATTGATGTGCGTTATAACTTTTTATTTTCTTGTATGGCGCAAAATTTCTATTTTAATTAGTCATTTCTTTGAATCTTTACTTTTTAGAATTTGAGCATATACCTTTGCTGCTGCAAGTTTTTGATGATTATATTTTGTAGGTTGGTCACCTTGAGGAATCTTATGAGGAATGGGTTCACCAGCCTATTGTTAGCAAGGAAGGCCCTCGTTTCTTTGAAAGTGACTTTTGGGAGGTAATCATTTTTTATACCACATCCGGTTCATGTTGTTTGCAACACTTGGGGTTGTGCATTTTCATAGGCACAATTTCTTAATGAGTGATTAAAGTGAAGTGCATGTGATTATGTTTAAGGGAGAAATTAGAGACCACAAATAGACAAAAACCTTTAAGTTGTATTATGTTTTTTAATTAATGTTAACTTGGTAAGTAGGTAAATTCTTCCATTTTTATTTTTTTTACCAATTGTGGGGAAAAAAGTTTTGCAAATAATAAGAACCGATGGTAGTAGTTTATTTGAAACATTCTAATTTTTTATTTTTTTGCATATACTTACCTTATATGAATGTGTAAACACTATTAGGTATGTCTTGTTTAAGATCTTTGTAAGTTCCTAGTTTTATGACCCTAAAATACTCCCAGAATTCTTATGTTATCTTCTTGATCCAGTCCTTGACCCTCACTAAGTGGTGGGCTATTCCAGCAATCTGGCTTCCAGTTGTGTGCTGGTTCATCTCCAAGTCTGTACAGAGGGGTCATACTCTTCCCGAGATAGTGCTGATGGTGGTCACTGGCATTTTTATATGGACATTGCTTGAATACACTTTGCATCGTTTCCTTTTCCATATTAAAACAAAGAGCTATTGGTTAGTATATCTCACTTTGGTCATTACTTTTCATTATCTTTGATTGAAATAGGGAG
Source organism: Salicornia ramosissima (assembly GCA_951394345.1). Taxonomy (NCBI): domain Eukaryota; kingdom Viridiplantae; phylum Streptophyta; class Magnoliopsida; order Caryophyllales; family Amaranthaceae; genus Salicornia; species Salicornia ramosissima. Next base: position 1,848,320 of record OX596240.1, on the reverse strand, counting down.
TGTATACACTTCTTTGCACTCCTTGTATAACTTTTGTAATGTGTTCAAATATCAAAGGATTTGCTGCTTTGTTTTGGCAGGGGCAATACTATTCATTATCTTCTTCATGGCTGTCATCACAAGCACCCTATGGATAGCCTGCGTCTTGTTTTCCCTCCTACCGCTACAGCTATCTTATGTTTTCCGGTTAGTTGCATGCTTAATCATAACAAACTCTCTGGAACATTGTGTCACTCACCCATTTGAAGTGCATTACTTCCATTTGGTTTATGAGAAAAATGGTTTTTAAAGGTACCAACAATGAGCGCTTCTTTCTTGATGGTACCAATTATGTTTTATTTTACATAAGTACCAACATTGAAGGGTGTTTTATTTATATATACCCAAAAATACCTTTTTAAATTTGTTACCTAGGACAATCAATTGATCAAATGTATATTCTGGTATAATATGATTGAAAACAATAGTGATTGGAATGGTTGCATGTTTTTTTATTTCTTTGATTTATTAAGTTATTTTTGGTAATATACCTATATAATACAAGAACCCTCTAAGTTGCTACCTATATAGAATAAAACATTGTTGGTACCTTTGGTTTCTTGTTAATTGAAGAGCATGTGGTCAAGAAGGCAACTGTTATGAACTGGCTGACCACAGCCAACACTCACAGCGCACCAGCACTAACACAGTAACAACAAGAAATAAACTAACAGCAAAAAGTAAAACCAAATCAGAGTAATAAGAACTGTAGGCTATGAACTAAGACGACGGATAGAATATTAAACTGTTAAAGTGAAAATAAAGAGAAGATGATTATTTATCAATAGCTAAGATAAACTAGAAATAACAAGATAACCCACATTCGAGAGGTGGATGCTCTCCTTAATCAAGCTTTTGAGAGGCTTGAATCTCTACCAAGAAAACACTCCATAATATTCAGCATGTCCTGCTTCCTCCTAATTCCCTCTATATATAGACAAAGTTAATTTTCTAAGACACTCCCTAGATTCTTCCTTAAGCTACTAGTAACAATTTATTATGCATTGCCTAAAATGCCCTCTCCCTAATATTGGTTCTGAACAACAACATGCAATGATGGTGGAAGAGGCAAGGGAAGGAGGGAAAGGGATGGGTGATGCAGAGTAAAGTGGGTGGTTGTAGAGGAGATGAGAGAGAAAGAAGGTTGAGGAGAGGAGAGAGTAGTTTTTGAAGATTAATCAAAACTAGTTAGCACATTAGAGAAGAAACGTGTCACAGCTAACTTGTTTTACCCTTAACCAACTTGTTTTACCCTTAACCAACCTTGAAGTGGGGCTATTTTTATTTAATTTAAATAAGATAAGACAAAGATCATGCATACATAGGAGTATAGGGGTGATTATGACGCTAGTTGAGCTTGAGTATCACTAAGCTCTGACTCGAACTCGTTAAAGAAAACTTGAGCTCGACTCAAGCTCGAAAACTTGCAAGCTCAAAATATTCAACTCGAACTCGACTCGTTTGGAAATTTCTCGAGCTCGGCTCGAACTCAAGCTTGCTCGAAACTCTATAAATCTAGAAGCTGAAAATAATTAAAAATGCTAGTTAACAATCCAAACAATTTTCACCTCAAAACTTGAAGCCATATTTTTAATTTTGAACCCATAAAAACCCAAAAACTCAAATCTTGAAAATCCAAAATCAAACATGAAACCGAGAAAATTCCAAAATTTTCAAAAAAAAAAAAAAAACTAGATTCGAACATAAAACTCTAAAACCTAAAACCCATAATTGTAAGATGAACAATGGAGATATTCATTGAACATTTGAACCCAACAACTCAAAAAAAAAAAAACAATGATACATGATGAAGCATTGAAAGCTTATGTTAATGTCATAATCTAAGACAATGACGTCCTTGCAAACAAACACAACCATCATTCACAAAAAAAAAAAAAAAAAAAATTGAAGAGGATCATTTGAGATTGGGATAAACAATTGCAATAGAATAATACATCAAAATACTAGTTTATCAACGTTTCATACACCCTATTTTTCCTAGATCTTGAACAATCAACATCAACATAAAACCCTATTTTGACATACTACCTCCGTATCGCAATACTTGCAACTTTTGCCATTTTAGGTTGTAACACAATACTTGCAACAATTTTTTTTTACTATATTTAGTGAAAAAATTACCCATGTGAAGCTTTTTTTAACTTTACTTTTGTTGTGGGCCCACTTAATTATTCACTTTTCACTTTATCTCTCTCTTAAAATCTATTTTTTGCCTAGGAGTCCGTATCGCATACTTATGTAACGAGTATTGCGATACGGAGGTAGTAAATAAGATCTAACAACGAAAAAAACAAGATAAAAAACCAAAACAAAAATCCATTAATTGAACCTAGAAATTTACATAAACAAGGTCCGAAAACGAAAAAAAAAAAGAACTAATAAGGAAAATAAAGACTCAGAAACATACAATAAAAACCCAGAACAAGATCTAAAAACGCAAAATAAGAGCAAATTTTAGTATATAAAAAAGGATGAAATCAAACATTAGTATATGACAATTGCTAAGCTTGGCTCTATCACCCTTTAGGCCTTTTCCTGTGTGACATTTTACAACAAACTCATCAAAATTTTAATCTGGAAATTATCAATGATACTGGAAATTTTAATGTGACATTTACAATATAAAATGAATTTGGGAAAAAAAATTCCGCATTTTGTTTACCTTTTTGAATTTGGAAGAACAATTTTATTTATTTATTTGAAAAAAAATGAATCTGGAATAAATGCAAATGAATATGGAAGAACCGAAGAATAATATAAAAAAATTGAATCAATAAATTAATCTGGAAGAAAAATAGTACCAACGGATGAAAATTTAATACAAATTGGTGGAGGAGATCTCAAATGTGGATGCTTAAATGCTTTCATGGTTTCTTGCTTAAGTGGATTAATGGGCAAGGGAAGAAGACTAGAAGAGGAGATGAAGATTTCCGGCCGCAACAAAAGAGAAGGAGAGAGAGTGAGTGAGCATTGAGGTTCAATTTCTATTAGGGTTTGTAAGGTATTTAATTAATGCAAATCAATGGCTAAGGTTGAATTTCATAGCGTCTAACGACCGGATTGTTTCTTTTTAAAATTACTAAAAAGAGAAGCCAAATGGAAATCAATGTCCTAGATTTAACCCGTGAGTGAATCTGACGGTTAATATTGAGTATCATCTTGTGCTTTTAATCCAATGGTTTAGATCATATCACCTTGCATTTTAATTAATATGCATATACATCTCGCCTAGGCTATTAATTAGGATTGAGGTTTTGCTATAATTTTGTACACCTAAAATAGTTTTATTAACTTTTAGTAATTAATCTAATAATTTTATTGGAGATTCTAAAAGTATATATGTATGAAAAACATCGAGTCTTGCGAGCTTATCGAGACGAGTTTGCTCTTGCTCGACTTAACTCGTCATCATCTGAAGTCGATCTCGAGCGTGAGCCGAGCTTTGACCGAGTTGGTCTCGAGTAGCTCGCGAGTAGTGTTGTAGACTTGTAGCATTACAATTGAGTAGTGTCTCGAGTAGCCTGTTGCGGATGCTTCCTCTTCGGATTCAAGGTGGAGCTTACATAAATTATTGAGTTACTAAAGTGATTGATGCCTTAGATGCTTTACAAAGACAAAGCCCTAAAAGTCATTAACTACAATTCTAGCAGGAAAGCAACTTCTGGATTTTATTCAACTACAAATTACAGCGTAGAAAATAGTACCACAATATATCTAAAATTGGCTAGGGCTAATTTAGGATGTATGTTTGTACCTCCTGAAACTTCAATCTGGAATAATGAGAACTGACTGCGAAAGTGCGAATTACATAGGGGTTTAGAGAAAATGTATGGTAATTATATTTTTTAGTTTAGGAAGAAAACATATGGTAATTATAGTTGTAAGTTTTTAAAGAAAACATATTTATGGAAACTAATCTATCAAATCTTTAGGAATTGCACTTGGGATAAGCACTAATTTTGTCGCTCTTTTTTGTACAGTTCTACAAATTGGTCAGTATCTTTGCAACACCATCCACTACTCCTGCCCTATTTGGAGGTGGTTTACTGGGTTATGTGATGTACGATGTAACCCACTACTATCTGCATCATGGACAGCCATCGAGTGGCATGCCAAAGAATTTGAAGGTACGCATGGTTTATTTTTCAGGGGGAGTGGTTAAGTTAGAACAAAATTTTCTGGCATATCTTTGCTGTCAGTTCATATTCTTGTGATTAAATGCAGTAGATGAAAGTAGTAAGATAAATTACTGAATGCAGATGAATTTTATTTGGATCCCTGCTGTTCCTTGACTAAATATGTGTTTTTTTCACCCAAATAAAGGTGGTCTGTTCTGCTGATTGACCTAGGTTGACATGAACTTTGACCTTATTTCATCGTTATTGAAAATAAGTGAACTTTACCAACTGGGATCTTAGATGAATGTATTTCCAAATATCCAATTTCTTTAAAATTTTACAAATATCAAGTGGGACCTTATTTTATCGCTATTGAATATATTGTCTCTACTCTTGTGAGGTTTGCTAAATGTATAGGTGATATCATATCCAAATAAGCTCTAATAAAGGGTCTTTTAGATTTTTTTACATAAATTATTGTTGGCAAATCATGTGTACAGTGAACACCAAAATACAAAAATACATCTATTGATTTCAATATCATATCCAAAGTTGTCATATCATATCCATACATTATCTGTCCAATATCTACTATGCATATATACTTCCTCCTACACTTTAGCCCTTAGAGATCCAATTTTGAAATAAACAAAAAGACGATGTATTGGGCCTTTTTACTGCTGATTGGTGTTTTTAAAGCCAAGAAGTTTGAAGAGATTGTATCTAAATGATGTTTTGTATATTTGTCATGCTGTAACAATTGTATACTTTCTTTTGCAGAGATATCACCTGAATCATCACTTCCGAATCCAGAATATGGGCTTTGGCATCACATCATCAATGTGGGACAAGGTTTTTGGAACCCTTCCTCCGCAAAAGGCCAATCAACAATGTAGATAAGAGCCTATCCATACAATCATGCAACTATGTCACCAATTTAACTCTATCATCCTTATTCATTGTCAGCTCAGATTCACATTTTGTTTAGGTTTAGCAATTTCTGGACAGGCAGGAAAAATTTTGATGCCTTCTGTTCATGTTTGTATAAACGAGTGTGGACTGACCCGGTCTCTATTATCAATATTTATTTATTTTTTTAAAAAGAAAAAAAAAGGTTATTTTACCTGCACTTCCAAAGTACTCCTGTGCGGCTGTGCTCAATAAGTTAGTACTTGGGTTGCTGAAGGTCCAAGTTTGTGGTCGAGTTGCTGAATGCCAATATTGAGCAACAAGCCTGTATAAATTTGCCGATGTTAATTGCATCAAGGGTCGTTCTCTTCAAACTTTTTTTTTCTATCAGGTCTCAGAACTTGTTAGATTTAATCAGGTCTCAGAACTTGTTAGATTTAATCAGGTCAGGTTTAATAAGTTATAATAAAGTCAGCTTTAATAAGTTTAATCAGGTTATGTCAGGTCGAATAAGTTGAAGAGAATTCACCCTAAAGCTCACTCATTTTTTTTTAAGGAATAAGAGTACACTAACATGTTCCTGTTACATTGAGCATGGGGAGTTGTGCTGTTGGTCTATTGGCAAAGCATTATTTTGTAATTTGGATTAGTTGGGAACTTGCTTAGAGTTGCCCAAAATACGCATGTTTGTTGTTTTAGTAAGTTTTATGCACAGGTGGTTGTGTTTAGTCTGTTTACTCTTGAAGAAATCTTGTTTATTTATTCTAGAAAATATGTTTTATTTATTTTGGAGTTTATTTTGTTTACCATAGAGGCAAATTTTTATGGTCCAATTTATTTTTGGAATTGCCCATTGTTAAAATGTTTCGGATATGTATTGGGTTCAATCAATCTGACAATAAACATTGGGTCAAACAATTTGACCCAATACTTTCTCTAAAGTATTTTGATAAATGAATAGTTGTTTGGCTTGTTAACGACACGGTTCGTTAAGTTGTAAGCTTGACTCGAGTTCAAATAAACTTAAACAAACATGGGCTGAGCTAAGTAGAGTTTGAGTTCATTTTGTTCCATAAGCACACCTATGTGGGCCTCCTCGAAAACAAAAAAGGGTGAAAGTTAACTACGGAGTACATAAAGATCAATTTTTAGTGCAAAAGTGCACATTGTAACCGAAAAGTTACTAGTTTGATTCTCATCGGCTTCCTTCCCTCGGAAACTGTGCTCTTGGTTAGGAACCTTAGTTGTGAAAAAAAAAAACCAACTACGAAGTATATGCTTTTGGTTGTAAGAGCATGATTTTTAACAACCCCAGGTAAATTACCATGATTTTTAAAATGGGCTAAAAAATTATTTCAATCTAGATTAATTAATTATTTCAACTAAAAAAAATTTGATACTTCATTTGTTTCAAAATAAATGCAACAGTTTTTATTTCAAGAAATCTGATCCTTTCAGGCTAGATGGAACCCTAAATATCTTTTCATCTTTGTATGTGTTTTCTTCCTTTCTCTCACATCATCATATACCCCACTTTTTCTATATTTCTTTTACTCTCACAACAAAATATTGTTTAGGAGTTTGTGTCTTCCCAATTGTTGCCTTATTTTTTTAAAATGAGGAAGTATATATGGTACTCCCTTTGTCCCTTTTTTTTTTGAAACATTTGTTTTTTCACATCTACCAATACACAACTTAACAAAAATATCTGTAAATATATATAATAAAAATTAGGAAAATTTGTCAAAAAAACCCTGCAAATTCTAGCTTTTTGTTAAAAACACCCTGTAAAAAATTTAACGACACAAAGTTTTAGCAAATGTTTGGAAGCACAACTTTTTGACTGATTCTATCAAACTTAACGTTGTGGGTCCCACCAATTAACAAATACCGTCCAAAATAAATTAAGTAATACCCTTCAGTTAGTAAAACCCTCCAAAATTTCAAAAAAAAAAAAACCCAATTTTTTTTTTAACAAGTCACCTCTTTCATCCTTAACTTCTGATCCCTTCATCTCTTCCTCTCATTTATGCGAAATTCATCATCACATCACTTTCATCTGACTTTAAAAGAAGGTAAAATACGAATCAAAAGTGTGAATTGTATAAACAGAAAAAATTAAATTGTAAAAACAACACACTTGGAAATCCTAATTTGCTAAAGCCTCAAAATTCAGGTTCACCAACCCCCATAACAAGCGCTAATTCTCCAAATATTCCCAGCAAGGAACCCTAATTGTTGTAATGTCGCCAAAAATAAATAAGAAATCCGTACCTTTAATCACTTCTACAGATTCGAGGCTCTATCCCAGAGGTCTTCTTCTCCAAATTCAGTTCTTCATCTTCTTCAATTTGAGGAGTTATTGAGGATTTACTTGGAGTTACAAATAAAAGGGGAAAGAGCCGTTGGGAGTTAATATTAAAGGGATATTAGTTAATTGGTGGGACCCACAACGTTAAGTTTGACAGAATCCGTCAAAAAGTTGTGCTTCCAAACATTTGCTAAAACTTTGTGTTGTTAAATTTTTTAAAAAAAGCTACAGGGTGTTTTTAACAAAAAGCTAGAACTTGCAGGGTTTTTTTGACAAATTTTCCTAAAAATTATAATAACTATATATTAAAAAAGTACACATCAAGCCGAATTAAAAAAAATCTTATTTGACTATTTTTTTGTTATGTGTACAAAATTAAAGAGAGCCCAAGTTGCCGAATAAACGTGACAAAAGTCAAATTGTTGCAATAATGAGAGGACAAAGGGAGTATATGGTATATATAGTACGGAGTAATAAAAAATGGGCAAATGGAACTCATGAACAGAGCAACTACTGAAATCATGAACAACGTTGTTATACATCATCATCATAAATTGGCCTCATTTTATAATTCCTCCACCGACCCTCGTCAAATCATCATCATCATTCATCGTTGCTGTAATTAGGTTCTACTGCCAGCAATGGCGGAAACATCGACGCGAAGTTATGAAGGGCTTACACCTGAAGAAGAGAGACTTAAAATCAGAGACATTTCTATGTCTGCTGAATCTCTTAGCAAACAAGGCGATACGTTCTATCTCATTACTCAAAGGTTAGTTCTTACTTTTACAGCTTATCTTAACAGGTTATTTTATTTGGGAAACTCATAATTACAGTGCTGCAGTAGGTTTTGGTATTGGAATCAGTTCTGTGGTTCGTTTTGATATTGGAATCAGTTCTGTGGTTCATTGTTGCAGTAGTTTCAGATTTGTAGAAGTTGTGGATTATGTAATTTGCTTCTTTTTTGGGGGGGATGGGGCAAAATTCAAGCTTTTATTAAAGGTATTCCTGTTCAGAAAAACCAGGATGAATTAGCAATTTAGCATAATGACTTTCTGACTCTTGAGTGTCCTTTTGGTATATGCACTGAACTGGGAACCCTAATGGGTTAACTCAAACTGATGAAGCAGGTTTAATTTTTTAAGTAGTGAAGTTTAAGAAGCAGGTTTTAATTTGTAACACATGAAGACAAAGTAAATAATATCATGCTGATGAGATAAACAATACAGAACAATGCTCAATCATCATTCTTTTCTGATTGTTTTTTTTTTTTGGACACAAAGACTAATAACGTAATGAAAAGCTTACCTGAAACCGAATAACGTGGCGTGACGGAATCATTGCCCTAAAGTCGAAGTTGTTCTGTTTTCGTACACACTGACTCCCAACAATCAACCCTAGGGTTACACAACCTGCACCCTAATATTGTACCGTAAAGGAGTGAACTGAGAAGTTGAGAACTCAAACAAACAATGCCCAGAACATGTTTTTGGTTTACTGTGTTTGAAGGATTTTATGGATGATCCTTTTTCTGTGTATGGAATGAGAATGAAGGGCGATATTTATAGGGAGGTCAACCAAAAGAAGGAAAGCAGTTGAAAATATGTAGCCTGGTTATACAGCCATAAATATGGATTCAAAACATGACAAGAATCTCCCTTATTATTGGTTACAATATCTTTGCCTATTTCCCAAGACTACTAGCCTTTCTTTTGATACAACTTTGGAGTTGTATCACCGACAATATAGCTCTAACTGTTTTGAATGACGGTTACATTCTTTTCCTTTACCCTTTTATAGGGGATTGTTTGTTACCTAGGATCATGTTCCAAAATATCCCCAAGCACACATTACATATATCTACTGGGCCTCCTCCTTACACCCTTACATCAACACTATTGCTAAGCTATACACACATAAATTTCTTGGGCCTAATTACTAACATTAAACTAATGGTCTTATCATTCCCCCTAAAGTTGTGGGTGAAGAGTGGCTTTGAACTCACAACTTGTTTAACTTCTGATGTTGGCAGCATCTTTGTGAATACATCTTCTACTTGTTTACTGGAGGGTACATAAGTAGGCTTGATTTCTCCTTTCTTGGCCTTCTCTCTAATGGAGTGATGTGCTATTTCAACATGCTTAGTTCTTTAATGTTGAATTGGGTTTGCTGTTATACACTTATACCCAAGGCTGTGTGATTGTCACACACTCACACTAAGTATACTGGATTACCTTCTTTATCTATCACTCCTAAGTCTTTTGAAAGTTGCTTGACCCACATAACTTCACACACCACCAAAGCCATTGTTATATATTCTGCTTCTATATTGCTTCTAGCAACTAATAGTTTCTGTTTGGAAAGAACACTCCTTGATTGACAGTTCTAACCAAGTATCTCATCACTCTTCTTGCTCCTTGCATTTGCATTGTTATAGGTTAGTGCATGAACGTGCTTAAAATATGAATTGAAAATCTGGTCTTATAATTGTTAGGTAGATCAGTTTTCTAATCTGTCTTTGATAGTCTTCTGGATGACTCGCCTTGTCTCCCTTGTCTGCCAGTTTCTCATTTGTATTCAGAGGTTGTTTCAATACTATGCATTTGTTCATCCCATACACCTCCAACAAATATTTTATGTACTTTCTTTGGCATAAGAAAACTCCTTCCTTAATTGCATCAAGAATTCTTTTACCTCACCTATCTTCTCCAAATCATTCCCTGCAACCAACATATACCAACACCACTACAAGCTTTTCATTCTCTTCGGTAAATGGTGAAAATTCGCATTTTGATCAGTTGAATCCAAACACCATCAGTGATCCATTGAGTTTTTCATGCCATTGTCTTGGTGCTTGTTTAAGCCCATACAATGATTGAATGATTTTCTCAGTTTGCATACCTTCTTGTCAGCTTGAGTGCTTTGCAGTGTTTCTTTGTCATTCATCTCAGGCTTTATTGTGCCTCTTCTTCCACTATATCCAGCAGACATCTTCATATACACACACTCCTGCAAATCACCATGCAAAAATTTGTTCTTTACATCCATTTGATGAACATGCCATCCTTCATTAGAAGCAATTGCCATTGGTGATCTAAAAGTTCTCATTTTAGCTACGGGAACAAAAGTTTGCTCGTAATCTATTCCATTTCTTTGCCTATTTCCCAAGACTAATAGCCTTGCTTTGTGTCTCTCTATGGTTCCATCACTCCTATATTTTGTTTTGTACACCCACTTGCTTCCTATGGATTGTTTTCTTGACGGTAGGTTCACTACATTCCAAGTCTCATTCATTTCTAATGCTTTCAGTTCCTCATTCATTGTATCAACCCATTTTTCATTTTTCACAGCTTCTTCATATGTCTTAGGCTCTTCATTATTAACTTTACTCAGAAAGCATCTGTATTCTTTAGACATTGAAGTATTTGAAACCTTTTCAATTTTTGTCGTGTTAGTTTTATTTCCAAGATCCCGTACCTAACAATCTTTCATCCACTCAGGGTGTTTGTTTGGCCTATCGGATCTTCTTAGATTAGTTTGTCCTACCTCTCTCTCATTTCCTTTCTCATTCACATATGTTTCTATTTGACTGTCTTCATCTCTCTCTGATTCCACTCTTCTGCTTCATTGCTTTATCTCTACATTTTCTTCTATTGATTAAATCACGTCTCAAATTTTTTTAGACTCCCCCTTAGAAGAGTAAAATAAACACCCTCATAAAAGCACGCATCTCTACTAACAAATATTGTGTTGTCATATAGATTCATCAGCTTGTATGATTGTATCCATTTATGTTTTGAGGATAACCAATGAAAATACATGGAACTCCCCTTTCTCTCATCTTATCTTTGGTTCACACTTGATTATAGGACATCCAAATATTTTTAACAATTTATAATCAAGAAGTTTTTAGTTTAATGCCTCATTTGGAATCCTGTTTCCAAGAGTTTTGGTTGGAAATCTATTTGTGATGTAGATATATAACTAGCACACAATCACCCCACATTGATGCTAGAAGTCTTGCTTGGATCCTCAAAGATTTGGCCATCTCCATTATATTCGTTTGTCTTTTCTCTGCCCTTCCATTCAGCTTAGGTCTATAAACATAAGTTTTTTTATGTTGCATTCCCGTCTTCTGATACAGTTGGCATGTTTGATCCTCTAACTCTAGGGCATTATTACTTATCGTTTTCACTCTCCTTCCAAATTACTTGGGCCTAATCACTAACGTTAGACTACTGGTCTTATCAGCCCATGTTTTGATTTTTGTGCATCACCTAGTGTTTCAAAGTGAACATAAGATGTTTTTCTATTGTGATTTGCTTGGAAATCGAAATACTTGAATGACAGTTGGTTGGATTCTGACCTAATCATTTGCTTCCTATTGTTGATCATAGATGGTGGCAAAACTGGCTTGATTATGTCAATCAAGATGAAATGAAAGGTGGGAGTGATGGACCTTCTCCACACAGCTTAGACTCTGTGGATGCTTCTGTATCAAGAAGGCCGTTGAGTATTGATAATAAATATCTATTATGTGAATCTATGTCAAGTGATAGCAATGCAGTTGAGCTTCATGATACTTTGGTGGAAGGCCGTGATTATGTCTTGTTGCCCGAAGAAGTTTGGAATCAGCTTTACAATTGGTAAGCTTGTTACGTTCCTTACAAACTTCATTTCAGGAAACACTCCTATATTTTAGAAGAAAAGCTTGTTGATAACACTCCAGCCTCATCTATTGTTGCTCTAATGATATTGTTGTTGGCATTATTAACATTTGTTGAGAGCATTTGTCAATAAAGTTCTCAAAGTTAATTGCATGTATGTGTGGGAAATCTCCGTATGATATGTTGTTGCATTCATTTCCACTAGGAACCAAATAAACCCAGGGGCTGCCTAGTGACAGGATTTGACCTCCTGGTTTATTCTCATCCATGTTTTATAGCTTGTATTTAAAAGGGGAGTTAATTCTTTGTCCTCAATGTCATAATATATCTCCACAAATGAGCTTTGAGGTTTCGATTATGATATTTGATGTCTGAACTTTATACATAATTAGCCACATCAGATTTAATTTAATGAATATTATATGAATGTAAAACTAAATAATCTACTTGGAATTCAATGTAAAATTAATAATTTACTTGGAACAAATTGTTAAACATTGCAATATATTTCAAAATTTGTGAATGAATGTGTGGGAAAACAAGCTGCATTTGGATAGCAAAAATATAATTACAATTTCTTTGGAAATAAATCCACTTGTTTGGTCATAAATCAAATGAGGAAAGATTAATTTGCAAAGAAGAAAACTTAGATCCATAGCCAACATAATTCCAATTATTGACTAAAAATTAGATCACATCATGTCCATGTTGTATTCCTCTCTAAGTACTCTATATTTCTTTAAATTGTTAGACAAAAACCTTCTTTCTAGAACTTTTGCTGCGCTAATAAAAAGACTTTGGAACACTGTAACAGAGTCAGATTTGGAGCCAATATGCAAGATAAATTGGGGAAATAAAAGTAGAAAAGAAAACAAGCGCACAACGCGAGAGCTTTTCGAATGTCAAGATTATATTTTATCTTATATACTAAGAGAAATTTAGAAGTTTCTAAATCACTGTTGAATATTGTCAAATTAGAACAACAAATAAAATTCAGTAAATAAAGGAAAATAATAATAATAATAATAATAATAATAATAATAATAATAAAAGTGTTGTTATTTAACATTTAAAAAACGAAACCATATAGATTAGAGTGCAAATGCCTATACATTAGTTTTATCTATCATTGAAAACTAAGGATCATCATTAATAAATAAAAATGTAAGGGTGACCAAGGAGGATTTCCCTATACTCCTTCCGTTCCATTTTTTTTTTTTAACAATTTGATTTTAAGACTATTCTAAGAGATAGTTTTTAAATGATTCCTTTTATGGGCACTTTATTAATATCTTACTTTGAAACTTTGTAACTGTACATAATTAGAGATATTTAAGCTTAAAAACATGCATGGGCAAGTGTGATGAAGTTAAAGTTAAATAACATTATGGAATGGAGGGACTATTATACTACTAGCATATTTTTTTTCCTATCCTAACTTTTCTATTTATTTTATATTATAAATTTATGCACATTACCAAGCAATAACAATAGGCAAATATCTTCAAAATTAAATTAGTTTGTCACTAAGGCACTACATAATTCGTAACAAGCACTCTCCGTCATACTGTCAAATGGTATAACAAGCTACTTTTTTACAAAAAAAATAAATTAATTAAATATGCAAGTGTATAAGATCACGACACTATATTTTGGTTAGTGAGATTCAAAACAATACAATAAATTTAATATTTTGATATATTAATTGATATCATACAACAATAAGAGACAAAATAAATAAATATACAAATCAACTTATAGCATCAACTTATATCAAGTCATTCACAAACTATAATATTAACCAGTTTCACATAATTCGACATTCGTTTCGGAATGCGGAAGGTATTCAGGAGCGGAATTCGCTACCCATAGGTTTAGGGTTTAGTGGAATTTACAGATAATTCGGCATTCGTTTTGGTACGCGGAACAAATTTGGGAGCGGGATTCGCAGGGGTGAACACCGAATTATGTGACAATGATATTAACCATATTACGTACATTGTACGGGATTCAAAACTAGTTACTATGCATTTAAGTATAAAAAATTGTGATGTCAACGTCACATCTATTCTTAAATAATCATAATATCACCGATTGTTTTGTTAAAACCATGCATTGAATGGGTGCTGAAGCCATTGCTTATTCCTTGGAAATCTGCATCATCAAGAAAGTTCTACTAACAACCATTACATCTCAGCAAGATACTTCCAAAATATCTTATACTTCCTCAGTTTTAAAAAAACGCAATAGTTTCCATTTTAGGATGTTTTAATATAAATGCAACAAATTTTTTTCTTCCTTATATGATAAACTTTTGCTACTGAAAAGACACAAATGCCCTTACTAATTTTTTAATTGTCCTCACCTTCTCTCTCTCCAATCCTTTAATTGTCCTCACCTTCTCTAACTAATTCTTTCATTGTCTCCACCTTCTCTCTCCATTTATTTAAATCAACTACGCCTCGTTTTCCTTATTACCCACTATAAAAAAAACTTGTCCGTGATTGTTGCGTTTTTTTTTGGAACGGAGGAAGTAACATAATACTTAGAGCATAACAACTAGGCTCTGTTCCCCCTCTTCCTACGCCTCTCATAGTTGATTTATGGGATGTGTGACAAACACTTGTAAGACGATTTTAGTATTTTGCAGTTGTATTTTGAGATGATATGGACCGATGATGATTAGACTATTGGGCATGTATATGGTGGGCTTGTAGTATGTGTCAAGACTAGGGTCTTTGGTCATTTGGTTTTTTCAAAACTGACCTTTTTGCGTGTAAAAGCGATCATTCAATAATTTGGAAAGGTTTCCTCCTAATTGTTTGGAAATTATCTCTCTTGTGTACACGTGGGCAACATACTAGGCTCAACATTATGTGTCGTCGCTTGATATCAACCTGTATCTGTACACCCTATTTTGGAGCATTTACAGCATTGTAATTCTTGCTAAAATAGAATTGTACAAAATATGACCCTTTGCTGACATGTTTGTTTACCATAAGTATATCCGATGCTCCGTTAAATAAGTGTTTGACATTGTAGCCCTTGATTGGAGAACGTTCTTTGTAAAAAAGTTGTTCCCAATCAAGGGCTACAATGTCAACCACTTATTTAATTGGCCGTACCCATTAACATTATTTTTTTAGATTTCCCGTTTTCCGTCCCCGTATCTGTATTCGTTTCCGAACCCGTTCCCGACTCAGTGCAACCTAGATCAGGAGGGATCTGCTGGCAAATGATATGACGTCTTACATTGTTTAATAAGTAAAATAAATTAACAGAAAGAAAACGATGCAAATAGGATGAACGATAGGCCGATCGGATCACCAGATAAAGGAAACAGAAATAGGAAAAGAAATCCATTCAATATTTTGTTGATTTAATGTGTTTTTATTAAAAATTGGTTAGGGTTAATGTGTTGTGCTTGCTTTGTAAATGTTGCAAACTTCAGATATTGTTGTTTAGTTGATTGATTTGGAACCTAACTCCCATTATTTTCTGGTCAATGTAAATCTAGATACTCTATCTTTGCAAAAATGGACGTCATTCTCCTTTTCCATTGCCAGACATAGTAGTTTATGTTGATTTTTTGTTTATGCTGTGTTGTGGGTATACTTTATCAAATGTTTATACGTGTTCTTAGTCTTTTTGTGAAGTATATGATCATGGTGTTTACTGTCCAATTTTTTGTGCCTTTCACTTTTTTTTATTCATTCTTCCATCCAATTGCATTGAATTCTAGTGGAATTAACATCCTATATTTAGCTTGACAAAATGGATTCTTCTCGAGTACTTCCATTTCAAGCCAGTCCATAAAATTTCTTCATAATTTACTTTATCTGTTACTTGTATATAACATTTTCCTTGCCCCACTTGTACACATTCACTCTTAACAATACAAAATTGCATTCTCTCTCCTATTGTAACACAATAAGGGCTTATTGCTACTCCCTCCTCTTTTCCCTTAACTGCGTGTTTAGAGTATCATGTAAGAACAATATAGAATGGGGAAATTATGTTGCATGGCAATTTTTGATTTGAGGATTGTGATGCCCTAGAAGGTAATCCGTTTTTTGTCCATAGGTATGGTGGGGGACCAACATTGGCAAGAAAAGTAATTAATTCTGGTCTCAGTCAAATGGAATTAGCTGTAGAAGTCTATCCCTTGCGTATTGAGCTACTTCTAACACCAAAAGGTGATCGTTCTACCATAAGAATAAGCAAAAAGGTATCATGTTATACATTAGATTTAAAATTGCATTCATTTGTACTTATACTGTTGTGAATTTCTTGCCTGAGCTTCAACTTGCCTTTGAGTTGAAACAAAACAAGGCAAGAGAGTGGTTTGTTGCCAAACATTTGATGCATTTCTGTTCGTGGCTTTGCAGGAAACCATTAGGGAGCTTCACAAAAGAGTTTGTGAGATTTTTGATCTTGACTCTGAGCAAGTAATACTTTTTCCTCTCTATCAAGGATTTCTGATCATTGGACTCACTGCCCTATTAGCCCCCACATTTTGCAACATAAAGAAAACTGTGCTGTTCTTCACGTTATAATTAATTTAAGAAATATCCGTTTCTTTTCATTTGCAACAAAGGGGTATTTTTGGAGACATAAAAATCGCTTTGTTGCAAATAAAAATAAATAGAGATTTTTTCCCCACATTACTGATGATTATCTTTATACTTCCTCAGATACGCATTTATGACTTTTACGGGCAGAAGAAACATGCACTGCCAACTGACATGGACAAAACACTTGATGCTGCTAATATACAGATGGATCAGGAGGTGGGTTTCCTTCAACTTCTATTAGATTATCCCAGTATACCTTTTCAAACTAAGGCTTGAAACTTCTGCATATATTATCTGTTCCACGGTATTTAGTATTATGATATTCTACAATATTAAGATTGCGATGAAATGTCAAAGTTCAGTTCTATGCAAGAAGTCCTCATGAAACCAACCAGCTCTGGATTATTTTGGAATATTCAGTTGAGAAAATGGACTAACCCAAAGCCAAATCTATCTGATATTACCATAATACCAGACTTTTGGTATAAGCTCAAATTGCGACTTGAACCAGCATCGTAAGTCATATTGATACTGATTAAAAAAATGAAATTGGTGAATGGCTGTGATTTGATTAGTAATAGATAAGGGCTGAGATTAGAGTTCTCATGATTCTCACCTGAGGGGTTCTCATATGATCCTTAACCTATGCGCACACACACATACACACTAGGTAATACCCGAGCAAATGCTCAGTTTATCTAACTAATGTTTTAAGATATAGAATAAGAATTTTGTTTTCATATACAAAGTTGAGGGGGGAACTTTTTTTTTTTTGTGATTTTTTTTATATAATATTATAGGCTAATCTTTTTTTATATAATATTATAGGTTAAATAATACTTGAGCTATACTTAATTTTTAAAATAATTTTATGCAATAATTATATTAATAGCAGATTTAGAAAGAAATTTGGAGTGGAAAATATAGTATATACTGGCTTCCGCTTTACTGTAGAATATTTATTAGATTATAGTATTAAGTAAATGAAAAATAGTTAAACAAAAACTAAATATTCTTCTAATTGTTAGCCCAAGCCGAACATTTTAAGATATGGCTGTAACGTATAAAGTTAGAAACAAAACTATTGATTATAATTCTTATTGAAATCAATCCAAACAATTGAGATATAAATACGGAAAACAAAATCTAATTTATTCTAAAGAACAAAATGCATAATTTTCATCTAACCTTGGGTTAGAGTTTATCATCTGAAAATGGTGTCAGAACAGTTGAATGGATGAGCCAGCTTTCATTTTCATTTTTGATATATGTCGATTAG
Source organism: Salicornia ramosissima (assembly GCA_951394345.1). Lineage (NCBI taxonomy): Eukaryota > Viridiplantae > Streptophyta > Magnoliopsida > Caryophyllales > Amaranthaceae > Salicornia > Salicornia ramosissima. Next base: position 1,830,402 of record OX596240.1, on the reverse strand, counting down.
GGTTCGTATTTGCTTGTGGAGAGATAGTAGCTTATTCTACCTGGAAAATGATTGAATAAGCTGTGCAAAATCAACTTATGTATGTGGATTTTGAACGTTATCTTTTGCCATGACATTGTCGCTGCACTAGACCTATGTTCTATAAGACTGGTTAGTCTTGTTAGATTCTACATGTGTGCGTTGCATTTCAGTTTTATTTGACAGACAGCAAAATACTACAAACTATCCATTTATGTTCTATGTGCAGCATATTTAAAAACTTTTACCCTTTTTTGTTTCTCAGTTTGACAATTTTGAGGTTAGTCTTTGTATAATTGAGTTGGCTCTCCTCACTTGTTACAGATACTTGTGGAGGTGCTTAATTATGTGACTAGTTCTATAAAAAGCAATGGCACTGTACGAAAACAATCAAATTCTTTTCTGTTAGAGCCTTCAAAGTCAAGCTTATCAATTGCCGGAGGTTTGTCTGCAACAAAAGGTGTCTCTAAAAACTGCACTTTGGAGCTTTCAACTTGTCAGAATCAGATATCCCCACATGGAGAATCAAATAATATGCAGGAGACAAGTGGTGTTACCACAAGAGGGGCTACTGCTGGTCTCACTGGACTTGTTAATCTTGGAAATACGTGCTTTATGAATAGTGCCATTCAATGTCTTGTTCATACACCAGAGTTTGCTAGATATTTTCGAGAAGATTATCGTGGTGAAATTAATCGTCGGAATCCAATTGGAATGGTTGTAAGTATACATTAATGATGCTTTTAATGTGTCTCCCTTTTATATTGCATGCTAGTATGTACTGTTTTGGTTGACTCTTGACTATAAATACTTTAGTGCATATAAATACTTTGGTTGACTATAAATGCTCTTACTGTTGCCATATTGCTTTGTTTGAATATATCCATGTGTTTTATCTGAAGAACCTGAAAGTTAAAAAGGGGCTTCTGGTTCTTTTATGCCAAAGCACCTTTCTTTTGTTGTTATATGCCAAAGCACCTTTCTTTTGTGTGTATGGGGGTGGGTTGGGGAGGAAGGTCCTTGGTGGGTTTGGGCACCCAAATACTTTCAAATGGGAAAGACTGAAAGAGTCGGCTGGTAACAGTTGTCCTAAGTTGAAAATGTTGTCTGAAAGGCCATTTGAAATGGACTTTGTATACGGAGATGCTGAATCCACCCCTAGGGGTTGAAACACCAACACTACTCGATTTTCCTTACAAAAATATCTTACATTATTTCAGCCTCTTTTATTTGAGTCTACTTGTAAATTTTATTTCATGTTTCTCTTTTTTGTATTGGTCTTTGTCAAATTGAAATTCTTATTGGGGGCTATATCTGTCAATTTTTATTAGTTTCCTTGGAGCTAGAGAATTCAATGGAAACAAAGTGAAGTTTATTTTGCAAGTTGCTTTACTTTTTCTTTAGTAATGACATTGTGTTTGATAGTTCATCTAGCTTCATCTTTGAATGTGGCTAGAAAGACCTTTAAACATCAGTCTCTCTCTGTTAAACTAATGGAGGTGAACCAGTTGATTAAGAATGAAGTCGATTTGGATCATCTTAGGAAGCCATCCTATATAATATTCTTAAGAGTGTTCCTACTTCTTTGCGCTAGGTAAAAGTAAAATTGAGAACTCAATTGCAAGTGAAGCCAATGAAACTCTTTCTTAATTTAGTTTACATCCGTGTATTGTTTGGATCACTGTGCAATTTCTTAATCAAATGTTTAGTGGCATGATCAAAGCAGATGATCGTAAGCTATGTCCTGATTGTCCTCAACTCCTCATCATAATTCACATGTTTTTGCAAATAATTATTCTTATTTTTAAAATATTGCTTAGGTTAGGATTAGTATTGGAAGACCAATTATTTTGATGGTCATTTTTGTAGAATTTTCCTCTTCTGTTAATCTTTGTAAGCATCTTAGTTTTAGGTCGGTGAAAAGCTGTTTAAGCTTATGTTTCTATTTATAGATTGTTCTGCTTTCCAGGGAGAATTGGCTATTGCATTTGGTGATTTACTTAAAAAACTTTGGGCTCCTGGGCGAACACCAATTGCTCCGAAGCCTTTTAAAGCAAAGCTTTCTCGCTTTGCTCCGCAGTTCAGTGGATATAACCAACACGATTCACAGGTACACCGTCAATGTCTACAAATTTTCCTTTTGAAAAGTTATATATTCTTACAAAATGAAGCTACAGGAACTCTTGGCTTTCCTTTTGGATGGATTGCATGAGGACCTGAATCGTGTCAAAGACAAACCCTACGTACTCTCTAGGGATGCGGACGGAAGACCTGATGAAGAAGTTGCTGATGAATACTGGCTAAATCATAAGGCTCGTAATGATTCTATAATTGTTGATGTTTGCCAGGTAAGCTCCATTATCACCACTGGCATTAATGTATTACTGGTCTATGCTCTTTGACACTAGCCTCTTTTAAGTTCCATATATGGTGGTCAAATGTTAATATAGAAGTCATATGGATGACACTTTTTCTTCCTCCAACATTGTTATCGTTTCTTTTATTGAAGGGAGAATTGACAAGAATAATTCTAACTTTCACTCATCTTCCCAAAATAATCCCAACTTTAAAATTTTCCTATTCTTTAATGCCAACAAAAATATATGAAAGTAATAATTTCAAGTAATTTTAAATAGTAATGTTGATCCCTCTAAAGCAGTGTTATCTAGTTCGCGACTTTGCGGTTCTCTTTGGATCATAGAACGAGTATGGAAACGCAATTTGCTAGTTGGTCAAATTTTGGATGTGAGGGTTTAATAGGCTAACAGCCCTAAACTTAGGGTAACTGTTAACTAACGTAATCCTGCATTAAACACATCATTTAAACCAGAGTCCTCAAGATTCTAAACCTTACATCATTTACGTATGAGATCTTTACATTGTCACACCTAATTACATCATAATATCCCAAAGTTTCATGCCAAAACAGTATCTCGCTGATTACAACCAATCTCACAATCTTGCTAATTAATTACAACAATCTAAGCTCCTGTTCCAAATAACTAAATACATAATGCTACATCTCATGAGTCATGACTCGTAGTGACCACATAACAGCTTTGTCCTCCCGAGTTTACCTTTTCCCATTCCTGCAATCAGAACTCTGCCCCAGAACCCAACACAAAATAAATATGGTTGCTGAAACCATGGTTCAAAAATGTGGTTTCGTCGCGATCTCAGGAACGGTCACAGCGATACGGAAAAGATAATGGTATGTTCATCACGGACAGTGTCTCGGAAATCATGCACGAATTTTAAATTTTTATTCTTTATGCTGTATATTAATATAGGTGTACGTAGTTTATTTGTAATTTTCTAAGAATTAATAATTTTACAACTACCCTTTTTTAAGTTATAATTTAAATTTTGAAAAAGAAATGGGTAAAGGTAAAGGGTGAAACTGAAAGAGATAATAAAGGAAATGGTGAAACAGATAAAAGGATTTAAACTGACCCACTAAAGAAATAAAAGACTATTTCTGCCAAAACGAAAAATATATAAATAAATAAATACTATATAGGAAAGCTGTACTCCACAGTAAATTGTAAAGTGTCAAACTTACAGCTGCCCCCATGTTGAAAACTAAAACTCCCAATTTATAAAAATCCGAAACACAAAAACATTTATCAAGCAACACTCATCCACTTAGGGATTCTTCAAAGACATCAATCAAATATGATCACTACAAACCTATATCTGAAGACAATTACAAGTCTTAGTGAAATTACATCAGTAAACTAAAACAAGTAAAATATGTAAAAAAAAATAAACAAGTAAAATCAATAAACTAAAAACAATTATAATCCGAAGAAAAAATAAACAAATAAAGGCCTCATGGTAACTTCAAATCTACAAATGGAACACTTACTAGAAATTGTAACTAAGCACACCAACACATTATAAGTAGAAACTACCAAAAATAGCAATAAAAGATATTTTGGGCAACTCTAAGCAAGCTCCCAAATTAGGCAAGTCATGAATTCTCACCCCGAAACAGCAACATCAATCCCTATTTGGTGCAATACAAGAGACGCATGCCCGTCAGGCACTAATGCCTTAGAATCTGTACCAAGTAACTGGATTCAAATTCGTTCATTGTTATTTAAATCTATAGTTTAAATGTGGTTCTCATATAAGGAAAACTCTCATCTGACTCTAGATGTGTGTGTGTGTGTGCATGTATAAATTTATTTATTTATTTCTTTTGGTGATTACTAAAGAATAAAACTCATTTGCAAATGAGTTCAATCTAGCTTATTATTATTAAATTGAAATAAGACAGTTTGAGTAGCCTTGTTACTTCTAACCTCTTTCTTTGCAGGGTCAGTACAAGTCGACTCTGGTGTGCCCCGTGTGTGCGAAAGTTTCAGTCACATTTGACCCTTTCATGTATCTTTCCCTGCCCCTTCAGTCTACTGCTACACGTCCTTTGACTGTAACTATCTTCAGCTGTGATGGAAGTCTTCTGCCTAATGTTTGCACTGTTAGTGTTCCAAAGCAAGGACGATGCAGAGATTTGATTCAAGCATTAAGTGCTGCTTGTTCCTTGAAGCCTAATGAGAAGCTTCTGCTTGCAGAGGTTAAAACTTTATTGTACATTAATTGATATAGTTAACCTTTTATAAAAAAATTCCTTAATCATATGCCCTTTGAATGCATATGCAGATACAGAATCACTTGATTCATCGGTTTTTTGAAGATCCTTTGACATCATTGTCCAGCATAAAGGATGAGGATCACCTTGCTGCATATAGGATTCCACTGCCAGTGAAGGGAATTATTTTTCTTCAGTTAATACATCGTCTTGAAGGCAAGTATGTATCATCTTTTTTATGTCCCCTCCATTTCTATCCTTTGTAGTGTCATCTACTTTCTGTATGCATGGATAGAATATATAAAACTATTTTTGGAGTTTCACTTGAATTTAAATGGGGCTCTGGGATTGTTGAATTTCCCTTTTGATAGAAATTGACTATATTTCAACTTTTGAAAATAGGTAAATGAATAAGCAATTAATGAGTTCATGTATGGTAAAGTAGAAAACTATCATGGTGTGGATGAAAATGATTAGGGCATTGAATTTTATCATAATCTCATACTAGATTAGATGCTCGTGCAATGCACGGTTGACACAAAAAAATATATCAATTTTATAAAATAAGAAGTAATTTTCATCATAATAATAATAATTTTAAAACAAAACATTTTAAAAAATAAAGTGATAGCCACAACTATGATTCTACACATACATAGATAGATGGAGTTGATGTTTGTTTTATGCACGGTTGTGTCGAGCTGCTGCTACACTTCTGGACCAATTTTGAACATCTGACATGTCTCTTTTGAATAGAACGGTCGTGCAGCCTGGGACAGCTCAACTTCAAACAGTCATAACTTGTTTGTTTCTTGGCCAAATTGAGCATATGACCTGTCGTTTCAAAGCTCTCAAACCAAAGTTTCATCTACAATTTAAATCAACCTCATATGTTCATTTTGGTGAGAGATATTGTTCCTTGAAGTTGAACCTTATGCAAACTAGACTTTCCAAGCTTTGATGATCTTCAAGTAAACCTAATTTTATCTCAAGCATCTAAATTCAACTGGTGACCACATGGTTAACTTACATCTCTAAAGCGGCTAAAAACCCTCATCCTTTTGGGCTTTGCAGATGTCTTAAAATTCTTCAATTGTATTTCTAGTATTTCTAGTTCAGGTTCTGCATTCCCTACCCCAGACCCTTATTCTTTTCATCCCTGCTGGGAGCCATGAAACCAACAAGATGAATCAACAATAATTTATTATTTTTATTTTCTAAAATATGTTAGGTGGTGAGGCAAGTGAATAGGTATGCCAGTATGCCACAACTTTCCCCGAACTCAGCTATGCCATCCTCGCACCTTGTTGTGAGGTGTACCAACTAAGTCAACACCATCCAGAACAATACCTGAAACAGAGGACGGCAACTAGAAACCTTGCCTGGATTGTGTATTTGTGTAGTTAGACTTATGAGCTTGAGTCACATTTGATGTGGTCCTCCATGTTTCTCTAGTACCCCACCTGAGCTGCTTGATGATTTGGGTAGTACAAAAACAGCGTATATTTCACTATTTGCAGCCTTTGCAGTTCCTATCCTCTTTTCATGCCTTCTACTTTTTTACTTAACTTTTCATTCTACATTGTTAAGGATTTGCTGGGAATTTTCTTCTAGACATTATGTCATTGTCAGTCAAGGTAAATGTGAGGATTAATTCAGTTTAAAGTGATTTATTGCATTTTTTGTGCCAAGCATTTTCTTCATTGCTCTTACTGATGTTGAAAAAATACACCTTTCCTTTCTGATAAATCCTGGTGAGGTATCTTGCTTATTTCTGATCAACTATTTATCTGCTTCTAACCAATCTGTTTTAACATATCAAATTCCTAGGGGGACAGCTAATGCTCAGGGTGTGAAGGGATGGAAGCCTTATGGAACTCCACTAGTCTCACCTATCTCATGTGATGATATAACTACTAGAGGTGATGTCCAATCAATGGTTCGGACCATGCTATTTCCATTGTTGAAGGGCAGAGAAAAAACTGATTTATCAGCAGCTGACATTGCATCATCAGACAAAGTGTCTTGTGACTCTAGTATTAGACAAGTGGCTTCCTTTGAATCCACAGCATTGACAGAATGCAAGAATGATGAAACTTGTGGACTGGAGAAATTGCCTCTTCATTTGGTAGATGAAAGTAATGTATGTATTGACCTATCTGTTGGAGATGAGAAACCTGTCAAAATTTCATCATCATCGAAATCTCTATTAGTGTATATCAATTGGTCAAAGGTACTCTTGGAGAAATATGATACATTTTACTTGGAAAATTTGCCAGAAGTCTGCAAGAGTGGACTTCCAGCAAAGAAAGCACGCACAGAACCTTTGTCTTTGTATAGCTGCCTGGAAGCTTTTCTGCGTGAAGAGCCTTTGGTATCTGAGCCAGATATGTGGTTAGCTCCCTGTTCTTTTTTCTCCATTTCTCTTTTCACCTGTTATTTGATACACAGTTTTTGGGATCAAATAGCTGCTGACTTCTCTTATAGACAGCTGCTTTCATAATAATTCAGAAATATTTGAGTAATTGGCAAACATAGTAAATTACATATGTTTGTAAATGGTATTGCTTCTGAAATTATTTCTATTTCAAGATCTAAAGAGGGAGGGGGGGGGGGGGGGTCAACTAATAGTGGGGGGAGAGAGAGAGTTGGGGGGGGGGGGGGTTCAACTAATAGTTCTTTTCATCAGATTTTGTTTGCTTCTATTGTTGTTAAAGACTTGCTTCATTCATTTTTGAATTACATTATCGTTTTAAGCTATGTACTTACATAGTAATAAACCAAAAATAAAAAATACAATAGGTGTTTCTAAGTTATTTATTAAAGGTTATGCTAAGGAGAAATAAAAGAGTGCAAAAACTAAGAGCTACAGTTAGATGTTGGAGCTAGTCCCCAAGTACATTTCCAGTAATTCCTTAAAGGAAACATGTCTTATGATCCACTGCTGAACTTGGCCTTCCTGCAATGCTTGGCCATGGTATCTATTAGATGGATTTGTGATCCTTGGCTCTAATTTAACTATGACGCCCTTATCCTTGACAGATCCCTGCACCATAAAATAAGTTGAGTCATACCAATACAATAAATGTATAGCTGTTAATTTTGATACAATTTGTCATTACCCACCTTAAACTGACCACCTAGGGTTACGTTCATGACAGTCAGTCATAGACAACAGAAGTGGATCAGAATAATGTTGAGGTGAAAAAAAAGGAGAAAAGAATGCTTTCTTCAAGATACCAGGTTCCTAACTATCACAAACTTGATATATAACTACGGAAGGATAATAGAATGGATGCAAGTTATACTTCCAAGGACTGCTACTACTACTATAGAAGGCATTTCTCTGCTGCATCATCCTTTGGATGTCTGTTAAGATGGTAGAAGCTTCCTATCTGTATTTGGGGAATTCGTATTTTACTTTGAGAAACTTTTGTTGGCAAAAGATGAATTGCTAGTACATTTACTTTAACCAGCCCTGTGCTTCCCATGCAGGAAATGTCCCCAGTGTAAAGAACGGCGGCAGGCAAGCAAGAAGCTAGATTTATGGAGGCTTCCAAATGTCCTAGTCATCCATCTAAAGCGTTTCTCATATAACAGATCAATCAAGCACAAGCTAGATACATTTGTCAACTTCCCTATATACGACCTTGATCTGTTAAAGTATATAGCAAACAAGAACAACTTGGATCCTCAACTCTATGAATTATATGCTCTAATCAACCACTATGGGAGCATGGGTAGTGGGCATTACACTGCACATATCAAGGTGAGTTGCAGTTCTTTGTACAATATTATGATGATCTGTGAATAATAAAGCTTCTTTAGCAACTGTTTATGGAAATTTCCTACAAGATTCTGCATTATATTTCAATCTTCGGTGGTGCATTGCGTTATTTCAATCTTGGTTAGGACTCATGTTCTTTTTTTATGTTTCTAATATTTTTCCTTGTCCAACGCTTTCATTCTTATTCACTGTCTGCCTCTTGGCCCCTGACTCCTTATGCCTTATTTAAATGGTTCCTTCCTGAGATAATATGACAGTCCATTATGAAAAGGGGGGCAAAAAAAACTTATTCTAATCCATTATAACTTGCTACTTCGTAGTATGATATTCTGTACCCAATTTGCTCCATCTTTAAGCTAGGGAACAGCTTTCACTTTTAAAATTGGTGAAGTTTTGAGGACCAAAATTAAGGCTATGATTTTGTAATGAACTGAACACACTAAACTGGAAATACAGAAACAATAGTAAAAAGAAAAATAATTGGCAGCAAAGATTGAGGTATTTGGATTAACAAGAATGTTGATTACAGATTTACAGTAGCAACTTTAGGATGCAAGTCTCCCTAAGTGACTCGAGGTCACAACTCTCAAAAGTTCATATAAAATTTCTGGATAAAGTTCTACATTGTCTCTCTCTTCTTATATATACAAGCTATTTCCCCAATCCCCAAAAAGTCCCCTGACTGGCTGCTCTCAGATGTCAGCTGCTACTTTTATTTGCATTGTGGTAGTGGGTTGATTGATGTGTCTTGTTGTCCCCTTTGCTGACTGATTTGTCCTTTTCTTCCTCACATAAGTTTGGACCATCTTTGGCTTATGTGGCTCCATTACAGATTTTGTTGTTGTGATAGTACTTTTAAGGATGATTGGTGAAAGTGTGACATAAATTCTGCCTTGCTGATTACCGAAAGGCAAAATATTTCCTCCACCATTATGTTGAAGTTGAACCATAACGGATTTTTGAAGTCAAAATGTATTACTTTTACTTCTGTATGAACACTACTCCAGTCATCCGCTACCATGGTGAGATCACTCTCTCATCTGACATCTAGCAGCATTACAAATTACACTAATTAAGCTTGCTGGTGGGGTATGTAATGAACCTTGTGGGCTGCAAGCCATCGTGGCCTTGCAATAAATTTAGATAAAATTCCAATCAGTCACTTAACCATTCATCTGATTCGACAAATTGAAACTCCAATTTTCTACCTTTGCTCGCTGCAGAGCCTACATTAACAGCTATTTCTGCCTATTCACTTAAGTCACCAAGCAGGATAAAAGTCTGGCATAAACTAAATCTGAAGCATCCTACTCTACCATAGCATCCCTATAAGAATTGTCTGGTGTCATACTGTGATCAATGTTGACTCACTACCTTAGTAGAGCTACTATTCCTCCAAACGCTGGCCACTCGGTTACAACTTACAAGCACTAAACATCATGAACGATTAAGCTGTGATAGAATGCCAAAATGAGTTGTTTTGGAATGCTAATATTGAATTTACCATAATGAGACGTCAAACAATCACCACTGTGTTGCTTGTAGAGCAGATGTTTTTGAACATGTGTTCTGTCCCATTCCCTTTCTGCCTCACGTGCTTAAATAGATCTTATTACTTCTGATATCTCTTTCTTTTACTATAATTCTAACCTATTGACAACTTTGCTTACTTCTGATATCTCTTTCTTTTACCATCTAAATTTTAATTACACTCTTATAATGCGTAGAGCCGTAGACTTTTACGGCCCGTTTGGTAGCCGGTTATAAATTATGGTAATGGGAATGAATTTATAACTAAATTTGGAAGAGAAATCAAAATCCATTCCCATGGTGGTGCTACCTTAGCTCCAATTTATCTAATTTTCTTCACAAATGTACATTCCCGTCAAATACCATGGTAATGGATGGGAATGAAAAATGAGTAGAAAATTGAAACTTGGGAATGAAAATTTGTTTTTCCATGGATATTATAAGGTTCCTCCTTAACAAAATTACACTATAAATTCATTACCATTACCACAATTTATTACCAACAACCAAACGGGCCGTTAAGATTATTTTCAGCCTTTAACAGTTCAACCCCTACCGTAACTGCGTCGCATTCCATTTTGATAAGATCTAATAATAGCAAAGTTTCAATTTACCCTTCTAACCTGTTGGATTTCCTTTAATTTTTATTTTATTTTTATTCCTGATGAGTTTGTTTTCCACAATTATTTTTTTGTTTTTATTTACAGCTCCTAGATGAGAACAGGTGGTACAGCTTTGATGATAACCAAATATCAGCCATCTACGAAGATGAGGTGAAGACTAATGCTGCTTATGTGCTATTCTACCGAAGAAAAAAGGATGATGCTTCTGAAAGCAAATGAATTAACAGGTTCATGAATCATTGGTTCTGTGGTTTTAGTTTATTGAGGTGCAATATTGTAACTTCAGCAACTGTTTTATTATTGGTGTTATAAGCCCTATGAAAGGGGAAGATTGACTTAGTTCATAGATGTGGCAATTCTTTGTGTTTTGTCCATGTATAGGGTTAGGTTCCGGTGAGAACTTTATTATCGTGAGAAGGTGAAAATGAGTTAGATACATTAAGTATGACCTGAAAGTACATGGACTAACGACTATAAATATATTTAGTTAAAATACATTCACTTTATATTATAAATACATTTTTTTGCTAACTTTGAGTAGAGTACAAAGGAAGCATACAAATTTAATTTTTAACCCTTCATTTGTTGATCTAAGGTTCAATCTTTCTCCTCATCTTTCTCACCAAATAAAGTTTTTTCACATTAGCCTGATTCTATATATAGGAGATGCGAGTTTCATATGAGAACTTTCCTTAAGAACTATGAGAACATTAGTATAAACCGCAGTCTAACATCAAATTGATCTTTACCCTTCATTTTTTTTTCCTTCTCTTTTAAAAAAACACACATGAATTTATTATGTATTAATTTTCCATTATCAAATCATCATCATCATTGTTTGATTGAGCTCCAACATATAAAAAATAAAAATAAAAATTCCATCAAAAAAGTTTCGATCGTCATTGTCTGATTGAGCTCCTACCATTACCAATTAAATAACTCAATCGTTTGACTGAACTCCTACATCAAACCAGTTTACAATAACTCCATCAGAAAACTATAGCATCATCATTGTTCGATTGAGCTCTTGTGATTATAAATTAAACTCTCCATTGTTCGATGGAGCCCCTACATCAAATGATTTGGTAATAACTCAATCAATTGATTCGAATTAAAGTGAATAATTCCATCGACAACCTCCATTATTGCTTTGAATGTGAATGCTGACATAATCTACAGCGCCCGCTTGAAATGTTCGTCAACCTAATTATCGCACAACTATCAAAATGAACTTTATTGAGATTTGAGATTGATGGTTGAGCTATTGTGATTGATGAATAGCTACTGAACCATTGTGAAACTATTGATGAATCAAGAACATAATCGGCTATACAAATTACACTGAACTTAATATGAAAATGATTAGATTAAAGATCAACTACTTAATTTCTGTGTGATTGAGAGTGAGTTGAGAACCAATCAAGATTAGTATGTGTGAGCAATCTTGAGTATTAATTTACGCTAAAATTGATAACAATAACTACAACTTTCAACATTAGATTCAAATAGCACGCTTCTTATCATAAAATCAACAGCGGTGATTGGGAGGCAACCTATGAATGTTATTTTTTCATGACGACAATTTTTCTTATTTTTTAATCACAAAATACACTTCTTGTTTTCCTTGCTTTGCTTATGATCAAGGGGTGGTGGTTATATATACTCCCTCCGTAACATAATTCTGACAATAAGTTTTTTTCCACGCATTTCAAGGAAGCGATTTAAGGGTGTAAACGAATACATTGATCTAAAAAAAAATTAAGATTAGTAATTTATAATATCAATCTTACTTGTATTAAAACCATTTTGATTAATTTGTTCGTTTACACCCTTAAATTGATTCTTTGAAATGCGTAAAAAATTACTTGCTGCCAGAATTATGTTACGGAGGAAGAATATATTTTTACAAAGGAATATATTTTTAGCAATGTCTAATATTAATATATTTTTATTTTTAGGAAAAAAATCTTCTTTTCGTTATTGGCACACCCTTTTGTGAGAACATTTTTTATGTTCGTCTCTCAAAGTGGTATGCCATTATTAATATTAAATCTGTCAATATCACTTCCACATAACTATCTCCATGGCATAACAGATGCATTTCGCTGATTCCAACAATGGGCCTGCAGAAATTCACTTCAAATTGAACAATTCTAAACATTTTTCACATTTTTCACATTTTTCACATAAAATCCATTTTTCACATTTTTTCCCGTACTTCATATTAATTTTGCTAAATTAAACTATCAATAAAATATTCAAATTGATTGGCTATAAACAATACCCACTTTAACTTTCCACCAAAAAAGAGTACTTATTATAATAATGTAGTAATTTCATAATATATAACACTTATATCCACTCTCCTACAAAAGTCAAAATGTAAAAACACAAATCAAAACGGTGGGAGTGGTATTTTTTGGCCTTGATTCATCTTGGTTGAAGCCATTGTAGTTATGTTGATGAACATAATTCCTACTATAGACCTTAAACCAATATATAGTGGATAATGTTTTTGTGCAAGAGTTTCCATGCAATGTAGCAAATAGCAATAACAATATAGACCTTAAACCACAAATGAACAAGAAATTTCGTGGGATCAAAGTTTCCATGCAATGTAGCAAACAGCAATAATAATATGTTGCATTAAGTACATGTTCCCCCCTTGTCAGAAAAACACACTCACTAAAGACTTGATCACTATTAAATCAGCAGACTCAAAGTCGCAGATAAGACAACATAAACATTACACGCCAGACGCAAAAACATAACACACATGAGAAGCTAAACCACAGCCACAGGGTTGCTTCCCCAAATATCCAGGTCCCTTCTTTTATTCATGTTTTATATATATAGCAAACTACGGTGAAGCCTCTCAACAGTAAAACATAACTCGCTTGACATTCTCTTTCAGAACAGGAAGAGGTCGCACAGCAGCATTAGCGGTAGGTGATCTTGTACTGCGTCCACCAGCTGCAGCCATACCTCCACGACCAGCAGCAACACCACTAGACATGGAACCACTATCTGACGTCTCTGGCTCCATGTAGAAACGGGCACGGAATGCAGCAAGATGGGCATAATATGCTGGAGGAACTATTCAAACAAAATAAATTAGCTAGATCAAAATGGAAACCTTCAAACCTCACAAAATTATCAATTAGCAATCAAGGTACTCACCAATTGAAACAGATCGGGTACACCTTGCATACCTGTTTTAAAAGGACAGAACATCAGCCCAAAAATTAAAAAGGCAAATCCTAGCAACATGTCCATAAGGGTTGTAGCTATGTTTATCATATTCTAACGCTAGTTGCGGAAACCTTCGAATACAAATCAAGATAAGCTGCTTGAGACCTAATTATTGTTTTTGACTTCTTAATGTATTTTGATAATTGTTTAGAATTGTGTTTGGATTAAATTTAAATGAATTAAACATTGATTTTCTTGAAGTCAAAGTCGGATTGCCGGACTCGGGTGTAAGAAAAAATATCGCGTCTAATGTCGGACTCGGAGTCTGAGCCAATTTAATAGTCCGACTAGTTGTCGGGTCGGAGCCGGATTGTACATAATCCAACCCGAGTCAGAACCATTGCCATCTATATTTGACATATTTAAGTAAACAAGTTGACACGACACGTTATTAAACGGGTCCGTTTTGGGTCAGGGGTTTAAACCCGTTTATGTATGCGGGCTAATACAAACACAACACGATTGTCAGCTCTATCAGGGATATAAGTTACTCATGACATGTTAAATTAGATTTTATGAGGAGTTCAAGAGCAAGTTAACATAGCATTGAAAAAAGAAGGAATCTAAGAGAGCAGATGAAACGGATGGAGTCCCTATCCTATTGAGGTGTGGAGATGATTGGGTAAAAGAGAAAATCTAGATTTTTTAGGTCAATAGATTTTTTAATTCTCCAAAAATCTAGATCCATATTGGTATAGTTTGATAACATTAAAAAAAATTAGATCTATTCAAAACATTAAGTAACCCCATAAAAATAATAGGTAAGGTAACCCCTATACTTGGTAACCATCAGTGACAACATTTAGTAATTCTCAGAGAAAACACTTAATAACCTCATAAAAAATACTTAGTAATACCTGATAAAAAAAAATAGTAACCCTCGAAGAAAACTTGACCTCCATATAAAACACCTAGTAACTCCTATAGCAAACACTTAATAGCCCCCAAAGAAATCACTATGTAAAACTCAGTGGACATAGAATAACCTCCAGTGAAGACACTTAGTAACTCCCGTACAAAATACTTAATTATCTATATAGAAAACACTACGCAACCCAAAAGAATACACTAGGTAACCCCTAAATAAAACATTAAATGTACCACACAAAAAAAAAGTAAACATTATTCCACAAAGAAACCACTAAGTAATCCCAAGGAAAAATCACTTACCCTCAAAGAAACACATTTAGTAAGACCCATATAGGCTATAGAAAACACCAAAGAACCTAAAAGAAAATATTAAGCAACCCCAAAACGGTTAGTTAGTTACTAGGGAAAGGGCTAAAATTTTAATATTACAAAACTATATCAATATGAACCTTTGTAGAGTGTGAGTGTGTTTGTATATATGTAATACAGTTTTTTCGCTCTCCTAATATGATTGGTTGGGGAAATAAGAACTTAAAATTGGAGTTACATTTGATGAGGAGGTGGTGATTGGCGCATTTTTTTGTTGATGCTTGCATGATCAGTAAATGTTGTAGTCTGCCACACCATTACTCTTATATTTAGGCAAGCCACATATAAGAATTTGTGGGGTTAAAAAAATAACTATTCTTATTTGAATTTCTTATCATAAAGCACCTAGAAACTGGAACATTTTGCACCATAACATCTTATTATTTATTACTTATTTATTTTAGCAAAAAGGCACCAAAATACATTTAAGTTTTGTTTAGAGACCAAATTCTCATGTTACGATAGAAAAGTCAAAGCAAAGGTATTCAATGGAAACACCTACAAAAATAGGCCACTTTAATCCCTAATTTTTGACCTTTTATTTTACCGAAAATTGAAAATCTGGTGCCTCTAAACAAAACTTAAATGTATTGCAGCACGTTTTTGCAATAAATAATAACAGCGCACTATGTTGCAAAGTGCCTGGTTTTCCAGATTCTTCACAAAAAAAAAAATCTTCTTGCTTTTATCCTTAGAAATATCTACTCCATCCGTATCTAAATGTTCACCCCATTTAGAATCTTAACAATATTCATGGTAAGAGATAATCTTCTATATTGGTGCTAATATATATGAAACAATATAGGTTACTAAATTCCAGGTGCTAATATATAAAAATTTAAATCATCAAATGATACCTCATAAGATTATGAACCTAGGAATTACAACCTATATTGTATGATGTGAGCTTTAGAAGGCTTTAATCTCTTGCTTGATTTATTTTTGGATCTAAAGACCCTAACAGCCTAACCATTTGGATGTTAGGAATTTGTCCGCTTGGAATTGAAGACCCAGCTCAACTTAGTAGGGTGTCTTGCTACAAAACTCAGCAGACCAAATAACAGAATAGCACACATTGTTGCAACAGGTCTACAATCCAATTTGCTCATTGGCCTGCATCACAACACTGTCACTCACAGCTTAACTGAACTTGCAAGTACCTCCATAGTAAAGTAACTTTTACCAATGCCAACAACGTCCTGGCCACTTAACATTCATTGAAAACATCTTACCTACAATTGAATGATACTGAGAGAGGGGTGGAGGCGAATCAAAAGGACTAATAGGCTGCAGACTAAGCAGGAAGGACATAACAGGATCAAGCAGGACTAGTTTCAGACAACAAACAAAAAAACTGAAGGAACTCACGTGTAACACAAGTTATTTGTTAGGGACTGTAACTGATCGGCAGTAAATTCGTTTTCATCCCACAGTACATGGTAATGTGCTGGCCTGCTAGTACCCTGTAATTACCAATAGAAGTGAATAAATAAAAACTGGAGAAGAGTCAGAAAAACAAGACACTGAGGAAAACATGGAAAGCTCAGCAGGATACAAGAACAAACCTGAATTCCAGCATGACTACATAGGTAAAAGTCGAATTCGGTTGGATGACAAATTTTTGAGTCCACAACAGTGCCTACAAAATTAAACAAAATAAATCTTGCAAACATAATAATAACCATCAGGCCCTTTTTAAAATAATCTAAAGGGCAATGACCTGGTAATATGTTTCCACTTCGATCAACTGAATTTCGATCATGATGATTGTTGGCAAACAATCTTGTGTGATGACGCTTTTGAACCACAACAAATGTCACTGGAGGTTGATAATTTGGCTCCAACGAAGCACACGCCTGCCAGAATTTCATAACATTAACAGGAAAATCAACTTCCACAACAAAAAAAAATCAAATTTACCAAGTTTGGGCTAGTTTGTCCACCTTCCGGATTGCATCAAGTTCATATAGCAACACTTGATAAAATTGACCCTCGCTCACACCATCCCTTAAGCAACAAAAGAAAAGTCAAGAAAAGGAAAAGAGCATAACTGAGGTGACAGTAACAGCTTAAAAAATGTGAAAGAGAAAACACCTATAGAATATAATCCGCAGCGGTTTATGGCCAGTTGACCTACGGAATGATATGAGAAGCTCCCTATAGAAATAAATATAAAAAGGGATTATGAAATAAGTTAACTTCCATCAAATATTGGCGCAAGTGGAAAGTGTGCATAGCTAGGAAACTATATTACTTTATCATTCCACCAGTAATTTGACCTCTAACAGGATCTTGCCAAGATTTATACAGATCTTGGATTAACTCCTGGCGATGTGCTTGAGCAGAAACCAAACCAGCATACTTGGTAACTTCAGGCCAATCTTGAGAAGCAACAACCTGAACCCCCGCCCCAACCAAATACAAATAGATAAGGGAAACAGCAAATAATATAATTAGCTTTGGAAGAATAAAATAAAAATTCTACCTCGTATGTTTAGAAAAGAAAAAAAAAACCCAAAACTAAAGAATGGTAGAGTCTAAATAGAAGGGAAAATGTAAATGTAAAGACAGAATAAACACAGATACGAACAGCAGCAATTGACGGACTCGAGTCTTCTCCAGGATGAGGATGGGTGACATCAGCACCAAAAATAATGGTTGGTCGATCACTAACGAGAGGGATGCGCCTTGATAGAGCATCGACAAGGACTGTATTCCTACCGCCAACTTTCACATTGATTTTCAGGGAAACATTTGCCAAGTACTGCTTACTCATCTTGAACACATGCTTTGTCAAGCAGCACTGGGACACAACTCCAAGTTCTGTTTCACATATCCGTTTCAGATCACCTGAAGCAAAAAAAAAATATTGTCAGGTGTACATATTCGTTTCATACACTCACATTGCACTCAATTAAGCAGTTAATACCATAGAGTGAGCCATTGTTATCAGGGAGAATGACAATAAGCAAGTCAATTTCTTTCTTCTCTGGCAATTTAGCAACAGCATCATGGTATCGAGTTTTCAAAGCCTTTTCAACCTGGTCAGGACGAGCAGACATAACTGGAAGTACTGGCTCTGGATTGAACACCTGAACAAGTCCAAAAAAACTAGGGTAACAATGCCAACACAAGATCAAACACAAAGAGCCAAAAAAAATATTATAATAATAGACTAAGAGCAAGTTAAAATGATAGCAGGACGCGTTGTGTACCATAACCATTTCAGAAATATCAGACAAGAAACATTTAGGTGTTCATACACCCAAAAAAAATGTATATATATGCATAAATATGATAAAATAGAATATCATACCATGCCAGAAATGTGACACATTTGGGCAAGCTCAGAGCAAAAGCTGCGAGCAACACCATCTTGTACATTGCGAGAAAAATTTATGCAAATCCAACTGTTCACTGTTCCACCATTAACCATTTTCTGGGGGAAAAAAAGAAATAAGAAATAGGACAGCGCAATAAGAATACAGGAACATATAATAAATGCCTATATATCCAGATACCCAAACCAATCTGGCTGCATCAAACGATAAAAATAAATGTTAACCAATATTCGCTTCTATAATTCGCGATTCCCCCAAAATGGATCAAAATAGAAAAAAACTACCCATAGTTTACTTTTTTACGGATCGTAATTCGCAGGCACTTCTAGGGAAGTATGTAACACTAATTGTCAACTATCAAGGTCCGTTTGTTAGGGTGTAAAACATATGCAGATGAAAATGGATTTTTTCATGGAACCATTTACACTAGAAAATTCATTTTCACGAAGGTTTTCCATTGTTTGGTTGCATGTCAAATGATTTTCCATTTTAAGCATTTTTCATCGTTTGGTTGAACTGAAAATCAATTTTTACTCCAAACCAAACAATGTAAGATGAGAAAATACTTTACATCCTACCAAACGGACCCTAGAGTCGTCATAAGAAAAAATTAACATTAATTACATGACATTTATTTGAAAGTTGATGAAAGAAATATTCTCTAATTAGCAGACATGATTAATCAATGACATCTGAAGAATAAAGGTCACAATTTGTAGTTGATAACCACCCGAAAAATATGCAGGCACGGAAACACCTCCATGCTTCATCTAAAGATTATAGAACAGTTCAAATTTCAAACTACCAAAAATGGAATGCCCATACTAGTTTTAACTGTATTTAAGTAAACTACATAATGGCACAACCACTCATATAATGATATATGACACATTTACACTACAACTCTCGCACCCCCTTCTTCAATAATGAGAAATTAAAAATGGAGCATGGACAAAAGATTACCTTGTTCATCATATTCCACTGACCAACTTGAGGCAAACAGTTTTTCTCTCTACCACTCTCATGGTATTTGAGCTGGAACAAAAAAAAAAAACAATCAAACACGAGAATTTTACCTTTTAGATTTCAGCAACCTACTGTCAACAAATGTGCCTTAAATAAAATTACATTCTGTAATTAAAAACTCAACACAAATGCTTCCTCCTGTAACAACTCAATTCAAAACCCTGTAGGTGTCTAGTAAGACGCTGTAATTTGGGACTACAGGAAGAACTATGATTCCAATGCTTACAGATCAAACATAATTTTAGAAAAATGACTCAGCAACAGCAAAAGCTACTACTTGTAACATTTGAATAAGATGAATCCATGAAGACTAGAACTATTGTTTAGTATCACCCTTCCTCCTTCCACCATAAAGAAAAGAAACACATTACATTGTATAGTTTCCTGCTTTTTGTAATGGCAAATCATCAATCTTTCTTAAAACAAAATAAATTTCACCAAAACTAATACTCATCCCTAAGGCCTAAAATAGTGTTCAACAAACCCTGCAAATTGGTTAACAACTTGGTTTTAAAAAGAGAGAGGCGCATCAAGGGCCCAGAAGCCTAGGCACAAGATGGAGCATACCTTTTGCATGTGAGGCACACTTTGGAAATTAGTATAAAATAAGGCAAAAAAGAAATAAATAAAAAGTTAAATAAAACAATAATGAGTTAGCAACAAAGCCGCCATGAAGGCTGTGGTGGAGTAAAAAGTTAAATAAAACAATAATGAGTGAGCAATAAAGTTAAATAAAACAAGGCAAGCCTTTACTGTTTTTTAGTATGCTGCGCCTAGGTACTAAAAGGAGCTATAATTATGCTATGAGATCACCCTGGTTAACATTTGCATCGTACAAGTGAAATCACAATTGCTTACTCCAACCATGATCCTCGAAGCACAAGGTAAACACCAAATATGACAGAGTCACAAGCCTTTACTGTTTTGGAGTGTGCTGTGCCTAGGTACTTAAAGGAGCCATACTTGCGCTGTGAGTTCGTCTTGAGCCTAGATGCGCCCTTTTAGAACATCGGTTAACATTTGCATGGTACAAGTGAATTCACAATGGTTTACTATATTTTTCCCTAATAGATAGAATTTAGACAGTAGCACTATATTGTATTTGCTAAAATCACCTAACAATGTCTTAAACCTTAATGCCTCAATGCATACACTGGAAATTTATTACTTCAACCAAAATATAGGATACTTTTCCAATACATACCCATGGTGCAGGAAGAACACGCGCTTCAACACTAGCAAGCCTCTCATCAATTTTAATCCCAAACTCTTGGGCATAAGGATCCATATGGTATGCGTTATGATGGACAGTCTGGAGAATAAGCAACATGGATCAGTTGTGATATCAGAAAATATATATATATATTACACCACAGCACTTCATGAAATGAACCTAGCAAACACAAACAATAACCTAAATATAGTTTCCAGGCATTACAAGGTGAAACGTGGATATTCAGGTCACACAAATCTTGACAAAACATTACTAAAATTATCATAACTTAGATGTAATATATGAGAGATAAGCCAGTAATAGCATTAAGGGAATTTACAAGTAAAAGGGATAGCATAGTAGTATCCAAAATAGGAAAACAATATACAGCTCAAACAAATGACACCTCGAAGTTCAAATACTACAGTTATCATATAACAGTGGCACAACAAGTAAGGCTCGAACCAACTTTTGAGGATTCTTTTTTCAGTTATCATATAACAGTGGCACAACAAAACAAAACAAACTACTCCGTATATCAGTAGTAAGACAGCAATATGATGGAGTAAAAGAACATAAAGTAAACAGCTCAAAAAAATGACACCTTCAACCAACATTTGAGGATTCTACAGTTATCGCATGACAGTGGCACAACAAAACAAAACAAAAAAAAATATCAGTAGACAGCCAGCAATATAATGAAGTAAAAGAAAATAAAGAAAACAGCTCAAAAAATTGAAACCTTGAACCAACTTTTGAGGATTCTAGAGTTATTGCATGACAGAGGCACAATAAAATAAAACAAACTATATATCAGCAGGCAGCTAGCAATATAATGAAGTAATTAAGTAAAAGAACATAAAGTAACGGTGCCTCATATAGGACAGCAAAAACATCTCAGATAAACACCACCTTGCCCCACATGAAAAAAGACAAAATCACAAGTGATCCTATCATGGAAAAGCAAATACTTTACCTAACTAACAAATATTGGTTAACTATTACCTATATTAGAGCAAAAAAACCACATAAAAGGATACACGAGATCCAAGGGGTGAAAAAGAAAAGGAAAAAATATGGAAAAGAACAAACATAAATTAAAAACACAAGACAAACCTGGACAATATCACGCTCCCTTTCTTGGGGACGCTGACAAGTCACCTTCAGTAAAGCTGTGATTTGTCTTTCATTCAGCCTTTTCGAATATCGCTGCCCCTCAACAATCTTGCAAACCTGTATAAGTAAACAGTAAACAGCAATCAGAATTTATAACGTGACTATGGAATTTCCTTGCTAATAAAAGAGTTGATGTCTTGATGACTTAGTTAAAAACCTCCATTGGTAAATAATTTGGCCTCTGTTGATTGCCAACTTGTAAACAAGGCCATTGAGTGTGTCTAATAGAAAAATCATATGTTTCAGAAAAATACTCCACGACAGACTTCATTGTGCCCCTATCATCCACAGGAAAGCTGAACAGTACAAAACAAATTAGATACTATTTAAAAATAAAGTATAAAAAAGGGTAAAGTTCAAGATTGATAATCGAGAAAGAAAAGCGCTAAAAACTTTGAAACTAGCTTACGTCAGCTCCCTCGTTGCCTGGGATGTAAGACCAGATATTCTGTATTTTCTGCGCATATTTCCTCGATGTGTAACCTCAACTTTAACCCCTCGCAGAGCCTTCTTGATCTGTGGACAACCAAAAACAATAACTTATAAATAATATAAAAAAGGCCAAATAAGGAAAAGGAACAACGAACAATCCAAAAGGAAGCCATGCATTGAAATTTTCCAAGCTCAAAATGTGAGATTAAGTTAGCATAGAACCACCAATGTATGAATGACAAACCTAAATTGAGTGTGTTTCAAGGTGAATCACTCTTAAGAACACAACATAGAAACAGAAAAAATTCTTTGACAAAACACATCTATGCACTTACAAATAATAATACAAAACACCTAATACACCTGTACAATTAAAATAGTCATCACATAACATAAGAATACGGCAGAAAGGATTTACCTTCACTCGATCAGAGTCAGACAATGGTCTAGAGGTGACATCCCGATTCAGCAACTGGGTCACAAAGTCAATGACAGGCAATGGCTCGATGAATGCAGTGGAAGACATATCTGCATACATTATGGTAATTTATATATAGAAATTATTTTATAGTTCACCAATTAAGGTTGACTGAAAGCAGGCACTAAAAAAATTACCTATATTCAATGACAGCCCCATCTGAGTGGGGCGGATGCTCTGATAAAATCCACGCCAGCTTTCAAGCCCTTCTCCTAGTGGCTGCCTTCGCCCTAGATTGGGGGAATAGAATGAACGGCCTACGGGTGAGTAGCTGCAATTTTGAGAAAAACCATGTAAGGGAAAATGGAAAATAAAGCAGCAATGACACAAAAATGCATCAGAGAAAACTTGAAAGGAACACGCACCGACTAGTGGGCAATTCGCGCAATACAATATCAAGAACCTGTAGCGCTTCTTGAGGTGCATCTGCCTGTCTGCCTTGCAAGAACAAGTCCAAGTGATGCAAGTCCACTCGCGCAGCCAGTTTAATCACAACCTTAAACTCCCTATCTCTCCTACTAAATGAGATAAGAATGTTAGATAACAAATAAGCATACTACAACGAAACACATACAATGAGCCACAAGATGATAAGAAAAACCTTGCATTCCCAGCTGCTTCATCCTCATCTTTAAGTGAAATCTTGAACTCTTTTATGGTAAACGGTAGAGGGCCTGCAGTATAGAGGCTTTTTCTTCCATCATATGCTGGAAGTCGCCTTCCAAGATGAGATTCTCTATATTCACTCACCAATTTGGCCATAACAGCACGATTCACACCCCTTGATGTGACTTCTGGTACCATAGAGACCTACAAATATTTGTATAATTAAATAAAAAATTAGTCAATTAGGAACCAAAAATTTGCCAAGCAAGTGAGCAGCACTATGAGATCATCACAAAACTTACATCATATTGGTGCAAATCCTTATCAGGCAATTCAGCAAAAAAATGATTAGCTTTGACAATGCATCTGATACCAGTGCTACCCTTCCCAGGTCGAAGTGGAAACCTAACAGACTTGCTACTAGCAGGCATAGGTTGAATAGCCTGAGAATTTGTGTCTTCAATATGAGGTTGCTCAATCTGTAGTTGAGTCATTGACTGTGACAATCCAGCCAGCGATGGCACACCAGAACTGGCTTCCGCATGTTCCACCCGCTTTCCAGAAGACATCGCTTGAGATGGCATACCCCCAGGTTGGTAAGAACCCTGGGAAGCTTGGTGCAGCTCGGGAACTGGTGAACGAGAGGACCCAGCCACAGGTCCACCACCACCACGGCGCTGAGATGGGGCCCCACCCCGTGGATGCTGCTGCTGCTGACCACCAGCACCCCTACCCTGGTACTCCCCAGGTCCACCAGACTGTTGAGAGGTCATGCCACCTCGCTGGCTGCTACCACCACGGCCACCTCCACGGCCTCCTTGTCCTTGGGCCGCCAAACCCCTTCCTCCACCAACAGCTTGTTGTGATGGTTGCATTGGTTGACCACCCCCGCCTCTTCCACTACTTCCACCAGCAGCTTGTTGTGGTGGTGGCATTGGTTGGCCAGGCCCGCCTCTTCCACTACTTCCAGCAGCAGCTTGTTGTGGTGGTGGCATTGGTTGGCCAGCCCCACCTCTTCCACTACTTCCACCAGTAGCTTGTGGTGGTGGAATTGGTTGGCCAGGCCCGCCTCTTCCACTACCAGGACCAGTTTGCTGAGGACGTGAACCCTCTCCTTCCTTGGACTGTTCACTTCTCTTCTTCCTAACCATTATGACAACTGCTTCACCAGATTAAGAATGTCAACAAAACTAACTCATATAACAATGAACAACAAACAACCACCACAACCATGCACTTGCCAAAACAACACACATATGGTAATAGATTCTCAACCAAATCTAGAACCTCAAAATTGCTGCATTACCAAGTTATTGCAAGTATTGGATGAGACATTGAGACCCTACACCCTCGTATAAAGACACTCCACAACAATTTTGTGTTACGAATCAACCCTTGAGAGAACCGACTAAACAGAAAATCAGAAGAAGCAAGGTTTTGGAAAAAAAAAAACAGCACAATCAGGAAAAAAGTTAGCTTAGAACACTAATCCTCTACTCAGATGCATGCTGAATAATATATACCATACCACTCCATGAATGTGTACACATTACACAGTCTACCTAAATACCAACTTATTACTTGGAGCACAAAGTCACACTCAATAACATTAGCAAAACTACCCAATATCATATGTGAAGATAATAAAAAGGGGAAAAATGAATCATCAAACATAATAAACATGAAAAAAAAATTCCCATAAATCTCAAAAAAAAAAAAAAACAGATGGAATTTCAACCCCCCCCCCCCAAAAAAAAAAAATCCCAAAAAAAAATTACACACCTAACAATCTAACATACAAACAAAATCAATAAGCACTTTTCTTCCTTTCCAATTAAAAATAATGATGTAATAAAACCTTTAGAAATGATGAAATCGCACACTTGTAAAAGCATATATACTAACATTATTAGGCATAAAAAACTGCTTCAGTATATGTACAGTGCAAACAGCCCACAAAACTGGTACAAAATACATGAAGATTACATGACAATGTCAAAACCAAAACGTCATTAACAGAGGTAAAAGTATGTTAACACCAAAACCGGTGTTAACAAAACAAAAAAAAAAACCTAGTTTTAAAAAATCTTTTGAACAAAAAATAAACGATATCAAGGCAGAAAAAAAAAAAGAAACTGGAAACATAATTTCTAGTAAGAAAAAAACAAAAATGGTAAACACGCAAAAAAAAACCCTAAAAGCAGAAGAGACTTCGATGGAAAAAAAAGAAACTGTAAACCACTAAGAAGAACAAAACCAAAAAAATAAAAAATAAAAAACAAAACAAAGCAGAAACAACACAAAAGATCTAATTGAAAAGAAAATCAACGATCTAATACACCCAAAAACTTGATCATTTTAGGGCAAAATCATTTGGAAAACAAAGAGAAATGTAGGTCAAAATAAAGAACGAAATCGCATAACAAAAGCAGATCCAGAAATCATCACAAAAGAAGAAATACCACAGTTAATTCACTGAGAAAGAAGATGGAAGAATTTTGTTACTTATAAGTTAATCTTTTGTGCAAACTGCAGAAATTTTCCTCTCGCCGTTGATGTTGTACACGAGAGAAGAGTGAGGAAGAAATCGAGGAATCGAATATAAACACAATAATAAAAATTTACGGAGTATATTTTAAAAACAAAAAAAAATAGAAATAAAAATAACCGGCGTCCCTTTTTATAAACTTGTTGTTCACCATAAAGGAAGCCCTTGAAAGGCTATGTAGTATGCACGTTGGAGTGTTGTTATCGTAGTTTGAACTTATGACCTATGTGGTAGAGAATTCAATTTTTAATCACTAGTATATTAGGTTACTTGGTGTATGTAGGAGTGGCAAAAGTGACCCGATCTGAATGACTGGCTCGAAACTCAAAATTTATTCAAATTCATATGTTATTAATTTATTATTGACTTGAAGTTAATCCGACTCGAACCCGACCCAACTTGACCTGAGTTACCCGACCATTAAGGTGTGTAATCATGATTCTTATGACCTTTACATTTATTTGGCAAAATCTAAAGTTAACTGACCAGAAACCCAAAGCCCTCAAACTCAAATTGACCCAACCCAAACGATCCAATTGTCACCTCTATATGTATGTATAGTTTGTAGCATTGTATTTTAATGGAATTTGAATGCAATTAGCATAATTTCACGAAACATTTTTCTAAAGTTTGATGAGGATCACATGCATGTAAGTAGAAGTGGGCAAATTCGGGTACTCGGATTTTTGGGTCGCAATTTTTTTACCCAGGTCCGATCTGGGTACCCGGAAATTCGGTTCCGTAAACCGGGTATTCGGATCCGATTTTTTTCTTATACAACTTTTTTAAAAAAAAAAACTACTTTTAATAGAAAAAAAGTTATTTTTTATAAAAAAAAACAGTTATTTTATTATTATAAAAAAATTTGTTTTTTCAAATTTTTAATAAAAAACAAATTGTTTTTTTCAAAAAAAAAAATTTTAATTAAAAAATTGGTATTTATAATAATAAAAAAATTAAATTAAAATAAAAACTATTTTTTAAAAATTAAAACCAGATATCGGGTACCCGGTTTTAAAAAATTCCGACCCGATATCCGCTTTTCAGGTAAAAAAAAAAGGGTACCCGAATCGAAAATCGAATACGGGTTTTTTTGCCCGCCCCTACATGTAAGTATCAAATAATAAGGTTTAGAAGATAGAGAGATGGAAAAATTGCTTGAAATAAGTCAACCTTTTCGTGGTCTTTCTAAATAAGCCAACCTCTTAATAATCCAGATTTAAGCCAACTTTTGCATCATTAAAGCCAAATGTAGGAAAAATTACTTGTGACCGGTTCAACCTGTTGTTTTGGATTATAACCTCATTAAACTCAACTTGTTTTCTCTCTCCTCCCTTCTCACTCCCCACCTCTCTCACTCCTTCCAATCTCACGACCTGCAGCACCACCACCACCTACCGCCTCTAGTACAATATTGCTGCCACTTGGTATTGTTGTTGTCGCAGGCCCGCTACTTATGGTTGTTGTTGTCAACACGTTTCTCTCTCTTGACTTCTCTTTTTTTTTCTTTTTGGTGACCCCTTGAGTTTTTTGGGTTAAGGTATGAGGCTTGATGGGGTTCGATTGGAGGGAAGGGGGCGGCGGTGTTGGGTTTGAGGCTTAGCTTGATGGGGTTTGATTGGAGGGAGGGGGCGGTGGTGTTAGGTTTGGTGGATTTCGATTGGGTGGGTGTTGGATTTGATGGATGGGGTGGTTTGTTTATTGGGTTTGGGTTAGTTATGGTTGGGTTGTGGGCCAAAATTTGAGTGGTGGGTGGGTGTCCTTAATCAATTTGTTGGGATGGCAATTTAGGGTTTAGGTGGCGGAGTGGTTTATTAGAAGTGGTTCGTGGTAGGGGTTCGTTGGATTTTTGGTGGGAGTAGCTGAGTGGGTTTAGGTTGGTGGTCGGGGTTGGGTTCGGTGGTGGTATGGTTGGGTTCGGTGGTCAGTGGTTGTGGTGGTAGGGCTGATTCGCCGGTTGACTATGGTAATTTTATTGAACTCCTTCAAAAGTAAGAGAGAGGGAAAAAAACTTAGTCTACCCACTGGTTGACTACCCATCACTACTTGATTTATTGGTTTTAATGAAAAAAAAAAAAAAACAAAAACAAAAACAAAGGGAGTACTATTTAGGATGTCAAGTGTAACCCTAATCTCTACTCTCGGGCCCTTTTATTATGCAGTCCAATATCGCGATTTCGATATATGACCTCATTGGATTGAGTAACTATTAATTGTAGGTCTAATCCGATTGGAATACAAGTTATAATTATTCTCTATCGAGTAAATATGACCATCGTCAAATATAACTCAACAATTATATATCCATAATAATCCTGTTATATTTAGTAATTACACAAACTATTAGGGGCACAATTCCTTCAATATTTCACTTGTTCGAAGGCAAATGTGCAGTGTTAAAATTCGTTAAGTCTCTTAATGTCAAATTTGAATTGAGAAATCAAATGACTAACTCCTAAATCCATTTGAGCAAGGCCACGCATATTTTCAGTTCTTACTCATCAAGAAGTTCAAACAATTCATATCATAATAAGATGATTTATCCAATCTTGTAAGACCAAAGTTCCCACTACTTAATTTTTAGCCAAACCAATCACTAGCTTTATAACCTCCTTTTATGGGACAACATTTAAAAATGTCAAATTCAAACTAATTGTTGTATGGTTGCAATGTCTTACTCATGTCAAACGAATTTAGTAAATATAGTATTGCGATTGCTTCAATAAGTTATGTCCAGACATATCCTAATACATCCACGTAATTGACTTAGACATCCTCATGCCTCTATATCTCATGGAACTACACTATCAGTCAATCAACATGCTAGTCTTTCAATAAGTTATTTATGTCTAATTTAATGACTCAAACTAGCTTAGGGACGATATATAATATGTGAATCAAGTTCATCGAATAGGATTCCAATTATGAAAACACGCCTTTGATATATAATTATTTGGACATTTTTATTTTATACTAAACCAAAATTAAATAAATAGCAAACTTTATTGATAACATTATTAATACCAAACATAATTAGTGACTTTAGAGTTGCTAACAAACCAATAGACATTTTAAAATCATTCTCACGTATGTTCATCTCCATATTCCTAGTATGACCCTCATATTTGCATTGGGCTAGCGTGTGTTTTAGTCTATGAATTCGCCACATTCGCATTTGTATAAACTTTGTAAACTTTCACATCTTCTCGTGCTACCAACAAACTCATATTCACCCCTAAAGTAGGAGGTTATCCTTAGTCCTTCTCAAGCACTTAAGGATGTTCATCTACTATCTCATCCAGTGCACATCACCTGGATTATATTGATCCCTTTTACACATACTGAGAGTACATGCAAAATCTGTTCGAGTACAAATCATGGAATACATAATAGAACTTCTTGTAGAAGCTTAAGGAACTTACTCATATGCTTAGTCTCATCAAAATGCAAGGGATTGACTCTTGATAAGCGTTATACCATGTTACATGGGAATTAAAACTCATTTAGAGTTTTTCATGTTGAATCTAGTAAGAATCTTACCAATGTAAGTCTCTTGACTTAGTCTAATCATCCTATAAGACCTATCTCTATGGATTCTGATTCCCAATATGTATTGGACCTCTTGATGAAGGGGTTATGGGTTCCTTGACCATTCAGATACCCTCGTTGTAGTAGTGGGGGTGTCGAACATGGGGAATAAGTCTTGAATCGTATTGTGCGACTTAAGTTGATTGAGGGTCTTGATTTTGTTGTTTTTAGGGACTGGGTTGAGATCAAACTAACTACCATACAAACTAATTAACAACTAATGAATACCAAAGATAATGAAGTAAAGTCTAGCGTTATTAGATCCGGGTTCACTTGATTTCGTGGGAGTTACTTCAAAGTGATTCAAGCATGAATGCTCGAAAACAATGATAATGACCTTTGTTGAATAGACCTTATCTTTAGTTACAATCATCACAAATATCCAAGGTGTAACTCAAAGTAAATTCTTAGTTCAACTACCGACTCTTGTTGTAATATAGCCTCATTAACAACATACTAAGGGTGCGTTCTCTTCACATTAAAAACATAAGTTTTAGTTTTAATAAGTTTAGATAAGTTCGGATAAGTTTCTCTATTTACCAAAAAAAAAAAAGCTTGGATAAGTTCATGTTTAATAAGTTTTAAATACACCTTAAAAAAAGTTTCATGTTTAATTAAGTTCAAATAAGTTCCAATAAGTTCAGTTTAGATAAGTTAAGGTTTAATAAGTTAAAGAGAACGCAACCTAAAAGTGAATTCCTAGTTCAACCACCGACTCTTGTTGTAATGGCCTCACTAATAACATTGGGGTATGGAAATCAAATCATAATTAACTCATAGACAAAGCTTTATTATACCTTTAAAATACTAAGAAATCAAATGTGGTCATTAGCTAATCTCTAAGCTCATTAACACCAACCTTGACCAACCATGGACTCATATCAACAAAAAAAAATAAGAAAGCCCCCAATTTCAAGTCATGAAACCATCACATTCAAACCCTAGATGTAACACCCTGAAAATTCTCTACTTGAAAACTCTAAGTATTATTCTAAATTAAGACATTCAAAGGAATTTTCCAAAGCATTACCGCCACGTGTGAAAACGTTTCAGCTTATTCAGAATTTTGCAACGGAAGAAAACTTTATTCGAACTTAATCTCAAAAATAAACCTAACTAATTAAAGCTTATTGTCTAGTGAAATTATAAAACCCTTACTTATCATACAATTGTTATTTGAAATAAATAAAATAATATTTTAAAATAAGCTCAAATGCATTAATAGTAAATTCTCTCTTCACACCAATTTCAAGACCATGCGCATGCTGAAAACTTGAACTTCACATCATCAAGCTAACCTGTGCAACTCTGCTCCCCAATAATACAAGTGTATATATTGGTTCATCACAGGGTCATTAAGGTGAGGGCCATGACTAAAGAAGACACACACAAAAGCACGTAATCAGCAAAAACTGAGTACATATATACAACAAGATATGCACATATAATATAAAAAGATTAAATGATGCGAATGATAACCTGCTATACACTATACGACCAATTCCCATACATTCCTAGACTCTACCAGATTATAAGGAGATTTGGATTCAACATCGAACGGGTTTTCAAAGATAAGTAACCATGCCCACTAGAGCCCCACTCGGTTGCAAGTCGAGTGGTAAAAATCGTGTCACTATGTGACGGGATCCCAGGCCAAAAATAATTAAAAAAATAAACAAGGGTGAACAGCGTCTTGTACCCCTCGTAGGAAGCTATTTAGCTCCCCCCATATGTTCATACTCAAGGTGTATACGTTCCAAGAGTTTTGGTGTAAATCCTCTTTCGCTTTACGTGATTTATCATATTTAATCAGTAACTGTGAAGACTCACCCCACACAAGACACCACATAAAATAAATGCATCACATAACACATTTTCCGTTTTTAAATCCTCTAGGACTAAGTGATCATATAACCAATTTTATTTAGTTGATCTTTTTATCCAGTCTCAATCTCCCGTAGGAGATAGAAAAATCCTACCCAATCCTTTAATGCCCATGACCCCACACAATGGTGGTAAAATAATATTAATGGCTACTGGCCCCACATTACGTGGTACAAAGGTTCGTAATTGAACTCATATTCCAAACTATGGTAAGATAAGCAACTCAGGACAACATGTTGTAACAATATAAATTTTCTTTTCCACGACCACAGATATAACATATAACCAGTCATCACAATTCAGATCACACCCTAAACATGCTACTACATGCAAGCAGCTTACTGAGTACATACGTACCTGGTATATTACCCTCGACTCGCCACAATTAAAAGAATTCACCGAACTCAAAGTCCCCTACAATAAAATATGGGACTAATCAACACCCTTGAACATATAAATTATCCTAAGTATATATTACAAAATTTCAACTTCTATAAAATTCCAAAAATTATATTTTTGCGCCCTTTTAATAAAATAAACATTGGGTAATAATTTAAATAATCGTAATATCGCCTTAGCTTATGATAGTAAAAATTTCAGCGCGTATAAAATTATTTAAAAGCCTTTTAAAACATTCAGAACACGTAATTTAAAGTTCTAACGCTACTCGATACCTCCTAATCATTACCGCACACAAAAACACCTATTACTAATCAAAAACACCTATTACTAATCATTACCGCACACAAAAACACCTATTACTAATCAAAACCTTTACTTCAAGACACTTTAAATTAAACTCACATCAACTTAAAACCTTTTAAACCCATAAAATCGATGTTTAAAGTCTCAAATTCACATATAAAGATAATACCACACGCAGGATATATTTTTACCCAAAAATATTCAGAAAAAACATTAAATATAATCATTTAAATAAAAATTCAGAATATTATTTTTCTTTAAAACACTTCCTAAAGATGGCAACATATTTTTAAGTCATAAAAACATTATATTTCAAACCCTTATTCTTTTTGAACAATTCTGACTCATAGAAACCATAAAAATGCATACCAAACATGTTTCTTTGAATTTTTAACCCCTTTTTCAAATCTGGAATTTATCATATAAAAATCAAAATTAATCTTTCCCATAATAAATCCGGGTATAAGATTTAAATGGCACAAACAACATACATATAAAACAGAATTTTAGGGTTTAAACAATATATACTGAAATCTGAAATTCAACCTTAAAAATTATAAACAAATCAGAATTTAAAACCAACAAAAACCATCTTAAAACAGAGATCTAAACATATGATTAACACATAAAACTTGAAATTTAAATCAAGATTAAACATAGAACAAAAAGAAGATTAAAAGAGAAAAGAGGGTTTTTTTTTTAAATTACCGCAGGTCCGAAGAGGAAGCACGTCAGCGGCGGCGGACGATCGGCTGGCGGCGGCGGACGAACACAGCAACGACGATGGTACAGCGGCCGTCCGGTGGGGCTGCGGCTGGGCGGCAGCGTTCGAATTTTTCCCTGGTTCTCTTCTTCGCTGTTCCAGGGATGTGAGGAAGAAGCTCTCTTTTTTTTCTTTCCTTCTTGTGTTTCACGGGGTGAGGGGGAGAGAAACTAGTTTAGTTTTTTTTTTTTTTTTTTTTCCAGATTCTGGGATTTGACTTGTTTTAGCTACGGATATATATTAAGATTGGTCCAATTTTGGATTTCCCTTGGGCTTGCGACGGTGGAAATAAAATTTTAACTTTTTCCGAATCAGAATATTTTATTTTTGTAAACGATGCCCAAAATACATAATTAAAACCCTTAATATTATTTCAAATGTGATTTTATAAAATTCCTTTATAAATATATGTAAATGGAGATTATTTAAATACCGAATAAACAATATTTTTGTAAATATTGACTTTAAACCATTTTATTAATCTTAATTCGTAAGCATATAAAATATTCTTTCAGGTGTATAAAATACGTGTATATGTTATAAAATACGTATAAAAATACATGTATAAATGTACAAATATACGGGGAAAATTGCATAATTTGAACACTAATCTACTTACAAAATATGAAAAGAATGAGATTAAAACCAATGAAAAACAAGAACACGTAGAGGAAATTGAGAACTTATTGAAGTTTGATGAACAAAATCGTTGAATTGGCCATGTCACTTGATCAAACCTCCAAAATCAATCACCGTCTTCAACAAACACTTAAAATCAAAAGCTAATTCTAGATCTAAAACTATGAAAGAAGAAACTAAACATAAACCTTTAAACTAAAGAGGTAGAGGGAGTTTCTCTCTCCTTAAACCCAAAAGAAAAAAATCAGAAATTTGAGACCTAAAACTAATCTAAAGTTAGTTCTCATTGTTTTTTTTTTACCCTTAGAGCATATATATACAAGGTGGGAAGGAAAGGGCCTGAGCATATAAAGGCATGAGTCATCACTAAAATGCACGAACATTGAACAACCAACCCAAGAAAATAGAGTTGCTAGTGGAGCAACAGTTGCGGACATGCCAAGGGGGTTGTGCGGGCTCGTAGCTGGCTGCAGTCACGCCTGGGGCCTCGTGCTGTTGCAAGCTTGCTCTTCCACGAACAGTAGACGAAGGAGTGAGGCCGGGCGCGCTAAAAACCTTTGACCGCGACACTTCTTTGGCCCAAAACTCTCCAAGACACCGAGCTCGAACCCAGGAAGTTAACAAAATTATGAAATGCCCTTGGGGGGGGTACTTAGCCTTGTTTTAGGGTTTCGACTTTGCAAAACGCTTCTCGAAGCTTCTCGGGCCTCTCACGACCCTTGTCAGCTATCGGGATTGCCCATAAAAACACAAAACACATGCAAGAATGTACACAAGGGATAAGAAACACAAAACTTCTCAATTATTAATGAAAATAGCAAGAAAACAACATTATTCAACGAATATTCAAAATAAACCTAAACTAAACTAAAAAGACCTAAAAATAAGAAAACGGAGCCTAAAGGCTCGGAAAACAAACGAAAAGAGCCTGAAAAAATGGTTCGAAAATAGATTTATAACCTCTCCTAGTAAGTCTTTCATAAATAAACAAATTTTCAACCATTCCTTGATTGACTCAAGCATTTATATGTCATTTCCAATGAACAATATGTCACTGCATACAAGACTAAAAACACTAAACTATGCCATTAAATTTCCTGTAAATACGAGATTCTTTTTCACTTTTGTGATTTTCTTAATTAACGAGGAGTTGTTTTATTGTTTACGGGTTGACTAAGTTAACATTTTAATGAAAAATCAAAGCGGTGTATTAATATGTTGTTTAATGAAAAATCTACTATCCAGTATTACCTTTGGGGATGCCATGCAATTAATATGGGGATGTGACATTGTTGTGCTATCATTTTTAATGTGAAAGTCTTGTTTTGTCAATATGATGTGTCTTATGTTCAATATGATGTTTTTCCTCAATAATAGATTCAAAATCATTACGGTTGACTTGATCTATAATTCACCAGTAGGATTTGTTACATCTTAATCATGATTTCATAGTTTAAAATACATACTTGATATACAATAAATAAAAAACTATTATTATTAATAAGTTAATATGTGTATGCCATGCAATAAATGGGGATATAATGGTTTTGTGCTACCATTTTTAATTTGAAGTATTTCATTGTCAATATAATGCATTTCATTTTCAATATAATGTCTTGCATCTCCAATTGAACATCTATGAGTATTTTAGGTGCGTTTATTATTTTTATTATCTTATATTTGTGAAAGACTTAAATGCCCATGCTAGTGCGTGGACTAACAGACTCACAAAGAGCTCGTTTGGTTTACAATTTTGAAATGTTGTGGTATGAAAATGCATATCAGGTGGTATGAATTCTAAACCCCATCATACTAAAATTGTTTGGTTTAGTTTAGGGTTTGTTACTTCAGTAGAGTGGGATAATAATCTTAGGAGGTAATGTGAGTATGAGTTTTAGGGGGGTGAAATGGAGTTGATATGAATGTATCTGATATGGTATTTGAACTTAGTGTCTAAGACTCTAAGTTGATTAAATTTTGACAACGTATAGATGCTTATCCATAAGGAAAAATGTATAACAATCGAATTTTATTTTATTTTATTAATGAATAGTATTGGTATATATAATTTTTACATAGTAATTTTTTTGTTTGTTATGGAATTAAAAATATTTAATTAATGAAAAAGTCCAATAAAGTTAACAAGGTCTTATATGATTTTTATTTTTTTTTTATAAAAAAACTAGTATGATCAATAGCTACCCTCAATAAGGGGAATTTAATATAAGCTTCATTATTTTAGGTTTTTTTAGTTAGGTGGTTACTAGACGTTGATTCGAGTTATATTGCAGGTCACTCGACCCAATATGCTCGATAGGCCCGACACACGCATACGCAAGAGGAAGATAAAAATTATCGCAAATGCATGTGGTGAGATTCGAACTCAAAATCGCAGGCTCAACGTTTGCAAGACTTAGACCTTGTTTCATAGCCCTTATTTCCACTCTTTATTACTTATTTCAGATTAGATCCGATCATATCGGAAAATATAAGTTCAGATCGGATCATATAATTTTATTTATCGTTTTTAAACTATTAATATCTTTAATTACGTAACAAAAAATATTAATATTATTACATATTAAAAACTACTCATTGATACGAATAAAATAAGATCTCAATTGATATATTTTTTCATTATGCATTAAGATATATACACGGTCAAAGTTTAGTCAAATTAGATAATAAGTTCAAATAAGATCACATTAGGAAAAATAAGTTCATATCAAATATTGATAAGCAAATTTTAAAGCCTTAATTATTAGATAGGCGCGTTCTCTTTACCTTAAAAAATACTTCGTAAGTTTTAGATTTAATAAGTTCAGATAAGCTACAATAAGTTATAACTTTATATCAGGTCTAATAAGTTCCAATCAGGTCTAATAAGTTCTAATTAGTTCTAATTAGGGCTGAAAAGTTTCAATCAAGCCTAATAAGTTCCAATCAGGTCTAATAAGTTTCAATCAAGTTTCGTTTTTTTAATTATTGATTAAAAAAATTAATTAAATTAATAATTAAATTAAATTCACTCCTACACAACATAAACCAATTTTATTATATCATTATTATAATATATATTTTTTTTAAAAGAAACTCACTCAGAGATATATTGAATTATGTTAATTTTTTGATATTATAAAATAATAATGATAGATTGAATTAAATTAATTTTATCCTAGATAGTAATTCAACAATAAAAAAGAACATAGATTCAAAACCATTGGTTTTTTGGATTATTATTAATATTATTATTACGGAGTATATATGATTTTTATTTTTCAATCATGTTTAATAAGTTCTAATGAGTTCTAATCAGGTTTAATAAACTCCAATAAGTTTTACCCAGGATTAATAAGTTCAGTAAAGTCTAATAAGTTCTAATAAGTTTCAATCAAATCTAATAAGTTCCAATAAGGTCTAATAAGTTTCAATAAAGTCTAATAAGTTATAGGAATTATTAAATTAATAGGTACCAACTATTGCACTTTTTATTTTATAGGTACCAACTTTTGATTATTCACCAGCAGCACGAACTATTACGTAAAGTTGCAACGATAGGTATGGATGACCTATAAATAGGTATTGATGACCTATAAGTTGCAACATTATTTAGGTCATATACATATCATTGCAACTTTATGTAATAGTTCGTGCTGCTAGTGAATAATCAAAAGTTGGTACCTATAAAATTAAAAGTGCAATAGTTGGTACCTATTAATATAATTATTCCTAAGTTATAATAAGTTCCAATCAAATTTAATAATTTCTAATAAGTTAAATCAAATCAAATAC
This sequence comes from Salicornia ramosissima, assembly GCA_951394345.1. Taxonomy (NCBI): domain Eukaryota; kingdom Viridiplantae; phylum Streptophyta; class Magnoliopsida; order Caryophyllales; family Amaranthaceae; genus Salicornia; species Salicornia ramosissima. Next base: position 1,793,168 of record OX596240.1, on the reverse strand, counting down.
GTTTATACAAGTATAAATTTAAATCTAATAAGTTGAAGTGAACACACCTTAACTGGATAAAGAAAAAAAAGAGTGTTTAACCAAAATAATGTTGGGAGCAAAAGTATTTACCAAAGTACTGCCAATCCAACAATATTTATCAAAATACTGTCCACGTCAGCTTTGTTTTTTTATTTTTTTTACGCAGCATAAATCGCTATTTCAGATAGCGATTTTCTTAACAAAATCGCTATCTCAAATAGCGATGTTGTTGAGGTTAAAAAAACTCAATCAATGCCTTTATTGTAGAGAATAATGACCAAAGTTGGGTTGTTATTAAGTAACAGGGGAAATCGCTATCTAAGATAGCGATTTACCATATATAACAAAATCGCTATTTCAAATAGCGATTTTGCTACAAATAATTTTAAAAAAAACATGAACACTCCCTCTCCTACGTGGACATCATTCTTGTAATTATTTTTTCAATGGCAGTATTTTGGTAAATAGTTTTGGCCTCAACATTATTTTGGTAAAACACTCGAAAAAAAAAAAGCATAATGACAAAAGTTGACACAACCTGCTAACACGACCTGAACATAACCCGAAATTAGCAAGTTTGATTTGAGATTTTCAATCCGAAAAAATAAATAAGTCGACACGAACACAACCTGAAAAACTGCTGATCCGAACCCGAAACTGACCCACCCTGACCAGTTTGCCGCCTCATCTAGGCTTGAGACAACGAGAGTATGAGCAACTAGTGTAGTAATGATGTGAAGTGTCATACGATGGATATACAACTAGAGACTAGAAATGGTCAAAAGAATAGAAAAGCCACGGGTTTATTTTAATAACAACAATGTCTTAGCTTTTCTCAATTTCTTCTCCTCTTCTCTTCTCATCAGCTAGTTATTACGCCGGAGTTCACCATCTCACCTGCAACTCCGATCAACCTAATTCGAAACCCTAAATTTCTCTCTCCTCATTCCATTAATTTCCCCTTCGATTTCCTCAAACTAGTCATCGTATTTCTTCCTTGCGCGCCATTTCTTTTCCTCAATTTCAATTTCTAGTGTGATAACTTGTCGACTTCAATTTCAGCGATCGATTCAAATTAAGATTCAGATCATCCGAAATTGCTCAATTTTTAGTCGGATTCAAAGCTTGATGTTTCGTCATACGCTATGGTGGTAAGGTGAAAGAGGAGAGAGAAACATGTCGACGACCAGGAGAGTAGGGAGGTATGAATTAGGAAGGACGATTGGAGAAGGAACTTTTGCTAAGGTTAAGTATGCAATCAATACAGAAAGTGGAGAAAGTGTGGCCGTTAAAATTTTGGCTAAATCTAGCATTCTCAAGCACAGAATGGTTCATCAGGTATAAATCTTCTAGCTTTTTGTTGATTAGTATTGTTCTTTCAAAATTAACCATTAAGATTTTGAAGTATCACTTGTGTTTCTGCAGCATGAATGTGATATTTTATGAGAATAGTGTTCGCCTTGTTCTGTGCTCTCAAGTTTAGGACATGTTCTTTTCTCCTTTTTTTTTTTGGTTTTCATTTAGTATTTTTCAAAGTTGCTGTGTAAATCATATTCAATATTCAATGAAGATACTATTTATATAAGAGAATGTACCCTGTCAAACCAGTTTGACCATAACTTATGGTGAGACCACAACAACTTTAATATCTAAACCATGCAAATTAACTACTCCTCCGCGTGACATATTAATGGCAACGATTTGATCCGTGACATATTAATGGCAACGATTTGATCCGTGACATATTAATGGCAACGATTTGACATAAAGTAGAGAGGAAAAATGTCAAATTGTTGCCATTAATATGTTATGGAGGGAGTACATGACTAACAAAAGTAATTGCCCAACTCTTTAACATCAATGGCTGACTCTAAAAAATGATTGTCTGATTCTAAAAGTTTGTTGGCTGACTGTAAAAATTGGTTTGAGGACTCTAAAACTTGTTCGACTGACTCTAAAACTTGATTTGGCTGATTCTAAAGTCTAAACATTTATGAATGCTGATGGCTAACTCCACCTCCATTTTCACCTTTTCTCCATATTGAGGATATATATGGAAAAATGATATTTTCCATATATATCATCAATACTCCATTATCACCATTCTTCACTTCTCCTCCTCCGTTCTCTCTGAATCTAAACATATCTCAAAAACCATAATTTGTTATTCAGAAAGCATTTGAATGAAATAATTTGTTCATCTTTGGAACAACAGTAATTTCTGAACATTTAAATTTGGATGAATGAATTATTCATAATTTGTTCACATTCAGGATCTCTAGCTATTAATTAAGAATCAGCGATCTTAACTAATAATTTTGTTCAGATTGTTTCATTGTATAATTGAACTTGTACATATTCATAATTTGAATTATTCAAAGTATGGTTATCCTGCAATTTAATTAATGGAGAGGTGGAGCCATAGCTATTCCAAGAAGTGGCTATTCACATTAATCTGCAGAATATTCGAAGAAGTTGAAATAGCTGGCTCTTCGTAGAAGAAGAGATGGCTTTAATATCAAATCTGATAATTGGCTTGCAATCTGATTAAGGAGGTGAAGCCATAGCTATTCAAAGAAGAAGAAATGACTATTCATATACCTATGTATTTCTGCGTAATAATCAAAGAACAAATGGCTTTACTATCAAATCTGATATTTGGTCTGCCTTTGACCCTATATTTTCACATCAGTATAAATATGACTAACGTTTGATCCTAAAACCAAAATCTGAAAATTTGTGGTGATAGTGAATGAGTCTTTAAGCATAATGGACAATTTGAGGTCTAGACAATGCACTACTCCGTTTTCTCATTCAAAATAAGTTTGTTTTAGTTTTTTGTTTTTTGACATCTGTTCCTTTAGTCTTTTAAAGAAAAGTAATAAAGTACTCTCATAGTTTCATATGAATATATGATGATAATCCGCCAAAATTGAAGGGCAATGTTTTCATTTCAACTTAAATTGCTTTTATAACAACAATTCCACCTTTTGCAGTAATGTTTACCCATGTAATTGTATATTGATTATCTTATATTTGAGTTTTGAATGAGGTTAGAGTAGGAAAAGCAGTCAACTTTTGTATGGAGTATTGAAAACAGAAAAAGGTAAATCAGGGAAATAAATCAACTCTAGAATGATATGTTATTACATCAAATTGTTGCTGGCTGTTCGATTCTTCTCATTTTGGTTTTCATCATGGCTTGTGACATTTAAGTTGATGCTGTCCCACCCTTTTTTTTGTGTGTAATAGCTGGCTTTTAACATAATGATTGGAGTTTCACATTTCTGGTCTGTGAAGTTCACGTTTAAGACCTCTCCAAGAAAAGTCTATGTTTAAGATGTTGGGTTCATGAACTCTAGGGTCAGCCGTAGTTAGTGCCTGAATTAGCTTTGTTTGACATATCTTTCAATATCTGCAGATTAAACGTGAGATATCGATAATGAAGATTGTTCGACATCCTTTCATTGTTAGACTACATGAGGTGTGCGTTTTTTTTAAAAACTAAATGCTGTTTTTGTAGAATTTATAGAGAATATTGTTCATGCCTTACTGATGTTTCTCATGTCTGCTAGGTTTTAGCCAGCCGGACCAAGATATACATAATTTTGGAGTTTGTACCTGGTGGGGAGCTATTTGATAAAATTGTAAGGCTCTACCATTTTTGAAAGATGAGTTTATTTAATTTATGTGTTTGTGAATATTAGTAGAATTCTTGGCATTTTGCGTCAATATTGACTAGTGTTCCTCATTACTGTTCCTCAATTTTCAAGTATCCAGTAGCGGTTGCAAATAAGATTTGAGAAAATGTCTTAGAATATAGTTTGTCACATAAAAAATTTACCTTTTGATTCTAGTTTAAATTTGATAACAAAGAGAATATTGAATGAACCTTTTCTTTTGTGCATTGCTGTGGGATGAAAGAGATTTTTTTGTTTTGTTTATGCTTATGCGAAAGAGTGAGAGTTGGACCAATAGTAAATGCTCGTCTCTAATCTTCCCAAGTAATTTGTTGCTCATTTTTAATCTGCATCTCTTTTTTGATCTTGTATATGTGCTACTAATTTAGTTTCGTAAGGTGTTAAGTGTTAACTACATTAATTATTAATTTTCAAATAATTCTTTTCATACATCTTCAAATCTTGCAATATTTGAATTTTAATTTTTAAAGTCAGGTGTGGGTAATTAATTTTAATTCACAAGTCTTCAAACAAATTAAAATATGTTGTTCCCTATTTTTGCTTTAATTTTTTTAATGAAAAACTAAGATTATTACAAAAATTACAAAGTGTGTTTAAACAAATCCTTTTTTTTTTTGTTTTCTAACTATTGCTTAATGGATGCGAACTCTAATGCAAACCTTCGTTTGTTGTTTCTTGTTTGTATTATTTCTGAGTATGGCTATTCCAAAAATGGCATAGAACACATAGAGTGGGTAAAAGGCTTTATATACTGAGTATATAAGTGAAGTGTTTGTGGGATGATGAGAGACAATTTTATTACTTATATTTCTAAATAACGTGTTTTTAATTATTTGTAAAATTGTAAGTACATCGTTTTTTTTTTCTCTATCGCAAAATAGATGTAAACTACATGTTCAAATGAATCCAATGGGACCCCACATGACTACGTTTTTCATTATATATAAACCATAAATGATGGTCAAAGTACATTTTGTGAACAGTGTCAAAAGTCAAACGGTATGAATTAGATAAAAATGGAGGGACTAATTTTTTTCTTACAATGTATCATATTTGCTGTATGTTATATTGTTATCTGCCACTGTACACACTTCTCCTTCACAGTGCACACACTTCTCCAGTATCAACTAGAATCAGCTGGGGGTTATAACTTATAAGCCCACCAGTTCCTGTGTTTAATATAAACAGCATGAACCCATTTTATCCAGAACTTCATTAGTATATTTTGTTCCTGTATAGTTATCCTGTTGTTATTTATTATCTCCCTTGCTTCAAGTGTATAGGTTCACAAAGGCAAGTTATCTGAGATGGAGACTAGGAAGTATCTTCAACAGCTTATTGATGCAATTTCTCATTGTCACAAGAAGGGTGTTTATCATCGAGATTTGAAGGTAGGTACCTTTTACTGCTTCAGGTTGATGATAATTTCTTCTGGAGAACATTTCCAATTCATTTCACAAGAGTTGCAGTGGACCTTTCTTATTCATATTCCTAGAGTCTTTACAACTGCGTATTTTGATCCTTCATTTTTAAATCCTGCAAAATTTAGCCAGAAAACCTCCTCCTTGATGGACGTGATAATTTGAAGGTTTCTGATTTTGGGCTCAGCGCCTTACCACAGCAAGTAAGCATACACAAACTTTTTTGTGTTGAAACATTTGAGTTTATATTTTCTTTGCTACCCTGGTTCTTATCTCTGTTATGAAATATATTTATCAGGGAGTCGATCTTCTTCACACTACTTGCGGCACTCCTAACTATGTTGCACCTGAGGTAATATCTTTGTTGTCACCGACCACAATGATTGTGTCTATTCCTGCAAATGGCATGCTCTTTCTTTGCACCTTATTTGAGTTTGAGCCAAGTATTCAAATTGATTTCGTTTCACCTTTTAATACCAATTTTTATTTTATTATAAACACAGGAGAGGAATGAGAGTGTAGCATAATAATGGTGATGTCCACTATCCTCATTTCCAATGCAAATAAGAAACAATATGTCTCGGTTTTGTTTTGTTTTTTTATTTTTTTTGAAAAAAATATTGGGTACTGTTTCTTGGGTATTACCGTATTACTGTACTATTTACTGCCGGGTTTTACTAAGTATCACCCAATTCGTAACCTGGAGTCCTGGACTTTCAATTTTGCTCTTTTCAAAAAAACAAGTCTTTATCAATCTCTCTGTCTCTCTCTCTTTCTCTTTCTATATATCTATCTACCTATCTATCCTTTCCCACCACCACCACCCACATTGACATCTTACAATGAACCAATGACTTTGAAAGACAAACTGTTGGCAACGTTCATAATGTCTGCCTGTGTGGAACAATTTTGATTTTTTTGTGCAATGGGCGTGTAGAATTCACCCAGCCATTGCTATGAAAATTACTCTCAGGATATGGACAATATCTACATGAGCCATTGCTATGAAAATCACTCTCAGGGTATGGACAAGGCATGATATCTACATGAGTCCCTCCCCCCACCCCACCCACCGACACACACACACAAACAAAAAACAAAAAAAAGAGCTTGCCATGATATCCATGAGTTGAGTGGACTTCTATTGTGTAGATACAGCAATCTGGCTGCAGGCATGTAAAATTCAGCTATGGTTGGGGAATAATTCCACATGAACCGGCTACATTGGCGATAAGTGTTCCCATCATGAGTCACTTGAAGGTTCGAGAGTCACATGCCTTTGAATAGATTCAAGGATTTACAATCCCTCAAGTCTAAAAGAAATAAAAAAATTAGAAAGTAGGAAGATGACGGTAGTTGAAGTCCTTGAAGATGGATGGATAATAAATTAAACACTGAGTGAAGATAAAAATGGTTCCTGATACTATTTTTATTTTATTAATTTTTTCTTTAATCCTTTTGTAACCAGTACGACCAAAGATTTTTAAATACTTATTGTTAGAATGCCAATTACACTTCTAGTTTAATTGCAACACAAATAGAGAAGTAGATTGATCATTTTTTGGTCTTGTTTTGTGATGACTTGCATGCTGAAAAAAACCTAGGTTCTGAATGGTCAAGGATATGATGGTGCAGCTGCGGATATTTGGTCATGTGGAGTCATCTTTTATGTTCTGTTAGCTGGATATCTCCCTTTTGAAGAATCAGATCTTCCCACCTTGTACAAGAAGGTAATCAGTTTATTTGGCTACTTTAATCCAAATTTCTCCTCAGGTCAGGTGAAATAGGTAAATTGAAAGGCATGCAAAGTTCGGGACCAATTATAAATTAGGTTTTAGTTCTTCACAAAATGGCTTCCTTCATTAATCTGTTGTAGGGTTGAACTTTCTGAAATACATCCTTGCCCGTTCACTTTTTTGTCAATCACAAGATGATAATGAGGGATTCTGTTCTCTTTTCCAAGCAAGTTATGTTGATTTGTGCTGTAGTTTGGGGAATGTGATTTTATTTTTTTCCATTTCAGTGTAGTAATAGGAGGTTGAGCAAGCTTTAGCTGATATATGTTGAATTGTGTTCCTTGATAAGCCTTTTTGCATGATGATCTCAGAATTTTTAATAGCTGGATGATGCTTATGCTTCTTTTTCTACTAAGCTGCACTGCTTATGTGATATAATTAAAAATTTTCTGTTTATTTTGTCCTCAGTACTTCCTGAATTTTGAAGCATATTTGTGCAGTTAACTCTATGTCATGAGGCCCTGTTATATTTATTTTTCATTCAATTGATGGATATCAATTGTCATGGTTTGAAGTGACTCTTAATTCATTGATCTATAAATCTATTCATTATCTAAATGTTTTTCTGGTGCTCTTGCAGATTAATACTGGCTCTTTTACCTGTCCATTTTGGTTCTCATCAGGTGCAAAATCGTTGATCGAGAGAATGCTAGACCCTAATCCTAATACTGTAAGTATACAATATTATACAGCAAGCAAAAGTAAACTGCTGTCCCTTTTTCTTATTCATTCTCAAGTCTCTTCAGGACATGTACTTGCCAATCCATAGAAAACCATGTTTAAGCAATTTAAAGAAGTTATATTGTTGCTGTATGTTATATTTCTTTGTTGCTTCAGTCTGAGCCAAGTGATCATTATGCTCAGAATGCAAGCAGAAGCAATTTCAATTGAAGTGCTTTGTTTCAAGCCTAAAGTTGCTACCATACAGCCCAGTGAACTTTAAGCGACTATAGCTGTTGAAAGACACTGGTTTTCTGTATCAATTTGAGTCTTAGAAGAGAGTATAGTTTCTTTTGATTTAACATCAAATGCCATCTAAATTTTCAGTGTTTTATGAATAATACAAGAATTAAACATAAATGATTATTCAATTGGATTGTAATTTTGTAATCGATGGTGATTTATCTCCTGGTTTGATGTTATTTTCCAAGTTACCATATCTAATGATAAAAAGGTAAGTTTTAATATTTATAAATTTTAGAAAGTGAATAATATAGTGTGCGGTAAATAAAATAATGTTCCACATCTTTAAAAGAGTCTAAAATGGATAGTTTGAACAAGTCTAACTGAATGTGATTTTAAGCCCGAATATGGAAAGGTGGTGTGAAAAGCTGATGAAACGCATTATGAAGTTTGAAATGAGTCTGGGCAACAAAGTCTATGTGAAGGAGAGAGCGTTACTCTTCTGTTTTTGCTACTGAATCTTGTATTTCCCCCTTTGATGATACAGCGTATTACAGTAGAAGGAATTAGAAATGACTCTTGGTTTCCAGTGAACTACATTCCTGTTCGACAAGGAGTGGAAGAAGATGTAAACTTGGATGACATTCGTGCTGCTTTTGATGACATTGAGGTCAGTTCTCTCCTTGCCCTCTTATTTCATGTTGTATCCCCTGATTATTCTAGAACATAAATCTGCTCTTCCTTGCTGTTTCCTTTTGTTCCTGATTCCTTTTGATTCTGTCATCTAATTTATACCTCTATGCTTGTTGCTGCTCTACAGTACTATGCTGCAGTTTGTCACTACCTTTGTGGCTTGTCTGATTCTTTAACTTATAATAAGCTTTATTGGGATTCTTCTGCAGGATTCTTATGTAACTGAGCAATCTAGGCACCTCAACAGAGGGGGACCCCTGATAATGAATGCATTTGAAATGATAACTTTATCCCAAGGTCTGAATCTGTCAGCATTATTTGATAGACGGCAGGTATAATCTTCTTTCAACTTGGCAAAATAATTACTTATGCCAGGCTACTAGTCTTGGGAAAAAAAAAAAAACAAATGGTGATCTCATCAGATTTTTAATCTATTATCTTGATTACTGTCTTTTTGCACATTAAAAATATTACATTACTGCTAATTGTCTTAACCTTAGAATATTATGTTGTGTTAATGGTCTTTCTTCAAAAGCATAATGTTCATATTATATATGGTCTAAGATTTCTTGATTCATTTGGATCTTTTGCTCTTGTTTCTCATAGGACTATGTGAAAAGGCAAACTCGCTTTGTTTCACGAGAATCTCCAAAGAATATCCTTTCAACAATTCAAACTGTTGCTGAATCAATGGGTCTCAAGGTTCATACACGTAACTACAAGGTATGCCACTTAAGGTTCATACATATTCCATGTGTTTTATAACTAAACTCATTCTAGCCATGGAGTTTGTGCACAGTGTTTCTTGCCCTTTCCCCTATGTGTAGTTCTTGTAATGTTTTAGCAGTACACATGTATGAATGATCTTTCTTGCTCATAAGAGCACCTCTTTCCCCAAATGGTTGAAAAGAAAAAGGCCTAAATTAGTGAAACATGTGTACTCATTGGAAATAGTGGTCACCTTTTCTTAGATGTTTAGCAAAGCTCAATTTGGGCATATTTTTTTCATATAGAATAAAGAAATCCCTCTAGCATAACTTAAGGTTTGTTCAGTATCGTTGTAGTTTTAAATTTTTAAATTTTTTTAATTTATAGCCCTATGATATATGCCATGAAAGGATCCAAAAACTAGTTAAACATACAAATATCATTATATTTTTTAAAACTGACAATAAAAAAGTGCTAACCACTTTTTTTTGGTTTCATATATTTGGTTTTTTGTTTTTTAAAAAGCAGAAAACCGAAAACAATAAATAGTACTGAACGCGTCCTTAGCTTTCCGCTCTCGGTTTTTTAAAAAGCAGTAAACCGAAAACAATAAATAGTACTGAACGCGTCCTTAGCTGTCCGCTCTCAGTTTGGACTGTAAAGGTTGGAAAAGGGCAATCACTCATTCTTAAAACCTTAAAACCAACATTCTTAAGACCAAGGAAAGGAGTCGGGCTGAAAAAGGGGTAATACTCTCTGTTCTCAATTCTCATGTAGCTGGATCCTTCAGAACCACAAGAATCCTTAGTTCTAATTGGATTGGATTCCAACTTATCACCTTTTTTTTGAGATTTAGAGCATAGTTACTCTTTGGTGAGCACAGTATGATGAAAAGTTGTAAGCTGTGTTCAACTTTCATTTCTCATAGTTCTGATTTCATATTTTTATTTTTAGATTGAGCATGTTAGCCTTTGGGGCTGCTGGTTCTTCTCTTGTTACCCCTTCTTAGGGTGTTTGTTCTAGTGGGGTCATGTGGAACTAAGGATATGGTTACTGCAACTTATATAATTGGATGCTCGAATGTGAAGTTTTTGCCGGTGAGTTTTGCACAAAAGGGGTGTGATGCTTAGATGGTTAGTGCTGGTAGCAAGTCTTCAATGTGGCTATGAGTTGTTTTGAGGGGTCAAGTAATATCTAAGGCAGGGATTTGTTGTTGGATGGATTTAGGATGATTTTGAGTGAAAAGAGGTGGGATCAAGAGTCTCATATTTCTGAAAGTATCTCCATCAATGTACAAGCTAATGATACCTTTAAATAACGAAATGAAAGGTGATAATGGTGATTTTTTAAACTGTAATTGCAGAACTGAAGGTAAATAAAACTAAACTCCACACAATATCTTTCTGAAGGTCACTTTATACTCTCTGTTTATTGTGAATTTCTGATAATACTTGATATCCCCTATGATGCTCGGATTCGTCACCTGATCCGACTGTACCCGTGTAGACACAACATAAGGCACGTGACCCGAGGAGGAAATGGAACTTAGTTAGAAAGCAATATGTTCTGCCACCATATCCGGTTATACGGTTACGGCTGCTCGTTGGCTAGGGCTTTCGATTTTTCCTGTTCCTTGTCTACCTCTTTTCTTTTTATTGTTTCTTTTGGGTTACTGGGTGGTGGGTTGTCATATTTTCTCTCCATTAATAATATTAAGTAAAACTGGATAGAGTAAATATCACGTGAAGTATTGAAAGAAGTAAACCATGGTTTGACTTCACTATGTTTTAATCCTGTTTGATTTATTGTGCTGGTTTTACTGCACACTAGAAGTAATACTGCCAGTTTTTTTATATTTATTATAGTATCTCTAAATCTCAAAATAATATACTTCCTCTGTTTTTGAATAGTTGCAACAAATGGTTTTTTTTTGTGAGAGATAAAAAAAAACTCATTTGTTACAACTATTCAAAAACAGAGGAAGTATATTATTTTGAGATAGTACTCTGTCTGCACCTCAAAGATCTTACATGTTACTATTTAGGGAATCAACGAATACTATAAAATATTGTAAGAGGGGAACAATTTATGTGTTTAGATTGGAGGTGTTATGATTGGTTGAAAGTAATATTTCGACCCCACATGGTGTGCCATATACAAATAAATAATAATAAAAGGTTACCAAAATAGAAATAAAGTAGAAGCTTAATCCAAATGGGGAAAGATGTAAGATCTTTGAGGTACAAAGGGAGTAATAAGAATAATAATATTTTTTATGAACCGACATAGTAAGCAGAATATTTATCTAATAAAATGTAATTGGCTAAAAATTGTAGGATTTTTTTTTTGTTGGACCACAAAAATTTGGACACTATTTACACACGTTTGGCCCTTTTTGGTTATTTATTATACTTAAATAAAAAAGTCATGTATGGTTTTATTAAATTTGTCTTATAATATATTTTTAAAATATAAGGAATGCATGCTTTCTTTTCTTAGATAACTAGGATAGGTAAAGTCGTGTTGCGACAAAAGAAAGTATAATATGATAGACCATTAATATGGAGGAAGTTATATTATATATTTTCGTGTGAGATATTGATATATTTGTTATAATGAAAAACGTTCAAATATAAATTTTTTACTCCCTATAATACAAATCGTCACACTTTCTTTGACATATGTGTTGCACAACTTTTACCATTATTATCATTCTTGATATGTGATTAATCAAAATTCTAGAAAGTCGATGTTGTGAAATCCAACATTATCTTCTGTTCAATCCTTTGGTTTTAGTGGAAGCAAAAAGATTACACTCAAAGTTATTATTATAAAAGTGACATAAGATTCACACAGTGGAAATTACTATGGAGCGTGAGGGATTATTAATTTTTCCTGATATAGTGATATGTAATTAAAGATAACAATAATGGTCAACCTTGCCAAAAAAAACAATAATGGTCAAGGCACGTTTCGCTCCCAGGCTTTGAGAAATAGGCTTCAACCAGCCGAGGCTCACGCACCTACGAGAGACGTGCGCCTGGTGTGTCTTTAGTGAGGTGTGCCTTTGCATTTTAAGGAAAATAGCTTAGATTTTAATTATAAACTGTAAGGATGATTGAAATTTCTTCAAACTGAGAATGATCTTGACTTTGCATAAATCATTACTAAAACTATTAGGGATCTTTCTAAATATTATTAAATACAACCAATAAAAAAATTAAAATATAAATAAATAATTGAGCTTCGTATCCAAGACGCCCACACCTTTGCCTTGAGCCTAGGCTACAGGGCCCATTTTCACCTTGTGCGCCTTCCGTCATGTTAAACTGAGAATGGTCCAAGATTAGTATTGTACCGTACTAAAAAAAAGGCAGGTATGAATATATCTTTTTAGAGGGAGAGAGTATTAGAGAATAGAATACTTTACTAAATAGTGGTATGACTATGCTTCTAGTAGTGAGTGTCATAGTGGTGTGTCTACACCTTTGTTTTACTTTTTATACTTGATGGGATTTCTCTTGTTTGTTGGATGAATGTGTTCTGTGTGTGTGTGTGTGGACATGCGTTTTATTCTCATTTTGAATGGAGATGAGGAGACAGCTCTAGAGCTGGGCCTATTTTGTGAGTTAAAAATGGGGGGACCACATTATGTTTAGAAATGAAGCAAATTTCTTGGAGGAACCAAAATAGAAAAGTGGATCAAACTTTGGGGTATGAAGTTTTCGTGAAAATTATATGGATGCATGAGTTTGAGGCCTATGAGCTATGATCGTTCTTTGCCTTCATTTTCTCTCATGTTTTCATTGTGGATTTGTGCTTTATTCATTGTTTTCATTGTATTTGTTGCTGTAGACAAGACTTGAAGGAATATCTGCTAATAAGAAAGGGCAGTTTGCTGTGGTGCTTGAGGTATTTTACTTTCTTTCCTGTACTAAAATGGCACTAGGTACAATGTTTGGAATCGCAAGGGTTACTAAGATATCTTTGTTTGAATGCAGGTCTATGAAGTTGCTCCCTCATTTTACATGGTGGATGTTCGAAAAGCTGCTGGGGACACCCTTGAATATCATAAGGTTAGAAAGCATTTGTCTACAACATGATTGCTACTTCATTGCAAATCATAGTATGAACAGAGGTGGCCTGAGTCAAGATTGGGCTTCTTACACATTAGCTTCTAAACGTGCGCCATATCTGTCAAAATCACTATATCAGACATGCAATTTTGTCATTGTGCAGGTTGAAGGGTCCCATTCACCTTATGTTATGCTCTTAAAAAAAATCCACCATTGACTCTGCTTTATCTCACAGAATTTTTTTTTAACTTGGCAGGGAGATACTTCTAACTTCTGTTGGTTTTCACTTATTCGTTACTAGCTATATGCTGCTCCCTGGGATTGTCCTATTTCTTTCCCTTGACCTGCAACATAATACCCTTTATTTCTCAGCTTCGATGCTATCTAATAATGCAAAATCTTCATTTCTGATTTTCCTTTACTTCACTCCTATGTACTTTAACGGCCCGTTTGATTATTGGTAATAAATCGTGGTAATGGGAATGAACTTAAAGCATAATTTAGCAAAGAAACACAAGGTTACAATCTTCATGGAAACAAATTCTCATTCCCATGTTCAAATTTTCTTCATATTTTTCATTACCTTCCATTACTATTGGAAAGAGTGGTATTTGATGGGAATGAATATTTGTAAACAAAATCAGATAAATTGGAGGTAAGCTAGTACAACCATGGGAATAGATATTGATTTTCTTAGCAAATTTGCATATAAATTCATTCCAATTACCGTTGTTTATAATCGGTAACAAAACGGGCTATAATTGCTCACCAGTTGCCTAAGGATTGTGGTATTTATCTATCTCAATATTTCACCTTTAACTGTTACTAAGTTTTATCTGGTCTTGTATAATGACTGCCCAACGATCTTTTCAATATACAGTGAGAAATCTTCCTTTCCTTCCCAAATTTCTTGCTACATATTTTATATTATGATGTCCAAAATTACTTGCTATATTTTCTTTTTTGCTTCTCGGTCCTCAAATAGATCTTCACTTTTCCCTCACTTTTATTCCTTTTCCCCATTAATTCTACCCTTTAGATTTATATTTGTCAACATCATTAATATCCAATTTTCCTTCTCAATCTATCTACTTTTGGCATAGCCTCCACCAAAGCATTGGCTTTTCTAAAATGTTGTGTCATATGCATATCATTCAAGTAAACATGGACATAAGGAATATCATATAACATGGCATAAAGAGTGCATTCAAATTTAATTGTTTGTACATGCGGTGTATCAACTTCCAGTTTACATTTAGCGTTCCAAAAAAAAGTCAATTCTTTTCACTATTCATGATTTTTTTTAAACAACGTTCCTTTGTTAGAATTTAGAAATATAATGAGAGACTATGATTTATGACTGGCTATGCCCCCACCTGGATTATCTTTTGTGTTGTTTTGAGTGTTTGGTTGGGATGGGTAGGTATAGGATTCCTACCCTGCACAGTTTCAGCTCTCTACACCGTCGCAGTTGGTTTGGTGTTTAGGCTTTCTTTTTCACCCATTTGTTAGTAAATATCGTTTGTTTGAGCCTACGATTCTTACGAAATGCTGGAATGATGATGACGATGATAACAATAATAGCAATAACAATTGGAAAGAAGTGAAATGAAATTAGTATATTATACATTATACATAATAAATAGGAAAATTTGTTAGAAAAGACCTTATAAAAAATTTGTTGTGAACAAGGACCTAAAACAAAAAAAAAGTTGCAAGGAGGGACTTTACCTCTATTTTCCGACGTTGACTGTAAATTTCCGGCGTTGACTCGCTATTTCCCTCCAATTTTCGACAAATCCTTTCTTCTCTATTTAACCTTTCCTTTTATTTTCACTACAAATTCATTTTTCCTCCACTTCCCCTCCATTTCCCCTCCTAAATTCATCTACATAAACCCTACATTAACACTTCCTTCTAGCATCTAAAATTCACTTCTTCTGAATTCGGGTTTCTTCATCTCTTACTCCCTTAAATACGAAAGGATTTGTGCAAAATTGAAAGGAAATAATGAGTCAACGCCGGAGATTCACAGTCAACGTTGGAAAATAGAGGTAAGGTCTCTCTTTGCAACTTTTTTTTTGTTTTAGGTCTTTGCTCATAACAAATTTTTTATAAGGTCTTTTCTCACAAAATGAATGTTTTAAAAGGTCTTTTCTCACAAAATTTCCTAATAAATACTATAATAATAATATTAAGGAAAATTCTATATGGTGGCCCTGAACTTCTAATTATTCTATGTGATGGCAAGCCAAATTTTTTTTATACAAGTGACTTTTTACTTCCATGTATTACACACAGTGGCCATATTAAGCTAATCTTTTGACTATCCTAACAACCCAAAACTAAAATTTCTAAAAAAAATAAAAAATAAATCATGAATTAATTACCAAAAAACAAAAACAAAAATTAATTACCCAAAAAAACCCAGCCAGTAGCCACCATCAATCTCTCCCAGCCACCCTCAATATTCACCCTTGATCGTCACCCTGTAACCACCCGTCCCCACCCCTATAACGACCCCTACCCTTTAACCACCCCCACCCCTGAAATGACCCTACCCCAAGTCCCCAACCCAAGATCACCCTCAACCCACACTCCAAAACCTAAAACCACCCTCAAGCCCACCCCCAAACCCGAAACCACCCTCAAGCCCACCCCAAAACCTAATACCACCCACGTACAAACCCACCCCCAAAATCCAAAATACCCTTAAACCAGCCCAATTCCCGTAACCTCCACCTCTAAAACCCCAAAACCAGCCACCCCACCCCTAAAACCACCCTTACATCCAAGCCCCATCTTTTAAGCAGAGAGGAGGTAGAAAAAGAGACACAAATGGCGGCGAAGGAGAGACCGTCAGCGGCGGCAGGACAGAGAGAGGAGAAAGCGGTTGAGGAAGAGACAAGTGTTGGTTGTGGTTAGCTGAGATAGATTGAGATTTAGGGTGGCTAGGTGGGAGGGTGGCTAGGTGGGGGTGCGGTTTATCTAGTTGGGTAGATGAGAGCGATTGAGGCCGAGGGTTAGTTGTTGGCTAGGTTGCGCGTAGTCGGATACGGGGTTAGAAAACGGGTACAGGGACGGAAAACGACAAATTCAAAAATTCTAAAAAAAACTCTAAACTTCCACAAAGAGAGAAAGGGCCCAAAATTTGGACAGGAAACTCTCACGGAAGAGAGATAATAGGATTATTAATAACAAACTCATTTTAAACTAGGAAATAAAGGAAAGATTTGCAGCTATGTAATATGGGTACTTCATATGGATAGCTGTCCTCGAACCCGATTCGTCCCTGTATCGGGGACGATTCTGATTCTTCATGTTATAGTTTGCCATACCCATTAACATTATTTTTTAGATTTGCCATTTCCCGTCCCCGTATCCTTATTCGTTTCCGAACCCATTCCCGACTCAGTGCAACCTAGATTTGCAGCTTACCACCATTAAAAGATGATGGCAGCGCTAATGTGGTTGAGAATGGGTTAGGGATTTTTAAAGAGGGAGAGGAAGAGCGCAAGTTAGATGAAGAATTGGATATATCTTTTTTTGGTGATATTAGTTGTTACTAGGCTTTGGCCTTTGAGTCGGGTCCTACTGTGGGTCATCTGGCTCAATTTAATCAAGCACTCCCTCCGTAATATAAAGATTTCAACAAATGTTTTTTCACGCATTTTAAGGAAGCTATTTGAGGGTGTAAACGACCAAATTAATCAACATAATTTTGATATTAGTAATTATATTCTTGCTATGGTTTTAAATATTGGTTTCGGTCACGGTAACGGTTGCGGAATCACATTTGCGGGCAAAGCAGATGGTTCGCGGCTGTTGAGGCCTAATATCTCGGTCGCGGTAAGCTCAAAAACCTTTACAATGCAGTCACGATGCGGTGATGCGGCCTTGATTTACCATGATTTTTGCTTGTATTAAAATCATTTTGATTAATTTCTTTGTTTACCCCCTTAAATCGCTTCCTCAAAATGTGTGAAAAAACAAATGTTGAAATCTTTATGTTATGGAGGGGGAGTATCTAAAAATAGGAGGCTATGTTAAGGGAATCACTTAATGTCTTGATTCCCAAGCACTTGCAGAGGTGAGGTTGAAACTCGTGAACTCAAAGTTACAAGCTGAAGCCATTAAGTGATGACCTTAGCTCGTAACCTCGAGATCATGAGTTTCAGCTAGATGCGATGCTTAGTTTTCTGAATTAGGGATAAGGTCCATTGGGTTCTGAATTAATATACAAGTACTTGACAGTTTTATGGTACATGAATTGCTCTTTTAGGTCACAAGTCAGCATTTAGTTGTACTGATTATAGTGATAATCGTGATAGATATTCCGTTCAACAGTTCCTTTTTTTTATGGTGCTTATGATTTCATCCAAAAAAATATAATTCAGTCTTGAAAGATGGATCAATGTTGTCTTGGTTACCTTGTTATTTGATGTCACTTTCATGATGTTAACCTAGGAATGAGGAATTAATACAAATCCCACTCTTTGTGTTTTCTACATTACTATTTTATTGAAGTCAAGAAGCGGGTGTGTAAGGTAAAAATTAATTACATGTCATACAATCCATTCAGTTTCTAAAAACTGCATTTATGTTTTTTTGGCCCGCAGTTTTACAAGGCTTTCTGTGCTAAACTGGATCACCTCATCTGGAAACCAAAAGAGGGTATGGCACCTTCCAGTCTGCTTCAAACAATGTCTTTCTGATCAGGTTCCAAATGGAGCAAAATGAATCAGCAGGCAGAAAATCACAGAAGAGTCCTTAACTAATTTACTACCTATATTACATGATAGGAAAAACTGAAGAAAATCCTCGAAGCCTTGGGAATAAATTCCATCGAAGAACGATGTCAAGGCCTTGAAGGTAGCTGTCATATGAACCGAAAACATAAAGGTAGCTGCCATTGTTCGGCTGCATGCTATTTGTTGAAGACATTGGGTTGGTGTTACGTATCCTTGTTTAAGCACCTTTTCTTTATGTGTAGATTGATCCATATAAAATAATCATCATCCTTAGTTCTCTATACTTCGTTCCTGGAATCGGGCTGCCTCCATGCTATTACTATGACAATGGGAGGAATGCACATCTTGGAATACATAATTCGTGGGTCTTGTCGTCTCCCAGTGTTTTTCAAAATAAATAAATTTAGGAAAAAGGTGACTGCTGTATCCATACATGTAACTAAAAAATTTAATTTATTTCTGTTGTGTGATGTATGCAGATTGGCTGTAAAGTCGAGGAATATCTATGTTTATAATTGTTATTATCATTGTAATTGTTATAATTATCATGTCTTGCTTGTTATGAAGAATAGAGATTGAGGATGCAGTGAACACCTTTGAAAAATATTACCTCTTAAATAAGAAAATGATTTAACATAATTGTTTTGTAAAGTGTCTTTAACTAAATAAAATCATGAAGGTTTTGGAAGGTATTTCCTTGTTATTTGTACTGTGCACTATAAAACAAAAAATTGATCCCTTAGTTTCTTTAGGTGATTCCTTAGTTTCTTTAGATTTGAAATATCATGTTTAATTTTTTTTTTTAAATGAAAATTTGTTAGAAACCACCTTATAAAATATTTTTTTAATCAAAAAACAATTTTTTTTTGTAAGAAACCACTTTTTTGATTTTTTTTTTTTTTGCAAGGAACCATCTTTAGCAGAATTTTGAGTTTCGATTTTGGGTTATTTTGGGTGTGGTAGTTTAGGGGAGGAAAAGGGATGGAGACGGCTTGGGGATGTAAGAAGGGGGTTTGTCGGAATGGTGGAGGGGGTTCGATTCAAACACCAAAATTAGGCCAAAGGTGGTTCTTTCTTTACCAAAAAAATAAAAATAAGGTGGCTTCTTTAAAAAAAAATAAAATTAAGGTGCTTTTTGAAAAAAAAAAAATTTATAAGGTGATTTTTGACAAATTTTCCTTTTTTTTATACATAAAATGATGATACCAATGCTCAAGCCTAAGACCCGTAAGTTAAAGCTTGAGCTATTAACCACTACGCCAAAGGAAAGGAAAGTTGGTGTTTTTAAATATAATAATGTTTATGTATGATATAAGTGCACTGCATATTAGGTATATATGTCACAAAATTTACTACAACATAGTTCTCACGTGTTATTTTATTTTCTTCCGAGGCTAATAGATCCTTGTCATCCAAGGTTTATAATCTTTGTAGTGTGATGCCATGTATTATTTAGTCTCCAAAGCCAAGTCTACCTCTTGTACGGAGTACTATAATTGCAAATACCCATCTTTCTCATTTATTTTAAACACACAATAATAACACACCACAAGTTCACAATGCATACTCATAAAAAGAATATATTGTGTCATTTTTCTTCCACTTTTCTCATTATATATTTGCTTCTGCTTGCGCTCCTGTTTCCCAACACTACCATGCATGTCCAAATAATATATGCTATCATGTTCCATCTATATGAAAAATCTACATATATATTAATATAGTATAACTTAAAGAACAATAATAAATATATATAATTGGTTCATAATTAATAAATAATTAGTTATTACATGACTGGAGTAT
This sequence comes from Salicornia ramosissima, assembly GCA_951394345.1. Classification (NCBI taxonomy): domain Eukaryota; kingdom Viridiplantae; phylum Streptophyta; class Magnoliopsida; order Caryophyllales; family Amaranthaceae; genus Salicornia; species Salicornia ramosissima. The sequence continues at coordinate 1,773,295 of OX596240.1, read as the reverse complement.
ATATTATAGACTATATATATATATACTTTAAAAAGAGAGATATAGAAAACAAACAATCAAGGGTGAAAAAGCTTATTCTTACACCTGCATTTCCAATAAACAAGATAATAGTTTTCTTGTTCTTGGGCTGATAATTTGCGAGGAGGGATTATAAGAACAGCCATACATGGGTCGCAGCTCATGCACCTGTTTGTGCACCTTGGTGGTTGAGATCCTAGCACCGCTTTTTTGTTCTCCATTATAGTTGTTGTACTACCACCTATATATATATATATTTTAACACAAACTCAAAACAATTATTATTATTCCTACATTAGAATCATTTACTATATCCTTCCTCAAGGTGTTTCAATCATAAATTCCATTACAACTTACTCTAGAACTAAGATTATTTCTATATATTTAGGTTTAAATTTTTATGGGATTAAGGTTTTAATTTGATTGATAGATATAAGACGGAGGCATCAGGGAGCACTGATATGAAAAGTGGAAGAGTATGATACTCTAAAACTAAGATTATTTCTATATATTTAGGTTTAAATTAATTTTTATGGGATTATAAGGTTTTAATTTGATTGATAGATAGATATAAGACGGAGACATCAAGGAGCACTGATATGAAAAGTGGAAGAGTATGATCAGGGAGGTTCCAAATAAATGAAGTAAAAGGAGACCGAAATTGACTTGGTAGGAAAGGAATTTGAAAAGATATGAAGCAGATAGTTTTACACAGGATAATGAGGCTCTCGAAACTCGATCGTAGGGGGTTGTGGAGGAAAATTTTTATGAATAACTATTCAGAATAATCATTTTTGGTTCATGTAATCGAACTCACTTATTAGATTAAGGCTTTGATTAATTGATTGATTTGGTTGTAAATCTTCTATCCTACTCCCTCTGTCCCTAATTTTTTTTAGTCATTCACTTTTTCTCATTTCTCGAGACATAAACTTTAAATTAAAATATCTTTAGACATGCGTAATAAAAAATTATACAAATTACATATTTAAGTTTTTAAAAAACTTCATATTTCATATTTAAGTTTAAAAACTAAAATGGCACACAAAAAAAAAAAAATTAGTGAGTTTTGAGAGTTTACCTTAACATTGAGGGTGACACTTGTTTAGTTTTTTTAATTTTAATATATTATCTCCGTTTCTTTTTAAATGCAACAATTTGACACTTTGACATTAAATATAGTATAGAAAAAAATAAAATCAATGTTGTCCATCAAAGAAAGCCAAGACAAAAAGAGAAACTAAGAATATGGTAATAAATACAGTTGACAAATTAAAGAAACTATAAGTAGTAATTTCACTCAGAATGTCAACAAATTACTGTACTACAATAAAAGAGCTAATTAATAAAAAGAAGAGAATAATAAGTAATAACCATACTAAAAATATGTATATAAAAACATGAGCTTTAATTATAATTTAATAATAAGTTTACCTGAAATGGAAGGGAGAGAAGAGAAACAAAGAAAGCATGCCAGAATTATCAGAGCTGCCATTTTTTGCAGCTTAATTGATTTCTTTTGGCTTCTATTAATAACCATTTAATTATATATTTACTTTGATTATTTTTGTTTATAACTTCCTTTTTTTGATGTAAAAATAATGATATTTCGTTTTTGCCAAATTTACTAAAAATGAAGAAAAGAGGAAGGCAAATATATATATATATATATATATGGGAGCTTCAAATGCATGGAATAATAATGAAGAAATGAAAGTTGATAGAGTACGTGTTTCTTTGGTTTATTTTATCTTTTTTTTATTGTTTAGTACTCCATCCGTCTCATATTACTTGCTACATTCCGTTTTGGAATAAATTTTTATGTAAACCAATTTTTATGTGATCAGCCCACAATTGGTAAAGATAAGTGGTAGAAAAAAAATGGGCTTGGGGTTTGTTTACTTTTGTATAAAACGTTTTCGATATAAAATGATTTTTCATGAAAAACATTTTACATTGGAAAACTCATTTTCATAGAAGATTTCCAATGTTTACTTGCACGAAAAATATGTTTTACTCCCAAATTTGGGGAAAAATGTTTCCACTATGGTGTAAAATGAGTTTTTACTCCAAATTTTACATTTTGTTTATTCACCCAAAGTAAACGATGTTAAATAAGAAAACTATTTTCAAGAAAAACATTTTACGCTCTAGTAAACGGAGACTTTAAGAGGATAAAAATTGACACAAAAGAGGGTAAAAATGTAAAATATGAGTGGGGCTCATAGACTATAAAAGAAAATATAACAAGTATTTTTGAACATTCAAATAAGAAAATTTTAGCAAATAATTTGAGACAGAGGGAGTATTTGGTTAGGTCGAAATAAATAAATAAATAAATAAATAAAGCTGGAAAAAAGTGAATAATAACTATTACTACTAGCTACGTACATACAGTAACGTCTGAAATACAGAGGTGCAGTGCAGTGCAGTGATGTATAACTTGTGTTACACTTTAGTCTACACTCCTATGACATGTACGTATATATATATATGTAAACGTGTGACAATATACAACTTAGGTCCCATCCAATGTATGACATTTTGGGAGCACGAATCCCCCCATTCATTCATATGTAAACGTGTGACAAATGAGGTGTCATTGAATGCGAGTGATTTTGGCACTCTCTAATTTGATTTCGGCACTCCTCAATGTTACTATTCATGTGAGAGGGAGAGGAGTGCCGAAATTAAATTGGGGAGTGCCAAAATCATTTCCCCAATCGGATGTGTCGGATTAGATTTGGGTCCGGACGTTCTTATTGTGAGATTGATCAAGTGAACAGATCACCTAAGCTAGTAATGTCAACGAGTTGAGCTTAGCTGAGCCGAGCTTATTATCTAATCAATTTATGTCGGATTATGATTTATACTCTTAGATCAAATCTCAATACAACTTATTATCCATAAATATTTTTTTTAGTTTAAATAAAAAAACTCCATAATGCGTTTTTTTTTTATTTTTTATATTAGGATATAAATATAGAATCGTTTATATTAATAGATTATTTCTTATTTCGGTTTGAGTTTATTCGAGTTTTAAAAAAGTATTTTGTTCAACCAATTTAGATTTTAGATCAACAAAAATAGAAATGTGTCAGCATTCAGATTATGCCACCTTGATTATGCCATGTTCCCATGGAAGAATGTTTTAAGTTTAGAGCGGGTGCTCGCTCCACCCGACCTTTTTGGAGCAGACGCTCCGATCCTGCGCCAATATTTCAAGCTAAGTTTAATTATTCAAGCACATTAGAGAGGAAACTCTCCCCTTTTGGAGCGTCCGCTCTAGCCTGTAATGCCATATTTATGAGCTTTTTATTTCTTTTTAGGGTTTGTTTTTAAAGAGGGTATAAATACCCACCTCTTCCCTTGTAATCAATAGACTCCATATTCAGAATAATACTGCGCTGCTTTAATTTATTTTAGATAATCTTTAATAGCTTTTAGAGAGATTTTGCATCACAAAGTAGACAGAGAATTGGTTAAATCTCTTTAGTTTATTTATACTTGTTTACTTATTTTTATTGAGCTTAATCATGCTTTCTAGTTCTTCTTTCCATTCATTATGTATATATATTGTTTCCAATCTCCATGTCTAGTGAGTAGACTTTCACTAGGGTTTCGGGGATGGATTCGAGCTATGATTTGTGGACTTTGTTAATGGTTATTATCTGAGTTGAAATTATTTAGGATTGGTTGATTATGGTGTCTTGTAGCTTGTGAGCTGATTTTAAGAGCAAAATCATGCTCGATCTCAAGTATTTACATGTAAGGATTGCTTATCATGAGTAAATATGAACTTGTAACCCAAGCACATAATCCTTCGGAAAACCATGATCAAGGGACTAAGTGGTTGAGCTACGAATGAATTTATATGATTAATGCTCATGGTGTTGTTCATGGTGATAAATGATTTAATAACACTAACTTTGGGAGAAGGTGTCATTTATGAATCCATCGCTTAGGCTTGAATAACTCTGAGAGTAAGTCCAAGTAGTCTAACTTTCATTCCCAAACATATGTAGCTCATGAATAGTGAGTAATGGTAACTGGAATTTAACTCACAAGTTTAATTATTTTTTAATATTTCTATTAGTATGTAGTGGATAAATTACCCACCAATTCAAATAGATGTAGCATTGTAAAAAAAAAAAAAAAAAAGAAAACTCATATTTAGTCATGCAGCAAACTTTAAGGAACATAAATAGTACTCCCTCCAATCCGTTTTATATTGTTCTTAACGTTTGTTTTTTAGGATATAATGAGAGAGAAAGTTAAAAATGAAAAATCTTCATTATATACAAGAAAACCATATATTCATATGAGATCTTTCTTGTTAGATTCATTTAAATGTGTAGTTTTTGAATTTTTATTTTTTAAATAATTTTTTTTATAAAGTGTAATATAAGATATTAACGTTTAAACACATGTATTGAAAATTGTATTAAAAAAAATGTAAAGAACAAACTGGAACGAATGGATGGGAATAATTATTTGGCATTTAATTTGTCTCCCCCAGTGGGCCACACTTCCTAGCTAGTAGAGCCCCCCATACCTCTAATTGTTTGGCCTTATTGGATTCTTTCACATGACTGTTACTCCACAGCATGCAATTAATAATAAAGTGACACATTATTCTTGTTCATAAGTTAAGGACAACTTGGACATTATTGTAATAAAAACAAAGCTCCATTTTGACTGATCTTATATATTATTCAGGGTCTAATTTATTATTTCCTGTATTCTGATTATTGTTTGTTGACCTCATATATAATAATAAATGTGATTCATTCTTTGAGAATCTGATAATCCCAATGATCTTCCAACGCAAGGTGATGATGATCTTTGAACTAATGAGCATGATGACATGATGACTTGATGATTAACTAATCATACATTGATGTTTCCTCAAATACACCCTTTAGGATAAACTATCCAGTATTAATGGAGACATTAAAATATACTGTAATATTATTGATCATATGAATTTGTATCTACTGTATCAATATTTATCAGTTTATCATAACAAATTATTAGTAGTATGTAGTCTACTTGATCGATATTGGAAATCTAGAGTATTGATTTGATTAAAGTTCAAGATTATCGTTATATTTACTTGGTTATGCTGTAGTGAATTGTATGACAAATAACAATAAAACATAGAGTTATTAAAGTGCCAAATGATTTCAAAGGGTGTGTCTAGCCCCTAGGGTCACAATCGTAAAGTAAATATGTATGATTGCGCATCGAAACAGATAAAAAATATTCCCTCTGTGACATAATACTAGCAGCAATTGGTTTTGCACGCATTTTGAGGAAACGATTTAAGGGTGTAAACGAAGAAATTAGTCAAAATGGTTTTAATACAACCAAGAATGTGATTATAAGTTGCTAATATTAAAATTATTTTGACTAATTCTTTTGTTTACACCCTTAAATCTCTTCCTTAAAATCAGTGCAAAACGAATTGTTAATAGTAATAAGGTTTTGATGGTTATGCATGAAGTAATAGGGTTTTACTCCCTACGTAGGGGTGCCCATTTTGAGTTACATAACTTTTTATTTATAGTGTTTGTTGTTTTTTTTAAGAGTTCTTTGTCCAAAACTACCTTACGTACACCATTTTTTGCAAAAAACTACTTTACTTATAAAATTTTGTCCAAAACTACCTTACTTAGCAAATTTCTGGTTGACCACTACCTTATTCACTATTTCGGCGTTGAATTTGCCTTTGCTGGCTAATCAGGTCGTTTTTTGCAAATTCCGACCTCAAATTTAATCCTTTTAAGGCAAAAATGACCCAAAAACATTGATTGAGCTAATTATTTTTGAGAATAAAGCAAAATCAACGCCGGAACAATGAACAAGGTAGTGGTCAACCAGAAATTTGCTAAGTAAGGTAGTTTTGGACAAATTTTTTGTAAGTAAGATAGTTTTTTTTTTTTTGCAAAAAGTGGTGTAAGGTAGTTTTGAACATAAAACTCTTTTTTTAACTGCTTGTAAGATTAAGTGTGGATGCATATTTAACGATGATAGTCTTGAACTTCTTGGTTTATTGAGTAGACATCATAAAGATAATTAATTTAATTATTAATGATGCATTATATATGGTATAATATGAGTATGTGATGCATTCGTTAACATGGTATTTTATAATTTTATGAAGGTAATTTTTGCTCATATATATGCATGTGTTACACATGATACATGTGTATTATTTCGGGACGATCCATCAAAATTAAGTTTGATTGAACCTGACAAAGTAGCTAGGGGTTAACTAACAGAGGTAGAAGACAGGGTGTGAGAGAACAAAGTAGAGGTGAAAGCACAATACACATAGAAGACATATCTAGAAAAACATGTGATTTACATTTCTAAAATAAGTTATAGCAAGAGCAAAAATAGCAATTGAAGAGAAGATGGAACGTATTATAAAAAAACTAACTTGTTCTGAGCTTTATAAATACTCCAAATAATATTTACATCTTTTACAATAAAGGTATAATGACATAGTGTTGTAAATAAAGACTTAGGAGGGAGTTCAAAGTAGGACTAGCCGGAAGAGGTAAAATCCAATAGGCGTAACTAATAAACAGGCGATGCATGAAGATATGATCATGCATGTGATTCTTTAGCCGAAAGACAAAGAGAACAGCGAGAGAAGACGGGAATACCTCGAGTAACTAAGTTTAGACGACGAACATGGAGACCAATATGCAAAAACTGCCTAAGTAAAAACTTAAAGTTTAGGATTAATATCTTCAACTTATCTAAGTTATAGACAAATTTGAAGACCACTGTGTAGACAATGAAGTGATTGACAATTAATTCATGATATTGAATAAGAGGGGAAATGAAAGTTTTAGTGGAGTACAATAATACTCCCTCCGTCTCAAATTACTTGCTATATTCACTTTTTCACATCTTCCAATATGCAAATTTAAATTAAAATATCTTGAATTACACATAATAAAAAATTATAAAAATTATATGTTTGAAAAGTACATATAGAGACGAATCAAACTAGATCCATCATGACTATATTTTTCTTTATGTACATGAAACTATAAGCAGTCAAAGTTTACAAATAAATAGTGCCACTTTTCAGAATGTAGCAATTAATTTGAAACGGAGGAGTAACTACATAAAAAGATGAAAAGTGAAGATGAATCTTATGGGCAAATTAGCAAACTGCAAATCCCGGAAAAAGAGGGGAGACATTACATTTTGTACGATCGTCATGTCATTCAAACCAAATTAAAGTGGGTGTTCATCCATCCATCCATCAAAGTCAGAAATTGTTTCTCAACTTGTTAAACGAAAAAACTGATTATAGTGCTGACATATATATATATATATATATATATATATATATATTAATCTTTCATGTACGTTTTGTGTGCGATAATATTTTAAATAAATCTATTAATTTTTTTTAATAGGATAAAAAGATAATAACAAAAGTTTAGGTTGCATTTCTAACTAGGGTGATACCTAATCTATCCTCCTCAAAAATAATACATATTTAAGAAGGAGTACATTGAATACATAGGGTAGATGTGATTAAATGTCCCACATTTGTAATCCAATCAGCCGCGCGATTTCCCTCACGATATAAATATGACGAACAGTGTAATTGTTGAATTGGGGAAGGAGAGACTGTATTTCGGTGACCAAATACGCTATCTTCCACGGAGGGCGGGAAAAGTTATTTACATTATTAATAGGAAGTAGGTTGTCTCCTTCGATCTCCACATTTAAGAAGCCGGCTTGAAGTAGATGACAAATACATCTATTAATCTATCTAAACAAACTTTATATAATCAAAAAAAACTTTTTCCCTTTCGTTCGGTCATCCCATAACAATGAACGAAAGAAAAGTTTTATTTACCATATTCTATTGGCTACCAAATTTCTACGATAATCATAATGTAAAATTTTTATTTGTGAAATTAAATATATTAATATGAATGTCTACCAATAGAGAATTTAAAAATATTAATTTTGAAATTATTGTTTTATTTTTTCGAATTTTACATTTTGTACTATTTTAATTTTAAAAATTGTACGGAGTAATAACTTTCCTTAATAATTAGGGATGATACAAATTGAAATTTCAGATAGTGGTGAGGGGTAAGATGGACATTTAAAGGGGACACCATGGCTCCCCTTGGCTTATATAATAGAGATATCTCTATTATATAAGCCAAGGGGGAGCCATGGTGTCCCCTCTTGAAAAGTCTATAATGCCCCTTAAAAATTTATTAAAAATCAAATAGCATCACTCATATTTATTAAGGAAAGTTATTACAATATTTAAATTTTTAAAATGAAAATATTACAAAATATACAATTCGTAAAAATGAAATAAAAAATTCAAAATTCATATTTTTGAATTCTCTATAAATAGTCACCCATTTTAATATAGTTTGTTACATAAAAATTTTATCTTTTTTATTATCGTAAAAATTTGATAGCCGATTTTGTTCATTATTATGGAATGGCTGCATGAAAGGGGAAAGTTTGTTTATGATTTTGTTCATTATTATGGAATGACTGCATCTGTAAAGGGGATAATAAGGAATCATCGCAAATACGTGCGGTGAGAATCGAACCCAGGACCTCATGTTTGGAATTCTGAAGCTCTAACCACTAGGCTATGACTTGATCCTCATATGCGGAGTATATATGGAGTAGGTACAAAAAATGAAAAAGAAATTGCAACCTACTACGTACGTAGTACTGTATATCATAAATGGATTTTTTACTTGGTAACCAAATGAGGAATTGCAGGTCTCCTCCATTTTCATTTGAAAATTCTCTTCGATTACTTGCATTTTTGTCATGTCACAACTCACAAGCGTTAATTCACTAAGTACGGAGTACATCTTTTCTTTCTTTTTTTTTTTTTTTGAAAGAGAGTACATCTTTTCTTTTTAAACTAGTATTGTAGCCCGGGCGTTGCCCCGGGCCATACGGTTCTATTATGTTTATTGAATTTTATTGTTTTTATATATATACATGTGTGTGTTTTATAGAAAGAAATATAATGAAATCGTGGTTATAAAGATAGTTATGCATGTTTTGAAACATAAAACAATACAGAAATATCCTAATAGTATTTGTGAAGAAAATTTTAAAAGTTAATACACTAATTAAGAAATTTAATTTTTTTTTAAAAAAAAATTGTAAGTTGGTTAAAAAAAAAGTTGTATTTTTAAGTACATTTCAGTAATTGACCCAACTTCAAAAATGATTTAATTAAGTTTGACTATGAGATTAAAAAAATTACATTTGATATTTAATTTTGAATACGTGTAATAAGAATTATAAATGAAAAAGATGATTTAACAATAAATCAATATGTTTTAATAAAGAGGGATATATAAAACAACAATCAAAGTTAGTTAAGTTTGTAAGTGTATGTTATCTGGTAGGATAAAGTTGAATTCAACACTTCTCTAACTATATTTTTTAATTATTAAATGATTTGACATAGTTGATGAATTTAACATTATAACATAGGTAATCATAACATCTTTTAATTTTTTTAAAAAGTGCACATTTTAAAATCTATTATCTTCTTCTAAAAAGCGCCTCCCTCCAACACGACACGTAAGCTCTCATTTCGCTGTCACTTAGACAAAGACACCCTAAGATGCGCCACATGTATTCCTATGTTGCATGCTTTAACCGAATGGTGAATTCTGAAAAGGAGAAAAAAAAAGTTATACAAGGTTCAAACCCGTGACCATGAGAAATAACTAAAGCTACACAACCACTACTCTACACTCTCACTTATTATCAATATTATTCATTCCCTCCACTATATACAATCAAATATCAATACTCTTTTTCTAAAACGTGTTGAGCTTTTTCGCAATCTAACATGTGTCGGAACAAGTCATCTTTACATATGTCACCACATGACAGCACATGTCATATTTTGTCATGTATCACCATTTTTCATAAAAATGATTTTTACAAAAAAATAAAATAAAAATGGCTTTACTATTTACTAAGATTTGAACTCACCATCCCTATAATACCGTAACTCTACCATCTCATCTACACCATTTTATTATTCAAATTGACATATCAAAATGCATAATATCATGTATGAAAAAAAAAAAAAACAAGTTTAAATTTTTATTAAAGAATCATCCAATCGAATAAGTGTAAATTCACGATTTTTCATCAATCATATCCACATACCTTCTTTCATCATCAACTCATCAAACCAATATATCTTAAGCAAATTTATTGTCAATCTAACATTAGCAAATTCAGATCTTATAAGATTACATTAGAAAAATCAGATGAAAAGAATGCACCAATAAAGGAGTTTAATTTTTAATTTTGCAAAATAAGAATATTTAAATTAAAAATTCATTCAGTGTCCCGGGACATCGCCCGGGATAAAATCTAGTTACTTCCTTCATAATAAAATAAATGTACACTTTAATAATATTTCACTTACATTTATTGTCAAAGTATAACATTTATTTTGTTATGGAAGAAATTAAAAAATTATAAGATTCAATAATTTATTGATGAAAAATAATTATATCCTCTTTTATTTGTGTATCACAAAACCTTAATAAAATTTATATTTCGTATAGATTAGTGTGTCAAATCTAACACTTTTGTCAAAAGTCGTGCAACATATAATTGTTTTTAAGGGAGCCTTAACAATAGAACAATATTTTTAAAAAGAGTGATTATTGAAACAATAATTAGAGTTGGTTGAGGTGGTAATTGTTTATGGATTTGATAGCTAAGTGCTGAGTTCAAATCTTAACGCAATCATATTTTTTAAATAATGTTGTGTGACAATCCTATGTGGCGCACCTTTTAATAGTTGTTATAGATATAATGATTGGACATTTTTTTCTTTCTATTTTGGGTTCGTTTGGTAGGGTGTAAAATATTTTCCTTTCAATTTGGGGGGAAAACGTTTACATTTTAATAGTTTACTACAAATCAAACAATGTAAAATGGAAAAACTATTTTCAAGGAAAATGCTTTACATCCTTCAAATAGACATAGGGCTTGTTTACTTCAGATTAAATTCAGTTCAGTTCAGTTCATCCCTATTAAGTTCAATTAATACACTATATTCAGTTCAGTTCATCTCTATTAAGTTCAGTTCAGTTTAGTTCATCTCTATTCAGCTAATGTAAACGAGTCTATAGCCTAAGTATAGTCAAATCAAAATTAGATAAGAATAGACAAGTTCATATCATATCAGTAAATATTAGGTAAATCAAGCATAGCCTAACTATCAGTAAATAATACGTTTGGTGAGTTTCGAACTCGAGACTTCGGGCTCGATGTTCGCAAATGCTAAGACACACACCTCGAAAATACATATTACCTACTCACACAAAAAAAAGTAGTACAAAAATCCTAAATGGAGTACTCCCTCTGTAACATAAAACTTTCAACAATTGGTTTTGCACGCATTTTGAGGAAGCGATTTAAGGGTGTAAACGAAGAAATTAGTCAAAATGGTTTTAATGCAAGCAAGAACTTGATTATAAGTTTCTAATATTAATATTACATATACTAATTCCTTCATTTAATCCCTTAAATCGCTTCCCCAAAATACGTGCAAAATCAACTGTTGAAAGTTCTATGTTACGGAGGGAGTAAGCAAAAATTTTCAGCCCTATAATCCATTAAAAAAGAAGAAAATTTCAGCCCCATAATCCATTTTTATTCAAACAAGAACCTTTTAGCAACTAGGCCGCCAACTAATCAAAGGCTCAATGCTATAGCTTGTGGCCCAAAAAAAAAAAAGTGAACCAACAAATGGCTACAAACCTGATCTCTTTCTCAATTTCTCATCCAAAGAAAAATAAATATAAACTTTAAGAAAGTACGTACGTATTGGAGGAAATAAGTCAATTCAGACCAAAAGATTAAGATGATAGTTTAGGACAAAAAATATCTTATATACTCTATCATTTATATGTTTGCATTAGTATTTTTTTTTTTTTAAAAAAAAATTATTGTGGAGATTGATATAAAAAATCTTATTGAGCAAAGAAATGCAAGAGAAATGAGTTTGACAGGATCTTGATGAGTCTAATGACAAGGAGGGTGATGAGGAATAGAGAAATGCAAAATTGAAGACCAATCTTTCATTTTTTTTGTTTAATTATTATTATTATTATTATTATTATTATTATTATTATTATTATTATTATTTATTCTAAATATATGTGATTTTAGTGTTAAAGAATAAAATGGTTTTTAAATATACATGGTTTTAGCATTAAACTATATGGTTGCCTCAAAATGTATATGTTTTTAGCATTAAACAAACAGATTGAATTGCCTCTGAATGAGAGGCAACCATCAATTAGACTAATCAACGGCAACAAAAACAATTTACCTTAAAATACCTTTAGATGCTAATTCCACATATTTAGAGGCAACATATACATCATTTAATATACATTTTACGCTCTAGTAAACAGTTGCCTCTACATTTTTATTTTTTATTTTCCTTTTGTATTGCATATACATCATTCAATATCCTTTTTCTTTAGTAATTTAACTAGGTTAGTCCCTTGTATTATATGATTTAGATAATAATTTTTTGAGTAATTTTTCAAAAGGACACAAATTTTTGTATATACAATATATGAAGTTATTATAAACTTATTAAAATTAAAGAAAGATTTTGTCAACATTGAAATTTGTGTAAGGGTATAACTTAGGGAATAAAATGACATAATCAATTAATTTTGGACGGAATTTTTTTAATAACACATGTATAATTGTGACTTAAGTAATACTTTATTTTAGTATATTTTTATTTGGAGAAAAGATTACAAGGAAATCGGGAGTTCTTCTTCTCAAAGAAATAATCTGATTCATCTATGGCTAAAAAAATAAGAAATTTTAGCTTCCAAAAAGGGATCAATATCAACATGCGTAGGGATCCAATGCCCGAGCGACGCAATATAATCAGGTGGCTTCTCGAAAGATGTGCGAAGAGGAAGCTGTACTGAAATCCCGAAGAATAGTCTGAATATCATCCATCATAATTTAATCTCTCAATTTCAATGTCATCTCAATCACTATAAGAGTCCGTGCCACCTACATTTGTTGTTACGGATGAAGTATAAAATAGATAAAGTTGGATACAAATCTATCCCATTGTTATTTCACGAATATGGATCCATATACAAGTAGTGAAACATAAGCATAAATGAAGCAAAAGAGCTCATTTTCCTTTTTTTATTTTATAACAAAACAAGGGGGAGCAAAAAGGAACTACATACTTAGAACCTAAAAAACAGTTGTCAAGTACAGATCATGTAAATAGGAAAAGCCAGGCAATACTAGGACCTTGGACCAAAAAATTCAAAAAAAACAACCTGGAAAAGGTTGTAAATGGCAATATAAGCTTCCACACTCATTGCCAATACCAAAGTCCATGACTCCCAAGACTATTCCTTTCATCACATAATACTGCCTAAAGCAACTACTGACTTTAAACCTTTTACTGTAGTAGTTTCCTACTATATATATAAAAAAAAAAAAAGAAAAAGGGAAGCCAAAGACTTCAAACATATGAACAAAAGACTCTGAAAGACTGGTGTGTTTACACTCTCTCTAAGGGGGATTGATATCAATGGTGTGTAACAAACAAGAAGCCTTCCCATCTGTAGGAGGCAAAATCTGAACAGGCTTTTTGAAAACCTGCAAAAAAAATAAACAAGATACTGTGGTTTTCACCAAAGATATCCCCCCGAAAACAATCGAAACTCGATTTCATGCAACGAAACACTTTGATGATGATGATGTTCAGCAGAGGATATCACATCTCCATAGATTGCCCATCAGCATATCCACAGTGGTGCTGCTAAGTGAACTGCAGAACTGAAGGTTTAAACCAACCAGCTTCTTTCCCAAATGAATAAGGAATGGTAAACTCTTGTTTGATATCTTAGAACAGCCGGATATGGAAAGGACTTGTAGGTTTATATGCTCTGAGCATGATAATGTAGCAATGCCTGAATCTGTTACTGCGGAGTTGGAGATATCGAGATCAGTAAGCAATGGACAGCTGCTTGCAATGGTGGATAAGCTCGTATCGGTTATTTTCCTGCACCCGTCGAGATTCAGCTCTTTGATGGTCTCGCCGTGGAGCTTGGCAATGTTAATGACGGATTCGTCGGAGAGGTTTATGCATCCACTAAGGTTCAACTTAACAAGCCCCGCCAAAGAGGTTTCGAGGAGAGATGAGATACCCTCGTCTGTCACTCCGTAAAGGCCACTCAAGTCAACCTGCCTGATGTTTGGACACATTTTACTGAGGATACCCAAGCTAGCATTACCAAAGGCAGGGCAATTTTTTATGGAAAGACATCGAAGGGATGTGCAAGGGTTTATAAGGGCAGTGTTTTGGAAGGAAATGTCCTTAGGACCCATGCATTTGACAAGGGAAAGTGATCTGAAGTTTGAACTGCAATTAGAGAGAGCGGATACTACCCCGACTAGAGTGATTTTGTTACAATCCTCTAAATGCAAGCTCTCGAGTGATTTAGCTAGTTTTGAGAGTCCGAGTAAACCATTGTTTGACACGAAGAAGCAATTACGGAGGGAAATCTGTTTTAGGGCAGAACAGCCCTTGGCAATAGCTTCTAGGCTCAAATCCGTCACTCCAAAACATGAAGAAATTGACAAGGATGTTAAAGCCTTCAAACCTTCAGCGTTACCCATAACCCAAAACCCTTTTTCACTCACGTTCCTCAGGCTGCTCAACATGAGGCTGGTGAGAGATTTCCCGTAATGGCCAATAACAGCAAGTGAAAAATCAGAGATGTTTAGGCTCTGAAGCTTTGCTTTGGCCAAAACCGAAGAGGATGATGAAAATAAACTTGCAAGCCCTTGATCCCCAACTAAAGGGCAGTCCTTGATCGAAATTGATTCGAGTTTAGGGCAACCCTGAGCAATAGCTTGTACGCTGTCATTGCCAAGGTTATGGCATGATTCAATTGATAAAGTAGTTAAATTAGGGCAATTTTCAGCAATAGCAGATAAACCCTTGTTGGTAATAGATGGACATTGGTATAAATCAAGCTTCTCCAACAAATGACATTCCTTTGCAATCTCAAAAAGACCTTCATCCCCAATTGAGGACACATTCCAAAGAGAAAGACATCTTAAAGACGGACACCCACGAGCTATAGCTGCGATACCCGAATTGGTGACACCGTTGCTTCCCCGAATAGAAAGCTTCCCGAGTCCACCTCGAGCAGCAGTTCCAACAGAAATAGCAGCAAGTCTAACATCGGTAGCCTTCTTCCCTTCAACACACCTTGTAAGGCATCCATCCATTTTGTTGTCATCATCACACATTTCAGCTCGGTGTATGCTGCTCAAGAGAGTAAGCCAATGCTTTGAAACACCGGCACAGTTGCTTCTCTCTTGGCCAGGCAACCGCCTGAAGATCTCAAAGAGGCATTCGTCCGGAAGAACATCCATGGATGATCTTTTATCTTGCTCGGGTTCTGGACCCCAAAGTACGAACGGGGCAGTGATACGTGCCCGTTTGAAAGGTGGGCTGTATACATCCACACGGGACATCGATTTAGCATACAATAATTCATCTTTCCCTGAAAATTGATAAATATAGTATAAGTAACAGCTAAAAAATTAACAAATCAACAAACTAGTAACTAAAAACAAACTCATTAGGATCATCTTAATTAAGTTTCTTTCTTGCCTAAACTTACTATGTTATTTAGTTTGTCAATTTTTTCATGCAATCTATTAACAAAATCTGATGACTAGTATCTTCATGAATAGAATAATTAAATCTTTCTCTTATTTCAATTAAAGCTTAATTTTTTAAAAATTATTTTAGATACAAGTATTTTCAATTTCATCTCAATTTATGTTTTACTTGCTATTGAGTTTCAACAACGAAAACTAGTTTAAAAAAGGTTTGCTATTTGATTCTATTTGCTACTATATAATAATTATATAGAATTCGAAAACACAAGATAACAAAAAGTTGGAATTATATCTCAAGGAGCTACAGAATTTATTTAATCAAGAAACAAGAAAAGTCGAACATTCCATTTCAAAATCCAATCTAATTTGAAAAGTCCATTATTCAATTCATTAGTTAATTATTGAAGAAACCAACTCATCAGCTTCAATCATGATCTTAGCTAACTAAATTAAAAGCTATAAACCTAAATGAAATGTCCTCCTAGCAATCAATTCAATTAGACATGTGAATCTTCTCAATAAGGTGAAATTCAAAGTCGCATAAATAAATGACGCAATCTTAAAACCCTAATTAGTAAAATTTCACATGCAAAATCGATCAATTCGTCAAATTGAGACAAAAAAATCGAAAGCAAACCCAGAAACAAGAGTCGAAAATGAAACATACCACCGTAATTGACGAGGGTCGGCATGAGTGGAGTTGAAGTGAAAAATCCAAATTGAAGAAAAACCCAACAATGAAAAAGAAAACCCAGAAGAGCAAATCAAGAATAATAGCTTCAAATCCAAAGCACATTACAGATATTGAGAGAATATGAGAAAGTTGAGAACCCAATGAATAAAAGGGGCCAAAAAAAACAAGAAAGTGGAAAAAAAAATGGTGGTTTGAAGAAGAATTATGAATGATGATGATGATGATGATGAAAGTTGAGCAAGATTACAAGTTTTATATATGGGTTGGTAAGAGAAGGAAAAAAAAAGGTGATCAGATACATGAACAAACACCCCCCCAAAAAAAAAGTATATATTTTTTTCAAATAATATGACAAGAGTGATGTATAATACAATGTATCTTAACAGGTGATAACATAACCCCCAAAATTTTACCGATTCTAACGTTTTTCTTGTGTCCCCACTTCCCCCCACCTCCTCTTTTGAGTCTTTCATTCCATTTTTGCCTTTTTGAGTAACAACCTAGAGAGGTCATAATATGAATGATGATTGTTAGGCCCTGTTCTTTTGGACTTCTACAGTAATTAGATCAGATCAGTTCAGATCAGATCAGTTTAACTTTGTTTTAATTTTTATACTCTCACAAAATAATACCCCACCTAATCAGTTCAGATCAGATCAATTCAGAGCCTTAATAATTTTAAGGCATTATTATTATATGCCCGTGTTTTACTAATACCGTCTATGTTTTAAGAATGAGGGCTCGTTTATTGTAACTGAATATAGCTGAACTGAACTGAACTGAGTTGAGTTGAACTGAACTGAAATGAACTTAGCTGAACTGAACTGGACTGAATTTAAGCTGAAGTAAACACGCCCCGAGTCTATTGATTCTATTCTTGAGGAGATGTACTCGAGTATGCTTCTATATATTTAGGG
The DNA here is from genome assembly GCA_951394345.1 of Salicornia ramosissima. Lineage (NCBI taxonomy): Eukaryota > Viridiplantae > Streptophyta > Magnoliopsida > Caryophyllales > Amaranthaceae > Salicornia > Salicornia ramosissima. The sequence continues at coordinate 1,755,910 of OX596240.1, read as the reverse complement.
TGTGTTCTCTTCGCCTTAAAAAATTAAGTTTAAGGTTTGATATGTTCATATTAGTTCAGATAAGTTCCAATAAGTTCTAATAAGTTCAGGTCTAATAAATTCTAAATACACCTTAAAAAAATAAGTTTCAGGTTTAATAAGTTCAGATAAGTTAAGGTTTAATAAGTTGAAGAGAACGCACCCTTATTTGTTTTGGATGTGAATTTTGTTATCGTATTTTAGATTTTTTTTAATTGTTTATTCAAATTCGATGCAGATACCGTATGGCTATTTATGAATGAATTTCATCTTTAGTGTTAAAAAAAAACAAAGAATGAGTCTACTACGCATCCGAGTAGCCGAGTGTATATAGAGGTGCATCCAAATATGTTTTATTGCTCATATAATATAATTTTGCTAAAATGAGCAAACAAAACTATAAAACGAGCAATATTACCCTATGGTGCACCTTACACCTTGGTGTAGATTAGTATTTCTAATGTTTTAAACTTAGTTATACGCTAAACTAACTAGTATACTAGTTAGAGGTGGGCAAATTCGGGTACCCGGTTTTTCGGGTCACAATTTTTTTGACCCGGATCCGACCCGGATAATACGGGCACCCGGATAGGAAATTCGGTTCCGGGTATCCGGATCCAGTTTTTTTTTTTCTTATACAACTTTTTTTTTTAAAAAAAGCTGTTTTTTAATATAAAAAAAATGTTTTATTTTTTTTATATAAAAAAATTGTTTTTGTTTTTTTTTTAAAAACTGTTTTTTGAATATTTTTTTAAAAAATCTGTTTTTTTTTTAATTTTTTAATTAAAAAAATTGTTTTTTAAATTTAAAAAAACTGTTTTTTTTAAATTTAACAAAGTATTTATAATAATAATAAAAAATTAATTTTAAATTAAAGTAAAAAACTTTTTTTTAATAATAAAAAAACTATTTTTTAATAATGAAAACCGGGTACCGGATACCCGGTTTTAAAAAAATTCCGACCCGGATCCGACCCGGTACCCGGTTTGTACCCGACCCGGTTTTCAAAACTGGATCGGGTACCCACTTTTTCGGGTTAAAAAAAACCGAGTACCGGATCGGGAACCGGGTTTTTTTGCCCGGCCCTAATACTAGTAGTTAATGTGTAAGTGATATTAATAAAATGCGGGCAGAAAATAGTGATTCACTAATTTTATTATCCACCAGATTTATAATGAATTTTCATACCAATATATGTAGTAAATTTTTTATTTAGTAAGGTAGTAATATATTTCACTGATTATAGTGAATTTTATATCATGGTAATATTTTATCTTTATATAGTCACAATTATAGCACATATTAATATATTATGACCTCTATGGTTTGTATTGGTGTACACACCATAAATTAATTAGTATACATCAGATATATGTTGTGGTTTTATTTGTATTGTTTTTATACAAATTTTTAAATACAATGAAATTAGTATGCAATTAATGAATATAAAGTTAATTTAATTGTATCCATAGTTGCCCCTTGTTAATTTTTTTTACATACTATATGAGGTGACTAATAATTTTTTTAAGCCAACTTTAACTCTTATGTACACACATCATTTAGTTACTACTAAAGTAGTAATCGGATGTGACACATGTCAGTTTTACATTAAAAAGTCTGCGGTCTGTTTTTTGAGCAAGAATCACTTTACTCCAAAAGTTTTTTTTCCTCCCTCTTTTTTAAAAAAAAAATAGTTATCATATAATTATGTTATCTTAAAAACTCAATTAAAAACTAAAAAATATTTTAACTAATCTTTCTGATTTTTGCAACACTAATATATATTTATAACATGAATAAATCATTTAAGTATGCTTTTTAAAAAGTAAATATTTACTTAGAATATATACGTCGAGCATGGCTCGGGCAAAAGACTACATTATTTTCCGTTCTTTTTTATTCCCTCTAATTAAAGATTGTCCTATTGCATTGTTTTTAGGTTGATTTTTAACAAATTTCAACTGTAAATTCTGATTAGTTGATAAGAAATAATATGGCCAGGTACGTAGGATCTTGTTGTTCATATGTATAGCATTTTAATATTTTTTTTTTTTTTAGTTTTTACATTATGAAGATTTAAATATTCATATTTTAAGATGCATCTTGAAAATCTTGAAATATTGAATAATGAATCTATATTATAAGGAATGAAAGGAATAGGTGGGATACAATGTCTTAGATATATCTAATATAAGACACTAATTTCATTGCCAGATTCATATAAGGAATGAAAGGAATAGGTGGGATACAATGTCTTAGATAATCTTAAGGTCACTATATGTATGTACTATAACAATGACTATATAAAGATAAATAAAAATGTTATCATGTAATAAAGGTGACTATATTATTAATATGAAAAATCACTATATAATTTAGTAGAATAAGATCATATTTTAAAAGTCATGTTTAGATCCAGTAGAGTTTTTAAATAACTCTACCATGTAGAGTTGTATCTCAACTACACAATTTTAAATCAAGTGAAAGTATTGTGTCGGACGGTCCGTCCGACACTTGTATTTTTTTAACAACTGATGAGGGATCCATGTTTAGTAATATGTGTCCAGGTCAAAGAAATAGTGTCCAGGTCCAACAATATTTGTCTAGGTTTAACAATGTTTTTTCAGGCTAAACAAGTTTCACCAGATTTACAAATGTCATCAGGTTTATAAATAGATTTTCAGGTTTAGCAATATATATGTCCAAGTTAGACAGATATGTGTCCAGGTTTAACAATATGTGTCTAGGGGAAACACAATGTGTCCAGTGTTAATAATATGTGTCCAGGTTAAACAAATTTTCATCAGGTTTACAAATTTTTGTCCAGGTTCAACAATTTGTGTCCAGGTTCAACAATATATGTCTAGATTTAACAATATGTGTCCAGGTTCAACAATATGTGTCCAGGTTTACAAATATGTTTCCAGGGTTACAAATTTGTGTCCAAGTTTACAGATATGTGTCCAGGTCTACCAATACATGTACAAGTTTAACAATATGTGTCCATGTTCAACAATATGTGTCCAGATTTAAAATTATGTGTCCAGGTCCAATAATATGTGTCCAGGTTTACAAATATGTTTCCAGGGTTACAAATATGTTTCCAGGGTTACAAATTTGTGTCTAGGTTTACAAATATGTGACCAGGTCTACCAATACATGTCCAGGTTTAACAACATGTGTCCAGATTAAACACATATGAGTCCAGATTCAACTATATGTGTCCAGGTCTAGGGGACTGGTCTGACAGAAACGTTAGTGTCAGACCAATCTGACACAATACCTTCTCTTAAATCAAATGCTTAAATTAGTTAGAAGGAAAATGTAAAGAGTGAATTATAATGAGAAAAACTAAATTGCACAAAACAAACTCCACATGGTAGAGTTATTTCAAACTAGACACGATCTAAACTTATAAAAGTCTTCTCATCCATTAATAACAATTTTTTTATATAAAAAAAGAGGACAAATAAAGTGCAAGTGGTATATTTTTTTTCATTGTTTTGTATATATGAGAGATATACACTGCAAAAAAATCATAATTAGTTATGAAAAATGGTCTCAAAATGGGCTTAATTAATTCTTCGTTCTACTTTGATTAAAGACATATTTGATGAGAGAATTTTTTGGCACCTCTATACATTGTTTTTTTTAACGGTTTAATTGAATTTTTCTCAAAATTTGAGATGTACATGTTAAATTAAGAATTAAATTTCTTCTTTAGTTCTACTTAGAGACGAATTTTCCTTAAACATATCAAATTTGAGATGATTTTATATCAAACTGAAAATTCATCACTAATTTCTTCCCAACTTTTTTTTAAGGATAATGTGTGGGATACTAGGCCTTGGAACCGAGCCATACTGCAGGTCACCCGGCCCAATTTTAGCCAACATACGCATCTGTAAGGGGGATAATAAGGAATCCTCACAAATGCGTGCGGTGAGAATCGAACTCAGGACCTCGTGCCTGGAATTCTGAAACCCTAATTAACCATTGGGCTATGACTTCATCCTCTAATTAAATTCAAGAACCTAGCTTGAACAACTCATATTTGTTTTAAACTTGTCAAATCTTGTTAAACTTGAACTTATTTGAATTAGTTTCTTAATTAATTGGAATTAAGAAACTAATTCAAAGTTGAATGTAGTTAAACAAGTAAAGTTAAATTAACGACTGGGTTATGACTTTATCCTCTAAAATGTAGTTAAACAAGTAAAGTTGAATTAAATGAGTAAAGTTGAATTAAACAAGTAAAGTTGAATACTATACTAACAATGAAAATGTAGTTAAGGTTAAAGTCATGTGAAATGTGCAACATGCAATGTTGGAATTAGAGTTTAACAAGCGACGAGGATGCTTAATTTGAGTGTCTTAATGAATTGGTTCTAATCAACAATATAATAATAAATAATAAGATAAACATTCCTCACGAGAACGACAGAATGACAAGGAGAGGAAATTGCTTGTTGGAATAACCCCATTTATTTCAAGGATAGGTAAAAAGCGTGTAAATTTAGGCTCTGTTTGATATGGTATAAAACATTCATTTTTTTTTTTGGATAATTAGGCTCTGTTTGTTATGGTATAAAACACTAGCCTTATGTTCACGTTATACGTGTTTTAATGTATGAGGAGTATCTTATATAATAGACATTTTTATCAATATGGGTATCTAATTGTAGAGAATTTTAAAATATGAATTTTGATGTTTGTGTTTTATTTTTTTGAATTATATATTTTGTAATATTTTCAGTTTAAAAAATACAAAATTTTCCTTTTTAGTTAATATTATATAGTTTGAGTATTTAGAATTTTTTTGAAGAGTAGTTTAGACTTTTTGAGGGGGACACCATGACTCCTTCTTGGCTTATATAATAGAGATTCGTTTTATGGATTGAAAATTGTTAAAATTGATTGAATATTAGAAACGGGTCTAGGCAACCAATATGGAAGAGGAGAATTAGACCACTTACAAGCCATAGGAGGTTGTATTCCTAAAACCAATTGGTAATAGGAGGAGTAAATCCTAGACTTATAAGTTAGTTTAGTCTCTCCTCATCTTTCGATGTGAGACACTCATTAGTGCACTATATGGTATATGGGGTTCAACAAAAATGAATCAACCTTACCAAGGGAGCTAAAGTGTAAAACCCTTTTTTTGGCCCAAGTTTGACGGGTCTAGAAAAAATAGTTAATAGGGTCAAAATTAATTTTGATCAACTGGTCAAAATTATAGGATAAAAATGGCAAATGTTAATTTATCAGATCAGTGAAAGTTTTCACATTCCGATTCAAGTTGAGTCAATAACCACGTGTAATGTAGTGTGGCTATGTCGTCACTAGTAAAATGTGAAAGCCAATTTCCATGAAAAATATATTATTTTGTCCTACCAAACACGCTTTTAATGAAAAATATATTATACAGACTAACCGTTCGTTACACCAAAAAATTTATGAAAAATAAACAAAAAAATTATAATATGTACAAGAAAAATTTTGTTTACCTTTTTATATATTTTTCGTAACTTTTATTGACTTTTATTTTCTTAACTATTCTTTGATCTGACAAGACAACCGTTAAACCATCCACCCATGTTGCTACAATAATTAAGGAATACAAAGACTACATTTACGTGATAAAGTTTCCTTATTAAGCAAGCCGTTTTGGTTCATGTACGAGTCTTAGTCTATTGGTTAAGTTTTGTAAACGTTAAGTATTGGATCTTAAATTAGATTCAAACATCACTGCATGCATTTGCGAGGATTCCTCATGCTTGCATCAGTTACGTTTGATCATGTGATGACCTGCAATAGGATCTGGTGCAAAAGCCTGATACCACTCACATAATTAAAAAAAAAAACAATTCTAGTTAGTTGCAAACTTTGAATTGCCTCAAGTGAGAAAAGATATGATAAATAAATTTAAAAAAAAAAAAAAAAAAAAAACTAGGCCTTACTTTTAAATTAAACGGTACAAAATGCAATGAATTTCGCTAGTGTGTTTCAAGTCCAATGTACAACGAGACCAAAAGGCAGTGAGGTGTGTTTATTAGACTTACAAGAGAAAAAAAAGGGTCAATGTAGATTCAGAGCTCCCTATCCTTAAATTAGTCCTTATCAGTATTGTCTCTATTTGATCTCCTAGAAGGCTAGAACTAACCCACAGATGATTAAGCATTTTTAGTAAGTTTTTCTTAATAGTACTAATCTCTATTATATAAGAGAGGAATTAAGGGATGATTAAGCATTTTTAGTAAGTTTTTCTTAATAGTACTAATCTCTATTATATAAGAGAGGAATTAAGGGCTCGTTTACATTAACTGATTTGAATATAGATGAACTGAACTGAACTTAATAGAGATGAACTGAACTGAACTTAATAGAGATGAACTGAACTGAACTTAATAGAGATGAACTGAACTGAACTGAACTGAATTTAATCTGAAGTAAACAAGCCCTAAGTAGTGTAGACTGTAGAGCAAGTGGTGTTTACACCTACCTTGCAACTTAGAGGTGCAAGAATTATTGTGTCATGCGGGTTACTGCAAGGATTATTGTGTCATCCTCACCTTTTATTTGAAGATTCCCTCTTATTATCTCTGCCCTCAACAAGGATTATTGTGTCATACGGGTTACTAACCCATTAATTACCAGCCAATGTTGGATTTTTAGGATGTATGAATACTTCAATTAGGTAATCGTACCCGTGTCGGATACCGGTACGATACCGATACTCCACTCTTTTTTTATTATATTTTTTAGAAACATATTTTACCTTATTTTAGCCATTTTTCTCTCTTTCTATTATTCTTTAAAAATGGTTTTATCACTCTACTTGTTTATTTGTACTGTGTTTTTATACAAATATAACTTCCAAGTTACATTGAAGATTTTCATAAAATTTCATATTTTATATATTTTATGTATTATTTTCTTATTCGTACCCGTATTCTTGATTTTAAATGAGACGTATTCAGTACCCGTTTTGTACCCGTTCTCGAACTCGTACACGTATCCATGCAACCTAGATGGATTTTCCTTACCATTCTCAACCAATTGAAATCCCTAAATTACTTTTTTACTTTAAGAAAAACTTTCTAAAAATTCTTTCGGTTCTTTATAGGAGATTGATTATTATCAGTGGAAAGATTATTGGAAGGTTCTGGATTATTATGGAAGTGTAATCGATCTCAACTAATAATAAGTTGATACTTCCTCTGTCTCTTAAAGTTTGCTACATTTGGTTTTTCACGCCTCCAAAAACACAACTTTAAATGAATACATCTTTAGATATATATAAAAAAATTATAAAAATTACATATTAAAAAACTACATATTAAGCCGAATCAAAAGAGATTCCAGTTGACTATATTTTTTATTATACGTATAAAATAAGAGATAGTTAAAGTGACACAATAAATAGTGCTAAAAGGCCTAATGTAGCAAAAAATTAGGGACAGAGGAAGTATATTATTTGGGAAATACAAGTATTAGGTTGTGAAATTTCCTCCTTGAAAGATCTACAATTCCACGTACATTTGATATTTCTTTAACATATTCCATTCGTCTCAAACTATTTACTATGTATTTGTCAAATATTTATTCTATCTATTTTTTAATTTAATATTTAGGACCCATTTGTATTTTGCTTATCTACAATTGTTTTTGCCTTACCTTACCAACTATATTTTCAACCAATTATCATTTGCTAACACTTTTGTCTATATCTCCTAATCACATAATTAAGGATCCCACCACACAACAAATCCTCAAAACTTGTGCATTAGGCTATGTAGCAAATATATTGGGTCAATCAATTAATTACTTACTCCATTCAGATCATCTTTTTAAGTTTGTCTAAAATTAGGTTAAAAAAAAGCATAAGGCATACATTTAAGATTAGAATGATTGAGGGATTATTTACTTCAGCCTAAATTCAGTTCAGATCAGTTCAGTTCAGCTCTATTAAGTTCAATTCAGTTCAGTTCAACTCTTAATTTTCTTCTCGTATAAAATATTACTTTCGATCAGCTGTATTTAGTTCGATTCAGTTCAGTTCAGCTATATTCAGCTAAAGTAAACGAGCCCAAAATAAACTCACAGTTTTTTTTTTAAAGAAAAAAAATGGAAAAGTAATAACCATTCAAAAAATAATCATTCAAAAGAAGAGTTCCATGCAATTAATTTAAGATAGGTGGAGGAATTATAAAAAAAAATAAAAATGCACGGATTATTATCCTTTCATCATCGTAAGGGCCAGCATAATTAAATAGTAAATTAAAGATTAAAAAAATGATGACATTGAAATTTCAACTTTTAATGTATTTGTTAATTCTTATGCATAGCCCTTAGGGCTATGAATAGCAAAATCTATGTATTATATTTTATATATATATATATATGTATGTATGTATTATATTTTTTATATATATATGTATGTATGTATGTATTATATATATATATATATATATATATTCTATATACATCTATCTAAAACTCTTACCACTAAAAAAAAACCCCCTTCCCTCCCATTTTCCCCATTTTCCCTCCTCTTACCTCCTTAATCTACTTCTCTTTATTTAATACCATAATAATTAATAATCTAACAAATAAATATCTTTTTTTAAACTAAAAAAAAACTCACACCACTATTTCACTCTTAATCTCACATTTCTACTTCTCTATTTAATACCATAATTAATATTTCCTCAAAAAAAAAAAAAAACCATAATTTGATACCATACAATTTTATCTTTCATTTCATTACCCTAACTAAAATTTATCTTTCTTACTACTTACCCTTTAAATATAATCACTTTAAAATTTTTTGATTAATCTTTTTCCTTTGCTGTAAATTAACATGTTCATGTTCCTCATTTTATTAATTTTATTATAATTTTTAGTAAAGCCGTGCATCGCACGGGGCTAACCTAGTATCTTACTAAAACTTTTACCACTAAAATATACCCCATTTCTCTCCTAAATTACCATTTTTCCCTCCTAACAAAAAAAAAATCTATATCTATCTTCTATCTCACTTTTCTACCTCTCTCTATATTTAATAACATAATTAATACTCTAATAATTAATACTCTAATAAATAAATAAAATACCAAACAAATATACCAAACAAATATCTTCTTAAACTAAAATAATATTATAAAAAAAAATTTGACATAATAATTGACAAACATTTACATAATTTTTTTTACTAATTAAATTACTCACTTGTTTTTATTTAATTTGCGTACTTTCCTTTTTTGGGCTGTTTTCATTTTAAATTGCTGACTTCCTACATTATCTAAATATAGTAAAATTTTATTCTTTTATATTTATTAATACTTCGTATATTTTTCTCACGTTACTTTATCATCTTCTCTCTCTTACTTTTTTTGCACAACTTTTATCATAATTTATGATTTTTTTTTCTATTACTCAATTAGTTTATTGGTATTGATGAAAACACAAATGAGGCGGTGTATTTTATTATAATTTAATTTTTTTACATCTCTACTAATCTTTTATACTACCTCCGTATTACAATATTCGCTACATAAGTATGTGATACGGACTCCTAGAGAAAAAATTGATTTAAAGAGAAATAGAGTGAAAAATGAATAATTAATTAGGCCCACTACAAAAGTAAGGTCGGTTTAAAAAATAAAATAGTTACACAGATATAGATAAAATTTTCACTAAATATAGTAAAAAAATTGTTGTAAACATTATGTTACAACTTAAATTGCAAAAGTTGTGAGTATTACGATATAGAGTTAAGACTAATGTTGGAACAAAAAAAAAAACTTTTCGAAACCTGTATTATCCATCCCAACATATCAATACTTCTATTCGATATAGTATTTCAATACTTTTTTACTAATATAGTAACCACTAAAAAAACTTTCCTAACCATTAATTAAAACCGAGCATTTGCTCGGATATATTATCTAGTAATATATATTTTTATAGTTGCGTAAAACACAAAATTATCTTGATTAAATTAGTGCTCAACAACTTGCCAAAAAAAAAAATTAGTGCTCAACTTTATGTTTGTGTTCTTATATACGGAGTATTATACCGTTATACGTATTATTAAATACGCACCTTTGACTCCTGAAGCATTGTTCAAACCACCTAGGAAGTCCTTGAATCTTGAAGCTAGGAGTACAGTCATGAAATAATTAAGGCATTCAGAGAAAAAGTCATTAAATAAAATTATAGCTTAAGCCTTTTTTTTTTTTGGAAGTAATAGCTTAGGCCTTAATGGAGTATATATTACTTGAATTCGGAGTTAAAAATAATTTGTGGATTAGTAACTTTTTTTTTTTTTTTTTGACAAGAAGACACAAGTTACATAGCATGGGCATTATACCCATCAGTAATACAGACTGAAAAACAATGAAAATTACATAGAAGGCCTAACAACAAATTTAAAATATTCCGGTCCCGAACACGAATCGGTCCTTCATTAGTGAAGTATCTGAAGATAGAAGCTACTGGGATGCGGAAGCAAAGATGAAACAGACTTCTACTAATGGCAATCACACTGACTTCCTGCATGAAACGTAACACTGCTTGTTGAGGATCAACAGCCCAAACAGTGGTTTTGCTGTAATGGGAAGCTGTCTCATTGTGTAAGCACCAATCAAACTCATAGCGAAAAGGAGCGACCTTCTTTCGGGAGTAAGTGATATGAGCAGCTGAATTACATAGGCATCCAATAACATTAACAATATTACCTTCAGGAAAATCATCCTCACCAAAACCTGGAGGGTGATGGGCGGTCGAGGGTGCCAACTGGAAACTCGACAGCATAGATTGACTTTCTTCAACAGCTACCCTACAGACCAAAGCTACATTCCTGGCCGTATCATCAAAAACCTCCTTATTTCTTTGATTCCAAATACCCCGTAAGATGGCAATTGACATTGCCTTGTTATTAGAAGACTGAAACATGTGCTTGATCCATCCTTGGATTGAACTTTGATTGAAAAAATTATCATCCTGCAATAGACCCGATTCCAACCAAACATCCCTAGCAAAAACACAGGTGGCAAACAAATGTAAAGTCGACTTCGAGTGGTCTCCAAAGCCTAGGTTACGACAGTAAGTGCAATGGTTGTCTCCAAGAATGTTTCTTTTGAATAACTCTTCCTTAACGGGAAGAGCTCTGTTGATTATTTTCCACACAAAGATTTGCCAGTCCTTACTAACAGGAAGCTTCCAGGGATTTACAAGACTAGAGTGATTCCTGCCTCTTATTGTAACGACCCGACTCGCTTAAATCGGCGCGGAAGAAACCGACGAGTCAAGTAGTTATAAAACTAAAACTCAACACTTAGAAAATAAACTAATACCTCAAAATATTAGTATTAAACCAAAGATGTACAATAACCCACAATTTTGTACAAAACTAAATCCAAAAGTCAAATGTACTAAAACAAAAGTAAGGTGCAACTCTAACCACATGCTAGAGTCTTATACAACAAATGTATATCATAAATCCTGAAACAACGTCTAACAAGTCTAATGCTAAGAAACAACTGAAATAAACAATAGAAAACACACAAAGCGCCGCTCGCCCAACCCCAAAGCTAAGCAAGAGTATCATCGTCAGATGTACCTGAAAAACACAACATATCCACCATCAGTGGCGAGTAACATAACTGACTCACCCTAACGGGAATACACAAGTACATAGCAATAATCAAATAACATCACACATACAATCCTCGAAGACACGAGACAACCTCAAGCTCGTAATCCAAAATCAATCTCATCACTCGACATCATCAATATACGACATCTCTATACTCAAATCTAACTCAGGTGCAATCATTCTAGTTCTAGACCGGACTATGCTCGTACGGAAGCATCTTACGCAACCGAACTTCTACTATGTCAGGACCGGGCATAAGCCATACACCCAAATCCCACGAACCCAATCAACCTGGGAAATCGTGTCCCTAATCCCCAATCATTTTGAGCGTACTAGGAATAACATAGTGAGACTCCAAAACTATTCCAATACCGCGGATGGAATAGGGGCAACGTCTTAACCCAAAAACTATGCATAAGCCATACACAAAGTCAAGGGCGTCTAGAAAAGAAATCAAGCTAATCATCCCATCATATCATCATCATATCGTCATAGTTAATTAAAGACAAGAATAAGCCATACTCTTGAAATTAATAACTAAATTATCGAAGTTAACTCAAGAATTGCCTATAGCCATACTCTTGAGACTAACCAAACATCATATCATCATTCTCAAATCAATCTTTAATCAACTCATCCCAAATCTTTAACTTTCAAGACTCTTTCTAACACTTTCTTTAACTTTCAAGAACTCTAAAGAACTCAATCAAGAACCTTAAAGAACTCATCTAACTCTTAAAGAACTTATCAAGAAACCATTCAAGATTCAAGAACTTCAATCAAGAACTCAATCAAGATTCAAGAACTTCAATCAAGAACTCATACAAACTCAACATACACGCATGAACATCATCACTATCACACGGCAATTTCAACATCTTTTTATCAAAATTCAACAAACTTAAACCCAACACCATGATTTCCAAAATATCATAAAACAATCTTAAAATATGAAAATCCACCATTAAAACATCATTAAAACACTCAAAAATCAGATTATAGAAATATATTCAAAACCATGAACATTCAACATCAATCAACCCAAACATACATTTAATCAAAGCTATAAACATAGTATTACCAATTAAGTTGAGTTAGTATGTTACCTTATTGAAGATTACACACAAATCAACACACAAAGGACCACCAAACCTGCTGCCCAGATTCGACATTCACACGAACAACAACACGGCTTGCACCATCACGAACCACCACCACGTTGCTGTCCAGGACCAGCCACGAACCAGGCCCACCACTGCTGCCCCACACGGCCTCCATAGGCAGTAAACACGGCTGCTTAGCAGCCCCTTTGCACAGCCACCATCAGCCACGACCAGCCCCACTTGAAGCAAGAAAATGCACCCAAAAGCCACCCCAAACTAGTGATCTTGAATGAAATTGTTGGGGTTTAAATTATGTAATAATACTTAAAGATTAATAGAGGTTGAATCTTTAAGTTTAGGATTAGAAAGATGGATGAACAAACTTGGGTGTTTATCAACCAAAAATGGCGTGAGGTTGAAGGAGGAAGAGGAGAGTGTTTTGCCTTATAAAGATGATGGCAAGAGATGATTGAATTAGCAAATGAACAAAGGAACCCAAAGCCTTACTAACTCCTCTATTTATAGAGGTTAGTGTAGGTGTGAACATGAAGCAAGTGGCAAAACTTGCCATCAAAATAAGAGGGAAAACCGGTTGGGCTTACTATATGGGCTCAAATTGATCCATTGGGCCAATTATAGAATTTTACACGAAAAAGATCATGCAATAACCGGCAGCTTGTGAAGTTCAAGACCGGCGGTATGGAACCGGCAGCTTGTGAAGTCCAAGACCGGCGGTTTATGAAGACCAAACCGGCGGTATAGAACTGGCAGCTTGCAAGGTCCAAGACCGGCGGTTTATGAAGACCAAACCGGCAGCTTGAAGCCTCATCTTTTAAACTGGCAGCTTCATCCTGAAGTCTCAATTGGGCTAAAATGATCACTTGGGCCATTTGCACTAATTCATGACTAATCATGATTAATTTTACACTTGGCCCAAAACTAATTAATTAATTAGAAAATTAAGTAATAAAATTCTAATTAATTAAAATAAAAAATAAAATAAAGAAATAATAAACCATTAAAATAATGGTTACACTCAAGCATTAAAAATAGTCTAAAATAATTTTTTGACCATGCACCGCAACAACCATAATTACAATAAAGTAATTACGAGACTAGCCCAAAATCTGGGGCGTTACAATCTCCCCTCCTTAAAAGAATTTCGTCCCGAAATTCAAGCGAAGGAGATTATTCACCATCAGTAATCCGGGCTTGACACACAAAAAGTCAGACGAAAACTGACAGAACTTTCGGCTTCCACCAACGATCAACCGATCCTCGCGACTTGATGCTTCAGCCACTCAACTCGACTTGCCAGCACGATCGAGAAGCGTTCGTCGAAGTCCCGAACAAACTCCAACACTCTTCGACGCACCACTCAAGACCTCGGGATCCTCCTCGTTGCTTGGAAGGTCAAGATAGATGCAAGTCTATCCTTTACTCCAACGACGAACCCAGACTTACGAACTTCGGTCACATACTCAAGTTACTCCCCTCGACTACAGACTTAACTCTCAGAGGTGTAAAAACAATCAAATGACCGAAAACTGGTATACGGGTTATAATCGATTGGCCAAGATTGAAATGCAGATACAATCGGTCGATCAGGGTAAATGTAGAAAGCAACCAGTTGTCTTGGACGATCGAACAAAATTCCAAAACAAACAATTAATTTCAAAAATTCTATATCAGGTTTAGATCACCTGGATTAGAATGCGGGGATCGAAACAATGCCCACATTTGAATGATGAGAATAGCAAAGATGCGAATAAATGCCTGATATGAATATCGAATATTATATAGAAATTAAGGAACGTCTCGATAAGTATATCGATTTACGAGAAATAGGATAACTATGATTACAAAATAATAAATATATATATATACATATATATATATATGGATACAATAGAAATAATGATACGAAGGTGTGTAAATGGCATAAATTATCCATCGATAAATCCTAGCGATGATGGATGAAATTAACAAAAACAATAGCCAAAAACACCGTAGATGTCACAAGGTGAAATGATGTTAAACACAGGGTTGGCCAACATGAATAACGTTAATGATTTATGATGGCCGTAATTAGGTATGATGATAATAACATCGAAGATGGATGATCACAGATGACAATAACGATTATGATCGACGATAACGATGACATGAATGATGATAATGGATTACGACGCTCATGACCAAGGGTTAAGAACTTATGACGTCGAATAAGGGAATGACAATCGATATGATAAATTGTCCTAAATGATGATGAAGGCATCATGAACAATAAAGAATTGACTAGAACCAGGTAATAACAATATTGTTAACAATTAGAAGTAATAATGAATCGATAGTGCTACTTATGTTAACAATGAGAGTACTCACAAAAATAAGTTTAACATCGGAAATAAGGTTAATCGTAAATCAATTGTAAGGGTGATCAAATAGGTTTAGTTCAATTAGATTCTGGTCGAATACGGTAGGTCAAGCGGTTTCCTGACCACAATTACACCCCTATAAGTTCTAGTCTGGTCTACCTTGACACCTTCCTTTGTTGAGTACGTGACCCAGAAATACAAATTCGCGAAGACAAAGCTCCCACCTGGAGATATTCGCGAATCACCTTCTGCTCCATAATATCCTTAGTGCCATACGGAGATGATCTGCAAGCTCAGACTCGTCTCTCGCTTAGACTAAGATATTATCGAAGAAGACTACGACGCACTTATCGAGTAAGTGATGAAAAGTCCGGTTCATCCGATCCATGAACACGGGTAAAGCGTAAACGAAACTGACAACATCACTTCAAAACCCGTAGTAGTCGTATTCGTACGAAGAAGCGGTCTTCGAAATGTCCCCATATCGCCCTTCTGGCAAAGCTTCCTCATCTTCAAGGCTGAGATTACTTCCACTCCTTTCTTAAGGACGAACCCAGAGTAGATAACTCGGTCGCCCTGAGATCCTCGGGATGTCACTGACTGATCTTGGCAACGAATGATCGCTCGATACCTCGACAGCCAGTCCATGCCAATAATGACATCGAACTCCATCAGCGGGAAATTCTTCAAATCGGTTGTCGCCTGCTTCACCAGCTAACACGATAGGCAAACCTCGGAACTCGAGCTGACAAACAAGATCCTCTCCAGAAGAGAGTTATAAATGGACTAACGGAAAACCGAGACTCCATCGAACTGGACCTCTGCTACTGCCTTGGTCGTACAACGGACTCGATCCTTCATTGGAGACTTACCCAATGTCGAAAGCTCCTCTCCTGCCGATGAAACATGCCATAGGCGTGTCGTCACATCGCTTCCCTGGGTGGAAGTCCTTGCGCAACTTCTATACCTCGAACCGTCGAAATCCTAATGCGATCAAGCGGTCGGAGGGGGTACTGCTAAGAGCACTAAATCGAGCTTCCCAAAGGATAGCAACATCCTCGGGGTCGGGGTCTTCTTCTAGCTGGCATCCTCCTCGATAACAGACGCCTGAAAGTCGAGTGCTACCTCGTAAGCTTGCCGTAACGACTTCGCTCCACTGCTGATCATACGAACGCGAAACCTCGTATCCAACTCCTTGACGTAACGCTTGTCCCGCTCCTCCTCGGATGGAACGACTGACGTAGCGAACATTGATAACTCGGCGAAACTATCGGGGTACGCCTGAACTGTTATCTTACTCTGCATAAGAGTAAGAGACTCCTCTGGTTTCCGTCACCGCAACTCGTCGGGGTAGAACCTCTTCCGGCCTCAGCTACGAACTCGTACCACGATATCGAATGCGGGGTAAGCGCGCGTTCCTAGCTAAGCTCCACCAGTTATCGACATCTCCTCGCGAGTGATAGGCGACGAACTGATCCTTCTCGTGCTCGGACAAAACGTAACGTTGAAGAGCTTCCTACCTCGTGGATTCAACTCCTCAACATCGTAGGGCCGACAACCCATCGAAAGTCGGTGGTCGAAGATGAGCGATACGATCGAATGTCGACTGCGATCTTGATAGTTGTCAACTAAAATGCGCTAGCGTATAAATCGCTTCCTCGAGCGCTCGTAATCTCTGTCGTCCCGAACTCGACCGGCGAGGTGTGAACACGTCGAAACGTAATACGACAAGGACACAAATAAGCAACCCATGTTAATCAAAAAATCACACTCAAGTCAAGAATACACATAAAAGAAGGTAAGAAAAAGAGTCTTATCCCGGATCATTCTACCCGTCACTCTTCTCCCTTCACATAGTCCTAGAAATGGTTTAATCACTCGGGAAAGTAAAGCTCTCATCTCCCGGGTTTAACTCAAATCCTAGAAACTTCACTTAAACCTATTCGGCTCTGATACCAACTGTAACGACCCGACTCGCTTAAATCGGCGCGGAAGAAACCGACGAGTCAAGTAGTTATAAAACTAAAACTCAACACTTAGAAAATAAACTAATACCTCAAAATATTAGTATTAAACCAAAGATGTACAATAACCCACAATTTTGTACAAAACTAAATCCAAAAGTCAAATGTACTAAAACAAAAGTAAGGTGCAACTCTAACCACATGCTAGAGTCTTATACAACAAATGTATATCATAAATCCTGAAACAACGTCTAACAAGTCTAATGCTAAGAAACAACTGAAATAAACAATAGAAAACACACAAAGCGCCGCTCGCCCAACCCCAAAGCTAAGCAAGAGTATCATCGTCAGATGTACCTGAAAAACACAACATATCCACCATCAGTGGCGAGTAACATAACTGACTCACCCTAACGGGAATACACAAGTACATAGCAATAATCAAATAACATCACACATACAATCCTCGAAGACACGAGACAACCTCAAGCTCGTAATCCAAAATCAATCTCATCACTCGACATCATCAATATACGACATCTCTATACTCAAATCTAACTCAGGTGCAATCATTCTAGTTCTAGACCGGACTATGCTCGTACGGAAGCATCTTACGCAACCGAACTTCTACTATGTCAGGACCGGGCATAAGCCATACACCCAAATCCCACGAACCCAATCAACCTGGGAAATCGTGTCCCTAATCCCCAATCATTTTGAGCGTACTAGGAATAACATAGTGAGACTCCAAAACTATTCCAATACCGCGGATGGAATAGGGGCAACGTCTTAACCCAAAAACTATGCATAAGCCATACACAAAGTCAAGGGCGTCTAGAAAAGAAATCAAGCTAATCATCCCATCATATCATCATCATATCGTCATAGTTAATTAAAGACAAGAATAAGCCATACTCTTGAAATTAATAACTAAATTATCGAAGTTAACTCAAGAATTGCCTATAGCCATACTCTTGAGACTAACCAAACATCATATCATCATTCTCAAATCAATCTTTAATCAACTCATCCCAAATCTTTAACTTTCAAGACTCTTTCTAACACTTTCTTTAACTTTCAAGAACTCTAAAGAACTCAATCAAGAACCTTAAAGAACTCATCTAACTCTTAAAGAACTTATCAAGAAACCATTCAAGATTCAAGAACTTCAATCAAGAACTCAATCAAGATTCAAGAACTTCAATCAAGAACTCATACAAACTCAACATACACGCATGAACATCATCACTATCACACGGCAATTTCAACATCTTTTTATCAAAATTCAACAAACTTAAACCCAACACCATGATTTCCAAAATATCATAAAACAATCTTAAAATATGAAAATCCACCATTAAAACATCATTAAAACACTCAAAAATCAGATTATAGAAATATATTCAAAACCATGAACATTCAACATCAATCAACCCAAACATACATTTAATCAAAGCTATAAACATAGTATTACCAATTAAGTTGAGTTAGTATGTTACCTTATTGAAGATTACACACAAATCAACACACAAAGGACCACCAAACCTGCTGCCCAGATTCGACATTCACACGAACAACAACACGGCTTGCACCATCACGAACCACCACCACGTTGCTGTCCAGGACCAGCCACGAACCAGGCCCACCACTGCTGCCCCACACGGCCTCCATAGGCAGTAAACACGGCTGCTTAGCAGCCCCTTTGCACAGCCACCATCAGCCACGACCAGCCCCACTTGAAGCAAGAAAATGCACCCAAAAGCCACCCCAAACTAGTGATCTTGAATGAAATTGTTGGGGTTTAAATTATGTAATAATACTTAAAGATTAATAGAGGTTGAATCTTTAAGTTTAGGATTAGAAAGATGGATGAACAAACTTGGGTGTTTATCAACCAAAAATGGCGTGAGGTTGAAGGAGGAAGAGGAGAGTGTTTTGCCTTATAAAGATGATGGCAAGAGATGATTGAATTAGCAAATGAACAAAGGAACCCAAAGCCTTACTAACTCCTCTATTTATAGAGGTTAGTGTAGGTGTGAACATGAAGCAAGTGGCAAAACTTGCCATCAAAATAAGAGGGAAAACCGGTTGGGCTTACTATATGGGCTCAAATTGATCCATTGGGCCAATTATAGAATTTTACACGAAAAAGATCATGCAATAACCGGCAGCTTGTGAAGTTCAAGACCGGCGGTATGGAACCGGCAGCTTGTGAAGTCCAAGACCGGCGGTTTATGAAGACCAAACCGGCGGTATAGAACTGGCAGCTTGCAAGGTCCAAGACCGGCGGTTTATGAAGACCAAACCGGCAGCTTGAAGCCTCATCTTTTAAACTGGCAGCTTCATCCTGAAGTCTCAATTGGGCTAAAATGATCACTTGGGCCATTTGCACTAATTCATGACTAATCATGATTAATTTTACACTTGGCCCAAAACTAATTAATTAATTAGAAAATTAAGTAATAAAATTCTAATTAATTAAAATAAAAAATAAAATAAAGAAATAATAAACCATTAAAATAATGGTTACACTCAAGCATTAAAAATAGTCTAAAATAATTTTTTGACCATGCACCGCAACAACCATAATTACAATAAAGTAATTACGAGACTAGCCCAAAATCTGGGGCGTTACAATCTCCCCTCCTTAAAAGAATTTCGTCCCGAAATTCAAGCGAAGGAGATTATTCACCATCAGTAATCCGGGCTTGACACACAAAAAGTCAGACGAAAACTGACAGAACTTTCGGCTTCCACCAACGATCAACCGATCCTCGCGACTTGATGCTTCAGCCACTCAACTCGACTTGCCAGCACGATCGAGAAGCGTTCGTCGAAGTCCCGAACAAACTCCAACACTCTTCGACGCACCACTCAAGACCTCGGGATCCTCCTCGTTGCTTGGAAGGTCAAGATAGATGCAAGTCTATCCTTTACTCCAACGACGAACCCAGACTTACGAACTTCGGTCACATACTCAAGTTACTCCCCTCGACTACAGACTTAACTCTCAGAGGTGTAAAAACAATCAAATGACCGAAAACTGGTATACGGGTTATAATCGATTGGCCAAGATTGAAATGCAGATACAATCGGTCGATCAGGGTAAATGTAGAAAGCAACCAGTTGTCTTGGACGATCGAACAAAATTCCAAAACAAACAATTAATTTCAAAAATTCTATATCAGGTTTAGATCACCTGGATTAGAATGCGGGGATCGAAACAATGCCCACATTTGAATGATGAGAATAGCAAAGATGCGAATAAATGCCTGATATGAATATCGAATATTATATAGAAATTAAGGAACGTCTCGATAAGTATATCGATTTACGAGAAATAGGATAACTATGATTACAAAATAATAAATATATATATATACATATATATATATATGGATACAATAGAAATAATGATACGAAGGTGTGTAAATGGCATAAATTATCCATCGATAAATCCTAGCGATGATGGATGAAATTAACAAAAACAATAGCCAAAAACACCGTAGATGTCACAAGGTGAAATGATGTTAAACACAGGGTTGGCCAACATGAATAACGTTAATGATTTATGATGGCCGTAATTAGGTATGATGATAATAACATCGAAGATGGATGATCACAGATGACAATAACGATTATGATCGACGATAACGATGACATGAATGATGATAATGGATTACGACGCTCATGACCAAGGGTTAAGAACTTATGACGTCGAATAAGGGAATGACAATCGATATGATAAATTGTCCTAAATGATGATGAAGGCATCATGAACAATAAAGAATTGACTAGAACCAGGTAATAACAATATTGTTAACAATTAGAAGTAATAATGAATCGATAGTGCTACTTATGTTAACAATGAGAGTACTCACAAAAATAAGTTTAACATCGGAAATAAGGTTAATCGTAAATCAATTGTAAGGGTGATCAAATAGGTTTAGTTCAATTAGATTCTGGTCGAATACGGTAGGTCAAGCGGTTTCCTGACCACAATTACACCCCTATAAGTTCTAGTCTGGTCTACCTTGACACCTTCCTTTGTTGAGTACGTGACCCAGAAATACAAATTCGCGAAGACAAAGCTCCCACCTGGAGATATTCGCGAATCACCTTCTGCTCCATAATATCCTTAGTGCCATACGGAGATGATCTGCAAGCTCAGACTCGTCTCTCGCTTAGACTAAGATATTATCGAAGAAGACTACGACGCACTTATCGAGTAAGTGATGAAAAGTCCGGTTCATCCGATCCATGAACACGGGTAAAGCGTAAACGAAACTGACAACATCACTTCAAAACCCGTAGTAGTCGTATTCGTACGAAGAAGCGGTCTTCGAAATGTCCCCATATCGCCCTTCTGGCAAAGCTTCCTCATCTTCAAGGCTGAGATTACTTCCACTCCTTTCTTAAGGACGAACCCAGAGTAGATAACTCGGTCGCCCTGAGATCCTCGGGATGTCACTGACTGATCTTGGCAACGAATGATCGCTCGATACCTCGACAGCCAGTCCATGCCAATAATGACATCGAACTCCATCAGCGGGAAATTCTTCAAATCGGTTGTCGCCTGCTTCACCAGCTAACACGATAGGCAAACCTCGGAACTCGAGCTGACAAACAAGATCCTCTCCAGAAGAGAGTTATAAATGGACTAACGGAAAACCGAGACTCCATCGAACTGGACCTCTGCTACTGCCTTGGTCGTACAACGGACTCGATCCTTCATTGGAGACTTACCCAATGTCGAAAGCTCCTCTCCTGCCGATGAAACATGCCATAGGCGTGTCGTCACATCGCTTCCCTGGGTGGAAGTCCTTGCGCAACTTCTATACCTCGAACCGTCGAAATCCTAATGCGATCAAGCGGTCGGAGGGGGTACTGCTAAGAGCACTAAATCGAGCTTCCCAAAGGATAGCAACATCCTCGGGGTCGGGGTCTTCTTCTAGCTGGCATCCTCCTCGATAACAGACGCCTGAAAGTCGAGTGCTACCTCGTAAGCTTGCCGTAACGACTTCGCTCCACTGCTGATCATACGAACGCGAAACCTCGTATCCAACTCCTTGACGTAACGCTTGTCCCGCTCCTCCTCGGATGGAACGACTGACGTAGCGAACATTGATAACTCGGCGAAACTATCGGGGTACGCCTGAACTGTTATCTTACTCTGCATAAGAGTAAGAGACTCCTCTGGTTTCCGTCACCGCAACTCGTCGGGGTAGAACCTCTTCCGGCCTCAGCTACGAACTCGTACCACGATATCGAATGCGGGGTAAGCGCGCGTTCCTAGCTAAGCTCCACCAGTTATCGACATCTCCTCGCGAGTGATAGGCGACGAACTGATCCTTCTCGTGCTCGGACAAAACGTAACGTTGAAGAGCTTCCTACCTCGTGGATTCAACTCCTCAACATCGTAGGGCCGACAACCCATCGAAAGTCGGTGGTCGAAGATGAGCGATACGATCGAATGTCGACTGCGATCTTGATAGTTGTCAACTAAAATGCGCTAGCGTATAAATCGCTTCCTCGAGCGCTCGTAATCTCTGTCGTCCCGAACTCGACCGGCGAGGTGTGAACACGTCGAAACGTAATACGACAAGGACACAAATAAGCAACCCATGTTAATCAAAAAATCACACTCAAGTCAAGAATACACATAAAAGAAGGTAAGAAAAAGAGTCTTATCCCGGATCATTCTACCCGTCACTCTTCTCCCTTCACATAGTCCTAGAAATGGTTTAATCACTCGGGAAAGTAAAGCTCTCATCTCCCGGGTTTAACTCAAATCCTAGAAACTTCACTTAAACCTATTCGGCTCTGATACCAACTGTAACGACCCGACTCGCTTAAATCGGCGCGGAAGAAACCGACGAGTCAAGTAGTTATAAAACTAAAACTCAACACTTAGAAAATAAACTAATACCTCAAAATATTAGTATTAAACCAAAGATGTACAATAACCCACAATTTTGTACAAAACTAAATCCAAAAGTCAAATGTACTAAAACAAAAGTAAGGTGCAACTCTAACCACATGCTAGAGTCTTATACAACAAATGTATATCATAAATCCTGAAACAACGTCTAACAAGTCTAATGCTAAGAAACAACTGAAATAAACAATAGAAAACACACAAAGCGCCGCTCGCCCAACCCCAAAGCTAAGCAAGAGTATCATCGTCAGATGTACCTGAAAAACACAACATATCCACCATCAGTGGCGAGTAACATAACTGACTCACCCTAACGGGAATACACAAGTACATAGCAATAATCAAATAACATCACACATACAATCCTCGAAGACACGAGACAACCTCAAGCTCGTAATCCAAAATCAATCTCATCACTCGACATCATCAATATACGACATCTCTATACTCAAATCTAACTCAGGTGCAATCATTCTAGTTCTAGACCGGACTATGCTCGTACGGAAGCATCTTACGCAACCGAACTTCTACTATGTCAGGACCGGGCATAAGCCATACACCCAAATCCCACGAACCCAATCAACCTGGGAAATCGTGTCCCTAATCCCCAATCATTTTGAGCGTACTAGGAATAACATAGTGAGACTCCAAAACTATTCCAATACCGCGGATGGAATAGGGGCAACGTCTTAACCCAAAAACTATGCATAAGCCATACACAAAGTCAAGGGCGTCTAGAAAAGAAATCAAGCTAATCATCCCATCATATCATCATCATATCGTCATAGTTAATTAAAGACAAGAATAAGCCATACTCTTGAAATTAATAACTAAATTATCGAAGTTAACTCAAGAATTGCCTATAGCCATACTCTTGAGACTAACCAAACATCATATCATCATTCTCAAATCAATCTTTAATCAACTCATCCCAAATCTTTAACTTTCAAGACTCTTTCTAACACTTTCTTTAACTTTCAAGAACTCTAAAGAACTCAATCAAGAACCTTAAAGAACTCATCTAACTCTTAAAGAACTTATCAAGAAACCATTCAAGATTCAAGAACTTCAATCAAGAACTCAATCAAGATTCAAGAACTTCAATCAAGAACTCATACAAACTCAACATACACGCATGAACATCATCACTATCACACGGCAATTTCAACATCTTTTTATCAAAATTCAACAAACTTAAACCCAACACCATGATTTCCAAAATATCATAAAACAATCTTAAAATATGAAAATCCACCATTAAAACATCATTAAAACACTCAAAAATCAGATTATAGAAATATATTCAAAACCATGAACATTCAACATCAATCAACCCAAACATACATTTAATCAAAGCTATAAACATAGTATTACCAATTAAGTTGAGTTAGTATGTTACCTTATTGAAGATTACACACAAATCAACACACAAAGGACCACCAAACCTGCTGCCCAGATTCGACATTCACACGAACAACAACACGGCTTGCACCATCACGAACCACCACCACGTTGCTGTCCAGGACCAGCCACGAACCAGGCCCACCACTGCTGCCCCACACGGCCTCCATAGGCAGTAAACACGGCTGCTTAGCAGCCCCTTTGCACAGCCACCATCAGCCACGACCAGCCCCACTTGAAGCAAGAAAATGCACCCAAAAGCCACCCCAAACTAGTGATCTTGAATGAAATTGTTGGGGTTTAAATTATGTAATAATACTTAAAGATTAATAGAGGTTGAATCTTTAAGTTTAGGATTAGAAAGATGGATGAACAAACTTGGGTGTTTATCAACCAAAAATGGCGTGAGGTTGAAGGAGGAAGAGGAGAGTGTTTTGCCTTATAAAGATGATGGCAAGAGATGATTGAATTAGCAAATGAACAAAGGAACCCAAAGCCTTACTAACTCCTCTATTTATAGAGGTTAGTGTAGGTGTGAACATGAAGCAAGTGGCAAAACTTGCCATCAAAATAAGAGGGAAAACCGGTTGGGCTTACTATATGGGCTCAAATTGATCCATTGGGCCAATTATAGAATTTTACACGAAAAAGATCATGCAATAACCGGCAGCTTGTGAAGTTCAAGACCGGCGGTATGGAACCGGCAGCTTGTGAAGTCCAAGACCGGCGGTTTATGAAGACCAAACCGGCGGTATAGAACTGGCAGCTTGCAAGGTCCAAGACCGGCGGTTTATGAAGACCAAACCGGCAGCTTGAAGCCTCATCTTTTAAACTGGCAGCTTCATCCTGAAGTCTCAATTGGGCTAAAATGATCACTTGGGCCATTTGCACTAATTCATGACTAATCATGATTAATTTTACACTTGGCCCAAAACTAATTAATTAATTAGAAAATTAAGTAATAAAATTCTAATTAATTAAAATAAAAAAATAAAATAAAGAAATAATAAACCATTAAAATAATGGTTACACTCAAGCATTAAAAATAGTCTAAAATAATTTTTTGACCATGCACCGCAACAACCATAATTACAATAAAGTAATTACGAGACTAGCCCAAAATCTGGGGCGTTACACTTATGCTCCCAAGAGGGAGGGAGTAATTATCATTAAGCTCTTTATGGAGAGAAGCATAGCCCTCCCTTACTTTATAGGAGCCATCCTTCGAAGATAACCAAACAAGCTCATCCTGGGATGTGCCTACAGAAGGCTGCAAACACATAATCGCACGACATGTGTTAATATCAAATAACCTCAGGATAAGGGATTGTTTCCACTCTCCACTGTGATCAAAGAGCAAATTGACCAACTCATTCCCAGTGAATGAGGAAACAGTAGTGAGTCAATTCTGCGAACTGGGTGCTTTCCGTCAACCCAGGGTTGATTAATCGTAACTAAGTTGTCATTATCGATGTGCAAGACAGAGCCACTCCGGATGACCTCGAGCCCCCATTTGATCCCCTTCCAACCCCAATTTCCCCCCGTCCTACCTCTCCAAGCACCATCCTGGAAGGTGGAGGTAGATAAATTATATTTAACCCCATACACTTTGGAAAGGAGGGTATCCGGGCACTGGATAATACGCCATCCCTGTTTGGCCAGAAGAGCTTTATTAAAAAGACTCACATCTTTCATTCCTAAGCCTCCCTCCTGCTTAGGACGAGTTATCCAAGCCCAACTACGCCAGTGGATACCCTTAGCAGTCTCCCCACAACCTTTCCACCAGAATCTTCGGATAAGACTATTAACTTTATTGCAGACTGAAGTGGGAATCCTGAAAACAGAAAGAACATGAGTAGCCAGACTTCCAAGGACTGATTGGATAAGGGACATGCGACCTGCTGCGCTTAAAAATAGATTATTCCAACTGGCTAAGCGATCCTCGACTTTCCTAACCAGATTACCAAAGATTTCCTTTTTTGTTTGGCCAAAGTCAGTAGGCACCCCTAAATAAACACCCAGGTTCGTCACAATAGGCATACCAAGAATAGCACAAGCATCAGTAACAACCAAATCATCCGCATTCGGACTAGGAAGGATTGCACATTTCTGAAAGTTAATCTTCTGACCTAAGGCCCGACAAAACAGATTAATTCCATCCCGAAGAGTAGTGCAAGAAGCCCTCAAAGCATGGAAAAAGAAGCACCCGTCATCAACGAAGAAGAGGTGAGAGACCGGGTCCACTCCTCTGGCAACCTTTATACCTTTGAAAGAATCATGCCTTTCAAACTCAAGTAAAAGACCCGAAAAAGTTTCCATCACAAGAAGGAACAGATAAGCAGATAGGGGATCCCCCTGACGAAGACCTCAGATGTGACAGATTGGCAGGCTAGTGCTACCATTCAATAAAGGAGTGTAATTGACCGTTGAAACACACCACATGATTAGTTGACAGAAACGTTGAGGAAAACCACAATTTAAAAGGACTTGTTCCAAGAAATTCCAATTGATGCGATCATAGGCTTTGCTCAAATCCGTTTTGATAGCCAGTTTTGGGCCACGAGTTCTCTTTGTGTTCCTAATATTCTCAAGAAGTTCATGGGCTAATAGAATGTTGTCAGCCATCTGGCGGCCTGGGATGAAGGCATTCTGGAAGTCCCCGATCAAGTGCGGTAGAACAACACGGATTCTATTTGCTATGCATTTGGACATAATTTTGTAGATCACATTACAGAGACTGATAAGGCGAAACTGATCTAACCTGATGCTTTCTTCGGATTTGGGGATCAGAGCAATATTAGTCCAATTAATTTCACGAAGAAGACGACCCTCATTAAGGCAAGAAAGGACAGCATCCGTAACATCCTGACCAACTACCCCCCAGTTTCTCTGGAAAAACCCCACCGGAGCACCATCCGGGCCCGGAGACTTCCATGGGTTCATTGAGAAAAGGGCCCTCCTTACTTCCTTCTTAGAAAAAGGCCTGGACAAATTGTGTAGGGAATCCGTAGGGATTCTTTTAGAACTGGCCCTAAGTAACTGTTCACACGCAGACTCTCATGCTGGGCCCTTGTCATCTTCACAAATTGCCGAAAAAAGAGCGTTGAAATGGGAGTGCACCAATTGATGTAGACCGTCTGAAGATTCTACCCACTCCCCATATTCCAATTCAAGCCCCAAAATGTTGTTGCGTGAAGCCCTACCTTTGACCCAATTGAAGAAAAACCTAAAAACCGTGTTTCCTTCGACTTTCCATCTCATCTTAGACTTATTTTGTCAATAAATAGCCTGAGCCTTTGAAAATTTGTCTAGGGCCGAAGATGTTGTCTCAAAAGAGTCTCCAATTTCACCTGATTCTAGAGCAAACTGGGCCACTGTATGGGAGGAGACAAGGTCATCCCACTGTTTGCCCCATTCTCGTTTCTTATGTAAACTCCAGTCTTTCATCCATTTTCTTGCTCGTTGAATTTTCCGGGTCACACGAAACATTGGCGATCCAAAAATTTCATCCGACCACTCCTCCCGGATAGCCCTCAAGCAAAATGGGTGTTGCAAACACCATTGGTCCATTTTAAAAGTCCGGCTATTGGGTAACTCCTGGCGGTCCGTGGAGAAGATAACTGGAGCATGATCGGAGATCATGATGGGGTAATGCTTGAGTTGGACAGAGGGAAATTTACAGTGGAATGAATAATCCGAGGCATATCCTTTGTCTAGGCGTTCAAGGATTCGCGCCTGACCACTTCGACCATTAGTCCAAGTGTACTTTGGTCCTTCAAAATTAAGGCCTTTTAAGCCAGTCTGACAAAGCCAATTTTGGAATAGGGTTCTCCCTGGAATTTGACCGGTTGAACCCCCGAGTTTATCACTCAAAAGTTCTACCTGATTGAAGTCACCTATAACTACAAGTGGGGATTAGTAACCTTAGTCACGTAGAATCCGCCAATAAGCTTATAAGCTGGTGTACTTTTTGAGTTAATACATTAGTAAACTAGGAGCCTGTTTACTTTAGCTTAAATTCAGTTCAGTTTAGTTTAGTTCAATTCAGCTCTCAATTTTCTTCTCTTATAAAATATTACTTTCAGTTGTATTCAGTTTAGTTCAGTTCAATTCAGCTCTTAATAATGCAGTTCAGTTGTTCAGTTGTATTCTATTTACTTTAGTTTAGTTTAGTTCAGTTCGGGATAATTCAGTTCAGTTGTATTCAGTTGAAGTAAACAGGCCATAGGATCCATCCTTTAAGCTAATTATATTACAAAAAAATACTCTGCATATAATAAACATTTGGGAAAATTGTCTAAAATAAGTCAACCTTTGACCAATCTTCCACAATTAAGCCAACCTTTTGAAAATCCAGAAATAAGCCAACCTTATCATCATTAAAGACAAATTTAGGTTAGATGACTTGCAACATGTTGTAAACGTTGCAACTTGCGATAATTAATCATAATTTTTAAATAATTAATCATGATAATCCTGATTTGTTATAATTAATCATAATTTATTAAAAATTAATCATAATTAACCAATTGCAACTCAACCGGCAAAGATGGGTAAACTAAAACCACTGACCTAAATTTGGCTTTAATGATAATAAGGTTGACTTAGCTTTGGATTTTGAAAATGTTGGCTTAATAATAGTGGAATAATACTGTTTAAAGGTTGTCTTATTCTAGACAATTTTGCCTAAACAATTTAAGCAAAAAAATAAATAAAAATGCTACGGGAGCTAAATATGATAAATCTTGATTAAATCAAATATCTATTATACAATCCATTTAAAAAAAAATACTTAGGGCTTGTTTTCTTCAGATTAAATTAAATTCAGTTTAGTTTAGTTCATCTCTATTAAATTCAGTTCAATTCGATTCAGTTCATCTATATTCAGCTAATGTAAACGAACCCTATTACACTAATTTTAGGCATAATTTTAACAGACATATATATATACATCTAAATGGTAGTAAGGCAAGCTTAATATACGACTTTTCCTATAAATAAATAAATATATCAGCAAGAGGCATGCATGCATTCATAGTCGTCAAGTTAGGGCATTAATTAATTAATTATTGGGTAGAAAAAGCTAAAGTAACCAAACAAGGGGTAGTGTAACACTGTGTACGTAGATGGATATATCATATATTCATATATATAGAAATTGAAAATGCAATGAATTTGTGCGGGTAATACCAAACAAGTCCATTGCATTGCATTGCATGGCCACCAGAAAGAAGTGAAAGTAAAATGAGCGGTGGAATGAAGTACTTTTTTCTTAAAAAAAAATCAATAAATATTTTTTTCACGCCGTTTCAGGAATAAATTTGAGGGTGTAAAACGGACAAATTATTTTTTTAAAATTTAACACTGTTAACTTCTATTCTTTTTCTTACTTGTGTTTAAATTATGCTACTCCCTCCATCCCAAATTAGTTGCTACATTATGAAAAATGACACTATTCATTTGTAAACTTTGACTGCTTATAGTTTCATGTACATAAAGAAAAATATAGTCATGATAGATCTAGTTTGATTCGTCTCAATATGCACTTTTCAAACATATAATTTTTCAATATATTTTAATTTAAATTTATGTATTGAAAAATGTGAAAAAAAGAGTGTAGCAAGTAATTTGGGACAGAGGAAATAATTAATTTGCATATTTATACTATTAAATATCTTCCCTAAAATACGTATAAAATAATTTGTTACAAATAAAAAGAAACAAAGAAAGAGACATACTATTAAATATCTTCCCTAAAATAGGTATAAAATATTTTATACTATTAAATATCTTCCCTATATTACTCCATAGAATATTAGAAATTTAGAATCAATGTACTGACATCTTAACATGCTTTTGCACTTTTTTAATTTATGGCTTTAATTTTTTGAGGGAGGGCTGCATGGGGGAATCCTGGAGACTACATGTTATCAGGGGGCGCTTGGCATGCGCAGGATGTTCGATTGCTCAGGGCCTTAAATAATAAGGCTCCATGATTTATAATATTACTTATTGTTTTCAATAATTAAAATTAAATGTTGCATGGATTAGTGGTAAGTTTAACTAAACTGAGTTAGAATTAATCTCAAGACTTAAGTTGTAAGTTCAAATTCAAAGGATTGTTACGTTGTTTTTAGCTTTTAATTTGATCTTTTTTAAAAACAATATAATTTGACAAATTGGGTTTACTTATAAGAATATGTACATGGATTCCGTTAACTTTGCTCTGACCCTACATGTTACACATATACTAAGTGTACGTACCTAGCAAGGCTCTCATTAAGATTTTGAGGCCAGTTCTAACATAAAAAATTAGGCCTTGAATACTTAAAACGGAGGGTTAAAATGAAATAACATCTCCATTTCTTTTTACATACAATTATTATTTGACATAATTAAAGTCGATTGAAAAAAGTGCCTAATTGTTGCATTTAAAAAGAAACAGATATAGTATTAAAGATTATTAACGTTGAAATTTTAAATACGTATAGATTAATCTCTATTATATAAGCCAAGGGGGGGAGCCATGGCGTCCCCCCTATAAAAGTCTATCTTACCCCTCAAAACATTCTAAAATATTAATTTTTATCACTCCTAATTATTAAGGAAATTTATTACAATTTTGGGACTTTTTAAAATGAAAATAGTTCATCAAATATAAATTTTACATTTTGATTATCGTAAAAATTTGGTAGCCAATATAATATGGTAAATAAAACTTTTCTTTTGTTCACTGTTGTGGGATGACCGAATGAAAGGGGGAAAGTTTGTTTTTGATTATGTGAATGAGTGTGAATTTGACAGATTTTTCAATTTTCGAATAAATAACCTTTATTTTTTTTAATTTGATTGTTTCGACAGATTAATATAGTACAATACTGCAATCGCACGCAAAGCGTGCATAGAAGGCTAGTTTAATATAAATCAAAACTATTAGAATAATACTATCTTGGGTTGCATGTAAATTTGGGTCCCTATATTATTGTAGATCTCTTTTCACACCCTCCTCCTCTACACAAACTTTAAGTTGTTTTTCTATTTGTTTTCCTAAAATTCTTTTATTTTTCTCCTTTACTACCCGTAATTATTTATATTTTTTCAAATTATTCTGGCTTATGTATTAATATTGACCACTTACATATACACTTTATATGGTGATAAGGTTATCACACTACTAGAAAATATACTATTTGCGCCGAGAATTTCCGTCGCAAAAATGTGATCCCGTCGTAGAAAAGATAGGTTGCAAATGACTTTTCCCGTCGCAAAAACATGACCCCGTCACGGAAAATGGGGTCGCAAATGATTTTTCCCGTCGCAAATGAGTCAATTTTAATAGAGTTTGGGTTAGGTATTAGGTGAATTATAGTGACGGGCTCAAAAACCGTCATAAAAGATCTACATTTGCGACGGGATTTAGGCCCGTCATTAATGTATTCCCGTCGTTAATGGACAATATTTTCGTAGTGTCACCCTCTCATAAGCATTATTGATGTTTCAATTTTGATCAAGTAGCTAGTTCCACAACATCATTGATATATGATCATTTATCCCAAGTTCATGATCTGGTTAGAAGCCGCTCTGGGTTTTTTGAGCATTAGAGTATTGAAGACAATGAGAGAAGTTTATTATTGTGACAAGTGATAACAAATAAGGTTATTGTGATCGAATAATTATGTTTTAATAAATAAATAAGATTTGGGAATAAAAAATAATCATGTGATACTGATCGGCTCCTAGGGTGTCGCGGCCCTAGACGCCTATCAAATATACAATTTATAAACCTAACAGCTAACACGTAGTATTAGCGGAGTTAGGGTCGATCCATGAGGAACTAATGCGGATTTAATCGTGATTAAGAATGATCCAAGGGTCTTTTCTTTGTTGAGTGAAATAGGGAATTAAATCTAATCTACAACAAAAGAATTGAAACTAAGCGAAAAGAATTGGAATACAATACAAATTGAATATCAAAGGATTAAAGCTCTAAAGATTAGACTTCCTAATGTTATCTCAATCGGAGGAATTATAATCATTGAATTAACTCATGTTCGAGTATCTTAATTGCAAAGTGAATATTCAAAAAGCGTCAACGGACTCAATCCCAACACCCTCTCTCGATTAGGCAATAGGAAATTCTAGGATTGGCTAAATTAACCTCTCTCGATTAGTCAAGTTAGCAAAACCCAAAATCGAATTCGTCAAATTACTTTTATCAATTCACAATCCTAATTACTATCTCTAGCAATTAAGAAATTCTCATGGAAATCTTGAAAGCAATTATCAAAGACATCAATAATCACCAAACTCAACATGAGCACTTCACCAAGGTTTCATGCTTAAGTTCAAGAATTCTAGAGGAAATACAATCAAGATTATTCAAACACAACTAATCCAATGATAAACCCTCAAAATCAATAACATCAAGTCATCCAATCCCTAGAAAAGAAACTACTCACTAATGGAAGCCATTAAAGCAAAAATCATGAAATTCAATTAAATCTATTCTAGAACAAAGAACTAATTCTATTGAAACTAAAATGACAACAAGAATTAGAGAATTACAATCTAAACAACAATGAAAACAAAAACAAAACCTGGATTGGAACTTCAATGGAAACTTATGAAATCTTGAGTAACAATGGTGAATCAAAGAACTTGAAGAACAAAATCTTATTCTACTTGAATATTGGAAAATCTAGAAATTTGAGAGTGTGTTTTTCTACTTTTTTGCATCTAGAGTACAATCTAATTCTATCTAAAATCTGAAACTTAGTGTCTAAAACATAGCCTAAAAACCTCCCCAAACTAATCTCTAAAATTTCCCTAAAATACACGGCCAAAATCAGAAAATTTCATGTGCTGCAGGTCGTGCACGACCGTGCAGTAGTAAGCTGCACAATTGTGCAACTTAGTTGCACGATCGTGGCAAAACGAAGGTCTTGCTGCACGATCGTGCAATGTTCTGCACGATCGTGCACTCCAAAAGGGTCACTCTGACCTCTGCACGAGTGGCTGCACGACCGTGCTCAAAGAAAGGGAAGCTGCACGATCGTGCAGATCTGCGTACTCGGTCTTCAAATGCTCATATCTCTTTTGTTTCTTAGCGGAATTGAGCATATAATATATCAAATTAAATCTCTTGGAATAAGGAATCTTCTCCAAGTGGAATCACCTGAAAAAGAGTTATAGAAAAAAAGATATGAGTCTTTGAATCAGCCTATATATGCAAGAGCACTTGAAATGCTTCCATTTTGAGCCTAATTATTCAAGAAAACAAATAAAACACAACATTACTGAAGAAAACCATAAAATAAGCTAATTCTATACTAAAAGACTAAAAACCAATGGAATTAAGTCTAAAAGGCCCGAAAGACAAGTGAAACGAGGCCGAAAAATGGGTCCAAAATGGACCGATCAGATACTAACCATCCACTACAGTAGTCGGTAGCCATAAGATTATACTAGAATCATCCGCTGTATGAGATTCAAACTGGGGCATGACCTTTACCACTAGGGCACTAGGCCATGCTTCACCCTCATTATTTAGTACTAATGTACTAAACTACTTGGTATATATGTTTGATAAGAGAATAAAGTCATAGCCCAGTGGTTAGGGCTTCAGAATTCCAGGCACGAGGTCATGGGTTCGATTCTCACCACATGCACGCATTTGCAAGGATTCCTTATTATCCGTTTATCCCCCCTTACAGATGCGCGTGTTGGCTAAAATTGGGTCGGGTGACCTGCAGTAGGACCCGGTTCCAAGATCTAAGTATCCCACACATTACATTATCCTAAAAAAAAAATGTTTAATAGATGGAATAACATCTATTACTACTACTTGAAAATAAGCAGAAAAATATTGCACAACTACATCACCAGATTCGTCACATTATATTTATATAATGACCACTTGAAGACCTTCAATGATCCGATCCATATATTAATTTTTTGTCTTACTTAAAAAAAGTATGACATTTTATTGTTTACTGTTTGGGTCAAGGAAAGATGGGCAAATATTCCACTTGATTTCATCCTCAGACAACTACTCAATTGGTTACATACTTACATGCAATGCAACTGCCATAAAGTATTTAAGTATTGTGGATATTTTTATGTATAAAGTATTTAAGTATTGGGTAATATTATATGTAGTCATTAAGGCTATATTGAGTGCCAATATATAAGCATTAAATACCTTTTTTTTTTTTTTTTAAATGGAAGCAATTTTCCGATTTTAAATTATCAGGTTTTTCATAACTGTTTTCATTTTGTTTAGAGTTTAAACTATATACAATGATACTAAATGCACCCTAAGATATTTTGGCTAACAGAATAAGACTTTTTTTTATTTGATAATGTGAGTGGTATTGGGCTTTGAATTGGACCTACTGCAGGATATCCGACCCAAATCACATGCGTTTCAAAAGGAGAAGATCATAAGTCATCTCAAATACATACATGCAATGACGTTCAAACTCAAAACCTCAGATCTAATGTTCGCAAGATTAACCAGAGCTCTATTCTATGACAATAATATCGGGCAAAAAATAGGAAGTACCGAATGAAGTATTCATATCATATTATCATGTCAGTTTAATATACTTAGCTTCATCTGCTCCATATTAATCGCAACATTTTTATTTTCACGCTTGCCAATGTATAATTTACATTTGCAATATCTTTAGTCACGGAGTATATTTTACCAAGACATAAAACTAGTCATAATAATATTATAAATAGTGTCAACACACGCATCTGTAAGGGGGAATAATAAGGAATCCTCTCAAATGCGTGCGATGATTATCAAACTCAGGACCTTGTGCCTGAAATTCTGAAGCACTAACCACTGGGCTATAACTTCATCCTCGGTCGAATTTCACTTACAAAAGCTATATATATATACATATATATATATATATACATATATATATATATATATGTATGTATATATATATATATGATTAGTGGATATTAACTTTCTAAAACAAAGACAAAATAAAAAATCAAAACACACAATAATGCTTAATTATATATAGTCAGCAAACTATAACATTCAATTCATGTATACACTGTACTTTGCCTTGATCATACGTACTCTTACAAAATATATATTGAACATTATTATTATTATTATATATAGCTAAGAGTATATTGAAACTCAGATCATCAGCAAACTCAGATCGTATAGGGTGTTAACACGTGTAATTTGCTGGCCTCTATTATTGTAATAAACTAATAACTAATAAAAAGTGATTACTTTGATGTACTGCTTAATTATATGTGGACTAATACTTGACTAATTCAGATCTAAGGGTGGGTTCCTTCAACTTATCCAACTTATTCAAACTTGTTATCCTTGAATTCAGCTTATCGAAACTTATTGTTAAACCTGAAACTTTTTTTAAGGTCTTTCTCCAACTTATTAGATCAGAACTTATGTGAACTGAACACCTGAACTTATGTGAACTTATACGAACTGAATTATTGGAACTAGTTACACCTGAACTGAACTTATTAAATCTGAAACTTATTTTGTAAAATGAAAAGAACACACCCTAGGTTGTTTTTTCATGTAATAAAAAAATTAATAATCTATACACATTGACATATATAAAGTTAAATGGCGGCATTTCAATTTTTATTTTATATTTTTTAGTAGAAAATATATACGATTACAACTTATAAAACACTATCTCATGACTTGAAGAGTTGGGGTAGTGTCGTAGTGGTAATATCCCCAACATATTGTTGTTGGGGGCCAGGCGAAGTTTGACCCAGATCTATACTCTTATATATTTTCTGTATAAAATCGTGATTTTGTTATTTTCTTAAGCTACTTAATTATACAATTTGTATTTTTTATATATAAAAAATGAGATATATATATAGAGAGTACCCGTATGTACAATACAAGACCCTTATCTCAGAAAATACTTTAATTTGACTGGTAGTGCGAGAGGTGTCGATCTCGTGACCTCAAAGATCATAGGGGAACACTTGGAACCATTGAACCAAGGCCCTATGGACATTACTTACATACACTTGGATATCTTTGAGATTATTATATGTTCTCTATGATTAGCAATATACGGCATGTACCTGTGTATTAATTAGCTTGTTATGATGTGTCTTGGAAAACCATTTGATGCCATCTAACTTAATTTGAAAATTTCTAATTCAATTTTATCAAATTAATTTTTCATTTAATGAATATACTTGGGTGCTTAAGTAAATCGAATTGAACATCATCAGAGCAGTCAGCATCAGCAATAACTATTGCTTTCGCGAATAGAATGAACTTAAATCGAACCAAATGATGAACATAACTAAATAGAACTGAAAATAATTGAGTGAAAAAAGGGTAGCTTATCAGCTATATATTACTTCCTCGAACAATTGTACTGTACAACTGTACGCTACACTTTTCAAACTCATTGTACTTATACTCAATGTATTTAAAGTTTGTGAATGCATATATATATATATATATACTCTGTATTTGTTAGTCAATGTAGGGGTCGAAGACTCGTAGCTGAAGTACAATAATCATTCTTATCTTATAACAATAAGATATTTTTCACCAGAACTCCAACCTAATTAATTAAGTTCATGTGAGAAGACTACTTTTGGTAAAAAGATGAGATCGAAATTACAATAATTCTTGCATAGACAAATTAAATGAACCGTCGAGATTGAATTGGATTGCGCACTGTTACTCTACTTAAAAATTTGCAAATTTCTCAATGGTATGAAGTCAATGTATCTGTATCGAATGTATTTATAGTTTATAATAAATGTACTTATATGGGCTATAACGTTGTTACTCAATTATACTTAATTATAGGTCATTATTAATGTAACTAGATTTTTCACATTAAGAGATTTTTCACCCAAAATCCAATCAGGATTATTATATATAGGAGTATTATAATACAATATATATATTTTTCATTTACATTTATAATGCCCCCTCCATTTTAAATTGTATTTTTATATAATAGAAACGCTTTAAAAAAAAAGGATATATAAAATTCAAAGAAACATACTAAGGGCTTAATTGTTTACTTCAGATTATATTCAGTTCAGTTCAGTTCATCTTTATTTAGTTCAATTATTAATACACTTCTATTCAGTTCATCTCTATTCAGCTAATGTAAACGATCCCTAAATACCATTTTAATTAGGGCTACTTTTAGAATAAGAATGCAGGTTGACAGCCTTATAATTAAGTGCATCAAATTAAAGAACAAATCTATGCAAGTGTACATGTGCTCATGCATCATGCATCATGCATGCATCTCGATCTTACATCATCCATCACAAACTTCATTAAACTTAAAGCAAGAAACAATAAATTAGTTGTGATGGCATCCACCACTTACGTATGCTGTTTATCTCATTTTCTAGGGTTCATTGTAGCTAAAGCTTAACGACAAAAACATTTTATGTGCCCAAAAATTGTTCAAAACTCTCTAGTATTTTTCTGTGCGTAGGGTTTGGTGGTTTAGTACCTCCCACATCCCTGTGATCGAGGTCACATGATCGATTCTTATCCCTGTGTTATGTTATGTTAGGCTAATACGTAGATACGTAAGGATAGGGGAGTAGCTCAGTGGATAGCAGTTAGCTCAGTGTATGTGTGTATGTGTTGTGGTGTGGAAATGACTCAATGAGCTACAAACATACGTGGGGTTCAGTTTATCTTACCTTGTAAGAAATATACAATATCTTTTTTTTAATAGGATAATGTGTGGGATATTAGGTCTTGGAACCGGTCCCTACTGCAGGTCACCCGGCCCAATTTTAGCCAACACACTCATTTGTAAGGGGGATAATAAGGAATCCTTGCAAATGCACGCGGTGAGAATCGAAACTAGGACCTCGTGCCTGAAATTCTGAAACCCTAACCACTAGGCTATGACTTCATCCTCACATATATATATATAATACTTACATAAGAGTAGTTTGCAAGTATTTGCTACAAAGGTTTCGATGGATCGAATAACAAGTTGACAAATGCAAAATAAGAAGAAAAAAAAAATTACACAACTAATTAATTTAATTAGTAGGTCATCACACCTCAGTGACCCAACTAATATCCAAACTTTTATAATGCCCACTTGAAAACATTCAATGATCCGACCCATATTTTTTTCTTTAGATAAAAGCAATGAAACTTTATTGATTATTTTTCCTTTTTATTTTTCCGAGGAACTCCTCGAAATTTTCAAGAGGCATAGGGTTGCTTTGTTGAGTATGATAGGCGACCTCTTACCTTATTGGTTGAGCAAGGGGTCCCCGGATGACCCGAGTTTCATCCTCATTCCTCTTCAGCCTTGATATTTTGGTATTTTCTAAGATAAGAACCTTAGATGTGGTACGCTTTTTTTTATCCAAAAATAATATAAATTGGGTAGCATTGCGCTATTTAATTGGAATACATCAAATACCTCAGATCTCCAGTGAAGCAAAAGCGAGCTCAGGTGGTTGAACTCCTCGCCCTGTGTACCAGAGATCACAGGGTCGATCTATCCCCCTCCCTCACCCCCCCTCCCTCCGCCTTTAGTATTATCTGAAGTAGGAGTTTTGGGTTAGGTCTATTGTACACCTTTCTTCATGTAAGAAAATTTTTCTATGTTCGTCGAAAAAACGACCACCGAAGTCAAAATAATCTAGACCGTTGATTTTTTATGTTAATTAAGTTGATTTTGGTAATTTAGATTTGAATTTTATTTAAACAAAAATTAACATTTTAAAATTATTTTTTTGTAATATTAATTAATTTTTAATATTTTTAGATTTACCAAAATTAATTTTAGATTTTGTCAATTTGAAAATTAAATTAAAAATCTGAAATTAATTTAGATAAATCCAAAAATATTAAAAATGAATTAATGTTACATTAAATCAATTTGAAAATGCTTATTTTTATTTAAAAAGTCAAATCTAATTACTAAGATCGAAGGTTTAGATTATTTTGACTTTGGTGGTCACTTTTTCGACGATTACAGAAGAAACATCCATGTACCATCCACATTACCATTTAAAATTAATTAAGAAAATGTACATGGATTATTATAGGCTTCTTATTTAGCCTTTTAAGCAGTTTAAAGGCGTAAATAGGGCTATCTAAGGTTGCTCAATGGATATTCCTAATGTCCAAGGACAACCTCGGAGTAGCCGGAGCGACTAAAGGACGAGGGCCTCCTCAGCTCTGATTCACCACCTCCTGCTAGACTGAATTTCTGAAATGGCTCTTTAAAGCGGAGCCCCGCAAACAACAACGTTCCTTCCCCATATGGAGTTCGGAACCCAAGGGCAATCGTTGAGTGAACTGTATCTTCTTTGTGTTAGTTGACCTAAGCCGCACCATTACTGCTGGGGTGGGGCTCGGCCTTCGAACCGTACGTGAGACGAGTTTCTGCCTCATACAGCCCCCACTATAGAGGCAAGCTTTAGCTTGACGGCCGGGCCTTACTATAACCAACCTCACAGATCATATTGGCATACCCTCCTAAAAAAAAAAGAGCAGACCCCACTGAAGACGAGAGTGAGGTACAACAAGGCCATTTCTGTCCACCGCCCTTCTCACGAAGCCGTACGTGGACGTTACCGCTCATACAGCTCCCAGTCAGCAAGCAGTTAGCCTTCCTCTACAAAGAATGGGAAGTGTGGATGAATCGACATCAAATAGAGGAATTCGGGTTTTCTATTCATAAATATAAATAAGATGACAAGAGCACCCATTTCACAAAAACCTAAAGATCTCCTTTCAAATAATTCCTCTACTTCTATATAATTACAACGTTTGTAATATGAGCACTATATATTCATAATCACTAATATAACTAGCTTTTATGCTTTTTACATGTAAATATATACTTCCTCCGTTCCAAAAAATACGCAACAGTCAACATTTCACGCATGCCGATACATTACTTTGACCCTTCATAACTATAATTATGAATAATTAAAAATTATAAAAAGCTGATATTAAGATAGTATTTTACAAGACGAATCTAACAAGATCACACTTGACTATATTTTTTACTATTTATAAAGCTCAAAACTTGGTCAAAGTATATAATGTGAATAGTGCAAAATGTTGACTGTTGCATTTTTTTTTTAACGGAGGAAGTATATATATGGAATCGTCTCAATGTATACTTTATTGTGATCGATCTAATTGTTATAATTTATAGTAAAATGTAAATAAAGATGATAAGAATATAACTTATACATTGGCAAGCATGAAAATGTAAAAGTTGTGATTAATATATATTGACCAAATGGAGTACATTAAATTTTTAGATGTCGAAAGCATTTCTCAAATAATCTCAAGTAGCTTAGGAGTTCAAATTCAAATAAGAATGTTCAACGCCGGTATCAAGTTATCAGCTTGGGCAATTATACATTAGTTGCAAGCTAGTCAAAAAATGTGGCCCCTAGAAAATGCAAAAATGTAGAAATATAATATTATAACTCCATTGTTGCAATTTAATACTAAACTAAAAATTATATTGTTCTTCGATGATAGCATTCCATGACAACCAAAATGAATAGACAAGATTAGTGATAAAATGAAAATTGAAATTGCCTTAATTCTATATGCTTCATTTATATATATATATATATATAGGGTTGGGTTCCGGTGAGAAATTTCTTATGGTGAGAAATGTGAGAAGAGATAAATACATCAACTATAACCTAGAGGTACATCGAGCACCAACTATAGGTACATTCACCATA
Organism: Salicornia ramosissima; assembly: GCA_951394345.1. Taxonomy (NCBI): domain Eukaryota; kingdom Viridiplantae; phylum Streptophyta; class Magnoliopsida; order Caryophyllales; family Amaranthaceae; genus Salicornia; species Salicornia ramosissima. The sequence continues at coordinate 1,714,691 of OX596240.1, read as the reverse complement.
CACTATAAATACATTGAGTAAAAATACATCGACTTTATACCATATATACATTGACTCCAAACTATCAAAGGAGTAAGGAGGGATATAAAAGTAGGCTCATGTGAGAAATGTAGTTTTGGTGAGAAGGGTGAGAAGAAATTTCAACCCTTTGATCACCAAAATGAATGACTAAGATTAAATTTGATTTTCCCTCCTTACTCCTATTGTTTGGAGTCAATGTATCTATGGCATATAAAATCAATATATTTTTACTCAATGTATTTATAGTATATTTTAAATGTACCTATAGTTGTTAATCAGTGTACCTCTAGGTTATAGTTAATGTATTTATCTCTTCTCACATTTCTCACGATAAGAAATTACTCACCAAAACCCAACCCTATATATATATAGAGAGAGAGAAGGTATTGTGTCTAGTGGTGTGCACCGGTCCAGAACCGGACCGGATCGGACCGGGACCGGTTGGTCCGGTGGACCGGAATCCACATTTTTTGTGGACTGGGACCGGACCGGTTCAATTCCGGTCCGGACCTGGACCGGTTTGGACCTGTTACTTACTTTTTTTTATAAAAAAAAACTTATTTCTCTAACCGGTCCCGGTTTGGACCGGTTTGGACCGGACCGGACCGGAATTAAATACACTTTTTTTATTAAAAAAAATTATTTATTTAATTTTTTTAGATTCCTGTTCGGACTGGAATTTACTGGGTTTGGACCGGACCGGACCGGTGGACCGGAATCACAATTTTCATTGACCGGGGACGGACCGGTGGTTCCGGTCTAAATTCCGGTCCGGACCGGTTTATGAACACCCCTAATTGTGTCAGACTGGTCTGACAGTAACGTTTCTGTCAGACCAGTCCCCTAGACCTGGACACATATGGTTGAATCTGGACTCATATGTGTTTAACCTGGACACATGTTGTTAAACCTGGACATGTATTGGTAGACCTGGTCACATATTTGTAAACCTGGACACATATTGTTGGACCTGGACACATAATGTTAAATCTGGACACATATTGTTGAACCTGAGCACATATTGTTAAACCTGGACATGTATTGGTAGACCTGGACACATATCTGTAAACTTGGACACAAATTTGTAACCCTGGAAACATATTTCTAAACCTGGACACATATTTCTAAACCTGGACACATATTGTTGGACCTGGACACATATTGTTGGACCTGGACACATATGGTTGAACCTGGACACAAATTGTTGAACCTGGACAAAAATTTGTTTAACCTGGACACATATTATTAACACTAGACACATTGTGTTACCCCTGGACACATATTGTTAAACCTGGACACATATCTGTCTAACTTGGACATATATTGTTAAACCTGGAAATCTATTTATAAACCTGATGACATTTGTAAATCTGGTGAAACTTGTTTAGCCTGGAAAAATATTGTTAAACCTGAACAAATGTTGTTGGACCTGGACACTATTTCTTTGACCTGGACACATATTACTAAACCTGGATCCCCTCATCAGTTGTTAAAAAAATACTAATGTTGGACGTTCCGACAGTCGGACCTCTCGACACAATACTTTCATATATATATATATACAATCAGCATCCAATTACAACAATATGTCATACGCAATATATTAATTGCAACGATTTGACATTTTTTCTTATCTTGTTTAAAATTTCTCATGTTATTACTACAAATTAATAAATGTAATGACTTCCGGTTTCTTTCTTTTTTTTGTAAGAAAACAAGCCGAATACCAAATTGGATAATATTTGACCCTAGTTGTCAATTTTTGGCACGCCTAGATGGCCTTTACATGATGAAATTATGCGTGTACAATATAAAGTTGGCCATTTGTTTCGACAACAATGATGCATGCCAATGTAGTATATGCATTGAACATGAAGAATGAAGAGGTTTGTTTGTTTGTTTGTCTGTCTAGTATGGCTCTAGTTTGCATGGATATGGCCATATGAGTACAGGTTTGAAAACGGGTACAGAATACGTCACTTTTAAATTAAAGATTCGGGTACGAATAACAAAATAATACATAAAATATATAGAAATTTGAAATTTTATAAAAATCTTCAGTGTAATTTGGAAGTTATATTTGTAAAAGCACAAATAATCAAGTAAAATGATAAAACCCTTCTTAAAGAATAATAGAAATACAGAAAAAGGCTAAAATAAGGTAAAACATTTTTTTTAAAAATATATAAAAGAAACAAAGTATTGGGTATCTGTGAAGTATCGGTATCGTATCGATATCCGATACGGGTATGACTACCTAATTGAAATATCCATGCATCCTAGGTATGGCTATCACAACACCACCCACAAAATCTTTTTTAAAGTACATTTATGGAATTTACGAGATATGCGATTATTTAAAAAATGCATTAAACGCCGCGGAGATTTATTATTCCAAGGAAATTAAATATACATTGGGTTAGTTCTTCTTTAAAACCTAATCGGATGTTTTTTACCTTATATAAAAAAGAAATATATATAATATAGTTGTTATTAATTCTATTCGACATGTTTGGTAAATTATGTGGATATTACAGTATGATTGAAGACACTATCTTAGATCTTATCAACTTCCGTCACTACGCAATTCATCATGTTTATAGGGAATCAAATCAAGCTGCTGATTATATAATTAATCAAATACATCACCCTAATACAATAAACTTTCTGAATTGCTAAATACTGCCTAAAATTACTGTATATCGCCTATATTTATACAAATACTTCCTATAATACCCCTCCCCATTTACCCAACCTAACTACACTTACCCCTCCCCATTTACCCAAGTGGTGGAGCTTGGCGTCAGGTAGGAGCTGCTGGTGGTGGAGCTTGGCGTCGGATAGGAGTGAGTGGTGGATCTGAGAAAAAATGGAGAGAGAGAAAGAAGATCTTTTTTTTTTCTGAAAGATGCATGAAATGAAGATTGGAGAAGAGAGAGGGGGTGAAAGATATTAATTGGGGTAAGGGTAAAATAGGAAATGTCTATCAAAATACGGGCGGTATACGGTAATTTAAAGACGGTAAATAGTAATACCCTAAACTTTTGATACACGCGTGCGACCTAAATCTTTCATTAATCATTTGAGAGTGTTTGTGGTTCGCCTTATGAATTTATAAAAGGGGTTAATTGACTTTTCTTTTCCTGGTAAATAAACGAGATGTATTGAGTACTCCCTCCGTATCATAAAATTTTCAACAATTGTTTTTCCATGCATTTTGAGTAAGCAATTTGAGGGTATAAACGACCAAATTAATCAAAATAATTTTGATATTAGTAACTTATAATCACATTCTAGCTTGTATTAAAACCATTTTGATTAATTTCGTCGTTTAAACCCTTAAATCGCTTACTCAAAATGCGTATAAAAACAAATGTTGAAATCTTTATGTTATGGAGGGAGTATTTGATTTTGTGGGCCCAAATATAATTACAGGATATGGGCAGAAATGCAGAATGACTTTCTCATGTGAGTTGGAAACTTGGAATTTTGGAAAATGGAGGGCCAGCTTTCAAATAATGGATATCAAAAAAAAAAAAAAAAAAATCAGCTAGAATCACAGAATCTGTGATATTGAAGAATCTGACATCACCTCAAGAAGAGAAATGAATTCAATTTGAACATAATAATAATTCATTCATTCATTGCATTTTCATTATCTTTAAAAGGAAGCCCAAATCATGGCATTTCTTGGGATTTTAGTGAGTGGCTTTTTTTTTTTTAGACATATATATATATATATATGTATATTTATTTGATCACCTGCCCTGATTTGTCAACTGGTTCAATTATAGATTAAATCATCAATGTACCGTGAACCATGTGCCCTTTCTTTTGGCAATTGGTTCAATTATACTCCCTCCGTCCCAAATTAAATGATATATTTTGACTTTTGGCACTATTTACTTTGTAACTTTGATTCCCTTTCATTCTATATATATACGGAAAAATATAGTCATGTGGGTTCTCGTTTGATTCGTCTCGATAAGTACTTTCTAAATATATAATTTTTTATATACATAACTAAAGATATTAATTTTTAAATATGGATGATGTGAAAAAGTAAATGTATCATTTATTTTGGGACGAAAGGAGATTTCATTCAGGTATATGGATTGGTGTGTTTTCTTCATTTTATTAGATTTGAACTTATCTGCATTAAACTAATTATTTGACCTAATTAGCTATGATGATAGAAATAATGGGATCTTATCACATGATTAGATTTGATCAAACTTTATTGAATTTATTACACATTATTACACTTTATTTGAACTTATCTGGATTGAAACTTTTGTTTAAGCTAAAAGCTGAAGAAAACACAGTCTAAAATAAAATCCTATCAATTATTTTTACTAAGAATTGATTGCAAGTATGCAAAGAGAATTGTTAAATTCTACCCACCTTTTACTAATATCGCCTCCTTTTGCATATTTGAATATTGCAATCACTTCTCAGGAAAATCACACATATGTTCCTACACTAAAAATATATGTTAGGAATTATGCGGAAAAAAATTTCCTTTTAAATAGATGTCAGCTGCAAATTCAATACCTATAAGCAAAATATTGAGAATAATAAAGATTTGAGAAACAGAGAAAAACAAACAATAATATGGCAAAAGAAGATGAATTCACTAATACCAAATATGGAGGAGCAACTTAAATGAATAAATTATAGTACTACCACACACAATAAGGCTCTCGAAAACTACTCACAAAACTTATTCTCTAAACATAATAACTGATGTGATATGTTGTTTTTGGCTCACTAAACCTTGAGGTCAAATAACATATTTATAGGATAAAAGAAAACCTAAAAAATATATTTTTATCAGAATAGATTGGCCTCCAAGCATAAAAGATATCCTCAAACAAACAGATCTAAAAATAAGTAGTACTTTAAAAACAGAAAAACGTAAAACTCACAAAAACGAACTGACCATATGACCCGATCCGGTCAGCTGTCCCGACTGATCGGGTCATACTTCCAACTTCGTCTCATACTCGCAGACCAGATTGGGTAAGGTCACCTGACCACATGACCCGACTGATCGGGTCAGGCCCAACCTCCACGATTGAACCTAATTCGAGCCACACCTTACACAAACTTTTTTTTTCAGTTCACAATAATCCTGGCACGGATCAATAAAAGTAACAAATATAACACTTCGGATTATTTTGAGAATGAAGGAAATATTATATTATATATAGAGTAATATAACAATGTACTCTAATTAATTTTAGTAATGTATTGAGCAAAATACATCAGGCAACACAGACTTACAGACTTACAGACTTACAGACTTACAGACTTACAGATACTAATACAGAACAGTGTACACGAAAAACATGAACTAGGATTCAGAAGGGAAAAAAAACAGAGCATACATGGGTATAAGATTAGCTGTGTTGTTAACATATATACATGGGTTATAATAATCAGTTCTCACAATATTTCCCTAATGAATCCGCCGTATGATGTATTGAAAAACCGAAAATATATTTATCTACAATTCTCGTCTCTCAATCGTACAATCCTTCTTGCTCCCATACATCAACTAGAAATTCTACCATTTCCTGACAGTCCAATTAAAGCACACAATAAGCATCAAGTGATACTACTCATAGCAAAATCAGAGCACATGAAAAACCAATAGATTGATTCAAAGAGAACTTACTGATAAGGGGATTGGCCGCCGAAATCGCTCCCTGGAGCTAAGCAAGCTGTCATATGTAGCATTTAGACTGTAAAAAATGAATTTCTTATGATGGTAAGAAAACTTATTTTCCATTATATTACTCAATGTCGCAGCTATAATACGAAGGATAATTGTTTTAAAATTATCTGAAATGGTGTACTTAGTACGGATCAACAAAGATCAATTATCCATTATGTTGTAGGACTATTTCAAAATTTTCCCCTCATTGAGTTGCTTAAAAAAGAAACTATGACATATGTCAAACGAATATTACAGTTGAGATTTGACGGTTTATGAAAAGTTTGTATATTTTTTTAATACTAACTCTATTTAGATTATTTACAACAATTTCTAAAGATGAATGCTTCAAATTAAACAAATGTATTGTTTCGTTATTAGGATTTCAATTTTTTTCTGTCTCTGCCTCACATGCCTCCATGTTTCTCTATCCATTTAATACTAACTGATAAATTTTATTTAAGAATCCATGCAGTCTCATTTGTTGCAAATTAATTCAACAATGGTAGTATGCCACTTGAATTTGTCATTCCAACTTAAGTACTTGATGTGATGCTTAAAACTCCAACATAGAATTAGGCAATTTATTGACTGAAAACATGAATGCAAACATAAGAACAGTAGAGTTGAGTATTGTGAAAACAATGTTTTTTAACAGCCATTTGGTAATTAGTACTAACAACCCGTTTTGTTGTTGGAATAAAGTGGTAATGGTAATGGATTTAAAGTGTAATTTTGTTAAGGAATAATCTTATAATCCCATGGAAAACACATTTTCATTCCCAAGCTTGAAATTTCTTCTTATTTTCTATTACCATGGGGGAAGGTGGTATTAGATGGGAATGAATATTTGTGAAGAAAATTAAATAAATTGGACTTAAAATAGCACCACCATGGGACTTAATTTGGATTTTCCTTGCAAGTTTAGTATAAATTCATTCCCATTACCACTATTTATGACCGACCGGCTACCAAACGAGCCGTAAAGGATAGTAATGGGAATGGGTTTTCAATTGAATCTGTTAGGAATTTTATGAGCCAATGTCCAAGTAATACTAATCTACCTCCTGCCTCCTTGGCTCCTTGTATCTTTATGTATTATTTAATTTTCATTATTGTTTAAAAGTGGCATCGAGGGGATTGAAATTTAGGTATAAAGTCACATGGTTGGGGATGGAGATTTATTCTCATGGACATTGTCAATATACTTTCTTTCCAAAATTGCATGTAACTTCATTCTCATTACCACCATTTAGTACCAATTATCAAACGGGACCATAAATGACAAATATTAATTAAATTATTAAGCACACCCCAACCCTATGCCTTAGGGAAGGTAGGGAAGGGACACAATTGAGCACATGACTAGCAATCTAGCATAAGTGTCTTATATCATAGACTTTAGAAAAGAGATTGACCTGATTGCTGGTCCTAGAGTTTGATGATCTTCATCTGACTTTGAAACTCCCATCCATTGAAGACGCAATTGAGTCCAGAGAAGAAGACCTAAACACATTGTAAGTTTGTAACACATTGGATGATCAATCATTCAATTTTTCTAATGAAAATATTCATGAACAATAAGAATGTGAATTATGAAAGAACAATTTACAAATTTATACGTGGGAAAAAGAACTTACCATGGTTTACGAAGTCATTATGTGTGTTCATGTTTGACGATCCTAGATCAGAGTGAAAACTGACATTTGATGTACTGAGCGAAGATATGCTTCGTTGTGATAAACCAATTGGGCAGTCAATATCACCAGTGCTGGTGCCCCAAAAGTCATCTGATAAGCTGTGTTTCTCTACCACCTGTCCCTGGGATCTTAAACCCTTTGATAGATGTTCTTCAACTTGTGGAGCATGTTTTGGTTTTGCACAACGTCCCAAACAGCTACTGCTCTGTCACAACATAGAGTCATGAATATGTACAAGCACACAAAAATTCAGGTGTTACTCCAAACTACTCCCTCCGTTACTTTTTATTAGGTTATGTTTTGACTCGTTATGTGAGAGAAAAAATGAAAAGTGTAACTCAGGAATGAAGGGAGTACTTCCATAATCCGGAATAAGTTGTCAACTTTACTATTTTAGGGTGTCCAACACGGTTAGTCACTTTTCCTTCTAAACTTAAGTATGACATGTACTAAAGTAAGAGCGGCAGAGACAATGCTGCATTTCTACATGGACATAGTCCTAGGCAATTCAGGCAATAACTAATTAACTATAGTGTATCTTCTAGATTATTTTTCCTCACTCCTAGATAAAGAGAAATACAAATGAATTTGGCTCTTTTTATCCATTAAAATCAAACCCTATCTGTTTCTAGAAACGATTGCAACAACTTCAAAGCATCAAAACATATGGAAACTCCCAAGGGAAACCTTAATGACTCTTACTTGACCAATAAAACAATAGTAATTCTCTGCTTTGTTGTACACTAAAATCATTGAAGGATCAGAACAAGACCAAAAGTTTTCATATGTCAGTCAAACTATTGTGATAATTCTGTCCATCATAATAAAAAATACACCAAACATATATTTTGTTTGATAACATGCAAACCAAACATCACACAAACAAAAGGATCAATTCATCAGTTACATGTGAAAACACTGAAATAAAAGCAAATTATGTGAAAAGTGAATCCTCATGTGAAACAATAGAAAATAGAAAATAGAAATTCAAAACAATTGAAGAGTATCAACTCAAGCAATATAGCCCGAGTACCTGAGAAATCGCCTGAATAACATTATAACAGCACAGATGTTGTCTGGGCACAAAAAAAATAGCTAAACTCAATGACGATTATATGAATTGCTAGCTAAGATGATAGCCCCACTCACCTAGATAGTAATTACTCCGTACTAATTAGAGGGTCTAGATCTTCTAGAATTCAAATTAGTAACTAAGAGTTCAACTTGAAAGGGGGGAAATAGAGGAGAGGGGAGGCGGGATTTACTTTATTTGCCTAACTCTAATCATCTCTACCACTTTAAAATCTAGAGAATCCAAACATGTAATTAGAGTATTACCCTTGACAGTATTTAATGACTGATATTTAACGAAATTGAACATATTCATCGGTAATTTTTTGACCAACAACAAAACATATCAGTCCCTTTAGATTCATCATTTCACCATCCTCAAAACAGATTGAACCAATTCTACTTCGTGTGCTCGAAACAGCATAGAAACTATATACTTTAAAGTAATCAAACAAAATTTCCAGCATCATCAATAATGATCATTTTCCTACTCAAGTTATATGACGGGATGGTGCATACATACAAATCAAAATCCATCTAGGTGGTCAAAAAAGGTTCTGAGCTTTCCTATCAACAATTAGCGCGAATGATACATAAAGCAAAGACACAATAACACTTTGAGGCAGGGGCGGATGCACCAAGAAACCCCATGATGCACGTGCGACAGGTCCAATGACAAAAAAAAAAATTTGAAGTTTAACTTTTTTAAAAAATAAATAAAAGTTATATACAGTAAATCAGTTTAAGGGAAGCTCCCAAACCGCAAATACACAATATCATCCCAGGGCCCTCATATAGTCATATTCCTATAATCCTTTGCCATCAACGGTTCATGGCCAATTCACAGACGACATAACCACAGAATCCCTAATCCCTACAGCGGTGGCTTGGCTCCAGAGCTCCACAGTGGTGGAGACTAGTGACTGGCAAGTGCGGCGCCATCTCACAGCTGCAATTCTGCAAATCGTTGTCAATATTTTCGAATTTGATCGACCGGTATGATTGTGTATTGTTTTGTAATTCGATGATGCCATGTTTTTTAATGTGAATTATAGTACTTGAGATATTGAATTTGGTATTTTTTGGAAATTATGGTGTAAACCTTGTGAAGATTGGGAATTATGTTTGTTTACAGTTTACCAGGCCAGTAACTGTTAATTAGTGAAATTGGGATTGGGAAATAGGAATGGCAATTTTTGTTGTTAAAGTTGGGCAATTGCAACTTTAAGATTGCCTCGAGTAGTATATTGTATACTAGTATTACAGTTTAGGGATTTTTTTATTTACTTTTTACAAACAGACAAACATTAGTGTAGTATTATAGTATTATATGATGATTATTCTTTTTTAAAATTTTTATTTTATGTTATTAGCACTATAGTAGTATGCTAGTATTTGTTAGTATTTATTTTATGTTATTCGATTAATTGATCACTTCGAACTTTGAAGACTTAAGCTGAAGATAATATTAATTATGATGGACTTTATAAGTTATTAAGCTTTTTAGAATTATGAAGAGAAAATATAGGAATAATATAAAAAGTTTTTTTTTTCTTGAGATGTTTTTTAGATGTTAAGCTACATGATATTGTTAATCATTTTCAAAATATGAAAATCACAAGATAGCAATTGTCATGATATTAAAATGCTTTTATGGTTATAAACTTTTGAATTCTCGATGAATTAGTTTATTAATGTACGTTTTTGCCTTTGAAAAGTTAGTGCTACACCTGATTGAAATTCCTGGGTCCGCCCCTGCTTTGAGGGATGAATTACATGTGATTGGAACCTTGGAGGGATGAACTCTTTAAATTTCACTTTGTGATGATCACATTGGAAGTCTTGGTAAATCACACTAATTTTAGTTTGGATTCAATGTGAAACTAATCAATTACGCACATTGATCATCTAAGATCTGCTTCTTCACAAACAACTTTGCAGGTTAAAGCAATAACCAGTTTACTTCTTTATTACCAACATACACAAATTCTTAACATTTGCAATTGTAACAAAATCTCCAATTTGTAACTTTTTATTTTAGTATAAATCTATAACTTTTTGCATATTTTGTTCAGCTTTGTATAAAACTTATGGTTTTAGGCAAAAAGCTACTCCATCAGACGGTCTAAGGACAGACTTGCTGTTGCAATTGAGTATCACCAATTATGCAGATATAAAAGAATCCCAAAATTCAGTTCTTGCAAACAGTAAATTTAATTCAACATTCTAGCAAATGTTAAGAAGAAAAAAGGAAACTCAACCAATTACCCTACTAAATAAATAAATAACATGAAAGATAAAGCTCAAATTATATCAGTAAGCAAAAAAAAAAAAAAAAACTGTAAAAAATAAAGGCATTTAAGAAGGACCTATCTCCTAATGCCAAGAACAGGGGAATAACACTATATAAGAAACTAATTGCAGTAATAATAATTAAAAAAGAAAGGAAAAGAAAACATTGAAATCAAAAACAAAATAAAGAAGAAGAAGGCATACCCTATACAAGCAAGGAAGCTATTAATCCAAGAAGCAAAAGAATCATAGACAGTCATGGATCACAAACCCAGAAAGCAATCAGTTGAAAGAGGATAGAATGAATCAAATAAGGGTATTTGTGAAAAAATGTAGGGTTTTAAGAAAGAGAAGAAGTAGATTATTGTGGTGATTTTTAGTTTACTGTGGGTATTTGGATAATTGAGAATTGGGAAAGATAATAATTTGATTATGACAGGAAAGGAATTAAAGAATCAAATTCAATTGAGTATGAGCTGGAGTAGTTCTATGAGTATTTTGATTGGCGTTTGTTTTGGTAGTGAGTTGGTCAATTTGGTTGTCCATTTCTGTCTAACTCTATGCACTATGCCCATTTTCCAATGCTTTACTTCTCTTTATTTTTTTTTTTTTTAACCTTCCCGATTCATCCTTTTTGGGTTAATCCGTTATGGTTTTAAACTTTTCCCAACATACTTGTGGGATCGAACTGTAGTTCTCCCTACCAAGTCTAGCCCCTGACACCACTAGACCAAGACAACGTTGGTAGTTCTCTTTACTCTTTAGTACTCCCTCCGTTCCCATTTGTTTGTCCTATTTGACTTTGCACATATGTCAATGCACTTGTTTGACCGTAAATATCTTTTGTTGTATATGTATAAAAATTATAATAATTGGATATTAATGATGTACTCATTGTGACGAATCAAACAAGACCCTACATGACTATATTATATTTTATATGTTAAGAGTAATTTAGAAGATTCTCTCATCTTATGAATAGTGTAAGATCCCAAACAAGACAAACAATTGGGAACGGAGGGAGTAATAAAAAAAGTTCTCTTGTTATCTTTAGTTCACTTTGGGTTTGTTTTTAATTAATGTTATGTTTGGATACAAAAATTTCATTTGAAATAATGGATTTAGGCCAAATTACATGTTTGACAAGTAAAACAATTTGGAATTGGATTTAGGGCTTGTTTACTTCATATTATATTCAGTTCAGTTCAATTCAGTTCAGTTCATCTCTATTTAGCTCAATTAATACACTTCTATTCAGTTCAGTTCAATTCAGTTCAGTTCAGTTCAATTCAGCTCTATTCAGCTAATGTAAACGAGCCCTTAACCCAATTTCCAACCCAAATTTTTAACAAACAAATGTTGTGTATTTCAAATAATTAACAAAACTATGTTATTTCAAATTCTAAAACAACCCAAACAAATCATTTTCATTTGAATTGTAACATTTCAATTTCATAAATTAAATTCATCAATTTGAAATAAATTGCACATATCCAAACACTACCTAAAGGAAATTGGGTTTGTTATCTCGTGCAATGTGATTCACGACTAACGAGCCTGGGTGAGCTATGTGTCTCCTAGGATATGAGGTAAACCAAATTGATTTTTTAGCAAATATATCAAATGGTATTTTAAGGTAATTTTGACAAACTTTAGGGATAGGGATCCGAGCACCAACTATATAAGGGTATTTTGGTAATATATTTTCAACAAAATTATAAAAATATCATTTGATATTTGAGGTATTTCCCATCTTTTTGGTACATAGTTAGTCTGACTCTTAAATTAGTTGTCATTAATTAGCCAGCCAATATTATCTCCCTTAGATTTATTTCCCATGATTCTTGCATTAGTAATTTCGTTATACCAGGTCCTTAATTCTAAATGGCTACACATTTTTATCCCCCCCCCCCGGCCCCCCTTATAAACTCCTACCTTTGTCTTCTTCAAAAACACAAAAAAACGTTTCCATTACTCTTCTCCAAAGAATTTTGAAAACACATCTAAATTGTCTCCGTCGATTTTTGAGCAAGTATTTTGTGTTCTAATCAGATTTGTGATTACACATAAACTTCAGTGTCGTGCTAATCCTGGATAGAGACCGCATTGTGACTACTACATCGAGGTAGCGTAGAATCATCTTTTGGAACAGTGGTACATCATGTTGTGGCAATTGTTCACGCAACATCTGAGATAAGTAATTATTGTTCTTATTGCTTTCTAATCTAATGAAGTCACTACTCCAAGTCATTTGACACAATTTAGCTGATACACACGTCTAAAAGGGGGAGATGAATAAATCCTCACAAATGTGTGCGATGATATTTGAATCCAATATCTTACAATTTCATTCAAAAGATTGTGTCACTGCGATACAAGTCTTAACCTCAACAATTTTAAATGTAGAAATAACTAGTACCACCAAAAGCAAAACATTGGGAAGTTTTTCTTTCAAAGGAAATTGAATTCTTATCCACCACAAACATTAGAGAATCTTGCTGAAAACGTATTATATAATGTACAGATTATTGAGAGAGAAACGACGGAGAAAATGATTGGTATGTTCTCATGTTCAATATAAAATACAGGTACTCTCTGAGAAAATAATTTTGGCATTTCATAAATTGATGTTGGCACTCCACATTATGACTAAACATTGAACACTTACTATGAGTGGTTTAATTCAAGTGAAAAGTTTCTGGTAGTAAGAAAAACTGAAAAAGTTAGATATATCAATTATGTTTTATAAAGGAAAATTTGCATATAATAATATGAAGTTTGGCCAGTCTCCATCTATTAATCTCATCTTCGTATTATTTCTAATTAATATGAAGTTTGAACCTAATCTTCCAATAATGATTCAAGCAGGTCATAAACCTATTCATCAGGTTAAATATACGTGGGCCCCACCTAAAATACATTTTTTTAATAATAAAAAAAAAAGAATACATACACAAATACATACATAAATTAATTCTACACTTTATTTCTCTGCTCATTTATCTCCTCTTTCCCATTTATTTTCTCTTTCCTCTTTATTTTTTTGCTTGGTTATCTTCTTCAAACGGCTTCTGCTCCTTCATCTTCGAACATCTATTTTTTTTTCACAATTAATCTTCATCTTCAAGCTGCAATCTGCAATCTGCAATCTTCATCTATAATTTTTCAATTAATCACCTACTATAAACAACCTGACTTTTGCTTAAATACATCCCCATGCCTAAATTTCAATGTCACAATTGTTCTCCATCATCTGAAATTTAAACAAATTTTCAATCAGTTTTGGAAATTTATTCAAGTAACCAAACGAAATTTACCCAAAAAACTAAAACCTAACTCAAAATTCAATTGCAACAACGAAATGTACAACAATGAACATGAAAAAAGTTCAATTGCAACAAAAAAATTACAACAATAAACTTCAAAAGAGTTCAAACACAATCTATAACAACTATTAAAAGGTGCGCAAAGCAACTCTAATTATTGTTTCAATAATCACTCTTTTTAAGAATATTGTTCTATTGTTAAGGCTCCCTTAAAAACAATTATATGTTGCACGACTTTTGACAAAAGTGTTAGATTTGACACACTAATCTATACGAAATATAAATTTTATTAAGGTTTTGTGATACACAAATAAAAGAGGATATCATTATTTCTCATCAATAAGTTATTGAATCTTATAATTTTTTAATTTCTTCCATAACAAAATAAATGCTATACTTTGATAATAAACGTAAGTGAAATATTATTAAAGTGTAACATTTATTTTATTATGGAGGAAGTAACTAGATTTTATCCCGGACGATGTCCCGGGTCACTGAATGAATTTTTAATTTAAATTTTCTTATTTTGCAAAATTAAAAATTAAACTCCTTTATTGGTGCATTCTTTTCATCTGATTTTTTTAATGTAATCTTATAAGATCTGAATTTTTCAAATGTTAGATTGACAATAAATTTGTTTAAGATATATTGGTTTGATGAATTGATGATGAAAGAAGGTATGTGGATATGATTGATGGAAAATCGTGAATTTACACTTATTCAATTAGATGATTCTTTAATAAAAATTTAAACTTTTTTTTTTCCATACATGATATTATACATTTTGATATGTCAATTTGAATAATAAAATGGTGTAGATGAGATGGTAGAGTTACGGTATTATAGGGATGGTGAGTTCAAATTTTTGTTCACGCATTTTTTTTGTAAAAATTATTATGGTGAGTTCAAATCTTAGTAAATAGTAAATGCATTTTTATTTTTTTTTTTGTAAAAATTAATTTTATGAAAAATGGTGACACATGACAAAATATGACATGTGCTGTCATGTGGTGACATATGTAAAGATGACTTGGCTCAACACGTTTTAGAAAAAGAGTATTGATATTTGATTGTATATAGTGGAGGGAATGAATGATATTTATAATAAGTGAGAGTGTACAATAGTGGTTGTGTAGCTTTAGTTATTTTATCCTACTAGATAACATACACTTACAAACTTAACTAACTTTGATTGTTGTTTTATATATCCCTCCTTATTAAAACATATTGATTTATTGTTAAATCATCTTTTTCATTTATAATTCTTATTACACGTATTCAAAATTAAATATTAAATGTAATTTTTTTAATCTCATAGTCAAACTTAATTAAATCATTTTTTAAAGTTTGGTCAATTACTGAAATTTACTTAAAAATACAACTCTTTTTTTTTAACCAACTTACAATTTTTTTTTTTAAAAAATTAAATTTCTTAATTAGTGTATTAACTGTTAAAACTTTCTTCACAAATACTATTAGGATATTTCTATATTGTTTTATGTTTCAAAACCATGCATAACTATCTTTATAACCACGATTTCATTATATTGCTTTCTATAAATCACAGACATGTATATATATAAAAACGATAGAATCCAATAGACATAATAGAACCGTATGGCCCGGGGCAACGCCCGGGCTACAATACTAGTTATACCCACATGAAAAGAGTTCAAAAGCAATAATACACACATCAAATTGTAATCAATAAAACCAAATAGATTCGAGTTTTGATGAAAAATTTACCAGAAATCAGCTCCAATGGCGACGAAAATTGCAAGCTATGACAGTTGCACACAAAATTTTGGGGTTGAAGATGTTGCAAATGGCGTCGAGGGAAGGAGAAGAACAGTGCTTTGAGTTTGGCAGAGAGAAATTATACGAGTATTTTTTAGTCAATGACTGTATGAATAAGTCATCATTTTAAATGAGTATGTAATATGTAGAATTAATTTATGTATGTACTACCTCCGTCCCAATTTACTTGCTACATTCTCTTTTTCACATCTCCCGAGACATAACTTTAAATAAAAATATCTTTAATTATATATAATAAAAAATTATAAAAATTCTATATTTGAAAAGTGCATGTTGAGACGAATTAAACTAGATCCATCATGATTATGTTTTTTCTTACCTATATTAAATTAAATAAAGTCAAAGTTCACATGTGAACAGTGCCCAAAGTCAAACTGGGGCAAGTAAATTGGGACAGAGGGAGTATTTGTTTATGTATTCTTTTTTTTATTATTAAAATAATGTATTTTAGGTGGGTCCCACGTATATTTAACATGCTAAATAAGTTTATGACCTGCTTGAATCATTATTGAAAGATTAGGCTCAAACTTCATATTAATTAGAAACAAAACGAAGATGAGATTAATAGATAGACACCGGCCAAACTTCAGATTATTATATGCAATTTTTCCATTTATAAATACATTGACCAACAACTATAACTACACTCATTTGAAACTAGGAATACATTTACTATATTTAATAGATGTTTTCAAACTTTAAGTAAAATATAGAGAAAACAATCTAATTTAATCTTGAGCCTTGATTTATTGATCCACAAATGAAAAGTTGGAAAGTGAAAAGCCTAATACTTCTTAACATGATTAGACTAGGAAATACAAAAAGCTTAGGTAATATGAAGGGTTAATGGACATCCATTTAATATTTCAACATTTGAAATATCAAATACTCCATCCGTAACGAATTACTAGTAACATTTGTACTAGCACAAATTCCTAGGTGAAATAAGGTAATAGTGGTATTAGGTGGTATAATGATAAAAGTAAGAGAGAGAAAAGTAAGAGAAAGAAAAGTAAATGGGGTATTATGTGATAATATGATAAAAGTAAGAGATAGAAAAGTAAGAAAAGGAAAAATAAGTGGGGTATAGTGTTGTTTTTTTTACCAAAAAAAGGAATAAAACGAAATTGGAAAAAATTGTTGCAAGTATTTTGTTACTCCTAAAAATAGAAATTGTTGCTAGTAATTCGTTACGGAGGGAGTACCAAATATCCCAAAACATAACAAAATCCTAACTTACCGGTATTACAGGTAGATTAGGTAAAAATTACACAAGGCAATAACACGGACAAGGAACAAATCCTCTTGCAAGATTGTATTACAAGAAGATAGAAAGAGGAGCATTAAACATTGAAATGGCCTCAGTAACATACAGGAAAAAGAAACATCTCCAGATAATAGTATGGTTGATGAGTACAAAATTGTTATTAGCCAAATAAAAATTTATGGCGATCGCTGTTCAGAAATTTCAGTGTGTATAATACCTCCTTGGACGACTACTAAAAAAATAAATACTTAATTGCCCTTCTTGAACAGAAGTGAAGCAATGGCATCCCTCCAACCAAACACCGCAGCAGGCTGCTTTAGTGTGGGTACTATACCAGCCAGACCGACACGCAAGCTCGGGCTGTTCGAAATCAATGGCTTTGAGTTGGAACTTGCAGTCCTGAATGTTTCAAAATGAAAAAAAAATAAAATTGTGGTCAATATCACTGTTGTGTTGTCTATCAAAGTGGGAAAAATAACCACCTTAAAAAGAGCTCAAGTGCTCATCAACTGAATGAAGCAAGTGAAAAAGATGACAGACAGTATGACTTTGGATTGGAATTGGGCCTAATCCAATCCGAAATAGAACTTGGATTTTAATTTTCAAGTCCAAATCCATTCCAAATTTGATAGAAATCCAATCCATTTTTTCAGTGTGAGTTAAAACTTGTATCCAATCAGAAAGCCCAAAGTAATACAAGTATCTTGTTTGGGCCAGAGAAAATAAAATCAACAAGAATCCCCAACAATATAACAATTGATAATGTATGAACAATACAGCAACAAAGTATATGACTTAAGCTTATCGTTTTTTGCCAAAGAACTTGTATATTGGATTTTGTACTAATACATAGATTATCATATCGGCAATTGGGATTAACATTTATATGACCTTGGGAATGGATTGAAGTTACTACAAATAGAATTCCCCCAATCGAAATCCAACCCGAAAATCCGTTTAGAAAATTGAGTCCCAATCCAATCGATATAAAAACAAATTCAATCCGAATTGATGAATTGGGATTGAATGGATTGTACTTTTGTATTTTTATCCAGCTTGAAAATTACTACTTCCATTCAGCTGTGAATGTAATAATAGAGAAGCACACATTTCATATCTCTCACACAGAGTTCCACAGATATAAGGGATTATCGAATAACCTTTCTTTTCACTTGCCAGTTGCTACTGACTATTTCAGTACTTGTAATTATAACTAAAGCAATACAAATGTCTAACCAACTATGAACTGCAATTAACCAAATATGATTAATTAAGTCTATGCAGCAAGACAAAAAGAACGGAGTAGAAAAACATCTGGATGGAGGGACCAGCTTTTATTTTATTAAAGAAGATATGCTCATGTCCAATGCCAAATAATTAGTGGACAACTATTAGAAGGTCAAAAATTGAAAAGGATATTCAATTTTCACTTGTGCACTTTCAATGGAAACACACACAAAAAAAATGAAGCAGATGCAATGATTCACATACATGTTAATAAGTGGACCTTCATGTGCAAAAGATGAGAAGCCTTGGCGCTGCTTGTGCTTGGGCTTGGAACTGCAAAGAACGTAAACGCGGCCATGGCGTTTAACCACCTTACAGAATTCGCACATCTTCCTCACAGATGATCGAACCTTCATGATTACTGCAAGGTAACTTCAGTAAGAACAGCTCTTTGTAGAAACAACAAAATAGAAAGAAAAAAAAAAGTCATGATCCCCTCTCCCTGGGAAGGAAGCTTAGCAGGGATCCCACAAAGGCAGGAGCAAAGCATATGTAGTGTTGCTTCAAGGATTCAAGGTAAATTAAAGCATTAATGGTGACAGCATGGCAGGTGTGTAAATGTCAAATTGAGAAGATAGTACTTGGTAAACAACAAAATACCAACAACATAGAGAATTAAGAATGAAACAGTATGTTCTACTATTCTCAACATTTCCACTTTAACTGTGCAATGGCTGTTATAGATAGGAAAATGAACTAATCAGTGAAGATAATAGCATATCATCACCAAGCAAATGTCTAAAATCTAAGGGCCTGTTTGGTAGAGTGCTTTTTTAAAAACTTTTAGAGGTTTGACTTGTTCAAACCTCTAATGCTAGTGTTTGGTAAAGAGGGTTTTCAATTAGAGTTTTGGGTCCAAAACTCTAATTTAGAAAAAGCTCCATATAGGAGCGTTTTTGTGAGAGTTTTGAGATTAAAATCTTTGCCCAAAAACCTACATTTCTCATATCGGTTTTCCTCTCCACTTCTTTTTCTCATTTCTCTTACCTCCTCTTATATCCAATTCTCCATTATTACAGAGCAATTATAAAAATTAAGACAAATTTTTCGAAATGAATTTTCTATTGTTGGGTAATTATAAAAATGTAAAGCATTATCCAAAAGTTTCAAGATTTGGATGCGTAAGATAAGAAATGAGATATTATTATAAAGGAAAAAAAAGTTGTTGACATTTGGTTTTTAATGATGAAGAAAATGAAGTTTAAGGTCTTTTGGAGGGAAAAAAAGATGATGAGATGATGAAGAAGTTGAAGGTGTTTTTGGGGATAGGTAGGTGATGATGAAGAAGTTGAAAGGCACACTCGCATAGGTAGGTGATGAAGAAGAGAGGAAAGGAAATAGATAGGTCAAAGTAATGTGAGTTTTATGAGTTGGGTTTGGGTTTGGGTTGTGTTGGGTAGGCTCCTATGTCCATAAATGTCCAAAGTTGAAGTATATGTTTTTTTTTTTTTATTAGGTAAGGAGACCATCTATTCATTTACTGTTACAGGGCTACTAGCCCAAATGGGAAGAGGGAAATACCTAGCATAATGCTGGGTAAGGATTGAACATATGACCTTAGTCATTAGACGTGAGGGTCTTACCACCAAGCTATACCCCAACTCCTTAAAGTTGAAGTATATGTCCATAAATGTCATTTTACACATATAAATTGTTATTAGCTTTTAGCAATCGGATAGGTGTTACCAAACATAATTATATAAGCAACAGTCAAATCAGCAGTCAAAGTTGCTAAACAAAAAAGTTAAAACTAACAAACTCTAAACTCTATCAGCTAAACTTTAAACTTTATTTGTCAAACAGGGCCTAAGATTCCTGTGTGACTATGACCGTCTTCACTGAAAGCCCCACAAAACAAATATAACCAATGAAAATCTGAACTAGCAACAATAATTGGAGAAAAAGTGCAAAACCAATTCATCCATCAAATATCTCCACCACAAAACCAGCCCTCATGCAGCCAAAAGCCATCCCAAGGCCTAGGTTGACATGATCGAATGATTCATCTCCTTTATTCCTTCCTTTTATCTCCCAATCTCCAATTCATGTTTATGTAGTTATAACCATCTTTTTTTTTATATAAATGACAACTCAAATGTTCAAAGGACTCGACCAACATTAATGCACTCCAAACAATTGTTTCTGCTTTTTTCAATATCTAGAAAAACTAGGAAATTTTTATTATCCTTGTGAAATATCTTAACCCTGTAAAACACTATGCTAGACAACAGCTTGAGAAATCAGACACACTTTAGCTTTTTCATAACGAACCAACTCAGTCAACATAAATAAGCTTAGGAGAGAAGGAAGAAATTTTAGGTAGCAAAGAAAGTTTTTTTACCAGATTGATAAGACGGTATAACTTTTATTGAAGTGAGAAAAAAATATCAAGTCTTTTTTGCTTGAAAAAGAACAGCAATATTGCATTTTTCTTCCCTTTGTATTCACAACTTGGCAAAGATTTAATCATGTGATTAACAAAGATCAGACATGACATCCTTATATTGGTACCATTCTTCCTCAGCTAGGCTACAGAACCAACCTCGAAGTCAGATATCCAAGGCCCCTTTGATTCCTAATTTTGTGATAGTAAGGATTAAGGAATGCTGGGTGAACATAAAAATTTTAATCCTCACCATAGGATTTTAACTTAATAGCCACAACTCAAACTCTTTAAAAGTATGTCCCTAGTAAGTTATCAGAGTGAATAAAATTTCCATGATTAGAGCAAAACTATGTGATATAATTCACTGGAATTACAAACCCAGTCTCCTAAGCTAATCACTGAATCTATGTGATATAAATTCTCTATGTGATATGCTTCAAGCAAGGGGTCCTCAAAAAGGGAATTGAAAGTGAAAATTAAGTCAGAATATAGCCCAAGTACTACACTAAACCAACAATAACACATCAAGAAACCTCTAACAAAATATAAAAATTCATAATTTCCCAATTGCTTTCAAACAGTCACAGTGTATTTGGATAGCAATATCAAAAGAAAAAGGAGGAAAGACGAAAAAGAAGGAAGTGATAGTAAAAATAGATGTGCATTTTCCCTCCAAACCTCTCCAAATTTGAAGATAATGTTTAATAATCCCCTCCCTCTTCTTCCCCCTCCTTCTCCCAAATTTTTATCCAAATGAAACAGTTTGACACTTTGCTCACTTTCTATTCTCTCCATTTCCTATGATCCAAACAAACCATAAATCCTTGGACATTTGGATTGGACCTCTCAAGTCTGACCTACACGTCTACAACACAACTCCTTCAAACATAAAACAATAGCATAGAATATATCCAAGCAATCCCAATTGATGCTCATTTACCTCTAACAAAGAAAAGACACATGCGGAGATCTACAATGTGCTAAAGTAGCTCTATGTACTAGCACAACATAAAACCTCAATGTTCTGTCACTAGTACAAGTACACAACTTAAACAGTTGAACACCTATCAATATCAATGCTGTTTCAGATGGATAAAGTTTTGTACATTATGACATTGATCATCACAACTTGATTTACCCAATTGTAAACCTAATTCCATTCAATCCAGAAATGCAACGAGTATAAGCTCATTGATCATGTATGTCTCTACAGGCTCATCCCTGACCCAGGGCAAGAGGAAGAAAGCCTCCATTTTCGTAGAGTCTAGCATAACCTTACCAGTTATTATAACCAAAACTCTACAGCAAATTATCAACAAAATTCGATTGGAAATTCATTCTCCTTTAGCTTAAAACTCTGGCAATAAATTACCCAGTATGATATATTCAATAACCCACCCTAGAAGAAATTGTATAATTGACTTTCCATGATTCTTTTACGGGAAAAAAAAAATCTTACCTCAAAAGCTCGGCTTTGATGGAGGAAATACACCACAGATACCACGCCCAACTCAGTCACAGTTCGACAAAGATAGGAGACGGTGAAAGAAAGTAAGAAACACAGATTTTAGAGAGATTGAATCAATTGTTTAGGGTTCAAATTAAAAGACAATATTTGGGCAAAAGATGATGGGACAATTTAGAGCAGTAAGAATTAAATGATGATTAACTAAGGCTCGTTTACATTAGTTGAATAGACATGAACTGAACTGAACTTAATAGAGATAAACTAAACTGAATTGAAGTGAACTGAATAGAAGTGTATTAATTGAATTTAATAGAGATGAACTGAATTGAATTGAACTGAACTGAATAGAGATGAACTGAACTGAACTGAACTAAATTGAACTGAATATAATCTGAAGTAAACAAGACATAATTTATGTGGATATGAGCTAAGGAATTGCCAAGTAATGTTATATGTACTATTATTGGACTTTTACCAAGCTCATAAGTATTTGAAAGTGTAAAAGTGTTAAAACTTGAAAAGTGCTTTATTTGATGTGTCGTGAATAGGGGCAAAATGATCGCATCTGCGCCAAAATGCCTGTCCGCGACCAGAAAACGAAGCTGGACTAGAGCACTAGCGTTGCGCATGAGCCGTGTGGGTTGCACTCGCGTCACGGGATTGGGTCGCGCCCACAGTAGGGCCTTAGTCTCATTAGTTTGCTGTTTTCTCGATCAATGCATGTTTGCTTGGTATTAGGTAGTAAGTTACGTGGTATGACCAACATTCTGGCTATATGATGAATGGGAAGTTCACAATTTGGAATTACACCGATTAATTCTCCTTCTTCCTTAGCAAAAGTTTAGAGAATTTTCTCTAAGTTTTATTCATCTTCAAACTTCACTAAAATATTAAGTTACATTGAATGCAATTCAAAGAAAGCTTGAATTTTATTGTTCTTTGTTGTATTTTCGTGATACTCGGATTTTCATAAGGTCGAAATACTACTTTTAGAATATTGAGTATACGCCTCGAATGTGCTAAATTTATATTCATAATCTTTGATTCCACACAAACCCTAAATTACCCGACAAAAGCCTATCAACCCCAAAACATCCTTCATATATTTTTTGACTAATTTGGTCTGGTCTACCTTTTGGTAGGTAACTCACCATATTTTTTTATTAAAAAATAAATAAATTGGCCTGCACAATTTTTTAACATGACAAAAAATTGTTGGCATTGAATTTC
The DNA here is from genome assembly GCA_951394345.1 of Salicornia ramosissima. Classification (NCBI taxonomy): domain Eukaryota; kingdom Viridiplantae; phylum Streptophyta; class Magnoliopsida; order Caryophyllales; family Amaranthaceae; genus Salicornia; species Salicornia ramosissima. The sequence continues at coordinate 1,691,106 of OX596240.1, read as the reverse complement.
ATAATTAATGACGCAAATATCAATAATGTTAATTGTCATTAGGGGTGTTCATAACCGGGTACCCGGGTTTTTGGGTACCCGAAAGAGCGGGTACCCGAAGTTTCGGGTATCGAACCAATCGGCCCATGACCCGACCTGATAAAACCGGGTATCCGGTTTTATCGGGTCGGGTCTCGGGTACCCGGATTATGAAACTTTTTTTATAAAACACAAGATTTTACCGGGTCGGGTCTCGGGTACCCGACTACCAAATTAAAGAAATGTACTTTAAAATATATTATTTTTCCATATTTTTACTTAAATTTTTTTTAAAAAAATATTTACGGGTCAACCGGGTACCCGACTAGTGCATGGCCCGGCCCATTACCCGACCCGCCACTTATGATTTTTAGCGGGCCGGGTACCCGGCCCGAAAAATTTGAACATCTTTTAAAAAAATACCTGATAATAATTACCGGGTCGGCGGGTCATCGGGTCGGGTCAAGCGGGTCGGGTTTTTGTTGAACACCCCTAATTGTCATTGAATTTCATAAAACGTACAAAATTAAAATCAATATTATTTATATTCTAATCAATCATAGATACTATTTGTGATATAATAATTATAAATTAATAGTTGCAAACTATATAAATAAATTTTTCTCCTCATTATAAAGCACATTCTAAAAATTATATGTGCACCAAAAATGCTCGAGATCAGTTTATACACGACTCGAACACAGTGTTAGGAATCAAAGAATCCAAGGCAAATGATGGAGATGAGCAAGAATAGTTTTTATGCATTGTTATCATATTGTATTCGCATGGAAAATTAGACCCTAACCAAGGTCAATATCACGAAAGCAAATGGATAAATGAATGATATTGGATTATTATTGTCTTCATATTTTTCTGCTCAAATGTTCATTATTGTTCTTTCATTTTTCTTTTTTTAAAATTTGAGTTTTTTCGATCAATTTTCACAATTGTCTGACTTCTTCTCTCTTAATCAGTTCTTTAGTGGCCTTTCGTTTTTTGTACAATTCTGTTTGTATGTAGTGGCATGTTTTGGGCATGATTTGAATTGTGATGGTTGGTTATATGTCATATCTATGATTGTGGAAAGAGAAAATATATATTGTTAATAACTTGAGTGACAAATACCAATAGCAGCAGTTTAGCACATTTCTCAAAGTAGATTTCATTTCATTGCTGTTGTATTTCTCTACTTTGCTTACATGCCCTACTTGAAGGTATATATACTCTTACAGATGCGTGTGTTGGCTAAAAATTGGGCCGGGTGACCTGCAGTAGGGCCCGGTTCCAAGGCCTAGTATCCCACACATTATCCTAAAAAAAAAAAAAAAGGTATATATACTCTTAGACATAAGGAAAGAGTGGCCCAAAAAGGACCCTAGCTACCACTCACTAACAAAATTAGGATATAGAATGAAGAAAGCCCAATACAGTTTACTTTGCAAAATACAAATTAAGAGTTGCTATATTTTTAGCCTAGTGTGAAGAACTTAAAAGGGGGAGAAATGATGAAGGATACAGTACAGTTGCTCATGGAAGGGCACAAGTTATGAGTGCAGTGCAGGGACAGAACTGAGTGTGCCAAGTGTGATGTGATCACTAATGCAAGCAAAGCAAGCTCAGCAACTCAACTATGTGGCATTACATACAGGTTGGGACACACTCCTATGGAGAGAATATATAGCAAGGATAGAAAAAAAGTCTTGGGGAGACTAAAAGTGGAAGGAACAAGGATATTTGCATTGCATCACATGCCCACTGTCCAAGTTCACAAAATTACCATACTCATTGAGTGAGTCAAGAGCAAAACACTGTTTTGACCTCATTCACATAGACATATGGGGGCCCTTATAGCTGGGTGTGTGCTAAGGGAAAATATAGCTAGGTACTTCAATTCCTCACTGTTGTTGTGGATGATCACTCAAGATCAGACTAACTTGGATACAACTCATGAAAAACAAATCTGATGCATTATATTAAAGGCACTCCAAAAAATCAATTCTCATGGCAAAGACTCAATTTGAAAGGCAAGTCAAAACTATAAGAAGTAATAATAATGCTCTTGAATTTGATGATTCTAAATGTAATGATTTTTTTTACTCTCTTTGGAATTATTTCTCATGAAACCTCTTGTGTCAACAGGCCACAACAAAATGGAAAAGTTGAACGGAAACCTTGGAATTTTGGGGAGAATACAGACTTGGGGGACAGGGGGAGAATGGCTCATTAATGAAAAAGGGAGAATAGATCAGTATCAGATCAGATCAGATCTTTGGCTCAAGCAATTGCTTAAAGACTTAGGCATCAAATCAATGTCTACTACACCAATATTTTGTGACAACAAGGCTGCTTCGTCCATTGCAGCAAACCCTGTGCATCATGAAAAAACAAAACATGTCGAGATAGATTGCCACTTCATACGTGACAAAGCTGCTGAGGGAGTCATCTCTCCTACCTATGTTCCCACTGATCACCAACCGGCAGATATTTTCACAAAAATTTTGCCTGCTGATCAACATGGAAAACTAATGTCCAAGTTGGGAGTTCAAAAACCTCACTCACCACTTGAGGGGGAGTATTGAGACTAGGCTAAAAACATGTTGTCCTGAGTTGGATATTTTATTACAGTTCGGAATATGAGTTGCAACTAAATTCTTTGACCTTCTCCCTTTTTACTTCAATTTATTGCATTTAATAATATCTCTATTATATAAGGCTCTGTTCTTTAGGACTGATTTGATTTGATCTGAACTGATTAGGTGGGGGTATTATTTTGTGAAAGTATAAAATTAAAACAAAGCTGAACTGATTTGATCTGATCTGAACTGATCTAATCTGATTACTGTAGCTTTTAAGTCCAAAAGAATAGGGCCTTAGTCAAGAGATGAGTCATGGTGTGCCCCTGGAAAAGTTCATATTATCCCCAAAGAATTTCCAAAAAAATCAATTAGCATCACTCTTAACTATTATGGAGTGTTATATTATTTTTTTGAACTTTTTAAAATAAAAATATTACAAAATATAAATTCAGTAAAAATAAAATAATAATACCAAAATTCATATTTTTGAATTTTTTATAAGTAGATATCCATATTGATATAGTTTGTCAAATAAAAATTTTATATTTCGATTATCGTAGAAATTTGGTAGTCACTAGAATATATCACATGGATACATTTAAAAAATAATGGCACGCAAAGTTTACGAATAAGGCTAGTTTTAATCTATTGTGTCTAACAGGGTTGATAATTCTTATGGTTATTCTGTCATCTTTCAATTTAATTGACAATGAATGAATATACTCCGTTAGTCCGTAATACGATGAAGGATAAAAGAAGAAGACTAGTCAAAACTCAAAAGTAAACTTTGCCAATTAGAAAGAAAGAAAAGAAGATCAAACAGTTTGTCCCATTTGCTTTTTTTGTAATTTGCCAACACAAACGTTGACCGTTGAATGTTTTGTAACAGATAAAAATACAAAAATATATCTTAAAAATAAAATTTGCATATATGATAATCAAAAGTGTATATATTAACTACAAAAAATAATTGGTTTAACACAATTGTGCATGATTAGATACAAATCAAAACATTTTTGCGACAGGAATACTTTAAAAATGAAGACATTTTTATTTAATGAATTTCATGAAATTTTGGATAAAATTCGAATGTTTTTTTTTTTTTTTCCTTTTCTAAAATGGCATTAACATTATAAAAGATATGTAAAATCATAAGCATCAGCTCGATTTAATTAATATTTAATTTCTAGCATTATACTAAAGTTAGTCAAAATTAGAACAAACATGTCAATCATTCATTCATTTGATTAGACCAAAAAAAAAAAAATCTACGCTGTATATGGTAAGAAAATCAGTAGTTCACATGCTAACATTTACTCATGTTTTTAATAAAGAAAGAAAATGAATATCCTCATATAAATTTTTTGAAAAAAAAAAACATATTTAAATAGTTAAAGACTAATTAAATTACTCATACTAATAAATTAAAGCAGAGTTCTTCCCCCTCCTAAACCGACATTCAAATCTAAATCTCACATGTAATTATGTAAACTCTTAAGATAGGATATTTATGTTTTATTTGATTATTTTATGTTGACTAGTTTTTCGCACCATTATATATATAACATTACTTAAGAACATAAAATCTCATTCTTTCAAAAATATAAATAAACCCATTATATGCCATGTTTCTTCCCTTTGTTTTTCAATTTTCTTGTTATAACAGATGCGCAATGTAAAGCAAACAATAGACAAGAAGAACACACGGAATTTACGTGGTTCGCCGACAGTTTGTCGACTACGTCCACAGGCAGAGGAGAGAGATAGTATTATTGATTTTGAGGAATTTTCAGATTACAGATTACAAAGTGTCGACTAGGTTAAGAGAAAGAAGGAGTATATATATGACTCCTAAAACAGAAACTGAGAAGCCCGAAAAATAGGCCCAAAACAGAAAACCATAGCGAGACCCCCGTGTAGGGTTATACGAAGTGGGAGTACGGCATACAACAGATTCAAGGCACCAATCTAACATTTCTATTTATTACTTTTGATAAAAATAAAAAAATTAATTTTCAATTGTTTTGAAGTAATAATTCAATAATTATTAGTTTGTACGATATAACATGAAATGAGTCCCTTTGTTGAACCCCATATAATGCAGTTGTGATTGTCCCACATCGAAAGATTATGAGAGGCTAAACTAACTTATAAGTCTAGGAGTTACTTCTCCTATTTTAACCAATTGTTTTTAGGAAGAAATCGTCTATGACTTGTAAGTGGCATAACCCTCTTCTCTCACTAGTGAGAGGAAGTGTGAGTTAAGGAAACTCTTATGGCTTGTAAGTGACCTAACTTCCCTCTTTAATTTAACTTAGATTAATTCAGTCCAAAAGAATAAATCCTTAATACTTAATTTAATTTATTTACTCCCTCCATTCATATAAGTTGTTTACATTTTATTTTTCACAATTTCCAATACACATGTTTAACTATATAAATATCTACTGCAGTATTTTATATAAAAAAAAAATCATTTTTCTAATTATCTATAAAATACTGCAGTAGATTATTTATAAAGCGAGTATTGTGATACGGATGTAGTATACCACTTAGCATATATCATGACAAAAACTGGTTAACGAACGCCCCACTCTAGATGAGAGTGTGTTTGATTTGTGTGAAATTTTTCATCTGATCTGAACTTAACTTTTCTGATCTTATCTTATCTAAATTTTATGATCTGATTTTTTATTGTAGTTATTTTTATAGTTAGTAATTTTTCTAATCTGATTTGAAATTTTTCTAATATGATATTATCTGAATTTTTTATCTGACCTGAACTATTGCATTGTACGTAATGCTTAAATAATTTGAATCAAACGCATCGTTAGTTAATTAAGGGTGTGTTCTCTTCAACTCATTAGAATTGAACTTAACTAAACTTATACAAGCCTGTTAAAAAGAATATTACACCTGAACTAAAATTTTAAGGTAAAGAGAACGCACCCTGAAATGAGAAATACTAATTCTTAATAAACATTAATCACACTAGAATACATACCTTTTACATAAGAAAACAGCTTATTAAGATCAATATAAGTACTCCCTATGTAACATAATACTAGCAACAATTGATTTTACACGCAATTCGATGAAGCAATTTAAGGGTGTAAACAAAAAAATTAGTCAGAATAGTTTTAATACAAACAAAAATAAGATTAATTATAAGTTACTAATATTAAAATTATTTTGAATAATTATTTTATTTACACACTTAAATCATTTTTTCAAAATACGTGCAAATCTAATTGTTGTTAATATTGATCTTAATAACATTACTTTAATTTTTGTACAACTATGTCATTAACACTAATCATAAGAATTTCCCCAAATCTTTTCATACTAAAAATGCAAATTTCTAAACTTTACCTTTGATAATATAAGCAATTTAATTTTTTTTTGAAGCCAAGCATCGCATAGACATAAAAGATGGAGTACAATTTACTAAAGAAATCACCTTTACAATTACATAAAAATATACATCTTATATTTGCAATCATACAAACTACATGAAGGTTCATCAATTCCAATTGAACAATTACAAATTACAAGCTAGGGGTGATTAATTAATTACAAACTTGGTAATCACCCCACCAACATGCATGTTCATTAAAATTCCAAACAAATCAACCCAAAATTAATAAAAGATTAGTAGTTAATCACACTTTATTGCCATCACAAGCACATGGCCTCACCTTAAACTTCCTCTCTTTTTTTTACTCTTTAAATTAAAATTCCTAAAAGTGAGTAAATTAATTTCAAATTTCACCCACCAAATTAAAATAATTTTATACAAACATTGACGATTAGATTAAGGAACAATAAAAAAAAAACTAATAATTCACATTTCACCGGTATTTAACTAACAATAATCTCACCTCTAACCTTTTACTAGTATAGAAGTCGGGTCGTTGTTATACTGTTATTTGAATACCGGTAAAAGTTGAGATTATTATTAGTTTTGATTTTTCCAAAAAATTAAACAAAAAAAAAAAAGTCAAACAAAAAAAGAAGACTAATTAGTAAGAGTAGGTAACACGATGAATAACACGATCTCTGAGAATTCCATTGTAAAGAGCAGCACGATTAGCAGGCATTAATCTTCTATTATTATTATTATTATTATTATTAATCTTCCTTAAATTAGTGCTATGAAGCCTCCTAAATTCCTCATTATCTCCAGTTGGGTCCACCACATCTTCTGCAAATCTCACCCTTTTCTTCTTCTTCTCCCCTGTCTTCCCACCTATTTTTTTATTTTTTTAAAAAAAAAAATCCAAATTCATCCAAATTATTTTATAAAAAAAATAAAAAATAAAAAACAGGGGAGATAAAAAAAAAGGTTACAAAAAAACTACAAATCTTTTAAATCTATAACTTTTTTGTATATTTTGTTAAGTTTTGTATAAAAAATTACGATTTCATGCTTAAAAAGTTACAGTCTTTGGACAAAAAGTTACGGATGTTAAACCAACCATTGAAGTCAAAATAATTTAGAGCGTTGATTTTGGTAATTAAATTTGACTTTTTAAATAAAAATAATTTTTTAATTTTTTTTTTTTGTAATATTAATTTATTTTTAATATTTTGGGTTTATCTAAATTAATTTAATTTTTAAATTATAAAATCTAAAATTAATTAATTTAGTTAAATCCAAAAATATTCAAAATGAACTAATATTAAAAAAAATAAATTAAAAATGTATATATTTTTATTTAAAATAAAAGTCAAAATCTAATTATCAAAATCAAATTAATTAACGTATATAATCATCGGTCTAGATTTAATGACGGTATGACGGGAGACTGGCTGTATAAAAATAAAAAAAAATAAAAAGAGAGAAAATTACCTGATGAAAGGCAAGGTCGAAGAATTGGAAGAGAGTTGACTTGAAAAAGAGAAGATGAAGATGAAGATTTATGGAGTTGTTTGAAGGTAAAAAGAATAAGAGTACCAGAAACAGCAGCCATGGCAGTAGCTAAGAAGACACCACCCTGTGAACCAATAATGGAGGTCATTTGAATTGAATAATATGTATGTTTAAATTAGAGAGAGAAAAAATATATATAACATTAAAACTCAAAAAAAAGAAAAAAAAAAAGGGGGGGGGGGGGTGGAATTACGATCGAGAAGCTAAGGTAGACGAAGACTTCTCAACTAATAATTCCCAAAAGACAAATATAGAGATGTAAACAAGACTCTTGGAGAAGAGTCACTATATTATTTTTATAGTTAGGGTTGTTTAAGTCTTACCAAAGTCATTAATTAATACACATTAAAAAAAGGAAAATGATATACTTTATCTGTATTCTGTAACATAAAGATTTCAATAAATGTTTTTCACGTATTTTGATGAAGCGATTTGACTATTTGAGGGTGTAAACGATCAAATTAATCAAAATAATTTTGATATTAGTAATTTATAATCATGTTCTTGCTTGTATTAAAATCATTTTGATTAATTTCTTCGTTTACACCCTTAAATCGCTTCCTCAAAATGCGTGAAAAAACAAATATTGAAATCTTTATGTTATGGAGGAAGTACATAGTTATGATCTGAAGGGTAGTTTTGAGTCTCATGGATAATCTCACCTTAAAATGGAAGAAAAATATTAAATCAAACATTTATTAACGTGTGATTTTTTCTTTCTTTTCCAAATTGTTTCTACTAATAGGAAATGTATTAGCATAATATTTTAAAAGAATTGTTATCCGGACTAAATTAAATGCAACATTTGATTCTGAACGTGCTTCAAGAAAGAAATTTAAGGATATAAACAAGAGGATTAATCCGAATAATCGTTTATTTGTCTTAAGATTCTTTTGATTAATTTACTCGTTTACAGTTGCATTTTCATCTGAAATCGATGTAATAAATAAATCATCAAAGCGTAAGTATTCACTTTACCTTTTAAATCACATGCCAATGTAAATATGTTTTTATTCTTATAAATATTTAAAATAATTCTACCTCCGATCTATTTTTTTTTAAATGCAATAATTAGATATTTTTGTTCTCTACTTTATGTCTAATCGTTGAAATTTTTAAAAAGTTGATATATTGCTAAATTATTCACGGGTGAATCAAATAATATTTTATATGACTATATTTCTTGTTACAACTCATAAATCATCTAAAAAGTTAGTTGAAATATAAATAGTGTCAAGATGTTAAAGAATGGAGTAATATAAAAGGCAGATTATTAATTTATAATCTTATAATATGACCAAGAAAAAAAGGGTGAGGGAGTAGGGCTCCGTTTGTTTTGAAGGAAAACAATTTTCATGGAAAATCATTTTCTAAGGAAAACAATTTTCAATGGAAAACATAGATGTAAACAAAGTTTTCTTTTGTTTGTTTGATTAAAGGAAAACTAAGAAAAAATGAAATAGAAACGAAGAAAAGATGGGAGGAGTGAATAAGGGAGAAGTAAAGAGTAGTAGGAAGGAAAATGTGGCATTTCTTCTCCACAAAAGGAAAATAGTTTTCCTTCCAAAGTGACATTTTCCACCTCAAGGAAAATTGTTTTCCATCCCTTTCCAAAACAAACAAAGGAAAATAAAAAGAGGGAGGAAAATCATTTTCCAGGAAAATAATGTATGAGTATCTTATATAATATTTATATACATTATTTATGAGCTTGTTGAAAATAAGATTATGATTGCTTAATTGAATAAAATTTAATTTCATCCACTATACTATATCTGATCAAATTTTTAATGTAATTTGTGTTAAAAATATACCAATATGGATATCTAATTGTAGAGAATTTTAAAATAAAAATTTTAGTGTTTGTGTTTTATTTTTTTTGAATTATATATTTTGTAATATTTCATTTTAAAAAATACAAAATTTTCCTTTTTAGTTAATATTATATAGTTTGAGTATTTAAATTTTTTTGAAGGGTAGTTTAGACTTTTCTAGGGGGACACCATGGCTCCCCCTTAGCTTATATAATAGAGATTATAGTTATAGGCCAATGTGAGAAAACTAGTTGTGGTGACATGGATGAGATACAATAATGAAACTTGGATTAAATCGAATTGTTTCCTATTACTCTTTTCAAAGTTTGCAAACAATAATAATGTATCTACAGTCTAAAATCAATGTATATATAATCAATGTATTTATAGTTTACAATCAATGTACATGTAGTTGTTAGTCAATATACCTGTTATATAGGTCATAGTTGATGTATCTATCTTCTTCTCACCTTATCACAATAAAGAAATTTATTATCGGAATCCAACCATATGTAATTCCATACATCCATCAAAACAAATACAAATTAACTTTTTTTTTCCTTTATAATCAAATCACTAATATTGTTCCACACTAGGCCCATAAGCCAGTATCACAAGTGATGTACAACAAAGTAATAATATTTCACTTTTAATTTTATAGGTACATATAAAATTAATGTACAACAATAGTAATTACATTAATAGGTACCAACTATTGCACTTTTAATTTTATAGGTACCAACTTTTGATTATTCACCAGCAGCATGAACTATTACATAAAGTTGCAACGATAGGTATGGATGATCTATAAATAGGTATGGATGACCTATAAGTTGCAACAATATTTAGGTCATATAGCTATTATGTAATAGTTTGTGCTGCTGGTGAATAATCAAAAGTTGATACCTATAAAATTAAAAGTACAATAGTTGGTACCTATAAAATTAATTTAATTATTCGTAATAATTAAAAGAAATGTTGTTCAAGTAGTAAGAATTGGCGGGAGAGCCTCAGCTTTAGCACCAAGAACTTTAGCTTTCATATCAGGGAAAAACTCCCACCCAGGAATCTCAACAACTTCTCCTTCTTCAGTCACTCCTATGGGATACGTGAGCAAATGCCCTGGAAGATCTTCTTCTAACTCCTCTGAAGTGTATAAATCCCAGTATTTTTGTGCTGTTTGATTCACTTTGCTTACACACTCAGCAGTCTCCGGCTGGAGGAACACCTTATCGAGCATGCCTAAATGCTCGTACCATAACGACATTCGAAACCCATGTATTTGACCTCTCGCTGGGTCATCTCTGCGGTATATATGGTGTGGTTGGTATGCTCCCATGGCTATCTCTGAGTCTCGAGCTCCATTCATTGATCTCTCATTTATGTTTGCAGAACCAAGTATTATGTACTCATCATCAACTGTTTGATTGATTGATTTATTAATTCAGATAATATGCAATTATATATTATTATTATTATTCACTTAAAGAAATTAAAGGGTGTTAGTGAAAAATTAAAAAAGCAAAAAAGATTAATTACCTATCATCATCTTAGCATGAACATAGATCATGAACCTTCTAGCTTCCTGTGCTCGACTGTAATCGGTATTAGGTTCAGGGCTCTCTGTTGGCTCATATTCTCCGGGCTTCTTAACTTCTCGATTGCCTAGGCAAAAGAATGAGAGGTATTCTTTGGGGTTAATCACCTTCCTTTGAGCTCGAAGTGCTTGAATGATGTCAGTATACATCATATCCATTGTTCTCCTCTGCCAATCAAGAATGGCTTGAACTGAACTACTCTCAGGGATACCTTCAGGCCACATAGGTAGGACAACATACACGGTGAATCTCTCATCTTTCTCAATCTTACTTACAATCTTTAATGATAATTCTTTAGCGATGAGATTGTTTGCTTCTATATCAGCAGGTGTTATATCGGTTGCTTTCCAACCAAATGAACTCCCTAAAAAGTACTGGTTTTCTATGTAAATGAACTTCTTTGCCCTTCTTATAGCATGGATGTAAGCATCTTGAATGCTTCTATCAATGATACTATCTTTCCCACTTACAAGCCCCGACTTTGCCGCCTCTTCAGGGGAGTCAGGGAAGCCAAAGGCGGCCCCACCATCAATGGAGCGAAAGACCTGAACGTTCCAAGATTCTGGATCATCAGGGTAAAAAACAGCAGATGGGGATAAGAAGACAGAGTTCATTTCTCGAAGGTCAAGAAGGAGATCCTTAGTGCCTTGCTTCCTCCACCTCTGCTCAAAATTATAAAGGACATCCCAAGCAGCAGGCCCCTCAAGCTTACAATGGATGTCATGCCAAGGCTCTCGGGGCCCACCTTTGTTGATGGACGCACCAGTGAAGTTAGCCTGATGGAAGTCATCATGGTGAGCAGTTGAAAGAGTCCTGAAGAGGGAGTGAAATTGTGTGTCGTACCGCCCATCACAAAGGTCTATACCCCCAACAAAGCTTATAATTCTTCTCTTATCAGAACTCCCATTAGGCAATGCACTATCAACAGCAACAATCTTTTGGTGGTGGGTGAACATGGTCCCAATTTGTATGTCTTGAATGAAGCTCCTCCCACTATCAGGATTCCTAGGGCACAAGACACAATGCACTTCAGTACCATGAAAGTAGTTAGCCGTCTCTTCATCGTGAGTAGCCATCAACCCATCCTCTTTCAATCCTTTTATTGAAGTCCTATCATCCCAAACTAGCATCAAAACCCTCACACCTTCCATTGCCTTCTTCTTAAGGAGATCACCTAAAGTCATATCTCCACCGGGCTTAGGCCTCCTAGTGTCTCTTATTAGAGTTATCTCAGTGTAGACCGACCATCCTGCTATGTAAACTAAGTGTCTTGCATTAGTAATGGCATCGAAGATGTCTTCCCAACAACGGTTTGGCTCGTAGTATTTTCCATTGGAAAGAGGGATCTTAGGAACAAAGTTATCAGGTACATGGACATCTTGGTATAGGGTGACCTTACATTGGCTTCTTTGAGGGAAATAAGTGTAGGGTACTCCAGGAAATTTGTGTGTTTTGATGCCTCTATTCCAATTCAAATCTCTAGTTACATCAAAGAATTGGACTTTGACATGGACTTGTGATCCTTTGTGTATGATTTCATGCTTTGTATCGAGTATATCGAGCCAAATATCAACTTCTTCTCCATCTAGGATGTCGGTCACAGGGAGATAAGCTCTTCCAAGTAGGGTTGCTCCTATGGCCTCATCTTGTTTCAAAGTAAACACTACATCAGAAGCCATATGACCGCAACAAATGTGAAATTGTTCATACCAACGGGGGTTTGAGTCATTTTCCACAAGCCTTGTACGACAAACTCTTGCTCCTTCTAGGTCTACCGACGCATATAGTCTCCCTGCGCCTTTACCTATCACACTTTCAAGACCCTCTTTCACCTACAAAAATAAAAATAAAAAATCTTACACAAATATGTGAATTGATTTTTTTTTTTTCAAAGAAATAAAAAGATGTATTAGACATAGACAATGACCATTAAAGGCCTACAATTTATATCTTACAATCGTTTGTACTTGTACATACACCCATATTTGTATTTTGCTCATTTAACGTTCATTTTTGTTCATTTAACATGGAATTTGCTAATGAAATTATTTCATATTATTGTTCATTTAATTTTCTACCTTGCTTATTTTTAACTGGGTGTACATACACCATATCATACACATGGATGTAGAATATACTTTTTGAGAAAGACGAGGAAACAACTTACATAAGTTGCAATCTGAACAAAACAATGTAACAAGTCACCCTTCAGTAATCCATATATATAGTGTAAGAAAAATTATTCTGATAGACAATAGATATTCAACTGAACATTTTATTTAAATTTTGGCTCATGGCAAAACATAAATACTGCATCCGTTCCGAATTAAATGCAACAAACCCTTTTGCACACATTTTAAGGGAGTGATTTAAGGAAGTACACGAGCAAATTAATCAAAATACCTTTGAAAAAAGTAACATATACACTTATTCTTGCTTATATTAAAATTATTTTAATTAATTTGCTCGTTTGAGTAATTTTGCTGTAAGTTCGTTTGAATACTTAAATGCATACTGCTTTATCTAGATGAATGAATTAACAATAAATCCACTCTTTGCTTCAAAGAGAGGGTAATCTCTAGTACTTCTATATAAGAAACAAGATTTTCGGGTTGTTACTTCGAGAGGAAGATAACCTAACTTTCTCTGTCTACTTTCCCTTTTAAAAAAAAGAAACAAGATTTGATAAGAAAATCCTCAAACCCTTTAAGATGTTTCATAGACCATCATTTTCTTCTAATAATCCACTAGTACTCTTAATTTTTAATCTTTGAGTTTTAATAATCCAAAATTATTTAGATCACATGACCAAATCCCTTAACCCTCTTAATCTAGCATTTTCACATGAATAGTCAGTCAGTCAGTCTCCCAGAGCTTTCAATAATTTGCAAATTTCCTTCAGCCTTTTCTTTCAACATTCAATCAAATATCCTTAATTATTTTACACTAAGACTTTAAAATTGGAACAATAATAGATTGGAACAACCAATCAAACATGTCAAAAAATAATTGAGCTAACTTAGACCCCAAAAAAATAAAATTAAATTAAAAAAATAACCAATCGATCATTTGGATACGAATAATATGATGAATGAAATGAACTGGAAATAAGTCTAAAAGAACAGCATTTTATTGTTAAACAAAACACACTTATTAAAGAACCATTAAATATATAGCATAGTTTAAAACTTAATGAATTATGGAGCACTCCACCTCCAGCTCTGATCCTTAAGGTCAAAGGTTCGAATCCTTCTACCAGCTAGTAGTATTTCATCAGTTTTTTTTTTTTTTTAAATAAATAAATATTTGCATAATCTAAAATTTAATGAATTATGTAACAGTCCACCTTTAACTTTGATCCTTAAGGTTAGAGGTTCGAATCATTCTATCAGCTAGCAATATTATATCAATTTTTGTAAATAAATAAATATTTGTACCTTAATAAAAACTTAAGTATTAATAAAAAAAATTAATACTAAAAAATAAAAATTGAGGGTAAAAAAGAACCTTGTGAAAGAAGTTGCCACCACCACCACCAAAGAGTCGAGTAGCCTCATAAATGGTGACGTGAAGAACACCATGTATCAGAATTTTTGCCATATTATTAATTTCAACTTACAAAACAATATTATTATGCTAATAATATGATGGCTTTGATAATCTTGATCTTCTGAAAAATTAAAAGAAAATCAAGAAATTAAACATAAAAGAACTTTACTTGTGAATTAATTTGTATGAAATAGATGATTAAATGATCAAGCCCAAAAAAAGTGGTAGGTAGCACACCTTAGAAAGAAAGGTCTATGTGTTGATAGAAGTGTGGATCAATCAACTTAAATAAATATCATAATATCATAATATCATATCATATAATCATATAATATAAAAAAAATGATTTTTATAAAAATAAAGAAAGGTCTATTGGTTGATAGAGAGTATGTAATGTAGGGTAAGCCCACTTGTGGCTATGATGAGATCGAGTAACTTCTAACAATATTGGCCCATCAACATTGAAAGCGTGGCACCTCATTATTCATACTCTTTATCCAAATTAATTAAGTTTTTTTTTTTTTTTTTTTTATTGATGCAATAATGTTATATTTGATAGAATATGATATAAACAGGCATGAGCAGTCCAATACGAAGGAGGAGGCCAGGAGAATTCGAATTCAATTTACTTTCCAGCCAAAGAAGGTTCATTCTCAAAATCAATTGGTAATGAGAGAAGTAATTCCTATACTATACTCTCCCTTTTTTCCAATGTAGTACGCTCATTAGTGCAAATATATATTAGGTTTAACAAATGATATTTTATAAATTCATTGCTGAGACGGTCAAATTATTTAATTTTCTTCGAAGTATCGATTTCTCGATCCTTAAATTTTAGACTTTTTATTTGTAAATTTAGAAATTTCTAAGTCTGTACTACATATAAGTTTTTCATAAGTGTAGATATTAATTTTTCAAAAATTACCACATACTTATGTGGTAAAATATATGTCTTAGAGCATCTATCCATTTTCCTATTCTATTTATTATGAAGTACTTTTTAGTTATCTAGCATGAGACCATAATCTATATAAAAACAAAAATCGAAAAAAATACGCAGTGGAACAATCACTAAGCTTAGATTCTCCCCCGCCTCTTCCTCTCTCAACTCTCTCTCAAAAATCCTAAGACCTTTGGGAGACACAAGGGTCACAAGGAACAACCATCATCCTCTCTTTGATGATAGTAAGTCCAAATTCTCTTTGTATTTCCTTTGTTTTTTGTTTTGTACGTAGTCATTAATAATCTTACTTGCTCTCTATTTATGAGATATTTCTTTCCAATTTTTTTTTGTTTCGTCTTTCCTTTTGTGGGAGCTTGGTATTTATCTTTCTTCACTTCTCTTATGGAAGATTGAAATTTATTTTTATAGTTTGATTTGAAAGGTTGGATTCATATGTTGTCAGCCATACAATTTAGCAATTGGCGTTGGAATTGAGAATGCGATCTATATGGTTAAGTAATGAACTTTCTTCCCAAAACTATGTCAAGAAGATGGATTCCTTCATAGAAGGCTACATAATTCAGCGAACAATCAGGGACTGTACTTCACTGGCCGATCTAGTTTCTCTTGACCATAGTTACTTTAAAGAAAAATTTTCTTTGTTTAATTTAGATTGTATTTTACCCTTCTATAATGATTATTGTAGATACCGTATGACTTTCAATTAATAAATTTTATCTTTCCCTTTTAAAAAAAACTTCAAACTTTATCTTAAGACCTTCCCGAGGCTCTACAAGTGTTAAAATTATTGTATACTATCTTTTAAGAGTTACCAATCATTTTCATTGTGTTGGTTAGTTAACCAATACTTCCATGTCATTTACTTACAATTGGGGCACAGTTCTAGCCTCATTCTAATTTCTATGTCTTGGATGAGAGTGTGGGTATATTGCAGTGGAGCTTGCTCCTGTCTCCCAACCTTTGGCAGGAGTTCAATTCTTACCTCCAATATTATGTTGGGGCATTTCCACTCCCCCTCTCTCTTTGAACTAGTAACCCTGTACCAACCAATGAACTAATAAAGTCCTTACAAAAAGAAAAAAAAATGTCTTTTGGTGTTATACTTTGCTATTTTGAACATTAGAGCTTTTTTTAAACCAAAAGAAAGAACATTAGAGCTTTTTAAAGACCTAAAAGGAACATTCGTTTCCTTTATTATAATCTTCAATCAACAAAAGTACAGCGAAGGAGTATTAACAAAGTTTTTACCCTCTTGTTTTTTTCCCCTTTTTAATCTTAGTTTAGTCCCATACTTGAAAAAGTTGCAAACAAACAGTAAAAGTTGGTAAATCTACAAATACCATGGTTGCATAAAACCCCACCAGCGCGTTTTTAGTGCAGCTGGTTGCGCCATTATTAAATGGTGTGACGTGTTATGTAAAACTAAACAGAAGGTTACAAAGTCTTACTTAAACACTTTGTAACCCCACTTAAAAACTTTGTAACCCACTTAAACATTTTCTAAACCTAAAAAACATTTTGTAAAAAAAAAAAAAAAAAAAACCCCAAAATACACTTTGTAACCAAAAAAAAACTTTGTAACCCCACTTAAACACTTGTAACCCCACGTAAACACTTTGTAACCCAAAAAATAATTCATAACCCCCAAAACACTTTGTAACCCCACTAGAACTCCAAAAAAATACTTTGTAACCCCTTTTAAACACTTTGTAACTCCAAAAAACACTTTATAACCCCACTGAAGACTTTGTAATCCCTAAAAACGGCCGCACCATTTGAAACAATGCAGCTGGCCGCATGGTTTGTAAACCATGCAACCAGCCGCATATAAGAATTATTCAACCCCCACATACAATGTCTTTTTATTGGTTAATTATGTGGGTCTCAAAATCACTTCCATTTTTCTCCCTCCTTAATCCCATTTTCTAAAATCTTATTGGTTATTGTAAGTGAAACTACATATGGTTATTATAAGTGAAACTACATACAATGGTTGTATGTGTATCTATCTCTATTAAAAATTTATAGCATGTTATTACAATCAATGATACAATAATTTTGGCGGTAATTATGTTATAATCTATGAAAGTGACAAGAGTAGAAAGGGGCACAAATCGGTGACACAAATTCAAGTGTAGGGTTCCACCAATCTCCCACTTTTGAAACTAACGTGTATGTAATGTACCAACGTTGTCTTGGTCTAGTGGTGTCAGGGGCTAGACTTGGTAGGGAGAACCACGATTCAACCCCCCGCAAGCACGTTGGGAGGAGTTTAAAACCTTAATCCAAGGACGCGCTCCGAATCCGAATTAACCCAAAAGGGTGAATCAGATAGATACACCAAAAAAAAAACATGTAATGTAACCAAACAAGTAGCCGAAAGCGATACTTGACGTTTAAGCTTCTTTGGAGGGAGAAGATCATGATTGAAGAATGCTAAGGAATCCCATGGCTGAGATCATGTCATTTGATTTTTATTTAATTTATTTTGCCAATCCCCTCATTTCATATTCTTTGCCCAATTTAACCCAAAAGGCTCTCATGTATTGCCGGTCACTTAGGCAAAGAATATGGGAATCAAGGGCTAATATTAATTAAATAAAAGGTGAGCTTGAAGCCGACTATGTAGCACAAATAAGTACTCACTCAATAATATAATACTAGCAACAATTGATTTTGCACGCATTTTAAGAAAGTGATTAAAGATTTAAATGAAAGAATTAGTCAAAATGACTTTAATACAAACAAAAATGTTATCATAAGTTGCTAATATTAAAATTATTTTGACTAATTATGTCGTTTATACCCTTAAATCATTTCCTCAAAATGCACACAAAATCAATTGTTGCTAGTATTATGTTACGGAGAGAATATTTCATTTGGTGAACCGTATCCTACTTAATACTAATACGATACTTATATTTTACATATAAGCAATAATTCACTTCATTTTTGCATTATTTTGCTTGACAAGTTTTAATATAGTTTTAATTCAATTAGTACGTATTTTCATATAATTTTGAATGATTTTACTCATTACATGAGATTAATTGAATTCAATTATTCTTACAGTTCCCTCCATTCCACAATGGTGCCATGTGCTTTCAAAATAATGGAGTATTAGATATTAACATTTAGTAAGGTGTTAGGATCATCTCCATTTCTTATCCTAAGATCATAACATTTATTTAAGATTAAAATAATAAAAAAAAATCCACCTTTTTTCCCCCTTAGTACATCTTCAGCCATTGATTGATGAAATGGACTCTCCATTTCTTATATCTTGAATCTTTAGTAAGATATAAAGAGCTTGTATAAAATTTTGAAAATAAAACCCCAAATATCTACAAAATGGCCCCGAGGAAAACCTCGTAATCTCATAAAACCTTGGGAATACTCCATAAAAGACATTATTTTTACTATTTACCCACATTATTCTACCTATTTTACCCCTGCTTTTGTCATATTCATAATATATATATATATATATATATATATATATACACTTTTTAATAGTTCCTATAACTATATATATTTCTCTTAAAAGCCTGTGCTAAAAAGAATACGGCAACTAAAACAACACGGAGGGATTAACACTTTAGTGCTTAGAAAAAACTTTTTAAGGAAGAGGACATTATTGTTGTCTTTTACAATAGTACATGTCTAGATTCTCAGGGCCATCTTAAACTTAATAAAGGCCCTGTGTTAAAAATCAAAAGTAGGCCCTTTATATTATTAACATATATGGATTTTCTAAAATATTGGTAGGAGAATGAGTAATTTTTTTAGTCAATATATATGAAAATTTAAAATTTTGGCCCTTCTAATGATGAGGCCCTATGCGGTAGGGCTCTTTGCACGCCCTATTCACCGGCCCAGTAGATTCTCTAGATTTTAAAAAGGTGAAGTTAGGTAAAGTTGAGCAAATAAGAGTTGAACTGGGGGGTATCAATGCCTAGATTTACCGTTACATGCTCAACCCTACCTAACTCTACCACTTTAAAGTAGAGAGAAACCAAACTCCAATAGTACCCAAGAGGGCAAGAGGTGTCTGATCATACAAGAAATTCAAGCAGTAGCATTCTTTTAGCATAAAATACAAGCTGTATCTAGGGGGAAAAAATCAGGTGCATAATATGTGTACAAGCTATTCATTCCAAAGAAACACGAAGCGTAGAGGTGTTGGGAACAATATCTTCTGCTACCTGGAGAAGTTGTTCGATGTCGACCTCAGGATAGTGCTGTAACAGATACAAGTTGGCTGCGAAATCACCGCTCAGCAGTCTGCTCTTCACAAACATTAGCATTGCGCAGCATACTCGTTGAAGCATGTCCTAAGAGTAAAATGAGTGTGTATTCTCATAAGTGTGGTGAAAATGTGCATTTTGACTGGAACAACTAATTTCATTCTAATTGGAGGAGCAGATATGTCCAAATCGGGGTACAAAGGTTGTATTATTACAGAATAGTCAAAGGTAGTATTCTTAGAAGTGAAGCGCAAAAAAAAATTTAATTACGGAGTATTAGAATCAATTTTTCATTTTAAAAAAATAAAAATACAAAAAAAAAAACCCAAATTGGCTGTAGATCGTTGAAAGAGTAACTAAACAAGAGCACACGAACCTGAATGCCAGTAGGGGCACTTAAGAGTGAGTCCCATATTCGCAAGATGATATTGAATGGAAATTCTTGAGTCAACAGCAATGTGATCCATCTGAAGGCATAAAACTGTGGATTAACCTGTGCATTTAGAAGCAAAAGTTCAGTATAGGACTTCATGTAGGTTACTAGTACGTCTTACTACTAAACAAATACACTAAGGAGGTGTTTGGTAAGTATAAATTTAGGAATAGAAATGGAAAGGGAAAGGATAATATTAAATGATATCATTATTTGTTATTTGGTATAATTAAAAAAATGGAATGGAAATAAATCAGAAAGAAATAATTTTGTTTCCACAAGATTGAGAAGGGTAACAAAATATGTGTTAATGGTTTCCATCAGGAAATAACATGTGTTACCAATATCTCATATCAAATACTTCCTCCGCTCCTATATAGTTGCAACATTGTCAAATTGGGCACTATTCATAATCACTCTTATAATTCGCTTTTGTGTTGTATACATGCAAACAATTATACTCATGTGGATCTCTTTTGAATCGTCTTAATATGTACTTTATCGTGATCTAATTTTTATAATTTTTGGTAAAACAGAATTAAAGATATTACGAATACAAACTATACATTGGCAGGCGTGAAAAAGGGAATGTTGCAACTAATATGGAGCGGATGAAGTAATAGATAACGAAAATGCTTATTTTCCAACAATTAAATAGAATAGCAATACCAAACACCGCCTAAATTTGATTCTCCACTATAAACATCCATCAAGACTTGAGAATTGAGATTAAATTATAGTCTGATAATAGAGCTTTTTTAAACTGTTTCCTAGCAACTTCTATTTTCTGTCTAATTTCTTTTCTCAATTAAAATCCACAAACATGACTCACCTTGCTCGTAAATTGAAGATGCTCCCAGAGCTCTAGATCATTAACTTTTAGCATTTCTGTAAGTCTGGTTAGGGTAGAGTGAATGCCCACAGAGCCATTATTGTCCAGTTGCTGGCAAAAGTGATCAATTGAGTCGCTCAATAGACGAACAAAGCAAGCAAAACTATCAGCTTCTGCACTGGCCTGCACAGTATGATGCTATGATCAACTCATAATTATGTGAACTTCACTGGAAAAAAACAGTAATGAAAACAAAGTGGTAAAAGAAAGCTTGCACGACATTCAGTATTTCAGTCACAACAAGAAGAACTCAAAATGCCCTTGATATTGCAAACATCAGGTCCACAAAACCCCATTTTTATTTTTATATGATAATGTAGGTGGTACAAGGCCTTGAGTCAAGCCCTACTGCAGGTCACTCAGTCAAATTTAGTCAAAATATATGTGTAGTGAGGTTTGAGACATGTAGAAGGCCCAAAGCTTCCACCATCGAACCACGACTATTCCCTTAAAACCCCATATATCAAAAAGATTATAGCAATATCTCAAATAAGTAACAATTAAATTAACCTTTAAGAGAGGGGTTTAGACAAATGCTTTCAAAGAGACCAGTCTAGTTTCTTGTCATTTCAAGATGCAACAAATACTACATATGTCTATTTATTCCTGCAGAGGAAAAGATTCTAGTGTTCTTTCAGAAGTGCAACATTTTCTTATATGCAAATTTCATATTAATTACAACATTACTAAATTTAACTACAATATGTTTTCTCCCATCTCTCTCAATAATCACATGACCCTGATTTTACCTTTCTCTATTTCTTTCGTCTTCCGTTAGTTACTGAAAATCGTCAAAAAACAATAAAAGATTTTTTTTTTTAAACGTGGATACTGTATATATGGAGCTATAAAATCTTTGACATACCACATTAAGCATTGGGCGAAATAAAAATACACGCACATCCTATTCCTAGTATAAGAAGTATGGTACAAGTACGCTCCCAACTTCCCACCAGAACTGTCTAGATTCTTTGTGAAACACATAATAGGAGAGTAGAGTGGTACATTGGCATATAGCCCTTGAAATGAGATCAGTATGGATTGTATTGAAAGCAGTCCAGATGACTAATGATATCTTTCGGTGGCTCTTAGGAGCAAACTTGAATATATATATTCGCATAAAGTCCCAAGTTGTCATTAAGATGCCAACAAAAGTCAAATAATGATAAAGGTAGCTCAAGAGTCAGGTTGTCATCAAGATTTCTTCAATTTGTGGAGTGGACTCAAGAGGTTGCAAAGTAGTCTAGCCCTAAAATTTTGAAGTCTGAGACCTTGAGAACATTCAGAATAAAACTTTTATAAAATAATTGCCACTACAATCTGCAAAACCTTCAAATAATACTAACTCCGTTTTTTTAGTTGAAAACATTTACTTTTTACAATGGTCGAGACAGATTTTTATTCATTTAAAACCTTAACTATGCATATGTAAAAACTATAAAAATTGGATATTAATAAACTACACAATGAGACGAATCATATGAGATCCATCATGACTATGAATTTTCCATATATCACAAAAGATGGTCAAATTATGATAAATGAATGAATGGTGCTAAAGTCAAAATATTGCATAATAAACAAACGGAGGTAGTAGGTAACATCGCCTTGAACTGTTTGACCAAATTCGAAATGGTTCTGAACTTCTGAGACCATGTTTTCTCTCAAAATCCTACTTTTAAGTTTTAACACAAACGAACTCCTTCCAGATCACTCAAAAATTGCTATAGCATAATTTCTAACACATGGTCTAATTGAGCCATGCTCCACAGGTATAGTGGTATGGAACCTACAAAACTCGAGGAGGCTGGTCAGAAAATACAAAAAATTTAAGACAGCTTCATTCTCAATTTCATCTGCATAAAGCTACATCTGGTGCTGTAGATGAATTTGATTGCCATTCTGCATCTAGCGTAGCTGTTCTATATCCTAGAAGGCTTCCACAAAGTGTGCGTCAGCAGTATTAATTAGATGTGCTCTTAACGGACCGATATTGAAAACATTTATTTAATTCTTGGTAGCACAAATTCTGAAACCATATTTTTCTACACTTCTAAATCAGTTTTATGGAAGTCTTCTTAGCAAACGATAAACCCTTGGTATCATGTTGGTAGACATTTGCAATAGGAGGTATATAGCCTCTAAACATGGGCAATCTAGAGCAATTGCAATCCTGTTTCAATATGTTTGTGGCCCTAATAACCATCATTGGATTCTGGCAGACACTGTAAAGATACCAAAGGAGTCATGGAGTAGAGAAATTATCCCTCTACTTGTGTTTGGCGATAGGTCTCTTCAGGATAATATGAGGGCCTAGAAGAGCACTCAACACATATAAAGACAAGCTAATGAGGAGAGTAAAAGGTCATTGCTTTGTGTTAGACCTAAAGAAAATGCAACAGCAACAAGAAGGAAAAATTTTTCTTACAGAATTTTCCTCAGCAGGATCAATACTAAAGACATAGAATATTGGCGC
Source organism: Salicornia ramosissima (assembly GCA_951394345.1). Lineage (NCBI taxonomy): Eukaryota > Viridiplantae > Streptophyta > Magnoliopsida > Caryophyllales > Amaranthaceae > Salicornia > Salicornia ramosissima. The sequence goes on along the minus strand of OX596240.1, from coordinate 1,667,606 downwards.
CAAAACCTCATTCATGCCTTGGACATAGTGAGTTGTAGGATTGAGCTTGGCGAACAAAAGAAGTATATTCTTCATTGATTCCTGAATTCAGTTTAGACAAAACTAGAATAAACCTGAAACTTTTTTAATGTAAACATGCCCAGATATTTGCAACACTTTCAAAAGGTGGTTCATGCCAATATTAAGAACAAGTCGTACTGTGGTGCATACCTTATGTTTTATGCCCTGTAATGAACTACTAGAGAAAAACTCCAAATCTGGATGTGTACGTAGCAGATCTCGGTCAATTTGCTCAGCAACCTCTGTGTACTAGAAGCACAACAAAGGTGTTACAATCATGCCCAAACATAAGGTATACCGATCTAAAAAATTAAGGAGAAACACCTCAAAGTATTTGTGCCAAACACTTGTGTCACCAAAGCTAAGTGGATGATCTTCACCAGATAAACCATGTCTTCTAAGTTGGCCGTCACAATGCTCACAAGAACTAGAAGTTTCTGCTCTGCTTGAAAGCTGCGACTGTCTACACAAGCAAATTTCTTATTTCAGAGTAATGTACTATATAAGTAAATATAGAGCACTCCGGATAGGCTCTTGGAAAGTTTTGATAACAGTAAAACTCAGTCTTACAGGACTCAGTAGATATTCTTCTTTGAGCTTTGAATACATTAACCGATTCTCACTTAACACATTCTGCCACATGTCTCTGGAAGTTGGTAGATAGCCCAAAAGAAGCTGCAGGCAACATACGAGTATATGAATGTACAATGTATGTTGACAACCTAAGAACTACTATTAAAAAATTTCGTCATCAAATGTCAAACATTCATTATAACAAAAAACAAATCAGTTCACACACACACAACACACACATTTTTATACAAAGAAAAAAGGGAGTGATGGGGTTTAAATAAGAAACTCCAGCACTCCACAAACAATGAGTGCTGAATTAACGAAAAGACCACAACTTCAAGAGCCAACCCATCAACAGTTCATCACTGCAAAAACCTACAGAATATTCAGAAAACAAACAATCAAACAAAAACTTGTTCCAAATTCAAAGATAGTGTTAATTAAAATGGAGTCTATCAAGTATCGATGTATCATGCCATTGAGTGACAATGGCACTGGGCAACACAAGCCCGAAGCAAAGGCCTAGCACGGCATGAGCATAAGGTAGGCATGACACAGCACGCTACTGTTCGTGCAAGGCCTTAGGTATCTATTTTTGGAGGATCGGCACGGCATGACCAACGGCATGATTTTTGGCCCATGGACTAGCACGTTCGGCACGATACGGAGAACAGCCCATGGGCCAAGCACATAAGACAGACAAGTCCAATTTTATTTTTATATTTAATTTTTATGGAGTAATTTGGCATCTATTTGCAGTGGAATTTTGAGTAATGATAGCTTTTATATCCTTTGCATTTGCAATGCTAGAAATACATAACAGTGAGACAGTTTAATTCTACACTAATTAATTAATAATTTTACAAGATTATAAACATAAAATTAAAGTGGGCTTGGGTCGACCAACACGAGGGCTAGCCCATATGGACCGGCCAGATGCGGCAATGAAGGCACATGGGATTGGGCGTGCCTCGACCTCCCTTTTCAAATTTTGGCATGACACATAATTAGCGGGATAGACTCAGACATATCTAACTCCAAAGAACATGGGACCAACTTTAGACAAGGCATGACCCACAGCTATCTGTTATGGACTGCCTTGTCCACAACCTGCCCACACACCGACAACACTACACAATAGCAGCAATTAGGCCACACAGCAACACCAAGCAGCAAGTATAATCTGGAAATAATAAACAACAATGAACAAGTAATGTAATAGTAGACAGAAAGTGAAATGATATTCGAATGATAAACACAGCTTTTTGAGTAGCTTACACTCCCATTACACTACAAACTAATCTAAAAAACAATACATAGATTTCATCTTCACTCATCAGCATATCCTCTCACTCTCCTTAGGCCTATTTATATAGAAAACCTGAAAACTAATCTAGAGTGTTCTGATATTCAAATTATTAACTTCCTAAGCTACCCTTAACCTACTAATATTAGTTCATTACACTATCTTTATCCATGAGTTTAGTTTAAAAGTTCACATATATCCTAGATGATGACTTACAATTAATTATGAAACAATCTGCCTATTACCAAGTAAAGATGCCATTGGGCCGAGCAGGGCCGGCCAGTTGCATAGCTGATAAGTGAGATTTATCTCAGTCTTAGGGGTAGTACTTTAGACATTTTCCTCTCTTTTTAGCCTGAGTTTTTTTAGTTTTTCATTTTATTCTCTTTTCTCCTCTTTCACTCTACTCCGTGCTTTAACAAGGTTTTTTCGTTATTTCCCTTAATTTTTTAGTTGTTTGATTCACTCATATTTTGTGGGTGTTCTTGTTGGGTGAATAAATGCTCCGAGGGCGTTCAAGCTTACTATGTACATTGCAAGGGGCGAGAGTGGGGGATGATCAAGGGTAAAGAGGCGTAGAAATTGAGCAGAATTTCACCTAGCTCGACTGAGTAATAAGTGTGCTTGATCGAGCCACTGGTCTACTCGGTCGAAATCATCAGGACAAAAGCTTTTTACAATTCCAGAAGACTTGAGCTCAACTTAATTGGCCGAACCGGTGAAGCTCTAATAGGCCAGAAACTTTTGTTCGAGTGATTTTGATCATACTCGGTCGAGTTAACTTTTGCTCGACCCACTCTTATTTTTACTTGGTCAAACACCTATTCTACTCAACCGAGCATGTGTAAATACATATACGGAGCACACTCTTTCTCCTTATTTTTAATTTTACTTTCCTCTTTATTTTTCTTTTAATTTTATTTCAGAATTTCGATTTCCTATAAAAAAAAATGGAAATTCACTTACCAAGCCCCCCTTGGTAACTTGAAATTCTCATGAGTTGTAATTTCCTTGATTCAAACCAAACAAGAAATGAAAATTTCAATGAATTTTTATAAGGGAGATAACTTCACATGAAATATAATTCATGTATGAATTTAATTCCTGTATAAACCAAACGTCCATTATGTCTAAAAAATGTAAGAAAGGACCAAAATTAATTAACCAAGCATATCCCAAAAAAATTCCTCTCAAATGAAATCTCTTAAGGTATGACAATTTTACAAGCAATGAAGAGAAAATCAACTTCAAAATACCTCATGAGTATCAAATATGGCCTTGTTTCTTGTACTTTATAAATTCGGGTAGTTCTTCGAGTGTTTTTACTACTCTTGTGTATTTTTAGAGTTAAAGATGATTCATAGAGAATCACAAACTGAGAACTGAGAAGCTAGAACATTGATGTAAAGGAACTTGCATTGCAGCAGTATAGAATCGAGAACTGACAAGATACAATATTCCATCAAAGTAATTTGCATGTGCAGCAGTATAGGAACACAGCATTCTGATTGCTTTAGAATCATAAAGATATGCATTTAAGATTTCTTATGGGTTAGATCAAGAAAGATTGACACAGTTTACTCCTGGAAGAGAATATTTCAAAGATATGGAAGGAGTTTGCTATGACGATAAAGATACAGAATGATAACATTCACCAAACCTTGCACTATTCCTAGATTTCCAACCTTGAAGGATTTTGCTGCTCATAACAGTCTTTAATTCTTTATAAGCCACAAAATTAGGTTACAATGCAGAATCAGTATTTAGATATTGTACTCCAAAGCGGAGAAAAAACAGGAACTGAAACTGATGCAAGAACTGCAGAAAGAATCTGTGGAACTATAATGAGTTTTCACTTTCTTTTCTCCCCTTTGTTTTGGATTATAAGTTCCTAGTTTCTTATGCTCAGTACCTGTCAGATTAAAGCTATGTAATAAGTTTATGAAACATATTTGTTCTTTATTCAATGACATGTATTATTTTTAAGTTTTTAAGAATCACCTATATGATTACATAAATGATAATTTCTTACAGGTAGGTGGCCAACTATTTATTTGAGTCGAATTTTATGGCAATTAAAATGAATATGTCAGTAATTGAATTAGGTCTTTATCTAAGTAGTAAAAGATTGTTAAGGGGACATTCCTTTTACTCGAATGATTGTAGAGATTCATAATCTAGGTTAAGAAAGTAAAGAAACTACTCATAGTATATCGCCTGCTTAGGGTTATGATGGCTTTCCAGTGTTAACAAATTACAGAGTTCTAAATTATGTTCTTGTAATATTGGGTTTGTTTCATTGTTTAGGGATAGGCACACACAAACCGATGCAAAAATTATACAAAGTGGATTTTGGTGGCCAACATTGAACAAGGATGTGCATCGCTCTGTGACCCATTGTAATCACCGTCAATGGAGTGGAGGCATGACAAAGAGAAATCAGATTCCCTAATAAAGGATTAGGTAAATTAAAAGGTTGGATTGCAGAATAACACAAACTCAAGGACAAATGGACGTTTCAAATCTTAAAGTAAAAAATAAAAAACCTTAAGCGAGCGGTGAACCGAAAATAATGGTCCATGAAGCTTGATGACACTCTTTAGGCATAGAGGAGACATCATACAAGACTTCCTGTTGGCGTGTAGGAAGTCTAATAATCTTCATGTGCAATTTAAGTACAAGATTGGTGGACGATTCAACAACTAAGTATGGACTTGAGCATAGCAAGTGTGGTTTGATGTCTATGAAAATTCAAAAAAAAAAACTCAACAAATAAAATGGTTCGAGGTTTGATGTCTATGAAAATTCAAGAGTACACATGGAGCAAAGGAAAAACAGCATCACCAACACATTCAACATCATAAGTTCCAGGTCTTTGATAAAGCGCTTTTATTCAATTCTCGCCTCAAGCTCTTTCCCGCTGAGCTAAGATCTCAGTAGTCCGGTACTTTTGCAATGGCTGTTGTAAAGCCTTACTGAACATTCGAGATCCCTAACAATGATTGGTTGTTCAGGGTAAAAGGGCATAGATTGAAGCTTTATCATGAGCCACAAGATTGAAGGTCCATTGGGAGGTTGATCTTAGGAATAGCATCAAATAAGTGTAGCTAGCGACTTTTTTACTAGTGATTTCTTTACATTTCATTAAATTTGTTTTGGCTTGTATTATCTTTGTTGTTTTAGTTTTTTTTAAATTTTTTTTTTGCAAAATTTACTTTGACCATCTTTTGTGAATTATATTTAATCAAAATCATAATGTGGGTCTCTTTGGAATAGTCTCAACCCGTATTTTTCAATATCTAGTTTTTGTATAATTCTTTAGAAATACAAAATTAGTGATATTAATCCTTAAACATACATGTAAAATAGAAGTATAATTTTTTTAATAAAAGAAAACGCAGACAGTAATTTTGAACATTTGAGATTTTAGCTTTAATGGTGTGAATTTGAGTATATGCATAAATTGGTGTGAGGAGGAAGGTATGATTTTAAATTTTGAACTACAATGAGTTTTTCTTTTTCTCTACTTTTCTTTGCTTAGTATTATACACTTTTAGTTTACTAACTCATAAACCACTACAAGGAAGATATGTAATAAGTTCTGACTTTTGAGACATATTTGCTCCTTATTGAAGTACAAATATTATTTTCAAGTATTTAAGAATCACCTATAGTGGCCAACTATTTAATTAAGTCGAATTTCTATTGCTATTAGAATGTGTACGTCCGTAATTGGCTTAATTGCATTAGGACTTTAATTATATAGAAGAAAATTTCTTATATCACGTTCACCTCATGTATAATAGATTATTGTACAACAAACTAAAAATTACTCTATAAATACTAATAGTTACCCCTTGATAAAAAAAAAAAGTAGATTTATTAAGAGGAAACTGTTAATGTAATTGGGGTAACTATTAGTCCATTATACACTAACATAGTGTACACCCGATGTACTTTAGAATTGTTCTACATAGAAACCAGCCATTAAGGGGAAATTCCTTTTACTCTAATCTAGGTTAAGTCATTATTAGTAGGATGTTGGTTGCTTAGGGTTGATGATGTCTTTCTACGGTCAATGCAGTCGTTGGAGTAAAAAAGGAAAACGTTCGTGTGCCGTAGGACATCATTTGGTAAACTGAAAGCGAGGATGGAATTAGACCCATGTCCACTATTTTGATCAATGATCATAACCTTTAGCATACGTGTCGGAATTGAGTCTATGACCTATCATTTGAAAAAGACATTATATGTTTCAAATGATCTTGTATATGCCAAGGAGTAAAGATGGTGGATTCCTATAATTGTATATGCACTACGACAACGCATGCTAAGTTGCAAATGATCTTGAAGCAATAATCAACACATGCTAAGTTGCAAATGGTCAAACAGCAAACAACACACTTACTTTCAAGCTCAAGATAGAATTCAAATTCTGCTCACTAAAACTGTTCAAACACCCAACATTTACAAACAAAAACAATTAACATTTCTAAAACTCTAACCTTCCAAGTGCTTGCACGAAGGCTTCCTCCATCTAGTATCCCTGTCATAGCTATTTTTTGCAATTTCTTCAAATTTATCTCCTCTTGAGTTAACTGCCATTCAATTCAAACACAACCCTTAATCAATGACCCCAAAAAAAAAAATTCAAAAATACTAAAATTTGGTAAAACATTCAGAAACTCCCCCATTATTTTCCCCAAAATCATCTCCTTTTGAGCTAAATTCCACTGAATACATGATAACCCTCAATGACTCAATTAAGCACCCAAATTTATTTAGGGTTTCTGAATTAAAGCAAAATCCTAAATTGGCACATTTGATAAATTACTACGCATTATTTTATTAGCATTAACAAAAACCAAAATGAAAGGCGAGAGTACTCAGAATGCTCACTTCATACTCAAGATCAGACCTTAACTCATCTTCCTCCACAGTATTCTTCAAATTGGGTATAGACCCATAATCATGACCCCGGGTTCGAACATAAACATGTTCCCGTTTTCCATCAATTGGTTTGATTTCATGTTCATCAGACCACTCAAACCTATGAGTATGAAATGTCTCGAGCTCCTGACCCAACTCAAACCCGGGTTCGGGTCTTGAGTTTGAGGGTTGAGCTGATAGTGAGAGCAATGTACGGGTTTTGTGTGGGAGGTTAACCATTCCTCAGTTCATGGGTTTTGATGAGAGTGAGAAACAAATTTCAAATTTGGTTTTCTGCAACCCATGACTGTGACTTCACAGCAGAGAGTGGAGACTGGTAGGTACAGTTGAAAGATTTGAAAGGCAGATGAACGACGGTTATTCTCGGTATATTTTGCCTAATTTTGGATTATTTTTTTTTTATAGAAAGGAACAAAATAAATTAAACAGTGTCGTACAGACCATACAGATCATCCAACTTAGTACAATCATCCTCGTAGAGTTTGAAACAAAAGCTAGGGGGGTGGGGATATGATTGATTACATTAATTAGACTACTACTACTTCTACTCTTTCTTGCAATAGAATCTGCTACCGCATTGTCCTCACGCGTCAAATACCGAATTTGGAAGCTCTGGAATTGTTCCTCCTTTTCCCTGCACATGTTAACCACATCCGAATATATATTTTGAAAAGTAACTGGCTTGCTAATGAGGCTAACGGCATTCTTACAATCCGTAAACAGTACAATATTATCTAAATTTGCGTCTTTGCAAAAACAAATTGCTTCCTTTATACTATTTAGTTCCACATGGAGGGCATCGCGAGCAAAGGTTCTTTTATGAAAACCATTTACCCATCTACCTCTGAAATTGCGAATAATACCACCCATGCCACAAGGCTCATTGATAGAGATAAATGAGGCATCCACATGAACCATGAGCATGTTAGAATCAATCTGCAAAGGATTGCTAGGGATTGTTCGTGCGGAAGTGGTAAATAAATAAAAGAGAGTTACTTTGGCAAAGGTCATAGACATGTTTTGGGTTGCTCGTACCACCTCCTGTTCACTAGTAGTAACATTAGAGAAAATGTAGTTGTTTCGTGCCTTCCAAATTTCATAGCATAGGGATGGAAATAAGTCTTTCCATCTCATGCTTTGGAAGTAGGAAGCGGAGGACAGGTCATTATGAAGCCAAGCCTCGCAATTCCCAAACAAAAGATCGAGAGAAGGGGTAATATAGCGCCAAATAGACATGGACAAAGGACAATCACGAATGATATAACATTTTCCATATGGAAAATATTAATAGATATAGAGTAATGCATATAACATTTCCATATGGAAAATATTAATATATCTAAGTTTTATTAGTGAGAGAAAGATTAAAATTAATTTTTTAATATACTTTTAACCAATAAAAAACCTACATTTAAGAGGTTTGTTAACCCTTAGGGTTGCTCTAGCACTCCCCTTTCCATATTCATCCAAATTGTACTAATGTATTATGTGGCATGTATAATTGATTCATTGTATTGGTTCACATGTGTATACCTTTGATTTTGTATGCAAATAACTGAGTAAAGAACAATAGCCAATTGATGACCAGATGGGTTGAAAAACATGTGTGACAAATAGGTAAAAAATGCTCAAGACATATTTGGATAATTAAAATGATCTTACAAATAAGCCAAAATTTTGGAAAGTTTTGAAAATTTTCGGTGCATGTTTAACACATGCAGATTTGTCTTATATTTTCGTTGTTTATTTGTGTTTTCTGCTTGTTTGAACTTCCAATTTTCGTCTTTAGACTCTCAATTTTTGTCTTTAAACTCCCAATTTATTTAGTGAGAAATTAATGATAATAAAATAAATTATTAAATAATGAGGTTACTGTTTATGCCAAAAATCGCCAAGGTGACAATCTTTGGTTGGGACAACGACAACTAGACTAAAAGGAAGAAATTAAATGCATAATTAAAGAACAAAGAAAAGAGAGAAGAGACGCACGAGGATGGTGACGCGGAAAACCCATGAAAAGGGGTAAAAACCGCGGGTGGCTATGAGTCCATCAATCCACTATTTGATAATTTGATTACAATTTACAATGAATCTTTGGGCTAATTCTAAAGTAAGAAACGTGATATATTGAGTGAATTACAATGGAGAGGAAAGAGATGAATATTAGCTATGTTGCACTGCCGAATTGCGTATATCCCTGCCTCAACCCTAAAATGCACTATTTATAAGGAGGCTTCAACAGTCCTTGTTGCTGTTACAGCTCCGTCCTTGAGAATAGGTCATCAACCAACTAATTGCTGACGTGGCATCTGGCTTGGTCAAGAGAGCTCAAGTCGTTCCTTATTTTTCTCAACTATCTTGGACTAAGTCATCACTCAGAATCTCTGAGAAAATAACCGTCTACTAGGTGCCCTGCCAAGCTTGCCGAATCGGCTAGGTAAAATCTGGTCATAAGGCAAAAAAAGTTATTGAAATAAGGAAATATGAAAATATATGCAACTATTAAACACACGTTGAAATTTTTTAAATTCGGCCAAAATTTTGGCTTATTTGCCGCTGAAAACCATTTTAAAAACCCAAATATGAAATATCGCATGAGCACTTTGTTTTACCCATATATTGCACATGGTTTCTTGTTTTTTACTCATCTGGTCAATTGGCCAAAAATAGGTACAAGGTACATACCTACACATGGGAACACATTTAAGAAAATGATCATGCACGTTGCAGGGCCTCATAAGCAAATTAAAAATTTGTGAAATCCTTATCCGACTTGCACCCAACTTAATAATTATCTAAGGATGAGGTGACCCGTAACTGATTGCTATATGACTTGAGCTTAACCGATAACCAATTTAATATGATTATTTGGTATTGACTTGTGTTCGGAGACCTGAAATTAACTTGCACATATATTGAACCCGATAACTTGTCATTCAAATTCAACTTAGCATCCGACCAAAATAGAATGAAACCTGACGCTAACCCGCCAAACATCTGATATAATCCAATTCAAAATAAATTTATAACATGTTTGGTGCCCAGTTATAGCTAATCTGGTCAATAATTACTCCTAATATTTAATATTTAAAACCCAATTTATTAATCAATGAGGAAATTCATACTGATATAATATGGTTCAACAAAAATAATGATAGAACTTCGATCATCATATTGTATTGTATTGTATTGCATAATGCTAATGGAGTCCAATATTAATTTGCAATAAAAAAGAGATGTAAATGGATTTATGAAATTTTAGAGTACATAGTAGAGAACTAGAGAACAATGAAGTGGCCTGAAGTTGAAGTCAAGCTGCATTTTTTTTTTTTGGGGGAGAGACAGATGATAGAGGAAGGTACCAAACTGAGAATATCCCACAAAAATGCCATGCCTAGAGGGGAAAAAAAAAAAAAAACCACTTTTAATTTCATACATGCATGATGCTTCTACCTAAATGTGGTCCAGCAGAATTTTTTTTTTCCTTAAAACCCCATTAACAATTGCTGTGGGGTTGCAATAATATACTTTGGATATGCTTCCCATTTCCCAAGTTCCCATGCAAATCAGCAAAACTTCAAATCTTCAATGTTCATACCAGTTGAGCTCTAGCGTATTGGTGTTGCACTCTGTAGTCAAGATGTTACGATCGAGATCGATTCTCACCCCCTTCTCTTTATGGACAGTACTAACTAGGTATTCTTGATATATGAGTTTTGTGCTAGGGCCCAATTGACCTTACCATGTGACAAAAATAAAGATAGAGTAGTTTCATTTTATGTCTCCTCTTACAGAAATATCATGCTGACATCATTCGAGAGTTGGGTGAATCAGTCATTGCCTCATTGGTGAGAAGCTGAGATCTAAAATTCGCACCTTGAAGATTCGAAGTGACCCCATGACCATTGTAATTGAGCTCGGTTCTCAAAATTAATATATACACACACATACAATATAAACAATTTAGCATTGGTCATTGTTGTAGAGAAGCTAACCAGACATTTGATTATGTAGCTTATGAGGGACATCACCAATTCACCACCCTGATTTAACACTTTGGTATTTTTCCTTCTCTGCAGCTCTTTCAATCTTAAGAAAATATCGTTTTGGTTGGTTCTACTTTAGGAACTACCTTATAAAAATAAATAAATAAATAAAGGGGCCGGGGGAGGGGGAATTCTTTCAATTAGAGAAAAAAAAAAAAAAATCTTTCTTTACAATGAATAGAAAAATAAAATTCTTTTGGTGCACCCTAAATCCTAATCCTTTCAATTAGAAGTTTTTAATTTAAAGCTAGACGTGAAGGACTAGAGGATAATGGTGTACTCGAGTAAGGCTATGTAAGTTTGATTCACCTGATATTTGCTTATATGATCTGAACTTATTGTAAGATTTTGACTAAACTTTGACTATGTATATATATGTTGATCGATAAAGGAAAATATATCAATTGAGATCTTGTTTTATTTGTATTAATAATGAGTAGTTTTTTAATATGTAATTTTAATACTATTTTTTGTTAGGAAGTAAAGATATTTAAAGTCTAAAAATATCAAATAGGATTATCTGATTTGAGCTGAACTTATTTTTTCTGATATAATTAGAAATAAGCAATAATGTGTTGAAATAAATTGAATCAAACAAGGCCTAAGTAACCCAAACAAATGATGGAGATAATGGTACGGGACTACCTGGGGGGAATATGGAAAATTAAAATTTGTAAATCCGACTCTCACGTGGCCGAGGCGACCCATGAAGGAACAGGGGGGACCATTGTCCACACACCCTAAAAAATCAGAGAAAGTTATAGGTTTTGCCAAAATTGATCCAAAATTTTATGGCTATCTTGAATTACAAGAAGTAACGAAAATGAGTTTGAGAATGACGAACAAGTGCATAATTATTATGCAAATATGTCATAATAAATATAGAATTGGAAATTCCATTTGGCACCTAAAAAATAAATTTATTCCAAACGTCACCAGTGAACTTTGATCGAAGTGTAAATCGTAACATTACCGCTTTTTTAGACATTAGTAACTTAGATTATCTCCAATTTAGAACTTTTTTTTGGTATCAAATAAACAAATTTATTGTTTTGGTACCAAATGAAATTTCCAATAATTATGTGTGGGTGCACATTTGTTTTCACATTACAACCTCTGTTTTGTGGGATGTTACAAATTATAAGTATATAAGGAGTACTTATCTAGTAAAAAGGATGAATATAGTAATATTTTTAAAAAAAATGGCTCGGATTTTTCAATAATATTAATTTTTTTTGAGTTTTAATTGATCTTTTTCATATGAATATTTGTTTTGTCACTCTTTTTTTATACATATTATGTGCCTCTATATATAATAAGTTTAAATAAATACTCAAAGAATGCAATAACAGTTTATTTTGAACTTCATGTAAGAAGAAAAACTTTTTTTTAATCTTTTTGCACAGTATGATTTCAAAAAATTTGTGTTTTAAAATTTATTTAATTATTAAAAAATTTATGCCGTTGAAGTACATTTGAAAAAAAAAAAAATACATCTCACTTAATTGGAAGTCAATAAGTCATGATGTATGTCTGATCTCCTAGGTTCAAAATTTTAGGTCCGTCACAAGACTGTCATGATGTTGTTTATAATAAGAACATGAAGAGAACGAGGGAAAAATTATAAATAAGATAAAATTGTCTGAATTTATTTGAATTCATGCACATAAAGCAAACAAGTTTCAAGTTGAATAGATAATTTTAGATGATTGATTTCCTGTGGAAACTCAAATATGTATGAAGGGGTAATCGACCAAGTACATGTGATTGGATACCGACCAATACTGAATCTGAATGTCGATCGAAATCATTTTCAACTTGTTTTACGCATCATGTAAACTTCAAAAGTTTAGATCCTTAATTAATGGATGCTTAACTCAAAAAACATGTCATTGTGCCAAATGTCAATAAACTCAAACTATATCGAAAATAAAATTTTTAAACGTATTTTAAGGTTGGGATTTGAGGGTGTAACTAAAGTCATTAGATAAAAGCATAGTGCAACTTAAGCACCAAGAAGAATAGAAATATAATTTATCGACAGTGTTAAAATTATATTAACTAATTTGTGCATCTATACTATCAGATTTCAAGCTTAAAATGAGTGCAAAATGACCAAATTTAATCTATTGTTGCACATATTTTTAAGGAAAAATTGTAAAAAATAAGTCAACCTTTAGCCAGTCTTCTTAAATTAAGTCAACCTTTTGATTAACTCAAAATAAGTCAACTTATTATACATATCCGCTCAAATTAAGTTTTTTGTACAATTTTTCAGTGGAAAAAGTTAACAATCTCAATGAAAAATCAAAGCGATGCATTAATATATCATTGTTTATATGGTTTTCCATTGAAAATGTTAATTTAATTAACAAGTAAATAGTGAAAAATCTTAATTTGAGAAGATATATATCAGGTTGACTTATTTTGAGTTAATCAAAAGGTTGGCTTAATTTGAGAAGACCGGCTAAAGGTTGACTTTTTTTTTGTGCCATTTCAAACTTGTGTTAAATTAGTTGCTGTATATAGTGTTCTAACGACACTAAAGACAAACATACATAAACAAGAGAATATGCAAATATGTTCTCATATGATCCCACTATGATGATACTTTGATCTAATCAACTAGTTGAAGAAGTCATTTATATTATGGTTAATAAAAAGGTTTAATTTGAAACATTCTTAAGCAATTAAATCAATATATTAAGTATAATTCTCCACAAATAAACAATAAAATTCAACGTAGAACACAGACCTGCATGACATATAGAGTATCACAATATATAATTATATAATGCCTGAAATTAAGAATATATCCATAACGAATATCACTTATCAAACCTTGTACAAAAAAAAATCCTTAATAATTTCAAAAGTATACACAATAACACTATAGTAGTCGAGCTGAAATTCAGCTGAACACTCAGAAAAAGTCAAGACAGTCAATTATATAACAAAATGAATTTATAAACAGAACTTTGAACAAATCTTATGTCTCTCAACTACTACTGTGATCTCAAATCTTCTCCCTATGAATTATCGTAGAGACCTAGAAAATTCAAAGCTAGCTAGATTTGATGGGGGAGAAAATCACAATATTTTGAACAAAAAATGGGGAATTTTGGTGCTCAATAAATCAAAGATTCCTTAGTTGATCCAAGAATATACCAAATAATATGCGGACCTTCTTGGGTAGTGTGAAAAAAATGCTAATATGCTTCTTTTCTTTGCCTTTTTTATTTTGTGGGTGCAAGAGAATATGCTTCATTTATTTCATTGGGTAGTTCTCCCTTCTCCGTATAAACTTTCGTGCTTAATAATATACTTTCCAGACAATGAAGTCATAGCACAGTGATTAGGGATTCAGAATTTCAGACACGAGGTCCTGGGTTCGATTTTCACCACACGCATTTGCGAGGATTCCTTATTATCCCTTACAGATTCGTGTGTTGGCTAAAATTGGGTCGGATGACCTGCAGTAGGGCCCTGTTCCAAGGCCTAATATCCCATACATTATCCTATAATAAAATAATAATAATAATATACTCCCCAATGTAGTTGTTATGTATTGACTCACGGTTTTCATGTGGTTTTTTATTGTTTCTAGTTTTTTAACCGTAAGGAAAAACATAGCCAGGATCTAGTTTATGGGTGTATTCTCTTTAGCTTATTTTATCAAGTCTCATAACTTATCAGGTTTAATCAGGTCAGGTCAGGTTGGTCGAATAAGTTATAATCAAGTTAGTTTTAATAAGTTAAAACAGCTCAGATCAGGTCGAATAAGTTGAAGAGAATGTACCCTAATTGGTCTCAACATGTACTTTTTAAAAATATATATTCTTTTTTTAAAAAAAATATGTGTAGTTCAAAAAATTTTATTTAAAATTTGTCTCGAAAGATGTGAAAAAAGTGAATATAATAACTAAATTGAGACGGATACCTTCAAAGTTTTCAAACATTTCTTATCTTGTTTTGATTTTTTTAAAAATAATTTTCTCTCCTCATCTTTTTTCCACATTGAAGATGTCACTATATATCATTGAATAGATGCTTTTAACTTTTTTATTTTGTAATATGGTAGGGGTAATGAGCTCCTAACATCTATTACAGTGTGATTTTTCGCATTTTTATTTTATGAAGATATTATTAACGGAAAGATTGAAGAAAGTGGAACGTTGAAATGAATTTGCATTGGTAGTGCCACTATCTATCTCTTATATATCATTTGAAACTTTGATGTTCAAACGAAGTTCTAGGCAAAGTTTATTATAAGGGTAAAATAAAGAGACAAAAATATTATTTGCATGTGATGAGAAGAAATAAAGAGAATTAACAACCTAAAATTGAAAGATTTTTTTTTTTTGTTGCAAGTAATAAGTAGCATTTACTTTTGACAAAAATTGCAAATAATATAAAGAACGAGTCAATAACACAAATTTTACAAACCCAAAGACACACGAAAACACGCATCTATAAGGGGATAATAATGAATCGTCGCGAATGCATGCGGTGAGAATAAAACCTAAGACCTCGTGTCTGGAATTCTGAAGCCCTAGCCAACTGGACTATGTCTCCATTCTCAAATTTTTTTTTAACCTACCTTAAATGATTTATTAAGAAATTTTATTTGTGCCGTTAGGACGGGATCAGGCGATCAGCATATTCTTTTGTCCACAGAATTATGCCATGGCATGCTTATTTAATGCGCAAATGGCGGTCCAACTGGCTCGGCTTGACCGCTTGAGCTGTTTCTCCAAGCTGCTTTTCTTGGCTTATAGATATTTCCCTAATGATAACTCTAGATGAAGTTATTTAAGCACTCCATTACTCCAATGCTTATCTTTTTAAAGTTCATATTAGATCAAAAAATTCAGATCAGATTAAATCAATTCAGAATAATTCGGATCAGATCAGAAAAATCAGATAAAAAAGTTTAGATCATATCATAAAATTTCAGACGAATCATACGCACCCTTAATAATATGTTTTTATTGAAAAAGTAGTAATATGTTACTTTGTATTCAATGATCTCAAGTAGTGTGTAATCGTAGACCCGTAGTAGATTCTTACTCTCTAGTGCTTATGGCTTGTTTACTTCAGTTAAGTTCAGATCAGCTCAGTACTGTTCTATTAAGTTTAATTCAGTTTATGTTTTTTCAATAATTTTACTAATTAATTTCTATTATATTATTTTAGTAATAATAATGATAACTAGAGGTGGGAAAAATTGATATGACCCGCTTACACGACACGAAATTGACCAATTATTAACGGGTTTGAGTTGAGAGGTTTGACCCATTTAAATAAGCGGGTCAACCCGACACAACCCGTTTATTAAACGGGTCAAGTTAGGTTCAAAGGATTCAACCTGTTTATGTAAATGGGTTGAGACCAACCCAACCGACTCAATTCTCACCTCTAATGATAACAATGATAATAGTAAAAAAGATGATAATAATATTGATTTCAATTAGATGATGATGATGGCTACGATGAGATGATGATGATGATAATAATAATAATGAATAATAATATTTTGATGATGATGATAATAATACAATATGATAATAACAATAATAACAACAACAATAATAATAATAATAGTAATAATAATAATTATAATAATACTAGCCTTTCAATTAATACATCTACTATCGTAAAATTGTTTGCGAAAATAATAATAATAATAATAATTTTTACTTTAAAATCATTAATCCATAAGTTAAATATTTATTTAAAAATTTGTTTAACATTTATTTCAAAAATTAAGGAGAGAAAATTAAAATTTTAAATCAATCATTATTTAAAATAATTAATCCAAAAGTTAAATGTTTTTATTTCAGTTCAATTCAACAAAATTCAGTTCAGTTCAACTGTATTCAACTAAAGTAAATGAGCCCTAAGTACGAAGTAGCGCTCTAGTAATTGTTTTGAAGTGATGATTCAGCAAATGGAAAGTATATTTATATTTTTGAAATTTTTTTATAGAGATTGGAAATTTTGTAGAAAAAATTCTCATTATTTTTATTCATTATATAAAGGGTCATTTATATGAAAACATGGCATATCAATGTCATGAGAAGAATAACTAAGGACTTGTTTACTTCAGATTATATTCAGTTCAGTTCATCTTTATTAAGTTCAATTAATACACTTCTATTCAGTTCAGTTCATCTCTATTCAGCTAATGTAAACGAGCCCTAAGAATTAGACCAAGCAAAGTCAATCTGAAATCTGAAACCCGATCTGAAACTCATTCGAAGCCGAACAGGACGGATCCGAATCCCAATCCAATCCAATCCTCACCTGGTCTGAAATTTATCCGAATTCAAAGAAGTTCAATTCGAACTCGTCTCAATCCGATCTGAACCTCATTTGGTCCGAAATTTATCTGAATTCGAACAGGTCCGGTCCGAGCTTGTCCCGATCCGAACATGCCTGATCCGTAAACAAACCGATCCGAACTCGTTCGACCCAAACTCGTCCGATCCAAATAAAATCTTTTTTGTTTATAGGATCTTTTATACACAGTAGTTTGTTGGAAATATTTTTCATGGTGTAAGATATTTGTTGGGAATCGCTTGTAATACAATAGTTATTAGCTAACAAATGAATTCATGATAGATACAAATTATGTCATTAAAAAACATATCATCCCTTACATTGAGTATTCTGCAATACAAATGAAATCATAATCAAGATTAAATTAATTAACAACAAATTTTAAATTTGTAAAAATAAATGTTTTCAATAAAGATCAATTAAAAATGATTTATATAAATTAAAAGATTCAAAATGTAACCAATAAAATGAATCACCTTAAAAGAAATATGTAGCCAATGAAAGGAACTGCTCGTATAAAAAAATTATTTTGCTTTTAATTTTAGTATGTTTTTCATCACACATCGTTGAATTTGAATGTTTTTTTAGTTAAACATGCATGAAATTTATACACAAAACTACAAAAGTAATCTTTTTGAAGAATCGAACAAGTGCTGCTGAAACATCCTGATCTGAAATGGTCTGATCCGAGAATGACCCGAGCTTAAACGATTCGTTCCGAATTGGTTCTTATCCGCTTCTGGTCCAAAACTCTAAGCTGAAACCCGATCCGGTCCGAACAGTTCATTGGCCCGAACTTGTTCCGAATTCGAAACGATCTGATCTGAAAGTGGTTCGAAAGTAAATTGATCCGAAATGGTCCGATCCGAATGATCCAATTTCTAGGTCTACTAAGAATACCCCTAATTGGAGTATGATTTGTTAACCAATGCACATGGTTGTTTTAGATTGTATTTATCATGCTTTACCTAATAAGCAATTATTAATTTATCGTATTTTATATGTAAATCTTGATAATTTTGAGAAAATTTTTGAATCATTGTTAATAATTTATTAAACAATCTATATCATCATATCAATTTACTTTAATAATAATAATAACAACAACAACAACAATAATATTAATAGTAATAACAATAATACTTCATAGTAATGGTTCCCTTAAAAAAATAATAATATTAATAATCATTCTTAGTAAATTAATATTTAGTAAAAAATGTTGCTAGTTGATTTAGGTAAGGAAACTAATATTTACTTTAAATAAAAATTAAAAAAAGGGATTATCACTTCGAATTTTTTCGTGAATCCTTTCTAAGTGTGACAATTGCATAAATATTTAGTAGACTTGACCAGAATATATTTGATCGTTTAAATCGAAAGACGTCTATTCAACACATGTTTAATCTCATAAAAAAAGTTGAATAATATATCATTTTCATCCTACGTTTTTAAAAGTACAAGTCTTTCAAAGTCACGAATAAATGTATTTTAATAGGCGCACAGAGAATATTCCATCAATATGCCCAAAATAACATGGGACATACCAATGAAATTCCCCTTAGACTGACTAAGGGAACCCAAGAGTGCAGGAGGCGTTTATTCACCTATTCCAATCTTGCTTTTTTCAAAAGAAGTCCACAAATTACATTAAGAATTCATTTCTTTAATAGCTAGATCTCACCAAAAGCACTTTTGTTGACTAAAAAAATATATATTCACCGAACAGTTGCATACATATAATGAGAACATATGCTACGTCCCTTATTAAAGTAATATATGACGTTACATTTTTCACAAAATATTCTCTTTAATATTCTGAAACGTTCAAACAAACTACGTACAATGAAATAATAATAGATCACATATCTCTTATTTATACACATACAACTACAAACCCATACACACTATGCCACTACTTTATTTATGGAAAACTTTTTTGCCATGATGTGAAGACAAGAACCCTCAAACTAAGCAAAACAAAACCATATTTTAAAGAAAGAAAGAGGAAGATACCATACCTCCAAAAGCATATTCCATTTCAAAACAAAACTCACAATATTTTCATCACTATTCCAACTAACTAAACTATCAATATAACAACCCCCAAACTCCAAAGTCATGCCTATAGCTAGCCAAAATACAACACCTTAAGCGAGCACATTGCTACACCAACCCACTACTAATAGAGCAATTAAATAATATTACTTATATTAAGTGGGACTCTATTATCAATATCATCAACAACTCTTTATTAGTGGTAGATAGTCAACCCGATTGGCTAAATTTTTTCCTTAAGCCACCCTTATCTCTTCTTTGTATGCTATCTTGACTTTACTATTAAGATATATTATGATGAATTGAAATTAAAAAATAAATAAAAAGCAAATGGAATAAAACCAAGAATTATACTTCTCGAACATCAAGTTTATGAAAATATAAAAGGATATTCGCACGTAATAATATCGAATATTCTACTCATTTACCTCTTTCTTCATTTCTTTTATATGACCTCTCCTCTCCACCATTTTATCCTTCCTTCCTCTACCATTTCCATCTTCACTTTTGCTACCTTCATTTCTTCTGTTTCTCTCTCATCAAACAAATAATTATCCATAAAAAAAACTTCTGAAATTTCTCTGTTTTTAATCTTTTTTTTTTTTTTGGAAACTTTTTGGCTGAAGATTTCTGTAAATTTGTGAATTTTTCATTGTTCTGATGAAGTTTGGAAAGAGTTTAAGCAATCAGATCGAAGAAACTTTGCCAGAATGGCGAGATAAGTTTTTGTCATACAAAGATTTGAAGAAGAGGTTGAAGTTGATTGTACCGAAGAGTAACAATAATAATAATAATAACGGTGATGATGCCGGTAATGACCGTCCGATTAAGCGCCAGAAGATCGAAGGTGTAGAAGGTATGACGAAGGAAGAAGTTGATTTCCTAAGGTTGTTGGAAGACGAGCTGGAGAAATTCAACACATTCTTCGTTGAGAAAGAAGAAGAATATATCATCAGATTAAAGGTATTGTTGAGTAATTGCAATTAATTTTTTTTTTTGGGAATTAAAATTTGGTTTGATTACGCTAAAGTGAGATTAATCACGGAGTAATTTAGAGTTTGTTTAAAATTTTGAGGTCTTGATTATTTGTTTTGAAAACTTAATTTATTTAATTTGATTTGGTGCACTGTATTTCTGATTCTTCGCTGAAGAATGAAGATCTCTGTGTTTACTAGTTCAATTTTTTAGCGGCTTCTTTCTCGTCCAAGTGATTGATTTGTCGTTTTGTGTTATTTTAGAACTAGTAAGTTTGTTACGCTTGGTTGATGTCATACAGTAGCCAGTGGGTCCCACTGGTGATGGGCCGTTATGCCAGTTATTCTATTGTTTTCTTTACTTTAATGGCTTCTTCCTTGCCAGCTGTGAAGCCATTATTGGTTAATTTGGTTTTGTGTAGCTAAATCCTATTATTTTATGGTTTAGTTTGATCAATTATGAAATTGATAACTCTCCTAATTAGTATGAAGTTTTAAATTTGTGTATGACTTTAAGTTATGAAAGCAATTTGGAGATTATAAAATAGATGCTAAAGTTGTTGGCTGGTTTGTTTCTTTAATTGCTGAGTGCAGGAATTGCAAGACAGAGTTGCAAAAGCAAAAGTTTGTAATTATGAAGAGATGCTCAAAATTAGGAAGGAGATTGTGGACTTTCATGGAGAAATGGTATTGTTGGAAAATTACAGTGCTCTGAACTATACAGGTACCTCCCATCTCTTAATTACATGTCAATTACATTGCAATTCATATTATGGAAGTAATATTGTTTTAACAATTGGGATAAGTAGATTGACTAGCAGGAGACCTTGTATGGCTGTTATTGCCAGTAATACCCTAGTAGGCTCTTTCATGTGGTCAAAGAAAGTGATCTTTTGGGCACGAAAAGGGTAGATATAACTAGGCTAGTTGTTTGAAAGTAACATTTTTTTTCTTGCTAGACGTAGATTGGGTTTAATTATAATGATGCAAATCAAATGGCAATGTTTATGTGGTGGTGATTTGCTGTTATACACTAGATGTAATGTTTTCTCATAGTCAACGAGTCAAAGAGATAAAAAAAAAAGGTCAGTATGTTTTTTCGTTTCGCCGCGTTTGTATGACTGTTTAACTGAATGATTACTCTTCCATTATAATAGAAAGCTTTTCGTGTTTCTAAATTAGAACGGAAACACTATTTTAAGCTTATTTGAACTCGTCTACTCACTTATGTTAGTGGAAAATTGGTGTTAGTCAAATTAGATACTGATAGGATACGTGGTCCCTCATAATTAGTTAAGTATATTTTTAGATTTGGAAAACATAATCTAATTAGTTATTGACTAGGTTAATTGTAGAGTCATAAAGCGAAAAAAATAAAGATGGAAATTGAGAATAATGAGAAGATATAAATTGGATAGTGTAGCCTCTAATTTCCGATTTTCACATGACATGAGCACATGAAATCATTTTGTAATAAATTGACTTTTAATGCAAATTTCACGAATTTCTTATTCATGAGTTAAAAGTAAAATACTTTTCAAAGTTATTTGAACTTGTCTAATCACTTGTATTGAGTTATAAATTGGTGCTAGTAAAAGAAAGATAGTGACAGAATATGTGGTCTTTCCTATATTTTAAACTTATTTGAACTCATCTAATCACTTATATTGAGTTATAAATTGGTGCTAGTCAAACAAGATTCCGAAAAATACGTGGTCCCTTATGTAAGTTGAGCATATTTTGACAAAAGTCATTCTAATCAACTATTGTCTAGGTTAGTAGATGTAGTAGTAGTCTTAAAGTAAAAGGATGGAAAATGGGGATATTAGTCGTAAATGGATGATCTATTCATAATTACCAGGAGCTAATGCTTATACCACAAAATGATGTGATTGAGGTACATGTACATCTAAACAGTTCAATGAAGGTTGCACATACATGACCTTGTAGTCCTAAAAAGTAAACCTGTTGTTGGGAAAGGCACATTTTTATGGAATCCAGGATAGTGTGGATGTTATTTTTGCCATTGGACTAGATAATGGTCAGACTTCTCAGTTGTATCTGAACATGTGTTGCGGGGCACAATTTAAAAGATAGAATAAATTAGGTACTGTAGTTAGCTAACTTCTAATTGACAGTATTTCGTTCCCTAATTGAGACAGAACATGTTAATTTAGGTTGTCTGATCTTGGCTTATGTTACCTTTAATGATTAGATACATAACTTGAATCTCATGCCTTGTCTACATGAATATTATGTATGCTTACAGGCCATGTGACCCCAAAGTCATCTCATAACTTTTTATGGAGTATTAAGATTTGAGACGATAAGAGAATTTCTGGTTAGTTTCATAGTTAAACAACTCATAATCTCAGAACAAAATCTCTTTCTGGTGATCTTGATCTAAGATATCTCTTTATGATTGTTATATTCTGTTGCTGTTCCTGGTAAAAGACATTTAGCTTTGTTTTGCTTCCTAATTGAGACTAGAGAGACTTCAAACTAGTTAAAAGACATCCAGCAATATAGGCCACTCTCTTACTCACCCAACAATCCACTCCCATCAAGCAAATTTTCATGTCAATTTTAGTTAATAATTTTTGTTAGCCTTTTCTCTACTTCAGGCCTGGTGAAAATTCTCAAGAAGTATGACAAAAGAACCGGTGCACTCATTCGCTTACCCTTTATCCAGAGAGTGTTGCAGCAACCATTTTTCACAACCGACTTGCTTTACAAGCTCGTCAAAGAATGTGAAAGAATGCTCGACCTACTATTTCCCACTGATGATGAGCCAACAACGGCCTCATTTAACGAAGGTGATGAGAGGAACGAGCCTGCCACTGTGCCAACAAACAACAACGGTCTACTCAAATGTCCTAAAGAACTTGCAGAAATCGAGTACATGGAAAGCCTGTATATGAAGAGCACTATCTCGGCATTAAAAGCCTTGAAAGAAATCAGAAGCAAAAGCTCAACAGTGAGCATGTTTTCATTGCCTCCTTTGCAACTTGCTGGTGTAGAGGAGACATGGAAGAAGATACCTATTCTTGAACAGGTAGCCAAGTAGTCGCTACTTGCTTCTCTAGAAGGGGACGACACACGACTAGGGAAGAGACGACATTAATCTTGTCTCCCTGTAATTTATTTATTTTTTTTTTTTACTGTGATTTTTTTTCTCCCTCTCTCATGTCCTTATTAGATACTAACACAAGATGTAATACTCTTTACGACTTACTTGAACGACTACTATGAGTTATACTCATCATGTCTTACACTGCGAGCATGGATTTTTATCTGTTGTATGATAAAGTTGTATGTTCTACAGAAACAGAATGTGTGAGTTTCAGAAGAAGTTTTGCTTGCTGATTGCTAAATTCATGAATCTGCGATGGTTCAAATGTTGAGTATAATTAATTAGACAGTAGGAGATCAAGTTAAATGAAACTAACTCATTATACTAGCAAGCCACAACTCGGAACATCTATAATTCTATATGAATCTGAACCAAAAAAACCATTTTCTAAGAAAAATGTTGAACTATTGTTTGGTTAGCATTCAAAAT
Organism: Salicornia ramosissima; assembly: GCA_951394345.1. Classification (NCBI taxonomy): domain Eukaryota; kingdom Viridiplantae; phylum Streptophyta; class Magnoliopsida; order Caryophyllales; family Amaranthaceae; genus Salicornia; species Salicornia ramosissima. The sequence goes on along the minus strand of OX596240.1, from coordinate 1,643,738 downwards.
TTTTGTAAAATTCATTCTATACTTTTTTGGCTAACATAAAGTAATAAAAATGGAACAAAATGAAAATTTATGAGAATTTTGACTTCCTACAAAGTATGTGAAGTAGATTAACAAGGTTTTTGTTGGTTAATGAAAAAAATTGGGAAGTTCTAATTCATATACTGTCAACCAAACAAATTCAGTAAATTCAATTTCTAGAAAATTAGCTTTTGTCACTACTTGAACTATATAATTTGGGGAATTTATTTCATACAGTAACCAAACATTCCCTTGTCTTTTCAATTTTCACTTTTTTTTTATCAAGTTGGAGAAAATTTGGAGTGAACTAATTTATTAGATAAATTGGTTGGTGCTTAATGTACTTAGATTTTTGCATTGCGTTTTTATGGAAGAAGGAATCAAATATAAAGGAATAGAAACAAAAGGAGAATAATATTTATAAAAAAAAAAGGAAGGAGAATAAATAAGCATTAGAGTGATTAAATGGGTTTTCTCATTTCTATCTTTTAACCATTTTTTTAATGCTTCAATTCATTTTATGTGTTCTTATTTTGTTTTCGACTTTAGTTTGATGCTAGGATATCAAAACCATATTCTCAAAAAAATTCACCCAATTTTCCTTCTTTAGACATGAGCCCCCTCCGCTTTTCAAGTTATAAATGTTTTTCAAAGATTTGTATATTGTGCTTTATTCCATTTTTGAAACATGTTTTTACTATTTTTTAATTTATTAATAAGATAATCGTTCCATTTTTGTCTTTTCTTCCCCTTTATTGCATTCTCTCTCCAAATATGTTTTTTCTTTTCAACCCCACACTTGTTATAATACATCATTCCTAGTTTTTCACTCAAATATTAATGTACAAAACTTGTTATAATACAACACTTGTTATATTTTTGCTTATGTTTCTAACGTTTTACATATAAATCATTTTAATGCATATCACCTATCATGCTTAGGTTAATTAAAAAACAGTACATGAAAATCATGTCTAATAAGATAATACATAAAATATGGTTTTAGAATCTAGTACAGACTTAAATAAAACAATCACTAATTTTTTGGGATTAGAATAATACTTATGTGCTAGTATGGTATTAAAAAAATATATATATGTTGCTCGGGCTTGATAAAAACATGCAAGCCATAGAGGCTGCTATAAGCAGGTGGATGAGGCGTCTCTATCAATATCATGTGTCATTATTTCCGAATCCTTAAATCCGGTGACTGATTAGTGTCAAAATATTTATATTTGATATTGTTGGACTAATAGATAAGATATGGAGTTATTGTCTTGACTTTTGTCAAAACATAACGGAAGTGCAGACCCTCCCTAAAAAGTTTCGATGACGACTCCATTTACATATGTTTATCATTTATACCCCCTCACTAACATGTATTAATACTACATGGCATACACAAGCATTCAAACGCTTGTTTTCGAACACTAAGCAGCGTTGGCAGTCGCCATGCGATAGTAGCACGTTAGAATGCAGCTCACTCTGGTGCCAATCCCCCCGGGATCCCCACACGTTTGAATCATCGAGGTTACAAACGTTATAATAATTTATCGTCAAATAAAATCATTATTTGTCGTCATGTATTATTTGATTTTACAAAATTTCAAACCTCTTCATCTAGTAGCCCAATAGCCCAGCATTTGGATAGTGCTTCCTCTGTAATAGCCCAGCATTTACAGCACTCACAAATCACAATCCTCTTCTGTGAGCCCAATGCCCCCCTCCCCCCAACCCACCTCCACGAAATGCAGCCCAACAACATCATGGAGTCCATTTCTCTCCCCTACTCCATCAGTGTAACACCCCTATCAAACCCCATCCATTCATCCATGACGACCCGTTTCCAAATGGGTACTTTTGAGCAAAATAAATAAAGGGTTTTTCTCAGTTATACCCATTAGATATTGGGATTTCCCACCTGTAGCCACGAATTTTGAAAATTGTTTGTTATACCCATGAGGTTTGTAAAAAAATTTCAACTGTAGCAAAAAAATATAATTATAGGTCACAAATGTTAGCACCGTTTACTTTGCATAAAAAAGCTGGGGGCGTGGTGGACTTTTGTTAGATTGATTTAGTAGCTGTGGTGGTGAAAATTAATGTTAGTTTATTGTTAACGACTTAACAATGTTAGTTATTATTATGTTTGTTGGCTATCATTAAGAATTTTTAAAAACGTCATGTGTATAATAGAAAATTTTCAAAATTCATGGCTACAACTGGAAAATCCCAATACTTCATGGTTATAACTGAGAAAAACCCATAAATAAAATATTGGTTGTGGTAAAATATTTAGTTTGATAGTAAAATCGGCTAAGATTTGAACATTTTTGTGTCTCTTTAAAGGCATAACACATTCATCAACATGACATAACAAAAAGATCGTTTAATTTCCTCATGGTGAACTCTAAGAAACTTTGTATATATATGCACCAACCATTGAGGTTTTGGTATCATACTCGTCCGAATTATTTCTATCGTTTGTCTTTATATTATTTTGCTTGATCATATCATTCTCATTGCTTCCTATCGTGTTCTTTGGTTATTTATTATAAATCTTATTAGCTAGCTTGGAGATTGCCATGAAAAATCTTGGTTTTTTCAAATATTTTCTTGGTATTGCAATGACCAACCACAAATATGTTATGTTTGTAACAACCAATTTTAGCAATGAGCCAATGAAAACATCAAGACGAATAATCACTACAAAAAACTCACACAATAAGGGCAATTTATCATGACTAAAGAGGGCAATATGAGTATTGTTTTACTTAATGATGCCTACAAGGGCAATTATTTTTGCATTCATTGATATTAACAATGAAGACAATATGATTATTTTGCCCCCTTAGACTTTTGTAACTTTGCCCTATTCGACAATAAATAAAGTGTTTAAATCAAGGAAAGCAAAATGTATTGCCTTTGTTGATGATCAATGAAGGCAATTTTGTTTGCTCTTTTTAATTGAATCAAAAAGGGCAAAACATCTAAAATTGGCTTTGAAACCTAATACAACGGGATTACAAGGGCAACATGAGGGCAATACTTAAATTGTCATTATAACCTAAGAAGACAAATTGTGTATCAAATAGGGCAATTTTAATTGTCCTTCTTGAACACATTTTTTGTAGTGAATTACCAAACATCTAAACATAGCAACATCATAGCTAAAATGAACTTACGAACATTGAAAATTAATAAAATATAGGGTTTTTCTAAGCTATGCCCTTGAGTTTTTCGCCTTTATTTCTAAGTTGTGCCCATACTTTTTCAAACTTCTAAGCTATGCCCCCCAACTTAGGTTTTTTAACAATGCCACTCTGGTAACTCAACGTTAATGGATTTGCTAAAAGGAGTTGCATTTCGTGGGAGGGTAATTTCCTCTCTAAAATTCTAAAGGTTTTAGATGATTTTCACCCTTTATAATTGATATATTTCCCTAAAATAAATTATACACCGCCTTGTAAATGATGCATTTTCCTAAAATAAAGGACAAAAATCAGTTAAAAGTCCTAGAATTTTAGAGGGAAAATTTCCCTCCTACGAAATGCAACTCCATTTAACATATCCATTAACGATGGGATAACAGAGTGGACACTGTTAATTAAAAAACCTAAGTTGAGGGGCATAGCTTAAAAGTTTCAAAAAGCATGGGCACAACTTAGAAAAGCGAAAAACTTAGGGGCATAGCTTAGAAAAAACCCTAAAATATATAATCAATCATAGTTCCGAAATCCTAAAATAGATCAAAGGGGTAACAATAATTTTTTTAAGAGTACATATTAACACGAATCAAATAAATGAAATTCAAATTGAGTATATTTTTTCTTGACTATATAGATTACAATAAATAAAATATTACACATGAATAGTGCCCAAATTCAAAATCTAGTAAGTAAAATGAAGCTCCTTTTTTTTTCTTTTTTTTTAAAGCCTAGTTTTCATAATCAACACAAGGCCTCTGATATAAAAAGATGGCCATGCAATTAACGTTAAAAATTCAGCTAAAATTAATTGTAATGTACATTATAACATTATATTTGTGCAGTGTCTTATTTATTCAAACTCATAAATATCCTTTACTCTGTAAAAGGATAAATCTTAATCTTCCTTATTTGAGTTTTTTTTTTTTTTTTTTTTTTTTTTTTTTTTTCTTACACAAGAAAAAAAATAAGCTGAAAAAATCAAACATATATAGTATTTGTAAATGTATTTCGGATAGTTTTTTTGGCACTCCCAAATTCATTTCTGTACTCCACTTTATGTACTTGTTATCAACTAAAAGATTGAATAAAGTAGAGTGTGTAAATGAATTTGAGAGTACCAAATCACTATATATCCTTGGCCTGTATTTCCAAGTGACTAGATTTTGAGGCGAAAAAACATCGTCCATAATCTCAATATATATCACTTCAAAACATTATCTATCATTTTCAATTTTGATATACCCACAAAAAAAAAAAAAAATTAAAAGTAAAACCCTAATATAAATCCAAAATTCCATTAAAAAACACACACACACACACTAGCACAAAATCCTCCATACCTCAAAAACTAACTCAATACAACTCCATACATTCAAAAATTATCCAATTATCCAATGTATATGAGGTAGAAAAATGTAAACAACCTTACAATTACATAAAATTCATTTTCAAAAAATTGGCATTGTACTTCAATTTTTCACTAAACAACATAACATTATCAAGAAGTGTACCAAAAATATTATGAATCATATACATATATCTTCTAAAAAATATTATTTAAGAAGCTCTCATTTATCTAGGTGTCTTTTTCATTATCTACCATGGACCCACTTGGGTGGTGATTGTCAAAAATGATAAATGTTACATAAAATCTATTGAATTGTGAGGGTGCAATCAAGCTAGATAGGTTGTTGGTCCATCTAACAGTTATAAATTAAATTTGCAATACCAAGCCACTTCATAACATAATAATAATTAGAAATATATATCTATATATAAAAAATAAAATATATATTAAAGTAGTGAAGTACTACTAGCGATAGTAGTGAAACTGAAGAGCAAAGCATTAATAATAATAACAATGTCTAGTGCAGCAGCAGCTTCATCAATCAATGGGTGGTGCCTCACCTCACCTGCCCGTGCACAATTGAAGAATACCGCACGGCCTTGTGTGATTGCTAGTGCAACTAACTCTTCTACCCCCGTGCCTCCTTCCCTTATTAGAAACCAGCCCGTGTATGCTGCCCCTTCCCCTATTATCACCCCAACTTTGGTACGTACGACGTAACTCACATTATATTATATATGATATGATATATATTTATTTACATTTTTCTAAGCTATTAATTATATTCTTCTTCTGTTAGACGGTTAATTAATTATAACCAACACTTAAAATTGAGTAACTTTTCATTCTAGTTGTGGTGTGAATGTGTGATATGAAAAATGATATATTTTTAAGAATCAAATACAAAAATAATGTATTCTCTATGTAATATAATAAGTGCAATGATTTGACATGAAATAGGGAGAAAAAAATGTCAATTCATTGCAGTTAATATGTTAAAGAAGGACTACGTGGCAGCGAACATAATGCAAGACAAAGAAATAAAGTATCTCCTAAATCCCAATAGCGTACTCTATCCATTTCAGAATGTTTGAAATTTTGGATACGAGAAGACTGAAATTTTAATCTTAAAAAATCTTTATTATTATACATAAGAAAGAACATATATCAATATGAATTTTTTTTTTTGATTCGTCTAGATCAGATGTATGGTTTCTTAAATATCAAATAAAATTTATATATATTTTTTTTAGAATATAGTGATAGATATAAATGTTTGAACAAGTAAATTGAAAAATTATAGATTGTTTGTATATAGATTGTTTAATTAATTAGTGGTATCATCCATTTTATAAGAGACCCATAGTATTAATTTGGCGAAAACAACGGATAAATAGGTCATTTTCATGAACGCAATATGCATTAATTATATATATATGACCTTAGCTTTATTATTACGTTATTAATAGTATTTACTTAGAATAAAATGTAAAGATATATAATAACTCATATATACTATAACCCCAAATAATATTTTAGAAGAATAACATACATTTTGATAATACATTTGCAGAAAGAAGACATGGCATATGAAGAAGCCATTACCGCCCTTAAGAAGCTCCTTATGTATGTAAATCTAGCTTTAATTTAATTTGTGCTCCTATATATTCTACTATAAATATATGCAATAATTGGTTTTAAATTTAAATTTTCTTTTGTTTGATTTATTTACCAATAAAGTGGTGGCTTTTACATGATATAATCGTGAATTTTTATTTATATTTAGTTTTTATTGGCCCGATCGCTAACGACCCACGACCCGATTTGGCCCAACCCGTTATTGACTTGACCCGACCCGCGTCGGTTTGACCCTGGCATGACCTGACCCGCCCCATAACCAGGTCTATTGTGTTTGTCAAAATAAGCTTATAGAATGTAGATGCGCAAAAAAATTCTATCCAAGAATTTTCACGTTACATTTCTGTTGTAATTAAATGAAACTTTTTTCTTTTAAAATTTACCTAGTTTAACCTTTTCAATGGTAAACAACGAAAATTTGACTATCAATATCTTTAATAATAAAAATTCATCAAAAAATTGATATTCGGAATATAACCCCAAAATTCGCCCACCTTTATTAAAAGTTAATAGAAATTACAAGCAATTGGGGGTTCATAAAAAAGATGTGGATACATTTGGGATTTTAAAAAAGAAAAAAATAAATGGGTAAAGTTAGGGGGTTACAAATTTTATCTTTTCAAAAATATAACGACCATTGTATGTTTAACTAGTTTTAAAATTCTAGCTAGATATTGAAAAACTATAACCACATTTAAAAAGCTAGCTAGATATTGAAAAACTATATATTGATATAAATCTACTAAGACCCATATGGACTTATAACTATTGTGTTATTTGTATATAAATGAAAAAGAAAGTCAACCACCAACGTTGTCTTGGTCTAGTGGTGTCAGGGGCTAGACTTGGTAGGGATAACCACAGTTCGATCCCCGCAAACACGTTGGGAGGAGTTTAAAACCTTAACCCGGGACGCGCTCCGAATCTAGATTAGCCTAAAAGGGAAGTCAACCGTATGCTTTATGAACAGAGGAAAAAACTCAAATTAAACTAAGCCCAATTTTTATTTTATTTTTTTCTATTAAAAAAACGGAAGTAGTATAAACAAATAAATAAAAATAAAAGAAGGAAAATGAAAAAAATGGATGCAGAGAGAATGGGGAGCTTGAAAATGAAGCCGCATCAAAGGTGGCGCAGATAACAGCCGAGTTACAAACCGCTGACACCAAGTCAGCAACCTCTAGTTACCCTATTGACAGAATGAAGGATGGCTTTATCAAGTTTAAGAGGGAGAAATACGAGTATGTATATTATTCTGGCTACCTTTTTTTTTTTGTTTTTTGTCAAATTATTATTATTACTAATTAATTAATTAATTTAATATACTTTTTGTTATTTCTTTTTAGGAAAAACCCAGCATTGTTTGGTGAATTATCCAAGGGTCAAAGTCCCAAGGTAATTTTACACTTCACTGAAATATATATAAAGGTTTAGCTTTAATTTTATATTTTTATCATTTATTTCTCCGATTCTCACCTCCCATCATTATGCTGGGGTATCCCTGTGTTGGCTTTCTAAGGTAGGACCAGTATAGAGGACCCATCCGTGTACCTTGTAGTATAAAAATATGTTGTGTGCTTAGCACAATATTAGTTGAGGTGCTTTGGAATCGAGTTGAAGAGTAGATTAGGTATGGAAAGGAAAAATTATTGTGTGTGTGTTGAGCCCCATATGGTATACTAGTGAGTGTCGCACATCGGAAGATGAGGAGAGACTAAACTAGCTTATAAGTCTAGGAATTACTCCTCCTATTCTTTCGATGTGGGACACTCACTAGTGCACCATATGAGGTTAGGTCACTTACAAGCCATAGGAGTGTTGAACCCCATATGGTGCACTAGTGAGCGTCCCACATCGGAAGAATAAGAAGAGTAACTCCTATAAGCTAGTTTAGTCTCTCCTCATCTTCCGATGTGACATACTCACTAATTTTTTTTTTTTGATTAATTGAGTTTGAAGTTGCTTAATTTACAAATTACGTAGGTTAATATTGTAGGAGGATTGAAATCAACCTAAACTAATCGATTAATTGGTTCAATAATATCCACTTTAAATTGCAACACACTTAATATTAATCTTATTAATTTTATATAAAAGAAGATAGATAAGAAGAAATGAAAAAAAAATAACAAGTTGTAAAAAATGCAGTTCATGGTGTTTGCATGCTCAGACTCCCGTGTGTGTCCATCGCACGTTCTAGATTTCCAGCCAGGTGAGGCCTTCATGGTTCGCAACATCGCCAACATGGTCCCTGCCTATGACAAGGTAACCTCTACCTCCATCTACTTTTATTCATTCTAGCTGTTATTACTAATTCATTTATAATTTTCTATTGCATGATATATATATGCTCTTTATACGAGGATGAAGTCATAGCTCAGTGGTTAGGGCTTCAGAATTTCAGGCACGAGATTCTGGGTTCGATTCTCACCGCATGCATTTGTGAGGATTCCTTATTATCCCCCTTACAGCGGTCGAGATTCTGTTATTTTGACAATTTTATTTACCTCAGAAATTGCGTGTCTACTCGTTCTGTGTCAGAAAGGATGAGATACTTAGACATTTCATTTTTACCTAAAAAGTTGTTACTTTTTCCCGAAGTAGCAGAGTCAGACAAATAGACACTCATATCCAATTAAGCAGATAACAGCCGAGTTATAAATGCGTGTGTTGGTTAAATTGAATCGGGTGACATACAATAGGGTCCGATTTAACTGGCTCGATATCCCACACATTATCATACCCAAAAAAAAAACATTTTCCTTATTTTTAGTTTGGAGATATGTTGAAATGGGATGAGTTCAGAATTTATGAATTATATGGAAAATGATGATTTTTTGTTGGTAAATTTGTGTTGGTGCAGACCAGATACGCTGGAGTTGGGGCAGCCATTGAATACGCAGTTTTGCATCTTAAGGTATCATCCTTTTTATTTCATGATATGATGAAGCTAATTAAGCCATTAAATTTAATTTCTTCCAGCTCTGAAGTATTATACCATTCCCTCCGTAACCAAAATAACTGCAATGATTTGACATAAAATAAAGAGAAAAAAAATGTCAAATCGTTACAGTTAATATGTTACAGAGGGAGTATTATATATCCTTAATTTGTAATCGGTTAGCTAATTTTAATATTTATGAATCTATAATATGATAGAATGATGTGTGGTGCACACATTGCCTTTAATATTAATGAGTAATATAAGCTAATTTGGGTATACAATTGATGATTAAGATTACTCATTCATAAAAATAAAAAAAAAAACTCGAATTTAACTCAGTCAAAACCTATACTCTGTATCAATTAGTATTTTTTTCGAGTTAATCAGAATAAATTAGTATCATAAAAATAAACATATAATTCATCCGTTCCAAAAAAACGCAACAGTCAAAATTTTGCACTATTCACATTATATACTTTGACCAAGTTTTGAGCTTTATACATAATAAAAAATATAGTCAAGTGGGATCTTGTTAGATTCGTCTTGTAAAACACTATCTTAATATCAACTTTTTATAATTTTTAAATATTCATAATTACAGTTATTATGGGTCAAAGTAGTGTCTCGGCATGCGTGAAATGTTGACTGTTGCATTTTTTTTTTAAACAGAGGAAGTATATATATATATATATATATATATATATATATATATATATATATATATATATATATATATATATATATATAAAGACGAAAATGTATTATTCAATAAAACAGAGAAAAACTAAATTTCTAACTGAGCATGATTAGTCAATCACTCATCTATCTATTGCTCACGATTAAGGGTCCGTTTTATAGATAGGGTGTAAAACGTTTTCTCTGAAAATTTCCATGAAACTATATTCAATTTCTCTCCCTTCCAACTCTTGCATACGTTATATCCCTAATCTAAATGCATATTTTCCTCTCAATACTATTATAATATATGATTCAATAATGATCTTCCCAAAAAAAATATATAGGTGGAGAACATAGTGGTGATAGGGCACAGTGCTTGTGGTGGAATCAAGGGGCTTATGTCTTTCCCAGATGAAGGCCCAACCTCAACGTAAGTTCACTCTCCAACTTTATCAATTAGTCAATTACACATACAAGTATGATTAATCAAGCATACAATATATATTATGGTACTTTATTGACTTGTTGTTGATATTAAATCTTTAATTTAATTTGCCTATCCATGCAGTGATTTTATTGAGGACTGGGTCAAAATCTGTTTGCCTGCCAAGCACAAGGTCATTGCTGAATCTAATGGTGCGCCTTTCGGTGACCAATGTACTACTTGTGAAAAGGTTAGCTCTTTTTTTCTACGAAATTTTCGATCTAGCCTCTTTACCTTCTTTTTTTTTTTAGTGCAACTTAATGAAAAAAAAAAATTCTTGTGTCCATGGGATACACATTGAATTAATACACACTACTATTCACACGTTCCTTTTACTATTGGCTTTTATGATTTATAAGAGAATGAAAAAACACGGTCATGTGACATCTGCATGCATGGTTAAATCAATCTCATTATATTACCTCCATTAATTTTTATACACAATTAACGATGAGACATAAAGTAGAAAGAAAAAATGTTTAATCGTTGCACATAAAAATTAACGGAGGTAGTACGTATATAATATATATGCATGGCTCACAAATTGAATGATGATAAAAACTTGTATATATGAAATGCAGGAAGCAGTGAACGTATCACTAGGAAACTTGCTAACATATCCATTTGTAAGAGAAGGTTTAGTGAAGAAGACATTGGCATTGAAGGGAGGTTACTATGATTTTGTCAAGGGATCATTTGAGCTTTGGGGACTTGAATTCGGCCTCTCTCCTTCTCAATCTGTATGAACCACCCATTATTGACACTTCTTGCTTAGCTTCATCCTATCCTTTCTACTCTCATCTTCATCCTTTTGTATCTTTTTTTTTTTATATATATATAATTTTGGTTCACCAATAATAAGATCATGCATCATCTTGTACTTACTCTTTCCATCTTTAATTTGACCTACAAACAATTATAATAATATGTCTTAATTTCTCAATATATATATAAGTATACCGAAGATGATTCACGGCTTCTTACTTTCTTTTTTTTTTTGGGTTAAAACGGACGATTATATTAAAAATTAGTACTGACCCGACCTCCTTACTGGATTGTGCGGCTGGATCACATTAATATTGCAGTATGCACCAGATCATCAGAGGTGCATGTGTGTATCTGTTGCATGTATATGTAGTTGCATATACAACATGAGTTATTTTATTAGTCCAAAATAATTCAGTTGATTTCGAACGTATTTTTAATAATTTTTTTTTTTGGTTTGAAGTTAAATTGGCTTAAACATGAAGATATATGTAACTTCATTCAATTAAATTCACTTTATTTTATTTGGCACCTTAATTTTATCTATAGGTAAAAGATGTGGCCTCAATACTCCATTGGAAGCTTGATTAACATGTATACGTACGTAGAGATGGATGGAGTTGCAGCAAAGACGGTCAATGCATGCTTAGCTACGTAACTTGAAACATGCATTGCAATTATTGCATGAATAATTAATCCTTTTATTATGATGAGCTCAAATCAAATATCTTCGTCTTAGATATTTCACTTCAATTCCCTTTTCTAATTTTAGTGATGGTTCCCATGCAATGCAATGCATAGCTAATTAAAACTCAACTCCAACAAGAATTTTCCCTTAGCTTCTTCATATGTACACATATAGATGATACTACAATCCAATCCAAGAAGGATTTTCTAAAATTTGATTTTTTTTCTTCAATATAATATATACATGCCTGACAAACTTTTATGGGCTCAACTAACATCAGCTCGCACAAGAGTAGAGTTAGATCGCTAATTCACCCCCATTGCCTTCTTTGGTATCTAAAAATAAGGAAAACATACAGCATTGTGAGCTAAAGCTTAGTAACATACTACCCCAACAATGTAAATTCGTTTCAAATCTATTTGGTTCGAAAACAGGGAGAGAGTTTCAGAATGACATTAAAAACGTTTGTAAAACATTTCGTAGAAATAGTTGTAATTAAACATAAACAATAAGAAGCATAAACTATATGCGTTGACATTATCCCATTATCTTGTTAATTCAATTGCCCCAGATTTTACTTTCGATGATACTGGCCAATATAACCATAACAAAAAGTGGAACGTCTCTCACCTAATCATACCCTTATAACAGATGTTACCTAACAAAAGGTAACCAGGTAGATCGGTACATACCCAATAAACAAATGTTACCTAACAATTCAAGATATAACCAGATACATTAGTACCCTATGAACAGATGTTACCTAACGACATAAGTACAAAAGGTAACCAATTACATCAGTACCCTAATACATAAACAGATGCTACTCAAAGACATGGGGTAATCGGGTACGTACAAGACCAAGATCAGAAACAGAACATAAGATTGCCAGAACCTCGTTTTCACTATACTTTATCATGCTTCGTATATTGCTATTCATAAGTGATAACACATCATCATTCATATTCATAAATCATAATTTGAAAATCTCATCATTACCATAAATCCTTGTTGTAAGACTCGTCAAAACCATTCATCATTCATAAGTTATCATTTATAAACAATCATTTATAAACCATCACCATTTCATAACAAATTATCAAAACCAATTGATAATCCCACAATCCGCATCAAGAAATCGTAACATAAGAGGGGTTGTGAACCTTAGAACGTTTCTCAAATTCACAAAATAATTTCACACTACTAGAAAAGATGTTATTTGTTGGAAATAATATGTATATCATGGCTACAAAAATAGAGAGTGAAGATGAATAAAGTAGGGTTGATAAATTACGAATATGATTTTTGGAAGATGTCGTGGAACTTAATCCACTGCCTTGAAAACGAGATTCGTCCCGTCCGAGGTACAAAACATTATGGTCGATTCGTTAGTTTACCAAGGTTAACATCATTACATCACTCCCACACAATCATGTACTTAATTGAAAGTGAGGGATTGGAGACACACACTTTTGCTCAAGTATATGGGAAATTTTGTGAACTCATAAAGTATGAGAGAACCAATAGCATTTCTTCCTCTTCTATGTCTCTTCATGTCCCTCACAAAAAACCTATAGAGAACTAGTAGATGTTACAATTTTCATACTCATTAATACCAAGCATTGTTACAAAATATGTAACCACCAAATCATAAAGGTATTGATTTCATTAACAAATAAATATTCCTCATAATATGGGGGGTTACTAATGCTACAAATTTACCATAACACTCTAAAGGCATCCAATGTATGGAATCCTAGAGTTAGTCATTAAGCATACAATTAGGCTTTTAAAGCCATTATTCCAAAATTATTTACGACGGGAATTCCTGTCGCAAAAATGTGATCACATCGTAGAGAAAGGGAGGTCGGAAATGATTTTTCCCGTCATAAAAAAATGACCCCCATCGTAGAAAATTAAGGAGGGTTGCGAATGATTCTTCTCGTAGCAATCCTGTCATAAATGAGTCAATTTTAATAGAGATTGGATTATGTATTAGGTGAATTTGACGACGAGCTCAAAAACCATCATAAAAGATCTACATTTGCGACGGGATTGGGTAGGATGATGTGCTCAATAACCCTAATTAGTGAGTATTTGGAAAATAAACTAATAACTATATAATTTGTATATAGGAAAATAATAATGTAATAGTGAAATTATATATACTTTAGTTGAAAATAATTATAGAATAAAATATTAAAATTTCGAATTCAGATTAATACGCAAAATAGCTTTATAAAAGTGATTAATCCGATTTTTAAATCCGGGGTGTTACAATATTAGATCAATCAGAAAAATTGAGATTAGATAAGAAAATTTCTAACTAAAACAATTAACTAATAACTAAAATAAAAAATAGATTAGATCAGAAAATTAAAGTTCATATAAGATCATTTCATATCAGAAAAATTTAAATAAAATCCAAAAAATTTAGTTTGAATTAGATCAGAAAATTTCAGACGAAACAAATTCACCATAATAATTTGCTTCGGGGGTGGGGGGAGGGAACGCACCCTAAATTAAATCAAAGATTAGATAGCTAAATTCTCTATGTAACCAATTTTTCTTGTATGTTAAGAAGCCTATATATGGATTCCTTAAAAAGAAAAGAAACCTATGGAAGTTTTATTAACATTGACATGGAAAAGCATTTGCTGGAATAAAGAGATAAAGAGAGAATCAGAGAAAGCATCACCCTTTCGCATCTAAATAGGACGTTGGCCCTTTTGTTTTTTTAGACAAATTTAGTTTAGCTCATTTCAACTCAGGTTTGAATCTAAATAAAATTTGGTTTAATTCAATTCATACAAATTTGCTCTCTCTATTTTTTTTAAAAAATTTACATACTTGGAATTTCATGAAAATCAAGAAATTATTAGGAGTACCTAGAAAAAAAAGATGATTAAAAGTTGTATAAATAATAAGAGATGGTATTGAAAAGAGAGAAAAGAAGATAATTATATTAAACTTAGTCGAAAGTAAGAGGGTGTAGGGAAAAAACGTACACTTGTTAATCCTAAATTAATAAATGTAAGAAATGAATATAACAAGTGAGTAAATTAAAAAAAAAAAAAATCCAACCAGAAAAGTGGATAAACAAAAAAGTGGAGGGAGTAATTCAGGTCACTTAATTATGTTCAGACAAATTTAATTCAGTTAACTTTAGTTGAGATAAAATTAATTTAGTTTACTTTAGTTCATAACAATTTAATTCATCATAATTATTATATATTTATATGCTAAAACAAAGTATCATACTATCATCGTCATACCCTCAAACTATGTAATTGTTACATTTTTATATAATTTTTCCCTCCAAAAACTATTGATGGTGGCGTATTTATTATATTTTTGATTTTTTTTTTTGGATTCTTTAATCACCTTTAAATTTCCTAAAAGCTATAAATGTCTATTTAGATCTTCAATATCCATTTTTCAATTATAATTATAATTATTTATATTTTGTTGTTCAAATTTTCTTTTGGGGTAAATAAGAAATTTTAACAAGTTCAAGTACTAATTTTGTTAAAATACAAGAGTACTAATTATTTGGTCAAGAAATTGAATTGTATAACATATAGAGTCTCACATTTTACCTTGGAAATGTTTGTTTGATACAACCTTCATTAAAAATGATTAATATGACGTATCGTATTTTGTATATACAAAATCAATATATTTTTTTGGAATAATTAAATTCATAGATACTAACTATTGCACTTTTCATTTTATAGGTACCAACTTTTGATTATTTATCAGCAGCACAAACTATTACATAAAATTGCAACGATAGGTATATATACCGTGCATCCTAAAGGGCTAATCTAGTAAAATGTAGTCACTTTTATCAACTTTCAAGCCACTAGATTTTGGTAAGGAAGGGCTTCGTGTTCACCTTTCCCAACTTCTTGAACTATTCCCTTCATCTTCATCCATATACGCACAAATACCAACATTTGCTTCTTCCACAAATTTTCATCCATACACAATTTTTATTTTTATTTTTATAATTTTAAAAAAAAAACCCCAAAACAGAGAACTGAATTAATCAACACCCAATACCTCAGAAAAATAGTTTTTTTTCTTTTACATACCCATTAACACATAAATTATTCAATTAAAAACTATTTTATTCTTCCCCAAAAAGTAGTTTCCATTTTTAAATAATTGCAAACAAGTTTTCACTATTTTTAGTGTTCTACAATATACTTCTTTAATCCAATAAGCCTAATTACTTTGGTGACTTTTTAGCTCTTTCGTACAAGGAACTCCATTGTTTTTCTATCTTACAGTCCCTTTCAAAACTCATCTTCTTAGCTTGTATAAAAGTCTTAGCTTTAATGGCCTCTTTAGCATCAATCCCACAAACCCAACTTTTTCCCAATAATCTGATTATAAATGCGAAGCGATTAAACTCATCACCCCATAAAATTTCATTCCTTTCCTTAATTAGAAGAGACCCCAGTAATAATTTTGGATCAATGGTTTTGGGTAAAGTTGAAATTCCGAAAATGACCCTGAAAGCAGCCATGACAACTTCAGCAGAGGTGAAGAAGGGTTTTGTGGAGGAGATGAGGAGGGTGGCTATGAAGTTGCATACAAAAGAGCAAGCTCCTAGAGAAGGGGAAAAGGTGGCTAAGGGACCTGAAGAAAAGTCTCCTGTAAAGTGGGACCCAACTATTGAAGGGTACTTGAAGTTTCTTGTTGATAGTAAGTTGGTTTATGATACTTTGGAGAGGATTGTTCAGGATGCTCCTGTTTCTTATTGTAAGTTTCTCTCTTTTTGTTTTTGTTTGATTTTGTTGGATTTCATTTCTCTTGTATGTTTAGTTTTTTTTTGTTTTTGTTCTGGTTTTCATCTGTTCTTTTGGATTGATAAAATTGACTGAGTAATTGTGTGATTTCAGTTTTGTTTGAGATGAAAAAGGCCTTATCCTTGAATTTCCATTTGCTTATGTGGGTTCTATTGTAAGTAATTTTGACTTTTGAGGGGAAGTTGCCAATGTTAGATAAAAGCCTATTAGTATCAAAAGATGAAGCTTTATTTGGTACAAAAAAAGGAAATTTCAGTTGAATTTGTGTGGGAGGAATTCTGTCAATTTTGGTCAAATGGGTTCAAGTTCTACTATGTACTTTTACGACTCGTAATGATTTTGTGTATAAATTTGGAAGGAAAATCAAAATTCATTCCCATGGTGGTGCGCAGATGCTATTTTACCCCCAAATCCGCTAATTCTCTGGACAAATTTCCATTCCCATCAAATACCACATTTCAAGTGGTAATGGATGGTATTAAAAAATAAGGAGAAGATAGTAGTTTGGGAATGAGATTATGTTTCCATGAAGATGATAAAGTAGTTTCCCTTGCTAAATTATACCTAAAATTTCATTCTTATTACCAAAATTTATTACCAACTACCAAACAGGCTGTTATGGTAAGCTATAAGGATGTGTGCATACATGTTTATTGGGGAATTCCCTGAAGTATTCTCATGTTTTTCCTTGGGCTTAATGTAGTTGGTGAAGTTGGCTTTATGTCTGTTCTGTTTGTCAGTCTCAGTCCTCAGAGTAGTTTGCTAATAGTAAGTACTCATTATGGGGTTGAGTTAATTGGAGTATTTTGTTTCCCTGCTGCTGTGGCGGGTTTTGTAAAGTAAAATGCTTGTTGGTTGGTGTTTTAAGATATGATCTGTGCATCCATAAGACTTCAATTTGATCTTGTTTGGCCTTTTGGGAGTTGTTAGTTTTCTGTCACAGTCAGTCTGTTTATTGTGAGCAGTCAGGTAACATTATAGAGTCTCTACCTCCTTGTGATAATTATCATCACATCAATACATTGCATTGGTAGCATGGTTGGGGTTGCATAGGTAGGAAAATTGAATTACTTTTGACCATCAATTGAGATCTTTGTAATTATCAATCGAAATTATATTCTTTGGACATTGACGTATTTGTTTATGGCCGCTGTGTATGGAACTCAAATCCCGAAACTAATGGACTTTCCCTAGTCAAATCCGGTCTTTACAGCTTAAAGCCTTAAAACACTCTGTGTTTTTGCTAATGTTGATTTGTGCAAGTAAAATGGATAATGACATAGATCGTAGAGAAAAAGGTTATCTACAATTTAGAAATCTGCAAATCAATGAAGTATTTAGGAAGTAACTTGAGGTATGAGCTCACTTGAATGTAATGTTCATTTAGCACAAATTGAGAGTATTACAGCTTATATACACATGTTAGTTTAGTACATAAGTTGTCTTTAATTAACCCCTCAACATACTGCATTATTATATTGCTAATTACAATTATGCCCTTACTACCACTACATAGCTCAACTTCTCACAAAAATAGAGTGAAAGTCACCCGGGGAAAAAAAATCCTCAACCAAATATTTGCATCAACTTGACTTGTACACTATACATACTGTTCACTTTCACCAAGATTTATGGTTTATGTATAAGAAAAAACATAGGCGAGTGGGATCTTGTTTGATTCGCCTTATCAAATGTCCTTATAATACTAACTTCCGCTAAATTTTACTTAAGTGTAATTATAGATATTAATGGTCAATATAATGAAATCCTTATTGTTGCAAGTTTTTGGTTGTGGAAGAAGTAATAAGAATTTCACCAAGAATTGTCCTTGCAGACTAGCTTGAGCACCTTAACAAGGAACCTTTATCAATTCAACTCCACCAAGTTACCCTCTGAAGTTCTCTTTGTATATACATGTAACTTGATGTTGTCAGTGTGTCGTGATTCAACTATTACGGCTCGTTTGGTTATTGGTATTAAATGGTGGCAATAGGAATGGATTTACATATAATTTATCAAGGAAAATTTGATGAAAGTGTCCATGGGAATAGATCCCCATCCTTAACCATGTAAATTTCTACTTAAAAATCCCTTCCGAATTCCAATACCACACTTGTTAAACGGTAATGGATAGTAATGAAAATGAAAGAAGAATTAGAGATACTTAGGGGTATACTAGTATTTCTATGGATACTATTGGCTAACAAATCCAATTGAAAATCCATTCCCATCACCATTATTTAGAATTGATAACCAAACGGGCCTCTTAGATAATAGTCATGCAAATTGAGTTAATTGAATCATGTGTTACTAATATCAAATGGTAAAAGACAATTGCTTTTAGATCTGTACTTTGCTTTTGATGAAGGGTGAACTCACACGTTCTATTTCCCCTATCTATACATCCGGAATCGTGTTGTGTTTTGGAAATTTACCTGATCCTCTCTGCTTTGGGAACAGTTTCATGTCTTTGATAGGTTGTGCTAATTGATATAAAATCTGATTTTAACTTTGTCGCCGTTCACAGTTTGAGCCTTACCGTCCATTTTTACTTGAAAATTGTGTTTTCAGATGCTGAATTTAAGGACACAGGATTGGAACGGTCACAGAAATTGGCAAAGGATTTAGAGTGGTTCAGAGAACAAGGTCATTCTATCCCTGGACCGTCTGAGCCCGGTGTCATGTATGCGAGTTATCTTGAAGAGTTAGCCAAGAAGGATCCTCAGGCATTCATCTGCCATTTCTATAACGTGTATTTTGCCCACTCCGCTGGCGGCCGCATGATTGGAAAGAAGGTATGTTATTACCCATGAAGCATCCTGTTTATGAACTTAGATGTTGGATTGTTATTAAATGCTGAAGATGATGAGTAATAATAGTAATGAGAATTACAGAAAATATGAATGGAATTCAAGATTATGAGAGGTTTGATTCTCTTATGAATACAAACTTTCAAGTGAATTGCTCACTCTCATGATCAAAGATAACACTCAACAACATTTTCCATACCTTCCCCCTTCCTTTTTTCCTTATGTATAGTAAATTATTCTCTCAATAAACTACTAGATTTTTCCTTAACAATATGTTTGGATAGAGGGAAATGGAAGGAAAGGGAAGGAAAAGAAAGGAAGGGATCCATGCTCCCTTGTTTGGATATCACATGGAGGGAGAGAAGGGGAGGGAAATTAGAGGATTGATTTTCCCTCCCTCTTTAATGAATGAAATTCTTTCCACGTTGGAGAGATTTGAGGGAAAACGTAACTTCATTTTCTCCCTCTCCTTTCTTTCTTCCCCCTTCCTCCTTCTTCCCTCTCCTCCCGTTCCCTCCACCATAGCTATCCAAACATAGCGTAAGCCTCCAATATCAAACTTATTACCCTATACTCTATAAGAAGCTTCCTCATAATATATATTCATAGCATATCCTTTGTACCTCATTCGTTATACTTGAACCTATGCATATACACGTCGAATTCTAGAAATTTCATAAATGATGGATATACTATTGCCAACAGTGTGTTTGATTAGCAATCATGAATATAAAGGAAGGAGAGTAATAGAGAGGGAAGATTTGTTGAAAGTGAAAGTAAAACAATCCCCCATAGCATATCCAAACAAGGGGAAGATAAAGCCCCTTCACCCTCCTTTCTTCTCTCCAAAGTTTTTTTGTCCAAACGGTGTTACTTTACAATTGTTCTTTGAAGCCAATGGTTAGGGGGTTGCTTCTCATCTTGGGAAGTCCAGAAAATCCGCTCTTTGAGCTAATATAGGGACAAGGGATGCAAGTAACAAGGTTCGAAGGATATGAGATGGGAGTAGACACCACTTTGTCACTCCATAGCCCTTTTTAGATTCATGATTTTTTTTTATCTGGGAATGATTCTGACTGCAATATTACATTATCTCTGCTTGCTGGAATTCTATTGTGTCTCAAAATTTCGCTAGGAGTAGTAATTGTCCGAGTTTCTGAACAAAACTTAAACTTTGTTAGGTGTGATGGACTTGTCCATTTTTAGGGATCTCAGGTTTTTTTATCTTCCTTTTTCCTACCAGGTTGCGGAGAAAATACTGAACAAAAAAGAGCTGGAATTTTACAAATGGGATGGTGACCTATCCCAGTTGCTACAGAATGTGAGGGAGAAGCTAAATACAGTTGCTGAAGTATGTCCTCTTTTCTTGCACCACATTTAGAAATTTTGTTTCCAGTTATTTCAGCAATTTTTGATTATTAGCGTAATTATTTGGGCGACTTTTCCGGATAACTTTTCTTATTAGTTGTCATGCAAGGTAGATCAAACTTCATGTTTTCGACCCCTTTTACTAGGATTTAGAGGACGTTATTCTTGTTGAGAAAGTATGCATACGTAGTGCCTATGGGAATTTTGAGGGTATTTCGGACATGTTTTTCAATTTAACTAAAACAAGATCTGATATCCGAAAAGTCCACAAATGATATTGGAATTAATGGATATGATTATATCCTTAAGACCTTAACTGGTCTGTTTTATTCACCTTTTTTTTACTTATTTGGACTTTCTAGACTTATGTGAACTTATTTTAGCTTGTTTTATGAGAGAGAATGTTGATACTTTTGTACTTTTCAACTTATTTTTGATAATCTAAAGTTTTCTTTTCTGAAAATAAGTAAAAATAAGTTGAATAGAAACAGACCCAATTTGTCTTTTTAGGACTAGTATCAAATCTGACAATGATGTCGTAGGCGTTGGGTGGGGTGTGGCTTATGTAAAAAGACTAAAATACCCTTTGTTGTCATGTCAATGTGCGACAACTTAATTTTCGTACTCCATACATATTGAACCGATTTAGAGTCTAAACAGGCAAACAACTTTAGTTTTAGAGAGCTTGACTAAGGATTGTGGTGAATGATTTTGCAGGGTTGGACAAGAGAAGAAAAGAACCATTGTTTGGAAGAAACCGAGAAGTCATTCGAGTGCTCCGGGAAAATTTTACGGTTGATATTCACATGAAATATGAAATTATCACGTTGATGGGTTTTCTTAAATTATAGGTGTTTCAAGTTCCATTGACACTTGTCTAATGCGTCAATACCTGTTTATATCACTCGAAAACAATGTTTGAATCTCTTGTATAATTGCTTAAGCTGGTTGGTTTAGCCATCTATTTGCACTAGATGAATGTATAAATATAAAAATCTTTGGTAAATAACTTTTTCTTACAGTACAGTAGCTGCCGGTCTTTCTAATACAGTACAGTATAAATAAATTTATCCCCCTCCCAGCTAAGATTAATTAAAAATTACAAAATAGTACAATTGTTATCGCGTTTATGGATGGTCGACTGGACCCGAAACTTGGTACCAACCACCTAACCCGAAAACAATATATACTGTAGTTACTTTGATCATTAATAGGGTTTCAGTAAATTAATAGTCCTAGTTCTCTTTGTTTTAGATTATATTATATAATATAATATAATATAATATAATATAAATCATTACCTTTACCTCCTCCATTTCCCCATTTCGCTCCATCTCCATTCTCACCATCATTTAAGTGAATCATCATTTCTTCATTTCCCTCTTCACCATTGACCATCTTTGACCACCCATCTTCACCCACCCACCCACCACCAAAAATGCCTAACTTACCACAAACCACCCTCACACAACCCACCACGAAACTCTAACCCACGACCACCCATACCCATGAAGCCCTCACACAATCCATGGCCACCCACACCCATGAAACCCTCACACCATCCATGGCCACCCACACCCATGAAACCCTCAACCCACCCACGACAACCCACTCACGCGAAACTCTAACACCACCCACACAATGAAACCCCACACCACACGACCCCCACCTACACCACAACCACCCACAACAAAACCCTAACACAACACATACATACCATACGAACCGCCAGCCACACCACCCGCACCACATGACCCACCACCAACACGAAAACCCATGAGGATAAAGAGAGAGAGAGAGAGATGAGAGGCGCTGCTATGAAGGAGAGTGAGAGGGCGGCGGCAGCGCTGCAATGTGGAGGAGAGAGAGAGGATCGGCGGCGGCACTGTTGTGGACTGTGTGGTTGTTCTTATGAATATGGTTGTTCTTATGAATATGGTTGTTCTTATGGAGGAGAAAGAGATAGAGATGTGGGTTCTGAGGAGAGGGGGATGAATGAGGTGCTTTTTGAGATATATTACCAAACTAAACAATGAGAAACGAAAATTCTATTTTCTCTTTCCTAACCCTTTTTTTTTTCTTTTCTTTCCCTAATATTGAACCAAACTGCCCCTAATTGTTATTTGTATGTAAAAAAACATATATACTCATATGGATCTTGTTGGATTTGACTAGAAATACACTTCCCAAATATGCATTTTTTTTATAAAAAAAAAATTGTATGTACAACTGTTAATTTATCACTCAAAATGTTATCTCGACAAGTGCAAAAGTCAAATGTTACAACTGTTAAAAATCGAGTGAGTAATTACAAAACCATTTGTTGCAACTTTTAATTTATCTGAGCCAATCACAATCAAGGTATAATTGGCCATGACATTATCTCCATTATATAAGTGAAGGGGGAGGGTGGTTTTCCCCTACAAAAAGTCATAACTACCCTTAATGAAATAAAAATGTCATATTTAATTACCTTTTCTTTCTACTTGCCATATATATTGAACATATTAAATATGGAATAAGATTAAGGGCTTCGTTACTTCAGATTATATTCAGTTCAGTTCAGCTCAATTCATCTCTATTTAGTTCAATTAATACACTTCTATTCAGTTCAGTTCAGTTCAGCTCTATTCAGCTAATGTAAACGAGTCCTAAGATTTTAATTAAATATTAAGTAAAGTAAAATGATTTCATTTTCTTACTTACAGAGTTTCATACTAACGTATTTTCTCCCACTTTTTTAGCCCAAGTTGTGTTTAATGTATTTCTCCCTTTCTCAATAGCATTTTTGAACAACTGTAAACAATAACTAGAAAATTCAGCAAATCTTTGATATAGAAAATTATTATTATTTTTAAAAAAAAAATTAGTTTAAATCTCTATGTGAACCATTTTTTTTTGTAACACAATCACTTATAAATAATTAATTGAGGCAAAAAAAACTAGTAAAACAAGGTGCAAAAAATGCTAGTGATAATATATATATATGCTAACAATAGGAGACCAATAAAATTGTTGTGTATATGGCCCTTCTCCTCCCCAACAAAATTAAAAAAAAAAACCCTAACAAAAAAAAATCCTAAAAAAAAAAAATTAGGGGCTGTTATGGATGAAAATTTTAAGGTAAGCCCCAAATCTCCATTTCAGTTTGTTTTTTTATGTATTTTTTTGTTTTTTTTTTGTTTTAAATTTGGTCAATAAGTGAGTCTTTTTTTATGGGAGTTTTCTATTCTCTTTTTGTGGTTTTATGTGTTTATGTCTTTATAACAATTTTGTGGTATGTATCATTTTCATTTATAGGTTTGAAGTTGTGGGAAAGATGATAGTAGTTCAAGAAGGTTTACTATATGATACAATTTCTCCGTTCCAAAAAACTACAACACACGTTGTGAAGATCTCTGCCTCTAAAGATTCACAAATATCGAATTTCACGAGGTGGTGTTTCAGCATTGAATCCATCCTCCAGGAGATGCACTCGAGTATGCTTTTATCTACTTATTTTGGATGTATTCATAATCGCTGTAGATATCATAGTGTCCCATTGAAAAAAAAATATTGTTGTATATGAAAATAATTCAAATATAATCAACAAAAGAGAATATCCGGTAAAGTAAAAATTAACTAACAAATTGAAATTTGCAAGTAGTGATTATATATATACTTTAATATTTAATTAGGATGGCTGGATGGATAGCCTCATAGTCGTCGATGTCCCAAACATAAAACATGGGATGGGGCTCGTGTTGCACGTGGTACCATAGAGAGAGGAGTGATCATGAATCGAGTAAAGCTTGGATCATGCCATCTTTACTTAATTTTAACTGAAGTTGGAACGGGTTAAGAAAAGTTCGTGTCGTGTCATGCATGTCGGGAATGCCTTATGTACAATCCAGTCCACGTTTCATGACAGGCCAACTTATGTTGTACCATCGTGTCTTATACTGACGTAGAATTGTCGCGCGCGGGCATGACATGCATCAGGCGCGGGCGTAGCGGAAGCCTCCCTACGTTCCTTGTTTTCTTGTGTCACTGACAGAGCACAAAATCACACGTCCGTACCAAAGTCTCTGTCCGCGACAGTCTTTCCTTCACTCACTTTAGAAAGCTTTAGTATATTTTGGGTCCCGATTATTTCATAGTCATTGTTTAAGTCCTTGAATCTTTATACGATCGTTCGTTACACAATACACCATTCCCACACAAACAATCATATCATACCTCATACTCTAAATCATTTTCCAACAATCAGCTTGTCATGCTTGGGTTCATGCCAAACTTTTTTAAATATTATCCATGTGTGGCCCACGACCCACTAGTTGTGCAGTTGTGTCGTGGCATGCTCATAACGGACTTGTGATGGGCCCACCCAAATCGTGTCATGCCGAGTTGGTCCTCATGCCAGCCCGACACATGCCCAACTCTAGTTAGAACCTAGAACATCTATAACAACTATTAAAAAGTACGCAAAGCACCATGAATGCGACACGTAAGATTACCAGCATTGTGAATGCGACACATAGGATTGCCACTCAAGCATCAACTTTCACCATTGTTAAGCCATGTAGGATTGCGCGCCACATACACAAGCATTATGCCACATGTGATTTTCACACAAACATTATTAAAAAAATGATTACGCTAAGATTCGAACTCAGCACTCTTCTACCAACTAGATAGACACTTACCACCTTAAACAACTCTAATTATTGTTTTTTTTTAAGAATATTGTTCCACTGTTAAGATTCCCTTAAAAATCAATAATATGTCGTTTGACCTTTGACCCACTAATTTATACGAAATGAAAATTTTATTGTTTAAAAAATTTAATAATAACTAAAATAAGACCCTTTTGATACACAAATAAAAATTATTATCATTCACCAATAAGTTCTTGAATCTTATAATATTTTAACTTCTTCCATCACAAAATAGATGCTATACTTTGATAATAAACGTGAGATATTTTAAAAAAATATTCATTTAAATATGTTATGATTACCTATGTTATAATGTTAAATTCATCAGCTATGACATTTCATTTAATTAAGAAATATAATTAGAGAAAATTTGAATCCAACTTTATCCTACCAAATTACATACACTTAGAAACTTAACTAACTTTGATTATTGTCTTATATATCCCTCTTTTTTTAAAACATATTGTTTTATTGTTAAATCATTTTTTCTTTTATAATTCTTATTGTGCGTATTCACAATTAAATATTAAATGTAATTTTTTGGGATTTCATAGTCAAACTTAATTAAATCAATTAAAGTTGGGTCAATCACTGAAATTTATTTTAAAATACAACTTACAATTTTTAAAAAAAGAATTAAATTTCCTAGTGTATTAATTTGTAAAACTTTACTATTAAGATATTTCCATATTGTTTTAAGTTTCAAAACTTGCATAGTTATCTTTATAACCACAATTTCATTATATTTCTTTGTATATACTTCCTCCGTTTTAGGGAAATTGCTACACTTCTCATTTCACACTTACCGAGACAAATTTTATAACCTTTTTTATCTTCATCAACTATGCTCTTGTAAAAATTATAACAATTATATCTTAATAAAGAACACGTTGAGACGAACAAAATAAGATCTATCATGACTATATTTAACTTTATGTTTTGATCATAAAAGTTAGTCAAAGTATACTACATGAAAAGTAGAAAAGTCAAAGTGTAGCAATTTTCCTGAAACGGAGGAAGTATATAGAATTGGGATCATGTGAGAACCTAATCCTAAAATGAGAACTAAGAACCTAATTTGACCATAAGATTTATTTGATCCAACTGTTTTAATTTCAACCGTATTTTCCCATTTACAAAAAAAAACAAAAAAAAAAATATTCGGGGCAATGCCCGGGCCACAATACTAGTTGTTCCCTAAAAAACGAACATGGTGAGAAAACTTGAGATGGAATAATATCATCTCTCCATAAGATCGAGGAGATTCCTCTATCTTCTTCTTTTTTTTAAAAAAAAAATGATTTAAATAAG
This sequence comes from Salicornia ramosissima, assembly GCA_951394345.1. Lineage (NCBI taxonomy): Eukaryota > Viridiplantae > Streptophyta > Magnoliopsida > Caryophyllales > Amaranthaceae > Salicornia > Salicornia ramosissima. The sequence goes on along the minus strand of OX596240.1, from coordinate 1,616,963 downwards.
AGAATGAATTGTGTCAGACGAGTTCAACACTAATTTGGACAAAATTCTAATATACCTGAACAAAAAAATTCTAACATACCTGGACAAAAAATCAAATATACATGTATAAAAATTTTATATACTTGGAAAAAATTCTAATATATCTGGATAAAAGTTAATATATCTGGACAAAAAAAAGACCTGGACAAAAATATAACTGACCTGGACAAAATTATGAGTACTAAACTGGACAAATAATATACTAACCTGGACAAAAATATTATTAACCATACAGAATTATGAGTACTAACCTAGACAAATAATATACTAATTTGGACAAAAATATCATTAATCTGGATAAATAATAATACTAACTTGGAAGCTGGAATAAAAATAACCTAGATGAAAATATTATTTACCTGGCCATGAATATTACTAATCAGGAGTTTAAAACCTTAACCCCGGGATACGCTCCGAATCCGGATTAGCCCAAAAAGGATTAACCGGGTGGGTACACCAAAAAATATTACTAACCAGGACAAACATATTATTAACCTGGACAAATAAATCAAGTAATCTGGACATGGACCTGCACCTTCATATTGTCGACTTAGTTGCTTTCTTCCAAACCCCAAATTGGTACTTGCTACCTTTAGCGGCACATTATCAGGACTGTCCCGGAAATATTTGGGGCCGTGTTCTAAAATTATAATTTGGCCCTTTATATTTTAATCAATGATATATTCAATACTATTTTGACAAACACATGTATGTATCACAAAGTTGTTTCATATATAATGATACATTTATCTAGAAATATAGCAATAACTTAACAAAAGAATGTTTTTTATAATAAAAATAGGCCCTTTAAAAAATGGAGCCCTGTGCAGAGGGTCTTGTTGCATAATACACATTATTATTCTGTACATCATCATGATCGTTCTCATTGTTTGGGAAATTTGTGCATCATTCTGCACTCAGCTACTCCAAATACATCGTTCATCATCGTTGTCACTTGCCTGCAAAATTTGTGCATCATCAATGAAGAATCAAAAACCCCGGCCCAAATCAATTGTCAAAGTTAGAATTTTTGGGAATTAATTCCCATTATTTATTCTCTAAGAAATTACTTTGTGTTTTTGGTTGTAGCGAATTTAATTTCTTATGCAATATAATTTTGTACATTATTGTCAAATAAACAACTTTTCATAATTCTATTTCGTAGGAATTCTAATTAATTATCCATGAATTTATTTATCAATCAAATAAGCTCTAAGTAAGCAATTTAGAGAAGGTACACACCGACACACATTAGTATATCTAGAGAAAGGTAGTCCCTGAGTCCCTATAAAATACAACACGCAATGAATTAGTGTTCACTGTTAATGATGGATATCCATTTGTTCACATTCTAAAATTTAAATAATATTAATTGAATTTTCTGTTAATGTTCATTCAAATCGACCTACTGTTCATAACATACATACCATTCTATTGATTCATATGTGTGTAACAAGTGGCCAATTACCCACTAATTTGTACCAAGTATATACTCAAATCACAATTTAAAAAATTAAAAAAAAAAAAACTCTGAACTCTACATTATTATTTTATAACACATTCATGCGTTAAATTAATTTAATGTTATTACTATAATAATATTTATACTTTGAAGTCTGAACACTTCTTAAAAATTGATCCTATGGACCTGGAGTTCTTAGAGCAACGTGGTGCTACTTCTGGCTTGTTAATCATTCTGTTTCAATTTACTTGCTCCAATTTGACTTAGGGTACTGTTCACATATGAACTTTGACTTTATTTAATATAATATACGTAAGAAAAAACATAGTCATGATGAATCTAGTTTAATTCGTCTCAATATGTATTTTTTAAATATATAATTTTTTATTATATATAGTTAAAATATTTTTATTTAAAATTGTGTCTCGAAAAATATGAAAAAGAAAATGTAACAAGTAAATTGAAACGGAGTAGTTGTTGTTGCTAAGAAAGGTTTTTTTTTTTGTGAGTATAAATATTTTGCCGTTACCCCATTTTCCCCCAAATTTCGTCCCTACAAATCTTCAGTTGTTTTTTTCCAGTAATAATCACATTTACAAAATTAAAAATGATGGTCAGACTTATTTCTTTCCAAATTATCTTGGCTCTTTTTTCTCTCACATTTTTTCTAGCTTCTTCCTCATCTATCATTTCCAGTGACCCTAATCTACCACTATTTGCTCTTAAGATCAACCCTAATCTGGTAATTACTTTAGTATTTTTTGATTTTTTTTTTTTAAATTTAAATTTGTTTTGATTAATGACTGTATTAGTGTTTTTATATAATTGTTTATCTTTTATTTAGACTACTGCTTCAAGCTGCACTTTTAGAGTTCAAATTACCACAAGCTGCTCTTCTGTATCATATACCAGGGATCAAATCAGTCTTTCTTTTGGGGATGCTTATGGGAATCAGGTAATTTGTTCTTATTCTTGATGTTAATATTGTTAATTTTATGTGATTATTATTTGGATTTAATTCTCTCTTAGATTGTGAATTAATTAAAACTTAGGTTGATGGGTATTTTCTGCTGTGAAATTCCATTGATTGCCCTTTTTCCTGTTAGTGATTGATTCATAGTGTTTAAGATAGGGAGAATATGAAAAAATTAAAAAATTGGATTTTGTTTGGTGGATATCTTGTAGATTCTGGTTTAATTGATTGATTTTAGCATTCTTTCCAAATTTCTGTTGGACTGTTAATTTGTGATAGATAAGCAACATTTGGAGATCAGCATATCCTAATTTTTTGTAAAATTTTAGAACTGTGTAAGAATACCAACCAAAAAAATATAAAGGCAAATGTGTAATTTTGGTGAAAATAAATTCCCGAAATACCCCTATTTTTTTTTGTGGTCCCACGTATATACACGTGATTTTACTCAAAATGTCATTTGATTTGTTGATTTGTTTCTCAAATTCAGAAACTGGGCAGCCAAGGAACTTATTTGCTATTGAAAATGTTCTATGTATTTGTCTTTTCAACTGTAATTCTGCTTCTTTAGCTTCGGCTGCTAACCTAGGAACTAGGTGCAACATGTCCCGCTGAAAAAAAAAAAACAGAGAGAAACTAGGCAGCCCTCTGTTACAGTTGGTTGGGGTAATCAAAAGATTTGATTTATTCATTGTGATACTTCACTAATTTGTACACAATGTGCTAACTGTAGGTGTATGTGCCAAGGATTGATAACCCATCATCTGGTGCTTTCGAGGCGTGCTCCACGGATACGTTTGATATAAGCGGTCCATGTACCTATGATGTATGCTATGTGTACTTGTACAGGAGGGGATCCGATCGCTGGAAGGTAAACAGTGTTCGTATTTCCAGCCCGTATATAAGAACCGTCACTTTCAACTACAAAAGTTGGATACCAAGTAATACTTGGTTTGGGTACAACTACTGCTCTGGTGCGTTTGCTTCTTCGTTAATATAGATCCAGTGAAGAATTAATGTGTTGTCATGATCTATAAAAAATAAGAATAAATCTTGGTCAATATCATTTTCGTGTTAGTTTAATTCATGTGAGAGCTGTGTATTTGAGAATATTCTGCACCTTTGTTTTTGAGAACAAATTGATGCTCTCAAGACTTAATTGTGGTTATAATGCCAGATTGAGATTTCATCTTTAGATTTGTTTTGTTGTTTTGATAGTTTCATTAATCTATATTATGCCTCTTTTGTGGCCATGCTTATTCTACAATGTTTAGCTTCATTTTCAACCTCTCGCGACCACATGTTGAAGGGTTGGGACTTGCATACATAGACTCAGCTATTCATAAACCTAGTACTATGATCGGCCATCTTTTGATGAGTCATAGTTTCCTTGTATTTCAAAACCTGTGTTACCTAATTTGCTAAACTCTGTCCGAATCGCTAACTGAAATAAATGGATTAGGGTTTTTTGTCCAAAACTACCTTAGTTACACCACTTTTTGTAAAAAACTACCTTATTTACAAAAGTTTGTCCAAAACTACATTACTTAGCAAATTTCTGGTTGACCACTACCTTATTCACTATTTCGACGTTGACTTTGCCTTTGATGGCCAATTTGGTCGTTTTTTTGCAAATTCCGACCTCAAATTTGACCCTTTAGGACAAAAATGACCCACCAAAACCTTGATAGGGATAACTTTTTTGGCACGCAAACCAATGAACGCATATCGAGACAAATTTTGTAATGCAAATAGAAGCTTATGCGACCATTTTTGTAGATTCTGACCTCATATTTAATCCTTTTAGGGCAAAAATGACCCCAAAACATTGATTGGGCTAATTATTTTCGAGAATAAAGCAAAGTCAACGCCGGAACAACGAAAAAGGTAGTGGTCAACAAGGAATTGACTAATAAAGGTAGTTTTGGACAAGCTTTTGTAAGTAAGGTAGTTTTTTTGCAAAAGGTGGTGTAAGTAAGGTAGTTTTGGACAAAAAACTCAACGGATTATGGTTGATTTTGGGCTATTTTTGGCCCGTTTTGGGCGAATTATTGAATGGAGCTAGGTAACACTATTCAAGGCTTCTCTATTTTGTTGACGCCTTGCCACGTTTGATTAGAGGTTGTTTTTTATGTGGTGTGAGATGATTAAACTTTGCTTCTTTAATTCTTGCCTGATTTTGTTATAGTAAATGCATTTTGCTGCATTCTGCATTTCTGCTTAGATTTAGACTATGTCTCAAGTTATTATTGATACAAGTATCTAACATAATGCATGTTAAAAGGATTTATTAGTAGTCATTTTATTGTGATAAATTTGGACAAAACATGCAGTATAGGGATTGAATGAGAGACAGGGAGTGGAAATCTCATCCCTTTCTTTGGAGTGGCGGACGAGTTTGGTAGTCTCCTCCCTTGCTGCAATTTCCAAATTATGTATTTACTTATAGAAAGGAAGTGGAAGATAGAATTTGAATGTTAACAACGTGGTCTCTTGAGGCTCAACATATAAAAGATTAACACTGTGTTTGGATATCAATATGGAGGGGAAAGGAAAGGGAGGGTGAAAGGAGGAAGGGCATGGGAAAGAAAAAAGAGGAATAAAAATGAACCCCTCTCTCTCCCTCACTCTTCATTCTCCCAATCCCAACTTATTTTCCAAACAAGGAGTTAAAGCCCCTATAGCAAGGGTTGGCTAAAATCTTCAAGAGAAGCTTATATATTGTTAGAACCGAGAGTATTGCCGGTGATATTGGTTGAGTATTTGATGGGTCATATGATGATGCTCATATAGCATGAGCATAACTCAGGAGGTTAAGTTTTAGTACTGAATTAATCTGATTTGAGCTGAATTGAATTGAATTAAACTAAATCCAAGGCTCAATAGGAGCTGAACTGAACATTCAGTCCAAAAGAACAGGCCTAATTGTTCTTTTTAATTCAAACGATCACGAATTGAGCTTATAATAACATACAAGTAGTTTACAGTTGGTATAAGATGGGGGTATAGTTCAAGTGATCTAATACACTATTATTATTATTCTTGGTGACTGCAGGATCTTCCTCTCAAGGGTATAAGCCTCAATTAAGCACCCTTGTTATGACCCTTGTATGCCTGCTGTTTTTCACACTGGAATGGTGGTGCTTGTGAAACCACTTCAACTGCATCTTATATGCGAGGCTGTTCTTTTACCGCCTTTTTTTTCTTGCTGCGAATGATACAAATCAATGCAGAAAACGAGGGTGTGTGGGAGGGTTATACTTGGTTCCTAACTGCTTCTAAGTTGTTCAAAACTTGTCATGCTTTTCAATACACCACAAGTTTTCTTTTCTGGTTATTGTGCTGCTAGTGCTACATTGATATTCGTGGATACTTTTGTGTTGTAAAAATAGATGAGTTGAAGACTATTTCTAACAAAGTAATGGTCATAAATTCATAATAGCGTATGCTACCATGCTTTAGCCCGTGACCAAATTTATAGGGGCTAATTATTATATGTAGTCTCCACTACCTCGACGCATGAAACGCTGCCACATTAATGACACAGGAGTTGTTTGGTGAAGAGAGGATTGAGGTATATAGAGCTTTGAAGTACTTTTACGGCCCGTTTGGTAGTCGGTTATAAATAATGGTAATGGGAATGAATTTATAACTAAATTTGGAAGGGAAATCAAAATCTATTCCCATGATGGTGCTACCTTAGCTCCAATTTATCTAATTTTCTTCACAAATATTCATTCCTATCAAATACCACCCTCCCCAATGGTAATGGATGGGAATGAAAAATGAGAAGAAAATTGAATTTTGGGAATGAAAATTTGTTTTACATGGAGATTATAAGGTTCCTTCTTAACAAAATTACACTAGAAATTCGTTACCATTACCACAATTTATTACCAACAACAAAACGGGTCTTTAGTCAAAACTCTATAAGGATGTTTGTTGAAATAGAGTTTTAAAGAGAGTTTTGAGACCTCTCAAAATGAAAAAGCTGGTATATGTAGCTTGTTATTAGAGAATTGGTTCATTTTATATTATTTAAAAGTAAAACTTTAATCAATCAGTTAATTGTTACCAAACAAGTTAACACAACAACTTTTCAAATTAGCAGTCAAATCCTCTAAACAAAAAGTAAAACTTTATCAACAAACTCTAATCCTCTGAAGCGTAAGCAAGTGGGTATAGAAATATTGGTAGGCTAATGGGCTAATATTTTGATGTGGGAACTAAATTCCTATATAAATTTACAATTCATTATAATTTAAAACCCACGTTAAATCCTATCAAGGTAGTATTTGTGAGGGCCCGCCACAAGTGTTTGGTCTGATGATGTGGTCATACTAAGAATGCAATGGATGAGCACTTGTGAATACTTAGTGAATAATTTGATTACGGTAATCTTAGATTGGAATCGTAATCACACGTTTATGTTAGTTAATAGTCGTTATAAGTTGGGAGTTGTTACATGTGATATCAGAGCCAGGTTTTATTAAGGATGTCTAATCGTCAAATTATAGCATAATTATAGTTAATGGGAGATAATAAATTGTCGCTATCTATAAGTTGGCATGAGGCCATTATACAGTCAAGGATGGTTCATGAGTGTTGGATATTAGAGTGTCACAGAGTGTTGGATAATGAAATTTTGAGCTTATAGCTAATCAATAAAGAAATTTTTGAATTACAGTCTACAGAAGCTCGATAAAAAAACAATTAGTAAGAGAATGAATGAGTCACAGAGTAAGGATTATTCTGATAAAAAAGTTTATTTATGATTCATAACAATAGATTTTTATTTTATTTCAACATTTCTAATTTGTAATAGAAAATAAATTTTAACGTTAACAACAACATAAGTCGTTAAAGCAATGTGAATTTTTATCATTTGAGCCACAATAGTTAGAACATGCAGGTTTTGTACATGGGCCACTACTGAGGGATTGGCATTGTGGGCCTCGCTCTACTCCAATATTTTCAGGAAGCTTGTTACCAAGCCTTGAACCCATAGCACTTTTTCCTACAATAATTGAAAACAAAAACAATTATAAAGATATCAAAAATATTCTAATGAACAAAAATAAATGAAGGAAAAATTGACTAGAAAAACATCATCAATTATAAAGTAGAAAATAGAAATACAAGATAACAAATAGAGTATGTTGTTCAATTTTGAAAACTATAATTATTATAAGATGTGAAAAATGATATAACCAAGGTGCAATCAATAACATCATCATAATAATATGCTATTAATTTACCTATAGATGGTTCCGTATATTCACGTTATTTTTTTTCCAAGAGGAAGAGATCTTGATGTTTTAATTGTTAGTAAATAGTACTACTACGTATATAATGCTATTATTGTTCTAGGTTTCTAGCCAATATATATTATTACTCTGCTCCATACCCTCCATAACATATTAACTGCAACGATTTGGTATTTTTTCTCTCTACTTTATGTTAAATCGTTGCAGTTATTTTTTTACGGAGGGAGTATAACATAAGGTTATACTGTGGCTCAAGTGATTAGACCACGGTACCTCGGGAGTGATGCTTCGGGTTCGAACCTTATCCCCAATGTTGTTGGGGTTTCCCCCCTCCCCCTATTGTTCAAGGCCTTGCGACAGAATTGTTGCAGTTAATATATATGTATGTTATGGAGGGAGTATCTCTTCAAACATCAAATGTACCCTTTTTATTTAATTTTCAAACGCTTTCCTCAACTTTGTGATTTTTAGCCAAACCATCATATATACTCCGTATATATAAATTTAATTATAACTTTATCATCAATTTCATAAATATAATACAAATTCCAAGTTTTGAAAATTAAGATAAAAAATTTGGTTTTACAAAATTGAAAAAGTATATCAAACATTTCTTTTACTTCGTATTTAATAAGCTTAACTAATTAGATAACAATATATAGAGTAACTTTTAGTTTTTGAGAAAAGAACAATGCTTAACTAACATACTTACCAGAAGACAAAACAACAAGTAGCATCAGAATTATGGGAACAACAAGTGATGTCTTTCCAACCATGATTTTTGACTAACTTAAGTTTTCTTTATAGAAAAATTAAATTTAATAAAATAGATGGAGAGATAATGTGAATAATAATGTAAAGGATATATAGATGCAAGTAAATTGTTAAAACTTTCAAGGCTTTATATACTGTTAGCATTTTGATCCAAAGATATTTGCATTTAAATTTATGGTGTTCATATGATACATATTACCTTTTTTTTACTCCCCCATAATTTTATACTAAAGGAAATAATTATTTAATTAGTAAATATAAAGATGGATGAAAGTTATTTTATTCAAGAGATCCTTTACATTATATAGTACATGAATAACAGTATATATATGCAAAAGGAATAAACTAACTTAGGAAAATAATTAATATAATGTACAGCTAATAGAAAATAAAATCGTAATCAAGAATAATAGAGAATAACAATAAGACAACTATGATAATATACAGTAGCTATAATAGGAGACTATATGGAGAAGATAATATCAAATGAGATACTAAATAATATCTCTAATAGTAAATGTAATTTAAAACAAAACAAAAAAATATCTTTAATGAATTTGCAACTAACTAACATGCTTTGCTTTATTAGTAATATTAGATTAGCACCTGTGTGATGCACACTTTATACAAATAATGATAATTAGCAATACAATATAAAGTATCGTTGAATCAATGCTAATTTAGAAAATCCTGACATACTATACATAGTCGAACTAAATAAAGATTAACGTAAGCTGTATGGTTGAAAAATATTTTAAAATTGAAGTATTCCGTTGCCAAATAATGCATTACGTAAATGATGAAGGGATAAATAAATTTGTAATATTAATTCTCTCATCTTATATCTTTTCAAAAAAACAAGACAACATTTGTTGTAAATAGAAATAACATTTATTATAATAGTTGACATTCCTAACGCTTGTAATTGTTTATTATTTTTTTTAGTTTTTTTTTTTAAAAAAGATGATGTCATATGTAATTTTGGAGGGAAAATTTTCATTGAGAATTTGACACATACATGTCTTTGAATCTTTGAAGATACAAGCAATGGTTTGTTTTAGTATAAATTATAGATTTTTTCTTTTTCCTCTTTTTAAATGCTTACAACAATGGTCCTTTTCATGCATATCGAGATTAAACTTTGAAGATTAATATATCTAATTATGTATTTGTAAAAACTATAAACATTAGATAATAAAAAACTACAAGTTGAGACGAATCAATTCAAACAAGACCTAGCATGACTATATTTTTTCTTATACGTAAGTGAAAATTTACAGTTAAAATATAAATTATGTATAGTGCAAAAAGTCCATCATTGTCAAAATTTAAAAAGGGATGAAGTATACAATTTAAAAATAATACAAGTTAAATGTTTTTGTCTACTTGTGATCCCTGATTTCTTTCCCTTAAACAAATAAAATCACATGCCCTCCACTTTTTTTTAATCAATTATTAAGTAATTTTGCCTAAGAAAATTCAACTTCAATGGTTGCAAATAACATGCATGAACCAGAAGTAGTAAATATATAATTACATAAGGTTTTAGAGATTTCCTTGACTCTCATTTCTCTTCTTTATATGGAATTGGTACCCCTTTTTTAATAGGAAAAATTGCCAAAAATAAGTCAACTTTTGGCCGATCTTTCACAATTAAGCCAACTTTTTGAAAATCCAGAAATAAGCTAATCTTGTTATCATTTAAGCCAAAAATAGGTTAAATGATTATTTAATATTATTTTCAATAATTTGGCTATGCGCATGTGTTATTGCATCTCAAATGATTTTTAAAGCGCTGCTTGAACGATAATCATTCACTTCACATCAAGCTAACAATTAATTAGTCGATCTTCCATAATTAAGTAATCTTTTAAAAATTCAGAATTAAGCTAACATTGTTATCATTTAGGCCAAAAATAGGTTAAATGATCATTTAATCTATTAGTTACCTATTGCTTTAGGTTATGTTAGTTATCACTTAAAGAAAAAATATATACGTTGAATGATGGTAAAATAGTGATCTAAAACAAAAGAAAATAACAGGTTAAATACCATTTAACCTATTTTTTGCTTAAATGATAATAAGGTTAGCTTAATTCTGGATTTTCAAAAGGTTGGCTTAATTGTGGAAGATCGGCCAAAGGTTGACATAATTTTAGAATATTGGCCAAAAAAAGAGAAGCTGCATTTTGAAAATTGAGGAGCTTACTAACATTATTAGGGGAAAAAAAATTCCAACTTTATACTAAAAGAAAGAATTATTTAGTCAATAAAATTAAATTAAATCAAACCAAAAATAAATCTTAAATATATTTGAAACACTTTCCCAAAGTGGATGCTTCAGATTATTAGCAATATATTTTATTTTTCCACATTTGGTAATAAAAATGCTATAATTTATATACATACCTGTTACTGCCAATATTATTGGCCCAAGTCCAAGGAACACGAGCCCAAAACTTCAGCCCAACAAGGAGCCAGAACTTCGGCCCAAAAGAAGAGTCACCAAAGGCCTCATTTACAGGGAATACATGGCAGAATACCAATGGTCCACGTGGCAGCACCTCATTGGTCCACGTGGCACTTTCCTACGAAGACACGTGGCAGATTGGATCTCAGACATGAGCATAGGCAAAACTTCATTTATTGAACTATGTATATATGTAAAGTTATCCCACATTGATAGTTTACTAGGAAAATGGGAAGATTCCTATATATAAGGATTTATGTAATGATTAAACACAGATTCCAAGAATTGGCTGATTTGACAACACATATTTGTAATTGTCGATTAACCCTAATCAATCCAGATTAGCAGCTAATTAAGTGATTATTATCTTTTGCCATTTAATTATTTACTTTGCATTTATCTCATTTTAATTGCTTTCACTATTGTGGTCTTGGGTCGAGTTTGTAGCATAAAATTAGTTAGCTCTCCTTAAAACTAAAAACACCCGAAACATTTGGCGCCGTCTGTGGGGAGAGCACGATTTTATGGCAAACTTAGGAGATAAAACTCCCGAGATACCCCAAAACTTCTTTAGTGGCGGTCGAAGACGACCCCGATTTTGAGGAAAGAGAGATGGACCAAGACCGACACCCTCGAAGGGAGAAGACTGCACAACGTGCAGATCAGGCTTCGGCCCAATCTTCCGAGGGGGATCAGCTAATCTCTCTCTCTCAGTTAAAACATGTAATGGTCGATTTGAGAAACTCTCTTGTCCTACAGATGAAAGACATGATAGGGCAAGCCAACAAGGCCGAGCCGGGGCCTTCTAAGCTGACTGCAGGGGAAGCCGGGCCTTCGAGGCCGACCAAGGGTCCGGCCGACCCCAAGGGGGATTCAGGGAAGAAAAAGGTTTCAGGCAAGAAGAAGGCTTCTAAATCACCGAAGGTTGATTGGAAGAATATCACCCAACGGGTGAAGACAGCCAAAGCTCCTCCGCCCCCTAGGAGGGAGCCCCTGATAAGCGAGTCTAATCAGGCCTTTAGAGATGCCCGAGAGTATCTGAAGGCAAAACGACAGCAATCTCAGCAGCACTCCCACATTGATGTTTCCGACACTGCGTCAACTCCCACTTTGAAGGATACCACCTACCGAGACTCTATGCGGACCATGTCTCACACAACAAATGTGCAAACACCGACTCCAGTTCTGAAGGGCTCGTTCAAGGCCGAGCCACATAGAGAAGATGTGCCTCTAGCTTCTCAGTTCCATCAACCACATCTGTCACATCCCCATGGTGGGATAACATGGAATTCTCCTTTCTCCGTCGCTATCTTGACAGCCCCAAGGGCCTCTAAAGTCAAGGCACTTCATATTGAACCATATGATGGTACGACGGATCCAGATGACCACCTGGTCACGTACAAACATTTGATGTATGCCCAGTCAGTTGATGATGCGACCTGGTGCATGTACTTCCCCGCTACTTTGAAAGGAGTAGCTCAAAAATGGTTCAGCAGCCTGCCGAATCACTGCATCCAAAACTTCACCGAGCTTAGCATGGTTTTTGCACATCACTTCATGGCAAACAAGCAGGAAAGGAAGACCAGCATGCATCTTGGCAAGATCATACAGGGGCCTAACGAGTCCCTGAGATCATATGTAAAGCGGTTTAATCTGGAGATGCTGCAAATACCAGGCCTCCCGGAAGGTGTAGCTTTTGACAACTTCGTCAAAGGGCTGCACCAGTCAAGATTCAAGTTCGAGATGGTGAGAAAAAAGGTGCAATCTCTGCCAAAAATCCTTATGGAGGCTGAGTCTTATATCCATGCCACTGAGATTTGCTCGGCTATCAAGCCGGAAACCAAGAATGCACAGAAGCAAGGGGAGACGGGTCAGAAGAAGGACGACCGAAAGAGAGAAGTTTGGACGGTTGAGGGCACTCATAAGGAGAAAAAGGCTCCCAAGAAAAGTCGTACTTATGAGGCGGCCTATGAGTATAACAAAAAGCCCCATGCCATTTTAATGGAGATTAAGGATAAGTTCAACTTCGATGCGCCTCAGCCTCTGCGAGGCCCGTCCAAATACAGAAACTCTAACAAGTATTGTCAGTACCACAAGGATGTGGGTCATGATACAGATGAGTGCTTCAACTTGAAGCGATTGTTAGACAAGTTGGCTGCTAAGGGTATGCTAGAACCCTACATAGTGAAGTCCAAATATAAGTTCCAGCGAAGGACTCCCCAGAAGACCGGGGAAGAAGAGGAAACGGATACCGAGGTTGTAGCCATGATCTCGGGAGGCTTCGCTTCAGGAGGCCCTACCATCAGAGGTACGAAGGATCACCTTCGTAGCCTTTCTCAGGTTATGACTACAGAAGAAACAAAGGACAAATTGCCAGAAATAATGATCGGCGAGAAAGACCGGCCGATCATTCAAACTCCTCATGACGACCCCTTGGTCGTCGAATTCAAGGTAGCCAATCTGAAAGTCAGGAGGATCTTGATAGATACAGGCAGCTCGACAGATATTATCAGTTTTGCTTGCTTGGAGAAACTAAGGTTTCCAGACGATGCTCTCCAACCCATTAACCATCCTATCATTGGGTTCGGAGGAGGTGTCATACACCCCGTAGGCATTGTTACCTTGCCCATCCGAATGGGAACAAAAGAGATGCCGCATCATATGTTTGTAAAGTTCCTATTGGTCAAAGAGCTAACTGCCTATAACATTATTATTGGCCGGCCCACATTGAACGTGTCAAAAGCCATTATTGTGCCACACCTCATGTTGATGAAATTTGTATGCAACGATGGAAGTGTGGGGGCGTTATATGGTGATCAACAGACTGCACGAGAATGCTATCTCACCACTATAAAGTCCTCTCCCACACTAGACCAACAAAATAAGGTCCAACCATCGTCCAAGAAGAGAAAGACAGAGGCAGAAGGGCCGCGCCAAGAAGTTTGTGTGATTGGGTCACCCTACCCAGATGAGTTACGACCTCAGCCTATGGGGGAATTTCGGGAAGTTATACTAAATGCAGGACGCCTTGATCGAGTTGTGCAAATAGGGTCTATTCTGGATGAAGGTCAGAGCCAGAGGTTGGAAGCGCTCCTAAAGGAATATCAGGATGTGTTCGCTTTCACGGTCCAGGGAATGTCGGGCATTGACCCAAACGTTGTATGCCATGAACTGAATGTACTACCAGGCTCGAAACCAGTCAGGCAGAAGAAGAGAAACCATGGAGAACTTCGGGATAAAGCCGCTGCAGAGGAGGTGAAAAAACTGTTGGAGGCTCGGTTGATTCGTCCTTGTTACTACCCCGAGTGGGTGGCCAATGTTGTCTTGGTCCCCAAACCTAACAAGGGATGGAGGATGTGTGTCGACTACACCGATCTAAACCGATCTACAACAATGGTCCTTTTCATGCATATCGAGATTAAACTTTGAAGATTAATATATCTAATTATGTATTTGTAAAAACTATAAACATTAGATAATAAAAAACTACAAGTTGAGACGAATCAATTCAAACGAGACCTAGCATGACTATATTTTTCCTTATGTGTAAGTGAAAATTTACAGTTAAAATATAAATTATGTATAGTGCAAAAAGTCCATCATTGTCAAAATTTAAAAAGGGATGAAGTATACAATTTAAAAATAATACAAGTTAAATGTTTTTGTCTACTTGTGATCCCTGATTTCTTTCCCTTAAACAAATAAAATCACATGCCCTCCACTTTTTTTTAATCAATTATTAAGTAATTTTGCCTAAGAAAATGCAACTTCAATGGTTGCAAATAACATGCATGAACCAGAAGTAGTAAATATATAATTACATAAGGTTTTAGAGATTTCCTTGACTCTCATTTCTCTTCTTTATATGGAATTGGTACCCCTTTTCTAATAAGAAAAATTGCCAAAAATAAGTCAACTTTTGGCCGATCTTTCACAATTAAGCCCACTTTTCGAAAATCCAGAAATAAGCTAATCTTGTTATCATTTAAGCCAAAAATAGGTTAAATGATTATTTAATATTATTTTCAATAATTTGGCTATGCGCAGGTGTTATTGCATCTCAAATGATTTTTAAAGCGCTGCTTGAACGATAATCATTCACTTCACATTAAGCTAACAATTAATTAGTCGATCTTCCATAATTAAGTAATCTTTTAAAAATTAAGAATTAAGCTAATATTGTTATCATTTAGGCCAAAAATAGGTTAAATGATCATTTAATCTATTAGTTACCTATTGCTTTAGGTTATGTTAGTTATCACTTAAAGAAAAAATATATACGTTGAATGATCGTAAAATAGTAATCTAAAACAAAAGAAAATAACAGGTTAAATACCATTTAACCTATTTTTTGCTTAAATGATAACAAGATTAGCTTAATTCTGGATTTTCAAAAAGTTGGCTTAATTGTGGAAGATCGGCCAAAGATTGACATAATTTTAGAATATTGGCCAAAAAAAGAGAAGCTGCATTTTGGAAATTGAGGAGCTTACAAACATTATTATGGGGAAAAAATTCCAACTTTATACTAAAAGAAAGAATTATTTAGTCAGTAAAATTAAATTAAATCAAACCAAAAATAAATCTTGAATATATTTGAAACACTTTCCCAAAGTGGATGCTTCGCATTATTAGCAATATATTTTATTTTTCCACATTTGGTAATAAAAATGCTATAATTTATATACATACCCTTAATAAAAAAAAATATACAAATTCAATGCTTTTTGTCTACTACTTGTGAAGTTGTGATCCCCAATTTAATTTATCTCTCTTAAACAAAATGACATGCATGCGGTCCACTTTTTTAAATCAACTATTAGGTCATTTTGTTGGGTTAATCTTTCCAAATCATTAATTAATTAGTAATATTATTTTAATTATTATGTATTAAAAAAAGGAAAGAGAAAAATGAAATGAGGGGGTGTGGTAACCCTTGGCTCCAAAGTTAATTAATTATTTTTTTTTTGTAATAGTTTATTAACTAATTACTAGACTTGACTTTGAACTATGTATTTATTGTGATGCCTACTGCCAAAAAACACAAAACACAAGTGTGAGAGGGAGTAATTTTGGGGAGGTCGCAAATTATTATATGGTCCCAGGACCACGTAGGTTTCTGTGGTCTCTTGCCAAAACGATGTAGTTTAGGAGTAAAAAAAAAATTAACAAATTTCCTACTTTCAAGGATTCTATTCTGCAAATAGAGTGAAAAGTAACTGTTTTTTTAATCCCTAAAAAAATTGTTTTTTTAATTACGTATCAAAAAAACTAATTAGTAGGTAACAACTAAAATCTTCATTTCCACTTCCCTAAGAACAATCTGCAAATACATTCTATGGTTACCTGCACAAACTAATCTTTTGCTTGTATTCAGTATTAAAAAAAATGAATATTCAGTATTAAAAAATGAATAATCACTTTAGTTATCGCAAAAGTGAATGTGAATTCAGGTTCTTTGTGGTAAAATGAATATTTAGTATAACAAAATGAATATTCAGTATTAGAAAATGAATATTAAGTTTAGTTGGTGCAAAGTTGATTGTTGGTTCAGGTTCTTTGTGATAAAATGAATATTCAACATTAACAAAATGAATATTCAGTATTAAAAAATGAATATTCGATATACAATAATTAATATTCATTTTAGTTGTTGCCAACGTGAATGTAAGCTTAGATTTTTTGCAGTAAAATGAATATTCAGTATTAAAAAAATGTGAATATTTAGTATAAAAAAAATGAATATTCATTTTAGTTGTTAAAACTGACTCGTTGACGCGCGAGATCACAATTGTTCTATGTGCTCCCGGAAGCATTGTATACTGTAGTATAAAAATTAGTTTAAAAAAAATATGAAGCTTTTAGTTTTTTTTTTTTTAAAAAAATTGTGGTTAAAAAAAATGAATATTATAGTGTACAAAAATGAAGATTAAAGATTAAAAAAAATGAAGATTGTAGAGTAAAAAATGAAGATTTCCAGAACCACAAAAAGCTACGTGATCCTGGGTGCACCATGTAACAATTGTGGTGAGGCAAACACGGTATTAGTGCGTGGGAGTGTGCTTAGGATTAGTTAGTGGTAGTAGTACTGTTGTGAATGATACTTACTTAGTAGAACTTTATCTTAAACACATATTGGCTAGCATTGTGTTTGTGATGATAACCTTTTTACTGCCAAATATATTATAGTGAAGTTTCATCTCAGGAGATCGGGACCGTGGTTATCCTAGTTTAAGAGGGTTTCCACATAAAAAAAATTGTGTCTTATTTTCATAATTTATTTTTCTTCCCATCGTTATTATTAATCCATTACTAAATTCCTAACATTTATTTGCCTAAGAAAATGTGACTCCAAGGTGTTGTTTGGTTGAAGTTGATTTTCCTGAGAAATACAACTTTCTAGGAAATATCTAAATAGTGTTGTGTTTGGTTGGAGGTAATTGGCAAAATCACAGGAATTGGAATTTTCTAGGAAATAGAAATTCTCACAAGACATGAGAATTAACTTACCAAGCCCATCTTGGTGACTTGAATTTCCTAGGAATTTCAATTTCCTATGGTTAGTTACAACCAAATAATTTAGCTAAATTCCTATAAAATTAAGAAGGAAAATTATTTCCCATGAAATATCAATTCCCATGTGAACCAAACGACACCTAAGTGTTTGCAAATTACATGAACTAGAAGTAGATAGCTAGTAAGTATATATAAGAAAAAATTGCTACTAACCACCTAATAAGTATCAAAAGTTGTGAACAACTACCATAATTTTTTTTATTAAATTTAACTACCAATTAAGTGCCAAAAAGTTGCAAACCACCACTCATTTTTAACACCGTTAACTTAAATCACTATTAAACCTTAATTAAACCACTGAAATCTTAATTAAACCTTAATTAATCTTAATTAACACTTTTTATTAAAAAAAATAGAAAAATAAAAGGAAAATCTGGGGGAGGGGGAGGGGTGGTTGAGGGGTTTTTTTTCTTAAGTTTCCAGATTTGTTTTCTTTTTTTTTTTTAAATAAAAAGTGTTAATTAAGATTAATTAAGGTTTAATTAAGACTTAAGTGGTTTATTTGTGATTTAAGTTAACGGTGTTAAAAATGGGTGGTGGTTTGCAACTTTTTCGCACTTAATTGGTAGTTAAATTTAATAAAAAAAAAATTATGGTAGTGGTTCACAACTTTTGGTACTTAGGCCCTGTTCTTTTGGACTTAAAAGCTACAGTAATCAGATCAGATCAGATCAGATCAGACAAACTCAAATCAGATCAGATCAGACATTATTATTATTATTATTATTATTATTATTATTATTATTATTATTATTATTATTATTATTATTATTATTATTATTATTATTAATTTCGAGCATCGTTTTTCCACTCGACATTTTTCGACGACGGTTTTCGGACTGACTTTTCCGGCGCTGATTATTCGGCTGACTTTTCCGCCGACGATTTTCAAGCCGAGTTTTTCGGGACGACTTTTCCAACAACGGTTTTCGGACTGACTTTTCCGGCGGTGATTATTCGGCCGACTTTTCCGGCGACGATTTTCAGGCCGAGTTTTTCGGCGACGGTTTTCGGACTAACTTTTCCGACGGTGATCATTCAGCCAACTTTTCCAGTGACGATTTTCAGGCCGAGTTTTTCGGCAACGGTTTTCGGAATGACTTTTCCGGCGGTGATTATTCGGTCGACTTTTTCGGTGACAGTTTGGTCAAATTTTTCGGCGGTGATTATTACTACTACTACTACTATTATTATTAGTAATAGTAGTATTATTAGTATTAATATTATTATTTGAAGTTTTGGAGTGAGATTTAATGAAAAGGTGAAATGAAATGAGCTATCATAATAATAATTATAATATTAATAATTATAATAATAATTATTATTATATTAATTATTAATAATAATAATTATTATTATTATTTTAGTAAATATAGTCATGTATTACATTTCCCATAAAAAAAATAAGTATTACAATTATTAAAATAAAAATAAAAATAAAAATAATTCAGATCAGATCAGATCAGATTAGATCAGATCAGACCAGATCAGTCCTAAAGAACAGAGCCTTATTAGGTGGTTAGTGGCAAAATTTTCTATATATAATTACATAGGTTTTACCGTTTTAGTGATTTGCTTGACTCTCATTTATGTTTTTTTTATATAGTACTCTTTCTTTATTTTTGTACTCGATAATTTGATTATGTGCGTCTGTGTGTTTGGAAAATGGGAACCATAGATTAATAAGTATTAGGCCTTTTTTATAGCCCTTGTTTTCACATCTTATTACCTATTTCAGACCAGATTAGATTAGATCAGATCAGAAAATATCAGTTCACCTTATTTTAGTACCTTAGTAATAATAATAGATTATTACTATTATAGTAGTAATAATAATAATAATAATAATAATAATAATAATATGTTGTTATTTCTATTAATGAAACGACAATATTAACAACATTAATAATGTTGAGGTGATTTTTGGTTCACAACAATGTAAATGTAATTTATGGGCCGAGAGCTAGTTCAAATCCACGTGAATGTGCTCGTTGATCTGCATAAAGAACAAACGTGAGCTACCCCCGGAGGTGTTCCGGGGAAAGACTCTCCGACGCTCAAGTCAGTAAAGTGTAAGAATGTAGAGAGAGAAAGTGAGGGAGAAGTTTGAGGTGTGTTTAATATTTTTTTGGATACCTTAGCATGTGCAATTGTGCATGGCATGGAGTATTTATAGTACCAAGGGAACGTAGGATAAAATTGCCCTGGTAGTTGAACTGGACCTAGTAAGCTAGGCTGGACCTGGTCAGTAACCCTGGACCTGGTAGGCGTTCCTTGGACCTGGTAGATAGGATCTGGACCAGGCTACTGTTCCTTGGACCTGGTAGATGTGAGCTAGACCAGGTGGGTGCTTGAGCGTGGACTAAGGTGATCAGGTCCCCTGTACAAACTTTAGCTTGAATCTGGGCCATCTTTTGTGGGTTTTCCTTGTGATGTTCCTCTTTTATGCGTTGATGGTTGGATTGGGCTTCCTCTTTTGAAGTGTCTGGCCCAATAACTAATGGGTGCATTTTGCCCCATCAAATAATAATAATAATAGTAATAATAAAATCAATAACAAGAAAAATAATGATGATGACAACAATGGATAAAGATGTTGAAATTCTTGAAATAGATAATACAATTACATTTGTATCATTCCTTCCTACTAGATCAATAACAAACATAAGGTGTTTTCCACTTGATTGTTCTTATTGTGTAGATACAAAAAACTGTGATGAACTTTGCAGAAGTTCAGAAGAGTGAAGAAGAAGGAAGAAGCAGAACGAAGGTAGAAGAAGAAAGCAAAAAACACTTAGTATTATTTTCACTTAGTAAATAAAAGGTACAAAAGAGTCATATATATATACAACCAAATAAACTAACAACCCCTAATTAGTTATAACAAATAACTAACTAAATAAAAAAAGGAATAAGAAAATAGAAAATAGAAAAAAATAAAATATCTCTATATTCCAATACCCCCCCTCAAATTGGGAGGTGTATAAGAATTATACATTCCCAATTTGGACAATAACTCATTGAAATGAGGTGAAGAGAGGGGCTTAGTAAACACATCTGCCAATTGTTGAGAAGTAAGCATATAGGAAAGTTGAAGAAGACCTTCAAGGACCTTGTCTCGAGTGAAGTGGCAGTCGATCTCGATGTGTTTTGTCCTTTCATGAAAAACAGGATTCCTTGCAATGTTGAGAGCAGATTGACTATCACAATGCAAGGTGACTGGTTGAAGATCACAAATGCCAAGTTCTTCAAACAGCCTCACTACCCAAGCTACCTCAGAAGCAGCTGCTGCCATGGCCCTATACTCAGCCTCACTAGAAGACTTAGAAACAGTGGATTGCTTCTTAGACTTCCATGAAATAGGTGAAGAACCAAACAACAACAAATAACCTGTAACAGATTTTCTAGAATCTGGACAAGAAGCCCAGTCAGAATCAGAGTAAGCTTGGAGGGTGAGCTGATCAGAAGCTTGCAGTAGAATACCCTGCCCTGCTGTGTTAGCATCATAGGAAAGAGTATGCTGCAAGGCAGAAAAATATGAAGTGTAGGGAGCCTGCATAAACTGGCTAAGCATTTGTACATCATGGCTAATATCAGGCCTAGTGTTGGACAGAAAATTAAGCTTACCTACCAAGGACCTATAAACATCAGCATCACTTATTAAGTCACCATCAGCAGCCTTTAGTTTGATATTAATAGGCAGAGGGGTTTTAGCCTTAGAAGATAAGACCATATTACAACTTTGTATAAGGTCTTGAGTGAATTTCTTTTGAGTTAGCAAAAAACCATTATTTACATATGTAACCTCAAGCCAAGAAAGTAACTTAGCCTTCCAAGATCTTTGATAGTAAAAAGATTATGCAAGAAATGTTTTAGTTTATCAAACACACTTTTATTATTACCAGTAACTAAAACATCATCTACATAAACAACCACTATGGTTAAATCAGATTCAGATTTATTAATGAATTAACTATAATCATTTTTACTTTGTTGAAAACCTTGAACTTTAAGAGCTTCCACTAATTTAAAGTTCCATTGCCTAGAAGCTTGCTTTAAACCATATAGAGACTTTTTCAACCTACAAACTTTATTTTGTGGATTAGAAAAACCTGGAGGGGCCTTCATGTACACTTCTTCATGAAGATCTCCATGAAGGAAGGCATTATTGACATCTAATTGAAAAACATCCCAACATTTAGAAGCAGCTAAAGCCAAAACACATCTAACAATAGTCATTTTGACTACAGGAGAGAAGGTCTCATCATAGTCTATGCCATATTTTTGAGTATTACCTCTAGCCACTAATCTTGCCTTACATCTTTCAAGAGAACCATCAGCTTTAAGTTTAACTTTATAAATCCATCTACAACTAATAGTTTTCTTATTAGGAGGTAAATCTACCAAATCCCAAGTTTCATTAGTAACTAGAGCCTCAATTTCTTTGTCCATAGCCTTTACCCATTCAGGTAGCAAAGAAGCTTGAGCATAAGAACTAGGTTCAGAAAAAGTTACTGACCTTACTAGGGAACAAACAGATTTAGCAGAAACTAAGTTACACCAATGTTTATTAATATTCTGCCCAAGAACAGAATAGCAATGATAATCATCTAGATAAGCAGGAGGTTTCCTAGCCCTTCCAGTTCTTTGTAACTGCTGATTTATTGCTTGATTAGAATTAGGAACTATAATTTGGGTATTAGGATTACTTTGAGGATCAGGCCTGCCCAGATCAGGATTAGTAATATGAGAATTTAAATGAGTAGTAAAATCACTTAGAAAAGAGTTATCAAGAGAAACATTCTCAATAGAAGTAGAAGTCTCAGAAGGTATAAAGACTTGTTTTGGAAAAACAAAATCATAATGAGATTGTTGTAAATGAAAAGGGAAATGAGATTCATGAAAAATAACATCTCTAGAAACTGTAATTTTGAAACTATCTAAATGAAGTACTTTGTATCCCTTTTTAACAGAAGAATAGCCAAGAAATACAGAAGGAACAACCCTTGGATCAAGTTTAGTTCTATGAACCTTAGGGGTGGAAACATAGCATAAGCATCCAAAAGTTTTCAAATGAGAAAGAGAAGGCTTAACACCATATAATTTTTCATAAGGTGATTTGAGTTCTAAGACTTTCAAGGGCATTCTGTTTATAAGATATGAGGCACAAAGAACCACTTCTCCCCAATATTTCTTAGGTACATTAGATTGAAAAGTTAGAGCTCTAGTTGTTTCTAGCAAATGTCTATGTTTTCTCTCAACAACACCATTTTGTTGAGGTGTATCACTGCAACTAGATTGAGAAGTAATGCCATGTTTTAGAAACAATCTCCTCATATTACCTTCAATTAGCTCTTTAGCATTATCTGATCTAACAGTAAGAATTTTAGCTTGGAAATGATTAGCAACATAATAAAGAAAATTAGTAAAAATATCAACAACTTCAGATTTAGCTTTAAGAAGATGTATCCATGTAAATCTTGAAAAATCATCCACTATAGTCAAGAATTGATTACAACCATTATAGGTAACATCCTTATAAGGACCCCATACATCAATATGCACTAATTGAAAAGGAAACTTAGTTTTTATTGAACTTAGAGGGAAAGATCCCCTAGATTGTTTAGCTGCTGGACATATTTGGCAAATAGTGTCCTTAAAATCTTTATTAGTACCATTAGGTAATGAAAGAAATTTTAGATGGCTAAAAGGCAAATGCCCAATTCTTAGTTGCCAAATTCTAGCATCAGAAGCTGCTGAAAAACAGGACTGAACCTGAGAAGGCCAAATATCAGCAGAAATACTTTCCTCTTTAGCTTGATTTGCTTGATATAAACCTTGCCTCTCCTTACCAATTAGATAAGGAATCTTTCTCTGAGCAAGGCCTTGAACATAACAGTTCCCTTTGTCAAACATAACACTACAATTTAAATATTGACAAAGTTTTTGAACTGAAATAAGATTGAATTTGAACTCAGGCACAAATAAAACACCATACAAAATAATTCCATCATCAAGTTCAACATCACCAATATTTTCAAACTTAACCTTCCTACCATCTGGAATAGTAATGTAGCTATGACTTTTAGCATTAGACTTTACAGAAATAAAAACATTAGCATCACAACATATATGATCACTAGCACCACTATCAACTAACCAAGAAAGTTTAATAGCTGAATAAAAACAGAATTTACCAACCAAGAGAGCTTGTCCACTGGATTCAGCATTCTGTTTTGCACCCACATAATTCTTTTGGTGCATCAAACTCATCAAGTAACTGTATTGTTCATTGGTGCAAGGAACCAAGGCTTTTTCTGAGCCATCAGTAGCTTCAGCAGAGCAATCTAACTCTTCACATTTGAACTGTTGTACATGAGAATATGCAGCAACTTTTCTGTCCTTGTAAGGCTTAAAACCAGGGGGGTATCCATGTACCTTAAAACACCTTTCATAACTATGTCCTGGAATTCTACACTGAGTACAAAAGAAACTAGAATTTGGTCTCTTGTTCCCAGCAAATCCCCTAGAAACTATAGCACTAGAACTAGCTGCACCAGGCCTCATGTACACATTATTGGGTTTAGAAAAAAATGGTTTATCAGCTAAAAGTCCCATAGACTCATTTGAGATCCCATAATCTTGATGTTTAGAGACAACTTTGTGGTTTTCTTCTTGGACAAAAATCCTATATACTTGGTTTATGTCAGGTAATGGAGACATCATTAGGATATTACCTCTAATAGTGCTAAATTGATCATTTAGTTTCATCATAGAACGAAGCATTCTTAGTCTCAATTCCCTATCAAGAATTCTTTTAGACAAATCACAAGTGCATTTATTCCAAGAACAATTAGGTATAGGATCAGCATCATTCAATTCATCCCAAATAGACTTAATTGCAGTAAAGAAATCTATAATAGACATAGGACCTTGACATAAACTACCAAGTTTCTGTTCTAATTCATAGATTTGAGTTAGATTTGCAAACCGGAATCGATCACATAGGTCTTTCCACATGTCTTTAGCTGATCGAATATGTAGAACACTCTTTGCAACTTTAGGATCAAGGTTGAAAAGAATCCAAGAAATGACTAGATCATTGCAACGCTCCCAGGCTTCATGCTCCAAAGGCTCTTTCTCAGCATCTGGTTCAAGAATTAGCCCATTGGCGAACCCTACCTTGTTCTTCGCAGAAAGAGTAATGAGCATCGACCGTTTCCAATCATTGAAATTAGTCCCAGCAAACTTAAAAGAAACCAGTTGCTGCACATTTGAATCACTTGGATGTATATAATATCTACTCGAAGGATTTTGATTCAATGGAAGATTAGGAGGATTAGGAGGGTTTGAAGAGCTTTCCCTCACCATTTTAGAATTGTAGAATTAGAGAAATGAATGAACAAAATCAAAAAATAGAGTCAAGAATTGCGGAAGTTAGAAGAGAAATTTAGCAGAGAGAATCATCAATCATTGCTTTGGTACCATGATGAACTTTGCAGAAGTTCAGAAGAGTGAAGAAGAAGGAAGAAGCAGAACGAAGGTAGAAGAAGAAAGCAAAAAACACTTAGTATTATTTTCACTTAGTAAATAAAAGGTACAAAAGAGTCATATATATATACAACCAAATAAACTAACAACCCCTAATTAGTTATAACAAATAACTAACTAAATAACAAAAGGAATAAGAAAATAGAAAATATAAAAAAAATAAAATATCTCTATATTCCAATAAACTGATCATGTTTTCAATTGATTGTAGTTCAACTTTGTTTTACCTGAAAGACAAATTCTTTAAAAAAAAAAAAACCCGATGTACCATACAAAGGATTAAAATTAAAGTTATCATAAACGAACTCATAAAAGTTACGCTTGATAAATACTACTTTTTTTGTGTGTAATTTTATCAAGGGATAACTACTTTTATGGGTTTTAAGGTAACTTTTTGTTCCTTTGTAAAATAACTTTTATTTATATATAACGTTTTCTAGCTAAAACTGGTACTTACCTTTGGTTATTATAATAACTAGATTAGTCCCGTGCTATGTACGGTTTTATCAAATATATTTGATAAATTTGAAATTTTATTAGATTATAAGTCAATTAAAAATTAATATAGACTATTTAATATAAAAATTATTACATCAATAAAAAGATTTTAGTATAAATTTTAAATGATTTGAAAATTGAAAAAATAAAGAAGATATTATGATAATAAAAAATTATATTGGTCATTAATTACATATATGAAAAATTGAAGAACGGAGTTAATGATATTTAAATTTTCAAAGTATGTTAAATGCTAAGAAAAAGAAAGGGAGAAATAAAAAAGAGAAGACGATGTCATAAACTTTTTGGAGGGAAAATTTTGATTGAGAAAATGACATATATACATTTTTAGATGAGGATGATGTCAGCAACATTCTATTTTAGCATATAGTATAGATAACAATATTGGCATGTACTAACTAAATTATTGATTGTTTTTAATAAGATTGTAAATGACAAAGAGATAAAAATTAAATTATGGTACAAAATTTTCTTTTTGAATATGTTTAACTTTTTTGATTATATATATATATATTTTGGTATTCAACTAATATTAAAATGAAAAACATTTCCTTTTTTTAACAAATAAAGGTACATGTTGTTACGTTTAAATAGACTAGGTTATAAATATGATCGAGAAGATGCGTTTGTAGCTCAGTGGATAGAGCGTCTGTTTCCTAAGCAGAAGGTCGTAGGTTCGACCCCTATCTGACGCGTTTTTATTTTTTATATGTTTTACTTCGTGATATACTCATATGTTTTCCTCTCAACTTGAGATATCTTTTTTTTTCCCATGACTTCGTGGTGTGTTTACCTTTCCAACGTCATTGATGATGTCATTTTATATCATTTCACAAGTTTCAAACAAAAAATTTAAATAGTAGGTATCATATTTTGTATATACAAAATAGTAGGTGACTAGGTATCATTTTAAATAAGGAAAAATTGTTAAGAATAAGCCAACCTTTGGCCGATCTTTCACAATTAAGTCAACCTTTTGAAAATCCAGAAATAAGCTAACCTTGTTATCATTTAAGCTAAAAATAGGTTAAATGATTATTCTTGGCAATTTTTCCTGTAAATAATTACCAAAAGCTATTATCTAAATCGTGCAACGCATGAAACTATTCCCACAAAATGCAACTGCTTTTAACAAATCAATTAACGTTGAGTTGACAGAGTAGATAATGTTAATTAAAAAACCTATGTTGGGGGCATAGATTAGAAGTTTGAAAAAGTATAGGCACAACTTAAAAAGTAGAAAAACTCGGAAGCATAGCTTAGAAAAACCCAACTATGAATTTCCTAGGGTATATGTCAAATTCTGATGACGTTAATTACTGAAATGTTATCTCCTTCAATTTGGAGATGAAAAATTCCCAAGACTAAAGTATTTTAACACACTCTCTCAGAGCTAGGGCTTCTACTCTAAGAATTGAATAAGAATTATGAATTTTTATGGCCCCTAAATTGACAATTTTACTTGTGTGATCTCGAATGAGAATCCAATTATTGAACTTCCGTCCTCATATTTAGAACCATCAAATTTAAGTTTATAATTACATGGGGTAGGAGAAATCTAATTAACCTGAATTTGCAAGTTACGCAAAGGAACTCTACTTTTGGAAGTTAAGGGGGGATTGTCTAAGTTTATGTCTTTGTGCCAGTTTTTAACATGGTTTTATATCATTTTTCAAAAAGAAAAAAAGTTGTATTAAAGTATAGGCATCTTCGAATTAATAATCTTGTTAAGCATCAAATACCCTGATATAAAGTTTAGCTAAGTGGTAAACAGTTTGATGCCACTTAAATGAAGAAAACTCTTGTTGGAAGACTCACCCACCAAAGTCTAAGTGTGCGACACACGTCAAAATTCAGACGTAGTCAGAGCTAAGCATTGGCGAACCAAATGGTCAACAAAATTACAAAAACAACTTGATACTTGGATATCCAGTTTCTTACACTATATTCTTCAAGAAGGAAGTGCAGGGAAAGCATCAATGGATAGTGTTCTTAGCCACATTATAGGCAATTTTATACACATTCATAATTCTTGCATGAATCCCATTGCAAGAAGTGCAATTCTGATTACAGCTTAAAACCCCCAAAAAAACTTTTAAAAACAGAATTACAAGCTGAATAAACATACATTAGTGCAATCAAAATAACCAAAAAAAAAAAAAGGAAAATACTATCTATTGAGTAGTGATTCGATTCCCCTACTTCGAATGTGTATGTTCTAAGTCATTGAAAACTCACTCATCGAATGTACTCATAAATCCACCGATAAATCCAGCTCCATTACAGTTTCCACAAAGAACCTCCTTTTTTCCTCTACAAACAGAGAATAACTTGATTAAAACTTGTTTAAAATCCAACAGAAACAAACAAGGTTCAGATCTTGGTACTAATCAGATATAGTCATGCAAATTAGTAGTTTGCAACTACATTTTTTTTGGGAAAAAAAGGGTATGAAGTACCTGCAAAGCCAACACAATGCACCAGCTTTAAACTGTCCATTAAAATGGTCTTGGGAGTTCACTCCAGTACCCTCACACTGACCACATACTTTAGCACCTGGTAGTTTCATGAAAAATGGAAATGTCAGAATGTCTGTAACTCTGTATCTTGAACGACAATGCTTAAAAACTGTTGGAGTGGCCCAAATCTTAAGGCCCAATCCTACATACTTTCTAAGGTGAATGAATATTCTAGAATGTTGTGATGATTATTCTATCATCACCCTTATTAATCTAGAGTGTTCTATCTAGACTATTCTTGTCTAGATATTTCTATTCTAGACCCCCCTCACTCTAGATTTCTCCATTCTAGATCTTTCCTCTCTAGATTATTCTACCACCTACATCACCCTACCATCTTCACCTATAAATAGAGGATGACACTCTACCTCCAATCTATCCACAAAAAAAATATTCTCCAAAAAGCATTCACAAAATACTCTCAAGCCTTCCACATCAAAGTAGCCTTTCTACTACCAAACCACTCTTAAATACTCTCCTCCTTATTCCACTATTCCCTTTTGTTTACATACTCTTTTGAGAGTTGTATTGTGAGAGTTTCATTGTAATTTTTCTACCCTAATATTTAGGGTCTATCTTGTACTCTAATATTTTATATAGTGGAATTTTGGTGCTCGTCGTCCGTGGGTTTTTGCCTCTATTGAGGATTTTTCCCACGTTAAATATTGTGCGTCTTTTTATTGTTTATCTTGCATATTTTATATTCGATTAATTTCTCGATTTATTTACGTTTCCGCTACGCTCATATACCCTAACAAGTGGTATCCGAGCCAGGTTGACAATGTCGACTGTTACAAAATTCGACATCGAGAAATTTGATGGCAAGATAAGCTTTAGCATCTGGAAGGTTCAGATGCAAGCCGTTCTTGTTCAGAACGGATTAAAAAAGGCTCTCGATAGGAAGCCTTCAACCATGTCCGATGAGCAATGGCAGGAGTTGGACGAAAAAGCCATGTCGGCAATCCAACTATGCTTAACGAAGGAGGTGTTACGCGAGGTCATACACGAAAAGACTACCGCTGCTTTATGGACGAAGCTTGAGTCTCTTTACATGACCAAAAGCCTAGCAAACAAGCTTTGCTTGAAGGAACGACTCTACACAATTCGTATGGCTGAAGGTACTTCTCTCCAAACCCATCTCAATGAATTTAATTCTATTCTTATCGATCTTGAAAACTTGGATGTCAAAATTGAGGATGAAGATAAAGCTGTCCTATTAATCGTCTCCTTACCTCCCTCTTACAAGCACTTCAAGGAAATCATGCTATATGGCTCCAATGATTCTCTTTCTTTTGAAGATGTAAAATCAAATTTACTCTCAAAAGAAAAATTTGACCTTGAAGTTCATTCGGAAGACAAAGCCGAGGGATTAAATGTAAGAGGGAGATCTCGTGAAAAGAAAAATACACATAAGAAAAATTTTCGATCAAAATCGAGGGGACGAAAACAGAATGTCACCTGTCGTTATTGTAAGAAAACAGGGCATGAAGTCTCAGATTGCTACAAGTTAAAGAATAAAAAGGAGAAAGAAGAGAAATCAAAGCTACCTCAAAATTCTGCCGAAGCTAGAGTTGTTGACACTGATTTCGAAAGTGACTCAGTGTTACTTGCAATCTCCGAAAAGAGGAGTTTCAATGAATGGATTCTTGATTCTGGTTGTACCTATCATGTTTGTCCTCATAGGGACTGGTTTACCACATATGAATCTGTCGATTGTGGTACTATCTTGTTAGGAAATGATATTTCCTGCAAGGCTGTTGGTATTGGTTCAATCAAAATCAAGTCTCATGATGGCGTTGTCAGGACCTTAACAAAGGTTCGTCATGTTCCTGACTTAAAACGCAATCTGATTTCTTTGGGTACCCTGGATTCTCTTGGGTACAAATTCTCAGCTCAAGGTGGAGTTTTGAAGGTCTCTAAAGGTGCCCTGGTGGTCATGAAAGCCAACAAACGTGGCAGCCTTTATGTCCTAGAAGGACATACAGTGACAGGTGAAGTCGCTGTCTCATCTTCAATTTCTGATTCCGATCACACTCAAGTGTGGCATATGCGCCTTGGCCACATGAGTGAAAAGGGCATGGAAATCCTGAGCAAACGTGGTCTCCTTGGTTCACCTGGAACGGGCAAGCTGCCATTTTGTGAACATTGTGTCTATGGGAAGCAAAAGAAAGTAAGCTTCTCCACAGCTACTCATCGAACGAAGGGTATTCTTGACTATGTTCACTCTGATCTGTGGGGACCATCAAGGATTAACTCTTACAATGGCAAACGCTACATGATGACCATCATCGATGACTTCTCCCGCAAGGTCTGGACATATTTCTTACAGCAAAAAAATGAGGCATTTACCACTTTCAAAAGGTGGAAATCTCTAGTTGAGAACCAGACTGAGAAGAAAGTTAAGAAGCTAAGGACAGATCGAGGTTTGGAGTTCTGCGAAAAGGAATTTGGAGAGTTCTGCTCTCAAGCAGGTATTGGAAGGCATAAAACATTACCTTACAAGCCTCAACAAAACGGTGTTGCAGAACGGATGAATAGAACTCTTCTTGAGAGAGCTCGCTGCATGATCTCAAATGCTAGACTGTGGCATCGCCGTGATTTATGGACAGAAGCTCTCTCCACAGCTGCATATGTTGTCAACCGCTCCCCGCACTCTTCGATTGACTTCAAAATACCAGAGGAAGTGTGGTCAGGTACAACAGTTAACTATTCTCCTCTTAAAGTTTTTGGTTGTACCGCTTATGCTCATGTTAATGACGGAAAATTAGCTCCTAGAGCTGTAAAATGCATTTTCGTTGGCTATTCCTCTGAATCTAAAGGTTACAGATTGTGGTGTCTCGAATCTAAGAAAATCATTCTTAGTCGAGATGTTACCTTTAACGAAAATGCTATGATAAAATCCTCTGGTTCGGATGTTGTTGTTTCTCCCAACATAGATCAGGATGGAACTGGTGAGAAGGTGGAGTGGGAAACTAGTAGTCAATCTCCAAGCATGGAGGTTGAATCTCCTTCAAGTCCACAGTCTAGCCAAGACATACATCATGATGATGATGCTCCAACTACCACTGCTTCAAGCCAGCCTCAAAGTTCTCAGCAGCAAGCTGGTTACAATCTCACAAGGGATCGTTCAAAGAGGCCAATTATAAAATCCTCAAAATACAAGGACGATGAATATGTTCTTGCTTATGCATTATCAGTTGCAGAAGAAACTCCAACCGGAGTTGAGCCATCATCTTACTCAGAGGCCATCACATGTCTGAATTCTTCTAAATGGCTTGTGGCAATGAACGAGGAGATTGAGAGTCTCCACAAGAATGAGACTTGGGACCTAGTTGAGCTTCCTCAAGGTCGAAAGCCGCTCACATGCAAATGGATCTACAAGCAGAAGGAAGGAATCCCCGGTGTTGAACCTGCAAGATGGAAGGCTCGTCTCGTAGTCAAAGGATGCAATCAAAGAGAAGGCATTGACTTTAATGAGATTTTTTCTCCCGTTGTTCGTCATACCTCTATTCGAGTCCTTCTTGCAATAGTTGCTATGTTTGACATGGAGTTAGAACAACTCGATGTCAAAACTGCTTTTCTGCATGGAGATCTTGAAGAAGAAATTTACATGAAGCAACCCGAGGGATTTATTGTTCCTGGAAAGGAAAACCATGTTTGTCGCTTAAAGAAATCCTTGTACGGTCTCAAGCAAGCTCCGCGGCAGTGGTACAAGCGCTTTGACTCATTCATGAGTAAACAAGGCTACATACGCAGTCAGTATGATCACTGCGTCTACTTCCGACAATATGGTGGAGTTTATATCTATCTGTTGCTATATGTAGATGATATGCTCATAGCATCTCGTGACAAGTCATTGATTGATAAATTGAAGTCTCAACTTAACAAGGAGTTCGAGATGAAGGATCTTGGTGCAGCAAAGAAAATTCTTGGCATGGAGATACACAGGGACCGACAAGCTGGGAAATTATTTCTAACTCAGAAGAAATACATTGAGAAAATCCTTGACAAATTTGGCATGAGGAACTGTAAGTCCGTTTCTACACCTCTTGCTGCTCATTTCAAACTATCATCTGCATATTGTCCTCAAACAGAGGAAGATATAGAGAAAATGTCTAGCATTCCATATGCTAGTGCAGTCGGAAGTCTCATGTATGCTATGGTCTGTACTAGACCAGATTTAGCACATGCAGTAAGCTTGGTAAGCAGGTATATGCACAACCCTGGAAAGGAGCATTGGGATGCTATTAAATGGATATTTCGTTACCTAAATGGTACTACAGATCTGGGGTTGGTCTTTGATAAGCACTCGACAAAATCTACTGACGTTGTTGGGTTTGTCGACTCTGACTATGGTGGTGATCTCGACCGTCGAAGGTCTCTCTCCGGCTATATCTTCACACTTTGTTCTGGAGCAATCAGTTGGAAAGCTCAATTACAACCGATTGCTGCTCTCTCCACAACCGAAGCAGAGTATGTTGCAGCAACTGAAGGTATAAAGGAGGCTACATGGTTGCGTGGTCTTGTCACGGATCTTGGTATACCACAAGGAGTCACTGTGGTATTCTCTGATAGCCAGAGTGCTATCTTCCTCACTAAGAATGATGCATACCATTCCAAGACCAAGCACGTTTCAGTCAAATATCACTATGTCAGAGATACAATTGCTGAGGGTGAAATTGTGGTAAAGAAGGTTCACACTTCCGAAAATCCAGCAGACATGCTTACCAAGCCACTTCCTACCACTAAGTTCGATCATTGTTTGGACTTAGTGGGCATGCATTCTTGCTAGGCCCTTCAGGCTTCGACGACGAGTTGCCCAAAGATTTGGTCCAAGGTGGAGATTGTTGGAGTGGCCCAAATCTTAAGGCCCAATCCTACATACTTTCTAAGGTGAATGAATATTCTAGAATGTTGTGATGATTATTCTATCATCACCCTTATTAATCTAGAGTGTTCTATCTAGACTATTCTTGTCTAGATATTTCTATTCTAGACCCCCCTCACTCTAGATTTCTCCATTCTAGATCTTTCCTCTCTAGATTATTCTACCACCTACATCACCCTACCATCTTCACCTATAAATAGAGGATGACACTCTACCTCCAATCTATCCACAAAAAAAATATTCTCCAAAAAGCATTCACAAAATACTCTCAAGCCTTCCACATCAAAGTAGCCTTTCTACTACCAAACCACTCTTAAATACTCTCCTCCTTATTCCACTATTCCCTTTTGTTTACATACTCTTTTGAGAGTTGTATTGTGAGAGTTTCATTGTAATTTTTCTACCCTAATATTTAGGGTCTATCTTGTACTCTAATATTTTATATAGTGGAATTTTGGTGCTCGTCGTCCGTGGGTTTTTGCCTCTATTGAGGATTTTTCCCACGTTAAATATTGTGCGTCTTTTTATTGTTTATCTTGCATATTTTATATTCGATTAATTTCTCGATTTATTTACGTTTCCGCTACGCTCATATACCCTAACAAAAACAATATCGTTCCTCTTTAAAGCATGTTTGGTATTGTGTTTTTTTTTTTAGTGTTAGAAATGTAATCAAATAACCATCTCCATTTCCTATTGTTTGGTATGAAATGTCGGTAAGATATTCCCTTTCTTAATGGTAATCATTACCACCATTTTGTTAACCTTACAGAAACGAGATCTTTTCTCCTCTAATTTGTTTCTTCCTTTCCTTTATTACGCCAAACAACAAATAATGGTATCATTTAATACTTACCCTTTTCCTTTCTAACTTGTTTCCATTGCATTTTTGTCCCTAAATTTACACCAAAACTGCAAAACAGCCCCTAAATGAAAACACGAGCTGACACGCGTTATCTAAGATTGTGGCACCATATAGATTTTCGCTCCATTTGGTGGACTATGCTTATTTTTCTATTATATCATATAGGGTATAGCCTATTACTACCTCTGTAACAGATTATGTGCAAAAAATGAATATTTTATACCTCACAAATAATACCTTTTGTTACACATAACCTGTTATGGAGATGGTAAACTCTATTCAAGCTGATTAAATTTAATACAATTTGATGTGGGATGGTGCAAATGATTCAGAGATATCTGCCTCTAGTCCTTATCATACAAAATCATATGAGGACACAAGAGTTATCATATGCAAAGGAGTAATTATCATATAAAATCATAATCACAAATGACATATGCAACACCAAAAAGCCACTAAAGAAGGTTCAGTTCCTTACCGTTTCCATCACACTCGGCGCACACTATGCTACGTGGCTTGGTTGCTGGGGTAGGGTAAGACCCTTCTGTTGCCTGTTTAACCCAAATAAAAAACGCTTGAGTTTTGTGGCGGTATAAGAAAATATAGAATCGATTCGATATCAAGCAATAGAGTAACTAAAACCTAAAAGAGTTTCTCTCTTAATATTGCCAAGCTTCAATTCCTAACAATGCCTATCCTACATTTATATTCCACACACATTCATTTTTTATTGATCAACTTCACCCTAGCCATGAAACAAAACCAATTTATGTGCTTGTTTGATTGTATTGGGAATTAGTTTATCACAGGAATATTTATTTATTGGGAGTTAATTCCCCCATGAATTTCTTATGAAATAAACAAAATTTGAATTGTTGAACATATAGAAGATTAATCAATTAACTTTTAGTGTATGTTCTTTTTAACTTATATTAGACTGGAATTTATCGAACCGTATTAGAATTTATGCGAACTTATTAAACTGGATTTGCCCTAATTAAAACTTATTGAACCTAATAATCCTCGACTCCAACAAAAACAAATGGGCCTAATTAAACCTTATTGGGCCCTAATTAAAACTTATTGAACCGATTAGCTCTAATCAAAACTAATTCCAACTTTTATGTAATTCTCTAAACTAAAACTTTTTTAATGTGAAGAAGATGCAATCTTACATTCTAGCTTCAGGGTTCAAATAT
The DNA here is from genome assembly GCA_951394345.1 of Salicornia ramosissima. Classification (NCBI taxonomy): domain Eukaryota; kingdom Viridiplantae; phylum Streptophyta; class Magnoliopsida; order Caryophyllales; family Amaranthaceae; genus Salicornia; species Salicornia ramosissima. The sequence continues at coordinate 1,581,861 of OX596240.1, read as the reverse complement.
GCATTACTTTTGCTTAATTTATGTTGAATGACAAATAATTGCTCCATTCATTCCTATATGTTGTTCCCTTTGAAATCTTGCCACTATTCACAATTAGAGAGAATAATGCTACTTAGGGCTTGTTTACTTCAGATTATATTCAGTTCAGTTCAGTTAATCTCTATCCAGTTCAGTTCAGTTCATCTCTATTTAGTTCAATTAATACACTTCAGTTCAGTTCATCTCTATTAAATTCAGTTCAGTTCAGTTCATCTCTATTCACCTAATGTAAACGAGCCCTTAATCTATTAGAACAAATATAATTATGTGTGACTATATTTTTATTTGTGTTAATGAAATCTAATTTCATTTTAATAAATATGGATATTTCATTAGAAGCTGCTGAATCTATATATACTAATACTAAAGTAAAATTGATTTAATTCCAATTATTAATGTTATGAGAATTTCAGAATTTAATGAAAAATGAAATTTCAAAAAATTGATTAAGAAACTTAATAATTTATTTCTTTACCGCTTTTTTTTCGTGATTGGTAATAAACTGTGGCTATTGTAATGGATATTTGAGTATTCCCTCCATTCTACAAAGGTCTTGTAACTTTCACTTTTTATGTTTTCCAATGAATGTTTTATAACATTAATACTACCTCCGTAACATAAAACATTCAACAATTGATTTTGCACGCATTTTGATGAAGCGATTTAAGGGTGTAAACGAATGAATTAGTCAATATAATTTTAGTATTAGTAAGTTATAATCACATTCTTGCTTGTATTAAAACCCTTTTGACTAATTCTTTCGTTTACACCCTTAAATCTTTTTTCTCAAAATGACTGCAAAACCAATTGTTGAAAGTTTTATATTACGAAGGGAGTATCTTTAATCACATTATAGTTAAAATAATAATTGAATTTAAATAAATTACTCTTTAATACAAATCAAATAACACCTCGAATGAATATATTTGTTTTTTATACATTAGAAGGAACTAACGATTTTCTCTTTCCTTATATATAGCGTCAAAAATAAAGGTTACAACAACTTTATGGAACGGAGGGACTATAATTTAGTAAGGGAACGAACATTAACATCTTGTTGGATACTCCCTAGTCCCTATGTTTCATTGTTTCTTATTGTTAGTTACGCTTTGACTTGTTTTTTCTCACAAAATGGTTCCAAACTTAGGGTTGTTTACTTCAAATTAAATTCAGTTCAGTTCATCTCTATTAAGTTAAATTAAGTTAAGTTTAGTTCAATTAATACAATGTCTATTAAGTTCACTTCAGTTTATTTCTATTAAGTACAGTTCAGTTCATCTCTATTCAGCTAATATAAACGAGCCCTTAACTAATGAATAAACAGAGGAAGTACATAATCTCATTCCAAAACTAGTCACAAACTCACAACACCATGACAATGGATATTAATTTTCGTTTCAAACTTATATATAAATTCATTCTCATCACAGTCATTACGATAATAATTCGGTACCAAAGAGACCGTAAATATACAGACCAATGCTTTACAAATATAGAAAAAAATTCAAATGAACAAAAAATTGAATTGGAATAGTAACAAATAATAAGAAATTGATGGGGTTGTAAACATAAATATATAACAGTAATTTAGGCTTTTCATCTTTGAATGAGTTTGAAGATTCCATTATTGATAGAAAAGAAATAAGCCCATAGTGAAAAATCAACTGAGCTTTTATCCACAAAAAAAAATAAAAAAATCAACTGAACTACCAAAAATAATGAAATGGGTGTCTCACCTTAGCCTTAGCCTTAGCCTCAAAGGACTGAAATCTTGCATTATTACCAAATTTAGGTAAATCTTGATGTAATTTAACAACTTTTATGATAGAATTAGTAGGGTTTCCAGTTAAAATACCTACAATAAAAGCAGTAATTAACCAAAGGCAAAATTAATAAGAAATAATAGTGAAAAAAACAAGCACAGAAATCAAATTCAAGAGAAATTAAGTTACAGAGAATTGAACAAATGTAGAAATAATCAACAAAAGCAGAGACAGAGAGAGAACCTGGATTAGTTTGGTTGGTAACACTAGTTACAGGAGAGAAACATAGAGTGTGTGCCATGGAATTTGGATATGTCAAATAACAAGATAGTGAAAATAAGATAGTGTTAAATAAGCTGGGGCATTGGACACTAGAAGTAATCAGGGAGAACTAAGGAGCTAAGATAAGGTTTGCTCTTTTTTGGGATGTGGGGGTAGGAGGAAATCACTAGATTTTTATATTATAAAATAAAAATAAATCCATTCTATTTATATACATATTTTTTTTTTTTTAATAAGATAAAAAGATGGTTATGTAACTCTTCTATCTAGAGTCATATTCAGCCTATCTTCTTCAAGAATTGTACAAATTTGAGAAGGAGGAGTGCATTGAATACATAGAGTAGACATGATTAGATACCTCACATTTGCAATCCAATCGGCCGCCCGATTTTCTTCACGATAGATATGCCGAACAATGTATGTGTCAAACTATGGAAGAAAAAAGTGCGCTATCTTCCATGGAGGCCCAAAAATGTTATTTACAGAATTAATAGCTAATAGATTATCTCATTCGATCTCCACATTTAAGAAACCCAGCTTGAAGTAGATGACGAATACCATTCTGTATTGCAGTCATTTCAGCAAGCATTGTAGAAGAGCAACCAAGCTTGAAGGTATGAGCTGCGACTGCAAGACAATGACCACTGGAGTCACAAATGAGGAAACCTGTTGTTGCCGAAGTGGTAGTTGCACTGCCGTCAAAATTAAGCATGACCGTTGATGAGGTCGGAGGATGCCAGGAAACAAGGATAGGATGGGTGGGTGCAGATTGTTGGTAGTGGTGGAGAGGAGGGAAAGGGGGGACAATGTTGTATCTAGGTGTATACAAGTTCTCCATTAATTCTATAGCTAGCAAGAGTGTACGATAAAAAGTCTGGAGAATATTAAATTGGGTGTTATAAAAAATAAGAGTATTACGACTTTTTCAAATAGACCAAAAAGTGAAGGTGATTAGCGGGATAAGCGTAGGATGGTGTCGATGCAGAAATTTGAACATGTCTTTGATGTTCAAAAAATCTAAACTTAAATATTTAAAATATGAAGTTTTAACTGCCACATGTCCATCATTTATTACTCCTCCTTATCATCTATGCCTTGAAAAAAATTGTTTAATATCATCTACAATCAATTTACTCAATCTTCAATTTCCTCTTCTGTTTTTTTTAGGAAAAATTGCCAAGAATAAGCCAACCTTTGGGCGATCTTCCACAAATAAGCCAACCTTTTGAAAATCCAGAAATAAGCTAACCTTGTTATCATTTAAGCCAAAAATAAGTCAAATGATTATTTAACATTTTATTTTCTATTGTTTTTTATCACTATTTTACAATTATTCAACCTATTTTTTGTTTTAAATAATAACAGTAACTTGAAACAACAGATAACTAATAGATTAAATAATCATTTAACCTATTTTTGGCTTAAATGATAACAAGGTTAGCTTATTTCTGGATTTTCAAAAGGTTGGCTTATTTGTGGAAGATCGCCCAAAGGTTGGCTTATTCTTGGCAATTTTTCCTTTTTTTTAATCTCAAATAGTGACAATTTGTCTCGGTTTGGCACCCCTTCATCTTCAATTCCTTCTTAAATTTTCATGAGTTCAATCTATGACAATGAGTTCTTATAATTACATTAAAAAAAACAGTCTTCTCAAAATCAAATTATAAGTAATTATCTTTCTCTTTATTTTTTAAATTGGATGGTAGAGATTCATTTTTTGATGATGAATTGATAAGTTTAACAAAACATCACTGATGAATCACTATCCTCTTCGATTATTTTTTGGTCCATTTCTATTTTTTTTTGTTTTTTGTTTTTTTGGTATCATTGTATACCCTCCTTTTGCTAATTTTACAGATGTGTTTGTCTATTTTTTATTATCATATTTGAATATGATTTTAGAATTTTCCCTTAAATGTGATAGAAAATTCAAAGTTAATAAGAATTCTATATCATTTTCTGAAGTTTTTTTATATATATATATATATTTCAAAAAAATAACCTGTACCTTGCACGGGCTCAAAAATTAGTTTATTTGATATTTGGAAAACGATTTAGCAACCTTATGATTATCAACCATTTTAGGTAAATTAAAATAAAATAATAATGTACTCCATATATATGTAATCAATTGGAGAAAAAAATTGCATAAAATTAATTTTTTGAAAATTAATATTAAGCTAATTATGTTATCATTTAATCGAAAAATAGTTTGAATGATCTCATTTAAACTATTTTGATCGTTCAACTTTTTTTTGGCTTAAATAATAACAAAGTTAACTTAATTATGGATATTCAAAAGCGTAACTCCATTATGGATATTCAAAAGCGTAACTCCATTGTGGAAGACTGGCAAAACGTTGGCTTATCATTGGAAAATTTTCCTTTATATAAGTCATATTTCACTTGGGACTAATATGGGCAGATGTTATAACAACTTCGAATTACTTTTAGAAAAATAAAACTTGTAATTAATAGGGAAGGCGCTCCAAACTTCGGATTATTCTTTGCAATTATTCCTTAAATTTAAATATAATAATATTTTAATTATATATATCTAGGAGAGTTGACAAGTTTCACGACTACTCAAACATTTTTCTAAAGCTAATTATCACCTTCAAAATTTTAGATACAATTGCTTAAAGTAAAAACATTAAGGGCTCGTTTACATTAGTTGAATAGAGCTGAACTGAACTGAACTGAATATAATCTGAAGTAAACAAGCCCTAAATTGAAATAAATATTAGTTAGACGGATCTAAGTGTTTTGATGTGTATTTCAAAATTTATATCACTTTTAAAAAATATACTCCGTATATCAAATTAAAAAAAAATCCTTTCCGGATTGAGAGATGTTTCTTCTAATGTCGTCAAAAAAATGATCATCGAAGTCAAAATAATCTAGACCATCGATCTTAATAATTAGATTTAAATTTTTTAAATAAAAATAAATATTTTTAAATTATTTTTTTGGGTAATATTAATTTATTTTTAATATTTTTAGGTTTATCTAAATTAATTTCAAATTTTTAATTTAAATTTAATTTATCAAAATCTAAAATATATTTAGCTAAATCCAAAAAGTATTAAAAAATGAATTAATATTAAAAAAAAAATTTTAAATGTATATTTTTATTTTTAATATTTACTTAACTACGTGGTCGTTTTTTCCACTAGAAAATTTTCAAGGATAGAGTATGCACTTTTCATACGGAGTAACTAAATTATGGAGCTAGGCAGCTAGCAATTAAATATGTGAGTACAATGAAGGCACATATGTAAATTAAAGCTAAAAATTTATTGCAAGAGAAGAACACCTTTCATTTTAATTTTTAATTTTTAAATGTTTTAATTTTAGTTTTGGTACAAATATCAAAGTGGGTAAAATTCCTTTTCAGAGGCCAAGGAACAAGAAAGAAATGGCCAGTACTACTCTCTTCTTGGCTACTCCACTTATCCATCCTTCTCAGATACAGAGTATGCCCTTTTCTTTACTTTTTCTATTTGTAATGTTTCTCTTATGTATTACAGTATATAGTTGTTTTCAATCACTTCATGATTCAAACTCTATCTCATTTTTTTTAAAAGCATTATGTATTATTATTATTATTGAAGCTAATTTTAATGCAAAACTTGAATTTGTGGGGTAGAAAACTATTATTAATTAATGTTTCTGAAATGCATGTTCCAGTTCAAAAATGGGGAATTGGGGAATTGCAGATTGAAATAAATAGAAAAAGAAGAAAAGGGGAATCAAATTTGATGTCCAAAATGGGATTTTGATTATGTGAATTGAATTGAGCAGATAGAGAAGTAAATGGAACAACTGTAGGCAAATTCAGTAGCTCAATTTTTGGGGAATTGGTCAGAAATCCAAGTCTTGTTCAGAAAGGGATAACTCAAAGTTGCAGAAATAAGAGTGTCTCCATAACTTCATTGGTACATAAATTATATATTGTCTTTCCATTTGATTTACATTACTATGATGCATATTTAACTCAATTAGTACAACTTTGTATTTTCTAAATGTTTATTGGTGAGATCATTACTTCAAATTATTTACTACAGATTGTACTGAAAATGTCCCATGTGTGAAAAAAAAGGGCTGTTCCAAATGAAAAAATTAGGAAGGATAATTATTGAAGGTGATAATGCCATAGTGATAATTTGGAAAGTACCATGGCAAATTCAAGATGCAATTTTAGATACAAATAATCTCGAAATCATTCATATGCAGCATTTATTGAGAGGCAAATCAAGTTGTAGACGGACATTGCCATGTCTACCCGGTGGGTAACTTACCCAACAGCTAATACAATCTTAAAATATTATTAAACATGTTCAGTTGACTTCCACTACCATTACTTATTATCATTCTCCATTAGTGATGGGTAGTTTACCCGGTGGGTCAGCTAATTTTTTTCTCGTTGTAAATTGCATAGCCCATATGGGTCATAATTGTTCTTCGTTGTTGAGCTAACTTGTTCCTTTTCGTAATAGAAAAGGGGAGAACTTAGTGAGAAGGTGACTTATATACAAATGCAATTCTATTTTCCTGTTTTAGCTAATTACATCAAGGAGCAATCGCCTAGGGCCCAACATTTAAAGGGTTTTTCTGTTTTAGCTAATTACATCAAGGATTTAGCTTTACTAGAGTTGAATGTTTCTTACATTTATGTTTGTACATAAATTAAGTTATAGAAATGAGATGAATTAATGCAGTTTGGAAGGAAGGTGAAGGCTAAGACGAAGAGGGAAACTGTTGTACCAGACCCAGATTATCGAATACCGATTGTTCTACTTGGTGAGTTCTTCGATCTGCATCTGTATGCATTATGTTATTGCATCTTGTGTGGCTGTGTACTTGTGTGATACACTTTTAACTATAAGTTGAAATTGGTAACAGGTGCAACTGGTGCTTTAGTGTATACTGACAATCTAATAGCAGCCGTGCCGGTTGGTCTTCTCGGATTACTTCTTCTAGTTCAGGTATTCTCAGGATTTTTGCACTTCATAGGTGAATGTTGAAGCGCAATGATCATTCTTCTCTTGTTGAAGTCTGTCAATTATGCTCAGAAAGTCTCAAGTTTAGTATTTTGATAAACTAAATGTTTTCTACTCCCTCCATGGCTCCGTTCCTATTTGATCCTTAGGTTTGGATTCTTGCGTAAGAATTAAGGGTGTTTTTGGTTGTAATTAAAAACTAATTAAAAAACTACAGAGCGTTTTATACTACTCAAAAAACGATACATTCCATTTCTTCACAACCAATAGTATTTGCTTTATTTATAATATTAACCAATCAAAGAAATGTACACCAATTCCAAACTTATTACAAAAGTAAAAAAAAAAAAATCCCAATGTAACAAGTCCTTTCATTTTGTTTTGTTGTTCTTATTTTGATTGTGCACGCTTACTTGTGTACACGCTTATTTACCATTAATATATATAATTATGAACTAGTAAATATTATAAAAAATTGAATATTAATAAAGCACTTGTTTAGACAAATGACAAATCGAACAAGATCACACGCTATTTTTTCATAATAATGGAGAGGAATAAAGGAGATTCTCTGTGGTTGTTTATAGTGTCTAAATTTCAAATGAGAACAACAAAAAGAAACGGATGGAGTAATAAAAAAAACACCCAAAATGAAATACATAACCAACAAAAAGTAACGGAGGGGGTAATCATTTTGCTGGAATGCACAACACTGACTTCAACGGTTAACTATTTGTTGTGTGCGCTTTCTATTTCAGGCTACAAGGGTCAGATTTGTCTTTGATGATCAAGCTCTGGTTAGTCTACTCAAAATCCCCTAAATAAAATGTGGTTCTATGCTTTCCTGCTACATTGAATTATTATGCATGGAAACTATTTATTCATGGTTGTATTACTGTACTGTAGGAGGTGAAAGTGGGTTCAGAGCTCAATGAATCGGGTGAAAATGTGTTTGTGGGTGGCAAGAATCGTTGGAAGTAAGTTTTATCGACACTAAAAATCAGTAAAATTTGAATCCGGTGAATTAATTGTCTGAGAACATTTTGCAGGTACTCTACATTTGTAAACTGGGAGTTCTGGTGGCCAAATTTCCCTATCTTGGTGTATTTCAAAGAAACACAAACCAAGCCTGAAGGACAAATCCACTTCTTCCCTATAATATTTGTGAGTATCAACTGACCCCTAACTTTTCAGTTTCTGTTGGTTTCGAGTGACGAGCTTTTAAGTTTCTCATTCACGAATATGAAACATTATTGTTTTAGCAAATCAGTATTAGACATAGATTTTGATCGAAAAAACAAAATCTTTGTTTTTTGGGGTTATGATCTGATGAAACAGAATGGAAAGCAACTCTATGATGTAATGGTAGAGCGAGCAGGTTCGTCAGAAACCAGCGGCCCAAAAGAAACGTGAAGAATTGAGCTCAGTGATTGTAGGATAATGGTATTAGTTCAATAGTATGACTAAACAGCGTACTGAATGATAATGAAAATTTATTCTCATACAATCAATGTTATGTTAGCGTCAAAAAGATTTCTTGCATTTTATACATTTGTATCTATCTATCTATCTATATAGTATATAGTTCTCACAAGGGATAAATGACAGCTTTTCAATGTAACCTTTGAAATTGGGAAGATTTTTACATTATTGGATTGTAAGATCCTTTCAGTTCATGGACTTGCTGTCTGATATTCAATCTGCATAGGCTTAATTTTTGCTGCTACTGCTGTCTGCTTAAACAATACTTTGTTCAAAGGTCTCTTATCACAAGGAATTTGATAGCTGATAAATGAAGTGGACTTTCAGCTGTTAAAGCTAGTTTGGTTAGTGGCATATTTAGGGATTTTCATTTCAGATATCCCATTCGATCCCATCTGATTGGAAAAATTCTAATTATGAAAATCCGATCGAAAAAAAGACGGATATCTAAAATATTCCAACCGATCCGATTTTTTCCTTTTGTTTTGTATTTTTATACTTTGCAAAAATATCACATATCCGTTCCAAAATATTCAGAATTTAGGATATCTGAAATTTCAAAATCTATAGTTTTGAATTCAAGCCAAAAAAAATCGACTATCCAATCCAAAATCACTGAAATTTTACAAGATTATATATCTTAATTCCCAACTTGAATGTGTCATATCATGGATCGAATAAAACTAGATTGGTTCAAGTTGAACAATCTTGATTATATTGTCCTTGCAAAATTACGTGTAAATCTGTTTTCATTGCCACCCTTTAATACCATAGACCATTTATGTACAAATGAATAATCCTGGACTCAAATGAACTCTGTAAAACAAAACCAAATTATAGCTAATAAACTATAGGCTATAATGGATCTAAACCTACTTTTAGTGACAAATACATTCAAATTACACAAAATGTGAAACTATAGTACAGGACATGGATCAAAGAATAATAATTAGGACATCAAGCTACATAAAGAGCTGTCTAGGAGTGGTTTCTTCCTTCAACCCATCTCAGCTAACATAACTAATACAGGAAAAATGCAAACAAGAAAATTTCCCGCAACTTGTAGCAATCACTGCTTCTTCCACTGATCCTCAACACAGCAAGCATGACAGTCAGTCGGTCCATATTTTGCAGTTGTCAACAGAGAAATGTCTCTTTGTACTGAGAATCGCATCGTGAATCTGCTACAAGTTTCTCTTTCACTCAGTTTGAATGGACTCAAAAATTTCCGGGCAAGAAAATGAAGCCATAATTCATCCCTTCTTGGTACAGTGAGCATCTGTGCCATGTTTAGTGCAATTATCATAACCCAAACCCTCAAGGAAGTCTCGGATTTCTTTGGCGGTGCTGTTGCTTGCTTGCAATAATCTTTCATCTTCCTCGTAGATTATATAGGGGGCTTCGACTCCATTTCTTGAGAGCAGATGTTTGGCACCCTTCAATACATGGTATTCCCAGCCTTGTACATCAATTTTTAGCAGCAGCACAGGTTCTGAGTCTGGGATAATTTCATCTAGTGGTATAGTCTCTACTTCAACTTCTATTTCTTCATTTGATTTGAATGCCAACTTTGCACCAGCAGCGGAAACAGCACTATTATCTAAACGCCCAACTAACTGTCAACCATGGGGATTTTTGATATAAGCATCAGAACAAAATTAAAGCATAACATGATTATGAAATATTGGGAAATTGAGAAATGAGCATAACTTGTAGACTTCTTTGATGGTATATCCTTGCTTATAGAACTTGTAGTACGTTCCTTATCCGACATGCAAGACTTGTTTAATTGTTCTTGCCTTGCATACTTAAGGGGGGATAAGTGTGCATTGATTTATTGATTTATGCGTGATAAGCATCATTTGTTTGTAATCATCGAAAACCGTGAAATTGTTATAGTTTTGATGATTATAGTTAACAATGACTATGTAACTTGTGTGTTGAGATGTGGATATTACATTACAAATAATAAACAAGTCATAGAAGGTTGATCATCTAACGAGTAATGGCACTATTATAGTGAATACTGAAGAGACTTAAGAAAATCTCTAGTGGGGCCCGAGAAAGTTACCTTACTAAATCTTTTCTCTCATCTCTAAATCTTGATCCAGTTTTAATTTCCGCAATGTTTAGAATAAGAACTACCAACTACAATTCATCCCTCTTGTAAAATATCATCCAAAAATAACACAGACTATAATTTTCAGTTTTACAGGTTACTATTTGGCTCCAAATCACATAACAAATTACAAAATCAAACACATATCAAAATCCTACTCATCCAGTTTAACCACTCACAAGAAACATAGCTAAATGCTCCACCATGATGAACTTTGATATTAAAAAAGACAAGAAATATCAGCACAACCAAAACCCAAAATAGAAATTCAAAGAGAGTAATACCACCTTATGGAAAGTAATGCTCCCAAAATGATCAGATGCAGCAGCTTCAAAAACAGTAACAAAATCCCCAACTCGATTGAAGTGAATACCATCACAAATTCTCTGCAAATTCTCAAAAACAGGCTCAAAAGCCAGAACACGAAACCCCATTACAGCAGCAGCAAAGCTTGCCATACCCACATTAGCACCGACATCGACAAAAATCCCATTTTTTACCCTCAGCCTGAAACTTGCCTAGAACCTCCTGAATAGTGGCGGA